>CM070711.1:74733146-79533146 GCA_036346275.1 Otatea glauca
GACGGAGACGCAAACTAAAGAAACGCACCATCGCAGCGCATTTAAAAATCTGGGCGAGCTCTATCGCGACGGGCGACGGCGACTCGGCAGCGAAGGCTAGCACTAGCGGATGCGCTCGGGATGGCGATCCTCGAGCGCGGTCGCGCTTTAAATAACCACGGTGAACGCCCGAAAAAGCAACCCTAAAATCACGCTGGCGGGCGACGGCGAAGCGCGGCGGTTCGTAAAACCGATCGGAGACGATGATCGCGGTCCGTCCGTCTGCGATGAACGGCTACGATTAGATCCGGCGTCACGATCCGATCCGCTCCTTCCAAATCCAACGGCAAGAGATCTAAACTTACCAAAACAACGCAAGGAATCTCACCGCGTGATCTTGATCCAACGGCGAAGGCGCTTAGGTTTCGGAAGCGAGACAGCGATTATCGATGCGGATCCAACGGTCACCTGGGCGGCATGCAAGCGGCTGACGGGACGCACCGCGATGGGCAAGACGACAAAGGTTGGGCTTGGCCCAAGATCGCTCCAAGATTTTTCAAAAGCTTTTTGATTTAAAATAATTCCGAAATTAGATTAATTCATTTAAGGCAATTAAAATATCAGGAAAAATCCAGGAAAATTCTCATAAATACTTTGGGACATTCTGAGCTCAAATAAAATATTTTTGGTAAAACTTTATATTAACTTTATCTATATATACATTTAGTTTTCACTAAAGGTTCAATATACTTAATTAAAATAAATTCAAATAATTTCTGGAAAATCCAATAAATTCAGAAAATCACCAAAATGCACATAAGTGAAATTATAGGCCAAATTTTTGGGATGTTACAGTTATCTAGCACCCCGAACTTTTCAATCCCGTTCGTTTAACACCTTAAGTTGGTTTTGTATGGGAAAAAAGTCTATAGAACACCTTGAATTTTACTCAAAAGTTCGCCCGACACCATAAATTTTGAAACCGGTTATCTAGCACCCCGAACTTTCTAATCCTGTTTGTTTAACACCCGAAGCTTTTAACCGGATTCAGGGTGTTGAACGAATGTGATTTGAAATTTCGGGGTGCTAGATAAAATTTCAAAGTTTGGGATGTCTGACGGACTTTGAGCAAAGTTTAAGGTGTTATATGGATTTTTCCTTACAAAACCAAATTAAGGTGTTAAGCAACAGATTGGAAAAGTTCTAGATAACTTAGTTTCAAAGTTTAGGGTGTTGGGCGGACTTTTGAGCAAATTTGGGGTGTTATATGGACTTTTCCTTTACAAAACTACTGATTTTAGACAAATTTGTGTCACAAACTACGAGTTTTAGAATTAACAAATTCTTAATAGGTTCGACAATATGGCCCACATGATGACCTCACACGCCTCATTTCCTGTTTCACGTGAGGTTGCCATGTGGGCCCATGAGAGACCCTAAAATTCGATTAAGCAAATGAAATCATTAAGCCACTAATTAAGCATATAATGAATAATCAAACATTGATAGTCATGTTCATGCATAAGTAACTAGATTGACCAATGTGCCCTTTATTTAGCAATAGAGCTCAAGGGTAAAAGGTAATAGTTTGCACAGAAAGAGAAAGAAGCGGTGACAAGAAGCTTCACTCCCTTTTACCCTTCTATAACCGAGGCACAGCCACACAACCATCCATTCCCCTTTCCTCATTTCTCACCGAGCACAGACGTAGCGACAACGACACATTTCTTCCCCTTGCTCATTTTCCATCGCGGAGAGAAGCACGGCCGGTGCAGTGCTTCCTTGAACATTGCCAAGCGAAGCAAGCGACCAAAGATCATGAGATTCATCTCCCGTTTCGAGCACTCATTCCCCATTGCCAACCGAGAGCCCAAGCAGCCAAGCATCCATCCCATCACCACATTTCCAAACCCAAGCCAACCAAGGAGAGAGCAAGAACCAAAGAACAAGAACCAGAGCAAGGAGGAGCCAGAGGAGAAGGCCAGGAGAAGGAGGCGGTAGGAGCCAAGGAGGAGGCGGATCGGACAAGAGATTGACTACCTCACCACATCGCAACCCTCCAACCTCTCCAGAACCGAACCATCTAGCAACAACACAGGTAAGGTAGAGTAGCAGTAGATCCATAGGTTAGTAAGTAGATCAGTAGAGTAGTAGGTAGATCGGGGAAAATCAAGGTGGTCTCAGTAGAGTATGAACCCTAGGGGCTGCGAGGCGTTACGGCCATCACGTGCCTCACCGAGCACAAGCGTGGCCAATGTCATCATCCCGCCTCCCAAACTTAGAGTACACCCTCTTTAGCATCACATACCATGCTTACCTTTGAATCACGGACACAAAACCCACTGAAGAACTCATCTCACCATGATTAACAGAAGCAATAATAGCATATGCAAAGCAAAACCCCAAAGCAAAGTAGCAAAAGCAGTAGAGGAACTAGGATCGGCCGGGCTGGGGCTCGGCGGAGGCCGAGCTAGAGTTAGGCAGTAGCCGGAGAGGAGAGGAGGGCAGCAGAGGGAAAAGTCGGTAGTAGAGAGCGATCAATGACCGGGAGGAGTATAGGCGAGCGAGTGGCCGGTGAGTGAGTGAGAGAGGAGTATAGAAGCGAGAGCGAGAAGAAGAAAGAGAGTAGCCGAGTGGCCGACTAGGAAAAACAGAGAGGAAGAAAAAGAGGAAAAAGAGAGAGAAGGAAGAAGAGAGAAGAAAAGAAAAGGGAAAGACTAAGAAAATTGGTAGATTGCATAAGCGTGATTAGTTTAAGTAACTAGCTAGTTTGTATGCCTAAAAATCGAAAAGATGTTAAATAGCCGCATTTAGTAGATGACGATTAAGCATAACCTTAAAAATGCATGACAGCTAAAAATGGAAACTAACACCTTCATATAAATGAAATTGCAACTATTGGAATGGTTGGACGCCATAAATTATGCTCAAATTAAATTTATGTAGATTAATATGCTATGATTGTTAGGACACGAGTTGAATCCACTGAGACCAGCGGACCCAATATTGGCGAGTCGTACCTTTAGAGTATATACGATGCAAGCTTCCCTTGATCATGATTTACTAAATGTCTTCAAATGCTTTTTTATGTTTATCTATATTATCACTGCATGGGAAAGTTTATTTTACAAATGAAAGCATTAAATCGGATGTGGCTGGGAAGAATGGGTTGAAAAATGGATTGATGGGTTGAAAAATTGATTGATGGGTTGAAAAATGGATTGATGGATTGGTAATTGGATATGGCAGTAGATTGGTTCATTAGTTAATAGGATGGTTGGCATGTGTTAATATGGTTGGTAGAGGGTGTCGATGAGAAGGGTTGTGGCCGGTGGGGTTCACTACATAGGCTATAATATAAGGTCAAAACAACTAACACTTGGGCAATGAGCCGAAAAACTAGTATTAACTATGGTGTGTGAAATCGGCCAGAAAAGATTGTCCTATGATGGTATTAGAATCTCCACATTGGGTAAGAATTCTAGGGTGCCCTCTGGTACATGCCGGTAGTACCAACTAGTGGCGGTATATTTGAAGCCATGGGTAGAGTTACTGCTGGCAAAGTAGCTGGAGTACAATTGGTATCTTTAGGTTGTGGGGCAGCCTGGGATAAGTGTCCCCAACTCGAGTGCAGGATTGGAGATCTAATACTGGAGTAGTGATAAACGTTCTGGGGCATCACATGTTGGTGTCACTATGGGTAAAAGTGGTACAAACCTGAGTAGGGTAAATCTTGAATTTAAGCCAGTCTCTTGGATTGGAGACTACAGAAACTAAGTCTGTCTCATATACAGTGTTAGTAGCTGATTTCTAAAAATTAAAATCAACAACCCTTAAAGAAAACTAAAAATTAATTTCAGTAAAAATGGATTTTGAGGGAAGGTGATTATTAGTTGGATTTGGATTGGATTGGATTGGGTGAGGACATCATTTATTGCATTTTGTTATTAATGCTTGCTGAGTACTCCTGTACTCACTCTTGCTTAAATCCCTTTTTGCTTAGAAGGTGAGTCCTATGGACACTCCTTCGAGTGCAGTGTGAGGATTGTTCGCGAGGATAAGGACTTACATGAGGAGGATTACTACTACTACTATCGTGAGTAGAGGGTCTAGTAGGCTATATTCCTGCTATGGCAGGTCATCAGGGTAATAGGTGGATATATGTATTTGCTGTATTTTGGAATCCATGTAAGATTTAAGGTAATGGACATGTAACTCTACGTGGCTTAATGGAATGTAATAAAGGGTTCTATTTTGAGTCTCTAATTATTATTCTGCTACAATATTACGAATACGGTGTAGTAAGCGATAAAGTATCGGGATGCCCGCTATTTTGTTAGCTACTATCTTGAGATTCGTAATTAACTCAGATGTAATGGCAGCATGGTATTTGTTGTTACTCGGGGCTAATTATGCATGGTGCCACAACCCACACTTGCCTTACATTACAAGAAACTTCAATTCTAAAACATGTTGTTTTGTGTTACAAGTTCTTATAAAATCTATAGTTTTATTAAATAGAAGCTAAAGCCTATAGTTTTTGATAGTTTATACGAGAAACCTGTAGTTTTGTGAAAGTTACTCTTTTTCATTCCATTTTCCAGCTTTTATGATAAGTATTTTTTTGTTTATATGTATGCACCTACTTGTAATCTGTGATGCAGCTACAGAGCCTACATTTCTTAGCTTAAGTAAGCTGCTGGCCCTATTCTTAAATCTGGCCTTATTCCTGAATTAATTCTTCAACTTTCAAGTTGAAACACGACTACAGATTCTGACAGATTTTACTTCCTTTTATATAGTTGGGCATTGTGTTTTAAAATGTTTTTATGGTTTTTGGGCAATACACTAGAAAAGGCTCCTACTGTGTTAATATATTAATAAAATATTTAACAGCAATACAACAGAAAAATTTACAGGAAAAGAGAACCAAGAACTATGTGAAGATCAAATAGAGTCTAGCTAGAAAATGATTGAAGGTTTAAGCTTTCCTTCTACTATGTGCAAATGCAGAGTAACTTCCTCAATGAAACTTCTTTTCCAAGCAGCAACCAAATGTGTAATTTGCTCAAAAATTCCCCCATTTCTTTGTTTCCAAATCTGCCAAGCAGCAATGATGAAGATTTCCATGAAGAAAGGCTGTTCAAAGCTGTGCTTAGCCTGTCAGATCATGCTGGAAATATCCAAGTTTTGTAGCCAATCTATTCCTAGTATCCTCCAGCAAGATTTACTAAAAGGACATTGAAAAAACAAATGAAGTAAAGGTCTCCTCGGTCCTATAAGGACATGAAACACAATACAAATTATCTTTAGTGCGATAGTGTCTTCTGATGAACATATTTTTAGTGTTAAGTGTCATTGAGAAGTAGCCAAGACTTTTAGCTTCATGACACATTTGCTCTTCCAGATCCACTTCATAGTAATATCTGTATTCATGAGCTGAAACTGATGTCTATAGTATTTTCTGGAGGTGTAGACAGCAGATCCTCAAATGTAGTTCCAAACATCTTTTTCTGCCACATGTATAGTAGTGCTTTCCAATTCCTACTGAAGTTGTGTGTATTCATCACATGCCTCAACAGAAAGGGGCAAGTGGAAGAGGTGGTGATGATCTGTGTTCTGAAAGTACTCTTGAACAGGAATGTCTTGATTTCTAAAATAGGAAAAGAGCCTTAGATATTTGAAACAGGATGTGACCATTCCATAAGTCCTAAAAAAAGCAATGTATCTCCTGCCCCAAGCTGTCCAGCAGCTACACCGCTAAATTCAGTTGCTAACCGCATGATGTCTATCCACCAAAAAGATTCAGACTGTAGCTAAACTAGGGATTTGATTCCCGTAGTATTTATTCCACACTAACTTGACCCAAGGAACCTCATGTTTGTTATAAAACTCCTAAGCCTCCTTTATCTTTTGGTTTGCACACCATCTCCCAAGCTGCTAGATCATCTAATCCTCTACAAAATTCCCGTAGTATTTTTATTCCACACTAACTTGACCCAAGGAACCTAATGTTTGTTATAAATTTGTACATGTGCTTGAGTAGCAGAGCCTATTTTGAATTTCTAAGTTTATAACTCCTAAGCCTCATTTATCTTTTGGTTTGCGCACCATCTCCCAAGCTGCTAGACACCTAATCCTCTACAAAAACAGTGTTTGTGTGCTCTCTATACGATTAATGATAGTCTTGGGTAGCTTCAGGGAGCACATGTAATGAATTGGCAGTTGAGTAAACACCAAATTTACCATTGTTAATCTGCCTCCATACAACAAATAAAATTCACTATTCGAAAGTCTCCTTTCTGTTCTGTCTACCAAGAGGGGATAGATCTTGAACAGTTGGCTTTGTTGTTTCTAGAGGTAATACCAAATAGGTGAAAGGGAGCTTTCCCACCGAACAGCCAAAACTCCTGCCAAATTTTCTGGCCTCTCTTCACTAACATTGATTGGCACCAAGAATGACTTGTGATAGTTAACCTTCAATCCTGTTGAATAATCCCTTTTAAACATAGTAATTGTGAAGTTTTGGAGAAATTGTGTATCCTATTGGATCTCACACCCTTTATTTATAGCGAGAATTATAATTGTAATGCAACTGAACTCTATCTCTAACTTCCTAATTTATCTCTAAATTAACGGGACTCTATCCAGGATTCTATCCCAACACACCCCCTCAAGAGGACAAAATATCAATCATGCCCATCTTGTTACATATTGTAGCACCCTTGTTAGGATCTAACCCTTTAGTGAAGCATTCAACCAACTGTCCACTAGACTTAACGTACTACAGTTTCAGTATTCTATCATCTAGCTTCTCCTTGGTAAAGAACCTATTGATTTCAAAATGTTGGTACGTTCATGCTGTACCTGATTATTAGCATTCTTGATCGGATATTTGTCACAATGCAATACCAAGGGACCACTCCTTAACACCCGAAGTTTAGACAATTGACCCTTCATCCAGATCATCTCACTCAAGCTTAACACTATTGCTCTTATTCTGTCTCTGCAGAAGATCGAGCCACAACTTAGTGCTTCTTACTATTCTATGATACAAGATTACCGCCCCAAAAGACGCATATCCGGATGTAGACCTATCATCTATATTGCTTACCCAACCAACATCACGAATCCTTCCACATTCAAATGTTGATTCTTCAACTAAAGAACTTTTCGTGGTTGCTCTTCAAATATCATAAGATCCAGAAAGACAACTTCCATGTGTCTGTTCTAGGATCATGCATATATCGACTTACCACACTCACTTGCATATGAAATATCGGCCTTGTTTGACAAATAGATGAGATGCTCACCAATCTTTGATAAGCCTCCTTGTTAACTAGATCACCGATTCAACACTAAGTTTGTGATTTCTTTCAATAGGTGAAGCAATAGGTGATACCCAAGCATACCTATGTCCGCTAACAAATCAAGGACATACTTCCTTTGAGAGAGAACTATCCCTTTTGGAGACCGAGCGATTTCAATTCCAAGGAAGTTTCGAAGAGGTCCAAGATCCTTTACATCAAATGCTTATCCTAGTCTCTCCTTGAGGCATTTGACTTCTTCACTACCATTTCCGGTTATCACCATATCATCAACATATATTGCTAGTATGGTGATATGTGATCATCTATGCTTATAAAAACACCATATGATCCCCATTCCCATTGCACTGGGAATAGTCCATACCACAAATTGCATGCCTGAATCTGTCAAACCATGTTCATAGAAACTGCTTTAAACCATATAGAGACTTTTTAAACTTACAAACCTTCCCGATGATCTGTTTATTCTCAAAGCCAGGAGGTATCTCCATATATACCTCTTCTTGCAAATCACTATGGAGAAATGCATTCTTCGCATCCAACTGATGAAGAGGCCACCCAAAAATAATAGCACAAGAAATCAACATCCTCACTATACTCATTTTCACTACCAGTGCAAAAGTCTCATCATAGTATATCCCATATGTCTAACTAAAACCCTTTGCAATCAACCTCGCCTTGTATCTATCCACCTTGCCTTCAAGGGTTTGTTTCAATCGTACAAACTCGTTTGCATCCCACTGCTTTCTTTCC
Organism: Otatea glauca; assembly: GCA_036346275.1. Classification (NCBI taxonomy): domain Eukaryota; kingdom Viridiplantae; phylum Streptophyta; class Magnoliopsida; order Poales; family Poaceae; genus Otatea; species Otatea glauca. The sequence continues at coordinate 74,741,207 of CM070711.1, forward strand.
TACTAGAAGTGGAACAACATCCCACGTTTTCTTCTGAAGTGCACCAAGCTCCTCTTTCATGGCATCCTTCTATTTAGGATCCTGCTTAGCAGCCTGGCGATCTTTTGATGTCTGGAAAGATGCAATGAATGTTTTGTATGTAGGAGAGGTACGGGAATATGAGATAAAATTTGCAATGTCATGCTCAAAGCTGTACTCTTCCGGTGGAGGCTTTCTAGCATTAGCTATAATTGCCCTACGTTGTGCAAGAGGTAACTCTAAATGAGAGGAATCAGAAGGAACATTACCACTTGCCCCAAGGGGAGGCAAGGAATTTGATGGAGAGAGACTTGTGGAGAGATTTGGGATTGAATCTACTGGAATGACTGGTTGTTTAGGTTGTGGTTTCTCTGATAGAACGTGCTCAAGTGTTGACGGCTGCTGCTATTTCTCCCCTGTCTCCCTGGTTCCTCTGGTAGAACTTGCTCATTTGACGGCGCAAGTGGCGATGACGATGGTTGTTGTTTTCTCCCCCTGTCTTCTAAAGCGTCTTCTTTGATCGCCTTTAATTCTTCAGGCTATCACATCTCTTGCACATTGGTTGTTTGAACTCGGAGAGGACACAATTGTCCCACAACTTCTTCCCCGGTTATCACTCTCACTATCCCTCTCCTTGTGCTCCTCAACCTGTCACCCTTGGTGACAGGAGAGAACTCTCTAGAATTGACCAAGATCACATTTGTTAGACAAGATACTTGTTACCTTATATACGAGATTGCTAGTTGCCTTGTATAGAGATTATTTGCCTTGTATAGCTATTACCTTATATAGGCTTTCCTTCTATACCCTCTTGTACATGTATATATCTCGCCCTTGGCCTTATGTTGAATACAAGTGCTATTCATAACATGGTATCGAGAGCAATAGGTTCTAGGGTTAGGGCTTCTGGCGTGTGCGCTTGCGCCTTTTTTGGTGACTTTTCTCATCGCTTTTGGTTGCCGGTGGCTTGAAGCATGCAATGTCTTGACGTCTTCCCGTGTTGCATCTACTCCACACGCCGTCTCTCGCGCCATCCTCTTCATGGCACGGACGACGCCGCGCCGCTTGGCTCCGTCGGCCTCGGTAGCGCCTCCTTCCTATGCGACCACCATCCACGACGTTCCACTGCCCTGCCGTCCCTCCGCGGCTTTGTGCGAAGTCGGCCGCCCATCGATTGCGCCCTCCACGCGGTTCCTCGACGTCTGCTCCTCCGAGCCGCTGTCGTTCGTTCTTGTAATTCTTGTCCTCGCGTGACCGCGACTGCCACCCTCCGCCTCCGCGTCAAGCGCGGGGCTACTCGCGCCGCTAAGCATCCGGTTCCCGGCGCGCCGCCTCTCGGCTTCTTCTTGTCGGTTAGCTCTCCCCCGCCAGAGAAGCCTTGCCGCGTGCGCACGGGAAGACCGTGAAGAGTGAGTCGCTCGTGGGAAAAGGAACCAGAGTTCTGGCCGGACTTGATTGTGATCCGATAGCTCTATTTGTATTATTGCTCCGGTCATTGTAGCTTCAAAAGCCGTGCAGATTCGGTTTCTTCATACGATCGGTTTCTAGGCTTCATAATCTAGTTCGGCTCCAGCTCAAAAAAAATGTCGTCATATGCAGGTTCTTCTTCGGGCACCGTCTCTGTTCCTCACTGCCCGGTTATCTTCGATGGTCTTAATTATCGCGACTGGGTTCTTCATATGCGCCTTCACATGCGAGGACAGCGTCTGTGGGAGTTGTCTTACTGGCGGGCTATCATGTCCGCCTCGTCCTCCCCCTGACATGCCTGTTATTCCTAAGGAGGCGATCTCACTTTGCTCAACAAGGAGCCTTCGATGACTATGCTGATGCTGTGGAGTCTTTTCAGACTCAATTTATTGCATACAAGATATGGCTTGATGAAGATGCTCGTGCTTCTGCTATTCTAGTTGCTAGTATGGAGGTGCATCTCATTTGGTGATATTGTTGGTTTGTCTTGCCAGATTGATGTGGCGCATCTTCGTAACACTGTAAGCTTCTTTGGTGATTTTTTATACCTTGTTATACGACAAGAGCAGTCGTTACAGCAGGGTGATTCTACCATGGATGAGTTCTATGTACAACTGTCCTCGGTGTGGCGTCAGCTTGATTCTCTTGGACCGGAGGTTTGCCGCACCTATCAGTCTTTGCCACAAGTCTTCACTTGAGCTTCCGTCGCATCTCGACTTCTAGCCCGTCTTGGGATGAATTTGAGCGGTCGTGCTCACCGCTTGCTCTTCATCCTCGTGTGACCTTATTGGAGGCTCTTGCAGCTATTTGTACTGAGGAGACTCGTCTTCGTGGTGCGGGCCTGCTATTATCTCTTTCAGTCCTGGCGATGCCTTATGCTACTACTCCACTGGTGGCGCCTACTTCAATGTTGACTAGTAGGGGTACAGGGCTTCACTGCACCTACTGCAACAAGAACAGACATGTGGAGCAGTTTTGCTATCAAAAGAAAAAGGATCTTGCTCGTCGCGGTGGGCATCTTCCTAAGGGCAATGGACTCCTAGGTGCCTCTCCTCAGCAGGCCTCTGCTGATTCTGACCCCACTCAGGAGATTCTTACGCTGCTACGTCGCATGGTTGCCTCTGCACCGTCAGGTTCTGCTACTCAGTCTTCCAGTGAGAAAACACCTTCCTCCTCGTCAGGTATCACACCATGGATTCTTGACTCTGGAGCTTCTTTTCATATGACATCTGATCCCACGAGTCTCTATTCCATTAGTCCTCTTGCTGCTCCTATCACTGTGCAGACCGCATATGGTACCTCTCTTTCTGTTGCAGGACGAGGCACTCTTTTGTCTTCCTTTTTTCATGTTCCTGTTGTTTCTCATGTTCCTAAACTAACCATGCAGCTTATATTTGCTGGCCAGCTCACTAATCATGGTTGTCGTGTTATCCTTGATTCTGACTCTTGCTGTGTTCAGGATCGTTGGACGAGGTCTCTGGTTGGTATTGGCCCTCGCCGCCGTGACTCTCAGCGCCTCTAGGAGCTTAACTGGCTTTGTCTTTCTTTCGTTGCCCATGCCAGTCTCGTCGTCTCCTCTACTGCTTTCGCCTCTGTTGCATCTTCTACCGGGTCGTTTGTTCAGTGGCATCACCGTTTAGGGCATCTTTGTGGGTCACGTCTGTCTTCTTTAGTTCGTCGTGGTCTTTTAGAGTCTGTGTCTGGTGATACTTCTTTAGATTGTGCGGGTTCTAAGCTTGTTAAACAGCTACAACTACCCTATCCTTCCAGTGATTCTGTATCCCAGTGTCCCTTTGATCTTATTCATTTTGATGTTTGGGGTCCGGCTCCTTTTGTTTCAAAAGGGGGTCATAAATATTATATTCTTTTTATAGATGATTTCTCTCGTCACACTTGGATATATTTTATGTCTTCTCGTAGTGAGGTTTTATCTATCTATAAGAATTTTGCCACTATGATCCGTACTCAGTTTGATTCTCCCATTCGAGTTCTTTGTGCTGATTCAGTAGGGGAGTATCTGTCCGGTATCCTTCATGCTTTTCTTGCTACGCAGGGCACTCTTTCTCAGTTTTCCTGTCCTGGCGCTCATGCTCAGAATGGTGTGACTGAGCGCAAGCATCGACATCTTCTTGAGACAGCTCGTTCTCTTTTACTTGCTTCCGCTGTTCCACCTCATTTCTGGGCTGAGGTTGTTTCCACTGTCATTTGATAAATATTCAACCTTCTTCTGCTCTTCAGGTTGGAATTCCGATGGAGCGTCTTTGTGGCATGCTTCCTGATTACTCTAGTCTTCGCCTCTTTGGGTGTGTGCACTATGTCCTCCTTGCACTTCGTGAACGCACCAAGCTGACTGCTCAGTCTGTTGAGTGCGTTTTTCTGGGATATAGCGCTGAGCACAAGGGATATCGTGTTGGGATCTTGTTGGCAGACGGATGCGGATCTCTCGGGATGTTACTTTTGATGAATCTCATCCCTTCTACCCTCGTCATTCTTCCACTACAGCATCTCTTGTCGAGCCGCTTTCTTTCTTGACTTTAGCTAATACTCCTGTTGTCACTTTTTCTTCTCCACGGTTGGCGTCTCCATCTTCGCCGACCTCTCCACAGGAGATTTCACCTCCTGTGCCTTCTCCACCTGTTTCTTCTGACGTTGTTTCTTCTTATCCTCTATACTACACTCGTTAGTCGCGAGTTGAGGATTCTTCTGATGTGTCATCTTCTTCTGTTGAGTCCTCTTCTTCCGTGCCTCCTCCTCGCTACGCTCTTTGCGATCGTCAGTCTATTCGGCCTCCTGAGCGCCTTGGTTTTGCTGGCGTTGTTCTTGCCGAGCCGACTTCTTACCGCAAGGCTGTTATTCATCAGGAATGGCAGCATGCAATGGTAGAGGAGTTTGTTTCCTTAGCGCTTGGCATGTGGGATCTTGTGCCCTTCCTCCACGTGTCAGTCCCATTACATACAAGTGGGTCTATAAGGTTAAGACTCGCTCTGATGGTTCTCTTGAGCGTTACAAGGATCGTCTCGTGGCACGTGGTTTCCAGCAGGAGCATGGTCGTGATTATGATGAGACTTTTGCTCATGTGGCTCATATGACCACTGTTCACATTCTTCTTGTAGTGGCTTCGTTCACAAGTGGTCTATCTCGGCTTGAAGTCAAGAATGCCTTTCTTAATGGTGAGCTACGTGAGAAGGTCTTTATGCACCACCATCGGGTTATTACATTCTCGAGGGCATGGTTTGTCGCCTTCGTCCCTCTCTTTATGGGCTCAAACAAGCCCTCGTGTTGGTTTGAGCGTTTTCTTACGTGGTCACGCTGCTGGCTTTTCTGCTAGTGTTCATGATCCTGCGCTTTTTGTTCACATTTCACCTCGTGGACGGACTCTTCTTCTCTATGTTGATGATATGATTATTACTGGAGATGACTCCTAGTATATTGCCTTTGTGAAGGCGTGTCTTAACGAACAGTTTCTTATGTCTGATCTGGGTCCTCTTCGCTACTTTCTTGGGATTGAAGTTTCTTCTACACCTGAGAGCTTCTTTCTATCCCAAGAGAAGTATATTCAGGATCTTCTTGACCGTGCTTCTCTCGCTGATCAGCGTACCGCTGAGACTCCTATGGAGCTCAATGTTCACCTTCGACCTACTGATGGTGAACCTCTTGAGGATCCTACTCGCTATCGCCATCTTGTTGGGAGTCTTGTTTACCTTGGTATCACTTGTCCTGATATATCATATCCTGTTCATGTCTTGAGTCAATTCGTTTTTGCTCCCACACAACTCCACTATAGTCTCTCGCCGTCTTTTATTTCCTTGCTCCAGCTCTTTACAGCTCCAGGCTTATTCTGATGCAACCTGGGCTAGTGATCACTCTGATCGTCGGTCTCTTTCTGCTTACCATATTTTTCTTGGTGGTTCTCTTATTGCTTGGAAGACTAAGAAGCAAACAGCAGTTTCACGTTCGAGTGCTGAGGCTGAGTTGCGAGCAATGGCTCTTTTGACAGCAGAGGTTACCTGGCTACGGTGGTTACTTGAGGATTTTGGTGTTTCTGTTTCTACACCGACTCCTCTTTTATCTAACAGTACATGTGCTATTAGCATTGCTCGAGATCCAATGAAGCATGAGCTCACTTAAGCATATTGGCATTGATACTTCCTACATACGGTCATAGGCGAGATCACGTTGTGGCTCTTCAAGATGTGCCTTGAGCTTGGTTGATGACTTCTTCACGAAGACACGGACTAGAGATCAGATGACTTTTATCTCTCCAAACTCAGTGTTGTTGATCCACCATGAGTTTGAGGGTGTTAGAAAAGATATCTCGTTACCTTATATACGAGATTGCTAGTTGCCTTGTATAGAGATTGTTTGCCTTGTATAGCTATTGCCTTATATAGGCTTTCCTTCTATACCCTCTTGTACATGTATATATCTGCCCTTGGCCTCATGTTGAATACAAGTGCTATTCATAACAACCGCTACTCGTGTATTATGGCTCAAACTCCCCAAAGTTACATCCATACTCATAAACAATTTTCTTTCTATTGGGTTCCAACGCTTATATCTTTTACGACTAGATGAATATCCTACGAAGACACTTCACAGCTTGAGGATCCATCCCGTACAAAGCACACACAACTAAACACCCTAGGGGAACCTTGAACTCTCGCTGTCCCAAAAGAAATTTAGCGGGAGACTCCATCCCAAGTATTCGAGATGTTATGCGATTGATAAAATATACAATCGTTATCACCGCCTCACTCCAGAATCTCTTCGGCACATTCATCTAAAATATGAATGAATGTGCTACCTCCAAAAAATGTCAATTCTTCCACTCGGCCACCATTCTGAGGTGGGGTTCCTAGACAAGTGGTTTGATGAAGTATCTATAATACCCCGTTTCGTTAATGTAAAGGCCCATGTGGCTCATGTGGAGCGATGGTGGGATTAGTTCTACATTGCTTGTATAAAGTGAGTTGTAGTAGTTTTGAAGAAATCATGTGTACCCTATTGGATCCCACACCCTTTATTTATAGCGATAATTACAACCACAACGCAATTGAACTCTTATCTATAACTTCATAATTTATCTCTAATTTAACCGGACTCTTATCATGGATTCTTCCCAACAAATCGTCTTCTTTTTATGTTCTTAAAATACCGCTTTGTTGTTACAAATTTTGTTTATATATTAAATGTATAAAGCAACTTATCAGGCAACTATAAACCTTTGTCTCAATTTAGGGATGCTTTGTTGGTCTTGACTGGAAACCAATCGATCTTAAGAATTGCTATATCTGGATCTAAATTTAGTGACTGTAAGTTGGCCTTTCTGTATTCCCAGATCTTTTCGGTCTTCTGTTGAACATGTAAGATTTCTAGCAAAACTAGTTAGTTATTCCTGATGTTTTTTTTAAAAAAAGCTAGTTATTCCCGGATCTTTTCAGTCTTCTGTTGAACATGTAAGATTTCTAGCAAAACTAGCTAGTTATTCCTGATGTTTTTTTTTAAAGCTAGTTATTCCCGGATCTTTTCAGTCTTCTGTTGAACCTGTAAGAATTCTAGCAAAATTAGCAGTGTAAGAGTAAAGTATACACACCGTGCCAGGATGACAGCAAGATTACATTAGGAAACAGATAGTCAGTCTATGCTACCTTGACTGCCCCCTTTATCACATTGGCATGGCCAGTACGAAACATTTGAAAAGAATGATCCAAATATACGAACCCAAAGGTATCAGTATCATTATTGTGGAGCTGAAATGGTCACTGGGATGCCCATGTCATGTTTACACTTTGCTACAGGTGTCGGTCACTGGATCAAAGACCAGGTTTATCACAAATAACCTACCATTGCTTTGCTCACTGATTAGAAAATTGGTAGCACAAGTTAGGGTAGCAATCCAATAAAACTTTAAATTTTGAGGGACAGAAAAGCATAAATACGCAGTTATGTCGTGCAAACTACATACATCATTTGTCCTGATAAACAATGCAAACATTTGGCTAACTATGGGTTCTAGAGAAGAACGGAGGTATAAAGTAGGCCCTGTTACATGCCTATTAGTCCCAACACTTGCACACCATCATTGTGGTGGGTAACTTTGCGTACCTTTGGCTTCAATCTTGCCCTGCCTTTTATTGACATGCCCTCTTAGTTTAAGGTTTATTTTGTCTTCACTTGCTCATTTATTTACTAGATGTTCTGTTTCCAAGCTAAGGAACACAATGTTCCCTTGAGTAGGATAGATTCTGATAAGCAGTGTTCTTCTTTTACAATCATTAGGTGTTCACCATCCATTTACGCTTAAATGGAAAAAACAACCCAGTTGCAAAATTGGTTTTATGTACGTGAAGCTGATATGTTCTGTTGCGTTGCAGCTTTCCTGATGCCAAATGCCCAAATATGAGTAACCAAATTGGATAATTATCCTTGTGTTGTGCTTCAGATTACCAAAGTTTTCCCAGAAAATAGACAAAGGGGACTATTAATAAGGTGTTTGGTTTTTAGGGACCTGATGGTGAATGGATCATCCAATTCTAAGCTGAACCTAACTTCTTGTTTGGTTTGGGGAATGGAATGGGTTGGTCCATCATAACCTCATCCCTCATATGCATAAGGCTAGTACAAAATGAGGGATATTATCATCCCACCAAAATTCATGGGGTGATCCCATGATGGTGGTCCTTCAAACCAACACTCATAAATTTATCTTAGAAATTCATCTTTTGTTATATTATATCCTTGGGCTACCTTGTCGATTGAATGTTTTACATCACCTGTTCTTATCTCAATCACATGATCATTTGAAACTTCAGATAGAACCAGTAGGGGAAAAGAGAAGCTCTTTAGTAACTGCTTGAGAACATAGAAATGTGCTAATCAAATGTGTGGAACCATAGCAATCAGTTTTTTGTCTATTCATTTGTTAAATTTCAATGTGTCTTCCAATACATATCAGGACTTCAGGAGACACCCAGTGAATTAAGACAGGCATTGTTGGGAACAGAAAGTTGTTGCTTACATTATTTTCACACTGTATTTTTTTTTTCCTTTTTCACTTGTTTTTGTTGCCTAACCAATTCATTCTTGTTTTCTGATGATTCATAGCTTTAAATATGAGCAAATTTACCTATAAACAATTATTATTTCTGATATCCTTTTTTTGGTCTATCACAGCAAGAAAGGGATTTTGCCTTTTTGGTTTTAATGTTTTAAGTGTCAGTCACCAGTGGCTGTGTATTTCCTAAACAAGGTCCGTGCTTTATTATATGTATGGTTAACATAGAGCCATGAGGTTGGCATCCAGAATCCCTCAAAAAATAAAGATTAGCAGCATTAAGAAGAGCAAAGCTCAATCTGCTAATTAATTAATGATATCGAGGTGCCAGAAAAGCTTTCTTATACATAAGCTGGACTATTTTGTGTTAATGTTATGGTTCAGTGCGCGTCTGCGACCATTGTTACTTGCATAAACCAGGTCCTTGTCATAATGTATCATTCAAGCTGCGGTCAAGCTGCATAATAACAGCCTCATTATCATTGTCTTGCCTTTTTCTGATAATCTCTTTAATTACTTTGTAAAGAACAAGATGTTGCTTAGTTATTTACCTATGTTGCACCATACACATGCATTTGAAACACAATCTTTTGAGAGTATGCTTCTTGTGTTCTGTTCAAGAAACTGAATGTATGTAGGATTTAATCAGGAACTGTTTAATGCATTTGGAGATAGCTCAGTAGCTGTATAGCCAAGCATGGGACAAAATGCCAGCTTCACCCAATAAACAATTGACTGTCTTCGGTTAATTATGTTTCACTGTCTCTGACTTGTGATGTTTGTTTTTTCTTTCTTTCACCTCTCTTTTTGGTTAGCATCTGTTGTTGGACTTAATCCTGGCATGGCCTGGCGTTTATTGTTTTGGCAAGGACAATGGCGGGGCGTCATTCTTGCTTTCCTTGGCAGCGGGAATGTCATGCATGCATGCGTATTTTCTAGTCGTTTTGCTTTCCTTTAGTAGCTAGATGATTTCTGTAATCATACTCTACAAATAGAAAGAAGAAGCAAGAGAAAATATAGCCCCAAAAGTATTTAGTGTTTCCTTGTCTCCTGTGTTTTGAGTTTTGTCGGATTGTCTGGTGTGCGTGTGTTTTTGATCCCAAGGAAAGAACTAACATCATATAGTCCGGCGTGTGTGTGTGTGTGTGTTTGATCCTGAGGAAAGAACCAACATCTGGTATCAGAGCGCAGAGAGCCGATGTCCATCATCACTGCATAGCGAGGCGCCCAAGGAGAGCGGCGGCGTGTCGTTCCACTACCCACATCGCGGCGACAAACTACACGGTTGGTCGATCAAGGTGGAAGCCATGATGGATGCCGAGGTGTGCGGGAAGCCATCGAACCGCCGCCGCGTCGTGGGCGTGAAGAAGGACAAGACGGCGAGCGTATCTCCTTCAAGCACTCCGGAGGACCTCCGATGCAAGTCGCAAGGAAGAAGACGGCGAGGAAGGTGCGGGCGTCTCAAGACAAGGTTCGTTGGCGGGATCGCGTCAAGAACGCACGGCTGCAGACGTTGAAAAGCGATTTCGACGCCATGCGCATGCAGGAGGGGGAGACCCTGGACCAGTACGCCGGAAGACTCAATGGCATGTCGGTGAGGTATGCCAAATTGGGGGCGATGCTCGACGATACCGCGCTGGTCAAAAAGCTATTCGACACCGTGCCGGATCGTTTCCTTAGCGTGATCGCTGGGATCGAGCAGTTCTACGACCTCGACACGATGCCGTTCGAGGAGGCTGTGGGGCAATTGAAGACCTACGAAGAACGAGCGCGTCTACGGAAGCCAGGCGGCATCGACAATGGCGATGACCAGCTTCTGCTCACTCAGGCCGAGTGGGAGGCGCGACAGAAGAAGGCGGATGGCCACGACTTCTCGTCAAGCAATAAGGATAAATCCCATGCTTATGCAGATAGCAGCAACCGCGGCCGGGGCGGGCCGCCACTCAAGGACGGCGGGAATGGCTTTGATGGCGGCGGCCGCGACAAAAGCCACATTCGCTGCTTCAACTGCGACAAGATGGGCCATTATGCATCCGAATGCAGGGCTCCGAAGAAGGATGAGGCACACCTCATGCGCACGAACGACACCGAGCCAGCCCTTCTGCTCGCGGTGTCGGAGGAGCTAGCGTCGGATCGGTGGGAGCGGCAGGATGTCGTCCTGCTGAACAAGGAGAAGACGAGGGCGCCAGAGCTGTACAACACAGAGGAGAAGGCTGCCCCCTGTCATGTCTGGTACCTAGACAACGGGGCAAGCAACTACATGACCGGCGACAAAGAAAAATTCCACGAGTTGGACGAGGTACATCACCGCAAGGTAAAATTCGGTGACGGCTCATTATGCGAGATCATGGGCGAGGATCAATCTGTTCACTGTAGAACGAGGATCAATGGTTGCTCCAGAGGTATATTACATCCCGAGGCTTTGCGATAATATCGTAAGCCTCGGACAACTCACCAGACCGCCACAAGGTGATCATGGACGAGGATGCCCCGCATGTGCTCGACAAAAGGCAAGCGAGACTACTCATGAAGGTGAGGCACACCGCAAATCGCCTTTACCGAATTGAGTCGCATCGGCGGAGGCGGTGTGCCTCTGGCGAGCCTTGAGGACCGGCATGGTGTGGCATGCTAGGCTCGCCATGTAAATTTTCATGCATCAAGATGCTCATCGATAAGGAGATGGCGTGGGGTGCCACCAATCACGCACCCTAACCGGTTGTGTCGTGGGTGCTTGGTGGCTAGCGAGCAAGGCGGCGTTTCCAACAACGGCAAACTACCGAGCGGAGGAGCCGCTTGAACTGCTACACGCCGATTTGTGCGGCCCAATTACGCCGACGACCCTCGTCGGTAACAACTACTTCATGTTGATTGTCGATGATTTTACCCGATGGATGTGGCTGTACGTGATCAAGAAGAAGGACCAGGCGTGCTCCACGTTCATGAAGTTCAAGGCACAAGCAGAGAACACGAGCGGGCGATGCGTGAAGACGCTCAGGACCGATCGTGGTGGCGAATTCCTCTCTGCCGAATTCACCAGAATGTGCGAGCAGGCGGGGATCGAGCGCCATCTCACCGCGCCATACACGCCACAGCAAAACGGCGTGGTGGAGCGGAGAAACAGGACGGTGATGGCAATGGCAAGATCACTCCTCAAGAGGATGCACGTTCCCGGTAGGTTTTGGGGGGAGGCGGTGAGGCACGCGGTGCACTGCTGAACCGTCTGCCGACGAAGGCGCTAGGCGAGTGCACCCCATTCGAAGCCTGGAACGGGAGGAAGCCGCATCTTGCCCACCTCCGTGTGTTTGGGTGCACAGCACACGCGAAGGTGACAACGCCGCATCTGAAGAAACTGGATGATCGCAGCCAGCCGATGGTGTACCTTGGCATCGAGGACGGCTACAAGGCACACCGGTTGTTCGATCCACGGCGCGGCAAAATTCATGTAAGTAGAGATGTAAAATTTGTGGAGAATGAAGAATGGAGTTGGAGTGCGAGCGCAGGCGGCACGGAACTATCTGATTTCGCCGTTGAGGAGGAGTACTTCACCGAGCCGATCATGGGCGACTCCGCTTTGCCCGTAGGTGGCCCGACAGGCGAGTCGGCACCCACGGCACACACATATTCGGCCCCTGCATCGACTCCACTGGCCAGCGACGCAACACCGGCAGGGCCGGTAACCAGGGCGTGTGCTGCAGCACACACGCCATCAACCTCCTTGACATCTCCCACCACTCCGATGGCGACGTCGACTTCAGAAGCACTGACGGATGATCCTACCGCGGCTGCCGCGGTTCTACCCCACCGCTGTCAGGCGACAGTGGCAGCACCGACGATGGGCCTATTCGTTACAGGCACATCAACGACATCATGCGAGATGCTCGAAGGGTGGAGCTCGAAGAGGAGGACATGGAAGAAGAGGCCATGCTTGCGGAGACGGAGGAGCCATCTTGTTACCGCGAGGCCACCGGGACAAGCACTGGAAGACGCCATGGCCAAGGAAATTGAGTCCATTGAGAAGAATAAAACTTGGACTCTCACGACACTGCCGGCTGGACACAAGCCAATTGGGTTCAAGTGGGTGTACAAGTTGAAGAGGAATTCGAGTGGTGATGTGATCAAGCACAAGGCAAGATTGGTCGCAAAGGGATATGTCGATGGCGGGGCATTGACTTGAGGAGGTGTTTGCGCCGGTGGCGGGCTCGACACCGCGGCGTGTTATACTTGCCATAGCCGCAAATCGCGGTTGGGAAGTTCACCATCTTGATGTCGAATCGGCATTCTTGAATGGTGAGCTCGAGGAGGAAGTCTATGTGACTCAACCGGAGGGCTTCACAGTGAAGAACAAGGAGCATTTGGTGCTTAAGTTGAGCAAGGCACTCTATGGGCGGCGGGCATCGCGAGCTTGGAACACGCGCTCGACAGAGCCTAAAGCATCTTGGGTTCACTAAGTGTGCACAGAGCAAGCTGTGTATACAAGGGAAGAGATCGAGTGGTATTATTGTTGGTGTATATGTTGATGATCTCATTGTGACAGGGAAGATCCGAGGCAATCGCGGCATTCAGCGACAAGCGATGTCCGAATTTGAGATGAGTGATCTTGGATTGCTCACCTACTACCTCGGAATTGAGGTGGCGCAAGAAGAAGGCCGCATCACGATTAAGCAAGCCTCCTACGCCAAGAAGGTGGTCGCGATTGGGGATGATGGAGTGCAATCCCACCAAATTCCCCATGGAGCGTAGATTGCGGTGCACAAAGACACGGAGGGACAGCCGGTGGACGCAACGGAGTATCGTCGGACCATTGGTTGCCTCAGGTATCTTCTCCACACAAGGCGGACCTATCCTTTGCCGTTGGTGTGGCGGCGATTCATGGAGAGGCCGCGGTAATGCACCACAAGGCGGTGAAGCAAATCCTCTGTTATTTGAAAGGCACGATCGACTGTGGACTCGTGTACACCAGAGGAAGTGGAGAAGAGATGATCACCGGCTACACTGATAGTGATTTGGCCAGTGACATGGATGACAGGAAGAGCACCGGAGGTATGGCGTTCTATGTCAATGACAATTTAGTCTCATGGAACTCGCAGAAGCAGAAAACGGTGGCTCTGTCATCGTGCGAGGCCGAGTTCATGGCGGCGACAGCGGCGGCATGCCATGCACTGTGGCTCAGAAGTCTGCTGGGTGAACTAACAAGGAAGGAGCCCAGGGCGGTGAAACTGTTTGTTGATAACAAGTCCGCCATTGCCTTGATGAAGAATCCTGTTTTCCATGGGCGTAGAAGCATATCGATACGAGATTCCATTTTATACGCGAATGCGTCGATGGAGGATGATCGTTGTGGAGTTCGTTTACGGAAGAAGCGGTGATCGATACCGACTAAAGCGCCGCCCGATGAGCGGTGGCGACAATGCGGCACTTGTTAGGTGTTCGTGATCTTGGGTTACGTCAGGATTAGGGGGGAGTATGTTGGACTTAATCCTGGCATGGCCCTGGCGTTTATTGTTTTGGCAAGGACAACGGCAGGAGCGTCATTCTTGCTTTCCTTGGCAACGGCAGGAATACCATGCATGCATGCATATTTTCTAGTCGTTTTGCTTTCCTTTAGTAGCTAGATGATTTCTGTAATCATACTCTACAAATAGAAAGAAGAAGCAAGAGAAAATATAGCCCCAAAAGTATTCAGTGTTTTCTTGTCTCCTGTGTTTTGAGTTTTGCCGGATTATGCGGTGTGCGTGTGTTTTGATCCCAAGAAAGAACTGACATCATAAAGTCCGGTCTGTGTGTTTGATCCGAGGAAAGAACCAACATTTGTAATAAGGATATCGATCAGAGGAAAGATTACCTTAACTTAGTTTGTTGATGGGATTCTATCTCTGCATTCTTGTACTCCACAACCAAGTCAAGTGCTAAAATACTATTTGCTATTACATATTGAAACCGTTTGTTCTAGACTGAAGTTACTTACATATCTGAAATTTTTTGAAGTACATAACAATTTATCAAATATCATGTCTGCAGAAAGCTCAACATCAAAAGTGTACAGAATTATCAGGGGTGTTGAAGTTTTGTACATTTATACTGTCATCATCGGCAAATCTCAATAATATCTTCTGTATCTTCAGATTCTGCAGCTATCTTTGACGCTGATGATGACATGAATCGGAAACCTGCGTCGCTTGCACTCTTCCTCACCAAGGCCAATTGCTGCGACTTCTTGCAGTATGCTATTGCTCCCTGGATTGGATTGTCCATCTCTGAGCTTGCACTGCTGCTCCTCCTCAGCACTGGCCCCACACCAGTCTCATTTGAACTTGGGATGGAGAAGGATGATGAATTTGACGAAGAGCATGATGATGATGAGGCAGATGACGTCTTGTTTGATGACGAGCATCGGATAATGACGCTGGAGAAGGACCTCCTATGGCCACAGTCTTCTTCTTTAAGCTTCCCTCCGAGCGTGGTATTGTTCCTGACAGGAGAGGCTATGTACCTATTGCTTCTGATCTGGACAAATGGGTTCTTCCTCCAAGTCTTGAACTGGGCATTGGAGAACTCATTTGCTCCAGGTGCACCCCTCTTGTCATCCAGATTCCCTGCTTTAGTGGCAAATATTGTCTTGAGGTAAGCTTTTGATGCCTTGAGCTTGAGGCCAAGGTTGAGATGTCTGATGAACTTGAGCCTCTTGGACCATGTCTTCTTCTCACAGGCTGCTTCCGCCTCAGCAGCAGCAATACTGGCGGATGTGCATTCGTGGAAGTAATGCTCCTCATTGAGCTCACCACTGACGTAACATGAATTTGCCGGTGATACATTGCACGACTGGTATGGTGTTGCCGGGGCAGTGCTCGCAGAGAGGAGGCCCTTGTCAGCCGCACTCTGGAGGAGCTTTTCAACCATCTGGATGCGTGGTGGAAGGTGGAGCGGTAGCAGCTTGCCCTTGTAGAAGAGCTCATCTGCTGGTGATGCCATGGGCTCCCACTGGTCAAGCGGAGCCGACATGTGGAACTCAAACTCCCTTGAGTGTTGTGGGGAGGCTGCCATGGCTGTGGTGTAGCAGAGCAAGCTTGCCTTGGCGGTGACCGCCTCTACTGTTGCAGGTGTGCTCAAGTCCATGTCTATGTATTCGTCTTCTTGGAGTGGTTGGTCATGGCTTTGGGGGCCATGTCTTGCCATTGTTGTTGTCGTACCTTGTGTTTTTGGTTTGGTTTTGGCAGAGATGGTGGTTGTGTTTTAGGAAGGAAGAGGAAAGAGTCTGGGCGTGGTTTAAAGCAGAATACCTGTAGCTAAAAGGTTTATAAATTGGCCTATACTCCTTATGAAGGACCTACCTTTGCCCCTATGATCTTCCTTTCGTTTGCATCCTAATCCTCTTTCTGTCACGGCCCTATATAATGCAGCACCGTGGTGCATGGTTACTGTCATTCTCTATTAAGTGCTGCAGTGCATTAGGTACTGATTAGGTTATTTTACTTGTTCCTTCTTTGCATGCTTCTCTTTCCGTGAGTTAAGCTATTTGTTTGTTTGAATGTGTAGGGTTACAAGGTAGCCATTAAGAGCTAGGCCAACGAGGTGCGCACTTTTACTAATAAATGATTTACATGGCGCCTGCTGATATGAAGGGCCCCCAAACCGCTTGGTCCGCATGCTAACTGGATGGTTGCAATGGGAAGCTTCATAATCTTTCGAGCAAGAAAGTGTAGAAAGTTGTTTTCTGATGGTTGGATTGCTTGATGATAGCTCAGATTCAAAGGCCGCATTCTATGTGAGGGCGGAAGTACGCATGAGGGTTAATGCAAATTATCACGTCAAACAACCTGACTTCTTGAAGACCTCGGAAGTATATGAAATTTTCCGTGGAGTGAATTTGCTTCCAAGGTAAACATATCGGCGATGCTTGACCTAGTCATGTTCAAGGTTGTAATTTTAAAGTTGAAACGAAGAGCGCATGCCCTCAAAACATGGAGCAATGTGCTACTTGTTTATTTCATCTTCATGTCAACCTACGGAAGTGTGAGGTGGCCATCAGTGGCAAGAGCTTCAGGCCCCTAGTATAATTTGCTTGCTCAAACCGGGCGTGCGCAGCTAGTTGTTGTTTTTGTGTCCTTTTCTTCATATCTCCTAAGCTTCTGCTCTTCTAGCTGCCGCCGTGCCTGGGGTCCAATGTCAACTTTGCCTCTTTGGGTGTAATTATTTGATTACTGGGAGTGCAGCTCTGGGCGTGCTGCTCTTGTCAAGGCCTTCGTGCATTAATAATACTAGGCAGAGCCCCGCGCTACGTGCACCGGATGAATTTTGATAGTGTGCTCAGATAGCAAAACCAACCTCCAAGGTAGATGTTATTTTCCTGTTTATCTTAACCAGTCGTCCTACTTGTCCTATGGTGGGCGTGTTTTAGGTGCCTTACTTGATCTAGATATTTATCTCATTCTGATGATCTGATGTAGGCTAGAATACTCCTTGCTTTTTTACATGCAGATCTTTCTTCAACATCGAGGGTGAATTACCTCTGAAGAAACACCGAGGTACATGAATCTGGGCAGCCCGTGAATTTCGGCAAACAAGAGGTATTTGTTCCCTGGTGAAAAAAAACCCTCTATATATACAAATTTGTCAAGTTGTCATTTGCTACACGTTAAAGTCCTTGCCTTTATGATATGCTTCTGAGCCCGTCTTTATATCAGCTAGTACCCCTAGCACTAGCGAGAGCACTAAGCAACGTTCCACAAATTGCTATATCTTTATATCTTTAGGAATAAGTCTACATCTTCAAACTTTGCAAAAAGTTCGTTTAACATCCTCAACTACAAAACCGGGTATTTAACACTCTAAACTTATAAAATCGGGTGGTTTGATGACGTAAATCCCACTCAAGTTGGTTTCTGCAATATTGACGGTCATATAATTGTATTTTGCTTATGAGTATCCAACTGAAAGGATGTTTGACGTCCACATTGTCAATCTTTTTCTTACTCCTCTCTCTCTATTATCTTTCTTTATGCCATCATCCTACCTCCTCTTATTTGGATTATCATCGGCAAAAACCGATGACATGGATGCCAATGTGACAAAAACCATCTTGATTTGGATCCCTGTAAGCACAAGTATCCTCCAAAACTACCTTAGGGTGTAAGTTGATCTGATTTTTAAAGTTTGAAGGTGTTAAATACCCAGTTTTATAGTTAAAGGTATTAAATGGATTTTTTGTAAAGTTCAGGGTGTAAAATGAACTTGTTCCAAGATATTATAAGAATACCATCAGCCCAGTCCTGACCCATTGTATTATTATATCAACCTAACACCCATTGACAGACTGTAGACCTGTAATTTTTTACAGGCGAGAGTGCTGATCAGAAAGGGATGCCTGCTAGGTTAGGTGTTGATCGAGTGCCTAACAACCTACTAAATACCATATGTTGATATATGTCAAAATATCGCCGTACGATGTTTACAACTCCGAACAGTTAATCGCCCGAATTGCAGGTCTAAAGGTGTATGAATATTTTTGCAGCACTGTTACGTGGTTGGTGGGGGGGGGGGGGGGGTTGGAACTTGAAAAAGGTTCGTGCTCGCCCTCCACACATTCTTAGGCACCTGGAAATATTATAAGAACAGTGCATCAACCATGCAAAAATTCATACCCACCTCTTACTGACATAGTGACATCCAGAGACATGATTGTACCCGAAAATTCATGACGCGTGAGAGGCGACAGTATAAACCCTAAACGATTAACTTATGGTAGAGTAGTTCTCTTTTCCTGTACAGTAATCTAACAAGCTGTAGGTTGCTTTAACTGTATGTGTTGATTTTTTTTTGTGCCCATGGCAGGCCAGAGCTGCCGGACATTTCTTGGTGGTAGACTGGTAGTCCAAGTTTTTTGCTCTATACACAAAGGAGGGCCCTCTGAAAGCTCTCAAAGCTCGAGGTGTTCTTTGCCGCCTCTCCAGACTTGGAACCAAGCACAAAGCTTCTGTTCTTGCAGCTATTCTGGGGCCTCTGGTCACTTAAAGGCAGAAAGTTCGTGCAGAATTTTGACTGCTTAAGTCTCCAGGCTCTGATCCTAATGATTACTCCGTATTACATATGGCACTAAGCAGTCATCTTGGCTGCTTTAGTGTTCGTAACCAGAAATGCACCGACTATTACAGCAAAAATGTTTGAAAAATGCTTAGGCAGCTAGCCTATCATCAAACTTAGGTCCGATTAGAACACGGGAAATTTTCCCCATTTCTGCGAGAATTAACGGTTTCTTGTGAAATTTCATGAAAATTTGCGTGTCTTTTTTAGATGAACAGGACACCACGAAGGATACCCCGGCTCCATTTTTATTGAAGCTGAGAGTTCTATTTTAGCTCGAGTACATAGTAGCGGTTTACAGCGCTTTTCAAACATTCCAACGATCCACAATAATCTAACAATTAATTGCATTTCTTTCCTACTGAGTCATTAAGCTCCCAGACTCCTTGGTGAGCGAGTTCTCCCCTCCTTCATCTCTCACTTCTGTTACCATCTCATCTTCTCTTCCATTCCCAGCTTCAAATGTCTTTTAGTGAGGTTGAACTTCTTCTGTATGCTAACATCAACGGCTTTGTCAGCGGTTTCTCCACCCGACCATAGTAATGATCCATCTCCAGTGAAAATGTATCCTGAAAAAGTGATCTCCATCTCCTCAGCCTGAATAAAATTTCTACATATTTGCTTCACATTGTGCCAATCTTTGCGCTTCAGATCTTCAAGAATGAGTTTATCCTCCTTGCCTTCATTCAAACGGAATTCACTTTTAGTCAAATTGTTCCATAGCCCAAAGGAACCGGTATTCGAAGTTTGTTCTCCAGGCCGCTGCAAAACCAATCCAGCTTAGCCACCATATCCTCTCTGAAAAGTGGTCTCCAATCTCTCAAAGTCCTGAAAAATCTTCTTCATATTGTTTTGATATTTGTCCAACACTGATAACAAAAAATCATATAAGTTCTGTTAGTCCACAAGCTCCAACGAAAATTCGCGTGTTTGAGAGAGGGCCGAACGGTTTACTTGAAACTAGGTTAAAACCCCACCAGGTTTCTTTGTACTGTTGACATATTCTGATGTGACTGAACCAGTTGTTTGGGAGATAACTTATTTTAGGCGAATGGAACAAACGTCTTTTATCAAGAAAACAAAACGCTTATCTTATGGGAAAGTTGCATACGTGGAGAATTCTTTACGCAGTTTATGCAGCATGGTACAGCACCATGCTACCTGTTTCGCACCTAAGGCGCCATTCCTGCTTCTGGAAAAGCATTGCATCCATATAAATTAAAACAATAGGTGATATTCAAGGTACCATTCTTCATTTTAAAGGACAGAAAAATACCATAATAATCCTATAAAGAAAAAAAATAGAATTTTTTGCGTTAATTGAAAGAAAAAAGAAGGATACATACCATTTATTTTAATAGGACCAGATTATAATAGTGTGGATTAATCGCATATAAATATCAGAGTTGAATAACAAATGCTATTGTAATTGTATTTTAATTATTGAAAGTAGAGTTATATATTAAAGAGCCGCGTACTAGCGCTATACAAAGTAACAGCCACAGCACATCCATCGCAGGTTGCAGGGCAATTCAAGCTCCTTTTATGCGTTATCATCGAACCATTAACGCTGTTGCTAATTGCTACCTTGCAGGCCGGCTGCCAAGCTGGCCACACAAGAGAATCATTGCTCACGTAGTCACACGTTCAACTCTTGACAAACTCATCCGTGGACCAAAGAGGAAGACACGGCCTGGCTGACGAGGACTAGAGTTCTCTGATAACCATCACTTTCGTTCAGAGAAAAGTGAAGTGCAGGTACAATTCCAGTTTCAGAGCGAAGTGCTCGCATGACGAGCAACAATCAGAGCGACTTTTGGCCGTGATCAAGAAGAGCTCACAGACGTTGCCGACAACAGTCAGATCGTCGCACGGCGAGTCGAAGTCGCATCGCCCGAGGCTACCCGTTAGCGTACAGGAACGCGTCGCCGCACTGAGTTTGCGATGCATTTAGAAACATCCGCTCTTCGGATCGACATCTTGCAGTTGTGCAGTGTCATCTTCTCTCCCCGTATGTGGTTATTTACAGTGAGGGACTGCCACAGATGATCAGCACCGGAACATCGGCTGAATGTTATGGCGCAAAACAGGGGTCTTTTCTGTGGACAGCTGGGCTCCCGCTTCACCTTTTTTTTTTTTGAGGTCGTTTCATATTTTATTTGGCCTCCATGTGTTTTTTTTTTTACTTTGGACTAGTCATGTGTCCGTGTATTGCAATGAAATATCAAATAATATATATGAGGTAAGCGGAATGTAAGGGAGGATAAAGAGAGAACAGAAGGATTATCACCAACTGGTACGTCCAAGCAGTAGAGTTTTCATGGCGAAGGTAACAGAACTTGCCTAGGGCCGACTCGGTCGCACGTCTCATCCAGTCGATCAAAAATTGTTCGGCTGATTTGAGCCGCACATCCCATCTATTATCAAAATTTCGATAGGCTGTACCGGGGAATTTTTATTTTAAATAATACAATTTTTTATTCAAATTGCAAAAATATACGTCCATCTTAAAAAATTACAAAAATATACTTTTGTCGCCCGTACATGGGGCGATCGCCCGTATATGGGGCGATCGCCCATACACGGGCGATCGGTGCGGCTTTCAATGCGCGATATTTCCTCTGTCTGCGGTCAACTATTAAAGAAAATTATAACTTTTTCATATGATGTCGGATGGAGATGAACTTTATATGAAAATTGTAGCTCTCGACGGTATCTACAACTTTTGTATACAATTTTTTTTCATTTGAATCCATTTAGATAGCTAAAAACAGGATAGAAGTTTCAGATCGAAAAACATATCTGTTTTTAGATCTGAACATTCTATCCTGTTTTTAGCTATCTAAATGGATTCAAATGAAAAAAATTTGTATACAAAAGTTGTAGATACCGTCGATAGCTACAATTTTCATATAAAGTTCATCTCCATCCGACATCATACGAAAAAGTTATGATTTTTTTAGGAACTGACCGCAGACAGGAAATATCGTGCGTTCAGAGCGGCACCGATCGCTCGTATATGGGGCGATCACCCCATATACGGGCGGCAAAAGTATATTTTTGTAATTTTTTTTGAGATGGACGTATATTTTTGCAATTTGAATAAAAAATTATATTATTCAAAATAAAAATTCCTGTACCGGGCCGCGTGTTTTCTGCGCTGTCCTAATGTAGTTAGGCCCTACTGGCCCGTGTATTTTCCGCGAAGTCCAAATTTTGATGGGCCGTATGGGCGTGCATACGTAGTTGTTTAACTCTTACGGCCATGTTTCGTGCATATGTTTCAGAAGAACTGTAATGTGTAAGCGTAAGGCCTATTTCTTCTTCTTCTTGTTGAGACCAGGTTAACAAAACTGGTTTGGAAAAAAACGCCCGAAATTCGAAAATTGGAAATATCGAATCGAAAATCATCAAAAATCGTAGAGTTTCAAAATCAATTTTTTGATTTTTTTTCGAAAATCGACCGTTTTCATGGAAAATAGATGGAGTAATTGAACTTTTTTGCGATCGATTTTTTTTCAAACATCGACCGATTTTCGATGAACAAATTTTTTCGAATTTTGATTTTTTTCTGAATTGGACCGGTTTATCGATCGATTTTTGAGCAAGATTGCAATCTCTAACAGAGTCTCTAGCAAGAAAGCTAGGTACCTCAGTCGACGACACCCAATGTTTCAAATTTAGCCAAAATTTCGGTTGAAATCCGGTAGAAATTTAAAAATCAAAATTTAAATCTGGTATTTTGAAGGTCGGCAAAACTGAAATTTCGGTCAAAATTATCGAAAATTCGGCCATTTTCAACCCTGTGAAATGGTCTCCTGAGGCTAGAAAAAAATAAGAAAAATTATGAAAAAATCATACAAGCATTTATCTATATTTCCTATATGTTTAAATGCACTCGGGCTGTTGTATGAAATTGAATCAATCTCCATATGATGTTTCCTTTTCTTGTGATCATGTAAATCAGCATGTAATCTCGGTTGTTTGTCTCCTTGCCGAGCACTCTAGTAATCGCTATGTACACATCAATGAGGCCAGCCGCCCCAGATAGTGTGGCGAGCCCCCATGTCTCTCGTGCTTTCCTGCTTTTACAGTATGCTACAAGAGAAGTTTGAGGAATAGATTTGACTTGTCTTCTATACCTACCTATATTAATTGGGCAAATACATTTTTCGTAGAAATAAGATGATTTATGGGCAGCACGATATGTGACAGGGTATGAAAACATACATGCAGAAGCAAGTAAAAAGTACTTCTTTTTTTTATGTGCTTAAAATTAATTGCATAGACCAAAACAAGCATGATCTAGCTGTCTGCTGAAGCAGTGAAATGACTTCGCAAAAGCGCATGCATATTTCATTTAACAATGATACTTACGTGGATTAAGCGTCAAGAAAAGAACCAACAAAAGGTGAAAGCACCTTACTTGTGTTGGGAAACCCTGATGGCCCATTAAAGATCCATGTGGTCCCTTAGCCTAAACCCTGGATGAGCGCTATAAAAGGAGGAGAGGTCCCCCCTAATGTACAAGCATTCATTAGCAATAAAGAATTTCCGCTGTTGCTCTCTCTAAACACGTCTCTCTCTTTCTGTTCTCCAATTCAGATCTGTTCGGGAACCCCGGACTATTCGATAGCGAGGTTCCTTAACACGTTATCAGCACGAAGCTCTACCGGAGTTCAGATTGAAAGGTGAGAAGAGAAATCGTGTAGCGCCCAAATTGAAGAGATATGCATTGTTGATAGTGGCACAACAAATACCATCTTAAGAGAGTCTAAATATTTCCAGTCGATCACGAAGAACGCTGAAAAGATTACTACGATCGCAGGAAGCGACTCATATGTAATCGGCTCTGGAAGAGCCACAATTATATTGCCTATGGGTACAACTTTGGTAATTGAAGAAGCCCTTTTGTACCCTGAATCAACGTGCACTCTCTTAAGCTTTAAAGACATCCGCGCCAATGGTTTTCACGTAGAAACCAATGAAGAAAATGGCAAAGAATACTTGTGCATTGTGAAGCACGCGGTATGTGAAAAAATGGTATTAGAAAAATATCCCTCATATGAATCTGGGTTGTACTACACGAATATTCATGCACCCGAAGTGTATACTTCTTTGAAGACTGTTTTTAGAAGCTCGAGTTATTTTCTTTATGGCATGGTAGATTAGGTCATCTGGTCTTAGAATGATGAGAAATATAGTGAACAACTCACGTGGTCATGACATTAATGTTAAAAATTTCCGAATCATGAAGATTTTGTGTGCCTGCATGTGCCACGGAAATTAATAACTAGACCCTCTGCCATGAAAGTGCAAAGTGAAATCCTGCATTCTGGAACGCATTCGGGGATATTTGCGGTCCGATTCATTCGCCTGTAATTTGTTTCGATACTTTATAGTGCTTATCGATGCTTCCTCGAAATGGTCGCATGTATGCTTGTTGTCAACAAGAAACCATGCTTTTGCAAAGCGATCTCGCAGATCATAAGAATTAAGAATGCTTTCCGATCATCGCGTGAAGTCAATTAGAATGGGCAATGCGGAGAATTTACTTCAAAGGCATTTGATGATTATTGCACAAAGAACGAGGATAGCGATTGAGCACTCCGCACCGCACGTCCATACGCAGAATGGACTAGCGAAGCACTAATAAAGAGGATTAAGTTCATTGCGGACCGCTTTTGCGAGTTGTAACTTGCCCAACACTTGTTGGGGACACGCGATCTGCACGCAGCAGCTCTTATCAATTTGGACCATCGGCCTACAACATCCATTCCTCTATGCAGCTTGTGCACGGGATCATCCCGAAGATCTCCCATCTTAGAAAATTTGGGTGTATGGTATATGTACCTATACCACCCCTCGGTGACAGCAGAATGGGCCTCTCCGCAAGTCAGGATATCGTTAATTATGAGAGTGCATCCATAATCAGTATTTGGAACCCATGGTGGAGACTTGCATCTGATCCGATTCGATTGCATCTTTGACGAGGATCGTTTCCCGTCATTAGGGGGAGAAAATCAACCTTTGGATGAAAAATGCCGGGAAATCATATGGCATTCCACTGGGATCCCCTTACATGACCCCCGCACTAATGAAGCAAATCAAGAAGTCCAGAAGATAATTGATTTGCAGAATTTAGCAAATGAACTGCCTGAACATTTTTGTGATCTGAAGGGCGTGGTTAAGTCGCATGTACCCGCAAGGAATGCACCAGAGAGGGTGGAAATACCAAAGAAAATAGAAGGTATCTCTCAACCTGCTCGTGAGGCCTCAAAGAAAAGAACAGAAATCTGCTCCTCAAACCCAAAGTACCGGAGACGTCTGGAGAAAATCTGGCGAGAGGACTTACCACAACCAATCACAAAATGACCCAAGGAAAGAAGGGAGCCGTTGAGACTGCATGGAAAGAAGCTAACAGAAAGGCAATTCTGACTTGAATCTTCCATCTGCAGAAGTCGCGAAAATAATGTGTGCGCACACATAGGCGATGAAAAGCTAAAAGAACTTGATCTGCGATAGGGAAAAGCGTTGAAGAGCAAGTAGAAGTGCATGAAGCACCCCATGAAGAAATGGCCATAAACTTTGTAATAACAGGAGAATCACGAATAGAGCAACGACCAACGTTGATGCATACTTTGCAAAGAAGATTGCCTCGATCATTGATCATGATCCCGAGCCCGCATCTCGCAGAGTGCAAGAAAAGGCTAGATTGGGAAGAATGGAAAAGGCAATCATCTGCAGAGTTAGTCTCTTTAAACAAGAGAGAGATGTTTGGGTCGTATGCCGCACACCTCCCCATATAAACCCGTGAGGTCACAAATGGGTCTTTGTTAGGAAGAGGAATGAAAACAACGAAGTTGTAAGGTACAAAGCAAGGCTTGTAGCTCAAGGTTTCACTCAACGTCACGGAGTTGATTATGAAGAAACCTATTCTCCGGTCATGGGAGGAATTACCTTTAGATATTTGATCTCAATGGCGATCAACTTGAAGTTGAGAATGAAGCTAATGGATGTTGTCACAAAGATATTTGTATGGAAACTTGGATTCGGAGATATACATGAAAGTCTAGGAAGGAATTCCTATCCCGAACCAAG
This sequence comes from Otatea glauca, assembly GCA_036346275.1. NCBI lineage: Eukaryota > Viridiplantae > Streptophyta > Magnoliopsida > Poales > Poaceae > Otatea > Otatea glauca. Next base: position 74,766,924 of record CM070711.1, read on the forward strand.
ACGGAGCAAATAGAACACATGCAGTGTGAAATTGGAGAAATCACGTATGGGCTAAAGCGATCGGGAAGAATGTGGTACAATCGCTGAGTGACTTTCTCTCGCAAGAAAGGCTACACAAGCAATGAAGATTGTCCATGTGTGTTTATCACGATCCCGAATGGATTCTCAGTATAATCTCCGTCTATGTAGATGGCTTGAACATCATTGGGACGGATGAAGAAATTGAAGAGGCATGCTCATACTTGAAGTCCGAGTTTGAAATGAAAGATTTGGGTAAAACTAAGTTTTGTTTAGGCTTGCGGCTTGAACATGTCCAAGGAGGAATCTTGGTATATCAATCAACCTACTGTGAGAAAGTGTTGGAAAGGTTTGGATTTGAAAAAGCATATCCTGCGAAGACTCCAATGGTGGAAGGTCACTCCAGCGGACCTAGACCCATCTGGACCTAAAGAAGAGGGGAGGAAGTCACGGGAGCGGAATTCCCATATCTGAGTGCAGTTGGAGCGCTCATGTACCTTGCGAATAGCACTAGGCCGGACATTGCGTTCGCCGTGAATTTGCTAGCTCGGTACAGTGCAGAACCCGCCAAAAGGCATTGGAAAGGGATCAAGGACATCTTCCGTTACCTCCAAGGAAGCAAAGACCTCGGTCTGTTTTTCAGAAGAAACAATGAATTGAATTTGGTTAGCTATGCAGATGCTGGGTATTTATCAGACCCGCATACTGGCAAGTCCCAAACTGGCTATATTTTTCTATGTGGAGGAACAGCAATTTCTTGGAAGTCGTCTAAGCAGACTCTTGTCTCGACGTCAACAAACCACTAGGAAATCATCGCTTTGTATGAGGCATCACGTGAATGTGCATGGCTCAGAAGAATGATTCACCACATCCAGAAGTCATGTAGTTTGAACATTGAGCAAACTCCCACAATAATTTATGAATATAATGCAGCTTGTGTTGCCCAAGCACAGATGGGTTATGTGAAGAGTAACCTCACGAAGCATATCAACCCCAAGTTCTTCTATGCTCACGAATTGCATAAGATGAACGAGATCAAGATATTGCATACTAAGTCATGTGAAAATCTTGCAGATTTGTTCACTAAATCACTCCCAGCATCTACCTTTGAAAGGTGCGTAAAAGGAATTGGGATGATGAGACTTAGAGAAGTGCAGATTTTAGGGGGAGATATTTCACATACTCCCACATGAATCTCGAAGATGAATTATGAATACCCAACATGAATCTCGAAGATTAGCAATTGAAGTTGGGAGAATTGTACTCTTTTTCCTTAGCAAGTTTTTCATGAAGTTTTCTTGCATAAGGTTTTAACGAGGCAATTCGTACAACATAGTAAGTGTATGCTATGTACTCTTTCTCCAAGTATTTTTCCCACAGGGTTTTTCTGGAGTTTTAATGAGGCATATGCATCTCGCGGCAAAGGGCCCAAGGGGGAGTGTTGGGAAACCCTGATGGCCCATTGAAGGCCCATGTGGTCCCTTAGCCTAAACCCTGGATGAGCGCTATAAAAGGAGGAGGGGGTCCCCCCTAATGTACAAGCAATCATTAGCAATAAAGAATTTCCGCTGTTGCTCTCCCTAAACACGTCTCTCTCTCTTTCTGTTCTCCAATTCAGATCTGTTCGGGAACCCCGGACTATTCGATAGCGAGGTTCCTTAACAACTTGTACCCTTTCACTGACAAAGCTAAAACTTCCAGGGCCAATTATAGATCTACAAGTAAATAACCTGTAATCACCTGCAATGTATTTTGGAGTTGTAGCTTTAGGCACATTAATCTTAAAACACACATATGCCTTATATAGGTAACAATGTGGCAGAGATGAGAGGAGACAAAAGTCTACTAGAGTACTCACTGGTTGCCCAAGCAAGCAAAAGGCAATTCCACCATATGTAGCGGACACAATAACAACAACAAGATCTGATATCAGCCTACAATAGTTCACAATCAACAAATCAAGTTATAATATAAGGTAGATACTTTATCTTCACTCATCATCTCCAATAATTGGCTAGCATACCCAGGTTACAAATTTTGGTTGAATTTGTGATCATCTCGTCGAAAAAACCCGAAATCTCGGCGAAATTTGTAACCTTACGCATACCACCTCAAACTACCTCCTTAGCACATAAATGAGCAGCCACATTATTTTTTGCCTACTCATATAACAAAAAGCAAAATCCGAGAAGTTACTGGTCAGCACTACTCGAGTCAGTTTCAGAAGAATTGTAGCATGTCAGAAGTAAGAAAACCCTCCCACACCATGCACAAGCACAACATGGCTGGTGGCTGGGAGTTTTTTTAACTGTTCTAACCCGACGAGTTTTATTTTTTCGTCATTAGCCGTTGATCTGAGAAAATAGCAAAAATTGTCTCTAAACAGTAAAATCGAGCGGACGTAGATTGTGGGAAATTTTTTATACGATTTCCAGCTAACCGGATCTGCAGTTTAATTTTCTTTTGTTTATTTGGTTTCTAACGGACTGGATCCGCAGTTTTTTCCCGTGAGCTACAGTCGAAAATTTCCAACGAACTGGAACCGCTGGAATCGACCGAATCAAGCGGTTCCAGTCCGCTGGAATTCGGTGGGGGCTGACCGAGCGTAGGGAATTTGCTAGTCTGTTATGCTATTTCACTTCAATTAATTAACTGTCTTAACCTAGTGTACCAAGTTGAAACCCATGCATCTTTGGATAACTCAATACATCTTTCTTTTCTTGTTTCTTTGCCGACAGATTGCTGAAGCTGAAATTCTCGAAGATGACCCCACCGAATTCCAGCAGACTGGAACCGCTAGATTTGGTCGATTCTAGCTGTTCTAGTCCGCTGAAAACTTTTGACTGTAGCTCGCGGGAAAAAATTACTGCGGATCCAGTCCGCTGGAAACCGAATAAACAAAAAAAAATTAAACTGCGGATCCGGTCCACTGGAAATCTTATAAAAAAAATTCGCGATCCACGTCCGCTCGATTTTACTGTTTAGAGACCATTTTTGCTATTTTATTGGATCAACGGTTAATCGTGGAAAAAATAAAACACGTCGGGCTAAAACAGTAAAAAAAATTCGGTGTCTGGTGCTGTGCTCGTGTGGCCTGTGAAACAATTGGTTCGCTGTTGTGGCGGCTAATTCAGGCCGCGATCCATTGTGCCGTAGAAGTCGCATCTCGATCAATCCCCCATGCCCAAAGTTGAGCTGCGGGCCGTCTACTCAGCAGGGTTCACAAAACCGAATTTCGAAATTCGCGGTACAAAACCGCAAAAACCGCTCAAAAACCGAAGGGTTAATAATTCAAATTTTTTCTGAAAAATTCCAAAAAAATAGAAAAACCGCTCGGTTTTGCGAAAAACCGTTGCCAACTAGATGTTCATCGCAAAACGGTTTTTGTGAGCGATTTTTGGCGAAAAACCGCGGTTTTTGACGAAAAACCGAGCGCATATTTTTTTTCAAAATTTTTAAATTTTTTTAATTGGACTGATTTACCGAACGATTTTTGATTTCGAACCTCAGCGGTACGTTCGAAAACCGCGGTTTTCGTCGGTTTTGTGAACCCGCTACTCAGCCGAACACACCCCAACATTTTCAGTTCTTCCTCGTTGCTCGTCTGAGCTGAAGCACTGGGCATTAATTCGTCGGCACGTACTGCGAGAGGAAGCAGGGGCTGTTTGGTTTGTTTTTAATGGCCATTAAAATTTGTGTTATTAAATTTTAGTAGTTTTGATTAAATTTGATAAACATTTGATTTGCTACTAAATTATAGTAAAATTATCTTCTTTCTTAGGGTCTGTTTGTTTTTGCTTTGGATTCTCTAAAAGCTGATTCTGGATTGTAGTTGTGGAGAAGCTGATTCTCTAAAAGCTGAAATCCAAAAGCACATATGAAATAGATTGTGAATTCTAGTGTATAGATGTGGGCTGGATTGTGAGAATCGGATTTTAGAATTGGGCTATTTATTTTTGATTCTGCTTTTAGGACTAGAATTAAAAGCTAAAACAAACAAACTCTTAGTCATCTAGTTCATTTTTTTGTCAATCGTTGACCAAAACATTGATAACCAATTTAGTGACTAAATTAACAAAATTTGATAAGATTTAGTAAGGCAAATTTGTTATCAAACCAAACAGGCCTCCTTCGTGATTAGGTACTCTGCACTTTTTTTTTCTTCTATTTTATATTTTTTCAAACTAAATTGTAAATCTAATCCCCTTTTCGACCACGTAAGCATCAACAGACGACATGCATACTTACCGTGTTTCTATACCACCACTGCAGTGGTTCCATCTAACACGGTAGCTCCCCGACAAATGTGGCAAGTGGTGGCCCCACCTTTCTATCGAGCTTGGGTACCACATACCTGCCGAGTTTGGGCACCATAGTACCCCGTCTGTCGTGGTATGAGACATATGTTATCCATCATTACTTTTAACGTAATAGATTTAGATTTATAATTTTATCGAGAAAGGAATCAGAGATGAAAAAAAGGAGAAATTTAATAGTGTATTATACTGATGGTATATAGTGGACAGTAGAAATCAAATCCAACGTTGATTTGTTAAGAGTAATTCTACTACTCAACTATCAGATGAAATATAAATAAATTTTAGCTAATCTGATTCATCGAATTGAAAAGAATTAATGTTTATATTGATTTTAATGTACAGTAAAAGTGTAAAAAAAATCGTGGACCAACGCTTCGGGAAGAAATGCTGGGCACCGATGCAACGCCAAGTCGCCAACGATGCGGATATCCCCTGTCGGTGCTGCCTCCCCGACTCCCTCTCCTCGCGCTCCACCACGGTTTTCACCGGGCGCGCGGCTCGCGCATGAAATGGAGCCTCGGCCAGAGCCGAGATATGGAGGCGCATGTACAGTGGGGAGGCGCCCCGCGACTGCGACGCACATCCCGAAGCGGTCGTACCGTGGGTTGCTGCGTATGAGCCGCCGTGCTGCTCGCGCTTCCCGCCCGCCGGTTTCGTGTCAGGGGGTTCGCGTCAATCCCCTCACAACAAGCGCGTGAGCCCAGACTCCGGACGCCATGAAATGGCGTCAAGCTCACACAGAAAATATCTCGATGCTGTGACCTGTGAGTGACTCGGGCTAACTCACGGACTTTGTACGAAGTGGCACTTTGAGGGACAGGAACGTGTCGACCACTTGGGCTTTGCCGTCGCGGAGCTATTCAGTTCTGCTTGTTCCATCTCTCTGTTTTACCCCTCAGGTTTCCAGCCAAGATTCAAATTCCGTTTTCGGATAAAATATCGTCCGGAACCGGATTTTGAAATTTCGGCGAAATTCAGGTATTTTGGACAAATCTCGTTCGAAATTCAAAAAAATTCAAATTCGGTTTGTTTTCTACCAGAAAAAAAAGAAATTTCGCCGAAATATTTCGAAATTTCAGCGAATTTTAATTGAACAAAAAATGGTTCAAACGATGTCAAATTTTTTTTAATTTTTTTTGAGGTTCCTGACACATCAATGATGTTCTCATAAAAATTTCAAAAGATTCTGATGAATTTTTGAAAATTCAAACATTGCTACTGTCCTGATAAAACACTAACCGATAAGTTTGATCCAAATGAAAAATGGTACAAACCACGTTAGAAACATTTGAAATTTTTTGTGAATGGTTATGACACATAATTAATGTTCTTATAAAATTTTCAGATGATGATCAAGCTTCATGAATTTTTAAAAATTCGGAAAGTGCAACTGAAGGCTGACCGACAGATTTCAACCGAATGAAAAATAGTTCGAACCATTCTAGAATTTTTTGAAAATTTTTATAGATAGTCTTGATGCATCACTAATGTTACCATAAAATTTTCAAATGGTGATCAAACATGAAAAAAGATATAAAATTCTGAGAATGTTACTACCTTGTTTATGCTAATTCTGTTTTTTATTTTTAAAAGATAAAAAATGAAGTTTAAATATTTTATAAATTTTTTGTTTGATCATAGACTTCTTAATATATTACCATAAATTTTTCATAGCATTACAAAGCATATTCAATTTTATAAAATTCTAATAGTGTTTGTGCCAAAATTTTAAAATGTCTTAAAAAATAAGTTTTTGGACAAATTATCATCAAAAATCACTTTCTTATGAATTATTGATTTAATTGAAGTCAAATCCGGCCATAAAAAAATCAAAATCTGGAATGTTTTCATGAAATTCCGCCCGATTTGAGTGAAATCTTGTAAAAAAATTAAATTACTGTAGCATTTTCAAATCTTTTCCAATTTTCTCGGCCGGTAGTTTAGGTCTCGGGGCCCGAAATCCGAAATTTCGGTGAATTCTGATTCATTTGTTATCTTTTAAAAATCCGAAATATTTTAAAACAGCAGAATGTCACTGTCAGTGGGCACTCTGCTTACTAGTGCATCCAATCCTAACCTCATTTAGTCTGTTCGGGCCAATTAAGTACGTCGATGCGTGGAGACATCCGAGCAGGCGACTTGTTGCTAAGCCTCTGGAATGCGTCGGAGAACTTGCTTGACCCGGCAAGCAGCTGCTTCTTCGTCATCGATTCCTTAGCCTAAGTTCTTCTAGACCTCTTTCTCCACCACAATCTCCAGTTCTCTTATTGCTAAGCTTCCTCGCAGTTGCAGATACGCACGTGCTCCAAGAATTTTGTTGGCCCGTAGCGTCGTGCCAACAAACAAAACACGATCATTCCCGGGCGGGCAAAACACACGCGGAAACCGACCGGCGACCGCTAGACCACACCGTCGGCGAGCTTCCAGTCCGGGATCAATATCCACCGTCCGATCACCATCTGACGTTCCAACCGACGCGGAACCCCCCGCGTTATTACCTGCTAAACGTCCCCGGTCGAAGTCCCCCACGACAGCCTCACCAATCTCAAAGCGAGTCTAACGAACGGAGGATCCCCACCCCACCTGCTTAAGTCCCTAGGAAAGTCATCACCTAAGACACGTCTGGCCAATTCCGCGCCTCGACGCCACGACTCCGCCTCCCCACTCCCCCAGATCTCGCCGCGATGGCCTCCGTTGCAGCGCGCCTCCTCCTCCTCCTCGCCGTCGCCGGGGTCATGCTCCCTCCGGCGGCGGCGGAGATCAAGCAGGAGTCCTTCAAGGAGGACTCCCGCCCGTCCATCCTCTTCGAGAAGTTCGGATTCTCCCGCCGCGGTTGGGTGTCCATCTCCGTCTCCGGCGCCAAGGCCTCCTCCAAGCTCGCCAAGACGGACCCGGAGCAGCTCGGCTTCTTCCTCCTCTCCGATGAGGCTCTCTTCGAGGCCATCTACGAGCAGCCACCGCCCACGGATCTGAACCCCAACCCCGAACCCAACCCGGGATGCGTCCTCTCCAGTCCCTACGTCACACCGCTTTTCACCTTCGCCGACCTCGACGGTGAAGGCCACTACAACCACACCTTCCCCATCACCCACCCCGACGAATACAGCCTCTTCTTCGCCAACTGTGCGCCCGCGACAACGGTCACCATGGAGGTCCGCACCGACATGTACAACACCAACCCGGACGGCACCAATGACTACCTCTCCGTCGGCCTGGCCCCCGTCCCGGCGATTTACGCCTTCTTCGCCGTCTGCTACGTTGTGTTCTTGGCCGGGTGGCTGTACCTCACCCTCTACCGCAATCGCCTCTCGGCGCACCGCATCCACCACCTCATGTCCGGCCTGCTCGCCGCGCGAATGCTGTACTGCATCTCGGCGGCCGAGGACCAGCACTACATCCGCATCTCCGGGACAACGCATGGGTGGGACGTGATGTTCTATCTGTTCCAGCTTGTGAAGGGTGTGATCTTGTTCGCCGTGATTGCTCTGATCGGGACCGGGTGGTCGTTCCTGAAGCCGTTCCTGCAGGACAAGGAGAAGAAGGTGCTCATGGTGGTGATCCCATTGCAGGTTGCAGCTAACATCGCTGCAGCTGTGGTCGGTGAGACAGGGCCGTTCTTGCAGGGATGGGTAACATGGAACCAGATCTTCTTGTTCGTTGATGTAGCTTGCTGCTGTGCGGTGCTCTTCCCGGTTGTGTGGTCCATGCGATCACTGCGGGAGTCATCCAAGACGGATGGCAAGGCAGCCCGAACCCTCGCCAAGCTCATGCTCTTCCGCCAGTTCTATGTTGTGGTGATCGGATACTTGTACTTCACTAGGATCATTGTGTATGCGCTCAAGACAATCACCAACTACAAGTACAGATGGGTGAGTGTAGCGGCAGAGGAGGTAGCCACCATGGCATTCTACCTTTTCATGTTTTACATGTTCAGGCCTGCTGAGAGGAACCAGTACTTCGCTCTTGATGACGATGAGGAAGAAGCTGCAGAGCTGGCACTCCGCGAGGAGGAGTTTGAGCTCTAGAGGTTGCGAGGGGATACATGATGATCGGTAGTACAGCCTTACCGGTTCCATTTCTCATGCGATCTTGATCATACTATACAGGTGCAGGAGTTAGCTTTATATGTGTCTATTGTATTGTGGGAAATCATCACTTTTCTACTGCTTTCTTTTAGCTTCAAATGTTGCTGATGAGACCAGGGATAATTGGATTGCTTGTTTTGCAAACTAGCGGCAATTTAATCACTGTTGTCGTTTTGCCAAGTCTCAATTTTGAGTCTTCATGTTTCTTTCATTGTTCTATTACCATTATGAGCAGAGAATTCTATTGCTATTGCGAGAGCATTGATAAACATCTTCTTTGATGCCAAAACTCATAATATGACGTGAAGAACTATGACTTTGTTGGAGGCTTGTTATGATGGTTACTGGGAATTAGTGACATAGAAGGGGGTTATAATTTTGCGAAGTCGGTGTGCTTGTTCGTGCATCACCATCTGGTTGCTAAGATTCTTGCGCATGACCTGGTACCAAATGAGCACCTAGAGAGAACCACAGGTTGGAATCATTGGTAAGGCCCAGAGTAGCATCTTGTCGGCATGCTTCTTATGCATTCCTGATTCATCTCAAGCCATGGAAACATGGTTCCTGTGTGAGCTAGCCTTTTATCCTGTTCGCTCTATGAATTATGCTTCTTGTTCTGAAGAAACCTATGGGTTGATTTGCAGATACAGTCATAGCATAAGCTGTATTCTTTTTGGAAATGTGCATCTTGATTATTGATATCCCGGTGATGTGACAATCTGGACGTTGTGGGGTTGCAATCTTTTGTCATACCCAAATGAAATCAGAATATCGGAGGCTACGCCAAGATGTACGCACGTCCAGTTGTAAATGCTGTACTATATCTATATACGTACGCATAAAAATGCAATAATACGAATGTGGTTGTGGTGCGGCCCTCGCTAACCAACCGTGTGCTTCAACGATTTTGCCAGGGTGCACACACAAGTGATGGGGATGGGGAAGAATAACAACGCTCTTCTCCTCAACTACGGGTTGTACTCGCGAGTCATTACATACAGGTAGGTTAAAGAGAGACGTCAAAAGACTTGGGCCGGGTAGAGCGCCTTGCTAAGGGAACAATACTCAGGCCTGATCATTCAACATGGAACATCTGTTGGATTGGACCTGGCGAAAAAAATAGCCCTCAGCGGACAATGCTCCGCTTGCGGGTTATTTCATATAGTAGCGGTGACTATGGTCATGTTTAGCAGAGCTTAAGATTCTAGCTTTACCTTATATCTGAAGCTTGTATGTTAAAATAAAACAAATTAAATTTATATTTTTATTTTAAAATGTAAACAAAATGACTAATCTAAACACTTTTAATATATCCACAGTCCCAACTTCATAAATTTCTGAAGCTAAGAATAACTTGCTTCACCAACTCCATAGAATTTGATATAGCTGGAGCTGTGCCAAATAGGGCCTATATATAGAGAGCCAGAGCCCATTTCGATACAAACCACCACCGCACCTTGAACCCTAGCCTCCCATTTCCGTCCACCCCGCCATCCTCTGCCGGCCTCGTCGCCCTTGACACCGGCGAGGTCCACCCTCGCGCCCTCTCCGCCGCTCTCATTCCTCATCTCTAACGGCTATTGCCTCTCGCTGCCTCCTAATCTCTTGATCTTGTCGCCCCCGCGGCCCTCCTCCGAGCTCGCGGTCCAGCCCTATCTAATTTTCATGGGCCACGCATAGAATCCGACTAATGCAAGCCCTTTTGTTCCCTTCCCACAGCTATCGTATATCGTGTAGAAGTTGGCCCATTAGACTGCCGATTCGTTTAGCCCAAGACAAGCCCAATTGCCCAAAGCGGCAATCCAAGAAGAAAAAACCTAGTCGGAAACAAAAATGGTCCAGAAAGGAAACTGCTTTTAAAAAGCCCTGAAATTATTTTTCCTCCCCCAATGAACACGTAGAAAGTTTTCCAAGAATTTTTTTAAACGGATCCAAGTAAATTGATACTCGATGTTTTCTTCCCCAAAGTTACATATTACAGGCATATTCAGGGAGCCAGCCACATGCTGGCGCTTAAGGCCCTTTGGTTTGTAAAACTTGTTTGTCAATTAACAAAAAAGCACTTTATTCCGGAGATATAGCTCAGATGGAAGATAGTTCGCTTAGCCTTCGACAGGTACGAGCATATCTACACCCCGTCACTAAGATTTCCAATCTTTTTTTTTTGGTCCCATCATTTTATTTTTTTAAGAGCTTTTTTTGGTCCAAACCAATCAAATATTAGAATATGGCCTCCATTTTTCTTAATAAATCAGGGAAATCATTTTGTCTATATAAAAAATATACGGCCTCCGTTTTTTTCGGGTTGCACCAAAGCATGTTTTAAGAAGAAGTTAATTTGATCACCTTTTACTAGCTTTTTAATTTTTGGTATCTTTTAGTACCAGCTCAACGTATAATTTTGTAGGATGGGAAAAAGTCTCTACCATCTACTGCCAGTGGATCTCAGTGTGGATGCAAAGTTAACCGACCCACCGATCCATCCTAGTTATTTTCCTTTTATCACTCATGCAAGATCTATGTGCACAAACTGAACTACGGTTAAAACGAGAAGTGAACCATCCATTAAGTGAGCCAGTAGGTTGGCCCACTTGCATGCCTAGTTGCAGGAAGTGCAAGGTGACCAAGCTGGAGGACAGGAGGAGGTAGCCACGAGCCCACGACGATGGATGAGAAAGGAGCACGTAGTTTTTTTTTTGTTGTTTTGATGGAACGCGTGCATCACGTGCCGCGATAAATAAAAACCTTGTCGCTGGTCTCTATTGTGTAGAGATGGTTTTAAGCTAGTTTTGAATCCAATAAATGTGTTGTTTCTAAAATTGGAACTTTTATTGGAAAAGGCTATGAGCGGAGGCTTGTTCCGCTTGTCTTTAACGGACATGAATAAAATTGTGAATCATGTTTGTAATCATGAGACTGATGTTTGGCATTCACGACTTTGTCATATTAATCTTGGTTGCATGATCGTTAGCCAAGATGAATTTAATCCCAAAATTTACCCAAGTCAAAGGTTCTAAGTGTCAAGTATGTGTGCAATCTAAGCAACCTCGCAAGCCTCACAAGGCAAAGCAGAGGCGTAGAAACTTGGCACTGTTAGAACTAGTTCATACCGATTTATGCGAGATGAACGGGAGTTGACAAAGGGTGGTAAGAGGTATTTCATGACTTTGATTGATGATTCTACTAGATATTGCTATGTGTATTTATTAAAGTCAAAAGATGAGGCTTTTCACTATTTTAAGATCTATAAAGTCAAGTCGAGAACCAACTTGAGAGAAAAATCAAACGGGTTAGGTCGGATCGTGGTGGAGAATACTTTTCTAATGAGTTTAATTTATTCTGTGAGGAACATGGAATAATCCATGAGAGGACGCCTCCTATTCGCCCCAATCAAATGGGGTTAAGAAAGAACCGTACTCTAATCGAGATGGTTAACGCCATGTTAGAAACAAAGTGGGACTTTTCAAGGAATGGTGGGGTGAGGCTATATTGATCGCTTGTCATGTCCTAAACAGGTTCCTACAAAGAATAAAGAAATCACACCATTCGAGGAATGGGAGAGGAAAAGATTAAATTTCTCCTATTTACGTATTTGGGGTTGTTTGGCTAAAGTGAATGTGCCTATCCCAAAGAAGCGTAAACTTGGACCAAAAACCGTTGATTGTGTCTTCATTGGTTATGCTTTTCACAAACATTGGATATAGATTCTTAATAGTGAAATCTGAGTACCGATATGAATGAAGGTACAATTTTTTGTGTAATGATGCCACATTCTTTGAGGACTTATTTCCTATGAAAGAGACACTTAGCTCATCCGCCAAGAATCTATCTTCTCTCCTAAACCTTCCACTCCTATACAAATTGAGCCCATTTTGAGGAAAATCCAATAGATGAGGGCAATGAAGTAACTCGTAAGAGTAAGAGACTAAGGACTACAAAGTCTTTTGGTGATGACTTCATTGTATATCTAGTGGATGATACTCCAAGAACCATTGAGGAGGCTTATTCATCTCGGGACTGACTATTGGAAGGAAGCGGTCAGAGTGAGATGAATTCCATCTTGAGCAATGGAACTTGGGAAGTTGTTGAACGTCCATATGGGTGTAAACCTGTAGGATGTAAGTGGGTGTTCAAGAAAAAGTTGAGGCCTGATGGTACGATTGAAAAGTACAAGGCAAGGCTTGTGGCCAAGGGTTATACCCGTAAAGAAGGCGAGGACTTCTTTGATACTTACTCACTGTTGCGGATCGACCACTATTAGAGTACTCTGTCTTTGGCTGCCTCCTACGGTCGATCATTCATCGGATGGATGTAAAGACGGCTTTCCTTAATGGAGAGTTGGAAGAGGAAATCTATATGGATCACTGATGGATTTGTAGTAAAGGGTCATGAAGGAAAAGTGTGTAGGTTGTTGAAGTCTTTGTATGGCCTTAAGCAAGCACCTAAGCGATGTACGAGAAGTTCGTGAACTTTAACATCCGCCGCTTTGTTGTGAATGAAGTCGACAAATGTGTGTATTACCGCTATGGTGGGGGTGAAGGAGTGATTATGTGTCCGTATGTTGATGACATACCGATCTTTGGGACAAACCTTAATGTGATTAAGGAAGTCAAGGACTTCTTGTCCAAAACTTTGAAATGAAAGATTTGGGAGTAGCGGATGTCATCTTAAACATTAAATTGTTAAGAGAAGGTGGCGGTGGGATTACTCTTGAGCAGTCCCATTATGTGGAAAAGGTGTTGAGTCGCTTTGGCTATAGCGATTGCAAACTGCTCCAACGCCGTATGATCCAAGTGTGCTATTACGAAAGAACCAACGAATAGCAAAGGATCAATTGAGATATTCCCAAATTATTGGTTCATTGATGTATTTAGCTAGTGCAACAAGGCTCGATATCTCGTTTCTTGTCGTGAGCAAACTAAGCGGTTTGTTTCAAACCCGGGAGATAATCATTGGCATGCTCTTGAGAGAGTAATGCGCTATCTAAAAGGACATCAAGTTATGGAATTCACTACACCGGGTACCCTAGGTACTTGAGGGTTATAGTGATTCAAAGCTGGATATCGATCTTGATGAAATAAAAGCCACAAGTGGATATGTGTTCACATTGGGTGGTGGAGTTGTTTCTGGAAGTCTTGCAAGCGAGACCATCTTAACGAGGTCTACAATGGAAGCGAACTCACGGCATTAGATCTGACCTCGTGGAAGCCGATCGGCTGCGTGAACTTGTGAAGGACTTACGGTGGTTGAGAAACCGGTGCTCGCTATTCTTTTGAACTGTGACAATCGACGGTGATTGTTAAGGTGAGCGATTCTAAGGATAACATGAAGTCATCAAGGCACGTTAAGAGGCGGTTGAAGTCTGTCAGAAAATGAGAAACTCGGAGTTATAGCGTTGGACTATGTCCGCACGGCTAAAAACTTAGCGAGATCCTTTTACAAAGGGACTATCACGGAATGTGATAGATGAAGCATCGAGGAGATGGGCTTGAGACCCACATAAAGTCATGTCTTAGTGGTAACTCATCCTATTTGATCGGAGATCCCGTGAACTAGGATGTTGAGACAAGCTAGTGATTGGTGAGAGGAGAGTATACAGACTTAGTCCACTCCGTTTGAGATGCAATAACTCTCCTATTCTCGTATGGCAGGTTGGTTATACCTTAATGTATTCCGAGTGGCTTTGATAAGCGGAGATGTTGTCCTCTGAGAACATCTTATGAGGAATACACCTATATGAGTTCGACTGCTAGTCACAGTCTATGAGATTGGGTGATCTCTAGAGGCTCATGAAAGGCTAAGGAGTATGACTTATAAGCTCCAAACCGAGGGGATGCATTTAGCAGCCTAGTATCAGTAAAGGACTTTTGGTGAAACTTGTTCGCACAAAGCTGTCAATTCAAGGCATAGTCCATTGTTGGTTGTGGATGAGTGTAACCTTTGTTCTAGATGGAAGTTCAACTTAAGGTCTCCATCGAAAAACTGGTATATCAAACTACATTGGGCGAGTATTTCAAATGTGCCTTTGAAATTTGGTGGGGATTGTTAGATTATTATGGGATGGCCCATAATTAATTTAATAGAAATTCCAAAAGGCCCATTAGAATACTAGGAGTCATGAAATTGGTTTAGTACCATATGGGTAATTGAGAGAAGATTTGACCAACTTAAATAGTTGAGTTGTGTGTCTCTCAATTAGCAAGGTGGAAAAAGGGTAAAGGCTGTGCCACTGCTGCTGCCTGAGCCGAGCCGAGCCGAGGCGTGGCGTGGCGTGGCGCGTGTCTTGAAGCGAGTCTTGAGTCGAGTCGAGTCGAGTCGAGACGAGACGAGGCAGACGCGTCACGCGTCTTGTGCGCTGAGCGATCCGGACGTGATGTCTTTGGGCGGGAGCGGTTTGTTTTGCTGCGTTTGAGAGTCAATATGACCAAGATAACCGCAGTGATTAATGTGACCCGAATCGCCGTCGATTATCTGTAACAGACGTGGTTGATGGTCGCATAATGGTCGCTTCGATCGTAACGGCCTACCGAGTTGATGGTCGGTAATGGCCGGCTCTCGCCGTTGCATGTCGCGAGGCTATATAAGGAGAGCCACTACCGTGCTTTTACGAACCCGCAGAACTCTCCCACGCGGACTCCATTCATCCTTTGTTCTGCTGTCCTTTGCATTCCCGCTCTGCTTTTGCGCGCACAAATAACAGAGGGAGCAGCCTCGGAACCTCGCCCTTCTTGAGATCTTGCTCGAGATAGAAGGCCGATAAGGTTTTTGGGAAGCGATCACGCTTGCCTTTCGAAAGGTGTTCTGAAGCGCATCGCGATCGCAACGCGTCTGCACCGCATCGCCTCTTCACTGCACCAACGCTTCATCGCAACAACTCGTGATCGTCTACTTCACCGTCATGGCTATTAACTTATACCGTGTTTTATTCATGCCGATTTCTTGTTCATTAGTCTTTGCGTATGAGATAGATAATTTGTTATCTAGTACCTTTGGCTTTGAACAAAAAATGCATCTTTGTTTAATCATGATTTACGTAATTCTGTGGATTAAAATATTGAGAAAATTCCTAATATTTCCAACATACATATCCTAGAAACATCTCACACGCGCGCACACACATGTTGCGTGTCCGTTATGCACGCTAAGGATATTTTTTGAAGATTGTAGTCAGAGCACGAAAACGCATATGCATGTGTACCTTTTTTATTTTTTCCGTTCGAAGTATCATTTCAGACACAAACAGAACAAAATTCGAGCGCGTGTTCGAGCACCCTCAGACATGAAGCTCGCTCAGCTGGTGGACATACCAACCGAGCGGTTCTCTTGTTGTTTTGATTTTTCGTAAGCAGATTGCGGTGCACATGTGGCATGTTCAGGCTCCTCTGCTTCTTGCGCTCTGTAACGCTACATCAACATGGACTAGGCATCAACATAGCCATATGGTAACCTAAGGAAATGATTATTTTTCTAGCCCTATGTTTTCTTATGTTTTGTAAAACTAGTCTTTTCTAAATAGAATTGTAAATCTAATCAACTTTCTTAATGTAAAAGATATAGGAGGCAGTCTGCTACGATAAGGGAGCACGAGAGGATATACTATAGTCGTTAAGTGTGAGAGACATCTTCTGATAGGAAGAGGTAAGATTTATAATTTTACTTAAAATGAAGCTAGATTTAAAAAAAATATAAGAGCTAGAAAAGGTATCTCTCGGAGCATGAGCCGTCGCAGGTCGAGCCTTAATCGGTCGCGCTCGTCGGCTCGATCCCGCGTTCCCGCCACGTTTGTGACTCCACTCCACACGTACCCGCCCGCGTAACCCCTCAAGCGTGCCCGCTGCGGGGCGGGGCCCAGCTTGAGGTCGCCGGCCACGTGTAGTTTCTTTGGGTGAACGCGGCATCGTGCCGCCCCTCCCCCCGGCCCAACCACCTGAGTTAGTAGTTGGCTGACTCAGTAAATCATGCACTGTAATTTGCATGCAGGTCCTCAGCGGCTGATGAAATTCGACTGGACTCCTTTCATGGCCGACTACGTACGTACGTATATGGTATATACATTAATACATGTACACGTCCGAGTTGAGACTTGAGAGACATATATAGAGCAGCACGGCGTTGGCAACGACCTTGTGCGAACTCGTCAGGGACCAGATGCTTCATGAATCATGATCCTATTTGGTCGTTACAGCTCCTTTCATGTTAATTCGAGTGTCGAGTGCAACTTAATTAAGCTTGGATTCAACGAGAGTTTAAAAAAAGCTGTTCCACACAAATTAGTTCCAGTCACCGCTAGTTCTACTCGATTGGACTGTACAAGAACTTTGAGTAGAATATAAATAAGCAACCTTCTCACTAGCTAGAGTGCACTACAAACTAAGTATCCATTGCTAACCCCCCACGTGACGAATTCATGAGCATTGCATGGTCATAAATTCATGATCTGGCAGAGCATCCAGTATTCCAGTGTATTATGTGTTACACTTCTCGACGAGTCTATCATACAAAAAGAACATGGAAGAAGGGCTTGCGAGCAAATTGTGCTTGATGGTACCATCTCGTCGGTCGAGCAAGATACATTTTAAGACAGGCTTGTGTCATGGTCATGGCAACGACCACCCAACACCAACTATCCATATCTATCTGGCCAGCACCAGTCCGGTCCAATCTCCAACGCTTCTTACACGACCAGATTCAATCATTCAACCAACCAACGACAGATCGATCTGACAGCCGCATCGTCTATCACCAGTTAGAGTTGCTTACAGCTGTAACTGTAAATTTTTTAGCACGTTCAATCGAATGAATAAAAAAATTTGAATAGTCGAACATCGTAAGATACAGTGTTTCATTACGACGAGTTATATCATTGATTTTTATCTCGACTTACTGTATTTTTAGTTTTATTTAAGGGTTTGTTTGGGGAGCTGTGCTTCAGTTTTGCTCTAGCTTTGGACTAAAAGCTCCCTCAAACAACATGGCTGCAAAGCAGCTGGGAAGCTAAGCCACAGCAGAAGCACTCCCAAAATCTGCAGCTACTGAGGAGGAGCTTTTCAGCTGTGGCTTCACTTAAACTCCTCTTAACTCGCTCACTCCGCCTTACCAACCTTTGCCACCCCGCCTCGCCGCCTCCACGTCACCTCCCCACTCGGATGCCGCTGTACTTCACTATATTGCTACCTTCCATTTCGGTTAGCCCTCAAAAGCTACAGTGCAAGAAGCGGTTGCCAAACAAGACATAACAAGAAAAGCCACACCGCCATGACTACATGCTTTACTTCTGATTGACAAACCAAAAGCGACTTTTCAAATTGTACAGCTCCTCCAAACAGGCCCTAAATAAGTTATTAGTCTAAATTTTTTGTAGTTAGGATTCTTTTGACTATATAAACCACTCTCTGTACACGTAAATATTAGAATTATTATAGTAGATTTTTTTTGTAAGGGTTTTTTCACGTTAAATCTCGTCTCCAGTTATTTGTTGTACTAACCCTAACAAGTGGTATCAGATCTAAAGTTAGATCACAGGATTTTCAATCTTCGTCGCTGCTGTCCGCCGGCGCAGGGTGGCACCAGTACGGCAACGGCCCAGCCAGCGGTGGCTCCCTCTGATTAACCCGTCCTTCAGCCGGCGCCTCCCTCCGGGTGCGCCAGCTCCTCGATCAACTCACCTTGAAAATCAAGGACTGGAAGCTGTTCCGATCTAACCTTGCTGCATGCCCACCGTCCAAGAGCTTCCTCAGTGCATGTATGATGTATGCATGCATGTTCCCGTTTTGCTTTGTGTGTCTCCAGTTCTCGCTGACTCCTGGTGGATCAAGTCTGCGATTCTTTCCAGGACGATCGGTTTGCAGATTCGTTTGTTCTTTGCATCTACATCTTGCTGATTAATGTAAACCATGATTATTATCAAGTTGGTTTTTTTGCTGCTGTGTTGCCGACGGGAAGAAGGAGGCTGGCCGTATTATTTTAATATGTACCAGAAGAAACTAGGTTTCTCTGCTATCGAGGAGATTTTGAAATAATAATAATAATAGTTGAGGAGATAACTAAATTTGGAATTTGACGATATTCTGATGGTAGCATTACACTCTTAAGAGTTTTTTTAGTGAATGTTTTGCTCCAATATCAATTTGATATGAAGGTTTAAAATGCAAGAAGGAAAATGTTTCTATGTGGATACTACAACGTTGTTTTATTGTCTTTACTCTATATGAGGGTCTACTGCAATTTATACTCCATTGATGGCATGAGAATTTTTTTCTTCATATTGACATTTTTTAGCAATTTCAACCATATCATAGATTTTTAGTAGGCAATTTGATATGTAATGACTACATATGCAAGTTGCTCTTTTAATAAGCGTTGTTTGCCGAACTTTATGTTCTAGGTAGAGCATGTGCAAAAATCTATATTATGTGTTCTTTGCTATCTATTCAGCATCACAGGTGATGTCTTGGTTTATGCCATTGATGGTTGAGTTTTGTTTCAGGAGGTCAGTTGAACAGACTCAGATTTTATTGGGTTTATGATTCTTAAAGACCCAGATTTCTTCGTCTGCTTTGTTAACAGCTATGTGTTTGGATGGACTATTCCAATTTTTCTCTCGACCTTCTGGTGATTTGCTCAATCTCGCTTCATGAGAAGCGTTTATATATGACTATCCCAGTTTTTCATGCCCTTTGTGGTTTTTCGCACTACAAGTGTCTAGATTGAATATTCCAATCTTCCTTATTTAGTAGTCTTTTGGGCTTTTAACGCACTTGTATTTATGGTGCTTTATTAACACTCGAGGTTTTTTGAAGACAATTTATTATGTATTTTGAGTTAAGGGGAGATTTGTTTGAGATAACTCAGTATCTCGACTTACCATATCTTTTGATTTTATCTAAATAGGTTGTTAGTCCAAATCTTCTACAACTAGAACTCTTTTAGCTATATAAGCCAACCACCTATACATGTAAACATTGGAACAGATAATAGATTGTTTCACATGGTTTTTTCTCGTAAGGGTTTTTTCATGTTAAATTTTGTCTTCTGTTATTTTGCCATGCTTCTAAGTTCTAACCTTAATAAGTGGTATTATAGCTCTAATCTTAATAATTTTTTATTCAATAGTCGATCCGTGAGACAGTGACCGCTAAAGTTACAGTTATGATGTTGGATCTCTTCCCTCTATCACCACGGTTCAGTCCACTCACAGCTGCAGTTACCTTTGTCACAGTACGACTATCACTACTACAGAACAGGCAATCCTTGTCGGCATATCACTGCCGGTTAGGACCGAGCCGGCAGTGATAACATATCTCTGCCGGTTCGAAACTTAAGTTGGGGGAGACCTTATCACTGCCGGTTCAAGCAACCATCCGGCAGTAAAAAGCAAGATATCACTGCCGGTTTGAGACAACAACCGGCAGAGATATATCACTGCCGGGTCGTCCTTAAACCGGCAGTGGTACTTGACTTTTCACTGCCGGTTTGAGACTAGAAACGGCAGTGATATTATTTTCCCGCGCAATATGATTTTCCCGCGCAGTCCGAGCTTATCACTGCCGGTTCTGCGCAGCACCGGTAGTGATAAGTCGTTTGTATAACTGAGACCCCTGCCTCTCGACCGATCGAGCAAAGACAGAGAGGCGCTCTGTCTTTGCTCGATTTGTAGATTGCGACGATTTGCTGCTGAAAAATCTATTAAAATTCATATTGTACTTCTTTTCAAGGTTAGTAATTTGATCTCTATTTTTGTAAATAATAAAAAATTGCCACATGGATATTTACATAATGAAAAAAGGTTCATGTATTTTCAAATTTTGAAATAATAAAAACTTGTTAGATGGATATTTACCTAATGACAAAATGTTAATGTATTTTAATGTACTCAAAGTATATCCTAAGTATTTACAATTTTTTTCAAAATTTTAAATAATAAGAAATTGCA
Source organism: Otatea glauca (assembly GCA_036346275.1). Lineage (NCBI taxonomy): Eukaryota > Viridiplantae > Streptophyta > Magnoliopsida > Poales > Poaceae > Otatea > Otatea glauca. The sequence continues at coordinate 74,787,278 of CM070711.1, forward strand.
AGATAGATATTGACGCAATGAAAAAAGATTGATATATTTTAATATAGTCCAAATATATCCTAACTATTTACAATTATTTTCATTTTTACAATAGTAAAAAATTGCTACATGGATATTTACATAACGGAAAAAGGTTGATGTATTTTAATATAGTCAAAATTGCTACATAGGTTTTTAAATCTAATCGTTTACAATTATTTGTTATTTGCAATTATATGCTTATGTAATGTTTGATTTAATTAGTTGTAGAGGACCGAAGGTGGATGTATGACACGGACCATTGCGGGGCAGAGTTTTTTTAATGGTGTGAGTTATATTCTAAACGTGGTTGCGGCGCACAAGTCGAAGAATCTGGCGGACTATATGTGCTGTCCATGCGTTGATTGCAAAAATCAGAAGTTGTTTTCTACCATAGAGTCGATACGTGCACACTTGCTTCGAAGAGGTTTCAAGGCTGGCTATACCTTTTGGACCAGCACGGCAACGATGAGATTGTACATGAAGGGCAACACATTACTAAAGATGACGGGGACAACGATATGACGGGAATTGAAGATACGTTTGTCGATAGCCACGACGACAATCTGGATCAAATGTTGCGTGATGGGGAGGGAGACTTCACGAGTGAAAGAGAGTTTCAAAAGTTCCAACATATGGTGCAGAACTCCACAACACCATTGTACCCAGTACGCAGGAGGAGCACAAAAATTGCGAGCGTGCTTACACTCTGCGGTTGAAGGCAAGCAATGGTTGGTCCGATAAGAGCTTCACCGGTGTTATGTCTCTTGGGGATTTGCTTCGGAGGGTAACGTGTTGCCTACAAGTACGTACCGTGCCAAGCGGGTTATGCGCGTTGGGATTTGGAAGTACAAAGGATATACGCATATCAAGCGATTGCATATTGTATCGCAATGAGTTTGCGGACTTGGATGGCTGTGATGTTTGCAAACCAAAGCGGTATAAGAACGCGATGATGACATCGATAATGGCGATGTCGGGGTGAAGCGTAAGAAGATGAGATCCCCGTAAGGTGGTGTGGTATTTTCCTATAATTCCCGTCTGAATCGATTGTTTGCGAACAAAGGCATGCCCAATTGCTACGATGGCACGCCGAAGAGCGTAAGAAGGATGGAATGCTCAGACACCCTGCTGACTCTGTGCAATGGAGGAACATCGACAGAAAATATAAGAAGCACTTCGCATATGATGTGAGTAATATAAGGTTCGGGTTGAGTACGGATGGGATGAATCCCTTTGGCAACATGAGTAGCCATCATAGCACTTGGCCGGTAACTCTATGTATCTACAACCTTCCTCCTTGGCTTTGTATGAAGCGGAAGTACATTATGATGCCACTACTGATCCAAGGGCCCAGGCAACCTGGCAACGATATCGATGTGTACCTCAAACCATTGGTTGAGGATCTTCTAATCTTGTGGAACGATGGAGTGCGGGTATGGGATGAGTATAAAGAGAGAACTTTATCCTCGCGCATTGTTGTTCGTATCCATCAATGATTATCCCGCCCTTGGTAACTGTCGGGCGGATGACAAAAGGCTTCAATGGATGCGTCCGATTGCTTAGATGGTACTGACTAGTCGGTGGTGAAGAACTGTCGAAAAATGTCTTACATGCGGCATCGTAGGTTCCTCCGCAAGGATCACCCATACCGCAATAATAAGAGAGCTTTTGACGGGACAAAGGAGGCTGCTTTAGCTCCGAAGAATCACACTGGGAGAGATATTTGCGGCTGTAAAGGATCTTAAAATTATTCACGGAAAGGGAGCAGACAGTACATCTATCCCGAGTTCCCGTGATAAGGCTCCTTTGTGGAAAAAGAGATCAGTATTTTGGGTCCTACCTTACTGGCAACACTTGGAAGTTCGACACGCAATCGACGTCATGCACATAGAGAAGAACATGTGTGATAGCTTGCTTGGTATCTTACTGGATATACCTGGCAAAACAAAAGATACTCTCCAAGCATGGATGAACCTTGAAGATATGAAACTCAGGAAGGAGCTGCATCACAAAGACATGGATACAAGGAAAAAGTACTTTCCCGCAGTCTGCTACACTCTAAGCAAGAAAGAAAAAATTAGCTTGTGCGAATGCTTGCACGGAGTGAAAGTTACGTCCGGATACTCTGCCAACATAAAGAGACTAGTCTCAATGAAAGACTTACAATTAATTGGCGTGAAGTCTCACGATTGCCACGTGATGATGACGCAGATGCTTCCAATTGCAATTAGGGGTGTTCTGCCAGAGAAAGTTCGAGACCCAATTATAAAGTTGTGTTCATTCTTCAACGCGATTTCACAGAAGACCATCGATCCATTGAAACTAGATAAGCTGCAGGAAGACGTGGTCCACACTCTCTGCAGGCTCGAGATGTGTTTCCCTCCATCTTTTTTTGATATTATGGTCCATCTCATTGTTCACATTGTGAAAGAGATACGGATTCTCGGTCCCGTGTTTCTACATTAGATGTATTCTTTTGAGAGGTTCATGGGGGTTATAAAAAATATGTTCGTAACCGACATCGGCCGAAGGTTGCATTGCAGATGGTTGGGGAACCGAGGAGGTCATTGAGTTCTGCGTCGATTACATGGATCTCAAACCGATTGGTGTGCCTACATCATGGCATGAGGGCAGGCTACAGGGAAAAGGGACACTGGGCGAGAAATCACTCCGTACAAACAATCTAGCTTCATTTACACAAGTACATTTCGCAGTTTTGGGACAATCAGTTGTGGTGGCCCCGTATGTCAACATGCACAAGAGCATGCTATCCAGAACAAACCCAGCGAAGTCAGAGGGTTGGATCGCGAGAGAGCATAGACATAACTTCGGCGATTGGTTGCGTAGGCACATGATGCATACGGAGACAGAGCGCTTCGATTGAAAGTGTTGGCTCAGGGACCGTCAACAACAATTCGGACATTCCAAGGATACGATATAAATGGTTTTACATTTTATACAAGAGCAAAGATAAAAAGAGCACCAACCAAAACAGCGGTATCCATATAGATGCCTACGACAGCAATGGAAATAGGAAAACCTACTACAGATTCATAGAAGAGATTTGGGAGCTTGATTACGGACCTTTGAAGGTCCCTCTCTTTCGGTGCCAATGGGTAAGACTTCCAAGGGGCATGAACATCGACAAGTACGGTATCACTACCGTGGACCTAAAACTGGTCGGATACAGAGAAGAACCGTTCGTACTTGCTAATTGTGTTACACAAATCTTTTTTGTAACCGATCCACCTAACAAGGAGCACCACTTGGTTATTCAAGGAAAAGAAGGATTGTCGGAGTTGAGAATGTTATCGACGAGGAAGAGTACAACCAATTCGATGAGCTTCCTCCTTTCGAAGAGGACGTTGACCTAGGTCTCATGGAAGAGAGTGAGGACGAAGCTACATACATACGCCGCGATCATAACGAAGGTCAAATCGTAGCTTAGTTGTCCTAATTAAATACATGTTTATTTTCTCATATGTAACAATTAATGTATTCTTTTCTCATATGTAACAATTTGTGTGAATTATACTTCATTTGTGTGAATTTTTGTATTTGTGTGAATTTTTGAAGCAATGGTTGGTCTACTGCATTTGTGCGAATTTTGTAAGCATTATTTGATATTGAAAATATTAAAACTATTAAAACTATTAAAACAGTGAGCAATCTGTATTTTTAGAATTTTATACAAAGGTCAAAATCAAGGGGAAATATTTAAAAGAAATATTACATGTCCTGAAAGTTTGAGTTTATTGACCTGAACTTACATATCACTGCCGGTTATATCATTAACAAGCGGTGATAGTATACCTTATCTTGCGGTTAATGAAATAACCGGCAGTGACATTTAAGTATCATTGCCGGTTTTATATATTACCCGGCAATGATACTTAAGTATTACTGCCGGTTAATTATATAATCGGTAGTGATATGTAAGTATCACTGCCGGTTCTACATATTAGCCGGCAGTGATAAGTCAACTTCACTGCCGGTTATAAATGTGACCCGGCAGTGATATTTAGTCACTGCAGGTTTTTGTGGAGACCCGACAGTGATAGTCCAATCCTATATATATTGAAACGCCGCGCGCCCTCCACTCAGTTCCACTTCGACCTAACGCCGCCACCTCCTCGTAGCTCCCCGCCGTCGCCTCGGAGTGCGCCGCCATCGCCTCGGAGTGCACCGCCGTCGCCTTGACCTCCCCGCCCGGGCCGTCGCCTGCTCTCTGCGCCGCCGTCGCCTCGGAGTGCGCCGCCGTCGCCCGCCGTCGCATAGGAGTGCGCCACCGTCGCCTCGACCTCCCCGCCCAGGCCGTTGCCTCGCACTGCGCCACATCCCCGCCATCTCTCCGCCGTCGCCTCGGAGTGCGCCGCCGTCGCCTCGCCGTCGTTGTTTGCTTCGCCACCGTTGTTTGCTTCGGTACTAATTCACCACTAACGTTGTGAGTGTTAACCAAATACAAATATACAGATGCCTGTGTGTGTGTGGTGTGAGTGCATGTGTGTGTGGTGTGCGTCTGCCCTTGTCTCTAAAAAACTGAAAATACGAAATGGAAACGCTGTTTTGAAGTTTTGTATTGCTGTCTTTAATGCGCGAGATTGGACAATGTGAAATAGCAACATGTTCCGATATTAGTGGAACAGTAGGATTCTCCTTGGTAGTGTGGAGATATGTGACATTGCATGGTTTGTCCACTGTTTTCTTGGATGCAATTGATCGAATTAGGTGGAATTGCAACATTTTTCATGTTAGTGGATATCAAACCATGCATTGTTAGTGCATTTTGCTATGAAATATTGATTATGCTCATATGTAAGAATTACGAATAAAATTCGTAGAAAGGGGAGTTCATAACTTCATATTGAGCATCGCTTTTTACAAATTTGTATGGGAGTTTGAATTGAGCATCGTTTTCTACTAATTTGTATGTCCTAGTTGCAGTACTGATCATAGTGGGTATTAATAGGTTTGGATGATTCAGTGATTATTAGAATTTAGCATACAGGTTGGATGGAACTTGGGTTATGTTGTATGATTTTTGCTTAGATGATGGTCTGCTTAGCAAAGTTCAAATATTGATGATTTGTTATCTGCTCTACCTTCTTGAAAGTTTTAGTTCTTTAAGGCTTTTGACCTTACAACTTTCTGAAACTTTAAACAACATAATACAAATTTCTATGATATTTGTGTGCTAAAGCCCGAAATTGTGTGAATTTAGAATTGAATGTAGTGATGTTCAAATGACAAATTCTGATGTAATGCAAGTAACCCTTGGATCATGTCCATTCCATTCAGTATTATGAATTATGTCTCATTTTCCTTAATCCTAATTGATAAGGTGTTATTTCGTTGCTACCCATGTAGATTAAATGTGAACAGCTCATTTATAGATAACTAAAGCAAGGGGGTAGGATTGGCACGTTGTGAGTGTTAACCAAATACAAATATACATATGTAAATAGGAAATGAGATCGCTACTGTAGCTTTCAAACTTTTCTTTTTCTTTTTCTTCAAGATGATATTAAAGATGAATCATGGATAAACCGATAGTTTTTCTATCCTTTTACAACTGATTGAGTTTGTGTATAGCAGATGAAAGAGAAATCACTCATGGAGATACACCAAAAAAATACTTTTTTGTTAGTTGTATGCAAACTCAAATACGCATTTTATATTTGTAAGGGAATTTAAGCTCAATGGTTTCATATGTAACTGGTTGTTTAAGAAATAGATGATCTCATATCATTGATACAAAAGTCATGAGCTCCTGATAAGAAGTCTTTATTCTCTTACAAGTAGTACTCAATAATTAACTTGCCATTCTGCTATGAATTTGTAGTCTTTTAAGCTAGGTGATACTAAAATGCAAAATGAGTTAGCGAAATTATGTGACATTAAATCATTAGCTAAATTATGTGACTTTAAATCATTAACACTTGTATAATTCTTCTCTCTTGTACAGATAGCAAAGTTGTGCATGATACCTGCATCATGTCTTCTGGAGGTTGTCTTTGATCATGTACATTATTCAAGGGTCACAAAGCTGAGCAAAGCTCTGTACTGAAATGTTTCTAGAAAATGATAAAAAAAGTTTAAGGACATTAATTGATTTAAACATTCTCGGCCTCCAAAAGTTAGATATACGAAACAAGATCTAGAATCCTTTATGCCTGCTGGTACGTTATATTTTCGATGTCATGGAAGAATAATTGCTTGAATAGAAGCCCTTCTATCCATTCTAGAAAATTATGTATGTGCAGATTGAAGTCTTCTGTGTATTTCCAACATTGCTGATATGTGGTTTGTAAGGTGCTTAAGTATCATTTATTGCCTCTTCGTTGTTTTAATTAGTTCTTCATGAACCATTATCGCAATTGGTGGATTAGATGTTAGCAACTTAGAACTGTTGTAAAGATGTGTATGTGTATGTATCCTCGAAAGATGTATATGTGTATGTATTCTTCAAAGATGTATATGTGTATGTATCCTGGAAAGATGTCTGTGGTGTAAGTATTTGAAGTTCTGTACATTCATGTTTAAGGCATACAAAATGTGTTAAGATGATTTGGATATATGACTATTCAGGCCACATGTCGACGTTTAGGTTGCCTTTTTTATACTTGCCACTTCTTCATGATTTGCCTTTGTCCATCTTGTTGCACTTTGTCATACTTGTCACACTGATCGTAGTTGTGCACTGCCTTTTGGGAAAAACTTAGTAAACAAGCATGTTACAATGTCGAATATGTAAACATCTTATCACGGGATTAACTTTAATGTCAATCTTCATTTGTATGTGTCTTTAAAAAATGACCTTGTTAATTTGAAATTTCTGGTAAACTTGCTAGGAATGGTCTCCGACAAAGGACAAGTGCCGGAGGGAGTTGGGCCCTCAAATATGGACGAAGGAGGAAGGGGTAGCTCGAACCATAGCCCAACGTCCTATCTGAATTTGCAGGATCCTGCCATGGACCAACCTGACGTTACTAACGTAGGCGAGGTAAAGTTTTAGTACACTGTGGTCCCCAAAACATTGTAGGTCCAAACGACTAATAATTAAGAAGATCAAATTGCAGGCTCAGACGTCTGATCAACGAAGGCAGCGCGCAAGTCGTGGTCCGAACAAGATGCTTAAAGGAATTTTTAACATAGTGGAGCTCTCGGCAGTCGGGGAACCTGCTATACCAGAGTCATCATTGGGGTCGTACAGGATAGCCTGCGGGGTTCTTGCTAGGGATGATGTGCCCATCAGCTATAGATCATGGATTGCCCGCGGAGGTGACCCATGGGTGGTACCCAATGACCTGAAGAACTCGTTATGGGACAAGCTGAAACAAGTTTTCCAGTTCCCCCAAGGGACCGAGCTGGTTGCAAAGAAACGAGCACTCTGCATCATGTGCACAGCGTGGAAGAATTGGAAGACAACACTAAACAAGAATTATGTGAAGAAGAATGAAACGCCGAATTTTGATACGTACCCAAAGTTAAGGGAGTTTTGGGATGAATTTGTGGCGTACAAGAGGTCTGAAGAAGCTCACATAATAAGTCAAAGGAACAAAGCAAACGCGGATAAGAATATTCACCCTCACAGACTAGGAACAGGAGGGTACGTGAAGAAAATACCAACATAGGATCGGTCCGAAGAAGAACTAACCCGCAAGGTTATAATTCCTGCGACGGCCGCCTTAAGCGAACGATCGAAGAACTGGTTGCTTGGGAGGGGTGCTACTATCTCGGATGATGGCAGCTTAAGCTTTAGAAGCGATAGAGAGCAGGAAGTGCTGAGCAGAATCACATATGCTCACATGCAGTCTTCCCAAGGATATTTCGCGCCACGAAGGGAGAATGACGAGCTAACCGTAGCCACAGGTAACAAGGAGCATCCAGTCGCACTGAGGAGTTGGTTTGGTCACGTGGAAAGAGGCCTTCCCCGCAGACGCATGGTTGTACAAGCGTTCAAAGAGATTAAGAGAACATCAACTGGACGTCAGATAAAAGATGATGTGGCGTGAGCGTTAGAGGAACAGAGAGCGGAACTAGATAAGACTGTGGAGCAAGCCGTACAGAAAGCTCTCAGCTCACGACCGCCACCAAGTGAAAGCCCTGAGCTCATCAGTCTCGGTGCTCGTAAGAGCAGCTGCGCGTCCACAGGGATTCCCGAAGAGCATGGACTACATTTTTCTGTGGATGACATCAAAGAACCGACACCGTGCAAGCTACATTTGGCCGCACATGGCATTACCATAAAGGTGGCTGAGGGCAGGGCTTGGCCATGCCAGGAGTCGCAGGTTTTGCACTGTCGCCCGATACCGCAGGGATTCGCCAGGGTCGAAGTGGACAGTGTAGTCCACCAATACCCAAAAATGGAGGTAGAGATCCCTGGCGAGGATGGAAACAAAAAACTAGGAGAAAACGTGCATGGCTTCCTCGCGTGGCGTAAGAGCTTGATTAATTTTGGCTCGGACGATGAGGGCGACGAAGATGAAGATCAGTCGCACTCTCCACACAGAGACCTCCCTCCCTTCTCGCCACCAACCAAAAAAAGTCCAACTCCTCCGCCGGCACCAACCACAAAAAGCCCGACTCCTCCGCCAAAATCTGAAAAGAATCGAACACCAGGAACATCTTGGCAGTCGACACCGTCCTCGAAGAAATCTCAACCATCTGCGAACCCAGGACAATCCCAGAAGAAATTATCAGCTGACATGATTGAAGAAGAACGGAAAAAGCTTGTAAGCGCCTGCGTAACATCTCACTTTAAAAAGGTGCCATCATATAAGAAGACTAAAGTTGATGCTGACGCGCAAAAGTTTTTCTTGAGTATGGCAAAAGTGCAAAAAGCAGGCGAGCTTCGAACCTTGCAAAATGTCGGACTACGAGCGCATATCCAGAAAGCAATACTTGCAGGAGGCTAGTGCCGACACGTTAAAGCGGGATGCTCAAGCAGATGCTGCTCAACTAGATGCTCTGGCGCACGGTCTAAGGTGGAAGTTCGTTATGGGAAAACCGCTGGTTGAACCAGCTCATTTCGACAACCTTACAACACAACTACAGTGCGTCCATCAGTGGTACATGCAGCAATCCAACGATGGTATGGAGGCGTTCGCAGTCAGATACACAGAGTAAGATTTCCACAATGGGGATAACATCTGTTGGGTTCTTTTCACGGAGCTGTATATGTTGTACCAGCAAGATGCCTTGGACGTGAATATACTTATACTATGAACTTTGTAAGTTTGTCCGTATATCGTTGAGCATTTTTGTATTGTTTAATTGCATGTCTAACTTCTTTCTTATGTAGAATGGAGATACAGACATGTAGAAGAAATAACAATGACAATCTAGCATTCCTAGATCCGGGGCTCGTCAACGAGAAGCTTGTGAACGACAATCCACAGGTAGTTGAAGACTATTTATTTAATACTTTTTTGAAGCTGCAATACAAAACCTTCGTACTTTTACCCTATAACTTCAAGTACGTATATCCTTACTTCTAATATCGTTTTACTATTTTTGCGTAACACGTACGATGTGGGAGTAATTGACTACGTTGACATATATGTGCAGGTTTCACTGGGTCCTCCTCGTCATTCAGTTAGATGCTAGCAGGATTTTTGTCTTGGACTCCAGGAGAAAACAAACTAATCTGTATCAAGACATTTGGGACATGCTGAACAGGTAAACTCGATCGTTGCATTATTACTCTAGCAAAATTCCATTATATTGCATTTAAGTTTAATTACTATTCAAAATCATTCACAAGGCTTTCTTGCGATCTTGCAAGAAAAGTGTTCGGTATCGTCCATACAGGAAAATTTTTGAAATAATAAATGACTTTCCATGCATGAGGCAGGACCCCGGAAACAATTTATGTGCATACTATGTATGTACAAATATGCATTCAATTGTCACGGAGAGTGTCGGCTATAACGAAGCCATGGTACGTAATTACACATTGATGCCTTTTTTTCATTTAACAAATATCATCATTAATTAACTTCCTTTTTTCTTCAAAAACAACGCTCCAAACTGAGAACCAATAAGTTATTGCTGACAAAAATTATAGCAATTCAAGAACAGATCGTCGGATTCATTCATGATGAGATCATCAATCCAAACGGCGAGTTCCACGAGTAGCCTCATCGCCCTCATTCCTTCGACCTAGACGCGTGACATGTCTACTTCGACTCTTCGTACTGTAGTCCTTGCAGAATCAAAGCGAATGGGATGAGATGTAGTCGAGCTACATTAATTGTAAACAAATAATTGTAAAAACAAAAATATTGTGATGCTTAATTTAATATATTTGAATTATGATTTTAACGATGCTTCATATATACATGGATATATTTGAATTATGATTTGAACGATGCTTTATATACTACATATGGACACTGTATAAACAATTGTATAAAAATAAATATATTGCACAAAAAATATGCAAGCTTGTCACTGCCGGTTCTTGGAGAAAACCGGCAGTGATATGTACATATCACTGTCGAATTATGGTACAACCCGGCAGTGATAGTTCGATATCACTACCGGTTTTATGTATAACCGGCAGTGATAATGATCATCACTGTCGGATTTTGGTTTGATCCGGCAGTGATAGTCCAATATCACTGCCGGTTGTAGGTAGAACCAGCAGTGATAATCCTTATCACTGTCGAATTTTGGTTTGATCCGACAGTGATAGTCCAATATCATTGCCGGTTGTAGGTAGAACCGGCAGTGATAATCCTTATCACTGCTGGTTCCTGACCAATCACTGCCGGCGCCAATGACTGGCAGTGATGGGGTTTTGGAACCGACAGTGATATGTTGTTCTGTAGTAGTGTATATGTCGAGTTGTGGAAATCAACCTTAATTTTAGAGTTGACATCCGTCGAGCAGCTGGCTATGTATGATTACGATATAAAAAGGTTGGGGGCGATAAGTAATCTGTCGCAGGGTACTAAGTCCATTGACTCAATCTGGAATTCTAGATAGACCATCCGATTTCGGTTTTGCAATTATCCGTATGTTTAGAGTTTTAACGGGATTGGACCACCATATCGATGGAAAACAAGTTGGCACAATTGTGCCTTTGTAGTCCCTCGTTACAGAAGATTAATGTTTTAAATACGTACAGTTAAATATTATTAATTTTGATAAAAAAATATTATGTAAAACATATGATTTAGATATATATAAAAATAGCACGAGTGAATTTATCTGGAAAATATTGTATTTTTACAATTTTTATTATATAAAAAATAATTTAGTGGTCAAATTATTGAGAATCTTGTCAACTTTAAAAAGTCAAAAACATCATTCTTCTTCTGTGATCGGAGTGTGTGTATATGTATTTGATAGTTGAGATGTAGATCTGCAATAAAACAGTGTTTTTTGGGCTTCTCAAGAAGCTTCAAATGCCTCCAGAATTACGTGACCTCAAATGTTAATTTTCGTCGACCACTTACTTGAGTGTGCTGTTAGAACATTACTACACATGATAAAAATCCATTCTCCGTGAAAGTAAACACCACGTAAACAAAATAGTACTATCTCCGTCCAAATTTATAAAATATATTTCTTCTTAATATATAGATTATGACAATGTTGAAAATGACTAAATTATCCTTAATTATTATCACTAAGCACTATATTTAATGCATAAATGTAAAGAATATGAAGTAAAAATAGATATTTATTATGGGTATACAAGGAATATCACACTAATTTTGCATTAGAATATAAAATACTCTCAATGTTTATAAACAAGATCGTTTAAAAAATATGTCTTATAAATTTAGACGGAGAAAGTAGTATATTGTGAACATTCCTAAATTCCATCAGCTATTCAGCTACCGTTACTTTTCTCAATAGTACGAGAGTGATTGTATATTGAGTTGTGAAAACCAACCTTAATTTTCCACGTAAAATTTCTAAAATGAAACGTTTTTTTTTAAATGAACCGATACGAGAACTGTCCATTATATTGATAAAGTAGGAGGAAAAAAAAACAGGAAAGATACATAATGCCTTGCCGAGGGAACTCCGCTGGCTAGTGGCAAATACCAATGCAATTAGCACCATGCCAAACAGCGACCAGCTCCCACACACAACACACAACCCAGCGGCGAGAAGGACGACAGCCCCACCTCCTAAGTCCTAACAAGTCAAAGGCTCAGTTTTGAACTATTTTTATTACGTAGATCCTGGATTTTTTAAGAATCGAGTGAATGGTAGCTTTTAATTGTATGTATAAATCTGTTTTTAATTGTAGGAGAAACTTCTTGAGAAGTTTCTTGGGGAATCCAGAAGAAGGATTCTTGAGAATCAGAAGTTGTCACCCACCTAATTCTTGGAGAATCAAGAATTTGTATAATCAAAAGTTATTTCAAACTGAACCAAAGCCGTTAACTGATTTTCGAGTTAGATGCAGATGACCACCATTGCCAAAGCTTGAGATAGAAGAATAGGAGCAAAGGAAAGATGAACCACAGCTCCACCTTAGTTAATCAACCACGATAAGCACGATTTTTTTTAAAATAATATATTTTTTATTTAAATTGTAAAAATATACTTCGATTAAAAAATATTGTAAAACTATACCTCTGTCGCCGTTTGAAACGATGAAAGGGAAATGTCGTCATATCATATGGCGACAAAGGGTTGTGTCGCCATTTGAACGGACGAGAAATAGCCACGTCGGCGCCACGTAGATGACAAAACGGTCGGCCTCCTTGTCACCCAACCATATGACGACTGCGCAAAAATCGATCGTTGGTTCGATGACAGAGGGGATGCGCGCCTCTGTCGCCAAATCAACTGGCGACAGAGACCACGCTATATATAGGCCGAAGCGGTTACTGTTTGGCGCGAGGAGCCTCATTCCATTCACCTGCGAGAAAGAGAAGAGAGGAGGGGGAGGGAGAGGAGAAAAAGGAAAGGGAGGAAGGGAGAGAAGAGAAAGAAAAGAGAGGAAGGGAGAGACGAGAAAGCGAGATTTGAGGTTTCTGTTTATTATGCAGGTAATTTTTTTCTGTTTATTTTGTTTAGCAATATACCATGGTAGGATAGCGAAAATAATAGATCTAGTTAAATTTAGAGGTTACAGATAGATTTAGTATATTTTTAGTAATTTAGTTGGTTTGTATAAATACATTTACGTAGATATATATTTTCAGGAATATAGTTGTTTTTCTACAGATAGATCTAGATAAATATATATTTTTAGAAGTGTAGATATAAATAGATCTAGATATATTTTTTGAGCATATAGATATAGTTATGTTAGGTGTCATAGTATTTTTTACGAAAAGTAATTAATTCATGGGTTAATGAATTGGTCTACAGATATGTCAGAACAAGTTCTATTTAAAATCTATTATGGAGAAGGGGTTGTCATGTATGGTTTAGAGGGTGCAGATCTGAGTAACTTCCAGTATGTGGACAAAAGTTTGAGTAAGGTCGAGGAGCGTACATTTTATTCTATGTTGAATTGGTTGTATTATATTTTTCGGATAGAACCAGATCAGTACTCTGCTGAAGTTATTTTGCCTTTGTAGTATGCGAAATGATCCTGTTTATTAGGATTTAGTTGAGGTGAAGTGAACTGCATCATGGAGGTCATAGTGAGGGGGGGCGGAGCAACGTGGATGGTATCAGGTGCTTTTAGTGCAAGCGTATGATAGGGTTGTTGCCCCACAACAGCAGTTGGACGACGGTGAGTGTAGTGAGCCTCAAAATGAGTTCAGTTATGGTGACACCGAAATTGAGGAATCTAGCCGTGATCAACATGTACACGAATGCAACGAGGACATCATTTACCAGAGTGGTGAACAAGTTGAGGTTGGAGAGGATGATGAAAACATTGGACAAGAAACGCAGGGATAAGTAGATGAAGGTGAGGAAATTGAGAAAATAACAGTAAGGATGGAAGAGGAAGACCGTGAATACACCAGAAGACTAGTGGAAGATGATGATGACTCGGATGAGGAAGATGGAGGTACGGAGCTGCTTGTGCAAACAGATTGGAGCACACATCAATTTAATAAGCTGGTTGTGAATGAAAATAGCGATACACCATGGCAGTGTAGTGAGAATGAGGTTAGGCCTAACAATATGTATCTGACAAAAGAGACAGTGCAGGATACTATGAAAGATTGAGCCTATCAGTAAAAAAGACTTTCAGGGTTAAGAAGTCCACCCCAACTTTCTACGACGTGGTGTGAGAGATGCATGGGTGCCCCTAGAGAGTGCACGCGTACAAGCCCAAATGGGGCACCCACTGGCTATGTTTGAAGGTTGTGCATCATATCTGTATGAATGAGGAAATCCTGATGGCTCAGATGAACCTGTCATCCGATTATGCCGCAAATATCATGTACTCAGAGATAGCGGAGAATCTCAATTTTGAGCCCCGTGCTATTATCCGAGCAATCGAGAACAGATATCAGTATACAATTAGCTATGGGAAGATATTGAGGGCAAAGCAGAATACCTTAGAAATGATGTTTGAGAAATTTGAAGACTTCTACCTAGTTGTAAGCAAGTTGCATGTCGTTACTGTTACTGTACGAACCCTTATTTGTAATCGAGTTGCATGTCATTGTGAGTGTTGCTGCTTACTAAATTATTGGAATTTGTTTCAATATATTGTTATTATGCTTGTATAATTTTTTGCATGCATTTGTTTCTATATGCATTTGAAATATAACTTTCATTATTGCATTTTGCAGGTATAGCAGACTGGGATGGAGATGACGACTGGCCATTTGACTTGCTAGATCTATTCGTTGATCGTCGTCATCGTGCCCACTACGCCACTGCTTTTCCAGAGGAGGGATAGGATCCTCTGGAGCTCAACGTACTACGACCGAGGACACCGCAGAAGCTTTGGTCGCTCGATCCCCGTTGGATCCCCAGGTAACATACAATTCTTCCTATTTCTAAATCTCTTTGCTGTAGTATCATAATTTATATTAATTAATTAGTGTGGTGCTAATATTAATTCTATATTTTTGTTTCGTAGGCTTCGAGCATCAGGATTGCTACCACTCGCCCAGATGGTGGAGGCGGCGCACAACGATGTGCAGGGACGGGACGTGGGTCACCGGTTCCTGCTCGACAGGTCCCTACTCACTGCTCTGGTGAATCGATGGAGGCCGAAGACGCACACCTTCCATCTACCTGTCGGGGAGATGCCCATCACTTTGGAGGACGTCTTGTACCTCCTTGGACTCTCGATTGCCGGTCACCCTGTGGTGCCTCAAGACGTCGACCCGACGTGGCGTCAGGAGCTACTTGCACGGTTCCAAGGTGTGCTCACAGCTGCTACGTACCGAGTCTTCAACAACACATATGGTCCGACACTAAGGTGGCTTCGACAGTTCATGGTATGCAACTAACTTTTAAAGCTTAATTGTGTATATACTGGTTGGATTAACAAGAAAGCTTAAATTTACAGGCAGAGCACATCATCGCGCCTGCGAATGAGGTGAGGGTGAGCCGCCACTTAGAGGAGTACCTGCTGTGGCTCTTTGGCTAGTGTATGTTCGCGAGTTCCCATGGAGATAGTGTAGAGAGGCACCTCGTCCAGGCCGCGTCTCGTTTGCATAGGGTGCAGCTACGTTTGATAGGTGGGTTGTCCA
Organism: Otatea glauca; assembly: GCA_036346275.1. Lineage (NCBI taxonomy): Eukaryota > Viridiplantae > Streptophyta > Magnoliopsida > Poales > Poaceae > Otatea > Otatea glauca. Next base: position 74,802,940 of record CM070711.1, read on the forward strand.
CCCTATGCACACGAGACGCGGCGTACTGACGTACACATCGGTTCCTCCTATTTGACGTCCAAGTCGAGGGCTACACTGCCCATCGAGTGATGAGGTAGTTCGGTCTAGACAGGAGTTCCCAGTCTCGGTCGATCGTGATGTCCCACATGGCGCCCACACGTAAGTTCCCTGCGTCGATGTTCTATAATTATTATCGTGTAATGACATCTAATATTGCTATATTTATTTCTTATCCACAGCCAGACTAGGAAGGGTGTGCATGGGGTCACCCCTGGCACGTACGTATGGCGCCATGGGTCGAGGAGTGGGGAGGAGCACTGGATGACGTCTATGCTGAGGATACGACATACGATTCGCAGACGTACCACAGCTACCGACAGTGCTACACTTCCTGTACCCGTCTGCGTTTGGTACGTGTGTAAGTTCAAGCTCCATTAGTTTTGGTGATTGGTTTTATATTAATGTTTAATCATTGTTTAATGACAAATCTAATCATTACGAGACTAACATATCTATTGATTTTTATTCTTATTAGTCTCAAATTTGGATGGAAAATGGAAAACCCAAGGTATACACTTGTATTCACTCTATTATCATAATGCATACTTAGGAATCAAGTTAAAGGATGAACTCTTCCATTGCCTTAGTCTAAATATGTGCATTATGTTTTCAAATCTATATATACATGAATGCACACATCTAGGGGGAGTTGATAATTTAACTTGGTGTTTCAATTGTATTAATCCATATCCTCTCGCCATACAATATAAAGGATCAAGACTTTGAAACAATCTTTTAAGTATATATAACTTGTGTAGTTATAGTATACTCATGCTAATATAGGATAAACTCATATGCTATCCAAGATTGATTATGTGCATATTGATTCCTTGTTCAATTAGTTATATGCACACCTTAATGGAGTTTGTTCTATAGTTGATGGTCTAAATGTATTGATCCTTTTGCAATCACTCAAACATATATGGATCATTACTAACCATCATATTGAGTATATGAGACTTGTGTAGTTATGTATACTCATGTCAATTTAAATTGAGTTTAAATTGAGTTCGGTTGTCTTTCAATCAATCAAAGAATATTTCATCATGTGTTGATGGTGTCTCTTTGTTGATTAAGGACAAATGAAAAGTTCTTGAGTATAATGAAGCATTAGTTACATCAAAGTACTCAAGACACCAATTAATCATTCAAATTAATTTGGGTTGTGCTCAATCGATCTTGGGGGCATCCATTATGTGTTAATGGAGTGCAAATGATGATTGAGACAACCGTGTTTGTTGGACTAACAATCTTCTATGAGTTGTGAAGTAGGTTGAGTTCAAGAAGATATAAAATCGAGAACGAGAAGTCATCATGTGTTGATGAGCTTCAAGAGGTGATCCCAAAATGAAGAGAAGGCTTAGAGAAGGTTCATCATGTGTTGATGAACAAGAAGAAGATTTGATCCTAAAGAGAAGATGATTGGAAATCATAAAAAACTCTAAGTGGATCGTTAGAGGCAAAGGTATAACTAGTTAGGGCTAAGGATGTGTTTCTAGTCTTTTATCGGTCTCGGTGTTTGGATGAGAGATCGGGTTGCTAGTTAGGTGCCATACTATTAAGAGGGGTTGAGTCATTTAGCTTGAACTTCATCATGTGTTGATGAACTCAATCCAGTTCACTCTAGCTCACTTTCTTATTTGGATTTTGCATGGAGCTAACCATTTGGCATGTGTTGCGAATGTGTGAAGCTCGCACACTGGATTTTGCATGAGCAAAGTATTTGCATGTGTTGCAAATAAGGGAGCTTATGTTTGCTTCTTATTGAATCTTAATTGATTTGGTTTTTGCATAAAGCTATGGATTTGCATGTGTTGAAAAAGGAAGATAGTTTATGCAATGTTGTTTATGTGGTTATTGCTTGGAGCCAAGTTTTGCATGTGTTGCAAAAGGAGAGAGCTCAAGTAATTTGGTTTAAAGTGGTTGCATGGAGCTAGAGATTTGCATGTGTTGCAAATAGAGAGCTCATGCACTTGAATTTGTTTTAGTTGTTTGCATGGAGCTAGAGATTTGCATGTGTTGCAAATAGAGAGCTCATGCATTAGAGTTTTTAGCTTGTGACTTGATCATGTGTTGACCATCACAAGGCTAAGTGTGTTTTGCGCTTTGAGTATGAAAAATGTGTTTTTGCAAAATAATTGATGTTTATGCTTCTTATCTTAGAGCATGAGATAAGCACATGCAAATGTGTTTTGCAATGTGTTGGGATCATATGTTGATCATCTCATGGCTCAAGATTTGTGTTTAAGTGGTTGTAGTTGTTATTTGCAAATGTGTTTTGTAAATAAGCTGGAAGTTATGGGTTTCGATCCTAGAGCATGTGTTAGCATTTGCAAATGTGTTTTGCAAAGTGTCGGGATCACGTGTTGATCCTTACATGGCTAGAGGGTTGATCTAATAGGTTCGTGGTTTATTTGCGAATGTGTTGCAAATAAGTTGAGCTTTAATGTGATTCTTTGGAGTATGTGATTAACATATGCAAATGTGTTTTGCATAGTATTGTGATCATGTGTCGATCCTCGTATGGATCAAAGAATCAATCATTATATGTGTTTGATTCGAAGAGAAAAGATTTTTTGGTAAAATCTAACTTTGTTCTGGAAATCCGGTCGTACACCCCTTGTGGGGTCGGTAGCACCGGAGGTCTAGTGCTACTGCAAGTCTGGCTGGTAGCACGGAGGTTCGGTGCTACCGCTCCTCCTTCGGTGTGGAAATCATAGAGGAGAGTGTTTTTGAGTTGCTCAGGGTCGGTGCTACCGGGGTGTGTCCGGTGCTACCTGGGTGTGGTAGCACCGTGGAACTGGCCGGTGTTGAAAAACCCGAAAGGGTGTTTTGGCTCGGATCTAGAGGCTGGTGCTACCGCTCGAGCGATAGCACCGCTCCCAGTTGGCCGGTGCTTCCGGTTTCTCTGCACAACGGCTAGTTTTCTAGCCTTTGCCCCGTAGGCCGGTGCTACCAGGCCTAGTTGGGCGGTAGCATCGAATTTGTTGTGTTTCGCTAAATCTTGCCCCCAACGGCTAGTTTTCGTGCGAGGGGCTATATAATGATGCCAAGGGCTGGCATTTGGGCTTGCTGGAGCATTTGGGCGTTTGTAGGAATTGTGTGCATGTGTTGCCCTCTTCTATTTGCTTCTTGAGCTAAGAGTGTGCCCTAATTGCATGTGTTGCAATTAGGAAGTGGATTGAGAGCCTCTTGTGTATGTGTTGCACTTGAAGAGGATTCTAGTGCGTGTGTTGCACTTAGGAGGTCACCGGAGTGCATGTGTTGCACTAGGTGAAGGTCAAACGGAACGGCTTAGCTTGTAACTCTTGGTGTTTGCCGACACCTAGACGGCGTGTAGAGGCTCGTGTGCGGGGAGCTCTCAACGGAGGTTGTGAGAACTAGCCTACCACCCTTCTGCTACAGGTTTCTCTACGAGATTTTATAGTGTACTGATGCTGCCTGATCAGTATGTAGAGCATATTCAGGTTAGTTATTTCCTATTTGTTCACCCTACTAATCTTTTTAGCATTATCCATAAGTTAATTAATTTGTACGCTCGTCTTGTGTGTTAGTCGTTCCCGGAGGATAAAGAGTTGTTGAACAAAGATATCTAGAATTCGTAGCGATGTATATACTTTTTGCTGGGGGTGTGATGCCTGGTTCGCGCAGAAGACGCAAAAGAGGATCTAACTGGAGGGGTAGAGGTCCACCCAATACTGTTGCAGCAGAAAGTTTAAGAGGACGTTCAACCACCACCGAAGGAGAGCTTGCTCCTAACTATACAAATGACAATGACGATGATGATGACGATTTCATGTTAGATAGACCTCGACGTTCAAGTACTATCACAACAGGCTATTCAAGCACTACTACAATAGACCGTTCAAGCAACAATGCAAGAGGATGTTAAACCAGCACTGAAGGAGGGCTAGCTCCTAACCATACAAATGACGATGATGATGACGATTTTATGCCACCTAGGCCATGAACCTTGCGTCCTCGGAGTCATCCGAATCCTGACGATGATATTACATTAAGCCCTATCAGGTATCCATACGTAGTACCCCGTCAGAATCAATAGATAACTATCGATATTTTTGTTGTAATGACATATTCCGATAACCATGGCCATAAAATGTATGGTTTTATGACTTAGTGCTTCATCAGAGGTATGTACCTATGTTGTATCCCAGTTTTATGAATTTCCTAAGGCATGTATATATCTTAGATGTAATTCACATGCTATGCTATTGTAGTTGTTGTATTGACTGCACTTTGTAATATCAATGTTGGCTTTTATTCAATGTTTTACTATGATTTGCCGTCAAATCTATCGCACACCGAAAGAGAATGAGGAACAACGAAATTTGATTTTTTTAAAAAAATAACTAACAAATAATTTTGTAAAATACTACATGAATTATCACTGACAAATATGATCTTTTTTGAATTTATTGAACCCTTGTTTGAATTCTAAAATTCTAGCAACTGTCAAAATAACACTTACTTTTAATAATTAATGCTCATAAGTTACAATGAATTTTTGAATGAAATCAGTGCAAAAATATTCCTCATAAATTTAATTTCCTCCAAAATTTTTTATGATTTTTATAATTTATTTGGTTTGGGTGCTCTCTCACCCAACCATTGGGTGACAGGAATATGTCACGAAATGAAATGGCGACATATTCCTGTTGCCCAATGGTTGAGCGATAGAGGCCTGACACCCTTTTATTAGGCGACAGAGAGGCCACATCAGCGCGAACTCAGCTTTTTCTGCGTTTTGTGCTATTGTCGTCCAACCATATGGCGACAGAGGTATAGTTTTGCAATTTTTTTTAGATCAAGGTATATTTGTGCAATTTGAATAAAAAATGTATTATTTTAAAAAAATTCTCCATACCATACATTAGCATGATAACCAGAAATCAACTTCAGGATGAAGTGAGCAAGGAAGAGCTGCGACTAGGGGAGGACACTGATGGAGGGGGCCTTTGGCTGAGATGGTTGATTTGCAACGAAATGAAAAGATGGCCAGATGCATGTGGCAAGGAATGAGAAAAACCTATTTTTAGTGAAAAATAAGTACTACAAAATACAAGATAGTAGTATCTTGTGAATATTCGTAAAAAATACTAATAGATTTTTTGCAAAACCTAAAAAAATAGACAATACCAAGTTTTTAAACATGTTTGATGCAGGGCTAACATGCTACAATATTTTCATATTTTTCGGCGAAATTTCGCTCAAAGCCAGGCGAAATTTCATGCAACAAATCCAGATTTTGCTTCTTTTTTTATGACCGTATTTGACTTCAATTCCATCAATAACTCATAAGAAAGTGATCTTTGATGATAATTTGTCGAAAAACTTATTTTTTTGGAACATTTTAAAATTTTGATAGAAACACTGTTAGAATCTAAAAGTTTGATAATGATCTGAAAATTTTATGGTACTATATTTAGTAGTTTTTGATAATACATAAATTTTTTAAAATAATTTAACTTCATTTGTTGTCTCTAAAATAATCAAAAACAGAATGAACATAATTGGAACAGTAACCTTGTCAGAATTTTATAAATTTTATCGAGTGTGATAATCACCTAAAAATTTTATAGAAATATTAAAGATACATCATAACCATCCAAAAAAATGTTCAAAATTTTCTAACATGGTTTGAACCAGTTTTCATTTTGTTCAAGTTTGCCGGTAAGGCTTTTAACAGGACAGTAGCACTTTCCGAATTTTCAAAAATTTATAAAGCTTGTTCATCATCTGAAAATTTTATGGGAACATTATTAATGCATAAGAATCATGCAAAAAAATTCATATATTTCTAACGTGGTTTGTCCCATTTTCATTCACTTCAAAATTGCCGGTCTGCGATTCATCAAGGCAGTACAAATGTTTGAATTTTTAAAAATTCCATAGACTTCATAATTATATAAAATTTTTATAAAAATTTCAAAAATGTGTCAGGACTCTCCATAAAAAAATAAAAAATTCGTCATCATTTGACCTACTTTTCAGCCAATGCAAAACCACCAAAATTTCAGACATTTCGCCCGAAATTTCGGAAAAATCGGCCGAATATCGAATTTTTCCGATTTAAAATGGACCGGATTTGAATTTTGGTTTTTGAATTCCGACCGAGATTTGTCCGAAATTTCGAGATTTCGACGAAATTTTGGATTTCGGTCCGAGGCGAAATTTAATACAAAAACGAAATTTGAATCCTTGATAGCAAGTAGCAACAAGGTAATCAGGAACAACCTATTTCATACTCATAGCAGCAATCCTTATTTATGGTTTTTTTACTACTACACACCAATCTCCATAAAATCCATTACACTACTACACACCAATCTCCATAAAATCCATTACGATGTATACTACTTTTTTACAGGTCATCCTTCGACCACATCACACACACGAATGAACAACAAGTTGAGTAAACCTGGCTCTAGCTGCAGCTGCAACCAGGGTTTGAAAAATCAACAACAATAGCTCGAAAATTATGATTTTTAATTGTATCAGTTTGGCTCGAGATTTAAAACCAGTCGGTAAATCAGTCCATTTTAAATTCAAATTCAAAAAATTCAAAAAACTTATAAATTTTTTCCTAAAATTAGTATTAATAGTTTGAGGAAGTATATGCTGAAAGTAGACATACGGTGAAAAGATGAAAGTAGACAACATAGGTGTTGGATCAGGCTTGAATAGTCCAGATTTAGGTGGAATCACATCTCCTCTACTTAAGATGTGAAATTTTGTAATTTTTCTAGGGGTTATATGTAAAACGTGTTTAAATGGAGAAGGTGAGATTTCATCTAGATCTGAATCATTGAAGGCTGATCCAACGCATATGTTTGCCTACTTTCATTCTTTCACCATATGTCTACTTTCAACATATACTTCCTCTAATAGTTTTTTTTTACATATGGCATGAATTTTTTTTTGAAAAATCGAATTTGGGAGATATTTTTGAGCAAATCCGAATATCGATAATAAAAAGGAAAAAATAAAACTTTCATCTATATGCATACGTATACATTCTAATTGTACATTTCAGATGCAATAATATAATTTTTAGTTCATGGTATTAATCTGGGATGTTTTTACGAAATTGGAATTATGTCTTTGTTTCTAAGAAATGAACATGGATAAAAATAGCTAGCTCTTTTTTTAATATAAATGTGGTACCAACAATATCAAGCAGAGTAGTGACCAAAAAGTGGTTATTAATACTAGAAAAGTGGTTGTTGTTTCTTCATAATTAATGATAGCACACTATCCCGTTGTTAAAAAAAATTGTATGTAGTTGTTAGTATTATTAACCATAAAGCCTTTAATGATGGCCAATGACCATAATTTTATGGTTCTTAGCTATTTTTAATGACTATATCTCGTGTCATTAATAATTATTTTTCTAGTAGTGCTAATTATTTATTAAATATCCCTGATTGTCCTACAAATGCCCTAACATTTTATTGCATCATTACAAAACAGAGTTTTAGTATAAGCGGTCATTATGTTGATTTCTCACATTACTTTTAATTGAATGTCCAGCATTTTTTGTGTTTTTTTCTAATTTTTTTTTGAAATTTTGCTGGGTGTGCTGATTTTCTATGTAAACCGATTGAATATCGATGAAAAATCGGTAAAACCGGTCGATTTTTCATGTATAAAAGCAACCGCACGGCATCCTCCTCCGCCTCCGCGTGAGAGCCCAAGAAACCAATCGCCCATGCCACCGCCGGAGAAGCCGCTGCCGCTGCCGCGGCCGAAATCCAAGCCACCAAAGCCCAAGCTACCGAAACCCAAGCCACCAAAGCCCAAGCTACCGAAACCCAAGCCGGAGCCGGTGCTGAAGCCGAAGCAGCGGCTAGAGCCGGAGCGGGACCAGACCCCCGGCGACATTCCGCTCCCGCCGGACCCCTTTGCCTGCGCCGCCGACTGCTCCGAGTCATGCGCTTTCTACCGCCTCTGCCCTCCGCCGCCGCCGTCATCCCAAGCCGCCACCGTGCACCTCCGGTCCTCCCGCCTGCCCACCCCACTCATCGCGGTGTCGGCGTCCCTCCTCGCCGTCTCGGCGGTTCTCCTCATCACCCTGCTCGTCTGCCGCATGGTGCGGCGCCGGCGGCAACGGTGGCTCCAGACCGCGCCCCAGGAGGCGCCGCTGACGCATCACGACGACGAGGGGGTCCCGCTGCCGGCTGGGGCGGTGGAGGAGGGTGAGGATGCGGACGACGGCGGGGTTCACCACGTGTGGTACATACGGACCGTGGGGCTCGACGAGCGCGCCATCGCGGCCATCACCGCGCTGGTGTACGACTCCAAAAAGTGCGGCGGCGGCGTGGGGCTTGGCGGAGGAGGGGACGACGGCAGCTGCGCGGTGTGCCTTGCGGAGTTCCACGACGGGGAGACGCTGCGCCTGCTGCCGCGCTGCGGCCATGCCTTCCACCGGGGATGCATCGACACCTGGCTCCGCGCCCACGTCAACTGCCCGCTCTGCCGCGCGCCCGTCCAGATCTCGGAACAGGAAGCCGCCGTCAATGCCGCGCCGGGCGCGGCCAGGGCCGCGCCCCGCGGCGAGCCCGCGGCAAATCGTGGCGTGGCTGGTGGTGCTGGCACCGAGGAGGTCGACCGCGACGTCACCCTACCAGAGCGCGCTGTCAGGCGGGCCGCGTCCATGGTGGCGCTGCCGAGGCGGGCATGGCCGGACGTCTCACTCCGAGCGCCGACATCGAACAGTGGGCGCGAGGGGGAGATGGGCCTAGCAAAGATCAGGAGACTACTAAAATTGTCAGAAGCCCTGGAGATGGCTGGCATAGGGGCAGGCAGGTCGGTCTCGTTAGGCGCGGCGAGCTGCCTGCGTTTGCCGGGCAGGTCCGGCCCGTCAGCCGCCGGCATCAACACCGAGGAGATGTTACGGTGAATTGCTGGATGCTTTTGCTGCTGTTGCTTCTATGAAGTGACCAAAAGTCGCAGAGTTTTGGAGGTGTGAGGTTGGTGAACAGTTTGCAGAGTTTTGTTTGCCACAAGGGAAGGTATAAATGCTATCCTTCCTAGCTTCATATCATGTATGATTAGTAAATAACATGAGCTTGTGCATACACTGCGGAATGTCAGAAATTGTAAATAAGAATTCCTGACAGAAAAGAAGTTTTTGTATGCGCGATTGCGCGATGTAAAGATCTGTAAGATACGGAGATTACTACTGCCTGTTCATTGTGGTTCATGAATGATATGAGCTAAGAACATGTGTTGCTTCAATCTTGCTCACTGATTTCTAGTTTCTTTTAATCTTTCATGATCCATCGTGATATGTAATTCTCAGAACTATGCTTCTTTGGTCATTTTGTATTTAGCTACTGGAGAAATTAGGACCATTGCTTTTTATTCTTGCAAATTCTTGAGGCTTCAGTTTGCAAACTAGCAAAGCAAGTATGCACCTAGTTAATTCCAACACTTCTCAAACTATCCCAAAACATTGTGATAACTGATAAGGTCAAGAACAGGAAAGGAAGTGTGTAACTTGTGAATACTGCCAGGGAATTTGTTCTGTTCCAATCCAAAATGAATTGGGTTCTATTCCAATTCTGCTCAGTGTTCACTGAAAAGAAAGCATTGAGCATGACAAGTCTGGAGCCTCCTGGTTCCCTCACCAATAGAATGGCCTTCCTACCTCAGGACACAGGATTCTGAAGGAAGTTGCAACGACATGCCACCTACCTTGCCATGTCAATGTCATGCTACTAACACTGCATTAACAATGATGCTTCCATTTGCAGTGCTAAATAGTGTGACAAAGCAGGGGGCAAGGTTAGGCAGTTGAGCCCAGTCATAATTTCGACCAAACATTAGTTGCAGGTCATTGTTGGTCATCAAGTGAAATGGGTGAGTCCCATGGTGTCATTGGCTGGGGGCGAAGCGTGTGATGTGAGAGATGGAGTAGAAAGCAAGCTCCTTGAGGAGACGGGAAGTGGAGGAGCAGAAAGGTGTCATTGGACAAGGTGTATTAACTTTGTGTTTAGGTGTACCTCTCTCAAGTTGTTTATGTTTAGGATAAGGTCATGGGGCATTGCACATCTTGTATTCTTGTGCCTTTTAGCTTTGTGTAACCTTCGTATCACTGGATATTTGTTCATCAATCTAGCTGTTTCGTGTCACTGGACAAGGTGTATTAACTCGCAAATCTCAGACTGTCTTCAACTGCGATACACGAAAGATCGGATGGATGCTGCTGGAAGAAGGCAACGCTAGCTTGTATGCCACCGCTCCGACTGACTCCAGAATTCGAGATAGCACATCGAAGCGTAATGACAGCTTATGACTAGCCCGTGGGGAAACTGAGAGTTGCACCTAGGGCTCTGGAGCATGAGGAATACCCAGTCGCCCACGCTGAATGTCCGTTCTGAACGCTTATTATCGGCTTGATGCTTCATTCATTGCTAAGCGCATTGCAGATGCTGCTGCATTAGCTTTTGGTCATGAGCCCATGTTCTCAAAACCATGTCAGTTGGTTGGGCAGTGCACAGGCTTCCTTGCCAATTCCTAGCTATCTCTGTTCATGCCCATATAAGGCCTCGAACGGAGATTTGCCCAATGCAGCATGGAAGCAAGTGTTGTACCAGAACTCAGCTAGGGAGATCCACCATGCCCATTTGCTTGGGCAAGCATGCACAAGGCAGCTAAGTACGCCTCCAGGCACTGGTTGACGTGCTGTCTTCTCATTACTCATTAGGGATAGAGTCATGTACAGTCATAACGTGATTGCAACTTAAGCAGTCACTGGCTGTCAGTATCGTTGGATCAAAGCAACCGATGACCTGGATCGTTAAACAGTGCTTGATACAGTGTAAGGTTGCTACAGTGTTTTCCATACAGTACTACTACGAAAGATCTTGGTCATCGATTTTTTTATTCAACGGTTAATCTACAACCGCTAAAGTTGCAATCTTGCAACGACTGAATCGGATCTTTTTCCACCCATTGGTACGTGGGTGGGTGGTAAGCTGTACTCATCTTAAGCTGGTTTCCAATGAGCTTGAAGAACAATTGCCGAAAATGGCTGGTGAAGATGCGATCCCGATCAAACATGAGGGCTATTGCAAACCATGCAAATTAAAGACCTGATCTATGTGGACCATAGCAACTTGGGCAACAGTAAAGGGATGTCCAAGAGGAATTGAATGAAGTGTGAGAACTTATCCACAAGAACCAAAACAATTGTAGAGCCCTTACTGTGTCTATCCTACAACGGAGTCCATTGTCACCGTATGCCAAGGGTGATCAGGAATGCCCAAAGGTTGCAGCAACCCACGATATTTGGCCCTATTTGGCTGGCTCTGTGATGCATCCAAAAATGCACATAATTTTCCTACTATTTATTACGTGTATTTTACTGGTTTATCTTTAATTGATCGGATCACCATTAATTAATTACAAAAACACAAGATATGTGTTAGTTGATGTTATTTGTAGGATCCGAAGGGAATCACACACTTTTAAAAGCTAATGCGGAAAGAAATCGTTGAGGAAGGAAACCCAATTTGGATCATTGTGAACCGCCACCCACTCCATAGAGGAGTATGAGTTGGTGTATGATCTAGACCGACCGTACCATACTTCTAGGCTGGACCAAGTCAAATAGATCGTGATTCGTGAAGGCATTCGACTTCCTAGTGGCGCAAAACCATTGGCAACGTCTAGAACACATCTCCATCAGGGTTTCAAAAACCATTTTTTCTAAACCGGTTTGAACCAAAAGCTTTTTGAATCGAAACTTTTCGAACTGAAAGTTTTTTAATTGAATGTTTTCTAAGTTGAAACTTTTCGATTTGAAACTTTATAATTTGAAATTTTTTATTTAAAATTTTTTGAGTTGAAACTTTCTGCTTTGAAACATTTCGAGTTGAAAATTTATAATTTGAGAATTTTTTATTTAAATTTTTTGAGTTGAAATTTTGCGATTTGAAATTTTTCGAGTGAAACTTTCTTATTTGAGAATATTTTGAGTTGAAACTTTTTGAGTTGAATTTTTTTGGATTTAAATTATTTCGAGTTGAAAATTTTAAGTTGAATTTTTTCGAGTTGAAACTTAAAATTTAAAAATTTTAATGTTAAAATGTTCTAATTTTAATTTTTGTGTTAGAGAGGGAAGAATGGAGGTGGGAGAAGTGAGTAGGGAAGAGGAAAGGGAAAGGTAGAGATGTATGGAGAGGATGACACATGGCATCCTAAAAGGGTGTCCTTGAATTTGTTAAACCGTGTCTTCCCACACTTTCTTAGCTATATGTCCTACGCTTTATAAATTTAATATTTTGCTAAACTTTGCTATACTTGTGGTACTAAATTTTGTTGACTAAAGTTAGTTATAACAAAGTTGACTGTAAATCAAACATGCACTAGATTCCCAACACTTGTGCTCGTATCACTACACAAACCATGAGCTCAATTCAAAGTGGGTCTCACATGGGCTCCCTCCCTTGGCCTCATGGTTGCTTCCCTCCTGGTGGCCCTCCCTTGAGTTGCTAATGCCTAGAGATTGAGGGCTCAGCTTCTCTAACGTGCAACTAAAATCTAGGGTCTCCTGCAGCCACCTGTGGCTTAACCCCGCCCATGTGTTCATCGAGCTCAACGTCGGATATACTACGTGTGCCTCCTCCTCGGTATGCTAAGTTTGAACTAGGAAAACACCACTAGCAGCATCCATGGCCTAGCTTGTCCAAGTCTCAGTGCTCTGAATCTCTCGCATCACTTGCACACTAGAAGGTCTTGTAGTTTGCTGGCGGCAGCGTAGTGCAGATTGAAACCGTACGGCCATTGATCTTCAATTGGGAATGACGGCCGCTGCTATAGCTGAGGTCCTAATCATCAAAAGTTACAAGTAGAGAGGGAACATTAGGGAGGCTCAAACAATAGGCATGATCTAGGGCAAGGTCTCCTTCCTCCTTGCTAGCTCTTTGCATTTTCTTTTCTTTTGTACGTAAATCGTGTCCCAATTTCTACTAAATAAGCCTACAATTGATGTCACAATCTGTGTATTTTTTTTTGCAATTTGTGTTCCAATGTTATGTTGAAATAACCCAAACTTTTAATAGTGCAAAAGTGATCATCAACAAATTAATAATATGTATAATTAAAACATTCAACAAAGACTGATCATGAATTTCATTCATTAACAAATGTCATACAACAATCATATGTATTATACATGAATATCAAATTACATCAAAAAGAAAAATTACAAGAATGCTCAATTGCCCTAAACACTAAGCTTTTGTTGATCTCCGGCTTCAATTAAAATTGTTAGTCATTCATATATATAATCGAGAGACAAATGAAGAAAAACTTAAATGATTAAATGTGTGTCGTTAGACTCAAATGTGATGGTATCACTCATTGAGATACCAGACTGTCCATGGCCAGTCGACACCTCTCGTTAGTTAAGGTTTCATCATCCGACGTATACAAACCTACATTTGTTGGGTAACCATAGCCATATAGGAATAGTGCCAAAATATCCCGCAGTAAAATGGTAAACCCCTACATGGTATGGTTATAACTTTTGAATGGTTGGTCGTTTGGAAAAACTTTGAACTAAAGAAATTTTGATTTATGAAAATATTTCATTTAATCTAAAATTAAGATCCTGTAAGATCCATTTGCGGTCAACTTTGCTAATATGTTTCTAAAATAAGGATCTTTACTCCAAAAGTATTGTAAAACATTTGAAATACATATTTGAGAACTTTTATAAAGATTTTCACAAATATGGGCCTTTTAAACACTATTTTTGACTTTTGACTAAAAGGGTCCTTTTAAAGAGAACCATTTGTAAAACAAAGTCAAATTCTTCAACACAAAATTCAAATGAAGCAAGAGATAAGATGTAGAGATTTGAATTTTGTGTATGAGTCTAAAATATTATTTTGAACCAAGATACTACACAAGATCCGGTCCAAAAGATGAAACTCACAAAGTGCTAAAATATGACCAATATAGGTCAATATTAGTTTCTGGGTGTGTTTCAAAATCAAATAACTTTTGATAGATTGGTCTTCTGAAAATATTTTGAATACGAGAATTGTTAAGAATGACCAACTCTAAGTTTTTCGTTTTAGAGCTATTTTCAAAATCTTTTTACAATTTATTCTATGAAAATTATAAGTTTAAATCCAAAACAAGACACTAGTAACTAGATTTTGGACTTGAAACTCATTTTCTTTTGGAATTAGTTTTTATAGAGACAAAACTCTTGAAAAACCTTTTGAAAGTATTTGTATACATTTTGCAACTAGTTTTTCACAAGATTAGTAATAGTTTTAAAGATTTTTCACTTTTAGCTAAATGGCTTGATTTTGAAAATATATTAGCACATATATAAATATGGGCATATATAAGGGTGTGATATACCTGGTTATGATTTAGCACTCCCTCTTAATGTGCCACTTCCCAAACTTGCTCAAGATAGCAATAAAGAATAATTAAGAAGCATGAGCAAGAACATAAACAATCAATTTAAATTGATTTTCATGAAAATGCAATATAATCTACACAAGGCTATAAGCTAAAATTATCAATTTAAATCCTTGTTACCCGAGATGGCATTGGTTCATGATTGAAATGATGGTCTTTATGCTTGGCTCCATTTTGCAAGTGACGAAGTCCTCTTCCCTTTTGAAGAAGCCAAGTATCCAATGCATCTCAAAGTACCTATTTAACTTTTAGGCACTTGTTGGTACCCAATTTTTATTGGGTCCAGGAATATTAGTCACAATAGATGTAGGGACCCAAATGGCCCTAACATTAATGATATTGGATGAACTAACATGACTAGCAAGAGATTTGCAATTGCTATTACTTCTAAGTGAATTATTGGCATTGAAATAAGAAGACTTAGGAGTCTTAGCAATTTTAACAAATCCATTTTTAGTTTTATCCTTTCTAAGCACACGATGATCATTATTATGCAAGGGCTTAAAGGACCTAGCATGTCTAATAAATGGTTTGCTATAGTTATTTCTCTTAAGCAATTTATTTGCATTTCTTTGAGTGGGTTTAGGAGTTCTAACAACTTTAACAAACACATTTCTAGATTTATTCTTCCTAAGCCAATGAATATCACTATTTTTCAAGCACTTAGGAGAACCGATAATCTTGGCAAACACATTGCCATTTTTGTCCTTCCTAAACAAATAATGATCATTGAAGAGAGTTGACTTAGGAGTGTTACCTTTAGGATAATCCTTACCGAAATGTCCCTTTTCCCGACAATTGAAGCAAGTGATGCTATTAGGTCCTCTTTTGGTCTTCTTGTTTGCTCCTTGCCAGTTTGCCTCTTTGTTGATGTCCTTGATTTGACATTCTCTTGGTTTGGGCACACCAAGGCGTAGTGACCCTTCTCATGGCATCCAAGGCATTTGATGCCCTTTGTGTATCTTGTGTTATGCCTTGCCTTGCTATTCACCTTCTTTTTGGAGATGTAGTCAATCCCTCTCTTGTCATGTAAGACCTGTTGCTTCCTTAAGATATCATCGAGGGTGGCCTTCCCTTTGTAGCATTTCATCAAGTCATTTTCTAACTTTATGACTTGAGTCTTGAGCTCTTTGTTTTCCTCTACAAGATTAGTCTCTAAACACATAGAGGAAGTAGCAATATTTGAAATTGAGCTACTAGACATATTAATTTCATGGCATGAGGTGGACATGTCAACTTTAGATGAAATGCTAGGATTAGAAATTGAGCATGGCATATCATTGATTAAATCAAATGAAATTCCTATATACACCTTAGGCTTAATGATTTCCTTGAGGACGAGAGATTCATGATTTTCTTTAAGCACATTATAATCATTTTGATGTGAGTCGTGCTCAAGCTTCAAAATCTTATACTTTATTTTCTCCTTCTCAAGATATTCATTGAGCTCCTCTAACATATCCATTAAGTCATTGCATGAGGGCTCATCATCATCATCATTTACCTCAATTTTACCTTTTGCCATGAAGCAATGCGATGGAAGGAATGGAATGGTAAGCTCATCATCGCTTGAGGTAGAGGTTGAGGTCGATGGTGTTGTCAGTTCTTCATCAATTGAGATAGAACTTGAGGTTTCATCTCTCGACACCGATTCTTCTATGCAATCCTCACTTGGAGAGGTGGACACATCATATAAATCTTGAAGCTTTATCCACATCTCATGAACGCTCTTGAGATTGCATATTTTATTAAATACATCTACGCTCACAACGCTAAATAAAATATTAGTAGCTTGATCATAGAGATGTAGGCATTTATCTTCTCCTTTAGTTGGAGCAACTTCATTCAATTGAAGAGAAAAGCCCACATCTACGATCCACCATATTTGGGGCTCATAGATTTAAAATGAGAAATCATAAATATTTTTCATGAATCATAATTTGAGCCATCAAATTTTTGTGAATCGATGTAGTGCACTAATCCATTAGTCGTCATCCTTTACTCTCTAGATGGTTAAGTCTAATAAAATGAGAGACCAAGCTCTAATACCACTTGTAAGGTCGAGGATACTGACTAGAGGGGGGTGAATAGGCGGATTTTAAAATTACTCTACTAATTTCTACAAATCAATTCACCTCTAATTACCCTTATATCAAAACCTTAACAATAATTAATGCGGAAGCGATAAACTATGGTTTTGACAATCAAAGCCTAAATCAACTAGGCTCACTAAGTGCACTAACTAAATATGTATCTAATAATAATTTGCAATCTTAAAGATAATCAAGCAATCAATCAATTTAATATTATCAATATAAATTGCTTGAATGTAAATTAGCACAAGAAATCAAACCACAAGGAGACACAATACTTTTTACCGTGGTGTTCGGGGACTTGCCGGTCTCCCCTAATCCACGTTGAGGTTAACCCAAACGAATTGGATCGGCTCCACGAATTGAGCACCCACCTCAAATCCACTAGAGGTTGCTCTTTCCCCCTCCGGGTAGGCGAGCACCGACCTTCACAACTCTGCTGGGGCTTCTCACAACCTCCGTTGAGAGCTCCCGCGCACGACGTCGTTACGCCGTCTAGGTGTCGGCAAACACCAAGAGTAACAAGTAATGCCCTCTAGCTTGAACTTCACCTAGTGCAACACATGCACTCCGGTGACATCCTAAGTGCAACACATGCATTTAAGATCCTCCTCAAGTGCAACACATGCACAATAGACTCTCAATCCACTTTCCAATTGCAACACATGCACACAACTCCCACACACACACAATAACTCCAGCCACATGCCAATACCCCCAAGGCCTCCTTTTATAGCCTTCAAGCTAAAACTAGCCGTTGGGGGTAAAATCTGGAAAAACTCAGCAAATACGGTGCTACCGCCCTACTAGGACCGGTAGCATCGGTCTACAGGCCAACGACTAGAAAACTAGCCGTTGTGCAAAACTTCCAGTAGCACCGGCCAGCTGGGAGCGGTGCTACCGCTCGGGTATTCGTATACAAATCCAATTACTAATTTTTAATTGATTTTTGTTTCAAATTTTATTTTTATTTTGACGTTTGTATGGAAATCAAATTCCTATTTTTTATTTTCCATTCCGAATTTTAGTTTTTTATGTTGGAATTCGTATACAAATCAAACTACTAATTTTTATTCTAAATTTAAGTTTTATTTTGATGTTCGTATGGAAATCAGATTAATAATTATCTTTTTATTTTTTATTCTGATTTTTTAAAAAAATTAATTTTTTTTATTGTACTTGGACTCTTTCTTTTAATCGTATGGAAATCAAATTTCTGATTTAATTTTATTTTTATTCCGAATTTCAGTTATTTTTGTATTGTACATAAAGCAGCATTATAATGTAAAATCTATAAAAATTATATGTACATGTTTTCAAAACATTACCATATATAGGGGAGGCGAGCTTCTACAACATGCAAAATTTGAAGACTAAACTCAATCGCATTTGAAAGATATGAAATTGACAAAGCACTAAATAGTGGAAAAAAACACTAGTCAGCCAAATTTGTCTTTTTCATATTTTTCAGCTGATATTAATTTTGGTCTTCAAATTTTACAGGGTTGTATAATATCACCTTCTCCATGTATGGTAAAGTTTTTAGATTTTTTGAAAATATGTACATATGGTTTTCAAGAATAAGAATTTAGTTATGTTTGTCGAACCTGCAGTAAAATATTTGAAAAATTCTCAAAAAATTACCACTCGTAGGGGAGGCGAGCTTATACAACCCTGTAAAATTTGAAAACCAAAATCAGTCACATTTAAAATATATGAAATTGATAAATTGTCAAATAGCAGGATATACAGTCTTTTCCTGTCAAGAAAAATAACATTTAAAAGATATAAAAATAGAGGTGAGATTTTACAACCCTTTAAATTTCAAGTCCAAACTCAATCACATTTAAAAGATATAAAAATGATAAAGCGCCAAACAACATGATATCCTATCTTTTACTGTCAAGAAAACAATATTTTACTATATATTCTCTATGTGTACTATATTTTGTATAAAGCAGTCTTATAGTGTAAAATCTATAAAAATCATATGTACAAGTTTTAACAAAATTACCATATGTAGGGAAGGTGGGCTTCTACAACCCTACAAAATTTAAAAATCAAACTCAATCGCATTTGAAAGATATGAAATTGACAAAGCACTAAACAGTTAAAAACACTAGTCAGCCGAATTTGTATTTTTCATATCTTTAAATTTATATTGATTTTGGTATTCAAATTTCATAGGGTTGTATAACATCAACTCCCCTATGTATGATAATTTGTTGAGAATTTTTTAAAACACATACATATGGTTTTCATGAATAAGAATTTAGTTCTATTTATCGGACCTGCAGCAACATGTTTGAAAAATTCTCAAAAAATTATCACACGTAGGGGAGGTGATATTATATAACCCTGTAAAATTTGAAGACCAAACCCAATCGCGTTTGAAAGATATGAAATTAAAAAAGTGCCAAATAACATGATATACTATCTTTTACTGCCAAGAAAAATAACATTTTACTGTGAAAAAATCTCAAAACAAAACCACACGTAGGGGTGGTGAGCTTATACAACTCTGTAAAATTTGAAGTCCAAACTCAATTGTATTTGAAAGATATAAAATTGACAATGTGCTAAACAGTAGGATATGCTGTCTTTTACTGTCAAGAAAATAACATTTTATTGTCTATTACTCAATGTGTTACTATACCCTATGTAAAGCTGTTGTATAACACTTTATTTCAATATGGTAACATCTGGTGTAATAACTCATCACATGCCATTTGTTTAAATAGTAAAAGGCAACATATCCAGTGTTTTCTAAAGTTCCTGAAAAACACATTTACATATTTTCAAAAATTCTCAAAAAATTACCATACGTAAAGGACATGAGATTCTACAATCCTAAAAAAGTTGAAGACCAAAATCATCCTCATTTCAAAGTTATGGCCAAATCAGAAAAAAGAAAGATTCATGTACAAACAAGAAGTAGTATTTATTAGTCATTTACTAGTTTGGATACGGTTTGTGTTTTGCCACATAGCAGATAGTCACTGGGACAGTTCATTGCATTGAGTGCTGTGATAAGTAGCGCGGTCGATACACGTTAAATGGTTGGGGAGTAGAATAGGTTATTCTACACGCAGCTGTAGAATAGCATTTTTATATATACATATACATATATACACACATATTACAATACATACAAATATATACACATATATACATACATATACATATGTACATATATCATATACGTATTCATATATATATATACACGTATTCATATATACAGACACACATACATATATACATATATATACACATACACATACACATACACATATACATATACATACATATATACATACAAATATATGTATATGTATGTGTACATATACATACATACATAATACACATATATATGTATAGACATACTATTCTGTACCTGCGTATAGAATAGCTTATTGTACGCTTGGGTCAATTAGCCCAGTCCGACCAAACAATGCAACTCACTAATCAGCGCAACTGACTACCCCACTTGCATGACCAAACCAACTAGTTAATGTGTTTCGTAATTTGTACACAAATCTGTTTTTCTTTGTTTTAGCCATAACTTTTTAATGGCAACTCTGATTCGTAAAAGGTTTTCACCAGTGATTTACTGATGATGAGAGTAACATGATGATATAAGTCTCACCACTAAATAGTCATTTTGTTGTCCAGTGATAGATTTTACTATCGTATAGATAGATTTTACTATCTGTATATGTAGATTTTACTATCATGCAGAGGGTTCAGCAGTCTGCGTAGTAGTAAAAGCTTATAGTATAAAAATAGTAAAATCTATAAAAAAAACTGAAGTTCGGAAAGATACTTATGGAAGAGTGCATCCTGTGCTGAATATATATCCTCTGTATGAACGAGGCAAGATGATTTCCACTTAGATCAGTGTGGCCAGCAGCTTTCAAAGCTCTTTTTGTGAAAGTCTTCTTTATGCTTGGCTCTCTACAATACACATGCCTGCATGTGCTCCTGCCTCCATTATCAGGGCTAACTAATACTTAAAACCAATGCATGATGTTAATATGAATAGTTTAGGAGGCAGTTGACCCAGTTGCCAGATCGAAGCAGCAAGAAATGTATCAGCATGATACAAATTAACCAAGCAAATATCACTATTTTTGGATCATGTGAAATCTGGAACAATCACTCGGTTGTTCTCGGAATGTTAATACCCAACAGGATCGTGTTGGGCCCTCTTGACCGTGGCGGTGGGGGAAGGAATATAGCAGATTCGGAAGAAATACAGCTAGTACTTGTGTATGCATGCTTGTTTCTTGTGATCTATCGTATTGAAGCTCACAAGATAAATTAAAGGAAGGAATTAATGTACATGAACATGTACAACATACAATGCGTCTAGAGCTGCATGCTACTAGCTACTTCTCCAGGGTATAAGGGGCATATTTTGCTATCAAATATGCTATAAATTACTGGTTACGTTTTTAAATTTTACTATCGAACTTTACCGTGATATATTATAGCCAATAGTTAAATTTACTCTAAAGTTACTGCTAAATGCACACAAATTTACTATCCGTATATATAGATTTTACTATCATGCACAGACTGCGCAAGCTACTGAACCCTCTGATGTGATAGTAAAATCTATATATACGGATAGTAAATTAGAGTGCATTTGACAGTACCGTTACAGTAAATCTAATATATGGATATAATACACCACCATGAGTTTCGACACTAAAATCTCAAGATATGACCAGTAATTAGTAGCATATTTGATAACAAAATCTAAATTGTAGTATTATACCCCATCAATTTACTCTATGTACTATCCAACATTACGAAGGGAGCAAATTTACCAAGGTACTGCTACTAAAACAATGGGTGCGTGTAGTCTCTAGCTTAGCTCGTGCTATTCCATACACTATTAATAAATGTGTGTGTGCATGCATGAACATCTCCTTGTGGCAAATGCAACAGTAATAGGAACATAAGATGCAGTGCAATGCTGGACGGATGTATTGCGGTGGATGGCTGTGCCGTTCATCTGATACATGTGTCGTCGTCGCTGCGTACGTGCCACAGTAGGGGAGGCTGCGACCTGCCTGCCTTGATATGAACGCAGGCGAGGTCGGCGATCCAGTCGGCGAGGAGGTAGCAGGACCAGACGACGAAGCTGGGTATCGGAGCGGATGTTGTAAGATTCTACTCCTATTTTACCGAATGTAGTGTAAGATTTTATTACCATACAGGCTATAGAACCCTCTGGATGACAGTAAAACATATGTATATCGATAGTAAAATCTATGTATATAAATAGTAAAATATGATTTATACGGCGTTTATTAGCGAGAATGATATCAATATATTGCTCTCGTCTTCAATAAGGTACTGTTGAATACCGTTCGTAAATCGGAGTTGTCAATAAAAAGTTATAGCTAAATCAAAGAAAAAACAAATTTATGTACAAACAAGAAACACATTTACTAGTTGCTCTGGCTACGTACGTGATTGCCTTAGTCAACACGCGTCATGCGGGCGTACGTGTAATGGTTTGCATGCACTTCTCCAACCGAAGGGCAGAATAACTAATCTACATGCAAGCGCAGATTAACGCTTCCGTATATATATCAGCAAACCATGTGATCTAAATTCATTCAAAATATTTGAATTCAAGTATATTTTTCCAAGATATGCATTTCATTTGAATTGTTAATACCCTAAAACTAAAAGTTTCGAAAAATATATTTGAATTTGGCTTGAATCCACAAATTTTAAATCATGGTGTCCTCACTAGGAGTGCAATCGGCTCGGATTCGGTCGGATATCGTTCTTTCCGCATCCTAAACCATATTTTTATTGGATTCGAAGTCGGATACGGATAATGCCGAATACTAATAAGGCGCAGACAATATCGGTCACAAATTCGAAGTGAATACGGAGCGGAATCGATACAGTACCAAATATTGTTTGTCGGATATCACGTGAGAATAGATACACATATAACAACGATTAATCAATCATATGAGTTCAACATACAACAGGATTATCGCAATTTAACAAGTCATTTTATCAGGCAGTCCAACAAAGTTGCAAAAGTATGAAATATTCATTTATGTTTTTCAAAAGACTACTAGGTATTCATGTAGACAAGTGAAAACATATTCTTCTATGTCAAGCTCTGATGGTGGCGTGTAGCATCCCAGAATTTTACCTTTAAAAATAAAAAAATATATATAAAATATTATTGGATTTTGTGAATTTTCATTAATAATTCAATTTTTTTATTTTCTAATATTTATTTCTGATTTTCTAGTATTTTCTATGAATTTTATAGACTTTAAAAGGATTTTCCTATATTCAGAAATTAAAAAGTAATTTGTGTGTAAAAATAAAAGCAAACTATTATATGGAAATAATTTTATTAAATTCAAAATATCTCAAGGAATTTCTGTGAATTTTCCCTAAATTTTGAACTCTATTTTCTATTTTCTAAAAAGCCTTTGTGGATTTTATCAATTATTTAAATATATATATTATTACGTTTGAAATAATTTTAATATGTTGAAAATTCCCTGTTTCAATTCTCTGAAATTTTCTAGAATTTTTGGGAATATTCTAGTATTTTTCCTATATTAAAAAGAATTTTCACCGTTTAAAAACTATTTACTGTATAAAAATAACAATATTATATTATTTGCTTGGGCTATTTGGTTGGACCTATTGAAGATGCTAGAATATGGGCTGTAAATATCCAAATCTGAATATCCGAATAGAGTTATCTAGAATTATCCGAAAATATAATCGAAATATTCTGATCCGACGGATAGTAATATCTCGAATCCAATGTCAAATCCGAAACCATGACAAATCTGAATTCGATGCTGAATCCTGACGTGTCCCATTTCAGGTAGTCACTCATTAAGACCCGGCAATACTGGTCAGGGGCGGAGCCAGTCGAGCTCTAAGCCTTAGGCTGACCCAAAGGTTATTGGCCCGATTTGTGATTTTTTATTAATTTTTAAGAAATTTAAATGGATTTTTGTTGCTAAGACTCAGGCCCAGGCCCGGCTCCGCCCCTGATACCGATACGACCCCTTTGGATATGATACACCTAACCATGCCCAACCTGATCGGCCGATCCGCGTCCCTCACGATTCTAATCTAACTCCATCTATGTTAATGTATCACATGACAGCAACATAAAAACATACTCCCTCCACCCAAGTTTATAAAGCATATATTTTAAATGGTCTTTTACACGAATATAAGGCGCATTTCATATTCCAATACAAAATTAGTACGATGTTCTCTCTATACTCCTAATAAATATCTAATTTTACTTTACAGCTATACATGCGTGCATTAAATATAGTGTTTAGAGATAATAATTAGGGATAACCAGGAAGAGATCCAATGTAGACCCAATTAGGACTGCAACTTAAGTAGTTGTGTATGGACCGTTGGATCAAAAAACGATGGCCTAGACCTTCTGTAAATACCGTAGCAAAAATACCATGCCTTTTTTTATTTTGTAGCACGTATCGTAGCAAGTCATTGTTGGGCGATCCAACTATCGAAGGTGCTGAAGACTAAGGACTGCTTAAATTGTAATCCCCAGTTGGACTGCACAGGAACTCTTTCTAGGATTGCCTAGTCATTATCAATATGTTCTAGTTCTACAACGTGACAAAGAGAAAAATATACCTTATAAACTTGGACAAAGAGGTATGTTTTTTTTTCAGGTGTACATTAACTATCTATGTTTCAGCCCGGCCCGTTGCATTTTGTCTTCTTTTATTAATGCAAAGACGCGCAAATCTCATGAGTGTTCTAAAAATTCTATGTCAATATATACTACACTATAAGAACACACAAATTAACGAGCGTAATTATACATGAGAATAGCACAGATTTATGCTTTCTTTTATATAAAAGTTTAAGATGGAGGTTAATTATGCTTTATTCGTTTCAGTGTAGAACCCTTTTGCATCAAGGAACAACACAGCACAAGAATTACGAATGAAGTTCAAAGCTAGCACAACTCGCCAAATAAAGGGAAGAATGAAGAAAGTAACGAATAAAGAGAACAAACGGAACACAACGAAAATCCATTGCGTCTTTCGTTTCGCTGAGAATGGAACAACTATCATTTTATATAATTGAAGGCCCTTCTAGAAGCCCCATGTTAATCAAAAAATACTAGAAATTCTCGTGTTAATCTAAAAAAAATACTAGAAAATCCCACGTTAATCGAAGAAAAAAAAGAGCATCTGAGCCTTTCATATCGGAGAAGACCTGTGATCTAATAGTTTGGATCAAATTTCACCTTTAACCTTGACTGCGCAAGCCATCTGGATAATAGTTTTCTTTCTTTCTATTGCTTACGTATCGGGTGAGGACAATGTCTTTCCTATTGAAACGTACTAACTGGAGGCCTCCCCTGCGCGTTAATCATAGAAGGTAAAAACTAAAAAATTTCTTTCTCTCTTTGTTGTTTACGTATCAGATAAGGACAGTGTCTTTCCTATCATCACTAAGTGATTTTAATAGAACACAAAGGAGGCAAACAATATTACGGCCACCATGCTTTCGTTGCTTGCATCGGAAGAAGAAGGTTGGAACATTTCAATGACAGAAAATTAAGGTAGCAAGAATAAAAATTCAAAATAAAATTAAGAAGTGCCTTCAATTAGTATATAAAAAGATTTGAAGCAAGATAACTTAAGGATGCACATGTCATGATTGAAATCGTATATATAATTTTGAATCATAGCCAAACAGATTGTAAAACTTTAATCCGGAAGGATAAAAAAATGAAAACAGACAGACAGTAGGATGATTCGGAACCAAAAGGAAGTAACATTGTTTAGTCCGGACACATCAATAGTAGTAGCAGTATAAAATAAGAACATTCATGAGGTTGGAGATAAAAAAAACATTCGTGGAGGATATATACATAGTTATTAACTAGGTATTTGTTAGCTAACTTTTTTTGTACGTTTAAGAAACCTTAACATATTAATCCAACTACAAGCAAAAAATGAAAACTCTTATAATAATATGAAACTATGATACCACGATAATAATAGCTGAAAACTCCTACATTAATTAAAAAGCAAACATCTTGATCATGTAATTTTTTTGCGGGCAGAACATATAGCTAAAATTAGTATGGCCATTTTGTCAATTACGAACCTGATATATAAGGAAAGAGTTTGAGCGAAATTAGTCTTAAAAAAAGGTTTGAGTGAAATTGCTACAAACACTTAGGCCTTCATAGTAACACAGGAATTAGTTGGGTAGGAAATAGTTCAATTCAATCGATAATATAAGAAAATTTCTATGTTTCTACAGGTTCTAAACTTCCTGCAAAATTAATGTAAAATTCTCACGACACATGAGGTCATGTTGGACTTGAGACTGAGTACTTGACTGTTAAATTTCATTTACAATATATCATTAATAAATGCTCCATCTGTTTCACAATATTTATCCAAGCCCATCAAGTGTATTGACCATGATAGCAATAATTATACGAAAAATTTGATGACAAATGATCATACATACGGCTATTAATAACAAGCAACAACCACTTAATCTCCTCCAAAGAAATAAATAGGGGTGGAGAGAGGAAATACTTCAATAATTACACTATTTCTTCAATGGACAAACATTGTGGAATGGGGGAAGTGCAAAATTATGATAATATGGAATTAATTTCAAATAAAAATCCAATTATACCATTTTTATTTCACTCAATCTATGTATTATTGAATTAATTATTGATCAAAATTATAAAGTTTTAATATCGACACGTAGCAAAAATGTTTCATATAATCAATAGCCGTGCAGGAGCACGGATTGAAGACTAGTAGTACTAACCAAGAGAAGAACAAAACACTTCATTTAACGAGTCTTCAGCACACTACAGAAAAAATCTAGTGGATACCAAGCATATGCATACTGCTTGCAAATTAAACCACTTATTTGTACCAAATCATCACCAGGCCAGGGTAAAAAAAAAGGTCCAGAAGCACATCCGTTATAACAATTGCAGAAACTAACATCATCTACTTAATTAATTAGGTCTTCCTTCTTTTTTTTTTTTTTGCACCCTTTGCTTTCTTCCATGCCTTGGACGGTTCGACCATCCAAATGTATATACGTACATGCGCACAAGTACCCCACGGACCATGCATGGCACGATCACCTCCTCTTGTTCTTGCCGCCGAGCACGAGGCTGAAGTAGAAGAGCAGCCGGAAGAGGAACCCCCACGCCACCGTGACGAGCAGGCACTCCCACTTGTCGAGCTGCGTCACCGCCGCCTGCTGCAGCACGCTGCGCCCCGTGACCACGCACGTGTCGGAGCCGATCCCCACCCCGAGCGCCGAGCTGATGGACGCCAGCACCCGCGCCTTCACCGCCTCCGGCAGCGCCGCGAGGGGCGAGTTGTCGAAGATCTGCGTGCCCCGCACGAAGCACTCGCCGCCGCGGTCGAACTCGTTCTGCAGCACCCCCTCGAACGGGTACTTTACGAGGGACAAGTAGTGGAACCATATCCAGTAGCCCGGTATCCTGTCCCGGTTTATGAAGAAGCCGCTGAAGAGCAGGAAGTAGGCGAGGATGGCGACGACGACGGTGTAGCCGATCATGACGTGCGGTATCACGCCGGACAGGAACGTGACGAAGCCGCTCCCGGCCCAGAAGGACGCGAGGATGGCGAGCGTGTAGAAGACGAACCCGGGCACGCCGCCCGCGAGGCCGACGGCGAAGAAAGTGGTCAATGCGAAGGCGAGGGACAGGACGACGAGCGGCGGGAAGGAGACGATGGCGTTGGAGAGCACGTAGGAGGCACGGCGGTACGCGCCGTAGGCGGTCTCCCGGAGGAAGACGTAGCGCTCCTGGAGGAACACCGGGAGCGCGTCGGCGCAGGTGTAGAACATGGTGGACATGGCGAAGGCGAAGAAGCCGAGCCGCTCCTGGGCGCCCTTGGGCGACTGGTCCAGCCGGAAGAAGACGGTGGCCAGGATCGCGCCGGTGACCACCACGGCACCGAGCCGGATGAGGAACAGCTCCGGCATGCGCCGCGTGTTGATCGCCGACCGCTTCGTCAGCACCTTCATCTCTACCCAGAACGGGTTCGCGTAGGTGTGCACCGACGCCGCCTCCCCGGCCACGTCCGAGCCCGACACCAGCTTCCCTCGCGAGATGCTCGCGCTTATGGCCTCCTTCAGCGACATAGTAGGCACCCACGCACCGTCCGCAGAGTCGGGGCTCGCCGCGTGCATGCGCAGCCACGTCTTGTGGAAGTCAACGAGGGGTTTAGCCCCCGTCGGCGACGACTCGAATTCGCGGATTAGGTCGAGCGCGAACTCGGCGCGGTTCTCGTCGTCGGGGACCGGGAAGCCGAACTCGGCGAAGTAGGTCGGGAGGGCAGAGGGGGGTCCACTGAAGACGGTGCGACCCCCGGAGAGGAGGATGAGGCGGTCGAGGAGGCCGAGGATGCGCTGGCTCGGCTGGTGGATGGAGGTGATGACAATGCTGCCGCTCTCGGCGATGCGGCGGAGGACCTTGACCACCATGAACGCCGAGGTGGAGTCGAGCCCCGACGTGGGCTCGTCGAGGAACAGGAGGATCGGATCGTGGATGATGTCAGTGCCGATGGAGACCCTGCGGCGCTCTCCTCCGGAGACCCCGCGGTGGCCTTCGTCGCCGATGATGGTGTTGGCCGCTGTGCGGAGGCCAAGCTGTTCGATGAGCGCCTGCACGCGCGCGCGCTTCTTGGCCGCGGACAGCGCGCGCGGGAGGCGGAACTCGGCGGCGAAGGAGAGCGTCTCGTTGACGGTGAGCATGGGGAACAGCAGATCGTCCTGCATGACGTACGCGGAGATGGACTTGAGGATGTTGCCCGTGAGCGCCTCACCGTTGAGCGTGACGGCGCCCTTGAGGGCGTCGTGGGAGATGCGGTTGGCGAGCGCGTCGATAAGCGTGGACTTGCCGGAGCCGCTCGCGCCCATCACGGCCAGGATCTCGCCCTCCCTGGCCTCCCCAGAGATGCCATCCAACAACGCCCTCGTCCGCGGCGCGTGCGCATCGGGCGCCGCGGTGACACGGTCGCAGCGGCACTGCAGAGGCAGGCGGAGCCCACCGCCTCCACCAGGGCCCGCGGTGCGGACGCTGTAGGCGAGGTTGTTGAACGCCAGCCGGAACTGGATAGTCCGGCCGGGTGCAGCGCCCGCATTATCGCCGACGTCCACCACACAGCCAGGCGCGGGCAGTGGCACTGGGAGGGAGAGCGCGTTGGCGGAACCGTCGTCGTCTGCGCCAGCCAGGTCGACGGTGACCGCGCCGACGAGGCGGAGCATCTCAGATAGGGACGGGTTCCTGCCCCTCACCGGCGCCGGGGAGGGCGCCGGAGCCGACGCGAGGAACGGGAGGCGGTCGTGCACGGCGCGCGCCATTGCATGCATTCAGCAGCTTTATCTTGTACCTACTCTTGCTGGCTACCGGCGCAAAGGTAAGCGACGCAAAGCGGAGTTTAAGTAGGAGGGATCGATCAGGGAGTGTGGCCACCGGTGGGGTACGCGCGGTGGCGCTTCTCCAAGGCGTGGTTAAGACTTTGCAAGGCGTTGAGCATAGGTTTTAAAGACCAGCGCTACGTAGCAGAGAGGATTGGGCGAGTGACGAGAGACGATATGAGTTTGGGGAGGAGTGGTGGTGTAGGAGACGGGGTGGTGACCAACGCGCGCCTCCCTGCGGTGGGAGGGTGCGGCGCCGGCGGGGTGCATGGTGTGGTCTCCGCGGGAGGGTGGGTAGCTGGCTGCCGCGTCGAACGGGTGAATTTTAGGTTTGGGTGGGTGATGAGAAAACGAGGACTCGACACGACAAGCGTACGGCAAGTTGGGTTTTCCCAGGATATTCATTCTGTGGGGTTAAACGTGCATGCTCCTTGTTTAAGCATGGGGAAATAGTTGGTTCTGTGGCCTGTTACGTATATGCATGTTGCACATTACACAATTAGCTCACTCTAGAACATTTAGTAGATTATCTGTATATGTGACATTAACATGTGATACAGCATGTAGTAGAAAAGTACCAGGACTCCAGGAGCGAGTGGAAGCTCAGTGTCCAAGGATCTGTTTATTTTAGCTTTTGATTCTCTGGATTCTGGTCTCAAAAGCAGAAGTAAAAACAAACAGCTTGATTCTAGAATTCGATTCTCACAATCCAGTCCACCCATACACACTAGAATCCACAATCCACTTCATAGTGCTTTTGAATTCCAGCTTTTGGAGAATCAGCTTCTCTACAACCACAATCTAGAATTAGCTTTTAAAGAATCCAAAGCTGAAACAAATAGACCCTAAGGTAGCTCGTTGTTGTACAGGAAGTCATAAGTCACAGGTTTCATTTCCATTGATGGTACGTGCTTTAGAGTCTGGGGATTGGATTCGGAGATGTTTGCATTTTTTAGATACACCCTCCCTCCTTCCGTCTAAATTTATATTACGTATATGTTGAATGGTATTGTGCATAAATATATAGCGTACTACATATTCTAATGCAAAATTAGTGTGATGTTCCCTCTATAACCCTAATAAATGTTCAACTTTACTTTATATTCTACA
Source organism: Otatea glauca (assembly GCA_036346275.1). Classification (NCBI taxonomy): domain Eukaryota; kingdom Viridiplantae; phylum Streptophyta; class Magnoliopsida; order Poales; family Poaceae; genus Otatea; species Otatea glauca. The sequence continues at coordinate 74,833,164 of CM070711.1, forward strand.
TGCATGCATTGAATATAGCGCTTAGTGACAATAATTAGGATAATATAGTCATTATCAATATCTCTTTGTCTATATGACAAGAAAATATGCCCTATAAAATTTAGACGGATGAGTTAATTTTTTTGCAAGGCTAGCAATATCTCTTTGTCTATATAACAAAAAAAATATGCCCTATAAAACTTAGACTGATGAAGTAATTCTTTTGCAAGGCTGACTTTCTTGTTTGTTTGGGTATCCTGAAAAGAAAAGTGGTACTCCAAGTACCAATAGTATAGTATTATAATTTTTTTACTGAATAGTGGAGTATTAGGAAATCTGTAAAACTATGCCAATATTGGAGGTGCAGTGTCCAACGGAAGTAGGCAAACGAACCCCTACTACTCGATCTAGTGTGCTCAAGGGAAATAGGCGAACAAAAAATTGAGACTCAAATTTTCGTCGAGTCGGTAGGTCCAGTATAAGTTTGCATAGGCTCCATTGCCACTTTACCACCCATGCATATAAAGCCCACAAAAGCGCTTCTTTTTTCCGAAAAGGAAAAGCCGAAAGCCACTGATAACCGCAGCACAAGTTTGTCCGGCTCAACCGACGCACCAGAACCGGCGAAACCTCGAAAACCCAGAGAGGCCCGTAAATGCGCGCTGACGCGGCCGGCCGACGTCGGCTCGCCGATGGCAACCGCGCTTGCAAAGACCAAAAAGTCGGCGCCACCCTCGCAGGTTTAACTCCGCTGGTGGCCTCCGCCCTCCAGTCTCCGCTCTGTTGCCACGGGCGGAGGGTGGCGGTGCTTATTTCCTTCGGCGCGCCGCAGCCGCTCGATCGACCCGGCATCACATTGCACCTTTATTGCGCCTCCCCTGCGCGGCGAGAGCCAAGTTGACACCAATTCACCGTACTACTCTACCATACACCAAAACCGTTCCAAACTCCCATCGCGCGCGCCCCGTTTCTCGTCCCACCCGCTGGGTCGCGCGCTTGCCGTCTCGTCTCAGCTGTGGAGCTGCCCGCCCGACCGACCGAGTGCGCAGGGGCGGACCCGGGTGAGCTCTGGCTAGCTCTCCTACAGCCGATCATGAGCACTCATGTTATATTACTCTTTCTTCGCTGATCGTTGGCTTAACCCGTAAGCCTCTCTCTATTTTCGTTCTGGACCTGCCGCTGGGAGTGCGCTCTCGGCGGGCCGCGGCTTAACTCGTGCCAACAAAACGTTACGGGCCAGGCGAGATGGGGGCTGTGCCGTCCCGGGGGAAGATATATACGTCGCGCGTGCAGCGATTGACTCCGGTGTCAACGAGGATGCCGGGGGATGGTGTGCCAAAGCAATCCATTGCCCATACTCGGCTGCAACATCGTAGGCCACCCATTACGCACCCAAGCACGACGTGCTGATCCGGTTGTTGTTTTGTTGCAGCTTGCAACCCGTATCATGATTCCAATGGGATTTGTGTATGGAGTGCCAGCGGCAAGAAGTCCCCCGCCAACGACCATTCCTTCGACACAGTCATCAAATGCGAGCCTTCTAAGAAAGGGACTTGAGGAGGCGTCTAGGCAAGGGTTAGAAACAAACGGCAGAGGGGTGGTTTGGCATTTTGCCGTCTGAATCGTTAGCTCGGAGAGATTTACGCACTGTCGCTACAGTGAAAGACACTAACCCATGTGAGGGTAAGTAAGGGCTGTCCAATGGTAGTGGCAGCGAGAATGTTCGTTCCTATCCATCCGGATTTAATTTCTAAGATAATACAGTGTCTTATTTAATAAGACTACACTTCCTTAGCAGTAAAACACGTGCCTATACTTCATAAGGTACCGGTGGGTGCGTGTCGTACGGGTGTGGTGTATATGCTCCATATCCTCTCTCAAAAAAACTCAAGTGAAGCTGGCTAAAGATACTGCTACAGTTAGGTATGTAGTATCAGCACTAGCGATATGCTAGGCATCAGAGAATGAATGTTGTCGTTAGCACTTCTTCAAATCAGTGTCAGGCCAGCAACACTTTCACGTGATGTTAATAGGGGTTCTTGTGATGGTTAGTAGAACCACTTGTACAGGTTACAGACACTGCACAAAGCGCGAACATGTTTGCCCTCGCTTTTCTCTTGGTACCACCGTTTCAAAAGGTCAATGAATAGTATGTACCTTCGCCTAAACTGAACATCTCGATTCTCACACGTAGAATGTAAAGCACAAATTTATGAGAAATAACATCGCGAATCACTTGGACGCTTAAAAACTACAGTGTACAGGCATACGAGAAAGAGTAGTGCAGACTATCATTCCACAAAAATCCACAAAATTATCCTACGAGGGTATCTAGCAGTGGCGATTTGGAGGTTTTGTTTATTGAATTCATAACTAGAAGAACCATCTGCCTACATCATTTCTGCATCTAACGCTTAAGACAAGTATTGTTATAGTTTCTTACACATAATGCATTAAACAATTGTGAATTTTTCACACGACATACAAAAAAAAAAGTTATAAATTTAGCAAATAAAACTGTGGGATATTTTCTAATTAACTATAATTCGTAGGTTCCGTTGAAAGTAGAGTAGAGGTTAAACTCAAGAATGAGATAACACTTTTCATTGTACATGCGATACATATTTACACAAGCTAATAGGTGGAAGTTGATGGTGTCTAAAAGACACCCATCCATAAAAGACACCCATTCTAAGAGTTGATAGTTAATTGCCTACTTAACTCCTTAAAACTCCCACTTGGTCGAATAACATAACCTTCATGTGCTTCGATAAACTCCTCCAAAAACCCTATGAAAAATATGATGAGAAATTCGTTCTCATAATTATATGCCATCTAAAACTCCTTTAAAAACTAATGGGAAAAATATAAGGAGAAACTTTATGGTATAAGTTCACATTTAATGTTGCCTCATTAAAAAACTTAGAAACCATTTATGTAAAAATCATAAAAGAAAAGAGTGCAACATGTTCTAGTTCAAGGGTTAACTCCCCCTGAACCTTTGAAACGAGGCATCAACTTATGAAAAGAGTGCAACATGTTCTAGTTCAAGGGTTAACTCCCTAAACCTGTCGACGATCGGGACCGTCGACCGCAAAGAGAGAGAGGGAAGGATCGTGCGGAGGGCAAGGCCCAGAGCTTCGTTCGTCGGGAGGCACCCTCGGCGGGCGCACTAAGCAGGGGAACCTGTGCAACCAAACAGGAGACACAAGGTTTATCTTGGTTGGGCGAACCCCTACTCCAGTTCGTGTGGTGGCGTTGTATTCTCTTCGGTACAGGTGACTACACAAAGTTTACAAGCGAGAGTACTAATGGCTTAGCAAGATGAGTTCGATTGCCCCCCCTCTCCGGGGCCCCTGCCTCCTTTTTTAAAGAAAGGGGCAGGTTACATCGAGAATCGGGAGAGGATGAGATGACCTACACTAGGAGCTTCGGTCCTTCGTTCTGCTGACTGATCATCGCCCGTCTTGCCCATGCTGGGTCGGTAGCTTTAGTTGGTCAGGGCGGTTAGGTGTTTCCCCGGGAAACGGCGTACCTGCCCTCTGCGAACCTTACGAGTGTTGACGTTGCTGTGTCTGACGTGGGTGCCGCCTCGGGAGAGAGCGTGTCTTCGTACTGTATGTGACCGGCCGATGGGGATCGAGAGCATGACTTGATCGATCATTAAACCTTCTAGGGAAGGAGCCACCGCCTTGTATAGTCACTTCGATTGACCCCGCGTGGGGTGCGTGGTGATTGGTGGTAGAGGCTTCGACACGCGGCCCTTGGCGGGGTTGTCTTGGAATGGTGGTCGGGGACCCGCCCCGCAATGAGGTCCGGAGCCCAGCTCGGTCGGGTCGGGGACCCGCCCCAGCTGGAGGTCGGGAGCCCGGTTCGGTCGGGGTCAGGGGAGAGCTCGGAAGGGTCCCCGGTGGCCTCTTGAGACCCTTGGTCGGATCCCGACTGGTAACAGTCCGCTCGGCGCCTCCGGGATGGTAGACCGGAGACGTTCTACTGGCTTAGGAGCAGTCCCAGTGCGGAGGAGCGGCCATATGTCAGGGGGACGCGCACCAGGCTGTCCGATCCCCGACAGAACCATTTATGTAAAAATCATAAACGAGGCAGCAACTTACGAAGCCATCTCATACCAATCCCCTACACACATCTTTGAAACGAGGACGTCAGTAAAGACTTAGTGAATAAATCGGTTAGATTTTCACATAACTTTGTTTGCAAGACATTTATCTCACCACTCTTTTGAAGTTCGTGAGGATAAAATAGCTTAGGAGCAATATGTTTTGTTATATTACTCTTTATATAGCTTTTTGCATCTGAGCAACAAAGCAGCATTATCTTCATAGGTAGGAGATTCCAATGGATTAATACAACATGACCTTTGTTTATGGTTAATCATTCAATCATTCTGCGAAGTCATACACATTCATGTGATGCTTCATATAAAGCAATTATTTCATAATGATTAGTGGAAGTGGTTACTAAAGTCTGTTTACAAGACTTCCCTGAAATAGCAGTACCACCATAAAGGAAAATAAATCCAGTCTGTGACTTGGCATTGTAGGGATCAGACAGATAGCCAGCATTTGTGTATCCAATTAAAGTCATATCTTGATTTCTGGAGGACCGAAATGGCGATCAGAGGGGAGGTGAATGATCCCAAATCTAAAATTTCCCCACTCAAAAATGATTTAACCAAGCCCACAAACAAATCAATCAAAAGGAGCAAATGGGGAGTAACTGCTCTGTATGGGCTGTGCTACCGCAGGGAGACCGGTAGCACTAGATTCAAGAACAGCAGCAAGAACAGAGTCTGAAAACAGCACGACTCAAAAGCAAATCTTGAGGAATTTTTTGATCGGCTGGACAAAAACTTATGAAACTTGGTAGATGTGATCTTAAGAATGTCAGGAACTTATTCCAATCTTCAATCGCAAAGATTGGCGTCAAAGTTCTAACCTTTTTGCCTGGGAAGGAAAAACACACCAAGTTCAGACAAAACACAATAACTTGATCTTGGACTTGGACTTGCTTATGGGGTTTTGATGATCAAGATGATCTTGGACAACTTCCCACTTGTCACAGCAAGCAAGAACTCAAATCAAAATCTCCGCAAACACGATCTACAAAATGAATCACTCAAGAACACAAGATCGGTTTCTTGCAATAAAAGCAAAACGATCCTTCGAAATAAGAGGCAATAGCAAGTAGGAGGGGCAAATCCAAATTGCGTATAAGTAGATTGCAAGAATGTAAGTGCGGAATTTAAATGCTTGAAAGTTACAGATTTTAATGCGTAATGTAAATTCAAGCATGATAGAAGTGTTTTGTATTTCTTGAAAGAAGGTTTACAAAGGCTCACAACAAAGTGGGCAAAAAGTTCAAAGGAGCCAAAACCTCTAAAACCTTGAAGAGGAGGAAGGTCACCCCTCCCCTATATTTATATTACTCTTGAGTCACCCTCTACCCTTGGATGAATTTCTTCTACCCTAAGGACCATCATCAAGGGTTAGGATGACTCCCACACACAGCCTTACATGGGCTAACCCGAAACCCAACAAGCACATCGGGTTTTCAAGGCATACTAACTAGACCCACTACTCTATCACCTAGACCGCGATCCGATGGCCCTCCTTGATCCGAGTAGCTCCTATCTAGCATCTCATCCATTCCTTATCTTCTGGGTTCACAGCGACTGCGTCTCCAATCATCTTCCGACGATGCTCAACCGTCTGGACCTCCGACGCACCTCGCCTAGTCCCGGTCATCCTTCGCCTCACCATGATCTAGCATCATCGTCCTGCAACCATCAAAAACACATCACATAGCATTGCCCACTTTACTCAAAATCGAGTCGATGAGTCGATATCGAGCATCGAGTAACCCTACTCGATACTTATCGATTCTCACTCTACTCGAGTCACTCGACCACAAACCGACGGGGCATTACTCGACCAAACCAGAACTTAGCAGTAATCGAACTAACCTGCCGCTTGACCTAGCAGCATCCCTACTCGATACTTCTCGATTCTCACTCTACTCAAGTCACTCGACCACTGGTCTTCAACCAGTCAAAGTCCAGACCACTCGAGGTCCGACCACTGGTCTTCGACCAGGACAGACTCAAATCAAACTCAACCTTGAGCACCAAAAGCTCGAATACAGTCAATTACTCATCATACACTTGGGTAAACCTCCACATGGTCTTTTAATTTCTTTGAAACATCAAACCAAGATCATTTGTACCATTAAGGTACCTGAGGACTTGTTTAACACCAGCCAAATGCATTTTTGTTGGTGATGCGCTGTATCTAGCTAATAGATTGACTGCAAATGCAATGTCAGGCCTAGTGCAATTTGCAAGATACATTAGTGCTCCGATGCACTAAGATATGGAACTTCCGGTCCCAATATCTCTTCATCCTCTTCCCTATGTCTGAATGGGTCTTTATCCACATCAAGAGATCTCACGACCATATGTGTTTTTGTTGGATACGATTTATCCATATTAAATTTCTCTAATATCTTCTGGATATATGCAGACTGGTGCACAAATATTCCTTTAGGAACATGTTCAAGCTGTAAGCCTAAGCAAAATTTGATATTACTCAAATCTTTCATCTCAAACTCTGTTAAAAGATGGTTACTTGCCTCTTCTATGTCCATTGTGGTTCCGATGATATTTAAATCATCAAACATATACTGAGATGATACCAGAATCCACTTTGGGATTTCTTTATAAACACACATGGACAATCATCATTATTGGAGTATCCTTTCTTCAAAAGAAACACACTTAGTCGGTTGTACCACATCCTTCCCGACTGCTTTAATCGATATAGCGACTTTTTCAACTTGACGCTATACATGTTGCGATTTGCATTAGGATTCAGAATTTTAACCCCTTCAGGGCCTTTAATGTAAATATCTGAATCTAATGACCCATACAAATATGAGGTCACTACATCCATTAACTGCATTGATATTTTCATATTAACTGCTAGAGATATTAGATATCGGAATGTTCTTCACTCATAACGAGAGAGTATGTCTCGTCGTAATCGATGTCGGGTCCCTGCGTGAACCCTTGGGCTACAAGCCTCGGTTTGTATCTCACCACTTCATTGTTTTCATTCCTTTTCCGAACGAAAATCCATTTGTTTCCCATAGGAAACACTTTAGGAGGAGTTGGTGTTACTGGACCAAATACCTCCCTTTTATTAAGCAAGAGTAATTCTGCTTCAATTGCTTCCTTCCATTTGACTCAATCTGAGTGCTTCATGCACTCTGTCATGGTCTTTGGTTCTAAATCCAGTTGATGGCTCTCAGCAATCTTTGAGGCAAAATGTATGTCGACAATTGTAGTATCTCTTTTATATAATTCTCCCGAATTGACATAATTCGTGGAAATTTCTTCATTTACATCCTCTAACTCCTTGTGATTTCCCGTAACAACGAAGTCTAGGGGTTCCGATATCCCAACATCTAAATCTGTGCGCCCTTTGATGCCGGGTTTACCATTCCTTCGATGGTTCTCAACCTCATGTTGAGTTTCTTTTACTGATTCAAGTATTGTACCTTTACCTTTAGAAGAATTTCCGTTTTTGCGGACATCTCTGCGGAACTAAGTCTTTTTGATCCGGAATTCTCCCCCTCTTCTTCTCATTAAGGGCAAGAGTAGCTTTCTGAGGTACCTCCACTCTTTCTGATACATTGACTATGGGTATATATGATTTTATAACACCCTTGTAATCAATAAATGCATCTGGCAGAATATTTGCAATTTGTTGCAAATTTATTATTCTCTGAACCTTCAGTTCAAATTCTTTAGTAAGTGGATCTAAGGACTGAATGTCAGTGGCATTCCAATCTATTTCTCATCATTCTTTATGGTACTTATCTCCCCCTAATACCAGAAAATTGTCCTCATCACAAATACAATCAGCGTACCTAGCTGTAAACAGATCCCCTATTAATGGCTCAAGATATTTTATTATTGACGGAGAATTATACCCCACAGAGATCCCCAACTTCCTGTGACGTTGTGGTGGTGAAATCGGTACGTATACTGCGCAACCGAATTTTCGCAGATGGGAAATACTTGGTTCATTTCCACGTACTAATTGCAATGGGGAGGCCGTATGATATGAAGTTGGTCTTATTTGGATTAGTTATGCGGCGTGCAAGACCGCATGACCCCAACAACTTGTTGGCAACCTACAATTTTGTAAAAGAGGTCTAGCAATCAGTTTAACCCTCTTTATCAAAGATTCTGCTAGGCTATTTTGTGTGTGGACATATGGCACAAAATGCTCTACATTAATACCCAGAGCCATACAATAATCATTAAATACCCTTGAGGAGAACTCAACGGCATTATCCAATCTAATGGATTTGATCCTGTTTTCAGGAAAATTGTCTCTTAACTCAATTATTTGGGCCATTAATCTAGCAAAGGCATGGTTCCGTGTGCTTAATAAACACACGTAGGATCATCTTGTAGAAGCATATATTAAAACCATAAAGTATCTAAATGGCCCACTTAAGGGCTGAATAGGTCCACAGATGTCGCCCTGAATTTTGTCCAGAAAATTCAGCGACTCATTTTTTACTTTGAGGTATGATGGCCTCAAAATCAATTTCCCTTTAGCACAAGCAGTGCATATGAAATTCTCTGATTTCAGGAAATTTGAGGTTTTAATATTATGGCCAACAGAACAGTTTACAATTTTTTTCATCATCCCCATACTAGGATGACCTAGGCGATCATGTCAAATCTTGAATTTGTTAAGATTTTGAAAATTTGTTTTGAACGCAATATGTGGTTCAGGTTTGATGTACGTGTAGTACAATCTAGATGAATATGAAGGAAGTTTTTCAACCACTTGTTTTTCGTATCCATCAATTTTAGTGAGGAGAATATATTCATCGTCTCCCTCACTAGTAGTTTCCACATGGAAACCATTAAGACGGATATCTTTAGAACTTAGTAGGTTACGATTTGATTGAGGATACAATAGAGCATCTTCAATCGTCAATTGTGTACCCATAGGGAGAACTATGATAGCTCTTCCAGTGCCAACAATCAGATTATCACTTCTGCGATAGTCATTATATTTTCACTTTTCTTTGTCAAAGTCTAGAAATATTTTGTTTCCCTTAATATTGTATTTGTGGTACCACTGTCAATAAGGCAGATTTCGTCCACCATTGGATTGTGCCACCAAATTCTATAATAAAGAGCATGGTTATTAACTCAAATATAGAACAAGTACATCAATATACATATATTGTATGTCTGCAAATACAATATGTGCTTATACAATACAATTACAATACCCATGTTCCTACAGAACTTAGTTAACTGAAAATATACAACAATATTATATAGAACAATTATGACTAACTATTTATATAAGGGGATAACTAAGAGACTACATGGTGTCTCCAAACCGATCTTGGGAAGCGTATTCAACCAACATATCATATGTTTTCATGAAGTCGTCTTCCTTCAGTTGGACCATCTAATGGTGCTCAACATTCAGAGTAATATCCTCTAGTCCCATTTCCAGATCTTTGTCTGCTAGTGAAGTGAAGTGAACTTCAAAATTGTCCCCTTTAGGCCTCTTGCCTTTGTCCACAGATTGTTGATATAGCTCAATCAAATGTGGAGCAGTGCGACATTGTTTTGCATAATGTCCTTTGTAGCCACATTTATGGCAAAGGCCTGATTTTTTATTAGAAAAATTCTTCTTGAATTTTTCCTTGCCATATCCTTTGCCTTTGAATTTCTACATATCATTGGATTGTCACTTTCCCTTTTTCTTATGGCGTGTCTTACGCCCATGGCTACTGCTAACCCCCTGAGTATTAGCATATGCTTCAGGCACTGCCATTGCCCCCGTAGGGCGAGTATGATGATTTTTCATAAGAATTTCATTATGTTTCTCTGCTTGAAGCAGAGTATAAATCAACTCAGAGTACTTTGTATATATCTTTTGGAGATATTGCTGTTGAAGTATACGCATAGAAGGATGGAAGTGCACAATGTTTTTTCTATTAGTTCGGCATCACCAACTCTGTGGTTACAAAATTTCAGCTTAGAATTTATTTTATGTATTGCTGAATTATACGCCACGGATTTGAAGTTCTGGAAACGTATAAGTAACCATTCTCGTTGAGCTTCTGGTAACATGACCGATCTCTGTTGTTCATACCTCTCTTTTAAGGAGTTCCACAATTGAAGTAGATCTTCCTCCATCAAGTACTCAATTTTTAGGTCTGAGTGGAGGTGATGTCGAATAAAATGCAGGGCTGCATATTTTAAGGCTTGTGAAATTTACGAGTCATTTTGTTGAGGTTCAGTGATGGTTGCACCAAAACCTCAACTCATTAAATTTATCTTTAGATCAATCACTCAAGTCAGATAATTGTTGCCATCTAAGTCCAGCTCTGCAAACTCCTTTTTGGAGATGTCTGCCATGTCTTACAATTTGTTTTTCATGCGATTGTAATGAATTTACTTTCTAAAAGTAAAATTATGGCATGAAATTGTTGTAAATCAATACACTATGGTCAATATATAATAATTGCATTTTCCCCAAAATTCAGGGACTAAAATGCAATTTTTACTTCCCATTTATTCGTAGTTTTACATTTTCTGGGGGGGGTCCTTTTGTAAATTTGCCGCGACCCTTAAATAGACCGACCGGCCCATTTTGGCCCATTGGAAACCCTAGCGCCATGACCACCACCGCCCCCAACATCGGTGAGAGGCTTGCTAGCCGCCGTGCTCTCGCTATCTACCTCTGTGCGCGGGAACCGAAGTCCTTGACGTCGCCTGAGGGGCGCGTCGGGGAGCGTCGCCACTCCCTCGAGTGCGCCTGGCGCCTCCAACGCCTTGGTGTCGGGCGCCGCCAGCACACAGTCGCATGCCGCCTTGGACGCGTCTGGTGGCGCCACCAATTCATCAAGCGTTGCCACTGCGCCAGGCGGGGTCATGGAGGCACGACCGCAGCCGTGTGGCCAACGCCATTTGGCGAAGGCCCTCCCTGGTCTTATCTCGCGCGTCGCCGTCGCGCCGACCGCCTCACGCGCCTCCTGCACGTGGACTAAGGTGATTGTCGTCACGATCTCGGTCGCGCCTACCACACTGTGGGGCACCTCAGTCCCTACAGCCTGCGCTGTACCGAGGAGCACCACGACCCCCTCGGTCGCGGCGGCCAATGGTGGTCCGCCGACCATGCCACGATAAGGTCAAGCATGACCTCGCCAGCGTCAATTATATCGCGCATGCCGATGGCAACATCCCGACCAATGGTGTTGTAGAGGCAGGATGCAAAGGATCGTCGTTTCCAAGTTCATGATGGAGGTAATTACGTTTGAGACATCGTCGTTGTTCTGCACCATTGGACTTACCGTGTCCAGGATGTGGCCGATGATCCTCCCGTCTGCCATCGATCTCTGTTTGCCCGTGCTTAATAGCCGTCGTGCTCGTGGATTAGAGCAGTGCTGATAATGTGTTGAAAGTAGAGTAGAGATTGAACTCAAGAATGAGAAAGCACTTTTCATTGCACATGTGATACATATTTATACAAACTAATGAGTGAAAATTGATGGTATCTAAAAGACACCCATTCTAAGAGTTGGAAGTTAATTGCCCACCTAACTCGTTAACAAGTTCAACTCAGACATAGGACAAACAAAAGGTACTTGTCAAAAGGCAAATTCATTACTCAGGAGGAATTTGTAAGGATGCTGTTTGTGGTGGTCCAATACAAGCAAATCCGAAAAGTTTCTAGCTAACATTACTCAGTTTTACTATCTAGTATCAAGAAACATGATTTTCTTTTCTTCCCCAACAAAAAGGGGAACATAATTTCAGTAGAACAATATGTATTTTCAAATTCCTATGAACTATTTGCAGTTAAAGAAAGAGTGACGTCAGGGTCAGCTGTACGTAGATAAAAATTGTACAATACACTGAATTGGTTTTACCACATTTCTTGATCACATATACTCTTAACATCTGGCTGGCAAAGTATGAAAACAATGCCTAACTTTGAGCAGGGTGATTCATTTCAGTTACTGCTGCTCCAGAATTTTGTTTTGTCATACCCCAGAATTTTGTTTTCTCGTATGAAACAGGGCTGGAGAATTAAAAAGCCTTGCCAACGGTCCAACGGCACGAGGACTGTGAGGCTACTAGAAAATCACCTAATAGCGTGTTGCATGCATTTTGTTCTTGAAGCCAATTCATTTCAAGAGCTGAAGAGCCAGTGCTTATTCTTCATACAATCCATTTCAAGTTCCTGTTCTGCATTAACAGAACATTCCTCTACTGGTACCGGCAATGTGCACTAACAGTACCTCCAAAGCTCAGTACCAAGAGTGAAAAATGCTCACCACGACATCGATTATGATGCCCGCGCCAAAAAATCATCCACGGCAAGCGATGCATCACCATGTGAAACAGCGTTATCAGGTTCAGGCATGTACAGAGATGTAGAAGAAACCTGTCAAGCAGTACAGAAATAGTGTAATGTTTCAAAACCCATAAGATAACAACACTACATGAACCTGGCGCAATGGTTTACCTTTGTGTCTATCTGTGATTCTCCATTATTGTTATCTACTAAAATAACAGCACCATGCGCTTTTAACCATTCCTCACATTCTTCCAATCCATCAGCTACTTTAGCCTCACAAATTTCATCACTTCTCAAGAATCCCAAAACCTGTGCAACATATTTCACAGGTACAGTTGGGCGATATGATTTAGACATGCATTTTATCGCCTCAAAGCGCATCCGCTCAACATAGAGATCTGCAAAGCCAATAGCATAAGTAACAAAACATCATCTCAATGAAATAAGGAACATATCAGATTGACAAAATATGATAGAACTAAACATCAACTTTACCCATAAGGCACGAATTCAAGTTGGGTGATGTCTTGTATAATTTGAAAAAAAGGACATAGTTTCCAGATGACACAGCAGAATGAACTGCAAGGGCATGCTTAACGGTTCCATCTTGCTTGGCTTCCTTTGACAAGCTGAGAACAATGGATGCATCAAATATGGTTCATGCGACAATGAAATAACCAATTCATGCAACCTTCATACTCTCATTACACAACAGATATACCTTGCCATCGATGAAAACAAGTCTTTTTTGTTATTAGAGTGTAACATGACACACAGCAAGTTGTAAGCAGAAAACTCAAGATGACAGCCCTGGATTCCTTCTGCATACAACCTCTTCAGCTGTGATTGGCACTGCACAGAATTGCAACAGAAAATGATTAAAACAAGGCTCTTGACTTTATTCTTAGGCAAATAGACTCCTCAATGACTATTATCAAGTAAAAGAATACAGCCACCAGTTTTCAAAAAAAATTACTACAACAATTGCAAGTAGCAGTATAGTGCATACGTGACGTCTTTGTAACAGAACTGGCAAGGACGTAACTAGAAACCAATGACGAGGGGGGTGAATCCTAAAGGAAATGATCACAAGGCTTCTTTGACCATAAGAATAGTGCAAGGATGTCAACAGTAGTAAAAGCCGTCTGACAAGTGCTGCTGGGGCAGCCGCCGAGGCTGCCCTGGCCTTGGTTCCACCACTGAGAACAGGTCATTGCTAGCATGACAATCAACCAGTACACAAGCATCATTATGGTCTTTAGTGCTCCTATTTTTGACTTCATTGCACATGATGAAACTAGGATAGCAAATAGAATAGCACATGCCACATGATTGTTTTACTTATTTCAGGCAACAAGACGAATCGGAACAAGACAGGCAAACCTGATTATACTCAGGTAAATCTCCAGCTTGAAGTGCTAAACGTGCATGAGTTTCATAAACCTAGAACAAGAGTGAAACAAGCAATATGAAAGTTACATAAATGGAAAGAATCAAACAAATTTGGAAAGTTGGAATGATGCCCTCATGGTAAATCAAAGATAGCATATGATTCTTGCCTAAAAAAGGATGGCATATGATTCAATATTAATTAACTAATTTTCTGTTGAATCAAAGTATTCAAAACAACAGATAAATAAAATAAACAGTATGATATATCTAATTATTAAAATTATAATGCAGTATACCGTGATAGGAAATTATCAAGGACTACCTTGACAGTGAGCTCGTTCTGAATCCTCTGGACAGTAAGGTCTTGCCTAATAGACTTCAGTTGATCACATTTATAGAGATAATTCTTTTGAGATGTTTCAACCATGTGAAGAGCTTTCTCTAAGACATCTTCTGGCCTTACCTGCAAAAGGTGTGATCAGCAAACAAATGCAAAAAAACAGCAACAAGAGTTAATGAATAGCTAGAGCAAATTTTTCTATCAACACTATGTTTTTCTGGCCTACAATTTACAAGGCGGTTAGCAAAGTATCCTCACTGTGGCAGGATCAGGTGCTGATGTAAGGCGTAGGTATCGTTTCTCAATTTCCTGACATGTTCCCCTGACTGTCAGTGCATCCCAATCCAAATCCTCCACTGCCAAACTAGCACTATCTCCATTACTTTTATTAAGCATTGAAATAACTCTCCTGGTATATATATTTGCTTTTCCATCCTTATACGGTACAGAACCTCTAGATTTTGATGATGCACCCTGACTACGTTCAAAACGCTTAGACCGATGCTCCCGTCTTTTCTTCTCCTCCGGCGAATTTGCTAGTGCAATTGAACTGGCATAATATTTCGTTAGATCCTGCTCCTTATCACTGTCGCTTGAAGCATTTCCATTTTCGGTTAGACTTGCATTACCACCAATCCGCTGCTTTTTCATAGGCCTCTGACTGCATTGGCTTAGAGGAGCTTGGCGTGATTGGAGAAACTTTCCGAGATCCCAACTGTTACCCTGCAACATACTTAGCTAATTATTTCCCAGACAAGAATTTGAGCATAAAAACAAGCTTGGAGTGATGATTTTATTAAAATTCACAGTTTCTAAAATGAAAGGCATGTAAATGTGAATCATCCTGAGGGCTTACCGTTCGTTTAGTTGTTTCCGAACTACTGCAGATATTACTTTTTGCTGATTCTTTAGAAATGACTTCCACCTTGTTAACAACCCTTTCCTCTGCAACAGGCTCCCACCTACTTTTCGTACGTCTATTAGGGCTCCTCCTAGATGTTGAAAAGGAGAAGGGACTTGAATCCTTGGAGGTGCTGCCAAAGAACACACACGAAAAAGAAAAAGAAATCAAGACAAGATAATTGGTACTGCTCAGGAAGAAGGTAAGCCCTCTCGAACACAATATAACACCAGGATTTTGAAGCATCCACTGAACCAACATTTGGACGTGTTTAAGTGCCCATGTATGCAGAGTTGCAGCGGTAAGCCCTCTCGAACACAATATAACACCAGGACTTTGAAGCATCCACTGAACCAACATTTGGACGTGTTTAAGTGCCCATGTATGCAGAGTTGAAGCTGCAACCATTCTATTAGGGCATCTCAATTATGCACCCAACTGACCTGGCCCACACCCTCTTATCATGCTGAATATACAATCCAAGGCCATTTAACTTATCATGTTTTCCCAATTGTTTCTTCTTATGATTTTAATAATTCTTAGGAAAAAGTAATTGGTTTCGGTGATTGTTGACCGTGATACTACTTCAACAGTAGTATCTAGTAAGGTCAAGGTTATGAATCACGGTTTTCGCAGCAATGTCCCAAAACAAACTACAGTAGCTACCGCAGAAGCTATACTTCATTGCGTTTTTAGCATTAAAATTTTAAAATTATAAATATGTACACAATATAAGTCACCTCCAAACAAATCATAACATAGGATACTTTAGAAGGTACTGATATTTCATAAAACTCTCTCCAGTCAAGAATACGTCGTTCTAGGCATGATTTAGGATACCAAAGTGAGGTAAATGAGGAATGTTTGTTACTCTTCTACCCCTTCTAACTCATGTTATAATTAAATACCATTGGCTACTTTTTAATCCCACTTAACTCATGAATGCTGCCAGTCTAGCGCCAAATTTAACTTTTTAGTAACTTTTAATCCACCTAACTCCTAATCTAACTTTCAATTCCAATCGAGTAGTACTCCCTTCAGTCAAGAATACATGTGGTTTGGAGGCTGCAATCCAATAAAGCATGTCGCTGGGGATTAAAAGGAACATTTGGCCACATATGCCCTGGATTACTCCAACTACATGCATGCTTATCTGAATGACATTAATTCAGTCACTGCTATTTCCAAAGCATGACCTTTTGGCTACTTACATATGTGAGTTTACATGGCCATAGACTAGTACTACCAGGGAAGCATATATTGCTGAAATTTCACCGAAAACTGGCGGCTCTGGTTTTACCGGTGGGTCCCGGTAAAATTTGAAACCGGTAAAAAAATATAGTTTACTTTAAATTTTTAAAGTCTAAAATCCTTTGAAAGGCTTAAAGGATGCCCAACAAAGCATACAGCCCACAGACAAAGCTCTTGGCTTGCGTTGCTTAGCTCCAGGGATCGAATTCCAGCTTTGTGTCCTCTTTTTCGTTAATTCTACTTTTGACTTGTGGGTCCCACAGCTTTACAGATGGAAAAAAATCTGCAAAGTGGTGAGTCAACCCCAGGACCTCTCATTTGCTCAGGTGGGCTGTTGCCACTAGGGTATGTGCAAACATATGGTTTTGGCACAGTTTTATGTATCTTTTTTAGTACCAAAATTTTAAATTCAAAAGTTGATTTAAATATTTCGGGCGAAATTTTCACCAAAATGTCCGGTTTACCGGTGCGTATTTTTTGAGGACCGGTACATTTTTTTCCTAAGTACTACTCAATCAAGATTAAAAGTTAGATTAGGAGTTAGGTGGGATTAAAAGTTAAATCTAGCGCTAGACCAGCAAAATTCATGAGTTAGGTTGTATTAAAAGTAGCCAATGGCATTTAATTATAACATGAGTTAATAGGGGAAGAAGAGTAATAAACATCACTCATTTACCTCACCTTGGTATCCTAAATCATTGAGAAAATTTCACAAAACTACATGTTTCTTGTACAAATTATCATAAAACTACAGATTTTAACTTCTATTTCACAAAACTATAGATTTAGAAGAATTTGTTTCACAAAACTACAGGTTTATTATACAAATTACCAGAAAACTACAGATTTTAGCTTCTATTTCACAAAACTACAAATTTTAGGAGAACTTGTATCACAAAACTACAGGTTTTAGAATTAACCGTTTCTTGTAACGGGTCTGACAGTCTGGACCCACATAACAGCCTCACGCGTGAGTGAAACAGGAAATGAGGGCTTGTAAGACCGCCAAGTGGGCCCACACCGTCAGACCCGTTACAAGAAACGGCCAATTCTAAAACATGTAGTTTTGTGAAACAAGTTCTTCTAAAACATGTAGTTTTGTGATACAAGTTCTTCTAAAATCTGTAGTTTTGTGAAATAAAAGCTAAAATCTGTAGTTTTCTGGTAGTTTGTACAAAAAAACATGTAGTTTTGTGAAACAAGTTCTTCTAAAACATGTAGTTTTGTGATACAAGTTCTTCTAAAATCTGTAGTTTTGTAAAATAGAAGCTAAAATCTGTAGTTTTCTGGTAGTTTGTACAAAAAACATGTAGTTTTGTGAAACAAATTATTCTAAAATCTGTAGTTTTGTGAGATAGAAGCTAAAATATATAGTTTTCTGATAGTTTGTATAAGAAACTTGTAGTTTTGTGAAGTTTACTCTAAATCATTTCTATAACGATGTGTATTCTTGACTAGAGGGGGTACTAGTCCATGCATATAATCTCATTGATGTAAATAGTCAAACAGTCATTTTTTGGAAATAGCAGTGATTGAATTAATGTCATTAAGATAAACATGCATATTGTTGGGAGTAATTAGGGGCATAAGTGGGCCAAATGTTCCTTCTAATCCACCAATGACATGCTTTATTGGACAGCAGCCAAAAGCCTAAACGACATGTATTGTTGACTGGAGGGAGTAATGTATGGAATCAATAAAAGTACTAAAGATGTTCAAAAGACCATAACCTTACAACCATATAATAAGGTTCTTAACAACAAGTACTTAACAACTGAGAAATAGGAATATTGGAGTATTGAAAAAGAGCAAGAATGATGTTTCTTGCTAGGGTTTCTTAAGGTTCAGGCTTATAAGATATGCCTTTGGGCCTCTTGGTATAGTTGGATTTGAAAACAACCCTGTTGTTTTGGCCTATCACAACCTATGTAGGATAGCTGAGCTATAGCTAGCTACACGTTACAGCAAATAGCGACACTATTTCAAGCTATAGCGCCCATAGCGGAGATAGCGGAACGTCAGCCTGTAGGCTGTAACTTAGTTGTACCTTGTTATATTTGTGCTCGCAGCATTTTCTGGCAAAGGAAACAGTGGCTCAATGTCCCAGTTCTTATTATGAAGGGTCCCATCAGCAGTTGCCTTGGTGATTATCTGAAATTATAGGAAAGGAAAAACTTGGAAGTTAACAGACTCCCTAACAAAGTTGATAGATTAGGACAGAAAAACATAATTTTAATAGGACAGTACAATGGACACATAACCAAAATCAACTAAGTAATTTGCCCCTTAAAGTCAATGTATTCCATAGTTACACAACATGAAACTTATTTTATCATTTTCAACCACATACGCACAGCTCACCAACATGAAAAAGGTTCAGCTTTCTCACAGTTCAACAACAATTATTTTTGCAATTAATATTGTTTCTCAAAATTATTAAACATCTCATGAAATGATTATTATATTTATAACAAATAGCTAGGCAAGCAGAAAACAAGACAATGTTAAAAGAATTATATAACAGATTCCTGAACCTCCTTCAAGATACTTTGACCGGCAGACCTCTGAGCATCATCCTTGCAACGGGAAAGATTCCGCTCAACGTAAGTACGAAGTGAAACAGGGAATGATCCCTAAACAACATGAAAAATAATGTAAACCAAGGCTGATGAATATAAAAGTATCAAGAATGCTATGCATATCGATATATAACACCACAAACATACGGTGTATTACAAAATTTATCAAGTGAAAAACTTGACTTTTAAAAGTTTGAATTTGGGCATTTATATGGGAATCAGTGGTGTACAAATATAATTTCAGTAATTGTACAGTTACACGGTAGTATTTCAATTTTAGTATGTTCACGGTTACAGAGAGTTGGTTCCCTGTGCCTGAAGGAGTGAGGGCTCCATCAAGCTTAGTGTATGATCATAGCATCATTGGTGCTAAAAAAACGAAGTTATAGTCACCTGCATTGCAGCTTCATGAACATCTTGAGCTGCTTTCACATCATTCTTGGGCATGGAAACACTAACATAAGCAGGTTTTACCAATGAGTCACCTTCTAAAAAAAATTTCTCTGCTTTGGGCATAGCCATAGGAAAATCTGGAGCTATTCGAGGGTTCGTTGGAATCTGTATTCTGTTCACCCTGCGAGCATCTGATGTCACAGAACCCTGTAAAGTTGGCTGAGAGTTTTCATAAATATGATTTACTGAAGAAATACTCAAGCTTGGACCTTGCGCTTGCAAAGGCTTCTGTTGATCTGCTTGGTTATTTAGCGGTAATTGGCTATAATTTGCAGAGCTATGTTGGTATGCTGGTGCCTGGTTGACATACTGGTTCTGAAACCCTGGGACGCCTGCTGCCTGGTTAGCATACTGGTTTTGAAACCATGGGGCGCCTGGTGCCTGGTTAGCATACTGGTTTTGAAACCCTTGGATTCCCGGTGCCTGGTAATTGGTGACGGTTACAATGTGGCCCAAAAAAATATATTTGCAGTATGAAACCTTGAAACAACATGCTATAGCAAGCATAAGAAAGACAGGAAAAACTCTCCTTTCAAAAGGAAAAAGTACTCATCATGTCCGTAGAAGCAAAAGAAATTAAACACATGCAAACAAAACCCTTCAAATGAAAGGCATATGTAGCCTTTCATGGCTGAATTTAGAAGTTAAAGTACCACAGCTCCATGGCCCATGGGTTCGGAAACCGGAACACACATAAGTTTATTACCGAAATAAAGTCAAATGTTTCATCACTAAATGCAAGCTTTCCATGAAAAGGAAATTAGTAGCTTCATTGTTCATGCAGAACACAACCAAATAAGAAGATTAAGCGATAGCACCACAAAAACTATTGAAACAATCCTTCTAGGGTAAGCACAATTATGGTAGTACACACCATAAGGAGGCTCACAAGTCACAATGTTCTAGAAGTGTATGTAACGAGTATACAATTAGTCAACTATACATGCAAAACTATCAATTTGCAAAAATAAAAAAAAGGGCAGGGCATGTAAGGACCAAAGGAGGAAGAGACTGAATCAAGGCATAGGCAAAATCTATGTGCAACAAATAGATCAAGTGTCATAAATGATCACCATACCGCGAGGAAATTTTATATTTGCTCAAGTAAAATAACCAAAGGGAATAAGAGATGACCCACACCAACATCCTGAAGCTGGTGCAACATGATATCAACCACATTGTTCAAAAGGTCAGACAAAGCTATGTTTTCAGAAAAATCCCCCGATGTCAACTTACATGGAGATTCAAGAGTCTTTGCACACAGAAGGCAATGCAAATTGATGTTAATTCTATAATTACTTAACAAATAGTAACCATCATGGATTGATGAAATGTTTGCAGAGTTGCAGATCATACATGTTTGCCACCATTGAAAGCAGATGGGCATGGAAGCAATATGCAACAGAAGTAGAAATAGTGAGGTTGTACAAAAACAGACCTTGTGCATTGCACTGAAGAAAAATAGAAAAAAGAAAAAACCGTAACTAATAATAATACCTGTGGTGGAGGTGCAGCAGGTGCACCAGCATCACTTTTCCATTGTGTAGTGCCCGGTGGAGGTGGCTGGGTGCTGGGATATGCATAACCAGAACCAACAGTGGCAGTTTTTGTATCGGAAGCACTGCTGCCAGCAACTGCAAGGCCACCTGAATTTGGTGCAGATTGATCATAATAATAAGACCATTGGTTGTACTGCTGAGGATAGTGGAAAGAATTGGTGGGTAGTGAACTAGAACTCTGGGCTGCATTAGTGTCTGATGGAGTGTAATTCTGGTATGCTTGGGCGTGATTATTTCCAGAACTTCCTCCAGCCCAGGCATTGTTTTGATAATAATAGTTGCTGGTTGCATATCCCGGAGCAGTCTGATGAGCACCAGCATTATAATATGTGTTACTTGTAGGACCAATGTAAGATCCTGAATTCTGAAATGAAGTAAGAGGCTGATATGCAGCACCTGAACTTTGATCTACTCCTTGTTGAACAGATGAGTCATTTGCAGCTTGTGGATAGTTATAGTAATAGTTTGGATATTGTACAGCACTGTAGCCAGGTGGTGCATAAGAATCAGTTGCATTAGTGGTGCCCACAACAGATTGAACCACATGAGGTGCAGAACTTGTCACATTTTGAGTAGCTCCTGAAACTGAGACATCCCTTTGTGGATCATAGTAAACTGCATTTTGATTTGAATTATCCGTTGAATAGTTCCAGGAAGCAGCAGTTGAAGACCATGGATGATGACCAGAAGCTGAAGGTTGATATCGAGATGAACTTGGTTGCTCCATGCTCCTACACTGTTATTTAGTGAGAACAAACAAAAATAAAAAAACTATTGTCAGCTCAGAATTAAGTAATATGTATCATGAACAAAACAAAACAAAAACAGAAAAATAATAATAAACCCAGTTTAGTGAAAGTGTGGAAGCAACCATAAAGGCATTAGCTATTTGCTATTGTACCATGTGATCATCATAAATAATGCATCACCATGTGAAATAAAAGCATATTGAGTTTTGATATTCCAACAGTTAGCCGTGTGTGTAGTAAAACAAGACTTGCTGTCTATATAACATGCATCCTTGACCTATATAAGGCAGAATGTTCTCTCTCGTATTATGTCACGAATTTCTACAAAATGATACGCAACTGGAAAATATCTAAATTGCTGAGGTAACAAACAAATAACTAACGAGAGTGATTAGACAGTCTACATGGATGTAATGTCCACAATATACAAAGTAACAGTGCATAATAAACTTAACATACATCTTAAATCTTCACAAGGACGGTCACATACATCTGTGGAAGTGGCAGATGTATGCCATACATAGCAAATCAATGCCAGGAAAGCAATTGATTTCCACCATGCACTAACAAGAACAACAAATCACCCAATGAACTTGCCATATATAATAATTAGGGCGTTACTTTACAAACCACCTCCTACAAGCCAGGTCCTCATATGCTGATATACTTACTGATGTGATCACAGCTCAGGGGTTTCATCATTTGCTTATCGACCCAGCTTTAGCAATACCAGTTTACAAGCTACCACTACTACTGGTATCCTTGACCTAGATAATACCAGTATCAAAAAGAAATAGTCGCCTTACATTGCCTAGCCAGGTGAAGCCAAACATATGTGTTGTATAACACAGCAGTAACATTTAGAACTTCATTCACGACAGCTCCAATCAGCCACATTCATGCACGAATACAGAATGCAACATACAAATTCTTTAAACAAACAACATTGTCACCTTCAAAGTGAAACAAACTTTCAATACGTCATCAAACACGAGCATCCAAGTTGGAGCCAACATAGAAGTTTGGTACAATTTAACTTCCAAGAGGCGGACACCCAACAACCTATAAGTAGGGATGCAATTGGTTCGGATAGTTTCCAACCGACCGGATGTATTCAGATCGAATTCAGATAGTTATTTCGGATATTTGTCGGATTCAGTTTCAGATATTTTTTCGGATTCGGACTCGGGAGATTATTATCCATCGGATTGGGATATTCCAAGATGGTTTTCGGATATTTCCAAAAATCGTAATGTGGCCCAGTAGAATTTTGGCAGCCTAGCCTAGCTGTGGAAACCGGATCACCATCACACACACCCGGACGCCACCAGCCCACGGCCCACCACCGAATAGCCCATTCCCTAGGGTTGTGCGATTGGGCTGGGATTCCACCGAATACCTGGTCGCCGGCCTCCATGGATTTGCTCGAAGAACAAACGAGCCAGCCGAGTAGCCGACAGATTTGACTAGTCAATAGCTATTATGAAATGCTGCCATGTCATGTTTTCTCGCTGCATGCCTGTATGGCTATACCTGCGCTTCTCTAAAGATTATTAACTTGCCCATTAACTAAACAGCCACACTAACTTGGTCTAGCTCTATAGTGGCGCCCATACAAAAGAATTAGCACCACCTATCACGCAATGATCACATACATAGGCTGCTGCTTCATCCTTGGTCAGCTTTAACCGGACCAGACAAATATTTGATGAAACAGTCATTACAAGGGGAAAACACGATGTATACTTTAAAACAACTGGACCAGGCAATCTACTCATATCCAACAACCACTATTTTGCGATAGCTCTATTGCATTCAAACTTATATGGTTGATTAAATATTGCTATATGTGTGCTTTGTGCAGTATCTATTTTTGCACGATATCCAACAACAACAAAATCCGGTACCGTATCGACTCCGCTCCGTATTCGCTTCGAATCCGTGACCGATATTTTCCACACTGTATTCGTATCTTGTATTATCAGTATCCGATTTTGAATCCGACAAAAAATATGGTTTAGGATACGGAAAGAGCGACATCCGGCCAAATCCGAGCCGATTGCACCCTACCTATAAGCACTTCACCACTTTACTTTTAGAAGACCTACCACATTGACTAACTACCAGGAGGACTGTGCGGGCAAAACAACAGTAGCAAAATACAACAATTTTCGCTAATGGTAACAGCAATTTACTTCAGTTATTCCGGTGAGGCGGTGATTAGTTTCTCTACACTCGTGAAGCAGTAGATTGGCAAAAATAAATATCGAACACATCCTCACCAGCTAGAACTAGCTATCCAAATCCCAATGGAGTGGACCTAAATCTTCCACAGCAAGGCAACGAAATGATACTGTAGTAATCAACAAGCATCCTAGCCGTGGGTGCGACCCATCCGCATCTCAAACCAACCCGCACCCGAAGCAAAACGAATCACACGCAAATCCAGGAAAGGATCACAGCGCCAAACAAAGCGGAAACAAAGGCCCGACAAGCTCGGATTCCTGCCGAATCAGGAGCAGCGGAAGCATACCTCTGCGGGCCTGGCGTCGGATCCGGCAGCCGCCTCGCCGCCCTGGGCCGCCATCCCCCCGCGCCCTGGAGCTCCAGAGCTCGAGCTGGAACCCTAGCAGCCTCACGGAAGAGCAGAGCCACCGAATTCGCGGCCAGTACGGGGAAATAAGAGCCGGATCGGGCGGACGCGCGCGCAAAAAAATACACGAGAAAGGAGCGATTGGGCGAGCATACACGAGGAAGATTTGTTTGGCTCGGCGTCGGGTTGGGTGCTTGGAAGCAGAGGAGACGGAATGGATTAGGGATGCGTCCGAGTGCTGCTGTTTGCGGTTTTCTCCTCCGTCGGGGACGGGAGAGCGGGGGAGGAGATGGGTCGGCGAATCGGGAGGGGGCAAGAGCCGCAGAGAGAGTAGGGGAACAGCTGGGTGGGCTTCCTTTATCGGTTCCCACGATGCGGCCCATCTTCGGGGTCAATTGTTTTTTCTTTTCTTACTACTTTTTCAGTTTTGCTCGACTACTATACGAATTCTAAGGCAAACGATGGGAAACCTTGAAATCTTCCCAAGTGTCATTTCAGCTGTCTTTTAGTTACATCGTATCAGTAAAATTTTATACGAGGAAAGAGAAGATGAGGAAAGAGAATGCGTTGTCTCTTATGTAAGAGACAACCTGATCACACAAACCAACACAAATAATGATAGAGTGAGAGAAAAATATGATAAAAATAATATTAATAGTTAAAGGAATGCTTTTAGAGACACACTACTAGAGATGCTGCCTCTAATGTTATCTCTAGGTGAGTTGCAATATTTATAGACAATTTTAATAGACAAACTATTGTACATACCTTAGGGCTAGTTTGGAAAGCTCATCGAGATTCACGTTAATAGATCAATAATTTAAACTAAACTCCGGACCATCCACGTAAATATATCAGGATTGTGGCTCAACCAACAAGGCTTTACAGCATAAGCAGTTTATGTACGTATTGACGAAGATTTTTGATTCAAGATGCCTTTACAAATGCCTGCAATGCAACTGCTCTGTTATGTAAATGAGTAAATTTGCTCTATATCATCACAATAGTTTTGTGACTTGGGACACCATGGACAGAAATGAGTAAATTTGCTCTGTATCATCGCAATAGTTTTGTGACTTGGGACACCATGGACAGAAAAATGACATTGTGAACGCCACAAAATCTGAAAAATACCATTACTGTCACATTTTCCGTCCCAGGGACACAAAATGACCATTCTACCCTTAGCCTCTACTCATTCTATTTCTTTTCTTTTCTACATGTCCCACTTGTCTCTAAAGCTTCTAATCTCATCCATCCATCTCAAAAAAAAAATCTCGACCACTCTTTTCTTCATCCTCTATTATTTTTCCTCTTCTCATATTCCCTTTGTTGATTGCTGAATAGGACTGGCTATCGAGCTTAATAAGCTATTATTGAGTTTCTTTTGAAATTAACATAATTCGACGTAAAATTATTTTAGTTATCATTTAATTGATTATTTCAAATTCAATCTAACAAACACTATCAAACCAAGCCTAACCCTTTTTCACACGAAATGGACCCATTTCAATTTTGTATCTAGTAACTATCGAAACAATTTTCATTTGAGCTAACAAGCTTTCTTGCCTGCCCTATTGCTGAAGGATAGAGTTTCTATAAGGTCATAATGATGATAGCAACTTAAGCGGTCACCGATCGTAAACAATCGATAGTCTAGATCGTCAAACAATACTCAGCTACAGTGTCAAAACATTTTACGAACAATAATGTGGAAAAATCTGGACCATCACTTTTTAATCCAACGATCGACGTGCAATAGCTAAAGTTCTCGCCACGGCAAGGTTTGAAATCACGTTTTCGGTTGACATCTAGGGGTAGGTGAAATCCGAAATTTCGCAGAGATCTCGGAATTTTGAACCAATCTTAAAAATACAAAAACAAAAATTCAAATCCGAATTATTTTCATCCGAGATTTCAACGAGAAATATCCAAATCTCGTCGAGAATACCCAAGATTTCGATAAAATTGAACCTAGTAAAAAATAGTCCAAAACACGTTGAAATTTTTTCAATTTTTCGTGGATTGTCCTAACATATCACTAATTTTCCCATAACAATTTCAGATGATAATAATTCTAGATAAATTTTTAAAAATTCTGACAATGTTACTATCCTGATAAAAGGCTGACTAGGAAATTTGAACTGAATGAAAAATAGAGCAAAACAAGTTATAAAATTTTGAAATTTTCTAGTATGATCCTTATGCATCAATAATGTTTTTCATAAAAATTTTAGATCATGATCAAGCTTCAAGAATTTTAAAAAATTCTGACAGTGCTACTGTCCTAATAAAAACCTAACTCGCAAACTTCAACCGAAAGAAAAATGGTTCAAAGCATTGTATAAACTTTTGAAATTTTTGTGAATGGTCCTTATGCATCATCAATGTTTCCATAAAACTTTCAAATGATGAACAAGCTTTACAAATTTCCAAAAATCTGAAAGTACTACGTCATGATAAAAGGCTCATGATAAATACATAGATTTGCTTGAGCAACCAAAAAAGCTTAGAATATTTTATAATTTTACAGAACGGTGATAAGGCAATTTTTAACCTCTCATAAAAATTTTGGATCAATATCACACTCTAACGAATTTATAAATTTCTTACAATGGTACTGTACCATTTGTGTTCCTTAAGTTTTTTTATTTTTGAAAGATAACAAATGAAGTTCAATACATCCATAGATTTGATTGAGAAGACAAAAAAATTAAAAAATTTGACAATTTTAGAGAAGGGTTCTGAGGCAATTATAAAGCTCCGATCAAAATTTTAGATCATGATCACACTTAAGCAAATTTATAAAAATCTGACAAAATTATTGGCTCAATTATATTCATTATTTTTCTATTTTTTAAAGATAATAAATGAAGTTCAATTCATTTAAAAAAATTATGTATGAACCTATATTGCTAAACATAGTATCATAAATTTTTCACACCATAATTAAGCCTGTACAATTTTCTAAGAATCCGACAGTGTTTCTGCCGAAATTATAAAACATCCTAATTAAAAAACTTTCATAGAAGATGATTTTTCTTAAGAGTTATGGGGCCAAATCAAATCAAACTTTGGGCGAAATCTCGCAAAAATTTCTAAGAACTGTAGCAATTTAATTTTTTATTTTTTATTCAACTGAGATTTTGAATCTGGTCCCTGACCGAAATCCGAGATCTCAACGAGATTTATGAAATCTCGCTGGCTTTTTAAACCTCAGGCCACAGTGTGACTGCATTGGACCTCTTTCAATTGACCAACAAGGAGGGAGGAGTCCCATTCATATACATTGAGCTACTATGTCAGTTAAATTGGGGTGACTCTGAGTTTGCGCTGCAGTGCGTTGTTGTCGAAGATACCCAACGTTGTCAGGATCAAGGATTAAAATCTTGCCAAAATTTCGCGAGATATCTGTTTTCGGACATGGACGAATTTTGAAATGCCGACTGGAGTAAAAAAAATTCAAAAACAAATTAAATTGCTATAATAATCTCATAAATCTCGAGGAGATATCGCCGAGATCTCTGGATTTTTGACTGGATTTGGTCTAATAACCCATAATAAAGTCATCTTATATGAAAATTCGTTGAAAAACTGAATTTTTGAGATATTTTTTAAAAACTGCAGAAACACTGTCGGATTTTTATAAATTTTCTCGAGTGTGATCATGATCAAAAAATTTATGAGAGCTTAAGAATTGCCCTGTTACCATTCTATAAATTTTCAAAAAAAATCAACTTTTTTGTTTGCTCAATCAAATCTATGTATGCATTGAACTTCATTTGTTATATTTCAAAAATCAAAAAGAGAAAGAACATAAATGGTACAATGCGCTGTAATAATTTTATAAATTCAATGGAGTGTGATAATGATTCAAAAAGTTTATGAGATCTTAAGCATTTCCTTATAACCCTTTTGCAAAATTTTCAAAAAATTTAAACATTTTTTATTTGCTAAAGCAAATCTATGTATTGATCATCATGCTTTTATGAGGATGTAGCACTATCAGAATTTTTGAAACTTCTTGAAGATTGATCATCATATGAAAATTTTATAGAAATATTAATGATACGTTAGAACCATCCACAAATTTTCAAAAATTTCTAACGGGGTTTGTAGTATTTTTCATTTGGTTGAAATTTGCTGGTAAGGCTTTTATTAGGAAAGTAGTATTGTCTGAATTTTTAAAAATTAATGAATTTTATAATTTTCTGAAAATTTTATGGGAACATTAGTTATGCATCATAAACATGCAAAAAAATTCAAAATTTTCTAACGTGGTTTGTTTCATTTTTCATTATGTTCAAACTTGCCGGTCAACATTTTATGAGAACAGTAGCAATGTTTGAATTTTTAAAAATTAATTAGATTTGATAATAATCTGAATTTTTTATAGGAACATCACTGTTATGTCAGAAACCTACATAAAAACATTTAAAAAATTTCAACATCGTTTGATCTATTGTTTACTCGGTACAATGTTATCGAGATCTCGATAAAACCGGCTGAAATTTCGGTTTTCTCGATAGAAAAAAAATCCGAATCGAATTTTGTTTTTGTATTTCATCCGAAATTTATCGAAAATTTCTAAATCTCAACAAGATTTCATTCTCCGCCCATGAACGAGATTTAGAACGAAAACGATATTTCAATGCTTTGTAAGATGATCAAAGAGATCTGCGGCGGCAACCCAGACCAAGAGGATCGGAAGGCAGGTGGGACCGTGGAAGCTTGCCGTGTGTTGAGAGGGTCCAGATCGGACAGAGATCAGGTGAAGTTTGAATAAGGACTGCAACTTTGGCAGCCCTCATTCACTAGAGCCGTTGGATCGAGCGAATCGACGGGCCAGATCGTAAAAATGTTCGCTACAGTGTTTCTACTACAGTAAATTTGCTACGTCGATTTCGCTGCAGTGTTGCCCTACAGAATTTGGACAAATCTCACGCGCCGGATCTCGATCCAATGGTCGAATGGGGACTGCTAAACTTGCAGTCCCCATTCAACTGCACCTCCTCCCTGTCCGTCCAGATCATTTCGCGCAAGGAGATATCACCAACGCGAGACATTCTCCCTGGAACATTAGCCGCCGCTTATGGGTATTGGGGTGGATAGGTTTCCGGATTATAAGTGAAACAACCTCAAATCTTATTAAGCAAATAATGTCATTAGCTGAACTAAAATTTTGATTTAACTAAAATCTTATTAATCAAATAATGTCATTAGAATAATGTCAGTAGCAACTGCACATAATCCTTGTCCCCATCCAAGACCTTCCTACCCAAAAGCCTAAACTCCAGTAGCAAGCCTCCCAAAAACAACACAAGCTCACAACCATCAGTAAGCACGAGGCGACCAGGGGATCACCAGAGCAAACACCAGAAGACAAGAAGGTCCCAGGCAAGGAGATCATCAGCCGGAGCTCACTCTCAGGAGCCAGAGAAGCCACAAGCAGGAGGAACACAAGGACAGAGCCACAAGAAGAGCATAGCCGATCTGCATCCTCTTCACCATCACAGCCACATCACCATCATCATTCATCTCAGCATTTCATTTTCTTTCCACATCACAGGTAATCCTCACCCATAGCCAAATCATTCTTTTAAGGTGCTAGTAGTATTGTCACCAAATAGCAGTAACAGAATAGAGCAGGAGATAAAAATGATATTAGAAAATGGAAGTAGTAGAGAATAAAAATTTATGGTCTCAGTAGCAAATGTGCAGAGGATTGCATTGTGTTTCCCAATAGCCAAACACAAGCTTCCCCGTCGCACGGTAGGCTAAGGCTAATACCCGACGCCAATCAATCTGCGTGCTAGCTAAATATCATCATAGACCAAAATCTTGCCAATAATTTTATTGCATCAGAGAACCCAATAATCATGTACAAAATTGCAAATAATCATAGAAACATGCCAAGAATCAGTAGACTAGCAGTCTGGCATGATTAGAAATCATCAATAAAGCTAATCTGAAACACACACCAATGTCGCGACTTGTATTTAATTGGTTCGTCGTAGTATGATTCAATATTGACATAACATGTGCGTAAATATTGTCATTACATCTTTGTTTTAGATGGATTCGGAGACCCTTGAGGCGTCATCTCTAAGCTGCGAGATATCTTTGGAGGATAAGGCCGAGCACCTCAGAAGCTCGCTTCGGGACAACTTCACCAAGTGATGAAATTTGGGCCATTGACATTAACAACGCACTTCTTGGTCGAGTCCATAGCGAGAGCATGGAAAGATGTCGTTCGACACGATAGAATTTAACACCGCACCTCCTCCGTCGTGATGGATGACATTGCATCTATCGAGGGCGTTCATCCGGACGACATAGTGCTGCGGACTACGAGGGCTCGAACGATTCCTCGGCGAGCGACTACTCCACGGATTGTCTACTTAGCGATTGGTCCATCGAGTCCGATCGTTCGCCACCTTGTTTAGATCTACATATACATTCCATGCTCGATCATATTGTTATTTTGGACCATGTGGCTTTGAACCGCTTTCGGTGAGCTTTATTGTATTTTGCACCATCGGCTATGAACTTGTAATCCTTACCGTAATTTACATCAATGTGATGTCTTTTCCATGTTGACTCATATTGTTCCCACATTGCTCGCCATGATTTCGTAATAACAAACTATGTGTGTGCTTTCAATGATCGGGAGGACGACATGGACCCTTTCTTATCGAACTACCTTGGGGATGACTTTGTGTTGTGGTACGGCTTATCTCCCCTTGACACCTCCGAGCATGGGCACGATCTTGCCCCAAGTTGGTCCACGCCGCGTGAAGAAGGAACCAAAAACAGCTCGAGCAGAGAGGACCAAATGGAGCGCAGGAGGATGAAGTTCTAGTCTCGGCTTGGTTGAATGTGAGCCAAGACCCCATTGTTGGGAAGGACCAATCGTCGATACCTATTGGAGCAATTGCAGTTATTACAAAAGCAATAGCAAGGAACACATGAAGGCAAGATCGAAGAAAGGAATGGTTAACCACTGGTCATTGATAAATGAGTGTGTTAGCAAATATCTTTGGTATCTCAATCGACTGACGGTTTACATCGAGGGAGCACCGAAGCGTGATAGGTAAGGACATGTCCTCGT
The DNA here is from genome assembly GCA_036346275.1 of Otatea glauca. NCBI lineage: Eukaryota > Viridiplantae > Streptophyta > Magnoliopsida > Poales > Poaceae > Otatea > Otatea glauca. The sequence goes on from CM070711.1 coordinate 74,864,493, forward strand.
CTTCATCGACACTTGTAGTCACTTCATAATTAACTATGTCTCCCGAGTCTTATAATTGTTATCTCATTTTGCAGATGGCCCATGCTACTAGGATGTACCAGGACATTGAGGGCAAGCCATTCGCGTTCCACCATTATTGGGTACTCTTGGCGGATCATCAAAGTGGTCTTAGCACTTGTCCCACAAGAAGCAAAAGGCGATACGATATGGTGCAGCATGAAGGGTCCAATGACATTCCTATCGACTGGCCTCCCAAGCATCCTCACGAGGAGGGGAAAGGCCACTAATTGGGGACGCCAAAGGCCACGAGGAAGTGTGCTAGTTAGTCTAGTATGTCATCATGGGTGTGTACTCACCATTTCGACAAGATGAATGAGTCCAGAGTCGCTATGGTAGAAATACAGTGAAAAATTGGCCATGTCCAAGAAGCGGAGAATGAAAGGATTATGAAGGTCGACTTGAACTCGTGTACGGGATTGCTTGCAGTACTACGAGTCGACATATTGAGATTGTGATGAATCGTCGTCAAATGAATAAATAACTATTGCCTTATGTCATCCCTGTTTGGGTGAGGGCTTGTAATACTATTGTTGTATTGTTGTTTTAATGTTTGAACTATCTAGTTTTATTTCGGACTTGTCGATTTGTCTTTGATGCATTGTACCAAGTTGTCGGTTCTGGCGGACCACATGAAAACAAACTGACACATTCACTAAAACAGAAATTATGAAGATCCAACCGTTAGATTGAAATGAAATTCTAATCTGTAGAAACTAGATTCAATTATGAATCTAACCCAATAAAATCAACTCGATCGGATCTATGGATCGAAGATATTACCTTCGCAAGATGGTGAATCGGTGATGACGAAATCGATTTCCAAGGCTCACGCGGACCAATCTTGAGAACATTAAAGGCTACGCGGACCTATCTTAAAAACAAGATCACCAAAGATCCAACCATTAGATTGAAATGAAATTTTAATCTGTAGAAACTAGATTCAATTATGAATCTAACCCAATAAAAATCAACTCGATCGGATGTACGGATCGGAAGATATTACCTTAGCAAGATGACCTGAATCGGTGATGACGAAGCGATTTCCAAGGCTACGCCGGACCAATCTTGAACATCAAAGGCTACGACGGACCTATCTTAAAAACAAGATCATGAAGATCCAACCGTTAGATTGAAATGAAATTTTAAGCAGAGAAACTAGATTCAATTATGAATCTAACCCAATAAAAATCAACTCGATCGGATCTACGGATCAAAAGATATTACACCTAAGAATAACTAAGCTTACACCTCATAAATTGCATGTCTTATTAAATTCGGAAGATCGAAAGGAAAGTATTACACTCGATTTACGGAAACGTGGAAAGAACATGAATGGAAGAACAACTATATGCACTACTTGAATGTACTATAAATCATGAAAGGAACAAACGAACATGTCTCAGCGGAAAAAGATGGCTAAACGCCATCTTGGGCTATTATTATTACCTCCACGGCACGTGGTGCATTGCATTCTTTGCCGCAGTGCAGCAGAGGTGCATGTGATGGTGGTGGGAGGCGGCAGATGATGACATCCTTTCTTCCTCTCACTCACAGGCGCTATCTTTTCCTCCTTTGCTAGTTCCTTCCCACATCCTGCTCTTGCCTTTTGCTTCTCCTTTCGTTTTACCTTCGCAAGATGATAATCACGGTGATGACGAAACGGTTTCAAGGCTACGTGGGACCAATCTTGAACATCAAAAGCTACGACGGACCTATCTTAAAAACAAGATCACCAAGATCCAACCGTTAGATTGAAATGAAATTTTAATGGTATAAACTAGATTCAATTATGAATCTAACCCAATAAAAATCAACTCGATCGGATGTACGGATCAAAAGATATTACCTTCGCAAGATGACTGAATCAGCTGATGATACAAACTGGTTTCCAAGGCTACGCCGGACTAATCTTCAGAACATCAAAGGCTACGACGGACCTATCTTAAAAAACAAGATCATCGAAGATCCAACCGTTCGATTGACATGAAATTTTAATCGTAGAAACTAGATTTAATTATAAATCTAACCCAATTAAAATCAACTCGATCGGATCTACGGATCAAAAGATATTACCTTCGCAAGATGACTGAATCAGGTAATGACGGAAAATGATTTCCAAGGCCGGACCAATCTTCAGAACTTCAGACTTGGCGCTAGGGAGAAAACTTCTAGTTACTTATCTTCTAGTTACTGGATGTTATCTTTGCATGCATACACCTCCAAACATGCATGCATCAATCGATGCAACTTCTAGTCGCCAACACCAACAGCGCATTGCATCAAACAAAACCAATATCATGCTATCACCAAAGATATCAAATAATCATCGAGACATAGCATGCACAAGCACCACACATGCCATAATCACAACCACTTTGCAATGTCAATTTTATTACTCACCAATTTTTCAAAGACATGATTTCACCTCACAAAACATAGCTTACACTTGCATTATCCTCAGGCCGCGTGACCAAAGGTGTTCGACCAGATCCTTTGCTGCACCGATGGTGAAGTTGGCGATCCCTCCGCCTTTGAGTAGCTTGTATGCGATGCAAGACCGACCGATTGGGTGGCGCCCCTGTAATAACGGAGTTCCCATAAAATCGGTTAATGTCTGTGATGCCCCGTTCCTCTCATCCTCCACGATCATGTTATAAAGAATGATGCATGCGGTCATTATATTCCTTAACGTACTCTGGTGCCAACATGGTAGGGCCCCGCACAATGGCAAACCTAGCTTGGAGCACTCAAACGCCTCTCAACATCCTTCCTTGCGGCGGACTACATCCGCGAGAAGTAAACCCTCCTATTTCCCATCGGCGCTGCAATCCCCTTAACGAAGGTAGCCCACTGGGTAAATGCCATCCGCGAGGTAGTAGCCCATGTCGCATCGATTGCCATTGACGATGTAGTTTACCTCCGAGCTGTACCATCATTTTCTCCGAAAATATGTTAGGGACAGTGCAACACATTAATATCGTTCATGCTTCCGCATCCCGAAAAAGCATGCCAAATCCACGGGTCATACGAAGCAACCGCCCGAGGACTATGGAAGGCTTAAGTATGCCTGTGAAAGCCCCTGCCATGCTTTGAGGCGCTTTTTCCGGTCCAATGCATGCAATCGATGCTACCAAGCATTGTGGAAACCCTGTGCTCACCAACAACTAGAGTCTACCAATGTCTTCGCATTAGGAGATCGGAGATATTCCTCCCAAAACTGGACCACCGCTCTTCACGAACTTCTTGAGAGCTACAATGGCCGTACTTTCCCCAATACTGAGGTACTCGTCCACGGCGTGTCGTAGAACACCGTAAGCTAGTTGACTGGAGAGCTGCGTACTTATCAAGAGGTGCCAAACCAAGCTTCGGTTGCATCCCTACTTTGCGGAACCAAACGTCGTGTCCCGATAGCATTCGTTATCGCAAAAATAGGGAGCGACTCATCAAAACTGCGTGTATGCTAAGCGACTTATAGACATAATGAAATCGACAAGTACATCATTCATATTTGTTAGGACTATTGGTTTGTTACCTCACTTTGAAAAATACATCGCCAAAGCGGGGAGCGAAGTAATCACCATAAAGCCGAGCCCTTCAACGTGACCTCGGTTGATCACCGCGTGGCCTCGAACCGATCCGTCCGGTTGTTACCTCGCTTTATCTCCTCTTCCTCTCGCGATTGCTAAGAGAAGGAGTCCTCGTCATCGATAAAGATTGTTCATCACTTGAGGAAGAAATGAACTGACTCATTGTGAGGTTGGCAATCCGTTGTGGGTGACTACATGATGAATGCAATCCCTCAATATATAAATTGCTAGGTTGGATGAGAGTGGATGAGGAAAAGTTAGGTATTTACGGGAAGGGAAGGAATGGGAAGAGAATCATTGGAGTGCATTCTTTAGGAAGGAATGGAATCGGAAAGGATTCCTTGAAGTCGGAAGGAATGAAACCATGGAAAACGGTTGGAGATGGTCTAACGCGGGTGCTCGCGGAGGCCGACGAGGCCGAGGAAGTGTGGCCCGTATAGAATCTGGTGAAGGCCGGCGGAGGCCGGAAGATGAGTGCGGGGAGGCCGGCTTCAGAACAGTGGTCGGCCGAGCCAAATAGGTGACCAAACAAGAAGAAAGAAGCAAAAGCAAGAAGATGGGGAAAATGGAAGGAGCTAGAAGAGCAGGAGGCTTCGGCCAATGCGTTAGACCGTGACTAAGCGCCTGTTTGGCACGGCTGCGCTGCAGCTGGGAGCTCGAAGCCCCGCCAAAGAGATGCGCTGCGAAGCGGCTTGACAGCCGAGCGAGGGCAAAAGCTGCGTGAAAGCCATAGCCGGCCAGGACGTGCTTCGATGCAGCTTTCGCTTCGCCCCGCTCGTTCCTTCGCCTCGCGTCGACCCGCCCCGACCGAGCTCCCTGCCGAGCTCGCCTCCGCCCCGACTGGCTGCCTTGTGCTGTGCCGTCTCCTTCCACCCCGCAGCCGTGAGCTTCCAGTAACCCAAGGCCATCCAGATGCGACGCCACACCTTCCACCTACACCAGTTTGGCACCCGCTGTCCCCTCCCTCCCTCCCCAATTAGTTTATTTTGTCGTGAAATTTGAGCTTTTCTCGAGGCAAATGGTGATGCCTGCTTTGGTTTCCATGTCGGGGTCCACCACGCTCTCGGCATCGGCCGTCCTCCTACCGCCGGGCTCCCTGGCGGAGCCGCCGCCTCTCCTCGATCGTATTTGCGAGGCTCACGGCCACACCGGGGCCATCGCGCTTACGGCCGCATTGCTTGTCGAGTCGTTCTTGGTCGCGGAGCAGCGCGACAACCCCAGCGAGGTCGATTACAGCGTCGCGTACTCACATTTGTGTAAATTGAGGTGATTCTGGTGCTAATTTTTTTTGTTGCTTGTTGGGAACTTGGGGCGCCTCCAGGAACTGCATCCGAGGTTGGTATCGGAGGCGCGTCTTGATGTGCTAGTTGAGGTGAGGAACTTAAGCAGGGATATGAGATTTGGTGTTGCGCTAGTGTTGTATTGTGTAACACTCATTCGTATTTTGAAAAGAAACGAGTAAATTCGTATTGATGGAAGTGTGTCAATTACCAGTTACCACATAGGAGTAAATCGCCGATTTATATGTAAATTGATGCATATTTATGGGGTTTTAAGACTTAAGATCAATGGTGTCAGTATTGTACGAGGCTATAGGACCAAATACTCATTGCTCAGTTATGTGATTTGAAGAATTACTCAGGGTATAAACATTCTGAGAAAGTTTTAGTAGGCTTTTCTTAAAATCCTGAAGTTGCTCTTCCATATGCAGGGTGAGAAATCTGGAAACATCAGATATGGAAATTCTGGAGCTCCACAGTAATCATGAACTAGTAGACTTCAGAATTTTAAACCAAGATAGCATTTATTTTGTATATAAAATTATAAATGATTCATTATCAGTTCGGTTTCCTTTCTAGGTTGATGTCCCAGCATCTGCTGATTCTGTATTATCCTTTTTAAAACATGATGGTTCATTGATTGGAAGTTTATCATGGGATGTCGAATGGTCATTGGCTGATGTCAATCACAAGCAGGTCTCTCTTGTTGAGGAACCTCGCTATCGAATAGTCCGGGGTTCCCGAACAGATGAAGTGGAGAACAGAAAGAGAGACACGTGTTTAGGAGAAGCAACAATGAATTCTTTATGCTAATGAATCCATGTACATAGGGGACCCTCCTCCTTTTATAACTTTCTCTGGGTTTCGGCAAGGGTCCATGGGTCTTCAATGGGCTTTAGGGTTTCTTAACACTCTTGGGCCTTTGCATGAGATGCATATGCCTCAAAAACTCCGGAAAAACCAGTGGGAAAATACTTGGAGAAAGAGTACATAGCATACGTTTACTATGTTGCACAATTGCCTCGTCAAAACCTTATGCAAGAAAACTTCATGAAAAACTTGCTAAGGAAAAGAGTACAATTCTCCCAACTTCCATTACTAATCTTGAGATTCATGTTGGGTATTCATAATTCATCTTGAGATTTATGTGGGAGTATGTGAAATATCTCCCCGAAATCGCACTTCTCTAAGTCTCATCATCCCAATTCCTTTCACGCACCTTTCAAAGGTAGATCTTTGGGAGTGATTTAGTGAACAAATCTGCAAGATTTTCACATGACTTAGTATACAATATCTTGATCTCGTTCATCTTATGCAATTCATGAGCATAGAAGAACTTGGGGTTGATATGCTTCTGAGATTGCTCTTCACATAACCCATTTGTGCTTGGGCAACACAAGCTGCATTATCTTCATAGATTATCGTGGGAGTTTGCTCAATGTTCAAACCACATGACTTCTGGATGTGGTGAACCATTCTTCTGAGCCATGCACATTCACGAGATGCTTCATACAAAGCGATGATTTCCGAGTGGTTTGTCGACGTTGAGACAAGAGTCCGCAGACGACTTCCAGAAATTGCCGCTCCTCCACATAGGAAAACATAGCCGGTTTGGGACTTGCCAAGATACTGGTCGATAAATACCAAACATCGGTAGTAGCCAACCAAATTCAATTCATTATTTCTTCTAAAGAACGGATCGAGGTCTTTGCTTCCTTGGAGGTAGCGGAAGATGTCCTTGATCCCTTCCAATGCTTTTTGGTGGGTTACTCAGATGTCACTGAGCTAGCAAATTCACTACGAATGCAATGTCAAGCCTAGTTCTATTCTTAAGTACATGGCGCCCAATTGCACTCGATACTGGAATTCTGCTCCCGGGACTTCCTCCCCTCTTCTCTAGAGTGCATATGGGTCTAGGTGCGCTGGAATGACCTTGACCATTGGAGTCTTTGAGGGATATGACTTTTCAAAACCAAACCTTTCCAACACTTTCGTGTGTAGGTTGATTGATGTACCAAGATTCCTCCTTGGACATGTTTAAGTCGCAAGCCTAAACAAAACTTGGTTTTGCCCAAATCTTTCATTTCAAACTCGGACTTCAAGTATGAGCATGCCTCTTCAATTTCTTCATCCGTCCCAATGATGTTCAAGTCATCTACATAGACGGAGATTATACGAGAATCCATTCGGGGATCATTGTATAAACACACATGGACAATCTTACATTGCTTGTGTAGCCTTTCTTGCGAGAAAGTCACTCAGCGATTGTACCACATTCTTCTCGGCCTTCATTATACAAAGTGATTTCTCCAATTTCACATCAGACAGTGTTTCTATTTGCTCCATCTTGGTTCTGGATAGGAATTCCTTAGGTACTTTCATGTATATCTCGAATCCAAGTTTCCATCTACAAATATCTTTGTGACAACATCCATTAGCTTCATTCTCAACTTCAAGTTGATCGCCATTGAGATCAAATATCTAAAGGTAATTCCTCCTATGACTGGAGAATAGGTTTCTTCATAATCAACTCCGGGACGTTGAGGAAACCTGAGCTACAAGCCTTGCTTTGTACCTTACAACCGTTGTTTTCATTTCTCTTAGAACAAAGACCCATTTGTGACCTACGGGGTTTATATGGGGAGGTGTGCGATATGCCCAAACACCTCTCTCTTGTTCGGAGAGACTAACTCTGCTTAGTGATTGCCTTTTTCCATTCTTCCCAATCTAGCCTTTTCTTGCACTCTGCGAGAGATGCGTGCTCGGATCATGATCAATGATCGAGGCAATCTTCTTTGCAAAGTATGCATCAATGTTGGTTGTTGCTCTATTCAAGGATTCTCTGTTATTACAAAGTTTATGGTCATTTCTTCATGGGGTGGTTCATGCACTTCTACTTGCTCTTCGCCGCTTTCCTATCGCAGAGCAAGTTCCTTTAGCTTTCATCGCCTATGTGTGCGCACACATTATTTCCGTGGCCTTCGATGGAAGATTCAAGTGCAGAATTGCCTTTTCCGTTGGCTTCTTTCCGATGCGGTCTCAATCGGCTCCTTCTTTCCTTCGGGCATTTTCGTGATTGGTTGTGGTAAGTCCTCTCGCTTGCTTTTCTCAGACGTCTCCGGTACTTTGGGTTTGAGGAGCGGGTTTCTGTTCTTTTTCTTTGAGGCCTCTCGAACAGTGAGGATACCTTCTATTTTCTTTGGTATTTCCACCCTCTCCGTGCATTTCTTCGGTACATGCGACTTAACCACGCTTCTTGATCACAAAATGATCAGCGCTTCATTTGCTAAATTCTCGCAAATCAATTATCTTCGACTTCTGATTTGCTTCATTTGTGCAGGGGGTCATGTGCAGGGATCGGTGGAATGCCATATGATTTCCGGCATTTTTCATCCAAAGGTTGATTTCTCCTAATGACGGAAGCGATCCTCATCAAAGATGCAATCGGCCGAACCAGGCCGTATGCAAGTCTCCGATCATGGGTTCCAAATACCGATTATGGATGCACTCACATAACCAACGATATCCCGGACTTGCGGAGAGGCCCATTGCAGTCCACGAGGGGTGGTATAGGTACATATACCATACACCCAAATTTTCTAAGATGGGAGATCTTGGGATGATCCAGTGCACAAAGCGCATAGAGAATGGATGTTGTAGGCCGATGGTCCGAAATTGATAAGTGCCGCCTGCGTGCGGATCTGCGTGTCCCCAACAAGTGTTGGGCAAGTTACAACTCGCAAAAGCGATGCCGCAATGAATTTAATCCTCTTTATTAGTGCTTCGCTAGTCCATTCGCGTATGGACGTGCGGTGACGGAGTGCTCAATCGCTATCCTCGTTGTTGTGCAATAATCATCAAATGCCTTTGAAGTAAATTCTCGGCATTGTCCATTCTAATGGACTTCACGCGATGATCGAGGAAAGCATTCTTAATTCTTATGATCCGCGAGATCGACTTTGCAAAAGCATGGTTTCTTGTTGACAACAAGCATACATGCGACCATTTCGAGGAAAGCATCGATGAGCACCATAAAGTATCGAAACGGCCACGGCGGTGAATCGGACCACAAATATCCCCTCGGATGCGTGTGAATGCAGGTTTTCACTTTGCACTTTCATGACAGAGGGTCTAGTTATTAATTTCGGTGGCACATGCGGGGCACACAAAATCTTCATGATTCGAGAAATTCTTAACATTAATGCCATGACCTTGTGAGTTGTTCACTATATTTCTCATCATTTTAAGACCGGGATGACCTAATCTACCATGCCATAAAGAAAATAATTGAGCTTCTAAAATGCAGTCTTGAAGTATACACTTGGTGCATGAATATTCGTGTAAGTGCAACCCTGATTCATATGAGGACATTTTTCTAATACCATTTTTCCACATACCGCGTGCTTCATGATGCACAAGTATTCTTTGCCGATTTCTTCATTGGTTTCTCGTGAAAACCATCGCACGGATGTCTTTAGAGCTTAGAGAGTGCGTTGATTGTGGTACAAAAGGGTTTCCTCAATTACCAAAGTTGTACCCATAGGCAATATAATTGTAGCTCTTCCCGAGCCGACACATATGAGTCGCTTCGCGATCGTAGTAATCTTTCCAGCGTTCTTCGTGATCGACTGGAAATACTTAGACTCTCTTAAGATGGTATTTGTCGTGCCACTATCAACAATGTGTATCTCTTTCATTTGGGCGCTACACGATTTCTAGATGCAAGGAATATAATTCCAATCAGATAGAGGCAAAAACAATCCAAATATTACTTGCAAAATTGAGAATACTTGGAATAAAGAATAAATTGCGTATTTATTCATGAAAGAAGTATGCTCTTCTAGAGCTACTATTCATTATTCAAAGGAAATGCTAACAACCATAATCTAAAAGAAAATGCGATTCATGCATTAATGGGTTTTGGACTTTCCTTGGCCTAAGACTTCTTTTTCACCCCGCTTGCCCTTTTTCTATGAATGGGCTTTTCACATTGTAGCTATTGGCATTGACTTACGTGCGTGTGCCTCGTCCAGTGATCGCGAGACATAGTTCTTGCGTAGAACATCGTCTTGCGATTCCAAGAACTTGCATTACATCAATCGCCGCTATACTCCTTGTATGCGTCCCGACGATAGCTACGTGCACTGGATAGCATTTGGGTGGAAAGTAGAGAGAGTTTCTCAATCTTCTCCTCATTAGTGATCTTCTTGCCACATAGGGAGAGGTTAGTACAAATCGTGCAAGTCCGGATTGTACTGGCCATCGTTATATAGTCGCAAATCTCAAGCGTACCCAATCTTGCTGTGCTTGGGGCAAGATGGTGCACTTGAGCTTCTCGAACCGCTCAAGTACCAAAGCTTGAGTGCACTCTCCTACCATATATTCATTCTTTAGAGTGGCCGAGAGATGGTGCTCGAGAAAGTCGCGAGCTTGATCGCTACGCTTTCGGCAGATGGGTTTTGCGCCCCGCGAGGACCCTAGACCAATCGCCGAACTGAGCTTCTTGCCCCAAGAACAATCTTTACGTCCGATGCCCAAGTGAGGTAGTTCAATGCATGCAGGCCGCCTCTTCAAACTCACGATTCACGATGCCGGACATCTTCATGATTTCAAAATTCCGACATTAGATTACTGCGTGTAATCTAATAGAAAATGGTTGCAATAAGCATAAAGTACAGAAAATAAATTCATATGCATTGCAATATATTAAATAAAGCAACGGATTCAAATGCATAAAGAAAATTCATAAAATAGAGAAATAGAGCAAGAAAAATTAAAACAGAGCCAAAAAAAATCTTCTTGATTTTCTGGCAATTTTTCAAAAAATTTCTGCAATTTTTCTGTATTTTTTTTTTTTTTCTTCTTCTTCTTTTTTTTCTTTTCTTTTCTTTCTTTTCTTTTCTTTTCCTTTCTTTTTTTTCTTTGTTTTCTTCCGCCGAATGGCTTCAAGAGCCATTCCTTTTCCCCGGCCTTTGGGCCTTGGTCCACCTTCAAGAAGACATCAAGTGGCTTACGGCTTCTACGCGCTACTTCCCACGCGCCATCCATTCGCCGCCTCCATGCTTCCACGCCGCCGCTTCCACGATCTTGCGACGCCAGCCGCTTTCCTGCGCCGACGCCACCTTCATGGCCTCTAGGCGACGGCAGCACAAAATGGGCTACGGGTGGCCTACGGCGCTTGCGCGGACGGCGGGCGCGCGAGCTGGTCATGAGCCGCCGACGGAGCGCCAAGACGGGCGCGGCGAAGCCGGGCTGCGAGCCGGCGACGGCTGCCGAGGCGGGCGCTCGTCTTGCGGCGTGCGGTGCCGGAAGCTCAGCGCGGCGCGGCGAGCGATCGAGCCTCGCGATCACGAGGCCGAGGCCGGCGACACACATTGCGGCGTCGAGCGGCTGGCGAGGCTTGGTGCTGGCAGGCTGAAGTCTTCGTTGCGCACCGGTAAGCCGCGGCGCAGCAGGCGTCTTGTGGCGCGAAGGCGGCGCAGCCGCGAAGGCGGCGTCGGCTGAGGCGGCACACGGCATGAAGCATGGCGGCGAGACGCGCGGCGGCGCAGAATCGCCGAGCGACGCAGCCGTAGCCGCTGGCGATGCGCGCGGAGGCGAGGTCGACAGTGGCGGTGGCCGCGAGCCGCGTGGGCACGTCGGTGCGCGCCGGCCGGCGCGGCACGGCGGCGAGGAGCGCTTGCCGGACGTTGAGGCCGAGGCGCGCTGCGGCGGCAGCGCGAGGCCGAGGCCGTGCCGGTGGAGCGACGAGGTGGCGCTTCGCGCGCGGCGCAGGTGGCGACGCTGGTCGCGGCGAGGCGACGCGCAATAAAGAACTCGGCCGGCGACGCTGCACGCTAGCGCTGGCTGAGGCGGCAGACTCCATGCCTGGGAACCGAGGCGGCGGACGCGGGCGCCGCCGCTGGCGCGGCATGGTTGGAGCGAGAGCGGCGCATCAGACGGCCCGTCTTGCGCGCGCGGCGACGCTTCGAGCGATCATCGGCAAGCGGCGTCGGTGCAGCGCGCGCGTAGTGGCTTGCGTGCATGGCGGCCATGGACGGCGTGGCCGACCAGCGGTGCTCCTCGCTTGCGCCGAGGCGCACGGGCCAGTCGTGCGCGCGTCGTAACGCTTGGCGATGGCCGGCGACGATCGGCGCTTCAAGCGCTTATCCGACGGCCAGGCGTAGTGCTTCGCACATGCTGCCATGTTCTTCTTCTTCTTTTTTGTGATGCTTAATCAGAGCTTCATGTCTGGTAACTTCGAGCGATCATCGTGGTGGCCGTGCCACATGACACGAAAAACGAACAATATGCGTGAGGATAGATGCATGCGTAGAAAACGACAAGCGCCTAGATTCAATCGCAAAATCCCCACCTTCTCACCTTTCAATCGATCTCCGTAGAGCAATTCGTGGCGATAACGTGTTGAGGAACCTCGCATCGAATAGTCCGGGTTCCCAGAACTGAAGTGGAGAAACGAAAGAGAGAGAGACACGTGTTTAGGGAGAGCAACAATGGAATTCTTTATTGCTAATGAATCCATGTACATAGGGGGGACCCCTCCTCCTTTTATAACTTTCCTCTAGGGTTTCGACCAAGGGTCCACATGGGCCTTCAATGGGCTTTTAGGGTTTCTTAACATCTCTATCCATCAAGTCAAAATTTTCTGTCCTGATTTTATATTGATGGAATACTTACCACTGTCACTCATTATCAGGTTGAAAAACAATGCCAGATCTTCCCTTGAGTCTAACAGGAAGAATGTTTATGCTGAGTCAACTGATCCATTAATATTAGCCAAGTCGTCCACAAGAATTGCTATACTAGGAGTTTCGGTATTAACATCAAATGTAAGGTTCATTTAGACACATTTTCATTTCATAGATCTTTACACGGAGGTAATTGATGATCTTGTATGTTGTCATGTACTTGCATCGAACAAGATAAACAAAAGGTTGATGAAGAAAAATAAGCAAAATATATGTAATATTGTGAAAAAATAAAATATAACTATTGCTTAGTTATTCATCACTTAATATTTCGCAAATATAATCCAAAAGATCAATATTTAAGTTAAATCAGCGTACAAACAAGCCTTCAAAACTCTCAAGGTTATTTCACTCATTTAAACACCACTACAAGAAGAATAGACTAACTTACTACCCGTTTACCAAAGCTTCTCAAGAAAAGCTACGATTGTTACCATCTGTTGCTTTTGACCCAATAAACCAAAAATCAATTTTATTATTAACCGCTGACCCCAAATAGGGCCTAAATAATGAAGAGAGAAAAAGAATAAGAGAAGGAAAAGAAAGAAAAAAGCAAAATAGAAAAACAAGAAAAGTTAGGTTTAAATAAATCAGCTAAAATAATAAATATATGTCTATGTCAAAAAGAAAATCAATTTAAATCAGTTGAAACCTGTTAAAAATGATGAAATCAGTTAAATTGGTCGGTCGAGCTATTAAATAAAGTGCGATCGTATAAAATCGAATTAAGCTCTAAAAATCACAAAGTTAATTTTATAAATCTCAAAATAATAGGAAGAGCACAATGGACCACTTAAAACATGCAAAACTTAATTGCCGCTAATATGGCATTTATGTAATTTTAGAAAATAAATCAAATTGGATTGCGAATCCGCAATCGGGTGAAGACGAGTATTTTGATCAAAATCCAGGCAAGCAATCCATGACCATCATATTTTAATATCAATGTTTTATTTGGAATATACGTGGTATCATTGGTGCATGGAAAAATATTGTTTTAAACAAATCCAAATCGGTTGGTTGGATTAAGTGCGGATGCAGTTGTAATTGTGAATTTTAACTCAACCGACGGGTGTGGTCAGAGTGAGTTGTTAATTGGTGGGTAGAGGGTGCCAGGAGTGAGGTAATGCCGGTGGGACCCTCTACGTAGGATATAATATAAGGATAAAACCATTATATTCGGACAATGAGTTGTATTTAATCGTATCAATCATAGTGTATGGAAACAACCAAAAAAGGTTGCCGGATGCCTAGTGAATGTGTATGTTGATAACCGGTAATAGTTATTTGACGATATATTTAAAGCCTGGATGAGTATCTCTGATTGTCGTGGTAGAGATCAACTGGTTCCCAATGTCTCAGTACATCTGAATTGAGTTGTAGCACAACTAGTAAGTGGTTAGAGGGATATGAGGACCTTGATTGTCGTGGCAAGGTACAATTGGCTAACCTAGGTCATAGTGCCACTCAGACTTGAAGCGTATAACTGGAAGGGGTTAAGGTGGAGATTCTAAATACCAGAGTAGTGATAACACATTCTGTGTTCTCAACAAATGTTAAGTTCGCTATGGGTAAAGTGATAAAAACCCTGTGTAAAGTACAAAATCATGAATTTATGTTTGTCTCCTGGATTGAAGGCTACAGAAGCTCTCTTATCTACGAGTGCTAGTAGCAATTTCTCAAATTAAAAGTTGAAACAAGATTTTCTTAACAAAACCTATTTTCGTTATTTGGTTATGAGGAATGGTTTTGTGGGATGGAACCGGTATTGGTTTCGGTTGACAAAACTCATAAATGCATAATTCGTACTAATGCTTGCTGAGTACATCTTTGTACTTATCCTTTGTCTACCGTCTATTTTCTTAGACTCTGATTGCTATGAATGTTCCGATGAAGAATGACTGGATGATCACTCGCAGGAGTTAGGTGATGAGGAGGTCGAGTTCAACCTAGAGGATTTGGTGGAGTAGAGGCCTTTACAATAAAGACCACCGCTCTCAATATATGTAAATTAAATGTTGTAATAACTTTTGCTGTAAATTATATAATGAGACAGGTGAAAGAGATGATACTGTGTCTAAAAGGTAATAAAGTTCTTGTAAAATCTCTAATTAGTGTTCTTCTGTAACAATCTGAAATAGCGTGATAACTAATAAATTGTTTGGTGGACAAACTATTAGTTAAGATACATTGATCAGTATAATTAACAAGGGATTAATAACACCAACATAGTTATTATCTAAGATTAATTATACGAGTCACTACAATAAACCTCCAAAAAAAATTCCTTCCCTCCATTGTTCCACATCCAAAATTGATCTCCCCCCAGCCAAAGAACACAGACAGAAACTTGAGCAAGAAAAACCAAATGTAGAAGATTTGGAACAAGGTAATTGCGGAACCAGAACATCAGTAGCATATGATAGTAGAGAATGGCCCAACTTTGTTAATACCGAAAGCACATGACTCGGCAAACACCAGATTTGCACATGGGCGTCAGAACAAAGAAGCAAACACTAAACTAAGCACAGGTTCTAGAACGATCCAACCCATCAACCAACTACTGCAACTACTACCACCACGGTACCACCCTATGGAACTAAGCACAGAACCTAAATCAACTGGAGATTTTTCCTCTTCGCATCCTCTCCAACTTCTTGACCGCGAGCCAAGACTTTTGCCACAGCCAGTCGGTCCTCAGCCGCCGAAGCCGTAGAGTGTGCGGCCCTGGCGCTTGAGCGCGTAGACGACGTCCATGGCGGTAACGGTCTTGCGGCGGGCGTGCTCCGTGTAGGTGACGGCGTCGCGGATGACGTTCTCCAGGAAGATCTTGAGCACGCCGCGGGTCTCCTCGTAGATCAGCCCCGAGATGCGCTTCACGCCGCCCCTCCGTGCCAACCTCCGGATCGCCGGCTTGGTGATACCCTGGATGTTGTCGCGCAGGACCTTGCGGTGGCGCTTCGCGCCGCCCTTGCCCAGCCCCTTGCCGCCCTTTCCGCGCCCCGACATGGCTGCTCGCTCGAACTCGGAGAGGACAGGAACCTGGAATCCAATCAAAAAGCCTATCACCCATCAGATTCGAGCCATATTATTGAACAGAAATGCGGCACACGGGGCAAATTGGAGCTCAGCGCCTACCTTCAGGAGAGGGGAATTGGGGATTTTGGACTGGGATTCGGTGGGTGGGAGCGATGAGTGCGAGAAGGCGGAGGGGAGAAGGGATATTTAAAGGGAAGTGGGGGCTGTGGAGGCGGCTTGCGCCGTTCGATGGAGAGGGAACGGGCGGGTGGGATTGGGAGTTCGAGAGTTGCCGCGGATCGATGACGTGGTCCCAGGCACGGATCGGTGAAATGGCGGGCTAGGTCAGAAATTTCGTATTTTGGGCGCCCAAATTGAATAGTTTTGCGAAAAAATTAGCGGGATAGTGCGGCGATTGCTCTCTGGCTGGTGGGAACGTGAGTTACTGTAATGGTTTTAACGAGTTGTGTACAGTATATCTGGGTTTACGCTGTATGCAATACCACTCATCTATACCCCTTTATAATAATGCATCTAATCAATCTTTTCTACGTCCACCCTAAATAATGCATCTCATTAGAGATAACCTAATGTTCGTCCTCAGAAACTTGCATTCATCAAAATGAACGTCTCAGATCTTTACTCAGTTTTACTCACCGACATCCGATGGCCATTATTTAGTTTGTCTAATTATCCCGCATGGCGCGATAAGACCTCCCCACCTACATATTTGAAGGAGGGAATCAAACAAGGAAATAAATAAGGAGGATCGCATGCAAGAAGAAACCAGATTTGAATTTTTTTATTCAAAATTGTACGTCACTACATATTTGGAAGGAGGGTGAATTAAACAAGGAAATAAGCAGGAGGATCCACATACTGAGGAAACAAGACTTGAATTTTTATTGTCCGGCATTGTGATCGTATTTTTTCAAATATGACCCTTCTCGAGACTTTTTACGGATCTAGCCCCATAGAGTCGAATTTCAACATGCTGGAGGCGTTGAATTTTTATTTTATTTTTATTTTTTACCTACAACCAACCTATCGTGAGTCTTTGCTTAATTTTTTCAATTTTTCTCATGGAACCGTGCCAGTGAAACCATTATTTAATTTTTATCTTTTTCCTGCGGATCCAATGGCCGTGGCGCGATTTATTTTTCCATATTTTTGAAATCATCCTATGGGCACACAAGACATATTCCTCACCTCCAAGCATCAAGGAAAAAGAAACAAACGTCTTGGAATCAAGGAAAAGGAAACAAACGTCTCGAAATGAAAGGATCATACATTACGTCTTTGGGAAAAGGAAAACGGAGATGGGGCAACATGAGGGGAGAACGCAGTCCGAATGGCTCCACGATGCCATCGATGGCTTTTGCCGACGCGGCGAGTTCTTTGGTCGGCGACCTCATGACGCCGTGCCTCGCAAAATTATAATTTAAATTTTTTGAAAATAATTTTATTAAGTACAAAATAATCGAAAGTTTTTTGAGAATTTTTCTAGAATTTTTAACCTAATGTGCTATCTTTTCAAAAATCCTTCTATATTTAAAAAATGAAGGCAACTCATTGTAGCTTCTTCATCGCTGCGGCACTGGAGAAGCTTCTTATCTTCCTCCCTCCATTAAAGCAAGAAAGAAGCTTTAAAGCTCCATCAATCCCGCACCAAATCTCCTCTTTCCATCTATGGTGTTAATTCCCCAAATTTGTGCTCTATTACCAAAATTTTCTCCCAATCGATTTGATCCCAAATTATGGTTTCCATAAATATGCTTGTTTCGGGCTATAAAAGCCGTGAGCTCTTCTCCACCCCATCGCATTGCGTAAATCTCCAAGTGCTCCTCTTGTAAAGATCGCGGATTTTGGAGGTAATCTAAGCCATTACAATCATCTTTCGTGAAATTCACCGCAAGTGACTCCTCCCATGCGCCGCCGGTGTGGGTGATCTCGCCGCACTGCATGCTTGACCCATCGCGACCTTCAGCCACCCCGGCCTTCCTCCCCTTGTTTGGTCAAACCCAGAGCACAGTGCTCTCTGTGGAAGTCGCAAAAATAATCTAAAATCGAAAATTATTTTTTCTTTCTCTTTCTTGATTTAAAATCTTTTGGGAGCCCGTTTTCGCCCATTCGACCTCCATTTAGTTTTGTTTTTCTTTCTAAATTCATTTAAAATTCTAAATTTCTCTTTTATTATTAAGTGTTGTATTCATACTTATCTTCTCATTTAATTGATAAGTGGGGTACTGCCGTCGTAGCGTTAGCACAGGCACTATACTAGTTTTTATAGGATTAATTTTTTATATACCACTGAAATTCGGAAAAAATTCTAGATGTGTGTTTAACACGTGGGATCAGTGCATATATGTCAGTAAAATAATGAGTGACATATAAGAGATGAGTCAAACTCTTAGTGACATAAGAAATTGCCTCTCTTATTTTGCGAGTATACCACTCGAGGTATTCTATACTCCTACGTATGTCAAATCAGTTTTCTTTGTAAATTGTAATGACGGTAATGCTATCAAATAATAATATCGAGTTTTTGAACAAATCTGAAATTTTCCTTGTAGGATTTCTAATATGTTCTATCTTTTTAGATGCTGACATGTTGTTTTAAATTTGAACTTCGAATGGTTTGAGCTTGAATCAACACAAAAAAAAAAGTTTGTGGGTTTGGTCTACGACTCAAGGTTGTGTTTTCTCAACAAGACTACAACCTATTTATCTTCAATTCAATTGTCTTAAAATATGTTTCTCACTTCGATTCTAAAAGTTAGTTTAGAATGCATGAATGCAAGGCATAAGGTACGTAAAAAATACATCAGTTCAAAAGGACTACAGTTTGAGTACTGATCAAAGGTCAATTGACTATGTGCACTAGCTGTGCTCTCGCCTATCAGGATTCAATTCTCGAACGTGTAGTCGTGTTCTCGCCTATCAGAGTTCAAGCCTCGGCTTGACGCTTGTGCTCACCTTCTTATAATAGAAAATGTTAGAGCTCTCGAACTAAATAAAAAAAAAAAGAACGCAGTTTGTAAACAAAGTATCGGGAGAAAACGGGGGAAAAACTACGTAGCTGTTTGGACAGGCTTGCCTCGATCGTACACAAATTAAGGATGGAAAACTGATGTTAGAGTAGATATTTTGATTGTTTACAATTCCTACGAAACCTATCAAAACAAATTTCTACATTCTCCCTTTAAAGTTCCTTTGGACCAAATGGGCCATATATATACCCATTATAATGTGTGTAAGCAAAGTTTTGAACTAAGCTATTTTGATAATCAGAGAGCTACTTTGATTTGTCACACAAAAATGATATCGCTATATTTGTCATGAAAAGAACCTTCTATATCATTATAAATTATATAATTTAATGATGTATAATTAAACCTTTATCAAGTCACGTATTGTCGGGATCCGAATGTGCAAATCCGGACCCTCTGTATATTTTGCACTATTCCAGGATCACGCTAGTGCACACAGACTCAACATTGATAAATATCACAATCATACTTAACGGTAACATAATAAAGACTTCATCAATATTAAATATAACTGTTCGACGACCTTATAGTCAACCTTACATGAAAACGACTCGCAGGGCTAAGACTGAAAGTAAACAAATAGCTGCAGAAATAAACACAAGCGTAGAAATCCTTCAATCTACCACAGTCAACTGACAAGGTTTGCACCTAGTTATTTGCCTCTTCCTGATACTCTTCCTCAAAAGCAAGCATTGCTTCTTCTCCAACTGATGATGTTTGTTGCAAGGGGTGAGTACATAAAGCACTCAACAAGTTGCGCACATAATACAAGTCTAATATACTATATGCATGGCTTAATACAAAAGATAGGCTGACATGGTTAATTTGCATAAACAGTATTCGTAAAAGAATAGCATAAATAGATTGAAAGACAGTAAAACAAATAATAACAATAATACATTTTTTATTTGTTTTCCAATAACCAACTCATAATCTTACTCCACATTTCACATTCATACCCTGTTTCTTTTTAATAAAATCTAACCCTTGACTGTAATCACCGAGCAATGCACAATACCGCGAGCACGGCTATTCGAATAGATTTTATACTCTGCAGAGGATATACACTTTACCCACAAGATACAACCCAACACCATAGAGGTGAGTGATTATAACAAAGTCTTTCCAATGCCTATCTAAACCCAGTACTATCCGCTAAGGTTTCAACACTGGTGGGATTGGTTACCACATCCAGGGCCCCCTTCTTACGTCATGTGAGCACACCCATGCGAAGACTAGTTACCACTACTCGGGCCTCACACCACCACAAATAGTACAAAAGTTTAGAGTAAACAAATTAATCAATTAGGTTTGTCCCATAACAGACATGTGGTTGTATGAATGACTCAGTTCAAATTCTTGCAAGGTTAAGTCCTTAATCGACCAAGGCAAGACTAACTAAAAATCATCATAACCATGAACCAACCATTATCATAAAAAGCAATGCGACTGCCAACGTGCCACATTGGCCCACCACAAATACATGTCACTTGCCTCAGTCTAAATCATTTTGCCACCCAGTTGATTACCATCCACCACGTGCCATCATCAACAACAACAACATTGTGTGACAACACCCGACACATAATTTAATAAACATGTTCAATAATCATTAAGCAAGATTAACCACTTTTACATAAAATGATGACTCGTTGCACGGCTAGACATTCTATTTGTGTTCTAACCAACCACATTGGCAATTATAGCTACCAATTAGTATTAAACTATTCTAGGGTTACAAATGAGATACGACATACGACATGACAAGGTGGATGTAATTCAAAGTGGACAATAACTAACCCCAACATATTTGAAACAACGATACTTGAATTAATATGCAATACTTTGAAACAATATAATATTTAAAACATAGGTTCAACAAAGATCAAAGCACAACATGCCTTCAAACAGCTCTGACTCCTGCTCTCGACCTTGCTCGGATGCTGCCTCCTCAACCACGAACTCACCGAGTGTTGGCGTTTCGAGCACCAGCAAGTAAATTTGTAAGTCTAAGGGGCCGCGCGTTCCCACTCCCTGAATGGTTAGACTCGGAAGCCCAAGATGTATACTGGTTCGGGCCGAGTGTCCCTACTCCAGTTCATGTGGTGGTATTGTATTGTCTTTAGGGCGGATCGTTACACAATGTTTACAAGAGCGAGCCAAGAGCCTTAGCGCAAGAATGCTGGTTGCTTGTGCGTGTGTGTCTCTCTTTCCCCTGGGGGTTCTGCCTCCTTTATCTGATGGGAAGAGGCAGTGTCGGCCCTGAATCTGCAAATCCGGACCCTCTGTGTATACATGTGCGATCCAGGATCACGCTTAGCACACAGACATACTGAGGTTGCACATCACAGCACAAACACAAGGATATAAGAATAAATAGTGCAAACATGTATATAAACCGAGGTTATGCGACCTTATGGTCTCCTTACGAGATAAGTTAGCCACAGGGCTTACATTAATCAAAGTAAAGAAATAGTAGCGGAACATAAGTAAAAGTCGTGGAAGCCTTCATCTTGCCACAGGCAACTGACTGGGCTTGCCCCCTAGTTGTTTGTATCCTCGATGTACTCCTCCCAAACTGGTGTAGTCACCTCCACTGATGTTGGGGTTGAAAGCAAGGTGGGGTGAGTACACAAGGCACTCAACAAGTAATGCACAGAATGCAGCGCTATTACTATATGAGAGCTTATTCCAAAGGATTAGCTTAAATGGTTCTTTTGCATCAAGCAGCATTTTTAACCAATATCTTAGTTAGATTAAAGCAGTGGAACAGTTATACATAATAATAATTTCAAATGGTTTTTCCACGAGGATTCTCGGCTACACCTATACAGATTTCATTTTTAACACTTGGCACACACCACCCTTCCATGTTTTGTTTATGAAAATCTACCCCTTGATGTAATCCCGAGCAATGCTCAATCCGTGAGCACGGCTATTGAATAGTTTTGACACTCTGCGAGAGGTTGTACACTTTACCCACAAGATACTGCCGCCACCACACGTGGTGATTGTCCGCAACAAAGCTTTTCAGAACCTCTACCTTAACCAAAGAACCTCTCCCGTATTGCCTTCGCTATCACTTCCCTCACACGAGGCGAAGTATAGGACCGGCCAATCACCGTTGGATGGGCACCAAGTCGTGAGTAGCAGATCGCTCCCCATACAGATACACCCGTGTCTTGTCACCCCGAGTATCGGAGGAAAGATATCGAACCCTAGTCAACTAGGTGCATCCCATATCGGACATGTGGTTGTACGGGTGACTCGGATCAAAGGCTTGCAAGGTGAAGTCCTTAACAGCACCAAGGCAAGACTTCCAACACTCAACAATGGCACACACCCATTGTGGCACACAGACTCACAACACTCATCAACCCAATGCCACAGGCCCACTGCACACAGCCTCTTGCCACTTGCCCCAGTCTAAATCATTTTCCACCCATTGATTATTGTGCAACACATGCGGCAATAATTCAACATCGATACGGAACACACAGTCGCGGTACCTCAATCTCATCATGTGGCATCATCACACCATTTTTCAAAATACATTCAATATGTCTTTAATCAATATTGTAGCATTTTTAGAAAGAACACTCATGATTCGTTGCAAGGCTAAGCATTTACTCGCGATCTAGCCTCCCGTGTTGGCACAATATTAACATCCAACTAATATAATCAAACTTAGGGTGACAATGATTTAGGGCATACAGTTAATAATTCAAGGTGGCATAACAAAATGGGTTGATTAACTACATTATCCCAAATTAATTTAAATTCATTTTAAATAATTAGCATGCATAGTTTCAAAGCATAAATTACATTTTAAAATCTGGGATCAAAATGATCAAAGCATCACTTGCCTTCAAAGAGTTGCTGGTCGTGTTCCGAAGCTTGGTCTTGAGCGACGAATTCTTCCTCGAAACTTTCCAAGCAAATTTGCGTCACGGCGTACAAACAAAATATACAATAAATAGCTAATACAGAATACTAGATGACCTCAAAAATTCAAATAAAATTCACCATTAAATAGCTCATAATTTTATGAATTTTAGAAATTTGAATCACCCAAATCCGAGTTAAAATGCAAAAGTTATAGTCATTTGAAGTTTGAATAAAATATGAAAATACGAAATTAAGAAAATCCGATTTTTCTGAATTATTTTTATACTGAAATTCGCATATATGACGTCAGCATCGCGTCATGATGACGTCAGCACAGAAATGAATTTCGGTCAAAATATTTTTATATAAAACATATTTATGACGCGTGACGCCAAGACGCGTCGGCCACGCCGCAGGCCGTACCACGCCGCTCTGATCTATGGGTGGGTTCACGGCTCGGCTCACGGTCTCACCGTGGACTCGGTTCACTGAAACGATCTTGACCACGCGCGGCAAGATCCGAACCGTTCGTTGGATCGACGGCTAGATCTCTCACGCGCATCGAGATGCGACCGCGTGCGACACGCGTCAGCGCATCCAACGATCGACCACGCATCCAACGCGGCGACGCCTGGCTCCGCGCCTCCGCGCCGCACATCCGGCGCGCTCGGATCCAACGGCCGAAGACCGCGCCGCCATCGCGACGTCTCGGTTCATGCGGACGACACGCGGCGCAATCGCGACGGTGCACCGAAATCGACGGGTGGATCTCGGTCTCGCCCCGATCAAAATGCCCACGCGTCAACACGTGATTTGGCGAGGTGCGGTGCCATCTCGCCGCACGTTCAAATCAACGACGCGGATCCTTAGGGCAAAACCAGATCCAATCTCTACCGTTTAGATCTAATCTAACGCCTACTGGTACCGAGTGTTTACTATTCGGCCGCCACGCGGCACAATCTCACGCGCTCACTAACGATCCAACGGCTAAGACAAAAACACAACGCAGAAACTAGATCTAATCCAAGCCGTTCAATCCGGATCTAGCAGTGCATGATCTACTCTGAAGAACACAAAGAAGGGTGACGTGGGACGAACCGAAGCGTCGCGATGAAGATCGGACGGACGACGAAGCTTCGGTGAAAGCGATGGCGGCGCAGAAGAAAAGGCTGCGAGTCGAGGAAGATGACGCACCACGCGCTACTGAGGCTTCTCCGGCGTGATGAAGTGGCTCGTTCGACGCGGCGGCGGATGAAGGATTACTCCGATGACCTTGGCGGCGGCGGAGAGAAACGGCGCAAAGCAAGCGGCGAAAAAAAACGGCGGCACAAAGAAGCAACTTCTGGCGAGCTCAGACGGGCGCTAGAGGAGTCTCGGCGTGCGTCGAGGAGTCAAAGATGCGGAGTGAAAACCTCGCACGGCGCCTTCAGCGGGGACTTAAGGGCTGCCTCGGCGGCGCGAAAGCGGCGGCGGAAGTCACGGCCATCAACGCCACATCTCTCCGATGATCTCGCGGGGACGAAGCGGCGTGGCGCGATCTCGTGCGTTCGTGCGCGGCGATCAGAAGGCTCAGCGCACGGCGACGTGGCACACGCCGCAGCGTGCGATCCGGATCGGATGGCTTGGGCTAAGCGCGCTAGGGTTTTGTGAGGCGGCTGCGACACGCGCCGAGAATGGGCTCGGCCCATTACATTCATGTGATTTTAAAACATTTCACATTTAAAATAATTCTAGAAATTCAATTAAATCATTTGGGGCTTTTAAAATAGCAGAAAAATTCTAGAAAAATTCCAGAAATTACTTTGAGATATTTAGAACTCAATTAAAAAATTTTCAATAAAACTTTGCAAAAACTTTTCCATTATTCAATTTTTTCAAGAAAAGCCCTATTTGAATAAATCCAATTAAATTTAAATAAATTTCAAAATTTCTCAAAAATCAAAAATACTTCAAACTTTTAAATTAGAGCAAAAATTAGGGTTATTCTGAGGTTACATCGAGTAGGGAAGGCGAGGTGACCTATCTTTGAGAGCTTTGGTCCTTCGATTGTCATTTGGTCACCGCTTCGTCTTGCCCTGTTGGTCGTAGCCTTGTTGGGCGAGCGGTTAGGCGCTTTCGTTGGGAAATGGCGCACCTTATACGTGAGCACGATGAGTGTTGGCGTTGCGTGTATAATGTTGGTCTTTGCCTCGGAGGTGCGTGCTTTCGTGTCGTCACGTGGCCGGTCGATGGGGATCGAAGCTTGACTTGGTGACCATTAAACCATCTTGGGAAGGGCCACCTACTTTCGTGCTGATCGCCGATTGACCCGTCCATGGGGCGCGTGGTCGGGCGGTGGAGACCGACACGCGCCCTTGGCGGAGGTTGCCTTGGTTCGATCGGTCGGGGATCCGACCTCTGCGTAGGTCGGGATGCATCTTGGTCGGTCGGGGATCCCGTCCCGTGCTGAGGTCGGGAGCCACGCTTGGTGGTCGGGGATCCGTCCGCTGCGGAGGTCGGGATCCTGGCTTGGTGGTCGGGATCTCGTCCGTGCGGAGGTCGGGAGCCACAGCAGTCGGGGATGCCTACCCGATCGGTCGGGAATGGGCGTCTGTGCGGCCTTGCAGTGCTTTTGGTCGATGGCGGGCTGGAGCGGCTGTTGGCTTGAGCTATGCTTGAGCAGCCCGCTCGTCACACTGGGCCGTTAGGGTACCCACGGTATGAGTATTCGTCGATAGCCCCGAACCCCGAGTGAGTTGGCAGATTCGGTTGGGGTTAAGCTTGAATGTGAATGGCGGCCCAGGCCCGCTTGGTCGGTCCGTCCGACTAGGTCGGTGGTTTCGCGGATGTACCTCAACGTATTCGGCAGTTGCCACGGAACTTACGGGGCATTGAAGCCGCG
This sequence comes from Otatea glauca, assembly GCA_036346275.1. NCBI lineage: Eukaryota > Viridiplantae > Streptophyta > Magnoliopsida > Poales > Poaceae > Otatea > Otatea glauca. Next base: position 74,890,005 of record CM070711.1, read on the forward strand.
GGGATTTTAATCGCCGTTCGCGCGTCGCGCATGGCTTGGTGCACCTTGCCCGCTTGTCTTCTTGATCGCCGGGTTACGGTGAAGGCGCCATTTTTGGCGCTTGTATTTATTGCGAGAGCGTTCGATCTCCCTCTCGTTTGGGTATAAAAGGGCGCCGCCGCTTGTTTGAGTGATTGTCCCCAAATAAGAGTCCTCTTTTGCAATCTTCTAAATGGCGAGGCATCCACCGATCTTGACTTTGGTGATGGCGAAGAGGTAGAGGAAGAAGATCCTGGCGAGCTCATTTGAGCACGACCGAGGCGATGGCCGAGCTCACGGAGGAAGAGGAGGCCGTGGCGTGTGACTTCGCCGGCCGTCGGCGCGTTGCTTAGGGTCGATCGAAGCTCTTGGTGGCGGCCCTCTGAAAGCGATAAGCGCGGTCGCGCATGGTAGCCGTCGATCGTGATGCTGGCGGGATTCCTGTACCGGTCGCCATTGTTGGCGGGCTGGCGCAAGCGGACCCGAATTTGTAGCCGTCAGTAGCATCGCGATCTTTGCGCGCATTGATGCTCAAGATATGATACACAGTGCGAAATAGCTCCGCCATATCTTGTAGCCTTGCGTAGTGCTTGAGCCTGCCGGGCACCTCATGTAACATGGTGTAAAGTTTGAGCCTGTTGGCCTATAATGAAATCTCCTTTTTCCTTATAACTGTCTTTGCAATGAGCTTGTTTTGATTATTTCCCAACTTGGCCCTCGAGAATCGGTAATTGGCAGGTGATTGCTTCTTTTCGAGTCGGCGGCGCGGCGTCGCGAACTTTTCGCGAGGTTGGTGTCAGGAGTGCTTGTTTAACGTCGTAGCTAGGCCGTGCCTTGGTGGCGAGGCGGCCGGATGCCTCTTCGTGAGGTTGGGTGTCCAAGTGCTCGTTTAACGTCGTAGCTAGACCGTGCCTTGGTCGGCGAGGGCGACCGGATGCCTCTTCGTGAGGTTGGTGTCCGAGTGCTCGTTTAACGTCGTAGCTAGACCGTGCCTTGGTCGGGGGACGACCGGATGCCTCTTCGTGAGGTTCGGGTGTCCGAGTGCTCGTTTAACGTCGTAGCTATACCGTGCCTTGGTCGGCAAGGGACGACCGGATGCCTCTTCGTGAGGTTCGGGTGTCCGAGTGCTCGTTTAACGTCGTAGCTAAACCGTGCCTTGGTCGGCGGGGACGGCCGGATGCCTCTTCGTGAGGTTCGGGTGTCAGGAGTGCTCGTTTAACGTCGTAGCTAGACCGTGCCTTGGTCGGCAGGGACGACCGCATGCCTCTTCGTGAGGTTCGGGTGTCTGAGTGCTCGTTTAACGTCGTAGCTAGACCGTGCCTTGGTCGGTAGGGACGACCGTATGCCTCTTCGTGAGGTTCGGGTGTCAGTGCTCGTTTAACGTCGTAGATAGGCCGTGCCTTGGTCGGCGAGGATGGCCGTATGCCTCTTCGTGAGGTTGGTGTCAGAGTGCTCGTTTAACGTCGTAGCTAGACCGTGCCTTGGTCGGCGAGGGACGGCCGGATGCCTCTTCGTGAGGTTGGTGTCCGAGTGCTCGCTTAACGTCGTAGGCGGTCGTGGCTCGTTTCGGCGTGGCGGGCGTGGCTCGTTTCGTCGTAGATGGGCGTGGCTCGTTTACGTCGTGGCCGGGCGTGGGGCATCCATCCGAGTCCTCGTCCGTGCGAGGTAGGCTGAGGAAGGCGGCCGTCGTCTATCCCACACGTATACCCGTCGCGGTGTGGGACACGGAGGGGTGGCGGCGCGTGTCTACCGCGTTGGTTGACGCAGCGTGCTCGTGGAGCTAATAACGGTGGTCAGAGTGGGTTACGGGAGGTCCGCCCAGGGGACCCTTCCGAGGCGATGGTCCCAGTAGGGTGTCACAGCCTGTGGTGGGCGACCCATAGAAACCTTTCTTTACTCGATCCGTGTCGGACCACTGGGTCGTCGCCCGACCGAGGCACGGTGGCCGCCGCCATCGATGAGCTCCGGGAGAGTGTGAAGTATGGTCTCGGACATGAGTAGAGCGATTGGGTCGTCGGTAGACCTAACGTGGGGATCACCGGGACTCGCCTCAAACCCGTCCTTTGCTCGATTTTTCTTTGGGGCGGCCTTATGTCCATCGGTGGAATAGGCCTTTAGAACCCACGACTCTCGGTGGGCCCACAGCTCGAGCTATCGAGCTCTCGCCGTTCTGGCCGCGCGATGGCCAATGAGCCCGCCGCAACGCCCGAGGGCAACCGTCTGGCTCGGCGGAGGCAGAGAGGTCACAGGGACGCCTTGCTTTCGGCGGTGTCTTTCGGCTTCGCGACCTGTCGAGGATTAAACGAGGAGAAATTGGAAATCGGGAGTTACTAGGCGCCCGCGCGCAGAGCGGCAGTGTCTGCGACGCCGCTCGAGTGCTTGTTCGGTCGGCGCGCTTCGTCTTCTATCATCGTCATTGCAGGGCGTTCTCGGCGATCATGCGCTCTTGCCTTCCTCATCTTCCAGCCCTTTGCCTAAGACAAGAAAAAGCAAAAAAGAGCCTTCTCCCTTCCTCACCTTTCCGCCGTCTTTTCGCGAGGATGTCGTGGCCGGAGTGCTCTGCCCAGGCCAGCCGTGCGCTCGGCTTAGTGAAGAAAGGCTTCCTCCTTGCGCAGGATCTCTCTCACTGGAGGGTGCCGACGGGGGTCGCCGCCCCTTCACCGGGGGACGACGAGGTCGTTGTGCCTGCCTCGTTCTTCGAGCGCGACTTCGGCCTGCCGCTGCACCCGTTCGTCCGAGGGCTGCTCTTCCACTACAAGGCAGAGGTACACCATCTCAACCCCAATGGGGTCCTCCACATCGCCATTTTTATCACGCTTTGTGAGGCCTTCTTGGGGATCGAGCACCTTGGCGTGGAGGTATTTTTTCCAAGTAAGGCTCTGGAAGGTCAAGCCAGCGGATGCTACGGCGCCCATCGGCGGCCTGGCCCTCCAAATTCGGGCCGGCCGGAGCTCGGAGTACCTCGACGTCAAGCTACCATCGTCCAACAAGGGATGGCGTTCTGAGTGGTTTTATGTCCGGAACGTCGGAGACAGCGCCCCGCCATTCACCGGCAAGCTTCCTGTGGCGGGGGAAGAATGGACCTGGGGTGCTGACAAGAAGGAGAAGAAGAAAGTGGCCCCAGTCGTGAGCGGTCGGGGCTCTAAAGAGCGAGACGCTCACCAGGGACGTCGTCGTGCGTGCCTTCATGGGGATCTGCGTGCAACCCCTCATGCAAGTGCGCCCTTGTTCCGGTATGAGGCGTCCAGAGCAAGATGAGGATGGCGGAGCCCGAGCTCGACGCGGCCGAGGTCGGCTTCGGGTGGCCGCCGTTCTGGCGAGCGCTCATCGAGGCTGCGGCCACCCGAGCCATTCTCGGCAGCCCCCCCCAAATTTGGTAGGTTGGGCGGACTTCTCTCGCCTCTCTCTTCCCTTTGCCTTTGGTGCCCGGTCGACCGGTGTTTTTGCATCTTCTAGGGGCTCTCGGGAATGGTCTCGGGCGTTGCTCCCGGGAGAAGGCGTCGAGGCGGCCGTCTCGGAGGCAAGCGGCTTGACTCCTCCGCAAGAAGCGGAAGGAGGAGAGAAGAAGAAGAAGAAGGAGCGGCGAGGGCAGCGCGTGGTGAGCGTGTGTCCGAGACCATCGGCTGGAGGCGACCTCCACCGCAATGGCCGGGCAGCCCGGTCACCCATACCGTGGGTTCTTCTCCGACTTCGTCGGCCGGAGGTGGCCAGCGGGGCCCGACGGAGGCGGCTAACAGAACCACATGGCCGAGGCCCCGGCGGAGGGCGGCCGTCGCGGTCGGCGTCGTCGTCGTGCCTCGATGGGCGCCCCTTGTGGAAGCGGTTTGAAGCGCCGCGGATCTGCCCAGAGGGGGGCCGGCAAAGAGGCGCGCTGCGCGCACCCGCTCGGCTCGATAAGTACTCCTTTTCCCTTGCTTGAACATTGTTGCCACAAAGCTGCCGAGCGGCTCCTAAGTGCTTCGGTGTCTGCGGCGCCTATCTGAGTGTGTGTGGCCGATGTTGCGCGCGCGCCCGTGGTAGCTCGCAAGGGCAGCGCCGTTCTGCCCGGAGGAGTCGCCTGCGGTGGCGGGCGCTGCGGATCAGTCTTGGGGCGCCCAGGTTAGCGGTGGTCGTGCCTGCGCGGCCGAGCTAGAGGCGTGCCAAGCGCTTCGCCATCGGAGGGCCAGGGCCTCGCTCGAGGCGAGGTCGGTGAGAGCTCCGCCGCCTCCATTGGGACGCCGCCGGGTGGCGCGATCGTCGTTCTGAGAGGAAGACGGCGCTACCCGCGAGCTCATTGGCGAGAGCGGTGCCGGTCTGGTCTTTGGAGACGCCCGACCTCATGCCTCAAGGGAGGTATCGGTCGAGGCCCTGGCCTTGGTCGCCGAGGGATTCAGGGGCCAATTCCACCACCCTTGCCCGTGGGGGCACGGTCGGGTGGCGTCCCATCCGAGCAGGCGATCGAGGGCTGTTGCCGGTATGGCCCGTGGGTCGAGGACCTTGGGGCGGAGGAGGCGAGTGGGCCGCCCTCGGCAAAGCGCTCGGGGCGCCAGGCGAGATGGGCGGATCTGTAAGGTTTGGCTCTCGCTCTCGAATCCTCCGTGAGGCGTTGGGCGTGATGGTCGGGAGTCCGGCGGATTAGCATGGTAAGTTGATCGGGCTTGGCCTCTCGTACCTTGATGAATTCTTGGCGAGGCCGAGGAGTGTCGCATTTTGTAGCATCTGCGAGCTCGCTTCGTGAGCAAGGTGAGCTCCTCTGGCGCTCGGACACCCGGTGGTGGCTGCTTGTGGAGAATGCAATGTTGCGCTGCGCCAGAGCTACGCATGAGCTCAAGAGGCTTTGACCATCGGGCGGGTGGGCGGCGGAGACCCGCCAAGAGCTGGATCGAGCCTCGAAGGCCCTCTTGGCGCACAGGGGCCAAGTCTCTAAAGGCGGTGGCGGAACTCGAGTCCCTCTGGCGGAGGTGCGGCGCCAAGGATCTGCCGTCACTGCCGGAGGGCCGCGCTAAGCTATGAGCGACCCGTCTGCGACGCAGCGGACCAGGAGGACGGACGAGCGCCGAGCCGAAATGCGTTACGGCGGAGAGCGCTCGGAAGGGCGCTTCCTTGAGGACCTCATCTGAGGCAATCGGGGAAGAAACCAGCGGCTTAGCGAGCTCTGCGGCCGGTAAGTGTCTCAATTCCTTGGTCAGTTCGCGGTAGCGACTCATAAGGCGTGCTCATCAGAGATGTTGTGATCCATGAGCTGCGAAGAATCGGCGTCGCTATAGAGTGCGGACGGACGCCACGAAGGCTCGTGGACGCAGGCGGTCACGGGCGGCGCGGGCGGCGGCGTGAAGGTAGCCGAAGGTGGTCGGGCCGAGTGGCGCGGGCTGGAGGCCCGCCGCAAGGCCGGCCGACATGTCGTGATCGGGTCCTTGGGCAGTGGTGGGCTGGCGCTCGCCCCATCTTTGGCTCGAGTCTTGGGGCGCGTTGAGAGCGCCGACCGTAGGTGCGCGACGGAGCTTCCTCTGCGGCCGGTCAATACCGTCTCCACTACGGCCAGTATCGACCTTGCGGTGGTGGCGTGGCGTCGCTGGGAACCGAACCGACGACGAGATCGACAGGTTCGAGCTCCAAGTTGAGCCGAACGCTCGGGAGATCATCAGCCACATCTCGCCGCAGAGTGCCCTCCAAGAAGAATAAGTAGAAGTTAGATTCATACCCCTTTATTGTGAAGACTATTGTTCGTAAATAATCTTAAGCTTAGCAAGTTCCAGTATGTCTCCTGCCCTCTTTTATGTCATGGTGGGCGCTCGCCGGGTCATAATGTAAGGACCAGGGGTCTTATGCGCGGGTCGGGTCGCCGGGAGGCGGAGAGGATAGGAACTTTTGGCTATGCAACAGTTACACGCACTTGTGAGGGATAGTAATGTTCCCAACTGGCCAAAGATCGTTCCACTCGGGCATTTCATTCTTCCGCTAAGTGCTACTTGCAACCGTAGCCGCTGGGGCGTAGGCCGTAGCACTCGGGTCGAGAGGGTTACCACTCGGGATGAACCTCGTGACCGATCGGGTCACCGACCGCATGGTAGCGTGAGTTAGCCTAGTTTGCGTGGGGAGAGTGTTCCGACCGACCAAAGGTCACCATTTCGGTACTTCCTTCTTCCGCAAAGTGCTACTTAGCAGCAGTGGCCATTGGGGAGTAGGCGTAGGACTCGGTCGAGAGGGTTACCGCAGGAAAGACCTCGTGACCGGTCGGGTCCACCGACCCGCATAGGCATCGACGAGCGACCATTAATGGGGCGCCATGGCAGCCCCGCGTCGCGCGGCGACCAGTGCTCGGAAGGAGAAGTAAAGGCGGCGCAAGGAATAAGAAAGGACTTAGGGATAGAAGCGCCTTAACTTTTCTATGTTCCAAGCGTTGGGGAGGGCGCGACCATTCGTGTCCCTGGTCGAAGGTGCGGGCGAAGAACCTGCGACGGTGAAGGGGCCTTCCAGTGGCGAGCTTGTGCTTGTCTTTCTTGGTGCGGACCGACGCGAGGACCAGTCGCGCCGTGAAGGATCGCCCTCGAACTGGCGGTGTGGTAACGCCGCGAGCTTGTTGATACTTGGCGATCATAGAATGGCTACATCGCGCGCCTCGCCAAGGTGGTCGATGGCGTCTGCTGCGAGCGAGCCCGAGCCTCGTCGGCTTGTAGTCTTGGGGCGTCGTATTTGGTCGGTTGGTAGGGCGGCTTCAACACCGAACACCATGAAACGGTGAAAACCGATCGCCGAGTCGGTGTGGTCCGCAAGCTCCAAGGACGGAGGTAGCTCGGCCACCCATCGCCTGCGAAATGCTTGATCGGTGAAGATCCGTGGCTTGAGTCCTTGGAGGATCATGCCGTTTTGCGCGTTCGACTGGCCGTTAGTCCGCGGATGGGCCCGGTACGCCTAATCACGCGGATGTTGAAGTCGTCGCAGAACTCGAGAACTCCTTCCCGTGAGCTGCGTCCGTTGTCGGTGATGATAGAGTTCGGGACTCCAAGCGAAAGATGATGTCGCGGAAGAAGGTGGCGCTTATACCGGCGTGGCGCTCACGACCGAAGCAGCCTCTATCCACTTGTTGAACTTGTCCACCGCGACGAAGAGATGAGTAAAGCCCCGGCGCTTTCTTGAAGGGCCCGACGGATCGAGTCCCCATCTGCAAGCGGCCATGTGATGGGGATCGTCGCAAGGCTGGTAGCGGATGCATCTGCCAGGCGAAGAATTGGCATCCTTTGCGGTCGCGTACAATCCGCTTTCGGCGTCGGACGCGGCGGTCGGCGATGAAATCTTGTCGAAAGGCTTTTCCTACGAGGCCGGGCGCGACATGGTGACCGCAGACTCGCCATGGATATCGGCGATGAATTGTTTCCCTTGGTCGGCGAGCGCACCTCAGGAGAACCCGGAGGACTCCTTTGTAAAGTGCGGCCCGACCATGACGAAAGATTCGCCGACGACGCGGTAGGCGCAGGGCCTCGGTCGGTCGATGAAGCGACCCGTCCGTCAGACGGGTGATAAAAGGTTTCCTCCAGTCGGATTCAGTTGTTAGCACGCTGCGGCCCGACCCGGCCAGGTGCACGCCCGACCGCCCGGTGGTTGGAGTGACCGTGCTCGGCAGGTCGGGAGACCGCTCGGTCACCGTGTCCAGCGGGCGGAGGGTCGCGAAGGTCGCAGACGAAGATCCCAGGTGGGACTAGCCCTCTGCTGGAGGCAAGATTAGCTAGTATCGGCCTCACCGTTGTAGCGTCTGTAGCTATGGTGGAGCTCAAAACCCTTGAACTGCTCTTCGAGCCTGCGCACTTCTTGACGATGCAGCGGCCATGCGGGAGTCTCGGGGCTCGCAGCCTTCATGACTGATCGGCGACAAGCTTGGAGTCCCGTGGACGTAAGTCGGCGGCCGAGGTCGGCGGCGATCCGGAGACCATTGGCGAGCCTCGTGCTCGGCGATGTTGTTGGTCGCGTCGAAGAGCAACGATGGCGTGTTGAAAGTCTGTTCCCGGCGGAAATGATGGCGACTCTGCGCGCGCATCGTTCTTAGTGTAGGACCCATCGAAGTACATCGTCCGATGCTAAGGGTCTTGCGCCGGTGGCGCTGGGCTTCGATCACTCGGCGACAAAGTCGGCGGGGCACGTGACTTGATCGCCGTTCGAGGGCGTATGTTATGCCGTGACCGTGAGCTCGGCGCCCACTTAGCTATCCTCCCGGCGTCGCGGTTGTGGACAATCTCGTCGGCGAGGCGTGGTCACCACGGTGATGGCGTCTTGGTTGAAGTAATGGGCGAGCTTTCTTTTGGTGATGAGCACCGCGTAAGCGGCTCTGCACTGTGGTGCGAGCCTTGGACTCGAAAGCACCTCGTTGATGAAGTAGGCGCCGTTGTACCTTGAGTTCACGGCCCTCTTCCGCTTCGTTCCACCACAAGGGCGCTCTCACGACTTGGGCGATGGCGGCGATGTAGAGGAGGCGGGTTCACTGGCCGGCGACCGGGGCCGGAGGTGAGGACAAGAAGGCTTTCAGCGGGTGAGGTCTCTGAGCCTCTGGGTCAGTGAAGCGGTCGGATTTCTTAGCGACTGTAGAAGCGGCAAGCGCTCGCCAAGGCGAGACACGAAACGGCTCAAGACCGCGAGGCATCCGGTTAGCCTCTGGACTCCTTTAAGGTTGCCAATTGGGCCCATCCTTACGATCGCCGAGATCTTCTCCTGGTTGGCCTCGATGCCGCGCTCGGAGATAATGAAACCGAGGAGCTTCCCCTTGGGGACCCCGAAGACGCACTTGTCAGGGTTGAGTTTTATGCGGAACCGCCGGAGGTTCGTGAAGGTCTCCCCTAGGTCGGTGATGAGGTCGCCGGCCTTCCTGGTCTTCACGACGATGTCGTCGACGTACGCCTCAATGTTGCGGCCGATCTGGTCGTTGAAACACGTTTGCATACATCATTTGGTATGTAGCGCCGCATTTTTAGACCGAGCGGCATTGTTATGTAGCAGAATGAGCCAAACGGAGTGATGAAGGAGGTTGCGAGCTGGTCGGACTCCTTCAGCGCTATCTGGTGGTAGCCCGAGTAGGCATCTAGAAAGGAAAGGGACTCGCACCCCGCGGTGGTGTCTATGACTTGGTCAATGCGGGGCAAGAGCGGGTCATTGGGACACGCTTTGTTGAGACTCGTGTAGTCAATACACATTCTCCATTGCCCACTCTTCTTTTTTACAAGTACAGGGTTGGCCAGCCACTCGGGGTGGCTACCTCTTTTACAAACCCTGCAGTCAAAAGCTTGGCGATCTCCTCCCCTATGATCCTGCGCTTTTCCTCGTCGAAGCGCGGCGTTAGGCGGCCGGCTTTGAGCACATCGGATGCTCAAGGAGTGCTCGGCGACTTCACAGGAATTCCGGCATGTCGGAGGACTTCCATGCAAAGACATCGTTGTTGGTGCGGAGGAAGTCAGCGGCGTGCTTTCCTATTTAGCGGGAGGCGTGGCTCCGACCCGCCGGTCTTGAGTCGATCCGGGGATCGACCGCAACCTTCTTCGTGTCCTCGGCGGACTTGAAGGATCCCGCCCGACTTGCTAGACTCGAGGCGGACTCGGGCTTCCTGCGGAGGTTGGCGAGCTCGGCGGATGCGATGACCGTGAGGCGACTCACAAGCTGCTCGCTTCGCGATTGTAAGCAAAATTTGGAAAGATGAGGCCACAGATGATAACTCCTCGCGGCGGGCATCTTGATTTGAGATAGGCGTGGCCGGGACCGCCATGAACTTGGCGTAGCACGGCCTCCCGAATAAGCGTGATAGGAGTGAAATCCACGACCTCAAAAGTGAGGGTTTATTGCGAAAATTTTCGATCCTCAAAGGTGACGGGCGGTCGACTGCCGGCGGTGGGCTGGCGGCGAGGATGACGCCGTGAAAGGTGCCTTGCTCGGTCGGAGACTCGGCGAGGACCCCATGGCGTCGGTGTCTCAACATAGAGGATATTGAGGCGGCTTTGCCGTCCGCGAGCACCTTGGTGGCGCTTCTTCCTCACGATGGGGTCGACCACGGCGGATACCTTCTGGCTGCGGGGCGTGGTGGGGTGGTCGATCCGATCGAAAGTAATCGGAGATTCGACCCGAAGGTATTGGCGGTGGTGGCGGTGTGGACCTCGCGGTGGCGAGTTTGAGCCGGCGCTTGTCGGCGTGCGTGCCGATCCACCAAAGATCATGAGGCGGCCGTCGGGTTGGGAACTCGTCGTCGCCATCTTTCCGCGACCCATGGGGCGGGTGACTTCTTTCCTTTCCCGCGGCGTCGTGGGGCGCCCGGAGAGAAGCGCCTCGAGACCTCATAGTCCGTACTTGTGTTTGACGGGGAACCCGTGGTTTGAGCACGGTGTCCATCAACTTTTGAAGTGGTCGGGCGCGACGGTCGGTCGCTTTTCTTTGCTTGGCGGTCGGTCGGCAATTGCGACCACTCGGGCTTCGTGGACACCTTTCATGCGCGCAAGCTTGTCGGTGCGGTCGGAAGGACCGGCTCGGGCGTCGGGTTCTTGCTTGGTTTTGCCATCCTCAAAGATGGCTCCCGGCCTCCTCGCGGGCGTGGTTGATGGCGATGTCGAGCTCCTTGGTGGTTACGGACTTAACGCACCAGCTTGTGCACCAAGGCCTTACGGAGGTGCCGTAGATGAATGCCCCACGACGCCGGCATCGGAGATGTCGGGAGCTCGTTGCATTGGCGGGAGAATCACGGATGTAGTCCGAGAGTCTCCCTGGCTGCTGCTTGACCGCCGAGTCCCAGGAGTTCCCAGGGCGCTTGTAAGTGCCCTGAAAGTTGCCGACAAAGAGGGTCTTCAAGTCAGCCTAGTTCCTGATGGTTTTCGCGGGCAAGTACTCGAGCCAGGCTCGAGCCGAGTCCGCAAGGTAGATGGGGAGGTATTGGATGATGAAAAGATCATCAGTTGCTCCCCGCGACATCGAGCCGGTAGTCTTCGAGCCATACGCCGGGGTTTGTGGCTCGGTGTATTTGGCAATGTTGGTCGGTGCCCTGAATCTTGCAGGGAAATCTGCATGGCGAATCCTGGCGCGAAGGCGTGGTCCGGACCATCGGGGCTTGGGCTTGGTGGGTGGCGCCGTCGTCCCAATCTGTGGCGGGCGGCCTCGTCGCCGCCTTTCTTCGCGCCTCGAGGTGGCGCGGATGTCGTAAGCGTCGCCAAAGCGCGCCTTTAAGTGCACGAGGCCTGGGGTTGTTCGTGGTGCGCCGCCGCCTTTGTCGGGCCCAACCGCTCCGGGCAGCGGTACGGGCCTGGCGGCCAGAGGTGGCTCCCGAATGGTAGGAGCCGGAGGTGCATGTCTTTGCGGTTGCCGCTCCACCAGACCGGAGGTTCGGTACGTGGCTTTGGCCTCCGGTCGGCCGGTTCGAGAAGGCCTCGGAGCAGCATTGCAGCTGCAGTCACGTTCTGGCTTGCGTGGGGAAAGAACTGAAGGCCATCAGATTCCTCCACCAGCTTGTGGTGTACTGGCGTCTTGGCGCCGCGGCGTGTCGCTAAGCATCTGCGGGGCCCGGGCTCATCCTGCTCCAGGTTGGCCCGAGCTGGTCGAGCTTAGCCCTTCACTCCTCCAGCTCTTCGCGCTACCGCTGAAGCTCGATGCGGCGAGCTTGAGCGCGTTCTGCGCGCTCGCGTTGGTATTCCTCCTCCTGCGCCTTAGTGCGCCGGATGGGGACCCGTAGCCGCGAGGTTACTGGTCAATCGGCCGTGCCGCCATGTTGCACTCGCGAGTGCCGCTGTGGCGGTGCTCGTGTCGGGCTGGAGTCGTGGTGGAAGAATCTTCCGGCTTCGTGGGCGAGGCCGGCATGTGGCCGCCATTGCCCTAAGTTGTGAGCTGCGGGAGGTGACAAGGCCTCTGCCGGACCTCTGGAGCTATTGCGAGTGGTAGAGTGCTCCTCGGGTTCGGCCGGGGCTGTAGGGGTACCCTTTGGAGTTTGGCGGTCGTGGGAGGCGGCGGGATAAGCACGAGCCCTCTGCCAAAGTGGCGACGAAGTCGAGGAGCGAAGCGGATCCGGCTTCGACGCGATCGTGCCATCGTGGGGAAGAATGCCATCGAGGAGGCAAGCGGGAATCGGAGATGTCGATGAAGACGCGCAAAGGCCCTACAGCGCGAATCGCCGGCGTTTGAGCACCGGCAAGTAAATTTGTAAGTCTAAGGGCGCGCGTTCCCACTCCTGAATGGTTAGACTCGGAAGCCCAAGATGTATCTTGGTTCGGGCGAATGTCCCTACTCGATTCGTGTGGTGGTATTGTATTGTCTTTAGGCGGATCGTTACACAATGTTTACAAGAGCGAGCCAAGAGCCTTAGCGCAAGAATGCTGATTGCTTGTGCGTGTGTGTCTCTCTTTCCCACGGGGTTCACGCCTCCTTTATACTGTAGGAAGGCGGGTTACATCGAGTAGGGAAGGGCGAGGTGACCTATGTTGAGAGCTTTGGTCCTTCGTTACATCGACCGTCACCGCTCGTCTTGCCCACTTTGGTCGGTAGCCTTGTTGGGCGAGTGGTTAGTTTGCCGTTGGGAAATGGAGCACCGCCATACGTGAGCTCGATGAGTGTTGGCGTTGCCGTGTATAATGTTGGTCTTTGCCTCGGGAGGTGCGTGCTTCGTGTCATCGTGGCCGGTCGATGGGGATGGAAGCTTGACTTCAGCAGACCATTAAACCATCTTGGGAAGGGCCACTGCTTTCGTCTGATCGCCGATTGACCCGTCCATGGAGCACGTGGTCGTGGGCCGGTGGAGACTTCGACACACGGCCCTTGGCGGAGGTTGCCTTGGTTCGATCGGTCGGGATCCACCTGCTGCGGAGGTCGGGAGCCATGCTTGGTCGGTCGGGGATCCGTCCGCGAGGTCGGGAGCCCTGCTTGGCGGTCGGGAGCCCCGCTTGTGCGAGTCGGGGATCCGGTCGGGGATCCGTCCATTGGAGTCGGAACCCCGCAGTCGGGATGCCTACCCGATCGGTCGGGAATGGGCGTCCTGTGCGGCCCTGCAGGTGCTTTTGGTCGGTAGCGGGCCTGGAGTGGCCTGTTAGGCTTGAGCTATGCTTGAGGCAGCCCGCTCGTCACCCTGGGCCGTTGGGGTACCCTTGGTATGAGTATTCGTCACCGGGCAACTCGACGTCTACGCGTAACGAGTGAGAAAGTAATAAATAGCAATATAGAGAGCAAGATCAACTCCAAAAATTAAATAAAATTCACCATTAAATAGAGCATGATTTTACAAAATATTAGAAATTGGAATCACCTCAATCAGAGTTCAAATGCAAAAGATATAGCTATTCAAAGTTTGGAATAAAAGATAATTCTGAAAAATAGAAAAACCGAATTACTTTTACACTGGAAAATTACATTTATGATGTAATGCTGACGTCAGCACCGAATATGATTTTTGGCTAATTATTTTTCTAAAGAAAAATGATTTATGATGTCACGCCGATGTCAGCGGACACGTGGCCCAATCGGGTGCTGACACACGGCACAACCACGGTGCGACACGTGTCACCAGCGCATGGACTCGATCCACGACCGACGCTAGTCCACGGTGGACCGGCGACACTGTGCCCGTTCATCGGCTGACGCAAGCACACATGTGGCACCATTAGATGGGTGACACGCGGCACAGATTCAACGGACGCGATTAACACACGCAACGACGATGATCTCGTCCGTTCATTCAGATCGGACGGAGGAGATCAAAGGCGATGATGTTAGCGAAACTGGCGGCGGCGATGCCTCGATTTACGCGTGACACGCGGTAACACGGGACTGGCCCGGTGCGCGGTGCGATCACAGTCGTTCGGTTTGAATTGACGGCTCAGATCTGACGACCCAATGGCACAAGCGGGGAAATGCGACACGATCTGCACCGATCGACCAGGATCCAACAGCGACGGCGGTGGAAGCAACAGACGACGACGCGGCAAGATCTGAACTGCACGATTAAAATCTAACTATCCGACGATCGACGAAGCTCGCGACGACGGTGATGCGCGACGGAACTGGTTCGTCGGGGACGAAGACGACGACACGACCGATGGCGTTCTGGGGTGACTCCGGCGACGCTTCCTCCTCGGTTCGCGCGGCTAGGTGAGGGCAACACTCCGATGACCTTGGCAGCGGCGGACGGGGACCGTCGGCGGCAAAACAAGGCGAAAACCACGGTGACACAGAGCACAACTACAGTGAGCTTTTGCGGGCGAACAACAGCAGCTCGGAATGCGCGTGCTAGGGCTACGGATGCGTCTCGGGAAGCACAACACAGAGGTGGCGGCGGCGCATTAAATAGGGCCCTCGGCTTCCGTGTTGGGAACGAAAATGAATTATGAGTCTCACGGGATACGGCGGCGCGGCGGATTCGGACGAGGCGACGTGGCGCGATCACATACGTCCACGTGAACTCGATCGGGCGACTGACAACAAGCGGCGACGCGGCGCGATCGCAGTCGTTGGATTAAAATCCAACGATGCACGGCTAGGGTTTGTGGAGCGGCTGCACGGGCCGGCGAACTGGGTTGTGGCGCGGAGAAAACGGGCCGACGAAGTGGGTTGTGGCGCGAAGAAAACGGGCTAGACCAAGGGGTTTTGGCCAACACTGTTTATCCGATTTTTTTAAAGACGATTTTGAATTAAAATAATTTAGATAAATGGATAAAGCCAAAATACATAGCAAAAATACCAGGAAAAATCTCAAAACTTTCCAAAAAATACTTTGGGACATTTGGAATTCAAATAAAATATTTCCAACAAAAGATCATTAATATTTTTCTCTAAATAATTAAAATATAGCAAAAGGCTTTATTCAAAAATCTAAAATAAATTAAATAAAATCTCAGAAATTCAATAACAAAGAAAAATCATATTAAATCCAATAAAAGCAAAATTTGGGATGTTACACGTATTAAAAAAAGGTTGTGTTGTGTCTAAAACAACATATATTTTTGAAAAAAAGTAGAGTAATACATAGTACACATTTGATGCTGAAATACATATACATGCCAATGTTTCAAATTTCGTTTTTGGATCACATCTCGGGGGCGGCAGAATCTAAAATTTTGGCGAGATTTCAGAATTTTGATCGAAATCCAAACAAAATTCAAAAACCAAATTTCAAATCCATAATTTTTAGGAACCCTAAACCGAAATGTTTACCGAAATCACTAAAATTTCGATGGTTTTCAACCTCCTATGAAATAGTCTCCCGAGGCTAGAAAAGTTAGGAAAATATAAAAAAATCATGCAAGTATTTATCTACATTTCCTATATGTTTGAATGCAAAATACTAAATATTCACACATAAAATTTTCAAGTTAGGGTTTAGGCCGAAATCCAAGTTAGTGTTTAGAGTTTAGCTCGAAATACATCATTTAAGGCCGCAACCAAGTTAGGGTTTATGGTTTATGCCGAAATACAATTTAAGACCGAAATCCAAGTTAGGGTTTAGGCCAAAATACATCATTTAAGGCCAAAATCCAAGTTAGGATTTACGGTTATATTTACATAATTTGTATATGTATTTTTTGCAAATTTTTCACATGTATTTCTCATAAAAGGCATTACAATTCCCATAAAAAATTTGGTGTGAAATCCGGTCCAAAAAACATCAAAACCGGCCTAAAAGGCCAAAATCTCACCGAGATTTACCGAAATTACGTAGCAACAATAATTTTCATTTTTTTTATTTCACCAAGATTTAAAATCTTGGCCTCGGTCAAAATTCAAAATTTCACCGAGTTTTGGAACCCTGATGCAAGTAGTGACGAACCCAATAGTCAAGGGGGGCTAAGGTACACCCTACCACCAACAGCAACATGGGTAGCCCCTATCACCCCCAACTCTCCATGGGGCGCCATGGATGGATGTAAGCTATAAAAATTGAAGGTTAAAGGAGAAGGTCGGACTCTAGAAGTAGAAAAAGCTCCAAAACTTCCATAATTTGCCTTTAGTTTGGTTGATCCTAATTTTAAAGACTTATATTTGTTAGTTAGCTTAGAGATTTAGTAATTTGAAATAATTTTCAAAAATAAGCAAAAACATCTTGCCATTAATTTTGATAAAACCTAACTTTAAAGGCTCAAATTTCATGTTGTCTTAGAATATATTAATTTGAAAAGAAAAGGAGATAATAGCACGAATCAGTATAATTCAAAGCAAAAAGGTTGCAACAGGAGACATCCCACCTCTCATTCATCTCTCTCACATAAAAGAAAAAAAAGAGAGATCTAAAAATAAATTTATGCTAATTGAATATGATTATACAAAATCAAATATTCCAAATGTATTTTATTCGTGACTTAGGATTTTTAACATTTTAAATTGTGCAAAGTACAACGCACAATTTGTTTGTTTGCCAATTGGTTAGTTGTAGCGAAAAATGGACTGGGCGGGGAATTGGATAGATTATGACCCTATTTGGAATACATGAATTTCCCAGTAATTGTATAGAAAGTAGTACAATTACCGCATGAATCCTACCCAATTCCTATATTCCAAACATGTCTTATACAGTGTTCTTGACAAACATGCCCTATATTTTGGATGATTTGGAAGGTCCATCTACCATTCTCATTTAGCAATGGGTGTATAAGAGTTTGTTCAGAGCACACGAATATTGCTAAAAAAATTAATCTGCAGAATACAAACCTTCGTTCGAAAAGGTTCCTAAAGTTTGGTTGCATGCACACGTATGTGTGATTTTGCACAAAATCTATCCACATGCATCGTAGCTCTAAATTGCATGGATATAGGAATGTAACAGATCTACGAGGCTTGTACCACTCATTTCAAGGTTAGATCTAATCTAAATATATTGATCTATTCTTTCACTGTGAAGTGTGTGTTTGTTTGTACCTTTTGTGGCCACGTCGGATGTCCGGTGGTGGGCCACGTGGATCAATTCATATTAAAGCCACGGTTTTCTTGTTTGAGGGGGTCATATGCATCGATATTGCATGATAAAATATTATTTCTAAATGGTACTACATTTGAGGGATCGAAATTAAACTGATACAATAGTTGAGTGATAAAAATATACTTTCTCCAAAACATTATAATTTACTTGAATACGAACCTTGTTCGAAAAAGGTGCCTAAATTTTGATTGAATGCACACGCCGACACGCGTCTGATTTTGAACCAGATCTCTCCACATGCAACATAGCTCCAAATCGCAGGGATATATTGGAACGTAACCGATAGCCCATCAGCACGGACAGCACACGACCTACGGTCCACAGCTCTCGAACTCGAACCCACGAATCCAAATGGGTCGATGGGTCGCATTCGCATTCGCACGACCAAGACTCGCCAAGCCCACCACATATACCACCCGGCTCGGGGCGACCATCGGAGAAGAGCGGAAGAAACACGACGCACACAACCACCGCGGCCTCCGCCCCGCCCCTCGCGGCCGGCCCCAGAGCCCTTCGGCCGCGCTCCGCGGACAGCCACCCGCCGCGGCCGGATCCCGCCCTCTCGCCATGCCTTTCTCCGCCACCACCTCCCCACCTCTTGTCGCCCCGGGGCCCTCCCGGCCCCGCGCCGCCCCAACCTTCCACCCTCCCGTAGCCAGCACTAACGCAAGTAGCGGTAGTTGTCGTCGTCGTCGTGGTAGCAGAGGAAGGCCAAGGCGAGTAGCAAAGGGAAGAAAAGAAGGATCATAGGAGAGGGTTAACGACACGGCGCTAGCAGACCGCGATGCTGCGGCGTGCGGCGAGCAACGCCTACTCGTGGTGGTGGGCGAGCCACATCCGCACCACCCAGTCCAAATGGCTCGACACCAACATCCAAGGTAGTGCCATACCATCCACATAACGCACAAACAAATCAGAAATCCTTCATACAATTTTTACTGCTGTTGTCAATCATTGAAGTGTGGATCAACCGATGGTGTTACCGTGTTAGTCGTGTTCACTATCACTATTTGGATTGGTCGTACCACCAATTTGCTTAGCACTAGTAGTTAGCGGTATCTCTTTGATCATGAAAGGTTTCTGACTTTAAATCCGTGTCTTTGATTCTTGGCAATGTTGACGAAATTTTTATGAATTGTCTTTACAGAGATGGAGACAAGGGTAAAGGCCATGATCAGACTCATTGAGATAGAGGCTGATACTTTCGCAAAGAAGGCGGAGCTGTACTTCAAGAACAGGCCTGAGCTTATAAATTACGTCGAGGAGACATATAGATCTTACCAAGCGCTTGCTGATAGATACGATCGGGTATCAGGGGAGCTGCACAAGGCCAACCACACCATAGCAACTGCGTTTCCAGAGCAAGTCCAACTCTCACTGCAAGATGACAATGGTGACGGGTTCCCGAAGGGTATCACAGGGATCAATATTAGCAGAGGAACCAGCCCAGCTCCAAAGAGGACGCAGGCACATAGAAGGATCAGCTCCCAGATGAGCAAAGACAAGGCACAAGAAGAGATTGAGAGGCTGCAAAAGAAAATCCTGGTGTTGCAGACTGAGAAGGAGTTCTTCAAAAGCTCTTATGAATCTTCATTAACAAAGTATTTGGACATGGAAAGACAAGCGACAGAGATTCAAGAGGAGGTATGGAGCTTGCAAGAGACTTTTAATACCAGTGCAGTTATTGAAGACAATGAAGCTCGAGCTTTGATGGCTGCACGAGCCCTTATTTCCTGTGAAGATACATTGGTTGGCTTGCAAGATAAGCAAAAGAAATCATCTGAAGAGACAAGAACAGAGTTTCAAAGAGTCATAGATGCGAAGAAGAAGCTAAGAGCTTTCAAGAGTGAATGTGGGTACCCTCCTCATAATCAAAAGGAGCAGTGCGATCATCAATATATAGAGTACAGCATTACACCTCCATCTATAGAGGATAATGGTCCCATTCTGAAAGAGCGCAGGCTTGAGCTGCAGGAAATATGCCAAAAGGTCAAACAACAATTTGGGTCATGCTCGGAGGCATCTGTGGTGCATCTGGCAGGAAAGGTTGATGAATTCGTGGATAAGGTTATCAGCCTAGAAATTGCAGCTTCTTCGCAGAATGCTCAAATCAGTAGAATGAGGACTGAGGCAGATGAGCTACACAAGCGCCTGGATAGCTTGGAGGAAGAGAGAGCATCTTTGATAGGGGATTCCAGCAAATTGTCTGAGAGATTGAAGCAAGTCGAAGAGGTGCTTCAAACAATTCAACGTATCGAGAAATTTGTGCACAGTGAAAATGGAAATATTCACAAGCAATTAACTGAAGCATGCAGCAATATTACCGATTTTGTGGAGAAGTTGGATGCTCCTTTGAGCGAAGAAGTAGTAGATTCATCCCAAGAGTCTAAGGGCTCTGCTTATGAAGAAGATGCAAAGAAGCCTGGGACACTCTCTAAGCCATTTCAAGATGGTTCAGGAATTGCAAGTAAATCTATGGATGAAGATTTATTGGACTCATTTGACGACTCTGGTGAGACACAGGATGAAGAGCCAGATGGCACTTTAGGGTGGCAACAACTAGTTTTGAATGGTTTAGAGGGTAAGGATAAAATTCTATTAAAAGATTATGCAGCCATCCTTCATAAGTACAAATATACAAAGAAACAGCTTTCAGAGATTGCGACGAAAATTCTAGAATATCATCTTGAGGCATTGTCAGAGATGAAGGAGTTAAAGAGTGCCAACGCAACAAAAGATGATGAGATTCGCTCTCTTAGACGAATATTGAGCTCTTTACAGACAAAGCTTAACACTTCTCTACCTCAGTGTATTGAGAAGTCTGAAGAATCATCCGAAGCAAAAAATACTCCTAGTCTTGAAGACAAAGAGATTGCTGAGATAGAAGAATACATGAAGAAATGCCAAGACGAAGAGCCACATATTTCTTCACTAGAGGAGAAATTCGGAGCAGAAATTAGCAGAGTGTTGGAGGAAAGCTTGGACTTCTGGTTGAGGTTCAGCACATCATATCATCATTTGCAGAAGTTCCAAAAATCATTTGATAAAACAAAAGCTGAGATGGATAAACTCACTGATGCCAGAGCACAGGAGGGCTCAGACGCTGGCCCTGCTAGTCAATCAGATAGAAAAGAAGAGTCTGCTGCCCTTGAAAAGAAATTTCGTGACTTGAATACCGATCTGCAGGTTTGGTTGGAAAAGAATGTGCTATTACAGGGGGAGCTGGAGAGTAGATTCTCTTTGCTGTGCAACATACAAGAGGAGATATCAAAGATCACCACATTGCGTCAAACTGATGAAGCTCACTTCACTCCTTTCCAGGCTGCAAAGTTTCAAGGAGAGGTGAGCAATATGAAACAAGAGAACAACAAGGTTACCAGAGAGCTACAAGCTGGACTGAACCATGTAAGGGGCCTACAAGTGGAGGTTGGGAGGGCTCTTTTGAAGCTCAGAGAGAATATTGAACTATCTATAGTACGAAGCAACCGAGCACAACAAAACTTCAGAGCTCTGTCAGTGAAGGCTGGGGTACCACTTCGAACTTTCCTATTTGGTACTAAGCCGAAGAAAGCATCGCTCTTTTCATGCATGAGTCCTGCAATGCCAAAGCCGGTTTCTGGCATGAGGCCGGGGCTTTTTAGATGAGGCTGGTTAGATCATCGGCTACATTTTCTTTTTTAATGTTCAATACAAAGGATATCTCCTCAGCATACATGTTAATTTAAATTGTATGTTGAGTCTTTGTAGGTTTTAAGTATGTAAAAGATTATGTAATCCCCTAACTTTTTTTTTTGAAAGGAAACCATCTAATCTCCTGACTTGATTTTTTTCATTGACCTTGTGCATTGATGTAGCCTAAAAATCCTCACTGCCAAGATACTGAAAATAATAATAATGAGATAAATGTATAATGCTACATTCATTTGTGCCACTATGCGACTTATGGGGGAAATTGTGCTGAATTTCCTGGTGCTGAAATACGTTCAGTTGACAAACTGAGAGTTAACTTGTAACATCGATTCACTATTTGCCTACCCACTAGAAAAAGTAGTGGTGCAGCTATTTTGCCAGTTGACCTATTATCTAGGAGAAACTTTAGTCACCTTAGTCCATTATATGGACTTTCTGATCAACTATTACCATCAATGATTTCTTTTCACTTTTTTAGGTCTGTTAGTTAATTAATTACCTGTCGTTTTGGATGAAATATGCGCCTTCTTTTCAGTCATATGTACAAATTATGTTGGTATGTAAGAAATAGGTTCAGTATGGAGTTAAATCAAACTTCAAGTTACTTTTTCAGAAGAACACTGAAAGCTGCTAGGATGCAGTTACACATAATGTTCTTGTATTTTCTGATCGTTCATGACGTTTCATCATTATCCAATTGACTTTTCAGGCAGAGCAATATTGGATAAGCTTCATGGTCTCAACAACAGTCTTACTTTCAAACGACAAATTGACAATGCCTTTCTGCATGCATGGCATCTGTAAAGTAGCAATGCTAGAGATAAGTGTGCGAAGACTTCATCATGTTTGGTTGATGTCCCATCCTAAGTTAATTTGCATGCTTTGGTCTGTTTCTGTTGACATCAGTAAAAGAAGCTCAAGTATCTTCTGAAACTGAAATGGCACTACTCTGTGCCCCCCCCCCCCCCCTCTGTGTTTGTTTTTTGTTTTATTACTTCCTTCTTTAACAAAATTTTGAGGGCTTTTCTATTTCGTTCAGAAAGATGGTCATAGTCATACAAGGACCATACGAGAACTTCTCGAAAACAGGAACAAACCAGAACTTGGTTGATATGTAATTCGGTAAGTGCCATATCAATGCTTAGGAAAAAACGTACTTTTCATAGGAGCTTAAGGGTTATCAGAATTATCATCACATGTTTGTTCTTTTATTTATAATCTTGGGAAATTAACTATTAGGCTGTCAATCTATCTATTCTAATGTATCATTGAACAAATTCTCCAGAAATTTTAGGTTTATGCATTGATAACGAAGAGAAAATCTCAGGTTAAATATAACGAGAAACAAAATCTAATCTATTCATTTTGTGGACTCCAATCATAATGAATTATATTTCTTCCCAATTTTTTTTCAGATATTGCTAGCTAAAGAAAGATGAAATTGACAGACTTGTCATGCTAAGATCCTAGAAATGTATCTCATAAAGTTCATCCAAAATTCCAAATGTTGTAGGATTGCATCCACTTCCAACTAACTTCGAGCTGAACACATAGCCATGACCCTTGAATCATTGTGTTGCATGACTGTTTCTATTGATTTTACTGAAATTATCCATATTTATGTTTATATCATTTTCTATATTATGTAAACTACTGCAGCAGTACTGCAAAATCGTGACAAGATGAGCTAATTTAGAAGTTGCGATACATCGTTAGTCTACATATCAAAGTAACATGCCACATATCTGTCATATCTCTTGCTATTAGTGGACAGATTGCTTACAGTACAGCTATATGTGTGGATAGTGCCATGCACATATGACTTGGCCATGCAACTAGAGACCTGAAATATTTAACCCTGGGATAAAATTATCATAGTCTTCATTTATGAAGTGAGTTTTCAAGGTGACGGCCATCCCACAAACACTTAAGGTTAACAAATCAACATCTCAACTTATTTATTGTTTATGCCTATATATTTCAGAGTTGTCTATGAAATCCCAATGGTAATCACTTTGCATCTTTTTAAATTATAACTTATGTAGGCTACAACACCTTAAGTATATATTCCAAGATCCCTTACACCGATGTGGCTACCGTATAATTAGCCCAGGGTAGCGACAATAGCACTTTCATCACCTTAAGATAATTACACGAATCTCGGCACAGTCGCTAGCAAAACATCGGAGACCCGATGCCGATGCTTTATCAGCTACTATGTCGTATTCAGAGTGTTACAACAGAGCAATAATTAGAGACTGAATGTAAATATATTCACTTCAAGCCACGCAGGGCTATATGACCATTACATAAATATACATCTAACCCTTGTACAGCAAAAGACAACACAACTATCTGTATTACCCTAAATACCTCCTATGCTGATAATAAGGCCTATAAAAGCTCCTAGCCTTCCTGTTAGTAGTCGGAGTAGTAGTAGCCCTCGGATGGATCCTCCTACTGATCTTGGTACTGGTCCTGAGAATAGGCCTCATCCCAGGCCTCATACGTTGATCCATCAGACTCACCTTCTAGAAAAGGGGGAATTAACAAGAGTGAGTACAAAGTACTTAGCAAGCATTAAATAACAAATGCATTAATGAGTTTTTCTCTCCAAATCAACCATTTTTTATCTTTCCTCCAAATCTATCTTTATCGAAATTAACTTTTCGGTTTTCTTTAAAGGTTGGTTACTTTAAAATTATGAAATCAGCTACTAGCACTCGTAAGCCTCCAATCCAGGAGATAAGCTTGAATTCAAGATTTTGACCATGCGCAGGTTCGTACCACTTTACCCATAATGGCCTCATCCTGTGAGGCTCCAGAACGTTTATCACTAATCCGGTATTAGATCTCTAACCATGTGCTCGAACGGGGACCCTCTCCTAGGCCATCCCACGACTTGTAGCTACAATTGTAATCCGGTTACCTCCGGCGACAGTACTGTACCCCGTCTACTCCCGACGGTACCAACTGGGCTTCAAATATATCGCCCACACATTGGCACTGTCCACTGCGTCATACTGGTATTTTCCAGCTCGACGCCCTTTATGCTTACCCATTGTGGAGATCACAATACCTTCATAGGACAAAATTTTCTGGCAGCGATTTATCTCGCTATGGTTGATACTTAAATACGACTCATTGCTCGAGTGTAGGTTTTTGACCTTATATTATAGCCTATGTAGAGGGTCCCACTGGCATGGCATCCACTTGCCCCTTCTCAGGCACCCTCTACCCACAATACTTTAACTCTAATATCATATCCACGACTCCATTCGTTGATAATCTAACATCAGCCAACAATTCCCAACAACCACATCACCATCACAAAACCTCATCCACAACAACTCTTCCTTCCAAATCCAATTCAAAATTTTCACTTTGCAATATAAGGTTTTTAATACAGTGATGATACGCTTAGCTAGATAAAAGTATTGGTAAAAATTTAATAAAGATGGTCAAATAATCTTGCCTGGTATAAAATCTGAAGGTTCGGCCTCTCCCAAAGATTGGATCTAGTTGGTGGGAAGGTTCAGGTTGAGCCCTGAAAGCGTCACGAATTAACTAGGGAAATTAATATGAACCCTTTATTCTGGCGTCCAACCAATTTCTGATCTGCCATACATTTTTATATTGGCACATTTAATCAATACAAGTTGTCGATTTTTACGCGATCCACAAATTGATTAACCAAATCAACACGGTCCACGACACCGATTTATTTTTCTATGTCTTGTCCTTTTCTCTTTTCTTTTCTCTCCCCCATTTTCTTTTCTTTTTCTTCTTCTCTTCTTTTCTTTCTTTTCCTTTCTCTTTCTTTCTTTCTTCCCTGCCTTCTCTTTTCTTGGCCGACACCAGCCTCTGGCTCGGCCTCTCGATTCTATCGCTCATCTTCACTTCTCTTCTGGACTGAGCCTCTCTCTCTCTCCCTCCCTATGGCTTCTCTTATCCCGTCCGATCTCCCTACTGGCCTCCTTGGCGCCTCTCCGCCCTGATGCTCGGCTTCCTCGTCCTCTCGGCCAACTCCCGCACGGCTCCGGCCCGCTACGCGTGTGTGACCTTGGTCGCACCCTGCACCTTGCCGGCAACGGCGATGCGCGCGGCGCTGACCGCACGCCGGCGCACCTGCTTGGTGTCGCCTCTCGCCTGCAGCCCGGCCAAGTTCCTGCCCTATACTTCCTCTGCGCCACCTCTCCTCCATGCGGCGCTGACTCCAACTCGCAGCCATCTTCCTCTCTACTGGCTCAACTGGTTCTAGGGTTTCTACCCATTTTGATTTTGCTACTTTTTGCTTGATGCTTTACTGGTTATTACTTAAATGAGGGGGTCTATGATGATTCACGGGGATGGGTCTAGCACATGGAAGGAAGGAGACGACACTAGCTTTACCTACATGCTGGGGGAGTGCGAGGTGAAGCTAGGACGCCCTCACTGCCCTTAAGGCTGTCCCCGATTACTGAGACCGCGAGGGTATGACCCGATCTACCGGTTACCCTACCCCATTAGTTGTATATTGACCCGATCTATCACTTGTGCATGCTACCTAGTACTGTTACTACTACTAGTACTACTGTAGATGTGCACCTGAGATTCGGTTGGGATGCTATGCACTGATGGTGTTGAGATTGATGATGGGAGGAAGAAGTTGCAGATGCTGGCTTCCCTCCCTCTTCTTGGCCGTTCTAGCTTCTGGGTCTCCTCCTCCTTCTGATGTCCTTCACCTCCTCTTCTGGAAGCCTTCTTCTTCTGGGTGTCTTGCTTGCTTGCTTCGGTTGGAGGCCTGTGCTGGTTCTTGGTGTTCTTGGATGGAGATGGGGAGGCTGGCTTTAACTGTCTTGGTTTGTGTGAGAGCAATGGGAGTGAAATGAGCTGGCTGTGAACTGAGAATGGGTTGGCTGCTTGCTATGCACTCGGTTGGCTTAAGGCTGGCTACCTATATGCCATTTTTATTGTTGGCATTTACCCCCCTTACCTTTGGCTTTTACTGGTCCACATTGGCTATAAGGGCATATTGGTCATTCTCACTATTTTTACTAACGGTACCTGCAACCGTACTAGGTAAGATACTAAACGGCGAATGATGAACCCCGGACTAGCGAGAGGTGCCTGTCTGGCCCTCGGACAAGTCAGGTACCTCGATGAGCGATACCATCACTGAGGAACTGACGACACTTCTCTAAACCTTACATTTTAATTTATCTGGCCTAATCACTTTTATTAATTTATTTACTGCTTTATTAATTTAATTAAGCCTGATAACCCCAACCAAAAAGAAAGAAATGAAACTAAGACCTATTCTGCAACATAATATCACTGCATTGTCAAATTTCAGTATGCATCAATAATTGAATATACCAGTCCAAAAGGCTAGAAGTTCTCAAATGCATTGAGTTTGGGAAAGGATCTCAAATGTCCAATCTGAATGAATACTGCAATGAACAGCTAAGTTTTCTATATCGTAAAATGTAGGACCTAATTGTTAGAACATGCATTTTAAGATATATCTGGACTTGTAGATTAGTTCAGGATATTAGTAAATCCCTTGAAGGATAGAAATACTTAGTATGAGAAGATATGTTACGTAGATATAGGTAGCTGAAAATTGGTGAATGCATTAGGGAAAAAATTCAGATCAATTAAAAATTACTTTTCCATGAATGCGAGTACATATAGACTGACAGCTTCTTGTGAAAACTGAAAAAGGAAATACAGAAGACCCATTCTAGTCACATCATACTTGTTGTTCCATGCACGGTTTGCTTCATGAGGAAACAATCTAGCTATTTCCTGTTGTCTTAACAATTCTGCTCACTGTTTTCTTCTGCTTGAAGAGGTGAGTGGTGGGTTCCTCCTTTTTTTTTTCTGGTCCAATGCAAATTGTGAGCCCTATAAGATCTTTGAAAATGGCATATATCTTTTATATCAAACTGTCTTGGAATATTGCAGGAAAAGCATCTCTAGTTTATCTAATTCTAGCACTACGTCTCATGGGGCTACATGGATGTTGGTTCTGTAGTACTATTGGGATCTTACTGTACGAAGATAAGGGTTACTTGGGAAGCTTGCTGATTCGAAGTTAAAGCTCCACAAATTGAGATTAGAGGAACCGGAGTCCCCTTCTGGCAATCAGCACATCTTTGTTTAACTACAGTATGTATTCTACACCTTTCCTTTCCTGCTCCATTTCTAGTTGGTACTGCTGTTGTCTTAGTAAGTGGATCTAATCCTAAGTAAAGTCAAAACAAGAGATCGAAAAAAGTGACTTTTTTTGCTGTACAATTCAATATCTAATTAGTTATAAAACAGTTCGTTGTTTGACCAGTGCTGTCAAGGTTTGTCACGAAGTGCTACTTCGGTAAGGGCTCTCTTTTTTTCTTCAACGGTTTCATCGGAAAATTAGGATCATCTCGTTTCTCTGGTCTTCTCATAGCATGCTGGGCTTAAAACTAAAAACATGCCTATCTCATTACTATATGAATGTACATCACAATCTGTTCTTTTTCGTCATCACAGTCGGTTTTAGTGACGATACAAAGTCATTAGATAGGCATATGTATATGCATAATACAGTGATGAGGAGACGCTATCACAATTGGTTTTCGCTCGATAGTGATAAATTGTCATCACAATCGGTTCTAGCTTAGAACCGATTGTGATATGCACCACATCACAATTGAATCTAGATGTTCAACACAGGTTACAAACAATATGCACCGAAAACAGTACATATTATACACAGTATGCATATCACATTCATAATATATATATAACACACACTTTACAATACACATATCACATTCGTTTACAATATAGAACACAAATATACTTAACAGTCAGTACACATATTACATTCACATGATATAATATTGTTTACATATGGCCTAGTAGGAGTCTGTCGGGTCTCTAAACATATCGTCCTTCGCTAGAACTTCTGTCCAGTACAACTAGCATATGTGGTCTCGTAATTTGTTGAGATCTTTGTTTTGTAAGCTCTCGAGGGGATATCGATCTTCTGCAAAATAGAAATGAGTGCACTAATTTAAGTTTAAAATTTTTATGTAAAAGGCTAAGTGTATTATGCATGTACATATACCTTAGGAAAATGTATGGACTGCCGACCAGGATCAACATGTGATGCATGATGTAGAAGCCGCACATGTCATCGCTCCCCTGTTGATGACACTATAAACAAAGAAATAAAATTAAGAGACGAAGAATAGATGTTCCAGATATATAATTTTACTTCTGGTACCTTCCCTAGTTAAGAGCTTTCAATTCCCTAATTAGGAGATATACATTTAAAACATCAACAATGATATAAAATTACCTAATGCAGTAAGCTTGCAATTCTTTTGACTTCAATGAAACAAAATAAGGGTCCCGGAAGCATTAACAAAGTTGAGGAATTGAATTATCTTAACGAAACGTCTATCTGTTGACCAACTAAATACCAATTATGACTCCAAATCTCTAATTAGGTTAGGTCCTAATCCCAATTGAGGATATGTGGTTCAGGCAAGCTCCTAGGCTGTTGTACAACTCCAGAAAAAATTTCAACAGCATCTCTCCCTGTTCTCAAAATACACGTCTCAACAACAAGTCAAGAGGGTGTGTATCCAGAGAACACCAAGAAGATGTTACTGAAATTAATTTTCTTTGCAGTTGTACAACAGCTTAATTAGGAACTTGCCCGAACCACATATCCTCGAACTGTCAAAAAAACGTGGATAATTCAAGAGTGTTTTTTTTTATAAATATGCCATTTTAACATATTTATAAACAGGCACCTCGAACGGGAGACGTAGGTTACGCAACCTAAACTCTAACATTCATTATATTACAGCAACAATAATTCCAGATTAACATGACAATACTAAAAAACAGATAAATGGATGTGTGTTTGTGAAATAAAGGGTGTGAGATCTGATAGGATACACACAATTCCAGTACAACCTAAACCCTCTTTGCGATATATCGAATTACCTAGTGCAAAATTGAAGGGATCTGAAGGAATGCTCACCTTTTGATGAAAACCATAAATGAGACGAAATCTCCTCAAGTTAGGGCTTCAACTTTACCCTCTTAACACTCATCCTCAAGGATTCCATAATTTCTTACCCAAAGTATGTCGTGTTTTTTGGGCGACAGAGGTTTTTTTGCCTCTAGAACAACAACAGAGGAGAGTTCAGTCCGAGGGTATATATAACCTAGCAAGGTACATTACAATCGGTTCTAACATGAGAACCATGCACATCATATATATTAGGGAACTGATTGTGATGTGCCAGGTGGGAACCGATTGTAATGTGCACATGCATATCATAATAGGTTCTAACATACGAACCGATTATGACGATTCCTCACTAATTATTAACACCCTTGTCGAATCATCTATCATAATCGGTTTTTTCCTGAAAAGTTGCGAACCGACGCAGGTGAAGCGATATTGTTTTACCATTATGTAGTAGTGTCTTCTGGTAAGATCATACGATTAATTCGTATTAACTGCCGTGAAAACAAAGTAATTGTGAACGTATACTCGCAGACGGTCCATACATGCAAGAATATCTTTCAGTAAGCCGCATCTCCGTACCTTATTGATCCCATTTTATACAGAAAGGTCCCTGGCATCAACTTCCTTGTGTTTGTTAATCGTTATACGCTTACTTGGAGCATATTCCCTAGCTGTGACAACTATATTAATTCTTCCAAATTTGTTAACTTCAGAATGACTTTTGTCAAAGGAGCTAGAATATATCTCGGCGGACTTTCTTTTGTTTTGAAGGAAAAGCATCTTGCTACAAGTAGCACCTTTAATTCAATTCATAAATAAAAAAGGGCAAAACAACTTTTTTAGGGACTAATGCCTATGCCACACAGTTCAGCAGTACGAAGAGTCCGTTTGATGCTCTCCAGTCCAGAGTCTCTTTTAATGGTCAAATGGGTAAATGATACGTGTGAGCTTGTCGAGTGTAAATAACTCTTGTAACAGAGAAATGACATACCATCTTAGCCGTTGGATTAGGCTTAGATAATTTAACAATCTCTTTATTAATCTGTTTTACTAATTATCAATTGTTTTTTTACAAGTAAGTCCGACTCCGAAGATGCATGAATTTTTTTACTCGACATCCCTGACAAAATTACAAAAGAATCATACATCTGATCTATATACTCTAAAGACTAGTATAGTGCTATGTCTTCCGGTTTCTTTTTCTCAGTACGTAATATATGATCTTTTTCTTTTTTAGAACGTTTGTTTCCTTTTCCTTAATTCCAGGATATTTGTTTCCTTTTCCTTGAGATGATGCTGGAGGTGGGGGGAGATCTGTTGTGGGCCATAGGGATAAGTTAGACACATTAAACAATGGCCATCGGATGTGGGTGAGTAAATCTGAGGAAAGATCTGAGAGGTTAATTTTGATGGAGGCATGTTTCTGAGGACGTTTCGCTGGGTATATGAAGGTTGGGCCATCTCTAGTGGGGTGTATTATTTGGAGTGGATGTAGAAAAGAATGCTTAAGTACATTATAAAGAGATATATATATACCCACCTCACCTTCCTCAGTGGTACGGAGATGTGGCCTGACATACACCATGCATCTAAATCCTCTCTCTCTCTCAACTCTGCACTATCTAAATTCTCGATTTGACTACTTAGACGACTTCTGAAACAGTGCAATGGTTACCTGATAAGGTTTTTACATGCATGGAACGCTACCACCGTTGAGTGCATAGTACTTTGCACTAGCGCGATACGCGCCAAGGCCCCCCTCTTTTTATACCACGGCCCTCCACTTAAACTTCACCCGAAACACACCGTCCGCGCAAAGTCCCAAGGCATTTTTCACGTCCAAAAGCCATGTTCCGTCGTTCCTCCTCATCCTCGTCGTCGGCGCCCTCCTACAGCGACGCCTTCATGCACCACGCGGCGAGCTTCTCCGCCGCCTTGCCCACCGTCCCGACCCAGATCCCCCGCTCCTGCGCCGGCGCCGGCGCCGGCTTCCTCGACGGCGGTAATGTCGGCGCGACGTTCCCTCCATTCGCCGCGGCCATCGCCTCGTCGTCGCCGCCGTCCTACTCCCCGTCGCTCCCTTCGTCCTACTACAACCTCCACAGGAGCATTAGCTCGCACTCGCTCCCGCTCCACCTCCAGCTCGCCGACGCCTTCAGTGGCGGCAACGCATTCTTCTCGTACTCCTCCCCGTCCCAGCACCAGCTGCCACTGCCGCCGCTCCTCCTCCCCGTCCTCATCCTCAGGCGACCACTTCGAGTTCACCTCATCGTGCCCCGTCCGCCGCGTCTTTAGCACCGGCGATCTCAAGGTACCGCAACAGCCCCGGAACCTACGCAATTCTGAGCTGCATGGAAGTTGGAAACCGAACATTTATTTACCTTGGCTTGGCTCGTTCTGAAAAAAAATACAGGGGATGAACGGAACATCTCCGCCGCGTTCGCTTCCATCGGGCGACAACTGCGGCCAAGACGGCGGCGGGCCGTTCTCGCAGAAGGTCGGGCGGTACAGCGCCGAGGAGAGGAAGGAGAGGATCGAGAGATACCGCGTGAAGCGCCACCAGAGGAACTTCAACAAGAAGATCACTGTACCATCCCTTCACACACAGTGCAAATGCGTATATTGCACTCTCGATCCCTTGTCACTCGTGTTAACGTTTGGTCATGCGCTGGTTTCGCCAGTACGCGTGCAGGAAGACGCTCGCCGACAGCCGGCCGAGGGTGAAGGGCCGGTTCGCGAGGAACGGCGAGGCGGAGGGGGAGGCCGACGAGAGGGAGGCGTCCGACAACAGCTACGACTACTGCGGATACAGTGACCCCGGCAACCACAGCAGCGGCAACAGCGGCCACCACGGCGCCCAGTACAACAACGACGCCACCTGCAGCAACGGCGCCACAGCGTTCGTCGGCGGCAGCGACAATGGCGAGTGGTGGTGGCGGGTGCCGGGCGCCACCGCCGCGGCGGAGCGGCAGCGGCAGGTCGGCTTAGACGTTGACGAGGAGCTGTGGGCCACCCTGGGCGACATGCTGTCCGTGAACCTGGCCTCGTAGGCGCCAGTCAGCGAGACCGATCGATCGAGGCATACGTTGGTGGTCGGTGGGGTCCGGCGCACGAGCACGAGCACTAGCTAGCTCAAGGAGGCGGCTGCCGGTGCGCAGCGCAGCGAGGAGGTCAGAGTGGCCTCGTTGACCTTCCCTTGTGTATTATTGTAACTTTAGTCAGAAACATCATGAAAGTAGAAAAAAAAGCGAGTGTGTGAGAAGCTTGACAACTGTTAAACAATGTAGTTATCTATACATTCCTTGGAAACCGTGTTGTAACAAAAGAATCATCTAAGTGCATCTACAATAAGGCCACGTCAGCTGGCTCTTAATCTGTACATATCAGCTTTGGTCTATGTAGAGGAGTGAGAAAAGAGGAGAGAGAAAAGAGGAGAGAGAAGAGAAATGGCTCTTATTTAGGTCATGTACAATAAGACCACGTCAGCTGGCTCTTAACCTGTACACATCAGCTTTGGTCTATGTGGAGGAGTGAGAAAAGAGGAGAGAGAAGAGAGTTGGCTCTTATTTAGTACCCAGCTTTGCACGGGAGCATAGGTAGATCATTTATGTACAAGAGAGAAAAGATAGTTATTGCACAACATCTAAAGACAACCTTTAGAAACAGTTATTGTATAAACTGGCTCTTAGCTTACTATTAGCCAGTAGTTGGCTTTGCTATTGTACTTGCCCTAAGCCAGCTTTGCACAGGAGCATAGGTAAATCATTTATGTACAAGAGAGAAAAGATAGTTATTGCACAATATCTAGAGACAACCTTTAGAGACAGTTATTGTACAAACTGGCTTTTAGCTTACTATTAGCTAGTAGTTGGCTTTGCTATTGTACTTGCTCTAAGGTCATGTTTAGTACGGCTGTAGCTTTTTTTAAAAGTAGCTTTCGGCTAGACTGCACTGCTACACAACTGAACATCTGGGCTGAAGAGTTTTGGTGTTTGGTAGGCTAGTTTTTAGTATAGCTTTTAGGTGTGAGGGATGCGGGTCGGGAATGAGGGTGAGAGGGGTACAGTTTGGGATTTTATATTTGGTAGGAGGGGAAATTTTCTTCAATTCTAGTGGCAAAGTCAGAACGCCAACCCATCAAAGATGTGGGAAGCTAACTCAGATTAGCTTTTGGTTTTCAGCTTCTCTTAGTACAAATGGGTTGTTAGTTTTTGGCTTCTAGATGTGGAAAAGCTAGCCGTTTGGAACAACTTACAACTTCCAGAAGGGAGAAGCTGAAGTTGAAGCCGTCCCAAATAGGGCCTAAGAATCTCCTAGCTGCTAACAACATAATATTGTTGTTGGTATTACGGTACAATTCACCGACAATATAAATACAAGAATCACCACAGTGCTTTGCTGTGCGGGATCAATTCCATCTTGTGTTCTCATTTGCTATTCTTTCCATCTACAACTTTATTTATGGTATTAGAGCCTTCTGCACCACAAAAGCAATGAGTACCTCACCCTCATTGACCAGCGACACCAGTGGATCTGTCGCAGCCGCAACCTCTACCATGGCTGGATCGCTCCCAACCCAAGCCCCATCGTTTGGCCATTTCATCAACGCCAAGCTGACAAGGAACAACTACTTGTTGTGGAAGGCACAACTCCTTCTATACATGCGAGGTCAACAATTGCTTGGCTATGCCACCAGTGAGATCGTCTGCCCCGCTCAGATGATTGCATAGACAGCCGAGGCAGAGATGACGTAGGTGCCAAACCCGGCATACTCCTAGTGGCTACAACAGGACCAGATGGTGTTGAGTGTTCTCTTGTCTTCACCATCTGAAGAGATTCTGTCTCAGGTACTCTTCCTCACCAATTCTGCTAAAGTGTGGAAGGCTTTGGAGCACATGTTTGCATCAAGTTCCAGTTTGAGGAAGATGCATATTAGGATGCAGCTGTCCACTATGAAGAAGAATGATCTCTCGATGGCTGACTACTTCACCAAGATAAAGAATTTGGCTGACATGCTATTGACCATGGGACATCCACTTGGAGACGAGAAGATTGCTTCATACATATTGGCAGGATTGGGAAAGGATTAAGATGCTATGGTTACTTCTATTAGTACTAGGCCAAATCCAATCTCCTCTCTGATTTGTATGCTCACATGTTGAGCTTTAAGCCGCCAAGGAACAAAATAACATTACCTTCTAAATATTTGAAGCAAACAATATGGTGCGCAACAAGGGAGGTCGTGGCAGCTCTCTGAGAGGTAGGGGTTGGGTGGCTGTGACAATAAGCAAGTTAACCAGACCTCAGGTGGTTTTCCATCTATGAACCGTCTTGTTTGTTAAGTATGTGGAAAAATAGGACACATAACAATCAAATGCTACTACTGGTTTGATCATTTGTACCAGGCGGATGACCATCACTTAGCTGCATTGGTGATGGCACCCTCCTACAATCTGGACACGAGCTAATACACTGATACTGGCACGATTTATCATATCACTGGAGATCTTGACAAGATTCCCATCGAGGAACGATACAATGGAAGGGATCACGTGATTGTCTATTGCCTGTACTGGTCATTCTTGCATTCCTTTCCTCTGATCGTATTCTTGCCTTGAACAACATCTTACATGAGTCTAAGATTACTAGAAATCTTCTATCTATCCATTGATTTACCACAGACAACAATATATTTATTGAATTTAATCCAACTTACTTTCTTGTAAAGGACTAGGACACGACGAAACGTCTTCTTCGCGATAGATGTGAAGGGGGTCTATGTCCTCTGAAGTCGAATTTCAGTACCTCTACCAAGATTCCTCAGAGTGCTTTCTCCAGTGTCAAAGTTTCGCAGGACCTATGGCACTGCAGGCTCGGGCATCCTTCTCCTTTCATCGTGCCTTGCGTTCTACAAGAGAATAAAATTCCTTTTCTACAAATAAAGACATCGTATTAGTCTGCAATGCTTGTCAGCAAGCCAAGTGTCATCAGTTGTCCTTTTATGTTCTCAATAATGTTTCTTCATCCCCTCTTGAACTTATATTATCTGATGTATTGGAGCCTGCCTGTCGGTCAATGGAAGCAAATATTATGTGAGTTTCATAGATGGCTTCAGTAAATCCACATGGGTATATCCTATTAAGGTAAAGTTAGATGTTGTTCCTATCTTCCTTTGCTTTCAAGAATACATAAAAAATTTCTAGGCAAAAGTATTCTCAAGCCCTACATAAGGTCCTGTAGAATGCTGGCATCAAGCATCTTGTTTCCTATCCCCACACTCATCAGCAAAATGTGTCTACAGAGAGGAAGCATAGGCATATTGTGGAAGTAGGACTCTCCTTGTTAGCTCAAGCATCAATGCCATTGAAGTTCTGGGATAATGCTTTTGAAATAGCATACTTCCTAATAAACCGAGTTCTAAACCATGTCATAAACTATTATACTCCTTTACAAAAGCTAGTCGGTACATAACCATATTACTCATTTCTTAGAGCCTTTGGGTGTGCTTGTTGGCCAAACTTGCGACCGTATAATGCACAGAAGCTACAATTCCGCTCTCAGGAGTGTATCTTCGTTGGATACAGTAGCCTGCACAAGGGGTACAAATGCTTGCATAAACCATCTGGACGAGTTTACATATCTCGTGGTATCGTTTTTGATGAGACAATGTTTCCTTTGATTAAACACATGTTCCCATCACTCTCTATTTTCATCGAAATGATATCCTTCTTCCTTTGCCTCTGTCCCCCGATCTTAGTCAACTAAATCCTAAGCCTGCCCCTTGTTGACTCCCTTTTGAACCTACGACTATTTCTTAGACTGACCATATTGACAATAGCGATTTTGCTGTCTCTACTCATACTGACTCTGCAGGTAAACATATACGTTCAGATTCTGCCTCTCATGATGCAAATCACAATGAAGTTGAAGGTAGATATGGTGCACATACTAGGTTGCGTAATAGAATTCTACAACCCAAGCAGTACACTGACGCTACCATTCGATATCCACTCAAAGGAACTGATTCTGAGACTGAACCATCGAGTCATGTGGAATCTACAACTCATTTAGAGTGGCGTCGTGCCATGGATGCTAAACATGAAGCATTGTTGAAAAATAGTACCTGGCATTTGGTTCCACTACAACAAGAACAAAATATAGTTGATTGCAAGTGGGTTTTCAAATTGAAAAGGAAGGCAGATGTCAGCATAGATCAATACAAGGCTTACTTGCTGGCCAAGGAGTTCAAACAAAGGTACGTGATAGATTATGAAGATACATTGCCCAATGGTCAAACCTACCTCTATCAGAATTATTCTTGCTATAGCAGTGCCAAGAGGATGGAAATTACAACAAGTAGACATTCAAAATGCCTTTCTTCATGGTGTTCTTGAGGAAGATGTTTACACGAGGTAGCCATTGGGTTATGAAAGCAAGACATTTCCACAGTATGTTTGCAAATTGGATAAAACCCTGTGTGGTTTAAAACAGGCACCTCGAACTTGGCATTCCAAACTTGGTGGCAAACTTCATGACCTTGGATTTGCACTTTCTCAAGCTAACACCTCTCTGTTCATATATAACAGTAATGGTCTAATTATCTACATGATTATTTATGTTGATAATATTATCATTACTAGTTCCTCAACACAAGCCATAGATAGTTTGATTCAGCAACTATGAGAAGAGTTTGTTCTTAAGAATTTGGATGACTTGCACTATTTCTTAGGTATTGAAGTTGTGCGGCAACACGAAGTTAGATTTCTCACTCAGTGCAAATATATCAATGATGTCCTGAAGAGATCTAATATGGAGAATTATAAGCCAGCTTTTACTCCCATGGCAACCACCAAAAGGTTGTCAAAGACTCACGATACACTGCTCTCTGAAAATGAAGAGACAATCTACAGAAGCATTGTGGGGGCGTTGCAGTATTTGACAACTACTCGGCCTGACGTTTCGTTTTTAGTCAACAGAGTATGCCAATATTTGCATTTTCTTACAAGTGATCACTGGTCAGCTGTGATATAAATTCTAAGTTGTCTGTAATATACTTGTGACATGGAACTACACATCAAGAAGTTAAGTTCCACCTTAATCAGTGCCTTCTCGAACTCTGACTGGGCATGATGCCTCGACGATCGACGATCGACAGGTGGGTTTGCTGTGTTTCTAGGTAGCAATTTAGTTTCCTGGAGTTTGCGCAAGCAACCAACTATATCACAATCAAGTACGAGTCTGAATACAAGGCGATGGCTAATGCCATAGCAAAAATAATTTGGATTCAGTCACTGCTCAATGAACTAGGGGTATTTTAGCTGAGACCATTGTCTCTATGGCACGATAATCTAGGGCAGCTTGTCTGTCTGCAAATCCGGTTTTCCATGCTCGTACGAGGCATATAGAAATCGATTTCCATTTCATGAGAGAAAGAGTTGCCAAGAAAATACTAGATGTTTGATTTATTTCGATCCGCGATCAAGTTTTAGATATATTTACCGAGCCCCTGCCAATCCGAAGCTTTGAGGTTTTTCGGCACAATCTCAACTTGCAGAGACATGTTGAGATGGAAGGAGGATATCAAACAATGTAGTTATCTATACATCCTTTGGAGAACACGTTGTAATAAAAGAATCATTTGACAATGTCCTTGTAATCTACTTGCTAACAACAGAATGTTGTTGTTGGCATTACGGTACTATTCACCTATCAACATGGGCGGAGCTGAGCCTCGGGCCAGTAGGGCTTTGGCCCAAGGTCTGGCCCAAGTAGCAGTGGACCAATGCACCTCAAGAAAAATTCAGCCCGAGGCCCAGCAATGGATGCATTATGCATGACCTGGCAGGAGCTACGCCCTAGCTTGTAGCCTCGCACCGTTGCACGCCAGACTCTTCGTCACGCCGCCCCCGCCCGCTAGTCTCGCCTAGTGCCTGTTGCTTCAGCCTGCCCGTCGGCCCCGCCCCTACCCCCGCCCGCTGGACTGGTGGAGCTGGAGCCCTAGCCACTGTCGGGTTGATGGCAGCACCGCTCCACAGCCACAACCCGCAGTCCCGCACCGCGCGGCTCCGTGACTGAGGCCTCCGGCCGGGGTAGATAGGCAGTGGAGCTGTGGAGGTGAATTAGGTGATGAATTTTTTTCCTTTCTTTTTTTCTTTGTTGATGAATGATTGAACGATGAATTGATGATACCTTGACCTTCCCTAAGTTCCCTTGATGCCATTTTTGTTGGAAGATAGGAAATTAGGAATCAGAGGATAATTGATTTTTGATTCATTGATTGGTTTATGGTTGATAATTTGTGCTTGAAACTTTGTAAGATCATTAATTAGATATTG
Organism: Otatea glauca; assembly: GCA_036346275.1. Taxonomy (NCBI): domain Eukaryota; kingdom Viridiplantae; phylum Streptophyta; class Magnoliopsida; order Poales; family Poaceae; genus Otatea; species Otatea glauca. The sequence continues at coordinate 74,927,956 of CM070711.1, forward strand.
TATTGTGGTCAAAGAAGCTTACATTAATTGGTAGTAGTGACATATATTCTAAATGCTTTTTTAACCCTTGTATGTCGTTATTCAGTAACTTTTGTATGTTCTTAATCAGGTATAGGATATGCACTGGCAAAGGAGTTTTTGAAAGCTAGTGATATTGTTATAATCCGCTCAAGATCATGTATAGGAAGCCCTGGTTACTTGTTCTTGTATCATAAATAAAAATGGGTATCTCCCGTCAATGTGGACAATTGAACATTTCAATGCTACCTCTTGTTTTGCTAAACGTTGCTGAATTGGGGAAGGATGGGTTCAAACATGGTTTGTATTTCCAACATTCTAAGGTGCTAAGTAATCCATATGTGAGAGAAATGCTTCGTCGGGAATAGAATGTCAAAGACAATATGCAGCAATATAGGTGGCTGCTTGTAAGCCAAGAATGGTGCCTATTTTATATACTCCACACAAAGGTTAAACTCGTTGAGACAATGAGCGTTAATGTATGTTAGGAGATTTTTCATATAGTTTGACAGCAGTGGTTATTATCTGTTGGATATTTCTAATTAGAACCTAAATATTGATGACATTTAGGAGTTATATTGTTGATTTTTTTATATCCATCGTGAGATTTACTGGACATGCTGATTTGGGAGTTTTGTGTGCCTAATTTGTATATGCAATTTCATCTTTTACAAGTTTAGGTTCTTGTACCATTGTTGATGAAGATATGATAGGCTCAGATACACCAAACATTCATTAATTAAGTATTAACTTTTCTACCGCTCTAGTACGCTATATTGTTTTGACATATTTTATCTATTTTGTTGAAATGTTAAGCATAGAGTTCAAATTTATTTTTAATTATACAATCATTCTGTACTTTTTTTTATATCTTAGGGTGTGTTTGGTATGGCTCTAGCTCCACCAGATCTTTGGATCTGGTGGAGCTAGGTATTTCTAGTTCCACAGATCCGTGGAGCGGAAGATGTGGGTATATTAAGAGTGTTTAGATAAGTTATCTTATTTACATTTTAGATTAAAAATATAAACTTAATTTAATTTATTTTAGCCTACAAGATTCAGATCTGAGGTGGAGTTAGAATCTGGAGCTCTACCAAACAGGGCCTTAGACTCAACATAGCCTTTAACCTTAGTAATAGCCGCTAAATTTTTTATCCAAAGCTTACAAAAATTCTAGCTCCGCCACTGCCTATCAACAATATAAATGCAAGCATCATCGCTTGTGTTCTCATCTGCTATTCTTTCCATCCACAACTTCTTTAAGAACAGCTTGTGTTCCGTGAGTTCCGAGTTACTTCCATAAAGCTCGAATTGGCCCAAAAGTGCATGCTCCTCTGTAGAAACAAACCTGAAATCCTTAGTGCTGCATGCACAATTGCAAGCTTCCGTGCTCGGTTTTTGTTCGTCTTGCTTGCACTCTGCGACTGCGAGTGCTTGCTTGTATCTATGTATCTTCCCAGTGGCACACTTGTTTAAAGTTTCATAGTCAGGCAGTGACATGCATGACAACTGACAAGACATGCCACGGCAGTTTGCTCGCGTTTTAGATCACTGGCCTACCTCCCAACCTGTCGGTTGGGTTGCTCCGTTGCTGTGGGAGTAAGGATAGAAATCTCGCTAAAATTTTGTGAGATTTCGTGAAGATTTTGGGTTCTGGGTCTAGGCGATTTGTAGGTATACTGATCGAATTGAAAAAATAAAAAAAAATTGAAATGATACTGTGATCTTGTTTTTTCGGCGAGATCTCACTATTTTCGACAGTAATCTCGGGTTTTTGACTGAATTTTCAATTTGGATGACCGGATTTAGGTCAATAACCCTTAACAAAGTGATCTTCTATGAGAATTTGTCGAAAAACTATTTTTTGAGATATTTTAAAATTTTGGTAGAAATACTGTTGGATTTTATAAAATTTTACAGGCATTTTCATGCTATGAAAAATTTATGGTACCATATTCAGAAGTCTGGGATCATAAATAAAAAATTTAAAAATATTTGAACTTCATTGTTATATTTAAAAAATAAAAAAAGAATGAGCATAAATGAGGTAGCAACCATGTCGGAAGTTTATAATTTTTTCAAGTTTGTTCATGATCTAAATTTTTTTTTGTAAGAGCTTAATAATTTTCTTAGAACCTTTGTATAAAAGTTTCAAAAAACTTAAACCTGTTTTTGTTGCTCAATCAAAAATTATAAACTGTACAAGCACGCGCTCTGAAGTCTGAAAACTGTGAAGTACCGCTGTCACAATTTTTTGGGAATTCGATATGTTTGATCACGATCTAAAAATTTTATGGGAAAATTACGGATGCTTCATGATTATCTACAAAAATTTACCTAATCAGAACCATGCAAAAAAAAAACCATACTTGTGACTCAAACCCGAGACCTATTGTTTGAATAAACTTGACTTCGCCACTACCCTAGAACTGCTGCTGTGTAACACTAAGGAATTAATTCATTTATGTATAGCATTTCCACTGACTTTAATACACACTTAATCATTCACTCCCTCACTCGCTTTACCCATTCACATCGAACCAACTCTAGCCGAAGCTCAAGGTCTCTCACTGTCTCCTGCCTGCTCCAAGCAAAATCCGGCGACCTCCGGTCGAACTCCGGCGTTCTCCGGCCAGAGAGAGCGAGATCTCGGGGTGGCTTCACTGAGATCTCGGCGGATTGAAGCAAGATTTTGGTCTCTGCAGCTTGCATTCAGGTGACGAAATATTTTTCCCAAGCGAAATCTCATGTATTTCGGGCTATATCTCAGTATGTAGTGCCAGATTTGTGTGTATGTGCTGGATTTGGACATTTGTTGGCCGCATTAGGTGTATTTGGGTGTATTAGCCATTTAGGTAGCACAAGGCATTGTCATACATGCATGCAAGTGCTGAAAATTGCATGAGTGCAATACAATAGTTTGTCTAGCAAATTTGGTGTATTTAGGTGTATGACCAAAAATATGTCTAGCATTTGCCACTAAGTATATATTATCATGTTAGGTGTTGATGTCCAGTAGGACGTTCATGTCAGTTTTTTTGTAAATAACGGATGACACACTACTAATCAAGTACTGCTACTCCTTGTAGCACAAAAAGGAAGATTGGTTCTGAGTCTTGAATCAACCGATTTAGCCAGTTCAGGAGGTCCAAATCGATACGAGAGGTCCAATCCACTCTTAGTAAAATGTTTGGAGGTTCAAATCAACACGGAAAAGCCATGACTTCATTGATGTTGACCTTGCATGGAGTGGTGCCCCGCAGCAACCCCGTATTGACATTGCATTCAAGCAGAGGGCGAGGCATACTCATTCTTAGGTACGTAAATGTAGTGTTGTCCGTGCTTTGAATGATCATATTCCTTTAATTATGCATCTTCTTGCAATACATATTCATAATGCATACTCATTCTTCAATTATGGCTCTTGTAGGTGGTTCGGGACTTCGGACTGAGTGTTGCATTCTAGCATCATCCGTACTTTCATAGGTAGTTCTCGCGTGCTCCTGCATGGTAATATTTATGGTGTATATATATATGATAAATTGTCATATATATCAATTTTATTTGACGCCTATTAATTATGATGCAAATATATTTGATTGTTTCCAATTGTAACCCTCAAAATCCGAATATCAGTCGAAATACTGTCAAAATTTCTAACTTCACAGATAGATAATCATCTAAAAATTTTATGTCAAGAATAATGATGCATCAGGACCATCCAAACAAAATTTTAAAATTTTCTGACGTGGTTTCAAGTATTTTCCATTCGGACATCACCACTGTCCGAATTTTTAAAAATTCCTCGACTTTAACCATCAACTAAAAATTTTATGGTAACATTAGTGATATGTCATAACCATGCACAAAAATTTCAAAATGTTATAACATCGTTTGTTCTATTTTTCAATCGGTTCAAATTTGTCGGTCAGAATTTTTTGAGGACAGTAGCAATGTTCGAATTTTTAAAATTTCCTCAGGCTTGATAATCATCTCAAAATTTTAGTATAACATTATTGATGTGTCAGGACCATGCACAAAAAATTTTGACATCGTTTGAACTGGATTTCGCTCGGTGCAATTCGGCTGAGATCTCGGCAAATCTCGCCTAGATCTCGACAAAACCGGCCAAAATCTCGGATTCCCCGCTTAAAAAAAAACGGATTTGAAATTTTATTTTTGTGTTTCGTCCGAAATTTCGCTCTCCGACCAGCTCTGAGATGTTTTGCGAAAACGAGATTTCAAATCTTACGTGGGAGACGGCAACGGTCCAGCGGACTGGTGACGGATTCAGCGGTATGTCAGGTGGGACTGATCCTACTGCTAGCGGTACCGCAGATACCTCGCCATGGGTGTACAGTAGATCATAGAAATTAAAGATAGAAGAAAAGGGCTGAAGCGCCTCCTAAATTTTAGTTGTGGGCACCGCCACTGGTGCGGATCACTGTCAGTGCGTCGCTGGCCCAGGCGAGGCGTCCGTGCGCAACCATCTCTTCCGTGGCAATGTATCTCGGCTCTAGGAGGGTTTAATGGCCGTCTCGGATGTTCTCATTGGCCTGCGCGCGCGCATGTGATCTGCTCGAATTAGTCCCCGAGTTGGTTCGCTATTCGATGAGGGTCGTGTCACCACACCACCCAATTGACGGCGTGCATTATCGGAAAACACGCGAAATGGCTACAAGTATCACGGCGCGACCTGCCTGCGATGGAACACCAAAGCAATCTGGTGCATTATCAGTTGGACTATGGTTAGTTGGTGAACAGCATTTGTCGTGAAGTTTGACGACACGTAAATGCTATGATATTTTTAGCTTCGTTGTACCGAAACATGACTTGCTTGCTGGGGAAATAAGGAATGGCACTCCTCTCTGATTCCAACATTTTTTTTTATCTTGTGGATGTCCCTATAAGACAAAAGAGCAAGCATAGAAAAAAACCGCGGCTCACAATTTCGGACAGAGATAATCTGATAGTCATCACGAACAGTTTCACTCCGCAAGGGGAAAAAAAAGTTCGATTCGCAGTCTCAAATGCAACTAATCTATACTGGTAGTACCACCCTTTTGACCACGCAAAAGCAGCAAATTTTATCACCAAAGAATAAAGCAGCAATTAATTGCGCCTCCAAATGTTGCACGACAAAGAAATGTAGTAAAAGGACATGCAGGCTGCAGGCACCCAATTAACGAGAAAGAATTCAGTTCCAAATTCCAATCCTCACCTCTATCAGGAGTATATTTCGACAAGATCGATCTGGGAATCATCCATCAAAGAGTTAGAAGAAAGAAGAAGCAAAGAAAGGAAGAACAAAAAAAACTTTAGGCCAGGGACAGGATACCGTAAAGACGAGTCAAACAAGAATAAGAACCCTGACGGGTTGTGTTGGGACTCAATGATTAGAAGAGCAATGGAGATGCCTCTATGCTTTCCAAAGAGTTAACTAGTAGTACAAAATAACAGGAGAAAAGAGATCAATGCCTCTTTCAATTAGCAGAAGGTTACCTCTCTCGTTGCACTGCATCTCTGTTATTTGTCACTACCACACCTGATTCCTGGCAATCCGTGGACTGTAAAAGTACGAGGTTTTGAGTACCATTCATTTGTAAATTACAGTCAGAAAAGATAAAAGAAGTACAAATCAGACTCATCTACATAAATATGACATATTGACATGTGACATCATAGAGCATTAACCAGGATTAATTCAATTCAGACTCTTCTATGTGCATGCATATACTTTTGCATGTGATGATGGGATTCATGTGATCAGTTGCCTGATTAATTACGACGTGAAAGTGACAAATGCATCTTTGCACTTAGATGAGATCTACATCTCCCTATATACAGCGCTCTGCGATCAATTATAGACTTTTTTATGGCATAAGACATTCTCAAACTCACATGAAGGCCACCGCAGTTTGTTTACTTTCCGGCAAGCAAGTTTCCAAGGGCAAATGTTTCTAATGCTGCATAGGGTAGGAGAATCAGCAAAAGGAATTATTAAGCTAGGAGAGCCCTATAATTAAGGGCGCACTAATTCTCCCACTCCTTAGTATTGTAGAGCAAGCAGCAGCATGCATCTCTCTCTCTGCCTCTTTGGAATGTCTAGCTTTGGCCAAGACTATCTCTCTTTCCCTCCCTCCCTAGAGGTGGGGAGTGTGGCTGCCGATTCTTTGTCGGCCGGTAACCAGAGTACTTTGCTCAGATAATCTTGTTAACTAGCTATGATTTCAAGTGTAATTGGTAGTCTTTTTTGGCACAAATTCTTGTGCAAGTCCAGTTCATGGATATGTAATTGCTGTTGCTGAATGTGCTACTATAGAATATAGGTAAAATGCCGCCTTCTGCACCTGCTAGTCTGATCCTTTTTCCAGGTAACGCCGCGCGACAGTTGATGTTGGCTAATGCGCTAATCTTCAGGTGGACTAGCTAGCTTAGCTCCATGATGATGAGAATTGGGGAGAGAACGTGACAAGCAATATATGGTGTTAGGGCAAAGCATATTTTGTAGTACCATACAAAATAATCAACAAAGGTATTTACAATTAGAAGCACCAAACCACTTTCTCAAGTGGAGGACGAACAAGGGAATCATGTGAGGTAATGCATTCCCTCTCTATATATATTATTATGTAAATTGAGATTTTTTACCATTCTTTAAAGGCACCAAGCCATTCATTGACCTAACACCAAGAGGTACCTAGAGTTTAAGAGGTGGTGGTACTAAGAGTTTAAAGGTAATTTGGTGAGGAGTTACTGGTACCTTCTAAGTACGGTAAAAAACTCTTATGTAAATTAGTTACACAAGAAGTGAAGGCCCAAAAACCAAATGATGGCCTTGCTTTTCAGGATAAATCAATCAAAAACAAAACACATGGCATGAACATCTAAAGTGCACACTTGGATGCTATTGTTGACCATAGCAAGAAATGTAGGGGAGTAGCCCACCCTAACCCCTTCACCAATTAGCAAGCTCTTACTTGGGGGTTAGAACAAAACCAAAAAGATACGATCTTTGCGCACTCGAGCGAGGGATCCTGAATGGGAAAGTATCATTTATTCCTTCTAAAGTACGGAACCAAGATTAAGGACACTGAATGTGAGAATAAGGTCAAAAGGTTGCACAGAAATTCCTTCTCAAGGGGGAAAGGGCACAGTAAAAACTATATGGAATCAGCTGGGGAAGAAATATATTTAATAATGCTCTGTGACAACATAAAGTGTGTGTTTGTAACTGGTAATAATAGTGGTCCTTGAAATTCCCACAAATGGCAGCTGTAGACTAGCTAGTGGTGGATCCTTGGCACTTGTGAACTGTTAATTTTATAATAGTATAAAATTAGTAGCTTAAGCATTCTTGGACCATGCATGACAGCAACTGAAATGTGAAAACATCAAAGTTTTTGTTCCGATGGTCAAATAACTTTTGCGGACAGAGTTTCCCAAGTGCGAGTAATGCATGATCATTATGTTTGTGGAAGTCTTTACCATCACAATCACCATGTGCAATGTAAAATATGCTTGTCGTAGTCTCGAAATTCATGGCATGCTAGCCAAGCGCTCGTATGTTGCATTCGATTTCAAATAATTGCTACCATAAATTATAAACTTTTAAAAACCAAATAATATGACTTTTCCTACATCCATGAGTTGGTTGCTCGTAAAACTAGAAAATTTCACTAAATCAACGAACTAAAGCAAACATACGAAATCCATCGTGCACATGTAATTAAACTTAAATTTGAGATTGCATAAATAAATTCTCATCCTATAAGCAACCGAATCAAACCACGAGTTATACACATATACAGAGATGATCCTATTCTCCATAGAAGAACCTCTAAGCCACATGTAATGTACACATGGACCCATCCACATAAGATACTCAAGGTCAAAGGGTAGACGATGAATCCACCGTCACCATCAAATGGATTTTTTTAAGAGAGGTGTTTGCATGTTTTTCTTTTTGACAGTTGCACAAATATTAAAACATGAATGAATGTTATATAGTGATTACTTATCCCTTCGCTTGCTTCAAGATTTGTGCAACCTGTATTGAGAGAGAAAGTATTGAAGCACTGCTCTTTTTAAAAAAAGTAAATATACAATAAAATGTATGATAATTATTAAGATAAACAAGTAAAACTGATAGACGATAAAAAAAACTAAGCACTGTTTTTTTTAAATAACAGAAGGGACGAGAGCCCTTCCGATTTCTTTTATGACAAACCGAGTCACAAAAACTAAGCACTGTTGAACTGAATTCTATCAGACCTAATAATCACACGGGTCCTGGATTGTTGTTCCCGGTACATTGCAGAAAACTACATTTCACATATCATTTATGTAGCGATTGATTTTTTTTAATACAGCTTTAGAGCAACTAGTTTGTCCTTAGCAAGAACGAGCTACAACACCACCTTTTTTTTTCCTTAGGAGACTCCCACTCTCACACTCGCACCATCTTCTTCTTCCTCATGTATACTCCCTTCCGTCATAATTAGTTATCGTTTTGTACATCGATAGGGTCTCCAAACCATAGCTTTGAACACTAATTTCTATTATAATATATTTATAAAACCTAATAAAATGATAATATTATGAAAGTACTTTTCGAGAAAAATCTACACACATATGATTTCCATGTATCCAATTTAAATATTTAAAAAGATATTGATAGTCAAAGTTTTAAAAGGTCGACTACACTTATATCCAAAACAACAACTATTTGCAACCGGAGGAAGTAGTTCTCACCACCTCCTTCCCAGGATTCCCATGATCCCAACATCGAGCTTCACTTTCTCCTTCCTCGGTGATGATCGGCGGTGGGGTTAGGGTTAGTATTCACCGGGTTAGGTGAAGGGTTCACCCTATGGTGGCGGTGTGGCAAGGTGATGGTGGCTCTGCTGGACATAGGTTCAAAGGAGGGTAGCAGGTGGCATGACGATGGAGTTTGGTTGTGCAAGGCCTAGATGGTGGCGGGTGGGAAGTGGAGGCAATGCGGTGAGGCATCACCCGCTGTGGGAGGTGGCCGCGTGCGATGAAAGGGTTGGTGTGGCGGTCGACGAAGGTGTAGGGGGCGGCGTCGAAAGCCACATGGGAGATGCGTCTTAGGGGGTGTTTGGATTAGGAGTATTTCATTGGAATGTTTTAGGATCTAGTTCAAATTTAAACTAAATCCCAAAACTTCCTAAAGCATTACCACTTATCCAAACAGGGCCTTAGGGGTAAAGGTAGTGGTGAAAGAGGAAGCCGGAGAGGAGGTGGCAGCGGCAAACGAGACAAGAGGCTGACTAGTAGCGCATTTGTCGTGTCTTTTTTTTATTACTCATTTTAGGCAAAAGTTGCTAAACACGAAAGCCCGAACCCGACCCAATCCAAGAAGAAAATCGCCGAGCACAGTCAACAATCCGGGCCACAAGTACCAAACAGGGCCTGGCCGCCTGGAACAAAAAGCAGCAGCACGTCCCACTTAAATTAGATCCCCTCCATCCTCTCAAAGAAAAAAAAAGAGAAGGGTTTAATCCCCTCCACGCTGACTCAGGCCGGCGGTGCTCCCGCTCCCCAGTCCGGTCCGGTCCCAGTCGGCCCGCCTCCTCTCCCCGCACGGTACCGACGACGGCGGTCTCCTCCCCTCTCGCCGTCATCCTCTGGCGTTCAGCCTAACTCTTCTCGCGTCCAGCCCTCCGGCTCCACCCCGCCCTTCTCATCCTAGGGTTCGTGCGACCCGGCGTGCTCGGTTCCCTCCCCGCCAACCCAGCTCGGGGCGTACCAACTGCACCTCCGAGCCGTGCGAGCACAGGATCTCGGAGAGGCACCGTTTGCCGCCTCCGCCGTTAAGCCCGAGGTAAGTAAATCGATCGACCATTTCTTTTTATCTGCTTTTCGCACCTACATTTCGGCCTTAGGTTTGTCTTTTACCCTAGAGATTTAGCCTGTATCCTCTGTAATATGTTGTGTATGCTGCGCACGCCGTCTGTTCGAAGAAATGCCGCCTACAATTTCTTTAGGAAACCAACTACCTTGTGTATCTGATTGGATCTTTTGGGTTTTCTGATGAAATTAGGGCTGGTGCCCTTTGCTCTAGAAGGAAACTATGGGCTGGATCTCGGGGGCGCTTTAGATAGTCTAGATGGTAAATTGAAATTTCGGATGCAGACTTGTGCCTAAATGACCTAAATGATGGAAGGGATATTGTTAGCTTCAACATTTTTTTATGAACTGGCTGGATTGTTGATCTAGCATATGTTGGGAGCGATGGCATGTTCATATTGGGAATGATATATGTATAGGAGGAGAATGCAGGTTCCTCTACAATGGTAGCTACAATGTAAATCATAGAGCCTATTTTTTTAGGCTGTGCTCGGAAAGCCTTGCTGGAAGGAAGTAATGTTGGTATAAGCTTACCGCAATACCTGTCTAAGAAAGAAGTTGCTACAATACTAACACGATGGGCTCTCTATCAGCTCAAACAAAATATTTGAACTGAACTATAGTTCTGTCCACAAATGGCACATTTTTCCTTGAGCCATGATGAAATTTGCCCTAGATTTTTTGCTTTCTTGGAAGATTTATCTCATATTAGTAGTCTGATTGGCAAAACTCCAGGGAATTTTTGGTGTTTTGTTCGGTTTATGTCATTGTTTTGCATTCTTTCTTTCCATGAACATTGCTTATTTATTTGATTGGAAAATGCAGAGAAGTAGGTTGTACTTGTTTGTTCAATCCAGATTCTATTTTTTGTGTTCAGTGTGGGAGATTGTCTAGTTCTTTCTTTGAAAATGTCTAACGCTCTGATGTGATCAGAACTTTGAGATAGTTGTTTCTCAAGGTTAGAAAGCTGAATTCTAACGATGCTCTGAGTTGAATTATTACGAGCTTATTTTTGGGCAAATATTTTAGCTAGTATGTGTGTTATATCCAGTATGCCACTTGTGTGAAGCATCCTAGGTGTTTGCCAATGCCTTTTATGTTTCTACATGTGTAGCATGCCTGACTAATCTAAAACATGCATTTTAGCCGTCAAGTGCTTGGTTCATGGTTACTTGTTCTGTGAACTCTTCCTTGAACTTCTGCTTAACTCTTGCTTATAATGACTTGTTTTGTGGATGTTTCTTATTTCCTTTCTTCTCCAAGCTGTTTGTAGCTAAATTTAAGGATAATTGGTGCAATATCAGGTCATGGAGGGGGTTCATGGCATGCAAGAGTCAGAAACTGCATCTGTCGTGAAAGTTGCCAGAGAGCCTGCCATCATTATCAGTGGTGTTCCAGACTTGCCTCCTGATTGCTCATCTGGTTCACAACCTGAAGTAAGAGACGCCGCAGAATCTCTAGTTGATCCTCGTTTTGGTGAATGGTTAGAAGGGCGGAAAGTGAGAAAGCTTTTTGGAGACAAGTATTATGTAGGAAAAGTGGTCACGTATGACAATGAAAGCAATTGGTACAATGTTGTTTATGAAGATGGAGACCAGGAAGATCTTGAGTGGAACGAACTGGAGGAGATTCTGCTGCCATTGGATATAACCATTCCACTCAAAACACTTGTTCTGCACAAATGCAAACTTCAGAATACAGGTCCCGACAGACCTAAGGTGGGCAGACCAAGAAAAGTTTATGCTCTAATGGAAGTCAACACAAACAAAACATCAGATATGGTTCCAATATCCCGAGGAAGTGATGTTATGAGCAATCAGATGATGAGTGGAGTAGCAAATGGCCAACAGTCAAATAACGAACCAGGGTTGCTTCCGGCTTCCGCATCCAATGATGCAACGAGTGGTGGGTTATTGATGGCCACAGAAGGAGAAAATACTCAAGTATGCCTGAATGCTAGTAATCAACCTAGAAAAAGAGGCAGGCCTCGAAAGGATAGAACTATGTCCTGCAATAATCAACCTAAAAAAAGAGGCAGGCCTCCAAAAAACAAAAGTGCATCTGGAAATTCTCTGAGTGCAGGAAGCACACCAAGTTCTCTGGCGCCTGTGTCAGTGCAAGATGCAAGTGATGCAACTGATATGCAAGAAGCTTCTAGGATACAGAACAGTGTTTGTAAGCGCAATGCACAGACAGCTAAGGCAGAAAAACTGAAGAGAGAAAATTTGCGTGTTCATGGCGCACCACCTGGAACTCAGTTATTCTAACAAGCATGCTCATTGTTTCAATATAGTTATATCTAAACATTCCAGAATCTATGTATGATGGTGGCACTAGTCTTTAAAATATTTTGTACAACCAAGCGTACAACAAAACTTGTAAAGCTGTATTTGCTATCCGAATGCTATCGTATTTCTTTTCCTATACAAGTATATCTGCAATGTGTTTAAAATTATTCTGGTATGGTCTTAGAAGTTCTCCTTGTGGAAATGGAACCTTGTTGTGGTTGTCTGGCTGAATTCTTTTGAAAGATCCTTAAGTTGTTTCGTGAGCGTTGGAGATCCACAATAGAAAACACCTGCAGATTCGTGTACCTATTAACTATTGTACTGTGAAGTTTAAATCTGTCATCACATGATGTTTATTAAATTTAGCTCACCTATACGAGAGTTCTTGTGGGCATTGGCCAAATCAGAGAACACCTTTCTCCAGTTCGGTCTTGCAAAATGTGTACGAATCTGCAATAGATGAATCAGAAATGGAAGCAAGAACATATGGGAATTCATCTTCGGATAGAAATGGGGTTGGTGGGCACGTACCCTGCTGCCGGAAACGATATCCACGCCATTTTTGGCATGTTGAAGTGACTGAACCATGGCAATCAGTGCTGACCTTGCGTCGCCTTCTTCATACACGCTGGTTAGGTAATTGTGCATCTCTATGACATTCTGCAATTGCAATATTTTAGCTTACTTCCTGTCTGTGTGACGGAAGGAGAGTATGGGAAGATGAATTGAAGACATCAGAGTCAGATAGTACATTGTGATCGCTCTCAGCAACATCATTCATGACTCCTTTGAACCATTCGAAGGATCCTTGTTCTCTGGTAACCCAGTAGAAGTAAGCTCGTCCTGGCCCGTTGTTCTTGAAGCTGCCAATCTCAGAACCGTGGATGCTTTCCACCTCCTGTTCCATCAACTCGTTTCAGTTATCTTCTCTCCTATAGTTATATATAACATTGGGAATACTTTGCACTGAAGAAGAAATTTACTTCGTTGGACTTTATGTTGTTCAAGAGATCTTTCAGTATGCTGATGAAAGGAGTGGCGCCGATTCCAAGACCGATAAGCAAAAGAATGTCGTATTTCTTGTAATTTTGCGCGGGTGCACCATATGGGCCATCAATGAGGACCTTCGGAAACCTAAAGGAAATGCAATAAAGATAACCACGTTAGTAAAAGTTTATTCATTGCAGTAACTAATCAGAACCAATTGAATTTTGGGTTGTGAAACATATGAGCCTGCAGCTACACACCTAGTGTCCTCTGTCTGAGCGTCTGCCACAACTGTAGTTTCAAGTCTTGAAAGGGTGGCCTTCTTGGAAGTAACTTGTGCCTCGCAAGACTATATGAATACTAAATTTAATTCTTCATTTTTTGGTAATCCACGTTGCTCTCTTCTAATATGTAATAAAGAAAATTAATGTTCCTGTACTGCAGTTGTGTTGCCTCAACTAACCTTGCCGAACAGGTTCCTGAGTTCAGATGTCCAGTCGCCTAGTGTGCGGATATGCACGCTCAAGTAGTCATCTCCGGGTGCAGAAGTGATGGAGAACGGATGCCTGCAAAGATTGATGAACTGTAAGCAAGAAGCTCAGATAAATTACATCTTGGACATGTGTGCTACAAGGATGAATTAGTACCATTCAAAAGGCGAGACATCAGGACATTTTACGAACAGGTACATTCCACTCTTATACTTGAAACCTGGTGGCTTCTTCATGTGAATAGAGAGCACATTCCCTGGATAAATGGCAGCCTGCATGGTACGTGACAACATTGATTAATAGCTAACAGTTAGAATGAACCAAATCATGGTGTTTCCAGAAAAATGAACTGAATCATGCTAGTTACTACCTTGACGATGCTCACGCGGTAGTTGTTCTCACGAACTTTTCTGATCGTTCTCTCGCAGGCATAGAAGAGGACAGGGACTATCAGGTACATCCATGTCTGAATGAACAATTGCGATCATCACCATCTCATTTAATTTACTGGTCACAAGATTGAATTTACATGAAAGAAGATCTGAAGCTAAGGAAGGCGTCTGAGGATTACCGTCTTCTTGTACCATTCCCTGGTGAGGAATATGAAGTAGGAATGCACCACCAGGAGGACATATGCGAGCACCAGTAGGTGGTGGGCATACCAGAAGGCATTGAAACCGGCCAGGTGGTGCAGCGGCGATGGCAGCTTCACGACGCTCCGCCTGAAGGAGTGCATGGCCAGCGTGAAGGAGAAGGACATTATGATGATCATGAGGATGCCGGTGACACCGGGGGTGCTCGCCAGCAGGTCCGGGTATGTCGGCTGCCTGAAGTTGAAGTTCGGCCCCAATGTGGCCATGAACTTATCCCTCGGGCAGGTGATCAGCCTCGGGAAGTCGCAGGTGACATGGGCGAGCGTGTGGATCACCGTGGCAACCGCGATCGACAGCGCAATGACCTGACATTGTGTTCGCCGATGTGAACACAATTTAGGATTCAGTCAGATGACGCTCTTATGGTTGCTAGCTTGAATGTGTGGTTCGGTTCAGTTGAGCTCTCTGTACCTTGTGGAAGTTGATGTTGTCGTCGAATGGTATGACCCGGCCTAGCGCAGTGGACCTGAGTGTGGTGAGCGTGTTCCGGCAAACTGGCAGGAGGATGAGCGCCATGTTGAACTTGAGTATCTCGGCGGCGCCCTTGGCGACGCAGACGCAGTAGCCCATCACCTGGAACGCGGCCCGGCGCTTGTACTGCTCAAACTTGTACACGAACAGGCCGAGGTTGACTGCCAGCCACAGTGTCAGGAGCCATATGCGCTTCCAGTTCTCGTGGATGAAGTCCACCGTCTTGGAGATGTGCCGCTTCAGCGGGCTCCGGTACCGCAACGGGATCATCGTCCTCGCCAGGCTCGACGTCGTCCGCTTCAGCTTCTCCGGCGCCTGCGCGCTCACCATCCCTCGCAGTAGCGTCTCCAACTGCCAAATCTGCATTGAAGCACACACACATACATATTAAGCAACCTGCACTCATCACGCCGCTTCTCAGAAAGAGCAAGATTCACGAGTACTACCTCGATGTAGCCGCGGTCGTCGGGGTCTAGCTCCTCCATGATCAGCGACGCGTAGGTCGCGGCGTGACCCTTCAACTTGGCCAGCTTGTTTGCCGATGCGCTCAATATAATAACCTACCGGGGAAAATGGTACAGAAACCAGGTTAATTCTTTGCCGAGTCTTACAAGAGTAGATCCAATCCAAGCAAACTCCTCACCTCTTTGACCTCATCTTCCGTGAGCATCCCATCGCCGTTCTTGTCGCACCTGTGCCACACGCAGAGAGGGGATTTCATTTCATCAATAGGTGATTGGTTCACGTATTCGTTGGCGTGGAAATTAACGGGGGACGGTGAACCTTTACATGTCAAAGAAAATGCGCAGTCGTGAGTCGAAGTTCTGGTCTGTCATCTCCTCCCAGAACTCCTTGAGCTGCTCCTTGGTGATGCCATCGTCCATCTCCAGGCGCCTCCGCCTCGCCAGCGCCACGAACAGCTCGCCGGCGAACTCCTTGGAGTCCCCCATGCCTTGAATTGAGAAGCAGGTCCATTAATCCGCCATCAATCATTTTCCCCATGGCAAAAGTATCTTTTTCTTTTGAAAGAACATCATGAGTCATGGTCATCATTAGAGATACAAATTAGAGCGGTGCTTTAATGCTTTCCCTCCTAATACAAGTTGTACAAATCTTAAAGCAAACGAAGGGGTAAGTAATTACCATCTACCTTCATTTATACTTTAATATTTGTACAACTGTAGAAAAAAAAGCATGAAAACACCTCTCTACAAATTAACAAATAGAAATGAATTTACTGTTATTGTTTCATGGCCTACTTGCCAGAAGCACAAGTGCATAACCATAAGCGTGGGTAAAAATTGTACTAGTGCTTGGATTTTTGGTTCCTGATAACTGTTTAGGGACCATTTCGAACAGTACGAATTAATTTGAGGAGATTCTTGTGGGCCAAACAGTGGATCTCAATTCTTCTTACAACCAAAAAAAACAGTGGATCTCAGTTAGGTAAGCATGCCTCTTTGGGCAAATTGGCACAGTTGATGGCATCATCAAAGAACTGTTGCAAAGCGTAAAAATGAAACAAAGAAGATGCCTCCAACAAAAGTTTCCCATACTCATTGCCTCAGAGATTAGCGGTTCTTAATAGCGACTAATTAGCATTTCTGGGTCGCACCCAATCGACGAACAGCCAAACCAAACTGAGTTGTAATCCGTACTCACCGATGCACTTGCCGAAGCTCTCCTTGGGGAGGCGGCCTCCCCTGTTCATCTCGTCGAAGCGGCGCTCGACGGCCTTCCAGCCCTCCTTGCCGCCGGACGTCTTGTCGAGGAAGCGCAGGCCGCGCAGCCCCGTCTGCGCGCTGGACTGCATCCGCGTCATCCGCCCCGGCCGCATGCCCATGCCGGCCACCCCCTCCGGCACCTTCATCGACACCCGCGACGCGAACTGCAGCACCCCCGACGCCAGCCGCGACGGCTGCTTCATCAGCCCCCGCGCGAACCCGCCGCCCAGCGGCCTCGGCACCGCCGCAGGCTGCTGCAACCTGCTGCTCCCGATGATGTTGATCCCGTCCAGCGGCTGCTGGTCCGCGTGCCCGCCGACCGACGACGCCATCCGGCTCAACCCCCCGAAGAACACAATGCCGCCCGCCGGAGGCTCACCTGAAATTGGCAGTGGGACCCACCTGCAAGGGGAGGTGGGGTGTATGTACTAGCCTACTACTACTAGTTCTTTGGAGACGGGGAGGGAGGAGACAGATATGGCGGGTAACATGCGCGGATGTCCCAATTATAGACGTTGAGACGCCGCGACGCTGTTCTACCGCTCGGAAACCTTGCTTAATTGCACATTGCCAGTTTTTTATTTTACAAACATGATTCTCACACGAATATAATAACAAAAAAGCCTCTCTCTCAATCACAGAAGTGTAATTAGATGACATACGTCACATGTCGCGCTCATACGCCGTGATAGAGGCCAGAACCCATGGCAGCTAGGCCAACTGTGGCAGGAGTCGATGGTAAGGTTTAAAATCCCGACAAAATTTCAGCCAGGATTTTGAATTTTAGCCAAGACGATATTCTAAATCCCGCCCGAACAAAAAGTTAAAATTGCTACAATAATTTTAAAAAAAAATCAGTGAAATATCAGTAAGTTTGGCCGCATTTTAACTTTTTTGGACCGGATTTGGGTCAATACCTCTTAAGGATGTCATCTTCCATGAATTTTTTTTGGAAAAATCGAATTTTTGAGACGTTTTACAGAAATAACAAAAGTATTGTTGGATTTTTATAAAAATGTGCAAGCTTGATCATGCTCTCAAAAAATTACGGTACCATCTTTAACAGTCTAGGATCATGCAAAATTTTTTTCAAAATAATTAAACTTCATTTGTTATGTTTGAAAAATTAAAAACAGAATGAATATAAATGAGACAATACTAGTGTCAGAATTTTATAAATTCTCTTGAGTGTGATCATGATCCAAAAAATTTTAGTAGAGCTTAAGAATTGCATCAAAACCCTCATCTAAAAGTTTCAAAAAATCTAAACCTGTTTTTGTTGCTCAGTCAAATCTATAGAAGCAATACATGTACTTAGCTGGGCTTTTATCATGACAGTAATATTGTCAGATTTTTTGAAAATTCCTTAGCATTGATCATCATCTGAAATTTTATATGAGAACATTAGTGATGCATCAAGACTATCCACAAAAAATTTCAAAAATTTCTAACATGGTTTGAACTATTTTTCGCTTGGTTCAAAATTGCCAAGATTTCGGCAATTTCGGTCAACATCTCGAAAATCTCAGTTCAAAAATTCCGGATTTACTTTTTGAATTTCGTCCAAAATTATAAAATCTTACCAAAATTTCAGATTTCGGTGTCTTCCAAGATATAGTCCGAAAACAAAATTTAAAAACTTGGTCGGTGAGCCACCCATGATAGGTTTGCTGTGCGCTCAACCAACTTGGCGTCAAGGTACCGAGTTACCAGAGGGTGATAGCAGGTCCTACCAAGTTATCGTGGCTCGACAGCCAGCTTCTGCCACACTCATCCTCCTTCTGCCACGGCTGGTCATGTCATCGCGAGCGCATATTTCTCATAATATATGAGCATAACGGGTAACACGTATTATCGCTCCACACTTTTACGATGAGAGAGGATGTCAGATGGGTTCGGATTTGGAAAAAAAACGTGTCAACGACTACTCTGCCGCTACCACCGCACGCATAGATAGATTCCACCACCGTCGGATGCGAGATCTGCGGCTCGCGTATCCCCCGGGCGAGTTGTTGGCTCTGCGAATCATATCGTACCAATTCGTATCTCGCGAGTTCATCTTTGTTCCCTAGCGGGCTAGCGGCTAAGGTCCGGAGCAGGTGGGGGAAGGCTGTCCGTCGGATGAGGATCGGACGGCGATAGGAGGCGACGCTAGGTGGGACAACGTGGCGCCTTCTTCTTCTCTCTCTCTCTCTCCTATTTGCCGAAGACGGTGGCGCTCGTATCGTAGCCTGGCGGGTGGGCCCGGGCGTAAAGTTGTTAGTCGGTGCGTGTCGTGTACTCGTGTGGTGGTATTTGTCGCTGGTAGCTGGCCACGGAAGAAACCGGAGGGTAGAAAACAAAAACTGACGGATCAACGCCCCATTTCTGTTTAATTTATTTTTGACGGAGAATTCTGCTTAGTACACATTTTTTTTTAAAAAAAAGGCTGCCGATGACTGTCGGAAGAAAGAAAATCTTATAACTAAAGCAGCACAAAGGAAAACTGAAATCGAAAAAATGAAGCAACAACGAAAATAAGAACAACACTGGCCAAACAGAGCCACACGGACAAACAATTGCAAGACGATTGGACAGCAACAAACAAGCAACTAGACAACAAACTTTGGGATTCTAGGAATGGTTCCCACAATCCCACTACTGCAAAAGCTCGACTTCTGCTCATGCTTCCTCCTGGATGCAGTAGAAAACGTATTGTGCCATTAATTATATATTTGGAACGTCCTTTGATTCCACTCTTCCCCCTACGTTCCAGGCGTGTAAATGACAACTCAATCGCAGGTTTTCATACGTTTCTTTAGCACATCTGTCCTGTACGCCGACCATCATTAATTCCTTTAATGTTCTTAGATTTAATATTGGCGCATGGTAGCCTATCAGTTGAAGACTTTCGTCTATACTGTTTAGTGTAAGCGCAACGAAGTACTAGGCTCCAAAAGATGTTAGAATATTTCGTTGAATCATTAGCCATACAGAGAATTTGCACTTGTTGATGAGCACTCAACTGTCAACCACAGGGCTCATACATTCATACTATGCAGTGCATGACCATGGTTAATAGGGGGCCACATCTTACTCGCTATTTAGTGATCTAGTTAAGATTGAGGAGACCATATACATTCCATCTAAAACAGAAACGAGATGGTGCCTGGATTTTGTGAGGTGGAGAATGGAGATGTCTGATATCTGAACTGAGGACGAGGCTCCCATGCAGTCCCATGGAGACTGCAATCCATGGGCGCGGGCTGTCCAATCGAGATTACAGACGCCCCACTAAAAAAAGCTGCTATAGCAAATTGCTATAATGATTTTTGCTGTAGTGTTCTGTTAAGGATCTGGTCTTCATTTTTTGATCGAACAGTCCCGTGAAGACTATTTAAGTAACAATCTCACTGGACTGCAAGGGAGCCGCGTCTCTAAACCGAACACATGGTTTCTGATGTACTAGAAAAGCTACAAAAATGACACTAGGATCGGAGAAGCGTCAGACATTAGCCAGGCAGTCCTACAGTACAGTAGATCGAATCACGCGAGGTAATTAATACCTTGCTTGGGGCATGAATGTAAATTTGCAGTCAAGCACTCAAGCATCAAACTTTTTACGCATTAAGATATCCCAAAACACCCATTAAATCGTGGGCGTGCACGGCCTATCAGCTAACCTCGCTCTTTTTAAGCAACAAATGTGAAAGCCATTCCCTGAACTTTTCAGAAGGGCGCCAATGATCTGAACCTTGTCTGCAATAGGGCAAGCGTCTTTATGATCCATCGAAAAGAGATCCAATGCCGTTACGACTACAACTTTAACAATTGCACGTAGACAGTAGATAAAATAGGATGACTTAGATATTCGAAGTATTGTTTTAAAAAACATCATATCGTTTTTGATACTGTAGTTATGCTCTGTCGGACGATTCAGACCTCGAACGAACCTAACGACCAAAGACGGACTAAGTTGTAGTCTTTATAGCAACTGCGCAAGAACCCTTTCCTGATCTATCATTGCAACACCTAAACAAAAACTCCTACCAGCACTCCAGGAGAGCTTTACCTAAGCTTGCTCGTGTTAGCCATCAACTATCAACCGGACCCTAATCAACACATGACAAGACATGAACAAAAACAGGTACAGTAAGAACGAAGTCCTTACATTGCTTGGGCACTGAGAGTGTCCGTACAGGATAGCTAGCTCACCACTTCTCTTGACCATTGCCATCTAGTAGATGCCAACAATATCTTCCTCAGCCAGCAAATTGCCATTTGCACATATGGTGTTTTCTCACTAACCTGGAAAGATCTTTTATGGCACACTAAATTTAATATAGGTCATTTTTTCTTTCTGATCCAAAAGATCATATTAACTTGTATTTATTTATACTTCTTTTGATGATAGAGTAGTAAAAATATCCTTAATTAATTAACACTAGATCTAACTTCTACTACTTCTATATACTATAAGTATAATACACCTTAAAATTTCGCAACCTGTTGATGCTCATTCACGTTCAACCGCCAGACCAGTGATGCCCATCATCAGGGTCCGCGATGGCGCGAAATGTGACACCTGAAATGGCCAAAAGGCGGGAGCTGCCAGCGAGATCACCGCGAGCCAGTGGAGCTCGCTGTCGGTGGGTCTTTGTCAGGGCAATCGCGGCGTGTGAAGAGCACACTACTACAGAAAGGTTTATATTAGACTCCTCTTCACAGACGGTTTCAAAAAACCGTCTGTTATGACAAATATCACAGACGGTTCTCTAGTGTAACCGTTAGTGATTTAATCACGACGGTTCTATTTATGAACCGTCGGTCATATCACACCGGTTCTAGTTAAAAGTCGTGCAGTGATCATATCACTGACGGTTTTAACTAGGAACCGCTCGTGATAAGGTAATATCATAGACGGTTCTAACTAGGAACTGTCTGTGATATGACCTGAGACCCCTATATAGCCATATCAATAGAATTTGTAGCGCCAGATCCATGCGTTTCGTTTCCTGCAAACCCTAGCCCCCGGCAATCCTCCTTCTCGGCGACCTCCTCCCCGACGACTTTCGTGAGCACCTACTTCTCCCCGTCGGCGAGCACCTCCTTCTCCTCCTCCCCGTCGGCTAGCTCCTCGTCCGCGAGCACCTCCTCCTCCCCATCGGCTACCTCCTCGTCCGCGAGCGCGCACCTCCTCCTCATCTCCGTCGGTGAGTTGTACGTATGAAACCGATATGCTTGACTAGGTTATTGTGTTTGTAAATGACATTTGTGAATGATGTTTGTGAAGATATTTGTGAATAATCTTTGTGAATGATGTTTAGAAAGAATGAGGCTGTATGTACTAAAGAATTGTAGCTCAAATGCTTGACTAGGGAAACCGATATGCTTGACTAGGGAAACCATTTTGAGTTTGCGAATTAATGATGTTTGTGAATAATGTTTAGAAGGAATGAGCTAGGCTGTATATAGGCGATTCATGATGGTTGAACAAAACTGGATATATAGGATTCATGAGAGGTCAAATATAAAATTCTTAGCAAACTGCATATATATAGCTTAGCAAGCTTTAATGCCTTATTAGTTTGCTAGCTAGACCTGAGTTATATATATAAGAACATAAAATTCATATAATCTAGAATTCAACATTAAACTTGTTATATCACACAAGGATTGATGTTTTGGAGCTACTATGTATTCAATGTTCAATGCCTCTTTTGTGCCTATACTAGGTGATAATATGTTTGAAACTTATGTAAGTGTACATCTCTATCTTGCATCCTTGTACTGAAGTAAACACCTAATTCATTATAATATATTTATGGTAATTAAAGACATGGAAAAGCTGTTAGAAACTAAACAAAAACTCGAAGTGGAGATCGAACAACTGAAGGGGAAATTTGAGATAACAGAAAAGATTTATGAGATCAAACAAGAACTGAAAGACATGGATGTTCGCTTGCAAGATATCAAATCCCTTAACACGACACTCATCAGTAAGGAACGCAGAGCGAATACAGAGCTGGAAGAGGCTAAAGCTAAGCTTATAGAGGTAATATGAAGGTTTCTAGTACTGAATTCAATGTGGTTACTGTCCTTCTCACAACAACATAATCGCTTTTAATTTGTAGGGATTGAGAGATATGATCAAGATCAATCGGTTATTGGTGTCAAGCAAATCGGCCTGCATCAAGTTATGGAACTTCAAAGAGAACCGAGAAGCCTCTATTGCGGAAGCTATGGCACATATGATGGAAGACATGAAAAACTATAAGGTTTTCTTGTTTGAATTACGAAATAATGTGGTTTCTATTGAACACTTATTGATATATTTGTGGTATATATCATATTTTGTTAATTAATGTATTGTTACTGAACTATGAAATATTTTGTTATCATATTTGTGGTATCATATTTGTGGTAAGGTCTTACGCCTTAACTTATGAAATAATGTTTCCTTCTAACTCTCTTGGCAGAACTTCCATGATTAGTTTCGATGTTGAAATTTTATTCACCTTAGATATTTATGCATTGACATTTTACAAGACACAACCAATAATAGATTTTGCAATTCAATATCAAAACATCCTAGATGCATTGAGGCAACAACTTTGTCCGATGAGAAAAATCTCGTGGTACTCTAGAGGCAATTCGTCACTCTAAATGCAATTGCGTGACGAATTGCATCTAGAGTACCACGAGATTTTTCTCATCGCATGTCGCTGCCTCAATGCATCTAGGATGTTTTGATATTGAATTGCAAAATCTATTATTGGTTGTGTCTTGTAAAATGTCAATGCATAAATATCTAAGGTGAATAAAATTTCAACACCGATACTAATCATGGAAGTTCGCCAAGAGAGTTAGAAGAAAAACCATTTCACTGCGGTTCTATTTTAAAACCGTCTGTGATAATCATATCACAGACGGTTCTAATTAAAAACTGTCTGTGATTACTTATCATTAGAGACAGTTCTATCTTAAAACCGTCTAAGAGAAAAGATTATCACAGACGGTTCGTAGATAGACCCGTCTCTGATATTAATTTTACTGACGGTTCGGAAACCGTCTGTGATATGTCTTCTCATCACTGACACATGTTTGCAGACGGTTCACAAAACCGTCAGTGATGAGGATTCTAAACCGTCTGTGATAAGCTTTTCTGTAGTAGTGGCAGTTGTTAGTCGTAAATAGGGGTGTAATCGGATTGGATAATTTTCAACCGACCGACCGGATAGGTTCGGCTCGAATTCGGATAATTTTTTCGGATAATTATCAGATTCGATTTCGGATATTTTGTTTCGGATTCGGATTCGAATTCGGAAAATCACTATCCGTCACATCGATATATTCCGAGATTATTTTAGATATTCCAAAAAAAATCTGATATCCAAAAATAGGTTGTCTGACCACAAGGCGAACCCCACGGTGAGCTCGCGCTGCGGCTGTCCGACCACGAGGTGTTTCAAGAACTACTTAAATAAGTAACATGTGCGGCATTCTTTCAAACAAATTATGCATCTATACAAGTAGTTAATTGATCCATGGCCTCAAAATCATCAAGAATGTCCACACAGAAACGGAGTGCCTCAGATTAAAGTGCTTTTCATGGCGGATTGCTCAAAGTATATTTAACACCATCACAGACACCTTTGAAAAACCATCAACAACACGAAAGGAAAAGAAAAAAAATTACACATGATGCGAGAAAGAAAGAAGAGCAGGGAGATCGAGGGCACTGCAGATCTACTTGTCTTGCTTCTTGTCATATGCTAATCTTGCTCATGAGATGTTGGGAAGAGATGGGAAGCAAACATGAATCTTCATGGATGACTAGAGATTAGATGGCTCGTGTGATTTCGCATGGAAGAACCGTGGGAGAAGAGAAGTGCAGCGACTGAAGAATGAAGATGACAAGGTAGGGTTTGGAGGAGGGGGAAAATAAAGGTGCAAAGCTCAATAGTTAATGGGCTGGACTGTGTACTGTGTAACAAGGCTGGCCTGGTATTTTTTTCCTTTCTTTTTCGCTTATGTAAGAATCTACACGTTGCATTTTTCCCACTTTACTCATCAAACAGACTATATGAGGAAATATCACGCGTTTGAGAAAGAAGAAATTTTCGTGCAACAAGTCGATTGACAGTTGTGCGGTTAGTCGTACTATACTTTTATTTATGTTTTATACTAGTAGAGTGTCTGTAGGTTGTAATAGATCTCAAATAAACGATATCTTAAACTTAAAATTTATGTTATCTTGTTTGTCTTTCAGAGTTTAGAACGTGTGTTATCATCTGCACTCCCTGCTAGTACCTGAAACCTGGGAATCTACTTCCCTCCCTGGTTCTTCATCTCCCTCACGAAAGGTATGGAATCCATTTTCGCTATGTGTAGCGTTCAAATTGAATCTAATTTTGCAACTTTGTTCGATGATATGATAAAATAACTTGTTAAATTACGATAGTTTTGTTGCATTCAAATTTACACGGTTTATTCAACATTGCAATATGTGTGCTTTGTGTGGTTTCTATTTTAGTGCGATATCCAACAAAAAATATCCGGTACCGTATTGATTTCGCTCTGTATTCACTTCGAATCCGTGACCGATATTATCCGTGCCGTATTCGTATCCGACACTATTCGTATCTGACTTCGAATCCAACAAAAAAAATATAATTTAGGATACGAAAAAAACAATATCCGATCGAATTTGAACTGATTGCACCCTAGTTGCACGTGCCACTGGCCGATCTTTCCCTCGCGGAGCTGTGGATCGGACCAGGTATTTCCCGAGGTGATTTTCGGCGGCCCTACGTCCGCTTTGCCCTGCCTGCCAGCTCGATTGACATGACAGTGAGCTTCCGGTCGGTGCAACTGCAGCCCTTCAGCAATGCTGGTTTTCCCTTTTGCAATCAGTTGACGAGGAGGCTTCCATACTTTTCATTTAGGAGCCATGTAAGTAACATCGTCTCCAGGATTAAGAACCTATGATTATGGACTCCAATCTTTGACGAGGGTTCACCAGATGCTCCGATTTCGCGGTTAGACTCCATAAATTCGTAGCCCATGCAGCATTGTGCTTGCCACTAAAGAAACAGAGCTTGGAATAGAATATTCGGAAGCGCAATTGTTTATACGCCAAGATTACACGAGCCAGGGGGGAAGAACAGTTGGCACGTACCATCATCGCTGTCCATCTCGCGAGAAGAGAGATCGCGCGCAATGCATGTCTCGCACGCCGATCGGGCCGAGTCGTCGCAAATTTAGTGGCGAAAAGCTGGGCCGCACGTTGGGACGCGCGGGAGGGAGACCAGAGTTCCTCACCAACTCCTTGTTCAGCTGCTCCTGTTGTTAAGGTTCCCTCTCGTTCTTAACAAATTTCTATGTTCGGTACGGAACTTTCCTAAACCATATGAAAATGCAGATGCGTTCCTGTTGTTGTTTCCTGTATCATGTGCTCCGATCAAACAACTCTGTGGTAGTTTAGTAAACAAACGATTAGTATACTTTAGATGCGCAGATTAATCTAAATCCCTTTAGATGCACTAAGCACATGGCCGGATCCCTTTCTGATGGTTGTTTGTTCGCCTGTTTCCCTACCTAAAGCATGAACGAGGCATTTATTCTGCACATGTATATGGTACCATAGTGTTCGGATGATCGGTAGGAGAAACAGAACCAATCAATAGTACGATATCTTCTGAATAATCCAGGGAATAACGTGTGTTTGTGTGTTTTATCGGATCCTTATACCTTTTATTTATAGCATTAGTTACAACCGAATAGCAACGATTTCTAACTCTAACTTGAATCCTATCTCTGACACGACTCCAAATCACATACGACTCGAATTCTTATTTATCTTCAATACTAATTCTCCATCACTCCATTTCAATATTAGCATAAGCTATAACCATGTTCATCTTATTATATAATACAACACTCCCTCTCAAGACATCTATTTTTACCGAACCGCCAACACGATGACGAATATCGCCACCATGACATCCACATCCAAGACCATTGTCCTTGCCGTTTGCACAACCAGCTACGTATCCAACACGTCACATGGACGCACTTCCAAGTGCCATCACCTACACCACTATTGACCACGGTAATCATAATCATGATCACCATCTCAACCATGCCTCAACCAATATAAATTTCTTTGAGTGCCATCACACACACCGCCATTAACCACAACAAGCACAACCATGATCATCATCTTGGTTACCTCCAATGCAGCCTCAACTAACATCAAGTCATTTGTCTTTTTCGTCACACAGGCAGTCTTGGTCTCCTCCATATCTACTCACATGCTTCAAATCTTGGTATCCACCATCTCTACCTCTAGCCCCCGGCCACCCTAGCCTCCACCATCTCTCCCAACATACCCCCGACCACCTCGGCTTTCACCACCTCTCATAACATACACCCGACCGCCTTGACCTTCACCTTCTACTAACACATCTGCCGCACATCTCCACCAACGCGGTCTCTAGTACCAACACCAACACCTCGATAGCTTCCACCAACACCAAAACTATAGCCATAGCTTTCATCGGAGCTACCACCAACTCCTACTCCGTCACTCGTCACCATCGTCAGCACACACTCAACATCACCTTTGAGCTTACTATAGCCTCCATCGAAGCTACCACCAGCTCTTACTTCGTCACTCATCACCATCGTCAGTACACACCCAACATCACCTTTGGGCTTACCATAGCCTCCATCGAAACTACCACTAGCTCCTACTCTTGCAACCAATACCATCACCAGCCATCTAGTGCTTACCACCACAAGCACATCTAATACCAATACCAACATCTATTCCAATAAGCACTTTCACTACAAACTAAACGTCAACACAACCACCATTAGCATTAGCCAAAAAAAAAACACTTCCCAATCCCTCTCCCCCTGCAGAGCACATGCAACCTGACAATAAACAACAATCAATCCAAAACTTTTATCTTTCTTCTTTCTAAAGACTCAACCCTTTCTCTAAGCAAGCAAGAGCAAAGCAACAACCACACACCCATACTAGATTGGATCAAGTGAATAGCCACAAAATCCAAACCTAAGCAACGCCAGATCGACTTCCTTCTTCTATGAATTTCTCCTTCTCCAAACTTCTTCCTTCTTCCTTTCTATCATCAAACTCCTTCCTTTTGTCTCTCTCCTCCTCACCTTCCAACCATCCAACTACTCATAAGCAATAAGCAATCTTCTCTCTGTCTTTCAAGTAGCAAGCTATCTTCCCTCTCTGTCTCTCACGAAACAAGTAGTCTTTCTTTTCTATTTCTCCCTGTTCAGATCAAACTCTCCAAATAACAACCTCTCTCATGCTTGAATCCTACCCAGCATTCAGTAACAATGCAACACCCACGTAACTTTTTCCCTCTCTCTCCGCCTGCATGCAGTAACATGTCACGCTCACGCACGCACATCCTCTCTTCGATCTGCTCGAGCCACACCAAATCCCACATTGTAGAAATGACACCGGACCCAACAGTCACATAGCAACAACTCCTATTCAATCTCGATCAATACACCCTGATTGCCAAACTTTGTCGCAAGTCTTTCCATGATCACAACATCCCTTCAAGCATTAACGTGAACACAAATCAAAGATGTAGCACCATAGGTACTCATACAGTGATCGCCAATGAACACTTTTCTTTCCTCATTATCTCTTTTTTCTTTCCTTTTCTTTCTTTTATTTTCTCCCCTCTCTTTTCTCCTTTTTTCTTTCTTTCTGGCTTGCGGATGCGCACATCCTTCTCCTTTGCCCTCCGCGGGAGCTCCTCTATGTGGGCCTTGTTCTGCTCCACCGTGGCCTGCAGCTCGATGGTAGCCTCCTTCGTGCGCCTCTCTGCTACCCGCCTCGGTCGCCTCCTTCTTCCTCGCTACAGAGTCTAGGGCGACCCCTCACCTATGACATCCCATTTTTTGTATTTTATGGATTTACTGTGCATTTTATATTTTTGTAAAATTTAAGGAATTTATTTGAATTAAGCCTTTTGTTAAAGTCTATTTAAAATTTTAAATAATTTTTTTGAAAATATTTTATTTGAGTCTCAAATATTCAAAAAAATATTTTCCAGAAGTTTTTTGGAATTTTTCGAGCATTTTTGCCATTTATTTCGGCTTTATTCAATTTCTAGAATGATTTTAAATAGAAAATCTCATAAATACCTTAAGCTTCTTGGGCCAAAACCCAATGGGCTTGGCCCATTTTCATAGCCCAGCCGACCCAAAGCCCGCACCGTCAGCCCGTTCTCCCGCGAAACCCTAACCCTAGTAATCCTAGCCGTCGGTTTTGAATCGTGCGGTTGCGTGTGCGCCACGTCGCCCTGGTTTGCTAGCCGTCGGATCATCGCCACGTGGACGCTTAGGATTGAACCGCGTCACCGCTGTTGTTTCTATTTTGGTTCTGCGCTCTACACAGAAGTCGAGGCCCTATTTAAGGTGCCGCCTTGCGCACTGTGAAGCCCATCTCATGCTGCCGCCTCATAGCACGCAACCCAAGATGCCCTAGCGCCATCACTTTTGCTCGCCAGATTTGTGAGGTGCGCCGCCGTGGTCTTTCATTGTTTTCATCGCCGTCGAGCCCCATCCGCCATGCTTGAGCCCAGATACGAAGTCCCCATGCTGAGACGCTCCAGATCCGTCAAGCCTCATCGCCGGAAGAGCCCTGGAACGCCGTAGTCTTCATCGTCTTCTTCGTTATCGGTGAGGACCCTGCAGCCACACCATTGCAGAGCTTCATCGTCACCGTGATCGTCCGATCTGGCATGAACCGCTCAGATCTCATCGTGTAGCTACTGCCGCGTTTGCCACGTAGCACTGTCGCCGTTGCTGTTGTGCGCAACCGTAGCCGTTCGATCATTTTCAAACTATCTAGATCGTAACACGTGTCACCATCATCGTCGCTGCCTTGCCAAAATGCCAACCTTCGGATGCAGATCGTGTGGCTAAAATCACACCGCGTGTCGCGTCCACAGCCCGTCGCATGTCGCCGCTTGCGTCAGTCGTGACGTCATGCCTGGGAACTGAGGAGCCTTGGACCGAGTACACCGTAGATGCACCTATTTTGTGGACCCGGTCTATAGATCACTGGCCCACATGTCAGTATAATAGATTTGTTTTAATTCGGTAAATAGTATCGCTGACGTCAACATGATGTCATAATTAGGATTTCTCTTTAGAAAATAATTAGGCCGAAAATCGAAAATAGTCGTGACGTCAGCGTGATTTCATAAACCTAATTTTTTAGTAGAAAAGTACTTCGGTAAAATAGGATTTATTTTTTCTTTTATTTCAAACTTTAGAGAGCCCGTTCTCCCTCATACGAGCTCCGATTGAGATGATCCCAGTTCCTAAAAATTTGAAAAATTGAGCTCTATTTAATGGTGAATTTTATTTAATTTTTAGAGTTAAGTTTGCTCTCTATTTTTAGTATTTATTTCTTCATTTAATCGTTTCGCATAGATGTTGAAGTAACCGAGGTGTTCGTAAGCGAGGAGCTAACTCAAGAGCAAGGTCCAAAACAGGAACAAGTGTTTTTTAAAGGCAAGTTGTTCTTTGATCATGTTGAGCCCATATTTTAAAATTACGTTGTTTTAAACTATTGCATACTAATTCAATATATAACTGTTTCAATTAAATTGGCATTAGTTATTCAACTTAATTGAACTTATGTCAACCTTGTCATTTGTATGCCATGATTCATTTGTCACCATAGTATGATTCTTTATTAATTGGTAACTATTAATTACCAATGTGGGATGGTTAGAACGTGAATAGCTTGCTTAGCCATGCAACGAGTTATTGATATTATTTTGAGAATACAAAGTTAATCTTACTTAATGATATATGGAACATGTTTATAAAAAGGTGTGCTAGGTATTGTCACACAATGTTATTGATGTTGTTGATAGTACGTGGTGCATGGGAATCAACTGGGGTGGTAAAATGATTTAGATTAGGGCAAGTGGCAAGAGTTGTGAATTATGGTGGGCGAATGTGGCATTTGGCCGGTCGCATTATTATTTTGATAAATGAAAGTTGATAATATGGATAACGGTTATTGTGAACTTTTGGGAAGTCTTACCTTCGTCAATTAAGGACTTAACCTTGCAAGCATTTGAACTGAGCTAAACGTACAACCACATGTCTGGTATGGGACAAACCTAGCTGATTAATTTGTAATATCTAGATTTTGGTACTGTCGTGGTGGTGTAGGTTTCGAGTGCACATGTAGACTTACATGGCACAGAGGGGGGGCTGATAGTGGTAACCAGTCCTTCAGTGTTGAAACCTCAGCGGATAATACTGGGTTTAGATAGCGCATTGTAAAGACTTTATTATGATCGCTCATTCGTATACTCTTGTATGGCGAGTCACGGCAGACGTGGTGAGTTGATTATATCTTGTGGGTAAAGTGTATAACATCTGTAGAATGTCATACCTATTTGAATAACCATGCTCGCGGTATTGAGCAATGCTCGGGAATTACAGTCAAGTGTTAGATTTTGATAAAATGAACTTGAAAATGGAGGCAATGTGCCTATGAAAGTGTGGAAATTTATTTAAGATTGTGAGTTAGTTTATTTGGGAAATAACTGAGAATTTTTTTTGTTATTATTTGATTTACTGTCTTGTCAATCCATTTATGCTATTCATTTGCAAATGTTACTTTAATGCAAAATAACCAATTCAGCCATTCATTTGGAATAAGTCATGCATGTAGTATAATAGACTTGTATTTTGTACACAACTTGTTGAGTGCTTTATGTACTCACCCTTGCAACAACTAAATCACCAGTTAGAGAAGAGTCTACACCAGCTTATGAGGAGAAGACGATTAACTAGGGTGCAAACCTTGTCAGTTGGTTGTGGCAAATTGAAGGATTACTACGAATAATTTATGAGCGGTGCTTCAATGCTTTCCATCCTAATACAAGTTGCACAAATCTTGAAGTAAGTGAAGGGATAAGTAATCACTTTCTACCATTTATTCATACTTTAATATTTTTGCAACTGTAAAAAAGAAAAGCATGTAAGCACCTCTATTTATTTCTTAGTCTAAACCTTGTGTGACGTATTTCTGTAAGGTTGACCTTAAGGTCGTTCAACAGGTTATATTTAATTAGATGAAGTCTTTTATTATGTTTTCGCTATGTATGATTGTGATATTCATCTATGTTGAGACTATATGCTCTAGCGTGATCCTGGACTAGTGCAGAATACACAGAAGGTCCGAATTTGCATATTCGGGTCCCGACATCACCTCCACCAGGTCACGCCTCCTCTCCTCGTCTTCTGCCCTTCGCGTGCCTCTTCGCCTCCGGCCTTTGCTTCATCCATCGCGGTGATATCTCCTTGTGTGTGGCAGTGGCTGCGGCAGCGGCCCGATCGGTGAGATCCCGATTAGTGGCGGCTCGGCCCCGAATTGCAACCGGCGCCCCCAAGCCGTATCGACGTCCTAGATCTCTAAGCAACAGCGGCGGCCCTATGCCTTCGGCAGTGGCATCTCCCATGATGCGTGGGAGCAGCACGTATGCAACCCAGCTAGCCATGGCTCGCTCCTATGCGACATGACCATGGCAGACCATGCGCGATGGGACGACAGTGATCGGCGATCAGATGAAGACGACGACGAGATCCGCTTGGCTAAGATGAGGGTTTAACTCGGGTTAGGGTTTGGGATGGATTGACTCTAATACCATATTGAATAATCTATAGAATAATGTGTGTTTGTGTGGGTACTATCGGATCCCCACCCCCTTTATTTATAGCGTTTATTACAACTGAATAGCAACCGGACTCTATCTCTAATTTAACTCTAACTTGGATCATATCTCTAACCTGACTCGGACTCTTATTTATCTTCAATACTAATTCTCCGACAATATTTGACTCAATGAAATGGCAAGCAAGCTCCTGCATGCTTCTTTTTCCAAGATCTCCGAGTCTTGTTATTGGTAGCTCATTGTTTTCAGAGATTAATCAGCACCAGTCTTGCAGATGGTCCAGGTCCAGGTGCAAAGACAAGTTTAGTTCCTATGACTATAAGAGGTTTGACAAAACCACTGGATTGCACTGTGCACATCAATGTCCATTGTCAAACAGCTATGGGCATCTTATCTTAGCGATAACAGAAAACAATGCAAGCTTATTTAGGGGTGCAGTACAAGAGCCTGTACAAATTTGACATGCATTAAGAGATAGTGTATCTTAGTCATACAGGAAATGTGGCAATGTGTGCAGTTGCATGGTGCCTTGGTGGGATGGTTTTGGTAGGATTCAAGAAGTGGGCACTTCCTTGCTCGCACATCGCGCGGCGAGTTGGGACAACAGTATCCTTTAGAAAGAAAAAATGGGACAGTATTATCCAATCATTTTTTTTTGGGTATTTTGTGTGGTGTACTATAGGTGTATGCCTTTGGTCAGGTCAAGCCAGGATTGATTCAGGCTCTTCAGGCATGCATGCATGAGTTATCTCTCTGGTCAAGCGTACAGTTCATTTCTGTCTGCAAAACCGTGTCAACTTCAGAGGATTTTTTAGAGGAGAGCTGGATACAGTCAAGGCTCCTGGCATTTGTAATGGAACCTGTTCTCCTTTCATATTGTTTTTGTTGCTTTCCCTATCTAAAATATGAACGTACAGGAGGAGTTATTTTCAGTTGGTCATGTAGCACTGCTGAAATTTATCAGATATCGTTGCATAGAAAGCGGATACTATTCATGGCTACCATTGTTTGGATGGATAGTACCAACTCAAACTGCTGTCCTCTCTTTATCAACTTTTTTTGAACTCCATTTTGGAAGCAGGCGCAATATTGCATCGATTAATTCACACCGTTTGTGTTGCATTCCTATGTCCAGACTCAATTATGTACATCATAATCACTTGAAGGCAAGCGTTACTTGTCGAGCTTCATCGAAAAAAATCTATTCTTAATGGTGGTACAGATGTCTACATTGAATCGTTAACAACCCTTTTTTTCTTGTTCTATCAATCTGCAGAGAGACAGCAGAAACACCATGCGTACGAACTGCGGAACTATCAATGACATGCTGGTTCCCTTAATTTTTCTACGTCAATTGGTACTTATACTGAAATTTCGTACGCATGAGAGTAGCGGTGGACATGACATAATCTGTACTAGCTCTCCACTATTTGGAGGACATTTTGCACGAGTGCATGCACCTCTACGCGGTAATTAAATTAATTAACTGTCAACACCACCGCAGCCAACTAGTCCTTGAAGAAAGCGATAGGCAACCTCTTCGCTCTGATGTAAACCTGCATACACTCAAGATTACCCCTTACCATTTCAGGTCAAAACATGGCATTAACTTGGCAAAATACCCGGCCTGTCTTCGTTTCAACACTGTTGAGAGCACTCGTAAATTAACCTAGTGCTTTCTTATCCTCTGGTCAGCTTAAGCATCCCTCACAGTGGCAGCTGCTATACAAGATTAGCCTACCTACTGCGTTCATTACAGCTACCCATGAGAGCGTTCGGATCACACCAGGTAGACATGTGGGGCTCGCCATCGCCATCCGCTGCGCGAACTTGTCCATTTCTACGTAGTACGCACTGTTCCTTTCCTTCCTTTTGCTCTGATTGGATTCAGCTATGGGAAGATGTCAAGATGGGATCAGACGTTTGGTCAGGGATTCTTCCATTGCCTCCAGCCGTCTGGTTGCTAGACAATGGAGTCCATGTCCGTACGTCCCTTTCAGGACTCCAAGTCTATGGATCTTATGAATAGAAGTGCGAAGACGAAGTTCCTAAGCCGAGAAGAAGACCCTTTGTTTCCTTGTAAATACTGTCTGTCCTTTTCATCAGAAAAATACTTTGTTTGGTATACACAAGGAGACTTTTTACCATTCTTGGGAGGTAGCAAAGTTTACATGACCTAAAAAAGTATCATATATAAACACATTGCTAGAGAAAAAACTTTGCCTTTCTTGTTGCATTTGGCAGCAACTTCTGCTAGTGGATGGTGAGTGTGTTTCTGATGTGGGAATTTACACGTAAGCAGCTTTATAATGCTTGATCCTGTAATGAGAACTTTTTACTGTAATAGCCTTTTGCATGTTTCTTTTTTCGAAAATGGCCATTACGGAGGCAAACTAAGCGATCAGATTCCGCTGATTTTTTTTTTTTCAGCGGTCCAGTCGGCTGAAAATTTGTTTTTTTCAAGTGCACGGTGAATTTTTTTTTTATTTCCAACGGCTGGATTCCGCTGCCTAATTTTTTTTGCACTGATTTTCAGCGGTACCAAAACGTCGGATATTTTTGCCGCGTCGTATAAAAAAATCAGGAAATTTTTCAGCGCTGCATTTCCGCTGGAATGGGGGCCGAACCCACCGCTGTTTCTAACAAGTAGAAGATGATATGAGCTCGATAAGAACTTCCGAGTGATTGTTCAGACATAACTTTTTCAGTGCCCATTCTTATCTGTATGGAGGAGAGAACAATGGTTAAAGAAAATAATGAAGACAACTGAAACAGATTCCGTTGTAGTCTAGCTGGTTAGGATACTCGGCTCTCACCCGAGAGACCCGGGTTCGAGTCCCGGCAACGGAATATTCTTTTGGCGCTGTTCTGTTTTCCCTTCGCATCCTACATTCCTACCGCTACTTGTTAGAAATCGGAAATCATCATATACAACTATGAGGCTTTTTACTGTACTTAGGATGTACCCAAATATACGTTAAGCTAATGTTGAGTAATATTAAGAGGTATAAAGAACGGAAATCCTAAGAAGTATAAAAGTGTAATTTGATGATAACTTCCAAAGATGGTTAAACTACAGCGTCGTAAAGCAAGCAGGCAACGTGGAGTCAAAAAGGTTTTCGTCACGCCACGCTACCACATGAGTTGCAGCAGTCGAGCCACGCTGCAACTTGCGGCATCAATAAGGTTTTGCTCTAATAGCCGAAAAGCCAGAACCTGAACGAACGTTGTCGCCGATAGGTGAAGTCAAAACGTTTCCAGACGGTCCAGCGATTTTGGTGTGCACCACCAAGGTTAATGGAATCCTAGTGTTCCGTCTAAAAAGAAAGGTTTCCGACTGTACGGCTCGCCGTCCGGGGCTCCTCTAGCGCGCGCTGGGCGTCGTGATATTGTGATGTGCGCAACCGGCAGCCGTTTAGCCGCTGGCCGCCGCGCGGCGCGCGTCCTCCCTGCAACGGCGAATCCCTCCCTCCCTCCCCTGAGATTCCAATCGGTTACAACTTACACGGCCCGCCGCGGCGTCGGGGTCACCGGCTGCTCAGCACCGGCCCTGTGCATTCCGTCCGTGATGGCCTAGCCAAGTGACGAGTGCTTTGGCCCAGCCGACATACGTCGTGAAGCCTTCCATGCCCCCAATGCCCATGTACAATTCGGCCCCTTCTTTTCAAGGGAAAAGAGAGACTTAGATCCGATCCTTGCAATGTGCGAGGCACGATGCATCATGCAAGCTAGTTTGATTGAGCAAGAAAGGCACGCTCTATGTTGCTTTAATTCTCGAGGAGGGCTTTGGTTAGTCAAATCGGAGCGTTTTACGGTGTTTTGCATTGCAGCAAAGAGCGATTCTAAATTACCGTGGACACTTGTGTAGGATGCTATAAGTAACATTAATTTATTCAGCACGTACCAGTGAGCAATATCCGTTGTGCTCTAGCTGGTTAGGATACTCGGCTCTCACCGGAGAGACCTGGGTTGGATTCCCAGTAACGGATTTTATTTTTATTTTTGATATATATCTCTTTTTTTCCAGCGCTGTTCTACACTTAATTTTGTCATGATGTGTATATCTTTTTATTTCCAGCGCTGTTCTACACTTAATTTTGTCATGATGTGTACCTGCGTCCAACTGCTACCTACTTCCAAAAAATATCAGGACGCCCATACACACACGATCATGATTCATGGAATGGAGCAAAGAGGACGCAGCGGTGCAACTGGCGGTAGCGAAAAGGTTCGGTAATAGCCGAAAGCCGCCAGGACCTGAACGTTCCCGGTACGTGGGGTCGTCGTCTCCGACGACGGAACGGCTTGCTGGCTTGGGGCATGCCGCAAGGCCCCAATGCTCGAACGCCAAACAAAATTAATCACACGACCGCGGCGGACGTGCCTGAGGCGCGACCGCCCGCCCAGCGGCGAGCTAGCTGCCCCGCCTCCGCGGCAGGGAGGGCGGCCGTCCTTAACCGAGGTGGACGCACGCCTCGCTCTATTGGCTTTGCCTGCCACTCATGCGTACCTGCGGAAAAGACCACCGGCCTTTAATATATATTCCTTCCGTTCATAAATATAAGGACTATAATTTAAATAGTCTTATTAAAAAATATAAGGCGTGTATGTAGATTTAATGAATCTTTCTATATATACCCTTATTTATTCTCTCTTAACTATATGCATTTATTCATTACCACCTATACAAATTATTATCTCTCATCTTCCAAAACAATTAAGAGGGATATGTAAGTCATTCCCTCTCATATTTTCCTTAATTTCACTATAAATTTAATCCTTGTGCCAAATCAAAATGCGTCTTATATTTATCAACAGAGGGAGTGCTAAGATTATGCTAAAATAATTAAGACTCTACAAGATCGGATCAAGTAAGTCAACCTAAGGTCATAGATTCGTAGGATCATATTGTGACGATCGAGTCTGCACGCCTAACATAAAGTCTTCGACTTATTACCTGGCAAAGACTCGATTTACTAAGGAATGTGTACATTGGAGTAGCATTATAAAAAGCAATTGCTGTGGAACTGATAATTAGAACAACTAAAGATAGTGTTACCAATAAATTTAGGACAAAGAAACTTAACTCTGACTTACAGCATGGATCACGCCCTATGCGCGAAACCACCGACGAAATGCTATCGTTTTCATGTTGATTCAAG
Organism: Otatea glauca; assembly: GCA_036346275.1. Classification (NCBI taxonomy): domain Eukaryota; kingdom Viridiplantae; phylum Streptophyta; class Magnoliopsida; order Poales; family Poaceae; genus Otatea; species Otatea glauca. Next base: position 74,965,363 of record CM070711.1, read on the forward strand.
CTTCATCACCACCATCTTCAAGGATTTGGTTTGTCACTGTAGAGATTATAGTTCCATTTGTCTATTTCCTGAGTTGGCTATCTCATTCATCTTGATGTTCGGGAAATCATTCTTCGATATCTATCATATTAGCCAGTGGTGAAGCCATGATAGAAATAGAGGTGGACTCAAAGCCGGAATACTAATATATATACGGTATACCTCTTGTCTTGTTCTTTGACCTCCTCAGCCCTCACTTGAGCCTCACAAACAGTCCTTAGATCCAGATGAGCACATCCACGTGCTATCGTTGGCTCCTCGCGCCGCGCCGTCTCTTGGTCGCACTGCCCCGTCGCCCCAGGCCTAGCTCCTCGCGCCACCCCACCGCTCGGGCATACCGCCTCGGAGCCAACTCCTTGCACTGACGGACCCGTTAGTAGTCGCCCCAGGCCCAACTCCTTGTGCTACCCGTCGCCTTGGACTCGGCTCCCGTTGTAGTTGAATGTCATATGATACTTCTCATGGGTACTACCGTCTATCCAATCATTCTCATGGGTACTAACGTCTATCCTCGTGTTACATATAGATTACGCACAGAGATATGGCATTAAGACAACATTACTGAGCTTAGCCCACACATAATAGGTTTGTTGTTAACGCGTCATTTACAGTGCTTGAGCCTTGAATGCCTTATGGTAGTTATTGATTAACCTTAAGGTGATACCCCATGTATAAGGAAGGTCTTGATCACACAACTCAATTACATTCCCTGACCTCACGCTACCAGCCATACAATATAGTTCAATCCACTAGATGCTCACCAACCGATCAACCATCCAAAGATAATTCCATCATAGTCAAGTTTAAATTGTTTTATTAGAAAGTAAACTAGCTATTTCGTCATGCATGTGATATTAAGTAAACTAAGTTGCAAGTACTTGATAAGAAAATTAACAACATAATATAATCGAAGGATTAGAATTAATGCCGGATATTGGAAGACTTGAAGACAGGAATATTTATTGTGGGTTCAGCTTGTTCAGCAGATCCCTATGTTGCTCCAATTTTGAAAGAAGGAAAAACACCAACATAGTCCAATAGGGACTAACGCCAAATGAAAACATAATGCATATGTAAGGTCTATGATCCTACTTGATTGAGGATCGCCATTTGGACGCTCCCGTCGCTCTCCTCGCCCTCGATTCACCCCCGTTCGAGTGAGATCCAGCTGATGGAACCCGCGGCACCGAAGGAGGCGTCTCCGCCGCCGCCTTCTCAGTCAGCGGCTGAGGAGAATGGGATGCTCTCTGTGATGGCGGCGATGGCGAGGGACGCTACCGTGCTATTCCAGAGCCGCCTGTACGCCAAGTGCGCCGAAGTGCTCGCACAGCTCCTGCTCAAGAAGGAGGGTGACCCCAAGGTGGGCGATTCTAGCTCTCTGCTTTCCTATCTGTTGAGAGGTGAAAAGGCTTAAGAAGTTCCTGCGATTGAGAGGCGATTCGCTGCGGTTTCGCCAAGGGCGTGGTGGCGGCGACTGCTTCTTCTACCATCACGATAAAGCATCCAAGATCGAAGATTTTCGATCTGCAGGGCTCGCTGATTGAGCGGAATCAGTTGCCGAAGGCCCTTGCATCTGCGAGTAACTCAAGGCGGTTCTTGCGAGGTAAATTTCTAATCAAAACTGTTCATCTTGCTGTTCTTGTTCTTCTATGTTTTGGTCTGGTAGATTAGATTGATACGTTGCTGCTATTCAAGATTGTTCTTGTTGAATTGTCCTGAAAAAGTTGCAATTTATCATCAGAAAATATTGGGGGACAATCGAATTTGGCCTAGAAACTGAATGAAACTGCAAATACGTGAACGAAACGAATCTGGAAAGAAAATATCGGCCAATTAGGAATTACGTGTTGAAATATTTATCTATTAATTCTAGGGTTAGGCAGTTGGCGATTTTATCAATTAGGAACTATGTGTCAAAACTTGGTGGAGACTATTGAATTTGGCCTAAGAATACAAGGATCTGCAAACACCTAAATGAGACGAATCAGCAAAGAAAAACTTGATCAATTAGGAACTACTTGTTGAAATCATGATCTGTTACTTCTAGGATTAAGCAGTTGGTGCAAGATTATACCTCTATCACTAAATGGATCAATTCTTCGCCAAATTTAATCTATAAAACCAAATAGGGTCTAGATTTTAAAATCAACCATAGAAAATTTAGAGCATCAGAGCATGATATTAGTGCTAAATTAAACAATTTAAAACGATCCTGAAAATGTAATATGAATCCTGGTAAAATGAAAGCAAATCGATCAAACTAATATTATGAATTTCCCATCTGCCTTTTTTGTTTCTGATACCATGTACCTGCTGGTGAAATTTATGATTGAATTGATTGGGATTATCATTGGAAAACGTTGGTTTTCTTGTTGGGATTGGCATTGATGAAAATAATCTGCAATAAGTTAGATAATTTTTTATCATAAAGTGCTGCAAAATATTGTTTCAACCAGTCATGATCCGTGTCTGTAGTTAGCTTCAATATATTGTCTGACTTTATTATCTATTGGTTTTGTACTTATTAATTTATTCTCGAGAACAGTATAGCTATATCTCGAATTAACTATCTAGTGTTGTATAGCAATTTCAGTTATTAAGAACAGCCCACCTTGTACCTATTTGATGATAAAATCTTCAGAAATATAATACTGCTAGAAAAAAAATCAAGTTGGTGATTGAGAGTGGTAATTGAAAATTGTTTTTCTTCTTCCTATCAGGGTGTGATAGTCTTTTTGTATGTATAGTTTTTCTTAGTAAGGTATTGTACTTTGAACTTGAATGGGATTATTCAGGCCTTCAGGGAACCATCAAACTATACTAACATACATTACATTATTTTAAGAATAATCATGACTAGACTCGGATGATATTAAGATCAAATAATGCAAGTGACCATTTGATAAATTTGAAACTTAGTTATGGGGCAAAGGAAATAGTTGTTTAAGACGGTGTCTGATTACAGAAAACAACATTGTTTGCTTACCATTCCCAATTGTTTGTGTATTTGTTCTTGTATCATACTAAACTGGCCCATTCATATCTCTTGAAAGCAAGTTTTTGGTAAAATTTTCCTTTCAAGGGAGTTAGCAGGTTACTGTTGAGAGAGGCGGGAGATTCAGATGAAATTTTTCGGCTGATAGTTTTGTTAAAACTTACAGATCTAACTTCCACTACAATCAGCTACACTCTTGTTCAGCAAGCAACCGATGAAGCTGCGATAAAACAACTTAAGTTGGAGGTGGGAGGTCATAAAGCTCACATCGACATGTTAATTTGCGGGTTGGAACAGGTTACTGCTGATGTGCATTTGCAATGTAATGTTCTGACTTCCCTTCCATCTTCTTTGGTTATTGTCTCTATCTCTCATGATGGAAGTACCTCGTGGCTCCTGGTACAGATAAAACCGAGCTCCTGGATTTGAAGGATGTAATTATGGTTGAACAGGAAGAGAAAAAGGACATGCACAAGAAGCTTCAGAACACAGAAAATGAGTGTAAGTTCAATGGTGAACTGAAGAAGTGAATCAAGTTTCGAAAACTACACAGATTTTATGACTCAATTCAAACAGCAGAATGACAATCTTGTATTATCCATATCTTCACTAAGTATTGGTTTTCTCTTGATTCAGTGAGGATTAGGAAGATGAAGCAGGCAGAGCAGCAAAGGGATTCTATCTCCTCCGTCTAGCATATGGAAACGCTGAAGCAGAAGGTGATGAAACTCTAGAACGAGAACAAGTCCATGAGGAGGCTGGCGAGCTCTGAGCTTGATTGCGCATGAGAGCCGGCACCGCTCCCACAGTTATAACCTTTCGTCGTTGTAGTTTCTCTCCCCATGTATATACATACATGCCACCATACCATCACAGTTTTTTTTTAATATCGTACCATCAGAGGTTAGACAAATAGGGTATAACAAAGAAGATTGACTTGCAAAGATAGATTTTATAAGTTGAAAATGTCATTTTGGGTTCTTAGTATTGCAAATTAACATAAAGATTTCATAGTTGTGAAATCATATATGCCTCTTGTTTGATAGTCTGGACAGTCGAAATTCAATATAGGAACACACTTAAAAAATGCATGCTTGGAGTGTTAAGTTTCACTTGTTAATTTTATTTCTCATTAACTTCCTGGTACTCATAAACTAACCTAAACACACTGATTGGTGGTACTACAACTGATAAAATTGATATCCAATGCATGAGGAGTTCTTCTGTTAATGGCTCAACCAGTCGCAATGAACCAAATGAACATTGCACACTAGATTTCGATATCAATGGTTCCATGCTTGAGGCACTGGAAAAATCAGACAGTGAATTGGAAAATAAATACAATGGTGGGGTCCTGCTTGTGACTCACTCTCTGCACCTGGCACAAGTAGCTCATTGATGATTTTTTGTCCATGAAAACCAATTTTGGTAGCCTAGCCTCTATTTGGTTCGTGCTATTGAAGATGTTCCACTGAGCAGAATTATTCAAGATCAGGTAATTTTTGCAGCATGTGCTAACTCTGCAACACCCATGCCGTTCCTGCTTTAACAACTGTTTGAAAATTTTACATCAATATGGTAGATCTAGCCTTTAATGAATTATTTATTTTGTTGGCTTCCACATACACCAAGAGATAGAATATTTTTGTTTACTTTTGACGAGTACTCATACCATGGGTACCCCAACGGTCCGGAGTGACGAATGGGCTGCCCCAAGACCGGCTCCGACCAAAGGCCCCACGGGGCCACAAAGGACGATCGACCCCGACCTAACGAGCTGCCCCAAGCTCGTCCCCGACCCAATGGGGCGTCCGACCCCCGCAGGTCGGACTCCCCACGATCTCCGACCAAGCTGAGGCGATCTCCGCCGAGGGCCAAGTGTCGGGCCTCCACCGGCCGTTAGCCACGTACCTTACGGACACGATAGCTCAGAGTGACTGTGCAGGGGCAGATGGCTCCTTCCCGAGGTGGTAAGAAGATCGCCAAAGTCAAGCTCCGGTCTCATCGTCCAGACGCGCACGGCATGAGGACGCGCTCCCTCCCAAGGCAACGTCAGCGCCTGACAGGCTTGCAGATGGCAGGTGCGCTATTTTCCGGTGAAACGGCAAACTGCTCTGCTCAGTGAGTCCACCAACCCGGCGTGGGGGGAGGCAGACCCTATCCAATCGCCAAGACGAAGGACCAGAGCTCCTAGCATAGATCACCTCGCCCTTTCCTCTCCCAACTTCCCATGTAACCTGCCCCCTCCGGCTATATAAAGGGAGGCAGGACCCCTGGGAGGGGGACGGGCTCCCTACTCTTGATCTTGACTAATAGGCTGTTTTCGCTCTCACCCATTCGAGCCCTCAGCTCCCGCTTGTAAAAACAGTGCAGTCATTTGCACCCATAGCAATATGACACCACCACACGAACTGGAGTAGGGACGTTCGGCCTAAACCAGTATACATCTTGGACTCCAGAGTCTAACCATTCAAGGAGAGGGAGCGCGCGACCCCTTAGACTTAAAAATTTACTCGTCGGTGCTCGAAACGCCGACAACTTTGCAGTTAATTTAATTTTGATCAATAATCACTCTTAAGTTTTGTGGATTCTTAGGGCACATTTGAAGGAAGAAGTGGTAGGGTTTGACAGGAACGAATCAAAGTGAGGATATTCTATGTTGAGGACGAAGTAGTGTTATAGATGAGGAAGAAGGCCAATCGTTGGATCAAGATTCAGCATCTTAAAAATTGACTGATTCGGTGAAGAAAACAATTAAATTGAGTTCCTGAATTCCTAGGGATGTGACGGGGACTACAACAATTGGTTTTATAGGAATTTTGCTCCTTACCTCCTAAGACTGGGTCAGGGAGTTTGGAATTGCTATTTCTACTTCTGTGAAGATGGGATTGCAGCTGCAGTTGTAAGGGCTCTGACCGCAACAGGTGCTCACAGAACCAATGAAACGCTTGATTGGTGAATCTTCTTGGTTGATGAGGATGCAAATTTATAAGATATTTCACCTTTATGTTATATTTCTTGATCATCGATATACATAAAATTAATGCACAATTGATGTTTTATCTTGTAGACAAATTTTCTTTTATTGTTTATCCTTATGTTTCGTTGCAATTTTTGTTTTCTGTAACAACGCACGGGCAATAAACTAGTAAACTAAAATTCGATTCATCTACGTAAATAGTCTAGCCAAACAAGGTCTTAATGCGGGCCTCGCGACTGAGATTCCTCAGTAAACTGTTGCTAATAGCATCTGCCATCCGTAAAACGCTTAGTCAGGCTTGCACGAATCCTAAAGCACGTCGGACGGTGTGGATGGTGCATACACATCCGTGTACATGTGATCTTGATTTTTCGCAAGGGGAGAAGTTCTCGTGGGCCGCCTGACCCGAGTGTTTTTCAGCTCAGGCTGCTGCTCCTCCGGGACAGATCCGACTTCCGAGGCCAGCACGTTGAGCTCGAATCCTACCCGGCCGCGCTCAATATTAACCGTGTACACGCCTAGATACCACACATACGTTCCCCCCTGTACTAGGCACGTACGCGTGGATACGGCTCGCCGTCCGGGTGTGCTGCCGTTGACGGCTGACCATTGATTTCCACGATCGCCTGCCACCTACATCTGCTTCAGTTCATTGGCCGTCGTCGTCTGCTTCCACATCCGGACATCACGGATTCACGGTTAGCTAGCTAGTCCAGCCATATTGTGTGCTGCAACCTCCTGCTCGGCTGGGTGCTTCCAGTGGTGCATGCCGACCCTGTTAATTGAACTGAGGATGCTAGCTAGACGTACGCTTGTTCACAATCACTGTATGTACGCATCTGTGTTTTACTTCACCCTACCGGTTGGTGTATGGGCGGAAGCCGTTCTACTGTGGAGATCAACATTGAGTCGTCTGAATAGCGAGACAAAATGGGTTGTCGGCTCAAGATTACAACGATTTAATGATAGACAACTTGGGCCGAATTGGGTGGGTTACGTTTGGTTACACTTGATCGGCTTAAGAAGAACAAGATCAGAGTAGCAAAGGCGTACAACAAAAAGGTCTTGCCTAAATCTTTCGATCAAGCCGATTTAGTATGGAAAACTATACTACCTGTTGGTTCCAAAGATAACCGATTTGGGAAATGGTCGCCTACGTGGGAAGGACCATACAAGATTAATCGACTAGTCGGTGGGAACTCGTACTTACTGGAAACACTTGAAGGGCATGTCCTGCCTAAAGCCATTAATGGGAAATATCTAAAGAAATATTATCCTAGCGTTTGGATCGGAGCCTAGCCGAGCTAAAATCATGTTGAGGCCAAGATTAACACGATCTTGTTAATCGGTGAAAGGATCTGAGACTAGAGATGTAAGCAAGATAAAATCGGTTAAAAAGCGATTATAAACATAACAAGTCTGATTACAAGAATATTCGAGACAGATTCGGACAAGTTTTCCAAAAGCAGAACAATAAAGTTTTATTGGATGCGGATCTGGAAGAGTCGCGCTAAAGCCGATAAAGCACCGGTGCCTTTGCAATGATCCCTTGGATTTCGTCCGAAGGCGTTCATCGTCCTTGGCATTCCGGGCACCATTTTACCTTGGCGATTGCTTGGTTACATTTTCAACACCTTTGCAATGCTAAGTTTTTCTTCCTTCACTCCGTCGCGGTGGTCTCCAAGGTTTGTTGGCCTTTTCCGATTTGTTTCTCGAGCTTGACCAATTCTTCTGGAGAAATTTCTTTGTTTTCCAATTTCAAGAGAGCTTCCTTGAGTCGATTTGAGATCTTTGAGCACCGATATCAAATTTGCGCTTTTGGCCTTGGCATCAAGAACCAGTTCCTCGGGAGTTTCCGATCGGCCTCTTGGGCCTCACGGCGTTGATCAGGTTCTCTGCCTCCTCAACTTCTTTTCTTACATCGTCCAAATGACATACATCGGAAGAGCTTGCATTGCCGGGAGGAAGATCGGCTTCAGCGGCGACCATGGCATCCCTTATCGGTGATTGTTAACCGGGATCTCCATTGTGGTTGCATCACAAGCTTGAAAAGCTGTCAAGGCGCTCTTTCATGCACAGGCGGAGGTAACCACACCGATGCCTTTACGATACTTCAAGAATTCTTCGATTTACGCATCATAGTCGTCCGTAGCCATAATCTTTGGGTCGTCAAGATCGGCGGTGAAAATCAAGCGATTTGTCGGATCGATGGTTAAAATCGATGGTGAAGCGAGTTGGCTCTGCAGTGCAAGAGTTGGAAGCGATTGAAATGTTGGAAAATCGGCAAGGATCTTCTCGACTTGAGCAGATTGCGTTGGCTAAAAAAAAAAAAAGATAAGCCAATGCATTGGAGTATAAGAGTTATTGCACAAAGTGTTGTGACCTACCTTTCCAATAGCCGATACATGAGGCGAACTCGCCGCTTTGCTCTTTAGGTTTGGGTCCTTTCTTTCTTTGGAGCCTTGGTATATTTGCCTTCTTTTACGGAAATTTAAATCGGATAAAGGTTAAATCAAGGAGGAAGAGAAATGTCAAAGCTAATTTATGCTTACTTGGTATTGTTTTTTCGATATCCGACAAAGAAGGACTATGCACTCCCAGTCTGGGAGGTGTAACTGTAAGGCCGATCGATGGATGAGCTCTCTTGCCTTGCTCATTCCCAGTTGGCTAAGCAGTCTTCTTGCCGACATCCTTAGCTGCAAATATATAGGAAGTGTGATTATAAAATGCATTGAATTAAGACCGATGCATGAGGCAAGATTATTCAAAGCGATACCTTATCTACTAAGCTTGAGTTAGTATAACCCGACGAGCTAGCTTCATTGCTAGATTCATTGTTAGATACTAAGGATGTCTCGCGATTTGGAAAAATTCTTTGACAATAGTCGAAGGGTCTTCTCCATATACAAACATCTTGCGATAGCAAACCACCATGTCGTGAAACCTGCCTTGGCGAGCATTGGATGGAAGTGAGGAGAGCTGCTTGATTGGAGTTCGTCGGCTAACTCGAGAACTAGCCTCGCGGATGTGGCATTGCGGACCACGGCTCTTGGTTGAAGCCGATCTAGAAGTGGCGGACTTGGTATCACTTGGCCAAAGCCGAGTGCCTTGCATATCTTGAAGGGTGATAAAACTCGTATGAAATTTGGAAAGTCCGATTAAGTATGAAGGCCGACATGGAATATGCATGGGGAAATAAAATTCTATACAAGTCGAGTCTCTGAGGCATCGAGAGCTATCGGCTTCGGATGAAGAAAAGAAGGCCAAGAAAATCATTTGCGACCGTAGCTAAAGAAATCTTCTTTGCTTGAAACTTTGGTGTCCAATTGCAAGAAAAATGATGAAACCTTCTACGGTGTCGGGAAAGGCCCTTGTCTCATTTCGGAGCACATCATAAATCTTTCACCAAAGGATCGGCATTCTCTAAATTGAATAGGTGCCCCTTGGGTATATCTTCCCTTGGAAAAGGAGTATCATCAATTTGAATCAAATTAAAAGAGCTATTTGAATAATTGATCTGACCATATTTGCACAAACCACATTGGGCCACCTACATTACCAACGGTGAATTTTCCAAAACCCGTATAAAGCCGACTCCTTATTATGTAAAGCATTTGGTACACACAGACCTAAGAAGATTTTTCCTAAAGCCGGTAAACGACCCTCAACAAATTTGCTCTGCTATCATTTGATATACTTGAGTTGGTCCAAGAGATGCACCACGAGAATAGAAAGCAGTCTAGCCAAAGATTGAGAAAAGCCACATGTTCCTCGTCAGATACTAAGCCATTGACCTTGTTATTATTTTCAATATATTTGGCCCAACCCTCTCCCTTGGATCGGATGAGCCTATATATCTAGGCTTCTTGTACATTGTTGTCCAACTGCCTTTTTTTTTTTTGAAGGTTCTTCTTCTTTTCTTTTCTTTTGACGAACTAGGAACGATTAATTATTCAACCGGTCGAATATTAATTTACCAGTGCTTTTACTCATTTAATTTTAAGTATTTTACTGTTGCTTCCTTCCAAATTCTATTACGCTAGCGCATTGACTTGTTCAAGTTCTGCCTTGGTTTTTAAGATTTTATTCATTCACCATCAACAGACCTAAAATCACCTTCTTCCTTTCCTTTTTTTTTCTCCCGTCGTTAAGAGCCTAAGATTATCGTTAACAGAGAAATAGTACGATACGACTACACACCTTACTGTGTCCCTCTACAGTTGATCATGTGACAGCAGATGGTACTGTGCCCCTCTGTTTACACCAGTATTTGGTAAGGCATGACCAATTTGTCAGGCTAAGAACAAGAGGGATATTTTTGGCCGGTGTCGGTCAAGAAAGGAAAAGTTAATATTACATATAGAATTATAACCGATATTGATTCAAACACAGGGTTTTGCCCGTATAAAGCCGATACGGATTATGGTTGATAACGCATCGGAAAAGGATACAATTGGCCGATGCACTATAAAAGATTGCTGAGGACGAGCAAAAACTACAACTACAATCAATCAAACAACTGGCATTTACTTTTTATTTTTCTATCAACTAGAAGTAGCTCTGTAATTTAGAATCTTTCTTGTAATCCGATCTTGATCAATAAAGTTGAGCATCGCCGATTGTTGGTCATCTTCAATAACGTCAGTTTGATTTTCTTCGATCTTGTTGTGCATTGCCTTTTTCGGGAACGTCTACATTTGTCTACCATCTAATCAGCTCTAATCGACTCTTTAGACTTATCGTTACTCTTTGATTTAATCGGTTTCTTAGATGTTTAGATCCTTGCGATTATTGCACTAAATCGGCTTTGAGTATATTTTTACATCTACCTTGCCGATTGCATGATCAAATCGGTTGACACGCTACAAACCAATCTAAACCCGACATTCTCATGTGTGTAGGCCGACTAATCTTTCATCACATTTTTCGACACAACACCCTCTCGTGACGACGAGCGTGTTCACGTCACCATTCTTTTGCACCTTGCAGCAAGATATAAGCCGAGTAGCAAAGTATGTCTTTAGAATTCCAAGGTAGAGGAAGAAATCACCCAAAGCAAGGGTATTTGAGACTTGAGACTAACACTTATCAATGTTGTACTAGAGGCTAAACCAGTTTGGCCCTTACAATTGTATATTTCGGTATCGGTCCATATCGACGTACCATTTTAGTTTAATATAATAATATATATATGTATAAGTATACATATGTTTAATTATATGCACATCAAAGTTCACTTATAATATTACTCTAAATATATAGTAGTACTATCAAATATAACATATAATTTAATAGACCATATTATCAATTCCACCTGTATAACTGTTATTGACCGCTATCGAAGCTAGTATGGGCGGTATGGTCGATATTAACTAGTATCGAAGCCAATACAGTACATAGTACTACTTTATATCAGTACGTCAAAATAGTATATATGAGCCATACACCAGTACAATGTTGATAACTATGCTTGAGAGGTTGAGCTTGCGCCTTGTTTCTATGGCCAAAAGCTTGTGCACATGTCTTATACCCTCGTCTATATGCATTTATCCGTAGACCATAGAGTGATGGATTCGAGTTGAGCGATAGATGGAGGTGGTGAAAATAAGGAAAGAGGTTGATTACTCCCTCCATTATCGAATCTCTAATACATATTATTCTAACTTTATTTCTAAATATATATCATTCTACAATTTTAATATGACTTTTTACTATTTTTAATTCCTCCTATACCCCTTCTGTTTAGTTATTTTTAATGTAATTTACTATTATGGGTTAGAGTAAGACACTATCTAAAGATATAATGAAGAGATGTAATGCAGTCTTTTGTAAATATGCTTTGAAGTAAAAGAACCTGGATGACATCTATCTAGTAACCCAGGGAGTACCTAGTAAGCACCATGTTTCAGCCAAATTAATGCGACGAACGAAAATAAAAGGGAACATGTAAAAGATGCGTTCAACAAAACGTAATATTTATAGGCCTGCCTTCGGTGGCTCCATAGCAAATAGGCGTAGTACTACTGGGAGGTTCCTTTCCTAATCATCTTGGGCCGCTTCTGTACTCCATCCGCTTCACGTAGGAGTTCTATACAAAATCTAAATTCACCTTATTTGCTTTCCAAGCAAAATTTTACATATGCAATTCAAGCAAGGGTATACTATCTTTCGGCCCAAATTAATCCCATAATATATACGAAACCCGCTGCATCGCAAGACCTGACGTGCAAAAATCATCTGGATAGATCGGAATGGGATAATATAGGTGTCGGACTTGTAGCCGTATGACAATTGAATCGCATTGTAAACAATGGTTTATGTTAGACGAGATTAATCTCTCGGTTGTACTATGTTAGACGAGATTAATCTCTCGGTTGTACAGAGACTTATATTAATAGATACTCTTTTAATACGCCAGAATTACAGATCAACTAGATAACAAACTAACTACCGGCATTATCTGTTAAGCTACAGTAATCGACAAAACAGAAAACAGCTAGATACACAATACAGTTAAGGTAGAGATTGATTTCTTCAACAGCCCTCCTCAATCTCAACCACTGGCCTCCATATTTAGACTACACATCAAGTGATCAAAACTCTGCTTTGGCAATGCCTTGGTAAAGATATCTGCAACCTGATTAGCCGAAGAAACAAACCTGACTTCCAATGCTCCAAGTGCACCTCTTTCTCGGACAAAATGAAAATCCACTTCAATATGTTTTGTGCGTGCATGGAAAATAGGATTGACAGCTAAATACGTTGCTCTGAGATTGTCACACCATAAGCAGGGTGGTCTAGACTAAAACACATTCAACTCCTTCAAGACTGATTGGAGCCAAACAACCTTAGCAGTAGCATTTGCCAAAGCTTTATACTCTACTTCTGTGCTTGATCTGGAGACTGTGGGTTGTTTTCTAGCACTCCAAGATATCAAGTTTGGTCCAAGATAGATAGCATCACCCCCTGTTGAACGCCGATCATCAGGACATCCTGCCCAATCGGCATCAGAAAAAGCACTCGGTAATCTAGAGGAAGAATTCTGAATTTGTAACCCGACTGATGATGTTCCTCTGATATATCTCAGAACTCGTTTTAATGCATTCCAGTGCACATCAATGGGACTCTAAAGGAACTGACATACTTTATTGACATCAAAATAGATATCATGTCTGGTTAGGGTTAAGTATTGTAGAGCTCTAACTACGCTTCTATACTGAAAATTTTCCTTCTCAGATAAAATCGTTCCCTGAGTCTTGGAGAGTTTTTCCAAGTTAACCATTGGCGTTGACACAGGCTTGCAGTTACTCATATTAGACTTTTTCAGCAAATCATTAGTATACTTTTGTTGGGTTAGTATTATACCTTTTTCAACATAGCATGCCTCAATGCCAAGGAAATAACTCAGCTTTCCCAAATCCTTAACAGCAAATTCTGCTGAGAGTTGCTTGATCAGTCTTTCTAATGCCTTATCTCATGACCCTGTAATTATGATATCATCTACATATATCAGCATGTAGATGGTTATTCCACCACTGTTAAAGTAAACAATGATGTATCGGCTTTTGAAGATTGAAACCCAAGCTCATACAATTTCTGACTCAGGCTGGCATGCCATGCCCTGGGTGCTTGCTTCAATCCATATGATGCCTTATCCAATTTACAGATATGGTTTGGAAACTGACTATCCTGGTATCCTAGTGGTTGTGACATATAGACTTCCTCTTTTAAAACTCCATGCAAGAATACGTTTTGTATGTCGACTTGTCTCATCTTCCATCCACAAGATATAGCAATTGACAAAACCAACCGAACTGTTTTTGGTTTGACAATAGGACTGAAAGTTTCTGAGTAATCTATGCCATATTGCTGCTTAAAGTCCTTAGCTACTAACCGAGCTTTGAATCCGTCTACTGTGCCATCAGATTTTTGTTTTATTTTGAACACCCACTCGCAATCAACAATGTTATGTCCCTGTTGCCGTGGCACAAGATGCCAAATGTTGTTTTTCAGTAAGGCAGAGTACTCAGCATCCATAGTAGTTTTCCAACGCGGATCCTCTAAAGCTTCAAAATGTGAATTCGGTAGCTTGGTAGAAGCAGAAAAGGCTCTTTTACCTTGTGCAGGATATGGTATTGTGCCATCTCTGTATTGCTTCGGCTTGTGTATATTGTCACGAGCTCTTGTCTAAAATAGGATGATGTTTTGTCTGTACTCCTTCAAAAGGATTGCTTGCAAAAGAAATACTTCCTGCATTTTGATCACTATTTTCTCCCCATGGCTCCTTTGTTGGCGCTGCAGTAACAGACTCAGATACAGGCAAAACATTAGTGGCATATGAAGGGGTAGCACTATTCTCATGATGATCATGGTCTTTTACTGGTTCGAAGGATGAAGACCGATAATGCAACAGGGAGGCAAGACTAGACAAAAGGGGGATAAGGACAGTGGTGGGTGAATATGTAGAGGGATTAGAGGATTTAAGCTTTTCTGAGGCAAAAGGAAAGACACTTTCATCAAAAACAACATCACGAGATATGTAAACCCTTCCAGTAGGTTTATGCAAACATTTGTAGCTGTTATGCATATTATTGTACCCCAGAAAAACACACTGTTGTCAGTGGTGGAACTAGGAAATTTGCAATGGGTGTGCACATTTGACACTGGACAATTGACATACACAGTTTTATAGCATAAATTCACCACATAGGTTCGAAATTTACCGATAATACAATACATATAGTTGAAGCAAGGTCTTACATGAATAGAATATTACAAAATATGTAATGAAGATTAGAATTGTACTTTACACATTTTCATGGTCTCGAAATCAGATCTGAAGAATCGTATACCAAGAGCCTAAGCAACTATACTAGACACTGCGCTTAAATTCAAACATATCATTTCCTCTAAAGTCCCATGAACTTTCTTCGCTGAAGTCCCAATGAAAACTTTTCATTTGTCGACCACATTTCTGATTTAATAGTTTTCAATCAAGTTTCGATGACATTTAGTATCTCCCAAAGAAAAACTTGGGCTCCAAATCGGATCCCAAGAATCCTATGTTAAGAGCATGCGCAGCTATACCAGAACTACACTTGAATTTAAGCTATGCTTGATATTGGCTATGAATGCAGAGTACGGAAGATAGAACCAACTATGACTTTTACTACCTTCCTGGCCTCCCGCAGGGGAGGGGCGAGGCGAGGAAGTAGTCAAGTAGACGCAGCTGGTTTTGCTCTTCAGCATCAGCGGCCTCGCGCCGGCCACTGCCCCCGCCCGCGTTGCCTCCTGCGGTCTTGCGCCCGCGCCTCCGCCATCGGCGCGCCTCCCATTGGCCGCCCACCGCCACCCGAGGCCTCGAGCCCGACGCCGGGCCTCGCCTCCCTCCCACCGATCACCCACGTCGGCACATCACCCGCCTCACTTCGGTCCGGATCCGCCTCCTGCGGCCGCGTCGCCTCACAGGTCCTACCGCCCGCCCGTCCGTCCGCCGCCGACGCCGGGCCTTGCCTCCCGCCGATCGTCGCCCATCGTCAGCTCCTCACCCGCACGGTCGCGCCTCGATTAGGGATTTAGAGTTGAGTCAATGAGTCTGGTTTGGAAAATGGGGTATTGCTGGTGGCCTAATGGGCTTTGACAAATACCAATTGTGAGCCTTTCAAAAAATTTGGGGGTGCCGGTGCATACCTGACACCCCCGTCAGTTTTGCCCCTGACTGTTGTGACCTGAATTCGAGCTTGTGAGCATTGTAGGGACGAAGGTTTGGCCACCAAGCACACCCAAAAGTTTGAAGCGTAGAGTAATTTGCTTGAACTCCAAGAAGACGAGTCAAGGGAATAGAATTGTAGATGACACAAGAAGGAAGTCTGTTGATGAGGTAGCAAGCAGCAAGGAATGCCTTGTCCAAAAATATGATTGGCATTGATGCATGAGCAAGCAACGCCAAACCAGTTTCAACAAGATGTCGATGTTTCCTTTCAATGATACTGTTTTGTTGATGGGTATGACGACAGGAAACTTGGTGGGAGATTCCAATGGTGCCAAAGATTTTATTCAGCTTCTGGAATTCGCATCCCCAGTCAGTTTGGATACATTTGATCTTTGTGTTTAGTAATCTTTCAACATGTTTTTGGAATTTGAGAAAGATTTGCTCAACATCAGACTTGAATTTCAGCAAATAGATCCATGTGAATCGACTAAAATCATCCACAAAACTGACATAATATTTAAAGCCATTGACAGATGTATGGGCAGGGCCCCAAACATCAGAATGAATTAGTTCTAAAGGAAATCTAGTTACATGACTTGAAGAACTATAAGGAAGTTGGTGACTTTTTGCTTATTGACATGCAACACAAACAAAAGAGTCTTTATTGGATGAACTATGAATTTTATGCTGCTGGAGAATGGACTAAACAACAGCAGTGGCTGGGTGACCAATCCTTTGATGCCATTGCGTCTTGCTGGTCTTGATAGTGGATAAGGATTGATGAGTGGCAGGAAGAGGATAAAGTCCTTTCTCACATTTGCCTCAAAGAAGCACTTTCTTCGTTGTTTGATCCTTGATAAGAAACATATTTGGATGAAATTCAAAAAATGTGTCATTATCAACGAAAAACTTGTGAACGGATAAAAGGTGTTTACTGACTTTGGGTACATGAAGTATGTTTTTGAGGATTAGGCCACGATTTAAACTAGCAACAGAACTATGACCAAGATGAGAAATTGGCATACCGGTTCCATTTGCAACTTGCACTTGATATCCTCCCTTATAACGTTCCTTCACCATAAGCTTGTCTAGATCACCGGTGAGATGATCTGTGGCTCCGGTATCGGCATACCAGTTAGTATCCACCATATAGTTTGTTGAGGCTGATGCAGCAACCCTTTGACCTTCAACCTGATAACTGTGATCAAACCGATGATAACATCTCAGGGCATCATGTCCATGCTTACCACAAACCTAACAGGAAGGACGGTTGTTGAAATTGTTGTTGCCAGTCCGTCCTGTTGAATAAGTAGGCATTTTTCGGTTTAATTTAATCCACATAAAAACTTTATATAACATGACATCTAGCATGGTGATCACATAGCAAACAGCAAGTGAATAACTCAACAGAAGGGTCTCCAGATTATACCCTTGAGCGGGGCTAGTGCCGGTGGCACCAGAGACGCTTTTCTGCGGATCAGTCGACATGATCGCAGTTTGTCGTAGTAGTCGAACGAACTTGAAGCAGTGTAGACGGTTGTTGCAGTGCCGATTCCGACAATGTAATCGAACACAAGGAGCAGTCACGCGGTCTTCGCGTTTCTCAAAAATCATATTCGCTCTCTATCCCGCAGCAGGAACGTAAGAGAACAACGATTCCGGAGGCCTGCTCACTCTGGTTCCTGTGCGCGCAGGAGACAGAGCCGGGAATACCTAAGCAACAGCGCAACAGCTGAACTCCTTTTATAGGCACCAGGAGAGGAGGCTATCAACCAGGTAACGTTCGATTAACCATGTCAGTTACAAGTAACCGACGTTGATTATGAGCCAGCCATCAACCACGTCCGTTACTGGTAACTGATAGCGGTTACTGGTCATAAATCGACCACATTGATCACTGAAACGGCAAAAACAAACCGCTCTGCGGACTGGCCTGCGCTGTGCACGTGCATGTCTCGACTCGACACGCACACGCCACGCCTCGGCTCGGCTTGGCGCGCGCGCGCGTGTGGCACCACCTTTTCCTTTTTCCAACCTCACAACAGATGGACACGAGTCCAAGCTATTTAAGTTGGTCAAACCTTCTCTCAACTACCCATGTGGGACAAATGTCCTCATAACTCCTAGTATTGCACATGGGCCTTGGGATTTATTGGGCCAAAAAAACTAACACGTCCTCCACCAAGATGGTTGTGGCCTTCTCCACGATCGTGTCCTCTTCCTTGTGAACCAGAGTAACTCTGATTGCTTCTTTGATTGGTTCTTATTTCATTGTTTGCTGAAGACATAGTGTTGGTGTGCTGCTCTTTCCGTAGCTCATAACTAATGAGATGAGCATACAGATCAGTCAGCGTGATTGGATCTGGCCGAGTTGTGACTGACGCTACCAGAGAATCATAGTCATCTCCAAGCCCGGCCAGAATATAAGACATGATTTCTTCTTCTTGAAGAGGATTGCCAATTGAAGCCATAATATCTGCCAAGCTCTTTCATCTTGCTGAAGTAGTCTGAAGCCGACATGTCTTTCTTGTGTAAATTGGCAAGTTGAATTTTGACCTGCATAATTTGTGCACGCAAGCGTGAGGCAAACATACGCTCCAATGCTACCCACACTGCTGGAGATGTGCCAAGAAAAAGGACTTGAGCAAGAATTTCTTCGCTTAACGAAGAGAGCATTGCACTCAACACTAGCTGATTCTGTTGAACCCAGTGAGAATACTCTGGATTTGGTACTTGACATGCTTCATTGCCAGTACCTTGAGTAATCACGGCCGATGGTGTTTCAATTGTTCCTTGAACGAAGCACAGAAGATTCTGGCTATGAAGGTATGGAACAATTTGAGCTTTCCACAAGAGATAGTTCACTGTTGAACTTGACATTGATTGTTCCTTGAACGAAGCACAGAAGATTCTGGCTACCAAGGTATGGAACAATTTGAGCTTTCCACAAGAGATAGTTCACTGTTGAACCTGACATTGACAAATTGATTGAAGGATGGCGTGGAATGAACTCCTGCTGCGCCCGTAGTAGAAGATGTGATGGCGTTGATCGAGGAGGATGAGGTGTTAAAGGATGTCATTGTGGTTTAGATGGAAAGTGGCTCTAATACCATGCAAACAATGGTTTATGTTAGCCGAGATTAATCTCTCAGTTGTACAGAGACTTGTATTTATAGATACTCTTTGAATACACCAGAATTACAGATCAACAAGATAACAAATTAAGGCCCTGTTTGGTACGGCTCCAGCTCCACCAGATTCATGGATCTGGTGGAGCTAAGTATTTGTAGCTCCACGGATCCGTGAAGCTGGATCTGTGGGTATATTAAAAGTGTTTATGTATATCATATTATTTAATTTTAGACTAAAAATATAAACTTGATTCTATTTATTTTAGCCTACAAGATTCAGATTGACGTGGAGCCAGAATCTAGAGCTCTACCAAACAGGGCCTAACTACCGGCATTATCTGTTAAGCTACAGAGTCTATCGACAAAACAGAAAACAGCGAGATACACAATACAGTTAAGGTAGAGATTGATTTCTTCAACACACATATCTTATATTTTCAAAAAAGAAAAAAAAATCGAACGCATACGACAAGAGAAACGTCAATCTTCTCTCGGCGCGGGCGTGTAGCATCATATGGATCCGGAGAACCTCGTGATCAACCCGGGCGGCAGCGGCGGCGGCAGATGATCTAGAGACGCCGGAGTCCCACGAAGAAATCACAGGCTGCAACCTTGTCGGCCTCCTCTGCTTTGCCGTCACGTTTGTTAGAACAGTTTTTTTTCTGGCCTTACTTAACTGCGTCAGGTTTTTCTATTTTTTTATTGCTATATATAGATGAGTACATAACTGACTAACTAACAAACTAAATCTGTTAACAAACTCAATCCAAACTTACAGAGTTTGAATCTTTTAAAATTAAAACTAAATCTAACCAATACATGTCAAGATTATTTCTAACATTTCCTCCCTAATCTTGACACACCGATACTTACTCATTGAGACAATCAGTATCAATTATGATTTGCCCAACTTTTACTCGACACACTCATCTTCGACAGATTTGACTCTGGCGGATGACTATGGACGGCGAACGTATCTCCTCAACGTCTCGGACATATCTCCCACGAGATCAACTTAGGATGGATAACACATCTTCTAAATGTCTCAAACTCGACTTACAATGAACTAGACTCAGCTTATTAGGTAGACTCATCAGGCCATAGAACCCCTCGGTGCCCACAGTCAGCAGATGCATGGCCCTTGTCGATAGATTTCTTGTACGCCGCCATCTCCTCAATCCGTTTGATCCACACGAAAATGGTAAGATCGTTCGCTAGATAAAGACATACTCATTTCCCTTAACATCCTTTCCGACACACGAAAAAACAAAGTTTCTCTGTTGCGGCACGTCTGGCCGGCGTTACTTGCATGCAGTCACAACAAGGTGCATGACTGGCTCGCTACTGGTCATGGACGATGAGCTTGGCCTTGGCATCTCCCTCCTGGATCTAGTACATGTCGCCGATCCCCATGTGCGCCATGACGAACCACACCATGGTGATGAGCTCACCGTTGTGGCTGAGCTGCCGCACGTGTGTGCTCCCCCGCGTACGGGAGCATCTCCCACCCAAGCCGGCTAGCCACTGCTCGTGCTTTTCGGCCGCCGCCCGCGCGTCACAACGGAGAGCCGCTGCCTTCTCGGATCTGCTCCGCTGTTGCCCTGGAGGGGCGTCAAGCCGCGCGGCCTTCGCCATCATCTGCGCCTGCACTTGGGTGCCTCGGCCCCGATGTGCTGCCCCCGCGCGCGATGACTGTCGAGCTGTCGCACCCGGCCGCCGGTTGTCACAGCCCTGATGCGTCGCAGCACCCACGCGCTGGCCGCTCGTCCCACAGCGCGCCACTGGCGCCCACCGGTCGGCCCGCAACCTGTGCGCCCGCACCTGCCGTGCCCGCTGCCGACAAGCAACCGCGCGTTGCTCTCGGCGAGCCGCTGGCGTCGCTGCTGCTCGCGCCGCCTGATGCCGAACTCAAGCTCGACAACACCGCGTTGCTCGGCGACGATAGCCTGCTCCGAGACGCAGCAGTGGTGGCCTTCCCCAGGACAAGTATAACACTAAGATTAAAACCTCGCTCTGATACTAATTGTTGGAACAGTCAGAAATATTTTTTTTGCCTACTCAACTGCACCAAATTTTTCTATTTTTTCATTCCTATATATAGATGAGTACATAACTAACTAACTAACAAACTCAATCCAAACTTATAGAGTTTGAATCTTCTAAAACTAAATCTAACCTATGCATATCAAGCTCGACAGGGAAGACGGAACACGAGGACTAGCTAGTACGAGGGAGCCATGGAGGCAGAGCACACACGAGGACTAATATGAGGGTGCCATGGCACTAAATTTTGGTTTATATGGTCTTCCGAAGTACATCCAACCGTTCTCTCTAGTTTTCTATAGAGGGAGTAATAGAGATGACTGTTAAGGAACCTCGCTATCAAATAGTCCGGGGTTTCCGAACAGATCTAAATTGGAGAACAGAAAGAGAGAGAGAGGGACACGTGTTTAGGGAGAGCAACAGCGGAATTCTTTTATTGCTAATGATTGCTTGTACATAGGGGGGACCCCCTTCCTCCTTTTATAGCGCTCACCTAGGGTTTCGGCTAAGGGGCCAACGTGGGTTTTCCATGGGCCACGAGGGTTTCCCAACATTCCCCCTTGGGCCCTTTGCGCAAGATGCATATGCCTCATTAAAACTCGGAAAAACCCGGTGGGAAAAATACTTGGAGAAAGAGTACATAGCATCGCTTACTATATTGCACGAATTGCCTCGTTAAAACCTTATGCAAGAAAACTTCATGAAAAACTTGCTAAGGAAAAAGAGTACAATTCTCCCAACTTCAATTGCTAATCTTCGAGATTCATGTTGGGTATTCATAATTCATGCTCGAGATTCATGTGGGAGTATGTGAAATATCTCCCTCGAAATCTGCACTTCTCTAAGTCTCATCATCCCAATTCCTTTCACGCACCTTTCAAAGGTAGATCTTTGCGAGTGATTTAGTGAACAAATCTGCAAGATTTCCACATGACTTAGTATGCAATATCTTGATCTCGTTCATCTTATGCAATTCGTGAGCATAGAAGAACTTGGGATTGATATGCTTCGTGAGATTGCTCTTCACATAACCCATCTGTGCTTGGGCAACACAAGCTACATTATCTTCATAAATGATTGTGGGAGTTTGCTCAATGTTCAAGCCACACGACTTCTGGATGTGGTGAACCATTCTTCGGAGCCATGCACATTCACGAGATGCTTCATACAAAGCAATGATTTCCGAGTGGTTTGTCGGCGTCGAGACGCGAGTGCGCTTAGGCGACTTCCAAGAAATTGTTGTTCCTCCACATAGGAAAACATAGCGGTTTGGGACTTGCCGTATGCTGGTCGATAAATACCAACATCGGCATAGCCAACCAAATTCAATTCATTGTTTCTTCGAAAAAGCATCGAGGTCTTTGCTTCCTTGGAGGTAACGGAAGATATCATTGATCCCTTTCTAATGCCTTTTGGTGGGTTCGCACTTTGCATCGAGCTAGCAAATTCACAGTGACGCAATGTCCGGCTGGTGCTATTCGCAAGGTACATGAGCGCTCCAAGCGCACTCGGATATGGGAATTCTGCTCCCGGGACTTCCTCCCCTCTTCTCTAGGTCTATATGGGTCTAGGTGCGCTTGGAGTGACCTTGACCATTGGTGTCTTCGCAGGATATGCTTTTTCAAATCCAAATCTTTCCAACACTTTCTGCGTGTAGGTTGATTGATGTACCAAGATTCCTCCTTGGACATGCTCAAGCCGCAAGCCTAAACAAAACTTGGTTTTACCCAAATCCTTCATTTCAAACTCGGACTTCAAGTATGAGCATGCTTCTTCAATTTCTTCATCAGTCCCAATGATGTTCAAGTCATCTACATAGAGCGGAGATTATCTGAGAATCCATTCGGGATGTTGTATAAACACACATGGACAATCTTATTTGTTTGTGTAGCCTTTCTTGCAGAGAAAGTCACTCAGCGATTGTACCACATTCTTCTGATTGCTTGACCCATACGGTGATTTCTCCAATTTCACTTTATGCATGTGTTTTTATTTGCTCCGTCTTGGTTCGGGATAGGAATTCCTTAGGTACTTTCATGTATATCTCGAATCCAAGTTTCCATACAAATATGTTGTGACAACATCCATTAGCTTCATTCTCAACTTCAAGTTGGTGCCATTGAGATCAAATATCTAAAGGTAATTCCTCCCATGGCCGGAGAATAGGTTTCTTCATAATCAACTCCGGGCGTTGAGTGAAACCTTGAGCTACAAGCTTTGCTTTGTACCTTACAACCGTTGTTTTCATTCCTCTTAGAACAAAGACCCATTTGTGACCTACGGGGTTTATATGGAGAGGTGTGCGGCATCACGGCCCAAACACCTCTCTCTTGTTCGAGAGACTAACTCTGCGGTGATTGTCTTTTTCCATTCTTCCCAATCTAGCCTTTTCTTGCACTCTGCGAGAGATGCGAGCTCGGGATCATGATCAATGATCGAGGCAATCTTCTTTGCAAAGTATGCATCAACGTTGGTATCGTTGCTCTATTCGAGGATTCTCTGTTATTACAAAGTTTATGGCCATTTCTTCATGGGTGCTTCATGCACTTCTACTTGCTCTTCACTGCTATTCCTATCGCAGAGCAAGTTCTTTAGCTTTCCATCGCCTGTGTGCGCACACATTATTTCCGTGACTTCTGCGATGGAAGATTCAAGTCTGGAATTGTCTTTCCTGTTGGCTTCTTTCCAGTGCTAGGTCTCAACTGGCTCCCCTTCTTTCCTTGGGGCATTTTCGTGATTGGTTGTGGTAAGTCCTCTCGCCCAATTTTCTCCAGACGTCTCCAGGTACTTTGGGTTTGAGGAGCCAGATTTTCTGCTCTTTTTCTTTGAGGACTCTAAACAGGCTGAGGGATACCTTCTATTTTCTTTGGTATTTCCACCCTCTCGGTGCATTCCTTGCGGGTACATGCGACTTAACCACGCCCTTGGATCACAAAATGATCAGCGGTTTATTTGCTAAATTCGCAAATCAATTATCTTCGGACTTCTTGATTTGCTTCATTAGTGCGGGGTCATGTGCGGGGATCGGTGGAATGCCATATGATTTTCGGCATTTTTCATCCAAAGGTTGATTTCCTCCCCTAATGACGGAAGCGATCCTCGTCAAAGATGCTGTCAATGAATCGGGTTGTATGCAAGTCTCGATCATGGGTTCCAAATACGATTATGGATGCACTCTCATAACCAACGTATATCCCGGACTTGCGGAGAGGACCCATTGCGATCCATTGAGGGTGGTATAGGTACATATACTATACACCCAAATTTTCTAAGATGGGAGATCTTGGGATGATCCGTGCACAAGCCGTGCATAGGAGAATGGATGTTGTAGGCCGCGGTGCGAAATTGATAAGAGCTCTGCGTGCGCAGCTGCGTTGCCCAACAAGTGTTGGGCAAGTTACAACTCTGCAAAAGTGGTGCCGCAATGAACTTAATCCTCTTTATCGATTGCTTGGCTAGCCCATTCTGCGTATGGGCGTGCGATGCAGTGCTCAAGCGCTATCCTGTTGCGGTGCAATAATCATCAAATGCCTTTGAAGTAAATTCTCGGCATTGTCCATTCGATGGACTTCACGCGATGATCGGGAAAGCATTCTTAATTCTTATGATCTGCGAGATCGACTTTGCAAAAGTATGGTTTCTTGTTGACAATAAGCATACATGCGATCATTTCGAGGAAGCATCGATGAGCACCATAAAGTATCGAAACGTACGACAGAGTGAATCGGACCGCAAATATCCCCGGATGCGTTCGGGAATGCGAGGATTTCACTTTATACTTTCATGACAGAGGGTCTAGTTATTAATTTCCGTTGGCACATGCAGGCACACAAAATCTTCATGATTCGGAAATTTTTAACGTTAATGCCATGACCTTGTGAGTTGTTCACTATATTTCTCATCATTCTAAGACCGGGATGGCTTAATCTACCATACCATAAAGAAAATAACTCGGAGCTTCTAAAAGCAGTCTTCAAGGAAGTATACACTTGGTGCATGAATATTCGTGTAGTACAACCCGATTCATATGAGGACATTTTTCTAATACCATTTTCCACATCTGCGTGCTTCACAATGCACAAGTATTCTTTGCCATTTTCTTCATTGGTTTCTACGTGAAAACTATTGGCGCGGATGTCTTTAAAGCTTAAGAGAGTGCGTGTTGATTCAGGGTACAAAAGGGCTTCTTCAATTACCAAAGTTGTACCCATAGGCAATATAATTGTGGCTCTTCCTGAGCCAATTACATATGAGTCGCTTCCTGCGATCGTAGTAATCTTTCCAGCATTCTTCGTGATCGACTGAAAATATTTAGACTATCTTAAGATGGTATTTGTTGTGCCACTATCAACAATGCATATCTCTTCCATTTGGGCGCTACACGATTTCTCTTCTCACCTTTTCAATTCTGATCTCCGGTAGAGCTTCGTGTTGATAACGTGTTAAGGAATCTCGCTATCAAATAGTCAGGGTTCGACGGATCTGAATTGGAGAACGAAAGAGAGAGACACGTGTTTAGGGAGAGCAACGGTGAATTCTTTTATTGCTAATGATTGCTTGCATGGGGACCCTTCCTCCTTTTATAACGCCACCTGGGTTTTCACTAAGAAGTAACGCGACTTTCATGACCACGAGGGTTTCCCAACAATGACAACACAGACAGTGGTGGTCATGCATAAATGCTCAGTCCCTCTCACTGCAACCGCTCGGTCCCTCTCACTGCGGTTGCCCGGACATGTCACGAGGGGGCAGGACAAACTCAATACTCATCCCGCCAACGCTGGGTGAAGAAACCGGCTGGGCCCAGCAACCTCACGAGGTAATAGCCGTATAGGTAGTCCATAAATTGGAGTATCGATATCTTTTTAAGGCAAAGTGGCCCCTAAGGGCCTAACCTTTGATTTCACTTAACCACAAACAGTACGTAGTTATCACATTACAGCAAAGCCTGATAAAGAAGCAACGATAACTATGCTGCCCTGCAAACAGAGATACGAAAGCTTCATGAGTTCGTCGCTAACGTCGGTGACGATTTCGCCGAGAATGGAGGATGAGGTCAGCGATCGCCTTGAACGGAGCTCGCCGGGGATGAATGTAGTGGCCGGCAGGAACCTTATCTGAGTATCGCCTGGGATGAATGTGATGGCCGGCGCAGACCTTCGGATGAACAGGCCGGAAGTTTCTTATAACGTCCGGCTCGGACCTACAATAGACGGTTGGCGTCGCTCCGCCAGACAGCCGTCAAAAAAAAGACCTCCTTTGAAGGAGGTTGGAGGTGACGGCTCAGACTGCTTCCTTGAGGATGTTCTCCTGTCCTTGCAGCCTGTTGTGAAGAAGAAGCCGATGGTGTTTGTAGATGAAGAACTGACGACTTGCACCGAGTGGAAAGGAGACCAGAGGGGAGCAAGGGGGAGAAATACACAGCGGCCGAAGGAGGCGGCACACCGACCAGTACAGAGATCGACTCCAGAACAACTGGAAAGCTTATTTGGAGGGCGGGACTCACTGAGAGCCATGTGCCGACAACGAGGAAGACCACCACCGAGAGGGAAGTGGACGGCGACGTGACCGAGGGAGTTCTGTTGATGTACAAGAAAGGATGAGGGAGCCTCCCGCCGAGCCGCAGACACGCACTGCGACCGGGTTGCAGACGTGCGCCACCACCGCACCGCGCGAGCGCAGCCCCTGGGCAGCACCCACGAAGCAGCTGGGCAGCAAACGAGTGCCGGTGCTGGACGCCCGCTAGCCGCAGCCGGACCGCGCACGTGCGAGTCCTCCGGGTCGCGAGCGCACCGCCGCCTCCAAGCCACACGCACGCCGCCACCAGACCGTGCACGGGCGCTGCCGCATGAGTGCCGCTTCCAGGCCGCACGCGCGCCGCCGCTGGGCCACAGTCGCTCCGGTGCCGAAGAGAAGCACGAAGCCCACCTTAGCCAAGGCAAACGGCAGAGAAACCTCCCGTACTCTTCAACTAAACAAAAGAAGAAGAATAGAACTAAACGCAGCTAGTATTTATAGGTAGTAGCCACAGGTGGGACCTCCCCCCCCCCTTCATGCCGGCGAGGCCGCCGGAGGAGGGGGAGGGGCCAGATCCGGTGAAAGGAGAAGAGCGGAAAAGTGGTTCTAGCGACGGAGAACGAACGATTGGAGAACCGATATGAATGATGCAGATACAAGCATAGCTAATCCTACGTACGTGCTGGCCTGTCTCTATGTGTAGTTATGTAGTAGTACTTTCGTATTAAGACTGTCTGAAAAGCTCAAAATTCTGATTCAGTTAAACGTAGCTCTTAGACTATCCACGTGGATGAGCAAGATTTGGGAACTTCCCAAACAAACCCTAACACATCTACGGAGCCTCGGGGACTTCAGGAGTCGAGATGCGTCATTTTCACCGCAGAATTAAAGGGACTAGTGATGAATTGTCTGCCAAAATCTTTTGACACCCAACCTCCCTCCCTTCCTAGAAGGAAAGCTGGAGGAGACCGGCGTGCCTAGGTGGTCACTTTCTCGTCAGGATGGCTGCAGGTCCACAGGTACCCTGTCCCCTGTATGTTTTTCTTCTTCCTTTTGAAGCAGGGGAGTTGCCTTATTTCATTACCCAAACAGAGTTGATTACACACCCTACAGCCGGACGCAACACAACAAGAGAAGATGTATTTCATCTCCCCGAAACATTCAAAATGATACCGATTAAGATACCAGAAGGTCCAGAACCACACGACTCTTGACTAAACTAAAAACTCTCAACTACCATCCCAGAACAGGAACTTTGCATTCTTTCTCCAAAAATTGTAGATTCTCGCTTCTCCTTGCCAGTAGTTCTGTATAACCTTCAGGTAACATCTCCAGCATTCTCCAGCACTCTTGTCGTCGGGGCTCATCCTTGCGCTGGCTTGAAGGGTTCACTCACCACCCGCCACAACTGCCTGTGTTAGGGTTAGCACCGTAAAAACAAGAGACAAATTTAACGTAGAAAAAACTCACGAAGGAGAAAAAACAGAGAAACAATCCACTATTTATGTTCAATTTATAAATACATAGTGAGTGACTTATATAACCAAACGAGAGTATAAGTTATTGAAGATTTGAACTAACAACCTCCTATTTGAATAATAGATATTGAATTACCTCTAACAGTCTGGATCCGCGTTGCATGTCCTCTCGTCGGTTTCTTTCTGCAAATCAACGCAAGCTTCAATCCAATGACAAATTTGAAAGATCACGGTTGTCGAATCACGAGGTCTTTTTCTTTGAAAATAAGCATCATTTCTTGGGAATAATGCCTCTCTGGATTTTAGGGAAACCTCTTAGCCACGCTCCCCCCCCCCCCCTCCCCACACCAAAGTTGTACACTGAATGAGGCATATTCCTCCCGATATTCAACGAACATTATGATTTCACTACATCCCAGACAATACTTCGACAAAGGGAAAAGCGCACATCATAAAAAGTTTCCTGGGATCCACAAAACATACAATTCTGATATCCTTCACTGATATCCTTCACAACCACGTTTAACCAAGTTATCCTTTATTAGTATTCTATTCTTCAATACTAACCATAAAAACACCTTTATTTTATTCCACAAATGACTACATTGGAAAATCATTCGTCTTGTTTTAAACTGTCTATAGAAAGATTTAACAAAAAATTCTAAAGTTTCTCCCCATAGCATTCTTCTAAACCCCACACGTCCCCATCTCTCCTCAAAAACTTTAGCCAAAATAATGTGCTTATTACTGAAAGTTAGATTATATAATCTTGTATATTGACTGGCTAAGGATTTCTTCCCCAGCCAAACATCCTCCCAGAACAACCCCTTCATCATGTTTTAGCGTATAAATAGTATTCCTTCTTTTCCTCCCATTAGACTTGGCCATGAAATAAGAAGTATTACTATCCCAGCCCTTTCAACATTCTTTTCTCTGGACTTCTGTAGCCATTTAGTTTCCTCTTCTTTTAAAACCTTTTGCCAACTTTTGCTCCATTTGCATCTTCTGTTGTCTTCTTTCTATACCTTCAACCCATATATCTCAGCTTCTCTTTCAATCAAATCAATATTAGCAATTAACTCCTGTTTCAGTTTCCGGATAGTCTCTTTCATATTAATATTCCATCCTTTCAACTGTTTCCTTAGCAATCTCATCTTATATTGCCAATTTTCAACTGCATTTTCACTGATATCTGGCATTTCCCAAACCTTCCTCACCAGTTCATCTGTACTTTCCCTTTGCAACCAACACATTCAAATTTGCAATTATATCTATGAGGTGCAGTACCACCAGTATCTAAAAATAAAGGAGCATGATCTGATATAGCTCTGTCCAAAGCTGTTACTGTGACCATAGGATTATTAGCTTCCCATTCAGGAGCTCTCGGACACGCGGCTCCTGCCGGCGCAGGCAGCTCCCCAGCGACGTGCAGCTCCTGGACGCACGCACGGCTCTGGTGGCGCACGCTCCTCCCCGGACAGCGGCATTCCAGGCGGATCCGGTACGTGGGCAGCGCAGTGAACCAAGGTGGTGGGCGACGGGGACCTCGGGCGGCTCAGGTGCATGGGTGGCGAGGTGACACTGAGGTTGCAGGTGACGACGACCCTAGGCTTCTCCGATGGCCAGCCACGACGACACCAAGATGGTGGGCAGCGAGACTGAGGAATCACATGTGAGAAAGTCACAGGAAGAAAGAAGAAGAAGAAAAAAAAGGAAGAAGGGGAATGCACCAGGACTTGATCCCAAACAGCAAGCCATTGGGGTTGGGGAAGCTCCCCCCGTCGTCTTCATATGTGGTGCGTGGGTGAAGCATGCACAGCCTGAGACGCGGCCCCTCTCTCCACGTGTTGCGTGTTGGACGCATCCGCAAAAAACTTGCGGTGCGGGCACCCGCGAATTAGCATTTCCGTGAATTGTTTGGGAGCTATGCCTCCAGGGAGAAAGGCGCAGAACAGCCCATGTATGGAAGGACGAACCAAGAACAGCTAGGCATACCGACATTTATGGATTTTTACATGAGGTTCCATGTAAAGGAAAATCACAGCGACAACCAGGAGTTTACAACAACTCAATTGGCATTAGCTGAAACAGGGGAAAAAGCTTGACGGTGATGAGAGTCGGCGGGAGGTGAGTGGCGGCACGGCAGAGGCAGGTAGGGTAATCGATTCCAGTCCGCTGCAAAATTGCAGAAGGCTGCACCGTACTGCTAGTTGTGCCGCAGATATCGACATATCGTCCTGTTGCCCTTGGGACCTGTTCGTGACCCTACTCTTTCGCCTGATCCTGTGATCCATCGCCTCGCTGCAGGAGGCATCTAGTCCGAAATCTGCACACCCTGGATCATTTGTGGCCTGCTGTCCACCGTCCCTTTGTCATTTTGCTACAAAGTTACCATAGGGTTTGCACAAGTCTTCTATCGTTCGAATCCATCGCTTATCTAGTTTTCTGCGTCTTTTTTTTTTACAAATCTAGCTTTCTACGTATGTATTTGCAAAATTGGTCCCCTCTCCCACAGCGACAAGCGATAGAGGGGACTAAATTTGTAAAAAAAAAAAGAGATATAGGGGCTAGGTAAGCAAAGATTTCATATCTTACTGATCCATACATATCCAATAGAAAAATATCCGTTGGTTAATATTTATTTTAGGAATTCGACTCTAAAAAACATAGCATGAAACTTGTCATAAAAGTTTAGCGTAGCACCGATCATATGTGTTTTGAACGACCTTTTATACATCGCGAATTTGGTGTTAGATTAGAAAGACTTGGTAAAGCCGCACGCTATGTCGTGTCGGGCGAATTTTGGTCTGGGGCTGAACATGATTTTTCGAAATCACGAGGATTTGTTTACAAAAAAGGGCGAGTCCTAGGTTTGGATGCAATTTTTTTGGAACCATGAGGGTTTTTTTTGCAAAAGGGCTTGGTCCGGAGCTAGACGTGAATTTGCGAAACCACGAGAGTTTTTTTTTTGCAAAAGAACCGGAGGGAGGGCCAAAACGCAATTTCAGAATTTTCAGGGGCCCTTCCGCAAAAACGATGACGCTGTCGCATGACACGCCTTCCACCATGAGGATGTGTGCTAAATTTGCAAATGCATGCGTGGGCGGAGGGGCTCAATTTGCAAAAAAAAAAGGTATATAGGACTATATAAGCAAATATTTTCTATCCTTTCTGCTCCATACATATCCAATAGAAAAATATTCGTTGGTTAAAATTTATTTTGGGAATTCGGCTCTGAAAAATGATAGCATGAAACTATGTCATAAAAGTTTTAGCATAACACCTTTCGTATGTTTTTTGAACGACCTTTTATACATCGTGAACATGGTGTTAGATTAGAAAGATTAGGTAGAGGCACGAGCTACGTCACGTCTGGCGAATTTTGATCTAGAGCTGGACGTAATTTTTTGGAATCACGAGAACTTTTTTTGCAAAAGGGTGTGGTCTGAGTCTGGATGCAATTTTTTGGAACCGTTATGATTTTGATTTTTTTTGCGAAAGGGCTTGGTTCAAAGCTAGACGCTAATTTACATAACCACGAGGGTTTTTTTTTCAAAAGAGCCGGTGAGAGGGCCTATAATGCAATTTCAGAATTTCAGGGGCCCTTCCACGAAAATGACGATGTGTCGCTGGCTGTGCTAAAAGAGCCGGTGGGAGGGTATAAACATAATTTTAGAGTTTCTGGGGGTCCTTCCGCGAAAACGATGACATGGCGGCTCTACCTGTACTCGCGAATTATAACCCTACAATACCTGGAAGAATCCCTGGAAGGGGAGAGCATGAACGTGTCATCCGAGCTGGCTTGGCTCGAGCCGCGAGCCGAGCCGAAAAAAAATTTACGGATGGGTCCTTTTTTTATTTACAGATAGGTTCTTTTTCAAAAAAATTACAATCAGATCCTTATTCGTAAAAAAAATTACAAACAGGTCCTTCTTCCAAAAAAAAGAAAACATATTACGCTTTGGCCCTTTATGCGTTTTTTAGGCTTGCACTCGGGTCCTTTTCCATAAAATAAAAATTACGTCTAGATCCTTTTACGTTACGAATCCTTTTTTGATGGAATTCCGCCTGGAATGCCGCTGTCCGGGGATTAGGTCCTTCATGCGTTTTTAATGCTTGCGCTCGGGTCCTTTTTCACAGAATCAAAATTACGTTTATGCCCTTTTTCGTCCGGAAAAAAAGACGCACGTATCCTTCTTCCCGAAAAAAAACATACTTTTTCCCGCTTTTTTCTACCATTACGTTTAAGCCTTTTTCCCGAAAAAAAAACTCAGCTTTCTCGTGTGGAGAGCGACGCCCGCGGCGTGGCACGCCCGTCCAAGTTGCTAGTTCTCCCTACTTTGAAAGAGTAGATATATATGGGCGCATACGCACGTATGCATGTGCACGCAGCGCATGCAGATGTGAGTTCGTCCACTAGCACTAATTTAGGATTGCGTAGGACGGTAGGATAGAGATGGATTTGCAGTCTCACGGTGATATTGCGTATGTGCGTTGTAAATGTCAATACAATGCACTAGAACATGTACTCAAGCTAGTGTTACTTTAATTGCACTTCACTAAAGTTAGTTCTTTTCTCCCAATAATCCTACCCATTTTGTTACAGTAAGTTGGATCAGTGGAACCACTCTATAGTATTGCCATGGAGTAGGCATTTTGTTACACTAACTATTTTATGGAAAGCTGAAAACAAGGCCGTAGGCCCTTGATCTACACACTACTGGCATGAACTTGACCAGATTGTAAATTTCTAAAGGTGAAGTTAGACATGATATTCCGACTGCCCAAAAAAGAAGCTTTGGGTTACCTAATGGAGCTATAACAAAATAGAGGCAATCTATTTAAGCTCAAGCTATTGTACCAAAAATAAAGTGTGCAATCTATTTAAACTTAAGCTAATACGACAAATTATGGGTATTCTATTTAAACTTAAGGTAAGATCACATTTTTGTACCTATAATACTGTAATTTTACTTTTAAATTGGAAACTAAATCAAAATATTTAGGGCCTATTTGATACATATTTTTTAATTCACAAAAAGAACAAAATTCTCTTAAAAACATCAATATTCCTATGAGAAAGAGACTCTTCTATTCCAAATGGGTATTAGAATGTGTACAATAATAAAGACGATTGCTATCTATATACTCTTTTATATCATCTAAAGACAAAATTAGAGACAACTTCTATAATAGATAGCATCTTAAGATTATCTCTATAAGATCATACTTCTTTTAATTACGTCATGGAAAGTGTTTATTATAGTCAATAACTCATAAAATATTATTTTATATCATATATATATGGTTATCTCTTCACGAAACGAACACGGCTTCCCCTGACACGGAGAATCGGGATCTTGGCGTCGCTGTACCCGCCCAACTCCCAGGTCGAAGAAGACGACAAACCCACGAGGGGTGTCCCAGGCCCCCATCTCTCCAATCTCCGTACCCAAAGAAGCCCCCAGGGTTAGCTTTGCCGACAAAAACCGGTCGATTTTCACGAAAACCAACCTTGCCGAGCCGGTTCGGCATTTCAAACCGAGCGGTAAACCGTGGAGTTCAAATGTAAATTTAAAATTTTTGAAGAAATTTAGAAAAAAGTGTTAAATTTTTTTGTGTTAGGTCCTGAGGAAATGCTAATGATGCTATAAAATTTTCAAATTATTATCATACCTGTGTATTTTTTAAAAAATTCTAACAGTTATACTATCAAAATATATGCTCTTCAGTTTTTCATTTTCTAAGGATACAAAATGAAGTCTAAAATTTCTTAATCTTTTTTTGTGATGTTATAATGTAATTACAATGATTTTGTAAAATTTTCAGATGATGAACAGATATGTGTATTTTAAAAAAAATCTGAAAGTTCTATTATCATTGTATATGATCTTCTATTTTTGATTTTATATGGGTACTAAATGAAGTCTAATATTTATGAAAATTTTATTACATAATCCTTTGGCACTAGTTCTGGTTACATTAAAATTTTAGAATATAATAAATCTTTTAAATATTTATAAAAATCTGACAGTGTCTTTGTTCCTTTTTATTAATTACTGTTTTGGATTTTTTAGAAGAAATAAATGATTTTAATTTTTTTTTAAATTTCTATGATGTGTTTAATATATTAATTAGGATTTTTTGTCATTTTTTCAAATTTTTCACTATTTTTCTTTCTGTCGTCGATTTTTCATGAAAACCGATCGATTTTCGACTTTTTCGATCGATTTTCCCCACAGTGCCAAATCACAGACTAGCTTTTGTGTTTCTCTGAGGTGGTACAGCCGTTTTCTTGGTGGTCTTATATACAAACCTTGGTAGCTACTTCTATCAACCACTCAGAGATTATAGCTTTATGTTAAGCCTCACGTGAATGTGTTTGGCTGAGACGTGTGATTAACCATGTCTAGAAGTTATGTGGTCTTAACACTGTCGATACCCCCACAATTATCATGAAGATAATACTGCTTGTGTTGCACAAATGCAAATGGGTTATGTGAAAAGCAATATCACGAAGCATACTGTTCCTAAGTTTTTCTATCCTCACGAACTCCAGAAGAACAGTGAGGTAAAAATTTTGCAAACTAAGTCATGTGAAAATCTTGCAGATTTATTCACTAAGTTCTTGCCAAAATCTCCATTTCAAAGATGTGTCAATGGCATTGGAATGAGACGACTTAGAGATATGCAAAGTTCAGGGGGAGTAAATCCTTGAACCATGACCCTTTTGCATGATCCTGAAGGTCATATTTTAAATCCTGAAGATTATAAGTTGTACTCTTTTTTTCCTTAGTGAGTTTTTCTGAAGTTTTCTCACATGAAGGTTTTTAATGAGGCAACTAGTGTAACACGGAGTGCGAGTGCAATGTACTCTTTTATCCATCCATTTTTTCCTACTGGGTTTTTGGGAGGAGTTTTTAATGAGACATGTGCATTGCACGGTATTCGCCTAAAGGGGAGTGTTATGAGATTAGATATTCTTAACCATATTCGGTTGTACTCTATCTCTATGTGTGGGCGAATCCGAATCTATCTCTTGCTACCTTCTACTATATATTGGGCACCCCCTTGTACAAGAGATGAATCTAATAAAAAGCGAGAGAGCTATACCCCTATATTGTGTGTGCTCCATGTTCTTGTTCTTATGTTTTCGCTGGCGTGTGATTGATTGATCGCGGATGAACGACTACGTTTTACAATAATTTTTACCGCAGAATTAAAGGGGCTAGCGATGAATTGTCTGCCAAAATCTTTTGACACCCAACCTCCCTCCCTTCCTCGAAGGAAAGCTGGAGGAGACCGGCGTGCCTAGGTGGTCACTTTCTCGTCAGGATGGCTGCAGGTCCACAGGTACCCTGTCCCCTGTATGTTTTTCTTCTTCCTTTTGAAGCAGGGGAGTTGCCTTATTTCATTAACCAAACAGAGAATTACACACCCTACAGCCGGACGCAACACAACAAGAGAAGATGTATTTCATCTCCCCGAAACATTCAAAATGATACCGATTAAGATACCAGAAGGTCCAGAACCACACGACTCTTGACTAAACTAAAAACTCTCAACTCTCAACTACCATCCCAGAACTGGAACTTTGCATTCTTTCTCCAAAAATTGTAGATTCTCGCTTCTCCTTGCCAGTAGTTCTGTATAACCTTCAGGTAACATCTCCAGCATTCTCCAGCACTCTTGTCGTCGGGGCTCATCCTTGCGCTGGCTTGAAGGGTTCACTCACCACCGGCCACAACTGCCTGTGTTAGGGTTAGCACCGTAAAAACAAGAGACAAATTTAACGTAGAAAAAACTCACGAAGGAGAAAAAGCAGAGAAACAAACCACTATTTATGTTCAATTTACAAATACATAGGGAGTGACTTATATAACCAAACGAGAGTATAAGTTGTTGAAGATTTGAACAAACAACTTCCTATTTGAATAATAGATATTGAATTACCTCTAACAGTCTGGATCCGCGTTGCATGTCCTCTCGTCGGTTTCTTTCTGCAAATCAACCCAAGCTTCAATCCAATGACAAATTTGAAAGATCACGGTTGTCGAATCACGAGGTCTTTTTCTTTGAAAATAAGCATCATTTCTTGGGAATAATGCCTCTCTGGATTTTAGGGAAACCTCTTAGCCACGCTCCCCCCCCCCTCCCCACACCAAAGTTGTACACTGAATGAGGCATATTCCTCCCGATATTCAACGAACATTATGATTTCACTACATCCCAGACAATACTTCGACAAAGGGAAAAGCGCACATCATAAAAAGTTTCCTGGGATCCACAAAACATACAATTCTGATATCCTTCACAACCACGTTTAACCAAGTTATCCTTTATTAGTATTCTATTCTTCAATACTAACCATAAAAACACCTTTATTTTATTCCACAAATGACTACATTGGAAAATCATTCGTCTTGTTTTAAACTGTCTATAGAAAGATTTAACAAAAAATTCTAAAGTTTCTCCCCATAGCATTCTTCTAAACCCCACACGTCCCCATCTCTCCTCAAAAACTTTAGCCAAAATAATGTGCTTATTACTGAAAGTTAGATTATATAATCTTGTATATTGACTGGCTAAGGATTTCTTCCCCAGCCAAACATCCTCCCAGAACAACCCCTTCATCATGTTTTAGCGTATAAATAGTATTCCTTCTTTTCCTCCCATTAGACTTGGCCATGAAATAAGAAGTATTACTATCCCCGGCCCTTTCAACATTCTTTTTCTCTGGACTTCTGTAGCCATTTAGTTTCCTCTTCTTTTAAAACCTTTTGCCAACTTTTGCTCCATTTGCATCTTCTGTTGTCTTCTTTCTATACCTTCAACCCATATATCTCAGCTTCTCTTTCAATAAAATCAATATTAGCAAGTAACTCCTGTTTCAGTTTCTTGATAGTCTCTTTCATATTAATAGTCCATCCTTTCAACTGTTTCCTTAGCAATCTCATCTTATATTGCCAATTTTCAACTGCATTTTCACTGATATCTGGCATTTCCCAAACCTTCCTCGCCAGTTCATCTGTACTTTCCCTTTGCAACCAACACGTTCAAATTTGCAATTATATCTATGAGGTGCAGTACCACCAGTATCTAAAAATAAAGGAGCATGATCTGATATATATAGCTCTGTTCAAAGCTGTTACTGTGACCATAGGATTATTAGCTTCCCATTCAGGAGCTCTCGGACACGCGGCTCCTGCCGGCGCAGCTCCCCAGAGACGTGCAGCTCCTGGACGCACGGACGGCTCTGGTGGCGCACGCTCCTCCCCGGACAGCGGCATTCCAGGCGGATCCGGTACGTGGGCAGCGCAGTGAACCAAGGTGGTGGGCGACGGGGACCTCGGGCGGCTCAGGTGCATGGGTGGCGAGGTGACACTGAGGTTGCAGGTGACGACGACCCTAGGCTTCTCCGATGGCCAGCCACGACGACACCAAGATGGTGGGCAGCGAGACTGAGGAATCACATGTGAGAAAGTCACAGGAAGAAAGAAGAAGAAGAAAAAAAAGAAGAAGGGGAATGCACCAGGACTTGATCCCAAACAGCAAGCCATTGGGGTTGGGGAAGCTCCCCCCGTCGTCTTCATATGTGGTGCGTGGGTGAAGCATGCACAGCCTGAGACGCGGCCCCTCTCTCCACGTGTTGCGTGTTGGACGCATCCGCAAAAAACTTGCGGTGCGGGCACCCGCGAATTAGCATTTCCGTGAATTGTTTGGGAGCTATGCCTCCAGGGAGAAAGGCGCAGAACAGCCCATGTATGGAAGGACGAACCAAGAACAGCTAGGCATACCGACATTTATGGATTTTTACATGAGGTTCCATGTAAAGGAAAATCACAGCGACAACCAGGAGTTTACAACTCAATTGGCATTAGCTGAAACAGGGAAAAAAGCTTGACTGTGATTAGAGTCGGCGGGAGGTGAGTGGCGGCACGGCAGAGGCAGGCAGGGTAATCGATCCCAGTCCGCTGCAAAATTGCAGAAGGCTGCACCGTACTGCTAGTTGTGCCGCAGATATCGACATATCGTCCTGTTGCCCCTGGGACCTGTTCGTGACCCTACTCTTTCGCCTGATCCTGTGATCCATCGCCTCGCTGCAGGAGGCATCTAGTCCGAAATCTGCACACCCTGGATCATTTGTGGCCTGCTGTCCATCGTCCCTTTGTCATTTTGCTACAAAGTTACCATAGGGTTTGCACAAGTCTTCTATCGTTCGAATCCATCGCTTATCTAGTTTTCTGCGTCTCTTTTTTACAAATCTAGCTTTCTACGTATGTATTTGCAAAATTGGTCCCCTCTCCCACAGCGACAAGCGATAGAGGGGACTAAATTTGTAAAAAAAAAAGAGATATAGGGGTTAGGTAAGCAAAGATTTCATATCTTACTGATCCATACATATCCAATAGAAAAATATCCGTTGGTTAATATTTATTTTGGGAATTCGACTCTAAAAAACATAGCATGAAACTTGTCATAAAAGTTTAGCGTAGCACCGATCATATGTGTTTTGAACGACCTTTTATACATCACGAATTTGGTGTTAGATTAGAAAGACTAGGTAAAGCCGCACGCTATGTCGTGTCGGGCGAATTTTGGTCTGGGGCTGAACATAATTTTTCGAAATCACGAGGATTTGTTTACAAAAAAGGGCGTGCCCTAGGTTTGGATGCAATTTTTTTGGAACCATGAGGTTTTTTTTGCAAAAGGGCTTGGTCCGGAGCTAGACGTGAATTTGCGAAACCACGAGAGTTTTTTTTTGCAAAAGAACCGGTGGGAGGGCCAAAACGCAATTTCAGAATTTTCAGGGGCCCTTCCGCAAAAACGATGACGCTGTCGCATGACACGCCTTCCACCATGAGGATGTGTGCTAAATTTGCAAATGCATGCGTGGGCGGAGGGGCTTAATTTGCAAAAAAAAAGGTATATAGGACTATATAAGCAAATGTTTTCTATCCTTTCTGCCCCATACATATCCAATAGAAAAATATTCGTTGGTTAAAATTTATTTTGGGAATTCGACTCTGAAAAATGATAGCATGAAACTATGTCATAAAAGTTTTAGCATAACACCTTTCGTATGTTTTTTGAACGACCTTTTATACATCGTGAACATGGTGTTAGATTAGAAAGATTAGGTAGAGGCACGAGCTACGTCACGTCTGGCGAATTTTGATCTAGAGCTGGACGTAATTTTTTGGAATCACGAGAGCTTTTTTTGCAAAAGGGTGTGGTCTGAGTCTGGATGCAATTTTTTGGAACCGTTATGATTTTGATTTTTTTTGCGAAAGGGCTTGGTTCAAAGCTAGACGCTAATTTACATAACCACGAGGGTTTTTTCCAAAAGAGCCGGTGAGAGGGCCTATAATGCAATTTCAGAATTCCAGGTGCCCTTCCACGAAAATGATGATGTGTCGCTGAAGGACCGAAATGGCGAACAGAGGGGGGGTGAATGGTCGCAAATAAAAATTCCCCCAAAATACTCCAACAAAAAACTCGACAAGATCGCTCAAAAGGAATTGTGAAAAACCCGAAAAACTAGACAACTATGTGTACCCCAAGCTTGCATGGATAAGTACCATAAAATATGTGGGGATTTTTGAGTCACAATCCTGGTTGTCTAGTGTCCAAGATAAAGAGGAATCAATTCAAACTCTTGCTTTTAGAAAGGACATCAATTCAAATCACAAAAGTCACTTTGGAAAAGCAAAACAGAATTCCCAGAACTTGTCCTCAATTTGCACAGGAGGTTGGTGGGTTTCTGTAGCTCACAAAATTTTGAGACTTTTTCTCCTGTGAGCATCAGAGTCTTGAAGAACTCCACCAAATTTCTCCTCAAAAAGCCTTACAGAAAAAACACGAAAAATCGAAGAACACAGTCTGGTCAAGAACTTGAGCAGAACGTTTGGGGCTCGGTTTTCACCTCATGGCGCCCAAACGGTACAACAAGTGAACTCCAAAATTTTTCTGCAAGCGGATATCAGAGTCCCGCACCTCCTCCAACAAGAATCACTCAAAAAGGATTTTTCTATATTTTTACAAAAATCAAACACTGACTGCTGCGCGAAGAACAAGTTCAGAACAAAGTTGGAACTTGAAAGAAAAGATGTTCTCTACTCAATCCAAGAGTGCAAAAGAGATGTAAAACCATATGAACACACTCAAAACATCCAAGAACAGCAGCATTTAGAAGGAGGGGAGGCAAATCCAAATTACTTGAAAGTAAATTGCGGGAATGTAATTGCGGAAAAGTAAATGCTGAATTTAAATTGCGTAAAGTAAAGACATAATGTAAATGCGCAAAATAAATTCAGAAGTGGATGAATAAAACTTTCATTTCTGGAAGGGAGGTTACAAAGCCTCACATTCATGTGGGCAAAACTCAAATGAGCATCAAAACCTCAACACCTTCAAGGGAAGGAGGCTACCCCTCCACCCCTATTTATACTACTCTTGGGCCACCTACCACCCTTGGATGAGTACCTCAACCCTAGAGCACTCATCTAAGGGCTAGGATTAACCCACACACACAGCCATGCAAGGGCTAACCCAAAACCCACACACATACCGGGTTTTCTTGCAGTTTTCAAAGCATACTACCTAGACCCGCTAACCTATCAACTAGACCTCAATCCGACGGTCCTCATTGATCCACGCAGCATCTAGCTAGCATCATCTCCTTTCCTTGTCTTCTTGACTCGCCGGAACTCCGTCTCCGATCATCTTCCGGCGATCTCCCAACCGTCTGGACCTCCGACGCCTCGCCTAGTCCGGTCATCCTTCGCCTCACCATGACCTAGCACCGCGTCCTGCAACCATCAAAAACAAGGAAACTCCTCACATAGCAATGCCCACAAAGATGTGCAATAAACCATGCAACTCATCACTACCGCGTCCATACGACCGGTACTGCCACTCCTAGCAAAGACAACTCAAATTGCTTCATTTTGAAAATCAATCCAAATCAAACTCAAACTTGAGCACACCTTGCTCAAATAAAGTCAAATACTCATCACAAATATGGATGGACCTCCACATGGTCCTTCAGTCGCTGGCTGTGCTAAAAGAGCCGGTGGGAGGGTATAAACATAATTTTAGAGTTTCTGGGGTCCTTCTGCGAAAACGATGACATGGCGGCTCTACCTGTACTCGCGAATTATAACCCTACTATACCTGGAAGAATCCCTGGAAGGGGAGAGCATGAACGTGTCATCCGAGCTGGCTCGAATCGAGCCGCGAGCCGAGCCGAAAAAATTTTACGGATGGGTCCTTTTTTTATTTACGGATAGGTTCTTTTTCAAAAAAAAAATGACAATCAGGTCCTTATTCGTAAAAAAAATTACAAACAGGTCCTTCTTCCAAAAAAAAGAAAACATATTACGCTTTGGCCCTTTATGCGTTTTTGAGGCTTGCACTCGGGTCCTTTTCCACAAAATAAAAATTACGTCTAGATCCTTTTACGTTACGAATAGGTCCTTTTTCCAGAAAAAATATATCGCACTTAGGTCCTTCATGCGTTTTTAATGCTTGCGCTCGGGTCCTTTTCCACAGAATCAAAATTTCGTTTATGTCCTTTTTCGTCCGGAAAAAAAGACGCACGTATCCTTCTTCCCGAAAAAAAACATACTTTTTTCCCGCTTTTTTCTACCATTACGTTTAAGCCTTTTTCTCGAAAAAAAAAACTCAGCTTTCTCGTGTGGAGAGCGACGCCCGCGGCGTGGCACGCCCGTCCAAGTTGCTAGTTCTCCCTACTTTGAAAGAGTAGATATATATGGGCGCATACGCACGTATGCATGTGCACGCAGCGCATGCAGATGTGAGTTCGTCCACTAGCACTAATTTAGGATTGCGTAGGACGGTAGGATAGAGATGGATTTGCAGTCTCACGGTGATATTGCGTATGTGCGTTGTAAATGTCAATACAATGCACTAGAACATGTACTCAAGCTAGTGTTACTTTAATTGCACTTCACTAAAGTTAGTTCTTTTCTCCCAATAATCCTACCCATTTTGTTACAGTAAGTTGGATCAGTGGAACCACTCTATAGTATTGCCATGGAGTAGGCATTTTGTTACACTAACTATTTTATGGAAAGCTGAAAACAAGGCCGTAGGCCCTTGATCTACACACTACTGGCATGAACTTGACCAGATTATAAATTTCTAAAGGTGAAGTTAGACATGATATTCCGACTGCCCAAAAAAGAAGCTTTGGGTTACCTAATGGAGCTATAACAAAATAGAGGCAATCTATTTAAGCTCAAGCTATTGTACCAAAAATAAAGTGTGCAATCTATTTAAACTTAAGCTAATACGACAAATTATGGGTATTCTATTTAAACTTAAGGTAAGATAACATTTTTGTACCTATAATACTGTAATTTTACTTTTAAATTGGAAACTAAATCAAAATATTTAGGGCCTATTTGATACATATTTTTTAATTCACAAAAAGAACAAAATTCTCTTAAAAACATCAATATTCCTATGAGAAAGAGACTCCTCTATTCCAAATGGGTATTAGAGTGTGTACAATAATAAAGACGATTGCTATCTATATACTCTTTCATATCATCTAAAGACAAAATTAGAGACAACTTCTATAATAGATAGCATCTTAAGATTATCTCTATAAGATCATACTTCTTTTAATTACGTCATGGAAAGTGTTTATTATAGTCAATAACTCATAAAATATTATTTTATATCATATATATATGGTTATCTCTTCACGAAACGAACACGGCTTCCCCTGACACGGAGAATCGGGATCTTGGCGTCGCTGTACCCGCCCAACTCCCCGGTCGAAGAAGACGACAAACCCACGAGGGGTGTCCCAGGCCCCCATCTCTCCAATCTCCGTACCCAAAGAAGCCCCCAGGGTTAGCTTTGCCGACAAAAAACGATGGATTTTCACGAAAACCGACCTTGCCGAGCCGGTTCGGCATTTCAAACCGAGCGGTAAACCGTGGAGTTCAAATGTAAATTTAAAATTTTTGAAGAAATTTAGAAAAAAGTGTTAAATTTTTTTTGTGTGAGGTCCTGAGGAAATGCTAATGATGCTATAAAATTTTCAAATTATTATCATACCTGTGTATTTTTTAAAAATTCTGACAGTTATACTATCAAAATATATGCTCTTCAGTTTTTTATTTTCTAAGGATGCAAAATGAAGTCTAAAATTTCTTAATCTTTTTTTGTGATGTTATAATGTAATTACAATGATTTTGTAAAATTTTTAGATGATGAACAGATATGTGTATTTAAAAAAAAATCTGAAAGTTCTATTATCATTGTATACGATCTTCTATTTTTGATTTTATATGGGTACTAAATGAAGTCTAATATTTATGAAAATTTTATTACATAATCCTTTGGCACTAGTTCTGGTTACATTAAAATTTTAGAATATAATAAATCTTTCAAATATTTATAAAAATCTGAGAGTGTCTTTGTTCCTTTTCATTAATTGTTGTTTTGGATTTTTTGGAAGAAATAAATGATTTTAAAAATTATTTAAATTTCTATGATGTGTTTAATATATTAATTAGGATTTTTTTTGTAATTTTTTCACTATTTTTCTTTCTGTCGTCGATTTTTGATGAAAACCGACCGATTTTTGACTTTTTCGATCGATTTTCGGTTTTCTGAATCAGTTTGACCAACTGGTTTGACTTTCGCAAACCGATTAATCTTTACGGAATTTCACGAAAAAATTTAATGCTAACCAGGTACTGATTTTCAAATACAAAACGAAAATGTGAAACTGCCCCCCACCCAAAAAAAAAAAAAAAGAAAAGGAAAAACGAGTTAATGGCGCTCCTCCAATTTCCCATCTCCCCAATAGACACTCTACTCAGTCTACTGTCTACTCTAACCCCTCCAAAAAAACAAAAGACACTCCACACTCCACAGTTTGGCGCAGATGAAATCTCAAATCTTCGTAGCAGCAGCGGTAGTAATAATCTGATCGAATCGGATCGGCACCGACCCCAATCACCCGTAAGCTAAATCGCACTCCACTTCACTCCCTCCCCGTACGCTTCGTGTCGGCGCCGCACGCCTGGCCACCGACATCGCCGCCGGCGAGCTAGGGGTGTAGGAGGAGGAGGAGGGGGCGGTAGTGGCGCTGGGCCCCGACGCCGCCGCGGGAGATGAAGGCCAAGAGCCTCCCCTTCATCGCATTTGAGCACAAGCGGTTCGTTTCCCGCTCCTTACCGCCACGCGCGCATCTCGGCGTCGTGCTGGGTCTATTATGCGGTTTCAGAAGTTTCCCCCGGAATTTTCGATGTTTCTGCGGCTCGAGACATCCGCTTGCGTGCAGTTCGCTGGTATTTTTTTTTTTTTGTTCGCGGGGATCTCGATCAGGCCAAATTTGGGCAATGCAGCCCCTAGATCTCCTCATTTCTGATGCGATTTTTTATAAAAAAAGTTTGAATTGTGTTTTTTCGATGCTTGCCTACGAAAGGATCTGCTGGGTTTGTGTGCATGTACACAGTACATCGCAGTTGGAGCAAAATCCGCTTGCGTGATGTGGCGAATGGCGATATCGAATTTTTGTAAGACATGATTAATTAGGCAAAATTTTAGTGGACATCATGAGTTTAAGCAAAATCAACTCACTGATATGAATCTGGATTGATCCCGGGCTTTTTGACACAAAAAAAATCTCGGTTGAAGAACGGAATGGTTCGCTTTTTAGTGGCATTAGCTCTTCTCTGTTTCTGA
This sequence comes from Otatea glauca, assembly GCA_036346275.1. NCBI lineage: Eukaryota > Viridiplantae > Streptophyta > Magnoliopsida > Poales > Poaceae > Otatea > Otatea glauca. Next base: position 75,009,989 of record CM070711.1, read on the forward strand.
TGCCTTGGGGGTTGGTGCAGGGACGCCTATGGCTTCGCCGTGCGGCCACAACACTTGCAACGGTACAGAGAGTATGCAAACATCTACAAGGTAGAGGAGCCACCGCTGGCGATTCCTCAATTTTGCACCATGTTATATGATCTTGTTGAGTTGCATATGTCGTGCTGCTGGATCTGCAGGAGGAGGAAGAGGAGAGGTCTGACAGATGGAAGAACTTTCTGGATAGGCAGGCTGAGTACGATGAATCGTCTGGAGAGGATGCTAAGGTTGCACCCTCCATCGAGAATGAAGGAAGTGCAGAAGATTCTGGCAGGTCCGAACTATCAGATGAGAAGACAGTCAAACAGCTGAGACAACATAAGATCCAAATATGGTCTGAAATTAGGCCCTCCTTGGGATACATTGGGGAGATGATGAGCTTGCGTGTCAAGAAGAAACGATCTTGTGCTGACGAGGAGGACACAATGGATGGGTTCCATCCTGTAGACACCGAAGAGAGCAAGCCCTCAGAGGACTCTGATGATGAGTTTTATGATGTAGAGAAAGTTGATCCCAGTCAAGAAGTGCCTGTTGCTGACAGTACCAATGCTGATTCAGGCATGAATAGATGTGCAAGTCAAGAAGAGTATTACCCTTGGAAGGAAGAATTGGAGTGCTTAGTCCGTGGTGGGCTGCCAATGGCTCTGAGAGGAGAGGTATGGCTTGCATTTTTTTTAAATAGAATTTTGTTCTATTAAACCAATGACCCATTTTCTTTGTGGTGACAGCTATGGCAAGCATTTGTTGGTATTGGAGCTCGTCGAGTGAAAGGGTACTATGAGAGTCTCCTTGCGGTGGACGGTGAAAGGGAAGACAGCATAGGTTCCGATTCTCCGACTATGGAATGTGGTGACGGAAAACCAAAAGCATCTCAAACATATTCTCCTGAAAAGTGGAGAGGGCAAATAGAGAAGGTAGATAGATAATACTAATTTTCTTTACTGGATTTCAATCTCTTTGTTGATAAATTCTGTATATCTGGAAATCTGGTGCTGAGAGGTCATCTGTTACTTTGGGGCCTTTTTAGGATTTGCCTAGAACATTTCCAGGCCATCCTGCTCTAGATGAGGATGGCAGAAATGCTTTAAGACGCTTGCTCACAGCTTATGCTAGGCATAATCCATCTGTTGGTTACTGCCAGGTACATCTTTCCCTTAATCCTGATTCATATTGCTTTTTCGTGTCACTACATGTCATTAGCTTCTTGGGAACCCTTACACAAGACCAATCTGTTGCACTTCTTGAATGTAATATCAGTTGAATATTAATATTTTGAAGTGCAAAAACGTGGCCCAATACCCAAATATACCCTTTGAAGTTTCCTAAGTGAAGTTGACCACTGTCCTGACTCCTGAGCACATAATAATTTTTTCATAGAGGTTACTTGTTGTGTTGCCTTAAGCTAAAGCGGCAGATGGTATGCCATTTGTCTATTTTGTGACTTCTATGGAGGTTCTGTTCAGTAGGCCATTTGCTGGATATTGAATTATTGGTGTATACAAACTTCAGACAAAATTAAAAGGTGCCCTTCATAGTTGCTTCTCTTGTTGGTATCTCTTAAGTTGTTTTGTCAACAATAGCTGAATCAATGGCTCATAAGGAATTATATATCATTCTTTTTCTTTGCAAAGTGTAGCTTATGTTTCTGTAGATTTGATTCCTTACCGAGTCTTTCATTTTATTACCCACTTGAAGATTATTTGTGATAGTATTATGCGACTTAACAGTTTGCGCTTCTCTATTTACAAGGATAGAGGTGATAGTCCATCTCTCTAGCAAATTATTTTGGAAAGGGAAGAAGAAGCAAGATTCACTTTTTCCCCCTCTTGTGGATGTAAAATACTCTCTAGTTTTATTTCATATGCTTGAAGGGAAACTCATCATTTTATTTTCCCTGTTTGGGGTTATTTTAGTTTACTCTGAGCTTCGTATTCGATGTGCCCAAATTTAGACGCACTGTTCTTATCAGTGCTATCATACTTCTATTTTTCTGGTGTCACTCTATATCTTTCTGGAAATCATCAAAATGTCATGTAAATGGGCATAGGGGGTCAAATATATTGTTTCAAGTTTTTTAATTTGGAACTGTATTACAAAATTTGTACAAGGAAAACCCTTCCTTTGGTATTCTGCTATGCACAATAATATAGTTATCATTTGTCAAGCATTTGCACGCGCATATTCACGGACCCTATTCTTAGCTGAGACTAATCGCATGAATAATGCAGGCAATGAATTTCTTTGCTGGTTTGTTTCTTCTATTGATGCCAGAGGAGAATGCATTTTGGTAGGTTTTGCAGTACAATTCTTAAAGTACATGCATTCTTTTAAGTTACTTCTGTCGATTGCATAGTAGTACAGTTGAACTAAATAGTTTGTTGAATGTGTTATGGGTCGACAGGGCATTGACAGGCATTATGGATGACTATTTTGATGGTTACTTCTCTGAAGAAATGATTGAGTCTCAGGTATTTGTATGTTTTATTTTTATCATTTTTATGCTTAATATGTTGTTTGTTGAGTGCTTAGAACCCCAAGCTGCTTTGTTTCTTATTAAATGAGCTGCATTTTTGGTTCTCCTTAGGTGGATCAGCTGGTTTTAGAGGAGTTGGTCAGAGAGAAATTCCCAAAACTAGGTTTGTGACTTATTCCATACATAGTAGATTATTTGTACCACATGACAATGTCAGACATGAACTGCCCAAGTTTGACAATTGAGGACTTGCATGATTTTTCTGCAGTAAATCACTTGGATTACCTCGGCGTACAAGTTGCTTGGGTTACTGGACCATGGTTCCTATCTATTTACATGAATATGCTTCCCTGGGAAACTGGTCGGTCTTATTTTGAATTATTTCAAAATATTTACTATTTTTGCAAAAAGATATACTCTCAACTCCTAGCTTTAGCTAATTTGATGCGCTTTCTCCATAGTGGAACTGGAACTTTATCTTCAAGTTGACGCCATTCTTATTGGACTTGTATAGTAATCTCCTGGGGCTTTTAGATACATGGCACCTAATAGTTTTTGGTTCAGTAAAATGCCAATTAATGTCTCATTCACATGTGTCTCTGTGGTCCACTTACCATACTCACAGAAAATAGTGTTTCTGAATCACAAACTTTGGAGTGGCTTTCAACTAAAATTTTATAATCTCTTGTGTGGGAAAATATTCCTTACAACCTTAAATAATAAAGGCGAAGGTTAACAATATCTAGCCTGATGACTAGTCGAGAGTAGACTACAAAAGAGGTGAAGCAAAAGCAAGTACAACCGAAGAAAGTGGCAGAACATCCATGACCATCCCTTTCTTATTACTTACTGTGGGTGTTTAAAATAATGCCCAAAAAAATAGGAAACAGGAGACATGAATTTTTACGTGGAAAGCCCTTGTGGAAAAAACCACGGGCGCACAAAGGCAATCTTTTTATAGTGGTACGTAACAGACTATGTGTAGAAGTAGATTTGAGATGGAGTATAAAACAAATTCATATCAAACTCAACTTTAACAATCTCCACCTTGAGACGAATTCCTCGTGTAGCCAAAATATAATGCGAATCTCCTCGAAACAAATAATCATGAATACCTTGTGCACCGAAAGTCCAAAGGACTTATCTGAACAAGAAAATCTGAAAGTCTTATCCAAAACACTTCTTATAAGCCAAAATATCACTTGTGGCGCTTGATAGATAACAAAGAACTCATATCATGTATATTTCATATGCTCCACCTGAAGTACAAAATTTGGCAAACAATGCTCATTGGAAGAGCAACTTGCATGTGTGGTCATCACGTACGTCAAACTACCGACTTCAAAGGTAATTAAATTCCATGACACATTTGAAACTGCTCCTGCAAAATTGTCAAGATGAAAGGAACTCCCATGCCGTTAATGAAGTATAAATTGCAGTAGACCCCTCGTATTGAGCTATAACAACTGGACAATGTTGTAGTATCCACACAGAAGCAAACTCGTTGCACTTCAAATCCTTCATCTCAAACTAATATTGGAGCAAAACCTTCACTTCTAAACAGCAAAACTCCAGAGAGTATAATGCTAGTTATCATCAAGGTGTCATCAAATTATTGAGAATTAATGTTGCCAAAGCCTTCATAATTATCACGCAAGCGATCCAAAATTACAACATATCCAAATGGTGATTGAACACCAAATTCAATTGTCTCCTCAACTGACATTGATTTTTTTTTCACAAAAGTCTCGATCAAGCGTAGTCCAAATTAACTCAATTGTGTTGAAAGCCTACAACTCCACCTTAGACTCTATTTGTGTGGATCTTGCCGCAGCAACCTGTAGTAGATGATGGATCGTCAAAGAAATCGCCAATGACTAATCCCGCATGAATGTTGCCAATGATAGCCACAATGGCCTGAATTGCAATGAAATTCTTCTCCAACAGAAGCAATACGACGATCGAGTGTGGCAGAAGATTGTCGATGGAGATGGCGTAGAATAACGCCTAGGCATGGCGCTGAACAGCGTGGGCAATAGTGTTGGCAAACTTTTGGCACTGGAATATTCACCGGGGTAGAGCGTGGGTCAACGCTCAATATGAATCGAGTCGTGGAACGGGGTCGAGGTGAGTTGAAATCGCCAAATTGAGAATTCTAAATCTCCTGGTATAGTCCTTTCCTTTTTTTCTCTTGCTTTTTATCCTTTTTTGCTTGCGCATCTACTTCTGAGAGCTTCTTCTGCTGCCGTACGCATGCTGTTCTTTTCCTGTTTCTTTTGCTTGAACAGCCACCGCCTGTTGTTGGACTTATCCTGCTGCAGACCACGTGACGTTTCTTGCTGCACGTCCCGAACTCCTTTTCCTCCTCAGTATCCTTCTCCTCTCCCTCATCACGAACACCTTCTACTCCAACAGGGAGATCATCCTCCGCGAGCTCATCTCCAACTCGTTCGATGCGTTGGACAAGATCAGGTTCGAGAGCCTCACGGACAAGAGTGGTACCTAAGGAGCTCGGCGATCTTGTTCCTGTTTGTGGAGTCCTCATGGATACCAAGGTTCAGGTTCTTGGAGAAGGCCTCATAGAACTTGTTGTAGTCCTCCTTGTTCTCAACAATTTCAAAGAAGAGTTCACTGCACTTCTTGACGAGGTTCTTGCGGATGACCTTGAGGATCTTGATCTATTGGAGCGTCTCAAGGAGAAGTTCGAGGGGCTATACAAGGTCATCAAGGAGGTGCTTGGTGAAAAGGTGGAGAAGGTCATCGTCTCTGACCACGTTGTGGACTCCCCGTGCTTTCTCGTGACTGGTGAGTACGGCTGGATCGCCAACATGGAGAGGATCATGAAGGCCTAGACCTTGAGGGACTCGACATGGCCAGCTACATGTCTAGCAAGAAGATGATGGAGATCAACCCAGAGAACGCCATCATGGATGAGCTCCACACGTGCGCTGACGCCTTCAGCCTTCTCCGTTTTGCTGCTGCTGCTGCAGCTGTTTTTCATTTCTGACGTGATGACTCATCTTGTGTTGTTTTGATTCTACTCACGTACGTCATGTCTCCTGTCGATGGCTCGGTTTGATCACAAAGAACCTCTTCAGCTAGCCTCGGGTTTATGTGCAGCTTCTGTACTCAGATCAGGCTTCGCTCTACCGGGCGAAAAGCAGAGACGCGTCAGGGTGCCACCCTTAATTGTCTTGATGACGTTGTGCGATGGCTGCCTTCGATGGTGTTGCCGTGCGGTGGCCGCTCCCGTGGGCAGCGGTTTGGATCTTGATACCACTTGTTGAAAATAATGCTCATAAAAATAGGAAACGGGAGATATGAATTTTTATGTGGTATTACCCTTGCGGGAAAAACCATGGGTGCACGAAGGTGATCACTATATGAGGGTATGCTTATAACGAAGCTCTTGCTTTTCCTATAGGCTATATGGACATATTTATAGTGGTACATAGTAGACTTCGTGTAGGAGTAGATTTGAGATGGAGTAGAAAACAAATTCGTATCAGACTCAACTTGGAACATCTGAGAACAAATCAAAATGGTTCCTTATCATAGTTTGTTACATTTTAGTGCTGGCTAGGTTTTGTGCTATCAAAGCCACAGGCATGGCAATGAAATATTAATAATGGATAAACATATGTTGTGGCCTTTTTGGATTTGCTTCGAATTTTGGATGTACAATCAGAGGCACAGTTAAAACTCTTATCTCTTTCTTTTTAAACTAGTAATGTTTCTAGTTAATTATTAACTTATCTCATAATATTCTGACCATTTTATTACTATTTGAACATTTCAGTTCTTCGTGTGTGGGATGTGCTTCTATTTGAGGGAAATCGTGTCATGCTTTTCCAGACAGCCCTTGCACTTATGGAGTTGTATGGTACTGGGGTCACTCTTTGGCTTTATTGTTACTCAGAAAAAAGAAAGAAAAATACCAAAAAATTATATGGGGTCCAAATATATGTTATATTTCATCCCGGGTGACTGGATGGAGACTTACCACTACTGGTGATTGCAGGTCCGGCACTTGTGACAACAAAAGATGCTGGGGATGCAGTAACCCTTTTACAGTCTTTAGCTGGTTCCACTTTTGACAGCAGTCAGCTTGTTTTAACAGCTTGCATGGGATATCAAGCTGTAGATGAAGCAAGGCTGCAAGATCTGAGAAATAAACACCGGCCATCTGTTATATCTTCAATGGAAAACAGAGCAAAGGGTCTTCGTGCCTGGAGGGACACCAATGGTCTTGCATCAAAGCTATATAATTTTAAGCGTGACGCAGAACCATTGGTGTCAATATCAGCAGAACGGTTAGATGACTTGACAGATGGGGATACTAACCAAGAAATCAATTCTGGAAATATGGATGATATGTGCCTGACTGTCAACACTGAAATTGATTCTTTGCCTGATCCTAAAGATCAGGTACCATTTTTAATATATTAATTAACTGCTTCTTTCACCTCTAAATTGTAAAATAATGGTTTCATAAAAACTCAATGGAATAAGTAAAAAACACAGATAAATAGAAATAATCATATAAATATTTTTATTAGCAAGGTTTTCCAGTCTATTTATATAAATTAGGAAAGTGCATGCACTGTCATGCATACTTAGGATTTCAGGAAGGTGTTTGTGCCCATCCTTTTTGCTGCAAATTTAATTTGAAGGAGAGGAGATCGGTCAGATAAAACAGGACCTGCTATCCTTGCATCCTTGCCCTCTTACTAAAGCAAATTGCTTATTCTGAAGGAGATCACCTTATTATTTCTGAAAGCAAATTGCTTAGGGTCCAATATTTTACATATTCACCAAAGAATGCTTCTGTTGGGACTCTTAGTCTATTTACCACATATTTCTCACTGTAATGATCTATACAAATTATACCACAAGAATCTTTCATCCCTGGGGAATGTCAGTTCCTGGTCCAATAGATTGTCTAGGTGTTATAATTTGCATGGTTGTCACGCCCACTGAGAATTGCTGTTACATGTTTTGTATTTTTTTTGGGTCTGTTATAGCAAGTTTTGCAACCTCACCACCTTCCTCCATTTTAAACGAATCTGTGTATCAGACTTGGGGTCCTTTTTGTGTTTTCGTTAGTTGGTGCTACTGATGCTTAAGTATTCACCATAATTTTTTGCTTAAAGCTTTTATGTTTGGTTGTATTATTTCAGGTGGTCTGGCTGAAGGTTGAGCTATGCCGACTGCTAGAGGAGAGAGGATCAGCTGTTCTGAGGTCTGTTTGTTTCTAATAACCAAGAATGTCATCCTTAGGTTGCTTGAATCATTTCATTTTCATGTCCACGCATTATAAACAGAGATATATGCACCAATGTAACATTTAAGTAATCAATTATGGAGCTTTCTGTCAATCAGGTAGCTGTTTCCATCCTGTTTACCACTGGCAGGGTGGCGGAACACATTATTCTGTATCTGGTCAACCCCGATCTATTTTCATGGCCAAACCCGTTCAGAGCTTGCCTGGTTCTAGTGAAAACAGGTGTTTTCAGCCTATACATAGGCCAAAAGCTAGTCAATTTTGATAATTTCTTAGTGAAGAAATTACTTAATCTCGCATGTTAATTATGAATATACCCAATTTAGCCAAAATTGAACAAAATATTTACCAAAATTCCCCCACTTCCAAAAGTAACCCTAAATTGACTGGGCTATGTCTTCTGGTTTGCGAAATGGTCTTGTTTCATTTGACTGTTTGGCAGTAGTATAATCCGTGGTTCATGGCCTGCTCCCAGGGGTGGAGCCAGGAAATGGATGTAGGTGGAGCCGAACAAATGCGACTACTTTTTCATGCTATAAACTAAACATGAAATTCAATGTGCATGCTTGGAAGATGCCATATATGCGCTTCAGTTCTTATACACATGCATCTTGAAAGGGGCTGTATACATGCTTGAAATTCTTTTAGCATAGAAGATCAAGGGGAGTACAAACAGTTTTAGCAGGATGGGGGGAGCTGTGGCCCTCAGGGTCTCCCCCTCCCTCCGCCACTGATGAACCCCCCCAAAAGTATTTAAGGTGTGCTCGAGTATTCTCTTGTTCCTTTTTTGAGCTGCCAAGCAAATGTCTGCAAAAGCTATATGAGTATACTATCAGCTGCTGTAGATTCACAAACATTTTCAAACTATTGGATGCATTTGTGTATTTATGGCAGTGGAATTATTTGTTCTGGGTTTGTGAAGTACTCTTCTGTTTGGTGTTCTTTTTCATCTGCACCAGGGCTGATGAATTAGAGACAGCACTGATGGAGATGGTTAAGCAAGATAATAGGCGTGAATTAAGTGCAAAGGTAAACATCGAAATATTTATAGTATGGTGGCCATCTGTCTTATACTGTCACCCATCATTTTCAGCTTTGTTTTGTTGCCTTTTATTGCTGAAGTCATATTGCTATTTATCTTGCATACTGAGCCTGAAATTTGCAAAATAGCATTTCCTTTTCTGCTAACCAATTTACCAACTAGAAAATGCTACCTAGTTATTATTAGTTAACCATACTAGCTGGAAATTTCTCAGTCTTGAAATATGATTGTTCTTATATTTGCCTTTTCATCTCCTAGGTTGAGCTGTTGGAACAAGAATTATCTGAGCTAAGGCAAGCTCTATCAGACAAGCAGGAACAGGAACAAGCAATGCTTCAGGTTCAGTTGCTACCTATATGCTCTTCTCAATGAACCTTTGTTGTTACTACGACATATCCAATTGCCCACGAACTAGGTACTTCACTGTAGGTCCTGATGCGTGTAGAGCAAGAACAGAAAGTCACAGAGGATGCCCGCGTCTTTGCTGAGCAAGATGCCGCTGCTCAGAAATATGCTGCACATGTGCTCCAGGTTAATTCAGTTTGAGCTATTATCCATGTCATCATATTTTTTATGTGATATTGTATGTTTTATCTGAAAGTCATGTAACATGTTCACATACACCCTCCAACCACAAAAGAATGCCATTTTGGACATCGACATGGTACCCCAAACACAACTTGAAAGTTTTTTCGAGACAAATCTATGCATACCATTTTCATGTGTTTAATCTTAACATTGAAGAAGATACCGATATCCAGTTTAGAAAATTTGACTACACAACCCAAAACGACATTTTTTTTTGTGACTGGAGGGAGTATAAAACAATCGCTATTTGTTGATAGTATCTGGGGGACCACAGAGCGCTTATAGTTGTCTTTGCAGTAAATGATTCCTCCTGGATATTTTCATTGCAACGTACCTGCACTTACATGTTATATCTGGGTTGGTTAAAAAATAATATTTCTGTTGACTGTTTTTGGAGTGCTTGAAGTAGATGATTCATTCATCTTTATCTTGTTTGAAATCTGTAAAGCTTCTATTTGGAAACGCTGAAACTCCAGTTTCATTATTGGTAGTATTTGGTCATGAATGTTTGCCATCACTGGTTGTTTGTCTGGGAGTGACATGCAATCAAGTATGTATGTGTCTTCTTGTTGAGTTTTAAGATACGTTTCTTATACATTCAACTCTGCATGCAGGAAAAGTATGAGGAAGCTATGTCTTCACTAACGCAAATGGAGAACAGAGCAGTCATGGCAGAAACAATGTTGGAAGCAACCCTTCAGTATCAATCTAGCCAGCAGAAAGCGCAACTGTCATCCCCTTCCCCTTCTCCGAGGTATCATGGTCTTGTTTAATGGTATTAGTACCGGATTTCTACTCAGACTGTCAGGGAAATAATACCAAATTACTAATTTATGGAGCATCTTCGTTTATCTTTATTTTTGGGACTGCTAGTATGTGCAATATAATGACAGTAACAAATGAGTGAGCTTGCCTGGCTATTAGGGTTATGTGAAAATTTCCAGTCATTTGTTGTTGTAGTATTCCAGTGCTAACTTGGTACTGTGCCTTACCTTTTTTCTTCTAGGACACCAACACGAGATGCATCACCTGGTCAAGTGAACCAAGATTCATCACAGGAGTTCCAGCCTAGAAAAATAAGTTTGCTTGCACCGTTTTCTCTTGGGTGGCGTGACAAGAACAAGGTACATTCTTTTGGCATGTGGATTACAGGGTCGACAGGAGATTACATAATCATTTTTTCTATGTAGCAAAGCTAGCTTCTTTGCCAAGATTCCAAAGTGGGGACATCACAATATCATTCTTCTGTCGAAGCATTTTCATTTTGGAAAATTTTGTTATGTGCACACAGCTGATGAAGGGGTTTAGTTCAATAACGTTGTAGCTTATAGGCAGCTTCTGCTTTACCTAGCTCTGAGTCAATAGTGAGGTGTAGTACTAAAACTTTCTGCACACCTAGAACCTTTTGGGATCAACCAACTGACCCTGCTGGTTTTTGCAAACTAGCCCTATTTCTATTGATATTTTTACATAAAAATACATAAAACTTCAAAATTTTCAAAGGAGTCAACCCGCGCAAGGTTTCAGTTCTGGGTCCATCACTGTGCCTACTCTCACTCTTAGCTTCTGACTGACTGCAAAAGTAGCAAAATATTGGTATCTTGCTCCTGTATAGTATGTGACCAAACAGTGTGAAACATTAAAGGTCCACTGATGAGTCATTTCTTCTAGCAAATGCTCCTCTTCCACTCCGTGCCATTACCAGTGTCCATTCATTTCAGCCTTTTGGGGGTGATCTTGATGGTGAAGAACAAAGATAGCCTAAGTTCCATGCCTCAATAGGGTAGATGAAAAATGTGATTTCAGGTTTGGAAGGCTTTATGGTGGTTAACCTATCCTGAATCAGGCTGATAAATGCAATTGAAGGGACTTGCAAGGGGCAACATGGAAGACAGAACTTGTCATTACCTGTCTTGCCTTTTTTTAAGCACGATATTCAAAATACATGGTTTCTGGGGTGCTCTTCTGTATTTTGATATGTTATATATATATGAGCTTACTTGTAATGCCTTTTCCCACTTTTAGGAGTATTTTGCTTAGTTTATACAATCAACATGAGTTGTTCTGCCTTTTCTTATTTTATGTTATTGGTGCCATGGATTATTTACAGGGCAAACAGAGCAGCGCCGATGAATCAACAAATGGCAAGCTTAATAACAACAGTGAGCAAAGGGTTGAAACACCCAAGAAGGATGATGAAAGTAAGGGAGACACGCCAAAGGAGGCTGAAGAGAGAGTAAAAACACCCAAAAGAGATACTGAACCCAGATTAGAGAAGCCTAAGATGGATGGCGAGCTCCCAAGTGTCGAAATGACCACAAATAATATGAATGGGCAGGAAGAACAGTTAGAAGAAGTAAAATTGGATTGATGATCACAAGCATATCCTTTGGTTGATCTTCAGCAATCTAGCTAAATAATGCCATGATTTTGAAAGGGAAGCTGAAGTCAAGACATACGAATCCAATTTTCAAATTATATGTATTACTGTATTTATTTTACTTTTTTTCCTTCCCCTTTCCAGCTTAATTTTTGTCTTCTTTTTGCGGCCACTTTTTTTTTAGGTTTATAGATTCAGTCTTTTCAACCTTAACTTGTGGGAAGATAATAAGTTATGCTTTTCCCATTCATTGAGACGATGGGTTATAAGTTGTCGATACACAAGAAAAATGTACCAAATGAATGAGCACTCCTGTGCAATTTATGGAAGATCACGCTCTCTATTAACATCTCAGGAGGAGTAATGCTGGCCTATGCCTTTCTGATTGCTTTTCTCATCTTATTGGCTATTGCATATATACTCACTTAACTCACCTAATGTACAATCGGTGCTCTGCCTTACGTTTTCTACTTCTTTGAGTACTTGTTTTATTTTGCTTGTCAGAAAGGTGAGGTTGTCCACAGGCATGGGCGTTTCCAGTTCAGACATCCTTTGCTTAAGTGTCAGCTTCAACTCTCAAAGCTTTACTATTTGTGGTGAAACGCATGCAAATTTTGGTGCTAATGCGCTGTATTCTGTGGGTGAACTTGGGGATTGCATTGACTGAAAAATTATTACTGCTAGTTGCTACTATCAAGGCAGTGTTACTGGTATGGAAACATCGAGTCATTGGATTTTCAGTCTTGTTGACGTGTTTTTTTTTTCAAATCTAGCTTCTATGCTAATACAATTTTAAAAATAGCCTCTCCTCTCGCCGAAAGTGGTAGTAGGAGGACGAGTGCAACAGGAGCTGGCTGTCGAGCCACTACAGCTCGACAGGACCTGCTATCGTGCCCAGGAAGCTCGGCGCGTTGCTATTGGGCTACTGTCGTGGGTTTGCAGTACACGGGTCGGTGTTTAAGTAGTCGAGGAATAGACTATTTTTACAATTATACTAGCAAAGAGATCAGATTAAATTTTTTTTTGTCAACGTGGCTAGAAAAGCAAGGACCGGAAACATCAGCACTGACTTGTGTATTAAAACTTGGATTTGACATGGTTGGAAAAATCTTCCTGGGGTTCGTATTACAGTCCACACCCAACCTCTAAACCGTCCGACGAACGGCAAACACCGGAACGGCCGTTGAACGCATCCATTTCCAGTCTTTTTTTTTTGGGACTCCCTGTTTCTCCCCCAACAAGGCAACCCGAGTCATTGGTGTGTATTGAGTAAAACAGGTGTAACAAATGGAACACAAGTACAAAGGTCAGTCTAATACTCTATTGATCAGTACAGATTGCCACGACGATTTGCTGGTAATTAATTTCATTGAGATAATTAAGCCCATAACGCTACTAGCTCCATCTGGTGCTCAGAGGGCACAGGTTAGGTAGTTAGTCCTACTGGTGCATATATAAAGATGCATGCTCTTTTAAACAGGACTAGATAAGATCTTCGCGTGTCCTCGTTTTGACTTTGAGGTAGCAATTGTTCGCTTCCTCAACGATGCGTGCGTGTCCTCCTTTTGATTTTGACGTAGCAATTGTTCACTTTCTCGCATTGCTTCTGCCTCACAGACCGTTCACGTCAGTTTCATATGCGAACGTTGTTGCAGAATTCGTTTTTGCATGCGAGGTGCGAGGCACGTCCAGATTTTTACCGTTTAAATGGAAGGCGGAGGAAGATTTTTTTTTTAAAAAAAATACATTTTTAAATGATTTTACAGAAATAGCATGCTGAAGCAAAATTTTACAAAAATACACATATGTCGCCATTTAAATTGATAATAGGGCTCTATCGCCAATTCAAATGGTGATAGAAGCCTCAGTCTTACCAACCAAGTGAATCCACAATAAAATAATCTATCGGCCAATTCAATCCGTGATTAAATAGATCTCTGTCACCATTTGAAACAGCGACAGAGCCCTATTACCAATTCAAATCGCGATAGAGCCTCTGCTGTCGTTTCAAATGGCAATAGAGCCTAAACAGGGACAAAGGTGTATTTTTGTAAAATTATTACAAAATATATTATTTTAAAAAATAATTCGTCGGAGGAAAGGCGCGTCCAACTGAAAGGAAGCGGAGGACAGAGGGTAGATACAAGCTAAGATTTTCCTGTCCCTTTTTACCTCGCTTGTGGCGTTAGCCGCCAAGATAGTCGGTAGAAGAAGATAGCCAAGATCGAGGATGACGAGAAGGCACAGTAGTTGCATGGACTTTGCAGGAAGTCCCTTGGCTCTCCAGCCTCTTTTATCTTAGCCATTTGATAAGCTAGTCCAGGATCACCACCACAGTACCCCATGTACCAGCAGTTGGGCATGCAGTGTTTGATCCAGAAGGGTTTGCTCATGCAGCCTTCATGGCGTCGCGCAGATACGGTCAGCGCATGGCGGCATAACGTGGTTGGTTAGTGTTTACTGCACGAGCCGGCCTTTTCTCTCTTCACCATCTCCTTCGTTGTCAAACCAACGGATCAGGGGCATTCCATTCCATGCATCAACATTATGTTGACATCGATCGACGTAACATCTTTATATCTCGCATGTGCCGGCCTCTCGTGCATGCATGAGTTCAGGCAGATCGGCTTATGAGAGGCAAATTCGAAGAGATGTCACATCCTACGTAGATCTCTCATGCCCCGGCTGGCTTTACACCAGCACCCACCCCAAAAACAGACGGGCCACCTGAAACTCTGAAAGATCCTCCTCTCACACGGCACGGGGGTCACTACTCACTACTGATCACTAGTTCACACAAGTTGCTTCACGTTGCTATCCATTCCCACTAGTTACGATCCTTTTAGGCTACCGACAAGGAGTTGTCCTCTAGACGTTTCCAAGTTCCAGTTCTAGGTACGTATATACTTACTTCAGAAGATGATAGTATTTGGGTGTGCTTTGGTGTAACCATATATATGTTGCCAAAACTACAAGTATTGTGCATGGCTGGATGTACTTTTTTCTTCTTCTTCTTCCTCCTCCTCCTCCTCCTCCTCCTCCTCCAAACAGAGCAAACATTAAACACCTTGGATATCTAAATGTGTCCCGACTCCCAAGTGGAATTTCAAACGTGCAGTAACTTTGTTTATCAATCAAACATCCACGCATACATCGCCCATGGTACCACGGAACAGCGAAGTCTACGCTTTTTTTTTCCTGACACACTGTTTTTTTGTAAATATGAGTGAATTTTTAAAAATAGCATCGTTACTGGTTGTAGAAGCCGTGGCAGGTGCCGCATGGCGGGAGCTCGGCAGGTCCTCACTAAGCATTCATGCCTTGGTAGGCTAGCACATGTGATCAATTAGCTGTGCGATTAAGTCAAAAAGTGATTAATTAAGTAAATGAATAATTAATTAAGTATTTAATGAAGTGAGTATTAAGTGTGGTGATGCCGAGCAATAGCAACTCAGCTGGCCATTGAATGCAATGCTAAGCAAAAGGAGCTCGGTAGGCCAGTGGGGAGCACGGCTGGTGACCCTGCTTCCACATTAGCAGTCAGATTTTTTTTAAAAAAGTTTTGTTTTCCAGAACGGCGAACAGCGCCACTGGGCACAACCGCACAAAACTTCCGAGACCCACCGATCGCTACGCGGCTGCGGCTCGCCGGGCGGGGCTCACACTCCGACGAGTGCAGCGCAGCCATCAATCAGTGCCCCTTCTCGATTCACAGCAGGCCACCAATCGCCATTCATGGGTGTCCCAAACTTGCTGTACCCACGCCTAAAACACATCCATTTTTGCCATGTGATACATGCTTTTCCCCGACCGCATCTGCTCCTCCCTCCTGTCCTGCTCCTGCAGGTAGGCCAAAAAGAAAAGGAAAAGAAAAGCTAGTGGTACACTACTAGCATGTGACATGGTCTGTGAGTGTGAAGTCCAATAATTTGGAGTCGTCTCTCGATCAGTTCTGTCACTGATCGATGGGTCAGTGTGTTTCTACTGTACTGTACCGTTTTGTGTTGTATACCATAGATTTTGTTTAGATTATAACAGCGCAATTGCATTAGTTAACTCGAAAGCATGACCACTACTTGGCACTAACAAGGAATCTAGTCCGAGAAGAGGGGCCAAAGCATCTAGCATCTGACCCTATTAGGCAACAAGTCGTCTAATTGCCATGAGATTATTTTCTTAATCATCTAATTCATGTGTTTAATTGCTCCTTAATCTGGCTGGTTGGTCAGGCCGTTGGTCCTTCATGGATGGTTCTCACTTCGGAGTGAGAAGTGCTCTGCTGCCACTGGCAGCAGAAACAAACAGCCACATGACCAAAAATGTCAACTTGCAGACCGGGGTAATACAGGAGAACGCGCAAACAAACGCATCAAGTCTAGACGCGTCACGCTTCTGCTATAAATAAGTGCTGCACCCTCCCTCCCCAACCCAGCTCTTGCCTCCACAGCAGCAAAGGCCACTGGAAAGCACAAGCGCAAAGAGAAGCGAGGAAGAAAGAGAGGAGCAATGGAGTACGGGTACCCCTGCAACGGCTGCAACAACAAGGAGAAGAGGCCGCCGCTCAAGAGGGGGCAGCTCAAGTTGCAGATAGCCAAGACTCTGGGCAGACTCGTGGTGCCGGGGGCCAAGAACAGAGATCGCAGCTTCAGAAGATAAGCATCAGGCTGCAATTGGTCGACTTATTATGATGCACCGCGTGGTGCTTGACATAGGGATTGTGTAGATTGGAGAAGAGTTGTTTGATTAGCTAGTTGTTGGCCTCAAGTTTTCCCCTTCCCCCCTTGTGCTCGCTCTGAGGTTCATAGCTCTCTGGAAAGCTGCTTAGATCTCCCTTCCTCGGCAATTGCATTGTTCTTGAGTGAAGAAATGGAGCGAGGGGTGTGCTCTTTGTCGTTTCGTGTTAGTAGTAGTAATGTGCAACATAACTTCGATGATGGTAATGGAAGTTTTGATTCGTTAGCTGTTCTTTTTCTGAGATTGATGGGTCTTTCCGCCTTTCATTTGCTTGTCCAACTCTGAACTGAAATGATACGGGTACTAACTAGTCGATTAAATAATATTATATTAGAAATAACTCAATATCTCAACTTCTGCATCTTTTAGTTTTATCTAAATAGATAGTTAATCTAATGTTTAACAACTCGAACTCTTTTGACCATATAAACTACAACCCTTGTATATATATTCTTTAAACTATTATAGTGATTGTTTATGGTAGTTTTTTTTTTCACAATAGTTTTATCACGTTAAATTTTATCTTCAGTTTCCGCGCCGGCAGCCCCGGTTGCTGGCTGTTCCACCGTGCCGGGCTTGGTGTCGAGATCCCACCGAGCCGCGTCCTCCCAAATCGTCGCCGATCCACGCGCGTCCTCCGCGTTCCGGCGCCGACCGCTGCAGTTACATGAACTCGTGCTTTAGTTGCTGGTTCTCGTGGGTCAGGCTCTCACAGCACCGTTTCAGGAACTCGCAGTCCACCTCCGTCTGCTTCAGCTTTGTTTTGCTTGCACAAAGATTTACAGAAGGCGCCCATCAGCTTCACTGGTAGGGATCCAAGGGCGAGCACTGCGACCTCGCCAGCTGCCTCACCGCCAAGGGCGTGCAGCAGTTCTGGGGTACCTGATATATGGGGAGGACATGCAACAGAAGGTACATCTATCGAAGAGCCTAATAATCTTTGGATAAATTTGACTAGCCATGGCCATGCACTATGCTGCGTGCAAAATTTAGTTCGACAGATATTTCTGAAAAAACACATAACTTTGTTTTTATAAAAAAATGAGCTGTTAGGAGCCGTCGGCAAATCTGTGATTTTTTTGAGAAAACCGTGTAGGGATTTAAACGTCATTTAATTTTTTTGCGTAAAAATGGATCGGTAGGACCCGTCAGCTAATTTTGTGGACTGCTATAAACCTTTGGCGAATATGTGTTTTTTTAAGGGCTCCTAGGAGCCATTGGCGAATCTGTGAATTTATTTTTGAAAATAGCGAAGGGATTTAAACATTATTTAATTTTTGTTTGCATAAAAATGGGTCGGTAGAACCCATCGGCTAATTTGTGGACTGCTATAAACCTTTGACAAATCTGTGTTTTTTTAGAAAACTGAGGACATATTTTTTGTTTTTTCTGGGTCTATTCTACAAAAAAAACAATTATTTTTGCGTAAAATGGGTCGGTAGGACCCGTCGGCTAATTTGTGGACTGCTATAAACCTTCGACAAATCTGTGTTTTTTTGAGAAAATCACGTCCATTCTGAAAAAAATGATTTAAACGTCATTTAGGATTTTTATGTAAAAATGGGTCGATAGGACCCGTCGGCTAATATGTGGACTGCTATAAACCTTCGACGAATCTGTATTTTATTTTGAGAAAACCGCAGATGTATTTTTTTTGTTTTTTTCAGATCCTTTTTGCAAAAAACGCCGAGAGGAGCTGAACGTAAACCGTAGAGGAAAATGGGTCGATAGGAACCATCGGCGAATTTGTGGACTGCTATAAACCTTCGGCGAATCTGTATTTTTTTGGAGAAAACCGCAGACGTATTTTTTTCTTGTCCGTTCTGTAAAAAAAGGCGAGAGGAGCTGAACGTAAACCGTAGAGAGACCTAAATGTAATTTCGTATTTTTCGAGGTCTATTCTTATAAAAACTTCTAAGAGGACTTGAACATAAACCGCGGAGGGACCTAAACGTAATTTTGGTTTTTCGGATCCTTTCTGTTAAAAACCAACCAGAGGACCTAAACGCGATTTTGAACTTTTCAAAGGGCTTTTTCGCGGATTGGCTAGCGTGGTGGCCCTCACTGGCCGGCAATCCTCACCACTATAATATATAGTATACATTAGTGCGGCAATCGTGTAATCACCGATTGCCATTCGCTCCATTATCAACAATCATGCCTTTGGCACTTTGTCACGCTTGATCGAGGAGATTTAGGGGGGAATTAATTGAGAAGGCAACTGAATTTGGAATTTAATGACACTCTGCTGGTAATATTATACTCTTCGAAATTTTACTAGTGAAGGTTTTGCTCCAATGTCAGTTTGAGATAAAAGTTTAAAGTACAAGAAGGAGTTGGTTTTTTCGTTGATACTACAATGTTGTTTTGTTGTCTTTACTCGATACGAGGGGACCACTGCAATTTATACTCTATTGACATCACGACAATTTTTTTCTTCAAATTGACATTTTTCAGGAGCAGTTTCAACCATGTCATGGAATTTCAATAAGCAGTTTGATTGTCGAATTTTATATTCCATGTTGAGCATGTCAAAAATCTATGATAGGAATTCTTCACTATCTACCCAACACCACAGGTGATGTCTTGGTTTATACCATTTGATGGTTGAGCGTTTGTTTCAAGAGATTAGTTGTATAAACTCACACTTTCTTGGGTTATAATTTTTGAAGACTTAGATTTCTTCTTCTATTTTGTTGATAGCTGTATGTTTGGATTGACTGTTCTAGACTTTCTCTCGACCTACTGGTGGTTTTCTCAATCTTGCTTTATGAGAAGCGTTCATATAAGATTGTTTCAATCTTTCATACCTTTTGTGATTTTTCGCACTACAAGTGTTTGGATTGACTTTTTCAGTCTTCTTTATTCATTAGTCTTTTGGACTTTTAACACCTTGTATTTATGGTGCTCAATTACCCTTCGGGGTTTTTCGAAAATAATTTCATTATGAATTTTGAGTTAAGAGGAGTTTTCTTGGAGAGAGATCAATATCTCAATTTACCATATCTTTTGATTTTATTTAAATAGATAGTTAGTCCAATGTTCAACAACTCGAACTCTTTTTGCTATATAAATCACACCCGTGTACATGTACTCCTTGAACCATTATAGTCATTGTTTCCCGCAAGGGTTTTTTCACGTTAAATCTTGTCTCGAGTTATTTTTTCGTGCTTCTAACACTAACATATTACTCGGCATGTTAAGCTGTTGTCACAGTGTTTGGTCGAACTCTGTCCTAACGTACACCGTGCCTCTACCGTCCAACTTGGTTTACACCACGTCCTTGACTTCTCCACCGTTGTTTATGTTGCACCTCTGCTGCACACCATAAAACGAGGAAATGGAGCTTGTTGGGATAACATTACATTTTCAATGGTTAATTTGTTTTAGTATAGGGCATTTTTTGTTTTTTATTAGATTTTTTAGAGTAGAGGAGGGATTTGAGAAGAGATGGGTAGAGATTCAAAAGGTAAAGAATGCATCATTTACTAACACTAGTTTTTTTAA
Organism: Otatea glauca; assembly: GCA_036346275.1. NCBI lineage: Eukaryota > Viridiplantae > Streptophyta > Magnoliopsida > Poales > Poaceae > Otatea > Otatea glauca. Next base: position 75,030,036 of record CM070711.1, read on the forward strand.
GAGAGTAAAGATTGAGGGGTCATACGTTATGAATGACTAGTTAAATGTCCGTGCGTTGCAGTGAAAACACTTTTTTAACCAAATATTCAAATCATGTCATATATTTATAAGAATAAAATTACACTCTTGAGTTATCACAGGAGGAAGAAGTGCGGAATAGCCCAGCCAGAGTGAGCGGTTGTGGGTGGAAAGAGAGGTGGAGGAGCGTGTCAGGGTCCGCGGCTTATATATCGACGCACTGCTTTTCTTAGAGAGGAGAAGAAGGATGAATAACCGCCAACAAATCGTATTTATATATTAGTAAAGATATGTACACGTCACTCTGTTGCTGCACATAGTTTCCTGGTCTTAGCCCATGGCGATCGAACCGCGCGCCCCCACCTTTCTACTTTCGCCGTCAGCCGTGACAAACCGTCGGGTCGGATTCAATTGGCCGGCGCTGCCTTTCCTACGCCCGCCACGGCGCAACCCACCAGCCGCTTCGGGCCTCGGCACTGCAGGCTTGTCGCGCGTGGCCAGCAACCGCCTCCCTAACGAGGGCGCCGCGGTGCGCGGGGCGGGTCGCTCCGTGTTCCACGGTGCACGTGGATGTGGTAAAGGTTGCCACTGGCCATACTGAAGCGCCACCGCCGATGACGCGGCGGCACCACGACCTAAGTCCTGGTTGTCAAGTGATACGACGATTAGGTAGCATGCTCCCACCACCGCACCACGCCATTGTTACATCCATCCCTGCTGCTATATTCTTCTTACCCGATTAAGAACCTTTTTTTTTTTAGCCATAGGGTATCCGATTGAGAAATTATTCTTGCTCTAACAAAAAGAACGGAAAAATCAGAAGTACTTTGAATGGCTTTTCGGGTTGCTAATCAGGCTATTTATGGATCTAATGTTGAGTTGCAAAATCTTAGGCAGCACGGGTACGAGATATGAGGGGTATAAACAGTGCGAGGAAAATCCCCACGAAATCGCTTCAGATTTGCTCAATATAATACTCGTCCAGTATAAAATGTACGGTGGGGCACTGGAACTAAACAGTCTAAAACACACTCCATGGTACTCGTTGCCATTGTTGCGAGAAACGGCCGACTCGGCCGATTAGCTGGTAACAGTGACTAAACCATCACGAATAGTTTAATCAGAGCATAATTAATGTAGTGGAACGATGAATTGACCACATAATTCGATTAATCAGCCGTTTTTTGATTAATCATCCGTTTTCCCCCATTTAATCATGAAAATAGTTTATTTTTATTCACTAAGTACAATAAATTAATTATAACTAGTATAGTGCCTGTCTTCCGGTTTCCTTTTCACAGCACGTAATATATGGTCTTTTCCTTTTTTAGAACGTTTGTTTTCTTTTCCTTAATTCCAGGATATTTGTTTCATTTTTCTTGAGATGATGCTGGAGGTGGGGGGAGATCTGTTGTGGGCCACAGGGATGAGTTAAACACATTAAACAATGGCCATCGGATGTGGGTGAGTAAAGCTGAGGAAAGATCTGAGAGATTAATTTTGATGGAGGCAAGTTTCTGAGGATATTTCGCTGGGTGCATGAAGGTTGGACCATCTCTAGTGGGGTGCATTATTTGGGGTGGACGTAGAAAAAATTGCTTAGGTGCATTATAAAGGAGTATAGATAATGTGACATAGTGTTCCTGGTATGTACCTTTTAGATGAAGTATAAATAATGAAATATAAATATGTTTTATAGAGTGGTAATTTACAATAACTTTAGGTAAATAAAATATTTATAATTAATTCTAAATATAAATAAATATAGAGCAGTGCTTCAATGCTTTTCCTCCTAATATAAGTTGCACAAATTTTGAAGCAAGCGATGGGGTAAGTAATCACCATCTACCATTCATTCATGCTTTAATATTTATACAATTATAAAAAAGAAAAGCATGGAAGCACCTCTTATAAATACATTAATAAGAACACATAATCGTACGTTAAATTCCGATTAATCGGCCGTATTGTGATTAATCGCTTAGTAGTATCACGTCCGTCCGTCGAGTGCATATCATTTTTCACATTACTGCCTCAAAGCTAAGAGTAGAACAGAGGCTTTAGCTTCTCTGAAAATTCCTGAATCACGTGAAAGCAATATAGGACGATAAGATGAATGGATCTAATAAACTAAAGTAATGCCATCGTTAATCATCATGTTAACAAACTAGTAACCAGTATCACATCGCCACATGGGAATACCACTACTACAACTCTGACAATGCGAAAGGAATCGGCAATTAATAAAGTCTAGCTAGATCTTAGGAATGATATGCGCAACGATTAGGATCACAAGATAGGCTAAAAGTTCACTCAGCGATAATTTAGTGTGATCTACAGAGAAGCTCGGGGAAAAGTGCGTGTGTGATGCCAAATTGCCCTATACTTTACTTGTCAACTGAGCTGTACATGAAGATCGAGGTTCGAGTTGAGCCAATCCAATACTAATGACCACGGGCATACAACAGTAATTTATTATCGACCAAGCAACTTTTATTTTTGAGTAAATTTTTTTATAAACTATTAAAAAACTACAGATATTAGCTTTTATTTTACAAAACTACAGATTTTAAAAAAACTTGTATCACAAAACTGTGGATTTTAAAATTAACTGTTCCTTGTAATGGGTCTAACATGGTGCGTAAGGCTGTCATGAAGGTCCACATTGTCAGACTCGTTATAAAAAACAGTCAATTTGGAAAATTGTAATTTTGTGATACAAGTTCTCCTAAAATCTGTAGTTTCGTAAAATAAAAACTAAAATTTGTAGTTTTTTATTGTTTGTATAAAAAATCTATAGTTTTATAAAATTTAGTCTTTGTTTTTACTCTGAGAGGTGAGAGGGTGCTAGACTTAGAATATGTATGTTAGATGTGTGTCACTTTCACCGGCCTCACAAGTCACAACTCACAGGTCACAAAACCTTACTGAGTGGGTTTTGTTACGAAACCATTCCCTACGGAGAGGATGCGGGCCATGCGGCAACCCATGTGGGCCCGCCTCACCTGGGTTTGTACGTCTTCTTAGAGAAGTAGGATACATACCATCAAATCCTCGGAAAGGTTTTTAGTTTATAGATTAGAGAGATTGATCTATTATGTATTATGTATAAGAAGAAAGAAAATATTGGAATAAAGAAGAACGCCATATTGCTCTCTTCTATATCCGGTGTCCATTGTTCGTATACTTTGCGATTGCTTATTGGGTGATTGATCTTGCTCATAGTTGCAAAGATTGGTTGGATGGATCAGTAGACAGCACGCGTTATTTAACACTTTTGAGCCAAACACTATTGAAGTGGCGAATGCTGAAGAGGGAAGAACTAGGCACATAACGGTACAGAAGTAGAATAAGTTGCTCGTGCTACAAGCGAGTCAAACATTTTTCAAAATTCCACGGATAACAGAATCAACCGTACTTGTCAATACCATTCGGGAGTCCATACTAGTTTGACTATTGGAATAGTATATTTTGGTACCGAACCATACTGGCATACTATTTCGAAGTCTAATATAATAATATATATTTATAAATATATGTATGTTTAGCACATCAAATTTTACTTATAATTTTACTCTAAATGCATTATAGTAGGAACAAATATAACATATAGTTCAATGAGTTCAATAGATAGTATTATCAATTCTGTCAGTATAACTCGTATTGATCGGTGTCAAAGCCGATACAGAACATAGGGCTATTCTATATCGTTTTAGGTGACAAAATGGTATATGCCGGTCATACCGGCTGGTATCGGAATCGGTACTGATAACTGAGTTTTTGGTCCCTTGGCCTAATTTTTTTTACAAGTTTGGAGTCCATCCGAACGGAATTATAAATCTAACTTCCTTCTCAACTACATAAAGATCAAGATATGACACATGTCATCTGCTGAGGTACAGAATCTACCAAACTATTGCGCTATGAAAACACGTTAGGTGTCTATTAAGATCGTAAATGAGCTAGATTTGAAAGAAAAAAAGGACAAGATCAATTGAAAAATTCCAAAGCTCCGTGGTAAGTTTGGAACTAACCAACTCTGTTCGTTTTGGCATCTCCACGTGCGACGATGACACGGCAACGTGACGTAGTTCTCAATGAGGTCATGCGTACAGGAGTTCAGAACGTTTCTGAAAAGTAACAACTAGCAAAGCACCCCCGCCCGCCTTTCGGTTTCCATAGTACTGTCAAAGGAGTTGCTAAGCTGAGCAGTAGATTACGGATAGATTTGTGCATATCCTGCTACCCAGTTATCCTCAATGAGCGGTTGGTGCTGGACCTGCTGGTGCACACAGCTCAGCAGCATCAGCATGCCGCCGGCCGGTGCGGTGCGCTCTGCTCTCAGATGCGCATCACCTCGATCGAACCGGCCGGCCCTCACGCGGTCAAGAAGTCAAGCCACTCCTGACCTGAAGCTGTGCAACGAACCTGGCCGGCGTCGCCTTCGCCGGATTCGCCACTCCTGAGCGTACGAAGCCCGAGACCGTAGGCCGCTGTGCGCGGACAAGAAGATTTGGCGCGGCTGATTGAGCTCGTTTGGATCGGTTATTCCCAGTGTCCACGTTTGGGCATATCCGCACTGACCGCGCATGTGCTGTACAAATATTTCTGCAGAAACAAACGGTGGATTCGGAAATTGACTTTGCAGGTGCATTCATGGTGGCCTCGTACTGTCGCACCCTGTACGATTTACTGCTACAAAGCACACTGTATATGCAAAAGTTTTCTCCCTTCCTTTGACGGTAAAATACGCCAGAAAAAGCAATTGTGCATAGCTTATGGTATTCGATGTGGTATGATAAAAAAAACTAATTTTTGGATATAGTTTTTTCGGTTAAACTGTTGAGTAAATTGAAATACCAAAATAAAAAAAAAATCACTTCTAATTAAATACTGCAATGGTCAAATGTGTATAAAGCACGGTTTTACATAGAAACAATATCACTAGATTTATCAAAGTAATGGTCAAATGTGTGTAATAATTTTTACTAACATATAATTAGATAAAATAATAGTCAACGGTGTTTGTTAGAGACCATATCGATATCCAAAACGATAAGTAAAAAGGAACAATTCATGTTAGTTTGATAAATATGGTATTTATTAATACCGAACCAAAATATTATGATATTTACTCAACGAGAGTTCTATCTAGTATCGTATTTTTATTACTATATTTAACAAATATACCGTATACACAGCCCGGTACTGTCCGTACGTGCCTTCTCCAAATCAGCTATTCTCGGAGGACCCAGACTCACGAATCCTACGGGAATAGGATAACATGCGCCGAGACTGCACAAATGGCTTTCCTGGTATCTATAAGATTGCCTTTTCTGTTTCATGTTTTTTGTTCCTGTGTTTCTAATTTGGCGTTTGGCATAATCAGTAATTCAGTATCACATCATAACAAACTTGTTGTTAGAGCAAGTACAATCAGACCAACTTAATTTATTATTAGCATACACAAGTCAATTTTATTCTATATGAAAGAGTGATAAAAAAGGAGAGAGAAGAGAGTCGGCTATTATTTAGTAGCAAGTATCGCACGGGAATATAGATGCTATCGTGCGAATGACTCTTAGTGTTGAAGTTATTGTTTGCCAATAGTCATAAAGGTGAAGTTAGTGTTGAATGATCAAATTAAATGCTTTAGTGTTTCTCTAAAGATAATATTTAGATATGGTTATTATACAAATTAGCTTTATTGCTTTCCTAGGATAAAATTAATGAGAGATGAAGTGAATAGTAGATTTTATTATTGTACTTTGTTGGTAGTATACTACTAGAGGGCGGATGCGCATTATTGAGATCAGGGTTCCAAATCTCGCAGAATTTCGGCGAAATTTTCCCGAAATTTTGGATTTCGAACCACCCCGAAATGTAAACTACTGGCCGGATAAGAAAATTAAAAAAATTTGAAATTGCTACAGAAAACCGAAATTTTGTTTTTTCTCAGAGAATTTTCACCAAAATTTTATGTTTTTTTGGCCGATTCTGAAACTTTTAAGGCCGGATTTGGTCCAATAACCCTTAGGAAAGTCATCTCCTATGAAAATTTGTTGAAAAACCAAATTTTTGAGACATTTTAAAATTTTAGTAGAAATACTGTCAGATTTTTATAAAATTGTACAAGCTTGAAGATGAGCTGAAAATTTTATGGTACTATCTTTAGTATCTAAGGATCATAAATAAAAAAATTAAAAATAATTTAACTTCATTTGTTATCCTTAAAAAATAAAAATAGAATGAACATAATTGGGACAGTTACATTGTCAGAATTTTATAAATTTTTTTGAGTGTGATTATGATCTAAACTTTTTGTGAGAGATTAATAATTGCCTCATTATTATTATATAAATTTTTTTAAAAAATTAACTTTTTTTGTTTGGTTAATCAAATCTATGTAAGCATTGAACTTCGTTTGTTATATTATATTTCAAAAATAAAAAAGAGAAGAACATAAATGGTATTGTGCCTTGTAAGAATTTTATAAATTCACTGGAGTGTGATCATGATTCAAAATTTTAAATAGATATCAGCCTTCTGAAATTTTTTCAAAAATTTTAAACTTTTTTTATTGCTAAAGCAAATCTATGTATTAATCATCAAGCTTTTATCAGGACACAGCACTGCCTGAAATTTTAAACATTATTTTAGAATGATCATCATCTAAAATTTTTAAATAAACATTAATGTTACATCAGGACCATCCAAAAAAAATTTCAAAAGTTTTTAACGTGGTTTAGATAATTTTTCATTTTGTTCACTTTTGCCGGCAAGCCTTTTAACAGGGCAGTAGTACTGTTCGAATTTTTAAAAATTTATGAAGTTTGGTCATCAACTGAAAATTTTATGAGAACATTATAGATGCATTATAACCATGCAAAAAAATTCAAAAGTTTATAACGTGGTTTGAACCATTTTGCATTCGGTTCAAAATTACCGGTCAGCGTTTTATCAGGACAGTAGCAATGTTTGAATTTTTAAAAATTTCATAGAGTTCATAATTATCTGAAATTTTTATGACAATATAATATATATGTCAGGATCCTCGAAAAAAAATTTAAAAATTTTCGACATCGTTTGACCCACTTTTATGCCATTGCAAAAACACCAAAATTTCGGATATTTTGCCCAAAATTTCTGGATTTTTTGGCGAAATTTCATTTTTCTCGGTAGAAAACAAACCGGATTTGAATTTTTGTTTTTGAATTTCGAACGAGATTTGTCCGAAATATCCAAATTTTGGCGAAATTTCGGATTCCGATCCAGGGCGATATTTTATCCAAAACAAAATTTGAGTCCTTATTGAGATTGCATTTCTTTTTCCATTTTTTCTATGTCTTTGCTTTGTAATTTGGCGTGTATCATAATCAGCATCGTGTTGTTGTAACTCTTTCTTATTTATTGCAATGATGAACCATGTGTTGTAAAATGTAGTCATTCACCCTTAGATCAATCAATAGCACACCAACAAAATCACAAGAACAAGAACAGGAGCACACATAATATAGGGGTGGAGTTTTCTTACTCTATTAGATTGATCTCTTGTATAAGGGGTACCCAATATATAGTAGAAGGTAGCAAGAAATAGATTCGGATTTGCTTACATATAGAGATAGAGTCCAACCGAATACAAATAAGAATATCTTATCTCATAACACTCCCCCTTGGGCGAATATCGCGTAATGCACATGTCTCGTTAAAAACTCCTCCCAAAAACCCAGTGGAAAAAATGGATGGACAAAAGAGTACATTGCACTCGCACTCCGTGTTACACTAGTTGCCTCATTAAAAACCTTCATGTGAGAAAACTTCAGGAAAACTCACTAGGGGAAAAAGAGTACAATTTATAATCTTCAGGATTTAAAATATAACCTTCAGGATCATGCAAAAGGTCATGGTTCAAGGATTTACTCCCCCTGAACTTTGCATATATCCAAGTCGTCTCATTCCAATGCTATTGACATATCTTTGAAATGTAGAATTTAGCAAGAACTTAGTGAATAAATCTGCAAGATTTTCACATGACTTAGTTTGCAAAATCTTTACCTCACCGTTCTTCTGAAGTTCGTGAGGATAGGAAAACTTAGGAACAATATGCTTTGTGATATTGCTTTCCACATAACCCATTTGCATCTGTACAACACAAGCAGCATTATCTTCATGATAATTGTGGGAGTATCGACAGTGTTAAGACCACACGACTTCTAGATATGTTTAATCACACATCTCAGCCAAACACATTCACGTGAGGCTTAATATAAAGCTATAATCTCTGAGTGGTTAATATAAGGTCTGTATATAAAACCACCAAGAAAACGGTTGTACCGCCGCAAAGAAACACAAAACCAGTCTTAGATTTGGCACTGTGGGGATCAGATAGATAACCAATATCCATATATCCCACCATGGTTAAGTCTTGGTTCTTCTGGAAAAATAATCCAAGATCTTGAGTACCTTAGAGGTATCTGAGTAAAGTCTTAACTCCAGCCCAATGTCTTCTGGTTAGAGCTGCACTATGTCTTGCTGGCAAATTTACTGCAAATGCAATATCAAGCCTTATGCAATTCGCAAGATACATGAGTATGAGACTTCAGGTCGTAAGACTTTCTCATTTTCCATCCTTAGTCTGAAAGGGTCTTTATCCACCACTTCAAGGGATCTTACGACCATGGGGGTTTTAGTGGATGCGATTTATCCATATTAAATCTTTTTAATACCTTCTTGGTATAGAATACTGGTGTACAAAAAAATTCCTTCTGGGAAAATGCTCTAGCTGCAAGCTTAAGCAATATTTGGTTTTTACCCAAATCTTCATCTCAAAACTCCGTCGTGAGGTAAGCACTTGCTTCCTCTATCTCCTCTGTGGTTCCAATGATATTCAGATCATCGACATATACTGAGATGATACATAATCCATTCTGAGATTTCTTTATGAACACACAGGGACAATATTCCTTCTTAGGAGAAACTCACTAAGTCAGTTATACCACATTCTCCTCGACTAATTTAATCCGTGTAGCGATCTCTTTAGTTTGACGCTATACATGTTGCGATTATTAAGATTCAAAATTGTAACTCCTTCAGAGATTCTTATGTAAATATTTGTATCCAGTGACCCATATATATGAGGTCACTTCATTTATCAATTGAATTGATAAGTTTAAGCTTTCTGCCATTAATATTTAAATTTTGGAACGTTATTACACTCTTTACAGGAGAATATATTTCATCGTAATCGATGTCGGGTCTCTGCGTGAACCCTTGTGCTTCCAGCCTCGCTTTATATCTCACCACCTGGGTATTTCATTTCTTCCGGATGAAAAACCCATTTGATCCTACAGGGATTACTTTAGGAGATGTTTGATCAACGGGACCAAAGCTTTCCTTTTAATAAGCGAGCGCTGCCTCAATTGCTTCTTTTCATTTGACTCTATCTGAGTGCTTCTGGCACTCTACCATGGATTTTGGTTCTGGATCCAGCTTTAGCAATTTTAGAGGCAATTATATGTCGACAATTGTAGTCTTTCTTTTATACAATTCTCCTGCATCACTTCAGGGATATCTCTTTATAAATTTCTTTCAGCTCCTCGTGATTTCCCACAACGATGGAGTCTGGGTGTTCCGATTTTCCAGTGTGGGATTGTGCGCACAAATATACGCTGGGTTATCATCTTCAGGATTGATCACTTCAGGGATGTTACCATCTCCAGGATAGCTCACTTCAGGTATTTTCTCAACATCGGGTTGAGCTTCTTCTATTGTCATGGGTAGTATTCTCATTTGTTTGGTTCTCTACTTCTGTAGGCGTCTCCGCGGAATTGAGTCTCATACACCTGGAGGCTTTCCCCTCTTTTTATCATGAGGGTCAAGAGTGGGTTCAATATCCTTCTAGGGTATTTTCACTCTTTCAGGTGCATATACTGCAGTTGACCGTTCGAACTTACGTAGGGCTTGATGTAGGTTGATCACGTGATGCAGGATGAAAATCGATGCAGTGTCGATTAACGCAGGTAGGCGATCACGATCGGCCTCGGTAGGCAGCAACTTTAACTCCATTGGCATGGCCGACTTAAGGGCCTGTTTGGGGGAGCTGTGCTTCAGCTTTGGGCTAAAAGCTCCCCCAAACAGCATGGCTGCAAAGCAACTGGGAAGCTAAGTCACAGCAGAAGCACCCCCAAAAGCTGCAGCTGCTGAGGAGGAGCTTTTCAGCTGTGGCTTCACTTGAACTCCTCCTAACTTGCTCACTCCGCATTCCCAACCTTTGCCACCCCGCCTCGCCGCCTCCACGTCACCTCCCCACTCGGATGCTGCTGTACTTTACTATGTTGCTACCTTCCATTTTGGTTAGCCCTCAAAAGCTACAGTTGCAGCAAGCAGTTTGCCAAACAGATAACAAGAAAAGTCATAGCCTCTAGCTACAGCTGCTTTACAGCCTGGCAAACCAAAAGCAGCTTTTCAGCCCAACCACAGCTCTTCAAACAGGCCCTTAGTCGCGAGGAGCGAGAACGTCAGCGTGACTACGCCGGGTGACTAGCTGTAGAACATGGCTACGAACACCGCGTCGCTGGCACTGATGTTGAGCCATACACATAGTAGCAATATTCCTGATCAAATTATCTTGCTGTCGCGGTTATGGATTCATCCATCTGCATCGCTGCCGTGCAATAGCAATCACCAAGGATTGCACACTTGCATGTCAATGCACATGCGTCTGAACATAAGATGTGTTCTCAGCTCGTCCTGATCCTGCAGCTTTCGGGGTTGGATCGGAGCAGCGTCTGGCAGCTTCCTTCTTTGCGTTGACGAGATGATCTCCCGTACGAGTAGCATATGAATCAAGCATAAATCAATCTGTGATTAGTATCAAGAAAACAAGATTGATCTATTTGCAAAGAATATAGAACGGTATACGTTCGACTCATATTGATCTAGGGCTTCGATCTTGTAGAGCTTCGTGCTGATAACGTGTTGTAAAACGTAGTCGTTCACCCGTAGATCAATCAATAACACATCAACGAAATCACAAGAACAAGAACAGGAGCATACAGAATATATGGGTGGAGTTCTCTTAGGCCTGTTTGGTAGAGCTCCAGATCCCAGCTTCACCTGAGATCTGAAACTTGTAGGCTAAAATAAAGTGAATTAAGTTTATATTTTTGGTTTAAAATTTGAAAAGATGATCCATCTAAACACTCTTAATATACTCACAGATCCAGCTCCATAAATCTGGTGGAGCTGAAGCCCTACCAAACACACCCTTACTTTATTAGATTGATCTCTTGTACAAAGGTGCCTAATATATAGTAGAACGTAACAAGAGATAGATTCGGATTCGCCACATATAGAGATAGAGTCCAACCAAATACAGTTAAAAATATCTTATCTCATAACACTAGATCTTTTGCGTGTTGTCGAAAGACACATGTATCATAATCAGCACCTGACCTTTCCAAGTCAGAACAACTCGAAAGACCGCGAGGCCGTTTCCACCGTGTACGTGCGCTACCGGCTCTTCCCACCCAACACCACATACTCCGTCAGTCACACTCGCTAGGTCTAAGCTAGTCGCTCTCGCTACCCGCTCATTACTCACTCAGCTTGTCACTTGAACCAACCACCCATGGGCCATGGCCTTGACGGCTTGACCACCAGTCCACCGCGTCCCAAAGTCTGAACTCCTTATCCATCCGCGCGCGACCGGTTGGCTTGGGGCAGGCTCGTTCAGTTCCCTGCACCTCTTAATTTCTGGTTCCATTCCCCCCTTGGCCCTTTCTTTTCCTTCCCTACTTATACCGGCTGGTTGGTGCCAGCTCGATGTCCCCAACACACTGCTCACCAGATAGAGAGGGAGAGGGAGAGGGAGAGGAGAGGAGAGAGCGTAGAGTGCTACTCTGTGCCAGTAGCTAGTACCTTGATCAATGGCAACTAGCTGCCACGCTCCGGTCAAGCGCTGCATCAGCAAGACGCCGTCGGGGAACCCGCTGCCCCGGAGGGGCCAGGTCAAGGAGAACATGGCCAAGCAAATCGTGGCGGCCGTGGCCACGGCAGCGGTGCTTGCCTGCGACAAGGGGGGCGACGGCGGCAAGAAAGGCGGGGGCAAGCCGCTCGCCGCTGCCGGTGCCGGTGCCAAGAAGAAATGAAAGACCGACGAAGGAAAAGTGCAGATTGTACGTACGTTTTTGTGTCCGATGTATATGATGCTTGCGCACCCCGCGCGCTGTGAATAACGTGGTCCTCTCAGACTCTCAGTGCACCTAGCAGAGGGACCGGCCGGCAGCTAGTAACGTTACTTGTTACGATTTCTTTGTTGTGTAGTGTAGTGCCTTCTACGAGGCTAAGTTTGATCACTTCCTTGCAGCACTTGTGCTTAGCAGGAGCTGTGCTTGTGTTTTGTTCTTCTTGTTTCGTATCTCTTGTCAGGGATGTTGGAGGCGTCGGCAAGTACTAGGGTCTGATCCTTCCTTGTTATGCATGCAAACTCCAGGTTGTTTTGGTTCCCCTGATCTTAGTCCAGCATGGTAACGATGATGTTGCCGGCTTATGACCTTGCAGTTACATCAAACCTGTTTGATTGAGCTACGTACTGTGAAGTTTGTGAGTAATTTTTACTGGCTTTGGATGGAACCCGGACACAACTACATCTACTACTAGTCTATTTTGTAAAGTTATCCAGGCCACCATCCGCACAAATTCGCTATGTTAAAAAAAAGATCACGTTATGGCCAACATAACAACATGACTTGACAAAAAGAACCACCCATTCCTTGGCGTTCAAGCTTTACTTAGATAACGATTACGTACCATCAGAAGTTTACATGTTTTTTCAGACTGTTGAATAAAAAATTCTATGGTCCACACGGAGTAATAACCCAAGGGTAACACGCACCTATGAGTTTAACTACAAATAGGACCCATCGTAGTAAAAACGAGATCCATTCTACTCCATAAACAGTACGTTGTCCACATGTGTCCCCTCCGTGTTCATCTTCTACCCTGTGAAATATGATTGTTGAGTGTATGTTTGGTCTCTACATCAGCAGCACGGCTCCCAATGGTTCTACAAAACAGATTTTACCTTCGGAAGGATAGATTGTTCTCCGAACATATAATCGCCTAGCCAGAACAAGAACTCTCGCTCTGTCTCGCCGAAAAACGCGCCCCCAACTGAAACTGCTACCCTCTCGAAGCGAAGCATGCAAGTGATAAGCTACATGAACACTCCATCAATTATTGCTGGACCTGAGTATCCTCTCGGCGACAAGACTCGACTCGCTTGTGTTAACCGCCACAAGGTTTCGTGCAAGGCCTACTTATCAATCGTACCGCTACGAAAGTGGAGCCGAGGAACAGTACATCTGCGGTTCTGCCTGGAACTGCAGTAACAGTTTGTGGCTGCGAACGCGGCGTCAAGCTTTGCCGTGCAGGCGCGAGCGCGAGCGCGCGCGCTATGACGTGTGAGCGACTACGCGTGTGGCGACGGCGAGGGGCACGTCCGCGCGGTGCAGCGGCGATCAGTGCGCGGTTTGCAAATCCGCGACGAAGCGTCAAGTTCAGCCGAGCGGAAGGTGTAAATTAAGCTGGGTGCGCACGGGGCACCTCCCCACACGTGCTCCGCGACCTACTTCTGGCAGATCTGTAAGGATTCACCGAGTTTGGACGAGATGATCCAGTAGCAACCAGCACCATTGTACGGCGAAAACATTTCCACCGAGATGTTAGAAAGATCTTAAAATTCTGCTTTATTGGAGATCCAGGCAACCCGTGAGCAACTGTGTTCGATTCAAGTCCCTAGGCCGCCCTAGCTCTTTGAGGATATGTATGCCATACTAAAAAGTGAATAGCTTGATATCCCGTCGTGTCTACCCCAGGATGATTCGACAAATCGACAGGAACAAAGCAGAAAGGGTGAACAAAAGGAACATCATATATCCGATCCCTGATGCACGAATCAACTCATCCGCGGGTGCTCTAAAATCCACATTCTTTCTTAAAGGGGTAAAGGGGACTATGATCCCAAGTTATCACTTATAACAATGTTCGCATCAAAATTTTGCTTATAGGTTTGCAAAATCCAAGAAAAATAGTAGTCCTGTTATTCACAAGTAGCAACGTAACTCCCACAAAGATAACCGAGATAAAAAGGACTAAAGGGCAACGCCGCAAACATCAGTTGACATGTGGTCATAACACTGGGTATCATTCATTAATCATTGCTCCCTCAAGATAGAAGATATCGGTCTCTTAAAATATTCCACTGGCATCTATGATCCGCCCTTTTTGTTTCTAAAGCAAATAGGTCGTTTCAGAGCGCAAAAATGGAGTAGACCTTTGACAGTATTCCTGCTCAAGATGACGTTCCCTCACCTGGTTCTCGAATTTGAAAGGAAGTTCTCGACAGGCTTGCTTCAAGTTCATTTAATTCATCAATGTCCAAGTCATCGTCATCGTCTATACCGTCACCGTCAGGCTCCTCCTCGGCCTCCTTGCCATTAGAAGTTGATAAACTTGGACCCTCATCCTGACTTTTCTTGCCCTGCAGAATGGAAGGGAAAATATATGATAGAACATATATATCTATAAAGATAAAACATATTGTGCAAACTTGTCGCAACCAACCTGCATTATAGTTCTACTATCTGTCAAATTCCATGTTAAAATATGGCCAGATACAGAAGCAATTCACTTTAAACTAGCAATACTTTAGAAAGAACATAATGATGTGACATGGGATCCACAACATGTGTATTTCCATATTTTAACATTTGATTCCAGGCCTGCTTTTCTTCTTTTCTTTTCCTGTTTTGGTTGCATACAGTTGGCTAGGAGATATAGTTAATTAAAATAATCATAACCAATGATATATAAGATGAGTAAGGCTCCATTTGGCATTGCGGTGGATTAACCGCTTTTAGATATTTGGGTGTTTGGCTAGTTGCTTCTTTTTCTTTAATCAAGTTGCAATCAAATATATTATTGCGTTCAAAAACATAAGAGATGAAATGTGGGACGACAATCATTGGAAAACAGAATTTATCTGACTTTAATCTGATTTACCAAACAGAGTAATAGACTTTTCAAAACTTTTTTCACAGCAGCTTTAAAAATAAGCACATCAACCGCAGACTGAGCACAGCACACAAAAATGGCATTCTATCAGCCCAAAAAGAGGAAAGCTCTGGTGTGCCACGCAAATAAATATCCGTGCATTCCATTAAAGATAGAATCAGTTTGGAATAAGATGCCAGATTACTTGTTTGATTCGTTCTTATCAGCTTATCTATTAATTTATTTTCTCAACAAGCACTGATAACACCTCGTGGGGAAATGCCTACAAAGAAGCAGTGAAGAAATTAAATTTCCTAACTTTGGTTTTGCGACCTCTTAAGATGCGTGAACTTCTGTTGATAGATTTAAATCATCACTCACCCCCTAACACCACCCTTCCAGCCTTCCCCCCACATGGATAAAGAAAAAAAGAACAATAAGGGAACCTTGAAGCTGAGACCAAGGCACCAAGCCTACAAAAAATCTACATTGCACCCATAGGTAGCTACATCCAATTATGTTTGGGCATTTCAAAAGCCCCAGGAAAAAAAACATGGATTTAAAACAAGCTAAATCGCGTACACGTGCAAATTTTCAGGGTAACTAGATCATACATGGGACAAAAAAAGCGGTACTCCCTGAAACTACTCCTTTTTTATCTCTTCAAAACGATGCAGAGTAAACTATCACAATAGTTAATTGTGTGTGGCTACCCGTAGGTGTAGTAAATCCACTTTAAGTCCTAGCATTCTTTTTTCAGGGGTCCAGGCCCTTTTCACTCCAGTCTTATCTAGCTAGGACATCAGTACTTTGATTATGACACTAGTCAATAAGGAGCCATTGTTAGCCCAATGAGGGAAAGTTTACCTGTTCTTCATTGGCTTCTGATTCTTCTTCATGTCTCTCATAGGCTTCATATGCTTCAGCATCATCAACAAACACACTTGCATCGGACATGAACAACTCACGACCACTGCATACAAGAGCAAGTACAACCACAGTAAGTACCTCAAGAGCTCAAGATAATTGACTAATAGAAGATAGGGTTACCTCATGCGGTCATTCTTAGCCCTCTCTGCTCTCAAGGCAGCCAGACCAGCTTCTCTTTCTTCTGCTTTTTTCCTCTTCCATTCCATGAACAATTCTGTCGTCATAGGGGTTGTGGTTTGCACCTTTTTGCGCTGTTAGATGAAAATGACAAGAGAGAATGTCACAAGTCACAACAGTGCTAAAGAATCCAGTTACACAAGAGAAGAGGGGACAACAAGGGTTCCACTGTTCCAGATGTAAAGGATGCCTATTGATCTTCATTCTACCTGATCTTCAATCTCATCTTCAATAGCAACCTTTTCACTCTCTTCCTCCAGTAAGGCCTTCATTTGGGATTTTAGTAGATAGCCAGGAGGAAGGGCATGCCTGTAGTGGCAATCTTTGCCACCATTTGGGCAAACCCAAAACCACCCGTACTGTTTCTTCTCCACAGCATCAAGAAAGTACTTGCAAACCTACAGAACAAAAGAATTACCAAAATCATAATCCTATTTACAAACAAGAACACCTTGCTGAATGAAAAGCAGAGATAACCTTTATGATTTTACTGCCATACGACTTCATGTTACCAGCAGACAGGTAGAGAGATAGTAGTAACAACATTACAAGATAACAACCAAGTTTATGAAACAAAAAGAAATCACATAACATAAAGAAACAAGACACTGACTATGCAACCATAACAGGAATGCAAGGGTGCCAATAAAAAAGGCACATTAGTACAAATGCAAACACATCATAATATGACAGTAGCATGGTATTTAAAAAAATTGTGCAACATCAAATTTTCATCAGTGCCAATATATTGATATTCAATAGATTAGTATATCGCTTGAATAAAGTTTTTCACCCAATATTCATTATCCATCACTAACCTCTTACAGAGTTTTACAGCTAGTGTCTTAAATTATTACTTAACAAGGATGTTGCCCTGTGAACATTTTGACAGTATATAGCCAACGTGTCACACAGAATTATAGTTGGAATCCTTCATGACAACAGATCTTAACCGCATTGGAACTTAGAAAAGGTAACAGAACATATATCAGGAGCACCTATAGTCGCTCCAGGTGCAAAAAGAACTACAATTGATGTGATTGGGCTTGCTAAAGAAATAACCCGACATGTGATCCTAAAAGTATGTCAATAAAATATGAAATAAGCAAAGCAGACACTTATCATCATATGCTATCTATATCTTGATCATGGTAAGATGTGGCCAAAAGAAATCGCATCTGCGTTCAGCTAATAGAAAATCAACTCAAAAATGCATACAATAGCAGAACATGGTTAGTTCACATGAAACCATAAGATGGTCTGTGTAAAAACATTAATGCTTTACAGTTCAATTTCAATACCCATGTATTCCTCCTAAAATTTAAAAAAAAATGCAATGCATGGGAAGACACAATACAAACAGCAAACATAGAACCAGTATAGTATTGTCTAGCACAAATATTACCAAGGCAAAATTGACTACATGACACTGAAGTTTTGTGGCATTTGCTTCAAGACACTGGCTTTTTGTGCCTTTCCCAAAACGCACTGAACTTTAGTGGCTATTTGTTGAAACTCACTCCAACCATTATAATATCATTTCTAGCCGAAAGAGGAGAGAGAAGGTTGGCGAAAAGTCCATCTTGCCCTTCGGATCGGACCATTCGAGTTGGAAGGAGAAGCAGCAGTGTGTGGCTCCGATATGGATGGCAAGGATGCGCTGTGAAGGGAGACAAGCAGGGCAGCTGCTAGGGGCAACTGGAGGATTGGAATGAGAGGCGGTGGCGGAAGGTTTTGGAGAAGTTGAAGGGAGAGGAGATGAATTGGAGAGAGAGGAGAGAAAGAGGGCCACAATGGCCATGAGAGGGGTTTTGATGCGGTCAGGCACAACACGGTCGGAACAAGTTGGATGGCTAAGGTCTAGTCGGTCCAAGGGCACCGGATGCCATTTACAATGTTTTCTCTCTCCAAGTCAAGCAGGAAATCATATTATAATGGCAGCAAATAGCCATCAAAGTTCAGTGTCTTGGCAAAGGCGCAAAAAGGCAGTGTCCTAGAGCAAATGCCACAAAAATTGTGTTCTAGAGCAAATGCCACAAAAATTGTGTTCTAGAGCAAATGCCACTACTCAAAATTCAGTGTCCTATAGCCAATTTTGCCAATTACCAAATGAGAATATTTGTACGATGCTTTATTCTTTTATAACAATTTGAAAGTGACAGATCACATAGTGGGGGAGGCTTAAAAATAATTGTATAACAGGTTCAGAGTAGTGCATACAATATCAGTAGGTTTGTTCTGCTGGTACTCTGTCCTTTTTGACTCAACAACCTTCTCAAGAGTCTCCTGATCCCAATCCTCCATAGTTTCTGCCCATGACAAATAACATGTGAATTTCTACAGATCGATTTGAAAAACATACAAAAAAGAAGTTGAAAATGAAATCATGTCTGCTGCCTACCTGCATCACGTTTGTCACTGTAAATATCAATCTTTTCACCCTTCCTCTGGACATTCAGATCATGTGAGAACTTGCACTTAAAACCCTTCTGACACTGGCCAACCTTGAAGAACTCGCATACTATTGACTTGGGATCAACACCTGCATAATAGTACATAAGCCTCGGCATCTATCACCAGAATAGCAGCAGCGACACCTAAACAACAAACTTCCGGTATGTACGCATCCTAATGAAACTTTGCAATCTCCATTTGCAGCCTGAAGGGTGTGAAATAACTTGCAGGGGTTCACAACCGTACACATAAATTGAACAAGTTAACCAGACCTTAGCTACATTAGCACCAATTAATACCAGTAATGTGGGAACCACTTCCATACTAGTACACTACAGAATACAAATGTTATCTAACTAAGTGGGGAAACTGTTTTCATAACGAGCATAGGTTTCCTGGGCAGAGGCTCGAGCCACTCACATATGACTCACACAAACTACATAAGCATAACGAGGACTACTCAATGCGCCTAAAATCCATTAGCACATATCAATATTGGAACACGCGCGCGCGCGCACCCACACACCCCCACCCCCCACAACACACATGCACTGGGTGACAAGGGGTAGGATGCATACCAACGGGGACCTTTGGCTGGCTGACGGCGACCTTGAATAGATCATTGAGCTCCTTTTCGCGCGCCTTCTCCTCCTCCTTCTTATTCTGCGCTTCCACATCAAAAAAACAAGAAAAGAAACATCAGAAGAGCGAAGTAATCCGTAGAAGGGAAAGAAGAGCTTCGATCTAAATACTGCCCCGTGCCTTGGCGGCGGTCTTGGTCGGGTCGGGCTTGGGCTGGACGGCCTGGTTCAGGGACTGGACGTACTTCTGGACGTTCTTGCTCTTGTTCTTGTTCTTGAGCCCGAACGTCTTGTCCTCCACGATCTTCTGCTTCTTGGCCAATTCCGCCTTCGACGGCTGCCCCTTCTTCGGTGGCATCCTGCTCTGCTTCGCTCCTTCTAGCTCGGGTCGAGTCGGATTGGGATTTGGGCGGCGGGTGGAGGAGGCCGCGAGGGGAGGAGGGTTTCTTGGGTTCGGAGTTGGGAGGAAGACGGGAGAGGAGGCGGAAGCGGATGCGAGGAAAGTTCTATTGATGGTAGTGGTCTCGTGGAGATGTGGGAACCGAGGTTGGATGATGGTGGTGGATGCTGGGCCTCCGATCAAGGTTCCCTGGTTAGTTTGGACCGTCGGCCATGGCCGTGCGGGCGAATTGGGTCTGAGTTTGGGCCTTCTGACTAAGCTCTGGGTTAGATAGATGGCTTTGATTTGCTTAAGTGGTTATAATAATATAATACCCATATTAAACATCACAGCTTTTTGCCGCTGGCGCTATCCACGTCGCCCTCAGCCCGACGTGGGCAAGTGAAAGTTCAAGCTTCATTAAGTTGGTTTTGGTGTTAATGACAAATCTAATATTAAACTAACTCTTTTGATAATTATAATATTGATTAGTCTCAATTGTTAATTAATGACAAATCCTTTTATGAGAATAGCTCTTTTGTTGAGCTTAACTCTTATTAGTTTTTTTTAGATGAAAAAGATAGAAATATCAAAGGTATGCATTCGAGTTCATATTATCATATCTTATTGCATTCCTTGGATATAATATTCATGATCATATTGATAAATTTAAATATGAGACTAACTCTTTTATTGAGTATATCTTTGAATAGTCTCATCTCATTGAAAAATAGAAATCGTAAAGGTATGCATCCAATACAACTCTATTATTTCTATATGCATTCTTTGGGTTCAAGATAAAGGATGAACTTCACCGTAGTCTCAATCTTAAGATGTGCATAATGTTTTCAACTCCATATCTCTACTACTTCTAATTACCAGTTGATGGCGGTGGTCCGTTCTCCACGATTTGAAAGGAAAGTAGTAGTGTATCATATCACGATTTGATAATTGATTGGAAATTGATATCTCTATAGAAGATTACGTAAAATTTGAAAGGAAAGTAGTAGTGTATCATATCACGATTTGATAATTGATTGGAAATAGATATCTCTATTGAAGAAAAGGAAAGTAGTAGTGTATCATATCATGATTTGATAATTGATTGGAAATTGATATCTCTATAGAAGATTACGTAAAATTTGGACAAAAGAAAAGGAATGTAGTAGTGTATCATACCACAATTTGATAAATTGATTGCAAATTGATATCTCTGTAGAAGATTATGTAAAATTTGGATAGAAGAAAAGAACATTTTACTTTGTTTGCCTTTAGCCATGAATCTGTGATGGCGCCATCACAGCGCGCAAATCAAGGAAACGTACGTACGTGACGTGGTCTTATAAGCATGCAACCGTAGCCATCCGCCCCCCTCGCCTCACCTCGCGCATGCAAGAAAGCGAGCAAGCGGCGAGAACCATGGCGACACCACGGTGTCGGCGTTGATACTGCCGCGTGCCGTCCTCATCCTAACTAACTAAACTAACATCACCTAATCGTGAGCGTGGCGGTACAAAGGCGGCTTGCGGCGTGCGGCTTGGTCGACACCGATTCGACGATCGTTCTGTTGTCTGGCGGCGGGCGATAAGAAGGCGGCTCGGGGCGTGGTCTGCCGGGTGCCCCCTCGTCACGACGGCGAGCTTCCGAGCCTCGGCGGCGTGCTCGACCTCGGCAACAACATCTCGCCCGCGTCCCACGCGCGCGCGCCGGCACCGCTTCTCCTACTACCTGGTTGATCACCTCACCCCGCGCAACGCTACCAGCTACCTCACCTTCGGCCCAGGCCCAGACACGGCCTCCAGCTTCACCGCCGCGTCGTCGTCGCAGACGCCGCTGCTTCTCGACGGCCGGACGAGCCCGTTCTACGCCCTAACGGTGGAGGCCATCTCCATCGCCGGCGAGGCCCTCGACATCCCCGCCGAAGTGTGGAACGTCGAGAGGAAGGGCAACGCGATACTGGACTCCAGCACGAGCCTGACGATCCTCGCCACCTCGGCGTACAAGGGTGTGGTCTCGGCGCTGAGCAAGCAACTCGCCGGTCTGCCGCGGGTGAGCATGGACCCGTTCGACTACTGCTACAACTGGACGGCTGGGGCACCGGCCATCACAAAGCTAACGGTGCAGTTCGTTGGGTGGCAAGAATGGAACCGCCGATGAAGAGCTACGTGATCGGCCGCTGCGGCGTGAAATGCATTGAGGCTGCGGGAGGCGCGTGGCGGGGTGTCCGTCATCAGCGACATCCTGCAGCAGGAGCACCTCTGGGAGTTCGACCTCCGGAACCGTTGGCTCAGGTTCAGGCAGACGTCGTGCACCTAATGATTTCGACGGTGCACGATTCGTTTAGCCATGCAAGTCGTAACAGTGGTGATGGTAATGTTGGTACTTTTTGTAAGGCTCTTGGCCAAGTTTTAATAACGCTATGGAATGATTTCTGGAAAAGAAGAAGAGGCGTTAGTGCAATGGAAAAATGTTCGGGAAGAGCTAATTTGATGATGCGGTTAGGATGTCCACTCATTATGATAAGTAACAACACTTCATTCCTTTTATCACTTTTTTCCTTACTCAGCGTTATCCCATTAATCCTTCTCTATTTTTTAACCGTTTTTGAAAGTTTTTAAACCGAAATTTTTTAAACTAAAAGTTTTTTAATCGAAACTTTTTATTTGAAAATTTTCAAGCTGAAACTTTCTAATTTGAAAATTTTTCAAGTGAGTTTGCGAAGCTTCGACTCTCTCACGCGTGGGGCAATTCATCGGATTTCGTGGTTCTGTGCGGCATAAGCACAACTACCGATGGTCGTGCCCACGTGGAAGGTGGCTATGGAGCGACACCACCAATCGATGCACACCGCAGCTCCTCGTCCTCGGCAAGGTTCCTTTCGACCCTCTACGGTTCTCCGATCCGTCTACCACCTAATTATGAAAAGAAGGTGATATATATAGTAAGCGTTATCATCAAATATGATTTTTTTCATAATTCCCGGTTTTTATGATTAGGCTAGGAATAGCGGGATAAGCTCGACAAAGGCGCCACGAGCGAGCATAGTCAGGCGTGGCGATGGAGTCGAGGAGGTGTGTAGACCAGGAGGAGTGTAGATCAAGTACAGTGGAGAAGACACGATGCGGGTCGGGCAAAGTTCAGCTGGTTACTTCAACTGAGTCGATGACTTGATATAAGCCAACTCAATGTGTTAGATAACATGATTTTTTTTATTCGTAGCAACACACGGCCATTTTCTTTTATTGCTTGACCTTTATGTTTCGTTATCAATTTTGTTTTCCGTAGCAATGCACAGGCGCTGAACTAGTATACATGAATGCACACATTTAAGGGGAGTTCATACTTCACTTTGTTGTTTCAATAGTATTGATCTAATTCATCTTTCTATATCAAGGATCATTACTTTGAAACAAACTCTTGAGTGTATATATATAACTTGTGTAGTTATAGTATACTCGTATTAGTATAGGACAAACTCCAAATCAATCTCAAAAATTGAATATATGCATATTGATTCGAGTCCAATTATTTGTATGCACATATTTAATGGAGTTTATTCTATAGTTGACGGTATTAAGAGTATTGATCCCTTTCCACCACTCCAACATGATTTGGATCATTACTTAGTAACCATCAAAATGAGTATATGAAACTTGTGTAGTTAATATATACTCATGTCAATTTAAATAAAATTTAAATTGAGTTCGGTTGTCTTTCAATCAATCAAAGAATATTTCATCATGTGTTGATAGTGTTTCTTCATTGGTTAATGACAAGCGGAAAGTTCTTAAGTATAATGAAGCATTAGTTGCATCAAAGTACTCAAGACACCTTTAAATCATTCAAATTGATTAGGATTATGCTCAATCGATTATAGGGGCATCCATTATGTGTTAATGGAGTGCAATTGATGATTGATGCAACCGTGTTTGTTGAACTAACAATCTTCTATGAGTTGTGAAGTAGGTTGAGTCCAAGAAAAATGAAGAATCGGGAAGAAGTCATCATGTGTTGATAAGCTTCAAGGATAAATCCCGAAGTAAAGTGAAGCTAGAGAAGATTCATCATGTGTTGATTAATAAGAAGAAAGGACCCAGCTTGGAGAGAAGATGATGAAAATCATAAAAGCTCCAAATGGATGTGCTAGAGGCAAAAGCATAACTAGCTAGGGTTAAAGATGTGTTTCTTGTCTTTTCCCGGTCTCGGTGCTTGAATGGGAGACCGGGTTGCTAGTTGTGCCGTACTATTAAGAGGGGTTGAGTCTTATAGCTTAAGCTTTATCATGCGTTTATGAACTCAATCCAGTTCACTCTAGCTCACTCTCTTGGTTGGTTTTTGCATGAGCTAAGTATTGGTATGCGTTGCAAATAAGAGAGCTCATGCTTGCTTCTTATTTAATCTTGATTTGGTGTTTGCATAGAACTATGAATTTGCATGTGTTGCAAAAGGGAGATAGCTTATGCAAGTTGTTTTAAGTGGCTATTTGTATGGAGCTAGATATTTGCATGTGTTGCAAATAGAGAGCTCATGCATCGGAGTTTTAGCTTGTGATGTGATCATGTGTTGATCATCACAAGGCTAACATAGGTTTATGCTTTGTATTTGCAAAATGAGTTTTTACAAAATATGGTTTAATTGGATCTTATCTTGGAGCATATGAACAGGGCTTGCAAATGTGTTTGCAAATTGGTTTGATCATGTATTGATCATCACATGGCTCAAAGATATGATCTTGATTGCTCTTGTTTGCAAGATTTATATTTGCAAATGTGGTTTACAAAATATTGGTGTTCATGCATTTGATATTGGAGTATGTAATTAGAATTTGCAAATATGTTTTTCAAAATTGTTTTGATCATGAGTTGATCATCACATGGCTCAATATTTGATCTTATTGACTCTCTCTAGCCTGTAGTCATGCTCTTGATCAAGTCTATGTGAGGGATTTCGAGAAATCAGATTTTAGACTTGAATGACTACATTAGAGTCTTTGTTTTTGTGATAAGCTTTGCATAGAATCAAAGATCACCTAAATCGAGTTTCGGAGTAAAAAGTTATGACACTTTTTCTGCAGCAAAATGTGGTAGCCCTACTTGTGGCAGTTATTTGCCAGAGAAGGTGTTTTTGAGTCTAAAGGCCGGTAGTGCCGGTCCTAGATGGGTGGTAGTGCCGGGGGTACTGTAGCAACGGCTAGTTTAAGTGCATTCAATGTCTATTTTACCCCGCAACGGCTAGTTTTCTTTGTTAGGCTATAAAAGGAGGCCTTTGGGGGCCATTTGCTGGTGGTTGGACTTATTGAGAGTTTTGTGGGAGGTGTTGCATGTGTTGCTTTCTTTCATTTGGTTTTTTGAGTTAAGAGTGAGTTCTAATTGCATGTGTTGCAATTAGGAGAGGATTGCGAGCCTCTTGTGCATGTGTTGCACTTGAGGAGAGCCTTGTGCATGTGTTGCACTCGGTGAGCATCCTTGTGCATGTGTTGCACTCGATGAGGATCAAGCTAGAAGGCTTAGCTTACTACTCTTGGTGTTTGCCGACACCTAGACGGCGTGTGGAGGCGTCGTGCGCGGTGACCTTCTCAAGGAGATTGTGAGAAGGCCCGATAAAGTTGTGAATGTCGGAGTTCGCCTACCCGGAGGGGGAAAGAGCTACCACTAGTGGAATCGAGGCAGGTGCTCAATTCATGGAGCCGGTCCAAAGTGGTTTGGACTTGCCTCAACGTGAATTAGGGGAGACCGGCAAGTCTCCGAACAACACGGTAAAAAGTATTGTCTCCTTGTGTATGCTTGCAATTACTTATTTATATTGTTGCAATTTACATTCCTAAAATTAAATTGCTTGCTCGTCTTTAGGATTGTAATTTATTGTTAGAGACATAATTAGCTAGTGCACTTAGAGAGCCTAGTTGATTTAGGGTTTAATTTGTCAAAACCTTAGTTTATCGCTTTCGCATTGATTATTATTTAGGTTTTGACATAGAGATAAATAGAGTGTGTATTTAGTGAGAAGAATTTTAAAGCCGCCTATTCACCCTCTTCTAATCAACATCCTCGATCTTACAATGAGCGTCCGGCCGCCGCGTCGCGTGTGTGAACAAGCCGACGCTCGCTCGTGCGTACGTCAGCCACCTCGTTGAGCCATGTCGCCCGCTTGACTCAACCGGTTATACACGTTAAGTATTATAACGCTGTCAGTTTTCAGCAACGAGCGCGCGGCGTAGCGGTACATGCCCTCGTGTTCGCGTCTTTGAGTCTCGCCGTGCGCTCACTCGCGTAGCCCGCGCGATTTTTGCTCGCGCGACGCGTGGCGGCGAACGCGTGTCACGCGGGCAGCCGTGTGGAGCGTGGTTTTTCCAAAGACGTCATCGAATTTCTCAGAAATTGCGAAAAAGCCCCCAAATATTTTGGGAAAAGCCCTCCGAAATTACATTTAGATACAGATTTTCACATATAGGTCCTCCGCAGTCTTGTGGTCATCTGTTTTTTTGTTTTTTCCCTCGTGAGACCCCCAAAATTTATATAGCCTTTTTTTTTAAAAAAAGGCCTCTGAAATTATAGTTGTGTACATTTTTTTTCCCGTGGAAGCCCTCTAAGCTTCTATGATTTGATTTTTTTTAGCATGGTGCCTTTTCCTTTTTTCCCCTGCACAAGGTCCCTTAGAAATTACATCTATATCCATTTTTAAGCCAGAAAGCTCTTCATTATTTAGCAAGAAAGCCCTGAGAGCTTCCAAAATTTGTTCCTATCTTGCACAGATTGTTTCCCAAAGTTTGTTTCTATCTTGCATGACTTATTTCCCCCGAAGTCGTTTTATTTCATGAATGCCTAAAAAATACGTCTATTTACGTTTTTATACGAAAAAGCCCCCCAACTTCTTAGATTTTTTCCACATTTTTTTTCAATCAGAAAAACGTCTTTGCGCAACGTCCCGCATCTACACGGCGTGGCGTGCCGCCGCAGATGCATCTAGCTTCATTGAAGCGACGCCGCTTGGGGTTTGGGAAGTTATCCTTTATACCTTGTTCGCAGAATATCATCTTAGTAACATTCCTTTAGTAGTAACGTTCTAGCGCATGAGCTTGCAAGGCTTGGCCAGTATTTAGAGCCTTCATGTTGTTCTCTATGGTACGGAGATTATTTAGAGTTTATAATCAAGTTAGCAACTAGCGATTTACCGCGCTCAGTTAATAAAACTCTTGTTTGCAGTAAAAAAAAATCTCACCTTCCTGTGTTATTGGCCTCTTCGATAGAAAGAAAAACCGCTCGAATTAAAATTGCTACGGTGAAACTACTGCATTATCTTGATTTATACATAGAAAACAATTACGCACGCCTTTGCCTCCGGTGAAGCAAGTTAGAAGATTGAAACCCATAGCTTGTTGTTGGCCTCTTGGTATACCAAACACTTAAAAAAACGCACATTGAATGATAAGAGCTAAGACGGTGTCCCTAGTGCTTACTCCCTCCGTTCAGAAATATAAGTTATATTTTGATTTTACACAAGGATTAAAGTTAGAGTAAAATTGAGAAATGTATGAGTGAAAATGATTTAGATATCCCCACTTAATTGTCTTGGAAGATGAGAGACAATAGTTTATGTATGGTGGTAACAAATAAATGCATGTAATTGAGAGAGAATAAATAAGGATATAATAGAAAATTTTTCATTAAATCTACATACAAGTCTTATATTTTTAAATAAAATCATTTATAGTATATTTATGAATAGAGAGGGCAGAATAGAGCCAATGCTGACAAAAGCATAAGCTTACGGAGACTCGTGTGGCAATGTGATTACGGAGTCATCCTTATCTCCCCACATGAATGCCTGATGGTGTAGTGTGGCATGCTTCATCTATTCTAAGCTCTATCTGTTTCATTAGAGATGCTGTAAACAATGTTAACAAGGTGAGCTTTTCTGCTTTACTAAACCGTCCTCTTTTAAGTTAGTTATTTAGTGATAAGATTGCAAATCGTCATACAACAAATAGGAATCCATTTATACGAAGGTTAGGGGTAAACAAAAAAACATCTCTTGCAACGCAAAGTCTGTTTGGAACGTATGAATTTTGTTACTGTCAGCGTAGGAATACAATATTTTTCAGCTTGTTTTCCCTATAAGAATCATACGTTTTAAACAATATATTTTTCTATAGGAATTATACGTTGTTCCAAACGTACCTAATTAATCCTAATCAATTTCCCAGGATATGGCCTGCTATTTGTTTTTTAAAAATAATTGTTTTAAACTTGTATACGATCATACGTAGGGGTGGGCATTCGATTAATTTGATTTTTTCGATTTGATTTTTAAAAAACTCATTTTTCGAAAACTGTTAACCGAACCGAACCGAATAAATTTTAAAACCTAAACGAATTAACCGGAAAAAATTTGGTTCGGTTATTCTGTTTTTTCGGTTCACCGAAGCTATCCAGGTGAACCTCTCCAGATCGATCTGCTACTCTGCTAGCTCGCGCCCACGCCGCCACGGAGCCTACCTCGGTCGTGGCCTCCGGCCTGCGCATAGCGCCCGCCTTCGTTGTCACCCCGCCTGCGCTCGCCATCACTGTCGTCCCGCCAGTGCCGCACACACCCAGCCACATCACCACCGCCATGGCATCAAGAACCCACAAAACACACAGAAAACCACATTTCCAGCTCTCTCGGCCTGGCGAGCGAGCTCTCAACGACGATGTCATGGTCTCTCCTCCCGGCGTCGAGTCGTGCCCGCGCCAAGAAGCTGCGCTTGCCGAAGATGCTCTCCCGGTGAGGGTCTTGACGCCATTCTTGCTCTGAAACGACCACAGCTTCAGCTCCACCTTGTGGTCGAGAGAGCCTCGCGCAGTGGGGGCGAGGGGGTGCCGGGCGCAGCCACGCCCACGCGAGAGGGAGATGACGGACTGAGGGAGGGAAGGGAAGGCGGCGGGACCGCAGGAGGCCGGGAGGGAGCCGCCGAGCCGCGCGTAGGCTACGGGGAGAGGGAGGGAGGCAAGGGGGCGCGGGGAGAGGGAAGGAGACGAGGCCGAGGGGACGGTGCGGGTGCGAGGAGAAATGGAGATCGATTGAGTATTGACTGATCGAATGGAGCTAATGCCCAGAGCTACAAAGATAAGTTTGGTTTCTCGTTTCGTTCGATTTTACAGATTTAAAAATCAAACCGAGTACCAAAAACCGAATAGAGTCGAAATACAAACCGAACCGAAAAAACCGATTTTTTCAGTTATTCGATTCGATTCGATTCGGTTTTTCAGATTCTGTTAAAAATTGTCCACCCCTAATCATACGACGAAAGATGAGAGTTTAATTCAAAATCGATCGTTTAGAATAAGCAAAGTAGTGACACGGAGTAAAATGAAAGCGAAATACGCTGCCAGCTCGGCGGGCGGGTCCATACGTCCAGAGGAAACCATATCTCCACGTGGCAGACCAGGTCCACCGTCCAATCCCTCACCTGAATTCATCCCGCCACGTCAGAACCATAGTTCCATCAGTTAACACGGATCTCAAAGCGGTGAGTCCCACAAGAAAACCCTAGGCACCAAACCCGCCGCACATAAATACCTTCCCCTCCCCAATCTCTCTACCCTGTTGCCGCCGCCGCCGCTCTCACCTCGCGCTCCCGTCCTCGCTGCCTCCGCCGCCGCCGCCTCGGAAATCTACCGAACTCTTCCATCATCATGGGGTAATCTCACTGTCACGCTCTTACGATGGATTTTCTATGTTTTTTTCTTGGCTAGGCTTAGCCATCTGGAATAGTTTAGTCTGGTTCCATCTATCAGGATTCGTTTCCCTTGAATACTACATTATTTAGAGGCATGTCACAAGCTTTCTCGTTGTTTTAGTGTTAGATTGAGCAAATTGTATGCGATGAAACCAAGCTTATTGACGGTCCAGTGCTGATCAGGTTATACAACGTCAGAGCTAAACATACTCATAAGCGATATTAATCTGTTGCTGCTGTGTAGTTATGTTTATCTTGATCCAAATACTTGGATCTGGGAGGTTATGCATGGTAGCATGCACACAGTTATTTCAAGGGATCGTCGTTAATTTAGTAGTCAAATCTATATGTGCTAAGCCCATGTTTTTTAATTAACTGGTTCCAATAAAGTTTTGCAGCAGTTCAACTTGTGAGGTTAGATGTAACTATTCTGTTCATTTGACATAACAGTTGCTTATGCTCAGTAGTCAGTATTTTGGACGACATTGCTCTTTCATAATTTAGCCCTTCGCCCCTTCCTTAAGCTTTCTCTAGTATTCATCTCATAGCTATTTATTTCTTGCTATGTTCGGCGATTACTTACATTATTGTATTGTGGGATAACCACTCTCTTCTAGCACGCTGTTATATAGTCTTTTGGGTTGGATGCAATGTCAACTGTTATGTTGTTGACCATGAACTTGTTTTGTTATTGCGCTTTAGTTGTGGTAACCATGATTGAATCCCATTGCAGGAAAACACGTGGTATGGGAGCTGGGCGCAAGCTCAAGACCCACCGCAGGAACCAGAGGTGGGCTGACAAGGCATACAAGAAGAGCCACTTGGGCAATGAGTGGAAGAAACCCTTTGCTGGGTCATCTCACGCCAAGGGCATTGTCCTGGAGAAGATGTATGTAGATACGCATAATATGGTTTTCTCACCCTTTCCTTTGTGAGCTTAAGCTAATGTGTGATAACTCCACTGCAGTGGTATTGAGGCCAAGCAGCCAAACTCTGCTATCCGTAAGTGTGCCCGTGTGCAGCTCGTGAAGAATGGGAAGAAGATTGCTGCTTTCGTGCCAAATGATGGTTGCTTGAACTACATTGAGGAAAATGTATGTTCATCATCATATACTTCTTTTAATGTTTCCCTGTCACCTATACTTATTTTTCTTGTGTCATTGTCCAGGATGAGGTGTTAATTGCTGGATTTGGTCGTAAGGGGCATGCTGTGGGAGATATTCCTGGTGTCCGATTCAAGGTCGTCAAGGTCTCTGGTGTCTCTCTGCTTGCCCTTTTCAAGGAGAAGAAGGAGAAGCCAAGGTCTTAGATTGCTGTTGAATGGTTGGCAAGAATGGAGTAGACAGTATGAAGGCTTTAGATGTTTGAGGATGATGGTTCCTTGTGATGTTGACAGAACACTCTTTAAATTGATAACTTAATATTGTTTTGGTGAAAAGTATTTCTTGTCAGACTTTGCTTCTGTTAAGGGAAAGTACTATCATGAAGTTTGTTCCCCAAGTTTGAGATGGCAGTGGTTTGCTTCTCCCGAGATGCACGTTTTATTTCATTTGATTGGTTTGTGTATGAGCTTTGAGGTTATATACCGTTCAGATATTATATTCATTCCCTGCTTAACTGCCGTTCTCGCCTGGTACCCGATGATCATAATACTGGAGCTCCTGGTAGCCTTACGGAGTCACTACTGTGCCTTCTGTATTGTTGTGCTACATGAATCATCGTTTACTTTTCCGGATTGTTACGATGCTAGAATCATACATCTTTGGTTCAACTTCTTGATCGCTATAGTTGTTACATGAGAATGGGACTCTGATTCGTTGGAGCAAAATTCAACCGAGCCATGGAGGACTTAACCATTTTTTTTTGAAATTGCTAAAATACTGTTGAATGTTTTTTTTGGTGGGGAAACAGTTGAATTCCTAACCTTGTCATATGCTCGGAGATATGTGCTCCGGTCGGTAAAGTCGTCTTCTCTACTGGCGGTGGTGAGTTAGTATAGGGTATGTCGGATTAGGGTATAGGTTTACTGGGTTAGGGTTTGGGGTCCACGGACTGACAGCTAGGCGGCAGTGGCGTCGCCAGCTGCGGGATAGAGGAGGGCAGTCGATGAGTAATAGGAGGCGGTGGAGGTGGTCAACAATGGGGGTTTCGGCGGTAGCTGGGAGGGAGGGAGGTGGTGGCACTGGCACCGAGGGGTCGCCGTCAAAAGCTTACTCTCTTTCCACACGGATGCTACAGCCACTATAATTTCTGTTCGAGGGAATTACAGAGTTCACCTCTCAACATCTTGTTTGGTAAATACAGTTTTTACCCAAGCGCCCTAGTGTTGCCTAATTGTTTGGCCAGAATTGTTGGAAGCCAGATCTTTAGCTATTTGTATCCATTTGTCGCAGTGTGCTTAGATGCAATGCACGGGCAACTGAGGCTTGGCAGGATGGGAGTTAATTAAGGTCGAGGGAGCAGGAAATAGTTTGTCATTTGTTGTTGGCTTAGTACAGTCCAAGGTTTCAAATTTTGTTTTCAGATCACATCTCGGGGTGGCCAAAATCCGAAATTTTGGTGAGATTTCAGAATTTCGGCTGAAATCGGGTCAAATTTCAAATCCGGAATTTTTTAGGAACCCTAAACCGAAATTTCAATCGAAATCATCGAAAATTCGGCGAAATTGGTCAAAATTTCAGTGATTTTCGCCCCTCCATATGAAATGGTCTCCCGAGGCTAGAAAAAATATAAAAAAAATCATGCAAGCATTTATCTGCATTTCTTATCCGTTTGAATGCAAAATATTAAGTATTTGTATATAAAATTTCTAAGTTCGGGTTTAGGCCGAAGTCCAAGTTAGGGTTTAGGCCGAAATACAATTTAAGGTTGAATCGAAGTTAGGGTTTAGTGTTAGAGTTACATAATTTTTATGTGTTTTTTTTTGCAAACTTTTTACATGTATTCATCATAAAAGGCATTATAATTCACCATAAAAAATGGTGTGAAATCTGGTTCAAAAACTATGAAAACTGATCCTAAAAACCGAAATCTCGGCGAAATTTATTGAAATCACTGTAACAAATCCTTTTTTTTTATCCCGCCGAGATTTGGAATCTCAACCTAAATCTCGGCGAGATTTTAAACCTTGGTACGGTTTGTACATAATATGGCTATGGCGGTTTTGGTAAGGCTTTGAAATTCATATATCCTTTTTTACTCAATCCAGCATGCTGATAAAGTCAGTCTGAATCATTTTTTTTTACCTTTACCTTGGATTTATTATCATAGGTAGTGTTCAAGATCCAAGTGGTAGTATGAGTGCCCTTAGCTATTGTTTAAGAGAGAAGCCAACGGAGAACTACTAAATCTAACGACTTTGATTTGTTTGTACCATTCTGTCATCAATCTGGTTGGTGAGTCACCCAAAAAAAAAAAAGCATCGATAAAGGTCAAGCAAAATGACCAATGGTCTCATTTATGCTATGCCTACATCATGTTTGTGTGTGTTTAGTGAGCTTTCTTCACTTTTAGCGTCGTGCGCTTTGCCTCGCTTTATGAGAGACTGATCGTTGTCTCGAGAGTTAAAAGCAAGCGATAGAGAGATAGTCCCTCGCGCAAATTACAATTGTGAGATCGTTAGTTATAAAAAGACCAACGACAATCAAATCCTAAAAGTAGGACATGACAATTATGCCATTCAGAATAAGTATTATACAGAAGGAAAGCCCGTTACGAGTAAGACCTTGTTTGGTAGAGCTCCAGATTCTAGCTCCACCTTAGATCTGAATCTCGTAGGCTAAAATAAATAGAATTAAGTTTATATTTTTAGTCTAAAATTAAATAAGACGACCTACCTAAACACTCTTAATATACCCACAGATCCATCTCTACGGATCTGTGGAGCTACAAATACCCAGCTCTACCAGATTCGTGATCCACGAATCTGGTGAAGCTGGAGCCGTACCAAACACGCCCTAAGTAGAGAGGAAAGATCTCGAGTGATTGTTATCTCATTCCATTCTAGTGGCTCGACCAGTAACCAAGGTCAATATATATCTCGTCTTCCTGTGTTCTTGGACCCTCTCACGGAAAGGCAAACAGCTCAAATTAAATTTGCTACGATGATATCACTATATTGTCTTGAAGTCATACCTGTAAAACCATTGTGCACACCTCTGTCGAAGTAAGGTAGAGGAAAGTCTGAAACCCATAGCTTGGTGTTGGCCTCTTGATATACCAACACTTGAAAACACACACTGAGAGAGCTAAAGAGTGTCCGTAATGCTTACAATGTATACCTATCCTTATAGCAGAGAGAATCGTCTGCTCCTCAGCTGTG
Organism: Otatea glauca; assembly: GCA_036346275.1. Taxonomy (NCBI): domain Eukaryota; kingdom Viridiplantae; phylum Streptophyta; class Magnoliopsida; order Poales; family Poaceae; genus Otatea; species Otatea glauca. The sequence goes on from CM070711.1 coordinate 75,063,668, forward strand.
CCACATCAGCGTCTTCGTGTAAAGGTCCTCTGAAAAAGTTGAAATTATGTTTAGGTCCTCTGATCGGTCTTTAACTTGGGACGGCGTTATTTGGGTCGGCTTTGTTGCCGATGGTTGATAAAGCGCCGTTGCTTTTGGTTCCTGCCGTCTCTCGTGTGTTCGCAGCGCCGTGGGAGGCCGTGTGCACCGTCAGCTCGCCTTGTCCACTCCGTCCCTGCTCCTCGCCCCGAGCCGTCGTGTTCTCGTGTGCTCCGCCGGTTCGCTTGGTTCTCATCTGGTTTCTATCGCCGGACCGTCGCCTCACCAGCGATTCGTTGTGATTTCTCGGTTCTCGGTTGTTCCTCATGCTGACATATCGGTTTGGTGCCGAGGCGTCGGCCTTTGTTACTTCGCCGTATTGCCTCACGCGTTTCGCTTGTCAGGTATGCGCCGTTCTTCTTCTTCGGAGTTGCCATGCCTTCCAGTGTGATGACCCTTACCTCGTGCACTCTGCCGGCATGGGGCCTTCTTTGTTTTGGTTTCATCAGCTCTTGATTCGTGCTCCTTTGCTCGTTTTGTGTCGGTAGCCCGTCGTTCCCCGCCCGATTCCTTGTGATTTCTCGATTCATCTCGATTGCTCTTGTGTCGTTGTTGCTCAATCCATCTTGATTAATCCTGATTCGTCATTGATTGTTGGTCATCCGGTGCGGGCTCCCTTCCCTCGCGCGTTCCGTCACCTGACATTACTTCGGGGTCGATTCTTTCAGCACTGTGGTCTGTGTTTTCGGTTCTTGTTGCTCTTAGGATAGAAAAGATCTCTTGAATTTGATGATTTCCCTGCTAAATTTGACGCCAAAGAATAGGGTGAAGAGCTAGAATTTTACGGGTTTTTTAAGCTTTCATGCTGATGCAGCAAGGGAAAGAGACCTACGGATTGTTCCGTTGGACTCCAGGAAGGTGTTTCTGAGCTGTGTGAGGATTTGTTTCGTCCTCAGCGAATTAGCGCATGGATTTATTTCGATACCGATTCTTGATAGCTGGGTTGTTCTTGGTAAATCAGGTGTGGTTCTGATTGATTTGCTAACCGTGGGTTAATTTCTGGATGTTCTATGGCAAAGTGCTACGCTATTAGTCAGGTACATGTCTTATTGCCTATTGCAGCTACCTGCTGCATCTACCTACGTCCAGTTGTTTATTCAATCCTTAGCGATCTCAGTGCTAAATCTTGATGTACATTGAGCTAAATCTTGAGGAGGTCATCTTAGTGCTTTCAACGTCAGGCCTTTCATATCTGTTTGGTAGCTTGTGCTTATCTTTTAACAGCGCGACAAGGCAGATTAGTTTGAGACACTTAGTTTATTTTCGCAGATTAGAGTCAGTTTCTGCCGTAGATAGCTTCATTTATCGAAATCTATAATGTGGGCAGAAGATATTCAGAGTAACCATCTTATGTAGAAGTATATTGAATTGGTTCGCAGTTTACCTAAGGCGAGGATTGAAGATTTGATTCAGAAGAAAAAAATGTAGGCAGTCATTGTAAGAAGCTCCTTAGGTTACTTCATTTCAAAAGACCTTATGATTTCCCCTTAAAAGCATAAAATGTTGTTTCTAGAAAGCAGTGGCGAATCTAGGATTTAAACCTAGGGTATGCCTATCAAATAATAATTCGGTAAACGATTTAAAATTTATTAAGCAATTCGGTATACAAGTAAAAAAATAATTAAAAACAAGATGATATATTTAAAAGAAGCTTATATACCTGTACTGTTACTTCTTCTTGTTCGGTCTACGCCTTCTAATGGCCATAAAACTCTTGATTATATCATCTTCTTCCACTTCGAAGAAAATATCTCGCTCAATGTTGCAGTTTGTGACGGGAGAGGAGGTGAAGTAGCAGCAGCCTTCTTTGCTGCATGTTTCCGAAAAAGAGATGCAACATCTCCGTTCCTCTTCATAATTCAAAAACCTTGCAAATAAAATGCGTTCATTGAGTGGTTAAAATACTAACTAAGATAAGCAATAAATAAAGATATAACTATGTCAGCTATAGTAGGAGTCGAATAAAGTATATATGTAGGATCGAAATATACTAAACTAGCAATCAGAGGGGGTGAATGATTGCGCAGAAGCTAAAATCAATTTTTTGATCTACAAAAAATCACCCCAATTCAGACTCAAATAATTGCTTCGTATTCAACAAAACAGAGTAGATGTATTCGGTAAATCACGAATTCTCAGAGATCCAACCGTTGGATTGACCTGAAATTTGCACAGAATAAACTAGATTCCAATACGCATCTAATTAAAAAAGAATTAGCACGATCGGACCTACGGATCAAAAGTTATAAATCCTGCAAGGTTGCTGTGATAGATTATGACGAGAATCATGTATGGGTTGGACTAAATCTATAGGGTATGCCGCGGCCCACCTGGCATACCCTGTAGATCCGCCCCTGCTAGAAAGAGAGTTTCGGAGCTAATCATAAAACTTTGATGCACAGGTAGGTGTTGGCCTGATGATCTTTCAGTAACTGACCGGAATAAATGCCTTAGGCTCCTATATAAGCTATATCTTTTCCTTCGCATGTATCCAAGTTTTCTGGAAAACTTGGGACCACCTTGATTGCCATTATTCAGGTTCAGGATAAACCATTCTATGTCAATTAAAATAACTGACTATAACAATTTGTCTATAACTATAATTATTTAAGATTCCAATCACATTATTTGGGGCCCTTCTCATGGATAGGAGTGGAAGAAGGACCTTCTATTGGTATGGATGCTCCAAAACTGAGCTGATGTACACAAAGGAAAAATAGAGCACTGTTAATGTTTTATGACATTTTTCTGTTATTTAGGTCCCTTCATGTGGAACGTTTCTAGGCTGCTTTCTGGCTGGGCTATCATTCTACTTTAAGGTAACCATAAATTTTTTAGTCTTATCAATCTAAACTGGAAAAGTATAATTTGAAATTTTGAATTGTCAACTGTTTGTAAATGCTGGTAGAAGCCCTTGAGAAACTTCTCACAAATGTTTATTAATATTTAGAAAAAATAGTAGCTATTAGACTTTCGTAAGAGGTTGTACTGTATCTCAATCAGCTGTTTCACTTGCTTCGTTTAAGGGAAATGATACTGTTATTTTTCCCTTATGGGATCTCTTGCATTTATTTTTGATGATCACCAATTGATAATTAAAATATTGGTCCTTTCACTAGAGAAACGAGGTTGTTTGCGTGTGCGCAGACATAATTATAGAATACAGAGACCTTTATGTGTTAGCAACACCATATAGAATAACATGGATTGCTATTTTGCGACTCGGGAACACACTTTGGAGATCAATTCATGCCAAGAAGAAGTAGAACTGTAATATGTGTGTTTTCTTTCAGAAAGTTTGTTTCCCCTAACCACTCAGCACCCCCATCCAATTAAACTCAGCGATTCAATTTCCATGTTTGTGATCAGGTGAAGCAGCATGACATATCTGCTTTTTCATGCCATCTGGGATAATTGGAGCCTTATTATCTTTGATTAATGTCCTAACTTTGTTTTGAAACACTGGTTGGGGTCAAATGTCCAACTTTGACTTTTAAGACAAGCATATGGGAGCTACGTTTGAGAAGCGCTCTCAACCTTGGGTTGCTAATATTAGAAAGGAGGATATACAGACTGGTGATTATTTGGCTCTATCAAAAATTCGAAGACAATGGGGTGGGCTTCGAACATTTCATAAATGGGTGACTGATGCATTTGTTGAGCATACTGCACTTTGCTTGAAAGATGAGAAGTGTTAATCTCTGGGTTGCAGAATCAGGCTTTGAAAATGAAAAGGTAATTGGTAGCTTGCTAGACCATACGTACAACCTTGACTGTTTTCATTTCGTTTCGTCCATGTAATATATGCTATTTATTGATAGCATTCTGTGTCTGTTGTCATTTCCTTTCTTATCTTTTTGCCTTAATCATGTTCAACAATCGCATAGTTAGTGATGCTTATGATTCTTCTCGCTTTCTGTGTATAATATACTATAGAGAGTAAATTGTAACGTAGGTGTTGTACTTCTCTGTAAACTCATCCTGTTGATTTAAATATTGTGTTAAGCCAACTTAGTGTTTGAAATTGTGCTTTTGGTAGCCCAAATTTACTTGCTAGGTTAGTCTTACAGTTAATATACTACTTTGTCCTTGTTCCAGGGATATTTTTTTTATGTCCTTCTAGGCTTTGACCTCCCGCCTGATCGTAGTCTTTGGTATCTGATGCAAGGCAATATTCAAGCTGGCAGAAATTATCCTTTCCAAAAAACTTGCATATAGATGTTCCATGCATTTTTTTTTTTTTTACTCATATGCAAACATTTGCGGTTCTGATTTGTCTTGACTATTCTCAATTTCAATTACAGGGAGAAGAAATTATTGCTATAGTTCCTTGGAATAAATGGTGGACTATCAGTGTTATCAGTGTTTATACACATTTTTTGTGATGTTTTTGGGTGCCTATGTGAGCGCGCTGCGCACATCATATATGGATTTTGTGCTTGTGGGGAACTCGCGAATCATCTTATTAACTACCTACTTGATGCACCCAAATGGATTCAAATCTCTAAATCTAAATAAAAATAACGTGTCCTTTCATGTTTTCGAGTCATGCTCTTAGGTCAAATTAGAAAAGCTAGATGATACTCTCTGGTTAAAATGTTAGGAAGCAGACTTGGAAACCTGTATCAAGTTAGAGAGAAAGAGCACATGTTCTCTTGATGTTTGAAAAATGATGCTGAATTGGCAGTGTTCTGAATAAGTTCGATGGCGTATATGTTAATATTCTAGAAATTTAGGGGGACTCTGGGCGCTGAACCAGAATTCGCTCGGCGTAGCGTAGCGCGCAAACCCATCCTAGTATAGCTAATGCTCGGACGAAAGCATATGCTTATCGAGACTCTTGTGGCCTTGAAGGGTTTAACTCCCAGACAAACTAGATTATAATCGGGCAACGACCCGCAATTTTAACATGGTGAGAGGAAAAAAAATTCAAAGGAAAAAAGTTAAAAAAAATTGCAGCTCAATTTGAAGAGAGAGGATTTTTTTTAAAAAAAATAAAGTTTTTTTAAAAAAACAAAAAGGTATTGTAGTTGTGGCACTAAGTTTCTGCGGTGCCAAAGAGTCACATGTCGAGCTGACGACGATCAATAGTGATATATATAGATATAGATATAGATGTCTATTGGTGTAGCGTGCCATGCTCCATCTATTCTAAGCTCTTTCTTGAGTATCCATTTCATTGGAGATGCTGTAAACAATGTTAATAGGGATGAAAACGGGTCGAATATCTCCCGCTCGATTCGGGACCGGATCCGGGACCAGATTTTACTATTCGGTCGGATCCGGGACCGGATCCGGATACTTGAATCCGGATTCGGGATCGGATCCGGAGATCCGGATATTCGGTTTTTTCTATTCGGATATCAGCAAGGTCCAGCCCATTTTCATCATTTTTTTCCATTTCAGCCCATTTATATTAACAATTAGTTGGTTCTATTGATCCTCAAATAGCATACTTTTTCTACGATGTTTGTTAAACTTAATTGATATATAATTTGTTACTATAGTCATGTACTCGTATGGTTTTAATTCAATATATATTACTCTATATATGCGTGCATTATCCGTATATCTTTATCCGTTTCCGACCCGAATCTGTCACATATCCGTTCCGTATGTGCATCCCGAATAAACCGAATCCGTATCTGTATCCGGTTAGCCTGTATCCGGTTCGAATCCGGAAAAAAAATATGGGTTAGGATATGAGAAGAACAATATCCACTCGTATCCGACCCGTTTTCACCCCTAAATGTTAAGACTTAACAAGGTAAGAGCTTCTCTTAATTGTCCTCTTTTACATTAGTTATTTAGTCTCAAGATTGCGAATGGTCATACAACAAATAAGGATCCACTCTAGGAAGGTGGGGTTAACAACAACATAGCAATGGCAAGGCTGTTTCGAGCACAGGATTTTTGTACCATTTGAATTACACTAATTGTCTATAAGATTTATGCGTTCCAATTCCAAACGTACCTAACACATCCTAAGCAATGTCCTAGGATATGGCCTCCTAATTAAAAAAGAAGAAGAAGAGATTCTTGTTTTAACTTGTAGATGATCTTATGGTGAAAGATGAGAATTTAATTCAAATTTGATCGTTTAGAAGAAGCAAAGTAGTGAGTAGTGTGACACGGAGTAAAATGAAAGCGAAATAGGCTGCCAGATCGGCTGGCGGGTCCATACATCCAGAGGGCTCTCCATATCTCCACGTGGCAGACCAGGTCCACCGTCCGAATCAGGGCCAAAGTTCCATCAGTCGTCACGGATCTCAAAGCAGCAAAGCCCCACAAGCAAACCCTAGGCACCAAACCCGCCCGCCGCACATAAGTAGCTTCCTCTCCCCTGGCCCTCTCCTCTATTGCCGCCTCCAGCTCGCGCTCGCCACCTCGCCCTGCCGCCACCGCCGCCTAAGAGATCTACGGAACCCTTCCATCAACATGGGGTAAGCTCACTGTCACGCTCTCTTACGATGGATTTTGTATGGTTGTTTCTTGGCTAGGCTTCGCGATCTAAAATGGTTTAGTCTGGTTCCTCCTATCAGGATTTGTTTGCCTTGAATAATAGGTGATTTAGAGACATGCCGCAAGCTTTGTCGTTGTTTTAGTGTTAGATTGAGCAATTTGTGTGTGATGAAACCAAGCTTATTGACGGTCCAGTGCTGATCAGGTTATACAACGTCAGCGCTAAACATACTCATAAGCGATATTAATCCGTTGCTGCCGTGTACTCACGTTTTTCTTAATCCAAGTACTTGGATCTGGGAGGTTATGTATGGTAGCTTACACACGTTTGCCGTTTATATTATTTCTAGGGATCGTGCTTCACTTAGTAGTCAAATCTATTTGTGCTAAGCCCATGTTTTGTTAGTAACTTGTTCCAACGAAGTACTGCAGCATCTCGACTTGTGTGAGGGTAGATGTGGCTATTCTGTTCATTTGACATAACAGTTGCTTATGCTCAGTGGTCATTATTTTCGATGACATATTGCTCTTTAATTATTTAGCCCTTCCTTCAGTTTTTTGTAGTATTCATCTCGTAGCCATTTATTTCTTGCTGCATGAATTATATACTTAGATTATTGTACGTGTAGGGCATACCACTCTTTTTTAGCTTGCTATTATATAGCCATGTTTGGATGCAATGTCAACTGTATGTGGTAGACCAAAAACTTGTTCTGTTATTTTGCTTTACTTGTGGTAACCATGGTATAATCCCATTGCAGGAAGACACGTGGTATGGGAGCTGGGCGCAAGCTCAAGACCCACCGCAGGAACCAGAGGTGGGCGGACAAGGCATACAAGAAGAGCCACTTGGGCAATGAGTGGAAGAAACCATTTGCTGGATCATCTCACGCCAAGGGCATTGTCCTGGAGAAGATGTATGTAGATACACATAAAATGGTTTTCTCACCCTTTCCTTTGTGATCTTAAGCTAATGTGTGAACTCCACTGCAGTGGTATTGAGGCCAAGCAGCCAAACTCTGCTATCCGTAAGTGTGCCCGTGTGCAGCTCGTGAAGAATGGGAAGAAGATTGCTGCCTTCGTGCCGAATGATGGTTGCTTGAACTACATTGAGGAAAATGTATGTTCATCATATACTTCTTTTAATGCTTCCTTGTCACCTATACTAATTTTATTTTTCTTGTGTCATTGTCCAGGATGAGGTGTTGATTGCTGGATTTGGTCGTAAGGGGCATGCTGTGGGAGATATTCCTGGTGTCCGATTCAAGGTCGTCAAGGTCTCAGGTGTCTCTCTGCTTGCACTTTTCAAGGAGAAGAAGGAGAAGCCAAGGTCTTAGATTGCTGTTGCATCTTGGTTGGCAAGCATGGAGTAGACAGGATGAAGGCTTTAGATGTTTATGGAGGATGGTTCCTTGCTATGTTTACAGCAGTCTTTAAAGCGATAACCTAAGATCATGTTGGTGAAAATTATTTCTTGTCGGACTTTGCTTCTGTTAATGGATAGTAATATCGTGAATTTTGTCCCCCAAGTTTGAGATGACAGTGGTTTGCTTCTCCTGAGATGCACGTTTTGTTTCATTTGATTGGTTTGTGTATGAGCTTTGAGGCTATACCGTTCAGATATTATTTTCATTCCCTGGTTAATTGCCGTTCTCGCCTGGGAACGTACCCGATGATCATAATACTTGTTCTCCTGGTGGCTGGTAGCCTTAGCCTTCTGGATTGATGTGCTACATGAATCGATCGTTTACTTTTCCGGATTGTTATAATCAGGGTTCCAAATCTCTTTGGCCGAAATCTAAATGATCGGCCGGATAAAAAATAATATTTTTTTTGAAATTGCTACCGTCACTCGAAATTTTGTTTTTTCCCGACTAAATTTCGCCGAAATTTCATGTTTTTTTGGCCAGTTTTGAAACTTTTAGGGTCGGATTTGGTCCAATAACCCTTAGGAAAGTCATCTCCTATGAAAATTTGTTGAAAAACCGAATTTTTGATATATTTTAAAATTTTGATAGAAATACTGTCAAATTTTTATAAAATTGTACAAGCTTAATAATGATCTAAAAATTTTATGGTACTATCTTTAGTATCTTATGATCATACATAAAAAATTTAAAAAATTTACCTTCATTTGTTATCCTTAAAAAATAAAAAACAGAATGAACATAATTGGGACAGTTACATTGTCAGAATTTTATAAATTCTCTTGAGTGTGATTATGATCTAAAATTTTTCTGAGAGATTAATAATTGCCTCAGCACTATTATATAAAATTTCAAAAAAATTCAACTTTTTTTGTTTGGTTAATCAAATCTATGTAAGCATTGAACTTCGTTTGTTATATTATATTTCAAAAATAAAAAAGAGAAGAACATAAATGGTATTGTGCCTTCTAAGAATTTTATAAATTCACTGGAGTGTGATCATGATTCAAAATTTTTATGAGATATTAAGCACTTCTTTATCACCATTCTGTAAAATTTTCAAAAATTTTGAACTTTCTTTTATTGCTAAAGCAAATCTATATATTGATCATGAGACTTTTATCAGGAGCCAGCACTGTCTGAATTTTTAAACATTATTTGAGGATGATCATCATCTAAAATATTTAAATAAACATTAATGTTACATCAGGACCATCCACAAAAATTTTCAATAGTTTTTAACGTGGTTTAGATAATTTTTCATTTTGTTCAAGTTTGCCGGTAAGCCTTTTAATAGGGCAGTAGTACTGTTCGAATTTTTAAAAATTCATGAAGTTTTATCATAATCTTAAAATTTTATGAGAACATTATAGATGCATAGTAACCATATAAATTTTTTTCAAAAGTTTATAACGTGGTTTGAACCATTTTGCATTCGGTTCAAAATTGCCGGTCAGCATTTTATCAGGACAGTAGCAATGTTTGAATGTTTAAAAATTCCACACACTTCAGAATTATCTGAAATTTTTATGGAAATATCAGATATATGTAAGGACTCTACAAAAAAATTCAAAATTTTTCAACATCGTTTATCCCACTTTTCTGTCATTGCAAAAACGCCAAAATTTCGGGTATTTCGCCCGAAATTTCGGGATTTTTCGGCGAAATTTCGTTTTTCTCGGTAGAAAACAAACCAGATTTGATTTTTTGTTTTTGAATTTCGAACGAGATTTGTCCGAAATATCCGAATTTCTGCGAAATTTCGGATTCCGGTCTAGGGCGATATTTTATCCAAAACGAAATTTGAATCCTTGGTTATAATACACCAACCACAGAGATCTTTGGTTCAGCCTCTTGCTCACGAGAGTCACTCCGTGAGATTGAGAGTTTGAGACTGACATTCGTCGGGAGCAAAATTTAATTGAGGTCTTCGCCCTTCGATTTTTTATTTTATTTGAGAGCAGTTCCTCAAGCCTTGGAAAAAATGAGTCGCGACTGGTCACCCCTCCCCCTCCCTCTGATTTCTACCCGGATTCGTCATCGGCACAAATGAGGTTTAGGAACTTGGGAAGAGCCCTCCCGGCTGCATTACAAATCATGGCATTGGCTTTCGAGATACCTCCTCTGCTCTGGTGCAGCATACTCTCGTTGTGTTCTTCTATCCAAGCAACTTGTTGGCTGCCATGAGGACACAGTGACACTTCATCTTCTGTCGAACCCTATGTGGCTGATCAGTGGGGTTGCCCCTCAGGCGATCTATGCCTCGCATGGTCGGGGACTCGAAGAAGAAGGTTGATTGGCACATCTGCTTCAACCTCGCAGAGCTCCACCGACGCTGAAAATCCTGTTTGGAGGATCGCTGCCGAGAGATCGATAGGTCAGAGCCAAAAGAGGCATTCTTCTCGTTGTTGTGGCCGGTCATCGGTGTCAACCGTCATCCAACATGCTAGTCCTTGCTGAGGTCACCCCTCCAAGGTATGTCTTGCTTCTAACACTTTTGGGGCTCTATAATTATAGTATCTGCTAGGGTCATCCGTGCAAATAGCGTGCTAGGGTCATCCGTGACACCCTTCCATGTATATCTAAAAAAAAGATTAACATATAAGGGGGTGTTTGGTACATCTACCAAAATCTGTGGAGTAGATGGAGAAGGGTATTACTAGCTCCAAAAATTTATGGAACTGGAGCTATGTGTACATTAAAATTATTTAGGTGGGTTATCTTGTTTACATTTTAGACTAAAAATATAAACTTAATTCACTTTATTTTAGGCTACAAGCTCCAGATCTGATGTGGAGCTGAGATCTGGAACTCTGCCAAATAAGGCCTAAATATCATAAGTTGACAAATACAACATCTATCAGATTGGAACAAGAGGTAGAGAGGGCATCCGACGAGAATGGAATTATCCCCCACACACCGATACCCGTCACAAAGGGTACGGTACAAGGCACACAATACCACGGGACCCCAAAGCTAGCTGTGGGATGTTGTCCACGTCTGCATCCACTATCATCCTCATGTACTGGATCATATGCTTGTCCATGTTGTCCCTATGGGACGAGCAAAGCATGACCTAGCCGAAAAACCGTAGCAAATACACTTCAAAGTGCTGGCGCACCAAGCATGCATGACAGTGGCTCGACTCCCCCAAATTCTTCGGCTTCATTAGCAATGGTCTCCTCTTACATCGCATGGTCGAAAGCGACTTTCTGAAAAGTTTGCGCCAACAATACTAGAGGCTATCCTCACTCCTTCGCCAATCATATGTACGAGCACCACGACTTCGACCCTTTCAATTCCACTAACTCTCAGTACGTGCACTCCCTTGTACGACTGCAAATACCGTGCAATTTCAGATTATGCAACTCATGGTCGAACGGGAACATGTAGTATAACCATCTCATAATGGTGCCACATGAACACTCCTCTGCACGTGACAAACTAGCCATCACAGTTGAAAAATGACCTAGTTCGACCCCCTTCTGCACCCATTCGTGAAACCCCTTCTCCATAGTGCATTTTAAAATATATGCGCTCATTCATACCTACCGAGCATATTCTTAAATTGTTGTGATGTACATGATGTAATGTCATTATGTTAAACAATACATAAGAAACCTAATGAATTTTAAAGTTAATCACACCATTATGCCTACATATCACAAAAAGCTATTCTACCCTACAACAAAGAAATGTTGCAAATATCAATAAATTTTATTTTTAATTCCATACTCGCGGACATAATTTTCACAATTTGTCTACCCTATCTGATCCGTCCTCAACCATACCTACACAACTATATATCTAAACATATCTACATATCTACACAAATATTACTGACCTATACAACTAAATATCTACAAAACTACAAATCTACAGAACTACGTACGTACACAAATACATATCTAATTATTTTAGTTGCTAACCTACCATATTTTTAAAACATAATCCAAGAAATACAAATTCTTACCTAAGAAATATACAGCCAATTCCTCTTCCTCTTCTCCTCCTTTTCCCCTTCCCCTCCCCCTTCCTATTCTCCTCCTCTTCCTCTTCCCCTCCACCTCCCCTTCCTCTTCTCTACTCATCTCCCCTTCTCTCCTCTCCACTTGTCTTCTATTCTTCTCTTATTTTCTTCTCTTTTCTCTTTTTTGGATTTGGATTGTTTTCTGATCCCCTGACTAGCTGCGCGACGGTTTAATGGGGTTTATTTGTCGCCAATTCAAATGATTATAGAGGGGGTCCTCTGTCGTCAATTCAATTGGCGACATAGGGGGTCGGTCTCTCTGTCGTCAATTGAAATGGCGATAGATGACCTGGTCGTTTTCCTGGCACTTTTATCGCCATTTCAAACGGCGATAGAGGTATATTTTTGTAATTTTTTGGTATATTATTTCTGTAATTTTTTTGGTATCTCTACTACTTCTAATTAGGAGTTGGTGGTGGTCCGTTCTCCTCCAGAGTACCTGATTTGTTGGATCTGACGTGAACGCTGAGATAGAAGAGGATTTAGGGCCTGTTTGTTTTAGCTTTTGATTCTGGATTCTGGTCCCAAAAGCAGAATCAGAAACAAACAGGTTGATTCTAAAATCCGATTCTCACAATCCACCCCACCCATATACACTAGAATCCACAATCCACTTCGTATGTGCTTTTGGATTCTAGCTTTTGAAGAATCAGCTTCTCAAAAACCACAATCCAGAATCAGATTTTAGAGAATCCAAAGCTGAAACAAACAGGCCCTTAATCCGATAATCCCACCCCTTCCTCTGATCTTCTCACACGCTCACGCAATCCGAACCACTCCGGTCATAATCTATTTCATCTCAAATCATTTTGACCCTGCAACACATCTCCCTCTCTCAATCCAGCGTGCTTAGCTCTCCCTCTTAAATCTCTTCAGAGGAACAAGCATTTCCTACAATTGAAACATAACTAAAGTTAGTGATCTTTGCAAATAATTTCTTTTGTCACAAATTAAGTTTCTGTTGCAACGCACGGGCACATGACTATTATTAAAAAATTCCCTATTTAATCCCCTTTACAGTCTTTCATCTTTGTCTCTCTCCCAAATAAAATTACAAATCTAGCCTCCTTCTCGACCGCAGTAGGTCACCGACATTATACTCATCGCAACAGACAAGCTACCACGGTACGAAAGCTCGACAAGATAGGGTACCGCGGTGCCAGAGCTCGATAGGTACCTGCCGCGGTACCGAACTCGATAGGAAGGTGGGCCTGCCACCTGTCGCGCTTATCAGGGAGCTGCAACGATGGATGAAGCCGCTACGGTGCCGGCGATCTGTCGCGGTAGAGTAACACAATAGTGTGTCACCTACTGGTGCTTTTGCGGTCGAGAAGATGATTAAATTTATAATTTAGTTGAAAATAAGACCATAGATGAGAAAAAAAATGCATATACAACAGGACCAAATACACCCGGGCTTCCGCAGCCTCCCCTCCTCCCTCCTCGTGGCCGACGAACGGCCCGGATAGCCCGGCTCCGCCAATCGCACAGGCCTCGCCGCCTCCCCTTCTCCAGCGTCCGATCTCCCGTTCCCCACCTCTCGTCACCGCACCAGCCACCGTCTCGTCTCTCTCTCTCTCTCTCTCTCTCTCCCCCTCTTCTCTCCGCTCCTCTCCTCTCCGCGCGCGCGCGCGTTTTTATAAGGTACGGATCGAACGCTGCTCACCACTCCTCTGTTCGTGCGCTGATGTCTCGTGTGCTGTGATGAATTCGTAAACCGGTGTGGTGCGATGGATCTAGGGTTTTGGAGGGCGGGCGGGCGATGGCGGACGGCGGCGGGAGCCACGACAGCGGGAGCCCGAGGGGCGGCGGCGGCAGGGGAGGGGTGAGGGAGCAGGACCGGTTCCTGCCTATCGCCAACATCAGCCGCATCATGAAGAAGGCCGTGCCGGCCAACGGCAAGATCGCCAAGGACGCCAAGGAGACCCTGCAAGAGTGCGTCTCCGAGTTCATCTCCTTCGTCACGAGCGAGTGAGTTTACTCGGTAGCGTAAATTTTGGCTTTCTCGAGCCTTCGATCGGGTTGATTTTGTTAGGTTTGAGTTGTGATTTCGCGCTGTGGTTTGGGCGGCGGCGGCGGTGCAGAGCGAGCGACAAGTGCCAGAAGGAGAAGCGCAAGACCATCAACGGGGACGATCTGCTCTGGGCGATGTCCACGCTCGGCTTCGAAGACTACGTTGACCCCCTCAAGATCTATCTTCACAAGTACAGAGAGGTAATCATGGCTCGTGCCCACTGTTGTTACTATAAATGTGAATTCTCTTGTTTTGTATACCCATCTCATGTCGCTTCTCTTTCTTCCTTGCAATTTTTGGGGATGGGCGGTGGTAATTGCAGATGGAGGTATGCGATCTTCAAACCTTCTTTTGTACCTTTGGTGTGCTGTTGTTTCATTGTAATGTTCTCCGTGAATGCAAAACTTTGGTTTTTCTTTCTTTGTGCTAGTTTATGTATAACCCAACAAACCAAAATTTGGAGGCAGAGGCATGTCCTCAGCCGATATATTCATTGTGTTTGCAGTGCAAAAGTAATGCCCCATGCTTCGGCACGAAATTTACATAACCTGATTTAAACAATGAGCTATGACCTATAATTAGACATAGTTGGAACTTGACAGGAAATGTACATAACCTTTGCTATGCTGTTGTTTTATTGGAATGTTCCCCATGAATGCAAATGTTTTCTTTTCCTTTTTCAGTCTTAAATACTCCCTCCATCCAAGTTTATGAGGCGCATTTTTTGAATGGTCTTGTCCATAAATATAGGATGTATTTCATATTCCAATGCAAATTTAGTGTGATGTTCTCTATATACCCCTAATAAATATTTGTCTTTACTTCATATGCTCTACATGCATGCATTGAATATAGTGCTTAGTGATAATAATTAAGAATAATCTAGTCATCATTAATATCTTCTTGCTCTACGTACCAAGAAGAAATACGCCTTAGAAACTTTGTCGGAGGGAGTATAACATGAAAAAAACAGAATTAGGAAGTTTGTCCTCAGAGGCTCAGCTTGATATATTCACTGTACTTGCAGTGCAAAGGCATTGCCCCAAGCTTTGACACGAAATGTACATAACCTGATTTGAATATTGAGCTGTATTCTTTAATTAGAGAAATTGGCACTTGACAGGAATTGTACATACCCTACTTTGAAGAATGCAAGGTTGTAAAGTAACACCTGAATCAGACTTGCATTCTTCCCTCCATATATATCGTGTACATGCTAGTTCTTGCTAAAGGAAGGTTTCATAAGTTCTCTCTAATACTTGTTACTTTGTTATCTATTGCATCTTTTTTTGCCGGACTGCTTTGGCTACCTCAGCAAGCTTGTCTTCTATCTTGTGTGATTGCTGCAAACGAGTTACCACTTTATAGTATTATTTGTATTTGCATATCTAAGATTTAGTGAATATTGTCATAGTTCTATTCCTGTTAATTCATGGTAGGGTGATAGTAAGCTGTCCTCAAAGGTTGGTGATGGTTCTGTGAAGAAGGATGTGATTGGTCCTCATGCTGGTGCCAGTAGCTCAAGTGCCCAAGGGGTTAGTATTTGTAACTTGTATTGCTTTCATCCCAGCAATGTTTGAAACTGACTTACTCATGTTCTCTTTAGATGGTTCAGCATGGAGCTTACACCCAAGGGATGGGTTATATGCAACCTCAGGTAACTTGTCATAGCAACATTTGTCAAGACAATGCTATAGTTCATCCTTGAAGCTAAACATGATACAAAACTGTAATGCAATTTTTGATAATTACATTATTTAGCTGACACTTCTTTCCCTTTACACACCCAGTACCATAACGGGGACACTTAAAAGTGAAGATACTGGCAAATTTTGGCAACTGTTATTGCTCTGCGAGGTAAATTTTTTGTACAAATAAGCTTGCTATATGCTGGGCAAATTTTTTTTAGGAATAAGTCCATTTTACATCCCTGAACTATGAAAAAAAGTCCAAATAACACCTCAAACTATAGAACCGGTTGTTTAACACCCTCAACTATCAATACCAGATCAAATCACACCCTATGGCAGTTTTACTTGTCTATTTTACATCTTCTATATATAATTAAGGCAAAAAATGATTCAGAATTTTGAAACTTTTTTGTATGATCCTAAGGCAATACTTATACTCCCATAAAAATTTTAGATCATTATCATACTCGTACAATTTTATAAAATTCTGACAAGGTCACAGTCTCAATTAAGGGTTTTCTAATTTTGATTTTTCTGAGATACCAAATTATGTTCAATTCATTTGGGAAATTTTCTATGTGATTCTAGGTGTTTAAAGATGACATCAGAAAAATTTCATATGTGAGCAAACCTGTACATTTTTATAAAAATCTAGCAGTGTTATTGCTATTTTTAAATTGTTGCTGTTTTTAATTTTCTAAATGTATTAAATGCTTTCGAATTTCCCTGATACTTTTTGGTAACATTTTGGAGGTCGATTAGAGTTTAATTAAATTTTATCTAAATTTTATTCTTGCATGATTTTGAACTTCAGATATTACAAATTAAAGCTTTTATTTGTTGAATCTTTGGTTTGTAACATCTGAAGTTCAAAATCATGCAAGAATAAAATTTAGATAAAAATTTAATTAACCTAATCCACCCCCATAATGTCTTCAAAAGTCTCAGGGAAATTTGAAAGTATTTAATACATTTAGAAAATAAAAAATAGCAGCAATTTAAAAACAACAATAACACTGTTAGATTTTTATAAAACTATACAGGTTTGATCATAATCTGAAAATTTTACGGTGTTATCTTTAAACCTTTAGGATCGCACACAAAAAATTCCCAAATGAATTGAACATAGTTTGATATCTCATAAAAATCAAATCATAAAACCCTTAATTGAGACAGTGATATTGTCAGAATTTTATAAAATTGTACAAGTTTGATCATGGTCTGAAATTTTTATGGAAGTATAATTATTGCGTTAGGATCATACAAAAAAAAGTTTCAAAAATTTTGAATCACGTTTTGCCTTAATTATGCATAGGAGATGCAAAATAGCCAAGGAAAACCGCTCTGGGGTGTGATTTGATCTGGTATTGATAGTTGATGGTGTTAAATAACCGGTTTTATAGTATGGGGGTTATTTGAACTTTTTTCATAGTTTAGGATTGTAAAATGGACTTATTCATTTTTTTTATATTAGGCACTTTGTTTTTTACCGGTTCTGCTTTTCTTTTAAAATATGGTTCCCCTCTACATCAGCACCTTTTCAACAAGGGAGCTTAAGATATGTTCAGCTGCCCGGCAGAAATTATCCTGATGCTTTATACATGTTTCACGCTTTTTCTTTAAACCAAGGTACATGTTTCACGCTTATTTTCTCTGATCTGACACAATACTCCTTTTGCTGCAGTGGTTATGTCTCTGTTAAGGAAGTCGCCCCATATTAGGTCCATGTTTATTGGAATGAAACTAAAACACCTGGAAAGGTGTTTACAGTTGTGATGGCTGCCTGTCAGATGTAAATTGCTTCCATGAGAATAGCTTCACCTATGGTTTAGTGCTTGTTTTTATCTGTATATTCAGAATGGTTCATCCATTAGTATTTTGGCAATATTTTGCATTCACATATTTGTATTAGGAAGCATAAATCTATTGCTAGCGCCCCAGGCTCGAATAATGCTGGTTTGTTTTTAATTCTGCAATGATCATGCCCTCTCGAATGTAAGGCTCACCAGATGGGCACTGGTCTGTCTTCAAGATGAGTGATGCAAGACTGCTGTAAGCCTGTAATATGCCTATCAGCTGGTGGCACCAGGCCAACCTGTACGAGAAGCTAACTTGATTTGACGTCAACCAGGTCCATGATACGTTGATACGTGAATGCCATGCAGAGTCAATTACAAGGGGCAATCACTTATATACCACTAATGTCTCACTGACATGTGAGCTTGAGCTCTACGTTTCACAATAAGTGGTATATTGTAGATGATGTAGTTATTGAGTGGTAACTTTCTCTAATTACAACTGCTGTTTGTGGCATTGACGCCGATGTCTTCTGGAGGTGCATCCACTGTTGGTCATGCGGACGGATGCAGTTGCTGGACAGATAGATGTCCATGGACTCACAGGCTGCCATGTTGTAGTATTGTGGCTGCACGTTTACAGTAGAAGCATGGGTGGGTCATCGTCTCAAGCTGAGTACCACAGAGGAGATGGCAATGGCACAAGTGCACAACCAGCAGTCATTTGGCCATGAACGCGCAATGAGCCGATCGACTGTTTGAAGTAGCCTGAGCTGCCATGGCGTTGTTTTCAGTCGCAATGGAAGATTTCTCTGTAGTCATCGATCCATCTTTCTTGATGTAATGCAGCAGCTACCAATCCAACATTATGCGCTACGATGAAGATCAAGGTTAGTTTGAGTAAGCTCAGTAACAATCAACAATTTACTTTCAATAATAAAAAATACTCAAACTCAAGTTTAGCTCAAATAAACTTGATAAAAGTTAATATATATATAGTAATATCTAACAAGTGCTTCATTCGTGAGCTATCCGAGCTCAGCTGAGTGAAACTCCGAGCTCAGGAGTGAGCCAAGCTAGAGTTTTTTTACCGCCCTAGTTGCCGCTGCGAGAAGTGCTCCACCGCCCGCATTGCATGGATTTGCTGACCCGACCCAATGTTTGGATAGCTTTTTTAAAAATAAAATGTTTGGACGACACGATCGGCCCGGAAAAAAGTTGAGGGCGTGCTTGCTTGGTGGTATTTCATTACCAAGTTTGAATTTAGTTTCCAACGAGCCGGATTTCTCACGCAACTGCAACTGCATGGTTACAATATACATGCTTCGAAAGATTTTAATTGTAGGGATAGCTACATTAATTCTCGTCTAAAAGATTTTATTTGTAGGATATAACTATACTAATTCTCTCGTCCAAAAGATTTTATTTGTAGCATAAGTAATACTCCCTCTGTTGATTAATATAGGGCGTGTTTTGGTTTGGCTCATAGACCAAGAGCAAGTGTGAAATCACTAATATGCCCTTTGAACCATTGTACAGGATGTTAGTTAATGCATAAAACAGTGGGCAAGCAGTTAATGCTTACATGGGCTTGTAGTATTAAATCAGCACGCAAGCATGCATGTATGAATTTGTACCGGCTCTTGCAGTTGCGCTTGCGCACTCAGTTTCTTAACAATTTGAAACAAAAATTTTGCTGCCGCTAAATCCTAATGCATTCGAAATGAAAATTTAGATGCCTCATGAATCCTAATGCCAAACAAAGATTTAAACGCCAAAACGTGTTATAAGTAGAAGTAATATTTTAGCGGCACAATAAGTTGTTCGATTAGCTCTGAGTGGATAGCAAGAAACTACGAAAGAAATACCGTTAGATCTCAATGAACTATTTCTTGAACTCGAACTAGTTGATGGTGTAAATGGGCAGGAGTAATTGTGTTGCATGTGTGATGGTATACGAGGTGAAATTGCATGCATGCATGCCTTGGAACTTCAACTGACAGTTGGCTTACCAAGGGAATAAATAAGGGCATTAGAGGAAACAAATCACCAGATTAGCTTTGAAAACTGTGCGCCAGCTGATGAGGAAAGGTAGGTAATTCACTTATACTTCAACACTCCTCACGTATAGGTTCCCTCAGGTCTAGAATGTGGAATAGAAGTGAACTGCAATTATTATTTTTAATTGCGCCAATCTAATAATTGCATCAATCGGGTTTTGAACTCGAGACCTCTTGACTCTGATACTATATTGAGTTGCATGCACCAATCAGTTCACCCAAAAGCTTAAGCTGATGAGGAAAGGTAGGTAATTCACTTATACTTCAACACAAGGGTTCTCAATATCTGCACTAATTCTCATAAAAAAAATTATTTGCATGATAATTGATATTTCCTGTTACTCTTTTTAGCCCAAATGTCCATGCACATATAACAAGAGAAAAATTAACGGTTAGTTCAAGTATAGCGGGGCAAACACGTATCCATTCTGCTGCTAATTCTACCGCTTCTTTACGGGCCAATGCTTCAATTTGCTCTGCATTGTAACCATTAGCTAACACACAATGCAGTGACATCAGCTTTGTCTATACCTTTCCACATCTGAATTTTGCTCAAAGCATCTAGGTGAGGAAGAGAGAAAATTAATCTGTATCTTACATGAGATACAGCTTCATCATGCAAACCAATGTATACTCTATATTAAAGAGGAAGGAATTGCGGTGCTCTGAGGCTATGTCGTACGCACTCGCCAGTTCGTCGCCCAATCGCGCGGGAGCCATTTTGTCGTCTCGATCTTCAGCGTTGCTGCCCGTTCCATCCTCGCTGGTCGTTGCGTTTGGGCCTGCCCGTTCGCGCTGTCCGCTTGCGCTCCTATTTTTTCGCCCAGCTGTGTTGGCGATTGGTTCGTGTATCGCTGCGCTGCTTACCGCGTGGCCGTCTGTTCTCCACTTGGGTGCCCATCCGACCGTCCGCGCCTCCCTTTGGATGGCGCTTAAAGCGCCGTGGCATCGGGGGCGGGGCCTCGCGGAGCCCTCGAGGCGACGTGCCGCTCTCCCTCCCATTCCCCTCGCGTAGCTCGCCGCCGCAGCTCCCCCCGCAGTCTCGCCTTCGCCCCCGTCTCCTCCCCTTCTTTCCCATCTCCTGCAGTTCCCGCCCCACCGTGCGTGCTGCTCTCCAGCACTGTGGCCTCTGCTCCCTGCGTCGGTGCTACCTTCTCAACCCGCACTGCACCGCCCCTCCACTTGGTCATGCCCCTCCCGCAACGGGATCTGCGACGCGCCGCGCTTTCAGACTTGATTAGCTGTTCCTCATCTTCGCCAGTTCTTGGCCTCATCAGCACACAAATCTGGTGGCCACGTCGCTTCTTCTCCCCCCACAATGGCTACTGCGCCACTCCGGTGAGCTCCCGCCCGCTTACCTCGCCATTCCCCTCCCTACTATCTTCCCCTCCGCCGCTCCTCTCCGCGCGCTTACCCTCGCCCTCCCCCTCCCGTCCCCTACCATTGCCCGACGTCAGTCCGAATTCAATCTGGTCACATCTTACCTTTCTTGTTTATTTGGGTTTCCTCAAGATTCATATTTTCTCCGCTGAGGTTTACATGTGGTTTCGGATTTGGGCTCTTCACCATATCTTCATTTGGCCCTCGGATGTCACTCTCATGTTTTTACTTGCTTTTCCTTTTCCGCGGCATCCGTGTCGGGGACGTCGCGCTCGCCTGTTCGTCGCCCAATGGAGGATGCGATGGTTGTGGCGGAGAAGGGGACATCGTATAGGTGCTGGGTGCGGGAGGCCACAGCCGGCGCCGCCCCTCTACACGCCCCCCGCAGGCTCGACGCCACCCACCTCGCTGCCAACCCCCTGCCCAGCACCCTTGGCGCCGTCTAGAACCAGGTCCGCTTCGTCTTGCTTACATCCCCGATAACGATAAAAGAAACAGCGAAAAATTTTGTTGCGTTCCTGGCTTTCTATTATTAGTAGTAGTGCCAACAAATCTGGATTAGATCGCTTTCGGATGCAGCTGGCACTTTAATGTGAGAAATGAATAGTTTTGTTGTAGTTTTCTTGTGTGAATCTGGAATCTGAATGGGAACAATGATATTGTACTTAAGCCCAGGAGGTAGTTCCCATGCTTACCTCGATCTATCCATGCACGGTCGCACGAACCCTTGGTAAGCACGAATGTCCTAGCCCCCACAGCCTACTTCCATTCTGTGACTAATATCAAAAGGGTAAATAAATGCACAGAGAAGATATTCGCTTTTTTAAAACCATAAACATGTAATCTCTGTGAATAGATTGCTAATTCTCCGCTGAGGTTTACATGTGGTTCTTGGATGGCGGGGTTCGTGCCTTGTGTTTCCGAAGTTGTTGGGTTCCCGAGTTGCCTAGCCTACTTGCCGCAACATCTGGAAGGATATATTTTTCATGCATTCATCGTTCCGGATTGATTTCCCCTTTTTCTTTTATTTTTCTTGAATTTGCCTAAATACAGTTTCTAGCTCCAGGTTCTTCACGGTTTTGTTACATTCCTTTCATTTTGACTGCATAGGAGTTTTGTGTTCTTGGATTGGGCTAACCGATCGCTCGATTCTTGAACAATGGATGCAACAAACGCGCATTCAAGTGCATCCGGAAGTGGCTGGTTCCCATAGGATGGAAGGAGCAGGCCATAATTCGGTTCTTGACGAAGGACGTAGCCGATCCTCGCCGATGGCCTCGCCACCCCAGCCTTTGAATGGGTATGTTTATTTGTGCTCTCTCTTGCTCAAACTTACATAGTTGTGTTGTATTGCTATACAGGATTTATAGAAAGCCGCATCCTATATCGTTCTTTTCCAATTGAAAAGTTGCACTTTGTAGGCACATGACTGCTGATTTGACAGTAAAGTTTTGGTCATTTTTGGTAGAGGAAATCTATGATGACTGAATAGCTAATTTTGTTTCTTGTCTGTACTCTCCTATGTGAAATGCAGATAGATGGCCTAATAATTAAGATTGAGCACCTCCGTGAGTACATTTGGAAGCAACTCAACGCCCTGCAGTAACAGAGATAGCTCCAATCGATTCAGGTCACGTTTTGTTTTGCTTCTCTATTTCTTCTGTCAATGATAGTCAATCATTGCAACTTTGAAACAACCTACCTAATATCACAAGTTTGTTAATGGCTCAACAGAGTTATGCACCCCAAGCCTTTACTGGGACCTATTGGGCTGCATTTGGTAAGGAATCAAATAAGCAGGACAGTAGCATTCCTAATATATATCCATATGGTTCCTGTGACGGTTTTGTTTAGCGTTAGCAAAGGTTTGTTTTTGGGGTTCGGCACTTCACTAATGAATATACTCGATTAACCATTATTGCTATCTTATGAGCGAACTCAAAGGAATTTTGATTATCTTGATGCTACAACCGATGACGATATTTGTGTTATTTTCCACCAATAGGGATTGCTCCCAGTAAGCTAGGGAAGCTGTGCCAGCTCTAATTTTTGCTGCTGCTCGCTTTCTTGATTTACCTAAACTGTATGACCTTAGCCACATATTCACGGAGAGACACGGGAATTTTCTTCAATCTTTTGTTAGCCTCGTGGTGTGCAAGATGCTAAAGATTTGTCTCCTTTTGTTTCGTAAGGTCAGGTGTTCTTTCATATTCCATTCCATCTCCAAGGTTCCATTCCATAGTATTGCCAATTCTTATGTTCTATATGTTCTGAAATGATGTACAAGAGGGTAAATTGAGACTCCCGAGTATATCGGCCTCTAACTTGATAGATATGTTTATAGTGGGTGCTTTACCACATTTTCTTATGAATCTATAAATACAATACAATGTTAGCTATTCTCCTTCTCTTTGTTGGCTTTCAACTGAAGGTAAAACTTATGTTTACAATGGGTATGGCAACTCTAACTCGATAGATATATTTATAGTGGATGCTTTACCATATTTTCATATGAATCTACAGATGCAAGGGAATTTTAGCTATTTACCTTTTCTTTATTGACTTTCAGCTAAGGCTAAAATTTATGTTTACAGTAGGTACTTTACCGTAATTTCATGTGAATATGTGAATGCAATAGAATTTTAGATGTTTACCTCTTAGTTGCCTTTCAGCTAAAGCTCAAATTTTGTATCCTAAATGATGTTATGACTTAACAGGTTAGTGCTTTGTAAGGGCAATACGGCAAAACCATGACATGTTTTTGGAATATAACAAATCAAACATTGAGTATTTATTTATTGCTATTAGAACGCATTAGCTACTCTTATTATACCTTCCGGTTATGCATTTTGCAAGACGCCTCTTGTGTTGATGTCTTTGATTCAGTTTCACTGTCTAGATTATTGAAACCCAATTAACTGCAGCAAAAGTTTAGCCTCCCAGCTTTATGTGATGTTTGCTTCGCAGTTCTGTAGAAAAAACAAATAAAGGAAAGCCACTAATGCAGGTGAAACAATGTATTTTGGACAATGTTTACTTCAGTAGATACAGCAGCCATAATAAGTGTTGTTAGTCTCATTAGATCTATATGGATTTTATCACAGTTTTCGTTTCCCTGTATCAGAATTGAAAATATTGCGAGATTGACCTTTTTTTAGTTTCTTTGCGACGATTACCTATCGTTGTATGCCCTGAAAAGTTCAATGGGTGCTGTGTAACTGAAATGATGTTTTCCACATGATGTAGGCCAAGACTTAATTTGGTTCGTAGATTCATGTCTCAAATCAAAGTTTAGCTATGTTAATTCAAATATTGCACCTTGCCTACTTTACTTACTCTTCATTCTTTATCTAGAATTAATCAGATCGATTCATGTTTTTTTACACTAAATAACATTTTACTTCCTGTGCTCTGAAGGATAAATGATGCTCTGCTATATATGACATAGTAGTGTAGATTTGTCAATTTAATTGTTCCTAGATAGATAACAGTACTGAAGCACTTTATCATCTATAATCTTCTTTGTCCCATAAGCACGCTTAGGTGAAATAATATAGCTATTTGCCAGTTCTCCTCTTTAGCGAGTTTCTGCTTGCCTTGATCAAATACCTCAACTTGGTTATCAGTGCAATGACGTGAGGTCTGACCAAAAGTTCCTGAACCTTATTGTTTGCATGGTATATATTTATCCATTATTTCTCTGGTACTACAATAGCAATATTTATGCTTGGAAAGTTGGTCTTCTGATGGCTCTCTATTTGGTTGCATGACTTTGTAGAGATCTTATTATGCCCAACGAAGATATCATGCTGCAGAACACTGAGAACAAAGGCTTTCATTCGTAGACTTTATTCAGGTTTGTCTGGTATTCATTATTTTTTTGGAGTTTGCCTTTCTTTTAATTAGAGCAATGGTTGGTTGTCAATGATTAGGGTCCTATGCTAGAATAGCTCTCTATATTATGGTATGGAAACATGACCAATTACACGAGTTACCGTTTGGTTTCTCCTAATCTATTTGTTCTCGAGGGGCTTTTGCACTATAATTTTCTTAGTGTTGACAAGTTCTGATTGGTTTGCTCTTGAAAATAATATTCTGACTTCTCCAATTATTGTTGTGCTAGCTTAGTTGACCTCAATGAGTTCCGGTTCCTTTGCTGCTGTTTTATCCAAATTTAGGACGTAATTTAGTCATTCCACTAGAGTCCAGTATTGTTTCCATATTTGATATGAACGCAAATATTTTTACTTATTGTACATATGGTAATAGAACTAAGGGTAACATCTCTATCCGCAGAGAGGATCCGCCATGCCACAAATTCGCCGATAACTCCTAGCTAGCTCATTTTGAAAAAAATACCCGAGAAAAAATGAATTTATATTTAAGTCCTCATACCTTTTTTTCCAGAAAATAACTGTCGGATCAAATTTCGCACGGCGCAACGTAGCGCACAATCCTGGCTAGTAACTTAGATACAACATGGAAAGGCATCGGAAGAGAGGTTATATTTATACATGCATTCTGTGGGGGCCACCGGCTTGGAAAGAGGGGATCATGGGCCCGCACCACCGTCGGGGAACCCACCGTCGTGATCACGTGTGCCTCCCCCGGTCTCTCCCCCTCTCCACTGAATTTTTGGGTGGCACTGGCTCAAACCACGGCATCCACGGCCAGATCCAGCCGGAGAGAGAGGAGGGGGCAGAGCCTAGGAGGCGGAGGCGGGTGGCGGCGACAGCCAGGGAGACGAGGAAGTGCGGCATCAGTGGTTGGGGATGAGAGAGCGTACGTGGGAGGAAGGAGAGCGCGATCAGTGCAGCTGACGATTGGGCCCGAGTTTAGTAAATAATATAAAACTAGAGATATACAGTAGGGTTTTGATAAACATCACCCTGATGTTTTCTTAGCAAAAAAACATCCAAATTTTGGAGCATTGGATCTGCGGTGAGATCCGTAAGACGTGAAGGGAGGTGTGATTGTGTTTTGATGAATGATTTGATACTTTGATCTAAAGGTCTAAAATTTAGATGTTTGTAAGAAACAAAATATCCGGATGAAGGCTAGACACTCCCCAGTACGTGGGTTAGAGCGATTGTATCATGTGTTTTTGCTAGATGGGGTGCAGTATTTTGGATATAGCTCTAGGTACCATACATCGTGATGCCTTTAGGAGATCGCCCACTAAGATGATAAAAGCACGTTGCCTTGTTCGTATGGAATGATGACGCAAAGCCTTGCATACTGGTCAGCTCGAATAAAGCGCCATCTACAGTAATATGAGAGAGAGAGAGAGGTTCCCCTATCCTCATCACGAGGACGGTAACTTGATTAGTCTCAATCCTCAACATAGTCTAATCTAACAAACATACGGGCTAGATCGTCCAACCTGTATATAGCTACAGTGTTACTATAGTGAAAAAATTGGTATAATAATAATTAAAAGTAATCTAGTTATTTTAACATATTCAACCAACTAACACGTGGGGCATGGGTGTTCATGGTATAAGTGCCCCGAATTACAGTTACCGTGGTGATTCGAAGCACCGCACATATACACGTCAACGAACGGTTTCAAGTGAAATAGTGAACAACAGAGATGCAGTTTATCCGTCTTTCCATCAGTGCGAACATTAAATAACTTAAACAAAACAACTGATTTCATTGGTCCTGCCGGTCAATACATGAGGCGCAATTCAGACAAACGAAACAAACGGCATCTAAAAGAATAATCGTAAGATCAACTATTTTATTTGAATGGGCAAATATCATAGTTAAATAAATGTCATGCCTTTCTTACAGCCTAGGTACAAGAAGGATAAAAAAAAAAGTGCGTTTTTTCATTTATAAGTGGTGAGGGATAGTCACTTGAATAAAATGTAAAAAGGTAAGAGTAGACAGAGCAAATCTACATTTCTATCTTTTTTGTTAGCGACTATAATCTGCTTCTCCGCTGGAGGCACTGTACGATAAACCTGCCCTCTACAATATTGCCGTAAGCTTACAATATCTCCTCCCCCTGCTCTGGCAATCTCAACCACGACTGCAGGCCGTTAGGAAGAAAGTCCGGCGGTCTGACAAAATGCCGTGTATTGGGGACAACCCATCTTGCGCGTGAAATTCCACCCTTGTGCTCCAAAAATTGCAAGAAATAAGTTTAATCTCTTTACGTGCTGCATTTTGCATGCATCAGTCTTCGTCGTCTGCTAGCAGGGCAAATGAAAATGGTTTGAATTTGTAGCCATCCCCATGGTAGAACTTGTTCATGAACTCCACCCAGTGTAGACGCAGTGCATGCAGGAAAGCGCTCAATGTTTCCATCATAAGCAATATAAAGGCAGTAGCAAAAACAAAAACTAGAAGCCCCACTAACTTCACGACAAGACTGTCGTACCTGTCAAACAATACAATAAATAATTTAAGTAGGCAACTGTTGCACTTTGAGCGTCATGCAAGAATCACAAGATTAGATGAAATCATGCATTTCAAGGTAGTCACATCAAAAGACAAACATAGTTGTACAAACAAAAAAGTTAGAATGCAGAGCAGACCTAATATATGCAAAAACTACCTGTTTACTTTGCCAAAGCCTGAAAGGACAGAAAACGAAGGATGGATGCTTACCCCCAAGCAAGTAGCAGCAGCTTCTCATAGAAGACTGTTGATAGCTCAGAATGTGCCAAGCTGAAATTAAAATAACATCACACGGAAGTGATAGAATAAGCAGAAATGATACTTTACAATAAAACATCAAGAATAAAACCTCAAGGCCCAAAGTCGAAGATATGATGCAGTATTTGAGACAGCACCAAGTACAAACTCAATGGAATGTATCATTTGATGCACAAATACTTCACTAAAATTGAAATCATCATGACGAGACCGAGCAGAGTCTGGTTCAGAATCTGGATCCATTTCAGATGTCCCAAGGAAGCGATAGGTGTGACCTTGAAACCTCTGCATCCAGGTATGGAAGATTAAAAATTCACTAGATATCGCAACCATAACCTAGTTTTGTTGCTTAAACATAGAAAACAATCCTAAACTTGTTAAGCTGATAGCATCATTTACGAATAGGGAACAAAGAAAGATCACCTCTTTATTCAGGATGATGCTACGTCACCGCTTTAATTTCATGTTCTTAAATTCAACAGCAACATAAAGAGCACTACACATGTAACAAAAGAATTGGCTTTAAAATATAGGGTTGTCGAACCATGTCTCTTTTTTCGTTCAAAAAAAAACCATGTCTCTTTTTTTTAACGAGGAACCTCTTTTCAGTTTCTTTCCATCTTTTTGTCTATGGGTGTATTCAGTAAAGCACCAATGTAATATTTAGATCTTTCGTTAGTAAATACAAGAACCAGAGCCAGCCAATCCAACTCTAACCCAATCTAAGCCTTGTAATTGCAAAATTCAACCAACGGTCTGTTTTTTGTCCTGTAAGCAGGCCGGTTTCTGGAACCAGCCAGGGTTCGGTTTTGACTTTTGAACCATGTTCCAGTTTCCGAATGGCAGACCCATCATCAACAATTCCTCCAGCATCTTAACACTGGAGGTTCAGATATTCTACTATACATTCACATGGTTGGAGCCCAAAGGTTCAACCTCGTTGTCACTGGGCCATACATGTCATGTTTAATTGTTGAAAAGGTGGTAAATCTTGTGTTACTGAAACCAGACCGGACCGGCGGTTCAACCGGAGAATACCAGAACTGAAACCCATTCCAGTCAGTTTTGCTATTGGAGCGCCTGTGCGGTGAGCCACTCTGAACCGGAGAATTTCCAGTTAAACAGACCGGTTTCACGCTAAACTGCTTGAAACTAGCGATTATCGGACCAGAGGTCAGAGAATCTTGTGCTTGAAGCAGGAATAGTTGTCAAAAAACATTGCACGGAGGAGGGTTTCGAACCCAGGATGTGAGGTTTGAGGACTTCGAATGCCTTTGCTGACCACTGACCACATGACAGTTTGTTCTTGCGTTTGGTAGACAAGTAACCATCTATTCAAGGAATACAGAACCAGCTGTTGTTGCACCAACGAACCAGCAAACCAGAAGACTGAGTGTGTCGATGACCGGTCTGGTTTCAATCTCTTACTGAGCACATCACAGAGCGTGTGCACAATCTAACTTTTTTTTTGTAAGCAGAGAACATCTATATCCTGGACATCTAGGAGTGATAAGACAGCAGATTCGAATTTCCATCCATTCTTTTCATAAACCAAAGAAGGTTTTGGATTAGGTTGCTAGGCCACTCACTCCGGTAGAATCCAACATCAATCAGGAAATGATGCCACCCTATGAGTTGTAACTAATAAATCTACGCATTATGCCATTATATAAAAGACCAGCCATGTCAATACAACACAAAGGCTCGCGGGGACTATGATAATGATTATTAATTTAGTCATGCAGTGTCAGGACAAGGCATCAAAAGCAAATTCTAGCTCAAAAAAGAGATATGTTTGTTGCTTTCCAAGAACAAGATTTTCCATAACAATATACCTCCTTATGAAGTTTCTTCAAGATAAAAGGCTTTGGGAAGAGCATCCATGGAACAGCTACAATAGCCAGAAGTAACAAGATTATCTGAAAGTGGAAAATTGTTAGGCTGGTATGCCAAGGATGATGCAATTACTGGAGCATTTATTTTGTTTTGTTAAAAGGCAATAGAACCTGGAGTTGCTTCTGACCCCAAAACAGTTGATTTTCTCCGAGATCTCCAGCAGGATCAAGGAACATATATATCATCACATGATATAAATCAGCTTGAGAGCCCGTGCACCACTTGATGAGAATCAGGAGTGCTAAGTAACCAAAGAGGCTATTCAGAAAAATCATCTGTGGTATGAATTGGTACCTGAGGAAGCGTATGGTTAAAAATATTGTCCTTTTTCTCTAATATCTTGCGTCGGAAGAAGAAAAGATGCGACGAAAATACATTACCTTATATCAAGGGCGTTTCCATGATACTTCGCATCAAAATAACTCAATGCAATCCCCAAATTCATCTGGGAGACACCCATCAGTATAGACATCTTCATCTTCAAGGAATTTAGAAAGGGTAGCTCAGACCGACTTCCACGCCAACTTGGGTCCACTCCAAAGGGATAAGGATCACGGACTTTTATGAGACCAGCAGTATGTGCATCGCTGAAGCACGCAGGTTGGATGTTAGATATTCAGTTATAGCTGAAGACTGCTTCCTTGACCTACCCTTGCTACCAGATGATAGACAAGAAGGTACAGCATTTCATCAAGTATCAGCCATTAATAAATAGAAACAACCAAGTGGATATAGCTCTCTGGACCTTTAACAAAATTGGCTATTACAAGGCATGCCCAGTAACATGAGGACCAGGAACTTTACTAGTCCAGATAATGCGCAATTGAAAAAATCTGAGATGATCAGTGCTACGGGTGCATATCATTATAAGATAGAGATATCCTCGCATCAAGAGCAAACATATGCGTATATTTACAAGTTATGTTGCATATAGCTCCTTGGTAGTTCAAAAAAATAAATGTGTATCAGCTTTCAGGCTTTCAGCACTTAAATGTATTTCTTATTTACAATACACATACTCAACAGTAGCTGCTTTTTGTGGTAAGAAAATACAAAAGGTACTCTTTAACCTAAACATATGGAATGTGCACAAGGAGTTGATTAACTAGCGAAGTAGTATCTGTTGCAGTATACTCAAAGAATAATGAACTACTGAAAAGAACTAGCTGGTGCATGTAATTAGAACGCCACCCCCACCCCGCTCAACCCCAAACAAAAAAAAAGTAGACGAAGAGGAAGAATGAGGAGAAGAAACCTGAGCTTAGTTGAGGTATATAACTGAAATAATAATTTTTCAGCATTAAAAAATCAAATAATTATAAAATGGTAAGTACAAACCTGCAGGTTTTTTCCCGACATTCATATGCAGATTTGCCAAATATATGGAATGGAACTGAGAAGAACTCGTTGTATATAAGCCCGCAGTATATTGAGAATAATGCCATCAGAAGAATAACATAACGCCCACCAAATGCCATCTCCATAAAGCTATCGAGCTTCTGAAATAAGTAAGAGGCCAGAGGTTAATGGAACAGGTTGAATGCATTAGTGCAGGCAATTTGAAAAATAAATGATAAATTGCAAAGTTAAATGTGACCAATACCTTCCAAGCACGATCAGATTTACAAGACATTCACATGCACAGAATTTGATAAATGGCTAAAAATGATAAGCCGATAAGCACTGGTGGAGTCAGAAATTTTTCACTGGGTCCCTTGCATGCAGAGATATTTCAGTGGATTCCCTCAACATTATAAGAGGGGTTTTCTAGACTCCTATGCAAATGGGTTCTCAAAAGTTTTCAGACAGAGTCCTGTGACACCACAGGACCCACATAACTCTTACCTCCATCAGCAATGTGATGCTCACAAAAATATAACTCATGATATTCTTTGAGGTCATTAACTTTCTTCATGATATATAGGGCTACAACTCACTTGGGTTTTTCCATTAGGAGCTTAATATTTAGACTTACAGCAGATGATATAGATTTAATACAATTCAGTGCTAGTAGTCAAGAAATAACATGATCTACAAATGCACTTCACAACATAGGCATATGAAATAGCATGATCTACAAAAACACTTCACAACATTGTTATCAAGTCGTCACCTAGGCGTCCAAGGGCCGGAGGCCGACCGCCATGGCCGCTCGCCTCGTCTGGCCGGGGAAAGGCGGATGCCTGGACGTTCCAAGCATCGCCCGGGGCTTCCATGCGAGCTCGGGCGGCGCGATTGGGCGTTGGGAAGGGGATAAGGGGATGGGCCGATGGGGTCTCAAGTCAGGCTGTGTTTGCTCTGCCATACCTAGCACATGGAGAGAGACAAGGGATCTCCGCCACAGTGCGCCACCACTGCCGTCGCCTCCAGCCCGTCACCTCTAGATCCGGTAAGCCTCCTGCCCTCCGCATCGGTGGCACAGCACCGGCGACGGTGGAGGTGACTGAGGTGGAGGGCCTGGAGGGCTGGAGGCGACAGAGGTAGCGGCGATTGCTGCTGTTCGCTGCTGGCTACGATTGCCGAGTGAGGAGAGTGACTGAGTGAGGACAGAGGAGTGATTGAGGAACAAAGGAGTTTATATTGATGGCTTTGATGCTTGGCTGCTGCTGGCTGCTTGCTACAGTTTGGTCGCCTAACTGTTGCCTAAGTGGGCGCCTAGTTGTCCAGGTGCCCTGGAGGCGAGTCGCCTCGCCGGGGCGCCGTGATAACCATGCTTCACAACATAAGCATTTAAAGAAACCATAGAGAATAGCATACCGCAGAAGGGAGCAAAAGTAAGAAGAAGAAAGACAAGACAGCGTACTGGATAAGGTGCAAATACCCTAATTATAACTGCACTATTCAAACAGTAGAACATAACATCTATACAATCTATCAACTATGCTCTTCTATATTAGTAACACACTTTAGTATTTGTATGCAATGGTTATACAAGAGAGAGAGTGAAAAGGTTCGAGTTTAGCCAAGAATACCTGAGAGGAAAGTTTCTTCTCACGAAGTATAAGAACAAGAGCTCCTAGTAATAGACATATTCCATGACCCCAATCTCCAAACATAACAGCAAAAAGAAATGGGAATGTAACAACAGAATATACAGCTGGATTTGCTTCTTCATATCGAGCAACACTGCAATAAGACAGATTCATGAATCATGATCAACTCACTGTGGAGGGTTCATGATGAAAATATCACAACATAGGGGTTCTCTTTCATCAGAAAATAGTAACCAAAAGGATAGAATAAGATGAAAACTTCCTACATGTAATCACGCCAAGTATAGATCGAGATAATTGCCAAGGTTTCATGAAGCAATCAGGCTTGTATGGTCACAATTCACAAAGATTAACAGCTCTAGGAAAACATTGAACACTCAAACAACTTAATCAATTAAATTTTAAAACAACTCCAGCTCAACCTCAGAACTATAACAACTGTCACCTGTCACCTAATGATGTGTTATCTCTTGCTCACCACCCCTCAACGCCAAACCAACAAACCCTTCAAAAGCGGGACAGCAAAGCCTTTGTGCGGAATCAAGTAGAAAGTACACCCAATTTAGTCCAACTACTTTGCTCATGATTTAACCCTCAAAGGCTCAAACACAACATTCAATGAATAAGTGGTTTATACATGGCTTCCAAAAAGGCCAAAGTGTAACAAACAAAATCATTCATGTTGACTTTTGTAACAAGGTACATACCCATACGCGTCAACGATCTCCTGGAAAGCATTAGTAAATTTATCAGTTCGGAAATATGTAGGCGGTGAGTCAATGGTGTCCATCTCATGAAATATTGTTCCAACTTGTGAGTTGCTGTGAAGTGTTACACGCTGCAAAATATCCTTGATCTGTAGCACAACTTAGAAGTAAGACACCTGTTCTAAAGGTTTTTCTAAACAAATGAGCAAAACATTATGACCTCCAAATAAATGTAACATTTCTGACCTGAGACTTAGCAAATATAGGACACCATCCTTCCCCAACAAGGCATTTCTTTGTGACATCAAAGTTCAGCATGTTTAATGTATCATATACAGCTTTCTCCTTTTTTACCTAAAAGGAACACAAAAAAGTTTTGATTCAGAAATCCACGTACAGACGTACTAGCACAATCAGGGACCACAAATTTTTAGGGATGACAATACGCAAATAGAAAATGAGAAATTGGTATTACTTGATTACCATGATTGTCCACCTCCATAGTTGCGACCCTACTGACTCAAGTGCTTTGTTTCTGTGCTGTATTCCAGCATCCAAAGTGACTTCTAGATCAGAGAGGTGTGCCGATACCTGCAAAAATTTTATAGAACATACTTCAGCAGATAGTATTAGGATATTACATTATGACGAGTAAATGATTGGCTCAAGTTTTTAGCAAATAATTCAGCAGAAAAAAAAACTACATGCATGCTAAGTGGTGAACCGTGAACATCACCCAGGCTATACTCAAGTTTTTACATCAAACAAACAAAAGATGCATGGTACAAAGTGTCTGCAGATTCAAGCCAAGATTTTTAGGCAATACCTCAATGTCTCAATCTATAACGCAAGATATATAGGAATTTTGGCAGTGAAAGAAATCTGTAAGGACCGAGAGCAGTCCATCACAATCCCATACAGGTGGCTTCCAATGCATTTGGAAACTTATGAGTTATGATTTTGTGAAAACTACAGTCAAGTCAATCTTTGCAATTCAAAATAAACAAATGAATTAGTGTGCTAATCATGGAATAAAAATACCTCACGGAAAATCTGTCTCTGCTTAACTGTCTCCTCGGGAACAGGGTAGCAACTTGCTCCAAATGAATTGCAAATCTTTAGTATCTTTGCTTTAGCCTGCTCCCCAGAAAAGAAAACTACGAAAACAGTTTTCACCACCTGTCAAAGTGAAATTGAAATGTAAAAATATTGTTGAGAAACTTTGGAGATTTCAAGGTACCGAATGATCTGTCACATGCAAAGATGAATTTCAGTACTGAAATATTCATTCATTTGCTATAGACTCAGGTGCAGAGGGAAAATAAAGTGAAGCTAAAACAAGCAGTAAATAATTTGAGGCAAATTTAGCAATAGCTACTCAATATACACAGAATAAGAAACTGCAAACCACGAATCAGACCTCTTCACCAGATATGGGGTCGGTAACAGGTTCCCCTGCAGGTGCCTGATTGAAAAACAAATTTCCCCTCGTAGCTCGAAAAAGCATCCTTTCAAAAGCCAATGCTTTAGACTTTAAAATTATCCCACTAACAAACCTCCCTCCAGAATTTTCAGAGGCCCCTTGATGTACTCCCTGAGAGCATTTTTGTGTTACAATTCAATGGAGCAATAGAACAACATTAACTTAATGATGAGAACTAAAATAAGACCTGTTCAAGCAAATAGGCATTTCCCTCATCCACTTCCTTGTCATATATGTTTTCATCTAGCTCCCGCTCAGCTGGACCTGCATGATTGTGAGAAGAAGCTAGGATGCCACCTGCCTGCAAGAAGTTATTTGAGAAAATATGGAAACAAACATAAAAAGGGACCAAATGTATTATTTAAAGCGTGGTCAATATTTGACTGGCATATGATAATAACTATGGTAGGAACTTATGATTGCCGGGCAGTGTTACAGTCATAGTTATTAAGCCGTCAAATCGAGTCGAGTCGTTGTACGGGTGACTTGTCAACTTAGACGACTAGTCCACAGTTAGTCTAGACTAGACACCAGAAATTACAGCACACTAGGTTGAGCATTCATAGCAGAGCAACACAGATCTCCATAAATGGAAGAGGAGGGTGAGGAGACGGATCAAGACTTAAAGACTAGGGGAGGAGACTAGAGAGGTCAGAGGAGTTGAAACTCACTACTTGGGGCGACCTCAGGCTGGCAACTTGGGGAGGGGGAGCACCCGGAGAAGGGATGCGATGAGAAGCAGTGCAGTGGAGGAAGACGAGCGGATGTCGGCGGCCTGTAGCAGCGGCGACGACCAATAGTGGCAGCGGCAGCTGTGCCTTTGGCTAGGGTTCTTGGCTTGCTGCCTCCCGTCCATGTGCTGCTCAAATGCTCAATGCCTTTGGCTGCTCCTCTTTACTTCTAGTCTCACTTCTAAATGGGCCAGGCCAAGCTCAATTGAGTGATTGAGCAGCTGACCGCCCAAGGCCCAACCTAACATGGGGCTTGGCTAGCCTGACAGCCAAGTCACGAGATTAATCGCGGCTACTCGTTGACTAGAAATCCAAGTCGCTCGGCTAGGAAACTAATCAAGCCAAGGTCCTCTAGTCGTGCTCGTCAATTAATCATCGATTAGTCGCGATTAATCGTGCGACTTGATAACTATGTTACAGTTCATAATTTAAACCGAATAAAGTAGCCACTCATCAGCTACAAATAGCATAATTCTTTGGCGGATTTCTATTTTTCCTGAATAAAATACCCTAGGGCTATCATTATTTTTCCTGAATAAGGTGTCAGAAGCATACTAGTGTGGATCTTTTATCAGAAAATAAATGGGAGAATTAATTCCATGTTTCAGAAGAATTGAGATACAACCTTTGACAAGACCAGCTTGAATTCAAGAAGTTCATTGTATGTCTGTTGCAGTTTCTCACTATTTGTATTCATCTCCAGCACCTCATGCTCATGCTCACCCAATTTTGCCTGGAAGAACAACAAAACCAACTGTTTATTTTTCCCTTATAAAATAGATATTATTTTCCCTTAAAAATAGCTATTTGGTACAGAAATAACAGAATCCCAAAGGAATAATTTTGTTATATAATGTACCTCTAGCTCTTCCAAATCAATATCTGGTTGTAGTGCAGGTCGAACAGAAGATTTAACACCTGCCTTGTTGATTTGATCACTGAAAAATCTTAGTTTACGTGACATTTCTGCACATCGCTTTACCTGCAGGGGAATCAAAACAGATTTATCAATATGAACCTACATAAAGAAAAGTTGCAGAGCAGCAAATCTTCTATTTCAGGTGGGGGCTAGGGATGCGGGAGTGTATCTGTGAGCACACACTAAAGGAAGCAATAGTTGAAATAATTCTAACCATGATCTCTGCGCCACTCTATTATATTATGCTAAAATGTAAAAGCAAGGACTTGCAAGGAGTGTCCCAATTTTCTGTCATCTATTGAAATGGTACATGGTTCCATTAATTCATCAGGTAGCTTCATTGAAATCGCATACTCATGATATTAGATACCAAATGCAATGAATATATTTAGTTCATTTCCCAATAAGAGTCCCAGTGTGTTCAACATGCTGCATTCTTGTTCAGCTATTTCTTTCTTTTCAAATGGTTTACAAAATTAAAAGGCAAATAGAAATAAACAGTTCAGTAACTGAATTCGACATATCAGACTAAATTCAGTTTAGCTGGCTCTATGGTTCACTTATTCCCATTGTTCTATAAAAGAAGAGGAAGTTATCGATATAATGACAATGAAATACTCAATCGATGATGCTTGTTTATACTAGTAGTTAACTATCATACTTTAAGTATGTTCATAATTTAGTTCAACTCCTTGAAGGTAGCAAACTTAGCCAATCATATATATGTCATTAAAAAAAACCAACAAAAACACAACAGATAGCAAGGCTAACTATGCGAGTTACTTTCTGTTCAATCTTTCCTGTCTTGCATTTTCATTATTCCAAAAATCTAATCTGATAGAGAAAAGGTCCTCCAAAATGTTTCTCAATATGATAATTTCCAAGTGCCTATCTTTTTTAAAAACAATAAAAAAGGTAACCATCTGACTGTCTTGTCCATTGAACAGGGCCAACTAAACGAAGGTGATATCTGAGTACTATATTAGACTTGATGTCGAAGCAAATATGGTACAAGAGAGGGCCTTTGCATAGTAGAATAGAACAAGTGCATGCAAAGTGATGTAATCAACATAAAATTAATTGGAGGAAACATAAGTTGCCATACCTGATTGACAAATATACGTTGAAAAGGACTCTTATCCTCATTCAACTGCAAAAAAAGGGATAAAAAAGCCAGAAATTGAACCAATATAGGAGTTAGCACTAACAAAAATAATGTCAAACTTTCTACGATAAAATCATATTATAAAGATTTGTATTATGACACCGTAACAACAAAGTCCAAAATAAAATTTCTCTTTCATCATATATGGGCACCAAGGCGAAAATAAAAATGGAGTCTTCCCAAGCCACCTAAGGGAGTCTTCCCAAGCCACCTAAGCCACTTCTCTTTCTTATTTCCTCATATTTCAGGTGAAAGCCATTAACAAAACAAATGGTGAATTTCTGAAGCCTGGTATCCTTCTCATTTGTTTCCTCAAATGGCATTTCAACAAAGACAATCTGATCATTGGTTATTTAGTTATCTTTTTACCCTCTTCTGCGCACCTAAATGCCATAGTAACGATGTTGGGAAATCAATTTTTCCCAAGATATTATTCAATCTAGTTAGCCATTTCCACCCTGCTCCTGTTACGGAACAATAAAAAGGAGGTGCTGAGGGACCAAGACACCAAATGCAAACCACTGTTGTTCATAATTACTCACTGAGGAAACCATCATGAAATGCAGCTACTCACTGAGGAAACCATCATGAAATGCAGCTCGCTATAGAGCAAAAACAACTGATAGGTACCATCATCGAAGATTCAAGGTCTATGGCATGTTCACTTACAAATGACGCCATGGCAATTCATCAGTGCAAACTGGAAAGGTCTATCAGATAGTACAGTCACAACATCAGGAAAAAACTTTCTTTTAATTAAGAACCTGCTCATGCCTTTCAGATAACCAGCAGTTATCACAAAAGGGTCGATTCAATTCCTTTTCACGTCCTTAGAAGAAAAAAAAATGTATTGTGTAATCAAAGTCAGCATTCAAAATTGTTTTAGACACACACACATACAGCAACTGGAGCAAATACATAATTTTAAAGACCCAACAATATTACAAAGATTTTCCTATTCGTTTCACTACACCAAATTCATCAATTACAACTTGCTAAACTACAAAAGTGCAAAGCATTGTAACTATCATGAATGTACCAGCAACAAAACGGTAAGCCACCTCCCTAACAATTTGTTTGCGTAAAAACTGGCCCAACATAGACGCCAGCTAGAGGATCGAAACAAGTTAAAGCATAGAAACTATGTTCAAAACAATTCCACAACCACACTCATCCACGCTTATCATCATTCATCAAAGGCTCTCGCGAACTCGCACATTGACCAACTCCCGTAAATTCAATGGTCCCATGAGACCGCCGCGTCTGTGGCCCCTTGTCTAAAACAACCTCGCACCCACTAACCAATGATCGTAGTCGCCCAAACCAGCTCAAATGAGAGACGCGCGGCAAACCCCGAGATCCAACGACACGCAGATCAAACAATGACAATCTGACCAGAGCACAGCCAAGAGCTAGATCCAGCGGAGCAGAGAGAGCGCGCGAGCGGAGCCCGGAGAGATCACGATTCACGAGGCTAGATCAGACAGATCCGGGAGGAGAGGCCGGAGGCGGGGCCGCGGGGGAACGATGGGCGACGCGCGCGAGGGAGAGAGAGAGAGACTCACGTCCTTGAACTGGAGGAGGCCGAGCTCGCCGAGGTAGGTGACGGCGAGGCGCGCGCTCTCGGCGGGGATGATGAGCTGCACGAAGCACATCTTCTCCGACCGCAGGTGGTCCATAGGGGGCAGCCGGTCGAAGACCCCCATCTCGGCGGAGCGCCGCCTCCCGAAGCTTCCAGGAGGTTCGGGAAGGTTCCGGAGCGCGAGGAGGAGGAAGGCAGTGGTGTCTCTCCAGATCTGAGGGCTGGTTCGGTCTAATTCTATTACTCTGTATTCTAAAGCGCAAGTGCCCAACTGCTGCGAGGTCAACTGACCCAATGAGAGGGCTCGAAAGGAGCCAAGGAGGCCACTGTCTGGCTGGCCTGTGGGCCATGCGTCCCTGGGTGGGGTCGCCCGGTTGTCGGGTCCGGTCGTGTCGCTTGGGTTGGATCCGTTTGGAATAAGCGATGGTGTGACGTGGGCCTATTGTGTCCTTGTGGGACGGGATATACGGGCTGGGTCGGATCCATTTGCAATCCGTGGATCAGCCCACTTGGAGATCTTTGTTTGGGAATTTCGAAACTGAATGTTGTGGAATGGCTTCCTTTCATGGCCACTCTCTGTTGAACCACGGATGGATTGATCGACTATCCAAGTCGAAGGGATCCTACGTGAATTTGTAAGGAGGAATTAATTGTGAAACCAAATGGTGTGGTGTAGGGCCTCCTTGATTTGGACATCGAGCCCGATCCATCTTGTTAGAAGGTTGCTTGCTTTTGTGCATAGCGTCTCTTTCGGTTTGACTCACGGTTTTCACAGAGGTGTTGAGCTGATTCAGTCGGTCCACATCCTCGCTATTTACAAAAATCTATTTGTCTAGTTTTTTATTATTATTACTCCTATGTACTGGTAACCAGCTGTTCAGCTTGATGGGTTTCTAATTTCTATGCGCGTCTACATGACTACATGGGTGTAGTAGGCGTTTCTTTCAGTGCTTAGGTGACAGCCTAGCTTGTAGTAATACAGAAGTTGCCAAGAAAGAACCGGTCGGTCACTCTCTTGAGAAGTTCAGATTTCATGTTTTTACCCGCATGATCACATGAACTTCGTTTCTTGTCCTCAAACAGGCACCGTATCATCATCGAGTCGAAAAGTTTGGGATTGGATGTGCTGGCCGGAACCGGCCCATCCGATCGGGCGATCGCGATCAGCCCATGAAAACGACGTGCGATTTGCTGCGACCAAGACTCTCTTAAGATTCAGCACTAGCAAGGGAGAAGATGGCGAAGGAGAAGACGAGTGATCAGTAGCCAGTGCAGCTCCAGGGGATCGAGCTGTAGCTAGCAGCGACCGAGTGTTTTAACGATCCAACAGCGAAGCCCTCGCCGCTCCTGACGTCGAGCAGAGGATTGAATGCAGAATAAATACGCCATATCTTCTCGCCATTATTTCGTTAGTTACCAACGATCGCAAGTTCGTAACACGAGCGGGTGCGTATTGAATGCACGCGAGGGCGGGCGAGCGAACGGACGGGCGGTGGACGGAGACGGGCTACCCGCCCGTACGTGTCAACGGAGTCCGAGCAGTAGATACAACGGCAAGTAAGTTAAGTACGTTATCTACCTGGCGACTGGTCGCTGCTT
Source organism: Otatea glauca (assembly GCA_036346275.1). Classification (NCBI taxonomy): domain Eukaryota; kingdom Viridiplantae; phylum Streptophyta; class Magnoliopsida; order Poales; family Poaceae; genus Otatea; species Otatea glauca. The sequence continues at coordinate 75,104,347 of CM070711.1, forward strand.
GGTGTATGTAGTCGTGTGTACCGCAATTTTTTTTCCGGCTTCTTGGCTCAATTGTTTTTGCAAGATTGATCTCTTTTCAAATGGAATTACAAATATGCTATCTTTTTACCGCGGAAGTCACTTACGAGCTTCCATACTACGATAGGTACCTATTATCCTCCCTAACTACGGCAGGTAGACCTATCGCACTCCCACAGTATGGCAAGTAGACTTGATACGGTCTCATACCATGAAAATGACACTTGTCTTCTCCTGACCCTTCCGTAGTCGAGAAGGATGTTAGATTTGCAATTTCGTTCGAATAAAACAAAATTTGCAAGAAAAATTGGCCGAGGAAAAAAAAACTCAGACAATAGTATCTCCGTCGTTTATCTAAGGTTAAGTACAGTCTTGACCTTCGATATATGCTGCACCGTATGCGTATCATGAAATCAACGGCATATATGGGAGCGGTCAAGTCACTGCTACAAAAGGGTTAATTAGACATGTCATCATTAATTGTTTTTTACGAAAATCATCTGTGAAGAGGCTCGGACATATCGCAAACGATTTTAGCCACAAACCATCTGTGATGAGGCCGATAACATCATAAACAGTTTGTGGCTAACATCATCTGTGATGAGTACGACATCACAGCCGATTTTAGCCATAAACCGTCTGTGATAACGGGCTCACAGACGATTTGTGACTAAAATTTTCTATGATGAGGTCGATAACACAGACACAAACCATCTGTGATGATCGAGCCCCAGCTGTCAGTGAATACTTCGGACTATCCAGCTGTCAGTGAATACTTCGGACTATTTAAACAAAACATGCATTTCATATATATAAGAACTAGCTTCTTGCATGCACCACAATATGCAAAAATTTCTCTACAAAAGTTCTTGATGGAAAAGCCTAGCTAGTTTGGTTCTCATCGTCGTTGTCGCTGCGGCCATCAGGGTCTTCGCTCGAACCTGCTCTGCCTGGGTCATCTTCCAGCTTCCCGGCATCACGATAGCCCGCCGACGAGTCAAAACTATCGTTGTCGTCGGAGATTACAAGTGTGTTTGCGTAATTATTCTAGCTCTGCCTTCGTTCTCGAGCAAATGTAACAGGAGGTAGAACACTAGAACCATGTAAAAATGAGTAGTAGATTTCACTTTGGGCAGTGGGTTTCAAAGTCGTTTGCTTTTCTGATTTAACCTAGAAATATACATATCCAGTTAAGGTGAGATATGATCGGTCCGTGACCCCTCGACACCAAAGGCGTCCTTGGGGTGATCTCGGGATAAGCTTCATCGTCGAGAGGGAAACAACCCGGATCACCAGCTAAGGCCCCTAAATGATCGCTCAGTGATAAAGGAGGTGAGGGTGCAAAGACAGCCAGCTTCTTAATCGTAAAATGCTTGCACAAGTAGCTGTATCAAATCCAAATAATCTTTACACGATTTCCAATAAAATAAAGATCATCAATTAAAAGCAATAGTCATATTTCTAATCCTCCAAGCTACCATCAAATAAAGTTGACTACATATTTGATCCCTCACTTAACCAAAATTGTAATAAAATACAAGAAGTAGGAGGGGTTTAATCATGAATCCATTGATTCTTTTCTTTAAAACTTATTACTTACCACTTTTTTATTTGGATATGGGGTTGAGGAGAGGGGCTTTAGTCTTTCGTTCCCGTCATTTTGCCTGTACGCGTCTGCTACACGCGCGCATGCATTGCCTGTACTCAAAAGTGTGATACTTGTCGTGTTACTGGCGCGGCCCGTATAGTTAATTTGGTCTCCATGTATTGTCGCCCGAGCATGTGACTGCGCTGTTAGGTAAACTAAATTCAACTAGTATAGTGTCTGTGCTAACGCTACGACGATAGTATCCCGTTTATCAATTAAATGAGAAGATAAGTATGAATACAACACTTAATAATAAAAGAGAAATTTAGAATTTGAAATGAATTTAAAAAGAAAAACGGAACTAAATGGAGGTCGAATGGGCGAAAACGGGCTCCCAAAAGATTTTAAATCAAGAAAGAGAAAGAAAAAAGAATTTTCTGATTTTATATTATTTTTTGCAGCTTCTACATAGAGCACAACAGGCTCTCTGGCTTAACCAGTATGAGGAGGAAGGCGGGGTGGCCCACGGTCGCGATGGGTAAACCAGACAGTGCGCGAGATCACTGTATCGGCGCATGGGAGGAGTCACGATTGCGGTGAATTTCACGGAAAGATGACGGTGATGGCTTGGGTTACCTCCAAAATCCGCGATCTTTACAAGAGAGAGCACTTGGGATTTACGCAATGCGATGGGGTGGAGGAGAGCTCACGGCTTTATAGCCCGAAACAAGTATATTTATGGAAACCATAATTTGGGATCAAATCAGTTGGGAGAAAATTTTGGCAATAGAGCTGAAATTTGGAGAATTAACACCATAGATGGAAAGAGGAGATTTGGTGCGGGATTGATGGAGCTTTGGAGCTTCTTTCTTGCTTTAATGGAGGAGGAAGAGAAGAAGCTTCTGCAGTGCAGGCTACTGACTAGAAGAAGCTACAGTGAGTTGCCTTCATTTTTTAAATATAGAAGGATTTTTGAAAAGATAGCACATTAGATTAAAAATTTTAGAAAAATTCTCAAAAACTTTCAATTATTTTGTACTTAATAAAATTATTTTCAAAAAAATTAAATTATAAATTTGCCGAGGCACGACGGCCAGTGAGGTCGTGACCAAAGAACCTCGCGCGTGCGTAAAAGCCACCGATGGCGGCCAGTGGAGCCATTGCGGACTGCGTTCTCCATCATACGCCCCATCTCCGGTTCCTTTTTCCAAAGACGTAATGTATGGTCCTTTCCTTTTCTAGGACGTTTGTTTCCTTTTCTTTGATTTCAAGACGTTTGTTTCCTTTTCCTTGTTGATCTTGGAGGTGAGGAAGGTCATTGTAGGCCACACGGATGATTTTGGAAAAATATGGAAAAATAAATGCGCTCATTGATCATTGGATCCGCAAGGAAAAAAGATAAAATTAAAAAAGGTGCTCGACATACATTGGTTCCGCGAGAAAAATTGAAAAAATTAAGCGGCACTCACAAACGTTGGTTCCTTAGATAAAAATAAAACAAAAATTCAACGCTCTCGGTACCAAATTAGGCTCTATGGGGTTAGATCCGTAAAAAGTCTCGAGAAGGGTCATATTCGGAAAAAATACGATCACAATGCCGGACAATAAAAATTCAAGTCTTGTTTCCTTGCATGTGGATCCTCCCTGTTTATTTCCTTGTTTGATTCACCCTCCTTCCAAATATGTAGTACGTACAATTTTGGTCAGTAAAAAATTCAAGTCTGGTTTCCTTGCATGTGGATCCTCCTTATTTATTTCCTTGTTTGATTCGCTCTCCTTCCAAATATGTTGGTGGGGGAGGTCTGTTGTGGGCCACAGGGATGATTAGACACACTAAATAATGGCCATCGGATGTGGGTGAGTAAAACTGAGGAAAGATCTGAGACGTTCATTTTGATGAATGCAAGTTTCTGAGGACGTTTTGGTGGGTGCACGAACATTGAGCCATCTCTAATGAGATGCATTATTTAGGTTGGACGTAAGAAAAATTGCTTAGATGCATTATAAAGGGGTATAGATAATTACTGTTTGTTTTTTCGATCGTATTAATTAGTATTTATTTATATTTTATTTGGTAATATAGTAGTAGTAATATTTTTAACAAATCAATAATCAGATCCGTAAATATTTTTTTGTTTCGTACACATGGGCCCTCCTCCGCATGCAGGGCACTACGATAGGAACGTGTAGATCTGCCGTACGCTGTCTTGGCAGTAAAATGTTTAAAGCACGGTTCACCGTGGGTATCATCTGGTGATTTTTCATCTTGTGTCAGGTGGGCTGTATTTGCCGATCACCACTGGAAAGTATTACTAGCACGTCATGCTCTTTTCAGAAGCTTTTACCCTTTTTTCAGAGGCTTTTACCTTTGATCGGGGACTATGCATACCGACCCTTGCTGCGTGCGGTGCTTTACATACTTTTTCTATGTTTCGGTCATACTAATAAAGCAGCGCTCCGATTGCCAGCATGGATCATTATCCAAGATCAACAACCTCAGCGCGTGTGGCTGAGCCCAATGGCGATATCAATATCAAAAAAGTGTTGAAAATCTCACAAAATATCGTGAGAGAAAAATCAAGTGCGGATATGAGGATTTCATTCCCTTTGATTTTCTCCCCACGAGAGGCCTGAGCGCCGAAATGATTGTTCTTCCTCTCGCTGTTCTGTTCCCTGCAGCCTTTTGAAAATTCTCACGACTTGTACCCTTTCCTCCTTGTTAAAAGAGCATGACATCCTACTTCCCTGTGCGGATGCCCCTACACCTCTGTCTCCCCTATGGCAATGGCCTCTCAAAGCACGATATGAAGGCCAAGCTACCCGAAGGAGAGGAGAAGAAACGCATCTTCCAACCCATTCTGAGCTCCTGCCCCGGATAGGTGAGGTGAGGCTGCTTCTTTCACTTCCCATGTCCTCAGCATCTCACATCATGCACTGCATGATCCATTCAGCCCCGTTGGAATTGGTCCAAAAGGGAGGAGTTAGTTTCGCTACTCAGCGTGCATTCCTCAATGGAGTGATCTCCAGTATTGTTTTCCTCTCGTATAAGCCCAGGTCTAACACCTACCTGCCTAGTTTGTCTGACAAGCTTCCTTAATTATCCAGATACAAGCTGTAAAGCTTTTGGGTTATCCCCAAGCCTTTTGAGTTTTGTCTCATCGCCACCAATCATCTGAATCCCCGGCGCATACATGTATGTAGTTATTCTGAAGTAAGAGAGGTGCTTCCATACTTTTATTTTTTACAATTGCACAAATATTAAAGTATGAATGAATGATAGATGGTGATTACTTACCCCTTTATTTGCTTTAAGATTTGTGTAATTTATATTAGGAGAGAAAGTATTGAAGCACTGCTCAGTAAGTAAACCTTCCGTTTTTTTTCTTTTGGCTCTTCGTGTTCTCGTGTTCATGGAAAAGGAGGTGTGTATTTGGGTGTAGTTGCCATCATGGCTAGCTCAAACTACTTTTGCACCATGCATTCAGCAGTGTGGAGTATGGACGCCATTGATTTTTTTTGGGGGGTGGGGTAGGGGGGGGGGGGTGTTGAGTAAGGGGAAAGAGAGCAAACAAAAGGGGAAAGCCGTGGGGTGATGGACTCTTGCTTGCTTCAGGCCTACCTTTCTCCAGCCTTAAGTTTGGTGGTTGTAGTGGTGTGTGTATAATGTGTAATCTTCCAAGGGACCATGCAGGCTTCTAGTAGTGATCATGAGAGCCGTCACCGCCCGTGGCAAAGCTTAAATAATCGGATTGCTCACCCCCTCACCATGTGTCTCCCAGTTTAAGGATGCCGATTAGTATTAAAACAACACTGCTCCTCGTGGCTGGCTAAGTGGTTGGAGTGCTAGATAGCTCCTCGTGGCTGGCTAAGTGGTTGGAGTGCTAGATAGCGCCAGATTAGACGGGCAAGCAAGCAGACAACCATGCTGCACTGCACTGTATTGTCATTATTTAGTTGCTTTGTTCATGTGAAGATACAAAGAGCTCCCTCCATCGCCATAGCGTAGCTTCTCGGCCTCTCTCTCTCTCTTCATCTCTTTCTTGAGAGAGAGGGAGCTGACCATTTTATTTTTTTGTCCCGTTGCAGCTTTCTTTCTTGTAGGTGTTCTAGTGTTGGTGTCGCTCTGAATTCTGAAATACAGATATAGCCATGCAGACAGCCAAGACAAGGTTTGTTTCGTTCCATCCCCTTCTATGCTGAATTCCGCGTGCCATTTGATGATTGCTGCATGCATGCATTGTTTATTTCGCCATGCATCAAACCCTGTGATGTTACATTCTCCTCTCCATCCTCAACCGTTGAATCGGGATTTAGTCAATGTGCATGCATCGGTTCTCTTACTGCAAAACTTCTCTGGTGATCTGGTCTTCAGTTTGGCTACTAAGCCCATGTTACGAGTTATATCAGCAACTGAGTATCACTGCACAAAAGTTCACAGGCAGAAACTCTTCACCTGGATGGAGGTAGTACTGCTTATACCCTCTTAGGGGAGTTAAACACAGGAGCTATCAACAGTTACAGCTGCAGCGTTGATTCTGCTAATTGCGATCTGTGACATGGAAATACGCGATTGGGCTGCTCTAAACTACACTTTCCTTCTTTTCACCGTCTGTCTAACTTTTTTTAATTTTTGGACGGTCTGAGATCTCTGAAACCTGTGAAACCTACTATATCGTCGGAATTAATTCCAACGGTATAGGATTCAATAGTAGAGCTCTAATTTTTTGAGCCAAGAAGAGACCAAGATTTCAAATCAAGGTGCATGTGACCGTGACTGTTTGCAGATAGCTCCATGCACAATGCCTGTCTCGTTCTTGAGCTCGGCGCCGAGGAGCATTGGCCCACTTGCTGCTAACCACATCTGTTAAGCTCCCTATCCCCTCTTTTGATCCCGTGCCTGCGTAGCGGGAGATTAAGTTAATGCCGCTGCCCTTTTCTCGGTTCCTGTCTCGCTCGGTTGCTCCCACCCTTCACTTCTTGTCTGCCTCTATGCGCCTTTCGGCGTCGGATTCTTTGTTCCCCCATTGCATCTTGTTTCTTTGCATCTGGTTTGAGCTGAAATCTTCCCCCATTTCGTTTTTTCGGAAGCGGTTTCAGAAAGAAAAAAATCCACTATTCTGTAGTTCACTTTCTCATCAGAAATTTGAATTGATTCTACTCAATATTGGATTCAAGTCTCCCAAACAAAAGAGTTTTCTTTTGGCTACACTTGACATGAAGAGAGGCTCTGGAATCTTTTGCCTGCTGTAATAATGCTATCCTTAAACAAAATGCATTTTCTCAAGTTATATTCCAGCAATGCAACCAGGAGGTAACGACGTGCTTTAGAGTGAGCTTGTCACCCTTACGATTTTTGCGGTTTCTGATTCTGCTTGATTTGTTTTTGGCATGAAGGAATGGCTCCGTGGAGCACCCTACTCGGGCGTCTCCCCAAGGAACCAACAAGACGAGCCGGCCGACGAGGGTGGCCTGCCCGGACTCCATCGCCGATAGGCCGTCGACCAAGTCGCCCACCGGGCGAAGTCTGAAGGTGGAACGCCGCATGACGATGAGCGCAGAAAGAGAGGTAATCGGCACAAATCTCTCTCTCTCTCGTAGACTTTCAGGACCTCTTTGATTCTTAGGAAAAATGGTGGAATAGGAATCTCATAGGAATAGCAACTATTCATCCATTTGATTCATAGGAAGGGAGCAAAGAAAAAATGTAGGAAAATTTCCTATCCTATTATTTCAAAGGAAAACTAACATCCACCAAAACCTCTTCTCTAGCTATGCAAATTCCTGTGTGTCAAATACTCAATCCTACAAAATTATTTTATTTTTCAATCCTTTATTTTACACATACATTCCTATCATATTCTCGTGTTTTTCTTATTCCAACGAATCAAAGAGGCGTATTGTCATTTGGTAGTAGCACATCGGTTCTGGCATATGAAAGGAAATTTTGTCCAGTATCTATCCGAAGTTCGTTACAAGTATTTAAAAGATCGTTAGCTGTTCTTAAATGCCACCGATTTTTCTTTCTTTTTTTTCTACTAGCATCATTTTGCTGGGATTTGGCAATAACCATAGTATCTTTCTATGTTGGCACCCTTTCAATTAGTACGGGTAGTTGGCTCTTGTTCTGTCTCCCTCTTGATGGAGCACACTGTCGAGTGTCAATTACACTGAAACGGACAGGTGGAGTATTTGGTAGCTAAAATAAGTGCTCCGGGATATTAATTGCTGAGAAGATTTCAGCAAAGTACTCCTCCATTGATGTTTTTTTGCTAAGTAGTAGGAAACAAGTCAATTAAGATCATTAACAATTCTCCTAGTAATCATGAAGTGGATCAACCGAGCTAGTGCAGGTTAGGTAGATTTGGCAAACACTGAGGTAACTATTGTTTCAGACAGGGAGGCCATAATTGACATGGATATTTATTCTCTGTACTGATGTATCTGACAAACACCTAGAAGATTAGGCAAGCTCATTAAGAACATTTTGAGAGCACGAATATTAGTTCTTTCTTTGGTCACATAATTCCTTTTTTTTCCTTTTAGCCAAAGGTCAGATAATTCTTACCAGAATTATAAACTGGATAGCAAGATTACTGCCAACATCTTGGCAACTGTGTTCTTGTAAGGGCACTACGAAAAAGGAAAACTATCAGCAGCATTGTCACTAATCTCTCTGCTATGCATAACATGAAAGCAAAACTATCAACTGAGTCCACCAGAATTATGTCGCGATGGAAAGGAGGGAAATCTCAGCTTTAAAATTACCACGGATGGTAATTCATGGTCAGGAAAACAATCTTACCCAATAGGGCCAATACCGCTAATCCCTGGCTAATCACGAGCTTGCTGATTGGAGTTCGGAGACTGTGGAACACCACTAATCTTGTCGGCATTTGTGTTTTCTGTGGAATGAAAACACCAGAAAAGGAGGCCACCGACGAAGCTGTCGGAGCTGGAGTCCCAGCTCTCGCAGCTGCAAGACGAGCTCAAGAAGGCCAAAGAGCAGCTACTTTCTTCCGAGCTCTCCAGAAAGCGGGCGCTGCAGGTCCGCGACTCCGAGGAGCAGCTCACCGAGCTCTCCTCGGCCGAGGAGGCCCGCATCCTCGAGCTGCGCCGGCTGTCCCAGGAGCGCGACCGCTCGTGGCAGTCGGAGCTGGAGGCCATGCAGAAGCAGCACGCAGCCGACTCGGCCGCGCTGGTGGCGGCCATGGGCGAGGTGCACCGGCTCCGCGTGCAGCTCGCCGCCGCGGCCCGCGCCGACCGCAAGCAGGACGTGGTGGATGCGCTGGTCACCATCGACGACCTCAGGGTCAAGCTCAAGGCGAGCGAGGAGGCCGAGACGCAGGCGCGCGCCATGCACGAGGAGTGCAAGCAGCAGCTAGAGGCGAGCCGGGCCACCATCGACTCTCTGCTCACCGACGGCTCCAAGCTGATGGACTCCTTCAGCCTCGTGGTCACGGAGCTCGAGGAGTCGCGCGCCAAGGTCAAGGCCCTCGAGGAGGAGATGGCGGAGACATCGCGAAAGGCCGGCGAGCGTAGTTGCAACTGCTCGGACCCGGAGGCCGCCAAGCTGAGGTCGGCGTTGGAGTCCGCGGAGGCCAGTTTCCAAGAAGAGAAGATCCTGAGCACCGTGGAGACGCAGTGCGCGTACGAGCTCATGGACCAGATAAAGATGGAGTCCGACCTACGGCACGGCAAGCTCGCCGCGGCGCTCGAGAGCGCCAAGTCCGAGGTCGTCTTCCTCAAGGCGAGCCTCTTCGACAAGGAGTCCGAGCTGAGGCGCGCCGTGGACGCGAACAAGAAGCTACAAGCCGACACGAGAACGGACACCACGGTCGACGAGCCGAAGGAGCAGCTGCAGGGCGCGCTGCAGGAGAACGGGCAGCTGAAGCTCCAGCTGCAGCAGTACGAGTCTGATAAGGTCCCCGTGAAGACGGAGGCCGACGTGGCGACGGATGCGGCGAAGAAGGGGGGTACAGAGGCCGAGCTGAGGCGGCTGAGGGTGCAGGCCGAGCAGTGGAGGAAGGCCGCCGAGACCGCCATGGCGCTGCTCACTGTCGGCAAGGGCGGCAACGGGAAGCTCGTGGAGCGGAGCCAGTCGTTGGACGGCGGCAAGTGGGCGGGCTCGTGCGACGAGCTCGACGACGACGCGGCGGCCAGGAAGAACGGCAACGTGCTCAGGCGGATCAGCGGCATGTGGAAGAAATGAGACTGATCACTGATCAACTGATCAAGCAGTAGCGTGGCACGATCGTAGGGAGTTGTCCATCTTTTCCCGTGTAATTCTTTTGCCGGTTGGTGTGGTATAAAAACATAGGATTGTTGTACTGGTTGTGGTAAACGTGCTCACAGCTGTACGCCTGTACCATACATGGTATAGGTATATGAAGTGTCAATTCATCGAGGTGTGAAAGGTTGGAGTAGGTTTTTTACTTCGTTAGTTTAACTGGACATTACGTATGTTAACCATCAACAAGTTCCATTGATTCTGATTCTTCCTGATCCACTGACGAAAAGGACATGCATTCAACTTCTCCGACCTACTGTTTCTATTAGAGTGCGAAAAAGAATTTTCAGGCCGTCTCTTGTGCTTAAGCGTTTCGGCCCATTTTGGTCCAATTTGAGGCAACTTTCAGCCGACATTGACCAGCACTAGAGTCATGGCCCCCCTAACTTTTGTATCCAGCTCCAACCAATCCATGGAATGCCTTCCAAATGAAGCACGTTATGATTGCCAGGCTACTAATGCTCCATGATCCATCTTTCACCCGATGAAAAAGCAAACGCACAAAGCACAATGACTCTGCAATCAAAGCAACTATCACTGTGCTTAGCTTCTCCAAAGCAACAGCCATTCATCCTTTTGGCAGGATCGCAGCAGATGAACCAGGCTCAGGTTGGTCACTTGGTTGGACTAACGTAGCTCCGGTGTTCCCAGCAAATTTTGTGCTACCGGTGTTTTGACGTGTAGATCAAATTTATATTTAAATTTGTGTAATGGCATACTATATTACACCCTATCTATATATATTTTTGACAGATTTTTTCATAATCATCTGAATCAATTTTCAAAGAGTGGGAGCACCGCACGAAAGTGTCGGAAGTACAGAAAATATTCTCCGGCTAAAAGCTACCCCTGCAAGCCATAGTGTAGCCATCAGGGAGGGTTCACTAGTCTCGAGCCCAACCTCCGGCAATGTCGGTAGCCCTCGTGAGGTATCTTTCGTGTACTTTTTCTTTTTTTCTTGTTTATCTTCAATTCAAGTATGAATTTAGATTACATAAGACTATATTTGTTATATTTATATATAAATTTGGATTGCATATGACTATATTTAATATGTCTGTCTTAATTTAACTTAGTTTGCTTCGGTTTTTGATTAAAAAAAATTAACTTAGTTTTTAAGCACTCCCTCTATATTCATTTTGGCTTTGCGCTGTCTGCAAGTGTAAAGATCGTGATAACCCAAAGCTATGACCCGAACAATATTCCAGTTCTGTTCTTCACAGATCACACCACCAATGCCCATGCCGATCGGATTCTGTCGCCCAACTACCTCGCAACGGCAGCAGCAGGAGCAGAAGGGGAGAAGAACCCATGCGGGCATGCGATGAAACACGACGCGATGAGCACCGCACCAGCATCCTGTCAGATGGTTGCATTGCATGATCCATGTGGTGATGTGGATCGAGGAGGAGCAACCCATGACCAAACAGTTTGTAGCGACGTATTATTGGCCTCACGTACCTATTGTCACATGAAACCCATGGCCCTAAGTAACGTACGCCCTATGCTAGCTACTCTTTCCTGCACCGATCATCCCATGAGTTGCTTTTTTTTTCTTTTAAATTTAACACCTTCGTAAAATCATTTACATATTTAGCCTCTTTCACCGTGGAAGACACCCTTGCGTCCGGGGAGAGCGCTGCCTTGCTCGAGTCCAGCAACTTCCGCCGCCGTATAGCACGGAGGCTCCTTTCGCGGTAGAAGAGAGCGGAAGGTGACATGTATTATATTGGCTCTTTCGTGGTTCGGAATAAGACTAATTCTGCAAATGCATTCGCAAGAGAGCTAAATTTGCTGAAAAAAAGAGAGGCAGACTAAAAAAAATGACTTCGTTGTTGTTGTTGTGGAGAGGTGGTTGCATACACATTCTTGGTCATCTTATCATCCAGGACTGTGCTCTGATCTGAATTGAATGTATCATGAGATGGTTGGAAAGGTGGTTTTGCTTTGGTCCTCTCGTTTTTTTTTTTTTGCTGTTGTGAATTTGTGAAGTTCTGATAGTAACGTGTCATTAGACTGGGGAAAAACGAGGTTGATAAGGAATGTAAGTGCGACGTGAAGATCATGCTGAGGAAAATGGACAAATAATTAAATGATTTGACTTTTTTACTTGAAATAACGGGGAAAGTGTGCTAGCTGAACATTTCAGCTGTTGCATCATGGCAGGATAAGATCACAGAAAATCACTGGAAATTTTATGAAGACCTGATGGAATCAGCCCTAATATGTTTTGTATCTTCAAAATTTCCGCCCTTGAGCTCATTTTTTTTAGAATCTTGAGCTCCTGTATCCCAGTGCACCGATTTGAACAAAATATGTGTACCAAATTTCTTTTGAGCGCCTGGGGTAAAATATTGGTTTAGCTGGTATTTTCTCTTCGCAATAAGATATCAGACGTTGAGAAATAAATCTTGTTGCTCGTTGAGTAGGGTCACAGTTTGAAATCTCGTTTTCGGATGATATCTCGGAGGTGGCAAAAATCCAAAATCTCGCCGAGATCTCAAAATTTCAGACAAATCCTGGGCGAAATACAAAAACAAAAATTAAAATCCGGTTTTTTTGCACCAATAAAACCGAAATTCCCGAAATCTAACGAGCGAAAAATAGCTCAAACGATGTCGAATTTTTTAAAATTTTTTGTGAAGGTTCCTGACATATCAATGATGTTTTCATAAAAATTTCAGATGATTATCAAGTTTGAGGAATTTTTAAAAATTTGAATATTGATACTGTCCTGATAAAATGCTCATCGGCAAGTTTGAACCGAATGAAAAATGAAACAAAACATGTTAGAAAATTTTGAAATTTTTTGTGAATGGTTATCATGTATCACTAATATTCCCATAGAATTTTCAGATGATCATCTAGCATCATGAATTTTTAAAAATTCTGACAGTGCTACTGTCTTGATAAAAACCTTACCAGCAAACTTTAACCAAATGAAAAATAGTTCAAACCACGTTAGAACATTTTGAAAAAAAATTGGATGGTCCTGATATATCATTAATGTTTTATAAAATTTTCATATGATTATAAAGCTTCAATAATTTTCAAAAATTATGATTGTGCTACATCCTGATAAAAACTTAATGATCAATACATAGATTTGCTTTAGCTATCAAAATTTTTTAGAATTTTTGAAAATTTTACGTAAAGGTGATAAGGAAATGGTTAAGATCTCATAAATATTTTGAATCAAGATCACACTCCAGTGGATTTATAAAATTCTTACAAGGGCACTGTACCATTAATGTTCTTTCTATTTTTTATTTTTGAAATATAACAAATGAAGTTCAATGTTTACATAGATTTGATTGAGCAAACAAAAAAAGTCTAATTTAAAATATATATATAATGGTACTTAGGCAATTATTAAGTTCTCATAAATATTCTAGATCATAATAACACTCAAGAAAATTTATAAAATTCTGACAGGTTACTATCCCAATTATGTTCATTCTGTTTTTGATTTTTAAAAGATAAAAAATGAAATTCAATTATTTTGAAAAATTTTATGTATGATCCTAAACTACTAAAGATTGTACCATAAATTTTTTAGATCGTGATAAAGCTTGTAAAATTTTATAAAAATCTGATAGTGTTTCTACCAAAATTTTAAAACGTTTCAAAAATTCAGTTTTTCAACAAATTTTCATGGAATATGACCTTCGTAAGGGTTATCGGACCAAATTCGGTCAAATCAGCCATAAAAAGTCAAAAACCGTTCAAACAAACCTTGAGATTTGATTTTTTTTTTAGATACTGTAGCAATTTTAAAACTTTTTTTTACGAGGACGGGATTTTGGATCCAGTTCCCGGCCAAAATCTGAAACCTTAGCCGAGATTTCGGTAGTTTTTTGAACCTTGGGTGGGGTACGACGTTACGATCAACTCGTCTTCTAAAGGAGGGTGTAACTTGTAAGTAGCCAGGACTGAAATGATGGGACACTGAACTAGGGTTTGAAATTTTGTTTTTGGTTTACATCTCGGAGGTGGGAGAAATTCAAAATTTCCGCGAAATCTTGGAACTTCGGACGAAATCTGGTCTTGAAATCCGGAATTTTTGAACCAAATTCGGACAAAATTACCGAAAAATAGTTGAAAAGATGTTATTCTTTTATAGTCTTTGTGGATGGTTCTGACACATCTCTAATATTCCCATAAAAAATTTAGATAATGATGAAGCTCGAGGAATTTTTAAAAATTCTGACAGTGCTACTGTCCTGATAAAAATTCTAAGGAATTTCAACCGAATGAAAAATAGTGTAAACCACGTTAGAACATTTTGAAAAAAAATTGGATGGTTCTGATGCATTAATAATGTTCCCATAAAAATTTCAGATGATGATGAAGCCTGAGAAATTTTTAAAAATTAGGACAGTGCTACTGAATGTTGACTGACAAATTTCAACCGAATGAAAAATGGTTCAAACCACATTAGAATTTTTTTGTGGATGGTCCTAAAGCATCACTAATGTTCCCTTAAAATGTTAATATGATGATAAAGCTTGAGGAATTTTTAAAAATTGTGACAATATTATTGTCCTGATAAAAGCCTGATAATCAATAGATAGATTTGATTGATCAACCAAAAAAGGGTTAGAATTTTTAAAACATTTAGAGAAGGGTTCTGAGGCAATTCTTAAGCTGTCATAAATTTTTTGGATCATGATCACACTCCGATAAATTTATAAAATTGTTACAATGGTACTTTACTATGTTCCTTGTGTTTTTTATTTTTGAAAGATAACAAATGAAGTTCAATGCATCCGTAGATTTGATTGAGCAAACAAAAAGTTTAATTTTTTTGAAAATATTAGAAAATGGTTATGAGGCAATTCTTAAGCTCTCATAAAAATTTTGGATCATGATCACACTCGAAATTTATAAAATTCTGATAAGGTTCATTCTATTTTTGATTTTTTAAAGATAACAAATGAAGTTCAATTATTAAATCAAATTTCGGTCATAAACCTGAGATTTGGTGAAATCTCGCCGAAATGTCTAAAAATACTGTAGCAATTTGATTTTTTTTTTTTTTTTTGTCCGAGCTGGGATTTTGTATTTTGTTCCATGCCGAAATCCGAGATTTCGGCCCAAAATCTCGCCGGTTTTTGAAACCTTGCGTTGAACAACCACTGTCTTTTTTAAAAAAAAATTAGTCAAGAGCTCTAACAATTCGTTAAAAACGATAAACAATAGCCTTTCCCAACCGCCCTATCGCGGGTCCTCATTTCGTAGTTGCTTCCATTTCCTTGCCCTTATTTACACTTCATCCTTCTGTAGATGAAATTGTTCTGTTGCTCTGTATGGATGTACTCTACTCTGCCTCGTCAAGGCTGCCCTGTCCTCTGATGGTCTCATCAATATTGGATTACGATGATCTGACCCCCACCGTACAAGGATGGAGAAGTAATCATCGGCATCCCGTGTGATTTCGTTGCTCGCCATTCTGATTTTTTATTGAAAGACCGCTTATCGAAAACGACGTATCGGCACCTTTTGTCTAACCAATCATGCATCAACCGAGGAATCATCATCGCAGAACCTAGCAGAACGATTTGTAGTTTCCCCAATAATGAAAGAACCATCTGTGCAGTGACCTGATGCGAAGACATCAATATGTGCATACCTATACTCCTCGTATATTACTGTATTACACCGCTCCAGTAGCAGGAAAACACAGCTGCACTTCTCCATTATACCGCCAAGATTCTACGGGCCGAGGCCAGAATATCCGGATGACAGGTCCCTTGGTTTAAGACACCTGCCTTCAGTAATACTTGCTTCAGTCATAACTATACGTCGTTTTGGACATAAATATAGTTCAACTTCAAAAACTTTGAGATTCAATATATTTTTGAATATTTAAATTAGATACATCAAAATCATACGCGTAGATTTGTATCAAAAGGTACTTTCATAATATTATAATTTTATTGGGTATTATAAATATATCATACCAGAAATTAGTGGTCAAACTTGTGTTTTGTTGACTGGAGAGAGCATTCAACTATTCAAGGCTATTTGCGTGTACACAAATACTCCTTCAACAAATGGTACTGTCGAAGACATGTGAATATAAAGATATACTCCATCTAATCATAAACACATGTCGTTTTGAAGGTTGATTCCTAAAATACCACTTTGGCCACTAATTTTGTTATAAGTTCCCGGTAATTAGCACACTGACGGATCATTTACCGCGGCATGGTTACAAGGGTACAAAGGGAGCATTGACTCCATCAGGCACTCACTGTGGCAATCAAAAAGGTGGAATTTTGTGCTTTTTTAGACCCGCTGCCAATTTTTTTTAATATAGCTCTCCCTAAAAATCATTTTCAAATTTGTCCCCTCAAGTTATCTCGCGCTTGAGGAGCTCACCAGGTCGCCAGTCATGCTAAGATTTATGTTGAGCTCTCCTTCCTCGGTAGTAATCAAATATACTAATTAATTACATAGCTTAATTAATCACTACTCTTAATTAATCACTTAATTAAATCACTACTTAAGGTCCTTTTTTCGAGACAACGGGGCTCTACAGCTTCGTGTTGAGATTCCTATTAAGCTCTCTTTGCTTGGCACTTTTCGCCAAGCTCCCTGGCACGAGCATATCGTTAGTCATGACTTTCGACCTTATCAAGAGGGTTAGTTTCATAAATTCAAACGAAAAAAACTAAATTTGTTAAAAAAGAACAAATTTTAGGCGACTAAAAAACGATGAGTTCAAAAAGGTACGAAGGCTTCCATGAATTGTTCACTTATCGGTCTCTCCTTCATTTTTTTTGCAAAAACCATTCCCTCCCAATTTTTTTTGCATAATTAGCCCCCTGCCCTATCGCGAAAGGACTAGGGGCATCACCTGACACTAAGGGTGAGCATTTTTTTACCAAAACCGAAAAACCGAACCGAATCGAAATAACCGAAAAAATCAGTTTTTTGGTTTTTGATTTTTATTCTAATGATGTTCGGTTTCAGTTCATGGTTCGGTTTTGAACTCCTAGAAACCGAAATACCGAAAGCCCACACGTCCACACAGGTTCGATCATACTGATTTCCATCCGAGTTGAGTGGTCGATCCCCAATCTCCATTTGGTCACCCCAAATCCCTAGTTTCTTCCCCGTCCTGGGGACTCGACCTCTCCGCCGCCAGGCCCGGCGACCCTACCCCCGCGCCACTCTTCTCCTTCCGAGGATAGCTCCGGCCCCCTCTTCGACGCCACGCTGTCGCCCGCTCAGAACCAAGTCTGCCTCCTCCGAGAGCACGCGCGCGAGGTCCACAGAATCGACTGCAACCCCGTTCGCCGCGACGCCTTCCTCTCCGCCTCCTAGGACAACACGCTTAAGCTCTGGTCCTTGACCGCCCCGCCTTTGTCCGCACCTTCCGCGGCCACGAGTACTGCGTCTATGTCGCCACGTGGTCGGCGCGCCACTTCGACGTCTTCGCGTCCGCCTCTGATGACCACATCGCCCGAGTCTAGGACTTGCGTGAGCCGACGCCCACCCTATTCATCCCCTGCCCACGACCACGAGGTGTTGGGACAAGTTCGACCCCTCCGTGGCTCCATCCTCGCCACACGTCCACTGTAATCACTAATCTAAATGCTTTTTTTTGTATGCTGTTTACTTATCTAAAGTTTATTTTCGTATACTGTTTATTGATCTGAAGTTTATTTTCGTATGCCTAAATCAGTGAAGGTATTGAACTAAAATCTAAATGCTGGTCATTTTTCCCGGTTAACCGAAAAACCGAACCGAATTTATTTCGGTTAATTCGGGTCGGTTTTTTATTTTGAAATGATAATTTCGGTTTTTAGTTTCCAAAAACCGATTTTTTTAAACCGAAAAAACCGAATGCCCACCCCTACCTACCTGATACCTTCCGTGCCAGAGGACCGTAGGAAGCGAGCGCACACTAAGCGCGAGAGTTGGTGATTTGCCGCGGACTGCAAGCACGGGAAGTGGGGGTGCGCGTTGTGGAGGCACGGGAAGAGGCGTGCCGTGCACAGAAGCTGCCGCGTTGCATGCGAGAGGGCGGTTTCCTCGGTACTACAGTGTGGAAGGATCTTTTATGGTACTATAGCACGGAAGGTGCTTTTCGTGCATAGAGGCTACTTTGGAAGAAAAAAAAAGAGTACATGAGTAAACACTTATCCTCGGCGCACAGTGAAAAAAAAGAGGCGTTCGTGGCCGCGGGGTATACAAAAGTGGTCAGATGACTGCCCAATGGCCCCAATCTGGCAATCGGCACGTGCGAGCGCACCAGGAACCGAGGCCGAGGCCATGGCCAGCCGCTCCCCTACAAGATCCAAGACACCGCATAAAGGCTGGCACACAGAGAGAAAAAAATTACAAGCAACGGATCTCGCCTCACTGTCACTGACACCAACGCTAATCTAATCATATGATGTGCCATCAACCCATCACCACCCCATTTGATCCGTTTGTTTTATCCTCCCCTGGACCCTCTCCCTCTCGAAAGATGGCGAAAAGAAAGGTGGGCAAACACTGCGAAAAGTTACAGTAAAGCCAAGAGCAGTTTGCAGTTTACACAGTACAAAAGCTGGTAAAAACAGCCGAGCAAAGTCTTTCCAAGTTTCCAACCCCGGAACGTTGTATAGTTAGACAAAATTTAGTTTTAAAAAAAGTAAGGAACAATTTCTTATATGTCACTGAAAATTAATCTCACCTCTTATATGATACTTGTTGTGTCACTTATATATAGATCTTGATCTTCTGACACATATTCATAGATTTTCCTCAATCTATATATATATATATATAAACAACTAGTGATATTCAAGGCACCTTCTTCGTTTTAAGGGCAAGAAAATCTCACAATAATCCTAAATTCTATAAATTCTCACATTAATCGGAAGAAAAAGATAATAATCTCCACCACTTATTTTGGTGAGGCCAGATTATAACGGTGTAAATTAATCATATATAACAAATACAATTGTTTTGTAATTATTGGAAGTAGAGTTGTATTTCATATATAAATATAGATAGTATATAGCAAATACAATATTTTAATTATTGAAAGTAGAGTTACACATTAAAGATAATTGTATCGTAATATCTAGACACGTAATTGCACGTGTAAGCATGGTAGTTTTAATAGCACGGGAGGAATTAATCCAAAAGATAACCGGGCGTAAATGCCTCATTGAACATGGTAGTATTACAAACGGGGCAGGTGGGCCCAGCCCCACCTTAACCGAACAGAGTACT
The DNA here is from genome assembly GCA_036346275.1 of Otatea glauca. Classification (NCBI taxonomy): domain Eukaryota; kingdom Viridiplantae; phylum Streptophyta; class Magnoliopsida; order Poales; family Poaceae; genus Otatea; species Otatea glauca. The sequence continues at coordinate 75,123,474 of CM070711.1, forward strand.
GTCCACTACATGCGGGCCCCGCATACTTGGGGGGTGCTCCAGGTGTCACGGCTGTTACTGGTGGGGAGCAGTACAGTACTTGCAATCGGTTACCCACGCGCCGTTCGGCCGTGCCGGAGCATTTCCCGCGTGGAGAGATACGCGTCCATGACGTGTGGGCCACCACGGGCCGGGCGGGCGGCGCGTACGTACGCACAGGAGCAGCAGAGCCAGCAGCGACGTCTTTCGCGGTTGCGCCTGCCGCTTGTACCGGCGCGGCGCTCGCTCGTACGTTGGCTACGAGTAACGTCTTCTGCTGCGCCCGGGACTGTGGTCCACGGTACGCGGGGCGGAGCACGGTGGGGTGGTGCGGGGCCACCTGTCATGCTCCTCGCGAGTGGGGCGAGGCGCTTCCATAATGGGCGACAGGGACAGCGCCTCTCGGCTGGCGCTCGGGGGCGGGCGTGACGACGCCGTGACCGCGACGAGAGATGGAGAGGAGGAGAGAGAAGGGCAACGGCTCGTCTCCTCGGCGGGCCCCGCTTCCCACCTCCGCTGCTCGCCGTGGTCCCACCTAGCGGCTTGTGGTGCACAGGGCGGGGTCGTCGTCCCAGTTGGGGTGGGGTGGTGGTGGGCGAATCAATTCTGCGTGCCGCGGGGCAGGGTGAGGCGGTGAGCCGATAAAAGCGGCGTCTTTCCGCGACGGGTGAGGTGAGGTGAGGTGAAAGTTGAAAAAGGTTGGGCTATTTGCCCCTCGCCTTTTCTTTCTTTTCCATCTTTTGTTTTGTTTGCCCCCCTCTTCTGCCTAAAATGCTTTGGTCTCGGGTTTGATCTGACCCGTGGAGGTACGTGAGGTTGCTTCCGAGGACGGGCAGTGTTAGGTTCTTGGCGCCTTCAGTGGGGTGCCGAGCAGCCGAAGGTGAGGGCTTTCGGCGGTTGGTTGCTTTGAGGTGAAAGCTTGCCTTTCTCGCTGTAAAAATCGCATCTTTTTTTTTTGGTTTTTCGTCCGCGTGTTTGGTTCTTCCTGGTTGCGTTCTTCTCTCGTTTCGTTGAGGTGCGCCTGAGTTGATTTTGCGGTACAATTGTTGAAGACGGGGCTTTTCAGGCAGAGGTGCGAGGGTTTCTTTGGGGGTAAAATTCAGTCTGTTTCAGTTGGTCCTTGATTCTTCTAGCTTGGTTTTTTCACGGCCTGATTGAAGGAGTATTTAGTGTACAAAAGATGCCTGTTTTGTGAAAAATTGGGATCTATGCTGAAGAACTGTGCCCTTGTGGTGGCGAAAATATGGTATCTGATGTTGTCGTCTAACTCTACACCTAGGTTTTTCAGTTCCTTCCGTTGATCTACTCGTGGCTTTGGCGTGCTTAAGATAGCTGCGTAGCTTGAAGCTGACTATGTTGCCGATTGTGGTGGAGATTCCGATGTTCTGTTGTTACAGCTTATATATTTGGCTTTAAAATCGGATTCCCCCCCATTTTTACACCTGGATGCTTGCTTGATTGGAGAATGGCGGTACAAGAATCTTTGTAGAGCCTCTGATCTCTAAATATATTGGTGGAACCCTTTTCCTTTTGCCCGATAGGGGCTAAGTTATGATTTATGTGGAAAACCTTAGATTTTGCTTGCCTAATTTTGATTTTCATTGTTTTTTTAGTCATTAGTATACTGAAGCTTTGATCTGTTCGTGTACTCTTAGGTGAAGGCGCGGTAAAAGTACACCAAGAATGGGTAAGAAAGGTAAGTGGTTTAGTGCTGTTAGGAGAGTCTTCAGCTCCTCTGATCCAGACGGGAAGGAGGCTAAGGTATAACAAAACCCTTTACTGTCCAAGTAAATTAATTAATTTTTCCATTTTTCTAAAAATAATAATCAAATTTCATCATTTCAATTACTTTGATTCTTCGCTGCCCTAAGGCTGAGAAAGCGGATAAGTCGAAATCCAGGAGGAAATGGCCATTTGGTAAGTCCAAGCACCCCGATCCACCGACCTCGACGGTGTCAGGGACCACTCCAGTAGCACCGCCCCCTCCGCCGCTGCCAGCACAGCCTACTCAGCCACAATTCGAGGAAATCAAAGATGTCAAGCCACTAGAAACGGAGAGTGAACAGAACAAGCATGCCTACTCCGTTGCGCTTGCCTCTGCTGTCGCTGCAGAAGCAGCTGCCGTCGCTGCCCAGGCCGCTGCTGAGGTTGTCCGCCTCACAGCAGCCACCACGACCGCACCAAAAACGCCTGTTAGTTCAAAGGAAGAACTGGCCGCTGTCAAGATTCAGACCGCCTTCAGGGGTTATCTGGTAATGCATCTGCACTTCTGGGACGTTTATTGCTTGCTGTTGTTATCTATCTATATTAGTCCTTGCACTAGCCATACAATAACAATCAGATATTGTGATTGGTGCGGGTCAATATCTTGAGCTTCCATTGGCATTTGACAACATTAAGCTATCAGCCTGCTATGGACTTAAACTTTTGTGAGATATCTGATTTGGTTGGTAGAGAGTTGCTGTCTGATGTATCATTATGTGCTTTGTCCAATTCGGAATACCGCCAAGATTGTTCTTTCCTAGTCATTTTCAAACTTATTTTTGTCTGATGTTCCCGATGTAGTGACAGATAAGAATGTGTTGATGCTGATATAACAGCTAAAAAAAAGTCAAAATGGCACAGAACATGGGCAAGATAGAACACTTAAATTGAACCACATGGGACATGACAAGTTATATATCTTTGGTTTATTTACTTTTTTATGTGACATTAAGTGGTTACTAAATTTGCAAAAATAATAATCATCATTTTTTAGGCAAGGAGAGCACTGCGAGCACTCAGAGGACTAGTTAGGTTGAAGTCCCTAGTAGATGGAAATGCCGTGAAACGCCAAACTGCCCACACCTTGCATTGCACACAAACAATGACAAGGGTTCAAACTCAAATCTACTCTAGAAGGGTGAAGATGGAAGAGGAAAAACAGGCCCTTCAGAGGCAGCTCCAATTAAAGCATCTAAGGGAACAAGAGAAAATGAAGGTGAGCACTCCTTTTGATGTAATCTGTGAGCTCTCAATTTCACTTTGAGGTATTTTTTTTCTTGTTTGTATTCTACAAGCATAAATTGCTAATGGAGTCTATTTTGGGCATTATCTATTTTCTATTTACAGAAGAAAAGAGTTAATGATACACTAGTTATAACATTACAATCGCATTGGAGGAAGAGTTAATGATACCATAGTTTTGATTACCCTAATCAAACTTCTGCAAGAAAATAATAAGACATAGTTCCGATATAACAGATTTCTGTCATTGCTATACTATTTAACTTTCTTGACAGGTTGACGAAGACTGGGACCATAGCCATCAATCCAAAGAACAGGTTGAGACCAGCCTAATGATGAAACAGGAAGCTGCACTAAGACGAGAAAGAGCACTTGCCTATGCATTTTCTCACCAGGCAAGTTGCCTTTTTGGTTTCCTACTTTCCTTTGGTGGATTATATTTTTCCTTGTTGTTTGCACCTTGGTTCTCACCTGTAGCTATATTGTTCTGCTCAACAGATGTAGTTCTGTTCTGTTTTTTTATTAAATCAATGATTCCATTTTTCTTATCTCATGCAGTGGAGGAATTCTGATCGAACTATAACACCAACATTCACGGACCAAGGGAATCCTAACTGGGGCTGGAGCTGGATGGAACGCTGGATGACGGCAAGGCCTTGGGAGAACCGAGTGGTGTCAGACAAGGATCCTAAAGACCGTGCCCTAATGAAGAATCCCAGCACTAGTGCCATTCGAACTTTTGTACCCCGTGCCATCTCAATCCAGAGACCCACAACACCAAACAAGTCAAGCCGTCCACCGAGCCGGCAATCACCATCAACTCCCCCATCAAAGGCCCCCTCCGTTGCAGGAAAGATCAGACCAGCAAGTCCAAGGGATAGTTGGCTCTACAAGGAGGATGACTTGAGGAGCATCACGAGCATACGCTCCGAACGCCCAAGGAGGCAGAGCACTGGTGGAGCCTCGGTTCGGGATGATGCAAGCCTAACAAGCACACCAGCTCTCCCCAGCTACATGCAATCCACAGAGTCTGCAAGGGCAAAGTCTCGGTACTGCAGTCTATTGACCGACAAATTTGAGGTTCCTGAGAGAGTGCCCCTGGTCCATTCGTCGGTAAAGAAGCGGCTATCCTTCCCAGTTGCAGACAAACCAAATGTCGCATCCGCAGATAAGCCGAAGGAAAGAGCGGCGCCATTCAGACCCTCCTAAGGTGGATCCTGCCTCACTGAAGGATGTCCCTGTTCTCTGATATGATCAAATGACCATCAGGCCTTATGATTGTTAGGTTGCCTTTTTTTCCTTTATTTATTCTCCAGTTTAGATTTGCTTTCTCTCGAGGTTGAACCCTCCATGAAATGTATGATCTGTCGGGGTTGATTTGAGACAATTGTAACTGTTTACAGACAGAGGTTTTTTTTTCTCTGTGGATTGTTGTGTGTAATGCTGAAGAGAAGGCAAAACGAAGGGGTAAGAAAAAGACAGACGACGTTGTAGTTTGTGCGCTTGGCTTTCGGTGTATACAGTATGATTTGGATTCAGCTATTATTGACTGTGACGCTTAAATGTAATATATGGATTTTTCTGATTCTGATATGTGCATATGTTCTGGATGTTCTTGCTATGAAAACTGAATCTCCGATTCTGAGTACAGGAATGATGCCTCATGGTCTACTGGGTTGGTACATTTTTCTTTTATCAGCGCAATGCAATTATGCACGATTGAACTTTCACCTTGTGATACATGCCCAGATTCCTGAATGTGTTTACTGAATCTAAGAATGCTAATTATATCGCGTTGCAGTATGCTTGCCAACGCCATTTCTGGCGGTTTCTGAGTGGCCATAAGATACTGATTACACTGTGTACGATTTCAACGTAGCTTGTGCCCTTGCGCTAACTACTCGGTGTGCCCGTGAACAGAGGAGCTAATTTCTCCCGAATCCGCCGCTTCCACCGTGTGTGCTTGCCAATGCCATTTTATGGACGATATTTGCTGGCCTCGTCGTTGGTTATGGCTTGGTACAAGGAATATAATTATTGTTAGAGATATGATTTCTTTAAATATTTAAGTAGTTTATTACCGATAAGGATTCTTTAAATATTCTAATATGAGTTCAAATCTCATACGATTTAGACTCATCCGATTATATAAAACTACCCTCCATGTACATATAAATTGAGAGAACAAAATAATGAATTTATCTTCTGTATGTTTTTTATCATTCGTGAGATTTTTACGTTAAACTCTGCCTCGTTTTTACTTCTCTCTAACCCTAACAATTATAAACCCCCTTTTGTATTCTTGCGAAGGCCATCGTACCAGCGTCTGCATCTCCAGCCCCGGCTGGTCAGCAAGCCTCTTGCATGCTTGCTTGACTTGTCCTCCAACAGTGGTACACTCCTTTACACCTGCCGTAACGTTTCATTTAAGGTACCGCTACTATTAACGCATCTCATTCTTATCGCCTATGCATTCTCTGTACTCTTCTCTACTTAAATATTAGGTACTGTTTGTTTAGGTTTAGATTTTTTAAAACTTAAAGTTATATTTGTTTCGGCTTTTTCGTTGGTTTAAAAGCAGAAAAGCTAAAGTCGAAACAAACGACTGACTTTTAAGTCTGGATTAAAAAACCAAAAGTCTCCATATAACTATAAGCCAAAGCTAGGTGTGAGGTGCTTTTCTAGGTTTTTTTGGGATGAAATAACTTTTTGCCACTGGAAGTCTCTAAAATTACCCACCAAATGCCATCATATATAAACTCAAGAATCCTTCTCCCATTTTCTCATTTTTCCTCATCTTCTCTCGCTCTCATGTGCAACATGCCTTCTCCCTCTGTCGATCCGATCTCTGCCATGACCTCCTCCTTCCTCCGCCGTCCCTAGCCTCCTTCCACCTCCACCGACCCGGATCAAGTTGATACATAATTATGCTCAGAAGTTTGATATCAAGATTAATCTATATTTTTTCAATATGACATTCGGTGAAAAAAGCATGAAACATTTGTATTAGATAAATCAGTACATAAGAAAAGTCCTTACAACCTTAAAGGGTACTTCAAACTTTCTAGTAATAAGCTGCACCATCCAACACATCAAAAAGCCAGAATACCAAACAACATGTCTTGACTTAAAAGCAGACGGCTTAAAAGCTCGTTAAGCTAAAAAGCTAGCTTTAAGCCAAAAGCCAAAAAAATCTAAACCGAAACAAACATGGCCTAAAGTCAGCTTTTGGGCTTAAACAGCTTAAAAGTTAACGGCTTTTATATGTGATAGATGTGAGTAATTTTACCCTAACTTTAGTGGTATTAGTTTGAAACCAACCATCAATAAGCCAGAAAAACCTCTCTCCAGTGGTTTTTGATTTTTAGTTATATGAAAGCTTATGACTTTTAAAAAATTTAGATAAAAAGTTGTCCATTTGTTTAGGCTTTAGCTTTTTAGCTTTTAAATCAATAAAAACCCAAATAAATAGAACCTTAGTATATTGCCTGGCTTTTCTCATCAACATCTCTGTGGTGTTGTCCGATGAGTTTTTGTTATGTTGGGCTGCAACAAGAGCGGCGCAGAGCTTCTCACCAGAAATCTTCAGGGGCTTTTGCTAATCACGAACACTAGTTTAATGGTACAATTTTAGACTGCAGTGAAAGTTTCCGTGCGCAATGTTGCGCGAGTGAAATTTGGTCCGATGATTATTTTTTAAAAATGGGTCTAAGGATCTAAACGTAATTTTGTCTTCTTCGCCGTCGAATCCACGACCGCTATGAGTTTGTCGGCGAATACGTGGATTTGTCTGGAAAAACACGTAGGGATATAATTTTTGCGAAGAAAAACGTTGCGGCGCGTGAAATTTGGTTCGACGATTATTTTTTTTGGAAAAATAGGTCTGAGGATATAAACGTAATTTCGTCTTTTCCGTCGTCGAATCCACCGAAACGTAATTTCGTTTTTTCCGTCGTCGAATCCACGGACTGCTATGAGCCGTTGGCGAACACAGGGATTTGTTTGAAAAAAGCCGTGGAAGGATATAAACGCAATTTCGTTTTTTTCGGGTGAATTAAGAAAAAAAAACGTTTTCGTCTTTTCCGTCGTCGAATCCACGGAGTGGCATGAGCCGTCGGTGAATACGTGGATCTGTCTGAAAAAACGGCGTAGGGATATATTTTTTGCGAAAAAAACGCGGAGGGATATAGACGTAACTTTATTTTTCGGGCCAACCAAGAAAAAAACGTTTTTTTGGACCGAAACGTAATTTTGTTTTTTTCGTCGTCGAATCCACGGACTGCTATGAGTCGTCGGCGAACACGGGGATTTGTTTGAAAAAAGGCGTAGAAAGATATAAACGCATTTCTTTTTTTTTCGAGTGAATTAAGAAAAAAAACGTTTTTCGGAATTTAAACGTATTTGTTTTTCGGGATCTAAACGTATTTTCGTTTCTTCTCGGTCTATTCCGCAAAAAAATCGACGTGAGGATGAACGTAAACCGCGGAGGGACCTTAACGTAATTTTATTTTTTTCGGGTCTACTTTATTAAAAAACCGACGGAATGATCCGAACGCGATTTTGAATTTTACGGAGAGGCGTCTCGCGAAAGGGATGACGTGGCCGGTCTGGAAAGCCGGCAATCCCACCCGCTTTAAGGATAAGAATTATTGGTTTAATGGTACAATTTTTGACTGCAATGAAAAGTTTCCGTGTCTCCTCGCATGAAAATGGTGTCTTTTGCTACTATGCGCAACTCATCAGCCCTGGCATTTTTAGGGATCGCCGTCGTTGTTATGAGTGAGTTGGTCTAGGAAGCGACATGGTGCCAATACCCATCATGTCCTATTTAGATTAGTACTAGTTCGGTGTCCGTGCGCTGCTACGGAAAATAAAATTAGTAACGAAACATTAAAGTTAAGCAATAAAAGAAAATTTTGCTACAAGATCAAACATCTATTTCTCCCAATTACAAAAATTTTTATGGTTTCTCCTCCGACATGAATAAAAAACAAATATATTGTACATAATACATAAGGTATTCATGATAATAGAACATATTTGAAATGATTTTCTTGGCATACGTCCCAAAAGATCTGAAAATAAACAATTACATTGCAATACGACTTGGATATCATTCTGATCAAACCTTATCTATGATGTGAGTACTTCTCTTTAGACAATGTTTTTTGTGAGGTTTCTGTGACTTTTCTTAGACTTCTGGCCATTGTCCTTCTCCTTGTCTGCTACAGCAAGAATCTTGATGTTGCTTCTGGCGATGGCTTTAGATAACACAACATACAATTTCCTATGAGAGAACTGGTTCAAGGAGTTAGACACTGACATTCGTGATGGCCTGCCCTTGCGCCTTATTGATTGTCCGAAACTGAGCCCGACCGAAAACTACTTCCTCTTGAATCAAAATGAGAACATCTCGTCATCAGAGAAACATAGAGGTATTCGAGGCAGGAACACCCTCTTCCCAGTGTGCTAGCCAAGCACAATCTCGGCATCTATAGCATTCTTTTGGGATGCCCGGACTACAAATCTCGTCCTGTGGTATAGTCCATTTGCAGGGTCAATGTTCTGCATCAGTATGACGGGACAGTTAATCTTGAGCTTGAGTATATGTGGAGGTAGACCGTTAGAGGACAGGGTGTTTATGAATTCAAGAGGATAGTAGCTATAGGGATCATCCTCCGCACAGTCGAAGCTATAGTACACCATCTCCTTCCTATGAAACAGGTCAATCATCTTCATATTGATCCTATCAATATACTCGTTTTGGGTCGACAGGATGGTCCAAAATATGATATAGTTCGACTCGACAAAGTTTGTTGGCTCCAAAATGGGCATACCTTTTCTGGACGGCTTCCTTCTCCAACCAAGTTTTTATTTCTCTGCTTCACTTACAACCTAGACCCAGATAACATTACACACAACCAATAAAATGAGCATTAAACATAATCATTAAAATGAATTATTCAAACTTCATTAAGCTCACTGGTTCACCTCATTTATTCTCTTTTTTTGGAAGCCATGGTTTGTTCGTCTCCCAGTTATTAACAACCTGCAAGACCAAAAAAAATCTAAATGAGAATACTGCCTCTTTAGAATCTATATATTTTTTTACAACTAACCAGTTCTATAATACAAATGAAATAAAAGGAAAAGTGAAGGTTTACTTCGTGGATTTAGAATTCAATGACTTCATTTTTATCAGGCAATCTATTTGCAATATAATTTATATAAAACAAGCATGTAAGAATTGTGCATATTGGCATGATCTGCATCTTGAAATACTTCAAACATAGTAACAGCTTTGAGAATTCAGGAATATTTGAAAAACAGGAGTAACAGTTCAAAGAGAGGAACTTTTACTGTTTGTTACAATATGTTTCAACGAGACTACCTTTCGAAGTTTTTACGTGGTTACACTATGCTTCTCCAAAGAATGACCTTTCTTAGTAAATATCTTGTTTTCAAATCGAGACAAACTTAACAGAGGATGCATGCATATAACGAATCTTGGCACTTTTTCTTTTGAAAACATGCACATTTTTTAAGTGTAAAAATGAATGAACTTTCTTGTTTCTTATAAAAAAGGAATTATTCAAGTGCATTTTGTCAAATAACCTAAATTAATATAGTTAGAAAGATCATTATTAAAATTTCGTTTGGATACCTTTTGCAACTCAAAGAAGATACAATCAAGCATTTTCACAGGTCGCCGGTCGGGCTTTTAACTCACTCAATCTGGAAGTAAAGAAAAGAACTGGGTCGCCAATGACCTTAAGTTGATCAAGGCGTTCTTTAAATTCGTTTGTTTGAGCATCTTCACCGTCCATATACAACCAATCCTGCACCTGCATTTGTCATACAACAACTTAGCATGACGCAACCTAGACAAATGAGACCTACAACAAGACCAATTATTTAAACTGGCCTCACTAAGTTTCGCCATAAAGATTCCCTCTCTGTTGGGCTTGAGACAGTCAAAATATTTGTGCTTTCTTTCAGCTGTGGTGTGTCAAATGGCAGCACAAAACGGATAATAAATAAATAAATAAGGTGTGGCAAGTAATCACTGTGCTAGAAAATGATCTAACTTCTACATTTTTTCAAGTTTATGTAGATATGGATATTATTAGTGTGAGCTAAAATTCAGTGAAAAATAACACTTTCACATTTTCATATATTAGGAAACAAGAGAGATCATCCAACTTTATAAGATTCCATTGGCAGAATGCATGAGACTTTCACATCAATGTTCACAACAAGCTAAAAACCACACCTTATTTACATACTTCCCACAAAGCTTAAAGAACAAAGGTAGAAGCAAAAGTACCTTTTCCTTCATAGAGTATATGTAAGACTCTAGGTTGTTTTTCAGCGAGTTCTCCTCCGTTCGGCATCCTTCTTATCGAGTACCTCTAACCTACTTTTTGCTTCAGAATACAACTCCTTTGAAAGAATTGATCCAGCACCAGCTATTTTTTCCACAACCTATATTAAAATGGATATATAATTAAACTATGTTCTCTCAATATGAGGATCAGATAATAGTATCTTGAACATTACTCTCATCCGTGGGTGTGCTAGAATTATTTGCATCACTGTCAGAACTCAAATTCTCCTTGGTATCTGTTTGTATCGTTAGCTGTTCCTGCTTCAGAAGACAAATTATGATTGGTGACATTACTTTCTAGCATATAATTCTTCTTTGAAACTTCAACCCATTCAGTTATCTCAATCACTGCTTTCGCCCTATCAAGAGAAATAATTCTGCTTCTACTCAAAGAAAAATGTAGATTTGCTTTGATTGGTGTAGATAAATTACGGCTGCATACAGTTAGAAAAGCACCTTTCGTTAAATTCATGCAATTGAAATCAAACATATGGTGGATACATATAACATGATAGCAATAGCATTAGGAAGCCATAGTCAATAACAATTAATTTGTCGGAAGGTAGATCCTTTTTAAGTAAGTTCAGGATTGATTTAAGTCAAGACGTTAGATTGGATGACAAATTTGACAATGTTTAGTCCATTTTCATACATCTTGAGTTTTATACATTGCCGTCATATTTCATGACCATAGGTTTTATGTATATACTATGTAAGACATAGCAAGGATGCACTGAAATCGAGGTCGTTGTATAGAGATTCGATGAAATCGAGTAGCGAGATTTGTACTAAGAATTTCTTTGGTGCGCTTAACTTGCTTCTTCATCTTAGCCATTGCCTTGGGAGATCGACGGATGTCAACTCTATTACCGAAATGCTTATTAAATTGATCGGCAAAGTAGTTGACAAGACGCATTTCCATTTCAAGGCCTCCAAGTTTGGAGTTCCATCTAACATCCTTAACATGCAGATAATTAATTAACTAAAAGCATTAGCGAAGAATTGGGCACCTATCTCTTCAAGATAGCAGCCCATTTATATATATTATTTTTGGATCTACTATCTCTTAGGCATGTGAAATCAAAATAACAGATCTTTTGGAAGATCTCTGGCGTGCATCCGAGAGAAGCACAATTGAACGACTACAGGACTTGAAGGGCATGGGTATACTGAACGGTTCACGGAACGATCTTCCCAAACTCCTTCGCGTTGTAAGCCGAGTAGTACACGAGCGCGATGTAGGTGCTACCTGATCCCATGTCGTAGAAGATGACATGCCGTGACTCGTTCGAGAAGTCCTTGTCGATCACGTGCTTGAGCGCAGCCCCGGCGTGTTCGTTGATGAGCGCAAGCACGTTGACTCCGGCGAGCTGCGCCACCTACGTCGATGCCGTCACTCGGCTTTGCCCAAGTAGAGGCGGCACGGCGATCATAGCGTCCCGCACAGGCGCCCCGACGTGCGCCTCGGCGAGCCCGACGGCATAATGGAGCACCATCGCAATGATCTCCTCGATGGTATAGACCTGCTCGTCGTCATCAAAAAATAAAATTATCCCCAACAGATTAGTTTTAACAAACCGAAAAAATGATGGAGATGGTGGCCACGGTGATGGGACCCCGGAGGCCATCCAAAAGGCCAAAGGGGACGGGCTACGAAGACCAGATTCGGCCGACGGTCGTAGAGGGGAGACGTCGGCTAGGCGTGGATCGAGGGGGAGAGGCCGGTGCAGCTCGGCGATGTGGAGAGGCGGCGTGCGGCAGAGGCCATGCTGCGATGGCCGCACGCGCCCAAGGCGGCGGTGTCTGTGTGGAGGGCATACGCGGCGGTGGGGGAGGATCTCGGTGATGTGGCGAGGCGGCCTGCGGCGGCCGCACGTGCCTGGGGCGGCGATGTCCGTGTGGAAGGCGTACGCGGCGGCGGGGGAGGATCTCGGCGATGTGGCGAGGCGGCCCACGACGGAGGCCATGCTATGGCGGTCGCATGTGCCTGGGGCGGCGATGTCCGTGTGGAAGGCGTACGCGGCGGAGGGGGAGGATCTTCGCGATGTGGCTAGGCGGCCCACGACGGAGGCCATCTTCGCGGCGATGCGACGCGTGCTGAGGCGGCGATGTACGTGTGGAAAGCGTCTGCGGCGGGAGGATCTCGGCGATGTGGCGAGGCGACCCACGACGAAGGTCAGGGCGGCGATGTCCGTGTGGAAGGCGTACGCGGCGGCGGGGGAGGATCTCGGCGATGTGGCGAGGCGGCCCACGACGGAGGCCATGCCGCTGCGTGCTCGGGCGGCGATGTCTGCGTGGAAGGTGTATCGGCGGCGCTGCGCGTGCTCGGGGCGGCGATGTCTGCGTGGAAGGTGTGCGCATGGCGAGGGAGGAGAGCGACGCCGTCGTGGTCTCGATTTGCTTGCTCCCTTGTGGGGTGACGCGATAGATATATGGGGGCTCGTGATATGGGATCAATTACGTGATTCGCGGTGGTCATGCTCTCGTCTTGCGTATGATAGGCTGATCTAAAGAGTATTCTGCAGACTGGATGCGCGCACTAACTGACCCACATGTAGGTGTCAAGGGTGGACTGTGCACAGGTGAGAACCGACGTGAGGGAGGTGAAGGTGGAGAACGGACTACCACCACCAACTCCTAATTAGAAGTAGTAGAGATAGTGCTCGTGCTAACTCTACGACAGTAATACACCCGCTTATCAATTAAATGATAAGATAAATATGAATATAACACTTAATAATAAATAATCGTCGCAGTGCACGTATGCGAGTACAAAAATGAAGATATAACACTCAATAATATTTTTCGCTAAACGTTTCCCGTATGCTCTTAAGACTTGTTCACGTATGTATGTACGTCGACGTCGCCATTGCCGCACCTAAAAGCCTCGCGGCCTCGCCGAACGGCTGAACGGCTGGAGGTATGGCACCTCCGTCCCAGCGTTTGGGCGTTCTTTAATTAGGAATTCCGAGACCTGCGCAATGAACACGGGAAAGGAATGTATGAATTTAGTTTGTGTTTTTTTAGAGGGTTTTGTTGCAAGAATAGAACTCCCGTTTGACGCATGGGAGAGGAACCAATACGAGAGAAGATTAACAAGAGAAGAGAAGATGGTGTGTATGATAAGGGATTAAAGGGTTGTATATGTACCACATATTTGGAAGGAGAGCTAATCAAACAAGGAGATAAACATGGAGGATCTGCATGAAAGGAAATCAGACTTGAATTTTTTACTATCCTCGTCTCGTGATCGTTTTTTCTTGAATATGACCCTTCTGGAGACTTTTTTACGGATCTAGCCCCATAGAGCTTAATTTCAGCGCACGGAGAGCACTGAATTTTTTTTAATTTTTTATCCACGGAACTAGCGGTCTGTGAGGGCTACTTAATTTTTTTCAATTTTTTCTCGCGGAACCAGCGACCGGCGAACGTTGTTTAATTTTTATCTTTTTTTCCTTGCGGATCCGGTGCCTACGAGTGTGATTTATTTTTCCATATTTTCCCGAATTATTCGGTGGGCCGAACGCTTGAATTTTTTCATTTTTCTTCCACGCTTGAGTTTTTCAATGCGAGCATTTCCTTTTTTGCCAAAATTATCAAGCGAACGGGCACTGCTTGATTGTTTTTTTTATTTTTCGAGAATTTTTTACTGTATTGGTATCATCGTTATAATTTTTTCTGAATCAACTCTCGCGACGATGAATTTGCGATTGTAGCATCGAGTGAAAAATTCAGCGGAGAGGTGGCGCAGTATTATTTACGGCGCCGGACTCAATTTTTACTATATTAGTATCATCGTTATAATTTTTTGAATCAGCTCGCGGTGATGAATTTGCGATTGTAGCCTCGAGACGTAAAAAATCGCGGAGAGGTCTTGAATTTTTTTGAAGGTTGAGAAGCAATCGTAATTTTTTCCCATGCTCGAAATTATCCAATGACGGTAGAGCTTGGTTTTATTTTTTTCGTGCCTGAAATTTCCCATCGTCCGCTGGATAATTTCAGACGTGAGAAAAAAATTCCAGCACCTCTCCGTTGAATTTTTTCGGCTCCAGGCTACAATCGCAAATCCATCGCAAATTGAGAACAATCTCTAATGAAAAATGATTCAAACAAAGTTGAAATCTAAATATTATATATATTTGAGTTCCGGGAAGTATAAGTATTCTAATAAAATTAGTTTCATTCAATTCTCAGTTCTTTTGCAATATTTTTATATGTAGCATATCTTTGGGCCTTTTCTTTAAATTTGAATTTGAAATTCACCTGGTACTATTTTTCAAAATATTTTTGCATATTATGGAAGAACTTGATTTTAGATGATTTTAGAATTTTGTTTCATTTTATTTAGACATATAATGTAAAAGTTACAAATACTTGTATGCTCTCGGGTAATGGAAATTCTAAAGGAAATAGAAGATACGCTTTTGCAGAACAGAAAGCGTCTTTCCTCAGTGGCGCGTGCGTTTTTACACTGGCCAGCAGTCACTAATCTTGGGGCTCGCCTGTCAACAGGAGCAAAACAGGGGACCAACTAGGGCTGGCCGTCGGCAGAGCTACGGTCACGGATGGGCCCGGCCGAGGGCACCATTAGCACCATCTGGCTTACGCACACCCGCCGGTGGACTTGGTCGCCGCCGGCGATGGCCGAAGATGCCTCGCCACTGAGTGACCCTGCGAGTGATGCTTCGCCGCACAGCTTCAGAATGGGCTCTCCTCCGATCGCCGCCGAGGGCCGCGCGGGCTCTCCTCCGCTCACCCGGCCTGCGACGTCGATCTCCTCCGCCGCCGCGGCCGTCGTGTGCAATCTCCGGCCACGCTGCCCGTCTCCGCTGAGTGCGCCTAAGCGTCGCTGTTCAGCGAGCGCAGCGCCGCCGATCGCCGGGCGGGCTCTCCTCGATCACCGCCGAGGGCCACGCGGGCTCTCCTCCGTCGCCGCCGAGGGCCGCATGCGGGCTCTCCGCCACTCGTCCGACAGTACGCGTCGATCTCTCTTCCATGCGCCACGGACGCGCGCGTGGATCTCTCTCCTCATGGCCGCCGCCGCCACGATGCAATCTCTCGGTCGCGCTACCCCGTCTCCCATTTCCTTTTCCCAAAGACGTATGTATCGCTTATTTCCTTTTCCGAAAGTTTGTTTCTTTTTCCTTGATTGTTTCCTTTTCTTGATTTCCTTTTCCCAAAGACGTATGTATCGGTCATTCCTTTTCCAAAACATTTGTTTCCTTTTCCTTGATTGTTTCCTTTTCAATAAAGATCTTTGGATGGAGGTGCGGGGGAGGAGTGCATTGTGGCGCAAGGGATGATTAGACACACTAAATAATGGTCATCGGATGTGGGTGAGTAAAACTGAGGAAAGATCTAAGAGGTTAATTTTGATGGAGGCAAGTTTTTGGGGACATTTCGCTGGGTGCACGAAGGTTGGGTCATCTCTAGTGGGATGCAATATTTGGGGTGGACGTAGAAAAGAATGTTTAGGTGCATTATAAAGGGTTATAAATATTTAGATAAGTGATAATTTATAAGAGATTTTAGGATTTAATTCAAATTTAAATTAGATTCTAAAATATTTCAATAAAATACCTCTAATTCAAACACCTCGGACCTGTTTAGAAAATTTTTCCACATGTAAATATCTTACGCTTGTTTTGTTTCTGTGGACAAAAAGAAAACAACGGAATCACTTCTGCTTGAATTTCCGGTTGTAAAAGCGTTATCATCCTGCACATAGCACACACGCTGAATACTCCCAGCTCGACGCCGTCGGTGACTGGGTGCAAGGATTTGCCAGATGGGGTCCACCGGTCCACCTCGCCGGCAGCGGCCCCGGTGATCCATGCGTCCATGTCGTCGAAGTGCGCGCGTTGCTTGCTCGGTGGTCGCTCGGCACGCCGACGGCTGCGGCGGCGCCGTCCACGAAGGATCAGAAGAGCACTTCCCGCAGTTCCCACCCGCCCTCGGCCGCTGACCTCAGACGAGAGGATGGAGATGACGAAGGAGAGGTGGTATTCTTGGAAGGACGTGACCACGGCGATGGACTTTGTGGGCGTTTAAATCACTGAGGTTAGGGGGGCGTTGTTGAGAGAGGAAAGGTGAGGCAACTGTGGGGGCAGGAATTTGATCGCCGCTACTGATGTTTTCGCCCTCCCTGTCGCCGCCGATGAGCATGCCGCCGCCGCCGATTTGCTCACCCTCCATGTTAGCGCCGATGATATCGCCCTCACCGTCGGCGCCGATGACCTCGCCTCGCCTTCTCTGGGGTTTCCTCGCGAGGCGAGCCACCCGAGTCGCGACTGTCGCAAGCCATAGCCCTCCCTCCTGACTTCGCTCGAAAAGAAGTAACTTTTTTTTTTCGGTTGCAAAGGCCCAAGGTAAAATTAGTGGGGGCACAAACCCGACCCAAGCACATTTTTAGCAGTGTGGAAATATTTTGGCCCGTATTTTACACCTGAATTGGGCCAAAACTCTCTCTTCCAATCAGGGCCTAAACATTTTTTTTACAACATAAACTAAGCCTTTTGATTGTAACGTTTTCCATTATGTCATTTTCTTTGTGATGAGTAGGGATGGCAATGGGGAAAATCTCCGCGAGGAGCATCCTTCCATCCTCGATCTCCGATAAGCAAAACTTTCCCGTCCCCGTCCCCATCTCCGACCCCGTACACGGGACTTAATTCTCCCCCGTCCCTGATCCCCGACGGGGACTAATCCCCGAAAATGCTATATAAAAGATTACATGCTACATGAATAAATCACTAGAGTAATGATGCATGTGTGATTAAGTGTGAGTGAATCACTAGAGTAATTTATATTTAGCATGTTTATTAATAATGACCTCATATATATTCTTTTTTCTTTTGAGAATAATCATTTGCTCCCACCTAGTAGTGATAACGTGGGGACGGGGAACGGTGGAACGTCCCCGTCCCCGCGATCCCCGACGGGGGCAATATTTTTCCCGATAAACCCCCGCGAGGTGAGATTTCCCCGTCCCCGTCCCCTAATAGGGGAATTCCCCGCGGGGAAACGGGGATCGAGGCCCTATTGCTATCCCTAGTGATGAGTCCTCGTTGTTGCCTTTCTCTCCTCGTATGGAGAACCCTAGCCGCTAAGCCTGCCGTCGGCCCGTTATCTCTTCGTTGGCGTTCTCACTTGTGCTGAGTTGGTGGGACCGTTGATTTTTAGAAGTAGTATTTTTTTCTTTAATATTCTTATGTTTTTATTGAACTGACTCACTTGGGCGACAACAATGACACCTACGTCGAAGATCGACTTGTATCAATAAATCTCTTATGATTTTCTTTCGACGAACGATACTGCAGCCAAGGTGTACGTAGGTCCTACACATCAACGAATATTATCGACAATCTACTTCCCGCTGTCACGATCATCAACAACCATGGTGCTGTCGCAAGATCTGGAGTTTTTGGTGAGGAATATAAAAGAAGTCCAGTATATTCATTGACTTAAGGACTTGATCGTAACATGTTATTCGTCTAAAATCTTCAATATAAAAGTTAAATTCCTATATACTTCATTCATGAGTTCTTAATATAAATTAGAGAATCTTTCTTAAAAAAAGATTGTAACGTTTTCCAATTATCTAAAAATCGTAACATCATTCAAATGAAATACTTTCACCTAAGGCCAAATTAATCAATACTGTGGGGCGCTGGTTGTTTAGTTTTTTTTCTTCAACTTAAAAGATAAAAGACTTAAAACCTAAACAAAGGGGTGGCTTTTAGCTTATTGAGGGTTGATTTTAGATCAATGGCACCGAAGTTAGAGTAAAATTATTCACCTCTACCACGTAATAAAAGCGAACTGTTTTAAACTGCTTTAACGAGAAAAAACTAACTTTAAGCTATAAGCAGAAAAGTCCAAACCTAAACAACATGATCTGAAATGGGCATGCCCTAAACCCGGTCTCAGATCCAACTTACCAAATCCTAACCTTAAAGCCGACACCAATACTTTGGTTGGGCTAAGTTCCACAGAGGTTGCCACTGGTCATAGAGTGTGCCTCAGGCTCGCAGAGTAGCACTACAGCCGTGGTTGCGTAGTAGTCTTAGGCATTGGGCTACACCAACCAGCCTATGAGCCATGAGAGCTTGAGGAGGAACCCGACATTGGATGATAGGAAGATACATGAGCGATGCATTTCTTCATAGTAGGGCGGACTAGGATGCGCAGGGGTCAATGGCTGATGAGATGTAAATAAAATAGTAGGATCATCTGTAGGCGTGCAATGGTCAGAAAAAGTAGAAACAACTTACTCTTCTCAGCTCCCAGGTGTAGGATGCGATCTCCAACCCAAGCAATTGATCGCTTACTGCAATGTAACGATGAGATGGAGTAAGAAACTTGGCACGGAGGCAGACATTTCATTACTCCTTTATTAAAAAAATTCTAGACTTTCTCAACCTTGAACCATCCATCTCTGCTCAAATTCCTCCCCCACGTTTAAAAATCTCTAACAAAAAAAAACAAAAAATATATCCTATAACAAACAAATTAACTACTAAAAAATATACAACACTTATCCCAATAACCTTATTCTCTTCGTTTATGTCATACGGCGGATTATAAACAACAACGCCGAAGGCAAAGACGTACGTAATGTAATGGTCAACAGCAGATGTAGGTGTGGACCGAGCCGTATAGTCCGGGAGAAAGAGAAACAAGCCGTAGCAACCAACCGCAACGTGGTCCGGCTCGACCAGTTCGCTACGCACCCCACATAAATGTCCCCTCCCCACCCGCGCCCATTCGAAGCCCTGGAGTCGAGCAGAGCTCGCCGTCCTCGTCGTCCCCGGTTGGTCCATTCACTCCGCCCCGCGCGGATCTGAGGTACGCGCGCATCTCTCCCCTTCTCGTCGCACACCACGGCCTCCTCCACTCCCCCCTCCCCCTCTCCCCGCGCCCCCCCCCCCTACGGTTTGCTTTGCTTTGCCTCCGCGCCTGATACCTCGGGTGAGCCAGGATCCGATCTCGAGTCGTGTCCTCGCTGCGCCACCGACGGGCCAACCGATCCCCCCGCTTCTCAGATCCGCGACCCCGTGATTCATCTCGTCTGTGAGGCGTCGTTTTTGTTAAGTTTTTTGGGTTCGTTTTCCCGATTGAAATCTGGAGGGTTGGATGGAATTTCACGGTGGGTGGGTGGCCGGTTTGCAGCTTGCATATGCGAGTGTGGATCTGCACGCGGTCCTCGTAGCGGCTTCTATTACTCACGAGTTTGGTTTTGTGCGTGCTGGTTCAGTTGGGTGGGCTGGTTCGCGCAACAGTAGTTTGCGAATCTGGACCTGGATATATATACGTTATGCTTCACCTTTGTGGAGAATTTAGCTCAAGTCTAATATTTTTCGATTTGGTGGACTTAGCCTGAGCCTTACGCCCTTACATCGTTTAATTAGGCATTTCAGATCATATTGTTTTGTGGTGTTGGGATGCATTGAGTGTGAAAGTTTTGCGTATGATTGTTATAGGATCGTGGAGGTTTTGCAAATTTCATCACTGTGAATGTTGTCAGGGCTAGCGTTATTTTGTGTGATGTCTGTCAGTTATCCGCACTTTGACATTGTGCTCTGCGAATGTATTTTTAATATGCTATTTTTGTTCTCTGGTATATGAAACACATAAGAGGCAGAGTATTTTGTACAGTAAAGTTCTTGAAATCCTATTGGTTGTGTGCTGGAAAGCCATAAGAAACATTTTATTTCTTGACCAACTTACTCTGTGTATTCTGAATGGTCGTGCATTTGCAGAGAATTAACTCTTTCAGTTGTCTTACATGACCTGTTTGCCTTGGAACTAATTAGCTTGTCTCTTGCATTTTTACAGCTTGTCGACTTGGCTTTGCTAATTCCTGCGACCGACAAAACCATTGAAAATGGTATGACTGATTGATTCAAATTGTCGTCCTACAATGTTAAATTATTGTATTCTCCATACTGATTTACTGCTGGACATTCAGGAAGGGCATTACACTGAAGGGATGTGCACTATTCTTGGTTCATTACATGTTTTATTTTTGCACTATGGTATTCAGAAGAAATGATTATTTCTTTTATATACGCACAGGTGGTTCTCGCAGCTTCTATAATATCGAAGTCTGGAAAAGGTGAGCTGGTTTGAAATTCCCCTCTTAATACTTATATTATTGTTGATTCCCCAATGAGATATATCCTCTTCTTTTAACTCTCAGGCAAAAGAAAAGAAAAAAACAATATAATTTTGGTAGCTATAGCATAGTTTACTATTTGAAATCGTTTTCTATATCCTATATAGCTGAGTATACAGTAGTGTCAAAAAAAGAGAGCAAGATACTGCTGTTGTGTTTGTTTTATAACTGTTAAAGAGCATAAAATGGTGTTATTCCTGTACTTCTTGAACTGCAGCACTTCTTTCAAGACAATATGTTGACATGTCTCGGATAAGGATTGAGGGACTGCTTGCAGCATTCCCAAAGTTGGTTGGAACTGGAAAGCAACATACTTATGTGGAGACGGAAAATGTTCGTTATGTTTATCAACCAATTGAAGCGCTGTACCTGCTAGTCATCACGAATAAGCAGAGTAACATTCTTGAAAATCTGGAGACACTGAGGCTGCTATCCAAAGTCGTATCCTATTACCAATTACGTTGTATTCCTATTGTCAAAAGCTAGGTTATTGCATAAAACATGTAGCTCTAGAAAAGAAAAAAGGGTAGTAACATGATATCAATTTTGCTTTGGAACAAAGATCAGCACAACAATCACACTAACACCAGTTACACCACATTGTCACCTTTTGTCCTTGCTTAGGACCTAGTTATAGCATTTGCATTTTCTTATAAGTCAACTCAATGCAGTGTTTTCCTTAAACATCTCTAAAGGTACCTGAATACTCCCCCTCTTTGGATGAGGAGGGTGTCTGTAGGGCAGCATTTGAACTTGCATTTGCTTTCGATGAAGCCATTTCTCTTGGAAACAAAGAAAATGTAACTGTTGCACAAGTTAAACAGTACCTCGAAATGGAGAGTCACGAAGAGAAGCTGCACAAGCTGGTCATGCAAAGCAAAATAAACGAAACTAAGGATGTCATGAGGAAGAAAGTTACCGAGATTGAGAAAAACAAGGTTTGTCCTACCTATTCCTTAAACACAAAACATGTTCTTGAATTTTGCATCACAAGGAATTTTCTCCCCTCATTTTAGGCCCCCTTATATTGGCAAAATATTTTTTTGTTGGATTTTACGCAGGTTGATCGAGGCAAGATTGACAAGGGAGGATTTGGCCCCCTAAGAACTCCAAACAGTTTTAATGACATGAACATTAAAGGTGGTGGTCCAGGGGGTGATCCTGTATTTGGTGATATGGACTCGTTTACTCACAAGGCCAAAGGTTTGTCCTCAAACAAACGCCTGATATATGGAAATGGAAACATCTGGTTATATTAGTTACATTTTGTTTTATTACGATGGCGATGTTAATAAGTCGTGGTGTTAGTATTTGACAACAGTATTTCCAAACTATTTATTTCTACAAAATAATTAATGGTGTTTTAGATTCAATCTGTGTAATAGTATCATATGAATATATGATTGCATGGTCATGCAATAGTTGTGCTCAAAAGTTATAATTATTCTGATTCAACAACAACAATCAAGCCTTTTGTCCCAAACATGTTGGGGTAGGCTAGGAAAGAAACCCAATCAAAGTCAATAAAATCCCTAATGAAAAAGCTAGTAGTTGGAAGAAAGAAACATCTGCATGTTCACACATATTTCCACTCAATTTGCTGAGACCTTGCATGACTTCATATAGTAAAGCAGATGCAGATGTTTTATGGTGATGGTGTGGTTGGAGGAGCGTTCAGACAGCTATATATTGTTAAGGGATACGGCTAAGTGGCTATTATTTTATCCTGCTTGCTATATATTGTTAAGGGATACGGCTAAGTGGCTATTATTTTATCCTGCTTGTGGCATTTGTACAGGGCGTCCATCTGCTTCTGCTCCTACTAAAGTGCCTGGTGGTATGAAATTAAGTAAAGCACAGAAGACAAATCAGTTCTTAGAGTCTTTGAAAGCTGAAGGAGAAGTCATTTTGGAGGATACTCAACTAAGTGCAATTCAGTCAAGGTCATCATCTCTTCCACCAAGTGATCCTATCACAGTGACAATTGAAGAGAAGCTCAATGTCACTGTTAGAAGGGATGGCGGAGTTAGTAATTTTGATGTTCAAGGAACCCTTGCCCTCCAAGTTCTTAATGACACTGATGGTTTTATTCAGTTGCAGGTCATTTTCTATATTGATTTCTGTATCTTTTACCTTCTGACCAGACTTTTGTTTGCAACATCCAGACACTTCGGCAATACAATCTGTTAATTTTGTTTTTAATGTGAATCTACATAAAGCTTCAGCTCACATGTATATATATTATTGAGTCACATTTTTTATACAACTCAACTCATTCGTGAATAGTGAATATTCATTGAAGCCGCTAACGATCCAAATGTCTTGTTTGATCACTCATAGGCCACATGAACCAGTCTCCCTTGTGAATTGTTGTTCCAACCACACTGCTTTCCATAAAGCAGAGCTTTGATCTGAATCATTTCATTCATGATAATTAAAACCTGCTCTTAATTAATACTCCTCCTGATTCCAAATGTAAGCCGTTTAGGAGTAGGACATTGGCACGGTCTTCAAGGTGACACTTTGATCATCAATTTCTATGAAAATATGTTATTTCAAATAAAAATAATTATACATTATGAAAATATATTTCATGATAGATCTTGTAATACCAATTTCATGTTGTCAATCTTAGTAATTCTTTATATATTGATGGTCAAACTAAAATATGTTTGACCGGCATAGATTCTAAAACGACTTACATTTTGAATCGGAGGTAGTAGCTGAAGTTCTCTTCTTATTTGTTCCTCATTGGATGATGCAAATCTTTGCTATAGAACTCACCACTGTTCCCATCTTACACCATGAGATTTTGTGAGATAGGAAAATTTATTAGAACTTTATTTAATATCCCTGCCATTGGAACAACATGTGTAGCCGTGTAGGAATCACTTGCCTGCAAACACTGCTTGTTTGGCTAACGGCATTTCTCAAATTAAGTTAGTTTAAATTAAAAGGTACTAATTTTTCCAATATTTGGTATGATTTACAGATTGAAAACCAAGATTTACCTGGACTTAACTTCAAGACACACCCTAATATTAACAAAGAGTTGTTCAACAGTCAGCTTATTGTGGGGGCAAAGGATCCAAACAGGCCTTTCCCCAGTGGTCAAAATGAAACACCTCTGGTGAAATGGAGAATCCAGGAGTTGAACGAGTCATCTCTGCCATTGGCAGGTATACTTCAACTGTTCGCGTTAAATAGCTAGCTAATTTAGAATTGTGTAACCTGTTTTTGCCACTTTGTAGTCAATTGTTGGCCTTCGGTGTCTGGAAATGCAACCGATGTGAGCATTGAATATGAAGCTTCGGAGTTGTTTGATTTGCACAATGTTGTCATCTCTATCCCTCTGCCTGCACTTAGGGTGGCTCCAAGTGTTAAACAGATAGACGGAGAATGGAAGTAATGTTTCAAAACCCTCGCCTTGTCTTAATACTCTGGTAACATGGGTGTCTAAGAGTGGCCTTTACAACCGGAATATTGCTTATTGCTGTAATTTAAAGTTTTAAACAGTGCATCTGGAAGAAAAGAACCAAAAAAAAAAAACTTAAGTGTCCACCGAGCACTTGAAGTTTAGGTTATATTAGAAAGATGAAGTGCAGGTTAGAATTCTTTTTGCAGCCAGGATACTCTTCGGATATAATAAACAGCACAAATGGCGGTGTTAATGTTAACTGGTAATTTGCAAATTGATGTCTAGCCTCTAGGCCCTTTTTAACATGGCTTAATGAAAACACTGTATGTAGCATAAGTAGCTTTAGAAAAATTAGTGTTACTGTTCAATTTATTCCTCACTGAAAATGATTTTCTTGGATGAAAGTTTCTCCTCACCACTTTTAGCTGCATACCCTTGTTATTCTCATGTCTTTCTTTCTTTATTTTATTTTGCATCCAGGTATGACTCAAGAAACTCGGTGTTGGAATGGTCCATTATTCTTATTGATCAATCCAACCGCAGGTACATGAAGTATATTGTTATCATCATCATCACACAGTTTGTTCCTATGGTGTTGCTAACATTTGCCTTTCATTTGCAGTGGTTCCATGGAGTTTGCTGTTCCCGCAGCCGATCCATCGACATTTTTCCCCATCGCTGTTGGATTTTCAGCATCAAATACATTCAGTGATTTGAAGGTTAGTTATATTATATTTCTCAGTGGATCATATGTGCGCACACTAGCTTATTACCCTGCTTTTCCCTTCTGGCTTCGGAATTATGAAGGGTTAGGATCATAGTGAGTGAGCGTATTGAGGGTGGTACAATTGGTCACTGTAGAATAACATCTTGGAGTGTAGAATTTTGCATGGGCGTTTTTCTGCTGCATTGCATCACTTTACTAGCTTTGTGCTGAGCTGAATGTTGGTTGACTTTACAGCACTATCATGGGCTATCGGGGGACTTTCTGCTCATGGCATCCATCATGGTGGTTGTTTAGAATCTATTTTGAATAAATAATGTGACTGTTAGCCAGTGAACTATTTGCAAAGAGCTTTGTTTGTTTGCTGTTCTTGAGCCTACCCACCTTACCTATTTGCCATAAAAAACCGTCCCTTATATGGCCCAATCCCACCCAGGGACATGCCTCGTCCTTTCCATGCATCAAGTCTTTTTTCTATTGTTTCAACCAGCGTCTGCTGGTCCTTGGCACCCAATTTGCTCTAACAAGATTGCATAGCCAGTTCTGCCACCCACCCGCCTACCTGCCTGTTGATTAAGCACCAAGCAGTGAGGTGGCCTCTTACTGGCTTTTAGAACATTGATCTACTCTGCTTTGCAATTTAAGATTTCAGCAATATTTAACTCTGCTTTATCTCCAGCATCATATAGAAGAACACTGTTCTAAAACTAATTTCACTTGTCATTTCTTTAGGCACATCAGCACTTTGAAAAAAGAATAACGGTACATTTTAACCTATAGAGTTAACCAATGAACATGTATAGTAATTTTAGTCATGAATTGACGCTGTAAGGCATTTTATACATGGGCTTTCAGAGACTAGTATAGTGTCCTAGTCTTCCGATTTCCTTTTCCCAGCACGTAATATATGATCTTTTTCTTTTCTAGAACGTTTGTTTCCTTTTCCTTAATTCCAGGATATTTATTTCCTTTTCCTTGAGATGATGCTGGAGGTGGGGGGAGATCTGTTGTGGGTCACAGGGATGAGTTAGACACATTAAACAATGGCCATCGGATTTGGGTGAGTAAAGTTGAGGAAAGATCTAAGAGGTTAATTTTGATGGAGGCAAGTTTCTGGGGACGTTTCGCTGGGTGCATGAAGGTTGTGCTATCTCTAGTGAGGTGCATTATTTGGGGTGGACGTAGAAAAGAAT
The DNA here is from genome assembly GCA_036346275.1 of Otatea glauca. Taxonomy (NCBI): domain Eukaryota; kingdom Viridiplantae; phylum Streptophyta; class Magnoliopsida; order Poales; family Poaceae; genus Otatea; species Otatea glauca. The sequence continues at coordinate 75,149,397 of CM070711.1, forward strand.
GCTTAGGTGCATTATAAAGGAGTATAGATTTTGAATTGTTTACCTGATGGCAGTACCACACCATTCACATAAACATAGCTTGCCATTCTGCTTTGACTGAGTGAATCCAACTATCTACATTTGGTATTCTGCACTTGAATTTATAATTCTTATGCTGTGAATTGTTGTTTCAGGTTACTGCTATTCTACCACTGAGGGAAGGTAGTCCTCCAAAGTTTTCACAGAGGACTCGATTGGCCACTGCTAATTATCAAGTGGTTTGACGGCCCACTTAGGGCTTGTTTGGGAAGCCCAAAATACCGTCCACCTACATGGATGGGCCGGGATATTGAACGTGGATGGGCCGGGATTTTGGGATTCCCAAACAAGGCCTTAAAAGTTGATGTGTTCTTAGTTGAGAAATTGCGTATATTAGTAGTATATAGGAACTTTTGATTTTCTGTCCTGACTCATGAGCTGTTACGACATGGATAAAAATTTGGTATACATTATGCATTTTTGTATTTACTTTATATTGTAATATGTTGCACCAAAATGATGCTTTTACTGGAATGCAGTTTAAAAATATGAATTGGTCTTCTGTTCTGTGCTGGTTTGCTGCTGTTAATCTGTTATGTGCCTTCTCGTGTGGAAGCATGGAAATTTCTCCAGGTGCAATTACCACATGTTGCCTTTCAAGATTCTAATTTTATTCCCCCGTTCTCTTTTTTCTTGGTTGCTTTTGCTGTTTTTTTTTTGCTATGATGTACTTTGCCCGTCTTGCTTAAATAAGCGTGTGCTTTTTGCCTTCTGTCCATTGTGTCCGGTTGGTTGAGGAAGCATAACTCCAAATTTCTGGTTTGGAGGGGATAGCTCCATTATGCTTGGCTCTGGATCCTTATCGTCGCTTGGCATGTATATTATTTCCGGAACATTCCATGACCCTAAATCCAGCAAGTCCCGTTCGTCCCTGGCCAGAAATTGCGATCTGGTCATGGCCGGCCAGTAAGGTGGGGTGAAAACCCTAAATCATGGCAAACGGGGGGGCGTTCGTACAGTTCTAGTCTTCTAGATGCGCTTCGCTTTTGTAATTTGTACAATTGTAATACTACTTGTAGGTCAATTTCTGCTTTTGATTAGACTCTTAGCTCATAATGCATCGCGCCGTGGTGACCTGTGCATTATTATATCTGCGCCGTATGGCTCGAAAGAGGAAGGATGCATCACGAAGGGTGAAGGCCTGAAGAAAACCTCCCATTTCGCCAGATCTTTAATGCTATGCTAGCCACAGGTTCACAGATTGGCAACGGTTATAGCGTTTTCTAGTTTTCCTGGATTGGCAATTTTTCTCGAACACTCGACCTGATGGTACGTTTTCTTTTGGCACTTTTGCTAAACCTGAAGAGCTCTTCGCGGTATACTAAATTTAATAGGGATTCTCTTCGATCAATGGATCAGATTAGTTATTATTTATTTATATTTTTCTATAATAGAAATAACTTTAACAAATCAAAGACTATATCTAATTTCATGAGTACTGACGTCCGCATTGGCTATCAGCAGCAGAGCAGCGGCATGCACTGCGCTCATCTTCCAGAGCACCGCAGCGGCGCAGCCACTCCGCTCCCCTCGAACATCTCCACGAACCGGCACGGCGCTGGAGCGGCCGGCCTTCGATCAGTCTCAGCTCGATCGATACGCTTCCCGTGACACAAGAAGGTGTGCCGCTCCCTAGCCAGCCAGCTAGCCTTTAATTTGCTTTCGGTGAAGCCATGGGAAAGAGTTAATCCTCTTTCTCGCACTGAATTAAATCAATCGGCGCTTTGTTTCACTCTGAAGATAAGCTTTGCGTTCTGAGATCTTCCTGTGTATTCGGTTATATTGCGTTTTGCACGTACGCATGCAAGAGGGGACACGGGAAGGCTGAGGGATGTACAGGAGGGGCTCTGGAAGCGGTGACAGCTACAAGGTTTTGCTCGTAGACGACGCCCGCCACACCGAGAAGCTTGTGGAGAAGGCCTTGCCGCAGGTGGTGCCCTCCATAACCGCTGAAGCGGCGCGGCAGCTCTTACACGAGTCTCGACAGAAAGGAGCCGCGCTTGTCATTGTCGCCGTTAAGGTACTCTCTGTGTGTGTGTGTGTGTGTGTGTGACGACCGCCTTCTTTAGTTCGAATAGCACCGGGCACGCGTCTCCATTTCGAACTTCAGTTGGAGGCAACGCAGAATTAACCTACTACAGCTTTAAGACTTGAAGAATTAGTTACTCTTTAACTTTCTCCTGCGAGGCTAGGACTAGATACCACTGACGTTTTGGGTTATTTTGATGTCTGAACAGGAGCATGCCGAGTTCTACTCGCAGATGATGGTTCGCCATGGACTCCGCTCTGCCATCGATCCTGAATCGGACCTGGCAAGTTAAATCGCCTTCTCAGTGCGGCCGTTTTTTGAGAGCATCAGGCAACTTATAGTACTGGTTCACTGGAGGCAGCTTCAGTAGGTAGTTCATTTCTTACCATCTAGCAGTAAGGTTGCAGGATGTAGCATAAGTGAAACAAAAGAGTTTAGTTTCCGCAAATTGTCACTGATGTACAGCATGGAGCATGAGTGCTGAAGGCATCCCGAGTGTATTTTTGGTTTTTCGAGTTTTATTGGTCAATGTTTGAAGACAATTCAGATCTATCAACGGTATCGGAATAGTTATTAGGCCCATTTGAAACACGGGAATTTTGTAGGACAAGTTCTGTGAAATTTCTGCTCCATATTTATTTTCGGATTTGCTAAATAACACTCGAGTAAAACTTTTGTAGTTTTTAGCAGAATTTCATATCATTTGATTTCGCTCCTAGATTTGTGTGCCTCTCCACCTTCGTTTCTGGCGACGGTGTCTTCACTGATGTTAGTGGGGTCAGAGTTTAGGCTCATCGGATCTTGGCCTTAGAATTAGGGTATGCGGTGGTAGACTGGCTGTGGGTGGTAGAGGTGACGATGTGGTGAGGTAGCAGTACCTGGTGCCACGAGCCTAGTGGCTGACGGTGGACAATATCAATAGGCGGGTTGATGAGCTCAAACGAAGAGGAAGAGGGGCGGCCGGAGCAATGGATCATCAGCAGTGCGCTGTTGAAGATAGGGAAGGAGGGGGGCAGCGGTGGAGGAGGTGGCAGGAGGCATCAAAGACTGCATCAGGTGGCAGCAGCAGTAGGGGGAGGAGGTTCGCTAGAGCGATGCTAGTGAGTCGGGGGACGACGGTATGTGGGGTAAAGAGGGGGGGCAGTGACGGAGGAGGAGGGAATTGAGTGTGTTAAGAGTTAAAGAGGGGTGGAGGTGGTTTATATAAGTTGGTAGCGAGAAGATCTAGACCTTTGCTATGTGATGTCGACACTGTATGGTTCGTCGATATGTCAACATGGGTCGAATGTACATGGCGTCTGCATGTGCATGCAGAGCACACCGTTACACAAAACGTCCCAAAATGAGTCTGTTGGACATTGTATCTTGCAATCCTGATGTAAGACAGATATGCAGGTCCAAATAGAGGTGGATATCGGACTAGGCTTTTTTTGGGCCGGTCCGAGGCACGGCGGGCATGGCTCCGCCCAAAGCCCGCCCTGGCAGGAAGTGGGCCGTGCCGTGGGCCCGCAACAGGGCACGGTGGGCCACAGTAGGGAGGTGGCCAGGTGAGCAATGAGGGAGAGGAGTGGGGCCTCGCTGTGCAGCCGCTGCCTCGTCGCTACAGCCGTTCTCCACCCCTCGACCTCGTCGCCTCCCGTGCCGTGCCGTTCTCCACCCCGCGACCCTGCCGCCTCCCAAGCCACACTGCACCGCCTCATCCGCTGAACCGTCTCGCCTCCCGCGCCAGAGCCTCAGCATTTATGTCCATTGCCTCAGCTCCTGATCTCCGACTCATTTTCTCTCATCGCAATAGTGCAAATAGGCTGAATCTGAGCCGGCACGACGGACCATCCCGATCCAGTATAGTTCAAACACGAAGCATGATGAGTCTATATCGGACCGGTCCGACCTGGCACGATACCCACCACTAGGTCCAAAGGAGAAGGCGATAATCAGTACAAAAACTGAAGTGTCTAAATTTCTGCGTGACGCAATGATGCGGCGGTCAGCATATTATTCTTTTGAGAGACTGCTGCTACTCGTCATTATCAGTCTCTCCAAAGCCTTGCTAACATAGTAGTGACACTGAGTCACTGACATTACACCAGCAAGAGTTTTTCACCCTCCTCATTCTGTTTTGGTGGCAAAGCAAATGCCCCTTGCATAAACTAGTTTATCCACTCGAGCGAGTCTTGTGCCATTTCCTCGCGCTGTTGAGCCCGCGTGTTGGCGTTGGCTTGCCTTGCCCTGTCTTCCACGCGCGCACAAGCGCGGCGGACGCCGCCGCCGCCGCGGCAGATGCGCTCGCGAAATTGCTACTGCTGCCGCTGCTGCCGCGCGCGCTACCTCCCGCCACCCCCGGTTTCCCTCCAACCACATGTGCTCCTTTCCAGCTTCGTCTACCTCCTTTCACACGCACGCACTCGCCGCCACCGCCACCGCCACTATACTATTACAGACACCCCACTAGCACTGCCCGATCTATAGCACGCGGCCCACCTAATCTTGCGATCCTTCCTTCGGCCGGTACGCGATCTGATGCGCCTTTTCTCTGTACCTGAGCTGTACTACTACTCCTCATTCTAATAAATCATCGCGGCGCGAAGGGAAATCTCGGCACATTTTGCTTGTCTTTTCCACACCCACCTCCTTTGTCGGGCGCTGGTCAGAATGGGAGTGGCGGAGGGTGGCGTAAGGACCAAAAATCGATCCCCACTGAAATCCATGCAAGCAACCCGGCCTTGTTGGCGGCCCTGAATTTCTCGTTCCTTTCGTCAGCAGCAGCCAGCAGCAGAGTGTTGCGTACTGAGCAAGTGCGAGTTCTTGCTTTGCAAGCTCAGGCGTCAGCCCCACTGCTTGGGCTCCAGTGTTTTAAAGATCTTGCCAGTGTGCCACTAGGCAAGGAGGGGATGCTGCTACTAGTCCAGCCATTGGAGCTTGCCCTGTCTCCAATGGCTCACAAGGTCGCAGTTTTGGTGCTGCTAGTGTTGGTGGGAGTGGCGGCTGTGGTCTTGGCCGACCAGGAGAACGACCGGATCCGGGAGCTCCCGGGCCAGCCGCCAAATGTGGGGTTCTCGCAGTACTCCGGCTACGTCACGGTCAACCCGGCGCACGGCCGCGCGCTCTTCTACTGGCTAGTGGAGGCGGTGCCGGCAGCCGGGCCCATCGCGCCGCTCGTTCTGTGGCTCAACGGCGGGCCCGGGTGCTCTTCGGTCGGGTACGGAGCGTCGGAGGAGGTCGGCCCGTTCCGGATCAGGCCGGACGGGAAGGCGCTGTACCTGAACCCCAATTCTTGGAACAAGGGTGTGTAATCTGTAATGCGTGTTCTTGAGCTCCATTAAACGGCAGGAGATGCTCCAAAAATATTGTTGGAAGTGGGCGATTTATCTCGGGTTTGTGTTTGCTGGTGATTTTGCAGCGGCCAATTTGCTGTTCTTGGAGTCACCGGCCGGCGTGGGGTTCTCGTACTCGAACACGACGTTGGATCTGTACACCGCAGGAGATGCGAGGACAGGTAACTGATTCATGGCCATTCTTGTGCGAGCTGGTCCAGGATTCAGGTACCAACCTCTTGTCACTTGCTTTTGTCTTGTAGCACTGGATGCCTATGCTTTTCTGGTGAACTGGCTCGAGAGATTCCCACAGTACAAGTACAGGGAGTTCTACATTGCTGGAGAGAGCTATGCAGGTAATTTTTGTATGCGATAAGTTTTGAAGTTTTCATTTCTGGCTCCTTGTTGGATGAAAGACCTGTATGGGCTGTGTGGTCTTCGATACTTGCAGGGCATTACGTTCCCCAATTAGCCCAGCTCATATACGAAAAGAACAAGGGCACTCAGAATCCCACAATTAATCTCAAAGGATTCTTGGTATATCTTTGAAATCCATGTTTGCTTGTACTATTTTTAGTATGTGTATGCTAGTTTCTGAAATTTTTGTGGTTCTTGAAAATTAAGGTGGGAAATGCAGTTACTGACGACTACCATGACTATCTTGGTACATTTGAGTACTGGTGGACTCATGGTCTGATCTCTGACAGCACTTATCACAACTTGAAGGCGACATGCATGCTTGATTCCTCAGAGCACCCTTCTCCTGAATGTGCCAAGAATCTGAACCTAGCTAGTTCCGAAGAAGGCAATATTGATCCTTATAGTCTGTATTCAAAGCCCTGCAATAACACAGGCTCTCTCAAACTTGGTTTGGGAGGACGCTATGTAAGTTTTTTAAAAACTTTTCATAAGCGATCATGTTCCGATTTTGTTTCATAGATCTAGTTCTGTTCTAACATCAAGGTGTCATTCGTAACATACTATCAGCAGACAGCAGTGCAATGTCAATATCAATTGCTGATAAAATACCAGATTGACAAACATGCCACTGCAGTATTACTTTAACATGATGTGTTATAATAACTCCATTTAGACCCACTAAAACAGGTTAGGTAGATTAACTGAATTGATTTACTGTCATCCTAATTGGTTCACTATTTTAAAGACATTGAACAAGGAGCTAGTTCAGTTGCTGATTCTAAAGGTAGCTGTTGTGGTTAAGAAACAAAGAGCAAAAACAGCTAGGGGTCCAGCACGGGTCAGAAAATCATTAATAAAATAAGGTAATGAATGAAATAAATGGATTCTCTGTTAAGGAAATTTGCAAATTTTTTTATTGCTGTTTTCAATTTGGTGGTCTCATGTGTTTTGAACAGAGTGCATAACTGTGTCATCTGGCACTGCTTGAAGTCTTGAACTGTGGGCATAATTGTATCACCCATTTTATATCAGATAGACATCCAAATTTCTACTGCACTTCACATGACCTTAGGAGTTCAATTCTCATTTATCTACATAGTACTGTATTTTTAGACTTGATTGGTTCAATGCCTATATAACAAGATATCCCATTGATCATATTGTTTTCTGTATCTAATCATGTTACCATCAACAGCCTTGGTTGTCCAGAGCTTATGATCCTTGCACTGAAAGATATTCAAACATTTACTACAATCAGCCAGAAGTGCAGATGGCATTACATGCTAATACTACTCGAATTCAATACCCTTGGAAAACTTGCAGGTCTTAACGATTGTTGCTGACAAAATATACCTTAAAAGTTCTGTTCCCTTTTTAGGCATATGTATACTCATTTGCTGTATTTGTTACAGCGATATTGTCGGATCCTACTGGGCAGATTCCCCAAAATCTATGCTTCCTATCTACCAAGAGTTAATTGCAGCTGGTATCAGGATATGGGTTTTTAGGTAAGTGCCAGTACTCATGCAATCGAACATTTCCTATATTTTGCATGGCAGAGCTATTTATCGAGTTTTACTTGTGCACCCCTGATATATGTTTTTGTCAGTTTAACACGGACCCCATCTCTATTCTGAGTTATGGAATTATCTTTAGGTGCTCTGTAGGGCTAACTATAGTGAGAACTGCAATATATACCGAAAGGGTGCACGCACTAAGTACATAGCAGTGACGTGTGTCCAATCAGAGGAGAGCAATTCATCCACCCAAAATTCTGGGTCCCACAGGCTAACCACTCTTCATCTCACAGCACATTGTGAGTACGTACTCATGGTGTACTGAGAGTCGGTACACCAAGCATTACTGAACTATACTATCTTTTACCATTTTATATTGGTGTTGAACTTTTGGTATGAATGGGTGTTTTCTCCAAACATTCTGACCACCGCCCACCGAAAGGAAATCAGAGGAATGAAAATTCTTTAATTATGATCCAATACTGAATAATCTCTGAAATGAATTCCTTTTTTCTGAAAAGCAACCCATCATACCGTCACAGGTAACATTTGGTGAGATTGATTTAAGCAAGCCACGATTGACAATATATTTCACTTTTTCACAGTGGCGATACAGATGCTGTAGTTCCTGTAACCGCAACAAGGTACTCGATGGACGCGCTCAAGCTTCCAACTCTGGTCAATTGGTACCCTTGGTATGACCATGGAAAGGTCGGTTACTCGGTTATTCACTGTATGGAGCAAATTCTGGAGCAGAAAGAGCCATTTCAATCTGATGTTAAGTATTCCGCTTCTTTGGTGCTGCAGGTTGGAGGTTGGAGTCAAGTTTACAAAGGACTAACTCTCGTCACCATAGCAGGCGCAGGGCATGAGGTACCACTGCACCGGCCACGACAAGCGTTGATATTATTCAGACACTTCTTGCATAATACACCATTGCCAACTCAATAGCCACTTGAAGCGGAATGATAGTGTAAACTATGGCAATCATATTAACTGTTTTTCACATTCTTTTTTGTTCGATTTGATTATTACAACACATTATTCAATTACCTCTATTGAATGTTTGTTAGCAAATAGGGAAACCTGACACCCGTACTGCTGCATCTAAAGAGCTCCTTTGTATATGATAATGATAGTGATTCTTTGAGCAGTAAAATTTTCAGTTTTACAATTTGCCTGGAAAAGGAATTTCCCTATTGCTAGTTGCATATCCAATTTTGTGGAATAGAAGATGATGTTTCTAGGTTTTTACGGTGATCTTCACCATGTCATCCCACGGAGGCACTGCTTGTATGAACTCACCTGGAGCCCTGACTGCATAAATTCATGCTGTGCCCCCAACTCCCAATTCCCAGTGAGCTGGTTGCTTTGAAAAGGTCTTCTAGATAGGCAGAGTTATTATCCACCTCATGGACTTGAAAGATGTATGTTTATTTATGGAACACCAAAAAGACTCTAATTTGAATGTTTGAAGAGGAATTCAAATATTGATAACTGATGCCAAAGCACCTTTGCAGAAAATTAAGCACTTGAATACATACAAGTCAAAAAGATGACTCAAAATTGCAACCATGGTGAACTTCATGACATAATGCAAACGCTATGGGATCACACTTACATACAGTTAACTTTGTCATCTTCCAGTATTAACAGAAACAAAACCCGACGACCATGTCGCAGTATACACTACCACCCATTCACAAAGGAAATGGAAAGCACTACAAACAGATGACTCGAGCGGCATGTGCATGGTTAAATCCTCTGAAAAGTTCTCACTTCCCAGCTACGACGAGCCCTTCTTCCCTGTATTTCCGCTTTTGGCGATCACCAATCACACTGCTGCAATTCACATGGTCGTCAAAGAGTGAAGGGAACAGGAACAGCAGCAGAATAATCATCAGACGATGGCTGCAGCGCGTTGATCTTGATCACGTAGTTCTTCTGGCTCGACGCGCTGCTGCTGCTACCGCAGCTTGTGCGCAGGTCATCCGAGCCATCGCACGCAGACAGAGTGGAATCCTCCTCTTCGTAGGCAGTCCCGATGCGGCCGCCGCACTTTCTGCAGAGCAGCCGCGACCTCTTCCTGAAGAGGCCCCAGGAGCGCCTCGAGTGGAAGTAGGGCACGCAGGTCACCTCGTCGGTCTGCGTGAACCGGCTCTCGTCGACCGCGAAGAAGGAGACGACGCCCTTCTTGATCTGCTTGCCGTACTTGGACCCAATGTTCGCCGTGTTCCGTGTGGAGGAGCTCAGGTTCAGCGCGTAGCCGCAGTATCCGCAGCTGCCAATGAGTGACAGATAGAAAGTCAGGGAAAACAGACAGACGCAAACATGCAATGCTGGAACTTGGAAGGCCGAGAATCGGGCAAGAGCAAATTGATCCAGGACCAACTTGCCATCAACCAGACCTAGGAATTGGAATCGATCCAAAGCAAATTACCAAGACGACGATGCCTTGTACTACAGTTCCTTGTTGGACAACTACACACCGAATCAAAAGGGAAAAGAGAAGGGTGACAACAAAAGCGCAGTGAAATACTTATCCTACAACTAGAAAGGATCAAAAACCGATCGAATTTGCTAGTTTCTTGATCCAAGAATCAAAACCGGCTGGGGAGCAATCGAAGCATCGAATTCGAACCTGTAGGTGACATCTTTGATGGAGGAGTAGTTGTTGAGAGACCTCACCATGATGATTGGCGCCCTCCTTGCTGGAGAGCATCCACTTTTTTGGCCGATCAGAACGTGGGAGAGGGAGAGTGGAGAGAGACAACTAAAAAGGCGGTTGCTTGGCCAAGTTGAGCCAACGGACACGGAGGATTGGCGTCCGGTCCGTCTCGTGCCGTGCGCTTTTGCTTCTCTGGTTGCTTTTGCATACTCGTTGATTAACTCATTAGTTTAATTGTAAGCAGCAGGTAATCGGCATGGGTGCTGGCTTTTGCTCTGACGAAAACACGAACAGTGCGACGGCCGGGGAGATAAGGGTGTCGACTGTCGACTGTCAAGGGAGGCTGCATCGAGCGTAATGGAGGCGTGGAAACGTGACATGTGCAGCGAATGGAAGCGGAGGCCAAATACATCTTCCAAATATCTATCTATCTATTATAATATTAAAGCAGATGCAAAAAAAACTATCATGTTCGCTATCAAAGCTAGAAATTGCCACGTTAATCAATAAAAAGAAAGATCTACACTGTTGATTATGGATGGTCCAGATTATAACGGTTTAGATTAAAAGAAATAGTTTGTGTCATATACAATACAAAAGTTTGTGTCATATACAATACAAAAATAACTGAAATTCAGAATAAAAATAAAATAAAATCAAAAATTTGATTTTCATACAATTAAAACAAAGAGTCCAAGTACAATAACAAAATTGAAATATTTTTTTAAAAAATCAGAATAAAAAATAAAAGATAATTAGTAATCTAATTTCCATATCAACATCAAAATAAAACTTAAATTTATAATAAAAATTAGTAGTTGGATTTGTATACGAATTTCAACATAAAAAACTAAAATCCGAAATGAAAAATAAAAAAATAGGAATTTGATTTCCATACGAACATCAAAATAAAGAGTCCACGTCAAGTACAATAAAAAAAAATCAAAATTCCCTATAAAAATAAAATAAAATTAGCAATTTGATTTCCATGCGAACATCAAAATAAAAATAAATTTTGAAACAAAAATCAATTGAAAATTCGTAATTGGATTTGTATATGAATACCAACCTAAAACTAAAATTTAGAATAAAAACAAAATAAAATTAGCAATTTAATTTTCATACGAACTCAAAAGTAAAATCCATAAATAGCTTAAGTTCAAAATAAAAAAAATACTTATTGGATTTGTATGCGGTTCCATCTTAAAACTATATTAAAAAATCTATGTCATGTATGATCCAACAACACACAAATATAATTTAGAATACAAACAAAAAAAAATGCTAATTTGTTTTGCACAAGAATTCCAATTCAATTTCCATATAAATTTCTAAATAAGATCCCTAAATAAATATAATCCGGTATAAAAATAAAAGAACATTAGCTACTGGATTTCTGTATGATTTCAACAAAAAAATATAACTGAAATTTGAAATAAAATAAAATAAAAAGAGAAAGACCAAAGTCGAAGGAGCTAAAAGCCGCGATGACGAGTTTTGTGCGTCTGCATTGTTGAGGAAGTCAGTAGGAAAAGAAGCTTGATGACGGGGAGACCCTGGTAGAGAGGAGATGAAGCTTTGCATGGAAGACGAGCTAAAGAGGATATATATATATCCATTGGGTAGCTAGAAACTTGACATTGCTACTGAGGGACATGACATCACACACGATGGTGGAAAAATTCTCTATATTGTTAAATAACGACTAAAGCAAACATGCTAGCATCATAGAAGATGAGAGGTCGCCGCGTTAGTGAAGAAGCAACATCATTGAGTTGGCAAACATCTAATATGAGAATCGACTGATATGGGACAAGCGTAAATCAAGCATGCATAATATCTTGTATGTGTATATGCATGCATGAATTCGTTTGAATCAAAACAAGTTGAAAAAAACTTAGAGTAGAGATGACGCTACTCTATGAAATAGGCTTAGAGCCACTAGTGAGAGCATGACGGATGTGCCCAGTAGGGATAAGCAATACTTGTATATGTATGCATTGCATGTTGATGTCGTAACGTTTAGCATTAAGTAATAATTGAAGAGAAATAGAAGATAATTATATGACAGAGTATTGCGTTAAAAGAGTAGCAATTGAGAGGGATCGATAAAAAATTAAGCTTGCTATTGACGGTTGAAGCAGAAAAGTTGTGGGGCGATCAATAGGAGATATAAGACATATGGTTCTACGGGGCAGCCAGCGTATGAGAAAGATACGTTCAAAGTAAGTCGCCCATGATGTATTAGTGTATACGTGAGCAATGTACTCTAATACCATGTAAAATAATTATTGTATTACTTGAGATTAAATAGAGGTACATGTGTTGCATATATTTTGAAAAAAGAGTTACTAATGGAGAAAGAACAGGAGTATATAGCTATATGATCTATGCAAGATGAAGAGTTGCTACGTTTCTAAGAATCCCCAACAACTTATTATTCTTAAAGATTTTCTTCTATCAAAGCTTTTACTTTAATTACATCCTTTAAGTTGAATTTTTCTTCGAGCTTCTATTGTCATTTCTAATGTTTATGATGTCTTAAAAATCTAAATAGTCTACAAAATATGTCAATATATTATCAAGCATATATGTTATATCATTTGATACTATAAACAGTTAAAAAAATCTAGCCGCGCAAATGCGCGGGTCACCTTGCTAGTTTTTAAAAGAAAAATTGCCGACCCAATAGCGATGAAAGTCAGTCCAATAGAATAGCAATCTACTGCTGGATCCTTACGAACTGTTGATGCCTGCTACAACTTTAACCACTTCACCTGTTAAACTCATACGAACCAACCTCTTCTTACTCCTTCGCCTCTCTCTCATCCATGAACTTCTTTGTTAATCCACCTTGCAGTGGCGATAGGGAGGATCTTTCAGACATGATGGCAACAAGCACAAGCATGCGTGGCAGAGTAGCCATAGGCTCACGCTGTTGGGCGGCCATGGCTTCGAGCAAGCACGACGCCTCTCCCACCTCCTTTTTCCACTTTGGTGTCACCCTTCCCCCTTCTCATTCACCTGTGGCTCCAAATCTGGCACAGAAGGTGATGTGGTGCATCAACTCTGGCTCTGAATCTAGCGACGAAAGGTGGCGACATAGCTTGAGACACACGGATTTGGCGGAGGAGCTTAGGCCTAAGTCGGGGAAGAGAGAGATAGATGTTTGGTGCAGATCTTGAGCACAAATTCAGCAACGAGCGACGTTGGTTGGCTCTATGGTAGCAACGGTGGAGAGGAAGGTGTGTCGGCAACGGACATTGTCGTGGCCCTTGACGGCGTGGTAATATAATGGTATCTAGGTGAGTTCTCCGGAACTTTTTGAAAACTTGTTTGAAATTTTTGGTAGAAACTTCTTGGAACTTTTGATTGAAACTCACCGATTGAAAATAAAAATTAAGCTCCAAAATATAAACTCGTTTAAACGTTGGCTTAGAATCTTCTACAAATTTCTAAAAACATGTGAAACTTACTAAAATATATATAAAAAAACCTTTTCAAACATCCCTCAAAACTTGTCGAAACTATATACAACTTGTTGCCGTAACGTCTCTCCCTATTTAAAAAAAAACCTAAGCTACCCGTGGTCGCGCTAACCTCCGTGTATGTGTATGAATGACCACGCGCTCATGTGCGACTTTGCAGAGTGCGGCCGGCCGCGCGCACGGCACGGCACGGCCGGCCCCGTCGTCGGGTATGGGGCGAGAGACCGGCGAGTCACGGCCGCACTCCAGGTCGGCGAGGCCAAATCAGTGAAAAAGCGTCCAAATCCATAATCACTGTCGATCAAATTTGGTACCTCTAGTCCAAACAACGGCCAATCGCTGTGCTTTGGTTGGCGAAGGATTTACATACGGGGCAAAGGATCGGGGGTTAACCGGTTAAGTTTCGTCTCCTCCTCTGTTTCGCCCGATTCGTGATACTGAGTGTATCAACGCTTGGATTTATATGCGCTTGCTTTTTCCGTAACACCTTGGTTTAAAATCCACTCAAAGCTCAACCCATCATGAGACAGACATGCGCATACATAACACCTTGCTTACACTTTCGTCATCGTTTTGTGTAAAAAGGGTTAACTTGAGAGTGCTACGTTTGTACATAACAGACATTATATGTTACTACAACTCATTTTAGATAAGCAATACATGGCTAATCCCACCATCACTCCACATGAACCTTTACACTAACGAGTCGATGTATTACGCTCACCCCCTTAAGGGCTGACGTCCTTGACAGCACACCGTATATGTGACAAATACCTAGAACCACCTCTCGGTACACGTCCGTGTGTCTAGTGCCAACACATATTTTATGCCGTGTGTCCACTCCGAAACCACATGTGCTATACGCCAAATGTCCGCACCCCCTGTCCCACACACGCCAGTGCATCAAAGGTTCAAGCTCTGATACCATATGTAACACACTAGTCCAAAATACGTTCAAAGACTACTAGCCCACCGTGGGGCAGCCCACCCTATTCCTCGATTCGTGTAAAATGATTAACCTAGAAATACTATGTTTAGACCCAACATGTATTATATACTACTACAACTCACTTTAGATAAACAAAATGGGACTAATCCCATCATCGCTACATGTGGAACACATGTGTCTTCACACACCGGGGTATTACGTTTTTTCCTTACGTAAGATCTCATCCAGGGTTAGCAATTTAGCATAGTATGAGAGCCTCGATATCAGGAACACCCCATGTTGAGCCTCAACTAGTCTGATAGTGTTCTTCCGATTGCCAAATGCCAATGCTTCTCAATCTCATACCAGATATGATTTTCGAGTATTATAATTTGAATAAGCAGCTGACAAGTGCCTCATACATTATTACATTTACAAATTGGTTGTTTGTTACAAATTCAGTATACAAATGAGATCGGCGAGCCGTTCATTTCTGTGCCCGGGATGCAAAATAAGTTTCAATCCTCAATCACAAAAGTTATCCCGTCATGTTTCTTTAAGTAGTGTGTAGTGTGATCGACAACCTGAAAATGCACATAAGGTGGAAATTGTAGTGCAGCCAAGCGAAGCAAATGCCTCCGCTAAACTTCAAGTGTACAGAAATCGCAATTTGTCTAATAGCAGTCTAGCTTAAGCCCAATGGTGGCAATGGCATGGTAAAGTAACATAACCACACATTTCACATCCTAAGGAGATGATTTTAGACACCGTATTGAGTTATTTATGTCTAAAACTAAAAGAATTTCCGAGTTATTTTGCACTTTTTAACAAAAGTAGGAATCTAAGGCCTGTGACTGGCCTCCAACTCCAGCAGACAATAACTTGTTTTGGATTAAATGACCATCAATTCTTGCCATTACAAAACTGCAGTCCATCAGGTTTTCAGCTCTAGATGCACTAGAAATCTAGGACTGGCAGCTAGTTTTCCAACTTCAGCTAATAACAACTAGGGTGGATTGCGTTCTACGCCGCGCCATATGGCATGAGACAGCTAATAGTCTAGTAAGATATAGGAACGATGCTGATTCGCTATAAGAAGTTGTTATTCCATACAAAAATCAAGTTGGCTATCATAATGTAACTTAAATTATAAGTTGGTTCAGATCAATAAACTCTACTGCAATTCAAGTAAGCTTTGTAAGAATTAACATAAGTAACATATAACGAGTGATCCATAAATTTACTGACAATTAGAGCTATTCGAGCTCAGCTTATTGAATCTTGCGAGCTCGGATAAGTCAAACTCAGCTCATTTGGAGAGCCGAGCGTGCCTCTAGCTTTTTTTTACGGTCCTGGATGCGTTTGCCTCCGTGTCCACACGATCACCCTACGTTCCCTAGCTAGCTCTTACCAACATCAGTCTCATGAGTTGGCGCATGGTTCCCATATCGCCATGACGCATCTACGCGACAGTTTTGCTTCTACTGTTAGAAGTTCACAACAACATCACTGCATGTGGATGGTCGGTGCACGCACATTATGACGGAATGATGGTGTAACTCATTGAGGATGATCAGCTGGGGAAGGAAGGAGAGGATACCGACAGAAAAAGGAGCCAGGTCAGGTACTTGTTGCTATAGTTGAATTGTTCACTGACATAGCCCTTAGCTTCTGTTTTTTTAATCTAGCTCCTCTACAAAAGAATTACAAATCTAGCCCCTCTAAATGAACGCAGAAGGGCCAGTAGAGTAGCGTGGAAGCGACCTGCTGCCACGGTAGGAGGCTGGACCATTGGAGTGTGAGGCGGCCGCAAGAGGAGCTACCCTACCATGCCATGGTAGAGCGGCAGGGTGTCCTAGCTCCTGCCGCGCTAGGGGAGGATGGTATGGTACTGCTGACTCTATCATGGCAACACCTAGCACTGTAATTTTTTTAAATATAATTTTTGAAATTTACTCGACGTGGGTTAAGACAAAAATAATAATGTTAGCTAAAGAAGGAAAACATTCAATGCGAAATACGAACACGCGATAAAAACTTACGCAGATATCCAATCACGTGTAGTACATTCGGTCCGTTGTGTCTGGATGTATGAACTAAATGATCCACGAGAAATTCGTTGTGTGCATGTGATGATGTGAAGTGGTGTTTCTTATTTGAACAAACCGGATAAAGCCATACATAGCATTTTCATAATATAGGTGCGAATTACATGACGCATAGAGTTCGATTCGGTACAAATGATGACATAGATGAACCATCAACAGAAACTACAGTATGTGCATTTTTTGGAACTGAAAACGCTAGGGGATGGAAAAGAAGTTACAGTGGGTGTACATAGAATCGGCGTTCTTAGTGCACACCCCTAAGGCTCAAATGGGAAACCGTATAGCACACACATGGAGTGCCGATCGTTAGGATGACGTGGACGTGACTAGTTGTCATGGTAGTGGCAAGCGTAATTGTAACTCGAATTGGCACAGCAACAGTAAGGGTGGTAGTCGCTGCTAAGGTGGACCACCTACTCATTGTTCTTCTCCCTTATCTTCTGCCTCTGTAGGTTGTTGTTTTGCCTCTGGAGATGTCGTTTTGCCTCCGGAGCTCTTTGTTGGTGTTCTCCGTGTGGAGCTCTTCAATTTGTCAAAGTGTATTAGCACTGTGTGGATGTAAATTTGGGCTTGTATGCGATATAATGGGTCCATCCATTTAATGAATTTACAATCCATGGTCTGCAAGGAAAAGAATGTGTTAGCGAGCTATATAGCGATACATGAGTGGAATCATAGGTAAGAAATAAAAGTGTTTACCATGAATAGAGGGCATCGAAAAAAGATGCCATGGGTTCAAATTGTCATCGCAAACCTAAACTACCACGTCAAGGTTATGATTACATTGGCCAATTCTCGGGGAAGTGTGCGTAGTCGCGCAACGGATTTGTCATAGTGTAGGACTCTCGTGTTTCCAGTGGAAGATTGGGGCTAAGGGATCAGGGTTAAGTGGACCGTAGATGTGTGTGTCCTTGAGAGAAGGATCGTGCCCTCGAAACCCTGTATGTCCCTATTTTTCCCTCCCACGCATTGAGTTACATGCTCTATCCATCATGTTGCACATGAAGTAGTTAATTCATGGTGCATGTGGTATTTGTAGCACGTGTCAGATGTAAGTGGTGGATTGGTGCACGTATATTGTGGCATCGGGAAGGTGTGCTCATATCCTTGTGAAACACATGTGGTAGTGTGATACCACATATGACGAAAAGCAGGTGGCCATGTGTTGCCACCTCGGTAGGAAACAACATGCAGCAGTATGTTGTCACCCCGGATGCACAGTAAGTGGCAGCGTGCTTTCACATCGGTGTGAAAAAGCAGGTGGCAGCCTGGTAGGTGTCGTGATGCATACTGTAAAATATTTTTGTGCGCAATACAATTGTGAATAGTTAAATGTTTAAGAGACTTTGTAAGGAGTATTTCGTATCATTTTGTATCAGAAAAGAACAAAAGCATGGAAAACAAACAATAAGTAGAATACCATGATGTACAAAATGTTGTTAAGGAATCTCGTTACATAGCACATACATATAACCACGTTACATAGCGTGAGATACAAAATATCTCAAAAAATAGAAAGCATAGAAACGGGACGCGTACAACTAGAGAACGCACGTAGTGTAGCAATCTGCATTGGATAACCTCAAGTCTGATCCGATCACCACTTCCTCGGATGGCGAATGTGGTCCTGTGAGAACATGAATCGGTCAAGTGCGTGCGTGGCGCTATGCAAATCGTATAGAGTGTCCTGATAGAATACCCATTCATAACCATCTTCTTGTGGCAAAACAAGGGAAGCCATCGCCACATATACTCCATGTTGGTGGACACAATGCCACCAACACCACGGGTTGCATCTTTGTCTCCACTGCTATCCGTTTTGATGTCATCGTCGTCATCAGATAGTGTTGCATCCGTCAGGGCATGCATGTACTCATGTGAAGCATCTAGGCTCCTAATTCGTTTTAGTTTTGGTAATTAATGATTATCATGATTAAAGCACTAATATTTTTCTTTGAGATTATTGAAAATAGATTGACATGGCACGCAATGAAGCATTAAAATGAAGTTAAAAGAAGATCAAAGCATCAAGCTCAATTGCCAAGGTATAAAAATTAAGGACATTTTCATAGCTTTTATCGATTTTGGTGTTTTGGAGAAAAGACCAGGTTGCTAGATTAGGTGCCGTACTATTAAGAGGGATCTTGGATAGTAATTTGATGTTGATCAAGTATATTGGCTCAAATCATGCACACTTAAGGTCATAAATGTTTTACATCGAGTCATCTTTGAAAATTCATAACATTGTCAGCTTGACCGATGCTACCGACCATGTGAGAGCGGTGTACCGTTGGATCGGTAGCACCGGGCTTATGGCTAGCATGTATTTTACAGAGAAGGGTTTCTCTAGACGTAGCACGGCCGGTACGTTTTTATCATAGGAGGCCATTTTGGTCAAAGTCCTCCGGCCGGTGCTACCGCTCTAGAGGTAGTACCGGCCCCAATGGCCGGTGCATTTTTTACAGAGAAGCACTTTTCTAGCCTGGTTGAAAAATATAGGTCCGGTGCTACCGGTCCTAGTTGGGCGGTAGAATCGACCCTCAATAGCAACGGCTACTATCAGTGCATTAAATGCACTATTTCGATCGTTGGTTTGGGGTCCAGTGCTACCAAGCCTACATGGGCAGTAGCACCGGGTTTGCTAGATTTTTATATATTTTCTCCCCAATGGTTAGAATTATTGGTGGGGGCTATAAATACCCCCACACCTGCATACTAGAGCACTGTTTAGACTCTCATTGAATATATTTGAGCTCTAGCAAGTCTCCTACTCATCTTTATGCATTAAATTCTCATTTTGTGAGAGAAAGGAGCATTCAAGTGTTGCATTTAGAGTTTGAGCCATTAGACACTTGATCGACCTCAAGCAAGCGTTAAGATTTGTTACTCTTGGAGGTTGCCGTCTCCTAAACGGCTTAGAGGCGAAAGAACTGGTGACTTTCTCAAAGGAGATTGTGAGAAAGCACGGTTGGTTGTGAAGGCCGAAGCTCGCAAACCTGGAGCGAGGAAGAGCTACCAGTGATCGAGGAAGGCTTATTTGCAAAAGCGAAACCTAGATGATTTAGACCTTAATAGTCAAAAATCATAATTCTAGCATTGCTTGATTATTTATTGCAATTAGAGCCGAAGAATTTTAAAACCTCCTATTCACCCCACTCTAGTCGGTTATCCTTGATCCTACATCATGGCAGTCGATGCGAGAGGCCCACCACTACCCTACATCTTCGTTAGCCTCAAATTTGTCGGTACGCCTGCCTGAGTCTTCTTCATCCCCACCATTGTGATGATAACTGTGCCTAGGAGATGCATCTACTTCCACACCACTGCCCACGAAGACTTGAGATTTCTCATCTCTCCACAAACTGCACATACTCCATCGGCTGACGGTATATCACAGCATGAGAATTTATTATAATTTGCATATACTTCACCCATATTACACTGCCTGTCACCTTGCATAGCTTCCACACATACTCGGATGACTCACCCACAACTCTTGCATTTACAACCTTGATTACAAGCTTCTTTCTTGCAGTTTTCGTATCGAACGTGCTCCTTATGCACATATGGAGCTCAAGCAGACTTATCTTCTTCAAACTCGCTACTCGGATCACCTTCCATTCTCAATTTGATAGGTCCATCCCATATAGCCCCTTTTAGACAAAACAAGCACTGTAAAATACAAACAAATCTTGAATATATGACATCATGTACCTATTATAACAGATGAGTAACACTCATCAAATACTACCATATTGTTCATCACGTCTTTAAACACTATTACTACAACAAATTCACAAAACAATTAAAAATATTGTTCTTTGTACTTACGATTTTTTTCCAAATCGGTATTACTACATGATACATGCTGTTTTCTGTATGCATATGTACTACAAGTGTACTTATATTTCAATTGACGAAATAATAGCGTCATCATAACATCTAAAATATGTATATGAAATAATTATTTTCTACATATTATTTTCCCACACAACTAATACTACTATATTCATATCTACTACTAATAATCATAAAATTTATACTCTATATACTAACACAATCATTATATAACAACGCTTACTTTTTCACACCTTTCCACCGTTATTTACGCATCACTACTATTTTTGCACCTCTGTAATTTTTCTACATACACAAGGTTTGTGCATGCATTTCTTATATCAATTTTACTCTATTTTTAATGCACCAATTTTATCTACTACTAATTATACTAATATTTTACTTTACATACGAATAACATCATTATAATAACAATAATTATTTTTTAAACACAATTCCACCATTATTTACGCATCAATACTATTTTTGCATCTCACTAATTTTGCTAAATACACACTGTTCGTGCATGCATTTCTTATACTAATTTTCAACTATTTTTTTCATTATAACAATTTAGTGTACTATTACCTATACTAATATTTTACTGTACATACAAATATTGTTATTACGATAACAATAATTACTTTTTCACACCTACTCATCCTTATTTACGCATGAATACTATTTTTTGCACCTAACTAATTTCGCTTAATACACATGCTTTGTGCTTGCATTTCTTATACTAATTTTTAAGTTAATTTTCAATGTAACAATTTTTTCCTACTACAAACTGCATGTACATTCTACTCTACATAATAATACCATCATTATAATAGCAACAATTACTTCTTGATATATTCGCAACGTTATTTACGCATAAATACTATTTTTTCACACAACTAATTTTGCGAAATTTTCTATGTACCTAATTTCATGTCATTGTAATAACTGCTAAAACATGCATATCACATGCCCATTAAACATAAATAACACTATCAACATAATTGTTCAGCTAATTTACATTTCTGATATTGTCATCACCACCAAGTGCATGCAATTTACCTAACAACACCGTCTAAATAAGTATTACACTACTTAAATGATAACATAAAATTAAGTACGTAAAATGCCAGAGAGAAACTCATCTTTCCTAGAAGATTAACATTTTATGAATAACTCGCGAAGTTGCAACTTTATATGAATTTCAAATAAATTGCTCCAAAATCATAATTCAAATCTCTCTCTCTCTCCCCCTATCCTCTTCTTCCTCTAACTTCCTCCTCATCGAACGAATGGTGCGCTGCCGCCGAGAGAGTGGCTTCCCGTTTTATAGTGTACGGAGGGAATGTGGCCGAAACAGCGGCTTCCATGCTCCCCACCTGTGGTTGATGATGTCGGCTCGCCCGACACAGCGACGAGACAGCCCTAACACATGCGACTAGATGAGACGTCTTGCTAGCCTTGCCGAGGAGCCGGACCTCAGAACTGTGGCCGACAGTGACTGACGCTCGTGGGAAAAGCTGACACGACGCGCTGCTTAGCTTCTCGGGCACATCACAGCTTTCTGCGCTCTAGGATGCGGCAACGTGCTCCCCCCGGTTAGCTTCCGTGCTCAGCCGCTCTGCCCACTCACTCCCACGCTACCCTACCGCTGTAGCGTCACCTGTCAGATCTTCCGCACTCGCATAGGAGCCAACTTTGCAAATTCAGACACAAGGGGACTAATTTTGAAAAAAAAAAGGTAACGAAGGGCTACTACGGTAAATATTTTTCTATAGGTAGCCAAAGAATCTACTGTACTGAACAAATGCTACGAAAGTGTTGGTGCCAACCTGCATGCAGCGGCGTTGAAAAGTTTGCAAAACCGCCGCTTCTCTCTTGCGGAGGTAGTAGGAGTTGGTAGTGATCTGATAAGCCACCTCACCTCTCTTGCCCCTTCATTGCCCTTTTTTCCCAGATCCGAACCTGTCAGGGCAAACGAATCTGCAACGCAATCAGGGAAAGCTAAACAAACAAGGGAACAAACAATTGGAGCATCTCTTCATGCTTTTAGCTTGGCTGTAATTTGGAGCATCAGTACGGAGTGGACTAACAACAGAAACAGCTAGTATATAGAAGTTGCAAGTAGTACAATTCTGTAGTACGAATGTGATGGTAAAATTTATCTGCTCCGATAGATAAACTGACAACTGCTGGTATAATTTAACATCTATACTAGATTTTCTGAGTAATTCAACTATCCAAGGTCAAAATTCGCCGTGTATTCGTGTTCCAAGACGAAAATTGGATGGCGCAACCAATGAACAGCATAAAGGCGTATCCTGATAAATTTTTGGACTCATCCAGGGTTTGACATCAGAAGTCAGAACTATGATAATTTGTTCTAAATTCCAAAGCAGCCAGCCAGCTACGAGTGATCGTCGGAGAACATAGCGGAGACGTTTAGTGAGGACTGCAGTGTTTTTTAGTCCAAATTACGGAATTAGCCTTGTGCTATTAGAAAATTTGAACAAGTCTCCGCACTAGAGGTTGAGCAATTCAGTCCTTTCGCCGGTATAATTTCTCCAAGATATGCAACACCTCTCCATGATTTATATGAGGCATTGTATGGTAGACCGTCAGGATTGAGTTCAAACCTGTCACTTGTCATTTTTTGTCGTAGCATAGGTAACATTAAGTTTATCTATTCATGTTAGGTTTCGTTCATGACCACTGGTAAGAAAAACTGAAAGCAATCTAAATCAAGAAAAATCTATATAAGGAGGAAGTTGACGAACATGAATGGACAATGAATATGACAAAATTAATGAGTTGATGGACCGCAGTCGATACATTCAGAATTCAAAAGCTAAAGTCAAGCCCCGTCTCTGAATTTTTTACCCTGAAAGAAGTGCCAAAGAATGACCGCTGCTATGCAAGACACACGGAAACTTCCTCCATTAAGACGTCTGTGGAGTAGCCTGACTGAAGATTTCAGAGAATGAATAGCCTAAACAATAACATTAATCATCTGGAAAAGATCCACCACGGTAATTCTGTAAACTGAATCCTATCTCTCGCATTGGCCGGCCTTGGTTAGGTGTCCTTTACCAAACGAAATTCAAGGAGCATGGCCCACTTCGTTTTCTTTGTCTTAGAACACAAAAGGGAATCAAAGGTGCCTTCTTACTTAGATATATTGACTATCTTATACAGGAAGGTCTAAATTTTATGCAGTTTACAATTAGTCAAGCAAAGCAACTGATATCTTAAGCCCTGTTGGGGGCTTTAAGTTAGCTTCGACTTTTAAAAAGCCAGTAAGTCCATCAAAACAGCTTAGCTTTTAAGCGACTTTTAGCTTAAGCTAAAAGCTATATATAACTACTAAAAGCTGAAAGCTGGATTGGATCTGTATTTGCAGCTTATTGCTGAGAGAAATTAGCTATTTGTTAAAGTCTTTTATAAAATAAATTACAGCTATTTTTTAGAAAAAAACCCCCCAAAAAACAGCTTTTTCACGAAAACTACCGCTACCAAACAGTAGGTGGTTTGAAAATTAGCCTACGACAAGACACACTATTGAAATCAAGTAAACCTGCATGGCTGCATGCATTCATTAACATGTGTTTAATTTTTTGATAATATGTCAACATTACTGTACCGTCATTGACACTTTGGTCACAACTCACAGCAAAGCGAATAACAAGAGGCCAGCAACCAGAAATGCGCATAAATATCCTCGAAAAAGAAGAAGAAATGCACATAAATAAGCAGGAGAAAACTCCGTGTGCACGTATGATAATTACTACTCCCGGCAGCTAGCTGTACTGTGTCTGACGACTGGGCCCACCAAATCACCAGGGCATGTACACGTACACGGGCGCGGCCACAGACCAGGCGACGACCACCTCCTCCCTCCGGTTACCTCCGGCCTGGCCTTTCCATTGCTTGCTCTCCCCTCCCCTCCCCTCCCCCCAATCCACCTACACGTGGCGCGACAGCTCGTCACCGGCGGCCATGGCGGCGGCGGAGGTGTACTCACCGACCGCGGCGGCGGCGGCGCAGCAGCAGCAGCGGGGGAAGGCGGCGGCGCAGGCGTGGGGGGCGGTGGTGGGGTGGATCGGCTTCCTCCTCCAGGTCCTGCTCCAGATCCTCCGTGGCACGCCCTCCTGCGCCCAGCTCCTGTCCTTCGTCGGCTTCCGCTACCCCCTCCTCTCCGCGCCGGCGGCCTCCGAGCCGTCGCCGGAGGTGGCCTTCATGCCGCTCCACTCCGAGATACCAACCGACGCGGCCCCTGCCCCGACGCCTCCGCCTGAGTCCCTGGAGCGTCTCACGGTACGGAAGATTCGGTTTTGATTGGATTTGTTGGAGCTATTAGCGTCCTGGGCAGGGGGGAATGACGACTTTGGGAAGGATATTAGGGTATGGGTTTCATTCTGATAGAACGGTGGATGTAGGAAGCGGTTCTTGATCTAATTGTAGCCTGTTTCGGTCTTCGTGGTTGATCGGGATTTGGTGGAGTGATTGATTTGAGTTGATTGGGCGTTTTGCCTGCGTAATTCAGATAGTTTAATTGATGTGTTTCTTTGCAGCTGAATTATTGTGTGAACTGTAGAGCAGGCCTTTTGGGGGGTTGGGTGGTAAAAAGTTGTCATCTCAGCTTACAAGCATGGACAGTTAGTTATGCTGCAATTCCGAAAGAAGGGCTTGTGTTAGTAGCCAACAATTGCATCGATCTCATCTCTTACTAGGATTGCTTGGAGGATTTATAGGATGGTGCTTCTAGATCGCAAATTCGTTATGTTAGCAGTGCAAGTACTTAATAGGGGCGGTATATTGTATGTTATCTTGTAGTGAAATTGTGAAAGATGATTTTGCAATACTGTTTGTCACCGTTGTTATGTGTAGAAGAGTAGATATTTGGGCCTGTTGACGATATTTAGCACCATAATTGGAGCTGAATTATGAGATAGATAATGCATTTGGCTGATGATAGATGAATCAGCACGTGGGTTGTTAGACTGGCGCATTTGCTCTTAACAGGGTTGCTTGTAAGCATATTTAGTTTGGGCGGACGATGAACCTGTATCTCTTACCAATGAGGCGATGAGCTTATGGCTTTACATAATAGAGACAACTGAAATGATATTTGTGTTAAAGCTAAGTACTACTACCTAGTACTTAGTCACCTTTGAAATGAAGTTAGCTTCAACAATTTTCCCTTAAAGTTATTCATTCATCATTTCTGAAAATATCTGGGGTATCTGTTCAGGTAGTGCTTGACTTGGATGAGACTTTAGTTTCTGCATATGAGTCATCTTGTCTTCCTCCTATTGTACGCACCCAAGCTGTTGAAGCGGGACTACATTGTTTTGACATGGAGTGCATATCCACTGATAAGGTACCAGATTTCTGCTCTTTCTATTTCATTTGTGTAATCATTTTAATCACTACAGATAAAGGACCTTTTTTTTCTGATGTAAACTGTATAGGATGTTGAAGGAAAACAGAAGGTGAATCATGTTACTGTCTTTGAACGTCCTGGTTTGCATGAGTTCTTGCAGAAAACTAGTGAATTTGCAGATCTTATTCTCTTTACAGCAGGTTTGGAAGGTATGATGAATGCTATTATTCCTCTTCATTCATCACATAAGCCTAATCAGTTTAACCTCACGTGCTCACCTCACTCCTCACCTGTCCATGTTTCTCCTCAGGGTATGCAAGACCTTTAGTTGATAGAATAGACGTCCAGAATAGATTCAAGCTCCGTCTCTATCGTCCATCAACTGTTACTACGTAAGTTACACACAAATTTTCCTATGGGATGCAAGTTATTTTGTACCATTGTGTTGCTGTTGGCTGCTGCTGCTGCATCTTGATGTATAGGGACCATTACTCTGATGTGTGTGCCAAATTAATCAGCTGAAGGCTATCTATAAGCCAGCTCCTTTTTTCAGATGGATAAAGCACATGATAGTATTATTTATAATTTGTGACTGTTGTTCTATATTCCACAAGGAAAGGAGCTGAAGGTTCTATATTCTTCATAGAATGTATTTTTCTTGCAGAATCTTAATTATAAGAGGGTGTCACACAATCCTTTATAGTAAGGAATGCCATGCACCATATGCAACATCATTGAATGATTGGGTCATTTGTTGCTTTTGAGTTGATTATAGCATTCATTTCATCTCTTTTAGTCATTATATACTTGGAGTTCTTTGGTCACATCACAATACTTGTGCTTTCAAAATCAAGACAATTTATGTGCGCGCACTGCTTTTGGACTGTTTGACACTTTTAGGTTTTTGGGATAGTCATCATTTCTTCAAAGATGGTCTTGGTCCATTTTCTATTCCCTATGTTTTTTTTCTCTTGTTTATATTGTGCTTCCTGTAATATATATAACTATATAATGCATCCGTTTGAATTTGGGTTAGCCACCGTCTTTCTTTTTGTCCCACTCAAACGAGATAACTATTATCTGATCTGTTCATTTGTCATCTTAATCTAACATCTACCCTTTATCAAATCCTTGACCAAATAATCGAGTGGTCAGAATTGAAGGGATTTGCTTCCCCTTCTCCATCCATACTCTTCCTCATACTTCCAACACCAATTTGAACAAAAGAAAAAAAGCAGCCCATCGCTTCTCCTTGTGTCATGCTTCTAAGTATATCATGCTTCTAACATACTTAGGTTTGTCACATGGGTTAGTTTCTGGTCTAAAAAGATGGTTTAGTTTTTAAATTTATGTTGCAATACATAATGCCATTACGTGCAGTCACAGGCACGTGCCCACTATCTCTACAAGTCTTAGTAATGAATTAATGGTGCATGCTTTTGCTATGCATGCATATTTCTTTTCATGCAGATTTATGTTCATTCACTGTTCATTTGATCATGATTTGCTTATCATTTTACGGTTTTGCTGCAAGCCTGACTGCTAATGCATAGAATATCTTTTTGCCAATAACCTAAATCATTACACTAGTGAGCTGGTTCATTTTCTGATATCAGTGGGGGTGCAATTTCAGGGAATACAGAGAGCATGTGAAAGATCTTTCTTGCCTGTCAAAAGATTTCTTTAGAATCGTCATTGTCGACAACAATCCATTCAGTTTCATATTGCAGCCATTGAATGGAATTCCTTGTGTTCCATTTTCAGCTGGACAACATTCTGATGATGAAGTAACTGATAATGGACACCAATCATTTAATGGTTCTGGTCTTCTAGTTTCTACAGCTTTATTGATTTTGTCTTGTTTAAAATTTTCAGCTCATGGAGGTTATATTTCCACTTCTGAAGCATCTCTCACTCCAGAGAGATGTGAGACCAGCGTTGCATGAAAGGTTTCATATGCCTGAATGGTTCCAAAAGCATGGAATCCCTCAAACAGATCAGGCAGTGTAACAATTATTTAGATGAAGGCTCAAGTGCCTGCCAGGTCATAAGTCCCTTAGGGGAGATCAGTTGTACATTATTATTTATATTCATTTAGGTTTCCTCATAAAATTAAGTAATTGTTCATACGGAATTGCAATGTCTGAAGATAAAGGAATTGTAATATAGCAGAATGTCAAATTTGTGTTCGTGTAGTGGAGCATTTTAACATCAATTGTTGTATATCGCCTTTTGTTGTAAAATTTGATTGTTGACAGTTCAGATAGTCTAATGCACAGTTCATGGGTCTATGATGTCAAGATAGAATTTGTTATTATTATTTATCTCCTTTTTAAATTTATTTTTATTTCTAACTCCTTGTCAACCTTATTTCCAAATTTGACCCTTTTGGCCACGCTATCATCTGTAATGTGGCAAACAACACCACAGAGTTAGTCAAGCCCTGATCCAAAAAAATGGCCTATTTAGCCACGTGCCACGCCTCCACACTGATGGTGTGGTAAGGTTTGGCCTCGCTAGGATTGGTGTGACAGTGTTTATTTGTCACGATACGCGAAAAGGGTTAGGTTTAGAAATAAAGTTGGCAATGGTTTATTACTAAATATTTTCAAAAAAACCGATTATTTAATAAAAAAAGTTATGTCAAGGCACTGCAAGTAACGTTCAATCAAGGTTTTACACCATCAGAATTGTTCAGGGAATTGTACCACCATTCCACCAACATCATGTGTTTATAAATATAACCATCTGATTTTTACATAGACCTAGTCCAATAATCAGCACTGATTATTGATAACACGTTCGAGCCTTATAATTAATTAAAAATGAACATCCACTAACAGAAGCCGTGCGCAATCACGACCATGTTCTGTCAGTGATCTTTTTACCCTTGCCGCCTTGAATCTCAATTTTTGTCCTCAGAATCTTTGTAGTCTGGACATCAGAGGTATTGGAGCTTCTTATCTGAGTTTCTGGACATCAAAAGCGTTGGAGCTTCTTATCTGGCCGATAATCTGGGATGCCTCGTCAAACTTGTATGCTCTCTCATAGACGCCAGCAGCTACAAGATAAAGCTCCCTCTTGTCGATGCTTGCGTCAATGCTAAGCTCGGCAACCAGTACCTTCAGTGTCTCGAAGTCTTTCTGAGCACCAAGCAGGCTGAGCATCTGGAAGTGTACCCGGTCTGAGAACACACAGCCTTCCTCCCTCATTGACCTGTACAGCGCCGCCGCCTTGTCGAACTCCTTCAGCTTGCCATAAGCATTCATCGTGACCGCAATTGTCTCCGAGTCCGGTAAAAGGTCCACCTTCCTCATTTCATCGAACACCTCAATCACATTCCGGTGCCTCCGGTTCTTTGCAAACAAGTCCATCATTGCTCGGTGCACCAATGGGTCCCTGACCTCGCCGGTGTCAGCTGCACGGCGGAACAGCCATGCGGCCTCCTCCATCCGGCCGGCACTGGCCAAGATTTTGATGGCTGTCTCCTTGGGGATGTCCTCCGGGTCTTTCAGGTCATGCAACAAACGCTTGGCCTGTGAAACAAGGCCGGCACGCTCATACGCGACAACCATCGTCTGGTACAGCACCGGGTCAATCTCGACGCCGGCCTCTCGCAGCTTCTCGAAGAACTTGGCGGCACGGTCGAGCTTCCCGGCCTTCACCCATATGGACAAGACGGTGGAGTAAGTGATGGCATTGGGCTGGATACCATTCGCCTGCATGTCTTGCACCAAGCTCCCGGCTTTCTCGTCCTCCAGCGACTTGCCGTAGATGGCGATCATGGTGTTATACGTCACCACGTTCGGCTTGACGCTACCACCGCGATCACTGCCATTAGAAGCGCTGCACATGAGGCCAAACAGGTGAACCGCCTCTCCGAACAGCCCGGCGTCGCCGTACACACGGAGCATGGTGTTGTAGGTCACCACGCTAGGCGGCACACCAGCCCGGCGCATAGACCAGAACAGCCGGTCCGCCTCGCGAGTGAGGTCGAGCTGCCCGTACGCATTGAGCACGATGTTGTAGACTGATAGGTCGGGCTTGACGCGCGCCACGGCGCGCATGTGCGAGAAGAGCGACACGGCCGCGATGTGCCGGCCGCGGCGCGCCAGCGCGACGAGGATCGGTGAGTAGGACTCCGCGTCGGGCGCGACGCCATCGGCGGGCATGCCGTGGAGCAGCAGCCGTTTGGCGTCGCGGAGCAGGTCGGACTTGCAGTACGCGGCGATAGCGGCGTTGTAGGCCTTGAGGTCGGGCCTGATCCCCGCGGCCCGCAGGCGGGAGAAGAGCGCGAGCGCCTTGGGCGCATCGCCGCCGCGGAGGGCGAGGTGGATGAGGTTGGAGAAGAGCACGAGATCGGGGGCCACGGCGTCGGCCTCCATGAGCGGCAGGAAGGTGATTGCGTGGTCGATGTGGCCCGCGCGGGTGAGCGCGGCGAGGAGCGTGGAGTAGGAGAAGGCGTCCGGGACGACTCCCCTGTCGCGCATCTCGAGGAGGAGGCCGGAGGCGAGGCGAAGCTGGCCAGCCCGGCAGGCCGAGCGGAGGAGGAGGTTGTACGGGAGGAGGAGCGCGGAGGCCGGGAGGTCGGGCGCGAGGAGGTCGAGCAGCGCGACGCCGCGGCGCGGGTCGGGAAGGCGGGAGAGGAGCGTGCCGAGGATGCGCGGGGAGACGGGCCGGTGCGGGGCGAGCGCGGCGGCCAGGTCGGACGCCGTGCGCGCGGCTGAGAGGGCCGCGATGAGCGCGGGGAGGTCGGGGATTTGGTCCTTGTGCTGGCGCTGGAATTCGGCGGATTTGTGGCGGTGGAGGGGGTGGGAGCTGGGGAGGTTGGGGTTTAGCCAGACGGATTTTGCGGTGGTGAGGCGGCGGTGGGCGGACGGGGAGGGGAAGGCCGTGGCAGTGGCCGCGGCTGCGGTGGGCGGCATTGGTCGTGGGGTGTGTCCTTGTGAGAGCGGGAGTGGCGGCGCGGCAAGGGGGAAATGGATAGGAGATTCTTGCCGGTGGTAGGGGTTCTGCGACAGGGTGCTGACCTGTTGGTAGTACTACTGCAACTTTTGCAGTAGGGGAAGATCTTAACCATTCGATATGCACCCAACGACCAGTGATCAGTCAGCACGTTCGAACAAACATATAATTCCAGCACAAAAGGAAAGTTGCCACAGCAAAGATAGAGCCAACACTGACGAAATGCTCGACAATTATTTGATTATGTATTATCATTGATGAATCAGATGGATTACAGAGTAAGTTTCAACTGTACAGATACACGGGAAAATTCTCATATTTACATACGCTCATGAATCTTAACTCACAAAGCGGGCTTCCACTCCAAGAATTGCCCTGAAAGATGCAAACCAAGAGGCCGGGCCACAGGCTACTTCAGCAAGCCTGCAACCGCAAAGGTAAATCCTTCTACAACTCAAGAAAAATGTAATGTTTCATGTCACAAAGAACTCTCAGAAATCACTCTCTCTCCCTTTCTTTTTGGGAGAAGTTTTTAAGGCTCCAAATTAGGAGCAACCGAGATTCATGAACAAATTACCGTTAAAATAGAAGAAAGAACTGGTTGGCTTCTCATTAGTACGCAAATGAAAGCCATGGATGCTGTAGTGCCTCACTGGCTGTTGGTCTATTCATGGGGTTTATTTGCAGCAAATAAGACAGAAAATCAACAAACTTGGAATCGGGGCATTGCAATTGACGTCGCAAAGAGGACTTTTCTGGGATCAAATACTCTAACTGATCTGTCTCCTGGATACACATAAGAAAAGGAACGTAAGTGTTTAGTGTTTAATGTGCTATAACCAGCAAGGATAGAGATGGGTACGGTGAATTTAAAAGACACAAGCAAAGGCTAGTTTGTTCAAATAGAGAAAAATCCATATAGCTATATGGCACATCTAACATTTAAATAATCATGTGGCACACTTAACATCTAGCAAGGACAATAAAACAGTACAATGAGAACCGGAAAAGCAATAAAAGAATATCATAAGCTATTCGTGTATTTATCAGCTAACAAGATTAACTGATTAGGTGGTCATGGAATACTCTTATAGCATATGACTCCATAGGCAGGCATTTTTAAAGCAGCAAAGAAGAATGAATTGTACCTCATTCTTGGTGAAAAGGTTGTAATCATCAGTGAAATACTTCTGTGTCTCCTGTCCCAATGCTAGCATTTCCATGTCAATTGGGCCAATCATCCCAACCATTCGAGCAAGCATCATGGACACTGGTTCATTAGGAAACAGTACCTGTTATGTGTGAGAGTCAGCAATTACGACTAGATGCTTGCTTCTTTTAAATGCTAAAACAACTACTACGAGCACATCATTCTATTCCAGTAATAAACACCATTATGTTTTGTGTCTATTTGATTTAAAGTTATAACGCCTATGCACATAGAAACTCAAGCTCTACTTTCTGGAATCTGGATGGAGATATATATCGCCATAGCTTTTAGACAGCAAAGAAGAACAACATGCAAGCATACTATTTAAGTCCAGTATATTGCAATCTCCATAAGATGCAATGTGCAGATACGACCACAGACCACTATGTATATAACAAAATTTAAACTATCAAGTCAACAAAAACTACTTACTTCACCAGTGTATAGTTCAGCAAGGATGCAACCGAGAGACCAAATGTCAATCCTCTGATCATACGGCAGGCCCAGAATGACCTCAGGAGCTCGATAAGAACGTGATTGGACATACAGGCATAAGTTGTCTGTTAAGAAGCAACTACTTCCAAGATCAATTACCTTAATTTCACATCTGCTGTAGCTCTTGATAAGGATATTCTCTGGCTTCAGGTCACAATGGATGATCCTTAAATGATGCAAGTATACCAAAGCCTCTAAACACTGCTGAGCTATTGCCTGAAAGGAAGGGAAACTTTTGTTTCACCAGGGCTTTGTAACTTTCATGAGTGTATTATAGTCGTACTCAAACTGTTAAACATTATCAGCAAAGCTATCATTTTGATAAAATATCAGTTATCCAACAACTAAAAAAATGGTTCTTTAAACAAAGAATGCTAAAATGGTTTTGAGTAAGGTGCAGACTACAGAGTGAATGTAAAAGTTTGTGTTTGGGTATAATTATTTTCCTATGAGATTCTCGCAGTATATGACAATTATAGAGAACATCTCAGTTAAGGCCAGTTGTACATACCTGTATCCTAGGCAATGTAAAGTACACTTCACCACCAGACTCAAGGTTATATTTCTGAAACTCGTACAGATTTGCTCGCAGTAATTCGGTGACAACGAAAAGGTGTTCCTGTCAGTATTTGTTTGCTGTCAGCAATCAGCATTATGCTAGGGCATGACCAAGATATTTCACTAGACTCGACCATCAAACATGCATGCAAGCAATTCAAGTGCATGAATCAAAATAAAATGGTATATTGCTACACTATATCCTCTTGAGATATTGCTATAAGCCTAGAGTATATCCCTACAGATACTTAGATTCTAAACAACCAAGTAGTATGCGCTATGGTGTTAACGCAAAAGGAGTATCTTAGCCAACTGTATCTCCCAAGTGATATACCTGATGATAGAAGTAGTCATAGAGGCGTAACACATGATGCTCATCTAATGGATCATATTTGTTCACAAACTTCAGGAGCTTTATCTCATCTAAACTCTGATCAAAGAAATCCTTATCATTTTTTATTATTTTAAGGCAAACATCAGTTCCTGTCTGAAGATCATGTGCTTGCACAACCTTGCTGAATGCAGCTGAGCCAAGATATTCAGTGACATAATATCTTTGTGCTATAACTGAATTCAAGACAATGGGGAAGTCTTTGTTTTCTTCAAAGCCAGTCCTGCAACGAATGCCTAGTGTATAAGCATAAGGATTAACTTTTTAGCAACAATAAAAGAAAAGGAAAAACAAGATTTGATTGTGAACCTGTTCTTGCGGTGGACAATTCTCAATTCAAACACCTCATATTCTCGCTGGAAATCATAGAGCGCGAGATCAATGCTAATCTCTGTGTCTTCTTCCTCAGCTTTATGAGCAGTAGAATTTTTGACATCATTATTCATTGGCCCAATATCTCCAAACTCATAAGCGTCATCTAGATCACCACTCTCAGGGAAAGGCTGTATGGTATAGCCTTCTTTCATATATTCTTTGTCACTGCTGCTTTTCAGATTTTTTTCAATGCTATCATCCAACTCTATATTGTCCAAGACATCACGTACAAGTCCTAGACCTATGAAAGACAGAAGCATTAGAATTGAACCAATCAGCAACCAAGCAAAGGAAAACCTTTAGACATGATGAGTGGATAACATGCATTAAATTATTAAATTACACATACATCAATACATATAACTATTGGACAACAAACAATATTTTAACATGATTGATCCAAAAATAGGTTCAACCTTGTTATATAATAAATAATGTTAAAAAAAGTCCTCTTTGAAACTTTTATTTTTAAGGCCATTTTCCTTTGTGGCCATCATCTAACCAAAGCCAGGTTACCAACAGAACAGCAGAGAGAACATTCTGCTCTTTAAAATTTCCAGCAAAAATCCATGTGAAACATAGTCATATAAAAGCATCGATATTGAAATACTGAAAATGGTTGCCACTAACTAGTATAGCATTTTTTCCTCTTTGTATATTTAATGGTGCATTTACAAAATGCAGAGATTCAGTTTTTCATAATTCAACTTAAAAATCTCTACAGTATCCAACCTCTTCAATGTTGTATTTATTCTCCCTTCCCCACTACATTAAATCCAATAAATAAATTCACATAATCTTCATTGGCATAAAGTAGGTTAAAGCGGACAAACTTTACACTGTACTAGTACCATAAAATTACCTAGGAATGGAGGAGTAAGAAAAAATGAACTTAAGTGGAAGACTTCGAACTTCAGAAGTACATACTCGCAACGACGTCAGCATCAGCATCAGTATGAAATGAACTGAGCATTTGGAGCTCCTTCTCCACAACACTCAGCTCCATACGCTCATCTCCTCGTCCAGGATCTCTCGGAAAATCGCACTCGAGCACCACATCCCTACTCTGCTTCAACTGAAACACATCCAGGCCACACTCGTCCAGTATCTCTGTCTGGTCATTCATGATCTTGTACCTTCCGTACACAGAGGAGCTAGAATTCCTGACCACCTCGAGCCCCTCCCCATTCTTCGGTCTCCCACCACAGCAACCGCAGAGCGGTGATGAGCAGGTGTACACCTCGGCGCACCCCTCACAGCCGTCATTACCGACGCGTTCGTGACGGCGGTCGTCACCGGCGCAAAGCACGGCCATTTCTATCCGCCCAGAGCGGCCCTGAGCACCGAGAACAGACTTGTCCTCCTTGACTTTGCCATTGTCGTCGTCTGGCTTGCTAATGAAGAGGTGGTCGTCGTAGAGCCAACCTTCTTGGAAGAAGTGGTCAGTGGTGTCGTACTGCCGCGCTGTGCCGAACTCCATCTCCGATGACGACGGGTCAGACTGTGAGTGTGGCGGCGACCACAGTCCATATGGATTCAGCAGACCTAATTTCCGACCCAAAAATATCAAAATTCGGATCAAAATTGCGACAAAATACCCACAAATTCGGAGCTTAAAACAATTAACTAGGCGGGGAGATCAGAATTTATTGGCAGGCAGTATCACTGATGAACCGAACCGAGGAAAAGGGGTTTAACCAGTCCCCTACTAGAACAAAAGTCCAATTTTGTTCCATAAAAAATCATTTGCGCAGAAACATAGTTGCTTTGATCCAGTATTTTCGAATTGGGCCCAAAGCCAACAATAGCCGCCGAAATATCGGTGCACAGATCGAGATTTCGCGAGAAGCAACCGCCACCCTCAGAAACCGAGAAGAGGAGGGTTTAACGCTAACGAGAAAAATGGCTTGTGCCGCGACTACCTGAGGGCGAGGAGCGCATGCTGACGAAGGCGGAGGAGGACGCCGAGTCGGAGCTGGAGCCAGGGCTTGAAGGCACCGGCGCGCCGCCACCGCCGGAGGCGGAGGCAGGTAACCGCAGGGGCGGGAGCTGGATATCTAATGCGGCCGCGATGTCCGCGTCCCCGTCGGCGGTGCGGGCCAGCACGTCATCGCGGAGGGCGGAGGCAGCGCTCGCGAAGCCGTACTCGGTGAGGAACGCCATGATCTCGTCCAAGCCCGGCGCCGCCATGCGCGGGGTGGGGCGGGCGGCGGCGGTCGGTGCTCAAGCGCGTGGTGCACGTCTTGAGGTAAGCAGTTGTGTCGCCATTGGAACTTGGAAGCGAAGCAAGTCGGGTCTGCGAGGGAGAAAGGACGAGGCGGCAAACAAGTCAGGGGAGAGAGAGAGAGAGAGAGAGAGAGAGAGAGAGAGAGAGGGGGAATTTTGTTTCAGCCCCTCGGGTGGATCCGAAAATTACAGGTAAGCTCATCAGGTTTTGTTGATTAGAAGAAGAGATGTGCTTTAATGCTTTTTTTTTTTTTACAGTTGCATAAATATTAAAGTATGAATGAAAGGTAGATGTAGATTACTTACCCCTTCGTTTGCTTCAAGATTTGTGCAACTTGTATTAGGAGGGAAAGCATTGAAGCACTGCTCTTAGAAGAAACGCCTTACTCCTTGATAACTTTCTTCGAGTTTATAAGATATTAAGATGTATATTGATAATTACTAGATTATTCTTAATTATTATTATTAAGCAATGTATTTAATGCACACAGGTAGAGAATATAAAGTAAAGACGGATATTTTTTAGAGTAAAGATGGAACATCATATTAATTTTTCATTGAAATATAAAATATGCAATATATTTGTGGACAAGACTATTAAAAAAATATACCATATAAACCTAGACAGAGATAGTAGAACATACCATACGGGTCAAAGGACCGCTTGTACGTGTCGAATTGCTGGTTAATGCATTAAGTGAATATCAATAATGTTTCCATCTATAAATGTGACCTTAAGTATGGTATTCGGATATCAATAAAGTTAAAAGGGATGTAAGGAACATGTTTTCTCTTAACTAGTTCAATTCCATAGCTCACAAAGTAGTTCCATGGAATTTTGTGATAACACTTTTCTTTATTCGTAACGTCCTAGAAATAGGTACCACTTTCTTAAGACAAGTGAATCTAACGAAAAACACCATGACGAAAACTTCCAACTTGATCGTACGCCTTATGAACTTCTGAAGAGGATAGGCGTGAGTGTTTAAAATTAGACCACGAGGGATCGATAAAAAGCAGCGGTGGCTCCGAGACTTAAAATGGAGGAGTTGGTAAAGAGATTAGTTCTCTTCCATCTTCAAACTCGATTGCTCACTCCTATGGAAAGTTTTCGGTGTTGGATGGGGCATCCACAGTCTGAATGGCAGTAGGGTATGATCCAAAGCCGACGAAGGGCTAATATGCAAGTTTTTGCCTCTATTATGCTGTGTCGTGTAGCTGTGAAAACGGAGCAGTTAATTCTTTAGTCTCGATCCGTATTTGATATTATCCGTATCCAGGAAATATGAATTATGATATAGAAAGAGCAATATCTCCTCGGTATCCATCTTCGGTAGGATATTCAGAAAATATTCGACAAATCAACAAAATGGTTATCCGATAAAACATCAATATCCTTTTATGTCCTATATGGTTTCTACTCAATGACTAATTTATAATACGATTTTATATTTAAGTATATTTATGTTGTTAAGTAGGATAAATAATTCTCTAATAGGTGCTATAATTTAACACTTCCGTTGCTGAAGTTACATCTTTTTTCATATGTGTAGTATCTGTCAAATTATCCATGTTCGATTCGAATCCGATCTATATATGTCTCATGACCGTACCCTGAAAAATCCATACTCGTATGTGTATCCGGTTCTAAATCTAGGGTAAAAATATAGATTATGAAATAAAAAATAATAATATCTATTCGTATCCGTGCATCGTTGAAAAAAGTGTGAGGACTCCGCGTGTGGGTCCCTTGCCCACCGCGCTCAGCGCTGGTCTGATTTTAGGGCCTGTTTGGGAGCTGTGGTTTTGGTGAAAAAGTCGCTTTTGTTTCTTTCAAAGAAAGCAGTATGGTGGCGATTGTAGCTTTTCTTGTTATGCTGTTTGGTAAACTGCCTGCTGCAGCTGTAGCTTTTGAGGGCTAACCGAAATGGAAGATAGTAACATAGTGAAGTACAGCGGCATCCGAGTGGGGAGGTGATATGGAGGCGGCGAGGTGGGGTGGCAAAGGTTGGGAAGGCGGACGAGCGAGTTAGGAGGAGTTCAAGCGAAGTCACAGCTGAAAAGCTCATCCTCAGCAGCTGCAGCTTTTGGGGTGCTTCTGCTGTGGCTTAGCTTCCCAGCTGCTTTGCAGCCATGCTGTTTGGGGAGCTTTTAGCCCAAAGCTGAAGCAAAGCTAAAGCACAGCTCCCCAAACAGGACCTTAGTCAGCGTGCCCCTAGGCAGCCATGCCAACTGATGCGAAGGGGCCACGTGGACGTCACATGGGCAGGACCACCTCCATGCGCGCGCCTCTAGGCGCCCTTTTTCGCTACCGCTCTAGTCATCATCTGGAAATTGTCGTGCGAGAAATTGTTGGTCGGGGCGAGCGATGGGGAGTCCATTGACTCCACCTCCACGATTCCACCATCGCTCGGCTCGGTTCCCCGCCTCCACCTCACATCTACTGTGGGGGGGGGGGCGACATTATTATCGGCCTCACCTCACTCATCACTCGGTGAAGTTTGGCCCTTACCTCTGCACTGCACTGCACCCCTGGGCCTCGGATGCTGAGACGAGCGGGCACTGCAATAGTTGTAGTGCTACTAGCCTACAACTACTCGGCCTCGCCGTGGGGATGTCCCCATATTCTCCTTGTCTTTAAGGCCCTTCCTGACCTTCACTTTGTTTGTTTATTCTCCTTGTCTTTAAGGCCCTTCCTGACCTTCACTTTGTTTGTTGAGCAATGTCGTTGCCCCGGGAGTTTTTGGCTTTTTGGTCTCTAGGCTAGGGGTGGGCATCAATACACCGAAACCGAAATATCGAACTGAATTAACAGATTATTTCGCTTTTTTGGTTTTAGGTCGATTTTTATTTTTGCGCTATTCGGTTTTCGGGTTTTGGTTCGGTTGTTAAGTATCGTTCACCGAATAGCTGAACGAACTAATTTGTCCTAAGGCCCAACTGGCAACTGCCTAGAGCCCTAGCACCGTGCTCGTGGGCCGGTGTCTCGTATTCATCAATTTGCAGGTAATGTCAAAATTCCCATGCTTTGGACTCTTTATTCATCAATTTGCAGGTCGTCTTGTTAATGGAAGATTGTTTTTCTTCTTATCGCAACATTGATTGAGATTCGTTGTTGTGAACATCATTTGAACACCTAGGATTCTGGACTAGGGCAGATCTAGGAGGAAAGGTCATCGGGGTCGTTGAGGTCATTACGAGCTTGTAACACTAACCTGTAACTTGTAAAAAGATGATCATATGCTTATATACTAAAGGAACCATGCGTGTTGGATTGGAGGGCGTCGGTGTCGCTTGACCCCGACATGTACACTGTAGATTGTAAGATCGAGGATGCCGACTAGAGGGGGGTGAATAGGCGGCTTTAAAAATTCTTCTTGCTAAATACACACTCTATTTATTTCTATGTCAAAACCTAAACAATAATCAATGCGGAAGCGATAAACTAAGATTTTGACAAATTAAAGCCTAAATCAACTAGGCTCACTAAGCGCACTAGCTAATTATGTCTCTAACAATAAATTACAATCCTAAAGACAAGCAAGCAATTTAATTCTAGGAATGTAAATTGCGACAATATAAATAAGGAATTGAAAGCATATACAAGGAGACACAATACTTTTTACCGTGGTGTTCGGAGACTTGTCGGTCTCCCCTAATCCACGTTGAAACAAGCCCAAACCACTTTGGACCGACTCCACGAATTGAGCACCCGCCTAGATTCCACTAGTGGTAGCTCTTTCCCCCTCCGGGTAGGCGAGCTTCAACCTTCACAACTTTGCCGAGCCTTCTCACAATCTCCTTGAGAAGGTCACCGCGCACGACGCCTCCACACGCCGTCTAGATGTCGGCAAACACCAAGAGTAATAAGCCAAGCCTTCTAGCTTGATCCTCACCAAGTGCAACACATGCACAAGGCTCTCCTCAAGTGCAACACATGCACAAGAGGCTTTCAATCCTCTCCTAATTGCAGCACATGCAATTAGAGCTCACTCTTAGCTTAAAAACCAAATGGAAGAGAGCAACACATGAAACACCTCCCACAAAACTCTCAATAAGTCCAACCTTAGCAAATAGCCCCCGAAGGCAGGGGTAAAATAGACATTGAATGCACTAAAACTAGTCGTTGCTACAGTACCACCGGCACTACTGCTCATCTAGGACCGGTACTACCGGCCTTTAGACTCAAAAACACCTTCTCGGATAAATGACTACCACAAGTAGGGCCGGTAGTGCCGCTCGGGCGGCACTACCGCCCATGCTGGGGCGGCAATACCACATGCAGCTGCAAAAAAACTGTCATAACTTTTTACTCTGAACTCCGATTTAGGTGATTTTTGATTCTATGCGAAGCTTATCACAAGGGCTACAATCTCCACAAAATTTCAAGATTTAAGCAACAATAGATATTTTTCAATATCACAAAAACAAAGACTCTAATGTAGTCATTCAAGTCTAAAATCTGATTTTTCAAAATCTCTCACATAGACTTGATCAAGGGCATGACTAAAAGCTAGTAAGAGTTAATAAGATCAAATATTGAGCCATGTTATGATCAACTCATGATCAAAACAATTTTGCAAAACACATTTGCAAATTCTAATCACATGCTCCAATATCAAATGCATGAGCACCAATATTTTGCAAACCACATTTGCAAATATAAATCTTGCAAACAAGAGGAATCAAGATCATATCTTTGAGCCATGTGATGATCAACACATGATCAAACCAATTTGCAAACACATTTGCAAAACCCTATTCACATGCTCCAAGATAAGATCCAATTAAACCATATTTTACAAAAACTCATTTTGCAAACACAAAACATAAACCTACCTTAGCCTTTGTGATGATCAACACATGATCAATATCACAAGCTAAGACTCCGATGCATGAGCTCTCTATTTGCAACACATGCAAATATCTAGTTCCGTACAGACAACCACATAACCAACTTGCATAAGCTATCTCCCTTTTGCAACACATGAAAATCCATAGCTCTATACAACAACCAAATCAAGATTTAATAAGAAGCAAGCATGAGCTCCCTTATTTGCAACACATACAAATACTTAGCTCGTGCAAGAACCAACCAAGAGAGTGAGCTAGAGTGAACCGGATTGAGTTCATCAACACATGATGGAGCTCAAGCTATAAGACTCAACCCCTCTTAATAGTACGGCACCTAACTAGCAACCCGATCTCCCATCAAGCACCGAGACCGATAAAAGATTAGGAACACATCCTTAGTTCTAGCTAGTTATACCTTTGCCTTTAGCATATCTACTTGGAGCTTTTATGATTTCCATCATCTTCTCTCCAAGCCGGGTCCTTTCTTCTTGTTCATCAACACATGATGAACCTTCTCTAGCTTCACTTTACTTCGGGATTCATCCTTGAAGCTTATCAACACATGATGACTTCTTCTTCCCGATTATTCATTTTCTTGGACTCAATCTACTTCACAACTCATGAAAGATTGTTAGTCCAACAAACACGGTTGCCTCAATCATCAATTGCACTCCATTAACACATAATGGATGCCCCATGATCGATTGAGCACAACCCTAATCAATTTGAATAATTTAAAGGTGTCTTGAGTACTTGGATGCAACTAATGCTTCATTATACTCAAGAACTTTCCGCTTGTCCTTAACCAATGAAGAAACACTATCAACACATGATGAAGCGTTCTTTGATTGATTGAAAGACAACCGAACTCAATTTAAATTTCATTTAAATTGACATGAGTATATATTAACTACACAAGTTTCATATACTCATTTTGATGGTTACTAAGTAGTGATCCAAATTATATTTGAGTGGTGGAAAAGGATCAATACTCTTAATACCGTCAACTATAGAATAAACTCCAATAAATATGTGCATATAAATAATTGATCATAGAATCAATATGCACATAATCAATCTTAGATAATATTTGAGTTTATCCTATATTAACATGAGTATACTACAACTACACAAGTTACATATACTCAAAAGATTGTTTCAAAGTAATGATCCTTGATATAGAAAGATGAAATAGATCAGTACTATTGAAACATCAAGGTAAAGTATGAACTCCCTCTAAATGTATGCATTCATGTATATATGGAATTGAAACATTAATGCATATCTTGAGATCTAAATAATGGTAGAGTTCATCCTTTAACTTGAATCCAAGGAATGCATCTAGAAATAATAGAGTTGTATTGGATGCATACCTTTGGGATTTCCATTTTTCAATGAGATAAGACTAATCAAAGATATACTCAATAAAAGAGTTAGTCTTATATTTAGATTTATCAATATGATCATGAATATTATATCCAAGGAATACGACAAGATATGATAATATGAACTCGAATGCATATATTTGATATTTCCATCTTTTTCATCCAAAAGCGACTAAAGAGAGTTAAGCTCAACAAAAGAGTTAGTCTCATATTTAGATTTATCATTAATTAACAATTGAGACTAATCAATATTATGATTATCAAAAGAGTTAGTTTGAATATTAAATTTGTCATTAACACCAAAACCATACTAATGGAGCTTGAACTTTCATAGATCCACCCTTGATTCTGGACGATTGTTTTTCTTGTTAGAGAGTCTGTCATTTACTCATTTATGAGGTCTGATTATTTCTTTTCTCCAAAAAACTGAATTTACCGAATTGAAATATTTTGATTAATTTGGTTCGGGTTTTCATTTTGAATGTAGAAATTTGGCAAACACTTTCCAGAAATGGATTATTTGAAAATCGAATAAACCGAACATATTTTTTTCGAAAAAAACAATCGTACATATAGTGTTGGTACGTATAGTGTGCTGTAAGGTCACAGTTAGGGGTGGCAAGGGGCCCCATTCTCTGCTCCCTGACGGGGAATTCCCATATTAGGGGGTGGGGATAGGGGAGTTTCCTTCCCTGTGAGGATACAAATGGAGAAAACCTATCCCCATCGGGGAAATCGGGTTCGGGGGCATTCCCAGGCTCTCCAAACCCGATACCCGATCCTCGACCCCGGTTTAGTCGGTCACTAGTCTGTCAGTGCCGAGTGCCTCCAAATTCCCCAATCACTCCGGTCCCAACTCCCAAATTCCCCAAGGTGGCAAGGCCCAACCCCTCCAGATCCGCCGCCAGCTAGTCACCTACTCACCTCCACTCCTCCAGATCCGTCGCCAGCCTGGTACTGTCCCTACTCCCTCGGTCCCTCCAGTAGTCCAGTCTTCAGAGTCCCGAACTCCCAATCCATCGTCGCCCGCCGGCCCCTCCGGGCACTATCCCTACTCGCCTCCAGAAGTCCAAATCAGCCTGAACCCATGTAAATTCAAGCTCCATTAGTTTTGGTGATTGGTTTAATATTAATGTTTAATCATTGTTTAATGACAAATCTAATCATTATGAGACTAACATGTTTATGGAGCTTCATTCTTATTAGTCTCAAAATTGGATAGAAAATGAAAAACCCAAGGTATGCACTTGTATTTACTTTATTGTCTTAATGCATACTTAGGATTAAAGTTAAAAAATAAACTCTTTCATTGCCTTAGTCTTAATATGTGCATTATGTTTCCAAATCTATATATACATGAATGCACACATCTAGGGGAAGTTAATAATTTGACTTGATGTTTTAATTGTATTGATCCATGTCCTCTTGCTAAATAACATATAAAGGATCAAGACTTTGAAACAATCTTTTGAGTATATATAACGTGTGTAGTTGTAGTATACTCATGTTAATATGGAATAAACTCAAATACTATCTAAGATTGATTATGTGCATATTGATTCCAAGCTGAATTATTTATATGCACATAGTTAATAGAGTTTGTTCTATAGTTGATGGTCTAAATGTATCGATCCCTTTCCATCACTCAAACATATATGGACCATTACTAACCATTATATTGAGTATATGAAACTTGTGTAGTTATATATACTTATATCAATTTAAATGTTATTTAAATTGAATTCGGTTGTCTTTCAATCATTCAAAGAACCAATCATGTGTTGATGGTGTTCTTTGTTGATAAGGACAAATGAAAAGTTCTTGAGTATATAAAGCATTAGTTGCATCAAAGTACTCAAGACACATTTAATCATTCAAATTGATTTGGGTTGTGCTCAATCGATCTTGGAAGCATCCACTATGTGTTAATAGGGTGCAAGTGATGATTGAGGTAACCATGTTTGTTGGACTAACAATCTTCAATGAGTTGTGAAGTAGGTTGAGTCCAAGAAAATAAAGAATCGGGAACAAGAAGTTATCATGTGTTGATGAGCTTCAAGAGGTGATCCCGAAGTGAAGAGAAGGGCTAGAGAAGGTTCATCACGTGTTGATGAACAAGAAGAAGTAGATTTGATCTTGGAGAGAAAATGATTGAAAATCATAAAAGCTCCAAGTGGATCACTAGAGGCAAAGGTATAACTAGCTAGGGCTAAATATGTATTCCTAGTCTTTTACCGGTCTCGGTGTTTGAATGAGAGACTAGGTTTGACGAATACTTATAACAGGGGTACCCCAACGGACCAAAGTGACGAGCCGGCGGCCTCAAGCACAGCTCAAGCCCAACAGGCCGCTCCCGGCCCACTACCGACCGAAGCACCTGTAAGGCCACACGAGACATCCCTTCCCGACCGATCGAGGGAAGTGTCTCCGACCAAGCGGGGCTCCCGACCCCCGCCGCGAGATGGGACCCCCCGGC
Organism: Otatea glauca; assembly: GCA_036346275.1. Lineage (NCBI taxonomy): Eukaryota > Viridiplantae > Streptophyta > Magnoliopsida > Poales > Poaceae > Otatea > Otatea glauca. Next base: position 75,194,102 of record CM070711.1, read on the forward strand.
TCCGACCAAGTGGGGCTCCCGACCCCCCGCAGCGGGTCGGGATCCCCTGACTCCGATCGTGCCAAGACAACCCCTGCCAAGGGCCGCGTGTCGAGGCCTCTACCAGACAACAGCCACGTACCCCACGAACGGGGTCAATCGAAGTGACTATACAAGGGCATGTGGCTCCTTCCCTAGAAGGTTTAATGACTGACCGAAGTCATGCTCCTAGTCCCATCAGCCGGTCACATACAGTACGAAGACACGTTCTCTCCCGAGGCAACTCCCACGTCATGCGCAGCAACGTCAACACTCGTAAGGTTCGCAGAGGGCAGGTACGCCGTTTCCCGGAAATACCTAACATACGACCGACTAAGCTACCGACCCAGCATGAGCAAGGCGGGCGATGATCGATCACAAGACAAAGGGACGAAGCTCCTAGTGTAGGTCATCTCGTCCTCTCCCAATTCTCGATGTAACCTGCCCCTTCCTTTCGTATAAAAGGAGGCAGGAACCCCCGTAGGAGGGGGGATCGCAATCGAACTCATCTCGCTAAGCCATTAGCACTCTCGCTTGTAAACTTTGTGCAGCCATCTGTACTAAAGAAAATACAACGCCACCACACGAACTGGAGTAGGGACTTTCGGCCCGAACCATTATACATCTTGGACTTCCGAGTCTAACCATTCAGGGAGTGGAACGCGCGGCCCCTCAGACTTACAAATTTACTTGCCGGTGCTCGAAACGCCGACAGTTGGCGCGCCAGGTAGGGGCCTTCGCGCGTCTTCATCACCATCTCCGGATTCCGCTTGCCTCCCTGATGGCATCTTTCACCTGCGACGGCATGACTGCGCCGGGGAGCCAGATCCGCTTCGGCTCCCTCAACTTTGCCGTCACCTCGGCAGGAGGGCTTACGCTCATCCCCGCCGACACCAGAGGCCCGGCGCCCGCCGAAAGCCTGGGCGCCATCTCCGACGACTTCGTCAAGCTCCGGATTGGGGCGCCCCTGCGAGTCCCAAAGCTGGAGCCTGGGGAGCGCTCCGCCATGTCTGGCGAAGCTCCGTGGGCAGGCGGTGGCCGTGTCACCTCCCGAGCTCACAACTTGTGGCTATGGTGGCTACATGCGGCCTCTATCCTGAGCTCTTTGGAAGACTCTTCCAGCCACGACTCCAGCTCCGACACGGAGTACCCTGCCCACGGGCGGCACTCTCGAGAGTGCAACATGGCGGGCACAGTCGATTTAATCATAACCCCACGGTTACGGGGGCCCCCATCCGGCGCACTGAGGCGCAGGAGGAGGAACACCAGCGCGAGCGTGCTGAACGCGCTCAAGCTCGCCTGCCGAGCTCAGCGGCAACAAAAGAGCTGGATAAGCGGAGGTCGAGCTCGACCGGCTCGAGCTAACTGGAAGCGAGATGAGCCGAGACCGGCAGATGCCGACGACGCCGCGGACCTTGTGCGCAGTACACCACAAGCTGGCGGAAGAATCCGACGGCCCTCAGTTCTTCCCCCATGCAAGCCAGAACGTGGCCGCGGCTGCGATGCTGCTTCGAGGCCTTCCGGAGCCGGCCGACCCGGAGGCCAAAGCCACGTACCAGAACCTCCGGGGGCTGGTGGAGCGTGCGGCCGTGCAACACATGCAGGCCTCCGGCTCCTACCGCTCCGGCGCCACCTCTGGCCACCGGGCCCGTACCGCCGCTCGAAGCCGGCTGGGTCCGGCGAAGGCGGCGCCACACCACGAACCACCCCAGGCCTCGCGCACCCCGGTGCGCCAGCGCCTCGGCGACGCCTACGACATTCGCGCCACCCTCGAGGCGCGGAGAAAGGCGGCGGAGGAGGCCGTCCACTCACGTATTGTGGATGGCGGGCGCCACCGCCGCAGCCCAAGCCCTGATGGTCCCGGACCACGGGCTTTCTACCAGGGGATCCGTCAGGCGGATTTCCCTGCTAGATTTCGGGCGCCCACCAACATCACCAAGTACACTGGGGCCACGAACCCAGGTGTCTGGCTTGAAGACTACCGGCTCGCATGCCGGGCGGGAGGAGCGACGGATGATCTCTTCATCATCCAGTACCTCCCCATCTACCTTGCGGACTCGGCCCGAGCTTGGCTCAGTACTTGCCCGCCAAAACCATCGAGGCGGGCCGACTTGAAGACCCTCTTCGTCGGCAACTTCCAGGGCACTTACAAGCGCCCTGGCAACTCCTGGGACCTGAAGGGCTGCAAGCAGCAGCCAGGGGAAACCCTCCGGGATTACATCCGGCGGTTTTCCCGCCAATGCAACGAGCTCCCCGACATCTCCGACGCCGATGTCGTGGGAGCATTCATCTACGGCACCTCCTGCAAGGCCCTGGTGCACAAGCTGGGCTGTCTCAAGCCCAGGACCACCAAGGAGCTCCTCGACATCGCCACCAACCACGCCTCGCGAGGGCTGTGGGGGCCATCTTCGAAGGAAAGGCCCAGCAAGGGCCGGCGTCAAATCGGATCCTTCCGATCGCTCCGACAAGCGAGCGGCATGGAAAAGCAGATCCGCGAGTCTCAAGTGGTCGCCCATCGCCGATCATGCCAGCGGCGGGTGCGACCGGCCGTCGCGCTGACCACCGAAATTGATGGACAACCCATGCGAACCACGGGTTCCCGTCAAACATAAGTACGGGGCTGCGAAGTCTGAGACACTTCCTTTCTGCGCCCCACGACGCCGGGGCAAAGGAAAGAAGCGACCACGACCCCACGGGGTGGAGAAGAAAGCGGACGACGAGTTCCCGAACCCGGCGGGCGCCTCATGATATTTAGCGCCGGCGGCGTGCTACGCCGACAAGCGTTGGCTCAAACTTCGCCTACCGTGAGGTCCACCGCCTCACCGGCCGTCCCTCAATACCTCCGGTGGTCGAGTTCGGTCACCTTCGATCGGTGATCACCCGACCATATTCCCGGTAGGAAGATACCCGCTGGTGGTCGACCCCATCGTGGGGAAGAAGCGCCTCACCAAGGTGCTCATGGATGGCGGCAGTGGCCTCAACATCCTCTACGTAGAGATGCTCGACGCCATGGGGATTCCTCGCTTGAGTCTCCGACCGAGCAAGGCTCCTTTCCACGGCGTCATCCCTGGCCAGCATGCCCATCCGCTCGGGCAGGTCGACCTGCCTGTCACCTTTGGGGAACCAGGGAATTTCCGCACCGAGACCCTCACTTTTGAGGTTGTGGATTTCCCCGGCTCCTATCACGCTATCTTGGGGCGGCCATGCTACGCCAAGTTCATGGCAGTCCCTAGCTACGCCTACCTCAAGCTGAAGATGCCCGGGCCACGAGGAATCATCACCGTGGCATCATCTTTCCGGCTTGCCTCACATCTGGCGGCGGGCGATTGCGAGCTTGCCTCGGCGATCATCGCGTCTGCCGAGCTCAACAACCTCGGGAGGAAGCCTCGAGTCCGCCCCGAGTCCGGCAAGTCGGGCGGGATCCTTCAAGTCCGCCGAGGACACGAAGAAGGTCGCGGTCGATCCTGCGATCCGACCAAGACCGTGCGGTCGAGCCACGCTCCCGCCAAATAGGAAGCGCGCTCGTCGGCTTCCTCGCGCCAACAAAGGCGTCTTCGCATGGAGGTCCTCCGACATGACAGAATCCCAAGGAAGTCGCGAGCACTCCTTGAGCATCAGGCCGGGCTCAAAGCGGCCGCCTAACGTCTGTGCCGCCGACGAGGAGCGCGGGATCATAGGAGGAGATCGCCAAGCTTTTGGCTGCGGGGTTTATAAAGAGGTCCGCCACCCCGAGTGGCTGGCCAAACCTGTACTTGTAAAGAAGAAAAATAGGCAATAGAGAATGTGTGTTGACTATACGAGTCTCAACAAGGCGTGCCCCAAAGACCCGTTCCCCTTGCCCCGTATCGACCAAGTCATCGACTCCACGCGAGTGCGAGTCTTTTCCTTTCGGATGCCTACTCGGGCTACCACGGATAGCGAAGAGTCCGACCACTCGCGACTTCCTTCATCACGCCCGTTCGGCTCGTTACGCTACGTTACAATGCCGTTCGGCCTAAAAACGCGGCGCTACATACGGCGATGTATGCAAGCGTGCTTCAACAACGGATCGGCCGCAGCGTTGAGGCCTCGTTGACGACATCGTCGTGAAGACCGAGGAATCGCACGACCTCATTGCCGACTGGAAGAAACCTTCGAACCTTCGACGGTTCAGTATAAAGCTCAACCAGAAATCGTCTTGGGGTCCCCAAGGAAGCTGCTCGGCTTCATCGTCTCGGCGAGTATCGAGGCCAATCGGAGAAGATCTCGGCGATCACAAGGATGGGCGATTCCTAATCTCGAAGGGTCCAAAGGCTAACAGGTGCCTTGCCGCCTTGAGCCGTTTCGTGTCTCGTCTTGGCGGCGCGAATGCCACTCTGGTTGCTCAAGAAATCCGATCGCTTGGTTGGACCCGGGAGGCTCGAGGAAGCCCTCACCGCTGAAGGCCTTCCTATCTTCACCTCCGATCCGGTCGCCCGGCACCGAGCGAACATTGCTCCTCTACATCGCCGCCCCTTTGTTCAAGTCGTCGGTCGCGGCCCTTGTGAATGGAGCAGTGGAGGAAGGCCGTGAACTCAAGGTACAACGGCCAGTCTATTTCATCAACGAGGTTCTTTCCGAGTCCAAGGTTTGGTACCCGCAGGTGCAGAAGCTGCTCTACGCGGTGCTCATCGCCAAGAGAAAGCTCGTCCATTATTTCGACCAGCACGCCATCACCGTGGTGACCGCGTCCCCGCTCGGCGAGATCATCCACAATCGCGACGCCTCGGGAAGGATAGCCAAGTGGGCGCTCGAGCTCAGCGGCCACGGCATAACATACGTCCCTCGGACAGCGATCAAGTCGCGAGCCACTGGCCGACCGTCGCCGAGTGGACCCAAGCCAGCGCCACCGTGTCGAAGACCCGAATCTTGGACAATGTACTTTGATGGGTCCTACACCAAGAGCGGCGCGGGCACGGAGTCGTCATCATTTCCCACTCGGAACAAACTTCAATCGCCATCGGGTTGCTCTTGGACGCGACCAACAACATCGCCGAGTCACGAGGCTCTCGTCAGCGGTCTCCGGATCATTGCCGACCTCGGTGCTCGCCGACTCTGCGTCATGAGGACTCCAAGCTTGTCGTCGACCAGGTCATGAAGGCGGGCCCGAGACGCCCGTATGGCTGCATCTTGTCGGAAGTGCGCAAGCTCGAGGAGCGGTTCAAGGGTTTGAGCTCCACCACGCTCTGAGCGCCACAACGGTGAGGCCGATTGCCTAGCCAATCTTGCTTCCAGCAGAGGGTCAGTCCCACCCGGGATCTTCGTCTGCGACCTCCCGCAACCTTCCATCCAGCTGGACTCGGTGGCCGAGCGGTCTCCAGATTCACCTAGCACGGTTACCCTGACCGTCGCGTGGTCGGGCGTAGACTTGGCCGGGTCGAACCGCAGCGTGCTAGCAGCAGAGTCCGACTGGAGGAAGCTCTTCATCAACCGTTTGACGGACGGAACGCTCCCCCTGACCCGACCGAGGCCCGGCGCCTCGCTCGGCGGGCAAAATCTTTCGTCTGGTCGGCCCGGACCTTTACAAGAGGAGTCCTCCGGGTCCTCGGAGGTGCGTTCGGCCGACCAAGGGAAGCATTTCTTTCGATATCCATGGCGGGTCTGCGGCCACCATGTCGCACCCGATCCTCGTTGGAAAGGCCTTTCGACAAGGTTTTTATTGGCCGACCGCCGTGTCCGACGTCGGCGGTCGTGCGTACTGCGAAGGTGCCAATTCTTTGCCGCGCAGACACATCCGGCTCGGGCCTGCGAGGCGATCCCCATCACTTGGCCGTTTGCAGTTTGGGGACTCGATCTGGTCGGGCCCTTCAAGAAAGCGCCCGGGGGCTTTACTCATCTCCTAGTCGCGGTGGATAAATTCACCAAGTGGATAGAGGCCAAGCCGGTCATGGCGCCACGTCGGCTGGCGGCCATCTTCTTCCGTGACATCGTTTTTCGGTTCGGAGTTCCAAACTCCATCATCACCGACAACGGAACGCAGTTCATGGGGAAGGAGTTCCTCGAGTTCTGCGATGACTTCAACATCCGTGTCGATTGGGCAGTCGTGGCCCATCCGCGGACTAACGGCCAAGTCGAACGTGCGAACGGCATGATCCTTCAAGGACTCAAGCCACGGATCTTCAGTCGGCTCAAGCACTTCACGGGGCGGTGGGTGGCCGAGCTGCCCTCCGTCCTCTGGAGCCTGCGGACCACGCCCACCCGAGCGACCGGGTTTACACCGTTCTTCATGGTGTTCGTTTGAAGCCGTCTTGCCAATGAGACACGAGTATGGCGCCCCAAGACTACAAGCCTTCAATGAGGCTCGGGGACTCGCCCGCAACAAGGCGCCATCGACCCGGCTCGGCGAGGCGCATGATGTAGCCATCTGCGATCGGCCAAATATCAACAAGCTCTGCTGGCGCTACCACAGCGCCCGAGTTCGAGGCGATCCTTTAGCGGCGACACGGTCTGCGCGGGTCCAAACCGGCAAAGACAAGCACAAGCTATCGCCGCCACAGGAAGGCCCTTCACCGTCGTAGAGGTACTCGGGCACCGCACCTTCGACTCAAGGATGCCGATGGTCGCATCCTTCGAACGCTTAGAACATAGAAAAGTTAAGGCGATTCTATCCTAAACTCTTTTCTTTTTCTGGCATGGTCTTTACCTTTACCCTTCCGAGCACTGGTCGCCTGCGGCGCTCGGGGCTGCTATGGCGCCCGTTCAGCCGCTACGGTCGGCGTTTATGCGGTCGGTGACCGACCGACCACAAGGTCCATCCCGGCGGTAACCATCTCGACCCAAGCGTTACGGCCTCGCCCAGCGACAGCGGTTGCTAAGTAGCGCGCAGCGGAAGAAGGAAGTGCCGAGTGGAGTGAACTTTTAGTCGATCGGGAACACTCCTCCCGCGCAAACTCGGCTAGCTCACGCGCTCATGCGGTCGGTGACCGACCGACCACAAGGTCCATCGGCGGTAACCCTCTCGACCCAAGCGTTACGGCCTCGCCCGGCTACGGTTGCTAAGTAGCGCCGCGGAAGAAGGAAGTGCCCGAGTGGAGTGACCTTTTAGTCAGTCGGGAACACTCCTCCCCCGCGCAAACTCGGCTAGCTCACGCGCTCGTGCGGGGCGGTGACCCGACCGGTCACGAGGTCCTCCCCGAGCGGTAATCCTCTCGACCCGAGTGCTATGGCCTACGCCCCAGCGGCTATGGTTCTGGCACTTCGCGGAAGAAGGAAATGCCCAAGTGGATCGACCTTTTGTCGGTCGGGAACACTCCTATCCCTCACAAGTGCGCATAACTGCTGAGTAACCAAGATTCCTATCCTCTTAGTCCCTCCCGAAGCAACCCGACCTACGCATAAGTGACCCTTGCGGTCCTTAAGGCTATGGCCGGTCAAACGGTCACAAAAAACACAAAGGGGGCAAGAGGCGTACTGGAACTTGTTAACCTTAAAGATTGTTTACAAGCATAATAGTCTTTACAATTAAAAAGGAGGATAAATCTAACGGCTTTGTTCTTCATCGAGGGCGACCTGCGGCGAGACATGGCTGGCAATCTCCCGAGCATGCGGCTCGACCAAGAGCTCGAACCTGTCGATCTCTCTGTCGGTCCGGTTCCCGGCGACACCGCTGCTCACCACCGCGAGGTCAATTCCATCATAATGCGAGATGGTGTTGACCAGCGCCGAAAGCTCAAGCGCGCGCCCGCCATCACCACCCTCTCGGCGCCCGGCACTCGAGCTAGCGAGGGCGCCGAGTGCTCGAGCCGCCATTGTTCCAAGGACCGGCGCGAGCGTCTGGCGGCCTTGCGAAGGGCCTCGGTTCGTGACCGGCTCGGCCCGTGTCTTCGGCAACCTTCGAGCCGCCCGAGCCACGTCCGTAGCCGTGACCGCCTTGTCGCGGGCTGCTGGCGTCCTTCCGCTCCTCAGCGGCAAGGCCCAAGTTCTTACGCACCTCAGTAGATGATAGCGGCGCGGATGATCACGACTTCTGGCGCCCACGAATCAAATAAAGTTGAGACCCTTACCGGCGCGGAGTTCGCGGGTTGCCGACCTCTTGCTTGACCGCCTCGTAGGAGGTCCTCAAGAGGTCGATCCTTCCGAGCGGCCTCCGGCTCAAGCGGACTCGGTCGGCGTCCTTCCGAGCCTGGTCTCGCTCGGTCCGCAGACGGTTTACTGCGCTTGTGCCCCAGGCGGTGGTGGCGGCGTCCCTAGCGCTGGTGGCCTCTGCCAAGGAGGACTCGAGCTTCGCCACCTTCGTCCTCAGGGACTGGGCCCCCAGGCGCTCATCGAAGAGAGCCTTAGCGGCCCCCTCAAACTCCTGGCGGACCTTCGCCGCCTCCGACCGCCTCACGCTCAGCGCCTCTTGAGCTAAGCGCAACTCAAGGCGCAGCCGGTCGCACTCTTCCACAGCAGCCGCCTTTGGTGTCCGGCGCCGCATGGCTTCGGCCGCCCTCGAGCAAGCCGCGAGATCTTTGCAAGGTGCGGACTATCCGTTAGTCTCACGGCGCATCGTCGAATTTTACAAGTTGGGTTCTTCGTCAACTTACCAAGGCGATCGGCTGGAAGATTCTAGACAAAGAGTCAGACCCTTTCGGACCAGCTCCATCTCTGCTTCGGCGTCCAGAACGCCTTGCTGAAGAGCGACCCACTCGCTCTCTTCTGTTCCACCCACCGACCCGACTCGGGGCCCTCTCGGCGGCGGGCCTCGGTCGTGCGCTCGGCGGGCGCTACCGTCGAGCACCATCGGCAACGATGGTGGGCCCGGTCCCGGGGTCCCCTCGGCGACCTCTGCCTGCGGGACCTCGGTCGGCACCTCCCCCAGGGGCGAGGGGTCGGGCACCTCTGGCACCAGCGCCGTCTCGGCCGGCACGATCGCCGGCAGCGCCGCCGTTTCTTCCTCCGCGAGGATGACCACGTCAGACGGCGGTGTCCCCAATCGAGGCGTCGGGAGCTCCTCGCCGACCGGCCGGCCTGCGTGGGCGGCGCCTCGGCCGCGAGAACCACGATCGGCGCCCGACGGATCGGCGCCTCTGGAACCTCTGCGGCCTTGTCCCTTGCGGAACCGCCGCGGACGCATGCCTGTCACACCGTATAAGGCGCCGACGCATAAAACACTTAAAAGCGATTCGAGTGGCTTTTACGCAAAAATGTTTGAACAAAGAAAAGAAGTACTTCTCGAGCCGGCGGGCGCGCGGCGCGCGCGCCTCTTTGCCGGTCCCCCTCCGAGGGGCAGATCTGCCGGTCGCTTCCCTGAAGCTGCCTCCACTGAAGGTGCGACGATGATGGCGACCGCGCGGTCACCCTTCGCCCGAGGCCCCTCGGCCGCAGAGCCTGTGGTGTCCCCCTCCGGCAGGTCCACGACCGGACCGTCGCCGGTCGGCGGGTCAGAGGGGAACCCACAGTACGCGTGACCGGGGGTGCTCCCGCTGCTGTCGGTGGAGGTTGCACCCACAGCAGTGGCCTCCGACACGTCCTCACCGCGTGCGGCCCTTGCCGCTCGCTCCTTCGTCTTCTTCTTCCTCCTCTCCTCCTTCTGCTTCTTGCGGGAGGAGTCGAGCTCCGCGGCCTTCGCTCGGGCTGCCGCCCTCGCCTCCTTATCTCCCGGGAGCGGCACCCGGGAGGACATGCCCAAGAGCCCCTAGAAGATAAAAAGCACTGGTCAGACCAGGCGTTAAACACAAAGAAAAGAGGGGCGGGAAGAAGTCCGGTCGGCCTACCAAATTTGGAGGGTGGGCTGCCGAGAATGGCTCCGGGTGGCTGCCCGCCGCCTCCGTAGCGCTTCCTCCCATGACGGCGGCCACCCGGGCTTCGACCTCCGTCGCGGCCAGCTCGGGCTCTGCCATCCTCATCCGGTCGGACGCCCCCTCGTACCGGAACAGGGGGCGGGGTCTGTGCGCAAGAGGTTGCACGCGCATCCTCATGAAGGCGCGCACGACCACGTCCCCGGTGAGCCCTTGCCTCCTTAGGGCCCTGACCTGCTCCACGATCAGGGCCACCTTGTTCTTCTCTTGCTTCTCGGCGCCCCAGTTCCACTCCTCCCCCGCCACGAGAAGTTTGCCGGTGAAGGGTGGTATTTGTCTCGGCGTTCGAGCATAGAACCACTCAGAGCGCCACCCCTTGTTGGACGACGGCAGCTTTACCTCGAGGTACTCCGTGCTCTGGCCGGACCGAAGCTGGAGGGCCAGGCCGCCAATGGGCGCCGCGGCGTCCGTCGGCTTGTCCTTCGAGCCTCGCTTGGAAGAAATGCCTCCACTGGCGCCAATGCGGCTCGATTCCCGGAAAGCCTCGCGAGTGTGATGAATATGGCGATGTGGAGGACCCGTTGGGGTTAAGGTGGTGCGCCTCCACCTTGTAGTGGAAGAGCAGCCCGGACGAGCGGGTGCGCGGCAAGCGAAGCGCGCTCGAAGAAAGAGGCAAGCACCACGACCTCGTCGTCCCGACAAAGGCGGCCGCTCCGTCGGCACCCTCCAACCGGAGAGATCTTGCGCAGGGAGAAGCCCTTCTTCACCAAGCCGGCCTTGGCTGGCTGGCGAGCACTCCGCCACGACATCCTTGCGAAAGAGGCGACGGAAAGCGATGAGAAGAAAGGTGAGTTTTCCTTTCCTTGGCTCTTTGTTGTTCCTTTTTGTCTTAGGGACGGGGCGAGAAAGCAAGCAAGCGTAACTACTCAAAAGCGCCTCGACAGCGTATATATAGAAGACGGCGGCGCCGGCGAGCAGGCACCCCTCGAGCAAGCGTCGTGTCCACTCACGCCCGACTGGTAACTCCGGTTTCCAATTCCACTCGCATTTATTCGATAAAAGCAGAGAATATAAAGCCGCCGCCCGGCGGTCGTCTTGTAACCTCTCGGTCTCCGCCTTGAGGCGGGGCGGTTGCCCTAGGCGCGTCACGAGAGCCCCTTGGCGGCTACCCTCGCTAGGCGTGTGGGATGAGGCGGTGGTCACTCTCTCGCGGCTACCCTCGCTAGGCGAGGACTCGGGATGAACGCCCGCGTCTAGCTATGGCGTAAAGCGAGCCCACGTCCGGCTACGGCGTAAAGCGAGCCCATGTCCGGCTACGGCGTAAAGCGAGCCCCCGTCCGGCTACGGCGTAAAGCGAGCCCGGTCTAGCTACGGCGTTAAGCGAGCACTCGGACACCGAACCTCGCGCGAGCATCGCGGTGCGTCCCTGCCGACCAAGGCGCGGTCTAGCTACGACGTTAAGCGAGCACTCGGGCACCCAAACCGCGCGAGAGGCATCGCGGTCGGCCCTTCCGACCATGGCGCGGTCTAGCTACGGCGTTAAGCGAGCACTCGGGCACCGAACCTCGCCCGAGGCATCGCGGTCATCCTGCCCGACCAAGGCGCGGTCTAGCTACGACGTTAAGCGAGCACTCGGACACCGAACCTCGCGCGAGGCATCGCGGCCGTCCTGCCGACCAAGGCGCGGTCTAGCTACGGCGTTAAGCGAGCACTCGGACACCGAACCCGCGCAGAGGCATCGCGGCCGTCCTGCCGACCAAGGCATGGTCTAGCTACGACGTTAAGCGAGCACTCGGACACCGAACCTCGTGCGAGGCATCGCGGCCGCCCTCGCCGACCAAGGCGCGGTCTAGCTCTGACGTTAAGCGAGCACCGGACACGAACCTCGCGCGAGGCATCGCGGCCGTCCTGCCGACCAAGGCGCGGTCTAGCTATGGCGTTAAACAAGCACCGGACACCGAACCTCGCGCGAGGCATCGCGGCCGTCCTGCCGACCAAGGCGCGGTCTAGCTACGACGTTAAGCGAGCACCGGACACGAACCTCGCGCGAGAGGCATCGCGGCCGTCCTGCCGACCAAGGCGCGGTCTAGCTACGACGTTAAGCGAGCACCGGACACGAACCTCGCGCGAGGCATCGCGGCCGTCCTGCCGACCAAGGCGCGGTCTAGCTACGACGTTAAGCGAGCACCGGACACGAACCTCGCGCAGAGGCATCGCGGCCGTCCTGCCGACCAAGGCGCGGTCTAGCTACGACGTTAAGCGAGCACTCGGACACCCGAACCTCGCGCAGAGGCATCGCGGTCGTCCCTGTCGACCAAGGCATGGTCTAGCTACGACGTTAAACGAGCACTCGGGCACCCGAACCTCGCGCAGAGGCATGGCGGTCGCCCCTGCCGACCAAGGCTCGGTCCAGCTACGATGTTAAACGAGCACTCGGGCACCCGAACCTCGCGCAGAGGCATCGCGGCCGTCCCTACCGACCAAGGCACGGTCTAGCTACGACGTTAAACGAGCACTCGGACACCTGAACCTCTCGCAGAGGCATCGCGGTCGTCCCTGCCGACCAAGGCACGGTCGAGCTACGACGTTAAATGAGCACTCGGGCACCCGCATCGCGGTCGTCCCTGCCGACCAAGGCATGGTCTAGTTACGACGTTAAACGAGCACTCGGAGACCCGAACCTCGCGCAGAGGCATCGCGGCCGTCCCTGCCGACCAAGGCACGGTCTAGCTACGACGTTAAACGAGCACTCGGACACCGAACCTCGCGCGAGAGGCATCGCGCCGTCCTGGCGACCAAGGCGCGGTCTAGCTACGACGTTAAGCGAGCACCGGACACCGAACCTCGCGCGAGGCATCGCGGCCGTCCTGCCGACCAAGGCGCGGTCTAGCTACGCCGTTAAGCGAGCACTCGGACACGAACCCGTGCGAGAGGCATCGCGGTCGTCCTGGCGACCAAGGCACGGTCTAGCTACGACGTTAAACGAGCACTCGGACACCCGAACCCCGCGCAGAGGCATCGCGGTCGCCCTGCCAACCAAGGTACGGTCTAGCTACGACGTTAAACGAGCAACTCGGACAACTCAAACGAAGCAAACTCATTACGAAGACATTCATAAAGAAAAAGGAGATTTCATTATAGGCCAACAGACTCAAACTTTACACAACTTTACAATATAGTACCCAAGCAGACACAAGAATAGCTACGCTACGCTCTGGCAGGACTTTGTCCGCGCCAAGACCTCTTAAATCATCCGTGCGGCATCGGTCGCACCGACGTATCTTTGGTAGGCCTGCGATCGATCGACGGGACAGTGCGCGGCTGCGAACCGTCGCCGACGCGCCTTACGCGTTCGGCGACATCGGCGCCGCCGCTTCTCTGATCGGCGCCCTCGCGCCATCGCCTCGAAGGGCCCCCTTGCTACCTCGAGCCTCGGGGCGACCTCGGCGGCGATCGACGGTAGCGACATCGCTGGCTCGGCTTCTTCCTCCGGAGTTCGGCCATCGCTGGTCGTACTCACCCAAAGCTTCGACCAAAGGTCTTCTTCTTACGCCATGACATCATCACCAAAGCCGAAGACTAGAGGTGCCCGAAGCCATTTTAAAGAGCGAAAGAAAGGATTCTCGTTTAAGGTTTATCACTCAAGCAAGCGTGGCGTCCTTATATACCGGACGGAGGGAGATTGAGCGTCTCGAGAATAAATGCAAGCGTCGGAAAGCGGCGCCCTTCACCGAATTCAAGCGATCCGAAGACGAGCGGGCGGCGGCGCGCCGCGGCGCGTGCGCACGACGAGTGATTCAAAGCCCCGCGGTTCGAATGCCCGAGCAAAATTCGAGCAGCCGTCGGATCGTTGGGTACACTGGCGTAAATCGTTTGGCCTAATCGGTCGGACCGACCACTTGGGCCCGATCACTATTCTCATCAAGCTCAACCCCAACCGAATGCCGAAATCGCTCGGGGTTCGGGGCTCTTGGCGAATACTTATAACAGGTACCCTAGCGGCCCAAAGTGACGAGCCGCGGCCTCAAGCACAGCTCAAGCCCAACAGCCGCTCGGCTCACTACCGGCGAAGCACCGCAAGGCCACACGAGACATCCCTTCCCGACCGTCGAGGAAGTGTCTCGACCAGCGGGCTCCCGACCCCGCGCGGTCGGGATCCCGACTCGATCGTGCCAAGACAACCCCGCCAAGGGCGCGTGTCGAAGCCTCTACCGGACAACGACCACGTACCCACGAGCGGGGTCAATCGAAGTGACTATACAAGGGCGGTGGCTCCTTCCTAGAAGGTTTAATGGTGACCAAGTCATGCTCCCGATCCCATCGGTAGGTCACATACGATGCGAAGACACGCTCTCCCGAGGCAACTCCACTTCATGCGCGAGCAACGTCAACACTCGTAAGGTTCGCGGAGGCGGTACGCCGTTTCGGGAAATACCTAACCGCCATCGACCGACTAAGCTACCGACCAAAGCATGGGCAAGGCGGGCGATGATCGGTCGACAACGAAGGACCGAAGCTCCTAGTGTAGGTCATCTCGTCCTCTCCCAATTCTCGATGTAACCTGCCCTTCCTTTCGTATAAAGGAGGCGGGGAACCCCGTAGGAGGGGATCGCAATCGAACTCATCTCGCTAAGCCATTAGCACTCTCGCTTGTAAACTTTGTGCAGCCATCTGTACTAAATAAAATACAACGCCACCACACGAACTGGAGTAGGGACTTTCGGCCCGAACCAGTATACATCTTGGACTTCCGAGTCTAACCATTCAGGGAGTGGAACGCGCGGCCCCTCAGACTTACAAATTTACTTGCCAGTGCTCGAAACGCCGACAGGGTTGCTAGTTAGGTGCCGTACTATTAAGAGGGGTTGAGTCTTTTGCTTGAGCTTCATCATGTGTTGATGAACTCAATCCGGTTCACTCTAGCTCACTCTCTTATTTAGTTTTTGCATGAGCTAAGTATTTGCATGTGTTGCAAATAAGGGAGCTCATGCTTGTTTTTTATTGAATCTTAATTGAATTGGTTTTTGCATGAAGCTATGAATTTGCATGTGTTGCAAAAGGAAGATACCTTATGCAATATTGTTTATGTGGTTATTGCTTGGAGCTAAGTTTTGCATGTGTTGCAAAAGGAGAGAGTTCAAGCAATTTGGTTTAAAGTGGTTGCATGGAGCTAGAGATTTGTATGTGTTGCAAATAGGGAGCTCATGCACTTGAGTTTGATTTGTGGAATGCTTGGAGCTAAGATTTGCTTGAGTTACAAAAAGAAAGTTCAATCATTTGAGTTGTTTTGGTTGTTTGCATAGAGCTAGGTATTTGCATGTGTTGCAAATAGAGAGCTCATGCATTGGAGTTTTAGCTTGTGACTTGATCATGTGTTGATCATCACAAGGCTAAGTGTGTTTGTGCTTTGAGTTTAGAAATTGTGTTCTTGCAAAATATTAATGTTTATGCTTCTTATCTTGGAGCATGAGATAAGCATTTGCAAATGTGTTTTGCAAAGTGTGATGATCATGTGTTAATCATCTCATGGCTCAAGATTTGATTTTAATCGATTGAATTTGTTATTTGCAAATGAACTGGAGTTATGGGTTTCGATTCTAAAGCATGTGAATAGGGTTTGCAAATATGTTTTGCAAATTGACTTTATCATGTGTTGATCATCACATGGCTAAAAGAATTGATCTCATAGGTTCTCGATTTATTTGCGAATGTGTTTTGCAAATAAATTGGAGTTTAAAGCAATTATTTGGAGTATGTGATTAACATGTGCAAATGTGTTTTGCATAGTATCGTGATCATGTGTTGATCCTCACATAGCTCAAAGAATCAATCTTTGAAAGTTTGGAGAAAAAGATTTTGTGAAAAAATGCTGTTTTTCTCCTTTGGTAAGACTACCGATGCCCTAGGGTGATCTTGCCGCAATAGTCAGCGAGATGCCGCAATAGTCGGTAATCTGACCCTTGACCGATAGTTATTTTACTGAGCGGTGCTTTGGTGAGCCACGGCACTATCGGCCCCATGGGGCGGTACTGCCGCTTTGGCCGGCACCATTGGTCCTTAGAAGGAGGTAGTGCCGGGAATATAGCCATTGGTCTGGAGGCCGGCACTACTGGCCCAGTTGGGCGGTAGTGCCAATTTTGCTGAAAAATGCCCAATTTGCCCCCCGAACGGCTAGATTTCGTATGGGGGCTATAAAAGGATGCTAAGGGCTGGTATTTGGTAGAGGTTGGCTTTGTTGAGTATTTGGGTGAGGTGTTGCATGTGTTGCACACTCACATTTGAATTTTGAGCTAAGATTGAGCCTTAATTGCATATGTTGCAATTAGGAAGTGGATTGAGAGCCTCTTGTGCATGTGTTGCACTTGAGGAGAATCCTAGTGCATGTGTTGCACTTAGAAGGTCACCGGAATGCATGTGTTGCACTAGGTGAAGTTCAAGCGGAAGGGCTTGGCTTGTTACTCTTGGTATTTGTCGACACCTAGACGGTGTAGCGACGTCGTGCGCGGTGAGCTTCTCAACGAAGGTTGTGAGAAGCCCCGGCAAGTTGTGAAGGTTGGTACTCGTCTACCCGGAGGGGGAAAGAGCAACCACTAGTGGATTCGAGGTGGGTGCTCAATTCGTGGAGCTGGTCCAATTCGTTTGGGCTAACCTCAACGTGGATTAGGGGAGACCGGTAAGTCTTCGAACACCACGGTAAAAAGTATTGTGTCTCTTGTGCTTGCATTGTATGCGTTATTTATATTCAAGCAATTTATATTCATAGAATTAAATTGATTGATTGTTTGTCTTTAGGATTGCAATATTTGTTAGAGACATAATTAGTTAGTGAGCCTAGTCGATTTAGGCTTTAATTGTCAAAACCTTAGTTTGTCGCTTCCACATTAACTATTTTTAAGGTTTTGGCATAAGAGTAATTAGGGGTGAATTGATTTGTAGAAATTCGTAGAGTAATTTTTAAAAACCGCCTATTCACCCCTCTCTAGTCGGCATCCTCAACCTTACAACCTGGAGGCCGATCGTCTGCTCCGGTGCTCCCCGCATGACCCTCACATCGCATTACTCCCTGCAGAGTCTAGGTCCGCCGCCATCCTATTCGGCCGTAAGAGATCCATCGCCATCCTACTTCTACTTGTGTTTGTAGCCTATCGCTAACGAACAAAGGCGTCTTCTTTTCTTTCCTTGCTTTGTGCAGTGAACGGCAAGCTACCAGTAGACCAGGCGCTGACCTCCATCCTGATCCGGCAGAAAGTCAAAGCACCCACCGGCGCCTCCCGAAAAACTTCCACCGACGCTCTTGGTAAGCCCCCGCTTGGCCGCTCCTAACTGTTAAGGAACCTCGCTATCGAATAGTCCGGGATTCCTGAACAGATCTGACGTGGAGAACAGAGAGAGAAAGAGAGACACAAGTTTAGGGAGGAACAACGAGAGAATTCTTTATTGCTTTCTGATTCCTTGTACAATAGGGGGACCCCCTCCTCCTTATATAGTAGTCGCCTAGGGTTTCGGCTAAGGGACCATCGTGGGCCTTTATGGGCCACGTGGTTTCCCAACACTCCCCCTTAGGCCCTTTGCCGCGAGATGCATATGCCTCATTAAAACTCCAGAAAAAACCCAGTGGGAAAAATACTTGGAGAAAGAGTACATAGCATACGCTTACTGCGTTGCACGAATTACCTCATTAAAACCTTATGCAAGAAAACTTCATGAAAAACTTGCTAAGGAAAAAGAGTACAATTCACCCAAACTTCAATTGCTAATCTTCGAGATTCATGTTGGGTACTCAAACCTCATGTTCAAGATTTATGTGGGAGTATGTGAAATATCTCCCCCTGAAATCTGCACTTCTCTAAGTCTCATCATCCCAATCCCTTTTACGCACCTTTCAAAGGTAGATGCTGGGAGTGATTTAGTGAACAAATCTACAAGATTTTCACATGAATTAGTATGCAATATCTTGATCTCGTTCATCTTATGCAATTCGTGAGCATAGAAGAACTTGGGGTTGATATGCTTCGTGAGATTGCTCTTCACATAACCCATCTGTGCTTGAGCAACACAAGCTGCATTATCTTCATAGATGATCGTGGGAGTTTGCTCAATGTTCAAGCCACATAACTTCTGGATGTGGTGAACCATTCTTCGGAGCCATGCACATTCGCAAGAGGCTTCATATAAAGCAATGATTTCCGAATGGTTTATCGACGTCGAGACAAGAGTTTGTTTAGACGACTTACAGGAAACTGCTGTTCCTCCACACAGGAAAACATACCCTGTTTGGGACTTGCCAGTATGCGGGTCTGATAAGTACCCAGCATCGGCGTAGCTAATCAAATTCAGTTCATTGTTTCTTCTTAAGAACAAACCGAGATCTTTGCTTCCTTGGAGGTAACGGAAGATGTCCTTGATCCTTTTCCAATGCCTTTTGGTGGGTTCTGCACTGTACCGGGCTAGCAAATTCATAGCGAACGCAATGTCCGGTCTGGTGCTATTCGCAAGGTACATGAGCACTCCAACTGCACTCAGATATGGGAATTCTGCTCCCAGGACTTCCTCCCCCTCTTCTCTAGGTCTGTATGGGTCTAGGTCTGCTTGGAGTGACCTTCTGACCATTGGAGTCTTTGTATGATATGCCTTTTCAAAACCGAATCTTTCCAACACTTTCTGCGTGTAGGATGATTGGTGTACCAAGATTCCTCCTTAGACATGCTCAAGCTGCAAGCCTAAGCAGAACTTGGTTTTACCCAAATCCTTCATTTCAAACTCAGACTTCAAGTATGAGCATGCTTCTTCAATCTCTTCATCCGTTCCAATGATGTTCAAGTCATCTACATAGACAGAGATTATACAGAATCCATTCGAGGATCGCTGTATAAACACGCATGGACAATCTTCGCTGTTCGTGTAGCCTTTCTTGCAGAGAAAGTCGCTCAAGCGATTGTACCACATTCTTCCTGACTGTTTTAGCCCATACAGTGATTTCTCCAATTTCACACTGTACAGGTTTCTATTTGCTCTATCTTGGTTCGGGATAGAAATACCTTATGGTACTTTCATGTATATCTCCGAATCCAAGTTCCCATACAAATATGCTGTAACAACATCCATTAGCTTCATTTTCAACTTCAAGTTGACTACCATTGAGATCAAACATCTAAAGGTAATTCCTCCCATGACCGGAGAATAGGTTTCTTCATAATCAACCCCAGGACGTTGGGTGAAACCTTGAGCTACAAGCCTTGCCTTGTACCTTACAACTTCGTTGTTTTCATTCCTCTTCCGAACAAAGACCCGTTTGTAACCTACAGGGTTTATATGGGGAGGTGTGTGGCATACGGGCCTAAACACCTCTCTCTTGTTCAGAGAGACTAACTCTGCAGTGATTGCCTTCTTCTATTCTTCCCAATCTAGCCTTTTCTTTCACTCTGCGAGAGATGCAGGATCGGGATCATGATCAATGATCGAGGCAATCTTCTTTGCAAAGTATGCATCGACATTGGCTGTTGCTCTATTCAGGGATTCTCCTGTTATTACAAAGTTTATAGCCATTTCATCATGGGGTGCTTCATGCACTTCTACTTGCTCTTCGCTGCTATTTCCTATCGCAGGAGCAAGTTCCTTTAGCTTTTCATCGCCTATGTGCGCGTACACATTATTTCCGACGGCTTCCTGCAGTGGAAGATTCAAATCTGGAATTGCCTTTTCCCTCGGCTTCTTTCCAGTGCCAGGTCTCAATTGGCTCCCCTTCTTTCCTTGGGGTATTTTCGTGATTGGTTGTGGTAAGTCCTCTTGCCCAGTTTTCTCCAGACGTCTCCGGTACTTTGGGTTTGAGGAGCCAGATTTCCTGTTCTTTTTCTTTGAGGCCTCTGAACAGGATGAGGGATACCTTCTGCTTTCTTTGGAATTCCCACCCTCTCTGGTGCATTTCTTGCGGGTACATGCGACTTAACCACGCCCTTCAGATCACAAAAATGATCAGGCAGTTCATTTGCTAAGTTCTGCAAATCAATTATCTTCTGGACTTCTTGATTTGCTTCATTAGTGTGGGGGTCATGCGCGGGGATCCCAGTGGAATACCATATGATTTCCTGGCATTTTTTATCCAAAGGTTGATTTCCTCCCCCTAATGACGAGAAACGATCATCGTCAAAAATGCAATCAGCGAATCGGGCTGTATGCAAGTCTCCAGTCATGGGTTCCAAATACCTGATTATGGATGTACTCTCACAACCAACGTATATCCCAGACTTGCGGAGAGGGCCCAATGCAGTCCGCTGAGAGGGTGGTATAGGAACATATACCATACAACCAAATTTTCTGAGATAGGAGATTTTCGGGATGACCCCGTGCACCAGTTGCATAGGGGAATGGATGTTGTAGGCCGAAGGTCTGAAATTGATGAGAGCTGCTGCGTGCAGGATTGCGTGTCCCCAACAAGTGTTGGGCAAGTTACAACTCTGCAAAAGCGGTCTGGCAATGAATTTAATCCTCTTTATTAGTGCTTCAGCTAGTCCATTCTGCGTATGGACATGTGGTACAGAGTGCTCAACTGCTATCCCTGTTGCAGTGCAATAATCATTAAATGCCTTTGAAGTAAATTCTCCGGCATTGTCCATTCTGATGGACTTCACGCGATGATCAGGGAAAGCGTTCTTAATTCTTATGATTTGCGAGATCAGCTTTGCAAAAGCATGGTTTCTTGTTGACAATAAGCATACATGCGACAATTTTGAGGAAGCATCGATGAGCACCATAAAGTACCGAAATGGCCCTGATAAGGGCTGAATCGGGCCACAAATATCCCCCTGGATGCGTTCCAGGAATGCAGGGATTTCACTTTGCACTTTCATGACAGAGAGTCTAGTTATTTATTTCCCGGTGGCACATGCAGGGCACACGAAATCTTCATGACTCGGGAAATTTTTAACATTAATGCCATGACCTTGTGAGTTGTTCACTATATTCCTCATCATTCTAAGACCAGGATGACCTAATCTACAATGCCATAAAGAAAATAACTCAGAGCTTCTAAAGACAGTCTTCAAGGAAGTATACACTTCGGGTGCATGAATATTCGTGTAGTACAACCCAGATTTATATGAGGGATATTTTTCTAATACCATTTTTCCACATACCGCGTGCTTCACAATGCACAAGTATTCTTTGCCATTTTCTTCATTGGTTTCTACGTGAAAACCATTGGCGCGGATATCTTTGAAACTTAAGAGAGTGCGCGTTGATTCAGGGTACAAAAGAGCTTCTTCAATTACCAAAGTTGTACCCATAGGCAATATTATAGTGGCTCTTCCTGAGCCTATTACATATGAATCGCTTCCTGCGATCGTAGTAATCTTTCCAGCGTTCTTCGTGATCGACTGGAAGTATTTGGACTCTCTTAAGATGGTATTTGTTGTGCCACTATCAACAATGCATATCTCTTCCATTTGGGCGCTACACAATTTCTAAAAAGGAAAATAATCCCAATCAAACGGTGGCAAAAATAATTCAAACATTGCTTGTAAAATAAAGAATACTGGAATAAAGAATAAATTACATATTTATTCATGAGAGAAGTATGCTCTTCTAGAGCTTACAATTCATTATTCAAAAGAAATTGCTAACAACCATAATCTAAAAAGAAAAAATTGCGATTCATGCATTAAACAGAATCTGTAAAATATGCATTAATTTCTGCTTCTATGTCATCGACAGAAGTTTTCTCTTCATTTGCCATAAGATTGGCTGCAGCATCGATGTTCAGGCTATTCTGTGAGGATGAGACAAGTGGGGTATCTTCATCCATGGCATCATTATCACCAACCTTGGCGAAGTGCGCCTCTGCTGGGGCGTTTTTTTTCCTTCTTCTTAGCCTGATATGCGTTGATCACTTCCTTGGATCCCCGACATATCTTTGACCAGTGTCCCTAAGTGCCACACCTGAAACACGTTTGGTTCTGCTGTCCATACGGCTTAGCGTGCGCCTTTTCCTTGTCATCCTTCTTCACTGGGGCTTTGGACTTTCCCTTGGCCTGAATCCTCTCTTTTCCACCCTGCTTGCCCTTCTTTCTATGAGTGGGTTTTTTCACCTTATAGCTGTTGGCATTGACTTCTGTGCCAATGCCTCTTCCAGATGACTGTGAGACGAAGTTCTTGTGTAGAACATCATCTTGTGACTCCGTAACTTGCATGACATCAATTAGTTCGCTATACTCCTTGTATGCGTCCTGACGATAGCTGCGTGCACTCTGGATAACATTTGGGTGGAAGGTGGAGAGAGTCTTTTCAATCTTCTCCTCGTCAGTGATCTTCTTGCCACATAGGGAGAGATTGGTACAAATTCTGTGCAAGGCAGAATTGTACTCGGCCACTGTTTTGTAGTCTACAAACCTTAGGCGGACCCAATATTGCTGTGCTTGGGGCAAGATGGTGTACTTGAGCTTCTCGAACCGCTTTTGAAGTGCAGTCCAAAGCTCAAGTGCGCTCTCCTCAGCCATGTATTCATTCTTCAGAGTGGTTGAGAGGTGGTGCCTGAGGAAGTGCAGGGCTTGATCGTTCTGCTCGGCGGTAGGTTGCGCGTCCTACGAGGACCCTAGACCAATCGCAGCACGGAGCTTCTTGCCCTCAAGAATGATCTTCATGTCCGATGCCCAGGTGAGGTAGTTCTGACCGTGCGGGGCCAGTTCTTCAAACTCACGATTCACGATGCCGGACATCTGCATGATTTCAAAATTTCAGCATTAGATTAGTGCGTGTAATCTAATAGAAACTGGTTGCAAAAAACATAAAGTGCAGAAAATAAATTGCCATGCATTTCCAGTACACTAAATAAAGCAATGAATCCAAAATTCATAAAGAATATTCATAAATGCAGAGAATAAAGCTAGATAAATTAAAAATAGAGCCAAATAAATTTCTGGAATTTTCTAGCAATTTTCCAAATTTTCTGCTATTATTTTTTTTCTCTTTTTTTCTTTTCTTCCTTTTTTTCTTTTCTTTTCTTCGGCCGAAACATCCATTGGGCCGTGCCCCTTCCCCAGCCCATAAGCGCACACGGTGGCTAGGGTGAAACCCTAGCCGCCACAGCCCTGCCTCCCGCTTCCTCGCGCCGCCTTCGCTTCCTCTTCCCTCGCGCCTCTGCTTCCACGCGCCGCCGCTTTTCTTCTCGTGCGCGCCGCCGCTTCCACGCACCGCCTCGCCTTCGGCCGATTCGTCTTCTTCCCCACACGGTTGAGATACGTGCGTGGCGGGAGGCGGAGACCAAGGCTTGCGGCGGTCGGCCGACGCTTCGTGCGCGAACTGCGAGACGGCGGCTTCAAGCGCGCGCGAGGACCAAGGAGGCGACGCTGAGGGCGACGCCTGCGTGCGGCCGACGGAGGCGAGGGCGCGACTTCATGCGTGGTGGCGGCGAGGGCGTCGCGGCGCCGTCTTTGGCGGTGAAGCGCAGCGCCGTGCCGGCGGCGGGAGGCGATCGCGAGCTTCGTGCCGTGGCGGGGGCAATGGCGCGCGAGCGCATCGCGTCGGCGACCTTCGAGCGGCGGCAGCCGCCACGGGCGCGAAGCCGAGGCGGCGCGGCGCGGGCTCGCGAGTGAGGCGGCGGCGACGCATCGCGAGCGCAAGCCGAGGCAACAACGACTTTTTTCGTACATGAGCGATGGCCGAGCGTAAAAGCGTCTTGTACTGTAGCTTCGAGCCATATCCGTGTAGCTTCATGCCACGTGACAAACAGTACCAGATGCGAAGGATAGATGCATGCATAGAATCAACAATCGTTTAGATTCAATCGCCGTTTCTCACCTTTTCAATCCGTTCGCCGGTAGACCTTCGTGCTGATAACGTGTTAAGGAACCTCGCTATCGAATAGTCCGGGGTTCCCGAACAGATCTGAAGTAGAGAATAGAGAGAGAAAGAGAGACACAGGTTTAGGGAGGAACAGCGAGAGAATTCTTTATTGCTTTCTGATTCCTTGTACAATGGGGGGGACCCCCTCCTCCTTATATAGTAGTCACCTAGGGTTTCGGCTAAGGGACCATCGTGGGCCTTCATGGGCCATGTGGTTTCCCAACACTAACCTTCCTCATCCTCTCACACAGAAGTTCAGCCGCCGCATCCCCTCCGTGGCTCTCAGATACTATTATTTGCAGCATAAATTTGGTGATGATAGATGAAGATGATAGGCAAATTTGTAAGATAAATGATATAGTTTGTTCTTTTATCTTCGTATGTGCTTTGTGTTGCTTCTTTAAGCCTGCATTCTCCTCAATAATAGCACATTATTTTTGGCTCATTTCTGAGCACATGCAACTGGGAATGGTGAATTATAATTGATTAATTGTTAACTACATATGTGATTATACTGAAATGCATCTGTCATGTTTCCCATTTCTTGAATCAATAGTCTTATGTTGTCATCAGAAGAACCTCCCTCAACCAAAGCCCTCCTTGACTTAATGCCGAGATCTTTTGCTCTCATCCCAGGTATGGCTCCCCGCGGGGATCTGAAGCCTCGACCGGGGGGGGAGGGGGGAATGGGGTGGGATGCCCCCCGATACCGGGTTCAGGGCCGGAGAACGGAGGTATTTGTTGCTATCGGGGACGGCGGGGGAGGGGGGGGGGGGTTCTCCCTACCGGGGAACGTCCCCGTTACCACCCCTAGTCACGGTGGTGGTGGTACTAGTATGACTTATAAAAACCGACATGATGACCATACTTTTATTAAAAAAAAAGATTGACCTTTCATTCTCATTCGGGAGGGAACAAGAAAACATACAAACTAGCGTTGAGGGTTCAAAGGCCAGTAACCGAACGAACCATATTTTGTAGCGGCATGCAGACTGCTCCATTCGTGTCTGCATTTTACAGCTGCTGGTCTATGGTTATTTTCAGGTGCCAAGAATTAGATGGAGACATCGTCTACAAATCTAAAAAAACAACTTTACCTTTTTTTTCAACCTACTGTACGCAGACTAAATCAGAGTTTTGTGAGGGCTTTGACAAATCGATCGCCGTTCGAGGCGCTAGTCTTTGATTAAGCAACCACTACCATAACCAAATTCTCTTCGTTGCGTCCCAAATCTTAAAATATCAGCAAGAAACCACACATTGATTATCTGTTGTTGTAGTTGGTCTTGACACACTGTATAATATATCAAGATGTCATTATCTGAAGGAAAATGATTAAAAGAGTTAATAACAAGGACAAACAATGCCTTGTAGATCCATGCTTTTGCTGTAAAGAGCAACGTCCATTTCTATTTCATCACAACCATTGCCTGTGCTATCTGTAAAACTAGCAGATTTATCCGTGCAACTGCACGTTTAGATATTACGATACAATTATCTTTAATATACAACTCTACTTCTAATGATTGAAATACAATTGTATTTGTTATATAACTCTATTTATATATGATTAATCTGCACCGTTATAATCTGTCCCCACTAAAATAAGTGGTGGAGATCCTTCTATTTTTCTTTTTTATTAATTTGAGAACTTCTAGAATTTAGAATTGTTGTGGGATTTTCTTGTCTTTAAAACGAAGAAGACGCTTTGAATATCACCGGTTGTTTTTATATATATAGATAACTTATTTTTTTTTGCTCTTTCTAATATTTGCGCCAGCAATTGTTGGCTTTCAAAAAAAATTATTAGGGTATTCTGGTATATGATCATTGTTCTTAAGCGTAAAGCAAACTTTTGAGGTAGCAATACAGGTTTTTTTTAACCACGTGATGTGTGTTATCCTGTATACTTTTTTATTTCCCAGCTACAATTCATTACATCATATTAACGTATGAAGTATGGTCAAATATATACTCCACACAATAGCAGGCAAAGTGCGCATCAACGTATTGTGCCAATGCGTTTGGTTGCCTGGATAAAATTGGATGGGATATGGCAATCCATTCTGGATGGGATGGACATCTAGGTGGCTGTTTGGTTGGGTGGATAGGGGTAAGCTAATTTTTTGTTTGATTTGATGGATGAGAATGGATAGAATTAGGCAATTTTTTGTTTGGTTGGATGGATGAACTAGTTGTAATGAAAGTTTCGAATTTCAGTTTGAATTTTTTGGACAAAATTTGACCAAAATATGATTTTTTTTTTGATAAAATTTGACCAAAATTTAAATTTTCGGACAACATTTGATCGAAAATTGATTTTTTTGGCCAAAATTTGAATTTTTGCACAAATTTTGACCACAATTTGACCAAAATTTGAATTTAACTAAGTACACTTCGGCGAAATTTGAATTTGACTGAGTACACCTCTTCATGCAACAAATTGGATGAACCCGTCCGGCCTTTTTTTTTATGGTTCTATCCAGCATCTTGAGGGAATATTCTAAAAAACTAGATGATCATATCTCATCTATCCACTTATTCAAACAATTGAATGACTCTAAATTCATGAATGACTATATTTCATCTACCTTCGTACACGCAACCAAATGCCAAGCTTGCAAGGACGCTTGATGGCAGTTTTAGGAAAAGCATGAACCTTCACTAATGAGGACCATACCATGCCATACGTCCATACATTAGCCATTGCTGGGTGGCAAAGTAAGAATTGGATGGACCCATGTACAAGTATATATAGAATGACGATGGCTGAATTCTAGACCTCCATTTCATCGATCTTGGGAATTGGGATATCAACCCAGTTTTAGATTGCTAGAAACGAATGACAACTACAGTAAGGCTTATCAATAAACACTGAGACTACAAAACAGGCCACCGAACAAAAGTTCCAGGAAGGATCAAGAATTCACCCGTCATCTCGAGTGTCACGCTTACGCGCATCTTCCTTGTACAGGACATCAGAGAGAGAGAGAGAGAGAGAGAGGCTCCGGTTGATCTCAATCAAAGAGAAAAATATGCGTCACAAGAATAATAATGGTACCAGCATAGCACTAAATTAACGACCGAAGAAAGCTCAGAGAAAGAGAGCCAACTCAATTAATTTGGTCCCGAGGATGGTGATGACTGATGACTAATATAATTATTATCACCAATGATTGTTCTTGGTGATTTCATACTATCTACTAGTATTACTCACATTTTCGTAGGAGTGGCAGTAGTACGTGGGAAGTGAAGAAAAGAGGGCTAAATAACTTCGTGCTAAAAAAGTTTGTAGGAGATAGATCTAGTCCTTTGCTTAATTAGCGTGTTCACCTTTTTGTGATCCAAGCACCTGTCGGAGGCAAAAGAGAACCTATTCCCAAGTGCATGAAAATGTGAACCAATTTAAGGTCGGTCCCGAATCCGGCGATCTCTTTGGAGTAGTACGTCGGTAGGCTGGTCCGACCGTATAAGATCCTATTCCTTCCTAGTAGGTCCTATAACCATCTCTGCACTTCGACCGGTGGCTCACGTTCTGCAACGGCCAGCACGAGATTCTTGCAGAAAGGGAGAACTCAAATCAGCAGTTCCATAAATCGCCTCAACTTATTGTGCAAGACTGATACAAAGCAATTGTAAAACCAAAGTATTGTTACGAGCAATTCCTGCAAATTTTGAAACAGATAGAAGCGATGGTGATATCATCAACAAATCAACACATAACCAATCCAGTTTAGCTCAAGATTGCATTAATACAGCAGCAACTTTTGCAGCCACCGGTAGGGGTAGCCGAGAAGCATATCGATTTCAGGCCGTGTTCAGACTTCAGAGGACGTCGAAATCCAGCCCGAAAACACGAGGTTCTGTTCGTCCTGATGACAATAATAACCGTGGGTGGTCAGCGAGATGTGACGCGAAAACAACGCCTCCGTCCGTCTCACTACGAACCGGACGTACTTCCAATTAATTCGGTGAGGTTTGGACGGAAATTAGGAGTGGCGTGATGTGCAATGTACTCCTTTTGCTTGCACGGTTCGGTCGCTTTAGCTCCGGTTTTCTTTAAGGGGACAAAAGAAGCAGCAAAAAAGAATGGAAAAGAAATGCCCGTAAGTTACACCGAAACCACCGCCTTTTTTACATTTCCCTCCTAATGTTGATGTGTTCCTACTTTTACTTTACTTCTGCCATTTTCCCGCCTTTCGTTTAAAATAAAATAAATAAAGCCGAAAAGGTTGCAATGTCCTTCTCTCTCTGTCTCTTCAGAGGAACAATGTTCCTCTTTTTTTGTTTGTTGAGAAAACAATGTCCTCTCCTTTGGACCTGTGGTTAGTTTGGGCTTGAGGGCAAATGTGGGCCCATGCAGCCTGGTCCAGGAGCCCAACTAGATTGGTACACTTTTTTTATTTTAAAAATACACTAGTTTCATTTACAGAACAGCTCAACTTCCCTGACTCATAATAGTAATATAGGTCACAACTGACAAGATCAGATTTCCGCAAGGTGTCTGTGTGAAAATTTAGCAGCTCTCTAGCAAGGTTTCATCCGGCCAAAACTCGAAAACCAAATTTGAAATCCGGCAATTTCGGGTCCAGGAAAACCGAAATTTTGGCGAAAACTCCTGTCAAATGGTCTCCCAATGCTAGAAAAAATATGAAAAAAATCATGCAAGTAGTTATCTACATTTTCTATCTGTTTTAATATAAAATACTAAGTATTTGCACATAAAAGACCCTAAGTATCAGAGCAATAAGAGAACACGTTGCAGCAAATTTCTTTTAATCAAAACAGGAGGAGAACACATTGCACCAAATACCTTATCAGAACGATCTGAACTAGGGGTCTGTAGCATTGGGATTTTCTTCTCTACCAAGAGCCACCACAGCTTTCTTCAGAAGGGCCTCGATTGGCTGATGAGAGTTCTCCACAGCCTTGGTTATTGCCTGCCATCTCTCACCATGTTTTGGTTCTGCTGCAACGCATCTCTTTAGGACATCCTTTTGTGTATCCGTGTTTCCATGCTGAAGCTCGAATTTATAGTAAGATGCCCAAAACCCCCCAATATCAGGAGCAAGAGTAACAGCTCTGTTCAACCAACTCCTGGCTTTATCGACCTTGCTGTCAGGCAAAAAAAGTTTGGCCACAGCTGCAATGACATGTGGATCATGATCGCATCGGTTTATAGCATCTGAGCTCTTTGATATACGTTGGGGGCGTGCATGGCACCATCTCAATAGCTGCAGCCCACAGAATACCACTTGTTGGACACACTTGTAATGCCTTGGCTAGTAGAGCATCAGCTTCCTTTTTGTTCCCATGCCTCAATTCAGCTCGAAGCGCTGCAAGCCAGAGTTCAGGTGTAGCAGGATTCTTTTTTCTTGCCATAGTGAGTACAGCACGTGACTTGTTCAAACCATTTATCCTCTCCTCTAGGCTAGATAGAGAAAGCCAAAGAGGGATGCAACTGGGGCTGGGGGTGGAAATTAAGCTCGAGGCTCGCAGCTTGGCTTGAGCTCGGCTCGGCTCGGTGCGGCTCGGCTCAGCTCGATGCGACAGTGAGCCGAGCCCGAGCCTGCTGCTTGGCTCGCTCAGCCAACGAGCCGAGCCCGAGCCGGCTCGCGAACGGCTCGTTAGGCTCGTTAGTTCTGTGGTTAAGTTATGAAATAAATAACATTGATGGTATTATTATGAAACAAATAACATTGATAACTTTGAAATATCAACAAGAATGCAAACATTGAACAAGATAATGCAGAAATAAATATATTGTCAGCACTTCATGATTTGCATAATTGCATTACAATTTATAAACAACTGACTCGGCAGTTGGCACATTAAACAAAAGTTCACAAGTTCGAATTGATCTGATCTCCTTGGCTCACTGATCATTTGATCAACACATGATGCAACAAACCGAGTGAGGACTGAGGAGTCTCAATTGAATACAGACTCGATCGAATGTGGCCAGCTCACGAGCCGTAACGAGCCGGCTCGCGGCTCGCCCGAACCCGAGCCGAGCCCAGCTTGCAGCTCGATTTACACTTCGAGCCGAGCCGAGCCGAGCTCGGCTCTATTTTCGACGAGCTCAAACGACTCGGCTCGGCTCAATTCCACCCCTAACTGGGGCAGTGCTCGAGACCATTCTCGTAAACCTCCTTTGCCTTCGCTCCATGGCCAAGCCGGTCCTCCATCTGTCGAAGCATTAACCACAATATGAAGGATGAGGGGAATAACTTCAGACCTTCCTCCAACAACCTCCTTTCCTCGTCCACATTGCCTAATTCCCTCTCAACAATGGCGATTTTTTTAAATAATGCATTTTATAAAATTAATTGCGACATTAATACACGGAATTTTTTTGCAAAAATAATGCTTCGTCGCCAAACCGCGACAATGGAGTAATCGCCATACGGTACGGCGAAGACGCTAATTTCGTCCAAAGGTTCGGTGACAACACCCTAATTACGTCATTAGCACTATTGTCGCCCGTTGGCTATTACTAATTGTAGCCAAACCGTATGGCGACAACATCCGTCCCCTATTTTGTGCTCTTTGGTTCGAATTTTTTTATGAAATAATACTTTGGAAAAAAATAATACCAATTAACACGCTTTTAAAAAATTAAATATTATTATTAAAAAAATATAATATTGACGGCATTAATACGCCAAATTTTTTTGACCAAAATAATACCCGTTAGGCCAACCGTCCGCGAAATTCACAAAGATTTTTTTTGAAATAATACATTTGTGTGGCAAATTTGTCGTGGCATGAAGAACAGCCTCCGCATGCCGTTTCTGAAAATAGACAACGATATCGTGTAACATGCCTTCCAGGATGGCCACAAGTGGTAGCGGACGGAAACCTCTTATGACCCAATTGTAAACCTCGGCTATATTCGTTATCATGAAATCAAACCTAATCAATACATATCGGTTAGTCTAACAACCCTATTTATTCGACCATCGTAAATATTATAATTTACTATACTAACCTAGCACACCAGTGTCATGGAGCAGTGCCCACTTCTCTAGAGACTCCGTCTCTATCCACTGCAAGAAACATTTTATGTTCCTTAACGTTCGTCTCCTCGTATTTGGAGAATCGAGCTCTGCGAGTGGTGCTAGCCTTTTGGGTAGGCAATCATTCGGCGTAGGTGGTTGCTTCTACATCTCTTCGACATGTGCACTAGTGTGCTGATCTAACTCAGCGAATAGCGCGTTGAACTTACGTGCCTGATTCTGCTTGCATAACCTCTTAAATAGGTTCATCAGTTTCTTACTCCTGAACTGTCTGAAGAAATTTGCTCCTAAATGTCTCATGCACCACCTGCTTTGCAAGTCACGCCATGGGAATGGCTCATCAGGGTCCTCCTGTAGAGTCTTAATTGCAGAAAGAATACCTTTGTGACGATCATGAATGATGCACACGCTGGGCCGATTACCAACTACCTCGAAA
The DNA here is from genome assembly GCA_036346275.1 of Otatea glauca. Classification (NCBI taxonomy): domain Eukaryota; kingdom Viridiplantae; phylum Streptophyta; class Magnoliopsida; order Poales; family Poaceae; genus Otatea; species Otatea glauca. The sequence continues at coordinate 75,225,148 of CM070711.1, forward strand.
TTCAGATGTCTAAAAAACCACAGCCAGCTATCCCGGTTCTCAACCTCAACAAAAGCAAAGGCCAGTGGAAGTATGTGACTGTTTGCATCAACTGCAATGGCCGTTAGAATCTGTCCCTTGTATTTTTCAGTCAAAAATGTACCATAACACAAAGCAACGGACGACAGTACCTGAATGGCGCAATGCAAGGACCCAGTGAAAAAAACGCACAGCGAAATGTGCAGATCCTATTGCCATCTGCTTCACTTTCGTCGAAAGCGGTGTATTTGCCAGGGTTCGTTTGCTTCAGGACATCAAGCATACAAGGTAGGTTGCAATATGAAGCCTCATATGTACTAAACCTCTTCTCTAATGCTTTTTTGCTTCGCACGCCAGGCCATCGAGTAACTTATCTGGTACTTAAATGTTCTTAAGATTGCTTTCTGAATATACGAACACTCAATGTCCTGTTTCTCAATGATTTCATTGAACATCACGCTAACAATTACAACTGCATTCAGGTTACGATGTTTCACCAGAACATTTTCTAGTCTGCATATGTGCTCCTCTACTAGTGATGCAATCCAATATGTCTCACATTTCGGCTTGTATGCATGAACTCGGAATTCACAACCATCAGTTCTGCACTTCATGTGTACCTATTTGGCCTGAACAAGACAACCCGGAACTCTCTCTGCTGCGATAATGCCCAAAGCCTCACTATCAATCTCAATTCAGAATTGTTCGGGAATATTTTATTCAGCCGAATGGCATTGGTACCATACTCCCAACGCGACTCATGGCCCCATAAAACTCTCATACCAGAATTGTTTTGCTTGTTCCATTTGTCAGGGATGGGTATATCCGCTACCCCAGTACTATTATGCATTTCATCATCATCATCATCATCCTCCCCTTCCTCATCTTCGCCGATGTCATCATCACATTCCAACATTTCAGTTTCATCTTCTGCCGCCATACGGTCCACTAACTCCAAATGATCAACAAGTTGCTCGATCTCCTCCCCTTCATCGGCCCGACCTTCTGCGTTTGTTTTATCCCTATTATCATCCCCCGCTACTATCTCAATCGGCACCACTTTCTGAACTTGTTCAGTTCTAGCCGATGTACTGCTCTCGTCCATACCACTAATATTCACCTCTTCTACAGGGCAAGCCTACACCAGCATCACGCATTCAAGACGAGATCCTTTGCACCACCTTAACTATTTTTGCCATAAGTATGTCTGATCTACTTTCTTCAACTCCCAAATAGCTAGCTGGGTCACCCTTGCTTCGCATGAATAAGACTTGGATGGTAACAGAGTAAACACTTGGATCCAGAGAAAAATATTGGGCCAACCAAAGTTTCATATCACGAATGCTAACACTTTTGGGGAACGAGTGCTCAACCATGATGACCGAAAAGTTACTTAAATCAATACCATTCTGCGTACTTTTTATTTCATCAACACCATAATATACACTAAATTTCATTGGATCCGACATTACTGCGACGATATAGACAAAATAAATTTTTAGATCACCACTAACATGTAATATCAATAACCTAAATTAAACAACGCTAATTAACTATCGCACTACAAATACTACAATATTAAAGTTCATATCTAATATCGCTAATCTACAAGAGAAGAACTGATTAAATTAAACCTAACATCAACCCTAATATTTTTATACAATATTTGCCTACAATATTTTTCTACACAACTAAAAAACATAAAAATATTACGAAGTTATCTTTTTCTTCTTCTTCTTCTTCCTCTTTCTCCCTGCTCTCTCTCTCTCTCTCTCTCTCTCCCGAGCTCCCGGGCACCTCCCTTTCTTGGGCTCCCTCCCTCTCCCTCTCTCTCTCTCTCTCCCCGTCGGTGCCCTCGCTGCCTTTTCTCGCTCGCGCCCGGACGCCTCACTCGTTTTCTCGGTCTGGCCGAGAGGGGACAACAAAATGGCTTTTGTCGCCACGCCATTCGGCGACTTCTCCATTGTCGCCACGCCATTCGGCGATAACTCCTTGTCGCCATACCGTTCGGCGAAATTGCCACGTGTCGCTCATCTCCTCTGGCCGGCCGACGTAAATACGTAATTAGGCTTTTGTCGCCAAACGGTTGGGCAAAATTAGCATATTTGCCGTACCATATGGCGATTACTCCATTGTCGCCATACGGTTTGGCTACGCAGCATTATTTTTGCAAAAAAAATATCCCGCGTATTAATATCACAATTAGTTTTATAAAATACATTATTTAAAAAAAGCTTCAAACCCACATAGAAATAAAGGCCTGATGTTGAACCATAAACACACAAGGCTGCAGCTAATACGGAGGCGATATAAAGTGATAAAAATTACATTGAACTTTTCATTTAGTCAATGGTAATACAAAATGTGAATAGTGAATTTTGGGCTCATGAATTGATGGTTGGGAGTGCAGCATCTTAAAACGATGCATGTCTTCCCATGCAATTACACAAATTTTCGACCTAAAGATGATCGGCAGCCCAAGTATGCACTGCTGTCGCTCCAGCCCAAGAGCCTGCCCTGTTCAGCTGTTCACAACTTTGATGCCTTTGACCAGTTATTAAGAGCGGCTAGTTTATAGCTCCCATAAGAAAAGTCTAATTGAAGCATTATCATTTAAAAAGGGCTAAAATGTTATTTTGTTTCTGCTTAACTAATTTTGTTAACACAAAGAAACAAAAGTAAAAGCATTTGAACAGGGTTATCCACATTGTTTTACCTCCTGATATGTTGTTGCTTCGTCATTATTTATCACGATATTTGCATTTCCTTTTCTTTCTTTTTTGAAAGATCACGACATTTTGCATTCAACAGATCATTGACAAGGTTTGGCACTAAAAGAAGCCTAGTAATGGAAAGGCAAGAAAGGGAAAACAAATACAATGGAAGTGAGACTAAATAAGTCAATGAAACTTCTTTCCCATGTGATGGAAAAGGGAAATGTTACCAGCATAGTTCCAAAGCATATAGAATGAAAAATTTAGCAGACCACGGCTGTAGGCCGAACACGAATATAGCAAGTACCCTGACATATGACGGTGGTAAAATAAACCCAATTTTTTTTAGCAAACACTCGCTTTTTACCGTTGACAAAAGATATATATTTCACTAAACCATTAGGTAAAAAATGCATGTTGCCATAAAGCTAGATAATTCAACATGTGTCTTTTAACTGGAATTGCAGGTCAGATATTATGCGCTAAAGCAAGTATTCATGAACGGGTTGAGTATTGATTAGCACTAATAATTCACAGGAGTGTTGCTGCTGTTGCTGTATGTCCACGTGTGGGGTGCATCGTCGGCATAATCCTTGGTTACTTTATTCCATCTTCAGAGTAAATCCAACTTTCCGTCTCTTAAGTGCTAGCAGCCGCTGACCATGTACGCTGTCCAATTAATGCTGCAGATTGTGCCAAGATACTTCTTGACTGAGTATACGATGATCTACTCTTTATTCCTCAGACCCCGAGAGAAAAATCCTTAGAGTAGTACCATCTAAAATGCTAAATTGTGAATATATTACCGTTCTTAACAGGTTGGTTGGTGCATGAAACTGTACGCATGATTAGAGTCATATACGCCCTATGTACTCTCATTCACATGCGACTGTGTGGTCATTTAATTTTCTTTCCACCTTGAAGGGATAAACCACAACATATTCAACGTAAATCTATCTTAATGTGTTATCCATACAACCCTCAATGTCGATCATCTAATCTAAACTCAATGCACGAGATAGGTATATGATGAACTTCTAACCATTTAAGACACTTTTACCAAATAAAAAACCTTGAACTTTTCGACCATCTTACAAAAACGTGCCATAATGCCTCAACACCCATTGCCAAAAGTGTTAAAGTACCATAGTCTATGCTACCTTCAATGCCATGCAATTTGGGGCAAAGCACTGGTTTCCACTTGGGCATCTGGATTCTGGATAGATATGCAGCTTAGCATATACGAGTGGTGAGTGGTGATCCAGTTAAGTTTAAAACACATGCTGATTGATGACTTGTCGGGCTAGCTATCAGCGTTGGCAGAAACAAAGTAAAGTGGATGCCCTTTTGGGTCTCTTCTCTTCTGTATGTGCTGTGGATTTGTTGCCTAACTTTTGATGCTTTAGTTTCCACTGTCTCTCTGGCTCTCATCCGTCTGCCTGCTCCAAGTAGCTAGCAGTACTGGCCTTTTTTTTTTTCCAACTTGTGGGCAACTTTAATCGGAACTTCTGGAGCAGCAAATGTCTTGTCAGTTGTTACAGTCACAACTTGTTGCTAGCTACGTACTTTGTAGATATATAGTTCGCTACCTATCGATCGATCATTGGAGAACCGAGAGCTGATTGGGTTGCTAGTTTACTGCAGTCTATAGCTATATATGGATCAAGGTTCATATTTTCATTTTGCATTTGAAAACCGGTATCTGGTCGGTACCGGTTTTTCGCAAAAATCGATCGAGATTCGGTAAAAATCGATCGGTTCGTGAAAGTCAAACAGGGGTCAAACTAATTAAAAAAATGAAAACCGGTCGAAAAGGTCGAAAACCGATGACAGAATAAAAAATGGTGGAAATGTAAGGAAAAAAATTGCAAAAAATCCCAATTAATCTATGAAACACCTCATAGAATTTTAAACAATTTTTAAAATCATTTATTTCTTCTAAAAAATCCAAAACAGCAATTAATAAAAAGGAATAAAGACACTGTCAGATTTTTATAAATATTTAAAAGATTTTTTATATTATGAAATTCTAATTTAACCATAACTAGTGCCAAAGGATTATGTAATAAAATTTTAATAAATATTAGACTTCATTTAGCACCCATATAAAATCAAAAACAGAAGAGCATATATAATGATAATAGCACTTTCAGATTTTTTTTAAAATACACATATCTGATCATCATCTGAAAATTTTACAACATAATTTTAATTATGTTATAACATCACACAAAAAGTTTAAGAAATACTAGACTTCATTTTGTGCCCCTAGAAAATAAAAAAAAACTGAAGAGCATATATTGTGATAGTATCACTATCAGATTTTTTTTAAATACACAGGTATGATATTCATCTGAAAATTTTATAGCATCATTAGTATTGCCATAGGACCTCACAAAAAAATGTCAAATTTTTTTAACACTTTTTGCTAAATTTTTTCCAATTTTTTAAATTTACATTTGAACTCTCCGGTTTACCGTTCGGTTTTTGTTGCTGAACCGGCTCGATAAGGTTGGTTTTCGCGAAAACCGATCGGTTTTCGTCGGCTTTGTGAACTCTGTATATGATGTTAGGAGCAAGCATCTAGCAGCAGTGGAACGGCGAATGCAGCTGCTTCATCCGTTTTTAGACATATGTGATCGATGTGATTAACACATGACGTGTGTTCGCAAGTCAAAGCAGCGTGTGCAGTCTGTATTCGGAGATATCTCGAAACATTATTCCAGAATAAAACTCAATACATTTTGAACCGTGCATGCACACGCGCATATATATGGTGTTTCGCAACAGTAGTTCTGAACTCTAATTGTACATGTACGTGACAAATTAAAGTGCATGCATGATGGAGCAAGAAGTCTATTAGTAGCATGAATACATATGCGCATGCAGCCCCTAGCTAATTCGGCTTGTACGTACAAGCTAAAGTGAGCATGCACTAATCACGTTTAACTACATGTATATATAGTAGGAGTAGTATAAGTTAAGTAGGATTGCACACGTACATGCACGTGTTATTCCAAACAGATGGATATATAGATTTAGTATATGGGGATCGAGAAAGCTCCAATTAACGTAAATACTGTTGGATCGATATCGATGCATTTAATTAATTATTTTCGTTGATGGCTTGGCCCTTGAGAGCCTCGAGCTGCGCCTTGGCCTTGGGGCCGTTCTTCCTGACGTACACCCTGTACTCGTCGAAGGTCATCGGAGGGTAGAGGGACGGCCGGTCCGGCGTCACCATCTCCGGCGCCGGTGCTATCGGAACGTCGCCCCTCGGGTTGTAGAAGAGCGCGAGGGAGATGCGCTCCTCCTTGGCGTTCACGATCACCCGGTGCTCCACGCTCTTGTACACGGAGTTGCTCAATATCTGTTTAATTACAAGAACAAAATTAATTAAAGATTTATTAACAGATATTGGCTACACCCAGATAGATAGATACCGTGCATGCATTACATGCACATGGAATATTGATTTGGATGAATTGGCCGCGCATGTGCAGAGTAGGGTGGCGAGCTCGTGGTATGATTCGCCGTAACATGTTTGACCGAGGTACGTAGCTTCGAACCGACACATAGAAAATTGCTACGTTGTAGAGCAATCACAATTCCCGACCCACGCATAAATTTTATGATTAGGCTCACCGTCCACGCATGTGTGACCATGGCGTGCGAGCTGCGCGAAAGATCGCCGCAGGAGTCTTAAGTTAACTTCGGAATTAACTAGCTTCCTTGCTGACCGAAGCTAAGATCTATCGGATCATTAGTTTCACTCTTAATTAACTAAACATCAGTTAATTATCCGGACAATTCTTAATTTCAATGTTTGGAAGGCGACCTGCCGACCAGCGGTACGTACCGATCGACAAGAACGATTCGTATATGTGTACAGTTAGTGCTATACGTGACACTTAGTCATGGCCAGCAATTTACGGTCCAGAAATGCTGCTTGTACTATTCTGCTTCTAGATCGGAAGCCAATATCGCACATGCATGCATGCACCACGTACGCGCGCGCACGAAATTGATTAGCTACCTGAATCTGGTCGCCGACGTTGACGATGAAGGCGTCGCGGATGGGCTGCACGGTGATCCACTCGCCGTCCCTGCGGCGGACCTGCAGGCCGCGGACGTGCTCGTCGGCGAGGAGGACGGTGAGGACTCCCGGGTCGGAGTGCGCCGAGAGGCCCAGCGTCAGGTCCGGCTGCGGGCACCGCGGGTAGTAGTTGGCCCGCAGGCACGCGCCGCACTCCGCCCCGCCGAACGCCTCCTGGAAGCGCGCCTCCTCCAGCCCCATGCTCACGGAGAGAACCTTCATCAGCAGCTCGCAGAGCCTGATCACCTCGCGCCCGTACTCCTCCGACACCTCCCTGCACATGTAACGTACTGTAAATACATGTCTCGGTATCTGTGCAGTTTTCTTTCTAACTAGGCTAACAAGGAACGGAAGTCCACTGCAACGTAAACAGTTACATGTGGACCTTAATTAGATACAAAGCGACAGTCTAAACCAGACTGTTTGAGCTACCGTCCCCTTTAACTGCGTAGGATCCTTTTTCGCGCTAGGAGTAGAGAAATATATCACTATGCAGTTACTTGAACCGTCGTTAAGTCAACCAAGTGAACAGTGACTAGCGTGCGAAAATCTGCTAGCTTGGAATAGTACGTGGTCGGTACTCTTGCTCTGGGCCTTTTGCATGAAACCACAGTGCACCTACTTTTTGTAACATGCACGTGTTGGATTTCATGCTGAGAGAGGTAGCTGCACGGTCGAAATTAAGCCTCCTTTTCTACAACCTATTTTATAGATTTTAGACCGGCCAAGTATGGTTATTACGTCTATCCATGCACATGTCACATCTAGCTAGCTATGACTACTGCTAGAATTAATAGTTGCCTAGTAGGGGAAAAATTCCCAGAAATAAAAAAGATTAGCAGTAGGCAAAAAAGAAATCGCAAGAAAACAAAAGGAAATCAAGAGTAATACGCCATGGTTAGGGACAGTTACGTTAATTTATATATTGTTCACGACAATCAGTACACTATTCTCAGGTAAAAGCTGACCAAACTTGGATGTACATATATATTTATGAAGAGTAAATTGAATATATTCGGGTAAGTTTGGCAGTATATCATACACTCATACTCTATGTTTGTCACAGAATATTTTTTCTAAATGACATGCTTACAATTAATTTCACATGTACTGTTGATCAGTAAAAAAAGGTTCTTTTACCAAGTAAATGAATACTTAGTGCTAAACAAATTATTCTGCATACTCTAGTTCATTAATTAACTATAGCTAAAACCATACATGGAATATATAGAACAAAATGAAAATGTTTTTATTTAAAAAAATAATAGAGTTATGCTAGAAGATTAACGCTGACCAGTATCATTAAAAGAAATAATTGAACAAAAAAAAGTGTCAAATAATGCACAACTCGGCCACACCCACCAGTACTCTTTCTAAAAGGAAATTCCATGTAGTACTAAAAATACATCTGTACCACCAAGAACCTGAGCTACATGCACATGGCTTAGTTCTAGCTAGAATGTGGAAAATCAAAAGACCGAGAGAGTACATACTTGCAGAAGCCGGGATTGGCCGGCCAGTACTTGGCCGGGCTCGTGGCGGCCTCCGGCCAGAGGTGGAGGAAGTAGTAGTCTCCCCAGTCGAGGACGGCGCCCTTCTCGACGCCGAGCCGGCTGCCGTATCCCACGTACGTCCGCGGCGAGTTGGCGTACTGCTGCTTCGCCGGGAGCGGCAGGCGGAAGAAGCCGCGCCACGCCTCCCGCGCCGCGCGCATCAGATCTGGCCGCACCCCGTGGTTCACCACCTGGAAGAATCCCCACTCCCGGCACGCCGCCGCGACGGCCTCGGTGAGGTTGTGGAGGCGCCCTTCGTCGGCCGCCGCCGCGCGGTCGCCCTCCGTGAGCAGCTTGCCAAGGTCGATGACTGGAATGCTGAAGTCCGAGGGCCCGTGGTCTTGGGCCTCCGGCTGCACCGCGGGACGGTCGCAAGGTGGCTTGACGTAGCAGCGCGGGATGGCGTCAAGGCCGCTCTCGGCGATCGCCTGCACGCGGACGACGGGCTCCGGCCACTCTTGCATGCAGTCCGCCATTGCTGTGCCGCCTATATGCAACAGTTTAAGAGTAATTAAAAACCGCAAACAAAAAAAAGCAACTGGTGTAACTAACCTACAGTTACAAACGCGCGCGTGACGCGTACATATACATGCACGACGCCTAGATCGATCTCGTACCTAAAAAACACACACACACACAAACAAACCAAGCAGAAAAACACGATGGGAACACAGCTATATGAATCACGAGGAGAAGAAACGGGACAAAGCAGGAGGCGTGATGGGATTATTGGAATGCTAGTGACGACGACTCGTGCATGGATGGCGAGAGGCAGGTATATGGACGCTAGCTAGCCGGTACTTAATGTCTTAATCACCTCAAAGGCGTTATTACGCTACTGTGACGACTCGCAAGATCAGGAGTAACACTAGACGATCGATCGAACTAGATAGAACACACCGATCGAAGAATAATCAAGGAACGCGCGTACCGGGACAGTTAAACCGCGACTAGATGATGAGCTAGCTGAGGTGTGCCTGTGTGTCGTCTCAGCTCCTTCGCTTAGCGAGTGCTCGAGAGGGGTATATATAACCAAAGCGAGGAGAGAGAGAAGAGAGTGAGAGAGTGGTTAGTTGGCTTTTTTTTTGTCTAGAAATCTAAGTATTTTTTATTAAATGGCACTTAAATTTTGAGCCTCGTCATTTATAGTCGTGTTTGAACTTGTCATTTATAGTCATGCCAGTCGGTGCTTTCGACACGCTGACGAGACGGCTAAGAGCAAGTACAATAGCAAAACCAACTATTGGCTAATAGTAAACTAAAAGTCAGCTTGTACAATAACTGTCTCTAAATGTTGTGTAATAAATATCTTTTCTCTCTTGTACATAAATGATCTACCTATGCTCCCGTGCAAAATTGGCTACTAAATAAGAGCCAGCTCTCTTCTCTCTCCTCTTTTCTCACTCTTTCACATATACCAAAGCTGATGTGTACAAGTTAAGAGCCAGCTGACATGACCTTATTGTATATACCCTAACGGGACGCCAGGCCATCCCGCGTATGCCAGCCACGAAAAGAGACAACCCGTGTACGCGTAGCGCGGGACCGACCGACACGAAAAGAGACAACCCGTGTACGCGTAGCGCGGGACCGACCGACGGACACAACGTTGGCGCCACACACACGTCGGGGCACGCTCCTACCGCCCGCGCTTGGGGAGCGCGGAAAGCGCTGACGTCTGCGCACCAACACCATGGAAGCCGGCTTCTCCCGCGCTCGCCAATCCTCCCACAACAGCTGGCTTCGTCCGTGCTACTGTGCCGTTGGTAGTCACACGCGTCAGCATCAGGTCATTCCGCGCTTCATAGACTATTTTTGCAAAACCAAACGCATGAGGACTAATTTCGAAAAGAAAAAAAAAAGTTAAAGACGGGCTAATACAGTAAAATTTTCGTTAGCTGCATCGCTAGCTCCACTGATCACCATCCGCACATGAACCGCAACGAATCCCCAATTCCCTCACTAAAAACACGTTTCCGATTTCTGCAGGTCGCTCGCTGTACGTGACGGCCCAGCTGTGCGCGCACAACCAGATCAGGTGAGTGAATTGTCCACGGAAAAGAAAAATCAAACAAAGCTAAACCAGCAAAAAAATAGAAATTATTAAATGACACTTGAGTGTTTATTTGATTTATAAGCGTTCAATTTAAGGTCCATATCAAAAAGAACAAAAATATTGGAAGGTCCACGCGAGCGTGGCGTAGTGCTCGTCATGTACATCAAGACGATGAGGACACATGCGGCTATTGATTTGATACATTTGCTCCTCTCATCCGAGCTTTTTCCAACTCCAGTCGTGCGAGCTAAACATTCTCTGCCGCGCGATGTTTAATAAGGGAAGTCAAAGAGTATGGCAATTAGTTATCTGTTGAGTGCTGTACACTTATCTATATCTATATAAATCCGTATTCTCAGATATTTATGGAGCCTAGCCGCCAAGCCCGTCACGTCGCGTCCTTCACTGTAGTTTTTACATAGTGAAGTGATGGATAACCTCATATATTTATTGCATATCATATTTCACAATTGGTCCTTAACTCAGTTGGCAAATGGCTTGGGCTGCGTACACGAGGTCGTCTCGGGTTCAAATCCCATGAAAATCGATTTTTCTCAAATTTTTTGCATCAACTTCGCTGATTTAATTGAGCTATTAAATCATGTTATAATTTTTTGAAACTTTTTAGAAGGGTCCTCAAAGCATGCCTGACCTACTATAAAAAATTCAGATCATGATTAGACTTGTGCGATTTTTAAAAATTCTGACAATGCTACTAATGCATTTAAAGCAACTTAGCTGATTTAATTGAGCTAATAAATTTGAAAATTCTTGAAATTTTTTGAGAAGGGTCCTGAGAGCATGCCTACGGTACTTTAAAATTTTCAAATCATGATCAAACATTTGTTATTTTTTAAAATTCTAAAAATGCTACTGACACACTTAGAGCAACTTCACTGATTTAATTGAGCTACTAAATTTGTAAATTCCTTACAATTTGTGAGAAGGGTCTTGAGAGCATACTTGAGCTACCATAAAAAAATCGGATCGTGATCAAACTTTTACGATTTTTAAAAATTCTGACAATTTGGTTTCCTTATTTTTGAAGGTATTCATAAAAAAGATTTCTTTTTCTCTGTTAGAATCTCTACCTTGTTGGCCCTTCCTTCTGCCCGCAGCAACGTGCGGGTCCGTTGCGCATCTATTATATCATTATTATGGGAGATACATGGATGGGCTCGCTGCCAGCTGCCACATGTCCCTGGACTCTGCAGTTTCTATAGTGTCAAGCTACATCAATTTTATTATTTTATACATTTTTTGAAAAATGTTTTTCTCTCTCTGTTAACATTGAGCTACAATAATTTTAGTTTTTTTCACGGAGAAACTTTCCTCTCTCTCTATTAAAATTGAGGTGTCGCCCGCAACAACATGTGAGGTCCTAGCTAGTTGATTATACATGTAACTAGATGAGTGACCACGGTGTGCCACGCCGCGATCGCCTCTCCCCCACGTAAGAAAATCGAGAAAATGTGTGAAACGGTTGAAAAGATCTAAACGTAATTATATGTTTTTTTGCATTTATCTGAGGTCATTTCATGAAGGATCCACGATTTTGCTGAACTGAAAGGTTCTTTTCGTAAAAAACTATTAAAAAGACATAAATGTAATTACACTTTTTTTTAGGGTCTTTCACCGATGGAGGACACATAGTCTAGCTCCTTGGTCAGGAAACTTGCAAGGTTTAGTATGTAGTATATTATATTATTTGTTTGAAGACACGTGTTTGGTAGACATTCGACATACAATTGTTTTTTTACAGTACACCACAATAGCTAACAGGATATAGGGGTGGCAGGTGGAAATAAAAAATATGCTCTATAAGTTTTTTTTTTCAAAATCACTGGCTAAAATGCTCCTGCTTTTCTACGGATAAATAATTATACTATACACTCTAAAATCCTCTTTATTGTATAGCACAGTGCAATAATTCTTTTGCAACACAATAAATTCTTCATTTCATATCCTACTACAATCCAAAAAATTCTTCACTTTTAATTCAAAACCAAGAACATACTAAGGCTCTCTTTGGTACAGCTTAGGCTTGTACAAAATTAAGCTTTTAGCTGGTTGCCCTAAAAAGATGCTTTCTAGAAGTTTCAGCTTCTCTTCATGAATAAGCTTGGGTTTAAATAAAAACTGAACTAGAAACCAATTGTTTGACATAACTTATGGCTTTTTCTAGAAAAAAGTCGGTCCAGAAACCGTGCCAAAGGAGACCTAAGACTAGATAGTCCTGCGCATGCCATACACTTCGTTGAAGTGATTTGTCGTTGTGCTGTGCTATATAGCGTTTCTAACATTGTTGGAGAAAAGCAGTTAAGAAAAATCTAGCATTTTGAAAAATCATATTAAAATTCTGTAGGATCAATAATAACCGACTAGAGAGGGGTGAATAGGAGGTTTTTAGTTCTTTAGCACTAATTTAACAATTATTAAGAATTATGCAAATTGCAATACTACAACAATTTTAAAGCCTAAATAAACTTTGTTTTGCTAAGAGCACTAATAACGTATGTCTAGACAAGAACAACAATCCTAGAGAGATAATTAATAGCTGTGATCACTAGGAATGTAAATTGCACTAATAAGGTCACAATAAAGCAAACGACAAGAATGCGAACACGATGATTTTTTCCGTGATCTCGGAGACTTACCGGTCTCCCCTACTCCACGTTGAGGAAGCTTGAACAAATCAAACTGGCTCCTTGCGCAATTAAGTCTCCCTCGATCACTAGTTGCAGCTCTTCCCCACTCCGGGTAGGCGAGCTCTGACCTTCACACAATACCGGGCCTCTTCACAAGCTTCTTCGAAGAGATCACCGGTTTCACACCTCTAAGCCGTCTAGGAGGTGGCAACCTCCAAGAAAATAGGCCTTGATGCTTGCTTGAGGTTGATCAAATGTCTACATGGCTCAAGAATGAATGCTCATACTTGAATATTCTCACCAACTAAAAATGATGATTTAATGTACTAGAAGTGATGAGAGATTTGAAAGAGCTCGCAAATAAGAAATACATGACCAAGAGTTACTCTTTGCTGCAGGTAAGGGTGTATTTATAGCCTCTGTCCACCCTAAAAAATTCAGAAAAGTCGGTATTACTGCCTATGTAAGACTGGTAGTGCTGGCCTGTAAGTTCAAGCTCCATTAGTTTTGGTGATTGGTTTAATATTAATGTTTAATCATTGTTTAATGACAAATCTAATCATTATGAGACTAACATGTTTAATTGAGCCTTATTCTTATTAGTCTCATATTTGGATGGAAAATAGAAAACCTAAGGTATGCACTTGTATTCACTCTATTGACTTAATGCATCTTTAGGATTCAAGTTAAAGTATGAACTCTTCCATTGCTTTAGTCCAAATATGTGCATTATGTTCCTAATTCATATACTACATGAATGCACACATTTAGGGGGAGTTTATAATTTAACTTGTTGTTTCAATAGTATTGATCCATGTCTTATTGCTAAATAACATATAAAGGATCAAGACTTTGAAACAATCATTTGAGTATATGAAACTTGTGTAGTTATATATATACTCATATCAATTTAAATAAAATTTAAATTGAGTTCAATTGTCTTTCAATCAATAAAAGGACTTTTCATCATGTGTTGATGGTGTTACTTGTTGATTAAAGACAAGCGAAAAGTTCTTGAGTATAATGAAGCATTAGTTGCATCAAAGTACTCAAGACACAATTAATCTTTCAAATCGATTTGGGTTGTGCTCAATCAATCTTGGAGGTATCCATTATGTGTTAATGGAGTGCGGTGATGATTGAGACAACCGTGTTTGTTGGACTAACATCTTCCATGAGTTGTGAAGTAGGTTGAGTCCAAGATGATAAAGAATCGGAAAGAAGAAGAAGAAGTCATCATGTGTTCATGAGATTCAAGAGGTGATTCCAAAGTAAAGAGAAGGGCTAGAGAAGGTTCATCATGTGTTGGTGAACAAGAAGAAGATTTGATCCCAGAGAAAAAATGATTGGAAATCATAAAAGCTCCAAATGGATCGCGTGCGGCAAAGGTATAACTAGATAGGCTAAAGAGTCTAGTTTAGATCGCCGTACTATTAAGAGGGGTTGAGTCTTTTAGCTTGAGCTTCATCATGTGCTGATGAACTCAATCCGGTTCACTCTAGCTCACTCTCTTGTTTGGTGTTTGCATGAAGCTAACCATTTGGCATGTGTTGTAAATGAGTGAAGCTTGTGCATTGGATTTTGTATGAGCTAAGTATTTGCATGTGTTGCAAATAAGGGTGCTCATGTTTGCATCTTAATTGAATCTTATTTGATTTGGCTTTTGCTTAGAGCTAAGTTTTGCATGTGTTGCAAATAGAGAGCTCATGCACTTGAATTTGTTCTGGTTGTTTGCATGGTGCTAGAGATTTGCATATGTTGCAAATAGAGAGCTCATGCTTTGGTGTTTTAGCTTATGATTGGGTCATGTGTTATCATCACAAGGCTAAACTTGGTTTAGTTGCAAAATGTGTTTTTGCAAAGTGTTGACTTGTTATTTGCAAATGTGTTTTGCAAATAAGCTGGAAGTTATGAGGTTCGATCCTAGAGCATGTGTTGGCATTTGCAAATATGTTTTACAAAGTGTCGGGATCATGTGTTGATCCTTACATAGCTAAGAGTATTGATCTTATAGGTTCGTGGTTTATTTGCGAATGTTTTTTGCAAATAAGTTGGAGTTGTTATTTGCAAATGTGTTTTGCAAATAAACTTGAGATTATGGGTTTCGATCTTAGAGCATATGAATAGTGTTTGCAAATGTGTTTTGCAAATTGACTTGATCATGTGTTGATCATCACATGGCTAAGAGGATTGATCTCATAAGTTCTTGGTTTATTGGCAAATGTGTTTTGCAAATAAGTTGTGCTTAATGAGATTATTTGGAGTATGTGATTAACATGTGCAAATGTGTTTTGTATAATGTTGTGATCATGTGTTGATCCTCACATAGCTTAAAGAATAAATCTTTAATGGTTTGGAGAAAAGTTTTTGTGAAAAACCGTGTTTTCTCCTTATGGCCGATCGTACCGCTCCTCTGGCCGGTGTGAAAAATCCAGAGGAGGTGTTTTTGTGTTCGGCTTGGGTCCGGTGCTACCGAGGTGAAGGCCGGTGCTACCGCCCGAGCGGTAGCACCGCTCCCAGTTGGTCGGTGCTACCGGATTTCCTACAACGGCTAGTTTTGTAGCCGTTGGCGAGGAGGCCGGTGCTACCGGGCCTAGTAGGGCGGTAGCACCGGGTTTGCTGGACTTTTGCCCAATTCGTCCCCAACGGCTAGTTTTGGCTTGGAGGCTATAAAAAGAGACCTTGGGGAGCAAGGGTTCTAGTTGTTGCTGTTGCTAGAGCATTTGAGTGTTTGTAGGAGTTGAGTGCATGTGTTACCCTCTTTCATTTGCTTCTTGATCTAAGAGTGAGTTCTAATTGCATGTGTTGCAATTAGGAAGTGGATTGAGAGCCTCTTGTGCATATGTTGCACTTGAGGAGGATCCTAGTGCATGTGTTGCACTTAGGAGGTCACCGAAGTGCATGTGTTGCACTAGGTGAAGTTCAAGCGAAAGGGCTTGATTTGTTACTCTTGGTGTTTGCCGACACCTAGACGGCGTAGCGACGTCGTGCGCGGGAGCTCTCAACGGAGGTTGTGAGAAGCCCCGGCAAAGTCTGTGAAGGTTGGAGCTTGCCTACCCGAGAGGGAAAAGGAGCTACCACTAGTGGATTCGAGGTGGGTGCTCAATTCGTGGAGCCGGTCCAATTCGTTTGGGCTAACCTCAACGTGGACTAGGGGAGACCGGCAAGTCTCCGAACACCACGGTAAAAAGTATTATGTCTCTTGTGCTTGCATTGTTTTCATTATTTATATTCAAGCAATTTGTATTTATAGAATTAAATTGATTGATTGCTTGTCTTTAGAATTGCAATTATTGTTAGAGACATAATTAGTTAGTGCACATAGTGAGCCTAGTTGATTTAGGCTTTAATTGTCAAAACCTTAGTTTATCGCTTCCGCATTAATATTTGTTAAGGTTTTGATATTAGGATAATTAGGTGTGAATTGCTTTGTAGAAATTAACGAGAAAATTTTTAAAAGCTACCTATTCACCCCCCTCTAGTCGGCATCCTCGACCTAACACGGCCTTAGCTCCAACGGTCGACTGCAGCATTAAATACAGTGGAAAATAGTTGTTGCTATAGTACCCTAACACTATCGCTCATGTAGAATTGGTAATGCCGGTCTCAGGGACCAAAAATGCACATTTTAGACCCTTTCTGACATATAACTACTAACCCCTAGGACCGATACTACCGCTCAAATAGCAGTACCACTCCCAATAGGACACTAGTGCCAAACGAGGGGACAAGGTCCCAAAACACCAAGTTCTGGAAAATAAGTACTGTCCACTGGTACCGGTACTACCGTACTTACGGTAATACCTCTCCCAGTAGGGCAGTAGTGCCGGCTTGGGACAACACCCAAAAACCACCTCTTCTATTAAATAACTACTGCCCTCTAAAGCTGGTACTACCGCACCTGTGGCAGTATTGCCCCCAGTTGGTCGGTAGTGCCAGCCAACCTGTTCCTTCAGAGATTTTTTAGAATAATTTTCAGCATAACTTTATGATCAACGTATGAGCATGCATTTGAGCCATGAAACTTGATCCACATCAAGCTACTAACCAAGGTCCCTCTTAATAGTACGGTACCTATTCTACCAACCCGATATTTTCTCCAAACACCAAGATCGGCAAAAACTATGAAAATATCCTTAATCCTTCATACCTTAGTATTGAGCTTGATACTTGATCTCCGTTGTACTTCTTAATTCTATTCTTTTTGTGCAATTATCCAAACCAACCTTTTTTCATTTCTTCTAGAGAATTGTTAGTAACCAACCTTTTTTTCATTTCTTCTAGAAAATTGTTAGTCCTTAACAACACTTTTGCTATTATTTACCAAAACTCAAAATGAATTTAAGGGCCTAGATACTTCAAATTCATATAACTATGTTTTTCTATGGTAATCATCAGTTACTCCCTTGTTTTGGAAGAAAAAAATCTCTGTTTGCGACGTGGTTTTTACAAAGTAGACAATCAACCATGAAAGCATGCATCTGAAAACATGTCCACCAAACGAGATTATTATACCCCTGCCGCGATGCCAAATTGAGCCAAGAAAAGTCATGTTGATAGCTTTCATCTCCTACGGTTCTTTGTTGATCTTATAATTGCAATAAGAGTACATAAACTTTATTTTTTAATTATAAATTCAAACAGAAAACAATCAGAACCCTGAGATAATAACGTGAAAAAAAACTGAAATGGTGGATCCGATTTGGAGATGATCGCCCATACCCTAGTTTTGAGCTTAATTTCTTTTTCCAGAGGACAGTAGCAGGATCCAACAATTAATTTAGTGAGCTAGGTCGCAGAAATATTAAGACGTTATGACCAGATCGTATTAGAAGATTAAAATTTGTCTAGCGTCAGCTTTAAATGTCTAACAAGATGCCTTTTTTAGCTTCTAAGGAAATTTAAAGCAGCACTTTTCATCTAAGCATGGAGCTAAAGTTAGCTATTTATGAAAAGCAACGCTACAAAATTTCAAACTATAAGTGCCATTGCAAAATAAGAAATAAAATACATATTGTTTTGGGCATTGGCACAGTCTGCAAAATATAGCTTTGATCACCAATTTTTACTGTAACAAGTTTGCAACATTTTGTATTTGCACGTGCTAGCTAGTTTCTTAGATGAAGTATTTAGTCTCCATATTTAAAGGTAAAATAATTAAATTAGTTTTAGATTATGAAAATTTAAAAGACAATTAGTATATTTTTGGAATTTAGGTTTTGATTTTTTTCAGTTTTAGGCTGGAATGGTGTAAAAATCCAATTCTATTTTATTTTAACTATTATTAGTACTTTTATCTTTTTAGGGATTCACTTTGGAATTTGTTTGGAAATCAAATTGCTAATTATTTTTTCCCCAAATTTTGGTTAATTTAGATTGGACTTGACATAGATTCTTTCTTTCAATTTGCTATTTTTCATTTAATTATTATTCCAAATTTTAGTTATTTATAGATGTTACTTTGGAAGTTGTTTGAAAATCTAATTGCTATTTTTTTATTTTTTTTATTTCGAAATTATTTTAATTTGAAGCATTTGGTATAGACTCTTTCTTTTAATCTAAGCTATAACTCAGGTCCGCCAGATATATAGCTAGATTTTTCTCTAAGTGTATAGTTAGTATAGACATAGACATGTTCTTATATCATTAAGTCATCTGTCAAATCTAAGACTTTAAAATCATGACCGACCAAATTAACTACTGGATGATGTTTTGCTTTCTTATGAGAATTTCTAGCATAGTTCTCATTTTTCTTAGCAACTCGACTTGTCATCAACTTTTAGTAGTACTCCATCCGTCCAACTTTACAAGACGTATTTCTTCTCGTCACATAGATCAAGAAGACATTGAAAATAACTAAATTACCTCTAATTATTATTACTAAGTAATATACTCAATGCATGTATGTAGAGAATATAAGGTAAAAATGGATATTTATTAGGGACATAGAGGGAAGAACACACTAATTTTACATTGGAATATGAAATACGCTCTATATTTAAGGATAAGACCATTCAAACATAAGCCTTATAGACTTGAACAGAGGGAGTATATAACTAGAAAAATAGTCCGCATAATCGAGTGGCTAGTCCTATTATTTCCTTTTAGTTAGCTGTTATATTTTTTCTCTCAAAATAAAAGGCTATTGTACTTTCATTTTCAATATAGCTTCCACGTGGCCTATTAGAATATAGATGCCGCATAAATCTATTGCTAGTCTTTCTTTGTGTGCATGGTTCAATTGAGACAATACTAGTATAGTGCTCTGTCTTCTGGTTTTTTTCCCAGCACGTAATATATGGTCTTTTTCTTTTCTAGAATGTTTGTTTCCTTTTCCTTAATTCCAGGATATTTGTTTCCTTTTCCTTGAGATGATGCTGGAGGTGGGGGGAGATCTGTTGTGGGCCACAGGGATAAGTTAGACACATTAAACAATGGTCATCGGATGTGGGTGAGTAAAGCTAAGGAAAGATCTGAGAGGTTAATTTTGATGGAGGCAAGTTTCTGAGGACGATTCGCTGGGTGCATGAAGGTTGGGCCATCTCTAGCGGGGTGCATTATTTGAGGTGGACATAGAAAAAAATACTTAGGTGCATTATAAAGGGGTATAGATTTTCAACCTGTATACTTCTCTCTTTTTGCTCAACCTACCTACTGTATCTTAAATTCTATCTCTTGCTTTGCCCCTCAAAAGTTTAACGTACATTTGTTAGTCAATGCTTCTTTCTATTATTGTATATAAGATCCCCAATCTCATTTCATAATTCGACCGGTATGTATTGCTCCGAACTTGATAGTTCATCTCGTTTATGCTAATTAAGCTCCCTTTAATCTGTCGTAAGCCTTATGCTAATTGCATCGAAAATCTCAAATATTTTATTGCACTAAATCTAAAAATAATTACATCTAAAATGTGTTGTACTTTCATTTAAAGCCTTTGATTTCTTGTGTTATGCTACTTCATGTTCTCCCCATAGATGTCATAAATCTTTCTCCATCTGCATGTGATGTTTTAAGGCTTCTCACATTGAACGACAATATGTTGTTTGAGTTTCAGTATTCATAATATTCTAATTACTTAAACGCATATGAAATAAAAAAACTTTACCATGTAGCTACATATTTATCTGGCAAATTTAAAGCCATTATTCCCGTAATGCTCCCAAGGTTTCTCACAATAAATAGTGATATGTTGTTCGAGTTGCAATGTTCGTAATATCCTAATTAACTTTTGATTAAACATGTACAAAAAAAAACTTTACCGTACATGTAGCAACATATATATAGCAAATTTAAAGCCATTTTTTTCTGTAATATGTAGATGAACGGTGCTCAATCGTCCGTGTTGCAAACTGAAGCAACACCATTGGACATCGGGCACAGGGAGAAAAGACATATGGTTCCCTTTTTTTGCGTCCCTTTCATGTATATTTTCTTTTTCTCTTTTCTTTTCCACAGCGCTATTTCCCTTTTCATTGCCGTACGTGATTTTTTTAGCTGGCCGCACACGATCAGATCCACCTTTTCCCTCTTTGCCGTATCTATACCCCTTATAATACACCTAAACAATTTTTCCTACGTCCACCTTAAATAATGCACCTCATTAGAGATGGTCCAATGTTCGTGCACCCAGCAAAACGTCCCCAGAAACTTGCATTCATCAAAATGAACGTCTCAGATCTTTCCTCAGTTTTACTCACCCACATCCGATGACCATTATTTAGTGTGTCTAATCATCCCTGTGGCCCACAACAGACCTCTCTCACCTACATATTTGGAAGGAGAGCGAATCAAACAAGAAAATAAATAAGAAGGATCCGTATGCAAGGAAACCAAATTTGAATTTTTTACTGACTAAAATTGTACGTACTACATATTTGGAAGGAGGGTGAATCAAACAAAGAAATAAACACGAGGATCCACATGCAAGGAAACAAGACTTCAATTTTTTATTGTCCTGGCATTGTGATCGTATTTTTTTCCGGATATGATCCTTCTCGAGACTTTTTTACAGATCTAGCCCCATAGAGCCTAATTTCAGCGCACGGAGAGTGTTGAATTTTGTTTTATTTTTATCTAAGGAACCGGTGTCTGTGAGTCTTCGCTTAATTTTTCAATTTTTCTCGCGGAACCAATGCCGCGAAGCACTTGTTTAATTTTATCTTTTTTTCTTACGGATCCGGTGGTCGGTGAGCGCGATTTATTTTTCCATATTTTTCCGAAATCATCCCTGTGGCCCACAACAGACCTTCTCTCACCTCCGGCATCAACAAGGAAAAGGAAACAAACGTCTTGGAATCAAGGAAAAAGAAACAAACGTCCCGAAAAGGAAAGGACCATATATTACGTCTTTGGGAAAAGGAAACGCGGAAAAAATTCTAGCACCTCTCTGCTGATTTTTTCGTCTCAAGGCTACAATCGCAAATTCATCGCCGAGAGCCCGATTCAAAAAATTATAACGACGATACTAATATAGTAAAAGTTCGAGCGAGCTGCTGGTAAATAATACGCGCCATCGCTCATTGAATTTTTCGGCTCGAGGCTACAATCTTAAATTCATCGTCGCGAGTGATTTAGAAAAAATTATAACGATAATGCCAACACGGTAAAAAATCGAAAAATAAAAACAATCAAGCGGTGTTAAATCCGCTTAATAATTTTGGCAAAAATAAATAAATGCTTGGTGGCATTTGAAAAATTCAAGCGTGGGAGAAAAATGAAAAAGATTCAAGCGGTGCGCCGTCCCTTTGAATAATTTTGAAAAAATATGGAAAAATAAGCGTGCTTCGCGGATCACTGGATCCGCAGGAAAAAGATAAAATTAAGCAATACTCGTGCATTACTGGTTCCGCGAGAAAAATTGAAAAAATTTAAACAGCACTCACAAACCGCTGGTTCCGTGGATAAAAAATAAAAAAAAATCAGCGCTCTCTGTACGCTGAAATTAGGCTATATGGGGCTAGATCCGTAAAAAAATATCGAAAAAGGTTATATTCGAAAAAAAAAATACGATCACGAGGCAAGAACAGTAAAAAATTCAATTCTGGTTTCCTTGCATGCGGATCCTCCCTGTTTATTTCCTTGTTTGATTCCTTTCCTTCCAAATATGTAGTACATATAGTTTTGATCAGGACAACAAAAAATTCAATTCTGGTTTCCTTGCATGCGGATCTTCCCTATTTATTTCCTTGTTTGATTCGCTCTCCTTCCAAATATGTAGTACGTAAAATATGATCACAATATTATTTACTATTAAGTGTTATATTTATACTTATCTTCTCATTTAATTGATAAGCGGATGTACTACCGTCGTAGCGTTAGCACTGGCACTATACTAGTATATACAAGTAAGACTTATATTTTTTAATTAAAAAATAATATATATCTCTAAGCAATAGCATCCGATGGTCGCTATGGTGCATATTTAATTAGGGTTTGTCAGATCCAGGGTTAGATGTTTTCTTTAAAGATTTTTAGTTTTTTTTTCTAATAATATCTAATGACGGACATAGCTCAGCTTTAATTAGGACCCCACTATATTGACGACTATATGTGTTTTTAGAATTTCTAGCGTACTTTTTTTATATGAATAAGCCGTACAAAATCGGAAGGTTCTATTATAAAACGTAGTCATCCACCCACAATCAATCAACAATACACCAACGAAAACTCAAGAACGAAGTACGACGCACGCACAAAGTAGGGGCCAAAGCTCTCTCTTTATTAAATTGGGTCTCTTGTATAAGGGGGCACCTAATATATAGTAGAAGGTAGTAAGAGATTAGTTTGGATTTGTCCACATAAAGATAATGTACAACCGAATATAGACTCAAATCAATCTATATCTTAATACTCCCCTTGGGCGAATACCGCGTATAGGGGTGGGCATTTTTAAACCAAAACCGAAAAATCGAACCGAACCGAATTAACCGAATATTTTGGTTTTTTCGGTTTTCGGTTTATGGTTCGGTTTTTATTCTAATACTATTTGGTTTTCGGTTCGGTTTTGTAGGTATGGAAACCGAAAAACCGATTTACCGAATAACAGCCACCGATGACCGATCGACCGATGGTCCGACGCACCGCAAGTCTTCAGACTTCATCATTTCAATTCCCCAAGACCCCAACTTCCCAATCTGCGGCTCGTGAGCTCGACACTCATTTCGGTGACCCCTAACCCTAGCAGTACCCAGCTACGGCGATTCGGCGAACCAGAAGCGTCGGCGCGTCGCCACCTACCAGCGCACCCCCAGGCTTCGCCGCCCTCCCATTTGGCCAATCGCCATCCGGCCATCCCTACACCATCGTCGCCACTCTCCTGACGCGGCCCCTGCCACCTGAGCCGACGCCTTCCCCCGCCACCGTCGCCGCCCTCCCGGCTCCATCTGGGCTGCCACTGCCGTCATCCTCTCGGTGCTGGATCTGCTAGGTATAGCTTTAAACCTGTTTGATCTACCATTGCATTGGAAGTAATTTCTTCTTTGAATCATTGTATACAGCAAGCACTAATTGTGAGATTCAACTTTGTTTACCTTAATTTTGGTTCCGTTAATTAAGGTTAGAAGTGAACATACTCGAAACAAAGTTGGGACAAAATACACCAACAGAGGAAGGAAACTAGATTGCTTGATTTTGTTATGACACTTCCATTAGTCAGTGAATATACGAAGATACACTAAAAAAAGTTGGTATGCAATTTCAATAACAGACTTATATGTCAATAATCTACCAGCTGAGTCTATTTTAGATGTGATAATGAAATATACGACAGCACAGCTACACAATAACACAGATATCATAAATAATATTGAAATGGCATCATAATGTAGCACATCAATGTATTTTTAAGATTTCATCTTGCTTTGTTATTGTTTGGAACAAGAGCACAACAAGTTATTCACAAACCACTAAATCAGAGCAACCAAAAATAGGAATCATTAGAACTTATTTTGTGGATCATAGACAGACACTAACCTATTATATTGCGCCTTTGGTATGGATGGTAAAATCTCATTTGCACGTTCGAAATCTCCACGCATCACAAGTGTCTTGTATTCAATCAAAGTGAGAAGTAATGTGTACGCCATGACACTACAATGAGCCAACATATTAGTTGCAGAAATCAACAAAGTTGCTACACAAGGAAGCACTGTATTCAGGCAAACGCACTTAAACTCCTTGTCAATAAGTTGTATTACACTCTACCAAGTAAATATCTCATAAAGATAGAACCATACAGATCTTTTTTAATCAGTAATGCTATGTATAATGTATGCTATGCATTTCTCAGGGGATCCCATCTCAATGTGCAATTCGAAAAATGGCGTTGGCAACTAAACTATCCTGCAATGTATGTGTTCGCTTCATTGCTTGTTTGATTGGTTGATTCTTTTTTATTTCCAATCACTAACCATTGTGTTGCACTTTTGCTTGATTTGTAGATGATGGATCCAGAAGGAAAACCTTCAAATCGTGATAGCCAAATGGGCGAGACCGAGACTACACAGATAGAGAATGAGCAGCAGGAGCCGCAATAGGAGGTTAAGAGAAGAAAAGCAATGGCACCAACAGATGTATGGGAAAGCTTTACTAAGATCAAAGTTGGAGATATCTTTAAGGCCAAGTGCAAACATTGCAGTCGTGAGCTTCATTGTGATCCTAGAACTAATGGTACATCCTCCTTAAACTCTCACTTGAGAATCTGCAAGCGTAATCCTAATAGGAATATAGACCCTAAGCAAGGTACTTTACAAGTACAAGCAAATCACGGGGAAAGTAGTAATTGTGTTATTTCCACTTGGAAGTTTGATCCAAAGGGACTTAGGGAAGCATTTGCTGAAATGATCATTATAGACGAGCTTCCTTTTGCATTTTCTGAACATGAAGGCTTTAAAAGTTCATGTCCAAAGCTTGTCCACGTTTCTGTGTTCCCTCTAGAAGAACAACCACTAGGGACTCTATTCGCACTTACAATAATGAGAAAGCAAAGCTCAAACAAGTTTTGAAGGATTGTTGTGAAAGAGTTTCCCTCACAACTGACACATGGACTTCAAACACACAACAGAACTACATGTGTGTAACAGCATATTTCATTGATAATGATTGGAAGCTACATAAGAAGATCATTGGTTTTTTCTTGGTAAAGGGTTATAAGGGGGAGAACATTGGAAAATCCTTAGAGAAATGTTTGTTGGAATGGTGCATAGAAAAAGTCTTCACAGTAGCTGTTGATAATGCTAGCTCTAATGATAGTGTTCTAAATTACATGAGAAGGGTCTTGAATGATTCTAACAGTAGCATTGCTAAAAGCAAGTATATTCACATGAGGTGTGCTGCGCATATCATTAACTTGATAGTTTCTGATGGCCTAAAAGAATTGTCAATTTCAATTCAACGTGTCTGTGCTGCTGTTAAATTTATTAAGAACTCCCCATCTAGAATATCCAGATTTAAGAAATGTGCTGAATTGGCAAAAGTGGATTGTAAAGCATTCTTATAACTAGATGTTTGTACTAGATGGAACTCGACATACCTTATGTTGAATAATGCATCAATTTATGAGAATGTATTTGAAAGGTACGGTGAAGAAGACCCATATTATGCAATAGAATTGTGTAGTGAGAAGGGTACTGTAGTTCCTGAAAGCGGAGATTGGGAAAATGCAAAGAAGATGATTGAATTTCTTAGACACTTCTATAAGCTCACTCTCCGTGTTTCTACCACACATCATATAACATCAAATATTTTATTTCATGAGATAGGAGATGTTTTGCTTTTGTTGCGACAATGGTGTCATAGTGATGATGACATACGTAAGGAAATGGGCCAAAGAATGCTTCAGAAATACTATAAGTATTGTGGAGATAAGGATAAGTTGAACATGCTCATGTTTATTGCTGTTGCACTCGATCCAAGATATAAGCTATCTAATTACACAAATATAGCTACTTTAGAGATGTTTGGTGAGGAAGAAGGAAATGAAGTTTGGAATAATGTAAATGAATCTTTTCGTTCTTTGTTTGATGAGTATATAAAACTATATGCTCTAAATGATAAGGCACCACAATCAACTGATTCACAAGAACCTGTGGAAAGGAGCACTAGGTTGATGAAATCCTTAATTGTGGAAAAGATGAGGATGAGTAATACTGGAACTGGCACCAGCAAGTCTGAACTTGAAAAATACCTTAGTGAAGATAATGAAGAGGACAGCGAGAATTTTGATATTCTTGGGTGGTGGAAGTGCAATAGATTCCTAATATTGTCGCACTTGGCTCGTGTTGTATTAGCGGTTCCTATATCAACAATTGCATCTGAGTCAGCCTTTAGCAAAGGCGGATGTGTCCTTGATGACTTTAGGAGTTCACTCACGCCATTCATGATCCAATGCTTAGTTTGTACACAAGATTGGTTACGAGGATCCCTCCCTACCAATATTGAAGAAGATCCAGCAGATTTGGCCAAAATTGAGGAAGGTAATAAACAAATTACTTACTGATTTTTGCTTCAATTATATTTATCTTGTTCCTCATTACAATTGACTATTCATTGATTTTATTCTATTTTAACCATAATTGTAGAAGATGTTGAAAATTCCTCTAAGGAAAAGTCCAAATCTGAGTATGTAACCAAACCTAGTGAGACTACTACCTAAAGTATGTAAGTATGTGCTTATCACCCTCTGCATGCTGAAATGAACACTATCATTATGTCACACAATTTGATATCCCTTTCAACATTTGGTCCACTGTTCTCCCTTAATGGAGTGACTGCAATTGTCTACATATATAGTGAATTAGTGAATCACAGTGGTACTATGTTCTTTATGTTTCTGACTGTGACTAGCTTTCTTTCCCTTTACTTTGAGACATATCCTGTCTCTGTTTTGTGACATGTTGATCTAATGGTAGATGTGTTAAACTTTTGGTTGCCATGATTGCAGAACGACTGTGTTCAGCCACTCTCAGACTCGAAGAACACATGAAAATATGTTTATACCCAACGCCAAAATCTGGCATCAAAACATAGTATTGAACTTTGTCAGTTCTCCAAGTTTAATATTGAATTGCTAATACAGTAAAAAGGTCAACATGAAATGTTCCGAGCTGCTGTTTGTATTGCATTTACATCATTTCAGCATAGAACAACTTAGGTTGTTTCAGAATTCCCATATTAGTACACGAGTTCAGTAATCACTTGTTGTAGCCTGTAGGTGGGAAGTTACTTACCAAACACTGTTTTGCAGGCAAAAACCGAGTATGAAGGTTTCACAATTTATGAGAGGGAGTCATTTGAGACAAAAACTGTGCTCTCAGCGTGCTGGAGAGGGATGCTGCTGTTGGCCTGCTGCTTCTTCTACATGCTTTGAACTCTCCTTGTTTCTGGCATTTTGGACTGGCAAAATATAAATTGTGCTATTTAGTTGCTTGTGATTTGTGGACAATGTGTTTGTGCTATGTTTTTTACTTGCTTGTCATTGCTGGATGCCTGGACAATGTATTTTGTGGTGTTATTGCATGCACTTTGCTAAGATCAGTACCAACTAGTCATTGGTGAATGCATTCTGGTGTTGTGATGTGCAGCATGTGCTGGAAATTAGGTTAACCGAATAACCGAAATAACTGAACCAAATTAGTTCGGTTATTTTGGTTCGGTTTCTGTTGCTATTCGGTTCGATTTCGATTTGCAGAACTCAAAAACCAATTTTTTCAAAAAACGAAAAGACCGTATAAACCAAATGTCCAGGCCTAACCACGTAATGCACATGTATCACAAAAAATTCCACTTAAAAACTCAATGGAAAAAAGGAGATGAAGAAAACAGTACCTTGCACTCGCACATTGTGTTACACTAGTTGCCTCATTAAAAACCTTTATGTGAGGAAACTTCAGAAAAACTCACTAAAGGGAAAAAGAGTACTACTTATAATCTTCTGGATTTATATTAGGATCTTCAGGATCATGATAAGGTTCATATTCCAAGGATTTACTCCCTATGAACTATATATATCTCTAAGTCGTCTCATTCCAAGGCCATTAACACATCTTTGGAATGTAGATTTTGGCAAGGACTTAGTGAATAAATCTGCAAGATTTTCACATGACTTAGTTTGCAAAATATTTACCCCACCATTCTTCTGGAGTTCGTGAGAATAGAAAAGTTTAGGAGCAATATGCTTTGTGATATTACTTTTCACATAACCCATTTGCATTTGTGCAACACAAGCAGTATTATCTTCATAGATAATTGTGAGGGTATCGACGGTGTTAAGACCACATGACTTATGGATATGGTTAATCACACGTCTTAGCCAAACACATTCATGTGAGGCTTTATATAAAGCTATAATCTCTGAGTGGTTGATAGAAGTAGCTACCAATGTCTGCTTACAAGACCGCCAATAAACGGCTGTACCACCGCAGAGAAACAAAAAACTTGTCTGAGATTTGGCACTGTAGGGATCAGACAGATAGCCAGCATCCATATATCCCACTATGGTTAAGTCTTGGTTCTTCTGAAAAAATAATCCAAGATCTTGAGTACCTTAGAGGTATCTGTGTAAAATCTTGACACCAGCCCAATGTCTTCTGGTTGGAGCTGCACTGTGTCTTGCTAGCAAATTTACTGCGAATGTAATATCAGGTTATGTGAAATTCGCAAAATACATAAGTGCTCCAATAGCGCTTAAGTTTGGGACTTTAGTCCTAAGACTTCCTCATTTTTCATCCTTGGTCTAAAAGGGTCTTTATCCACTTTAGGGATCATACTACTATGTGGTTTTTTAAGGATGAGATTTATCCATATTAAATCTTTTCAATACTTTCTTAGTATAGGAAGACTGGTGTACAAAAATCGCTTTTAGGAAATGCTCTAGCTATAGGCCTAAGCAATATTTGGTTTTATCTAAATCTTTCATCTCAAATTCCATCTTAAGGAAAGAACTTGCTTCCTTCATCTCCTCTGTGGTTCCGATAATATTCAGATCATCGATACAAACTGAGATGATGCAGAATCCATTCTGAGATTTCTTTATGAACACACAGGGATAATCATCAGGATTCGAGTATCCTTTCTTTAGGAGGAAATCACTAAGTCGGTTGTACCACATTCTTCCCGACTGTTGGCGAACTCCGGCATTCACAACTTGTCGGGGCTTCTCATAATCTCCGTCGAGAAGCTCACCGAGCACCAATGCCTCTAAGCCGTCTAGGAGATGGCAACCTCCAAGAGTAATAAGTCTTGACGCTTGCTTGAGGTCAGATTGAGTGTTTAAAGGCTCAACACTAAATGCTACACTCAAATTTGCTCCTCACTCTCAAAAAATGAGAATTGAATGCACTAAGGAGTGAAAAACACTTGCTAGATCTCAAATATCAACAATGAGGACCAAGAGAGATTCTAGAATGCAGGTGGGGGCCCTCACCAATAAAACTAGCCGTTTGAGCTCGAAACCTACTCATGTCAGCATTTCGGTGCTATCGCCCATGTAAGGTCGGTAGCACCGGGCTCCAACCCAACAGTTGGAGTAGTGCATTAAATGCGCTGCCAGAGGCCGTTGTGCAGAGGGTCCGGTGCTACCTCCCAACTATGACCGGTAGCACCGGGCCCCTTTTGAATTTGCTTGGCCTGAAGAGTGACCCTCTGGAATTTTTGCACCGGATATTTTGGCCGGTGCTACCGCTCGCCTGGTAGCACTGGGCTACCATGGGCGGTAGCACCGGTTAGCCAAAATGTCCTAAAACGCACCCTTCTAGAATTTTTACACCGGGCAATTGAGTTGGTGCTACCGCTAGCTCGGTAGCACCGCGCTACCATAAACGGTAGCATCGGACTATCAAAATGCAGGCATTTTGAAATTTTTTACACCGTTCCAAAGGGCCGGTACTATTGCTCGCCCGGTAGCACTGGGCTACCATGGGCAGTAGCACCGCCCTGTCAGGTCCCCCAAAATACCCTTCTCAGATTTTTACACATTGCTCTGGAGGCCGGTGCTACCGCTCGCTCGGTAACACCAGGCTACCATGAGAGGTAGCACTGGACTCTTTGATGTTTCCTTTAAAATTCATAGAATTTTCAAATAGAATCTTAATTTGACATAATGAATGATCTTAAGCATAGAATTGAGCCATTAAATCCTAAACGACATCAAGATAAACATGAAGACCCCTATTAATAGTACAACCCTATTTCTAGCAATCCGATTTTTCTCTAAACTCCAAAATCGGTAAACAGGATAGGAAAAGGTTCTTAAATTTATACTTTAGTTATTTTCTTGACGCGTTGATCTTCTTATACGTTGCTTCCATGCCTCCACTGAACGCCAAACTTAGGACCAACCTATTTTCAATATTCTTAAAGAAAATATTAATCATTTAATCACGATTGTCATTAATTACGAAAACAAAAAGAATATGAAGCCTAGATGCTTCCACTTGCCTCCGTAGG
Source organism: Otatea glauca (assembly GCA_036346275.1). Taxonomy (NCBI): domain Eukaryota; kingdom Viridiplantae; phylum Streptophyta; class Magnoliopsida; order Poales; family Poaceae; genus Otatea; species Otatea glauca. The sequence continues at coordinate 75,255,678 of CM070711.1, forward strand.
CCGGGATTTGGGCGTGGATTTGGAGCTGCCGATGCTACCGACGGACAAGGGGAGCCTCCTCCTTCCGTGCCACGGGCGAGGGGCCGCCGTCGTGCATGCGGCGCGAGGTGTTACCGACATCGCCGTCGGGCGCTTCAGGCGCGTGGGTTTGCGAGGACGGCCACAACTGCCACCTTGGGACGTGCGGGCGCAACGCCACCTCCGTCACTTCGGGCGCGTGAAAGGCGACGTCTCCACTGGCGTCAGGCATCCTCAAACGCCAGTGAGCGACAGCAGGGAGCACGCTTCGGGCGCAGCCATTGGCAGTGGTGTGTGTTTTCGATGCAGGGCGGCCGGGTGGTGGCCCTGGCAGCGATGCGTGATAGGCACGAGGCGGTCGGCAAGGTCCACTTTTTTTCATGTTTGCTGATGAACAGTAATTTTTTTGTTAGCTAACTAGTAATCTATAGTTAGCGAAAAACAATATGTCCGATTTAATTGGTTGTTCATATACGAACAACTTATATAGATTGTACTTACTTAGAGTTTGGCGTAGTGTGATCGCGTGTGGCATTATGATTTCGACGCCGCGTAGATCGATGCAGTAGACGATCTCAATTGATCTTGGTAGAACGTTGTGTTGATAACGTGTTATAAAACGTAATCGTTCACCCACGATCGATCAATAATACACCAACGAAAACTCAAGAACAAAGTATAAAGCACACACAAAGTAGGAGGTAAAGCGCTCTCTTTATTAGATTGGGTCTCTTGAACAAAGGGGTGAAGGTATCAAGATATAGATTCGAATTCGTTCACATAGAGATAGAGTCCAACTAAATATAGACTTAAATCAATCTATATCTTAACAGGTTTCACCAATAAGTGTTGTTGATTATTAGAGCCCACCAGTTTGATGATTAGATATTTTTTAATTTTCCAGCAACTTTTTTTATGTGAATAGGCGGTACACGATCGGAATGTCCCACCAACAAGCGACGTCGATTCTTTTTCCTCTCAATAATTGGGGAAAAAATTAGAAAAATATTATTCCAGAGAACACCTATAAAAAATCCAAAATAATTGCAAGTTAGAGAAGAAATATTTTAAAAAAGAAAAGGGCTTTAGGTGACTAATAACCAAAGCATGCTCAGTCTCGCATTATGCATTTAGCAGAATAGGTGCGTTCTTCTTTTTCGTGGAACCTAGTGCGCCACGCCTACCATATTGAATTAAATTTATCTTCTCCCTTAGGTTTTAAATTGCGAGGCAAAATATATATATATATATAGGAAGCCGAAATAGGGCACCATGATGCCCAGGCACTATGATTTCAAATGCGCGAATTCAAACCATATTCAAATATATTTTTCAAAAATTTCAGTTTTAAGGCATATACCCACCTATAACAATTCAAATGAAACACATACCTTTAAAAAAGCATACTCAAATTCAAAGATCATGAACAAGATTGGATCACATGCTTTGCTGATTTATATATAAAATCAGTACATACCTACAACCAAACTATCATCAAGAAGGGAAGCTATAGTTTGAAATTCAGTTCAAACTTGTTTGAACTAGTTAGTAAACTGGTTAAACTCAGCATCATAAAAATTTCAAAAAGTATCGCATGAAAATACATAAAAAAAATACCAATTTTGGATCATGGAGCCTGGGCACCATGGTGCCCCAGGTAAGTATACTATATATATATATACACACACACACATACACACATGTACATATACATACATACATACATACATACATACATACATACATACATACATACATACATACATACATACATACATACATACATTATACCGCTTAAATGATATTATTGTACTTCTTTATCCTTTTGAGCATACTCTAATAATGATTATAAGATACTCCAAACCAAGTTCCATAAAAGATTTCATCAAAGTCAATTTTTATAGCATAATTTGTGTATATATTCCTTTTATATATGAAAAAAGGTATGTAGCAAAAGTAAAGGGCTTCAATGAAAATTTTTCAACCAAATCACATTAGAGTATCTTAGAATTATTATTGAAGTATACTGAAAATGATAAAGGAGTACAACATATTTATTTAAGTGGTATATTAGAAGTGGGAGTACAGAAAAGTATATATGCGTGTGTGTAATAAAATCCAAAGGTTATCCTAGTTCATCTTTAATTTGGATCCACTATGCTAAGGGCATGATGTTTTTTTTATTTTTTATGAGAATTTCTAACTATTTCTCTTATTTCTCAACAACACTAAAATGTTTGTCATCGACTTTTTGTACTATTAGATAATAGATATATTTTTAAAACCTAATAAAATTACAATATTTTGAGAGTACTTTGGGGGAGAAATATACTCATATCGGTTTCATAGTGAAATTTCCATAAAGATATTATTAATTAAATTTAAAAATTGTTTGTCCATGGCCTCGGAATCTCGGTTCAAAATGTTTTCTACTGAGAAAATCAAGAATATAACTATTGCAATGTTTTCACTGACTACCCTTACTTAAATGATTTAGAGGAGGCTAAGTAGTTAAAGTACGTCATTTTAATACGGGTATGCACAATCATTTTACATTAATCCTTTCTTAGATTTAGTACTTAATTAGTATGTGTATATGGTAGGCTGTGAACAAATTTATGAAATAGAGGGAGTAATTGACAAGGTCAGACCGTGTGAATCGAAGCAGGTGCAAAGGGTACTCATCATTTTAATTATTTTAAGTACTAAGATGTTAGTACCCATAAGTGCATTTTAAATATGAAAACCACTTTCCCACCGCTTGATCATTATTTACTCAAAGTTAGATTAATAACAGTGCAGTCTCAATGTAGGGTTCATCTTTACTCAATCCTAGATTTTTTTCTCCCAGGTTGATCATTGACGGTGAATGGGCAGTGAGCCAAAGGTAGCTAGCGCCGCGGCGGGGTGAATGGTGCTCAACACTAAGGTCAATGAAGAAGACGGGTATAGGAATGCAAAAGGCATCGAGGTTAAAGTGAAAAACGCTCAATGCCACTAACTAGACATCATACCTACACTAAAGTTCGAAGAATTCCCGGGCTTTGGTTGCTTTGAGCCGGCTCGGCGGCGGCTCGCGGCTCGAGCCGAGCCGCCAAAAAAATTACGCTAAGGTCCTTTTCCCGAAAAAATTACGTTTAAGTTCTTTTTCAGGAAAAAAGTTACGATAAAATTCTTTTTGGAAAAAGAATATATATTACGTCTAGATCCTTTATACGTTTTTAGTCATTGCGCTCGGGTCTTTTTCGAAAATTAAAATTACATTTAGGTCCTTTTTCTGAAAAAAAAATACGTTCGTGTCTTTTTTTAAAAAAAAAAGATAGGTCCTTTTTTAATTTTTCTATCATTACGTTTAAGCCTTTTTTTTCTAGAAAACAAAATTCTACTTAGGTCCTTTTTCGAAAAAAAAAAGTTTATGTCCTTTTTCCGTTTTTCGTTTTTCCCGAGACGGACCTTCCGTTCCAGCGAAATCGCAGATTGTATCCTTTCAACCGTTTCGCGTGTTTCCTCGATTTGCTCGCGCAGGGAGCGGCAGTCGCACGTTTTCTCGATTTACTCGCGTGGGGAGCGGTGTCCGCGACGTGGCACGTCGCATATGATTATCTAGTAGGCAATATTATTGGCAGAAATAGGGGGACATCTCCCGCCGTGGAAGAGGAGCATGCCATGACAAATTAAAAAAAAATGTGTCGAACTTTTTGAGGTGATATACATGCACCATTGGCCCTTTTGCTTGTTATTAACAACCTCCAAGTTGCCTCCGCTCGTGTCCTGTTGTTTGTCGGTCGTGATTCCCTCCGCATGGGACGTCAAGTGATCACTTGTACATTCATTATGTTATGGCCTCGCTTTGTTTGCTGATGGCGACATTCTGGGCTATATATGGACTCTGGCAAGTGCCGACTTAATGGCTGATGCATGCATATACGGCCGCGATGTGGTGTGGCTGTGGGGCTCTGAGTGACGAGAAGAACGTTTTGGTTTGGGATAAAGCAGAAAAACAGAGACTAGCGGCAAGGTGTGGGAGGTAGGACGCGACACAGAGAACGAGCTCGATTCGATAGCATGTGCCGGCCTTATCTTTTTGCCATTCCCGTGGGGTCTATCCGGTTGTGCTTCTGTTATTAGATGTTAATGGAAACAGAACACACGCAGTAACGAACGAACCGGGCTTTAATTGATCCCGCGGGGGGCTATCATATCATAGGCACGATGGTTGATCCCGAGCAGTTGGATTGCTAAATGGAAAGTCGGTAAAGATTTGTTGGACAGTGTGCCACGTCCTTTCAGTTAGGGCGCTGCTCGAGCTCAAACTTGATAAAGGAGCTCATCAGTCATGATAAATTAAAGGATTACTTGTTAAATATTATTGTATGTTAACTCTTACTGTATTTATTTTAGCCGAACTCTATTTTGAGTTTTTACTATTGTTGAAAATTAGTGTATTGCTACCGAGTTTACTCAAACTAAACTCGAGTCTACTCAAGCTTGGGCCGAGCCAAGCTTAAACCCATATTCAGGCTCAGATCTCAACATCGGTTTGTTCGAGCTTGACTCGAGTTTTTACCGATCTTGAATTTGGAAGGACAGACTCGCTCGACCTCGACAGCGTCACATTCATTTCTGGTCCTAACAGGGTTGGGGGTATTGGGACTTGCCGCATGTTTTTGTGCAACACTAAAAACTCAGACCAGAACTAATTTAGCTGATCATAAGAGAGAGAGACACAAAGCCGAAATATCTATGCTACGAGCTAGGACAGACAACACTACCGTAGCACACAAGCTATAGCTTGTTCCACGACAACCAGAAAAGTCACATCCACCGCCACAGAGCTACTCACTGTCGCCTGTCGGCATGCCGAGCCGTGGGCGGTAACTAGCGCTGCTTAATCCCAGCCACAGCCGTCCCGACTCCCCGTCGGCGACTCATTTATTACGTCACTTCTCGCGCAGCCGCGCTCGCGGAGCGCAGATAGATAGGCACACGAGGAAGTGGCGTCCGCTGGTGACAGCAGTAGGCACTCGCCCCAGGCTGCAGGTGCTACTGCACTCCAGGCAGCGCCGCAAACGCAGCGGCGGCCCGTGGGAACAGAATGCGCACGAGCGCGCTGCCGACTTTGGCGCACGCCCACTGGAATGTTTCTTGACGGCGCGCCGCACGCACAGTTTCGTTTCGGCACCACCCGTTCGGGGCGTCGGGCCACGCCCACGGGCCGGTCCGCGCCGCGCGGCGCTGTCGCTACCAGCGCCACCTCGGGCTCCCGGACGGCGCACGTTGCGGGCTCCCGCTTTTCCGCTGATTTGACGTCGGCCGGCACGGAGCTACGTACCGCCGCACATTGTGCTGTCCGCGCGCGCGCGCGCTTACGGCCGGGTTGAGCGACTTTGATAGTGGTGGCGAGTGCCGACTTCAACGTGTGATTGGACTTTACTAGGCCGACTCTGCCTGCCACTAACTCGTGGAATTGACCACCTTGTATCGTTGCAACCACTTTTTTGACGACGGTGCATGCTGCACAAATGTTCCACGCTACTCCCTCCGTTTTAGTGTAAGACACCGTTTAACTTGGTATGATTTTAAAAGTAAAATTTTGTTCGTTAATTTTTTTATAATATTTTGTTTATAGCTATAAAATCTTAACCACATGAAAGTGCTTTAAATACAAATTTAACGGTATTACTTTTATGTCATGTAATTTATGTATTGTTAGACTAATTATTGATCAAAGCTTACAAACTTAGAATCTCGAAATATAAGGATGTCTTGTAAAAAAATCAAATGGAGTAGTTTGTAGGTGCGGTGCAAGTAGGCAGTGATAGCACCACACAATAGGTCCCCATTGATTTGGGGAAGCGAAAAAGGAAGATATATTATGCCGTGGTAGAACGCAGGGCGAGAGTGCATACAAATTTATTCCGGCGGATAGAGGAGAGGTGACAAGAGAATTGGAATCATACCTTTCTCATCATTTTTTTACCCTAAAATGACCTAGTTTTTTTAATTTCATATTAAATACTCATTTCGTCCCAAGTATATGTGACGCCTATATCTAGAAGTTACATTATTTAAGTAATATTGAATAAAATTAGATTATATTTGTCTTTAATAGAATGAGTTGTACTATATCTATCTAATAGGGGTAACTATGATTTAATTTTATTAAATACATAAATAATGTACTATGTAGGTATGCGAGCCGGACATATATTGTAGGACTGAGGGAGTAACGCTTATGCGGCAAATCACCATTCATTGATCAATTAACTACGATAACAATTGGAGTAAATCATCAAAGATTTCAGTGGTATAAAAGAAAATTATACAACAGTCACAGTGCCATGTGAGTACATCATTATTTGAAATTTTGAATTACAACAGCAACCTCCAAATCATACAAAACTTTATATTACTACAATTTTTCCAAAGTCCATAATTAATAGAAATACGAGTACATCAATATTTTGAAGTACAAAGGTAGCACTTGCATGAGATAATGAACACATTTTTTTTCTATGTATAATAAGTTACAACAAATTAAATAAAAGAAATTGAAATGTGAATTAGAGCATTGCCATCAGTTTTCATCATCTGATTATTTAGATTAATTAAAAAAATCAGAGACATACCAAGCACTCATACAACAAGAATAGTTCAAGTTGCCGTGCACACTCATGAACCTGAAACGTACAACAATCAACTTGAGCTTCACCGAAGAACACATTTTAACTCACGAAGTTAACTTGGGCCGAGTGACAAACACTTCCAATATGACATTAACCAGAACATAATATGTTGGCAAAAAATTAGAGCGCTCGTAACACATGTTCTGGATCACTACTACAGAACCACTTATCACAGACGGTTTTCCGAACCGTCTGTATCAAAGTGTCAGTGATAACAATACATCATCACAGACAGTTTTGCAATCGTCTGTGAAAAAACATATCCCAGACGATTCCAAATTAGAACTGTCTGTGATGATCACACATCACACACGGTTCCATTGTGGAACCGTCTGGGATGAGCTCTCCAAGACGGTTCCAAACTAATTTTCCATTTTTTTCTTTAATTTTATTTTATTGGCTAGCCTCAGGAAATGCTAGCCATGCCCTCTGAAAAAAAGATAGTACAGAGCATCACCAAGCATTATTATGACATACAATTCAGAAATGAGATCAGATCTCATATGAAAATACGATGCATCCATTATAGAAATGAACTCTGATCGCACAATAAAATGTACAACGCATCCATTTGAGAAATCAACTCATATATACAAAAACCAATTGAATTGAGAACTAGAAATGACAAATTCACAGCACAAGGTTTACAAATTAATCCAAACGGTATCTAACAAATTCGCAACTCATCAGGCGAGCTTGAGTGGTATTCTCCTTTTGGATTAACAACCTCACGCATGAAGAAGGCGTAGAGTTATCCTCAGATACCTAGGAGGTCAGTCTATTCCAACGCAGATTCAGTGCATTGCCAAGCCTGTCGATGGAAAGAGTAAAGTCTTGCGTGTATATAAATTTGTAGGTAACAATTGTTGCAAGATTGACAAACCTCTATGACGTTGGTCTCCTTTGAACCAATGAGGAGTTGCATGTTGTGGCAAGCGTAGAATTCACATAGGTTAGTCGCCTTTGGCTACTGGTGGCACTGCTAAAATATAATAGGTTAATTAGTTCAGAAGGTATTATTATGGAGTGTGAAGGATTATTACGTACTAGCGCATACCGGAAACTTATAAATATGCTTTAGCATCGCTGGGTTCTTCCTGTATGGACCTCCACAAGCTTTGTAGACACCAAACGATGCATCGAGTAAATCTTTGATAGGCTTCAAGTCGTGCGTGCCGTTCTTTTTGGAATCAAGGTAAATTGTTTGGTTCCGTCTTGGTATAATTACGAGTAGAACCCAGTGATACCTGCACAGGTATGTTGTCCTGGTGTAGGATCAAGGATAACCGACTAGAGGGACGGTGAATAGGAGGTCTCTAAATTTTTCGATTCTAAAAACAAACAATTAAAACACTAAGCAAAAATTGCGATCTCCTTCAATTTTGCAACTAAGATCTCTAGAGGAAGTCAAGTACTGTGGCAATTTAAGAATGAATAGAGAGAAAGCTAGGCACAAATAATATACTTGAAATGCTCAAAGATTGAACTAGACACTAGAAGAGTAAAAGCAAATCACAAGGGAGCAAGAGACAAGATTTTCGTGGTCTCGGAGACTTGCCGGTCTCCCCTACTCCATGTTGAGGTGACTTGAACAACTTCAAACCGGCTCCACTCGCTTGAGCCTTCCTCGATCACTAAGGTAGTTCTTCCCCGTTCTGGGTAGGCGAACTCTAGCCTTCACAACTTGCCAGGGCTCCTCACAACCTCCATTGAGAATCTCACCATGCACAATCTCCTTCAATTCGTCTAGGAGGCGGTAACCTCCAAGAGTAATAAGCCTTGACGCTTGCTTGAGGTCAAATTTGAGTGTCTAAAGGCTCAAACTAAATGCAACACTCAACATTTGCCCTTCATTCTCTCAAATGAAAATTGAATGCACTTTTGGAGAGAAGAAGACTTGCTAGAGCTCAAATATTATCAATGAGGACCAAGAGCACTTCTAGAGTGCAGGTGGGGGTGTATTTATAGTCCTCACCAATTTTTCTAGTCGTTGGAGCTCGAAATGCGCAGAAATCAGAATTTTCGGTGCTACCGCCCATGTAGGACCGGTAGCACCGGGTTCCAACCCAACGGTTGGAACAGTGCATTAAATGCGCTGCCAGAGCCCGTTGTACAGAGCTTCCAGTGCTACCGCCCAACTGGCACCGGTAGCACCGGGCTCTTTTTATTTTTGCTCGGCCAGAAGGAGCTTCTCTGGAATTTTTGCACCGAGCTGAGGGGCCGGTGCTACTGCTCGCCCGGTAGTACCGCGCTACCATGGACGATAGCATCGGATCGCCCGACTGCCCACAAAAACAAGTTCTTTGGAATTTTCACACCGGGCTGAGGGGTTGGTGCTACCACTTGCCCAGTAGCACCGCGCTACCATGGACGGTGGCACCGCCCTGCCTAGACCAAAAAATTACCCTTCTCAGGTTTTTACATACCGCTCAGGGGCCGGTGCTACCACTCCCCCGGTAGCACCGGGCTACCATGGGCGGTAGCACCGGATGGCCCAAAATGCCCAATAACAACCCCTCTGGATTTTTCACACCGGGCATTAAGGCCGGTGCTACCGTTTGTCCGGTAGCACCGCCCTACCATGGGCGGTAACACCGGACTTCCAGATTCTTTCTTTCAATAAGTATGGAATTTTAAATTGAATTTTTGTAAGACATGATGCATGATCTTAAGCATAGATTTGAGCCTTTAAACTCTAGATGACATCAAGATAATCGTCAGAACCCCTCTTAATAGTACGGCCCTAATTCTAGCAATCCGATCTTTTCTCCAAACTTCGAGATCGGCAAAAGCTATGAAAAGGTCCTTAAATATTTATACCTTAGCCATTTTGTCTTGACGCGTTGATCTTCCCTTTATCAACTTCATGCTTTTATAATCATCGAAACTTGGACCAACCTATTCTCAAAATGCTCAAATGGGAAATGTTAGTCCTTTAACCGTTATGTTCATTAATTACCAAAACCAAATTAAATTATGGGCCTAGATGCTTTCACATGGTCATTCAACCTAACTTCAAGCTGCGTTAAATAGTACAAATCAACAAGTGTAGCAACTGGTTGAAGCACTTACCCCGGGTTATGGGGTAAAAGAATGAAGCTTTTGTTCCATTGGGCCAGCAATACTGTTTCCACGTACTCGTGGATGACTTGTAAATTTTCGTCCATGGTTTGCTTGGACACTATATGTGGGTCGACGAAACCCACCGGTTGTTTCCTTGCTTCTTCTTCCTTGACCATGTATCTACGTATACAAAATTAAGGATCATATATATCTGACATTTACCGGAACGACACGAATGTACGCTGTGATTACACACACTTACAATGTCCAGCATCTCATGAGTGATGCGACAAGGGCGTTGAGGTTGTACAGATCTAACAAGTCGTTGAAGCTGACCACGAAGAAGCCATCCAAAAACTAGTGGAAGAAATGCTCCTCCTTGAAGCTGACCGAGATACTCGATGCACGTTGTGCCACCAGCTTGTTGGCTTGTTCCATGCACCAATCTTGCAATCTAATGCACGCTACTGTAAGCGTGTCCTCGCGCTCTTTCGGTATGAACAGTTGTCCCAGCTCGAATTGTCGTACCAACGGGGCGAACGAAAAGTCATGGGCTGACGTGGTCCACCCTTTCGATTTGCCCTTGTCACCGCCTCGTCGTCTTCATGGGAGACGACTTGGCCTGAACTGTAGGTTCGGCCTATGCTTGATGGGACACGGTAGCTGATTTTGTGGGCTTCTTCAGTGCAACACATGCTTCGGTAGTGCTAGTAGCTTCGGCGCAACACGTGGCTCCGGTACGACTTGTAGCTTCGGTGCTTCTGGACAGACGTCGAAGAAGATGTTCTTCTTGGAAAACTGGATGAATGTGCCGATGGCATCCCTAGTATGACGATCTCGTCGTTTGGGGGTATCTCTAGCGTAATGGCCTTGAAAATTTCATGTACACCGTCGACATGGACCTTCGTGTAGCTCGGCTCTAAAATATGACCGTGCACAAACGCCCCCACACCGGATGCATACGCCTGTCCCCAAGCAGCCTGCAAGGGAATAGAACTGTTGGCAAGCCTCACTTGCAGATTGCACGGTGTGACCACCTCCATAAGGGTACACAAGTAATTAGGTAACATGTCCAACAGGTCTATGTAAGGAGCATTGCAGACATGTTACTCGGGAGCCGTCAGGAGGAAATCTGGCTTCATCCACGTCCGTCTCAGGGGCAGACGCGTAGCTGCTCAGACGATTGGCTGGGCTGAACTACGCCTGTGCTTCTTGGGCTTGCACGTCCTGTGTCTGCCTCTCCGCAGTCACCCTTTGCTCCATTCTTTCCTCAAGGCATCGTAGCTGACTATCGAACTGCGTTTTGAGCCTTTCCTCAATCAGGGCTACTAGCCGTTCCTCGCGCTCGGCTTTACTTCTCTTCCTACTCTGGTACGTGTTCGAGTCATGTGGGAATTCCATTTTCTAGAGAACGAAAACACCTAGACCTCGGGTGCAACCCGGGTGCTCCTTGTTTCCCAAGGCCGTGGAGAGTATATATCTCTCTCTTTGAAGTGAAAGAGCTCTGGGAATATTTCGTGCTCAACGAAATTAGGCGTTGGAACACTTCGTCATCAGCGGGGTTGGCAAAGGACACGCCGCCCGAAGACGTGGGATGTGACCTTGCTCTTACCCAATTTTGGGTGTGCGGGTCCACGATCGAAGCAAATGACAACTCGAACTCCTTCTGGGTTGCCTCATCGTCCTCCCTCATCTATTGCACGATCTTGCACGCGTACCCAGTTGAGTCGAGTCTGTGTGTGAGTGTTCTTTTGACTCACGAACTCTTCCGTCGTCTTTAACTCAACAAATTGTCCCCACATGTCTTCAGCGATGAACCCATACTTCTGGAACAGAGTCATTTCATTATTCACGTAATTAGTGACGAGGACGCTCTTGAAGTTCTTCCACGCCTTTCCCTCCACTAGCAACGCGTACCGACGTAGTGCAGGCATGGCGTCTTGTGAAAGCTCGAACGACGAGAATAATCCTGTCACCAGGTTATCACGCTCCTCATCTGTCAGCGTCTTCCTTGATGGATTAGTGATGGGACCCTTTCACGCTCAACGATCCTGCACATGGTCCGGAAAGCTGCCACAGCCTTTGGAGGCACGGTAGGGACCCTATCGTGCGGATTGACCGAAGTGATGGTGTATCGGCTCTGAGGCCTTTTACTAAGCCCTCTTGCACCGCACCTGTTTTCTCCTATGTTGGGCGCCTCATCAGATCCGTTCGACGAAGAGGATTGAGGGGACACCATCTTGTATGATGCAATGTTAAGAGTAGGTAAGTTAAGAGATGGGTATTTAAGAGATTCTATGACACAAATAGAAAATGTACAAAATAGAAAATAACTAGACTTGCTAAGAGATTCTACAAAAAGAGAAGCTATATGTCAGCTGAAAACAATAACAGATCATAGAATAGCATGTTATAAATTATAGAATATATATGCATCTTTAATGCAATTTGTAGTTTTTGATTGAAGCGTAGTCTACTTTATGATATTTTCAACAGTGTGTGTATTAGTTGCTATTACTCATCAAAAATCCTAGTCTCTGCCTTAAACTAAAATCATATGCATTTCTTCAATAGATATGACAAATAAAGCAGCACACCGATGATATTAAAGGATGGCATTATTAGACATTGAAGAAAGCAAGAATTTATTGCTAATCCAAAATAACAATATGATAATCAGTACATAATTCAAAGACAGCATTAAAGACATAACCAGCAAAATTAAGCAATATAAACTTTATGTCTTTTAAGCAATGAATCATGTGAAGTATCTATTAGGGCTGAATGCCTGTGTTGATGAACACGGCATAGGATATCCAACTAAAATAAATTCCTATCATGCAACTTGGAGCTGCACAGATCAACCAAAGGAAGCCAAATGAAGTTCATTTCAAGGTAGTAGGAGTGTAGGACTAGTGGAGGTATGAAAGACCATGTGGAGGTCTATCCTTGTGTGTGATGAGTAATTGACGAGTTTTGAGCTTGGTTTGATTTGAATTGAATTGGATTTGAAGCAATTTGAGTATTGGTTGCTCTTCTTAGTGCTACTGGCCTAGGGGTAGTAGCACCGGACCATTGAGAGCAATTATGATCGATTAATGATTTTGGGATAATCATTGAATATCTTTGTGGGCATTGCTATGTGAAAGGTTTTTCCTTGTCTTTGATGGTTGCAGGGCGACGGTACTAGGTCATGGTGAGGCGGAGGATGATCGAGACTAGGCGAGGAGCGTCGAAGGTCCGGACGGTTGGGAGATCGCCGGAAGATGATCGGAGACGGAGTCCGGGCAAGTCAAGAAGACAAGGAAAGGAGATAATGCTAGCTAGATGCCGCGTGGATCAATGAGGGCCATCAGATTGAGGTCTAGTTGATAGGTTAGCGGGTCTAGGTAGTATGCTTTGAAAACCGTGCAAGAAAACCCGGTATGTGTGTGGGTTTTGGGTTAGCCCTTGCATGACTATGTGTGTGGGTTAATCCTAGCCCTTAGATGAGTGCTCTAGAGTTGAGGGACTCATCCAAGGGTGGTAGGTGGCCCAAGAGTAGTATAAATAGGGGTGGAGGGGTAGCCTCCTCCCTTAGAAGGTTTTTGAGGTTTTTGAATGCTCATTTGAGCTTTGCCCACACGAAAGTGAGGCTTTGTAACCTCTCATTTCAGAAATGAAAGTTTTATCCATCCAACTCTGAATTTATTTTGCGCATTTACATTATATCTTTACTTTACGCAATTTAAATTCAGCATTTACTTTCCCGTAATTACATTCTCGCAATTTACTTTCACGCAATTTGGATTTGCCTCCCCTCCTTCTAAATGCTGTTGATCTTGGATGTTTTGAGTGTGTTCATATGGTTTTACATCTCTTTTGCACTCTTGGATTGAGTAGAGAACATCTTTTCTTTCAAGTTCCAACTTTGTTCAGAACTTATTCTTTGCGCAGCATTTAGTATTTTATTTTTATAAAAATCTAGAAAAATCATTTTTAAGTTATTCTTGTTGTAGAAGGTTTGGGACTCTGATATCCACCTGCAAAAAAATTTTGGAGTTCACTTGTTGCACCTTTTGGGCGCCATGAGATGAAAACCGAGCCCCAAACTTTCTGCTCAAAGTTCTTGACTGACTATGTTCTTCGATTTTTCCTGTTTTTTATTTAAGGCTTTTTGAGGATAAATTTGGTGGAGTTCTTCAAGACTCTTCTTCTCATAGGGATAAAAATTCTCAAAAAATTTTGAGCTGCATAAACCCACCAACCTCCTGTTCAAATTGAGGATAATTTCTGAAAATTCTGCTTTTGCTTTTCTGAAAGTGACTTTTGTGATTTGAATTGATGTCCTTTCTAAGGCCCTGTTTGGTATAGCTCCAGATCCCAGCTCCACCTCAGAGCTGGAGTTTGTAGGCTAAAATAAAGTGAATTAAGTTTATATTTTTAGTCTAAAATGTAAGCAAGATGATACATCTAAACACTCTTAATGTACCCACAGCTCCAGCTCCATAAATTTCTGGAGCTAGGAATACCCTGCTCCACCAACTCCACGGATTTCGGTGGAGCTGGAGCTGTCCCAAACACCCCCTAAAAGCAAGAGTTGGATTGATTCCTCTTTATCTTGGACACTAGACAACCAGAATTGTGACTGAAAAATCCTCACATATTTTATGGTACTTATCCATGCAAGCTAGGGGTACACATAGTTGTCTAGTTTTTCGGGTTTTTCACGATTTCCTTTGAGCGATCTTGTCGAGGTTTTTGTTGGAGTATTTTGGGGAAAAATTTATTTGCGACCATTCACCCCCCTCTGTTCGCCATCTCGATCCTTCAAGGTAGACAACTGAACTTACAAAGTCTATTTTGGAACATAAATCTATGAACACATTTGATCAAACCAAGTGGATTGCAACACTAACATATAGAGCACTAACACTCAGTAAGTAATATATGAATCAAATAACCAGAAATAACTATGATACAAAAGAAAGAAATAGCACCCAAATTTTCTTGTTCTACGCTTATGTCTTACTGAATTTAACTGAACTGAACCCATGCTTCTCTGAACCGTAAATGGAATCCCCAATTTGCAATCCCCCAACCGAATAACCAGATCTGCATGCACCGCTCCCAAATCTCGACGGCTTCCACAAGTTATCGAGTAGAGCGTAAGGAGTACTGACCTATCACGAACTAGGCGCAAATCGTGTCAATCGGTGAAGCTAGTTGACGAATACTCATAAAACAGGGGTGCACCAACGGCCCAATTGCAACAAGCAAAGCCCGAGCGCAAGCAAAGCGGCCTCGATACGCCTCACCTTAAACAGCCGCCCCCTACCGCTACCCAAATGCCTACGAGACCATTCAGGAGACCATTCCCGACCGGTCCCGACCGACTCAAGAGGTTCCCGACTTCGCGGGGACGGATCCCCGACCGACTCAACAGGTTCCCGACCCCGCGGCGGGACGGGATCCCGCGACTCCGACTCAAAGCGCGCGGCCGCGATCGAGTCCCGTGTCAACCTAAGGCCACATGCCCCACGAACGGTCATTCAAGGATCGAGCGAGGCGGTGGTCCTTCCCAAGACAGCTTTGATAGCCGCCAAGCCACGCCTCCGCCCCATCAACCGGCCACCCACGGTGCAAGGACACGCTCTCCCGAGGCAACCTAACGCCACACGCGACTACGCCAAGACCCACATGGATCACGAGAGCGGCTACGCCACTTCCCGAGGATTACCTAACCGCTCGACCAGCCTAGACCACCGACCCAAAGATAGGCTCAGCAGCGGCGACGGTCGGCGGGAGCAAGCGACCGGTCGGCGAACGATTGGCCGACGGCGGGCAAGACCAAGCCCTAGAAGTAGCTCGCCTCGCACTTCGCCAATTCTCGATGTAACCTCGCCTTCAGATCTTTGAATAAAAGGAGGCGGGAACCTCCTATCAGGCAAATGAGTAAGAGCTACAAGAGAGCTTTTTCCTCTTCTTCCTCTTCTTCTTTTTCTTCTCCTTCCGAGAGCTAAGTTTAGATCATTCTAGTGTTGAGGCTCCACCTCTCGCTTGTAAAAACTCTGCGATCATCCGCACTTTGATGAATACAACACCAACGCACGAATCGAGTAGGGACCTTCGCCCGAACCAAGATACATCTTGGACTCGTGGTCTAACCATTCAGGAGCGGAACGCGCAGCCCTTAGACTTACAAATTTACTTGCCGGCGCTCGAAACGCCGACAGTTGGCGCGCCATGTAGGGGGCTTCGCGCGTCTTCAGCAGCATCTCCGGATTCCCATTCGTCTCCTTGATGGCATTCTTCTCCAACGACGGCATGACGTGTTCGGGAGCCGATCCGCCGGCCCCTCGGCTTCACCGTCACCTCGGAGGAGAGCTCACGCCATCCTCGCCGCCACGGAGGGCGTGCGCTATGGGAGCCCGACACCATCTCCGGCAGCCGCCCCACTCCGCTTGAGCGCCCTGGGCCCCAAAGCCGGAACCTGAGGAGCGCTATACCTCCTTTGGCGAAAGGCCCTCCGGGCCTGCGGAGATCCCGTCACCTCCCGCCTGCTCACGACTTGTAGCTATGGCTGGCTACATGCCAACCTCCGTCCACGAGTTGCTGGAAGACTCTTCCAGCCACGGCTCCAGCTCCGACACGGAGTATCCCGCCCGCAGGCCGCACTCTCGCGAGTGCAACGTGGCGGCACAGCCGATTCGGCCGTAGCCACCGCGGCTACGACGGTCCCCGCCCGGGCGACCGAGGCACAGAGGGGGAATACCAGCCACGAGCGCCGAGCTCCAACGGCAACGCTGAGAGTCGAGGAGCGAAGGTCGAGCTCGACCGCCCAGCCAACTCGAGCAGACGAGCCCGAGCCCGCGCGAGTGCTGGGCGACGCGCACGGGCGCGCGCGCCAAGAGCACCACAAGTTGGGGGCAGAATCCGGCGCCCCCCAGTTTTTCCCTCACGCAAGCCAAAACGTGGTCGCGGCCGCACGCCGCTCCGAGGCCTTCCGAGCCCGCAAACCCGAGGCCGAGCTACCTACGTAACCTTCGGGTGGTGGAGCGCGCGGCCGCAGAAGACATGCAGCCTCCGGCTCCTACCACACCGGCGCTACTTCCGCCACCGGGCCCGCTGCGCCACATGGAGTCGTACCGGATGCGCCAAGACCGCACCCCACCATGAACCACCCGGGCCTCACGCACTCGTGCGCGCCGCCTCGGTAATGTTTACGACATCCGCGCCACCTCGAGGCGCCAAGAAAGATGGCGAGGACGCCGCCACTCACGTGTTGCGGATGGTGAGCGCCACTATCGCAGCCCGAGCCCCGATGGTCCCGACCACGGGCTTTTTGCCAAGGGATCCGCCAGCGGATTTCCGCCCGATTCGGGCGCTACCAACATTGCCAAGTACACCGGGCCACCAACCTGTGTCGGCTCAAGATTACCGGCCGCGGTCGGGCCGGGGAGCGACAGATGATCTCTTCATCATCCAAGACCTCCCCATCTACTCGCGGACTCGGCCGAGCTCGCTCGAGTACCGCCTCCAAAACTCGCCAGAATGGCTGACTTGAAGAATCTCTTCGTCGGTAACTTCCGTGGCACTTATAAGCGCCTCGTAACTCTGGGACACGAAGGCTGCAAGCGGCTCGGGAGACTCTCCGACTACATCCGAGGTTTTCCCGCTTGGCAACGAGCTCCCGACATCTCCGACGCCGATGTCGTGGGAGCCTTCATCTACGGCACCTCCGCAAGGCCTTGGTGCACAAGCCGGGCCTCAAGCCCAGACCATCAAGGAGCTCCTCGACATCGCCATCAACCACGCCCGCGAGGAGGCCGTAGGGGCTATTTTCGAAGGAGGAAAGGCCCACCAGAGCCCGGCGTCAAACCGGTCTCCTTCCGACCGCCGACAAACGGAAGCGACGGAAGCAGATCCGTGAGACCAAGTGGTCGCCACGGCCGATCGCTCGCCAAGCAAGCAGCGCGCCGACCGTCGCGCTCGACCACTTCGAGAAATTGATGGACGGCCCATGCCCGAACCATGGGTTCTCCGCAAGCACAAGCACCGGATCGCGAAGTCCCGAGGCGCTATCTTTCTAGCGCCCCGACCACGCCGCGAAGCAAAGGAAAGAAGCTCGCGCGCCCCGCGAACGGCGGAGAAGAAGGCAGACGACGAGTTCCCGAGCCCGACGGCCGCCTCATGATCTTCGGAGGATCGGCTTGCTACGCCGACAAGCGTCGCTCAAGCTCATCATCGCGAGGTCCACACCGTCGCGCGGGGCCCCCAATATCTTGGTGGTCTGAGTTCCCGATCACTTTGATCGGACCGATCACCCGATCGCGCCCCACACCGGGAGGTACCGGCGGTGGTCGGCCGTCGTCGAACGGCGCCCACGAAGGTGCCGATGGATCGGGGCGCGGCCTTAACATCCTCTACGTTGAGACGCTCGACGCTATGGGGTCCGCGCCAAGCCTCCGCCAAGCAAGGCACCTTTCCATGGCGCCATCCCGCCGAGAAGCCCATCCGCCGGCAGTCGACCGCCCGCCACCTTCGGGAGCCAGAAACTTCCGCGACCGAGACCTCACCTTCGAGGTCGTGGATTTCCCGGCGCCTACCACGCCATCCTCGGGAGGCCATGCTACGCCAAGTTCATGGCGATCCCGCCACGCCTACCTCGTCAAGATGCCGGACCGCATGGAGTCATTACCGCGGCATCGCTTTTCCGGCTGCCTTCAAGCGCGCGAGCGGCGGTGCGAGCTCGCCTCAGCGATCGTCGCTGCTCGCGAAACTCAACATGCTCGGGAGGGAAGCGCCGAGTCCGCCCCTCGAATCCAAGAAATCGGGGCGGATCCTTCAAACCGCCGAGGACACGAAGGAGGTCACGGCCGATCCTCGTGATCCGACCAAGACCGTCGCGGGTCGGAGCCACGCCCCGCCAAATAGGAAAGCGCTCATCGACTTCCTCCGCACTAACAAAGACGTCTTCGCATGGAGGTCCTCCGACATGCCGGCATTCCAAAGGAGGTCGCCGAGCACTCCTTGAGCGTCCGACTGTGCTCAAAGCCGGCCGCCCAACGCCGCGCCGCCGGACGAGGAAAGGCGCAGGTTATAGGGAGGAGATCGCCAAACTCTTGGCGGCGTGGTTTGTAAAGAGGTGCGCCACCCCGAGTGGCTAGCCAACCTCAGACTTGTAAAAAGAAGAACGGGCAATGGAGAATGTGTGTTGACTATACGAGTCTCAACAAAGCATGTCCCAGGACCCATTCCTTACTCAAGATCGACCAAGTCATCGACTCCACCATTTGGTGCGAGTCTCTTTCCTTTTCGGATGCCTACTCGGGCTACCACCGATTGCGCTAAAGGAGTCCGACCACCGCGACTTCCTTCATCACTCCGTTCGCCTCGTTCGCTATGTCACAATGCCCTTCGGCTCAAGAACGCGGCGCTACATACCGGCGATGTATGCAAACGTGCTTCAATGACCGATCGGCCGCAACGCTGAGGCGTATGTCGACGATATTGTCGTAAAGACCAGAAGGTCGACGACCTTATCGCCGACCTAGAAGAGACTTCGCGAACCTTGACGGTTTCGCATAAAGCTCAACCTGCAGAAGTGCGTCTTCGGGTCCCCAAAGGAAAGCTCTTAGGCTTCATCGTCTCGAGCGAGGCATCGAGGCCAATCAGAGAAGATCTCTCGCGATCGCAAGGATGGGCCCGGTCAAGAACCTCAAAGGGGTCCAGAGGTCGACCGGGTGCCCGCGGCTTTGAGCCGCTTTCGTGTCTCGCCTCGGCGAACGCGAATGCCGCTCTACAGTGCGCCAAGAAATCCGACCGCTTCGCTTGACACCGAGGTCGAGGCCTCACCCGCTTGAAGGCCTTCCTGCCCTCGCCTCGATCTGATCGCCCGGCAAGGGTGAACCGCTGCTCCTCTACATCGCTGCCACTACCCAAGTCGCCGCCGCCCTCGTGGTGGAGCGGCGGAAGAAGGCCGTGAGCTCAAGGTACAACGGCCGGTCTACTTCATCGATGAGGTACTTTCCGAGTCCAAGACTCGGTACCCACAGTGCGAAGTTACTCTCACGCGTGCTCATCGCAAAGAGGAAACTCGCTCACTACTTCGATCAAGACGCCATCACCGTGGTGACAACGTCCCCACTAGGCGAGATCATCCATAATCGCGATGCCTCGTGAAGGATAGCCAAATGGGCGCCGAGCTTAGCGGCCATGGCATAATATACGCCCCTGACGGCGATCAAGTCGCAGCTCTCGCCGACCGTCGCCGAGTGGACAAGCCCGTGCACCACCGGTGGTCGAAGACCCGAGCATCGACAATGTACTTCGACGGTCTTACACCAAGAATGGCGCGGGCGCGGAGTCGTCATCATCTCCCGCGCCGAACAGCTTCAATACGCCATTAGGTTGCTCTTCGACGCGACCAACAACATTGCCGAGCACGAGGCTCGCCAACGGTCTCCGGATCGCCGCCGACCTCGGTGCCCGCCGGCTACGCCCACGGGACTCCAAGCTTGTCGTCGACCAAGTCATGAAGGCTGCGGAGCCCCGAGACGCCCGCATGGCCGCGTCATCGCCGAGAAGTACGCCGGCTCGAGGAGCGGTTCAAGGGTTTCGAGCTTCACCATAGCTACCGACGCTACAATGGCGAGGCCGATCACCGCCAATCTTGCATCCAAGAGAGCCCGTCCCGCCGGGATCTTCGTCTCCGACCTCTGCGCCCATCGTCCACCGACTCGGCGGTGGCGCGCCACCCGACCAATCCAAAGACGGTCACCCGACCGACGCCAGCGGTCGGCGTAGACTTGGTCGGATCGCCCGCGGTGTGCTAGCACTTGAGTCCGATCGAGGAGGCCCTACATCGACCGCTTGACGGACGGGTCACTTCCCGACCGACCGAGGCCGGCGCCTCGCCGGTGGGCAAAATCTTTCGTCCGATCGCCTGCACTCTACAAAGGAGTTCCTCGGGGTCCTCCAAAATGTATCTTGACCGACCAAGGAAAAAAACATGGCTGGACGACATATACACGGAGTCTGCGGTCACCACGCAAAGACCCCGATCTCTTGTGGGAAAGGCCTTTCGACAAGGTTTCTCATGGCCAACACGTGTCGACGCCGAGCATATCGTGACGACCGCGAAGGATGCGAGTTCTTTGCTCGGCAGACGCATCCGCCGGCCAAGCTTTACTGACGATCCCCATCACGTGGCCTTTTGCCGTCTGGGACTCGACGGTCTGCCTTCGAAAGCGCCCGGGCTTCACCCACCGCTCGTCGCGGTAGATAAGTTCACCAAGTGGATAGAGGCCAAGCGGTCGTGAGCGTCACGTCGGTACAAGCGCCATCTTCTTCCGCGACATCGCTTTTAGGTTTGGAGTCCCAAACTCCATCATCACCGACAACGAACACGATTCACGGGAAGGAATTTCTCGAGTTCGTGGACGACTTCAACATCCGTGTCGATCGGGCAGCGAGAGCCCATCCGCGGACTAACGGCCGGTCGAGCGACTAACGGCATGATCCTTCAAGGACTCAAGCCGCGGATCTTCGATCGGCTCAAGCATTTCGCATGGCGCCGGTAGCCGAGCCGCCTCCGTCCTCTGAGTCTGCGGACCACGCCGACCCGGCGGCGGGTTCACACCCTTCTTTATGGTGTTCGGCGAAGCCATTTGCCCATCGACACGGAATACGGCTCCCGAGATTGCAAGCCTTCGATGAGGCTCGGGGCTCGCCGCAACAAGACGCCATCGACGAGCTCGGCGAGGCGCGCGGCGTGGCCGTCTGCGGTCGGCGGATATCAACAAGCCTGCGCCGCTACCACACCGCCAAGTTCGAGGGCGATCCTTGGTATTGGCGACTTGGTTCTGCGTCGGTCCGCATAACCAAAGATAAGCATAGTCGACCCACGAGAGGTCCTTTCACCGTCGTGGAAGTTCTCCGACTGGCATCTTCGACTAAGGACGCCGATGGTCACATCCTCCTAATGCCCGGAACATTGAAAAGTTAAGGCGATTCTATCCCTAAGCTCTTTTCTTTTTCTGGTATAAGTCTTTACCTTTCTCCCAACCGAGCACCGGTCGCCACGTGGCGACTTCGGGGCTGCCCGTGGCGCCTGCTCAGCCGCTCGGATGGTGTCTGCATGCGGTCGGTGACCCGGCCGACCACGAGGTCTATCCCGAGCAGAACCTCTCGACCCGAGTGCTACGCCCACGCCACCTGGCTATGGTTGCCAAAGAGCACTCCGCGGAAGAAGGAAGCACCGAGTGGGATGACCTTCCGTCGATTGGGAACAATCTTCCCCACACGAACTCGGCTAACTCACGTACTCATGTGGGTCGGTGACCCGACTAGTCACAGAGTCTATCCCGAGCAGTAACCCTCTCGACCGAGCGCTCGGCCTACGCCCGGCGGCTATGGTTGCTAAGTAGCACTTTGCGGAAGAAGGAAGTGCCCGAGTGGAAAAACCCTTGGCCGATCGGGAACACTCCGAACCCCATGAGTGCGCCAGAACACCGTGATAAACAAGACTCCTATCCTCTTCGCCCTCTCAAATTGACCCGACCCACGCATAAGCGACCCGTGGTCCTTGAGGCTATGGTCGGTCAAACCCAAACGCAAAGGAGAGCAAAGAGGCAAACCGAGCTTACAATTACTTACGATCGTTTATACAGCAGTCTTTGCAAGAAAAAAAAAAAAAGGGGCTAACTTCTTTCTTCCTCTTCTTCACCGTGGCGGCCCAAGACGGAGGAGGAGGACTCGCATCTTGAAGGCGACCTCGGGCGGACGTGGTCGGGCGATCTCGAGCATGCGGCTCGACACGAGCTCGAAACTGCCGACCTCGCCGTCGGTCCGTTCGGCGATGCCGCTTACTCACCGCTGCGAGGTCGACACTGGTCATAGTGCGAGACGGTATTGACCAAAGGCGAACAAGCTCGATGCCGCGCCCGCAATCACACCGCTCCACAAGCCCGGCACTCGGGCGGTAGCGGGCAAGTGCGCTCGGGCTCGCCCACGTGCCCAAGACTTGGGCGCAGACCTCCGGCCTCCGGCGGCTTCCGCCGGCGCCCATCTCGCCCTACCATCCTCGGAGACCTCGGCCGCCAGAGCCTCGTCCCCGGCCGCGATCGCCACGTCGCGGTCTCCGCCGCGATTCCAAGCCTCCATGGCGACGCTCAGTTTTTCTCACCTCTGCGAGTTTTGGCGTCTCGGATGAGTCTCCTCACGGGTTACCCCAACCAAAGAAATCAATGGAGGAGTTGAGATACTTACTACCGCAGAGTCGATCAGCCGCCGACTTCCTCCGAGACTCTCGTAGGACGTCCTCAAAGAAGCCGGCTCCTTCCGGTCTCTGCTCGCCGACCGAGCTTGTTCGGCGCCCTCCCGGCCCGATCCCGCCCGACCGCAGATGGGTCGCCGCTTGTGCCACCCCGGCCGTGATTGGCGGGCGTCCTTGGCCTCGGTGACCTCCGCCAGGAGGATTCAAGCTCCACCACCCTTGCCCTCAAGGCCTCGGCCCCTGGCGCTCGTCGTAGAAGGGCCTTTGAGGCCTCCTCCACTCTAGGCGGAGTTTTTTCGCCTCCGTCCGCCCAATGTTCAAAGCCTCTTGGGCAAGACGAAACTCAAGCCGCAGCCGACCACTTTCTTCCACTGCGGCCGCCCGCTGAGCATCCGAGCGACGAAGGAGCCCGGCCTGGCGCTCGGAACGGGCCCGCAAATGCTGCACAACACAGACATTTCACAACCGCGTAGCATATCGAGTTACAAAGCACGACTCCTTCGCTCAGCTTACCAAACTTACGGGTTGAATCCCCCCGACCATCACCTCCAGCGCCCTGCTGGAAGACTCTAAGGCTAGGGTCAGACCCTTATGGATCAGCCCTATCTCCTCCTCCGCAACCGTGGCGCCCTGCCGAAGGGCAGCCCACTCTCGCTCCTCGGCCGGGTCCATGGATCCCGGCCCTGGGGCCACATCCGGCAGCAGACCTTCGCCTGTCTGCTCGGAGGGAGCGGCGCCCGACCAGAGCGCCATGGCCAGGGGCGATGAAGTCGGCCTCGGAGCCCTTGGGGCGAGGGTCTCGACGCCTCGCATCGCGCCGCCCGACGCCGGCGCGGCCGCCGGGCTACCGCCGACCCTCAAGAAGACTATCTCGACCGGCACCGCCGGTGGAGTCGCGGTCGCTTCCACCTCTTCCGCCCGCTTCGATCGGGCGCAATAGCAATGGCGTCGCCGTCCCCTCCTCCTGGGAAGACCCTCGCGCCGGCCGGGCCCCGGGCGAAGGCAGCGGAGCTCTTCGCCGGCCTCGATCTCCTCCAAAGGAGGGCGCGCCCACTGATCGCGTGCTCCATAGCGCCGACCGATCGGTACCACCAGAGCCGCCGTGACCGCCACTTGAGAAGTGGTGCGGCAGACGCCCACCGCCACGCCTGTAGGCGCCTGACGTCCACGATATTTAAAAGTCGCCGAGCGGCTTTGCTACAAAAATGTTCCAACAGAAGGAAGAAATACTTATCGAGCGGAGCGGTCGCGCGCGCGCGCTCTCTTCGTCGGCCCCCACCAAGGGGCGGTCGGTGGCCGCTTCCGGTTACCACCGGTCGGGCGCGTCGACAATCGCGCCGATGATGACGCCCTTCGCTGAGGGACGCGCGCCGGGGCTTTGTCGCCAACTCTCGAGCCACCACTCACCGGAGGGTCGGGAAGGAATGCTTGCTGTAGTCGGGAAGCTCCCCACTATCGCAGAAGTCGCCCCACCACGGTGGACTCCGACACGTCCTCGCCGCGTGCCTTGCCGCGCGCTCCTTTCGCTTCTTCTTCCTCCTCTCCTCCTTACGCCTTTTGGGAATCGGCCTCGGCGGTCGCCCGAGAGGCCGCCTCGCTTTCTTTCTCCCGGGCGCGGTGCCCGGAGGACATGCCCGCGAGCCCCTAGAGGATACAAAACGACCGATCAGTCGACGCTAAGAGCGAAGAAGAAAGAAGCGTAAAGAAAATCCCACAAACTCACCAGATTTGGGATGAGCCGACGAGAAGGCCGGGTGGCGCCGCGCCACCGTGGCGCTCCTCCGATAATCGCCGCCACCCGGGCCTCCACCTCGGACGCGCCAACTCGGCCACCTCCATCCTTGCCCGGTCGGATGGCCCTCATCTTGGAACATGGGGTGCGGCTTGAGCGCGAGGGGTCGCACGCGCATCCTCATGAAGGCGCACGACAACATCCCGGGCGGCCCCGTTTCCTCGAGCCCCGATCTCTCCACGATCGGGGCCACCTTGTTCTTTTCCTCTTCTCGGCGCCCAGTCCATTGCTCCATCTGACAGGAGCTCGCCGTAAAAGCACGGGCGATGTTTTCAACGTCCGGACATAGATCCATTCGAGCGCCATCCCTTGTTAGAGGCGCAGCTTGATGTCCAGTACTCGGAGCTCTACCGCTCAAGCCGAGGGCAGTGCCGCCCATGGGCGCGTCGCGTCGGCGACACTGTCTTTCCAAAGCCTCTTTGGAAGAAGTGCGCCACAGCGCCAATGCGCTCAATCCCTAAGAAGGCCTCGCATGTGGTAATGAAAATGGCGATGTGAAGGACCCGTTAGGGTTGAGGTGGTGCACCTCCACCTTGTAATGGAAAAGAAGCCCTCGGACGAAAGGGTGGAGCGGCAGGCGGCCGCGCTCAAAAACGAGGCGGGACCACAACCTCGTCGCTCACTGCGCCGGATAACGGCCCCTGTCGGCACTCTCCAGCCAGAGGTGCCCTGCGCCGGGAGGAAGCCCTTCTTCACTAGGCCGAGCGCGCGACTCTCCTGTGCGGAGCACTCCGTCCACGACATCTTCGCGGGGAAGCGACGGAAAGGTGAGAAGAAGAGGGGCTGAGGTTTCCTTCTCTGGCTCTCTGGCGTTTTTCTTGCTTTAGGACGGAGACGAAGAAGGCGAAAGCGTGGCTACCGAGGCACCCCAACAACGTATTTATAGGAGGCGAAGCTGACGCCGACCGAACGGACGCCTCGAACGAACCGTCGCGCCCGCCTCGTGCATCACGCCGGCCCGTAACTCCCGATTTCCAATTCCACTCCGCATTTAATCCTGTCGCGTCAGGTTGCAGAGTCATAAAGACGCCGCCCCCGAACAGCGTGTCCCGTTACCTCTTGGTCTCCGCCTTTTGGCCGGGACGGTTGTTCCGGCGCGCGCGAGGCCCATGGGCGCTGCGGTCCCAAGATGGCAAAAAGCTTTGTGGCTTGCGCCGGGGGCCCACCAAAGTCGGGTTCAAAAGGCCTAACCCACCGGATGGGCGTAGGCCGCCCAATAAACTTGAGCGAGGGCAAGCACGAGGTGAGCCCCACGGTGAGTCCGGTTGGGTCTACCGACGACCCATCACCTCTACTCACGTCCGAGACCATACTTCACACTCTCCGGGAGCTCATCGATGAGCGACACCACCGTGCTCTGGTCGGGTGGTGACGACCCGTGGTCCATACTGATTGAGTAAAGAAAGGTTTCTTATGGGTCGCCCACGGCAGGGCGGGACACCTACTGGGACCGTCCACTCGGAAGGGTCCCCTTGGCGGACCTCCCAGACCCACGGACTACCCGTTACTAGCTCCAAGAGCACGGCGCTCAAACCAACGCAGTAAACGCGCCGCTCACCCTCCAGTCCCACACCGCGGATGGGGTAAACTTGTGGGATAGACGGCAGCTACTCCTCGCAGCTTCCTCACGGACGGGGACTCGGATGGATACCCGCGCCCGCCTACGACGTTAAACGAGCACTCGGACACCGGAACCTCGCGGAGGCATCCGGCCGCCCTGCCGACCAAGGCACTCGGACATCGGAACCTCGCGGAGGCATCCGGCCGTCCCTGCCGACTAAGGCGGCGGCCGGCACGACGTTAAGCGAGCACTCGGACACCGGAACCTCGCGGAGGCATCCGGCCGTCCTTGCCGACCAAGGCACTCGGACACCGGAACCTCGCGGAGGCATCCGGCCGCCCTGCCGACCAAGGCACTCGGACATCGGAACCTCGCGGAGGCATCCGGCCGCCCTGCCGACCAAGGCACATGGGCATCGTAACCTCGCGGAGGCATCCGGCCGTCCTTGCCGACCAAGGCACTCGGACATCGGAACCTCGCGGAGGCATCCGGCCGCCCTGCCGACTAAGGCGCGCCCAGCTACGACGTTAACGAGCACTCGGACACCGGAACCTCGCGGAGGCATCCGGCCGCCCTTGCCGACCAAGGCACTCGGACATCGGAACCTCGCGGAGGCATCCGGCCGCCCTGCCGACTAAGGCGGCGCCGGCCACGACGTTAAGCGAGCACTCGGACACCGGAACCTCGCGGAGGCATCCGGTCGCCTTGCCGACCAAGGCACTCGGGCACTAAAACTTCCAAGGCACCCGCCATCCTTGCCGACCAAGGCACCGACTAGCTACGGCGCGCAAACGAGCGCAAAGGAAGATTTCTTGAGGAACAAACCGCGAGTTCGCACGTCCGACCACTCGAAACCGATCGCCGAACTTTCTAGCGCCGAGTGATCAAAGCGTAACAAGCGAAGCTAACTCCATCATGAAGTCATTCATAGAGAAAAAAGGATTTCATTAAAAGCGGCGAGCTCAAAACTTTACACCACTTTACATGAGGCACACGCAAGACTCTCTATCTACACCTGGACTCCTAAAAACTCCCTACGATAACGCCGACGGTAGGCCCTTGCTCGGCCGACGGACCTTGGACTTGGGGTCGGTGAACCCGAGGTCGTTGGAGATGACTATTTGGTAGGCCCTTGCTCGATCGTCAAGGTGAAGCCACACCGCGGAATGGCATGCCGCTGCTGCTGCTCAGTGCGACATCGACGCTGTCGCGCTTATCGCAATCGGCGCCCTCGCGCCATTGCCTCTAGGAGGGCCCCTTGCCACTCCAAGCCTGGATCGCTGCTGAAGTAGCGCGTCAACGGCAGCAACGTCGCGAGCTACTTCTTCTCTCTTTGGGAGTTCGGCTATCGCCTGATCATATTCAACCCAAAGCTCGTTCAAAGGGTCTTCCTCTTCCACCACGATGTCATCACCGAAACTGAAGACTAAAGGGTGTCTTGAACACATTTCAAGAAGGAAAGGAGTCTCGTCTAAGAGTCCGCGCCGAGCAACCCGTGGCGCCCTTATATACCCATTCAAGGAAGATCAAACGACTCAGAATAAATGCCGCCAGAGAAAGCGGTTACCACCACCGGAACCCGAAGCGGTCAAGAAGACGAACGAGCAAAAACACACCTAGCCGTGCGCGGCGCGCACAACAAAGCAATTAAGAGGCTCCCGGCGGTTCGCATACCTCAGGAACGTAATCCCGGGCAGACGTCGGATGCGTTGGGGGCACGCCCGGCAAAAACTGGTAGGCCCCGTTGGCCCACCTAGTTGAACGGATCCAGTCAAGCTCAACCCCAACCGAGTCCGCGAACTCGATTGGAGGTTCGGGGCTCTTGGCGAATACTCATAAAACAGGTGCACCAACGCCCAATTGCAACAAGCAAAGCCCAGAGCGGCAAGCGGCGGCCTCGAATACGGCCCAGCTTAAACAGCCGTCCCTACCGCTACCCAAATGCCTACGAGACCATTCAGGAGACCATTCCCGACCGGTCCCGACTCCGACTCAAAGAGGTTCCCGACCCCCGCGGGGGCGGGATCCCCGACCGACTTCAAACAGGTTCCCGACCCCGCAGCGGATCGGATCCCCGACCGACTTCGGCGAGGTTCCCGACCCGCGTGGGGACGGATCCCGCGACCGACTTCGAGCCGCGTGCCACGATCGAGTCCCGTGTCAACCTAAGGCCACATGCCCCACGAACGGTCATTAGCGGATCGAGCGAGGCGGTGGTCCTTCCCAAGACGCTTTGATAGCCGCTGAAGCCACGCGTCTCTGTCCCATCAACCACCACCCACAGTGCAAGGACACGCTCTCTCCCGAGGCAACTCCAACGTCACACGCGACTACGTCAACACCCACATGGATCACAGAGAGCAGCTACGCCACTTCCCGGAGGATTACCTAACCGCTCTGACCAGCTAGACCACCGACCCAAAGATAGGCATAGGCTCAGCGGCGACGATCGCGAGCAAGCGACCGATCGTGAACGATTAGCCGACGGCGGGCAAGACCAAGCCCTAGAAGTAGCTCGCTGGCACTTCGCCAATTCTCGATGTAACCTGCCCCTTCGTATTGAATAAAAGGAGGCAGGAACCTCCTAACAGGGCAGCGAGTAAGAGCTACAAGAGAGCTTCTTCCTCTTCTTCTTTTTCTTCTCCTTCTGAGAGCTAAGTTTAGATCATTCTAGTGTTGAGGCTCCACCTCTCGCTTGTAAAAAACTTCGGTGCGATCCGCTTTTGATGAATACAACACCAACGCACGAACCTGGAGTAGGGACCTTCGGCCCGAACCAGTATACATCTTGGACTCCAGGGTCTAACCATTCAGGGAGCGGGAACGCGCAGCCCCTTAGACTTACAAATTTACTTACCGGCGCTCGAAACGCCTACACTAGTGTCGAGCGGTGGAGGGCTAACAGAGGGAGGATGCCGCATCGGGGGAAGGTCCATGCAACTGGGATCGGACGCAGACTGACGTGCGGGTGCGGGTGCTAGGTTTGGGGAGACGGGCGAGAGGAGGCGGGGGGGAGGCGGAGGGAGATCAACGGGGGGAGGCGGGTGCTAGGGTTTGGGGAGGACGGGTGTTTAGGGTGGGGAGGATGGGGGTTTAGGGTGCGCAGGACTTAGCCAAGGAGCGAGGGTTTAGGGTGCGCGGCTGCCCGCAGGACTTAAGCAAAGGAGAACCTGTTTTATTTTTTGGCGCAATGAGAGGCGGGAGAAGGCCCATCCCAGACGGTTCAAGCCTAGAACCGTCTGGGGTGAGCCAGTTTTATTTTTTTTGGCGCGATGAGAGGCGGGAAAAGGCCCATCCCAGACGGTTATGGGCTTGAACCGTCTGGGATGAACATCCCAGACGGTTCAAGCCCATAACCGTCTGGGATGAGTCAGTTTTATTTTTATTAATTATAATACATACATACATCTCATTAATTATAATACATACATCTCATTAATTTTAATCAATACATTTCATTAATTATAATACAAACATACATCTCATTAATTATAATTCAAACATAGATCTCATTAATCTAGGTGACCTTCAACCTTCTGCTACTTCACCTGCCATTTCACATAAGTGCATGCTTAGTACTGCTACAAGTGCTAAATGACAGCAAAAAAATATCAATTCAGAAATAGTGATTAAGGCCAGGTGATTTCCTACTGGCCGAGGGTGCGAACACGCTCGAGTCAGTCTAGCTGGGTGGAGATGTAGATGGTACGGATTCGGGTAAAGCTATGTACTCTGGCAAGTCATGTGTCTAATAAAACCTGAGAACCAGGTATAACACAATAGGCCTAGAGTTACGTGGGTAAAATGGTACCATCTCTGCAGAGGCCTACACGAGGCTATAGTATGAGACACGAGTGGCTAGTAGCTTTGTATAACTAAATTTGTCTTTTCCAACCAAAACCCTATTTTAAAAATCTTGAGAATTAAGATGAGACTTGGTGATTCCATAGATGCCTTATGCATGACAAACCACTTTGTAATTGATGCTTGTTGAGTACGAATACGAAAGTACTCGTTCTTGCTATTAATTCCCCTGTATAGAGATGACGAACGAAGACAGGAGGACTCAGTACCACCTCAACCGTAGGAGCAAATCACTCCACAAGCCTAACCTTTAAGGTTGTTAAGAGCGAAATAAAGGTTGTCCTAACTCTCTGCCACATCATTCTGATTAGAGGCATTACTTGAAAAAGTGTCGCTTTATCGGGTAATAATCCTTAAGCTGATGTCATTACCACAATGGTGATGGCATGGCCGTCACAACCCCGGATGCTTATTAAAATAGAGCCGTGTGCTTCCCAGCTTAATCTTGTTCCCGGAATTTGACTACATTGGCCTTATCTTAATTATGCTCGGCGGCTGATGCGGCCAGTGGTGCTCTCCAGCATGATGCAGCATTAGTCGGCCGATTTTTGGCGCGTGGCTGAATTCGGGCAGCACCAGTCTCAGACTTCTTGATTACGAGAGCATCAGATCAGAACAATTTGGGGGCAAATAGAACAGCATCCGATATTATTGTGCCTGGTGTACTAGGTGCGCATGGTTGAATTAATTTCCTTTTTTTAAAGGAAATTTCGAATCACACCAGATACCGCTTGTTAGGCACATTCGACATTTGCAAGGGCACACGAATTTTGAGACAGGCTAACACGCCAAATCAGCACGTAGCATTTGGACTCGGCAGAACATTGAACAACACTTGGCATCAGGAACCGATAGGATCAAAGAGGTGAAAAGGTGGGAGGCATTCAGCGCACGCGCACCTGACAGTGATACCGGGAGAACTAATTACACATGTAAGCCAGTCAGGGGTGTTACACCTATCTAAATTTCCACGCAAAATAATCATGAGAAAATGGAAAAAGAGTTTCGGTTTAGTGGGTCCAAAAGGCCTAACTACATACACAGATTACCACCAATGGGCGATGGCCGCAGCTTCACTCATTGCCCAATTTTAAGGACCCATCCTTTATAAGCTTCATGCTAAGGCTGTTGAATCTTCCTCTGGAATAATGCCGTGATGCCTTTCTCCAATCTGTGCCGGTCTTCATCATTGCTACGAATTCTTCATAGCTAATCTTGCCATCCTGCAGATGCAAACAAAGCAGATATTTACTTAGACAAAGTAAGAACCAAAGTAATGGTTGCTCTAGATAAAACAGAATCATCACCCTATCAGTGTCGACTTCTTGCAATATGTCATTCACCACCTCCATGCTATCAGCTGCTCCATCGTCCGCTAAAGCCTCTCGAAGCTCCTCAGGCTCAATGTAACCATTGCCATCCTTGTCAAAAAATAGGAAGGCCCGCCGAAGGTGCTCCTCATTTGCCATCCTTTGCAAATGAAGAGAGACAGCCAAAAATTCGCCATAATCAAGTGTTCCCTTACCATTTGTATCCACCTGCTTGCCAACCACAGGGTGATCAATAAAATATGTGCACATAGTATACCAAACATACTAATCAGATCTAAGTTAATCCACAGTTGCAAATTCAGCAATCTATCCCTCTTGTATCTCACTACCGACCTCCCTGTGTTAGATTTTTTTTTGGCATTGTGTTACATAGTTATATTAATACAACCATCAAGTATACAAGACATAACCCCTCACATGATGCTATTGACCATCTGGATGAATCTTCAATCTCAATCCACCAAAGAAAATTAAAAACTTAAACGATGGCATTTAAGTTAGGCCCCAAAAAAATAAGAACGGTTCAATGATAGGAGAAGAAATATTGATGAAGGTAAGTCATTACCAAGGTGAACATCAAAGAGAGATGCAATAGCTTCTTTTAAACAAGACAAGAAGTGAGTAGACCGCCCTGTTACTTCACGAGGCAACTACATTTCAGCACGCAAATGGTGCAAAGCAAAACTATTTCAATTACTGAAATGAGAATACAAAGATATTATCTCAGCAAACGATCATATGATCAAACCATCCATGCTTGTCACCTAGTTCTGCAGTCTACTAGTATTCAATACACTAAACTCCTTTACCCAGGCAACAACATTACTATATTGTTGGTTTATGGAATAGGGGAAATACTAGAGGACAACGTAGAAAAACTCATGCACATCAATGATTCCCTCCCTAGCTTTTGTCAGCAAGAAGGAACAAGTTACATGAACCTAGGCCAAGTGTTGAGATAGAATAAAAATCCGTTGGGAATTCCCAATGACTCAATGTTATACTGTAAAGGAATGTCAAATACATCAACATATATAGTGAGTCTAAAATACAAAGGAAACTAAGGAACTAAGTCAAGTAATGCACCAAACTTTTAGCAGGTAAGTACATGTTAAACAATAAGTTACATCTAAAAAGAGCAACTGAAGAAAGGAACATGGACAAGCAAAACCACTGATCTGATGGAAAGGCTGATGAAAGTGGTGGAGAATTTAGCTGTGGCGTTGAGGTCACGAGTTTGAGCCCCATCTCCTACCATAATTTAAAAAATGTGTAGTTCCTCCTACGCATCCCTTATTTTTTAAATTGCTGATCTTATTGAATGAACTGGGCCATATTTGGTCTGTCACGGCTCTGGAGGGCTTCGATAATGTCTTCTATCGACGACGGCAAGCGGTCCCAGCACAAGGAAAGGACCGGAATAAGGAAACAACGGCTAGCACCCAGCACGGCAATAAGCAACCGCAGGATCCTGGCGTCTTGGCATGAGGCGTGTTAGGCAGGGTAGTTATTAGTTAGTCAATAATATCAATTGTTACCTTATCATAAGATAGTTAAGATTTTATTGTTAGGGCTTTTTCATCTATAAGTATCAAGAACATCAATGAAAACGGCATGAACTATTTGCCACAATCTCGGCCTGGCGGTGCCTTCCGATTAACAAGGCCGGTAGCTCCGTTCGCTTGTATCCCGTCAAATCGCCGCAACAGCCTCGACATCCACCACCCTACGTGCCGGTCGCCGACCTAGTACGCGTCTGTATAACCAAGCACACAACATGGTCTGACTAAGGTATGTTTGCGTCAGATGGACACTACCATGGAGTATGAGAGTGTACGGCCTACTGCAAAATGACTAACAGTTGTCCCAGTAACATCTGAACCAGTGGCGAATCCAGGATAAAAATAGAGGGTGGGCTTAAAAAATTAGGTTAAATTGAGATAAACATGTTAAACAACTTGTGTTGTATTCTCATTGGTTCGAGTGCTACTACTTGTAGTTCATTATTTGAGAAATACTTGTGCAACATTCGCTTGTTAAACTTTTTGAAATTTATAAACAAGTTAACACCAATCAATGCAACTTTCGCTTGTTAAACTTTTGGAAATCTATAAACAAGTTAACACCAATCAATCAAATAAATTGGCTATTGTCTCTTTCAACCCACTGACGTATTTACAATTGATAAAAAAATCATGAGCAGTGTTTCAACGCTTTCCTTTCCAATACAAGTTGTACAAATCTTGAAGTAAGCGAAAGGGTAAGTAATTACCATCTACCTTTCATTCATACTTTAATATTTCTGTATCTGTCAAAATGAAAAGCATTGAAGCACCTCTTAAAAATCATATATTAGAAGAAGGGCTCACTTTGTCTATTTGTTGTCATGGTCAGTCCACTCAGTCGGTTAGACACTCGCCAACTCACACTACACCACCTTCACAATCAGCTCATCATCGCCGCAATGAGTTGCCCGTTGCCACACACCCGTGCCCTTGCCAGCTCCCCGACATTCACTCGACGTCCTCGCCGTGCCCTTACAATCACCGAGTCCCGACAACGTGCATCAAGTGTCCCCTACTTGATGAGCTGCCATATCCTCGCAAAGAAGAGATGTCGAGTCACCTCTCTTTCTCTCTCTCTCTCTCTCTCTCTCTCTCTAGTCTCTACATGCATTGAGGGTTCAAGTACAATTTTGCATACAGCAAGTGAAGTTACCTATTACAAAATTAGGTATTTAACATGCAGCGGCCCATGAAGCCACGTGGTCTAAAAAGTAGCTCACCACCTAGCAAAGTTTCTTCTTCCTCTAGACGTGCCTAAGTGCATGTATATTCGCTACTGTTATGCCAAAAAATAAGCGTCGCTACTAAAGAGGGTACATAGAATCTAGCGACCGGAGGGTGGGCTCGAGCCCAACCGAGCCCACCCGTTGGATACGCCACTGATCTGAACCACATTAATCACTGCAGGACGATGTAGTATTCAATATTGAAAATTTATGAAATGGAGAATGGCAATGGAAAATGAATTTGACTTGAGAGGGCAAGGACTCCTGAGGCACTAGGAGAAGGATATGACAGTTGGTTCAATAGGTTTTAGGTGATATTTTCTTCATCTATGTTGCTCTTCGCTGTATCATATCTTTTGATACCATTTCTCCGAAGTCCCAACAGGTGGTTTGTTAACCACCTATGGAGCTTCTCAAGAAAATATTGAACTCCTGTTTAGTTGTTTTCTTAATAAAAACAGGGATTAAACTTTAATTCTTTGAAATGCTTACAGCTTCAATAAGCATCTGCACTTCTGATTCCGCAAGATGAGAGCCGAATTTTGCTATTCCACTCTTCAGTTCTTCATAAGAGACAATGCCATCATTATCAGTATCCATTGTCTTGAACATCTCCTTTATGTCCTCAACTTCCTCAGCAGACAAATGATCAGCAATGACCTAGTCAAAAATCATACACCAGTTTGTCAGTCAACTGTAAATTGCCATGGCAGAAACTTGAGAAAAAATTGAGCATCAGGCCAGGATGAAAATGTTAAACGAGCAAGGTACATACCCTTAGAGCTCTTCTTTTGAATCTGTTCATCCTAGAAAATTGTTTGAGCCTTGACTTCACAATATCTCCAAGAGGAACATTTGGGGCTTTCTTAGCATTTTGAAGCCAAGGATGCTCTGCAATATAAAAAATGATGTCAAGATTCCTTAGAGAGAAGGAACAAAAGAGAAGTTACTTATACCGTATTACTAAAACTAAGGGAAAAAGTAGATTAATAAGAATTCAGAAATATTGTCAAAAAAGACAAGATTGATGCTTAAGCAGAACTTGCTACATTGAAAAACAATATGAGCCCTCAGGTAACATCAAGCTATAAAGTGGACCACCATTTTGATTCAAAACATTTCTAGACAGTTATAGCACAAACATCTATTATAAATAAAAGTAGATGACAGAAGCTTTACAACTGCTAAGAAAAAAGAAAAATAAGCTAGAAATTCTAAAAAAGAAAAACATATAGCCATTAATCTGGTAGACCCTCATTAAAGTCGAATTATATGGGCCATTGGTTGTGATTGTTAGAGGAGAAATAAGCAAGAAATTCTCACAAAAAACAAAACATCTAGCCCTTAATCTGGTGGACCCTAATTGAATTAGAACCATGATGGCCCTCGGATAGAATTACTTAAAGATATATGTTACTTTGTAATTTAAAAACAAAGAAGAAAATAATCCTTTCTTGTGTACATCAAGGATACATGATTAACAAAAACCAAAGCATAACATTGGGAAAATCTACATGGTACGGGAGGGAAAAAAACAGTGAAGGTTTCCTTGAAAAAACATATAGGACAAGTCTTACCACCAATTTAAATAAAAGTCATACTCATCTACTGTTTACATAGTATGAAAAGAGCTCAATATTTCGAAGGATACAATGATCTTATCCTATCCATCTATCTATATGATATGATAATTAAAAACAACTGCTTGTTGCGCCGGCTATAGGAGAGGCTGTTGGAAATATGCCCAAGAGGCCAATCATGAAGATGATTACCTTGTATTTATGCTTATGTTGTTCTTTTAATAATGTCATATTATAGATCATCAAGTATATGACTTGACCGTGAAACTCTGTAATTTAATTATGACATATTATAAATTTTCCATTGTTTATTTATTGGTTGGGACACCAATAATATTTATTCAAAACAAACACATGAATTGTTTGAAAGTCATGTTTTACAAATTATGAGTATGTGATACAATTTAATCATGTGAATGCATGTAAGTGTACATGCTATTGGACTGACCCACTTATGAAACACCTTTTAAGGATTTAATTAGTGTCATAAGCTGTTTCATACAATGATAATAATTGATCCTTAGACCTGAGATCAACATAGTTTCCTACATGAGGATGGTATGCTTTGATGTTGTCTATCATTGTCCGTAACTAGATAGTCATAAGGACAACACTCAGGTATGCCTTGAATCATGCAGAGGGAAGTGTATGATCAAGATGGAATTTGTCCTCGTACTGAGGGAATGATATCAATCGGTCACTCGATGAAATAGACTAAAGAATCTGCATGGCCATGCCCGAGCGATTAAAAGTGTTAATCGATCGATCTTGTTAGTCTACTTCAGAGAATCGAGAAAATCGGTTTAACAGTGCAAGGATGACACACCTCAATCTTGAGTTAAACAATGATATCAAAGTGACAAAGGGACCGACGTGTATTCATTGAAGGTTTGTCAGATAAATGACATTCATGCAATTTGGGTGGTCGTAATGTTCTGCTAGGAGCCGCTTGCGACTAATGAATCGAAAAAGGAGTTTTTCGATTTATTGCCAACATAGCATAAACCTGAAGGGTCACACACTAGAATAGGCTTAAGACAGATTTATGAAATCTTCTCTCGTGACATACGTATCAACGCGATTGAATATGATATCTGGTTGTTTACAAAAAGGGCTGCGAATCCGTGTGCAAAACATGATTTTTGCGCAGAAAACACTGTAGCAGCACTGAAAAACAATATAGCTTGTCAATAGGTACTGTAACAACCGACATGTGAACAGTGCCAGGCGATGGCACTGTAACACCCCGACATACGAACAGTGCCAGGGGGATGGCACTGTAACAAACAGACATACGAACTGTGACAGGTGCTGGAACCGTAGCGACTGACATGAACATCCCCAGGTGTCGGATACTGTAGCAGTTGGTTTTGCTACAGTGTCTTGTTATAGATTCGGGGTTCTAGGTTCAGAAAATTAATAAAAAATCGAGAGGAAAAAAAGGTGAAAAAGTTTCACCTAAAGCAAATAAAAGGTTATAAGAGTCGTATTGTGCAGTACTAGCATACCGACATACGGTGTTGTCCGCCTGTTCGTGTGGATACCTGAAGGTCGTGGTTGCTACTGCCACGAAGATCCGACCTATCCATTTCCGCTGCTACGTCCAGGCGTTGAAGCTGTGTACTTCGCTGAGAGCTTCTGCAAAAGTTTTGTATTTGCGCTCTTAGGACCACGGTACGCATTTATTGCTTTTGGTATTTTCTAAATATTAGTTCTAATGCATGTGATCGGTCCGGGAAGGGGATAAATTTTTGAAATTTACTGCGTCTTTCCACCCCAATTTCCCAACAGGGGTATCAGAGCAGATCGTATTGCATTAATTCTGGATTTGCTTCACGTGTATGAGATATACGTGCTTTATGTTATATGTTGATGTGATCAACATCTTTCAAATAACGAAAAATCTTTTGTTAGCTTGATCTGATCATGCTGATTCATTGATTTAATCATTTTGGCTTCTCTAGATATATAAGATGTTATACATGTTTACTTTTGTTCATGTTTTTTATGATGTTCATTTGAGAATTGCCATGGTTGCTATGTTAATAGCATTTGCTTTGGTTAGTAACGTACTAATCATATTGGTCCCTAATTAAAACTGAGTTATGATGATGTCTTACCAATTCTGTCCACTGTCAAGATTTCGATCGTTAGTTGATGGGCTTGCCAAAGCAAGGTATCACTAACTATCTTAATAAGACAGATGTAAGTGTCGAACACTTACGGGCTTAGGAGTTGGTTTAACTTAGCAGGGCTATCAAATGGTTTTGGGCCCTGAGCATCAAGTTAATAGATTTACCATGAGATGTTTTCTATCAACCAAGAGTTACATGAGATGTAATTAGCAAAGTGTTTGCTAACCTAAATAGCCTTGTTCCGAGCATTGATGCCAAAACTCATTCGGGCATTGTGAAATATAGATCTTGGACGTGCTATTCGCTTTTGGGACACTCTTTTGAAATGTACAGCAGATTTTGCTTTCATATGATGAATATTATAAGCATAAATATGTTTCTTACATACTTTTGCATATTTTATCTGTTGTAGATAATTGCGAATAGTTCATCATCCAGTTTCACATTGCGATCTGTCCTTGAGAAAGAAAAATTGAACACAACCAATTTTCTTGATTGGATCCGCAATTTGAGAATTGTTCTCAAACAGGAAAGAAAGGAATATGTCCTAGAGAATCATGTTCCTCCTGTACCAGCTCACGGTGCTTCTCGTGCTAAAAAGGATGCTTACAAGAAGCATGTTGACGATGCACTTGATGCCACATGCCTCATGTTAGCCAATATGGACTCATATCTTCACAAGCAATTTGAGAACATGGGGGCATACGACATGGTCATGGACCTGAAAATTTTGTTTCATGCGCAGGGACGTGTTGAAAGATATGAGACAACAAAAGCATTACATGAATGCAAAATAGCTGAGGAGACCTCAGTTAGTGCTCATGTGATCAAGATGATTGGTTACATTGAGAACTTGAAAAGGTTAGGCTTTCCATTGAACCGAGACTTGGCTATGGATACAATTCTCTATTCTTTGCCACCATGTTACGATCAGTTCATTATGAACTACAATATGAATGGCTTGGAAAAGTCGCTCACTGAATTGCATGGGATGCTAAAAACAGCTGAGCAAAACATCCAAAAAAGACATCAGATGTCTTCATGGTACAGAAAGAAAAAAAACTTCAAAATGAAGGAAAAGAGAAAAGCTAAAGGCAATGGTTTTACTAAAACTGAGAGTTCTAGTAATAATTATAAGCCTAAGAAGTCAAAATCTAGCCCTACTTCTGAAGCAACCCGCTTCCATTGCGAGATTGGCCACTGGAAGAGAAACTGTAAGAAATACCTGGAAGATCTGAAAAAGAATGGAAGTTCGACTTCCACTTCAGGTATTTATATAATATAGAAGTTAACATGGCTATTTCTCCTTTAAATGTATGGGTATTAGATACTGGTGCAGTAGTAGAAAGTTGGCAAAGGGTGAAGTTCAACTTCGCGTCGGTAATGGGGCAA
Source organism: Otatea glauca (assembly GCA_036346275.1). Classification (NCBI taxonomy): domain Eukaryota; kingdom Viridiplantae; phylum Streptophyta; class Magnoliopsida; order Poales; family Poaceae; genus Otatea; species Otatea glauca. The sequence continues at coordinate 75,295,149 of CM070711.1, forward strand.
GAGTTGTAGTTATAGCCGTAAGAATTTATATGTTAACTTTGCCTTCTGGTTTGATTCTAGAATTAAGTAATTGTTACTTTGTACTTGCCATAAATAAAAATATTATCTCAATTTCATGTTTGGATATGAAAAATTATGAGTTCAGAATAAATGACAAGTGTCGTTTGTTTTATTTGAACAATGTATTCTATAGCAGAGCTTCATTATTGAATGGGATGTACTATCTAGACCTTCAAATACCGATCTATAACATATCTACCAAGAAAATAAGAGTTAATGATTTGAATCCTACCTTTATTTGGCACTGTTGCTTAGGTCATATAAATGAGAAACGCATTTTGAAGCTCCATAAAAATGGACTTCTTGATTCATTTGATTTTGAATCATATGATACATGCAAATCTTGTTTATTGGGACAAATGACCAAAGTGTCTTTTACCAGTGTAGGTGAAAGAGCAAATGACTTATTAGCACTTGTGCATACGGATGTATGTGGACCAATGAGTGCAGTGGTTAGAGGTGGCTTTCAGTATTTCGTTACATTTAATGATGACTTTAGTAGATATGGCTATGTCTATTTGATGAGACATAAGGCTAAAACCTTTGAAAATTTCAAAGAATTTCAGAACGAAGTACAAAATCAACTTGGCAAGAAGATTAAAACTTTGTGATCAGATCGTGAAGGAGAATATCTAAGCCATGAGTTTGGTAATCATCTCAAAGATTGTGGAATCATTCCACAAATGACTCCGCCAGGAACGCCACAACATAATGGCGTTTTTGAACGAAGAAATTGAACTCTATTGGACATGGTTTGATCAATGATGAGCCAAGCGGATCTTTCAATAAATTTCTGGGGATATGCTCTAGAAACACAGGGAAGGCAAGAAAAGATTGCATGTATCAAACCCCTGAGCGCTCATATTAGATTTACACAGCGAACTAACATATCTTAGTCTTTGAACACAGTACGTGTGTTCATGTGTTTACTGGAACTCAAAGATGTAGTACATGAAAACAAAATTGAATTACTTCAGATACATAAATGTTTACTAAATAGTTAAAGTAACCAAGTTGAGTCGAGTCAACATAGGACACATAAATGTTTACCTTGAAAATAACACCCTAAATACCAAGTACACAAAATCAACAACAATGGAGAGAAACGAAACAAGCGCAGAGGCAACACAGTGAAAGCCAAATAACAAAACTGCCAAAAAAAACCTCAAATGAATGTATAGCTTAGCACGTTGTTAAATTATAATAATTTTTCCCTTTTAGGGGAAAGTGAAAAACCAAGACTAGCTTAACATGCCATTGAATTCGAATAGTTAACTGCCAAAAAAAACCTCAAATACATGTATAGCTTAGCACGTTGTTAAATTATAATAGTTTTTTTTCTTTTAGGGGAGAAGTGAAAAACCAGGAGTAGCTTAACATGTCATTGAATTGGAATAGTTACATCTCAGAGTAAATATTTCAAAATGGATCCTGGTGAACAATTAATCCAAGTGTCACCACCTAAACAGACCAAATTCCACCTAATGTACAACCTAAATATCATTTAGAGCAAAAAATGGTAGACTTTCCCCATTAGACAACAATTTAATTTATGCATGGCTATTGGCTAGTGACCACCTCAAAAAATAGAAAACTAGTCAGATCAAATCAGACTACATCACAATGCTATATTGTTGGAAGGGACAGGAAAGAAAATGAGTGGAGTTTTATGCATCGGAAATTAACGACTGCTGAACAGGACAATTTCTGGAGGGAAGTAAGCAAGTAGCATATCAGTGTGCCTGATTTTTTGGCACATGTAACATACCGAGAACCTGCTTTGCGGTTAGCCTGAGCTTTGGATCAGGTTCCAACATATGTCGAACTAAATCTTTAGCATTTTCTGAAACATTGGGCCAGGGTTCCCGCTTAAAATCGATATTTCCACGAAGAATAGATTGTGCAACCCCTTGTTCGGTCTCTGCAATTTTTCCAAGTACGGTTTCGTGAAGAAGAGGGTAAAGCTAATGACAAGGAAGATTTCAAAAAAATATATATTATATACCAGCCCAAAATGGAGGAACTCCACATAATAGAATATACAAGATAACCCCTGCACTCCAGATGTCTATTTCCGGTCCATAGCTTCTCTTCAATACTTCGGGAGCCATGTAATAAGGGCTTCCAACAATTTCTGAAAACTTTTCACCTAAAAAATAGAAGAATTGCGTAAGAAAGGGCTGGATGAAACTAGAGTTCTGTTTGTATAATAGGCACGCCCTACAAGCATTGCAAATAAAAAGCATTGTAATTAGCAACATTGCAAAGGGGGAATGACATCATTTACAAGGCTTGACTGCACTCCATTCTCCCTTTCAAAAGGAAAACAAGGGAAACACATTCTCTTGATGCTAAGGTAATGTTGAGCCACTTATATCCATAAGCAATGGTGGAATGCTGATGTTCCTGGTTCCTCAATTTTCATGAAATGTACTAATCAATTACAATGTAACTCTACAATTTACAAGAGTTCCACAAACAAATAAACAAAAAAAACACTTCTGGGATCCTGGACCAAAAGTACCAATTGTTGAACCCACAGCATACTAGATTCTGGACCAAAAGTACCAATTGTTGAACCCACAGCACAATGCCACAATGTTCAACAAAACAAACTATCGAGGCTGATGTAGTCACAGAAAGGGCCAACATTGAACTACTATTCAATGAAAGGCCACAAATTCCATCCAAATACCATAGCAAGGGAGTAGAGGTGATGTATATTGCATCCAAATGCCATTTAACTACCGTTCTGTGCAAGACCACTAATGACATCCAAATACCGTAGTAAAGGTAATGATATATACAGTATCCACTTGGCTACTCCCAAAATCCAAGCCTTCAAAAATGCCTGCAGTTGCATTCACTAGCCATGCCAAAAATTCTTTCCGAGAATCCTAAGTTCCAAATGAATGAACCACCAAATTATTTCAGATTACACAGCAAAGCAATTGCATTTAGCTACAGAGATGTCCACTACCCAGAATTCCACCCAGAATAGCCCATTAAACCCACAGGTCCTGCAAGAGCGAACGAAAATTCAAAAGTGCGGGTGGCCAATTCTCCCAAATTGGGAGCGGATCTCGATTCCGGGAGACTCACCGGGCTTGAAGAAGATGGACAGGCCGAAATCGATTGCCTTGAGAGGCGAGTTCTCCTTCTTATTAGCGAACAGGAAGTTCTCGGGCTTGAGGTCCCGGTGAATGACGCCGTGGCGGTGGCAGAGCTGCACGACCTCGACGATGGTGCGGGTGACGTTGGCGGCGGCGCGCTCCGTGTAGTGCCCCCGCGCGACGATGCGGTCGAAGAGCTCGCCGCCCTCGCAGAGCTCCATGACGAGGTGCACGGTGCCCTCATCCTCGCACGCCTCCCGCAGCGACACGATGCTGGGGCTCTTGGGAAGGTGGCGCATGATGGCGACCTCCCGGCGCACGTCCTCCACGTCGACCACCGTCCGCAGCTTCCGCTTGGAGATGGACTTGCACGCGAACAGGTCCTTGGAGTCCCGATCCATGCACAGGTACGTCACTCCGAACTCCCCGCGCCCGAGCTCCCGGTCCAGCACGTACTTGTCGTCGATCCCTCCGATCAGCCCGCGCCCCTCCTCGCCCAGCACGGCCAGCCGCTTCTGCCCGCCGCCGCCGCCCCCCGCGGCGCCGTTCCGCGGCTGGTGCTGCTTCTTCTTCGCGGCGGATGCGGGGAAGTGCGCGGACTTGACATCCTCCCGAGCGGCGGCGGCCGGCGAGCGGCAGCAGTTGCCCATGGCCGCGCGAGATCAGAGGCGGGAGGCTAGGGTTTGTTCGGCATTGGGGGCTGGGGTGGTGGAATTGGAGGATAGATACCACAGCCTACACACAGATGGTACCAGAGAGGCAGAGAAGAGGGAGTAGAGGAGCAGCAGTAACTGGAAAGCGTTGGCGTTGGGTAACGGAATGGAGGGGGCGCTGGGGACGCGTAGCCGGCGGTGCGTGGGCGGCAGGCGGCAGCCTAGCCCGACGAGTACGAAGCGGAGGGGAACATTCCACGTGTCGTCATGGCGTGTGCACGACGGGTCGCTGGCCGGTGGGGTCTCCGCGGTTTTGGGTGGCTTTCTGGGGCTTTGCGACGGGGAGTACTGGGCAGTGGGCACCGGCGCAGCGCTCCGGGCTCGGAGAAATCATTCTTTTTCTAGTCGTTTTCATCTTGTTTTTTTTATAAATTTAACATTTTTAAATGTATTTATAAATTCGGCTTGCTTTAACATGGAAGCGCCATGCTCTCTTATCACAAAAGATCACCAGAACTCTGAAGACAGCAGCAAGTGCCTCCAGTCGCGGGAGCGCCTTCTACAATAAAAATAGGCTAAATCTGTAAATATGTTTACAAGAATTTTTTAAGAAAAAAAGAGAGATGAGAGGGCTTGAAGAGCTCAAGCTTCAGACTTGAGGACGTGGCTAGAGAAAACTGAAGAGGGAAATGGCTTCGTCTCCGTGCACGTCACTCTCCTCTTTTTGAACTAGTATAGTACTCTGTCTTCCGGTTTTCTTTTTCCAGCACGTATTATATGGTATTTTCCTTTTCTTAGAACGTTTGTTTCCTTTTCCTTAATTCCAGGATATTTGTTTCCTTTTCCTTGAGATGATGCTCGAGGTGGGGGGAGATCTGTTGTGGTCCACAGGGATGAGTTAGACACATTAAACAATGACCATCGGATGTGGGTGAGTAAAGCTGAGGAAAGATCTGAAAGGTTAATTTTGATGGAGGCAAGTTTCTGGGGACGTTTCGCTGGGTGCATGAAGGTTGAGCCATCTCTAGTGGGGTGCATTATTTGGGGTGGACGTAAAAAAGAATGCTTAGGTGCATTATAAAGGGGTATAGATTGGTAAAACAAGATTAAATCACCGTAATTAGTGCTCTACTTGTATACGTATGTGTATGACACTTAGAGTAATTAAATTTCATATTTCAGAAGTTTAATTTTGTGGCAACGTGGCATGTTCCATCACAATAAATCTTTCTCAAGTGCTCTCCGTCTACTTGTATAGCCTCACCAAATTTGTGTTGTTTATGGTGATATTACCGTATGCCTAATTAGCGATTAGATTTGGTGTTTGCGAGTGATGCCTTTCAAAATTGATGTATTCAAACGCATGCTTCTGAGATCCTCCTCACTCGTGGCCCATGCGTGCGATATCATCGTTGTCAGACGGTGATGGTCGAAATCGTGTTTACGACGCTGTATTATCGTCTTCGCAGCACCTAACTGCGGGGCAAGACGCTGAATTCGCGAACGTAACGCAGCGCTGTGTGCACTGTGCAAATCATTCTAAGCTATACCTTGCCTACCACTCAACCAGTAGTCACTTAGCAGGCGAAAATTAGTTTATGCAAGCTAGCTATCGCCTTGTTTCAAATCGACGAGTCGAAGTGCGAGAAATCTCAACACATCCGCGGGCTGTTGCAACTGTTAGATTATTATGGGATGGCCCATAATTAATTTAATAGAAATTCCAAAAGGCCCATTAGAATACTAGGAGTCATGAAATTGGCCAACTTAAATAGTTGTTTCAATATGACCGATAACATGATGATTAATGTGACCCGATCGCATAACGATTCTTGTAGCGGCTACTGAGTTGATGGTAGTAAGTTGCATATCGCGAGGCGAACTGCTTTCGAAGAAATCTCAACACTGTGATCCGCGGGCTGTTGCGAGAACTACTATCAGCGCAAATTACAAGCGTTAGCGCGTCAAGATGATTTTGTGGTTGATTTGCCATGAGCGTGTATCACGTTGCGCAAGGCAAACCACGACTGAGTGGGCTCTCTCACGAGCATTTGGGAGAAAATCTTGTTGATGTATATATGATTTTGCCAAGTGGTAAAGAAATGTGGGATGCACTTGAGGCAAAATTGGAGTCTCAGCAGCGAGCGGTGAACTCTATGTCATGGAGCGGTTCATGACTACAAGATGGTCGATGACCACTCTGTAGTAGAAACGAGCTCATGAGGTTCAAGCCTTCTTGAAAGAACTTGAGAATTTTACATGTGCATTACAGACAAGTTTGTGGCGGGATGCATCATCATGGCTGCCACCTTCTTGGAGGGATTTTGCCACTACTCTAAAACACAAGAGACAAGAGTTCACGTTGCGGGTCTCATTGGGTCTCTAAATGTTGAGGAGAAAGCGAGGGCAAAAGATATCGTGGGAAAGAAAGTTCTAGTGCCAATGTGGTACAAAAGAAAATCTTCAGTTCAACAAGAAGAATAAAAATAAGTCCGAAAAGCACGAGAACAAGAACAAGGCCGCTCAAACTACTAGCTTCAAGAAGAAGAAGAATAAAGGAAAGGGAAGCGCTTTATGCGTAATGATGCGATCATTGGGCAAAGGATTGCCACGATCGTAAAGACAATAAGCGAGAAAAAGTCCGCATAGCGTCGTTATTGCAATCTGTGGAGGAACATCCGGGTATGTTTCAATACCTACCGTTCTATCGGTATGTCGTTCACTGATTGGTGGATTGACACGAGGCCAATATACATGTTTGTCTTGTGGATCCTTATTCTCTTCTTACCGGTCGCGAGGGCTACCTCCGTGTTGATGGGGAATGGGTGCGAGCATATATGCGTGGAGTCGGCACGATTGACTTGAAGTTTACCTCGGGAAAAGTCGTGCGGCGAGGCGTGCATCACGTGCCCGTGATAAATAAAAACCTTGTCGTGGTCTCTATTGTGTAGAGATGGTTTTAAGCTAGTTTTGAATCAATAAATGTGTTGTTTCTAAAATTGGAACTTTTATTGGAAAAGGCTATGAGCGGAGGCTTGTTTAGCTTGTCTTTGCGGACATGAATAAAATTGTGAATCATGTTTGTAATCATGAGGTGATGTTTGGCATTCACGACTTTGTCATATTAATTTTGGTTGCATGATGCGGTTAGCGGTATGAATTTAATCCCAAAATTTACCCAAGTCAAAGGTTCTAAGTGTCAAGTATGTGTGCAATCTAAGCAACCTCGCAAGCCTCACAAGGCAAGAGCAGAGGAGAAACTTAGCACCGTTAGAACTAGTTCATCCGATTTATGCGAGATGAGCGGGGAGTTGACAAAGGGTGGTAAGAGGTATTTCATGACTTTGATTGATGATTCTACTAGATATTGCTATGTGTATTTATTAAAGTCAAAAGATGAGGCTTTTCACTATTTTAAGATCTATAAAGCTGAAGCTGAGAACCAACTTGAGAGAAAAATCAAACGGGTTAGGTCAGATCGTGGTGGAGAATACTTTTCTAATGAGTTTAATTTATTCTGAGGAACATGGAATAATCCATGAGAGGACGCCTCCTATTCGCCCCAATCAAATGGGATTGCCGAAAGAAAGAACCGTACTCTAACTGAGATGGTTAACGCCATGTTAGAAATAGCGGGACTTTTCAAGGAATGGTGGGGTGAGGCTATATTGACTGCTTGTCATGTCCTAAGCAGGGTTCCTACAAAGAATAAAGAAATCACACCATTCGAGGAATGGGAGAGGAAAAGATTAAATTTCTCCTATTTACATACTTGAAATTTGTTTGGCTAAAGTGAATGTGCCTATCCCAAAGAAGCGTAAACTTGGACCAAAAACCGTTGATTGTGTCTTCATTGGTTATGCTTTTCACAGCATTGGATATAGATTCTTAATAGTGAAATCTGGAGTACCTGATATGAATGAAGGTACAATTTTTGAGTCAATGATGCCACATTCTTTGAGGACTTATTTCCTATGAAAGAGACACTTAGCTCATCGGCCAAGAATCTATCTTCTCTCTAAACCTTCCACTCCTATACAAATTGAGCCCATTTTGAGGAAAATCCAATAGATGAGGGCAATGAAGTAACTCGTAAAGTAAGAGACTAAGGACTACAAAGTCTTTTGGTGATGACTTTATTGTATATCTAGTGGATGATACTCCAAGAACCATTGAGGAGGCTTATTCATCGCAGGGGCGCGACTATTGGAAGAAGCGGTCAGTGAGATGAATTCCATCTTGAGCAATGGAACTTGGGAAGTTGTTGAGCGTCCATATGGGTGTAAACACAGTAGGATGTAAGTGGGTGTTCAAGAAAAAGTGAGGCTGATGGTACGATTGAAAAGTACAAGGCAAGGCTTGTGGCCAAAGGTTATACCGAGAAAGAAGGCGAGGACTTCTTTGATACTTACTCACTGTTGCGGATTGACCACTATTAGAGTACTCATCTTTATTTGCCTCCTACGGTCGATCATCCATCAAATGGATGTAAAGGCGACTTTCCTTAATGGAGAGTTGGAAGAGGAAATCTATATGGATCGGCTGATGGATTTGTAGTAAAGGGTCATGAAGGAAAAGTGTGTAGGTTGTTGAAGTCTTTGTATGGCCTTAAGCAAGCACCTAAGCGTGTACGAGAAGTTCGACAGAACTTTAACATCTGCCGGCTTTGTTGTGAATGAAGGCGACAAATGTGTGTATTACAGCTATGGTGGAGGTGAAGGAGTGATTATGTATGCGTATGTTGATGACATCTTGATCTTTGGGACGAACCTTAATGTGATTAAGGAAGTTAAGGACTTCTTGTCAGAAAACTTTGAAATGAAAGATTTGGGAGTAGCGGATGTCATCTTAAACATTAAATTGTTAAGAGAAGGTGGCGGTGGGATTACTCTTGAGCGGTCCCATTATGTGGAAAAGGTGTTGAGTCGCTTTGGCTATAGCGATTGCAAACTGCTCCAACGCCATATGATCCAAGTGTGCTATTACGAAAGAACCAGCGAATAGCAAAGGATCAATTGAGATATTCCCAAATAATTGGTTCATTGATGTATTTAGCTAGTGCAACAAGGCACGATATCTCGTTCTTTGTGAGCAAACTAAGCGGTTTGTTTCAAACCCGGAGATAATCATTGGCATGCTCTTGAGAGTAATGTCGCTATCTAAAGGGACATCAAGTTATGGAATTCACTACAGGGTACCCTAGGGTACTTGAGGGTTATAGTGATTCAAGCTGGATATCGATCTTGATGAAATAAAAGCCACAAGTGGATATATGTTCACATTGGGTGGTGGAGCTGTTTCTGGAAGTCTTGCAAGCGGACCATCTTAACGAGGTCTACAATGAGCAGAACTCACGGCATTAGATCGACCTCTGTGAAGCCGTTGCTGCGTGAACTTGTGAAGGACTTACGGTGGTTGAGAAAGCGGTGCTGCTATTCTTTTGAGCTGTGACAATCAGGCGGTGATTGTTAAGGTGAACGATTCTAAGGATAACATGAAGTCATCAAGGCACGTTAAGAGGCGGTTGAAGTCTGTCGGGAAAATGAGAAACTCGGAGTTATAGCGTTGGACTATGTCGACGGCTAAAACTTGGCGAGATCCTTTTACAAAGGGACTATCACGGAATGTGATAGATGAAGCATCGAGGAGATGGGCTTGAGACCCACATAAAGTCATGTCTTAGTGGTAACTCATCCTATTTGATCGGAGATCCGTGAATTAGGATGTTGAGACAAGCTAGTGGTGGTGAGAGGAAATATACATACTTAGTCCACTCCGTTTGAGATGCAATAACTCTCCTATTACGTATGGCGGGTTGGTTATACCTTAATGTATTAGAGTGGCTTTGATAAGCGAGAGATGTTGTCCTGAGAACATCTTATGAGGAATACACCTATCTGAGTTCATTGCTAGTCACAGTCTATGAGATTGGGTGATCTCTAGAGGCTCATGAAAGGCTAAGGAGTATGACTTATAAGCTCAAACCGAGGGGATGCATTTAGCGACCAAGTATCGATAAAGGACTTTGGTGAAACTTGTTCGCACAAAGCTGTCAATTCAAGGCATAGTCCATTGTTAGATTGTGGATGAGTGTAACTTTTGTTCTAGATGGAAGTTCAACAACAGTCTCCATCGAAAAGCGGTATATCAAACTACATTGGGCGAGAGTATTTCAAATGTGTCTTTGAAATTTGGTGGGGATTGTTAGATTATTATGGGATGGCCCATAATTAATTTAATAGAAATTCTAAAGGCCCATTAGAATACTAGGAGTCATGAAATTGGTTTAGTACCATATGGGTAATTGAGAGAAGGTTTGACCAACTTAAATAGTTGAGTTGTGTGTCTCTCAATTAGCAAGGTGGAAAAGGGTAAAGGCATGCCACCTGCAGCATGTATGAGCCGAGCCGAGGCGGCGAAGCGAAGGCGTGGCGTGGCGTGTCGTGTGTCGTGTGTCGAGTCTTGGTCGAGTCGGTCGAGTCGAGTCGAGTCGAGGCGAGACGAGGCGAGACGAGACGAGGCGTGATGTGACGTGACATGCGCGCTTGTATGAGCCCGATCCGGACGTGATGTCTTTGGCGGGGCGGTTTGTTTTGCCGTTTGATGAGTCAATATGACCGATGTAACGCGATGATTAATGTGACCCGATGCTTTCGTCGATTACATAGAACGGACGTGGTTGATGGTGGCATAATGGTCGTCGATTCTTGTGCGGCTACGAGTTGATGGTCGGTAATGGCGGCTCTGCCGTTGCATGTCGCGAGGCTATATAAGGAGAGCCGGTGTGCGTTTTCGAACTGCAGAACTCTCCCACGCAGACTCACAGACTCCATTCATCCTTTGTTCTGCTTGTCCTTTGCATTCCCGCCTCTGTTTTTGCGCGCACAAGTAGCGAGAGGGAGAGCCTCGGAACCTCGCCCTTCTTGAGATCTTGCTCGAGATAGAAGGCCGATAAGGTTTTTGGGAAGCGACCCGCGTTGCTTTCGAAAGGTGTTCTGAGCGCATGCGCCTTTGCAGCAACGTCGCGCTTTGCATCGCCTCTTCTTTGCACTAGCGCTTCTTTGCAACAACTTTGTGATCGTCTACTTCAACCGTCATGGCGAGCGAGAATGTTACTCGCTGCGCTTTGCGCTAACGGTGGCACCGGCTCAAGGGTATATTAACTTATCGTGTTTTATTCATCTTGATTTCTTGTTCATTAGTCTTTGCGTATGAGATAGATAATTTGTTATCTAGTACCTTTGGCTTTGAACAAAAATGCATCTTTGTTTAATCATGATTTACGTAATTCTGTGGATTAAAATATTGAGAAAATTCCTAATATTTCCAACAGCAACTACTATCAGAAGCTTCTTCCTAAATGTCAACGTGGATCGGCGTGAATCACAAAACAGCAACGACGACGTACGCTGCCCTCAAACGTCATCCTAAGATCAAAGCCAAAGCAGGCCTCTCCTATACAGTTGCGATTCGTCTAAATTTATAAGTTTTATTTTTTTTAACATATAGATCAAAGAGATAATGAACATAACTAAATTATTTCTAATTATTATTTCTGATCAATATATTCAATGCATATATGTAAAGTAAAGTTAGATATTTATTAAGGGTATAGAACAGACGTCACACTAAATTTATATTAGAATGCAAAATACGTCTTATATTTATAGATAAAAATATTAAAAGAATATGTCCTATATTTTTGAACGGAATGGATGGAGTAACACATGGTATTGTTACGTGTGTTTCCAATTGGGAAGAGACAATCTATGTGCTTGGTACATCTAATCACCTTCCTTTATCCCATGTTTTTCAATCGATAATAAGCGTTCAAATTTACAGAGGGGGTATGTAATTAATATAGTACCTCCATTTTATAGTATTTGTTCTGCACATGTTAAGGAAGCATACAATTTAAATAATATTTAATAAAATTAGATCATATTTAATTAGTACCAGATAAATACGGACAAGATCCGGCTTAACTAGCTACGCTTCCGACGACAGGGGCGAGAGCGACTGCTCGATAAAAGCAAGCCACGCTATCGATGTTAATCATGGAATACGACCTGTGATCCGTGAAACTTCCCGGTACAGAAATGAGTACGTAAACCGGTTGAAGCTGTGTGGCCTTGTTGCCCGCGGTACATGGGAAATCCTGGGAAGCAGCAGTGAAAGATCGCCGTCGTTCCCAGTAAATTCAAAAGCAGGATGGGCAGCGGCTAGCTAGACTCGGCATGTCATGGCCATTCTGAGCAGTGGAGTGGTACTAGTCTAGTACTAGTATGAATACAACGGCTCAACAGTCACATCTCCGGTAAGAAGAAGCCAAGCCTGCAGGGCTCGTGTCATGTGTACTGGCAGGTGACAGCCAAGTAGCCAACCAACCAGTAACCTTGCTATGGAAAAATGGATCTTCGTGAGAGCAAAGTCCCCTCTGGTCTGTACCAAACTATTGCTTAAAAGCAGCAAGCTGCTCGCTGGGGCTCCACTTTGTGCCTCCTTTCTCTTTGGATTCGATCATGCACCCTGCCCTGCTTTCCCATTTCCCTTGTCTACCAAGGGCTTTGGCTCCGGGCATTGGCGTGCAGCTCCTCTATGAAACAGTGAGGCTCTCTTTGGCGGAGTTTCGAATCCTAGCTTTATCTCAGATTTAGAGTTTGTAGGCTAAAATAAAGTAAATTAAGTTTATATTTTCTCTACTACTTCTAATTAGGAGTTGGTGGCAGTGGTTCATTCTCCTCTAGAGTATCTGATTCGTTGGATCTGACATGAATGGCTGAGATAGAAAAGGATTTAATCATATCTTAGATGGAAGGATTTTATCATTTCTTTTTTGAATAGAAATTCTATTTTAGCATATCTCTATTCACATGTTCTTACTATGGAAGGATGTTATTCATATATCTAGAAGGATATACTCACCATATCTCATAATACGGAAATTCTATCTCATCATATCTGAAAATGCATAGATTAAAAGGAAAGAATCACGCAACCAAATCACGTGCCAATCACGAAAATGTCGGGGAGACCTAGCTTCCATTCGACTGCGTACGCTGCCTTCTGCTTTCATCTACTCCCTATTAGAGGGCACCCACTCTCATCTCTAGGAGGACAAGCCGGTCGGTAGTGGAGACACACGCAGAAAGAGAAGAGAAAGGCTGCGTGCAAGAAGCAAGAAGATTTTCTGCAAAAGGAAGACAATAACTTTCTCCTCCTTTAATGGTAAGGATTGATGTCTCTCTATTAATTCTAATTAAGAGTTGGTGGCGATCATCCGTTCTCCTTCAGAGTACTTGATTCGTTAGATCTAAGATGATCGGTTGAGATGGAAGAGGATTTAACCCGATAGTTAAATCTCTTCGGAGGAACAAATTTTTCCTACTATTGAAACATAACTAAAGTTAGTGTTCTTTGCAAATAATTTTTTGTCGCAAATTGAGTTTTCGTTGCAACGCACGGGCATATGACTAGTTAGTCTAAAATATAAACAAGATGACCTACCTAAACACTCTTAATGTACCAACAACTCCAACTTCATAAATTTCTAGAGCTAAGAATATCCTACTGCACCATCTCCACGGATTTTAGTGGAGCTAGAGTTATGCCAAACACCCCCTAAGTCGTGGTAGTTGCTTAAACCGTTGGATTCGCATCCTCTGCCGGGCCATTTGAACGGTACAGACGTGTAACCCCTCTGATGTTGTTTTATCAAAGGATGTTAATGGGCCAAAGTCCAGTAAAGGTTCTATCAAAGTCTAATATTTTTTTATAGATCTGTATCCAGCCTGACTTAAAAAGAGTAAGGTCCAAGTTTGGTCTAAGCCTAAATAAAAGACTGAAACTTGATTTAAGCCTTTACCTAGATAAACTATTTATTTGATAAGTTGATATTTTATGGTGAAATATTCAAGTGATAAAACTAGTTCTATAATTATATATAATTACATATCTCACTTACTAGAAACAGAGATTGTAAGTTAGAACTTAAAGTATGCTGCTAAACTATGTAAAACAAAAAAGAAATCATTAGTGCTAAAGGCAACATTAATTTGTTTACTTAGCAGGTGGTGAGAGATTTACTAAAAAACATAAAATTCAAACCTAATCCAATCTAGTTTAGATTTGATATAAATAGCTATGAATCCAAATGAGTTCAATTCATTTGCAGTTTTAGACTGATCTAATCTAAAAATCTAGACCAATCCAAACCCATCAGCGTGCTAGTTTTAGAATTTTTACTGTACCCGTTGCAGCCAAATTCAACGGTCGGCTCCCGCTGATTTTTTTTCATTTATTTTTAGCGCTCCCGCACCAGTGGATTTTTTTTCTGTTTTTCGTGGCGGAGAAGCGTTGGAAATTTTTTTTTGTGGCCAAAAGTTTCTAACGGATCAGAAGGGCTGAATTTTTTTTTTTCGGGAGAAAAATTTTCCAGCAGATCTACAGAGCTGAATTCTTTTTTGCTGAAAATAGTCGTTGTCGCGACAAAATTGCGGAACTGGCCCCTGTAGCCAAATCTAGTGGTCGACTTTCGCTCAATTTTTTTCATTTATTTTCAGTGGTCCCAGTCAAATCCAGTGGTCGGCTTTCGCTGAATTTTTTTCATTTATTTTCAGCGGTCGGCCCAGGGCCTAGTACAGTAAAAAATGAAGAATCTAGCTCTGCGGATCCGCTGGAAATTTTTTCTCCTATAAAAAATAAATAAAAATCTGGCTTTTTGGTCCGCTGGAAACTTTTGGCCACAAAAAATAAATATTTCGATGCTTCTCCGCCGCGAATAAAAGAAAAAAAAATCCAATGGTACGGGAGCACTAGAAATAAATGAAAAAAAAAATCAGCGGAAGACGACCGCTGGATTTGGTCCCCGCTGAATTTGGCTGTAGGAGGCTAATTCTACAATTTTATCGCGACAACGACTATTTTCGCTAAATAACACTGCCAGGGATCTAGCATTGTAAAAAAATTCCAGTTTTATCTCACATTCTCGTCGAGAAACACAAAGTATACTAGTCATGTGCCCGTACGTTGCAACGAAAACTCAATTTGCGAAAAAAAATTATTTACAAAGAACACTAACTTTAGTTATGTTTCAATAGTAGGAAAAGTTTGTTTCTCGAAAGAGATTTGACTATCGGGTTAAATCCTCTTCTATTTCAACCGTTCATGTTAGATCTAACGAATCAAGTACTCTGAAGGAGAACGGACGATCGCAACCAACTCTTAATTAGAATCTATACCCCTTTATAATGCACCTAAGCAATTTTTCCTACGGCCACCCTAAATAATGCACCTCATTAGAGATGGCCCAATATTCGTGCACCCAAAGAAGCGTCCCCGAAACTTGCATTCATCAAAATGAGCGTCTCGGATCTTTCCTCGGTTTACTCGCCCACATCCGATGGCCATTATTTAGTGTGTCTAATCATCCCTGTGGCCCACAACAGACCTCCCCCACCTACATATTTGGAAGGAGATCGAATCAAACAAGGAAATAAATAAGGAGGATCCGCATGCAAGGAAACCAGACTTGAATTTTTTACTGGCCAAAATTGTACGTACTACATATTTGGAAGGAGGGTGAATCAAACAAGGAAATAAACAGGGAGGATCCGCATGCAAGGAAACAAGACTTGAATTTTTTATTGTCCTAGCATTGTGATCGTATTTTTTTCCGTATATGACCCTTCTCGAGACTTTTTTATGGATCTAGCCCCATAGATCCTAATTTGTGCATGGAGAACGCTGAATTTTTGTTTTTATTTTTATCTAAGGAACCAACGGTGCAGTGAGTCTTTGCTTAATTTTTTCAATTTTTCTCGCGGAACCAAGAATTGCGTGAGCATGTTTAATTTTATCCTTTTTCCTTGCGGATCCAGTGATGTGGCCTTGATTTATTTTTCATATTTTTCCGAAATCATCCTGTGGCCCACAATGCAGACCCTCCTCGCCTCCAGCATCAACAAGGAAAAGGAAACAAACGTCTTGGAATCAAAGAAAAGGAAACAAACGTCCTGAAAAAGGAAATGACCATACATTACGTGCTGGGAAAAGAAAACCGGAGATGGGGCAGCGCGGCCGGGAGAACGCAGGTCTGCAATAGCTCCACGGTCGCCATCGGTGGCTTTGCCGAAGCGGCGAGGTTGCTGATCAGCGACCTCGCGGCCGACATGTCTCAGCAAATTTATAATTTAATTTTTTTAAATAATTTTATTAAGTACAAAATAATCGAAAGTTTTTTTGAGAATTTTTCTAGAATTTTTTAACCTAATGTGCTATCTTTTCAAAAATCCTTCTATATTTAAAAAGAATGAAGACAACTCATCTGTAGCTTCTTCTAGCTGCAGCCCAGACCAGAGAAGCTTCATCTCTTCTCTCCCTCCATTAAAGCAAGAAAGAAGCTCCAAAGCTCCATCAATCCCGCATCAAATCTCCTCTTTCCATCTATGGTGTTAATTCCTCAAATTTCGTGCTCTATTGCCAAAATTTCCTCCCAATCTGATTTGATCCCAAATTATGATTTCCATAAATATGCTTGTTTCGGGGCTATAAAAGCCGGCGAGCTCTCCTCTGCTCCCTCTTGTAAAGATCGTCGGATTTTGGAGGTAACCCAAGCCATCACGATCATCTTTCCCGTGAAATTCACCGCAAGCGTGACTCCTCCTGCAGCGCGGCGGTCGGCGATCTCGCCGCACTGATCCGACCCATGCGACCACCGCCACCCCGACCTTCCTCTCCCTTGCGCTAGCCAAGCCCGAGAAACGCTTTGTGCTCTCTGTGGAAGTTACAAAAAAATAATCTAAAATCAAAAATTCTTTTTTCTTTCTCTTTCTTGATTTAAAATCTTTTGGGAGCCCGTTTTTCGCCCATTCGACCTCCATTTAGTTCCGTTTTTCTTTCTAAATTCATTTAAAATTCTAAATTTCTCTTTTATTATTAAGTGTTGTATTCATACTTGTCTTCTCATTTAATTGATAAGCGGATATACTGCCGTCGTAGCGTTAGCACAGGCACTATACTAGTTAGTAGAGAGATATCAATCCTTACTATTGAAGGATGAGAAAGTTATTGACTTCCTCTTACAGGAAGAAGTAGATGAAAGCAGAAGGCAGCGTACGCAAGCGGATAGAAGTTAGGTCTCCCCGTCATCTTCGTGATTGGCACATGATTTAGTTGCGTGATTATTTCCTTTTAATCTATGCATTTTCGGATATGATGAGATAGAATTCCCGTATTATGGAATATAGTGAGTATATCCTTCTATCCATGCAGGATATGATGAGAAAATCCTTCTATTTATAAGATATATGAATAACATCTTTCCATAGTAAGAACATGTGAATATAGATATGCTAAATAATATTTCTATTCAAAAAGATATGATAAAATCTTTCCATCTAAGATATGATTAAATCCTCTTCTATCTCGGTCGTTCATGTCAGATCTAACGAATCAGATACTCTAGAGAAGAACGGATCACTGTCACCAACTTTTAATTAAAAGTAGTAGAGATACCCTCGGCAAGTCTATAGTTTTGTGTCGAAAGGACTTCGATTTGGTGGCACTGGCTTGTCCGCCAGAACGAGCCGGCCATGTGCGTAATAAAAAGGATCACTGTTCCTGCCCGGCAGAGCGCGCAATAGAAACATTGCATTCACACGAGCCATCAATGTCACGCAATTGCAGCCGAATTGAACTCGGGCGCAGCGCGCAGGCCACATCGCGGTCCGCATGGTGGATCGTGGAGGGTTAACAATTTCGAAACTTCGAGAATAGCACGAAATTCGAAAATCGAAAAAACAAACCAAAAATTGGTTGAAAATCGTTAAGAATGGTAGAGTTTCAAAATTAAATTTTTTGATTTTTTTAAATCAACGATTTTCGTGGAAAATCGAGTGATTTCCACCGATTTTCGACCAGTTTACGTCACATAAATTTTTCGATTTTTTGTTTTTTTTTAATTGAACCGGTTTATCGAGCGGTTTTAAAAGTCGGACCACAGTGATAAGGACAAAAATCGAGCGATTTTCGTCGAATTTTTGAACTTGGTCGTGGCCATTTAAAATGGAGGACTCGAATGATTGGTTTCGCTGCAGCCTGCCGTATGCATTAGAGAACTACAAAGCTTTCGACCCAGGTTGACGTTTTAAGTGTGTAACTTTGTAGTCGTACAACAGTTTTGTACTATTATAAATGTGACGCCCCCACTTTGCCTGATCAGACTAGAACCAGTGGAAACATCACAGAGCAGAGTGCGCCAGGATCAAGTTAAGAAAAATAACACATGAACGGATAGAAATTTCCACCTAATAGTACTCGGATATTATTCTTAATGTACATATAGTACAGTCTTAGGTTTGGCTACGGTGATTCTACACCGCCCGTCTAATATTACAGTATTGTTCTAGTTGTCTCCCTCCTGAGGATAGATTTATTTCATCAGATCTTGGTCGTCAGCCCCCTCGTATGCATATACCTCCACGGCAACATCAGCATCATCATAAAAATTCATATCATCAAGAAAATCGCCTTCTACCTCATCTGGATGGGTGGACTCAATATGCTCTGAAAAACAACAGAGAAAGTAAGGCTAAATACTCCGGTACTCAGCAAGCCGCGGAACCTTTATCCAAAGTACCCCTTTTAAAGTACCCCTTTGTTAGAAAGCGTCAAGTTTTAACTTTTAAATCTAATAACAGCAAAACAACATGGGGTCTTACATCTTATGTTAGAGGAAAACCCACACGACACACTTTCAAACCGGAAGTTAGGAGTGATATCACATTTGACTCTGATCAGAGGTGTACTACTTTGCCCATAGCATTCACTTGGCTTATTGTCACAATACGCTTCCTTAGGCACACTAATAAATCAAGTAAACAGAACATTTGGCCAACCGTACCTTAATCTCTGCCATACCGCCTTGCCTCACCAAAGGCACGCGGGTCGAGACTCCTCCCCCGACATCTCGCCCTAGAGTGACTGCCCTCACCTGGCACAGTCATTTTTCTCACTTTGGCAGAGTCAGCTACTTATTGGTTAC
Source organism: Otatea glauca (assembly GCA_036346275.1). NCBI lineage: Eukaryota > Viridiplantae > Streptophyta > Magnoliopsida > Poales > Poaceae > Otatea > Otatea glauca. The sequence continues at coordinate 75,314,018 of CM070711.1, forward strand.
TTAGTTCAGCCCATCTCATACAGGGTCTATGGTCAGCACGATTTGCGTCGTTTTTTGAAGTAGGCACAAGTTTGATTTGTCCTTAAATGATATCCTATGGAGGAGCCCTGACTTTCATAGCAGCCCAACCGGGGTTGTTCATACCCTGAACTCCCCCACCCACCATTTACTCCATAATTTCACCAAGGTTATGGTTCTAATACTGGATCTAGCTGATCCAATTAATGTGATTTAATTTCTTTTAGAAATTAACTTTTGGAATGAGTGAAAGAGTTTCAAACAACCTAAGCCACAAAATCAGTTCACAAGACATAGTCGAAGGGCGACTTGCCTGGATGTGCGATCACAAAGTTGTTCACAGCAGAGAGTGGTCCTAGTTGCCCTTTGTTGTTATCGAAGAGATTTCCTGATTAGAGTACCGACAAAGTTCAATATTCAGAATTTCCTTAATTAGGTTTTAAATTAAAATGTAGTTCTTTCTAATGCTTTGTGTGACAATTTATTATTATGATCGTCTTTTGAATACGTAAAGTTTTATTTATTTATCATAACATGAGTGAGTGTGAAAGGTTAGATTGCAATTTAATCCCGAGAAAAGAAAAGAGAAAAACAAGAAATAAATTTTGGATTTTGTTGTCTATTACATTCTTGATTTATTTTCCTCCTCGGATATATATATTTGTTTGGATAAAAATGTATGTTATTTTATTTTATATTTTGATTTACTGATTCATTTATTTATTTATTAGTTCATTTAATTATTCATTTATTTATCTTATCAATTCATTTATTTGCTTATCTTTTCATTTATTATTATTTTTGTATCTACATTATTATTTTTATACATCTTTATACATTTTTATTTTATTATTATTATTTTATTTTATTATTTTATTATTATTTTTTTGCCCGGCCCGACTAGTCCAAATTCGGCCCAAAAGGGCCCGACCGACACCTAACTATCTAATAACCCTAATCCCCTACCCTACCCTCTCTCTCATCTCTCATTTCATCCCTTCCCAGCCGCCGCACTCCTCTCCTCTTCCTCCCTTTCTCGAGCGCGTCCCCCATCTCCCGAGCGCCACCTTCTTGGCTCCTCCTCCCTTTTCCGCTAGCCCTCGGCCCCGAGCGGCGTCTTCTCGGCCTCCCACCGCGCGTCGCCACCCTCCTCTATCCTAACTCTAGCTCAAGCCTAGTCCGCCACTCCGCGTCGTTGCTTGGATCCGACGGTCCTCGGCGCCATCAAGTCATCCGCCGACCCCTCTCTCGTCCCTCATGCCGCTGTCGCCCTTAGCCCCGAGCGCCGCCAGCTATCTGTCGGCCTCTCGGTGACCCAAGCTAAGTATTACTCCTCCATTTTTTTTCTCCCATGGATGCTCCATTTCCTTACCCCTTCTTCTTCTTTACTCATTCTACTTTTCTCTCTCTCTCTACTAGCCCTAGGTCGCCGCTGAGTTCGACCGGCCCCGTGAGGAGAAGGTCTACGGCCAAGGGGCCGCACCCGCGGTGGCGCTACAGCCACCAGCGCCGGTCACCACTAATTCCTCAGCTAAGAACTCGGCGCCCGCATGCAGCCGTCCACCACCTCATCCTACCAAAAACTCACCCACAGCTCAATCTCCTACCGGCTGCCCACAAGCTAAGTTCTAAACCTAATCCCTTGCCATAACCATTTTAACTTACCCCATTTGTGATATGTATGATATGTGCATGAGTAAAATTATGATGCTTGGAACATTGAATAAATGTCGGGTTATCTGTGATTTAGTCTCTTTACATGAGTTCATGGTACTGATATGTGTTCAGAAGTGCATGAGTATATTTTCATGCTAGTTAGTGACTTAATTGGTTGATCAACAGTTTTAGTGAGGCTTAGAACTTGAGGTGCTAAAACAAGTTGGTGCTTGACAAAAGCATATTTGCATGCTTGCGTTTTGAATTTGATTAGCTTATAAGGCATAAGGCCATAAGTTGTCTGATTGTATAAATAGCATTTTGATTAGTTGATGAGATTTCAAATTAGCTTAACACTTGTGATAAAACTTGCGCTAGTGGTGTGGAGTACCATTCTAGGTTTCACATGAGCATGCTGAATCATTTATATGAAATTGTTATCTATGATTCTGTCTTTTCATATGATTGTCTACCAAGTGTTAAGATGATTGAAAGAGTATGAACTGGAAATTTGGCCTTAGAATATGTATGACCATCTTCAGTGCTTTGCAATTGTGTTTGGTGTGATTAGCAAAGAAACCACATTGCTGCTAGAATTTCATTCTTCTCGATTGATTGGACTACGGTGTTCATGGTCTTTGATGTGTGTTCGGAAGTGCATTAACACCATTGCTTATATGCTCAATTATATCATGGTTTGATGACAAAGATTTAATGAAGTTTGGTGCTTGAATAGGTCCTTAATTTTAATAAGGATAAAAGTTTTTTTATTTCTGCTTAATATAACTAGGATTGTTCGCATAACAAGATAAGCTATGGATATGTTCTAGAAATCTAAGGTTTTGATGATTTGGTTTGGCTCAGAACACTCATGCAGGAATATACACAGATGTGTTAGGGTTTTGAGCGTAAGCTTTAATGCATTTATGTGTTTTGCGTTCATTTATATACATGCCTGTGTTGTTATCTTGGTGAAAACATTTATACTAATCATCTAAATTTACAGTTCCTTGTGCTTGATTGCAAGCACTATAATTTTAGAAGTTGTAGTGTACTTCTGCTTAGGCCTCAGATTGGTTTGATTTGAGTGTGATTACTCTTGTTAGTTGATACTAGTATAGTGCCAGTGCTAACGCTACGACGGTACTACATCCGCTTATCAATTAAATGAGAAGATAAGTATGAATATAACACTTAATAGTAAATAATCTTGTGATCACATTGTACGTACTACATATTTGGAAGGAGAGCGAATCAAACAAGGAAATAAATAGGGAAGATCCGCATGCAAAGAAACCAGAATTGAATTTTTTACTGTCCTGACCAAAACTGTGTGTACTACATATTTGGAAGGAGAGCGAATCAAACAAGGAAATAAACAGGGAGGATCCGCATGCAAGGAAACCAGTATTGAATTTTTTACTGTTCTTGCCTCGTGATCGTATTTTTTTCCGAATATAACCTTTTTCAAGATTTTTTTTACGAATCTAGCCTCATATAGCCTAATTTTGTGAGAGCGCTGATTTTTTCATTTTTATCCACGGAACCGGCGGTTTGTGAGTGTTATTTAAATTTTTCAATTTTTCTCGCGGAACCGGTGATTGGCAAGCGCTTATTTAATTTTATCTTTTTCCTGCGGATCCGGTGGTCATGAGCACGATTATTTTTCCAAAATTATTCGGTGGGCCAGGCACCGCTTGAATTTTTTCATTTTTCTCCCACGCTTGAATTTTTCAATGCCACCAAGCATTTATTTTTTGCCAAAATTATTAAGCGGACGAACACCGCTTGATTGTTTTTTTATTTTTCGAAATTTTTTCTTGTGTTGGCATTATCGTTATAATTTTTTACGAATCACTCGCGACGATGAATTTACGATTGCGACCTCGGTAGGAAAAATTCAATGAGCTGATGGTGCAGTATTATTTACGGTAGCCAGCTCGAACTTTTTACTATATTAGTATCGTCGTTATAATTTTTCTGAATCAGGCTCTCGGGCGATGAATTTGTGATTGTATCCTTGAGATAGAAAAAATCAGCAGAGAGGTGCTAGAATTTTTTTTCCCCCGGTTTCCTTTTCGAGACGTAATATATGGTCATTTCCTTTTCGGGACGTTTGTTTCTTTTCCTTGATTCCAAGGCGTTTGTTTCCTTTTCCTTGTTGATCTTTGGAGGTGAGAGAAGGTGCATTGTAGAGCCACAAGGATGATTTGAGAAAAATATGAAAAAATAAACTGCGCTCGCCGACCGTTGGATCCGCAAGAAAAAAGATAAAAATAAACAATGCTCGCCGGCATTGGTTCCGCGAGAAAAATTGAAAAAATTAAGCGACACTCCTGACAGTTGGTTCCTTAGATAAAAATAAAACAAAAATTCAAGCGCTCTTCGTATGTTGAAATTAGGCTCTATGGGGCTAGATCTGTAAAAAGTCTCGAGAAGGGTCATATTCGGAAAAAATCGATCACAATGCCAGACAATAAAAATTCAAGTCTTGTTTCCTTGCATGTGATCCTCGTGTTTATTTCTTTGTTTGATTCACCCTCCTTCCAAATATGTAGTCACGCAATTTTGGTCAAAAAATTCAAGTCTGTTTCCTTGCATGCGATCCTCCTTATTTATTTCCTTGTTTGATTCGCTCTCCTTCCAAATATGTAGGTGGGGAGGTCTTTGTGGGCCATAGGGATGATTAGACACACTAAATAATGGCCATCGGATGTGGGTGAGTAAAACTGAGGAAAGATCTGAGACGTTCATTTTGATGAATGCAAGTTTCAGGGGACGTTTTGCTGGGTGCACGAACATTGGGTCATCTCTAATGAGGTGCATTATTTAGGGTGGACGTAGAAAAAATTGCTTAGGTGCATTATAAGTGGTATAGAAAAGAAGGCATAAATTTGGATATGCTTGGATTGCCAGATTGAGATGCATAGGTTTCCAAGAACCGAATATGGTTCAACTAAAAAGTGACTATTCTACATGACAAAGTAACTATGACCTGATTCTTATTCATATCGTGCAACTACCTTTATGCATGCATGCCTTTTTAACAAAGACTAGCCATTAAGGCTATTGAAAGATAATGCTATAGATGGATAAGTTACTAAAGTTGGGTACCTGGTGAATGCAGGGACAACTAGAAAGGGATGATGAGAAGATGGAAGGTAGATGCCTACTGCCTCCTTTACTCCTTAGGCTTACCCTCCTCCTTTTGGCAGAGATGAATGGCTAGCTACTGCTGTCCTAGTTCTAGGTGAGTGTGCAAGTGAGAGTAGTAAAATCCCTTAGAGTACTGTTTTGACCTATTCACTACAAGAAACAGGGAAAAATTCGTGGGCCAAAAAAAACCCACGAATTTATGTATTTAAATTTGTCGGTTTCTATAAAACCCACATTTTTAATTAAATTCGTGGGCCACAATAACACCCACAAATTTATTTATTTAAATTCGTGGGCCACAATAATACCCACGAATTTATTTATTTCAATTCATGGGCCACAATATCATACGTATTTATTCATTTAAATTCGTGGGCAGAACTTATCCACGATTTACGCATTTAAATTCGTGGCCACCAAACCCCACAATTTAAGTGAGTAGGAAAAGCCCATCGGCCCACGCGCACGTCTTTTGCCCTCTCCCGACCGACGCGCCGCCTTCGCAAGACCGCTTCGCTTCGCCCGCCCGATCACGCCGCCGCCGCTCGCCTGCTCGCTTGCCCCGCGTCCGTCAGCGCCGCCGCCCCTCGCGCCCGCCGCTGCCGCCCGCCCCGCCGCCCATCGCCTGCGCGCTCGCTCGCTCGGCCGCCGCGCGCGCCTCGCCGGCCACCAGCGTCGTCGCCGCGCGCGCTTGCTGCCGCCGCCCGCGCCCGCCCTCCGGCCGCGCTGCCGCCCTTCGATAGCCCGCCGCGCGCCGCCGCCGCCGGCCACCGCCGCCGTCGCCCGCCGCGCCGGCGCCTTTGTCGGCCGCTCGGCGCGCCGCCGCCGGCCGCCGCCACGCCGCCGCCGCCGCTCATGCGCCCAGGCGCCGCCGCCGCCGCCGCCAGCCGCCGCTGCCGCCCGCCGCGCCGCCGTCGCCCGCCGCCGCGCCGCCCCCGCCGCCCCGCTGCGCCGCGCCGCTTCGGTCGCCGCGCCGCCCGCTGCCGCCTGCCGCCGCCGGCGCTTGCCGCTTACCCTTGCGCCGCCGCCCGCGCCCGCCGCCCGCCCGCTTGCCCCGCCCGCCGCACCATCGCTGGCGCCACCCTCTCCCGGACCCTCGCGACGCCCCACCGGCGTTGGAGAAGGTATATTTCATCTCTTTTATATTCGTTTAAAGTTATTTCATCTCATTTTATATTCACTGCATATGATATATATATATTTATTTTCTCGCTACCGTTGTATATAACGTTAGAGTTTAGGGTTTGTGTCAAACAGTAGAAACCTAAGCGTCACCCGTTGGGAACGGCGCATCTCACATTTGCTTGTGAGGTCTGTTGTTAAAATTATCGGCGTATTTTGGACGACTGAGAATGTTGGTTGTTGCATAGGGCTGTGGCGTCGCGAGCGATCCGAGCGTGATTTCGGCCGCATAACCTGTTGTTCTCCGACGCACTTTGCATCAGCGTGCGTTTGGAGAACAATGAGGTTAGGCCGCCAAATTTCGTTCGATTCAGAGCGCACGTCACATGTCGCATGCAATAGCCTCCATTCTTGGGTGGGTTTAGAACACATCTTTCCTAATAGGGTTGTCTTTGTCACCTAAGCCACGATTAAATGCGTTGACATCGTTTCATTTGTTTAGCTTTGATAATGGGTGACGATCGAGGGCGATGTATGACGGATGGAGGAGTGATGGGGGCACTCAAGGGAATGGGGCGGATCACGGATGCTTTCTTGAAGCAAGCATTATTGGAGGAGCTGAATATGTGTATTGCCCGTGTACCCTCTGCGAGAATAACATTTGCTCTGACAAGGATATAGTCTGATATCACATTTGCAAAAGCGGGTTCATGCCTAACTATTTGGTGTGCTTTGTCATGGAGAGGCCGCAAGGCGAGCCATTGAGATGGAAGAGATCTTTGGACCATGGGAGGATCATGACCGGATGGAAGAGATCTTTGGATGATCTTGACAGGTCTTGAATTTAACTCCGGGAGGGTCACGGTAGGAGGAGGTTAAGGAATTCTATAGGCTACTTGATGCCTCGGACGAAGTCGCATGACTTGACCAATGTGACCGTCCTACAAGCGGTTACGGCTTATGTCGATGAAGTCGAAGTTTAACTTTTGAACAAATGCTTCAACGCTTTGCTTGAACTAATGAATGATGTCCTTCCGCCTAACCACAAGATGCCAAAGGATTTGTACCAATCGAAAAAGTTGATGGCGGCCTCGGGATGAATTACGGAAGATTGATGTGTGCGAGAATAATTGCATCTTTGTTTTGGAAGGATCATGACAAGGATACCCATTGTATGCATTGCGGTAAGTGTAGATTCGTTGAGGTGGTAGATGAGGAAGGGTATCGGTGACTACAAAGGTTGCGACTAAACGGCTTGGTACATGCCGATCACGGATAGGCTTAAGCGGTACCGTACATGTCAAAAGAAGCAATGAAACATATGCGGTGGCACAAAGAAGGTAGGCGTGAGGACCAAGACACGGATATGATGGTGCATCCGTCGATGGCGAGGCATGGCAGGCATTGGACCGATTCGATCCTGCATTTGCAAGCGACCCTAGGAGTGTCTGTCTTGGTTTGTCCACGGATGGTTTCACACTTTCAGCATAAGCGCTAGCCCCTACTCTTGTTGGCCGGTTTTCATCACGCCATACAATCTTCCACCTGAGATTTGCTTGAAAGAGGGTTCATATTCCTTGCTCTTGTCATTCCAGTCCTAAGCATCCAGGAAGGATCTCAATGTGTTCATGCGGCCCTTAATTGATGAGTGAAGAAGTTGTGGCGAGGAAAAGGCATCTGACGGCGTTGGTGGTAGAGAATTTACCTTACGAGCCGCATACGTGGTCGGTCCATGATTTGTTGGCATATGGCATTTGGGCGTTTGGTGTGTTCATGGTCGCTGTGTTGTCCAATTTGTATGGTCGACTCGATGCATTCAGCTCACGCACGGTAAAAGATCATATTTTTCGATTGCCATCGACGATGGCTTCCGCGAGGCACCCTTTAGGAACGACGCCAAAGCATTTCGAAAAGGACGAAAGTTGAAAAGGGCCGCCAAAGCGACTCACGGGAGAGAGATAGTGAATGGCATAGTCTGGCGGCATACGATCTCTGATGGGTTCCATCGGCTATGGAAAGGAGCACAACGGACTCATATTTCTTTTCTTTGGGAGCGCCTTACGCGAAAGCTTTGATTCTCGCCGCATAACATAGATTTGATGCACCAAGAGCGCAATGTGGCGGAAAGCATCATAAGCATGGTGTTTGATGTAACCGACAAAACAAAGGATAACGTGAGTGCTAGGGAAGACATGGGTGATCATTGTGCTAGGCCGTGGCTCGAGGTTAAAGTTGGTTTAAATGGAAATAAGAGCCAGCCACGAGCTCCATACTGTGTGAAGCCAGAAGACCGTAAACAGATTTTGAGGTGGTTGAAAACTCTAAAGTTTCCTGATCGCTATGCATCTAACATAAAATGGGCCGTGAATGTCAGCACCGGTAAGCTAAATGGGCTAAAGAGTCATGATTACCATATTATCATGGAAAGACTTGTTCCGTAATGTTTCGTGGCTATTTTGATAATGAGTTGTGGAGGATGTTAGCGAGCTCGATTACTTCTATAGCGGATATGCGCTAAGGAAATCTCGAAGACGTTGATGCGTTAGTTAGAAGGGAATTCCATTGCTTGTATGCAAGTTGGAAAAACTTTCCCACTGGTTTTATGAATATGATGCAACATTTTTGGTGCATCTACCTTGGGAAGCAAAGGTTGCGAGGTCTGCTTGATTCGGATGGATGTATAGTCAGGAAAGGGAGTTGAAAAAGCTTAGAGCTACAGTGCGCAACAAGGCAAGGGTAGAGGGGTGTATCGCAGAGGCTTATGCAAGTAAAGAGATCACAAACTTCTCAACAAAGTATTTCGCACTCAAGCACAACGTGAATGCCCCTACGAATCGGTACCGTGCCACGGAAGAAGAACCGTTGAGCGAACTTAAGCTTTTTCAATGCAAGGGTCAACCTGTTGGGTCGTACACTGCACACCATATTGAGTATGAGGAGTGGAACCTGGCCATGCTTTACATGTTCACTAACATGGTAGAAGTTGAAAAATATTTTGAGTAAGTGACTTTCTGAATTATGTTTTCAACATTTCAGTGTAGTGTCCTTTTTAACCCGAGAATAAATGACGCAGAGTATTTGACAAAGAAAATTGGAAGTCAACTCGACAACCCACAACTAAGCAATTGGATAACCTACGTCGTGATGGGTTGAAAAGCGCCCAAGCTTCGTGCAATGGTTCCGTCAAGATGTAAGTTGACTATTTATTCATTTTTCTAAAATGAATTGTTGTAGTAACTTAATATTAGACTAACAAAGTGATGCATGTTGCTATATAGTGTATGCGTGATGCCTCCGTCCCACGAGGATCTCCGGCGGCTCTCACATGGTGATGTGGCGACAAGGAGCTATAGTCGATGTGATGTGAGCGGGTTCCGTTTTGACAGTGAAATTAGAAGCTAGCCGTTCATTTGCGGCTACTTCAAGCAATGGAGTAGTCACAACGTCATCCGATTCAAATGGTGATATATTAGACTACTACGGTGTTGTACAAAACATAATTGAGTATACCTTTGGGGGTGCCAAAGAACTGAAGGTTGTGTTTTTTGATTGCCATTGGTTCGATCCACACAACGGCACACGTGTCGATGACTTTGGGATGGTGGAGGTGAAGCACATTCGCGGTCAGAGGCCACATCAATAACATTGTGCTTGCACATCGAGGTTGGCGAGTTTACTACCTGAGCTATCCTCATCGTAGCTTGAAGGCTTGGTGGGTTGTATTTAAAGTTAACCCTGAAGTATATCCTCCTTGGGATGTTTCGTATGTGGCAAGTAACATAGAGGATGATGTGGGTGATGTATATCAAGAAGAAGATATGGGGGATTCTTTCCTTGTATCCGACGGGGCAGGACTCGATCAATTACCTACCGATGCCACAGACGTAATAACAGATGAACCAGGCCCGTCACGGAAACGCCCTTAAAAGTCAGTAAGGATTGCACGTCTTCAAGCACGTCTCAATGAAATACGAGTCATGAAGCGCATTAAACGCCGATGACTTTTGATATGTATATTTTGTAAGATTATTGTTGCCTCGTTCATTTCTAATAGTCATTGTTGTCTCTTTCATTTTTTACATGTTATAGTTGTCTCATTCATTTTTGCAAGTTATTGAAAATTATTTGTAAACACAGTATACTAACTCTTGTCAAATTTGAATAGATGAGTATGTTCAGCATCAGTTGACAAGCTTAAAGGCAAGTTCAGTGGTCGTCCTCCGAAGGTCGAGAGCAAGGGTTACGATGGTCGAGGACTCGGCGTCGGCAGCATATATTTGCTAGGCGGCGCAGATTAGACAATGGCAGGAGCGGCTCAGAGGTGCTTCGATGGCGAGCACGAAGCAGCGGGAGAGCGACCATAGGAGGACGAGGCGGTAGGGGTTGCGGAGGAGGGTAGTTGGGATGTGAGCATGAGGACATGGGCGAGGCGGACGACGAGGAGGTCGTTGGGGTGGTGGCGGTGGGACGACAGATCTGAGATCTGACGCCGAGGCCGAGGCAAGCGTGCAGATGCAGAGTTGAGGCGACCTTAGAGCCGGTTGAAGAGGCGGGTCTTCTTGGGTACCATCGTATATGTGTAGTATTGGATTATCATTTAATCTCCATATTTACATTTTAATGTCTATGAACTAATTATTTGCATTTGAGTTTATAAAACCGTCTCGGTTAAATCCAAGATGCAACCCGGTGATAGGAGGTTGATAGAGGTACACGGGAGCAGTATGATTATATCTTTCATGTCTTTTCTTTTAGCATTAGCTACGTGACAACTTAGTGTTTTGATGCATCTTTGTCTTGTATTTTGTTGTAAGCCTTTGGAAAGAGCCGGGTTGGGTGGGACGGGCCACATTACAAAGGTTAACGCCGTCTTTGGAGCCCTTGGCGCATACTACTACTGGCATGGTTGAGTCGGCGAGGATAGATTCGCGCCCACAACTAGAAGCAATGGGCGTTGAGGAGAACGTGGAAGGAGGCGAAGACAACCAAACATGTCGAGTGCGGTGTGGGGTGGCTTCGGGTGAGTTTGCGTTATGTATTTACTCTATTTGAGTATTGCTTTAAATGTAAGTACAATTTGTGATGTGTGATTATATGCGGGAGAGGTTCCGCTTGAGAACGAAGACGATTATAACGCTTTGAAGAAGGCCAAAAGCTTCTTCAACAGGCGGCACAAAGGTTGTCTGAGATTCGTTCAAGAATGCACTGATTCAAGGCATCATCAATTTTACAAGAGGGTGAAGAAGGTGAACATGAGAAGAGGACCAGAGGCGAGGAGGATACACTGCCAGAACAAGAGTATCTCGAGCTCGGTCGATTGGATAATGAAGGACATGGAGGCTTGGAGGTGGATGTCTTTGATCTTGGGGTCGAGGATTTTCAAGAAAAATCAAATAGAAATCGAGGAGCAGAAGAAGTAGATTGGGAAGCACAAGTACGTGCAGATGGACACATTGGCCTAGAGCAACGCATGGTAAGTATCGGTATTATAATTGTTAGTGAATTTGTCACTATGTTTATAACTTTGTATCGTAGGAGGCTGAAAGTGGGAGTACTCCCACTTTTGTGGAAGTTTACATACGGGGGCACTAAGGCGAGGATCCACAGAACCGGATGTGTTGTGCGACGCGGGGCTAGTGAGAGGATGGTAAGTATAAATGACACAATATGTTTTGTGCAAATTTACATCCAGGAGCACCAAAATCTTTGCTTTGCGGCGTCATATATGAGAACAAATGACACAACGTCATAGGCCGGAGGTTGATTGGAGGGCCGCACTTGGTCGATGTGGAGCGTTGTACCACGTTGGAGGGCCTAAAGCATGGGAGGTTCGTTAATAAAGCGATTTTATTTGTTTCGCTCTACTAAGGAAAAAAAATATTGCATGGTCACATTTGGTATATATCGTTTGTAGGTGGGCCATGGGGGATGGAGTTGTGGACTGCGATCGTCCTCCACGAGGCTCGGTTTCCTCACAGGGGAGTGCTCGATCGTCGAGGTCCGCGCGGGAAGCACAAGCGCACGAGGAGGCTCATGAAGCGCGAGAGGAGGCTCGTCAAGCGCGAGAAGAGTCTCGTCAAGCACGAGAGAAGCTCGCAGGTTTAGAAGACTCAGAATACATGAAAATGTATCTGCAGGTACAATCTCAACTTTGAACAAAACGCTCAATTGTACATTTGTGATTAAAATCTAACAAACAATCTATATGCAGCAACTGTCACAATCTCTTGGACCTAACGTGCCAGTGTTTCGCCCTCCTGTTCCGCAGGTAAAGATACTTGAGTTCATTACTCTCTAATTCACTTAGCTCGTAAAATCACGAATTCACAAACTGGACTATTATGTCATAGGGCTTCCAGCCATCTCCCTTCTACATGTTTTCTCCGCACATGCAGCCACCACCACAAGGAGAAGCATCACAGGGTGTCAGCCTCCCCCGGCGTCCTTCATAAACCCTACTGGGATGCAGGCACCACCCCTATGAGATGCACCTCAGGTTATATGATATTCTCATGCATTATTTATTTTTATAAAACTCTATTATGTATACTGTAGGATCGATATACACTAAACTAGCAATCAGAGGGGGGGTGAATGATTGCGCGGAAGCTAAAACTAAAATTTTGATCTACTAAAAATTCACCCCAATTCGGACTCAAATAATTGCTTCGTATTCAACAAAACAGAGTAGATGCATTCGGTAAATCGCTAATACCGGAGATCCAACCGTCAGATTGACCTGAAATTTGAACTGTAGAAACTAGATTCCAATACGAATCTAACAAAAAAAGAATCAGCTCGATCGGACATACAGATCAAAAGTTATTAAACTCGCAAGCATGCTGTGATAGATTATGACGAGAATTGACCAAACCCTAATTTCGTGATTAATCACAATCTACAAAAGATTAACCAACGAAACTTTCAGGAACTCTAAGTTGATACTCTAGAAAGTTTTTGGATGGATCAAATCAAGATTAAACACGTTAAATCAAGAGAGACAATGAATCAATCTACTAAATCGAAACCGAGCAGCCAAACTAAAAATTCAGAATACTGTAGCAAACCACGCACGAACAAACCAGAAACCGAGCGGTCGTATGAACAGTAACCGCGCATGAACAGTAGCAAAAGCGAATCATCGTAGCGTGGATGTTTCTCGTAGCCTCGCGATTTTCCTTCGCTTTCGTCGCTCGCCGCAAGGAACTCCAGCGCAAGAAGAAATTGATTTTATTTCTTTTGTCTAATTTGGTTAGAGTACTCCAAACAAAAGAGTACAAACCCTAAAACCTAGCTCTCTCATCTAAACAGAGACACCCTCTCCTATTTATAATGAGCAACAGTTCGCATGCATATCCATCCGCCCAACATAGCCCAATACATGCAACCGCCCTAATCAATTATAATCGCACGCGGACGGCCCACCTGCCGCGCTCGCGTGACTAACCGGCCTCTATGTGCACCGTTCTCAGCCCGAACGTCCCGCATGACATCCTTGACCACTAAGACCTCAGTTCCTCCCTGAACCTAGTCCCGAACCTCAGTTCCTCCATGAACCTAGTTCCGGTCCCGTCATCGACCACGTTAGCCTCAAGCAACACTGCACATGAGTAAACAAGAAACAACTCCGAGCACAAGTCCACGACTTGACTCAACATCAATCCATGCAACCACTCACACGGCGCATTGCATAAAGCAAAACCATTACCATGCTATCACAAGCATATCAAGTAAACATCTGAAACAAAGATATGCAAAAGCACCACACATGCCATGAGCACAACCACTTTGCAATGCCAATTTCATCACTAAGCCAATTTTTCAGCACATGATCTTACAATCTCCCCCTTGATGAAAACATTGGCAACACCAATTAGAATTGAACATTGGCATTCACCTGCAAGAAAAGTTTTGAAATCAAAAGGTTTCAAAATCAAAAGCCAAAGTGAAAACACAAAATCTCCCTTTGACAAATATTCAAGGTGAAAAACTCCCCTAGGTGAAAATAAGAAAATATCTCCCTAAAAGGAAAAATATGAGTGAATGAATGAATACCACTTAAACAAGAACATGTGCATGTGTAAAGTGCATGTAAAAAGTTCTCCAAAGTGGCAAAGTTCTCCCCCTTTGACAATGGATTCATCAAGAACACAAAAGAGAGAAAACAAAATCTTTTTTGTTTTTTTTAAAATTTGACAAATTTTTTATATGTAACGAGCATTCTAAGTCATCCATATATGTTGCAAATTCATCACCAAGCCATGCTATCAAAAATACTTGCACCTCAAATCTACACAAAGACAATGTAGAGTAAGCATAACTAGAAATCAAGTATTATTAACAATTTATTGCATGGCATGATCTCCTTTCTCAACAATCTCAAAACTCGAAAACATTGAATTTTGTGCACTTTATTTATACTTGAAAATCGATTCATTGATTGATTGCAATAATAACAATTGCAAGGATTTATATGCACCATCACCTTACTTTTCAACCATGCCAAGCAATCACAAGCTTAAGGTTTCATGGTTTCGGTCATACACAACCTCTTCCAAGTTCATATCAAAGTGCAATGATAAGCGGTCTCAGTAAAGAAGAAGTGCGATAGTATATAACCTTGATCTTGCATTTATCAACAATCACTCTTTGAGCTTTAGCACTTAATTTTGATAAATTTCATATTTAGCACTTTTGAGCAGGATCAAGATAGCCAAGAAAGTTCAACCATGACAAGATTTAATTCAAGTTGTCATTCCAATTAAATAGTCATGACATAAACTACACCATATATGCATAAATATGAAGTTGCAAAGACCTTGTAGCATAAACATGGCTTCAAATGACATATATGTATGAAATATAATGCTCATTACTTTTCATTGTTTTTCATTTTTTGTTTTTCATTTACTGAAACACACAAAATAAAAGTATGTTAACAAAAATTACAAAGTTTTCACAAACTCCCCTCAAAACAACATCTTAAAACTTTCTTCAAAATTGTCACCCAAAGTGGGATTAATTTTATAAACAAAAGTCTAAAAGAACAGTCCTCTCACTAGGCAAACGAAATAAATTTTCACCAAAAGTCCATTAACTCCCCTCAAACAAATAACCAATGAAATCAAAAGAGAGGTGATGATATACATGTGTTTGAGTTATCACGGTATGTTCGAGTTAAGCATAAGTATGAATCATGATAAATAAATCATCGAACATGAAAAGGCATGATTTAAGATATAACATAATTGAACATGCCGGGGATACATATGAGCACATAAGCAAACATCTCATCTCATACCACAATTAGATATCTGTGAATGTAAAAGATATGAGTGTATAAAATAGCTCACAAAGTAGGTGAAGAATTATCGCACATGCCTCTTGAAGGCCATCTCAAAGGGTGAGAACCATCCAAGTCTTGATCACATCTTACAAAAGACCAAGATCCACTAAGCTTCTGTTCTCCAACCCGCATCTGAAAAACCTACATAGCACTAGGAGATGTCGAGGGCCTCGATCTGGGGTTAGAAATAAAGCATTTAGGAATCCAAAGATCGAGAGACACGACACACAAAGATAGGCACAACACGAGTATTCTTATGCACAAAATCAGATTTGCCCTTTCCCGTGTTTCTAGCAACAAAAGGTGTTTGCATCACCCTAGGCACATAATGAGGAGTAAAGCGTGCTTGTCTGAAATTAGACCTAGCCTTAGTATTTTCTTTCTTTTGTTGTTTGGCTAGTCTAAAGCAAAAATCTACTAAGTGTCCATCTCTACCACAATGAGTGCAAGTGTACTTAACACGATGTCTAGCTTTAGAAACAGAAGCAACATTTGCATTCATCATAGTAGAGGATAAAACTCCAGCAGACTTAAAGACAATTTTCTTAGGCTCATTGACAATTTCAAAATTTTCACTTTCAAGAGCCTTAACAACAGTGGGAGCATGTGATTTATGATGAGTATAAGAATCAAAACCTAATCCTTTGTTATGAATGCTAACCCTTGATTGATCCAAAATCATGTTTAGGTTTTTCTTTCCTTTAGTGAAACGTTCTAAAGATTTTTCCAAGTAATCAACCTTTCGAGAAAGAGTTAAACAATTATTACAAGAAACGTCCACTTTTCCTTTTTGGTTGCAACAAGTTGAGCATGAAAGAACCTCATTCGTGAGCAAATCATTTGTCATTTGAGAAACTCTAGCATTAGCATCATGCAACTTCAATTCAAGAATTGAACATTTAGAACAAGAAGTTGATTCATCCAAATTAGAAGTAGAGGAACTAGCATCTTTAATTTGTTTGCAATTCAAAGCAACAAGTTTCTCATTCTTCTCAATTTCATCTCTAAGCTTATCAAGAGTTGAAGCATGAACATTTCTTAGTGAAGTAAGCTCGGAATAAATTAAGTCACATGATTTGCAAGCATCATCATCGGGAATCAAGGATTTAAGTCTAGCAATTTCAAAGATTCAAAGATTCAATCAAAACATCATGTTTCTTAATTTTCTTGTTTCTTTTCTCTAAAAGCGTACCAAGACGAACAAGACATCAAAGCTCATCGTAAGAAGGATTTACCTCGCTTCCTCATGTCAAGTTCATCTTGGTTGAGCTGTCCATACTTGCCATGAGACACAAGCTCGTCAAGTCTTGTCTCGTCTTACCTTTGGATATTGTATCTTCATCACCGCTTTGAGTCTACATCACTCAAGTTGACTTGTTCAAGTTTGAAAGAACTCGATGCACAACTTTGCTATTTAGGAAGCTCCTTTTCTTCTTGTCATTGAATGGACGCTTGTACTTTGTCTCTTTCTCCTCCTTCGATGATTTACACGCAAGTTTAGGACAATTTGGACGAATGTGGTTGAGATCACCACACCGATAGCATCTTGAGGCCACCATCAACTCTCTTCCTCATTCTCACATTCTGCAAAGCTTTATTAAAACGAGAAGAGAGTGATGCCAAGTCTTCTTAGGAAATTCCTCAACTGCTCATCGGTTAGTGAAGATAAGAAAGACAAAGCAAAACTTGAAGAAGCATTATTATGAGACATGCTAGATTGGGAGGTCAAAGCAATTGATTTGTGATCATTCTTCCTAGCAAGAACATCCAATTCATGAGTTTTTAATTTAGAAAAGAACATCTAAAGTAAGTGTACTCATGACAGTTGATTCTCTAATGGATGTAACTTTCATCTCCCAAATAGACATGTCTAATGCACCAAGCAATTGTCTAGCATTAGCAAGACATCGTCATAGCTAACCCCAACAAAGACGTAAATTGCTAAGAATTTTATTAAAGCGTGCAAAGAAGTCATCTACAGACTCACTGAGTTTCATCTCAAACGCATATATTCTTTTTGTAAATATCTTGGCGAACCTCTTTGATGTTGTTTGATCCTCATGATAGTCACAAAGAGATTTCCATACCTCATATGCGGATCGAAGATGAACTACTCGATCGGGTCGCCACGCCCAAGCCCTGGATGATCAAGTTGCGCGCTTTTTGTTTGCTTCAACATGTGCGCGATTGGCGTCGTTGACGTTGTCGTTCTCGTGAACTTCGTGACGGCTTGTAAACCTTCTCCCAAATTGCGAAGCCCTCGCGCTTGGATGTACGCTCCATCTTGGCCTTCCAAAACTGAAAATCAACACCATCGAACACACACGGTTTTGTCGAATAACGATCCATTGATCTAATCACCGATTAAGATAAATTAGAAAACCGTGCTCGATACCACTTGTAGGATCGATATACACTAAACTAGCAATCAGAGGGGGGGTGAATGATTGCGCGGAAGCTAAAACTAAAATTTTGATCTACTAAAAATTCACCCCAATTCGGACTCAAATAATTGCTTCGTATTCAACAAAACAGAGTAGATGCATTCGGTAAATCGCTAATACCCGGAGATCCAACCGTCGGATTGACCTGAAATTTGAACTGTAGAAACTAGATTCCAATACGAATCTAACAAAAAGAATCAGCTCGATCGGACATACAGATCAAAAGTTATTAAACTCGCAAGCATGCTGTGATAGATTATGACGAGAATTGACCAAACCCTAATTTCGTGATTAATCACAATCTACAAAAGATTAACCAACGAAACTTTCAGGAACTCTAAGTTGATACTCTAGAAAGTTTTTGGATGGATCAAATCAAGATTAAACACGTTAAATCAAGAGAGACAATGAATCAATCTACTAAATCGAACCGAGCAACCAAACTAAAAATTCGAAATCAGAGCAAACCACGCACGAACAAACCGAAACCGAGCGGTCGATGAACAGAACGCGCATGAACAGTAGCAAAAGCGAATCATCAGTAGCGTGGATGTTTATCTGTAGCCTCGCGATTTTCCTTCGCTTCGCAAATCGCTCGCCACGCAAGGAACTCAGCGCAAGAAGAAATTGATTTTATTTCTTTTGTCTAATTTGGTTAAAGTACTCCAAACAAAAGAGTACAAACCCTAAAACCTAGCTCTCTCATCTAAACAGAGACGGCCTCTCCTATTTATAATGAGCAACAGTTCGCATGCATATCCATCCGCCCAACATAGCCCAATACATGCAAACCGCCCAATCAATTACAATCGACGCGGACGGCCCACCGCGCGCACTCGTGACTAACCGACCTCTATGTGCACCGTTCTCAGCCCGAACGCCCCGCATGACATCCTTGACCACTAAGACCTCGGTTCCTCCGAACCTAGTCCCGAACCTCGGTTCCTCCATGAACCTAGTTCCGGTCCGTCATCGACCACGTTAGCCTCAAGCAACACCGCATACGAGTAAACAAGAAACAACTCCGAGCACAAGTCCACGACTTGACTCAACATCAATCCATGCAACCACTCACACGAGCGCATTGCATAAAGCAAAACCATTACCATGCTATCACAAGCATATCAAGTAAACATCTGAAACAGCATATGCAAAAGCACCACACATGCCATGAGCACAACCACTTTGCAATGCCAATTTCATCACTAAGCCAATTTTTCAGTACATGATCTTACATATACTTTATATCACAAACTATGATCCACAGAGCTCCCAACCTCCTCCTCCTTTCTACATGTTCACTCCACAGATGTAGCCACCTTCTGCAGGAGAGGCACCACAGGTAAAGACGGATCGGTTCAATTCGTTATTCAAAATTTGAATGAATGATTTATATGTGGCATAATATACCTGTCTATGCCTTACAGGGCTCCCAGCCTCCAAACCCGTTCTACATGTACCCACCACCTATGCCAAGCCAAGGAATGCCTATGTACTTCAACCCGTGGGCCTGCACCACCTCGGACGACACCACGGTATGGATGTCGAAAACATTCTAAGTTTGCGACACGAGCTAAGTTTGTCAATTCTTGAAATTACAGGTTTCGGTCACGCTCCAAAGACGTACTAACGAGCGACATCATAGAAGACATCTTCAACAGGTAGCCGTGGTGGTGGTGGTCATTGCGTCGTAGTTTACAAATTGTCGTTTTGGATGTGTGATTGATTATCTAAGGATCGCGCTAGAATGTCTCCTTCGGTATGAGAGATTGATATATATATTATAACTCGCAAATGTTTTTTGTCTCACGAGTGGATGTCCTATTTACTAGAGAGGTCATGTCGAAATTTTGTACATTTCAATGACTTAGTTTTAAGCCGGTTTTAAAGAGTTAAAAGGTTGGTTTCGGTTTTTAGTAGAGGTAATAGGTTTGGTGTCTCGTTTGTTAATTCTTCGCTCGCTTGAACTTTGTTGTGGAGTTTGATGACTTGGTGAGCTACCGCCCCTCCCTTCCTTTCTCTTGCTCAAATTTAGGAACATTAGTTGCAATTTAGTCGATGTGTGGATGGACATATGTACAGAGGAAATTTAGTTCATTCTTTTAGTATATATCAATCGAGTAATTTGTTGCAATAGTGATAATTTCAGTTGAAATGCATAACTTAGTCGATTTTAGGACATTTAGGCAACTCTTTCTTAAACCTTGCACAAATCATCTCAATGTTCATACTTGAAAAGGTTTACTTGTGTGCTTATGAAAGTTCATTGCTGTGCTCCTGTAGATATGTGATGGTTTACCAAATTATTAACCCATTACGTGCTATTTGATTTTTTTTCTTTCTGTCAATAACTTTTTTGATTTGGAACTTGTTGGAATTGAAAAGTTATCTTAAGACAACTTGTTCAATTGTAAACTTATGTTTTAAATGCTTTATATGGCATCCTTGTAGAATGTGTTGTTTGCCCATGTACAATCTGATTGTTTATCCTTGTAGAATGCTTTATATTTGTACTTTGTATATTGAACTCTTAAAATGACTACCAAAACTCTTAATTGCTTCTTTGAACTATTTTCACTTGTTTGTTATCTTTTGAATACTCATTGATGCAATTAGGGTCTTTGGAAGTTGAATTAAATAATTTTAGTTGTAATCTTGGCCTTGAACTAGATGGTTAACTTCATTAATACTAGAGTATTACTTTGATGCTTCATTGAATATGAGATTGATGTTCATATGATTATTACAGCATATCTTGACTAGCTCGTAAGTGTAGTTCTTATATATAATATTTATTATTGTTTAGCTTGATCTGTCATATTGATATTCTCATATTGTGTCTTGGTTGAATAGTACTATTGATATTCTCATATTGATATTCATGTGAATCAGCATAATATTACTTGTAACACAACCTAAGTTAATCTTGAACTTGCAGGTTTCTAGGTCACGCCCTCCAACACGTACTAACGACGACATCATAGAAGACATCTTCAACAGCGCCGACGGTGGTGGTAGCGCCCACAACTCCAACAACCCCGAGGCATGAATTCCATTGTGAGCTCGATTGGTGTATTACTGTTGTACTTTATAACTTGTTGTGATGGATACATTGTGATGGACTTATTGTAATGGAATGTGGATTGTATCTATTGCGGTTGTAATGTGTTGTACGTCATTGCGTAGTTTACAAATTGCCGTTGGATGTGTGATT
Source organism: Otatea glauca (assembly GCA_036346275.1). Classification (NCBI taxonomy): domain Eukaryota; kingdom Viridiplantae; phylum Streptophyta; class Magnoliopsida; order Poales; family Poaceae; genus Otatea; species Otatea glauca. Next base: position 75,334,974 of record CM070711.1, read on the forward strand.
GGATTATCTAAGGATCTGCTAGAATGTCTCCTTCTGGTTTGAGAGATTGATATATATGTTATAACCTTGTGTTTTGGCTGATCTGATACTCTACGAGTGAGGAGATGACTATGTGATAAGTTATTTGAGTGTGTAAGGTTAAGGGTGTATGTATATAAATAAACATGAATATGAGTGTTGATACTTTTGAGTAGTAGAGAATATTACTACGCCTTATTTAAATTGCTGAAGCTTGAGTAAAACTATAGAACGACGTGGCACTATAAGCTACTAATTAAATTATGAGGTTCTAAACGGCCCTAGCAGGAAAGCATGAACTAAGCTAAGAAATGAAAGAGATTAGCTGAAAGATGGATTAGATGAAAGGGCTGCTTGAAAGTTGTATGCGCTAATGAGATACCATTAGGAGATAAACACATATTAAGGATTTGGATTTGTGGTAGTTTTTACAACAAATTCGATATATATTTAAAAATTGCTAAAAGTATAATACAAATAATTTTAAAATTTTACGAATATCAAACCATCAAAATCGAAATCAATTTAATTAACAAATTTAACAGGCTAAAGAGGTTGTTTTCTGGTATTTTTCACCTTGATCTGCCCATGCTACGGGGCTAGACCATCCTCTACATCACAAGCTGCTGGATGAATAGATCGCGCAGCAGTAGCTCACACAGGCTTGCAGGTTGCAGCCGTTCGCTGTGCAAGGCTGCAAGCAAGGTGAATCATGTGGAACAGTAGAGCGAGTGGCGTCGTGCTGTACTGCTGTCGCACCGATCGGAGAGCATGATTTGGAGCTTGGGCGCGTGTTTGGATGGGCCGGGCAATCGTTGGACCACCAAGCCTGGCTAGACACGTCGGGCCGAGCGTAGACCAGCACCGGTGGCCTGCCCGTGCCGGACTCCCGGCTCCACCGTCCGAGGGGAACCCGGCCCGGCGCGTCACGCAAGGTTCCTGCGGTCCTGCCTTGCTGTGGTCGTCGTCGTCGACTCCCGTCCCATCCCTGCCCACTTTTTCCGAACCGAGCAACGGAGACCCCAGAGCACAGCAGCCATGGACCGCGTGCAGCTCGTGCTCCTGGGCCTCCCCATCCTCCTCTTCTGCTCCGACCTTGTCACCCTCTTTGCGCCGCAGCCGCCGACGGCCCCCAGGCCCGACCGCCAACACCCGCCGGCCTTCGACGCCTTGCAGACCGACGACCCCTCCGCCGACGCCGACGCCAACGCCGCCGCTTCCACGCAGGTGGCTGTAAGTCCAACCTTCTCGCTCGCTCCAGTGCCAATTCGATCCCCGATCTAGTTTAAGCAAGGCGATTCATGTGCTTCCCCCCCGCTGTCTCTGGTGTAGGAGCCGCAGGTGGATGGGCCTGGCTTCGGCACCACCGTCGAGTTGAAGTTCTGCGCCTCGTGCTCGTACAGGTAAATCCATGTGTATCCTGGCTTCGGTGGAGTGGTTTAGTTGGTTTGGAGGAAACAATTCTGTTGGTAATAGCCAGTGAATCAGAGATCAAATCCAACAGATTTTGTTTGATTTCTTGACCCGGACTGGTGGTTGAGGTACATATCTGCGGTTAAGGCCGTTGACCATACTGAAATCTAGTACTACTGTCCAAATTTATCGTGAAGTCTCAGAGTTAGTCCATGTTTGAAATTTGATTAGTGTAGACAGTGCCCAACACATGACGATAACCTAGAGCTCTCTTTGTTGAGCTGATGTCGATCAGCTCAAATCTCAAATGTGTCGTCATGGTAGTGATTGACCAACGGCTGGAGAAGTAGGTGATCTAAAGAGAGCCGGAATGATGTGACATGTTCTATCTTGTATTTCTGTTGGCTGTCTTCTTTGAAGACAATACTAATAGTGACCGATGGTTGTCTTCTAAGTTCTAACACTATGGTGCACTTTCACATATGGTCTTCTTCCTATTAAGAATTCGTTGCAGTTGCCAGCTACTGATCTTGCCATTTAGCAAATGGTATTGTTGAAAATCATGATGCATCACACATTGCATTCAGTCATTTTGTTCCCATCAGGAGCTAACTGAAAGAAAATGAGAAATTAAAAAAGAAGGATCTTTCGTTTGAATTGAGGAAATCGAGGGGATGCTCATAAGAATTGTGATGGGGTTAATGAATACTTGGAAGGAACTGAATAAATTAGAGGCTCTGGTCAGTGGTCACCAATTATTCTTTCTTGTGTCTTCAACTGGAGTGGAGACGTTTCCTAGATGACTCTTCCAAACTCTGCTCAACTGGTTGTTGCAGTTAAGTTTGGCCAAAGGAAGATGTTTTTGAAATCATCTCTATTTGATTTTTTCAAGACTAGGCATGGGGCCTTGAGCAGAATGCCTTCATATGTTTTGGGTGTGTTTTTAACACGAAATGAGAAATTCTACTGATGAGAGAGAGAACCACCCATGGAGTTTAACAAACTAATTCTCTCTCTCTTTTTAATGTGTTCCCAGTTTTCCACACATATACCATTTGTCAATTGAGTCAGAATGCCAATTTTTTACTCATTCATTCTTATTCTTTAGCCTGTTGTGAACATCTTATATATAAGAAATGTCTTTGAGAGTTCGTACAGCATAGGCTATCCACTTGGGAATGCTTTTAACTCTCCATGATTTATTTGCTCTCACTTATGCTGTTGGATTATTATATGCTGTGGAAGGCAGGTAAACAGTAAATCAAATGCACAACTATTTGTTACAGGAGAAGAAAAAAGATGAAATAAGTACTATATTTCTTTGTGGACATTAGTTCTGTTTTTTGTACCTTCGTGGTGCTTACTGGCCATGTTAGGAAAGGCAAAATGAAAGAAAGAAGATGTGACTTGCATACGATATCTTCGTTCTCATGGTCTCATTGCACTCTGTAACTAAGAGGAAATCCAATGAAGATTGACAGTACCTATACTGAATGTATCTTCTCTTGACTGTACAAATGAAGTTAAACCTACATTTGTTTTTGGTATGTTGGAGCCAAACCTTCTTATCCACATGCTTTAATGAAATTTCTATAGTAAAACATGTTATAGTTTCTGTTATGATGTTTCTGTAATTTTATAGCTACCACACTTTGTTTCTTACTAAATATTTTTGCCATTGCCCTGTTATCCCTGCTATGAATTAATGTGTAAGTTAACCAATAATTTCAATTCAAATTCTGCAGGGGAACTGCAATGAACGTGAAGCGGATGCTGGAAACCTCGTTTCCTGGGATTCACGTCGTCTTGGAAAATTACCCTCCACCCTTCCCAAAACGTGCACTCAGCAAAGTTGTACCTTTTCTTCAAGTTGGAGCAATGGCAACATTAATGGCTGGTGATCAGATTTTCCCTAGATTTGGAATGGTTCCACCTCCATGGTACTACTCACTGCGTGCTAATAGATTTGGAACCATGGCAACAATCTGGCTGTTTGGCAATTTTGCACAGTCATTTCTACAGAGTTCTGGTGCCTTTGAGGTTTACTGCAATGGACAGCTGGTATGTTTCCTATGAATATGCCCATTTTTCTGTTCATCACTCAGTCATTGTCAAATTGTGCAATTTGTTGTGCATTACTGTGTGTAGTGATATAATCAAGCAATCAAAATTACTATATTAGGGTCGCTACTGCAAAGATAATAAACCAAGAAGTAGTGAGAACATCTAGTCAGTATTAATCTAGAGATCAACCTGTTTTTAAAATAACAGAGTGCTTTGTGAGGCAGGTTTGTGGTACTTGTTCCCTTAAAATGAACGTGCAATCTTTCTCGGGATTACTCGATACTTATGTTTGCTATGTTTAAAATGTTCCAAAGTTTTCTTATCCAAAGCTGATTTTCTTGTGCAGTCCAACTGGAATTATTGTGCTAATGCAGTGAACTTCTTTCCGCTTTTCAGGTTTTCTCAAAATTATCTGAGCAGAGGTTTCCTGGTGAGTTTGAGCTACGGGAGCTCATTGGCAACAGATTGACAGATTCTCAATTTGGGAAAAATCTGGAGAAGGTCTGGTCTTAGATGACGATGTCAAGAGACCCTACTTACATTTATCTGCTATTAAACAGAACCGCTTGAAGTTTCACATCTTATCCTCAATCACATATTTGTCTAGAAATTTCTGAAGACATGATCTCTTTTTTTTTTGTAAATAATGTTTTACCCTTGCAAAAAGAGTTTTACCATGAAATGAGACTGTAACAAAGCTGAAGCTTTGGGAATATTTGAGGTAGCTCCATGATTTGCTTAAAAGTGGATAACAAGCTGAAGCTGAATGCATTTGTCTGAACTTGAAGCACCTTTTTTTTTCCATTGTGACATGTACAAGATATGTTAGTTTGGTTAGGGTAATCAGTTCCTAGCAGCATTCAGAACACGGGGCATCCGTAAGAACGAACAAAGACTGTCGCACAAGTCTATGAATCGCGTGTCTGCGTCTATGAATCGACGCATCGCGTCAATGCAACGAGCAGTGCATATTACAAGTTCACAATCGTTCATTTCAAATCCTCAGATGCATGTGAAGATTGAAAACACGAAAGTGCCCCTTGTTCTTACTCATGTCAACTATCTTCGCTTCTTTCTCCTCTCCTTCCTCTTCAGCTCTTTCTTCTTCCTCCTCGCTTTCTTGTCGTCACCATTGACAACCACTGTGATCAGCTTCTCAATATTACAGGTGCAAAGGGCGACATCTGCAGACATGCTGATGCAAGGTAATGCTACTTTTGTGGAGTTCAGGGAAATGAGGAAGGGTCTTTCAAAAAAGGTAAACGCGGAAGGGAAGTCTACAAATGCTGTATATCAGTTTTCAATTATGGTTGTGTTTCGTCTGTATAGCCAGAGTACGAGACTCTACTTGGCTAGGTCAGTCTTTTACCTGAGATATAGGAGTATATATAAATAGCTATATAGGACTATAAATATGAAATGTTGGACGGTTGGTAGGGGTTTTCTTCTGTATGGTGAAATTCAATCTGAAAATGCAAGTAAAACTGGATGGTGTACCAAACACCAGTTTTACCGCTCCGTTTATACTTGGCCGCTATACCTAAACTTCTGTTGATTCACAAAATCTTGAGCCTGTAGTAAACATGTTCCAATCCAGACCATATATACTGACAAGACTTCTGGCTTTGTGTCTGAATTGAACTGTAACTTTAGTACAGCCTTTTGTATCAATATCTGTGTTTGTCACAGATTCTTACAAATCTCAAAGCTATTACTATTAGCTTCGACACTGTATCCTATTTGTAACAGCGTATAATTAAAGGCAGATCTAATCATTGAACTGCAGGATGTTGGTTCGCAGGAAGTGGTCAGCGACAGCTTTGTAGGTGGCTTGCGTGGGATGAACAGAGTCCCAGAACATGGACTGGGATGGCGTCGAGCAGGTCGGGACCAGATCGGTGCATAGAGGCCCCATCTCTAGCTGTCCAGTTCTGCAGCAGCCCTTGCTGGTTTCAGCGAAACCTGGTACAAGAAGGATCGAAAGGAACAACAAATGTTGTCGAGATCTGAAGCGATTTATGAAGCTTGCCGATGAGGTGGTGTTGCATAAAAAAAACGTGAAAAGCAGTCTATTGGCTACAACACACGCAACGAACATCGGGTTCAAGGATTAAAGACGTGTCAACCGATTTGATTCTGCGATCGGTAAGAGATAAATAAAAGACACTCAAAGCCGATCTTAGCGAGATAATCGGCAAAGATCTAAACAGTTAGAAGGCCGATCAAATCTATGATGAAGGTAGGTCTAATTAGCTGATTAGGGCTAATCAGATGATAGAGGTACATCTTTCCGAAAAAGGCGATGCGCAACAAGATCAGATAAAATCAAACCTGATTGGCGTAATCGACAGGGATCAATAATCGGCGATACGCAACTTTATTGATCAGAATTGAATTACACGAGAAAATCTAAGTTACAAGGCTACTCCTAATTAACAAGAAATTAAATAAAAAATAATGCGAGTTGATTGATTTGATTGGGTTATTGTCCTCGCTCGTCTTTGACCATCTTTTATAGCATATCAGCTGTAACATCCTAAAATTTGGCTCAAAATAATAAAATAATGTTATTTGTGCATTTTTATGATTTTTTTCAAAATTTATTGGATTTTTTTGTATTTTATTTGAATTTATTTCAAATTAAGTATATTGGACTTTTGTGAGAACTAATTAATTATAGACAAAATTAATATAAATTTGGTTAAAAATATTTTATTTAAGTTCAAAATGTCTTAAAGTATTTCTGAGATTTTTCTTGGATTTTTTTTTGTATTTTAAAAGCCTTAAACTAATTGAATGAATTTTTGAATTTAAATTAAATGAGAAAACCTGGAAAATGCAAGGAACAGTATTGGGCCGAACCCAATACTGTGTGCGGTAGACTAGCCCAACCGGCCCGAGTTCTAGAACATTGAGTGTGAACCGTTAGATCTTCATCCGACGGTGTTGGCGTTTGCGAAACCCTAATGGCTGTGTTCGTTGGATTTTGCGTTCGGCTCAGATTGTGCCGCATCACCGAGAACCATGGCAGTTGATCGGACACGTGGATGGCGGGGATGAGGTCTAGTCCGAGCCGCCACCGGAGTCCAGACTTCACGCAGTTCCACCGTCGTGTGTGTCTTGGAGTCCGTGTAGGGCACGAATCCCGACGCTATAAAGGATGCGCGTGCTTGCCCAAGGTTCTCTGTTGCGCGCCGCATATCTTGGTCCAAGAATCATCGCCTGAGCTACCGTCAATTGAGCGTGCAAGCTCATTGTAGTTGGTGAAGAGGATCGCCGCCGTTTTTCTGTTGAAGCTCCTTTTCCACCGTGCTGTGGTTGACGTTGAAGGCATCGACGTGTTCGCAAAAACAAGGGCTACTAGATCCGTGCCAAGTTGCCTCAAATCTGTGCCGGAACTGCCATGTTCGCCGTTGTCTTCTTCAAGCGCTGTGAGACCCCGCCGTTCCGCCGTCGCGCACCTCTGCCGTTGTTCGTCCCATCCGATTCGCTTCCAATTGTCCGGATTTCGCCACGTTGCGTTGCGTTCGCCATTGTCCGATTCGAAGAAGCCTCATGGATGTGCGCCATGTGTTGACCATCGAGAGCCCAGCTCGGGCGGCGCTGCGGCCAATTGGATCGCACCGCGTGGCGACGCGGTCGCCGAGAAGCCGTGGACGGGTCCACGGTAGACCAGCCTCTGCTTGTGGATTGGTTCCATAGACCAAGGACGCGTGTCATCACCCAATTGGTTCAGGTTGGTGCTGACGTCATCCTGACGCAATAAAAGGCTTTTCCTATTTAAAAATAATTCAGTTTGTTATTTTATTTTCCAATTTTCTGATTTTTGAATCTTTTGAGAGCCCATTCTCCCTCATACGAGCTCCGATTGAGGTGATTCAAATTTTTAAATATTTGTAAAATTGAGATATATTTAATGGTGAATTTTATTTAATATTTAGAGATTGTTTGCTCTCTGTTTTGGCATTTGCTCTCGTTACGCGTAGATGTCGAAATGCTCGGAGCATCCGAGGAGGAATCGTTGATTCAAGACCAAGGTCCAGTGCAAGAATAAGGGCTTTTCTATGGCAAGTTGTGTTTTGATCATGTTGAACTCAGTTTATAAAATTGCTATGTTATTTTACTTTATACATGATATTTTGTGTGTACAACTGTTTCAAAATAGATTGGAATTTAGTTAATCTACCTAATTGAGTTATACCCTACCTTGTCATTTATATGCCATGATTATTCGTCACTCTAGAATGGTTCATTACTAGTTGGTTAATATAGTAATCAACACGGGTTGGTTAGATTGTGTTAGCTTGCTTAGCTATACCATGCCATCACATGTACTTAGAACATCAATATTTAATCTTGACTAATGGAATATGAAACATGTTTATGAAAGGTGTGTCGGGTGCTATCACACAATGATGTTAAGTTGCAGTGATGTATGTCACGGATTTAACCTTACGAGCCTTTGAACTGAGTCAATCATGTAACCACATGTCTGTAATGGGACGGACCTAACTAAGTATGATTACCGATATACTGACATATGATACCTCAGTGGATAATAACACAAGCGTGCTTACATGGAAGTGTGGTTACAGCGGAGGGTGTGGTGTACACATCAATCTAACAGTTTGTCGGTCCTAACCTTCACCTCCGCCGAGGAAAGGGATAGTGTACGGCTTACAGGAGGTTCAGTGTTAGGATAAAGGTTTTCTGAAAGGTTTGGTCATGAACGCTCTACTGACGCAACAAAGGAAGTGTGTCAATAGCTTAGCAACAAAATTTGGATGAGAATGTTGGATGTTAATGGAATGTTTGGAATTTGACTTAGGGTTGATGCCTTGTTTACTTGAAAAGTGCTGAAAGTTATATAATATTGTTATTTATTTTACTGTCTTTTCAATCTATTTATTGTATTCAATCATAAATGCTGCTTTATTGCAAAATATCCGTGTTAGCCATTCCTTTAGAATAAGTCTTGCATATAGTAATGTTAGAATTGCATTATGTGCACAACTTGTTGAGTGCTTTAAATATTCACACTTGCCAACAACATCTCCAGTTGAGAAGTCTACACTAGTGTTAGAGGAGCAGTACCATTAAGAGACGAATGTTTAGAGGAAAGCCTTGTCAGTTTTCTGTGGTATACTGAGGAGTTATCTACGTTTTCATTCCGTTGCAGTTTAATTTGTTATTCAGAGTGTAGCCTTGCGAGGCATAGTCATGTAAGTTGACCATAAGGTCATTCAACAGGTATTATTTATTATATGAAGTCTTTTATTATGTTTTCACTATGTATGATTGTGATATTCATCTATGTTGAGCTTGTGTGCACTAGCATGATTTTGGACTAGTGCAGTATACACAGAGAGTTCGAATTTGCATATTTAGGTCCCGACATCATCCGATCATGTCCACCTCCGACACATTGTTCACCATGACCTGTATCGACCTCTACTCGGATAGACCCCATGTTTAGAATCAATATCGGTTATAAATACCTCTTCAAATTATCCTTCCCTTATCTGATATTGGCCAAAATATCTCTTGATCCTTAACCTGACAATTTGGTCATACCTCGCCAAATTCTGATGCAAACATATGCCCCCATTTTTGGGAGATAATAGTTTATCTTTCAAAAATCTTTTCCATCGGCTTGACGCAACATTTTCGTTAGTAACCGCTCCATTTATGGCGTCGTAAAATCTTGAGACGCATATTTTCACCATTAATTGCACATGTCCCCTCAAAATCCCTATCATCGGCTTCGACTTCATTCTCAGTCGGCAATCCTCCAGTGCACTCATCCCAACCAACTCTCATCAACTCTCAATCGACTGAATGGATTCTCAACAAGTATTTATTCCCATCCCAGATAGCAATAATCAATACTACCTAGGTCCGATAAGAAATCTTGATTCGGATACGATTATAAACCAAGAAATTCCTCGTCTCCCCTTATCGGCTTCTGGGTATAGCATAGAAGTATTGAGTAAAAGCTTTAGGGCTTGGTCGACAATGCTAAAAGGTTGGAAAAACTGGTATAATCTGGTAGCATAAAAAAAAGGAAATATGGGAAAGAATGGGAATAGCTGAGTGCCTCCCTTTGTCTTTAGCCGACCCGAAAGCCAATGAGCCATTGGTGGTCACGGCCTGCTACTTTTGGTCGGACACGCTTAACGCTTTTATGTTTAAAACCGGTCCAGTCGGCTCAACTCTCCTAGACGTAGCTCAACTTTGCTGCTTAAGGTTTGATGGGGAGCAAGTATCGGCTTTCAGCTCCAAGCTCCAATATAAGTTGATCCGGGCTAAGGACGAAGGATAGAGCAAGTACATCGGCAACAATAATAAAGGCATTGGGCCAGTATCGCACGAAGAACATGTAGCATTTCTTAACCTTTGGTTGGATCGATTTCTCTTTTGCGGGCATCACTTGGGCCGGCGTAAGTTTATCAAGCTCTGGCTGAACAGTTAGTAAAAGGCCATCGGCTAGCCCTAGGGAAAATGCTCCTAGGCGCTGTATACTAGATGATGCATATAATTCACAGTCGATTTTTTTCTGGCCTAGGCGATTATATTGTCGACAATGCTGGAGGTCCATTGTGGTTTGTGCAAACCTGGCTATACTGCATATTCAGTCGATCCTTCAACCTCCACCCAGCCGATGAAACCCCTTTCCCTCGAGAAGAAATTCCAGAGAACCAAGAAATTCAGTATAGACAAAGCCGATCATATGGGGAAAGATTCATCCTTTGCTCTGGGAATGAGTCCAAGGTTACCCCTATCGGCTTCAGAAAATACCTGGCCTTTTTCGTGCAGCTTGATAATGAGGATGTCAATCAGTAGGATTTTTCAGTTATAGAGAAGCTGCCGATTACCCTTGCCCTTCTTTCCTGCATCTGTCAGTCGACAGCGACACAATGCCTGATGAAACTCTGAATCTATACAAGTTGTTTATTTCTCCAAGTGTATTATCTGTCAGTCTTTGTATTAGGAATCGGACTTTCCAACCGTCATATGAATTCTATCATCCGACAGTATACTTTAGACAGTTGGGCTTTGGGCAAGTTCCTCCATGCTTCCAGTTATTTGATCAGCTTAAACCAAGGGAGCGAATCCGCAATGCAGCAGCGGCTAATATTGTTTTGCACATAGCCAACAATCTTCAAATTCAAGACTTGCCACATTTCTTCCTGAATACTCGTAGGGCAGGTTGCTTTTCTTTGTGGTTGTCGGCTATCGCTGCAGCTTTATATTCAGAGAAGACTGCATCGGCTATTATCACTCAATTCTTTCTAGACCTTCCTGAGCCGACGGTAGCCACTAACAATAGCGATTCTAGCAACGATGCTAATTTGTCAGGATACACTAACACCAGTGCTGTAAATATAACTGGCGAGGTATCGGCTAAAGTAGATTCTTGCTATTTCAACTTCTATTGTGAACTTTTATTAATAGGCTTTTCTTCTTCTTTGCAAACCAAAGCAACCGGCAAGAAGATAACGACTGACCCATCGAGCAGCAGTCAACTCAGCAAAAGACCACGCCAGTCGACCGGCCTCTCAGGTTATTCTTCTGGCACACTGGACATTCAAGCCCCCTCTCTATCGGATATAGAGAAACAACAACCAAGTGAGTATATAGTCATCGACTAATGCCTGACATTCTTCCTAAATGAATTAATATTTGTAGCCGATTTCTTATCAGAAAAAAGCGCGCTCGGTCCAACAAGAAGGTCTTGGCCAGCAGAGGTAGTAAGCCTCAAGAACAATCTGGTGAGAGCTCTCCACACGTATCGGCTACGGTCAAGGAAAATTTCCTTTGTAAGGATTCTCGCAACAATTTCCTAACTATATCGGATTAACTGGTTCTTGAACCAATATCTTGGCTGATTTGTTGGCTACTGCTTCTGAGCTTCCACCACTATCTTCCCAGTCGACGCCACCCGCTCCCACAGCCGCTCCCGAGACCTCCAACTCGGCTGACTCCTTGCTGGGCTTCACTTTGTCGGACCTGGACGACGACGAAGTGATAGCCACAGACAACTACCCCGCGGATATTCAACAAATTCTTAAAGTCTCCAAGGACGTGTTGGCTGCAGTGATGTCGGCTCCGGGAATGCAAGAAAGGTTGAACAAATTGTTTGACCTGGTGATGTCGTCGTCGGCCAAATTGCTTGAGGACACCCAGCCCCTTCGCAATGCCATAGCCATGGTGGAAGCCGATCTGCTTCCGAGGCAATGGCGACACTGCTGAACGTCTGCCACCTAGATGACAAGAAGGCAGAGGTTGCTATGGCCAAGTCCATAATCGCCCTAAGGGAAGCTCATAAGGAAGATCAAAAGGTTCTGGACAAAATGGTAGCTGATACCAAGGAAAAAAGTGCAAGTTTGACGAGGATGCTAAGGCCTTCAAGCTAAAGGAGATGACTCTAAAGCTAGAGTCGACCAAGAAATTCCTCGAGGCAGAGCTGGCTAAAATTACTAAGCAACTATCCAATGGCCAGCAGATGATAGAGGAATCGACATCAGCTCTTAAGGCACAGAAACTTTACCTCGCCCTGGTCGTGGCTGAAGTCAAGAAGCAATTGGCCAAGGTCAGTCCTGTACCTGGAAGCGCTAAAGAAGATGACAAAATCCTTAACGGGGTGTAGGAGACCATTGTGAAGGCTGTGACTGCACTGTCTGCACTTGGAGCCAGACTTCCTAATTCCGGGCTTTGATCGGCTTACTACGAATTGCTTGTAATGGGGGCTATTAAAATAATTATGAATGTAATGCTGGTTGCCTCAAAACAATTTTTGGAATGTTCTAAGTATTTTGTAATGCCAATCGGCTGCTTAACTGATTGTTTATTTATGCCTCAATGTGTGTAATCAGCTTTACATTTCTAGTTTAGTCAGAATTAATCACAACGAGTTAATTTGGCCTTCCAATTGATAACTTCTCGTAGCCGATCAGGAACCAATCCAAACGCTAGGGTAGTATTTCTTCAAGTATTTTCCATTAATCGCATTAGGAAACACTACTCCTTCCAACGTTTCTAAAATGTAGGAATTTCCATCCACAAGCCGATGGATCTTATACGACCCTACCTATGTCGGAGATCACTTGCTAAATCGTCTATCTCTAGAGCCAACAGGCAGTATAGTTTTTCAAACTAAATCGGCTTCACAGAACGATTTATGCATTACTTTCTTGTTATAGGCTTTAGCAACCATTGCCTTATTCTTTTTAAGCCGATCCAGTGTGCGCAAACGCAATTCGGCCAAGTCATCCAAATTATCAATCATCAAATCTATATAATCTTGAGCCAACAAACTATTTTGTCTAGCTGTTCGTATGGAGTCAATATTGATTTTTACAGGAAAAACAACTTCTTATCCATAAACCAACTAGTAGGGTGGTAACTTTTTTGCACCATGGTATGCAAGCCAATAAGCCCATAATGACTCCGACAACATTGCATGCCAATTCCTTGGCTTCTCCTCAATCTTCATTTTGATTAGCTTGATCAACATCTTGTTTGACGATTCAGCTTGACCATTAGCCTGAGCATAATAAGGCGATGAATTTAATAACTTGTTGCCTCAACCTTTGGCAAAACTCTGAAACTCATCGGACATAAACACAGTTCCTTGATCGGTCGTAATAGTTTGTGAAATCCCAAACCGATGGATGACATGCTCCGTAACAAATCCGATGGCTTCAACACTTAACTTTCTTGAGCGGGATTGCTTCAACCCACTTGGAGAAATAATTGGTCGCGATCAAAATGAACTTATGGCCTTTGCTTGATGCAGGAAATATTTATCCGATTACATCTATTCTCCATCCCCTAAATGGCCAAGCCTTAATAATCGGATGTAAAGCCGATAGTGGTGTCAATTGCACGTTGCCAAATTTCTGACAAGTCTGGCATCCTTTGTAATACTTGAAGCAATCTTCCAGCATTGTCAGCCAAAAATATCTAGTGCGCCTTAGCAGCCACTTCATGTTATGAGCTGGTTGATAGGATCCACAAATACCTTCATACACTTCTCCCATAGCCACCTTAGCTTCAACGGCTTCTAGACATCTTAGCAACAAACCCTCCAGAGTTCGATAATATAATACATTATTGAAGATAACATATTTTAAAGCTTGTCGTCTGACTCTTCGATCAATAGGCTTTGAGAGATCAATCAAATATTACATTATTTTTACCCTTCAGTCATTGGTGGTAACACACATGACTGCTTTCTCAATCGGTTCACATCCCTCAAATCGGTCAAATATTTTATAGCCCGATGCTTGTTGGGCTAACAAGTTAGCCTTGTCATTCTTTTCTCAAGGAATATGACTAATAGAGAAAGAGGTGAATACCGATTACAGCAGGCACTACTCTAAATACTTGATTAAAGTTTCATCATAACAGTTATACTCTGCTTTAACTTGTTGCACCACCAATAAAGAATCACCATAGGCCTCAATAGAATCGACTTCGATATTTTCAAGCAGCTGTAGGCCTCTAAGTAATGCTTCGTACTCGGCTTGATTATTAGAACATCGGCAATTTAGCCTGAATGCGAACTCAAAATTGTGTCCTTTTGGCGAAAACAACACTATTCCAATACCATCGACTTCTCGACATACCGATCCATCAAAAAATAGTTGCCAAGGGGCGACAAAAACTAGATGGGCATTCATGGTAGTCTCATGTCCTGTTATAAAATCAGCAATTACCTGAACCTTAACCGCTTTAGCCGATTCATATGTTAGGCCGAACTCGATGAGCGTATAGGCCCATTTACTAAGTCAACCTCGTAAAATTAGGGCTGATAACATGTATTTTATAACATCGGTTTTACAAATAACCTTATAAGTCGATGCTAAAATATAATGCCTTAACTTTGTGAAAGCAAAATATAATGATAAGCAAAGTTTTTCTACAAAAGGATAACTGGTCTCCACGTCAATTAACCGTTGGCTTAAGTAGAAAATAACTCGCTCTTTTCCATCGGCCTCTTGCGCCAAAACAGCTCCAACAGTCATCTCTTCAACTGATATGTATAACTTGAATGGTATACCCTTTCGAGGCGCAGCTAAGACTGATGGATTAATCAAATATCCCTTAATATTTTGAAAGGCTTTTTGTTGATCAGCTCCCCATATGAATTCTTGATTGTCCTTCAACTTCAAAAGTGGGTTAAATGAACTAATTCAGCCAGATAAGTTTGAAATAAATCTTCGCAAATAGTTAATCTTGCTGATCAACTTCTGCAAATCCTTTTTATATGTCGGCGGCTTGGTTTTGGTTATGGCTTTGACTATTTCGTGATTGACATCAATCCCTCTTTCATGAATCATAAAACCAAAAACTGCCAAGCCGACACGCCAAAAGCACACTTGTATGGATTCATCTTCAAGCCATGTGCCCTTGTATTTTTGAACATCATCTCTAAATTGGCTAGATGATGCAAGTCTTCTTTTGGCTTAACAACCACATCAACGATATAGATTTCAACAATATTACCGATTAGGTCATGAAAAATTAAATTCATAGCACGCTGATATGTTGCACCAGCGTTTTTCAAGCTGAACTTTATAATTGCCCACTCAAATAAACCTAAGGCACCAGGGCACCTAAAAGCAGTCTTAGGTATATCGGCTTCTGCCATGAATATCTGATTATATTCGGCATTACCATCAAGAAAACTAATGATGTTATTCCCTGATACAACATTGATAATCATATCGACTAGGGGCATCGGATATTCATCCTTTGGTGTGGCTTTATTCAAATCTCTAAAATCAACGCACACCCTAAGTTTACCATTTTTCTTCATGACATGAACGATATTAGAAATCCACTTAGTATATCGGCAAGATCTAATAAACTTGGCCTCTAGTAATCATTCGATTTCTTATTTTATAATATTGTACAAAGCCAGATTAAATCATCTAGGAGATTGTTTAAACGGCTGATAACTTGGTTTTATAGGTAGCCGATATTCAACAAGTTGTCGGATTAAAGCAGGCATCTCATGATATTCCCAAGCAAAACAATCTCTATAATTTCTTAAAATCTTGACCAACTTTTCCTTATTATCTGCAACTAACCTTGAACTAATAAAAGTTGGTCTTTTCTTATCACTGTCGCCTATATCGACTTCTTCTCATAAATAAGTCGATGTGAAACCTTAGCATAATTTCTCGATTTCTTAGAAATCTTCAATGGCCTCATAGCTATCTATTATTTGCCGATAGCTTTGCATTTTGTCTTGTAAAGCCTTCACCATTGACTTGGACCCTATCGACGCAAGATTTTGTTAGTCCGATCGAGCATGCTTGGCCTTATGTTGATCGGAATAAGCACTGTTTTATGATACAGATGAAGTCGCAATCGTCTAGAGCTCCGCCTGATATACACTCGGCCTCTTCATATTGCCAATTTGCGTTCGAACTCGTCATGGCAATATAAGCCGATGTATCGGCTTGAATGACCTCAACCTCATCTATGTTCCACTAGACGAGCATTTGGTGCATAGTCGACGGTACGCAGCAGTTAGCAGGACACAGTAGTTACCCTTGGCATCGACTACGAAGAAAGCAGTCGGCAATGTCTTATTGCCGACTGTTAACTTTGTCACCATGATCCCTCTTAACTCAGTGGATCGCCTGTGAAATCATTTAAAACCATATTAGTTTTAATGAGATCTCCATCGGACTTACCCAGCTTCTTGCAGGTAAGCTTGCCATTGATGTGCCCCTTTAGGTATAATGGCTTCAAATGCCGATGATCATTTTGAGGTTTCTTAAAGACTACGTCCTGAGCCCCCAAACACAATTGAGCAAATGTCTCTAAGTCATCGGCTGAATCAAATTCTTCTTCAACCGGCTCATTTTTCCTCCACTCCTTTTTAACAGTTTTAATCAGCCGAAGCTCATTGAAAACTTGATCTCTTTGTTTTTCTTGTTCGGCCTCTCGCACCTCTTAGGTCCTTAGACGCTGAAGTCGTCTACGCTATGATCGGCTAAGACCCGGAGGACACCACCTTAGCTTTGGTTCAATCGGCTTTCTTATTTTTTCCACCAGATCAACCTGGGTCGTGGAGCTTGACCCTTCTTCCGCTTTTACTTGGACTTTATTTGATGCAGAAATCCTTTCATGGATCGGCCTTTTGTGACTTTTATTAGAATAGTCTTGCACCGTTTAGATATTCTGTCTTTAGCCGATCACCTTGGCCAGTCATCTTGAGGGTAGTGTTCCATCAGGCATGTGTACGACATGGCAAAACCGATCCCCTCTCCTAACAAAATTGCCAGAAAGGGCATCGCTGGTGAGCTCTCTCCAAATTATCAGGCCAATATAAGTTATCTGACCGACGCCCAGGATAACACGGCCTATTATTTCTCCTTTCATATTTTTCAAGCAATTGGGAAAAAGTCGGCTTAGGTTTCTGAATCGGCTGTCGTGGTGGCGATGGCCTCTCCGCTTTATACCACTTGCCGATTTGCAAGTCACCTTTAGGTTTAACGGTCTTTGATCTTTTTCCTTCATGGTCGGTCTTTATCTGTAGTAAACCGATCGTAATTTTTAGGGTCTCTTTGTCGCTAGGAGCACGAGGGGGTATTTTAAACGACCACGTGTGCACAATATATGTTCATTTGTTTATATTGAGTTGCACGCATCAACCAGTTCATTCAAAAGCTAAGCTTGTGAGTAAAGATGATCAATTCACTTATACTACAATACCCCCTCGTGGTTAGCTGTGTCTTGAACTCAATATCTCTGGGTTCTGATACCATATTAAATTACATGTACCAACCAATTCATTCAACAACCTAAGCTGACGAGGAAAAACAAACAATTCATCTATACTTCAGCAGTTTAATTTCGTTATCTCATCTTTGAAATTAATCAGTTGAAAAAGGTGTACTTAGTTACGGGAAGTAAAGAGGTCCAGGGAAGAAATGTATTCTTTTTGCGAGGAAAGAAGTGTTATTTCCAGCTACGTGACCTCAAACTTCTTGAGTGCAGAGAAGGGACTATTGAGCCATGGTGTATGTCAGTGTAAACCATCAGACTACATAAGAACACATATAGAATCTTAGGGTGTGTTTGTTTACTTGTATCAAGTGGTTCAAGAAAAAAATTTATTCATATGTTTGATTGTTTAAATGGAGTTATTCTATCTTGAATAGTGGGATATAAATTTAAGGAATATTTTCTATACATACTCTCGGAACAATGAAACTAAATGATACATGATCATCCCAGCTTATTCAACCTTATTCCACCGACCAAACACACCATTAGAGAATATCGACCGGTCTCTAGAACTTCCAAATAAAGTACCGTATAAAAATGACGTATTTATAATACGACCCATCATCTTTAAATGAGCAGGGCATCTTTCCCGTGGTTTGATAAGACCAGGCAGACCCGCGCGCGATGCGTACTTTGGAGAGAGCTCACCAGCGCGGAAGCGAGGCTCGAACCCTCGATCTGACCGGCACGGGCGAAGCGCTTTACCGCTACGCTACGCAGCTCCTTGCGTATAAGACAACAGAGAATTTACTTAAGTCGAACGGCCGAGTTAGTCACGCGGACGACGTGGTTCAACACTGAGTCAGCCGTACGCACGGACGACCGGTTTCCTACTCACCCTCACGACACGACGGCCGGGCGCGTGGCCATAAGGCCCAAAAGCCGACGCGGCGCGCAAAGGGAGCCGGAACTCTACGAGCCTTGTATACGGCAGTATATATTATTATTACTCGTTTACTAATATAGTGTACTGCACAGCTGAGAATCAAATTTTCGCTAAGCTTAAATTCTGTACCGTTCAATTTTAACGAATTCCTGGTCTGCTCGCGCCTCTCCCATTTTCTGGGTCCTTTTCTCTTCGCTCGTCACTCCTCGGTCTCTAGTCTTCCATCTTTGTCGATTTCGTCGTCAGTTGGACGCGACGGAATGCTCAGTTTCAACGCCCATCCCTTCCCGCTGCCCTCCTCCTCCCCACCTTACCCTCGCCTCCGATCGAGACCAATCTCCTCGCCCACCAACGCCGCCGCGGCCACCTCACCCTCCGTCTCCTCTGCGCCGCCTTCCTTCCACTTCCGCCCCGGCCGCTTGGCCGCCGAACGGAGCCGCAGGGCAACGACGATGGTCGCGGGGATCTCGCCGGGGGGTGGCGGCCTCGCCCACGACCTTGGGTCCACGGCAGTCACCGCCGGCGTCGCCCTCGCCCTCCTCCGCTTCTTCGAGGAGCTCGCCAAGCGCGGCGTCTTCGAGCAGGTCAGTCAGCGCCCTCTGCTTCCCCTAGCCCGAAATGCAACCGCTCCTTTGGAGCGTCAGTGGCCGCGTCTAGTGGCTCACTGGTTTCGAGAACTGAGTTGCGTGTTCCGTCTTAGCATGTGTTCTAGGACTGACATCTGGGAGTAGTATTAAAGTTCTATGTAACGGTAACATGCTAACAGTAAGGAGGCAACTACTGAATTAGTACATTTGATTTCCCATGAATGTATTATGACGAGACAGACACAGTTGGAGTCGATTCATATATATAGTTTGTTAAGTTTGTGTGTACCAACGATTGCATCCTTTGAATTTTACCTCTTGGAAGTACAAGTTGCATGTTGAAATTATGCAGCGAGTCATTGGCTCAGTGATGCAGAAGCGATTGACCAGTGCTTTGTCTTCAGATAAGTTGTGACTTGGGAGTGTTGATGCAGTGAAGTATTGTAATAGTCTACTGTTCAAATTACAGCGGACAGGAGGTCTGCACTGCTAAGTATTAGGTGTGCTGTTCAGAGAGGTATCTATCGAATGAATTATTTTGATATAGGTTATTTTAGGTGAAATTTGATGATGAATGCATAGCCAATTTCCGTACTAATAGCCCTTTGTAGAAAGAAAATGCTTAATTCTGGATGCTGAGTTCAAACCTAGGCATTGTCAATTGGAGGAACAAAGAAAGGTTTTATGTAGATATGGTGGTGAATTCTGTGAATGAAGTGTTCTGTTATGTAAGTGGCATGCATGTGTGAAATTTTACAGTGGCGATGACCTGGGTCCTGGTATGGGCTGCTACTGTATATTGAGAACTCAGATGTCTCAGATGAGGGGTTGAGGGTTGTGATTTGTAAAGATATCTACAAATCCTGCTATTATTGTTCAAGATATTAAATACTATTGTCTGATTATGGTGATGGGAATTAAATACTAAAGAGCTGTGCACTGATTTTTTTATTAAATAACTTTTTGAGTTGCTCTTGCTATTTTTTTATCCATGAAAAGTTGCTCCTGCTAATGGTTTTATTTCAACCACTCCATTAGAAGGACGCAAACTAGATATAAAATAGATAAGAGTCCACCAGCTGCTATAAAATATACTTAGAAAGAGTGAAAAAAATAATTCTATTCTAGCATATGAAACTCAGTGTGTGAACCCTTGTGGCAACTCCACAGCTCACCCTGTCTTCCAGCTATTATAGACTGATGTGAGATGGGTTGTCAATTTCTCATTAGCTTATTGAGACATTGACACAAGATGACGCTTGAACTAGTCACTCAGCGCGATACAAACACATGTGGAGATACCCACAACAATTAACACAATGGACCGTGGTGTTCACTATGCTAGGCTAACTTCAGAGGGGTCGGTGTTAGCTCATGAGTTAGCATATGATTTTGATGTTGGTTTCATTTTTGTATTTTTTGTGTATTATGGAATTGCGCTGAATATATCTTATTAAATCACATTATTGAGGTACACAATTTTATTGCCTTAATATTTAGTCAGTTAATAGATCTAATGCTGTAAGTGTTAATTTAGGCTTATACGTATGTTTGGTCTGCACCCCTTGTTAAGCTTTCATAATTCATTTGTTATACTTCAATTGGAGAGAACAATTTGGTAATGCACATGGGTAAACAAATTGTTGTTTTTAGTGTTCCATAGTCCATAATAACATATACTGTGAGCAGCCACTAAATTATTCTCCAATTTAATGAACTATAAGGTCATTGATTTAAGTTAAACACAACTGATTTAATAAATTAGTATGTGACAAGAACAAAGCAATTGTTGCCAGTGTTATAATGGAAAAATTAATCGATCGCCTGGAACAAGTGGTCTTTTAGGCCAACTGCAACTTAATATATATGTTTTAAATCAATTCGTAGTAGCAGTACCAAATCAATTATTAATAATTTGAGGACTTAAGTATTACTGGCTTGCTGCGGAAGAAATGTCCAAACTAATATTCGTTTCGCTGATCTAAGCAGTGCAAATATGCTGAACCACATAACAAAGTGATGGATGAATGCTGTTTTCCAAATGAAATTTGCAACTTTGCATTGACAAATGTCCTTTCTTTGCATGCAGAAACTCAGTAGGAAACTTGTGCATATAACTATTGGGATGGTATTCTTGCTCTTTTGGCCTCTTTTCAGGTATGAAGATTCTGAAATGCTCCTGTCAACGTAAATCTTCATCTTGGTATTCAGATACTAATGCTTTGGCTTTATACAGTTCGGGAAGCTATGCTCCTTTCCTTGCTGCACTAGCACCTGGGATTAATATTATAAGGATGCTTCTGATGGGGTTAGGAGTAGTGAAAAATGAAGCTATGGTCAAATCAATGAGCCGGTCTGGAGACTACAGGTTACACACTTACATATACCAACCTTTGGTTATTTAATAATTCTTCCTACTCCTCTTTTTCTATTGCATATTAATTTTTGCTCGCTGCTGCTTCAGGCCATCATACTTTTGTAACAGCATTTTGTCTTGAACACAGGGAACTTCTCAAAGGTCCACTTTATTATGCTACTACTATAACTTTCGCCACTTCTGTACTTTGGAGAACCTCTCCAATTGCAATAGCACTTATCTGCAACTTGTGTGCTGGAGATGGTACGTGCATGTATCTGCAGTTGACACTATAAATCCTATAGCATGTCTATTGTATGCAACATAGTCTGCCGACTCCTTTACACAGTGATTGGAAATTGTATCAATCAATTAATTTAGCCGCTCCCCTATGCTTGATGAAAGCAAAATTATTATATCTCTGCATGTTCCAACTAGTTTCATACTCTACAGATGAGAATTAATTTAGCTGTTCCCCCTTTGTCTATACACTTCCAGGTATAGCAGATGTAGTAGGGAGACGACTAGGGAAAGAAAAGCTTCCATACAACCCCAACAAGTCATATGCAGGAAGCATAGCAATGGCATTGGCTGGTTTCTTGGCCTCAATTGGGTAATTACTTGGCGAGACCTGTTACCTAAATTTTCTGTTGCACGAGCTTTGTTTGAATCATCCACTCTCATATTATTCAGGTACATGCATTACTTCCACACTTTTGGTTTTATTGAGGAAAGCTGGTACATGGCTTTAGGCTTCCTTGTGGTCTCCGTAGCTGCAACACTCGTAGAGTCACACCCCATCAGCACAGATCTGGATGACAATTTTACTGTTCCTTTAACATCATTCCTAGTTGGTAGCCTCGTTTTCTGATGTTTAGCCTAAAAAGGAGGATTAGTGTGATGTTCTTTTCATCACGAGAACTCCTGACACTTAAGAAGATTATTGGTAAGTTTGTGAGAAACTTTTACCTTGTAAGTAGGATTGCTTCCATGGGTATGAATAAAATCTTTCCGTTGGCCCGTTTATCAAATAGCATTACATACTTTTTTACAAACTGCCTTGTAGTTCCTACCCAAATCACTTCAGGATGTGTAAAACAGCACCCTGTTCTTTCTTTCATTCGCTCCCAAGATTGATATTGCATTAGCAAGATGCTAGACAATGGTATACCTCTGGCACCACCGCTCCCCGTGCTGCTGCCTCGTCGTGCCACCCTCCTCCGCTGCCCACTGCTCTCCGCCACCGCCTCACTAGCCTTCCTCTACATCCGGGGTGTGGTGCGCACGTGAGCGAGAGATTGATATCTGGGAGACGCTTGAGGGAGGTTGAAGATGAGCTGGATCCTATACCATTGGATGAAGAGTTTTTCTCATTGCATTAGCGTACCAAGTATGGTCCCTTGTCGTATTAAATTACTGGACTCCCAAATACCGAAGGGATGCACTGGATCTGTTCAAGATCCAGGAAGCTAAGTTCTTGGCCCTCAAGTGACAAGGCTCTTTCTTGTCTCTTTCTATTGCAAGGTATGAAACGCTGTTACCGGTTCCCTTATTCCGATAACTGATGGAAGTTTCTCTGAACTTGGTAAGTTGATAATTCGGCAAGGCCGCAGCGGAGGTAGACATGCCTCCCAGCATTTCGGTAGCCTGGCCAGTATCGAGCGTACCAAATCACTTCTTGCGAACTCCTTGAGATTTACACTCGCATATATGTGTTGGATTCTGCAGCAAATCTTTACCCTTGACTAACTTGTTGCTTTGATCTTTGTAACGACATGCATTTGTGTGCAGTATACAACTCACATAATCCAAGTTGTGGTTACAAAAAACGGTCGGATGACATGCCAATGACACAGTACCCGATGTGATCCAATCCTCAGTCGTTAGTCACAACCACCTGCAAGGCTGCAATTCTTTACGAGAAAAGAGATTGGTCTCCCATTTCGAGGACCTTTGAACTGGGAATATACTGAAGAGTGATCCCATGGCCGACCAATCTTCAGAATCCAGATGCGAATTTTACCTCCCCTGGTATTTACCAGGTTAGACCAAAACCTGTTGTTGTAGGTCATTTGCGCAGAGAAGCAGAAATTAGAATACCATAGACATTCACTCGTTTGAGTGCCTCGCTTCATTAATTTCTGCAAGGCATATCTTTCCTGTTACTGACTCCAATTCCAAATATAAGTTGTTTTAGAAAGTTACTAAGATTAACAACATGGAATTGGTATTATATTTTGGAATTGGAGTACATGATTCTGCCAGTGGATTGCTCGGCCAAATTAAAGATGCCTAGCTACTTTGAAGTACCTCCTTACAGGTAACGAACGAGGGGAACAAAGCTGAAGTGGTATGAAATTAAATTACGCAGCTAAGACACAATTGTCCTATTCAAAAGACATAATTTGGATCCTTATCCAATGGACGCTCACAACTTCTATGGTAAAAGAATCGAAGACATATTCAATATGGACCGTCCAGTGCGTGATAAAATTCGACATCCTTGTTATGCTCTTTTGCATCCCTCAAGCGTGCCCCATAGATCTTATTTAGAAGATCTATTTCCGGCCAGGATCTCTGTGGACGGACCAGGATTTTAGCTTAAAATCCCGATCCATCCATAAAGATTCCGACTGAAAATGGATCTTCCAAACAAAGCCTAAGTGTGATGACCAACCTTGTTCAACCCCTCGGCCTCGCCCCACACCTTGCATTGGCACATTCCAATTGCCCTAGCCAAAAAAACATCTATAGCATATTCCGATGATCATGTTATTCTACGACCCGTTGGTACTCTTTGTATACCACGACCGGTCAAAAGGAATAACTAAAAGGGGTCTCAGATGCTCCATCTAGACTAGAGACGGTTTATTCTACCAATAAATCCATGTGTGCAATCTTTAAACATGTGGTTAAATGTTAAGGAACCTCGCTATCGAATAGTCCGGGGCTCCCGAACAGATCTAAAGTGGAGAACAGAGAGAGAGAGACAGGTATATGGGGAGCGACGGCAGAGTTCTTTATTGATTTCTGATTGCTGGTACATAGGGGGATCCCCCTCCTCCTTATATAGTAGTCGCCTAGGGTTTCGGCTAAGGGACCATCGTGGGCTTTTCATTGGGTCACGTGGTTTCCCAACACTCCCCCTTGGGCCCTTTGCCGCGAGATGCATATGCCTCATTAAAACTCCAGAAAAATCCAGTGGGAAAAATACTTGGAGAAAGAGTACATAGCATACGCTTACTATGTTGCACGAATTGCCTCGTTAAAACCTTATGCAAGAAAACTTTCATGAAAAACTTGCTGAGGAAAAAGAGTACAATTCACCCAACTTCAATTGCTAATCTTCGAGATTCATGTTGGGTATTCATAATTCATGTTTGAGATTCATGTGGGAGTATGTGAAATATCTCCCCCTGAAATCTGCACTTCTCTAATTCTCATCATTCCAATCCCTTTTACGCACCTTTCAAAAGTAGATGCTGGGAGTGATTTAGTGAACAAATCTGCGAGATTTTCACATGACTTAGTATGCAATATCTTGATCTCGTTCATCTTATGCAATTCGTGAGCATAGAAGAACATGGGGTTGATATGCTTCGTGAGATTGCTCTTCACATAACCCATCTGTGCTTGGGCAACACAAGCTGCATTATCTTCATATATGATCGTGGGAGTTCGCTCAATGTTCAAGCCACATGACTTCTGGATGTGGTGAACTATTCTTCTGAGCCATGCAATTCACGAGATGCTTCATACAAAGCAATGATTTCCAAGTGGTTTGTCGACGCCGAGACAAGGGTCTGCTTAGACGACTTCCAAGAAATTGCTGTTCCTCCACATAGGAAAACATAGCCAGTTTGGGACTTGCCAGAATGCGGGTCTGATAAATACCCAGCATCGGCGTAGCCAACCAAATTCAATTCATTGTTTCTTCTGAAAAACAAACCAAGATCTTTGCTTCCTTGGGGTAACAGAAGATGTCCTTGATCCCTTTCCAATGCCTTTTGGTGGGTTCTGCACTGTACCAGGCTAGCAAATTTACGGCGAACGCAATGTTCGGCCTAGTACTATTCGTAAGGTACATGAGCGCTCCAACTGCACTCAGATATGGGAATTCTGCTCCCAGGACTTCCTCCCCCTCTTCTCTAGGTCTGTATGGGTCTAGGTCAGCTTGGAGTGACCTTTCGACCATTGGAGTCTTCGCAGGATATGCTTTTTCAAATCCAAACCTTTCCAACACTTTCTACGTGTAGGTTGATTGGTGTACCAAGATTCCTCCTTGGACATGTTCAAGCTGCAAGCCTAAACAAAACTTGGTTTTACCCAAATCCTTCATTTCAAACTCAGACTTCAAGTATGAGCATGCTTCTTCAATTTCTTCATCCGTCCCAATGATGTTCAAGTCATCTACATAGACGGAGATTATCTGAGAATCCATTCGGGATCGTTGTATAAACACACATGGACAATCTTATTTGTTTGTGTAGCCTTTCTTGCAGAGAAAGTCACTCAGCGATTGTACCACATTCTTCCCGACTGCTTTAGCCCATACAACGATTTCTCCAATTTCACACTGTATAGGTTTCTATTTGCTCCGTCTTGGTTCGGGATAGGATTCCTTCGGTACTTTCATGTATATCTCGAATCCAAGTTTTCATACAAATATCTTTGTGACAACATCCATTAGCTTCATTCTCAACTTCAAGTTGATCGCCATTGAGATCAAATATCTAAAGGTAATTCCTCCCATGACCGGATAATAGGTTTCCTCATAATCAACTCCAGGACGTTGAGTGAAACCTTGAGCTACAAGCCTTGCCTTGTACCTTACAACTTCATTGTTTTCATTCCTCTTCCGAACAAAGACCCATTTGTGACCTACGGGGTTTATATGGGGAGGTGTGCGGCATACGGGCCCAAACACCTCTCTCTTGTTCAGAGAGACTAACTCTGCAGTGATTGCCTTTTTCCATTCTTCCCAATCTAGCCTTTTCTTGCACTCTGCGAGAGATGCCGCCTCGGGATCGTGATCAATGATCGAGGCAATCTTCTTTGCAAAGTATGCATCAACATTGGCTGTTGCTCTATTCAGGGATTCTCCTGTTATTACAAAGTTTATGGCCATTTCTTCATGGGGTGCTTCATGCACTTCTACTTGCTCTTCGCTGCTATTCCCTATCGCAGGAGCATGTTCCTTTAGCTTTTCATCGCCTATGTGTGCGCACACATTATTTCCGCGCTTCTGCGATGGAAGATTCAAGTCTGGAATTGCCTTTCTGTTGGCTTCTTTCTAGTGCAGTCTCAAACGCTCCCCTTCTTTCCTTAGGGCATTTTCGTGATTGGTTGTGGTAAGTCCTCTCACCCGATTTTTCCAGACGTCTCGGGTACTTTGGGTTTGAGGAGCAGATTTCTGTTCTTTTTCTTTGAGGCCTCTGAGCAGTGAGGATACCTTCTATTTTCTTTGGTATTTCCACCCTCTCGGTGCATTCCTTGCGGGTACATGCGACTTAACCACGCCCTTGGATCACAAAAATGATCGGGTAGTTCATTTGCTAAATTCGCAAATCAATTATCTTCGGACTTCTTGATTTGCTTCATTAGTGCGAGGGTCATGTGCGGGGATCCAGTGGAATGCCATATGATTTCCGGCATTTTCATCAAAAGTTGATTTCTCCCTAATGACGGAAAGCGGTCCTCGTCAAAGATGCAATCGTGAATCGGGTCTGTATGCAAGTCTCCGATCATGGGTTCCAAATAAGCGATTATGGATGCACTCATAACCAACGTATATCCCAGACTTGCGGAGAGGGCCCATTGCGATCCGTGAGGGTGGTATAGGTACATATACCATACACCCAAATTTCCTGAGATGGGAGATCTTCGGGATGATCCCGTGCACAAGCTGCATAGGAGAATGGATGTTGTAGGCCGACAATCTGAAATTGATAAGAGCTGCTGCATGCAGGACTGCGTGTCCCCAACAAGTGTTAGGCAAGTTACAACTCTGCAAAAGCGGCCTGGCAATGAATTTAATCCTCTTTATTAGTGCTTCACCGACCCATTTTGCGTATGGGCGTGCGATGGAGTGCTCAATCGCTATCCTGTTGTTGCGTGCAATAATCATCAAATGCCTTTGAAGTAAATTCTCCGGCATTGTCCATTCTAATGGACTTCACGCGATGATCAGGGAAAGCATTCTTAATTCTTATGATCTGCGAGATCAACTTTGCAAAAGCATGGTTTCTTGTTGATAATAAGCATACATGCGACCATTTCGAGGAAGCATCGATGAGCACCATAAAGTATCGAAACGGCCCTGACAAGGGCTGAATCGGGCCGCAAATATCCCCCTGGATGCGTTCCAGGAATGCAGGGATTTCACTTTGCACTTTCATGACAGAGGGTCTAGTTATTAATTTCCCGGTGGCACATGCAGGCACACAAAATCTTCATGATTCGAGAAATTTTTAACATTAATACCATGACCTTGTGAGTTGTTCACTATATTTCTCATCATTCTAAGACCAGGATGACCTAATCTACCATGCCATAAAGAAAATAACTCAGAGCTTCTAAAAACAGTCTTCAAGGAAGTATACACTTCGGGTGCATGAATATTCGTGTAGTACAACCCAGATTCATATGAGGACATTTTTCTAATACCATTTTCCACATACCGCGTGCTTCACAATGCACAAGTATTCTTTGCCATTTTCTTCGTTGGTTTCTACATGAAAACCATTGGCGCGAATGTCTTTGAAGCTTAAGAGAGTGCGCGTTGATTTAGGGTACAAAAGGGCTTCTTCAATTACCAAAGTTGTACCCATAGGCAATATAATAGTGGCTCTTTCTGAGCCGATTATATATGAGTCGCTTCCTGCGATCGTAGTAATCTTTTCAGCGTTCTTCGTGATCGACTGTAAATATTTAGACTCTCTTAAGATGGTATTTGTTGTGCCACTATCAACAATGCATATCTCTTCCATTTGGGCGCTACACGATTTCTAGATCAAAGAAATATAATTCCAATCAGATAGAGGCAAAATATTTCAAATATTGCTTGCAAATTTGAAGAATACTGGAATAAAGAATAAATTGCATGTTTATTCATGGGAGAAGTATGCTCTTCTAGAGCTTACAATTCATTATTCAAAGAAAATGCTAACAACCATAATCTAAAAAAAATGCATTAAACAGAATCTGTAAAATATGCATTAATTTCTGCTTCTATGTCATCGATGAAGTTTCTCTTCATTTGCCATAATATTGGTGCAGCGTCGATGTGCGGGCTATTACGTGAGGATGAGACAAGTGGGGTATCTTCATCCATGGCATCATCATCACCGATATTGGCGAAGTCGCGCTCTCTGTGGCGTTTTCTTTTGTCTTCCTCTTAGCACGATATCGTTGATCACTTCCTTGGATTCTCGACATATCTTGACCGGTGTTCCCAAGTGCCACACCTGAAGCACGTTTGGTTCTGCTGTCCATACGGCTTGGCGTGCGCCTTTTCTTTTTCATCATTTTTCACTGGGGCTTTGGACTTTCCTTTGGCCTGAGTCCTCTCTTTCCCACCCCGCTTGCCCTTCTTTACATTAATGGGCTTTCTCACCTTGTAGCTATTGGCATTGACTTACGTGCGCTGCCTCGTCAGTGGTGCGAGACATAGTTCTTGCGTAGAACATTGTCTTGCGATTCCATAACTTGCATTACATCAATCGGTTCGCTATACTCCTTGTATGCGCCCCGACGATAGTGCGTGCACTCTGGATAGCATTTGGGTGGAAGGTGGAGAGAGTTTTCTCAATCTTCTCCTCATCTGTGATCTTCTTGCCATATAGGAGAGATTGGTACAAATTCATGCAAAGCGTAATTGTACTCGACCATTGTTTTAAAGTCGCAAATCTCAGCGCACCCAATCTTGCGTGCTTGGGGCAAGATGGTGTACTTGAGCTTTTCGAACCGCTCAAGTGCGGTCCAAAGCTCATGTGCACTCTCCTCACCATGTATTTGTTCTTCAAAGTGGTGAGAGGTGGTGCTGAGAAAATGCGAGGCTTGATCGTTACGCTTTCGGCGATGGGTTTTTCGCGTGCGAGCGGGAGGTTTTCGCTCGGCGCGACCTTCTTGCCCCCAAGAACGATCTTCACGTCCGATGCCCAAGTGAGGTAGTTCTGGTCGTGCGGGGCCAGTTCTTCAAACTCACGATTCACGATGCCAGACATCTGCATGATTTCAAAATTCCGATTTAGATTACTACGTGTAATCTAATAGAAAATGGTTGCAAAACATAAAGTGCAGAAAATTAAATTGCTATGCATTGCAATATTTTAAATAACGCAACAGATTCAAAATTCATAGGGAATATTCATAAAACAGAGAAATAAAGCTAGAAAATTTAAAAACAGAGCCAAATAAATCTTCTGGATTTTCTAGCAAATTTTCAAAAATTTCTGCAAATTTTTTTTCTTTTTTTTCGTTTTCTTTCCCTTTTCTTTCTTTTCTTTTTTCTGCTGAATCGGCCACTTGGGCCTCCCACGCAGCCCATAAAGCAAGGCGGCTAGGGTTTGCAACCCTAGCCGCCAGTTCTTCTTCACGCGCCACGGGGACCAGCGGCGCGGCGCCACGCGGCGAGGCGAGGCGCTGGCGGGCGGGGCGATGGCGGCGGCCGAGCGGCGGGGTGATGCTCACGCGGGCGAGGCCGAGGCGCGGCAGCGCGGGGCGATGGCGGCGGCCAGTCGGTCGGCGGGTGATGCTCACGCGGCGGAGGCCGAGCGCGGCGGCGCAGGGCGATGGCGGAGGAAGCTTCGAGCGCGGGGTGATGCTCACGCGGCGGAGGCCGAGGCGCGGCGGCGCGCGGCGATGGCGGAGGAAGCTTCGAGCCGCGAGGTGATGCTCACGCGGGCGAGGCCGAGGCGCGGCGGGCGCGCGGGGTGATGGCCGAGGCGGCCGAGCCAATCGGCGACGCGACGGCGGCCGGGAAGCGGCCGTGCGCCATGGTGGCGCGGCTTCATGCCGCTTTCGGCGACGGCGAAGCCGGCCGTCTTGGTGTCGCGAACAACGTCGGCGGCAGCGATGGCGGTACCGCCGAACGGCGACGTCGGGCCGGCTTCGAGCCGGCGGAGTCGAGCGGCGCTGCGACGGCGCAGGTAGCTGTGGCGGCGTCTACGTGACGGCCGACGATGAACAGTGCTTCAAGCGCGTATACCGAGGCTTCTGTGATTTTTCTTCTTCTTTTGTATGAACAGCAAAACTGTAGATGCTTGTCGTTGTAGCTTCTTGCCACGCGACGAAACATAAAACAGATGCGTAGGGTAGATGCATGCATAGGATCAACAACGATTAGATTCAATCGCCGATTCTCACCTCTTCTCACCTTTTCAATTCTGAACTCCGGTAGAGTTTCGTGCTGATAACGTGTTAAGGAACCTCGCTATCGAATAGTCCGGGGTTCCCGAACAGATCTAAAGTGGAGAACAGAGAGAAAGAGACACAGGTATATGGGGAGCGACGACAGAGTTATTTATTGATTTCTGATTGCTTGTACATAGGGGGGACCCCCCTCCTCCTTATATAGTAGTCGCCTAGGGTTTCGGCTAAGGGACCATCGTGGGCTTTTTATTGGGCCACGGTGTTCAAAATTGACACAAGTTAGGTTATATAAAGGGGTAAATCCTCTTTGATTTATTATGCCTTTACTATTTTTTAGCGTAGAAGTAAGTTCTTAAGTCGTTTGCGCTTTCTAAGCTCTTACCTTCAATCTCTTTCTTTTTCCCTAACCAATGGCCGTGGAAAATTCGATCCTTATTGAGGAGAGGATTTAAGGAACTCGAAGATCAAGGTTTGATTCCCCTCGCGAAATACTGCGATGGGACCCTAACGGGGAAGACACAAAGCCAGTGCCTCAAGAGGGGCGTATCGTCCTTTTCACTGCTCTGGTGAAGTTAGGGTTTCGCTTCCCCGAGAGTGAGTTCTTGGCCAACGTGCCAGATCATTATGAGATCGCGTTACACCATCTTCCCCCAAATTCCATTCTGATTTTTATTCAAAAATTCCATGGGGTAGCCATCTCCGATTCACTGGGAAGGCGGCCCCAATATGGACAAGGATCGACGCGAGGAAGGAGAAGGATTCACTGATCCTTACCGACGAGGAAAATGACATCGTTAGGGTCATTACCAAGTTGGTGAAGGGAGGCTTGACGGGGCAGAAGATCGTCATCAATTTTTTGTACCACAAAGTAAGCCCCCTAAAGAGACGGTTCAGATTCGCCTAAAGAATGGAAGACGACCAAGATCCGACCAAGAATGAACCTGGAGGTAATGAAACTCTCAATTACCAACCTCTTTCTTTCTTTATTAGAGGATTTTACTGATATTTATGGGTATTTTCTCTTGTCATTTCTGACCGTCGAAGAGACCTGGTCAAGAATTGCGTATACACTGCGCGTTTCTTCTGACGGGTCCGACCTAGCTGCCTTGGACAGGCAACCATCTAGCCTGATCGGGTAAACTAATGAGTTCATTAATGAATGCATCATGGTAAATATCAAGAAATTTATTTGGTTATTTTGTGCTTATTGTCTTTTATGCTTAACAATTGAACTTTTTTTTAGATGCATGGTCGGAAGCGAGCTGCTGACCAGTCTGAGGTCTCAGCTTCGGCTTCGCCGACCAAAAAGGCAAAGATGGTGGATCTGACCACCGTCGGGGCTAGTGCTGATCTGACCAGCACTAGTCTAGCCCTGGTACTGTCAGGCACTACGCGCTCTAAGCGTGCGCATGACCTGTCCCAGACACAGGACAAGAGAGTTACGTTTGCTGTGGGGACACAAACGAGGACCTCATCCCAGGTGTGCTACAAAAAATGGTTCAACCGCAATTGGGATCGTCCATATAGAAATCTTTCGACATTCCCCTTTGTCCAGGGTGAGGTGAGGATTCATAATATAATGTTCCTCTAATTTTAATGAGGAAAAGGAAGACTCCCGATCTGGGTATAGAGACATCATCACTTCCTCTAAAATCTTGGGAAATAGACTCAAAACTTCATTGCAGGTATGTACCTCTCTTTTTTTAAATTTATTTCTAAGTATTTGTCTTCAGAATCTAAAAGAGTTTTTGTTGTTTGTTTTTAGTCCCCAGACAACTGCTCCTGATTGTTCTGTGGATCAGGATGTGGCTATCCAGATTAGTGCTGAGGCCAACCTGCTGGTCACACTGGCAATGACCAGTGTGGAACAGGCCTTAGTACCAACTAAGGATGCTCAAGATGCTCCGACCAGTGGGCAAGTAAATCCATCCAGCGTCGAAATCGAACTACCGATATTCTCCCTCCGTTTTTGGGTTTTTGGGGTTCGATTCGATTTTTAACTCCCAAAAACCGAACTACAGATATACTCCCTTTGTATATACTCGCCAAAACTTATTATTTCTTAGTTACCCGTCCCCAGATTGATCCCCACTCGGCCATTCCCCAAACTCACGTGCAGTCGCAGAGCCGGAGACGCCCAATCGCCCGTCCCCTAAATTCCCAATCGCCACCCTGTCCCCTAGATCGATCCCCATTCCTCATTCCCCAAACTCACGCCCATCTCAAGTCTCCCATTAGCGAAACCTAGCCGCCGCTGTGCCATCCCATGGACCAGGATGGGAGGAGAAAGAGGGAGGCCATGGAGAGGTCGGTGGTGTTGCTGGAGTGCGTGGCGGGGAGTTCCAAGGCGAAGGGGTGGGGCGACAGCGGGGGCGTGGTGTAGCCATGCAGGAGGGGGACATGGTGGAGGCGGTTTGGGTGGGGCGGGGCCAGGGTTAACAAAACCGCGGTAAATCGCTCGGTTTTCGCGATTTTCGACCGTACCTCTCCTGTTCGAAAATAGAAATTGAGCGGTTTACCAGTGGAATTTAACAAAAAATTCAAAAAAAAAACAAAAAATTGAGAAAAAAATTATGCGTCGAAAACTGTTGAAAAATCGCGGTTTTCGCAAAAAAACCGCTCGAAAAACCGTTTTTCAATAACGTTCAATCGATCGGCTGGTTTTTTGCGAAAAAAACCGCGGTAAACCACGAAAACCGAGCGGTTTTTTTTGTCAAAAATCGTGGTTTTCGCGCATAGATTTGACCAAAATTCAATTTTTTTGAATTTACAAACCGTTCGGTTTTTCGCTGTTTTCAAGTGGTTTCTCGCGAAAACCGCTACCACCGGGTTAGCGGTTTTCGACTTCGAAACGAAATTGTGAACCCTGGGCGGGGCTCCAACATGACGTCGCTGAACGCGCCGTTCAAGGGCGATCGGGTCGGGCTGTAGAAGGCGCTGCACACTGAAAGGACCGGAGATGTCGCCTAGAGGGGGGGTGAATAGGCGAATTAAAAGTTTGTAGTAAAAACAAAATCTCCCAAGGGACTAAGCTCGGAGTGTCCGGGGTTTTTATCCGGATACTCCGATATATCCGGACTATCCGGGTTCAGAAGTTCGGATACTCCGAATTGGAGACCTCGAAATGAGATTTTAAATCTCTACAAATTTCCAACAAACTAATTGAACACAAAGGTTCTAAATACTATCAGATACCTGAGGATGATATAGATCTGGAACCAAACAAAGCAATGGAGTAGATCGGGGCTCCCAAAGTCTAAGACCACGAACCCTAGCAAAAGCAAATGAAGAACACGAAGACGATAATTTTTTACCCGAAGTTCGGATTCTTGAAGGGAATCCTACGTCTCTGTTGAGGAGGCACAAAGCCCGGGTCCCTCTTGACCACTATCCTCCCGGTGTTGCACAAAGCACTCGCCGGTCTTCACTTCTTGCCTCTTTCCTTTTGGAGGCGAGACTTGCCTTCACAAACTTCGGGGCTCACCACAACAAGTATTGGAGGCTCCCGGTGACTCCTTGCCGTCTAGGAGTCCTTCAAACTCCAAGAGTAACAAATACGTCGCGAAATCTACTTGGAGGATGAATCTTGTGCTCAAGAATGAAAGATGCAAGCTCTAGGCACTCAAATCCACTCTTTTCTCCCAAAAGATTTCAATCAATCACTAGCTTCAAGTGGAGAAAAAAGATTAGGGCTCAATAGAGTGAGAGAGAGTTTGAGAATGAATGGGTGCAATAAATGGAGCTCACACCTGTTAGGTGAAGAGTGAGGGCTTAAATAGGGGCTCCAAATCCAACCGTTGTGAGAGAGCTGTGCACAACCCGGATTATCCGGACAAATACCTCGGAGACTCCGGGTTAGTGAGGTTTAGATTGTACCGAAGGAGTTAACCCGGAGACTCCGGACAAAAACCCCGGATACTCCGGACTAATTCAACCCGGAGTGTCCGGACTTAACATCGGGTACTCCGGACTATCTGAGAGCAGCCACCGAGGGTGTCAACCCGGAGTGTCCGAACTAAATGTCCGGATACTACGGATTGGCCCACTTGGCCAGAGGTGTGCTTTTAAAGGAAATGAAGTGCTTAGAGTTCTTATGCAATGCAATTTTTATCCTTTGAGCACAAGTATATCTTAGAAGCGATTTCCCGTTGTATCCCCCTTAATAGTACGGCTATCCTTAGACTCAAATAAAATAGAAAATTTACAACATAAGTCTTGATGCCGTCTTCACAAATTTTAAATGTAGTGGGGATCTCCAATCGCTTTCTCATGATGATATAATCTCTATCTCTGCATAGATTCTCACTTGACCATTAGTATTTTAATTGTGTTGCCATCTATCACCAAAACTTCTTAAGGGGCCTAGATGCACTTTCACACACCGTGTTCAAGCGCGGGGACACTTCCGTCAAGGTGCGCGTGCAGGGCGACAGGGAGCTGCAGGCGTGGATCCTTCTGCACTCAGGCAGCAATATGTGCTAGGTTTCGCCAACGGCCTCGAGAGCAAGTACCTCATCTTGGAAGGTAATTAACAACTCACAACCAGGGTTCACATTATCGATATCGCGATAATTGACAATATCGAGATTTTCGAAAATCGAAAAAAATCGGTCAAAAATCGGTAGAGAATCGAAGGGTTTCAAAATCAAACTTTTGATGAAAAAAATAAAAAAAATGATCTTCACCGATAATCGCTCGATATACGTCGATAATCGCTCGATATGCACCGATAATCGGTCGAAAATCGACTCGATCGATTTTGCAAACTTGTGTTCTTCGGCGGTCGATATTGTGAGCGATTTTCGCTCGATATTCATCGATAATCGAGCGATATTCACCGATTATCGTGATATTTACGTCACATAATTTTTTTTGAATTTAACCGGTTTACCGACCGGTACTAGATACCGAACCGGACCGATAAGGTCGATAATCGACGATAAATGGAACCTGCTCTGGCTATGCATTCATCGCTCACGAAAATCGCCGTTTTGCAGTTGATACGATATTAGCTTGTTTTCAGTGTGTATGCATCCACATGTCATGTGTTTTGCACATGTTGTGAAATTACAAGTTTTCTCTCAAATATGAGGTTCAAACTAGATGAAGAATATTTTGATAATTCGGTTGACCAAAAAACCGAATTAACTGAACCGAAATATTTAAGTTAATTCGTTTCATTTTTTTTGTTTTGGCTGGCTAAATTCGATGGTCACTTTGCATAAACCAAATTATTTATAAACTAAACCGAATTTACACAAAAACCGAATGCCCACCCCTATGATCCACCGTAGACCATGGGCCAGAGCTACCCCATGTTGACCCGAAACCTGGCTACGGTTCCCCACATTCGGCTCAAGCGCACGTCACGACTCACAAGCTCGTCTCCAAACATAATTAAACGCAACCTCAGCTTACTATTAGAGTAAGTACAATAATAAAACTCACTACTTCATCTCTCATCTATGTTATCTAGAGTAAGCAATTGACTATGTGCATCCCATAGTGCAGATGCCGGAAGGTTATTATTCCATTATCTAAAAAATCTAGAGTAAGCAATAAAGTCAGCTTGTATAATAATAATCTCTAAAAGTTGTCTCTAGATGTTGTGCAATAACTATCTCTTCTCTTTTGTACATAACTAATCTATCTTATTTCTCGTACCATGCTGACTCTTGCATAAAAGCCAGCTCTCTTCTCTCTGCTATTTTCTCACTTTTCCATATAGGACATAGCTGATGTGTACAGACTAAGAGTAAGTTGAGATGGCCTTATTATACATGCTCTTAGTATATACATATCAGTTTTGTCCTACGTTAAAGAGCGAGAAAAGATAAGAGAGAAGAGAACCGACTCTTATTTAGTAGTTAGCATTTTACGGAAAAATAAGTGTTGTCGTCGGCTAAAAGCTGATGTTGAAGCCGACGTGAGTGACTGTTAGTGTTTTGCTAATAACCATAAAAATAAAGTTAGCGTTGAATGTTTAAATTAAATGCTTTAATATTTATATAAAAACAACCTTAGACATAGTTACTGTACAAGAAACCCTCCTTCCTCGTGAGGGTGGACGATACCCTCGCTGTCTTCCACACCGGCACACCCACGCCGTCGACTCCCCTGTCCCTGGCATGCGCGGCGTCTTCTACGGCGGCGGCATCGGGCAGATCGGCAAGCAGCTAGGCGGCGCGCTCTTCGTCACCGTCTGGAACATCGTGGTCACCAGCGCCATCCTCCTCTTCATCGGACTCTTCATCCCGCTCCGCATGCTCGACGACCAGCTCATGATCGGCGATGACGCGGCGCACGGGGAGGAGGCCTACACGCTCTGGGGAGACGGTGAAAAGTTCGACATGATGCGCCAGGAGACAGCGAGGACAGGCTCTGCAGGCGGCGCGGCGAGGGAGGACAGGTAGAGTAGCGGCTGACTAACATGGTAGCTAGCCAGGGGTGTCACCATTCAGTTGTAGAAGACAGGAAGTTGCTTGATCGTTCCAGTGGCTTCTTATGTATGTTTCTTTCGTTACTTAGCGTTATTTTGCTGATGTGATGCTTGTGTAGTTTGTTGCTGTTATTGGACTAGTTGGTTAATGACGATTAAGGGGTGAACTTTTCATATTCATCGGTGTCCTCAACTCCTTATGAGGTCATTTTGCGTTTTTCTATGACTGTTGTTTTGTTTTTACACACTATGCATTCAGGAGCTTGTAGTCGCCTCCCTCCTTTCACTCCGGATCGGTGCTCGATTTGCTCATCCTACCGAACTTGGTCCAACTGGGCTGTACGGATCGGAGCAGTATTGTTTTTTTTTCTTCCTGACTTGTGGTTGCATCAACTGTTGTATATGTGTTAGCTACCCAGCATGCTACATATATAGAAGATGGTTAATGTAAACTTAACCAGCCGCATAGAAAGATTATTACAATAACCATGGTCTTACTGCACCTACTTTACAGAGAGTTAGTGCCTACAGGCAAATTGTTATCACTTGCTGTGAAGTATGAACATCACCTAATGGTGCTAAAAACAAGTATACGTTTAGTTTCCATTAGAAGTGGAAAATGATCAAAATTCAAATGATCAGAAGAAAAGGAGTGTACGACACCACGGCAACAGGAAGAGGAAATGAGGAATACTAGAAAACAATGCGAGCCAAGAAAGCAACATACCGAAGTACCCAACTACCAAAGTAAAGAAACAGGGGGGAGAATAATCACGGGAAAAACAAGCAGAAGAAAGAACGCGCACGGAAGACTCAAGAATATGGGCCACTTAGGCTGCCCGTGTTGACCCGTCGCAGGCCCGCCATTGATTCATAAGACGCGCATCTCCGAGGAGCCGCGTCGCGGTGCACCGCACCTGCATATATCGATCGCGTGGCGAGAATAATCTGTTGCCGTGCACGTACCGACCGAAATGGCCGCGCCGCCTCA
This sequence comes from Otatea glauca, assembly GCA_036346275.1. Taxonomy (NCBI): domain Eukaryota; kingdom Viridiplantae; phylum Streptophyta; class Magnoliopsida; order Poales; family Poaceae; genus Otatea; species Otatea glauca. Next base: position 75,372,909 of record CM070711.1, read on the forward strand.
GCCGGGCGCGTACATGCCCGCCCTCCCGGCGGTGCCGGAGTGGCTGAACAAGGGCGACAACGCGTGGCAGCTGACGGCGGCGACGTTCGTCGGCATCCAGTCGATGCCGGGCCTCGTGGTGCTCTACGGCAGCATCGTCAAGAAGAAGTGGGCCGTCAACTCCGCCTTCATGGCGCTCTACGCCTACGCGTCCACGCTCATCGTCTGGGTGCTCGTCGGCTTCCGCATGGCGTTCGGCGACCGCCTGCTCCCGTTCTGGGGGAAGGCCGGCCCGGCGCTGACGGAGGGCTTCCTCGTGGGCCGCGCGTCCTTCCCCGCCACGGCGCACTACGGCCGGGGCGGCGCGCTAGAGGCGCCGCGCGCCGAGCCCTACTACCCGCAGGCGTCGCTGGTGCTGTTCCAGTTCGAGCTCGCGGCCATCACGCTGGTGCTGCTCGCCGGGTCGCTCCTCGGGCGGATGAACATCAAGGCGTGGATGGCGTTCACGCCGCTGTGGCTACTCCTCTCCTACACCGTCTGCGCCTTCAGCCTCTGGGGCGGCGGCTTCCTCTACCACTGGGGCGTCATCGACTACTCCGGCGGATACGTCATCCACCTCTCCTCAGGCGTCGCCGGCTTCACCGCCGCCTACTGGGTACGTACGTACAAATTGCACCGTGCGGGTGTGCCGAACCGCGGACGGTGGTCAATGGATTATTTTCGTTAGATCTTGCGGTGGTTCGATCAGTCGATCGTGAGCCGCCGGGTTTACTTTTCCGGTTCTCACGAGTCAGGACAGGTAAGGTACGCCCGTACATGGGACGTGTGGACTTGTGCCGAACGGTTTGGTGCCACGCGGCAGGGAGTAGTCAGACGGTAGGCTGTCGCGTGCGTATATTTCAGCAAGAAACGTATATTGTGCTCGTATTAATCATGTTACGACTTGCTAGCTCCTATGACACGTATATACCGTACTAATTACAACTAGAAACGCGCGGCGTTAGACACATGCTCGAATAATGCGCTGCTACTAGCTAGCTTCATGCATGTATTTTGGTATCTGACGCAGTTTCATCGTTTTAGCCCGATCGTGATAGCAACGCTTTCTAGATTAATAGTTGCAGATGCCAAATTGTTGTAGCTATCTGCAATTCTATATGGATGGAAGTCAATTAGTTGGACACGCATGAACTACAACACTAGAGGAGTAATCTTACATTCATTGCCCAGGCCTTGCCTGCAGGAGACCTGCAAAACTACATCGACGAGCTGCTGAAAAGCGCACCCCAGACCCAGAGAACCTAGGAACACTAATAGCGCATTATTTACATGGCGCAAATCTCTATGCATTGTTAATCACGTGATGCCGTTCATTTCTGACAGGTGGGACCGAGGCTGAAGAGCGATAGGGAGAGGTTCTCGCCCAACAACATCCTGCTCATGATCGCCGGTGGCGGGCTGCTGTGGCTGGGCTGGGCCGGGTTCAACGGCGGCGCGCCGTACGCTCCAAACATCACCGCGTCCGTCGCGGTGCTCAACACCAATGTCAGCGCCGCGGCGAGCCTGCTCACGTGGACCTGCCTCGACGTCATCTTCTTCGGCAAGCCTTCCGTGATCGGCGCGGTGCAGGGGATGATGACTGGCCTTGTTTGCATCACCGCCGGCGCAGGTACCAGATTCTTGTTTGAAATGTGGAATAGAAGTACAAAGCTGACCAGCTGGTTCGATAATATTTTTTAAACGAATTTTAAGGGATTTTTTTAACGAATTGGTTAGATAGCATTGGTTCCAGCCATTTTTTAGATAAAATGACATCAAATAGATGCCCCAGTTTTATTAAAGAAACTGAAGTTATCAGCACACAACAATTAAGCCCATACAGCAGTGGCAATGCAAAACATCCACAGAGAAACATTTATCACTTAACATTTGAAGAGCAGCATTACAACTTGCCATCAACTAAATTGCTAACATAAGCTGAGAAAGCCTTTACTTCTTCTGGAGTATGTTCTCTTCCCTGAACTTCACTCATCAAGTAGTCTTCTTTAGCTACATCAGCCCATAACTCAGCAAGAGCGGAGCTCGAAGATTTGACTCCAGTCTTTCGCAAAATTGATCCAGCTTGACCATCATCTCCTCTCTGTAGAGCGGTTTCCAGTCTCTTAATGAAATGAGCATTCTTCTCTATATTGTTTTGACACTTAGCCAACATTGACAATGAAAAATCAAATTATTTCATTAATCCACAGACTCCAAAGGACAGCAGCACCAATAGTATTCAAAGTAGTATTTTTCTTATTACTAGGCCAAAAACGGGGCCACAGATTCAAAACTATGACCAATGTCCAAATCAAATAACTCACCAACCAAGTTCCAAATGAGTTTAGCTACAACACATTCAAAGAAAAGATGAACCACACACTCATTCTCATCACAGAAACAGCAAGAGCTCCCTCTATCCATCCCTCTTTTCAATAGATTATCTCTAGTCATTAATTTGTTATAAGAAACAAGCCAAAGAAAGAACTGAATTTTGGGGGGAACCATCAAATTCCAAACTGCAGGAATGAAAACTGGTAACACACCTCTAAAAATTATAATAACATAAAGCGATTTGACTGAGTAAATACCATTGCTACTATATTGTCAGACCAAAGCATCATCATCGTTAGAGAGCCTTAAACTCTTCACCACTTCCACCAGCTCCAACCACCTAATCATCAAGTTATCCGAGAAAGTTCTCCTAAACGTACATCTAACATTAGAACCATCCCAAATCTCGGCAATCGTGACACCTTTTTCATTAACTAACACATAAAGATCCCAAAATTGAATAGCTAAACAACAAGACCCAAACCAAATATCCTCCCAAAATCTAGATTTTTTTTTTCTTTAATATTTTTTTAATCTTTTTTTCAAAACTAGGCGTCGGGGCAAAAAAATTACAAAATTGGGCGCCGGTCGCCCGTATATGGGGCGATCGCCCCACATACGGGCGATTAGTACTGCTTTAAACGCGCGATTTTTACTCTGTCTGCTGTTAATTTCTAAAAAAAATCATAACTTTTTCATATGATGTCGGATGGAGATAAACTTTATATGAAAATTGTAGCTCTCGACGGGATCTACAACTTTTGTATACAAACTTTTTCAATTTGAGTCCATTTAGATAGCCAAAAACGGGATAGAATGTTCAGATCTAAAAATAGATCCGTTTTTAGATCTGAACATTCTATCCCATTTTGACTATCTAAATGGACTCAAATTGAAAAAGTTTGTATACAAAAGTTGTAGATCCCGTCGAGAGCTACAATTTTCATATAAAGTTTATCTCCATCCGACATCATATGAAAAATTATGATTTTTTTTAGAAATTAACCGCAGATAGAGGAAAAATCGCGCGTTTAAAGTAGTACTAATCGCCCGTACGTGGGGCGCCCAATTTTGTAATTTTTTTACCCCGACGCCTAGTTTTGAAAAAAAGATTAAAAAAATATTAAAGGAAAAAAAATTCCCAAAATCTAACTTTAACTCTATTACCAACATACCATTTATACCCAAATTTAGTGGCTTGCATTGCCCAAAGAATACCTTTTCAAAAAACAGAAGCATGACTAGGGTCACATAGAAAAATATTTGGATTTTCAGTATTATATTTGTAATTAATCAAGTCTCTCCACATTTTACTCCCATCAGCACAAAATCTTTTAATCCAAGACGCAAGGAGACACAATTTTAAGTCTCTAAGATTAGGCACCCCAAGACCACCAAAACTCTTTTCCATACACACGAGATTCCAGTTAGTTAGATAGAGTTTACTATGACCTTCATAATCATTCTAAAGACAATTGGTCATGTGAGAATTTATAAGATCAGTTTCAGCCATTTGGTTAGATAGCTTACCACTTCTGGCTATGCAGCACGACAGCTAGAGCCAAATAATTGTCTGAAGACAAATCCAAATGATTACTCGATCTGTCAATCAAGCTAAATTATTTTGCCGGGGTTAATCCGCGATCATGTAATGCATATCCAGACCACGACCATCGTGTAATACATTGGTATATCCACGATAAGCGAAATGGAGAAATGCTATTTGCAAAAAAAAATTAGTTGTCTTGTCTATTTTTAGTTAAGTACACTGATAATTGTTCTGTATTTTGTGTTGCACGGCCGGCACACAGGACTGGTGCACACATGGTCGGCGATACTGATGGGCATCTGCGCCGGCAGCGTGCCGTGGGTCACCATGATGATCCTACACAAGAAGTCCTCCCTCCTCCAGAAGGTCGACGACACCCTCGCCGTCTTCCACACCCACGCCGTTGCGGGGCTTCTCGGCGGCGTCCTCGCGGGCCTCCTCGCCACCCCAGACCTCACCGCTCTCCACTCCCACGTCCCGGGCACGCGCGGCGCCTTCTACGGCGGGGGCGTCGCGCAGGTGGGCAAGCAGCTGGCCGGCGCTCTCTTCGTCGTCGCGTGGAACGTCGCGATCACCACAGCCATCCTCCTCGGCGTCGGCCTCGTCGTCCCCCTGCGCATGCCCGATGACCAGCTCAAGATCGGCGACGACGCGGCGCACGGGGAGGAGGCTTACGCGCTCTGGGGCGACGGCGAGAGGTTCGACGTGACGCGCCACGAGGCGGTGAGGGCCGGCGCCTGGGGCGGCAGGGTCGTGGACGAGACGGTGGACCACCGGCTTGCCGGCATGGGAGCTAGAGGCGTCACCATTCAGCTGTAGCTGAAGGTGGCAACGAGTTGAGCAGCTACCTTTGTTAGTGCTTAGTGGTGGATTGGTGGTAGAAGTTTTTTTTTTCCCAGCACCGCGCCGCTGCTAAACTGGATGTTTAAAAATCAGATCATTCCTAAAAAGAAAGGGAGATAGAACTTGCAAGATAACAATTGTAACGGGAACACACACTTCATTTTTCTTTTCTGAAGGAAATAAAGTTTTCTTTAATAGGTACGTGAGATACTGATTCAGGATTTGCGTGTGTCGTGCTCTGGGACAACTTTGGCCATTTTACTATAGCTTTGCTTAAATTTAGACTAGAAAATCAGCTTTGTACTTTTCTCTTGAAAAAAGACAAAAAAGATCAGCTTGTTTCTGGCATTGGCAGGAAAGTAACCTGACCTAAGCATGGCTGTTCTGAAGATAGCATGTGTTAAATGGAGCGTAATTTTTTACCAGGCTGATTATTCTGAACTCTGCTTTCTGCATAATTACCACAATCTTTCCTGAACGCATCTGAAACGTAGGCTGCGATCTAGCCTTGCTTAACTACTAAATTTCTGAATAACTCAAAACCGTGGACGCGGACGCCTGGTCCAAATAACCAACGTGTGATGTTACTATCAGCAGAAACAAGACAGAATTTACCACACGGCATGGCCAGTGCAGACTGAAATTCGAAAGCCTAACAAATCTGAAGAAATTCACCTGTCTCATTTGAAAACATCTCACAGGCAGTTGAGTAGCAAAATGCATCAAACTTCGTGCATATACACAACAACTTCGTGCCTGTCAAAGGAATGTAAACACCAATCTCACAAGTTACACGATACATTAGGAAAGCGCCATCTGAGGCTAATCGAATTGCTCCCAGTCAGTGTCGATTTGTGTGGAAGAAACCCGAGGCGGGGGCGCATTCAAGCTGCCCATGCCATTCTCGAACGTCTCCCACTGTGTTGTCACTGAAACAGCCTTCTTGTGATCACTGAAGGGGTTCCCATTTCTTGCCTTCAGCTTGTCCAAGATCTCCACAAGACTCTGGACTCGGCGCACCTGAGATGTTCAACACAACATTGTATGAGTTATCAGTTCTGTGAGGTTGTACACAAGGATCCCCGGTGACATTATTTTCTGACCATATCAAAGGATTTTGCCCATAGGGACCAACCCCCCATAGTTAGATGGGCATACCGGCAAAAGTCATAAAATTATATCACGGTCAAGCAATTAAACCGACAGTGTGTTTACATATGATTCCAAAAATTACCCTACACAAAATCAGGATTCTGTGAAGTTGAAGAACCTAAGTTATGTTTTGACCTGTTGTTTCCATTCATCTCACAGTACACCTCAATTGCCTTTTTGTACCATCCTTCCTTTGTTGACCTTTTCACCAATATTAATCTTCGAAATTAAATTAAGGAAACAAAAGAAAACTAAGGAAAAATTCAAAAAAGGTACATATAAGTCTTCGCACTTTGCCAACTATAATCATCCTAACAGTATTTTTTTTTTGTCTAGATAATTTAAACCAACACCAAGGAGTTATGTAGTCTGAGGATATATCCAACATCAAATCAAGCATTTGTTCGGCCTAAGCTTCCGCTAGTGTGGGCTTACAACCTGGAGTTCGACCACACAGCGAGATGTATTTAGGACTTCGTTGGAGAGCCTCTTCCATGAGAAGCCATCAACTAAGGTCAAACTAGTAGAAATTTGGTTTTTACGAGCTACAAACTTATGCCTCAACAAACTATCTTATTTGTGAAGCTGGCCAAGCAAAGCAAACCACTTGTCCATTGGCCATTGCCCATAACCCATACAGTAATCCTTACAGTAAGAGGGATGGTCCAGTCGAACTAAAAAAATCTAGAAATACTCCTAATGAAAAGTCAAGAGACATCCTTTGTGATGACAGCAATAAAAGATTGATTCAACATAGCATAGAAGCTACTGAATGGTAAGCTTCGAATGGTAGACACACCACATGTATCTTTTCAAGGCTTTTAAACCAAGGTCCTAAAAGCACCACTGAAAATTTTGTCATTAAAGGGTGCTAGGTTACCTGGTGTGACAAATCGCCCTTCTCAGGATAGATATGTTTTAAAATAAAAAATGATGTAATTGTGTTTCTCATGTCAGCCAAGACAAAAATAGAAAGAAAAGTTTTGAGAAATAACGATCATGATCATCAACAGAAAATAATCTATCTTGGAAGTCTTGCATCACAAATATTTCAGCCCCAGTTATGTGTTCTAATTGAGCATGTAAAACTTGTGATAACTCATGACTAATCAGGTTCCAAATAACAGCAGAGGTGTTCAAGAACAACTGTACCTCTGCCTTCCTTTGTGCCCTTGCTTCTCCCTCTGCCTCTATGCCATCAAGTTTCAACAGCTGCGTCATAAGCAGCTCCGTCAAGACTACAAAGTCTTTATCCTCAACCTTTCTCCCTGCTAGCATGCTCTTCTCCAATTCACACACCTAATGACAGAAAAACAACCAAAAGAACCGCATTAACACCAATACAACAAGGTACAAGAAGCATAAATGTCTTACAAACCAGGTGGGAAAAGTATTGTTCCTTCACCTTGGTAGAGAGCCTGTCAACTTCAGCTCTGACACGCGCAATAGATTCATAAGCCTTCATCATAATCTCATCCATCATCACTGGCTCGACCTTCTGCTCCGCGTTGGCAGGAGCAGGCTTCTCAAGAAGAAGCAGTTTTGCTCCATCCTTAACTCCTGCTGTGTGCAGGAACTCGTTGTCACTCTTCTCCTTCCCACGGAAGAAGAGTCTCTGCCTCTCAGGCTCCAAGCCAGTAGCCTGGGCAAGGACCCTCTTCAACTCGCCTTCAAACAAAATACAAATTAGTCCTACTACCAATTAGCTTGTTGGAATTCAACTCCTTCAAGAAAACAAGTTAGACACAAGGTGCAATTTTTGCAAATTACTCAAAAACTCTATCCAATAAAGCTTCTTTCTAAAACTAATCTCTGTACAGACGCACCACTGAAATTCAATTTGTCCACTCTGTTATAGAGCAGAAGCTCAGTAAATTGAATGACTTCCTTAGGCGAGCCGGTATGGGCTCCTACTAAGTGAGATTTTCTTTTTAAGAGAGAGAGGTCAATGGTGGGCAAGGACCACCTGAAAAACGATTTTATTATAACAAGATTGGTCCAATTACAGGAGCCTAGGTAGGCAGGTAAGAGACAAGCAGAGGGTGAGAGGCCTTAGGAACTACACAGTCCTCACCGCTACAAAACTAGGCCAGGCATACAGAGGATCGTTGGTTAGACCTTTTCGCATATGAGCCATCCAAATGCTCCTACTGATCGTCAAGACTGAAGAGAAGTTTATCAGTGCAGAGGTACAATACCGACTAATTGTGGGCTTAATGGTGAATGAATATGACTAATTACTCCGTAGGAAGCAGTCACACAGATAGGTCGTCAAAAGGACATTTGAAAATTTTATCTTTTGTCGCCATTTACAGATGTACGTCTGCTTGCCACAGTCCAAAAAGGTAAAGTTACCAGAGCAGGCCCATGATCAATCGGCCAGCCGCCTGCCACAACCACATATGCAGGCATGCTTGTTCTTAATCTAGATTTGTTTATTCATCCAATTCGATTCATGGAAAACAACGAGGGTGTGATTTCATAAAGTAAACTTCACGAAATAGCCTGTTGACCGACCAAGATCCAAGCTCAATGCAACTAAGCAAATCGAGAATGGTCAGCTCTGTAACTGGGAACGGCAATTCGTCGCGCACTTGCACGGCTACATCTCAGAATCAAACTGACCAGGAAACCTCTTCGTGATCACCGTCACTGATGGGTCGATTACCACGGGCCAGGACTAGAACGCGCATAAACAAATCACACGGAGTTCCTAGATCAAATAAGGATTACCAAACGAGGCGCGCCGATCAAAGAAGCGACGTACCGAAGGTGGCCTGCGCCGGCACGGCAACGTCGCGGAAGGCTGCGCCGTGGGACACCCTGAGCCTGACGGCGGGCCCCGCGTCGCCGTCCCTGCGTTGCACCAGCATCCCGCCCGGCCGCACCTCCCACTCACCCTCGCCGTCCCTCGGGTCCGATCTGCTCCCGCCGCCGCCGCCCATCATCGGCGACCCACCCAGCGCTTTTTATGCCCTCCTCCCCCGGCTTCCCCGACCCACCGATTCGGTTGTGTTGAAAAGGCGAAAGCGACGGGCGGAGGGAAAGGTTGGTGGCGCGTGGCTTTTGCGAAGGAAGGGAGGCCAGCCTCCCGAGCTCCTTCCCTCCCGCAGAAGCAACGAGCAAGGGAAGGAAGGAAGGAGATGGCTGACGCGAGCAGGAAGAGTTCTCTTGCAACTAAGATTTTCTGTTGAGTCTTCGCCTCTTCGGTGTTCAGCAGGCCCTCCGTTTCAGAGTACTAATACACTACTGCCTTAGTTCACTTTCATAATATTTAACCTATAATTACGATATAACAAGTAGGTAACCGTACGTTACAACAGAATCCTAAAAAATATGATACATATAAGTAGAAAGGATCTTAAGTCATACAATAAAGTACAATTTCTTGCATACATACATCAAACAGAGTATATCTAGGCAAGTTAGTAAATAAATCAGATTATAAACAAATGATTTATGTTGAATCTCGCCCAACATGAATACAAATAAAATATCTTTCAATTGTATTATAAGATACCTATGATGTAAGAACTTTGTAGATGACATTCTTGGTAAACGTCTCATCTGAAGCGCCTATCCTTTGCAGCACAGCAAATATTTTAAGATTGCTGGTAGAAGTAGCTTGTGAGAGTGTGATATAGAGTTGTCCATAAGAGAACCAAAACAGTGAGATAGAGACATACATTTAGGATAGTTTAGCCATGTGCCTTGCAAATGATCACAACAATTTGTTTCTTCAAAATCCTTAAAAGTATCTGCCAAACACATTTGGCTACACAGATTCAGATTCCTGTAGAAAAAGAAAGAATGATCATGCACATGGTGACTATTACTTTGATTATCACTTTAAGCTTTATTAGTTTTTGGGCAAAAAATCACTATGAGAAATGTATTATTAGCCATCAACCAAAGTAATATATGCATTTTAGGAGGGCAATTAACTTCAAACTTCTTGAATAATGACACTCCTAACACTAAATATGTGCAAACCATTGGAAATGAGCTTCAAGACAGATTAATTTTCACCCCCATTTGGCTCCATTGATTTAGCTATTCTCATCATCTCATACCACATATACAAAAGCCTCTCCTCTACAAAAGATATATGAGGCATGCCAAAAATCTCCATGGCAAACATAACTTCCATAGATAGAACCATGTGTAGAACTATTTATTTTGTTGTTTGCTAAATTTTGGAATTGATCTAAGATGTGTTATAAACATAGTATGAATCAGAAAGCCTGACCTTGCAGGTGAGGAACAAGATTTCGTCATAGTGCTAGTTCCTCCTAGAGATACTCTGCCTACCGTTATAGACTCACCTTCAACCACACCAACCAAAGATCAGAATAACACAAACCCAAGAGGACAAGAAATGTAGAGCCGATTGGACAACAGAAAACAACCGATTTTCATGCAGAACACATCAGCTCAAGCTCAATTGGGCTTTTTAGTTGATGTGAAGCACACCTAGTGATAGTTGTTTTGATCTATTGAAATGTTCTTTAGGTATACACACAATGCAGGAGGGGAGAAAATCTATAGATATTCCAGTAATAAAAATGGCAGTATGCTTGAAGCTCTTTATATTAATAATGATGTTATATTAATCCTACAACAAAATTATATTGCCCCATACTGAATAAATATGGAAGGCCTTGCCATAGGAAAGAAAAATGAAAAGATGCAGATAATTGGATCGAACTTTAGCAATACATCACTAGCTTAGCCCATCATTCATGTTCCCTTTTCAGTAGGTAATGTGGACTTCAATTAATGAGAAAATTGTCTAATTTTTGTACATTTTCATTGTAAGAAAATTATAATGATGAAAGAATATTCTTTGTCAAATCAATTGTAGTATGCTTCCTACGTTTGCTTTGTGCTTTCTAATAACTAATCAGGTAATTATGCAAATATAACATGGAAGCCATATTCCCCTGATAAACAACAATAAAGTTCAATTCCTATAGACTGCACTACTATGCCGGGTTCCGAAGCGGCAGAGAAGACGAATGGTCACGACGCACCAAGCCATGCAGGGCACGTGCAACGAAGCAATTAAAAGCCTCCGGCAGTTCGAATGCCTTTGACGACTCTTAGGCAGCCGCCGGATGCGCTAGAGCACACCAGTGAGATCACCGACCGGTGGTTAGGTCACCCGACCGAGCCCGATCGCCGATACAACCAAGATTCTCACCAACGAGCTCAACCCCGACCGATCAGCGATTTAACTCGCCGGGGTTCGGGATCTTGACGAATACTCATACCAGGGGTACCCCAACGGCCCAGAATAGCAAACAGGCCGCGTCAAGCCCAGCTCCGACCAAGGGACCCGCGAGGCCACAAAAAGACGCTCGTCCCCGACCAGAGCTGGGCGAGCAATCCCGACCAAGTGGGACGCCGACCCTCGTCACAGGTCGGGCACTCCTGAGCCCCAACCAAGCTAAGGCAACCTACACCAAGGGCCATGTGTCGGGCCTCCGCCGACTATTAGCCACGTGCCCCACGGACAAGATCGTTCGAAGTGACCGTGCGGGGCAGGTGGCCCCTTCTCAAAGCAGCACAAGGGTCTCCCAAGTCAAAACTCTAGTCCCATCGTCCAGTCACACGAAGTATGGGGACGCGCTCTCTCCCGAGGCAGCGCCAGGGCTACGCTTCGCAACATCAGCACCTGATAGGTTCCCAGAGGGCAGGTGCGCTGCTTCCCAAGGAAACGACGAACTGCTCTGCTCAGCAAGCCTACCAAACCCGGTGTGGATGAGGCCGGACGACGACCAATCGCCAAGACGAAGGACTAGGACTCCTAGTCTAGGTTTCTCCTTCCTTCCTTCTCCCAATTCTCGATGTAACCTACCCCTCCCGCCTATATAAAGGGGGGCAGGGTCCTCCGGGAGAGATATAGACATAGATATACGTACACGAGGACACGCACACACGAACAGAGATAGATCCTCCTCTCGCTAAGTCTTTACGAGCAGGTAGTGAACGCTCTCGTGTTCAAGTCCTCAGCCCTCCCTTGTAAGCGTGGTGCAGACAACTGCATCCAAGGCAATACAACACTACCACACGAACTGGAGTAGGGACATTCGGCCCGAACCAGTATACATCTTGGGTTTTCGAGTCTAACCATTCAGGGAGAGGGAACGCGCGGCCCCTTCCGACTTACAAATTTACTTGCCGGTGCTCGAAACACCGACAAGTACCTAGGCTTGTAGGCTGGCCTCCGAGGCGGAGGAGGTCGTCAGCGAGCGGGGAGGCAAGCGTGGCTGTAACCTCCTTTGTTGCGCTTCTTTGCCGCTCCACATCAGAGCTTCACTGGTAGCCACATAGATAGGATTTGAGACTCAGTTGTGAGTGCTCACACCACCCAGTTGCCTCCACACCGATGCCGGTCCTTCTCCTCGTAGCTAGTAAAGGGTGGATGTTGGGGGTGGTGGTGGAGAAGGAGAATAGGGAGTGGGAGATGACGATATTTGAGAGGGAGAGTTGAGCACGCCGGATCGAGAGAGGGAGAGGTGGTGTGGCGTTGAGGTAGTTTGAGATGGAAGACATCGTGGCTGGAGCATTTCGGGTCGTGTAAGCCCGTGCGAAGATGAGAGGAAGGGGCGGGATGATCGGGTTAAATCTCCTTCCATCTCAGCCATTCGTGCCAGATCCAATGGATTAGGTGTTCTGAAGAAAAACGAACGACCGCCACCAACTCCTAATTAGAAGTAGTAGAGAATATTTAGATTAATCATATTAAAATGATACTACTTTTTTAGATTTATTATAAGAAATACTTTTATAATATTACACTACTACGACAATTTATAAATATATTAGTGTAAAATTAACCGTCAAAATCTAATCTTAAAAGTCCGTGAAAAGTTTACCAATGCCAAGTGATCCGAAAGGGAGGGAGTACAACTTTGGATTCTCGTGAGGCGCAGGATGGTGGGGAAACTCGCTGGAGTGGATGCCTCGTGCTATGCTACCCGCCTGCCCGCCTGCATTGTGGATAGGAGGGATCGAGGAGGGGGGGATGGTCTGTGAGAGCTTTGTGGGGTCGGTCGCTCGTGGTTTGGGCTTGGAGCACCTGGGCCCGCCTGGCCTCCTAACACGTTTGCCGTGTTGTGGACCAAGAATATGGCATGCAAGGCACTCCATACCTCATTCGAGGTGGAGAGATGAAGGACATAGCCAAAAATGTCTTCCAACATGAAAGAAAGGAGGGCGCCTAGGAAACTTTAGTCCTGCTGGAACCATAGGAGAAACGTCGGGTTCGGTGCTTGGCGGGTGTCGTTGCCCTTCCCTTCAGTTAACATCTTTGGCGGCACAGAGATGGTACCATCGAGATCGCCAAAAAGTTGCTACCCAGATAGAACGGGCACAACCTGTGCCTTCCACAGCAGAAAATTGGTGTAGTTCAACATGAAGGTGATGAAGCTACTGAAGGAGGGAGACGACATGGTAGCGCTCGATGTGGACACCAAGGCGTTGGAGGAGCCGAAAGTAAGATTGGACAAGGTGGTCATCGTGGTGTTGTGAACTTGTGATCGTAGCTCTGGTACTGTTAGCACCAGAATTTGGCAAGGCATGGCTAATTTGTCAGGCTAAGGATAAAATGATATTTTTGCCGATATCGGTTAAGAAAATAAAAGCTAAGATAAATATAGAATTATGACCGATATTGATTCGAAGATAGAAATTTTGTCCGCATAAAGACCGATACGAATCATAGTTGACAACGTATCGGAGAAGGATACGATCGGCCAATGAGCTATAAAAGATGGTCAAGGGCAAGCGAGAAAAAATCCCGAATCAAACAAACAACTCGCATTTACTTTCTTTTTATTTTCCTGTCAACTAGGAGTAGCTTTGTAATTTACAATCTTTCTTGTAATCCGATCTTGATCAATAAAGTTGCGCATCACCGATTGTTGGTCATCTTCGATTACGCCAGGTTTGATTTTCTCTGATCTTGTTGCGCATCACCTTTTTCGGGAAAGTCTGCATTTATCTACCATCTAATTAGCCCTAATCGACTATTTAGACTTATCGTTACCCCTTGATTTGATCGACTATTGATAGATGTTTAGATCTTTATCAATTGTCACATTATATCTGCTTCGAGCATATATTTTTCAATCTATCTTGTCGATTGCAGGATCAAATCAGCTGATAAGCCACAAACCAACTTGAACCCAGTGTTCTCGTGTGTTTGGGCCGACAAATCTGTCTTCACATTTTTTTGGTGCAACATATTTTTAGCACTTCCGGTAGGACCCGATGTCTTCTTCAAGGAAATTGATTCCACCGTTCGATCTCAACACCGAAGCTATAATCGTCCCAACATTGGACGATTTGACACAAGAACAGCGCAAAGAAATTGAAGATTAGAAAGCCGCACTGAAGGAGATGATACCAAGCTGTTATCAGAAAACTCGACATGGCGTCACCCGAAAAGCTACATTGCCGATGGTCAATGACCTCGGCGACACAGGGATTTCCAACACGTCGGTAAGTCAATACATGTCTGCACAAACTGAATTATCTACCATCATTAACCAATCTGTGCACCATGTTTTGATTAACCAATCATTAGCTCTAGTTACAACTTTTAATCTGATGATAACTAATAGTGTTAAGACAATAGCTCAAGAGTTGGCATTGGCTGAAAGCCTGCTCAACCCAATGTAGACCCTGCTGAATTACCCTGTTTATTCAGTAGCACAATACACCCAAAGTCCTATAGCCGATCCTAAACCATCGGCTATGACTCCATTCCTTACTATGATGCCAACCCAGCCTACTGTCATATTGCCACGAGATCCCCGCACAAGTGGGGTTGCGCAATATTAGGCATATACCGATGCAGCTAAGTTGGATGTACCAGCTAACTTACCACAATCGGCTTCGTTTTATGCTTTTCCCTAATCGGTTCCACAACCGATTGAACCTCCTAGGTACCAACAGTATCCTGAGCTGATTCCACCGAGGAATATGGCTCTATACAAAGTTGTAACGTACTCAGAATCCTTTGTTCCGGTATCAGAGACGATTGCTAGGAAAAACATAGGTTATGAGCAATCTGATAAGTTCCCATCGGCTCAACCAACCTATCAACTCGAGCTTACGCTGGGGGCAGAATGCCAATTACGAGCATAATTGGCAAGCTCCTAACGCTACATCGGCTAACACAGTAAATTAGGCCGATCAGATATCTACCGTATTGCGGGATCAATTAGGCATACAGCCCAAGGGAAAGGTTACAAGCTATCGGAAGCTGTATCCTGATTACATCAATCGGATGTCATATCCTAATAATTTTAAAGTTCCTGATTTTTCCAAATTCTCATGGGATGACTCCGTTACTACTTTAGAGCATGTCGAGCATTTTATCGCACAATTTGGTGAAGCTGCTCAGTCTGACGGGTTAAAAATTAGTTTATTCCCACTATGTTTATCAGGAGCTGCTTTTACATGGTTTATAAACTTACCTCCGAATTCGGTTCATTTCTGGACCAATTTGGAAAGTCGATTTCATGAATATTTTTTTCTCTGGCAGTCTGGAACTTAGAATTTCTGACTTGAGCTCTGTTCGCCCAAAATTTGGGGAATCGGTAACAGATTATATTAAGAGATTTAGGGAGATTAGAAATCGGTGTTTTAGCGTTACTCTACCTAAGAACCAGTTAGCTGATTTAGCTTTCCAAGCATTAATTCCCCAGCTGAGGGAGAAATTCGGCGAACAAGAGTTCACCGATTTAAGTCACTATTGCGCATGGTATCGGCTCAAGAAAGCTGTTTTACCTATAACAGAGGCTTCAGAGACAAGTTTAAGAATAATAACAATAACAAGGATAAGGATAAAGCCAAAGTTAACTTCATCGAGTACGGCTCAAGCAATTCATCTGAAGACGATGAGGCTGAAATAAATATAGTCGAATGGGTTAAGAGATCTAAGAAGTCCTTAGTCTATTCCTGGCTTAAGCTAACTAAGAATAAGTCGAAAATAAAATACGCTTTTGATGTCTCTAAGTGTGACCGTATTTTCGATTTATTACTGCAAGAAAATATTATACGGTTGCCCGAAGGACTTGTTATACCGTCGGTTGACGAAATTAAAAAGCGAAGATATTGCAAATGACATCATTCTTTTTCTCATAATACTAATGATTGCAATATTTTCTGACAGTAAATGCAATCGGCTATAGAGGATGGTCGACTCAAGTTTGCAGAAGAGATGACGATGCAGTTGGATGCTAATCCTTTTCTAATTAATATGGTTCAATGTTCTGAAAAAGGAAAAGAGCTGATGCAGGATACAGGGTCAAAGGTTGTACATCATGTTGACGTTCTGTCGAGCTCTAGCGGCAAGGAAACCCTAAATATTACGGTCGGCTCATTGCAGATAGAAACCGGCTATGAAGGGAGGAGTTCAAGGACTGTCAAGCCAAGAGGAGACTTGCAGATCGCCAAGTGGTATAAGGCTGAAAGAGTATCGCCACCACAAAAGCCGATTCATAAGCCAAAGCCAACTTTCTCCAAACTATTGGAGAAATATGAGAGGAGAAGTAATAGGCCACGTTATCCTGCACGTCGGTCAGATAATATGTATTGGCCCGATAACTTGGAAAAAGCTCACCAACGATGCCCTTTTTGGCAGTTCTGTTGGGAGAGGGGGTCAGCTATGCTGTCACCATATACATGTCCAATGGAACATTATCCTCGTCAAAGTGACTGGCAACGACGATCGGTTAAAGATAGAATATCTAAGCTGATACAAGGATGTCCTGATAAAAATCATAAAAGATCGGTCCATCAAAGGATTTACAGGTCGACCCAAACGCAAGCGCAATCAAAAGAGGGGTCAAGTTCTATGGCCTAGGTTAATCTGGAAGAAAAGGTATATAAGCCGATTGAACCTAAACCCAAATGGTGCCCTCCAGGGCATAGCCGATCACAACGCAGATGACTTGAAAGGCTAAGGACCAAAGAGATGAGAGAGGCCAAGCAAGAAAAACAAAGAGACCAAGCATTCAATGAGCTCCGGCCGATTAAATTTGCTACAAAAGAGTGGAGGATAAAAGAGCCAATTGAGGAAGAATTTGATTTAGCCAATGATCTGGATTCACCTGTGATTCAGGATGATTCTCCATCTCCGATGGACATCAACATGGTGCTCACATTGCCGGCCGAATTCAAAATAAGGGCTGTATCGGCCAAAGAGACGTTTGCTTAATTATGCTTGAGGGCTCAAGACGTAGTTTTTGAAAAGCCTCAAGACGATCATCGGCATCTGAAGCCATTATATTTGAAGGGTCATATCAATGGCAAGTCGATATCAAGGATGCTTGTTGATGGAGGAGCAACTATCAATTTGATGCCATATATCACTTGCAAAAAGCTGGGTAAGTCCGATGAGGATCTTATTAAAATTAACATGGTTTTAAATAATTTCACAGGCGATCCCACTAAGTCAAGAGGAGTTATGGTAACAAAATTAACAGTCGACAACAAAACATTACCGACGCCTTTTTTGTGCTTGACACTAAGACAAATTACAGTGTTTTGCTTGGGCGACATTGGATTCACGCCAATTGCTATGTGCCGTCGACCATGCATCAAATGCCCGTCCAATGGAACAGGAACAAGGTTGAAGTATTCAAGCTGATACATCGACTCATATCGCCATGGCAAGTTTAGACGCAAGTTGGCAATATGAAGAAGCCGAGTGTATATCGGGTAAAGCTCTAGATTATTGCGATTTTATCTACATCAACAAAATAGGGCTTATTCCGATCAACGTAAAGCCATGCACACTTGATCGAACAGACGAAATTTTGCGTCGATAGAGTCTAAAGCAGCAGTGAAGGCTTTACAAGATAAAATATGAAGCTACTGGCAAACAACGGATAGCTATGAGGCCATTGAAGATTTCCAAAAAAATTGAGAAGTTAGGCCAAAGTTTCACGTCGACTGATTTGCTAGAGGAAGTCGACATAGGTGATGGTGGTAGAAAAGGCCAACTTTTATTAGTTCAAAATTAGCTACAGATTACAAAGAAAAGTTGGTCAAACTGTTGAAAAATTATAAAAATTGTTTTGCTTGGGAATATCATGAGATGCCTAGTTTAAGCCGACAACTTGTTGAACATCGACTACCTATAAAGACAAATTATCATACGTTTAAACAGTCTCCTAGACGATTTAATCCGGCCTTGTATACTATTATAAAAGAAGAAATTAAGCGATTATTAGAGGCTAAGTTTATCAGGCCTTACTGATATGCTGAGTGCGTTTCTAATATCATTTCTGTTATGAAGAAAAATAGCAAACTCAGGGTGTGTGTCGATTTTAGAGATTTGAATAAAGCCACAGCAAAGGATGAGTACCCAATACCAATAACCGATATGCTTATCGATGCTGCATCAGGGAGCAAGATTATTAGTTTTCTCGATGGTAATACCAGACATTCATAGCAGAAGCCGATATACTTAAAACAGCCTTTAGGTGTCCTGGTGTCCTAGGTTTGTTTGATTGGGCTGTAATAACATTCGGCTTGAAAAACACTGGTGTAACATATCAATGCACCATGAATTTTATCTTTTATGATTTAATCGGCTATATTGCGAAATTTTATATTTATGATGTTGTTGTTAAATCCAAGGATGATTTGCAGCATCTGGCCGAATTGGAAACAATGTTCAAGAACACAAGGGCACATGGTTTAAAGATGAATCCATACAAGTGTGTTTTTGGTGTGTCGGTTGTACAGTTTTTGGGCTTCATGGTTCATGAAAGAGGAATTGAAGTTAATCAAGAAAGAGTCAAATCCATAGTCAAAACTAAGCAGCCAGCCTGCAAGAACTATTTACAGAAGTTGATCGGCAAGATTAACTATTTATGGCGATTTAATTCAAATTTATCTGGCTGTATTAGTTCATTTACCCCATTATTGAAATTAAAGGGCAATCAAAACTTTGTCTGGGGAGCCGATCAGCAGAAAGCTTTTGAGAGCATAAAGGATTATTTGTTTAATCCTCTAGTCTTAGCCACACCTCAAAAAGGTATACCATTCAAGTTATATATATCGGCTGAAAAGGTGACTATTGGAGTTGTTTTGGCGAAAGAGATTGACGAAAAAGAGCGAGTTATTTTCTACTTAAGTCGACGGTTAATTGATACAGAAACCAGGTACCATTTTGTAGAAAAACTCTGCTTGTCATTATATTATATTTTGCTTGCACAAAGTTAAGGCATTATATTTTAGCATCGGCTTGTAAGGTTATTTGTAAAACTGATGTTATAAAATATATGTTGTCATCACCAATTTTGCGATGTCGACTTCTTAAATGGGCATACACGCTCATCGAGTCGGCTAAAGCTGTTAAGGGTCAAGTAATTGTCGATTTTATATCACGACATGAAACTGATGTTAGTGCTGATCTAATATCTGTTGCCCCTTGGCAACTGTTTTTCGATGGATCGGTATATCGAGAAGTTGATGGTATCGGAATAGTGTTGATTTAGCCAAAAGGATATAGTTTTGAGTTCGCATTCAGGCGAAATTGCAGATGTTCCAATAATCAAGCCGAGTATAAAGCATTGTTTAAAGGTCTACAGCTACTCGATAATATCGGAGTTGATTCTGTCGAGGCTTATGACGATTCTTTGTTGGTGGTCTAGCAGATTAAGGGAGAGTATAACTGCTATGATGAAATTTTAATCAAATACTTGGAGTAGTGTCTCGCTATGATCGGCACATTCACTTCTTTTTCCATCAATCATTTTCCTTGAGAGTTGAATGACAAGGCTAACTTGTTAGCTTAAGAAGCATCGGGCTATAAAGCTTTTGGCCGATTAGAGGAATGTGAGCCGATTGAAAAGATGATCATGTGTGTTGCCACCAATGATTGGAAGACAAAAATAGTAGAATATTTGACCGATCCCTCAAAACCTACTGATCGGAGAATCAAGTGACAGGCTTTAAAGTATGTACTTTTAGATAATGTACTCTATTATCGAACTTTAGAGGGTTTGTTGCTGAGATATCTTGAAGCCGAGGAAGCAAAAGTGGCCATGGGAGAAGTGCACGAAGGAATTTGTGGATCCCATCAATTGGCTCATAAGATGAAATGGTTAAGATGAACTGGGTATTTTTGGCAGACAATGTTAGAAGATTGTTTCAGATATTACAAAGGGTGTTAAATTTGTCAGAAATTTGGCAATGTACAATTAGCTCCAGCATCAGCTTTGCACCCAATTATCAAGCCTTTTCTATTTAGAGGATAGAGAATAGATGTAAGCGAACAAATATTTCCTGCATCAAGTAAAGGCAATAAATTCATATTGGCTGTGACCGATTATTTTTCTAAGTGGGTTGAGGCAATCCCGCTTAAAAAAGTTACAAGTGTCAAAGCTGTTGGAGTTGTTACAGAACATATTATTCATCGATTTGGAATTCCATAAACTATTACAATCGATCAGGGTACTGTGTTTATGTTCGATGAGTTTCAGAGTTTTGCTAAAAGCTTGGGTATTAAGTTGTTGAATTCATCCTCATATTATGCTCAGGCTATGGTGAAGCCGAGTCGTCCAATAAAACGTTGATCAAGTTTATCAAGAGGAAAATTGAAGAAAAGCCGAGGAATTGTCATGTGATGTTATCGGAGTCGTTATGGGCTTATCGAATTGCGTACCATAGTGTGACCAAGTTATCGCCTTATCAATTGGTCTATGGACAAGAGGCTGTGTTGCCCTTAGAGATTAATATCGACTCAATACGAACGGCTAGACAAAATGGGTTTCAGCTCAAGATTATAAGTAATTAATTATTGACAATTTGGATGACTTGGCGGAATTACGATTGCATACAATGGATCGGCTTAAGAAGAATAAGGTAAGAGTCGCAAAGGCTTACAACAAAAAAGTAATAACTAAGTCATTTTGTGAAGCCGATTTGGTTCGAAAAACTATATTACCTGTCGTCTCTAGAGATAACCGATTTGGCAAGTGGTCTCCAACATGGGAAGGAACGTATAGAATTTATCGGCTTGTAGATGGAAATTCTAATATTTTAGAAATGCTGGAAGGTGTGGTGTTTTCTAAAGCGATTAATGGTAAATATTTGAAGAAATATCATCCAAGTGTTTGCGTTGGTTTCTAATCGGCTAGGAAAAGCTATCGATCATGAAAAAGCCAAATTAACTCATTGCATTTAATTCTGGCTATAGACTAAAAGTAAATTAAAGCCGATTATGGAACATCACACTTAGCAGAAAAGGGATTAAAGCATAAATAAATAATCGGTCAAATAGCCTATTATAAAAGTTACAAAATATTCAAAAACATTCTAACCATTGTTTTAAGACAATTTTCATCATTACAGGCATACAAAGTATAATCTTAACATAAGCCGATCATGCCCTTGGGTTGTTGAGCCTGGCTCCCAGAGTCGACAGCGTAGCAGCGGCCTTGGCAATAGTCTCCTCCACATCATCGATAATCTTGTTGTCTTCTTCTTCTAAGCCCAGGACAGGAGTGATCTTGGCCGATTGCTTCTTGACCGATGCAATGGCCGTGCCCAGACTAAGTTTTTGGTCCTTCACAACTGATGTTGCGGTTTCGATTTGCTCTTTTGACTCGGCCAGGGAAGTATTCACTTTGGTTAGCTCCTCCTCTAGGGATTTTTTGACCGATTCAAGCTTATGGGCCATTTCTTTGTTGGCCTTTAGAGATTTGGCTTATTTGTCATATTTGGCCTTCAGAGCTTTGGTGTTGGCTACTAGCTTATCGAGCAACTTCTGATCCTCGAGTTGTGCTGCCCGATGAGCTATCCTTGCCTTTTTCGCCTCCACTACCTCTTTCTTTGTGTTGAGGTGGCATACCTCTAGCAAAGCAGCCATGGCGTCCTCTGGCAAGTCAGCTTGCACCGTCGCCATGGAAACCAGTAAAGGCTGTGCGTTCTCAAGGACATTGGCCGACGGAGTGTAGACCAGATTAAAAATGGTTCAATTTTTCTGCCATGCTTGGAGTCAAGTTACTTGAGCCGATGCATCCTTTGACACAGCTAAAATCTTCTAGATCTCCTCTAGGAAGCTTTCTACTCCCAAGTCAACTTAATCTTCAATATCAGACCAATCAAATACAAGAATGTTGCTCGTGGATTCGATCGGCTTGGCAGTAGGAGCGGCTGTTGTGGATGGTGCCCTTTAAGGGATTTGAGCCTAGGGTGTTGGTTGTGACGCAGGGGAAGGCAAGTCCATGTCAACTATAAATGTTGGCGAAGAAAGAGGGGCTGCAAAGAATACCATAAATATTGTTAGCCAATTCAATAAAGGTTGCGTTGCAAATCGGTATGAAGAGGATTTTACCTGGCCAGTGCCTGAAGCGTGTAGGGAGCTTTCGCCCGACTGCTCCTTGGGCTTACTACCTCTGCTGGCCAACACTTTCTTGTTGGGTTGGCCACGCTTTTTCTCTGTTGAATAATCGTGAGAGGTTAGTTAATAAAAAAGGATACAAAAATGTAAGATCAGGCCAACGGGTACTTACTTGGTTGTTGTTTGTCTAAGTCCGATAGAGATTGTGCGTGGGCACTCAAAGTGGTTATGATGCTCCCATGGTTTTCTTGCCAGTTTGTTTTCCTGAAAGATAATTCAAGCCGATAAGTGGAATTGAAGGAGAAATGAAAATTTGAAGTATTAAAAGCAGACAACCTTAGCCGATTCTTTGTCCACTGTATCGACAAAATTTGAGTTAGTATAACCCGACAAACTAGCGTCACTGCTAGAACTCGTACTAACGAATTAAGAAATTACCGTCTGCTCTGATTGATAATCTGGCAGAAAATCAGATATGACGGCCGACAATGTGCGTTCTTCAGGATAAAGCCTGTTGGAGATTGTTGACCACCATTGTTTGAAAATCTCTACTTGATGTTGATGAAGCAGAAATCAGGGCAGATGTTGAAGTTACAGATCATCGGCTAGATGTATGGCTATTTGAGCCATTGATTCACAGCGCACTCCATCCCTCGGGCGAAGCCGATCCAGGAGGCAGAAGTTGGGAGGTACTTGGCCGAAACCAAATTGCCTGGAGTAGACTGTAGGATGGTAGAATTCATATGATGGTTGAAATATTTGACCCTTGGCATGCAAACCGACAGAAAGCACACAAGGAGATAAGAAAAATTTATACAAATCCAATGTTTCCTCGGGCATATCTGAACTGTCGGTCATCAAGTGTAGAAAAGAAGGATAAAGGTATCCGACAGCATCCCTGTATCTAAAATATTCTTTTGATGGGTAATCTCGGCTGTCTAGCTCGAAGAAGAAGGATAAATACTTGGCTGCCCCAGATGGTGTTATCTTTGTGTCCGACGAGCAAAGTATAAACCGTTCACCAAATGATCGGCTATCTTTGAAAGACTTGGTTTGATGCTCCAAATAATCTTCACAAGGAAATAGAGTTGTCACCGATGAATCGATCTGAAATTGCTGGTTGAAAGCAGAATAGAGCCAAATTTGTATGAACCATAGTGGTCCGCCAACATTGCTGATAAAATATTGGGCAAGTCTGGTGAAAAGCCGACTTCTAATGATATGGATCA
Source organism: Otatea glauca (assembly GCA_036346275.1). Lineage (NCBI taxonomy): Eukaryota > Viridiplantae > Streptophyta > Magnoliopsida > Poales > Poaceae > Otatea > Otatea glauca. Next base: position 75,396,406 of record CM070711.1, read on the forward strand.
TGTCGGGACCCGAATATGCAAATCCGGACCCTCTGTGTATTCAGTACTAGTTCAGGATCACGCTAGTGCACACAGTCTCAACATAGATGAAATATCACAATCATACACAACGGAATAATAAATAAAGACTTCATCTATTAATGTAGAACTATTGAACGACCTTAAGGTCAAACTTACACTTGTGAGGCCTTGGTGGCTTCAACTCAAAATAAATAAACAAAGAATGAATGAAGAACGCCGATTTAATCCCATCAATATGCCACAGGCAACTGACAAGGTTCAACTCCTAGATATTCGCCTCCTCGTGGAACTTCTCCTCCTTCGAAGTTGTAGTCTTCTCCTAAACTGATGATTTTGTATGTTGCAAGGGGTGAGTACATAAAACACTCAACAAGTTGTGCACAGAATACAAGTCTAGTATTCTATATGCATGGCTTAGTACAAAGGTATGGCTATCATGGCTATTTTGCAGTGAAGCAGCATTTATAAAAGAATACAGTAAATAGATTGAAATTACAGTAAAAAAATAATAATAATAGATAGATCCAACATTTGACAAGTAAACCAAGTTTCCAATCCTAAGTCAATTTCCACTTTCCATGACATCCTGCCATCCCAATAAGTTTTGTTTAACAAAAGTTTAACCCTTAACTGTAATTCCCGAGCATTGCTCAATACCGCGAGCACAGCTATTCGAATAGATTTTACTACAGAGGTTATGTACTTTACCCACACGACATGATCGTCCCTTATTGCCAAGCCATTAGCACACTTCCTTTGGTGTGCCGACTGGGTAATCATGACAAAGACTTTACAATGCTCTGTCTAGACCCTGTACTGCTCACTGAGGTTTCAACACGGAAGGGACTGGTTACCACACTTCGGGCCCCCCTCTTGCGCCATGTGAGTCTACCCGTACACCTTGAACTCACTATACACCACAGCAGTACCGAAATCTAGACATCACAAATTAGTCGGCTAGGCTGTCCCATTCCAGACGTGTGGTTGCAAGTAAGACTCAGGTCAAAGGCTTGCAAGGTTAAGTCCTTAGAGTGACTAGGGCAAGGCTTTCACATAGCCTCTGCCAAGTCTGGCCCACCTTGGCACACTGCCCCTCGCCACTTGCCCCAATCTAAATCATTACCACCCCAGTTGATTACCAAGCACCACATGCTATCCACAAGTTAACCTCGTTGCGTGACATCCACTCGTCACCACAACACAATCTCATTGTGTGACCACACATGACACACAAGTTCACAACATTGTTCCATATTCCATTAGTCAAGATTAATCAGTGATGATTCAACACATATGATGACATGGCATGGCTAAGCAATCTACGACGGTCTAACCAGCCCATGTTGATTATCAATATTAACCAACTATTAATTAACCATCCTAGGGTGACAATTAGATCATGGCATACAATGGCAAGGTAGGGTATAGATCAAATTGGTATAATAGCTAAGTCCCAATTTAATTTGAAACAATTGTATACTTGAAATAATATGCAATAGGGTAAAACAAATATAGCAATTTTATAAACATGGGTTCAATATGATCAAAGCACAACTTGCCTGGCCCTTGCGATTTTTACTGTTCTTTATTCTTTATCTTTGATTCTTGATCTTCGATCTTCAATCTTTACCTTCTTGATCTTCAGCTCCTTAGAACAACTTCCGGACGATGCGTCTAACGATTAAAGAAGAAGCAAATACAAACCAACTCAAAAGATAAATAAAATAAAATCTAAATTGAGAACGGATAGTATTGGATCACGAAGGCTTAGATGAATTTAGGAACTTGAATGGATAAGATCAAATATTAGACAAAAGAGAACGAGCTTTCGGAATACACCGAAAAGGAAAAGACTGATAACTGAGAAAGAAAGAATAATATTCCAAAGAATATTTCTTCTAAAGTTATTATCTTGATTGGATAGACAATGACATATGGGCTCTCGATCTATAAACCGGGTCCATAAAGATACATTAGTTCGCAATGAACTAAACTGATACTCAATGTTGACTTTTGTTGACCAAACAGATACACGGTCGAACAAAAGAAAGATAGACTAATAGATTAGATATGGTACAAGGATATGACATATGGCCAATGGTCTATTGACCAAGTCCACGAATGACTTCTAGGTCAATGGCAGATTAGATTTTCAAGAATAGGACATGGACAAGGGGTCGACATTCATGCGATTCGATCTAAGATCAGTCATACGTCAATCAAGAGGCTTGACGATGACAAGGCAGTGAGCAAATGAAGACAAGGATAAACTCATAGGTGATGGGGTTAGATTACAATAAGGCGATAGAGATGATGATGATATTACACTAGGGCTTTTGCAAGTATGCACACATGCGATGATAGTGAAGCAACGACAGGACACTCATGCAAAGATAAGATGTCGATTGTCGGTACAATGATATGGTAGCAAGGTTATGATATGGCTCAGGATTGATCTGCGAGTTGCGAGGTTTACATGACATGATGCATCGTCAACGACAGATTGGACCCAAGGTTAAGTTAGGGTTTGAGAGGAACGATGCGCAGATAGATCCACTTGGCATAGGGATAGGATAGGTAGGGTTAGCTCTGCGATAAAAGATTATCAAGGGTGGTTAACCGAAACAAGATCCGATAATGAAAGGGGCTAGATCAAAGACGACGGGTAGATTCCAGAATATGGCATTGATAACAACCGAAGACTAAATGAACTCTAAAGATGGGCAAACCAGATAATGATGGCCTACTGGACATGACGACACGACCAAGGTGAACTAAGATGGTTGGCGGCAAAAGATGGCGCGCGGCACTGACGAAAGGCGGCGGCTAACGAATATTAAAATTTTCGGTTGATGGAACAGCAAAGGAGAAGTGAGCACCACGTAGAACACGGTGAGACGAGCTCAACGGTATAAGCAGATTTGGCGGAAACCCAATGGACAGATCACAAACTACCGATGAACGGCTGCTAAAGCTAATAGATCAAACGGTCATATCTATTACAATAATGGATGAAACCTAACCAAATTTTACAGAGAGCTATCTGGGATCCTAAGGCACAATATGACGCAAAAGGATCAGAGTTTTACCTTCTGGATCAATAGGGAACGCACGAGGAAGTTTTTAGCTGTACGTACGCAGTCTGATCGGGAAAGATTGAATTTTCTGTAGAAATCCCTTGGACAAAACCTTGAGTTAGGGTGAGAACCAGGTAGAGGACATCAACATGAGTGTACAGTAAAAATTTCACTGTCAAATTCGCAAAAACGAAGGAGAACGGGCGATGGCAAGATTGGAGATTGGAACGGCCATAACTTTTGATTTTGCAGATGAAACTGCACCAAATTTGGTGGAGAGCTAGATTAGACCATAAGGCACGAGATGACATGAGAGGATTTCAAAAAAACTCATTGGAACAATGGGGAACGCGACGCCAAGTTCGGCCAACGAGGGCGGCACACTGGAAGACGACGGCTGCGATTTTTCGGGTTTGGCAGGTGCTCTGGGGATTAGGTTTACGGGAGAGGGGTCTTAAGACACTTATATAGGCTAGGGAGTTGTGCTATATAAGGAAACACGAAGAAAAACCAGTTTTGGATTGAAAACGGATCGAATCGAACACCTGGCGCGCAATGAACAGTAATTGATGATGTGGCGCATTGTGGTGCGTCAGATGGGGATCGGAGGGCTGCGGCTGGGCGATGACATGGCCGGCTCGGGAGCTGCCACGTGGATTCAATCCAATTTCCGAATTAAAATAATTCCAGAAATTAAAATAATTCGTTTAAAGCAATAAAAATACCAGAAAAATTCTAAAAAAATTCTAGAAAATATTTTAAGACATTTGAATTCAAATAAAATATTTTTAACCAAACTTTACTTAAAATTTTGCAGTATTTAGTTAAATTTAACAAAAGGCTTAATTTAAATTAATTTCCAAATAAATCCAAATGAATAGCAAACGTACTGCGAAAAATCTCAAAAAATTACAGAAATTCCTTGAAGTACAATGAACTCAAATAAAACTAAATTTATTTTAATTGAAGTTTATATTAGTCAAATTAAATTATTTTAGTATTAGAAAATTCCAGATTAAGCTTTATTAAAGAGAGAAAATCAGCGGGGATTTTTGGAAAGAAGAACTAAACAAAAGATTTTTGAAAACCCAAATTTTGGGATGTTACACATCATTTGATAGATTGCTCTTAAGAATAATTTTCCTAACGCAAGTCAATGCCTTTTTACGAGTTGTTCGGCTATGACTTTATAGACTTGTGTTGGTCCGAGAGAAGCTCCACAAAAGATGTATCAGTCAAACCACATATTTAAAAAGACAACATGCTCTTTTTCTGATACTGAAGGACCATGTGGAGGTCTATCCAGATTTGTGATGAGTATTTGACTAAATTTGAGTTTGGGTTGCTCTTGTTTGAGTTTGATTTGAAATAGATTTTCAATTAGAAACAATTTGAGGTCTTCTCTATTTTCCCGGTGCTACCGGTCAGAACAAGTAAAAATGAATTTTAATGAGTAGACTTTGATAGATTTATTGCACATCTTTGTGGGCATTGCTATGTGAGGAGTTTCCTTGTCTTTGATGGTTGCAGGTCAACGATGCTAGATCATGGTGAGGCGAAGGATGACCGGGACTAGGCGAGGAGCGTCGGAGGTCCAGACGGTCGGTGATTGCCTGAAGATGATCAGGGACGGAGTCATGGCAAGCCGTGAAGACAAGTAACGGTTGAGATTCTAGCTAGACGCTACTCGGATCGATGATGGCCATCGGATTGCAGTCTAGTTGATAGGATAGCGGGTCTAGTTAGTATGCTTTGAAAACCGTGCAAGAAAACACATTTGTGTGGTGGGTTTTGGGTGAACCCTTGTATGGCTGGTTGAGTGGGTTAATCCTAGCCCTTGATGGATGCTCTAGGGTTTAGAGGCTCATCCAAGGGTGGTAGGTGGCCCAAGAGTTGTATAAATAGGGGTGGAGGGGTAGCCTTCTCCCTTGAAGGTTTTCAGGTTTTTGATGCTCCTTTGAGTTTTGCCCACATGAATGTGAGGCTTTGTAACCTCTCCTTCCAGAAAACACAAAAAATTTTGTGAGGCTTTGTAACCTCTCCTTCCAGAAAACACAAAAATTTTCTTTACATTATTGTGAATTTAAATTGCGCATTTACATTATGTCTTTACTTTACGCAATTTAAATTCAGCATTTACTTTCCCGTATTTACATTCTCGCAATTTACTTTCTTGCAATTTGGATTTGCCTCCCCTCCTTCTAAATGCTGTTCTTATAGGATGTCTTGATGGTGTTCATATGGTTTTACATCTTTCTTGCACCCTAGGATAGACTAGAGATCAAGTTTTTATCGAATTGCAAATCTGTCCAGAACTTATTCTTCGCGCAACAGTCAGTCTTTGATTTTTATAAAATCTAGAAAAATCCTTTTTAAGTGATTTTTATTGGAGAAGGTACATGACTCATATATCCATCTCTGAAACAATTTGTGAGTCCACTGGTTGCACCGTTTGAGTGCTATGAAGTGAAAACTGAGCCTCAAACTTTCTGATCAAAGTTCCTGACTGTCTGTAATCCTTGATTTTTCGTGTTTATTATACAAAGCTTTTTGATGTGATTTTTGATGAACTATTTCACGACTCAACTGCTCATAGGGATAAAAATTCCCAAAAATTTTAGAGCAACATAAACTCACCAACCACTTGCTCCAAGTGAGGACAATTCCTGAAAAATCTGCTTTTACTTTTCTCGAAAGAGACTTTGGTGTTTTAGCTTTATCTCTTTTAGAAAAGTAGTCTTTGAATTGATTCCTCTTTGTTTGGACACTTGACAACCAGGACTTTGATTAAAAAATCCCTCACATGATTCATGATTCTCATCCATGCTAGGGGTACACATGTTGTCTAATTGATCGGGTTTTGGAGGGTGTGCGAATCTGAGAAACACTAGTTTAAAGGAAAATCTTTGGGTGTTTCAGATTTTTATTGCGAGATTGTTTGGAGTACTTTGAGTGGGGGGAAATTTTATTTGGGATCATTCACCCCCCCTCTGATAGCCATTTCGATCCTTCAGATACAGGGCCAGTCCCTTTGTTATTTCCAATATATGTGCTCTTGCCTTTACCCTTGGTTAAGATCAGTTTATGTTGCGGCTTGGCACTAAAAGCCGACAGTTGATTTATGTCTGGTCTTAGGCAGTATAATTGAGCCACGTCCAGAAGGGTTGGGCCGATAGGACCTGACCTGAACATAAAGGTGTTCAGGGTGTCCGACCAAAAATAACATGCCGTGACCACTAGGGGCTCATTGGCTTTTGGGTCGGCTAGGGAAAGAGGAAGGCACTCCGATATGCCCATTTTCTCCCATAATGGTATTTTCTGAGCAGCTACTCTGATGTTCCAGTCACGCCAACCTTTTAAGGCCGTCGGCCAAGCTCTGAAACTTTTGCTCCATCCATTGATATTGTACTCAGGAGCATGAAGAGGAAGCCAAGGTATATCATGTTCTATGATAGCCGACGGATCTAGGTTACCTCCTGGGCCTAGGTAAAACTGGTTTTCACTATCGAGCACAGGAATAAATACCTGGTTTGAATCCATTCTCTTTGAGCTGATGGGTTGAGGTACTAGCAGAAGAGTTTTGAAGACAGAGAGAATGAGGAAGCAAACCGACGGTGGAGGGTGCGAGAGCTTGAGCGCGTAATAATGACGAGAGAATGGGTCCCATATTTATAAGGCGGTAAAAGGAACAGTAAAAGGCGAGAAAATTTCCCGAAATAGTGCGAGCGGTTAATGGAGAAGATACACTTCTAAAGATTTTACGGCGCCATAAATGAAGCAGTTACCAACAATAATATTGCGCTAAGCCGATGATGATAGAAACCGACAAAGAAGATTATTGGAAGATAACATATTATCTCCCAAATATGGGGGCATATGTTAGCACCAGAATTTGGCAAGGCATGGCCAATTTGTTAGGCTAAAGGTAAAAGGATATTTTTGGCCGATATCGATTAAGAAAGAAAAAGTTAAGATAAAGATAGAATTATGACCGATATTTATTCGAAGATAGAAATTTTGTTTGTATAAAGACCGATACGGATCATAGTTGACAACGTATCGGAGAAGGATACGATTGGCCAATGCGTTATAAAAGATGGTCAAGGGCAAGCGAGAAAAAAACATAAATAAAACAAAACAACTCGCATTTACTTTCTTTTTATTTTTCTGTCAACTAGGAGTAACTCTGTAATTTAGATTCTTTCTTGTAATCCGATATTGATCAATAAAGTTGCATATTGCCGATTGTTGGTAATATTCGATTACATCAGGTTTGATTTTCTTCGATCTTGTTGTGCATCGCCTTTTTCAAAAAAGCCTATCTTTATCTACCATCTAATCAGCCTTAATCGACTATTTAGGCTTACTGTTACCCCTTGATTTGATCGGCTATTATAGTTGTTTAGATCTTTGCTGATGTCACATTATATCGGCTCCGAGCGTATATTTTTTAATTTATCTTGCTGATTGTATGATCAAATCGGCTGGCACGCCACGAACCAACTTGAATCCAACGTTCTCGTGTGTTTAGACCGATAAATCTGTCGTCACATTTTTTAGTGCAACAGGTACCAGGTGGATTATTTCCATCGGTTTTACGACCATGATATGCCCTCTAGATAGGCCAGTAAAATAGTAAATTGATGAAGAGGTTATAAGACACTGTGCCCAGATGGCCAGATCCTTTAGACATTTTCATGAAATTGTCAGGGTACATTTTGGTGATGGTGTTTCTCCTGTGCTCGGGATTTTGTTGGGCTACAGAGGCTGAACAAGCTGAAGGAACAATCTATGATCCCGTTTGAAATAAATTCTGATTCTTTAAGAAGTTAGTGGATGATAATTTCTAATTTTTTATATAAATCTACTTCTAATTGTAAAAAAACTGTTTAGAATTCTCCTATTCGATAAACAATCAATTTTTCTTTTAAACATAAACCTTCCCAAACGAAATGTATAAGTAGTTGGCTACCACGATCCTCAAAGCTTAATTTGTCACGATGTAACCATGTCCTGCTAGGCTGCTAGCGTTGAAGTACTGTACATATTTATTTTTCTGGGGGGCAATGATGATTGATGAAGTCATCAGCAGACGAAGACCTTGTATGGTGAGGGTGCATGCAGCCTTGCAGGCAGTTTTTGAAAAATATATACCCTGCACAAGAAGATGATTGTAATGATCATACAATTGCACAAAAACCGGGGATACGGCATTCTGGTCGGAGACTTTAACTATTCTAGAGATAAATGGTACTAAGAGTTAAAAAAATTGAAAGGTGAAGATATCAACTTTTGTTACCTCTTAGTACTATCTTAATATAAATTTTAGTATCTATGACTATAAAGTTTCTCTTCTGAAGGTGAACATGTGCTATTCAAGGAGAACTATTTTAATATAAATTTTGATATCTTTGGACTGTAAAATTTCTCTTCTGGTTGTGAACATGTGCTATTCAAGGAGATTGGGCGATGCGTGCATGCTTAGCTGTATATAGGCTTGCTTTTCTCCAACAGGCAACACCTACGTGGCCTTCCGTGCATCGGCTAGAGTAATTTGGCACATTGGCTGCTTTCCTTTCCTTGTGCGGTTTGTTACTATCGCTCCTTTACCACGAAATTAACCATGTTGTGTTGCATTAGTCATTAGTGCATTACTCTTTCTATGTGAAAGCTCCCTTTCAGAAGACCGTACCCAACAAAAGGCCAGAACACACTGGGGAATTTTACTTTGCGAGGTTGGAATGTTGGATGTCGCTTCGCACCTAACATCACGGCCCGAACGTAAGTGGCCAGGTGCTGTTTGAGGTAAGAACTTGCTGTTTTTCCCAAGGTTAGTGGCCACGTCGAGATCAGTTTGTGTACAGTAGACCTCGTCCACTGAATTTTACTAAATCTGATCCTACACAAACTTATTTATAGAGTTTTTTTTAAGGAAAATTATAGATCTCAATATTTAGTACTATACATGCATGGGTTGGTGTACGCAAATATGAAATCGATAGAATAGGTGGGCAACCAATATGGCACCTACTAGTAATTTTTTCAGCAGAATAGGACACACCCACCCAACAACACACACACATTAAATCGAGCCTGCCTATCGAGATGGTTCCTTCAGTTAGTAGCAAATTCTGAGCGTGTGACCGCCTATCAGTAGCTCAACAAGCAGTATCACATCAACATGTACAATCAAAGATACCCACACATTTCTACTAATAAAGGAGCATCGATAAATTAAGATGCTTCCAGAAATGCAGAGTAACTGCGGGGAATTCCACAAGTTTGCGTTTTGAGAACAACTAATAGACCAGCTGAAACATTCTTAGAATCTCCCCAGTTAACTTTCGAATCCCCACACTACATGAACACCATGGAGGGAACAATCGCTGGCACATTTCTTGGCCCAGGAAAAAGGAAACTGTCACTTCAGATGCGTAAACTGGGTGCCAAAAGTTTAAAACCACCTCGATCACACACACCGCGCAGGCCGCTATTTGAGCACCCACTAGGGCCAGGGAGCGCCAAGCCCACGAAAGCCACGCAACGCGACGTGCAGCGAACCGCACACGCGCGCTTTTAGTTTTCTTCGGCCGCGGCGAAGAAAGGAGGAGCCGATCAGCCGACGCTGCTGCTGAAACTGGCTGAGAGCCGCATGGCAGCGCAGGAGGCGTCGCAGCCGCTGCGGTGGCGCTACGGCAACGTCGACGACGGTAACTTCGAGGTGCGCGGCCGCGGCGTCCCGCTCCTCGTGGCGCTCCTCGCCATCCTCGTCTGCTTCGTGGCCGTCTGCCTCTACCTCCGCTGGGCGTGCCATCGCTACAACGCCGACGCGACGCTGCCCTCGTCGTCGTCCGCTGCGGCGCCCGCTTCCTCAGTTCCCGGCATCGACGCTGCCGCGATAGCAGGCTTGCCCGTGACTCTGCACCGGCGTCCGGTGGCGTCGCCTGGTGATGAGGAGGACGACTCGGCGCAGTGCTCGATATGCCTCGGCGAGTTCGGGGAGGGTGAGGAGATGAAGGCGCTGCCGCAGTGCGGGCACAGCTTCCACCCGGAGTGCGTAGACGCGTGGCTGCGGTCGCGGCCCAGCTGCCCGCTGTGCCGGGGCTCGCTTCTCGCGGTAACCACCGAACCCGACGCCGGAAGTGAAGCTGTCTGATCATGCGTGGCACTGTTACCCGCAACAATCAATTGGGAACTGTTACCGTGCGGCGACAGGGCGACTGACAGCGAAGTTTGGAGCCCCGCCTCGGAACCGGTCCGCCGGCCAGCGGACACATTCCATTGCACCGGCTCGTGGCTACGCCGGTGGTGTTCGGATCACGGTGGAAATCATCTTTTTCTTTGTTAATTTGTACATCAGCATTAGTTTTTACACGGTGGCGTTATTATGCCCACAGCAATAACAGAAACAAGTTGCATCTTCCTCTCGACCATTTCTTTCAGGTTTGAGCTCGTAGTGGATGAGATAGCGTTCTTTACTCTTTAGTTAAAGGTAGCGAACGGGAGTGGTGTCATTTGGAGTGTTGCACTGCACATCAGCAAATGGGGGGCACTTTAGCTTTCAGTTGCAGGGTCGGGGTGTTGGGCTTGCACGAAACGGCAAACCTGCAAGCTGCAGTCACTGCGCCGATGCGAGTACTAACACTCTGCTCTAGATCTCTCGTCTGCCCAGCTTGCAATTGATTTGAGATCACGTGGGAGCGAATTCGAGCTGATAGGCTGATGATAGCTGCCCTGTTAGTAGTGTGGGCATTCGGTTAATTCGATTTTAAAAAAATTTGGTTTTTGAAAACTGTTAACCGAACCAAACTGAATAAATTTAAAAATCGAACCGAATTAACCAAAAAAAATTCAGTTCGGTTTTCGGTTTTTTCGGTTCACCGAAGCTCTCCAGGTGAACCTCTCCAGATCGATCTGCTACTCACGCCCACGCAGCCATAGAGAATGCCTCGGCCGCGGCCTCTGGCTTGCGCGTAGCGCTCGCCGTCGCTGTCGTCCCGCCACCGCCGCACACACCCAGCCATGCCACCACCACTATGGCATCAAGAACGCACCCAAACACACAGAAAACCACATTTTCGGCTCCCTCGGCCCGGCGAGCGAGCTCTCAACGACGATGCCGTGGTCTCTCCTCCCGACGTCGAGCCGCGCCTGCGCCACGAAGCTGCGCTTGCCGAAGATGCTCTCCCGGCGAGGGTCTTGAAGCCCTTCTTGCTCTGGAACAGCCACGGCTTCAGCTCTACCTTGTGGCTGAGGGAGCCTCTCACGGTGGGGGCGAGGGGGCACCGGGCGTGGCCACGCCCGCGCGAGAGGGAGACGAGGGGCTGAGGGAGGGAGGGGGAAGGGGGCGGGACCGCGGGAGGTCGGGAGGGAGCTACCGAGCCACGGGGAGAGGGAGGGAGGCGACGCGCCGATGGCGGTGAGGGAGGGAGGCGAGGGGGCGTGGGGAGAGGAAAGGAGACGAGGACGAGGGGACGATGCGGGTGCGGGTGCGGGGAGAAATGAGGATCGATTGTGTATTGACCAACCGAATGGAGCCAGTGCAACGAAGATAAGTTCGATTTCTCGGTCAGTTTGATTTTCTAGATTCAAAAACCAAATCGAGTACCAAAAACCAAATACAGTCAAAAATACAAATCGAACCGAAAACCGAAAAAACTGATTTTTTTGGTTAATTCGGTTCGATTCGATTCGATTTTTCGGTTCTTGTTAAAATTTGCCCCACCTTTACCTGCTAGCATGTTTTGGAGGCAGAAAGAGTTGGCATTTCTTAATGGGTGGAAAAAGAACTGGGACTGATAGTAAGATCACGCTTGTAATGGCCTTAACACAGCCTGAAACTTGGAGCGATACTCAGATTTGGGATATAAACATTTTGGAGAGGTCGGAAAAAGAAAGGGTGATACTAGCTCACTGTTCATTTCCTCGGATTTGTTGTGTAATATTTTTTTGTACGTCTGCAACATTTTGTTTCGTGCAAATATTTCTACTGTTATCGAAGAAAAATGTTACATACGTAGGAAAAAAATATTACACACGTAAAAAAAATATATTACAAGCGTTCGAAAAAACGAACGTACGAACACAAGTCATTTCAAAAAAGAAATCATATATGGCCAAGAAACTTACATGAGGCCCAACCAATGGCATAGACTCCCGGCGTGTCAAGGACGGGCAAAGGCTCCGTGGCCACCCGGGTTCCATCCTACACACGCGTGTGTTTACAGTTCGGGTTCGATCCTATACACGCGTGTGACCACAGTAGAAAAGCTCTGTAAGGCCGTGAAACCTCCGTAAAATTCTACATGTAATTAACGCGTACATATGTGTGTGATGTATGTCATCTTTGTCTTTGTACTCTGGGAGGAAAAAAAGACCACGCGCAGGTCTGTTTCTGCCGCGTATCCTGTGGATGCAAAAAGAAGACAAAACGACGCAACGTCGCCGGGACCTCACTTCACCGCCGGCGCCAAAGCGGTCATCTTCGATATAAACAACGACAAGAACACGGCCGAGGTGGAGATCGACTCCGACCGCTCTAAAAACATAAAAACAATGTCTGCAAGAAGACAAGTAGTGGGGCTACACCGGGCGGGTGGATGCCGTGCATAACGGCGAAGGGAACTGCTGGACAAAGAAGGCGAGCTCAAAAGAAAACTCCATGAAAATTTATCTTGCATGCAGATCTCCAAAAGCTCCATGAAAGAGGATTACGTCTTAAGCTCTATTATGTTGTGTTCGGTTCACATAGACGAGCTGGTAACTCCTCGGCATAACATCAAACGATTTTCTCTGAACTGCCAACAGTCCTAATTCTCTCCGTGTCTGGAGCCTAACGTCGCCCAAAAAAAGTACTCCTCGGTTCATTTTTATAAAATTTATTTTTTGAATGATCTAATTTAAAAATATAAAGCTTGCATGTTGTTTAATGAGATCTTTCCTTTTATACCCCTATTTATTCTCACTCAACCATATGCATTTATTCATTACCACTCACACAATGTATATCTTTCCGTTAAGGAACCTCGCTATCGAATAGTTCGGGGTTCTCGAACAGATCTGAATTGGAGAACGGAGAGAGAAAGAGAGACACAGGTTTAGGGAGAACGACGACAGAATTCTTTATTGCTTTGTGGTTGCTTGTACAATGGGGGGATCCCCCCTCCTTATATAGTAGTCGCCTAGGGTTTCGGCTAAGGGACCGTCGTGGGCCTTCATGGGCCACGTGGTTTCCCAACACTCCCCCTTGGACCCTTTGCCGCGAGATGCATATGCCTCATTAAAACTCCAGAAAAACCCAGTGGAAAAAATACTTGAAGAAAGAGTACATAGCATACGCTTACTGTGTTGCACGAATAGCCTCATTAAAAACCTTATGTAAGAAAACTTCATGAAAAACTTGCTAAGGAAAAGAATACAATTCACCCAAACTTCAATTGCCAATCTTTGAGATTCATGTTCAGTACTCAAACCTCATGTTCAAGATTTATGTGGGAGTATGTGAAATATCTCTCCCTGAAATCTGCACTTCTCTAAGTCTCATCATCCCAATCCCTTTTACGCACCTTTCAAAGGTAGATGCCGGGAGTGATTTAGTGAACAAATCTGCAAGATTTTCACATAACTTAGTATGCAGTATCTTGATCTCGTTCATCTTATGCAATTCGTGAGCATAGAAGAACTTGGGGTTGATATGCTTCGTGAGATTGCTATTCACATAACTCATCTGTGCTTAAGCAACACAAGCTGCATTATCTTCATAGATGATCGTGGGAGTTTGCTCAATGTTCAAGCCACATAACTTCTGGATGTGGTGAACCATTCTTCGGAGCCATGCACATTCACGAGATGCTTCATACAAAGCAATGATTTCCGAGTGGTTTATTGACGTCGAGACAGAAGTCTGCTTAGACGACTTCCAGGAAACTGTTGTTCCTCCACATAGGAAAACATACCCAGTTTGTGACTTGCTAGTATGCGGGTCTGATAAGTACCCAGTATCGACGTAGCCAACCAAATTCAGTTCATTGTTTCTTCTAAAGAACAAACCGAGATCTTTGCTTCCTTGGAGGTAACGGAAGATGTCCTTGATACCTTTCCAATGCCTTTTGGTGGGTTTTGCCTTTATCAAGGCTAGCAAATTCACTCGTGAACGCAATGTCCTACTGATGCTATTCGCAAGGTACATGAGTGTTCCAACTGCACTCAGATATGGGAATTCCGCTCCCAGGACTTCCTTCCCCTCTTCTCTAGGCCTGTATGGGTCTAGGTCTGCTTGGAGTGACCTTCCGACCATTGGGGTCTTTGCAGGATATACCTTTTCAAAGCCAAATCTTTCCAACACTTTCTGCGTGTAGCATGATTGGTGTACCAAGATTCCTTCTTGGACATGCCCAAGCTGCAAGCCTAAACAAAACTTGGTTTTACCCAAATCCTTCATTTCAAACTCAGACTTCAAGTATGAGCATGCTTTTTTAATTTTTTCATCCGTTCCAATGATGTTCAAGTCATCTACATAGATGGAGAGTATACAGAATCCATTCGGGGATCGCTGTATAAACACGCATGGACAATCTTCGATGTTCGTGTAGCCTTTCTTGCAGAGAAAGTCACTCAAGTGATTGTACCACATTCTTCCTGAATGTTTTAGCCCATACAGTGATTTATCTAATTTCACACTGTACATGTTTCTATTTGCTCTGTCTTGGTTTGGGATAGGAATACCATCCGGTACTTTCATGTATATCTCCGAATCCAAGTTTCCATACAAATATGCTGTAACAACATCCATTAGCTTCATTCTCAACTTCAAGTTGACTGCTATTGAGATCAAATATCTAAAGGTAATTCCTCCCATGACCGGAGAATAGGTTTCTTCATAATCAACTCCAGGACGTTGAGTAAAACCTTGAGCTACAAGCCTTGCCTTGTACCTTACAACTTCGTTGTTTTCATTCCTCTTCCGAACAAAGACTCATTTGTGACCTACAGGGTTTATATGGGGAGGTGTGTGGCATACGGACCGAAACACCTCTCTCTTGTTCGGAGAGACTAACTCTGCAGTGATTGCCTTCTTCCATTCTTCCCAATCTAGCCTTTTCTTGCACTCTGCTAGAGATGCAGGCTCGGGATCATGATCAATGATCGAGGCAATCTTCTTTGCAAAGTATGCATCAACATTGGCTGTTGCTCTATTCAGGGATTCTCCTGTTATTACAAAGTTTATGGTCATTTCATCATGGGGTGCTTCATGCACTTCTACTTGCTCTTCTCTGCTATTTCTCATCGCAGGAGCAAGTTCCTTTAGCTTTTCATCGCCTATGTGTGCGCACACATTATTTTCGGCGACATCCTGCAGTGGAAGGTTCAAGTCTGGAATTGTCTTTTCCGTCGGTTTCTTTCCAGTGCCAGGTCTCAACTGGCTCCCCTTCTTCCCTTGGGGTATTTTCGTGATTGGTTATGGTAAGTCCTCTCGTCCAGTTTTCTCTAGACGTCTCCTGGTACTTTGGGTTTGAGGAGCCAGATTTCCTGTTCTTTTTCTTTGAGGCCTCTGAACAGGGTGAGGGATACCTTCTGCTTTCTTTGGTATTTCCACCCTCTGGTGCATTTCTTGCGGGTACATGCGACTTAACCACACCCTTCATATCACAAAAATGATCAAGCAGTTCATTTGCTAAATTCTGCAAATCAATTATCTTCTGGACTTCTTGATTTGCTTCATTAGTGCGGGGGTCATGCGCGGGGATTCCAGTGGAATGCCATATGATTTCCCGGCATTTTTCATCCAAAGGTTGATTTCCTCCCCCTAATGACGGGAAACGATCCTCATCAAAAAAATGCAATCAGCGAATCGGGCTGTATGCAAGTCTCCAGTCATGGGTTCCAAATACTTGATTATGGATGCACTCTCATAACCAACTGACGAATACTAATAAAAAGGATACCCCAACAGCCCGGCGGCGAGCCAGCGGCCTCAAGCATATCTCCACCCAACAGGCGCGCCGCCCGCCACGACCGAATCGCTGCGAGATCACAGAAGGCATCCGCTCCCGACCGCCAGGGAAGCGAATCCGACCAGACAGCGCCCCGCCCCCTCTTGGCGGGCGGGATCTCCGACTCCAACCAAACCAAGGTGGTGAGCGCCGAGTGCCGCGTGTCGTCCTCACCGCCTACCGCCACGCACCCTCGGATAAGGTCAATCGAGCGACTATACAAGGCGGTGGCTCTTCCCAAGAAGATCCGTGATCAGAGAAGACAAAGCTTCCACCCCATCAACGACCACGTCAAAGACGAGCGCACGCCTCCTCCGAGGCAGCACCAACGCCACGCACTCGGCGACGGCGATTCGCAAGGATCACGAGAGCAAGCACGCTACTTCCCGAAATACCTAACCTCCCAAGCGGCAGCGCGCCGACCGTCGCCCCGACCACTTCGAGAAATTGATGGACGGCCCATGCCCGAACCATGGGTTCTCCGTCAAGCACAAACCGGATCTGCGAAGTCCCGAGGCGCTATCTCTAGTGTCCCCACCACGCCGCGCTAAAGGAAAGAAGCTCGCGCCCCGCTGAACGGCGGAGAAGAAGGCGACGACGAGTTCCCCGAGCCCGGCGGCCGCCTCATGATCTTCGGAGGATCGGCACTCGCCGACAAGCGTCGACTCAAGCTCGCCATCGCGAGTCCACACCGTCGCCGGCGCCCCCAATATCTTCGGTGGTCGGAGTTCGATCACCTTTGATCGGACCGATCACCCGATCGCGCCCCACACCGGGAGGTACCGGTGGTGGTCACCGTCGTCGAACGGCGCCTCACGAAGGTCTTTGATGGACGGGGCAGCGGCCTTAACATCCTCTACGTTGAGACGTTCGACGCTATAGGTGTCGGCGCTCAAGCCTCCCGCCAAGCAAGGCACCTTTCCATGGCGTCATCGGGCCAAGAAGCCCATCCGCCGGCGGTCGACCGCCGTCACCTTCGGGGCGGAAACTTCCGCACCGACCCTCACCTTCGAGGTCGTGGATTTCCCGGCGCCTACCACGCCATCTCGGGAGGCCATGCTACGCCAAGTTCATGGCGATCCCGCCACGCCTACCTCAAGTCAAGATGCCCGACCGCATGGAGTCATTACGCGCGCATCGTCTTTCCGGCTTGCCTTCAAGCGAGCGGCAAATGCGAGCTCGCCTCGGCGATCGTTGCCTCTGCGGAACTCAACAAGCTCGGGAGGGAAGCCGCGAGTCCGCCCCGAATCCAAGAAATCGGCGGGATCCTTCAAATCCGCCGAGGACACGAAGAGGTCACGGTCGATCCTCGTGATCCGACCAAGACCCGTGCGGGTCGAGCCACGCCCCGCCAAATAGGAAAGCGCTCGTCGACTTCCTCCGCACTAACAAAGATGTCTTCGCATGGAGGTCCTCCGACATGCGGGCATTCCAAAGGAGGTCGCCGAGCACTCCTGAGCGTCCGACTGTGCTCAAGCCGGTCGCCCAACGCCGCGCCGCTCGACGAGGAAAGGCGCAGGTTATAGGGAGAGATCGCCAAACTCTTGGCGGCGGGGTTCAGAAAGAGGTGCGCCACCCCGAGTGGCTAGCCAACCTGTGACTTGTAAAAAGAAGAACGGGCAATGGAGAATGTGTGTTGACTATACGAGTCTCAACAAAGCATGCCCTAAGGACCCATTCCCTTACCGTGATCGACCAAGTCATCGACTCCACGCGGGTGCGAGTCTCTTTCCTTCGGATGCCTACTCGGGCTACCACCAGTTGGCGCTAAAGGAGTCCGACCACTCGCGACTTCCTTCATCACTCCGTTCGGCTCGCTCGCTATGTCACAATGCCCTTCGCACGAAGAACGGGCGCTACATACAGCGATGTATGCAAACGTGCTTCAATGACCGGATCGGCCGCAACGTTGAGGCGTATGTCGACGATATTGTCGTAAAGACCGGGAAGGTCGACGACCTTATCGCCGACCTAGAAGAGACTTTCGCGAACCTTCGACGGTTTCGCATAAAGCTCAACCCAGAAGTGCGTCTCGGGTCCCCAAAGGAAAGCTCTTAGGCTTCATCGTCTCGAGCGAGGCATCGAGGCCAATCAGAGAAGATCTCGCGATCGCAAGGATGGGCGGTCGGCAAGAACCTCAAAGGGGTCAGAGGTCGGCCGGATGCCCTGGCGGCTTTGAGCCGCTTCGTGTCTCGCCTCGCGAACGCGAATGCCGCCTACTGGTGCTCAAGAAACCGACCGCCTGGGCTTGGACACCGAGGCTCGGAGGCCCTCACCCGCTTGAAGGCCTTCTGTCCTCGCCTCCGATCTGATCGCCGGCACGGGTGAACTGCCGCTCCTCTACATCATTGCCACTACCCAAGTCGTCGTTGCGCCCTCGTGGTGGAGCGAGCGGAAGAAGGCCGTGAGCTCAAGGTACAACGGCGGTCTACTTCATCGATGAGGTACTTTCCGAGTCCAAGACTCGGTACCACAGTGCGAGGTTACTCCACGCGGTGCTCATCGCAAAGAGGAAACTCGTTCACTACTTCGATCAAGACGCCATCACCGTGGTGACCACGCCCCACTGGCGAGATCATCCACAATCGCGATGCCTCGGGAAGGATAGCCAAATGGGCGCTCGAGCTTAGCGGCCATGGCATAATATCGTCCCCTGACGGCGATCGTCGCGAGCTCGCCGACCGTCGCCGAGTGGGCCAAGCCTGTGCACCACCGGTGGTGAAGACCCCGGTCTTGGACAATGTACTTCGACGGGTCTTACACCAAGAATGGCGCGGGCGCGGGAGTCGTCATCATCTCCCCACTCGAGAACAGGCTTCAATACGCCATTAGGTTGCTCTTCGACGCGACCAACAACATTGCCGAGTACGAGGCTCGCCAACGGTCTCGGATCATGCCGACCTCGGTGCTCGCCGGCTCGTCCACGGGACTCCAAGCTTGTCGTCGACCAAGTCATGAAGGCTGCGGAGCCCGAGACGCCGCATGGCCGCAGATCGTCGAGAAGCACGCGGCTCGAGAAGCGTTCAAGGGTTTGAGCCACCATAGCTACCGACGCTACAATGGCGAGGCCGATCACCGCCAATCTTGCCTCCAGAGAGCCCGTCCCCGCGGGATCTTCGCTCTCGACCTCCTGCGCCCATCGTCCACCGACTCGGCCGTGGCGCCACCCGACCAATCCAAAGACGGCCGTCGCGACGGCCGATGCGATCGGCGTAGACTTGGCGGATCTCGCCGCGGTGTGCTAGCACTTGAGTCCGATCGAGGAGGCCCTACATCGACCGCTTGACGGACGGGTCACTTCCCGACCGACCGAGGCCCGGCGCCTCGCCGCGCAAAATCCTTCGCCCCTGATCGCCTGACCTCTACAAAGGAGTCCTCGGGGTCCTCCAAAAATGTATCTTGACCGACCAAGGAAAACAGGCTGTTTGGACGACATACACAGTAGTCTGCGGTCACCACGCAGCACCCGATCTCTTGTGGGAAAGGCCTTTCGACAAGGTTTCTCTTCGCCAACATTTGTGTCGACGCCGAGCATATCGTGACGCTTTGCGAAGGATGCCGCTTTGCTCGGCAGACGATCGCCCGGCCAAGATTTCTGAGCGATCCCCATCCGTGGCCTTTTGCCGTCTGGGACTCGATTTGGTCGAACCTTTCGAAAGCGCGGGGCTTCACCCACCGCTCGTCGCGGTAGATAAGTTCACCAAGTGGATAGAGGCCAAGCGGCCGTGAGCGCCACGTCGGTACAAGCGGCCATCTTCTTCCGCGACATCGCTTTTAGGTTTGGAGTCCCAAACTCCATCATCACCGGCAACGGAACACGATTCACGGGAAGGAATTCTCGAGTTCGTGGCGACTTCAACATCCGTGTCGATTGGGCGTGAGAGCCCATCCGCGGACTAACGGCCGGTCGAGCGCACTAACGGCATGATCCTTCAAGGACCTGCCGCGGATCTTCGATCGGCTCAAGCATTTCGCAGGTATTTGGGTAGCCGAGCTGCCTCCGTCCTCGAGTCTGCGGACCACGCCGACCGGCGGCCGGGTTCACACCCTTCTTTATGGTGTTCGCGCTGAAGCCGCTTGCCCATCGACCGGAATACGGCTCCCGAGATTGCAAGCCTTCGATGAGGCTCGGGCTCGCCGCAACAAGACGCCATCGACCATTTCGACGAGGCGCGGCGTGGCGTCCGCGGTCGGCGGATATCAACAAGCCTGCGCCGCTACCACGGCCGCCAAGTTCGAGGACGATCCTTCACACCGCGACTTGGTTCTGCGTCGGGTCGGACAACCAAAGATAAGCACAAGTGGCGACGCACAGGAGGGTCCTTTCACCGTCGTGGAAGTTCTCCGACCGCACCTTCCGACTCAAGGACGCGATGGTCGCATCCTCCCTAATGCCCGAACATTGAAAAGTTAAGGCGATTCTATCCCTAAACTCTTTTCCTCTTCCTAGCATGCTCTTTACCTTCTTCCTTCCGAGCACTGTCGCTGCGGCGACGACTGGGCTGCCTTCGGCGCCCCGTTGCCGCTCTCCGGTCGGCACTTGCGCTGGTTGATGACCCAACCGACCACAAGGTCCTTCCCGGCGGTAACTCCTTTGACCCAAGTGCTCTGACCTCGCAAATGGGCTATGGTTGCTAACACTTCGCGGAAGAAGGAAGTACCCGAGTGGAGTGACCTTTGGGTCGGCAGGAACACTCCTCCCCCGCACGAACTTCGCCTATCCCACGCGCTTATGAGGGCACGTGACCCGGTGGTCATGAGGTCCATCCCGAGCGGTAACCCTCTCAACCCAAGTGTTCGGCCTACGCCCGGCTATGGTTGCTAAGTAGCACTTTGCGGAAGAAGGAAGTGCCCGAGTGGAAAGATCCTCGCCGGTCTAGAACACTCCTATCCTCACAAGTGCGCCTAACATTTGCATAGCCAAGTCTCCAATCCACCTCGCTCCTCCCAAAACAACCCGACCTACGCATAAGTGGCCCCACGGTCCTTAGGGCTATGGTCGACCAAACGCTCATCCTAAATACGAAAAAGGATGAGGGACGATTCTGGACTTGATAATTTCAAGATTGTTTAAATAACGGTCTTTACAATCTAAGAAGGATAAAGCTAACTTTTTCTATTCTTCTTGGCGGGCGGCCGGTGGCGGCGGAGAGTTGGTGCCTCGCTTCTGGAGGGCGGCTGCTGGCGGGATCTGGTGGCGATCTCGGGCGTCTTGGCTCAACCAAGAGCTCGAACCGTCGATCTCCTCGTCGATCCGGTTCCCGGGCCACGCCGCTCCCCACCACCGCGAGGTCGATGCCGTCGTAGTACGAGATGGTGTTGACGGCGCCGATAAAGCTCAAGCGCGCCAGCGGTGACCACCGCCTCTTCTACGGTCCGCACTCGGGCCAGCGGGGCAAGGGCACCGGGCTGCCCGGCTCCAGGATGCGGTCGCAGACTCCCGGCCGCCTTGCGGAGGGCCTCGGCTCGGCGCTCATCTCGGCCCGACCGTCTCGGCAACCTTCAACGCCGCCGGGCCTCGTCCCGCCACGATCGCCACGTCGCGGCGGCCGGCCGTTCTCTGCGCCTCCACGGCGACGCCGATTCTTCTCGCCTCTGCAGATTGCGGAGATTTTGATAAGTTCGCATGGGTCGCACCCCAAACTTAATTGAAGAATTGAGACACTTACCGCCGCGAGTTGGTCGATTGCGGCTTCCGACTTGGCGCCTCGATGAAGTCTTCACGGCCGGCTCTTACGGCGATCGCCGCCGCCGGGCGAACTCGGCGGCGTCCCACGAGCCTTGTTCCGCTCGGTCGCGGACGTGTTACTGCGTCTGCGCGATCCTCTCGCGGCAACGGCGGCATCCTTAGCCTCGATGACCTCCATCGGGAGGACTCGATTCGCCACTTTCGCCTCAAAGCCTTGGCTCTAGGCGCCATCATGAAGGGCCTTGTGGCCTCTTCAAATCCTTGGCGGATCACCACCGCTCCGACCGCCTAATGCCCGTGGCCTCTGGGCTAGGCGCAACTCAAGCGCGCAGCTGCTCCAGATTCTCCGCCGGCCACGATCGGGAGCTGCGCAGAGCTCGACCGACGCACGGCGAGCCCGCAAGTCTTTGCAAAAATGTGGACACTCCGTTGGTCGCACGGATGAACTATCAAAAATGTGCAACGAATCGAGAACTTTTTCTACCGACCTACCGGGCGATCGGTGGACTCCCGACCATCATATCCGCTATACGGTGGAAGACTTGAGCAAGGGCCGACCTTCACGGATCGCGCCTATCTCGCGCAGCGTCGGTAGCGCTTGCCGGGGTGGCCCACTCGCTCTCCTCCGCCTCACCCGTGATGCCCGCCCGAATTACACCCGCGCGCCTCGCTCGCCCGTCGGGCGGACGCCACCAGTCCAAAGCACCATGGGCAAGGGTGACGAGGTCAACCCTTGAAATCCCCTCGGCGACTGCGCTGAGGGCATCGGTCGGCACCTCCCCGGGGGCGGTCGGGCACCTCCGTCGCCGGCCCGCCACGATCGGGCGCGATCACCGGCAACGCTTATTGTCTCATCCTCCAAACGACGATCACGTCGTCGGAGGGTCTCGCCGAGGCGCGAAGTTCTTCTTCGCACGACCTCGGGTGGGCTCTGTCCCCTCGGCGATCGCGCCCACGACGCCGACGCCGCGACCTTCGCCGACCCAACCGGGTCACGAAATCACCGCCGTTACATTTGCGGGGCCGATGTGGCACGCCCCACGATCACCCGTAGATAGGCGCCGACGTTGCAAAGATTCAAGAGTCGCCGCGGCTTTGCCAAAAAAAAAATGCTCCAAAAATAAAATAATAATACACTTACAAGGCCGCGGGTGCGTGGCACGCGCGCCCTCTTGCCGCCCGCCAAGGGCAAGTCGGCCGGTCGCTTCCTCAAGCCACCTCCACCGTAGACATTGCGACGACCTTAGCGCAAGATCACCCCACCGGGATCCGTGGCCACGGGCCCGTGATGCCGCCTCGGCCGAGTCCACGCTCGGCGCCGCCGATCGGCGGTCGGAAAAAACCCACCATAGGGGTGGCCGAGGCACTCCGCCATTGTCGATGGAGGTCGCCCCACGGCGGTGGTCTCGACACATCCTCGCAAGGCCTTGCCGCGCGTAGCGTTCCTTACTTTTCTTCCTCCTCCTTTCCTCCTTCCGCTTCTTGCGGGAGAGTCGACCTCTGCTAGTCCTCGCCCGGGCGGCCGCTCGCGCTTCCTTATCCCGGGAGCGGCGCAGGAAGACATCCCCATGAGCCTCGAGAGGATGCGGGAATGTCGGTCAAGTCGCGAAGGACAAAGAAAAGAGAAGCGAAAGGAATTTCACCGGCTTACGGATTCGGCGAAAAAGCCGCCGAGAATGGCTCGGGTGGCCATCCGCGACCGCGATGGCGCTCCGCCGCGTGCGGCCGCCACCCGAGCCTCCACCTCGAGACGCGGCCGGCTGGTTCGCCATCCTCGCCCGGTCGGACGGCCCGCATACCGGAGCGAAGTGCGGTTCGTGCACAAGTGGTTGCACGCGCATCCCCATGAAGGCGCGCGACAACCACGTCCCGGTGAGCCCGCCTCCTTTGAGCCCCGACCGCTCCACGATCGGGGCGGCTTGTTCTTCTCCCTCTTTTGGCGCCCGGTTCCACCGCCTCCGCCATGGGAAGCTCTCCGGTGAAACGAGGGTATTGTCGCCAACGTTTGAACGTAGAGCCATTCGAACGCCGACCCTTGTTAGACGAGGGCGCTTTACCTGTGTACTCGTGCTCGGCCGGGCGAAGGCCGGAGGGCGAGCCACCCGAGGCGCCACAAGGCGTCCGGCGGCTGCCCTTCCGAGCCTTGCACGGAAGAAGTGCCTCCACAACGCCCAAGCCATCGGCTCGATCCCCAAGAAGGCTTCGCGGCGTGATGAAGATGGCGATGTGGAGGACCCCATTAGGGTTGAGATGGTGCACCTCCACCTTGTAATGAAACAACGGCCCCGGACGAGCGGGTGCGGCGGAGCCAAAGCGCTCGAAGAACGAGGCGGGCACCACGATCTCGTCGCCTGCGTGGCGGGGTGTAGCCCGGTCGGCACCCTCCGGTAGGAAAGGTCTGCGGCATGAGGAAGCCCTTCTTCACTAAGCCGAGCGACGGTGTCTTGCGCGAGCACTCCGACCACGACATCTTCACAGGGAGACAGTGGAAGGTGAGAAAGAAAGGTGAGTTCTTCTTTCCTTAGCTCTCTGGTGCTCTTCTTGTTTGAGCGAGACAGAGAGTGCAAGAAAGCGTGACCACTCGAAAGCACCCAGTAGGCGTATTTATAGAGGGACGAGCGAACGCCGGCAGCGAGCGCCCGTCAGCGAGCGTCGCGACCACCCTCGTCATCGCGCCCACTGGTAACTCCGGTTTCCAATACCACTCCGCTTTTAATCCTGTCTTGTCGGCGTCAAGGGCCATAAAGGCGCCGCCCGAACAACGTGTCCGTAACCTCTCGATCTCGCCTTTAGGCGGAGCAGTTGCTCGGCGCGAGAAGCCCATCGGGCGCTGCCCCAAGGCGGCAAAAGCTTTGTGGCTCGCGCCGAGGCCCAGCGAGGAGTGGGTTCAAAAGGCCTACCCCACCTGATGGGTATAAGGCCGCCCCAGCAAAACTTGAGCAAGGGGCAGGTATGAGGTGAGCCCCACGGTGGGCCCTCGGTTAGGTCGGTGACGGCCTAATCACCTCTACTCGCGTCAGAGACCATACTTCACACTCTCCGGGAGCTCATCAATGGCGGCACCGGTGTGCTGCGGGTGTGGACGACCTAGAGTCCATCTGGGATTGAGTAGAGAAAGGTTTTTATGGGTCGCCCCACGGCAGGGCAGGACACCCTACTGCGGGACCGTCCGCTCGGAAGGTCCCCCTTGGGCGGACCTCCCGGGACCCACTCGGACTACCCGCTATTAGCTCCACGAGCACGGCGTTCAAACCAGCGCAGTAAACGCGCGCTCATCCCCTCGGGTCCCACACTGCGGATGGGGTATACATGTGGGATAGACGGCGGCCATTCCTCTCGCGGCTACCCTCGCCCGGCGAGGACTCGAGAAGGATGCCCCACGTCCGCCACGACGGTAGCGAGCACTCACGTCCGGCTACGACGGTAGCGAGCACTCACGCCCGGCTACGACGGTAGCGAGCACTCACGTCCAGCCACGACGGTAACGAGCACTCACGTCCGGCTACGACGGTAAATGAGCACTCACGCCCAGCCTACGACGGTAAGCGAGCACTCACGTCCAGCTACGACGGTAGAACGAGCACTCACGTCTAGCTACGGCGTTAAGCGAGCACTCGGACACCCGAACCTCACAGAGGCATCCGGCCGTCCCCGCCGACCAAGGCACTCGGACACCGAACCTCACAGAGGCATCCGGCCGTCCTGCCGAGCCAAGGCACCGTCTAGCTACGACGTTAAGCGAGCACTCGGACACCCGAACCTCACAGAGGCATCCGGTCGTCCTTGCCGACCAAGGCACGCGTCTAGCTACGACGTTAAGCGAGCACTCGGACACCCGAACCTCACAGAGGCATCGGCCGTCCTGCCGACCAAGGCACTCGGACACGAGAACCTCACAGAGGCATCCGGTCGCCCCGCCACCAAGGCACTCGGACATCCGAACCTCACAGAGGCATCCGGTCGTCCCTGCCGACCAAGGCACAGTCTAGCTACGACGTTAAACGGGCACTCGGACACCCGAACCTCACAGAGGCATCCGGTCGTCCTGCCACCAAGGCACTCGGACATCCGAACCTCACAGAGGCATCCGGGCCGTCCTCGCAGACCAAGGCAGCGTCTAGCTACGACGTTAAGCGAGCACTCGGACACCGAACCTCACAGAGGCATCCGGTCGTCCTGCCGACCAAGGCACTCGGACATCCGAACCTCACAGAGGCATCCGGTCGTCCTGCGCCACCAAGGCCTTTGTCTCAGCTACGACGTTAAGCGGCACTCGGACACCGAACCTCACGAGGCATCCGGTCGTCCACGCCAACCAAGGCACTCGGACACCAGAACCTCACAGAGGCATCCGGTCGTCCTGCCGACCAAGGCACTCGGACACCAGAACCTCACAGAGGCATCCGGTCGTCCTGCCGACCAAGGCACTCGGACACCCGAACCTCACAGAGGCATCCGGTCGTCCCTGCCAACCAAGGCAGTCGGACACCGGAACCTCACAGAGGCATCCGGTCGTCCTGCCGACCAAGGCACTCGGACACCGGATGCCTCTAAGAGGCATCCGGTCGTCCTGCCGACCAAGGCAGTCGGACACCCGAACCTCTCAGAGGCATCCGGTCGTCCCTGCCGACCAAGGCGATCGGACACTAGAACCTCACAGAGGCATCCGGTCGCCCCTGCCAGGCCAAGGCACTTTGTCTAGCTACGACGTTAAGCGAGCACTCGGACACCCGAACCTCACAGAGGCATCCGGTCGTCCCGCCGACCAAGGCACTCGGACACCGAACCTCACAGAGGCATCCGGCCGTCCACGCCGACCAAGGCACTCGGACACCGAACCTCACAGAGGCATCCGGTCGCCACTGTCGACCAAGGCACCATCCACAACGATTAAAATTAAAGCAAACTCATCGCAGACATTTTCATAAAGAAAAGAAAATTTCATTATAGGCCAATGAGCTCAAACTTTACACAACTTTACACACGATGCTCGACAGATACAAGAGTGGCCACGCCGCACCTGCGGCGAGGACTCTACCCACGCCTAGAACCTATCAAACATCCGTGCGGCATCGGTGGCACCGACGCAGCATCTTTGGTAGGCCCTTGCTCGTCGACGGATACCGCCGCGGCCGCGAAGCAACACGCCGATGCCTCTGCTGCCGTTCGGCGACATCGGCGGCCGCACTAACTTCGGTCGGCGCCCTTGCGCCATCGCCTCGAAGGGCCCCCTTACCACCTCGAGCCTCGGGCGGCCTCGGCGGCGTCAACAAGCGGCGTCGCGGTGCGACTTCTTCCTCCCGAGCTCGGCCATCGCTGGTCGAACTCAGCCCAAAGCTCGGCGGAGGATCTTCTTCTTCTAACGTGGCGCCATCGCCGAAGCTAAAGACTAGAGGATGTCTGAAGCCATTTGAAAGAACAAAAGAAAAAGCTCGTCCCCTTCAAGCAAGCTACAACACGCGCAGATATATATATCCGGACGAAGGAGGCTAAGCGTCTCGAGTAAATGCGGTGCGAAAAACGAAGCATCCTTCACCGTAAACCCGAGGCGATCAAGAAGGCGAGCGGTAGCGCGCGCTAAACTACGCTCGGCATGCGCAACAAGGCAAGTAAAGCCCCCGCGGTTCAAATGCCCCGGCCAAACTCGGGACAGCCGCCGGATCAGCGAAGCACACGACGGAAATCGCTTAATCGGATCGGTGGACCGACCTACAGAGCCCGGCCACCACTTTCGTCAAGTTCAACCCCAACCGAATCTGCCAAATCGCTTGGGAGTTCGGGGCTCTTGCGAATACTAATAAAAAGGATACCCCAACGGCCGGCGGCGAGCCGGCCTCAAGCATATCTCGACCAACAGGCGCGCCCCGCCGCCCCGACCGAATCGCTGCGAGACCGCGTAAGGCATCCGCTCCCGGCCGGCCAGGAAGCGAATCCGACCAGACAGCGCCCCGACCCCTCTTGGCGGGCGGGATCTCCCGACTCCAACCAAACCAAGGTGGTGAGCCGAGTGCCGCGTGTCGGTCCTCGCCGCCTACCGCCACGTACCCTCGGATAAGGTCAATCGGGCGACTATACAAGGCGGTGGCTCCTTCCCAAGAAGATCGGTGATCAGAGAAGACAAAGCTTCGGCCCATCAACGATCCACGCAAAGACGAGCCGCGCTCCCTCCCGAGGCGGCACCAACGTCACGCACCTCGGCGTCGGCGTCGCAAGGATCACAGAGGGCAAGTACGCTACTTCCGGAAATACCTAACCTCACGACCACCAAGGCTACCAACCCGGCATGGGCAAGGCGGGTGGCGACCGATCCACGGGACGAAGGACCGGAGCTCCTAGCGTAGGTCACCTCGCTTTCCTCCTAACTCTCGATGTAACCTGCCCTTCCTTACGTATAAAAGGAGCGGGGCTAAGCGATTCGAGGCAACGAGCAAGAACAAGAAAGGAGAGAGCGCTATCAAACCCTCTCGCTAAGCCATTGGCATTCTCGCTTGTAAAACTTTGTGCGATCATCTGTATCAAGAGTAATACAACACCACCACACACGAATGGGTAGGGACCTTGGCCCGAACGGTATACATCTTGGACTCACGAGTCTAACCATTCAGGGAGTGGAACGCGCGACCCCCTAGACTTACAAATTTACTTGCCGGCGCTCCCGAAAACGCCGACACCAACGTATATCCCAGACTTGCAAAGAGGGCCCATTGCAGTCCGCTGAGTGGGTGGTATAGGAACATATACCATACACCCAAATTTCCTGAGATAGGAGATTTTCGGGATGATCCCGTGCACAAGCTGCATTGGAGAATGGATGTTGTAGGCCGAAGGTCTGAAATTAATGAGAGCTGCTGCGTGCAAGACTGCGTGTCCCCAACAAGTGTTGGGCAAGTTACAACTCTGCAAAAGCTGTCTGGCAATGAATTTAATCCTGTTTATGAGTGCTTCGGCTAGTCCATTCTGCGTATGGACGTGCGGTACGGAGTGCTCAACTGCTATCCCTATTGCAGTACAATAATCATCAAATACTTTTGAAGTAAATTCTCCGGTATTGTCCATTATGATGGACTTCACGCGATGATCAGAGAAAGCATTCTTAATTCTTATGATCTGCGAGATCAGCTTTGCAAAAGCATGGTTTCTTGTTGACAATAAGCATACATGTGACCATTTCGAGGAAGCATCGATGAGCACCATAAAGTACCGAAATAGCCACGACAAGAAAGGGCTGAATCGAACCACAAATATCCCCCGGATCGTTCGGGAATGCGGGGATTTCACTTTGCACTTTCATGTGACAGAGGGTCTAGTTATTAATTTCCCGGTGGCACATGCAGGGCACACAAAATCTTCATGATTCGAGAAATTTTTAACATTAATGCCATGACCTTGTGAGTTGTTCACTATATTTCTCATCATTCTAAGACCAGGATGACCTAATCTACCATGCCATAAAGAAAATAACTCAGAGCTTCTAAAGACAGTCTTCAAGGAAGTATACACTTCGGGTGCATGAATATTCGTGTAGTACAACCCAGATTCATATGAGGGATATTTTTCTAATACCATTTTTCCATATACCGCGTGATTCACAATGCACAAGTATTCTTTGCCATTTTCTTCATTGGTTTCTACGTGAAAACCATTGGCGCGGATGTCTTTGAAGCTTAAGAGAGTGCGCGTTGATTCGGGGTACAAAAGGGCTTCTTCAATTACCAAAGTTGTACCCATAGGTAATATAATTGTGGCTCTTCCGGAGCCTATTGTATAAGAATCGCTTCCTACAATCGTAGTAATCTTTCCAGCGCTCTTCGCGATCGACTAGAAGTATTTAGACTCTCTTAAGATGGTATTTGTTGTGCCACTATCAACAATGCATATCTCTTCCATTTGGGCGCTACACGATTTCTAAAAATGAAAAATAATCCCAATCAAACAGAGGCAAAATAATACAAACATTGCTTGCAAATTAAAGAATACTGGAATAAAGAATAAATTGCATATTTATTCATGAGAGAAGTATGCTCTTTTAGAGCTTACAATTCATTATTCAAAAGAAATTGCTAACAACCATAAATTAAAAAAAATGTGATTCATGCATTACATGGAATCTGTAAAATATGCATTAATTTCTGCTTCTATGTCATCG
This sequence comes from Otatea glauca, assembly GCA_036346275.1. Classification (NCBI taxonomy): domain Eukaryota; kingdom Viridiplantae; phylum Streptophyta; class Magnoliopsida; order Poales; family Poaceae; genus Otatea; species Otatea glauca. Next base: position 75,426,331 of record CM070711.1, read on the forward strand.
ACAGAAGTTTTTTCTTCATTTGCCATAAGATTGGCTGCAGCATCGATGTCCAGGCCATTTTGTGAGGATGAGACAAGTGGGGTATCTTCATCCATGGCATCATCATCACCAATCTTGACGTGGCGCGCCTCACTTTGAGGCGTTTTTTGCCTTCCTCTTAGCACGATATCGTTGATCACTTCCTTGGATTCGACATATCTTCGACGGTGTCCCCAAGTGCCGCACCTTTGAAGCACGTTTGGTTCTGCTGTCCATACGGCTTCGCGTCGCCTTTTCCTTGTCATCCTTCTTCACTGGGGCTTTGAACTTTCCTTTGGCCTGAGACCTCTCTTTTCCACCCCGCTTGCCCTTCTTTCTATGAGTGGGCTTTTTCACCTTATAGCTATTGGCATTGACTTCTGTGCCAGTGCCCCTTCTAGGTGGTTGTGAGACATAGTTCTTGCGATTCCGCAGCTTGCATTACATCAATCAGTTCGCTATACTCCTTGTATGCGTCCTGACGATAGCTGCGTGCACTCTGGATAGCATTTGGGTGGAAGGTAGAGAGAGTTTTCTCAATCTTCTCCTCATCAGTGATCTTCTTGCCACATAGAGAGAGATTGGTACAAATTCTGTGCAAGACAGAATTGTACTCGACTACTGTTGTGTAGTCTACAAACCTCAGGCGGACCCAATCTTGCTGTGCTTAGGGCAAGATGGTGTACTTGAGCTTCTCGAACCGCTTCTGAAGTTGTAAGTTCAAGCTCTATTAGTTTTGGTGATTGGTTTAATATTAATGTTTAATCACTGTTTAATGACAAATCAAATCATTATGAGACTAACATGTTTTATTAAGTCTTATTCTTATTAGTCTCATACTTGGATGGAAAATGAAAAACCTAAGGTATACACTCGTATTCATTCTATTATATATATGCATACTTAGAATTCAAGTTAAAGTATGAACTCTTCCAGTGCTTTAGACCAAATATGTGCATTATATTTTTAATTCATATATACATGAATGCACACATCTAGGGGGAGTTTATAATTTAACTTGATGTTTCAATTGTATTGATCCATGTCCTCTTGTCATACAATATAAAGGATCAAGACCTTGAAACAATCTTTTGAGTATATATGACTTGTGTAGTTATATACTCATGTCAATTTAAATGAGTTTAATTGAGTTCGATTGTCTCTCAATCAATCAAAGAACATTTCATCATGTGTTGATGGTGTTTTCTTGTTGATTAAAGACAAGCGAAAAGTTCTTGAGTATAATGAAGCATTAGTTGCATCAAAGTACTCAAGACATAATTAATCATTCAAATTGATTAGGGTTGTGCTCAATCGATCTTGGAGGCATCCATTATGTGTTAATGGAGTGCGGTGATGATTGAGACAACCGTGTTTGTTGGACTAACATCTTCCATGAGTTGTGAAGTAGGTTAAGTCCAAGATGATGAAGAATCGGGAAGAAGAAGTCATCATGTGTTGATGAGCTTCAAGAGGTGATCCCGAAGTGAAGAGAAGGGCTAGAGAAGGTTCATCATGCGTTGATGACCAAGAAGAAGAAGAAGAGGTGATCCTGGAGAGAAGATGATTGGAAATCATAAAAGCTCCAAGTGGATCAAGTGTGGCAAAGGTATAATTAGCTAGGGCTAAGGATGTGTTCCTAGTTTTTTACCGGTCTCCGTGTTTGGTTGTGAGACTGGGTTGCTTGTTAGGTGTCGTACTATTAAGAGGGGTTGAGTCTTTTAGCTTGAGGTTCATCATGTGTTGATGAACTCGATCCGGTTCACTCTAGCTCACTCTCTTGTTTGATGTTTGCATGAAGCTAACCATTTAGCATGTGTTGCAAATTGGTGAAGCTTGTGCATTGGATTTTGTATGAGCTAAGTATTTGCATGTGTTGCAAATAAGGGTGCTCATACTTGCATCTTATTTGAATCTTAGTTGATTTGGTTTTTGCTTGAAGCTAAGTTTTGCATGTGTCGCAAAAGGAGAGAGCTCAAGCAATTTGGTTCAAAGTGGTTGCATGGAGTTAGAGATTTGCATGTGTTGCAAATAGAGAACTCATGCACTTATATTTGTTATGGTTGCTTGCATGGTGCTAGAGATTTGCATGTGTTGCAAATAGAGAGCTCATGTTTTGGTATTGCTTGAAGCTAGGTTTTTGCATGTATTGCAAAGAACAATGCTCAAGCATAAAATTGGTTTAATGTGTATTTGCAAGTTCGTTGTGCGAATAAACCGAGGTCTATGGGTCAGGAATCCGAGAGCATGTGAGTAGGGCTTGCAGCGGGTGTTTGCAAGTTGACTGGTCTTGTGTTGACCTTCACATGGCTAGGGGATTAATCTCATAGACTCGAGTTTGATTTGCTTAATACGCTTTGCAAATAGATCTTGAGTTGTTTACTGAAATGTGTTTTCGTTAGTTGGATTTGTTATTTGCAAATGTGTTTTGCAAATGAACTTTAGATTATGGGTTCGATCCTAAAGCACGTGAATAGGGTTTGCAAATGTGTTTTGCAAATTGACTTGATCATGTGTTGATCATCACATGGCTAAGAGGATTGATCTCATAAGTTCTTGGTTTATTGGCAAATGTGTTTTGCAAATAAGTTGTGCTTAATGAGATTCTTTGGAGTATGTGATTAACATATGCAAATGTGTTTTGCATAGTGTTGTGATCATGTGTTGATCCTCACATAGCTCAAAGAATTTATCTTGAATGGTTTGGAGAAAAGTTTTTGTGAAAAATAGTGTTTTCTCCCTGAGGCCGGTCGTACCGCCCCTGTAAGGCCGGTAGCACCGGGGTCCGGTGCTACCGCAGTTTGGCCGGTAGCACCGAAGGTCCGGTGCTACCGTCTCTCTCGGCGGTGTGGAATTTTCAGAGAGGGGTGTTTTGGTGATGCAGTGAAGGAAGCGCGGTATGCTACGCTAGCACAAAAAAAAAACTACCGCGCAACGTAAAGCTACCGCAAGAAGGGATCATAGATAAGATTACCACTAGACGCGCGATGCGCGGAATCCTTCAGCGCCGATGTAGTGGTTCATCCTCGCCGCGATCGTTGCGTCGATGTAGTGGATCGTCCTCGCCTCGCCGTGGATCGTCCTCCCACGCCGCAGATCGCAGCAGCGTCACCGCAGATGAGTCCACACGTCCAGAGATGGAACGCCGTGCGTGCATGCAAGCACCTAGTCGCTCGGCGAGGCGCGAGAGGAGGAGGCTAGGGTTTCAAGTGAATCAAACCTAAACCGTGGAAAGCACACCTGCGCCTCCTCCTCCCCTCCTTATATAGCCACGAGATGAAACCCTAAACCGGGGCCCACCAAAGATGCTAAGCCCACGAGGTTCATTAATTACGGATCCAATCCAAATTAATGCGTCCCGACCCATTAAGTGTGTGACAGAGGTTCACATACGTTTGGACATGGATTCGGAAAACTCCTTTTCAATCCAATAGTTGGTAGCGGCTTCTTGCAAAGTATGCCAACTCCCAAACATCTGTGATCAAATCGAGCAGTAACCTATCAAAAGAACTCATGTAATAATCCCTTTGCCAAGTATATGAAGATTGATCTCAAGGCGAGAAGCATGTCATCCTTTGATGATTCAATCCATCTCGTATCCGTGATATATTAATAAGTTGTGATTGACTCCTCAATCACGGCATTGCCATGCACTTTCTTAATCATATCACACGAGTGGCCTTGTCATATATCTCCGTTTCATTGGAGTGGCAAATTCCATCTTGATTGCTCACTTCCTCTCGCACGTTTCATAGTAAACATGAAAGCTACCTTTATAACTATCCGGTTAGGAAGTAGTGTTTGATAGCCCCAAGGAAAACTATTACACATGTAGGAATATGACAATCTCAGGTCTAAGGATCATACATCTTCTAGGTATGAGATACATCGATGACACATAAGAATGAAACATTCTCGCAGTTGTCCCATAGCGGGTCTATCTAACCCATGTTCTTCAACATGGTCCACAATGTAGAGATGATATCTCCATATCCCATGATCTATGAAGCATGATCATCGATCACTACATGTCTTGATCTATTCATCGTAGTCCTATACGATGATATCCGATCGTAGATATTTATCGAATTACATCATTAAGTAAAGAGCTTCATAATCAAGTCACATACTTGTTGATCAATACAATGATATACATTCATTGGACCAATAATCATATTATTATTCATAAACATAGTCATGTTACAATCATCTAAATGATTGCCTCAAGGGCATAACACTAACGATCTGGTGGTCGGTGCTACCGCCATGGTAGGCGAGTAGCACCGAGGTCGATGCAACCGCTCCTCGGCGGTGTGAAAAATCCAGAGGAGGTGTTTTGAGTTCGGCCGAGGCCGTGCAACGAGGTTGAGGCGGTGCTACCGCCGAGAGGTAGCACCGTTCCCGATTGGCGGTGCTACGGAAATCCTCAGTAACGGCTAGTTTTGTAGCCGTTGGAGGGAGGCCGGTGCTACCCGGTCCCAGTAGGGCGGTAGCACCGGGTTTGCTGAGTTTGTCCAGGATTTCCCCCCAACGGCTAGTTTTGGCTTGGAGGCTATAAAAGGAGGCCTTGGAGGACAAGGGCAATATGTTGGCTGTGTGCTAGAGCATTTGGGTGTTTATAGGAGTTGTGTGCATGTGTTGCATTCTCCCATTTGCTTCTTGAGCTAGTGTGAGCCTCTAATTGCATGTGTTGCAATTAGGAGAGGATTGAGAGTCTCTTGTGCATGTGTTGCACTTGAGGAGGATCCTTGTGCATGTGTTGCACTTGGTGATCACCGGAAGCACATGTGTTGTGCTTGGTGAAGTTCAAGCGAGAGGATTCGACTTGTTACTCTTGGAGGTTGCCGACTCCTAGGCGGCGTAGGCGTCGTCTTGGCGGGAGCTCTCAAGGTTGTGAGAAGCCCGTGAAGTTTGTGAAGATTCGGGTTGAACCTACGCGAAAGCGTGAAAAACCACATCTAGTGGATTCGAGGTGGGTGCTCAATTCGTGGAGCCGGTCCAATGTGTTTGGGCTAACCTCAACGTGGACTAGGGGAGACCGGCAAGTCTCCGATCACCATGTTAAAAAGTATTGTGTCTCTTGTGCTTGCCTTGTTCTCTTTATTTGTATTCAAGCAATTTACATTCATATAATTAAATTGATTGATTGCTTGTCTTTAGAATTGCTTTTTGTTAGAGACATAATTAGTTAGTACACATAGTGAGCCTAGTTGATTTAGGCTTTAATTGTCAAAACCTTAGTTTATCGCTTCCTTATTATTATTGATAGGTTTTGGCATAGGGGTAATTAGGGGTGAATTGTTTTGTAGAAATTAGAAAGAGAAAGTTTTTTTTAAAAGCCGCCTATTCACCCCCTCTAGTCGGCATCCTCAACCTTACAGAAGTGCACTCCAAAGCTCAAGTGCACTCTCCTCAGCCATATATTCATTCTTCAGAGTGGCTGAGAGGTGGTGCCTGAGGAAGTGTAAGGCTTGATCGTTCTGCTCAGCGGTAGGTTTCGCGTCCTGCGAGGACCCTTGAACAATCGCGGCACGGAGCTTCTTGCCCCCTAGAACGATCTTCACATCCAATGCCCAAGTGAGGTAGTTCTGACCGTGCGGGGCCAGTTCTTCAAACTCACGGTTCACGATGCCGGACATCTGCATGATGTCAAAATTCCGATATTAGATTACTGCGTGTAATCTAATAGAAAATGGTTGCAAAAAGCATAAAGTGCAGAAAATAAATAGCCATACATTGCAGAATATAAAATAAAGCAATGGATTCAAAATTCATAAAGAATATTCATAAATGCAGATAATAAAGCTAGACAAATTAAAACAGAGCCAAATAATTTTTCTGGATTTTTCTAGCAATTTTACAAATTTTTTGCTATTTTTCCTTTTTTTCCAGCCGAGCGACCTAGGGCCTCCCTTTTTTTTCTTCGCCGGCCCATTAAGAACCGGTCGTGGCGGCTAGGGTTCCCACCCCTAGCCGCCACTCATCTCCCACCGAGCGCCGCGCGAACGGTGGCCTCGAGGCGAGGCGACGCTTGGTCGAAGTGGCGGCGGCGGCAGCGGCGCTCTGAACACGGCCGGCCGGGAGGCGGCGGCGGCGCTCGTGCACGGCCGACCGAAGGCGCGGCGGCGGCGGCGCTTTGGCGCGGCCGAGCCGAGGGCGCTGTTTCGCGCGGCGGGCGGAGCGGCAACGGCCGCGGCCGAGGTCGGCGAGCCGTGCCTGGCCGACGTCGGTAGCCGATCGAGGCGGCGGTGGCGGCTCGGCTTGAGCTCACCCGTCGGCGGCGACTTGAGCGCCACGCGGCCGGCGCCGTGTCCACGCACGACGACGGCCGGTGCACACACTTCGGCGGCGACATTTCCCAACTCGCAAACCGAGGCGGCGTGGTTGGCGCTTGAGCGTCAGCGAGCCAAGCGCGCGGCGGCGGTCGGTGCTTTGAGCGGCACGCTGCGGCGGTGGCGCCGGGTGGCGCAGACGGCGGGCGCCGCGGCGCATGCGTCGGTGGCGGCGGCGACGCCGGGGTGGTGCGCAAGCCGATGCGGGCACTACGGTCGTCGATTTTTTTTCTATTTTCTTGGATGAGCGAATTGTAAGCAGAGAAAGAAAACGCCCTGCATCAGTAACCGAGCCAATGCCGTGTAGCTCTATGCCACGTGACGAACAGTACCGGATGCGTAGGTTAGATGCATGCATAGAATTAACGAGCGATTAGATTCAATCGCCGAAAACCCACCTTTTTCTCACCTTTTTTCAATCCGTTCGCCGGTAGAGCTTCGTGCTGATAACGTGTTAAGGAACCTCGCTATCGAATAGTCCAGGGTTCCCGAACAGATCTGAATTGGAGAACAGAGAGAGAAAGAGAGACACAGGTTTAGGGAGAACGGCGACATAATTCTTTATTACTTTGTGGTTGCTTATACAATGGGGGGACCCCCTCCTCCTTATAAAGTACTCCCTTCGTTCGCCTTTCTTAGGCGTATAAGTTTTTTCGCGAAGACCAATGAAACAAAACTAATGCATTAGTTTGGCGTGTTTGCCCCTAATTAGTGTTGCTAATTAAGGAGCCCGCCGTCGCTCCGTTTCTTGTGCGCCCATGCGTGCGTTCGCCCCGTTGCCCAGTATGTGCATGCCAGCACTCGCTGCTCGTATGCACATATAATTGCATTGGCCATGCTCGCGGTCGTCGCTCGCTCGCGCGCGCATGGTGCGGTCGAAAATTTGGACGCGCGAAAATTTGGCCGCGCGGATCAAATGAAGAACTTCGCCCACGCGCACATGACGCGGATTAGAGCTCCGAAAACCATTAGATTGAAATTTGATTTTGTAATCCTTGGCGCCCAAAAAATGGAGTATAAATAGAACAAGCCCTGCTCATGAATTTGATCAGCAACACCTCTGACTCATCTTCTCTTTGTCAATGGAGAATATAGATTTAAACGAACCAATAGTTTGGGAGGACAACCAGTATGAGAGTCGTTTAATCATCGATTTAAACTGCAATATGTTGTGCGATGATAATAGCGGTGAAGGTATGTTTTTGCCGTACAAATTTCTTTGCAGTTCTTGGCGATGGAGATCACCATTTCTTCTTCCGTGCATGAACAGATGTAGAAGAGCAAGGTGCACAAGCTGGTGACGCTGGTCTCAGCCACGGTCCTCACACCGTCGCAGGTGCTGGTTTGAACGTTTGTCGTGGCAGCGCCAGGCTCGGGCTGGCTGGTCACGATCGCGGTGGTACATTCGACGTAGGCCGCGGGCGCGGTAGGCTAGGCCTTTTCGGTTGCGGTCGCGGTGATACCTTCGACGTAGGCCACGGGCGCGGCAGGCTAGGGCTCGCCGGTCGCGGGCGTGCACGGCTGCAGGGGCTCACTGGGCGTGGCTGCAGTGCTGGCTTCAACCTCGGCCATGGGCATGCAGGTGCTAGTTTCAACATCGGCCGTGGCAGGCTCGGGCTCGCGGGTAGCTTTCACGCCATGCTCGGTGGAGATGATTATGCCGGGGTGTCGAATGTCATGGACATAGATGCAGAGGACACCGTCGACGCTGGCACCTTCGCTCTGGTATTTACTCATACACACTCATATGCTTGTACGTACATAAACTGCTCATATGCTTGTGTGTACACAAACTGCTCATATGCTTGTACGTATGTGCGTGTGTTGACGAGAGCACGTTTTTGTGCACTAGACTGGGGAGGAGATCGCAGCAACAATGGCCATGAGCACCGAAGGGAACGTGCTCCATGAGGGTGATGTCGTGAATGGCGAGATGATTGATGATGAAGTGCATGGCGAGGATGGAGGCGATGCCGTGCATGGCGACGAAGGTGTTTCCCAGGACGATGGCCATGTCACGAGTAAGTCTTTATTAGTAATTCAACTTCTAATTTACACCGATGAAGTACTCGTAGTACTTATTCTAATTCTTGTTCTACTCCTAGTACACGAGTAAGTCATTACTAGTCGTTCTTTCCTAACAGCATGGCACGAGCATGATATCTGATTCTAACTGTCGGATGATAAGCATGGCATGGGTAGTTGATAATGTATCTCTCGTTTTGTAAATCCAGGTAAACCAAGAAGGAAACAATACACCGATGAAGAGCGACAGATGATTTATACCATGCTTCTAGAGAGAACAAGCTTTAGAATATTAAAGCATGGTGTCACTAAGGCCGTTGCTGATGAGACGGGCATGCCGTTCAGAGTTGTGCAGAGGATATGGTACCATGGAAAGCATGGTGGTGGGTTACACGGAGTGTTGAGCAGGAGGGCAAAGAATTGTGGCTGCAAGAAAATAATGGTTGATCCCGAAGCCATTAAACAAGTGCCGTTGCGGAGTAGAACGACTCTCAAAGATCTGGCTAATCAGCTACATGTGTCAAAGACCACGTTGTTTAAGCGGTTGAAAGAAGGCAAGTTAAGGCGGCACACGAATGCGATTAAATTTACTTTGACTGAAGCTAACAAGAAATCTAGGGTTCGTTTTTGTTTATCAATGATTGACCCAATTAGCTTGCCGCAAGAACCAACTTTTCACGATATGTACAACATCGTGTACATAGATGAAAAGTGGTTCTATCGTACGAGGCAGAGTCAGAACTACTACTTGGTGGTAGACGAGGAGGATCCAGAAAGAACGACACAAAGCAAGAACTTCATTGAGAAGGTCATGTTTCTTGCGGCTATTGCGAGGTGATGGTAATGTGACATTTTCAGGGAAGATCGGGATATTTCCATTCACTTTTGTAGAGCCGGCCAAAAGGACTAGTGTGAATAGGCCTGCCGGTACATTGGTAACCAAGGTATTGCCGTTAGTCACGAAGGATGTTAGTCGTGAGTACATTGTGAATAAGGTGTTGCCTGCCATCAAGGAAAAATGGCCTGTAGATGAACATGGTACCCCTATATTCATACAACAGGACAATGCCAAGACACATATTCCAGTTGATGATGCTGATTTTTGTAATGCGGCAAGGGCTGATGGTTTTGACATAAGGCTAATGTGTCAACCACCAAACTCTCCCGATCTAAATATTTTGGACCTAGGTTTTTTTGCAGCACTTCAAGCATCATTTCAAAAGTCATCTCCAACAAATGTTCAGGACATTGTTGCGAAGGTGAAACAAGCATATGATGATTATCCAGTGGAGAGGAGCAACCACATTTTTATCACTCTTCAGTCTTGCATGATAGAGATTTTGAAAGAAAAAGGGGGCCAACACTACCGTATTCCACACCTAAAGAAGCAGTCACTACATAGAAACAATGCTCTTCCAATTAGGCTGCAATGTGACAAAGAAATTGTGAACAATGCATTGCAGTACCTTAGATATTCTGATCGTGGCAAGAATGGTATTGTTTCCCTACTGATTTTGCACTGTGATTTTCGTCATGTCAAGGAACAATGTTCGTATGATAAAAAGTTCATATCATTAGGTGCACTTACAAGCATTTTGAAGAACTACCGGTGCAAGCATTTAACTCTAACCATCCGCCAAGCACTTATCTTAACATACGGCAAGCACTAATCATCTAATCAGTTCATACATCACTTGCAAGCACTTATTCTAACCAGCCACCGAAACACTTAGAAAAAGTTTAGCATACGAAGCTTATAGAAGTACTTAGCGATGCGTTGCTGCCAAATGGGCAACAATCAAACCCATCCGGCAAGCAAGTTTCATTGAAGTCTTCGACGACTTCATGCTCGACCAATTCTTCCACAGCTTCATGCACGATCATGTCTTCGGGCTCCATTGATTCTTCATGTTTGTACCACGGTGATGGTGGCCACGGCGACGGCGGCGGCGGCGAGCGCGACGGCAAAGTGGACGGCGGCGATGACATTACGAACAACTCTATCTCACGATGGACAACGATGGAGTACATATTCATGCACACTCACTTAAGAGGAACTTAGATCCATACGCCCAATAAATAGGAACAGTTCTAAAAAAACTATACGCCCTACAAATGCAAACGGAGGGAGTAGTCGCCTAAGGTTTCGGCTAAGGAGCCATCGTGGGACTTCATGGGCCACGTGGTTTCCCAACACTTTCATCTTCTAAGACAATTAAGTGGGGGCATCTAAGTTATTTTCTCTCATAACTTTCTCAGTTTCAATGCAATCTTAATCCTTGTGCAAATTCAAAATACGTCTTATAAAAATGAATGGAAAGAGTAAGAAGAAATATCTAAAAATGAACCGAAAGAGTAAGTAGAAATATCTTCGAGTCCTCAAGCTCCCAGGTCAGGGATTTCAATGTCAGACTCGGAAGTATCCGGCAATGGAATGCTAGTTCCAGGATTGAACAGAAGCCGAACAGAAGTGATCCTGCCCCTGCTGCGAAGTTGGCCGGCTTGATGTGGGAAACCGCGAAAAGAAGGGCACCAACTTAAATCTCGATGGCCCTTCCTGATAATGTTGCCGCCGCGAATAGCATTAACACGTGCAAAACCGCAGAGTAAAATTTACAGCAGAAACGAAACAACACTCCCATACTTGCTCGGAGCGTGTAACGCGACAACAGGGAAGGATCAAAGCGAATACCTAGAGACGATTAAGACGAAGATTAACGGAAGCCATACTTGTTCGGGGATTGAGAGGAATCGCTGGGGTTTTATAGAGCGGCCGGCTGCGGGACTGAGAGCAAGACACGGTGCGCCGTCCGCGTGACCTAGGTTAAGCGGGTACGGGTGACCGGTACGGGCCAGACCTGGCCACAGGCTGCCGACCAGGCCGGCCCATAATTTGCCCTATTTTAGCCTGAGAATTTTGCATTTTCTTTTATCTTTTTTTCTGCGAGGTTTTTTTTAATCTTTTCTTAACGAAATCCATCCAGCCATCTTCCTGGTGCAAACAGTTTTTATGTGTTTTATAATATTTTACTAGTCATGTGTCCGTGCGTTGCAACGAAAACTCAATTTGCGACAAAAAATTTATTTGCAAAAAACACTAACTTTAGTTATGTTTCAATAATAGGAAAAGTTTTTTTTCCTCCGAAGAGATTTGACTATCGGGTTAAATCCTCTTCAATCTCAACCGTTCATGTTAGATCCAACGAATCAAGTACTCTGAAGGAGAACGGACGATCGCCACCACCTCTTAATTAGAATTAGTAGAGAGATATCAATCCTTACCATTGAATAACGAGAAAGTTATTGCCTTCCTCTTGCAGAAAATCTTCTTGCTTCTTACACGCAGCCTTTCTCTTCTATTCTCTTTCTGCGTATGTCTCCACTACCGATCGGCCTGTCCTCCTGGAGATGAGAGTGGATGCCCTCTAATCTATACCCTTTTATAATGCACCTAAGCATTCTTTTCTACGTCCACCCCAAATAATGCACCCCACTAAAGATAATCCAACCTTCATGCACCCAGCGAAACGTCTCCAGAAACTTGCCTCCATCAAAATTAACCTCTCAGATCTTTCCTCAGCTTTACTCACCCACATCCGATGCCATTGTTTAATGTGTCTAACTCATCCCTGTGGCCCACAACAGATCTCCCCCCACCTCTAGCATCATCTCAAGGAAAAGGAAACAAATATCCTGAAATTAAGGAAAAGGAAACAACCGTTCTAGAAAAGGAAAAGACCATATATTACGTGCTAGGAAAAGGAAACCGAAAGACGGGGCACTATACTAGTAAGGAATAGATGAAAGTAGAAGACAGCGTACGCAGGCGGATGGAAGCCAGGTCTCCCCGACATTTTCGTGATTGGCACGTGATTTGGTTACGTGATTCTTTCCTTTTAATCTATGCATTTCTAGATATGATGAGATATAATTTCCGTATTATGGGATATGGTGAGTATATCCTTCTATCTATGCAGGACATGATGAGAAAATCCTTCCATTTATAAGATATATGAATAACATCCTTCCATAGTAAGAACATGTGAATAGAAATATGCTAAAATAATATTTCTATTCAAAAAAAGTTATGATAAAATCCTTCCATCTAAGATATGATTAAATCAAGTACTCTGAAGGAGAACGGATGATCGCCACCAACTCTTAATTAGAATTAATAGAGAGATATCAATCTTTACCATTGAAGGACGAGAAAGTTATTGCCTTCCTCTTGCAGGAAATCTTCTTACTTCTTACACGCAGCCTTTCTCTTCTCTTCTTTTCTTGCGTGTGTCTCCACTTCCGACCGGCCTGTCCTCCTGAAGGTGAGAGTGGGTGCCCTCTAATAGGGAGTAGATGAAATCGGAAGGCAGCGTACGCAGGCGGAGGAAGCCAAGTCTCCCCGACATCTTCGTGATTGGCACGTGATTTGGTTGCGTGATTCTTTCTTTTTAATCTATGCATTTCTAGATATAATGAGATAGAATTCCCGTATTATAGGATATGGTGAGTATATCCTTCTATCCATGCTGGACATGATAAAATCCTTTCATTTATAAGATATATGAATAACATCCTTCCATAGTAAGAACATGTGAATAGAGATATGTTAAAATAATATTTCTATTCAAAAAATATATGATAAAATCCTTCCATCTAAGATATGATTAAATCCTCTTCTATCTTAGTCGTTTATGTCAGATTCAATAAATCAAATACTCTAAAGGAGAACGGACCACTGCCACTAACTCCTAATTAGAAGTATTAGAGATATAACTTACTCCTTGGTGGTATAATGAAGAAGTGATTGTTAAATCCATGTGAAGCTGCTTTAATTTTGTTAACAACAATGTAGACTGGGCCAGAGTGAATAGGCCGTAGGGCCTCTCTGGTCAATGAGTAGCTGGGCCTTAGCCTAGTAGTAAAATTGTAAGCAAGCAACGAGTCACTGAGATGTGAGATCCCCAAAAATTACGAATTTTTTTCTCTTTAATATTTTTTTTAATATTTTTTTCAAAACTAGCCATTAGATTTTAGAAATTGCAAAATTAGGCGCCGGTCGCCCATATACGGGCGATTAGTGCCGAATCTAACGGCCGTTTGACGGCAAGAAGAAATCGCCTCATTATGAGGCGACCGGTTGATTTTTTTTTATTTTAATTCCTACCTATCGCCCCACTCCAATGCGATCGCCCCATTCCCGGGCAATAGGTGGCTAGGGCCGGCTCGACTGTTACAACAGCCGTTAATAGCCGTTAGATCACACACCGATCGCCCGTACATAGGGCGATCGCCCCATGTACGGGCGACGGGCACCCATTTTTGTTATTTTTATAGCCTAACGACTAGTTTTGAAAAAAAGATTACAAATAAATATTAAAGAAATTTTTTTCCAAAAATTACTCTCTTTCGTTCCTCCGTTTATAAGTTTTTTGTGGTACTTGACAACCCAATTATGTGGCCGGTGAATTCGCTAAACATTATCATATTTGGAGAGCGGTAACTTTAAAAAAAATGATTTTAGTTTTTTGAGCTAAAAAGTAGTTGTACCTTTTTATAAGAAACTATTTAGCAAAGAGTTAATTCCCCTCAACAATAAACTGTAAAAGTATGTCCTGCCCTGTTTTTTCATTTTGCCTTTGCATAGTTATATATGACTTCTGAATTATGTCTAAAACCGCTTAAAAACTAACCCGTTTGAAAGGCTTACTGGTTTTTTAAAAGCTAAAGTTGGCTTTAGACCCTAAACAACGCCTAAATCCGATTTGTCCAGTTGATGTACCATAGTATCTTCGTGCTCCTCTCTGTGCCTAGTACTCCGACTGCATGCATGCTTCAATTCCAGTCTGAAGCATTTAGGTGACGTTTGGTTGGGTGGATGAGAGTGGATGATATAGTCATTTATGGATTTGAAGTCATCCAATTGTTTTGATGAGTGGATAGATGAGATATGGTCATTCAGTTTTTTGAAATATTCCCTCAAGATGTTGTATAGAGCTATCCCAAAAAAAAAGCCGGATGGGCTCATCCAGTTTATTGCATGAAGAGGTGTACTCGGTCAAATTCAAATTTCGTCGAAGTGTACTCAGTTAAATTCAAATTGTGGTCAAATTTTGTTCCAAAATTCATATTTTTTTTTGAAAATTTAAATTCCGGTCAAATTTTGTACAAAAATTCAAATTTCGCTAAAATTTTATCCAAAATTCAAATTCTGTCAAATTTATCAAAAAAAATCAAACCGAAATTCGAAACCTTGATTACAACTAGCCCATCTATCATCATCTATCCAACCAAACAAAAAATTAGCTCATCCTATCTATTCTCATCGATTCAATCAAACAAAAAATTGACTCATTCCTATCCTCCCGAACAAATAATACCTAAATAGCTCCATCCCATTTAGACTAAATTATCATATCTTATCCAACCTCGTCGAGACAACCAAACACAGGCTGATCTGCTGAGAAGGTACTGTAGTGTGCAGTAGGTCGAGTCCATCCTCAAACCAGTACGTACATGCGAGGTGCCCCTGGAAGTACAGTACAGCCTCGATATCTCTCTCTTCTGACAGCAAGTTTCACGACTACTCCTAGACCTTGAGCTTGGTTTTTTCGTTGTACTATCAAGTTGCAGCAACTTCCATCTCTCCAAGGAAGCAAAGTGTTAATGAACCTCACTATCGAATAGTCCGGATCCTCGAACAGATCTAAAGTGGAGAACAGGGAGAAAGATGAACACACGGTATAGGAGGAACTGCGAGAGAATACTTTATTGCTTCTGATTCCTTGTACCATGGGGGACCCTCCCTCCTCCTTATATAGTAGTCGGCTAGGATATCGGCTAAGGGACCATCGTGGGCCTTCATGGGCCACGTGATTTCCCAACACTCCCCCTTGGGCCCTTTGCCGCGAAATGCAAATGCCTCATTAAAACTCCAGAAAAACCCAGTGGGAAAAATACTTGGAGAAAGAGTACATAACATACGCTTACTGCGTTGCACGAATTGCCTCATTAAAACCTTATGCAAGAAAAACTTCATGAAAAACTTGCTAAGGAAAAAGAGTACAATTCACCCGAATTTCAAATTGCTAATCTTCGAGATTCATATTGGGTACTCAAACCTCATATTTAAGATTTATGTGGGGGTATGTGAAATATCTCCCCCTGAAATCTACACTTCTCTAAGTCTCATCATCCCAATCCCTTTTACGCACCTTTCAAAAGTAGATGTTGGGAGTGATTTAGTGAGCAAATCTGCAAGATTTTCACATGACTTAGTATGTAGTATCTTTATCTCGTTCATCTTATGCAATTCGTGAGCATAGAAGAACTTGGGGTTGATGTGCTTCGTGAGATTGCTCTTCACATAACCCATCTGTGCTTGAGTAACACGAGCTGCATTATCTTCATAGATGATCATGGGAGTTTGCTCAATGTTCAAGCCACATAACTTCTGGATGTGGTGAACCATTCTTTTGAGCCATGCACATTCACGAGAGACTTCATACAAAGCAATGATTTCCGAGTGGTTTGTTGACGTCGAGACAAAAGTCTGCTTAGACGACTTCCAGGAAACTGCTGTTCCTCCACATAGGAAAACATGCCCAATTTGGAACTTGCTAGTATGCGGGTCTAATAAGTACCCAGCATCGGCGTAGCCAACCAAATTCAGTTCATTGTTTCTTCTGAAGAACAAACCGAGATCTTTGCTTCCTTGGAGGTAACGGAAGATGTCCTTGATCCCTTTCCAATACCTTTTGGTGGGTTCTGCACTGTACCGGGCTAGCAAATTCACAACGAACGCAATGTCCGGCCAGGTGCTATTTGCAAGGTACATGAGCGCTCCAACTGCACTCAGATATGGGAATTATGCTCCCAGAACTTCCTCCCCCTCTTCTCTAGGTCTGTATAGGTCTAGGTCTGCTTGGAGTGACCTTCCGACCATTGGAGTTTTTGCAGGATATGCCTTTTCAAAGCCAAATCTTTCCAACACTTTCTGCGTGTAGCATGATTGGTGTACCAAGATTCCTCCTTGGACATGCTCAAGCTACAAGCCTAAACAAAACTTGGTTTTACCCAAATCCTTCATTTCAAACTCAAACTTCAAGTATGAGCATGCTTTTTTAATTTCTTCATCCGTCCCAATGATGTTCAAGTCATCTATATAGATGGAGAGTATACAGAATCCATTCGGGGATCGCTGTATAAACACGCATAGACAATCTTCGCTGTTCGTGTAGCCTTTCTTGCAGAGAAAGTCACTCAAGTGATTGTACCACATTCTTCCTGACTGCTTTAGCCCATACAGCGATTTCTCCAATTTCACATTGTACAGGTTTCTATTTGCTCCGTCTTGGTTCGGGATAGGGATTCCTTCCGGTACTTTTATGTATACCTCCGAATCCAAGTTCCCATACAAATATGCTGTGACAACATCCATTAGATTCATTTTCAACTTCAAGTTGACTGCCATTAAGATCAAATATCTAAACGTAATTCCTCCCATGACCGGAGAATAGGTTTCTTCATAATCAACCCCAGGAGGTTGAGTGAAACCTTGAGCTACAAGCCTTGCCTTGTACCTTACAACTTCGTTGTTTTCATTCCTCTTCCGAACAAAGATCCATTTGTGACATACAGGGTTTATATGGGGAGGTGTGCGGCATACGGGTCCAAACACCTCTCTCTTGTTCAGAGAGACTAACTCTGCAGTGATTGCCGTCTAGCCTTTTCTCGCACTCTGCGAGAGATGCATGCTCGGGATCATGATCATTGATCGAGGTAATCTTCTTTGCAAAGTATGGATCGTCATTGGCTGTTGCTCTATTCAGGGATTCTCCTGTTATTACAATGTTTATAGCCATTTCATCATGGGGTGCTTCATGCACTTCTACTTGCTCTTCGCTGTTATTTCCTATCGCAGGGGCAAGTTCTTTTAGCTTTTCATCGTCCATGTGTGCGCACACATTTTTTCCGACGGCTTCATGCAGTGGAAGATTCAAGTCTAGAATTGCCTTTTACGTTGGCATCTTTCCAGTGCCAGGCCTCAACTGGCTCCCCTTCTTTCCTTGGGGCATTTTCGTGATTGGTTGTGGTAAGTCCTCTCGCCCAAATTTCTCCAGACGTCTCCAGGTACTTTGGGTTTGAGGAGCTAGATTTCCTGTTCTTTTTCTTTGAGGCCTCTGAACAGGATGTGGGATATCTTCTACTTTCTTTGGTATTTCCACCCTCTCTGGTGCATTTCGTGTGGGTACATGCGACTTAACCACGCCCTTCAGATCACAAAAATGATCAGACAGTTCATTTGCTAAATTCTGCAAATCAATTATCTTCTGGACTTCTTGATTTGCTTAATTAGTGCGGGGGTGATGCGCGGGGATTCCAGTGGAATGCCATATGATTTCCCGGTATTTTTCATCCAAAAGTTGATTTCCTCCCCCTAATGACGGGAAACGATCCTCGTCAAAAATGCAATCAGCGAATCGGGCTGTATGCAAGTCTCCAGTCATGGGTTCCAAATACCTGATTATGGATGCACTCTCATAACCAATGTATATCCTAGACTTGCAGAGAGGGCTCATTACAGTCCACTGTGGGGGTGGTATAGGAACATATACCATACAACCAAATTTTCTGAGACGGGAGATTTTCGGGATGACCCTGTGCACAAGCTGCATAGGGGAATAGATGTTGTAGGCCGAAGGTCTGAAATTGATGAGAGCTGCTGCGTGCAGGACTGCCTGTCCCCAACAAATATTGGGCCAATTACAACTCTGCAAAAGCGGTCTGGCAATGAATTTAATCCTCTTTATTAGTGCTTCAGCTAGTCTATTCTGCGTATGTACGTGCGGTACGGAGTGCTTAACTGATATCCCTGTTGCAGTGCAATAATCATCAAATGCCTTTGAAGTAAATTCACCAGCATTGTCCATTCTAATGGACTTCACGCGATGATCAGGGAAAGCATTCTTAATTATTATGATATGCGAGATCAGCTTTGCAAAAGCATGATTTCTTGTTGACAATAAGCATACATGCGACCAGTTCGAGGAAGCATCGATGAGCACTATAAAGTACCGAAACGGCCCTAACAAGGGCTGAATCGGGCCGCAAATATCCCCTGGATGCATTACAGGAATGCAAGGATTTCACTTTGCACTTTCATGATAGAGGGTCTAGTTATTAATTTCCCGGTGGCACATGCAGGGCACACAAAATCTTCATGATTCACGAAATTTTTAACATTAATGCCATGACCTTGTGAGTTATTCACTATATTTCTCATCATTCTAAGACCAGGATGACCTAATCTACAGTACCATAAAGAAAATAACTCAGAGCTTCTAAAGACAGTCTTCAATGAAGTATACACTTCGGGTGCATGAATTTTCATGTAGTACAACCCAGATTCATATGAGGGACATTTTTCTAATACCATTCGTGTAGTACAACCCAGATTCATATGAGGGACATTTTTCTAATACCATTTTTCCACATATCGCGTGCTTCACAATGCACAAGTATTCTTTGCCATTTTCTTCATTTGTTTCTATGTGAAACCCATTGGCGTGGATGTCTTTAAAACTTAAGAGAGTGCGCGTTAATTCAGGGTACAAAAGGGCTTCTTCAATTACCAAAGTTGTACCTATTGGCAATATAATTGTGGCTCTTCTAGAGCCTATTATATAGGAATCGCTTCCTGCGATCGTAGTAATCTTTCCAGTGTTCTTCGTGATCGACTGGAAGTATTTGGACTCTCTTAAGATGGTATTTGTTGTCCCACTATCAACAATACATATCTCCTCCATTTGGGCGCTACATGATTTCTAAAAAAATATAACTCTAATCAGACAATGGTAAATAATTCAAACATTGCTTGTAAATTAAAGAATACTGGAATAAAGAATAAATTTCATATTTATTCATGAAAGAAGTATGCTCTTCTAGAGCTTACAATTTATTATTCAAAAGAAATTCGCTAACAACCATAATATAAAAAAATGCGATTCGTGCATTAAAAGGAATCTGTAAAATATGCATTGATTTCTGTTTCTATGTCATCAACAGAAGTTTTCTCTTCATTTGCCATAAGCTTGGCTGCTGCATCGATGTCCAGGCTAGTCTGTGAGGATGAGGCAAGTGGGGTATCCAGATCCATGGTATCGGTATCACCAATCTTGGCGAAGTGCGCCTCTGCTGGGGCATTTTGTTTTGCCTTCTTTTTAGCCTGATATGCATTGGTCACTTCTTTGGATTCCCGGCATATCTTCGACCAGTGTCCCCAAGTGCCATACCTGAAGCACGTTTGGTTCTGATGTCCATACGGCTTGGCGTGTGTCTTTTCCTTGTCATCCTTCTTCATTGGGGCTTTGGACTTTCCCTTGGCCTGAAACCTTTCTTTTCCACCCTGTTTGCCCTTTTTTATATGAGTGGGCTTTTTCACCTTATAGCTATTGGCATTGACTTCTGTGCCAATGCCCCTTTCAGGTGGCTGAGAGACGAAGTTCTTGCGTAGAACATCATCTTGTGATTCCGCAACTTGCATGACATCAATCAGTTCGCTATACTCCGTGTATGTGTCCTGACGATAGCTGCGTGCACTCTGGATAGCATTTGGGTGGAAGGTGGAGAGAGTCTTTTCAATCTTCTCCTCGTCGGTGATCTTCTTGCCACATAGGGAGAGATTGGTACAAATTCTGTGCAAGGCAGAATTGTACTCGGTCACTGTTTTAAAGTCTGCAAATCTCAGGCGTACCCAATCTTGCTGTGCTTGGGGCAAGATGGTGTACTTGAGCTTTTCGAACCGCTTATGAAGTGCAGTCCAAAGCTCAAGTGCACTCACCTCATCCATGTATTTATTCTTCAGAATGGCTGAGAGGTGGTGCCTGAGGAAGTGCAAAGCTTGATCGTTCTGCTCGGCGGTAGGATGCGCGTCCTACGAGGACCCTAGACCAATCGCAGTACGGAGCTTTTTGCCCCCAAGGACGATCTTCACGTCCGATGCCCAAGTGAGGTATTTCTGACCGTGCGGGGCCAGTTCTTCAAACTCACGATTCACGATGCTAGATATCTGCATGATTTCAAAATTCCGGCATTAGATTACTGCGTGTAATCTAATAGAAAATGGTTGCAGAAATCATAAAGTGCAGAAAATAAATTGCCATGCATTTCCAGTATACTTAATAAAGCAATGAATTCAAAATTCATAAATAATATTCATAAATGCATAGAATAAAGCTAGAAAAATTAAAACAGAGCCATTTAATTTTTTGGATTTTTCTAGCAATTTTCCAAAAATGTTCTGCTATATTTTTTTTCTTTTTTTATCTCTTTCCTTTTCTTTTCTTTCCTTTTCTTTCCCTGTTCTTTCCCGGCCGAGCGGCCAGTTGGGCCTTGGTTTCTTTGGCGCATCACACGCGCGCGCGGCTAGGGGAAATTGAGGCGCACGGCGGCGCTTCGGGCGGCGGCGTCAGGCGCAGCAGCGGGTCACGACGGACGCGGCTAGGAGAAATCGAGGCGATCGCAGCGGCGCTTAGGCGACAGCGTGCGCAGCCGTGCATAGCAGCGGGTCGCGGACGGCGGTGGCGCCGGCGTGGCCGAGCGCGGCGGCCGCCTCGGCGCGGGCGGTGACGCTGTGCGTGGCGCGGCGAGCGAGACGACGATCGACGGGTCCGGCCGGCGAGGCCGAGCGAGGCGACGCGCCGGCGCGTAGCGTCGGTGGAGCCGAGGAGGCGGCGGCGGCGGCGCGGGCGGCCGAGCGAGGCGGCGACGCGTCGGCGCAACTCCGCGATCGCCGGGCGCGGCGGCGGCGGCGTGCTGTGGGTGCACAAGCCGAGGCTGTCGTCGCCGATTTTTTTTGAGGATGAACAGTAATCACGCTTATACTATTGATTCGAGCCGTCTGTAGCTTTGTGCCGCTAGACGAACACAGTACCGGATGCGTAGGATAGATGCGTGCATAGAATTAACAAACTATTTATATTCAATCGCTAAAACCCACCTTTTCTCACCTTTCAATCTGTTCGCCGGTAGAGCTTCGAGCTGATAACGTGTTAAGGAACCTCGCTATCGAATAGTCTGGGGTTCCTGATCAGATCTGAAGTGGAGAACAAGGAGAAAGATGAACACACGGTATAGGAGGAACTGCGAGAGAATACTTTATTGCTTCTGATTCCTTGTACTATAGGGGGACCCCCTCCTCCTTATATAGAAATCGCCTAGGATTTCGGCTAAAGGACTATCGTAGGTCTTCATGGACTATGTGGTTTCCCAACACAAAGCTCCGGCCTCCCTTTTCTCTCGTGATGTCTGTGCGCCTCTCTAATATGGAACGCCACATTTACGTGTAGCACCTGTCGCAACATCTGGTCAGGACAAGAGAGAGACGCGATCTTTGCTACCACGATTGAAGAACACAGAAAGGCAGCATGTATCTTCTCCGATCCCGAGTACCAGCCCATCAAGTCAACAACACACTTGTAATGCTACCATTGATCAGTAGGCAGTAGTTCCCTCAAGTGGTGCTTGTTTTTGTCACCCACTTTTTTCAGGTATATCATCGACCTTTACGATGAAATGATCGCCTAAAAGAGGTTCGATGCCACTCCATTCCCTTTTGATCTGCCCCCATGTAAAAAAAGAAAGACGAAGAACTCTTGCAGGTGGACGCGTGCAACTGCTTGCTTCTCTGTAAACCATATCTGTTCATCTCTCACTTTAGATTTTTCCCCAATGTACAGTTTGATCAGGAGCCTTACATCGCATATGTGCATATGCATACATAGCCGTCCATTAGCCATATAGTATCTCTTTTCCTTTCACTTAAGTACTTAACGTAACCCCCAAAAGAACAAAGGTATCTTTTGACAGGTAAAAAGGACAGAAATAATGTAAAGAACAGAAGAAGAAAATTTCTTTTCGGTGCGATGTATAACCAGCCAGCCAGCCCCGCCTACGAAAGTATGAATCGATTGAATTCTAACAGAGATTTTGCTTCATTGTTATACCCGTCCTGGCCTGGACAGTATCCTGGTGTAGAGTATAAGGTTCCAGATGTCCGGCACGCCGGGGAGGCACCAGTGGATGCAGTCGGCGTAGGTGGTCGGGTCGGCCTGCTGCTCCGGCGTGAGCACCTTGCCCTGCCGGATGGTGTGCACGGAGGTGTGCCCGTCCTTGCGCCGCTCCGACATGGTGGTGATGTCCACGAACGTGATGGGCACCCGCGGCGCCGCCGTGCGGGTGATGTTGGCCGCCGCGTGGAACATGTCCCAGTCCGTCCCCAGCCAGATCGGGCCCTGCCAGTTGAGCAGGGGCATCGTCTCCTTGGCGCACCGGATCCCGTCAGGGTTGCCCCAGACCTGCGGGCTGTTCAAAGAAACCATCAAAACCAGTTAATTATCCAAGTACTTCTATCATCATCAACATAACATTGTCCTAATTAATGACCAGTGATCATGTACAACGGATATATTGCCAAGTTTGTCAGGTTCTGAAAGTTAGCCATCTCTGGAAGACAACCGGTCAGGTAAATTTGCCATGCTTCTTCTGTTGGAAATATGCTTAAGGGGTCAATTATGAAGATGATTACCTTATATTTATACTTATGTTGTTCCTTTAATAATATCATATTATAGATCATAAGTATGTGGCTTGATCGTGAAACTATGTAATTTAATTATGATGTTATTATAAATTTGTCTCTTATTTATTTATTGGTTGGGACACCAATAATATTTATTCAAAACAAGCACATGAATTGTTTGAAAATCATGTTTCATAGATTATGAGTATGTGATACAATTCAATCATATTAATACATATAAGTGAATATGCTATTGGACTGATCCGCTTATGAAACACCTTTTGAGTATTTGATTAGTGTCATAAGTTATTTCATACAGTGATAATGATTGATCCTTAGACCTGAGATTAACACAGTTTCCTACAAGAGGATGGCATGCTTTTATGTTGTCTAACGTTGTCCGTAACTGGATAATCATAAGAACAACACTCGAGTATACTTTGAATCATGCAGAGGGAAATGTATGATCAAGATAGAATTTGTCATCCTCATACTAAGGGAATGATATCAATCGGGCACTCGATGAAATAGACTAAGAATGTGCATGACCATGCCCAAATGATTAAATATGTTAATTGATATATCTTGTTAGTTTACTTAAAAGCATCGAGAAAATCGGTTTAATAGTACAAAGATGACACACCTCAATCTTGAGTTAAACTATGATATCAAAATGACAAAGGGACCGACAATTATTCATTGAAGGTTTATCGAATAAATGACATTCATACAATTTGGGTAGTCGTTATATTCTGCTAAGAGCCGTTTGAAACTAATGAATCGAAAAAAGAGTTTTCGATTTATTGCCAACATAACATGAATCTGAAGGGTCACACATTAGAATAGGCTTAAGATACATTTATAAAATCTTCTCTCGTGACATAATTGTCAATACGATTGAACATGATATCTGGTTGTTTACAAAAAAAAGCTACGAATCCGCTTGCAAAAATATATTTTTTTGCGCAGAAGCACCGTAGAAATACTAGGAAAACACTGCAGCGTATCGCTAGTACTGAGCAAACGACCTTGCTACAGTGTCATATGTCCAACACTGTAGCAAACAACTTTGCTGCAGTACTAGGTGTCGGTTACTGTAGCAACCGCCTTGCTGCAGTGTTTTGTCTATAAATTAGGATTCCGGGTTCAGAAAATGAATGAAAAATTGGTAAAAAAAAGGAAGGTAGAAAAGTTTCATCTGAACCGGACAAAAGTCACAAGAGTCATATTACACAGTACTAGCATACCGGCATACAGTGTCATCCGCCTATTCGTGTGGATACCTGAAGGTCATGACTGCTAGTGCCTCAAAGATCCAACGTATCCATTTTCGCTGCTACATTCAGGCGTTGAAGCTGTTAGCTTCGCCGATACCTTCTGCAAAAGTTTTGTATTTACGCTCCCAAGACAACGGTACGCATTTATTGCTTTTGGTATTTTTTAAATCTTGATTCTAATACATACTATCGATTAAAAAAAAAGATAGATTTTTAAATTTTACTAGATGTTTCCCGGCCCAATTTCCCAACATCTTCTAACGAGCAAACGCTAGCAGAGCGACACCCTTGTGCATCCGAATACTACTTCCATTCTCTGACGCACGGGGTTCGCTAATTTGTTTATTTTCGGTTGAACAAACTTTAACTGTATCTTTTGATGTGACATGTCTCCAACTCCAGCTAGCTAGGTGCTTCATTCGTGGACGCAATTCCGATAGAATTAGTCAACAATTTCTAGATAGATGGACACGTACGCCAAACGATATGGCATCACATATATGTTTTTTTAGATTGATCTTCCTACTTCAAGAAGAAAGTGGTTTCTAACAGGCTAGTGATCACAAGTGACAACGCATGTGGAAGAGCAAGTGATTTATTCCTTCACCAGAACAATACCATGGCAGTTTTGCCCGGTTACTCCTTATCTTCTCTCACACTACTAAGGAAAATCATTGACTAAAAAATACTCAGGCAAATCAAAGTGGTTTGCTTCACGGAACCTAAACATCTATCAACTTCAGGATAAGTCGCCCTTTTTCCTAAAAGATTTAGGTGAGCTTTCGTAAGGCGTCATCCCCGGGCCATGTGCCAAACAGATCCTTATCAAGGTTTATTGTCATCGGTGATAGGTACCCAACACAACCTTCGGTTTGATCCTACTAGCGGTGCCACATCAATTGGGTCCTTCATTTGGCATTGTTAAGTAGGCAATAATTCATGTGTGAACAGGTCGTGATCTGAATTTTCCTTATTGGTAAGGCTAAAACTGTGGGGACTGGGGAGTACTTAAATTGATACTTCTCTAGTCGCAGATATATGTTGTTTTGGACATGGGTGAAGTTGAACTTTTGAAAGTTTGACTATCAACTTTTTAAAATAATTACATTAGATACATGAAATCATATGTGTAGATTTGTCTAAAAAAAAGTATTTTTATAATATTATATTTTTATTAGGTTTTATAAATATACTACAATAGAAATTATTGGTTAAAATTGTGTTTTAACGACCGTGACAATATCCAAAACGATATTTATTTGTGATCGGAGGAAGTATATAAAGATGTCCATTCTATATAACACCAAAGAACTTTGAGACTGAATTGCGCAAAAAGAAAAGCAAAACGTCAGATGCAAGTGATAAGCAGGAATTAATGCAGATGACCAGATTTGATTTCACCTCCAGCTTCTAAGCCTAAACGTGACTCTAGCTGTGCTTAATGTGTTCTCTATTCCGAGATCCTAATATCCCGGTCACGGGATAACCCCTCCCATAATGACGCACGCCAACCAACGCAATCGTAGTTTTTCTCTCCAACACGAACTACGATATACACGTCGCTGATCATTGATGCATCATGGGATTCATTCACGGATCGCAACGGCCAAAAAAAAAATCGCGCGGAAGCTTCCATCTCGGATTCATTCACAAATAATTCGAACGCCCATGTGAGCGGACAGGTACACACAACTATACATATACACATGCACCCTACAGTCCTATCGAGATACTAGTATTAATTTTTCATAATGCAATATGGAGAACTAGCTACCCTCCGTTTCATGTATTACTTCAAGTTCTCGCACTTAGTTTCACCGAGACGCATCTACAAACTATTGTATTATCTTTCTTCATTGTATCTTTAGATAGTGTTTTACTCTAGTTTACGATAGTAAATATCATTGAAAATAGATAATAAGGAAATGTATAGAAGAAAAATGGAAAAAAATGTTATCACAAAATTATAGAATAATATGTATTAAAAAATTAAAAAGTAAAATGATATATATTCGGAAAGAGGGGGAGCGCTGCAAATACCGATATGAACCTCTTTTTGTTGTGTACCTTTATGCGTACTAGTAAGCCCGCTTGTGTTGTGATGCGCATTCTTGGCCGCATAAAGTGCGTGGAGAATTGGAAGGAGGGAAGATTCCACTCCAAGTAATCTAAAACGCCGTGTTCATCATTTGTGCATAAAAACGATACGTATACCATAGTACCAGTACTCATCACGACATGCATACGTTGCAACTGTGCTCACCCTTGGGATCTCTAAATAATGGAGTATTTTAAAGCTTTTTTCATTGCGACCATGTTAGTCTTGATCTGATGTGGCAGTAGTCAGTGGTGGCATTCCGTGTGACTGTACGTTAGTAGTCTCTATACTTTATTCTAGCATCATGCACCGACCGAGATGTCAAATCATGGGTATATTAAAGGGGATACATCCTAATAGGTTAACTACAGTATAACTATATTCAGTTACGTGTTTTCCTTAGCATATAAACTAATGAGATATTAAAAATAAATAAACTACCACTAATAATTATTATCTATAAACACTATATTCAGTACATGTATATAGAGAACATCAATTAAATCTATATATTTATTAGAAGTACATAAGAAAACAATACACTATGTATTTATCGATAAGACTGTTAAAACAAATATGTGGGGTACATTGTACGAGCACCACACAGACGGATAAAGAACGGACGGGCAACGTGAACCCGTGTGTTCCACCCACAACGATATCGCCGTACGTGTACCACTAGCTAGTCGCATCACACCGATGTTGCACGTTTGTATCTAGCTAGTTTCACGACTTAACAGCCCAAGAGAATATCGCACGCAAAAGGCCACATAGCCTCAGCCATCTCTCATGGCCTACTAGACCTAGCTATACGCCGCCGTGCCCGTGCCAGGTCTGACATTAATTTCCAAGCTCCGCAGATGACGGCCATTAGGCTCGGCGCGACGCGTCCATTCCCTCCCGTTGGACTCAAATTAGTCTAATCCCACTTGCCGTTTCGCCCCTGGAAACCGACCGTGCCGATCGGTTGCGCCCACTGCACCACCAATGTATCCATGTACAATTCTCTCCAGCCTGACGCGCGAATCGATCTCAGGCACAGCGGTAACAGGCCGGACGGACGCACCACGCGTTGCCGTTCCGTCATTTTGGCAGGGTGGAACGTACCTCCGTGCGTGCGCACCTTTTGGTGGGCAAAAGTTTGGCACTACTGAATGGTAGGTCAATTGTGCGTGCGTGCGTAGTACGTGCCTTACTCGATCGAGTGAATGCTTTTGTTTAAAACTCGAAACTATATAATGTGGAACGAAGAAATCAGTAGAAAACTACCAGAATATATGAAAGAATGTAGGTAGGTACCTGATGTGAAGAGGGGACATGCTCATGAAGAAGACGGACGTGCGCGCTGGGTCGATGTTCTCGTTCACCCAGCTCGCCCAGGTGATCATCACCTTCCGGTACGCCTCGATCCTCGCGACCTCGTCATGGTCCTCCCAGCTCTGCCCCGCTGGTCTTCTGCGAATCGATCAAGATCACCACAAATTTGCCTGTCAGTGCCCTCACTGTTTATACGAGCCACGCCAATTAAATGGTACGTAATTTTCGATCGTCGTCCGCGTCTTAAGCCGGTTTGTACGGCACGCGTAAGTAAGTCAGTACGTAGATGCATTGCATATTGCACATACTTGACTCTCATGTTGAGGGTGTTCATCCACCAGATGTAGGTGTTGAAGACGAGGTAGTCGACGCCGCGCCAGTTGTCGGCGTGCGCCGCGATCTCCTCCGCCTTGATGATCCGTTGCTGGATGCTGTGGATCTTGGGGTCGTCGGAGTTCGATTCCACCAGGAACGGCGCCCAGTAGAACTCCACGGTCGCGTTGTACTCCTGTTAACCAAAAGAATGCTGATCATTTTGACCTGATCAGAAAAGGCCCATAGAAAAATGCGAAGTTGGTGAGCCTAGCTGCCCCCGCCACCAATGGCATGCCCGTCAAATTTGAAAACGGCTGCTAGCAGACGTGGGCCCCGGCCCTAGCTACGTTTATCCTCCACAGCACGAATCTTAAAGGGCAAGGAAACGGCGGCGTACGTACCACGGCGTGGAAGACGACCCGCTGGCCCTCCCAGGTGACGTACTTCTTCCCCGGCGACAGCGCCGCCTGCGCTAGGCACACCATCGACTCCCACTGGTTCCGGTTCAGCGAGTCCCCCACAAACATGAACCGCTTCCCCCGGAGCCTCTCCATGAACAGCTTCGCGTCAAACCTACAAAATTAAGGGGGGAAAATTAACTTGCCGTTTATGTATGCACGTTCAGCTATTTCATTCCTGTCGTTTGAGCCTTCAAAAGAAGCAACGCGCTAGCTATACGTTTCTACTAGAAATTAAGACGTGCATGTATGCAGGCCGTGTGTGTGTACCTAGGCATGGAACAATCGTTGGGCTGCCACCGCCACTTCTGGTAGGTGTCGTCGCGGCGGCCGTTCTTCATGCACGTCACCTGCGCCGTGAGGAACTGGCACTCCTCCTCCCGGTACAGCGGATAGCTGGCGTTGTCGAACACCCACTCGCCCTTAGACAAGTCGCAAGTCTCCGGCACGCTCAGCACGGCAGGCGCCACCGTCTTCTTCGCCGCCCGCTGCCTCCTTGGTTTCTTCGGTTTGTTCGGCTTCTTTTTCTTGCTGGCGACCTTAGGGACTCCCTGTGTCGCCGTGTCCGTCGCCGCATGCTTCGGCTTCTCGTCGTCGCGCTGCAACACCGCGGCCTTTTCCGAAGACGCGATGTCGCGCCGGGGGGTGACGCGCGCGACGTGGCCGCCCGAGACAGCCGGCTGCGGCGACGAGGGCCCCGCGCGCGCGAGCGGCTCGAGCGTGAGCGACCGGATGTCCTCGCCGTACATGATGATGACGAAGATGGCGAAGAAGACGCCCGCCACGTACACCGGCAGCCGCCCGCCCTTGCGCAGCGACGACACGGCCTGCCTCGCGCCGAACGGGTCGAACGCGCCGGCCCCGGCGCTCGCTAGCGACGACTTGCGCCGGCCGGCGAAGTGCATGGCGCCCGCAGCCTGCTACTCGCTCTCTCTGCACGTGCGTACCGTACGTAGTTTGGCTGGATCGATCGATGCGTGCAGTGGAGAGCGAGAGCGCTAGCTAGCCTGCACCCTGCAGTGAGTCAGCAGCGGGGGCTGCAGATTTGGTGAGGGGAAGCCATCTTTGGTTGATGCTTCTTTCTTCTCTTCTTTGGTCAGGCGTTGAATCGGCAACTAAGCGAGATTAATTGGATGGATGGGTGGAGGTGGACTGGCCTGAGGGATTTTATTCCGGTATGAGTGTATGACTAGTCGAGGTTATTATAAAACTAAAAAAATTAAAGACACTTTTTTAGAATGTTGTGGGTCATTTTCTCCTTATATCTCCACCTTACCTCTTTCTGCCTTCGTACTTTCAAATAAGAAGTTCCAACTCAGAAAAATTCAAATAAAAATAATCAAATAGAAAAATTTCAACTCGAAAAAAATAATTAGTCCGAATTTAAACTCTAGAAATTTCAAATAAAAAAATTTCAACTCAAAAAAAATTTGAAATAGGAAATTTCAAATTGAAAAATTTCAACTTGAGGAACTTTCAACTCAGGAAAATTCAAATTGAGAACTTTCTACTAGGAAATTTTCAAATCAGAAAATTTTCAAGTGGGGAATTTCAAAAACTTTCGATTAAAAAAATTTCATTCGAAAAATTTCAGTTCAAAAAATTTTGGTTTAAAACTTCGATTTGGAAAAAAAATTCAACTAAAAAAGTTTTGGTTCGAAAAGTTTCAACTAAAAAATCTTTGGGTTTGAAAATATCAATTAAAAAACTTTTGATTAAAAACTTTTAAAAAAGGTTAAAAATACTTGTTATTAAAAAACTTGGGGTCGATTCAAAAATTTGCGGTTCGAAAACTACAGTTCAAAAAAATTGGTTTGAAAAGTTTCGACTAAAAAAAACTTTCGTTTTTCATCTCATAAAACTTTCAGTTCAAAATTTTTCAAAAAATGGTTAAAAATACTTGTTATTGAAAAACTTAGGAGAAATTTTAAAACAAAACTTTTTTAATTTTAGGGGAAGGTAATAAGGGATAAAAATGGGATGATAGAGATGCTGCTAAGTATCACGATGAGATAGCTTTTGAGGGTAAAAAAAGTGAGGGAAAGAAATAGACGGTGCCACGTATCGCAACGAGAGGACATTCGACTTGGCGAGACGAGGCATAAAGAAATGTGGTACAACACACACTACTGCAGAAAGACTTATATTAGACGTCTTAACACAGATGGTTTGGTAAAACCGTATCTGATAAATAACATCACTGATGGTTCTATAGTGAAACCGTCAGTGAGACAATCAGAACCCTATATAACCATACCGACAGATGGATTTAAATGCAAACCGTTTGTGATAATTTAATATGACAGATGGTTTTCAATAGAAACCGTTTGTGATATGACATCAGAACCCTATTGTTGGCGTCAAAAACTTGATGTAGGGTTTCGACAAAGAACACACCGCATTTAACACCGGTTGAGCATGCCGGTCGATTTGACTCAGAATCGACAAGGTAAAAATATAAAATTCACTACAAGCCGATCGTAACGATCAATCGGCTTAGACTCAATCAGCTTGAAGCCGATTAAGATCAAAGTAACAGGGTAAGTCCAACTAGCCGATTAAGGCTAATCAAAGGATAAAGGCAGATCGATTCTGAAGAAGGCGATGCGCAACAAAATCAGAATAAATCAAACCTAGGGCGTAATTTGAAGAAGATCAACAATCGGCGATGCGCAACTTTATTGATCAAGATCGAATTACAAATACTAAATTACAAGAACTACTCCTAATCGACGGAAAAGTAGATGAAAAGTAGACGTGAATTGGTTGGTTGGCTCTGGGCCGCTTTTCTGATCACCTCTAGACCTCTTTTATAGCCATTGGCCGATAGAGTCCTAGTACAACACGTTAGAAATAGAATCCGTATCGGCCTCTATTTGGAGGGTGCTTTCCTTAACAACCTGTTTTGTTTCCAAATATCTTGATCCGTTATCCAATCGTATCTTGTTGATCTTGGACTGCCGATTTTGACCTTATTCGCCAAATTTTGGTGCAAACATATGCCCCCATTTTGGGAGATAACATGTTATCTTCCAAAAATTTTCATCATCGACTTGAACATATATTTTTTACCATAGCCAAATTTTTAATCGCATCGAGTTAATTTGGCTTTCGTGTCGTAATCGCCAACTCAGATATTCAGATTTGAGTTTTAGCCAATCAAGACCTAACCAAGACCTTGGACAAACCGATGCACACTACACGATCCCACGTTGATCCCTTACCAAATCGGCTATCACGAGCTGACGGGTGGTATGATTTTCCAGACTAGATCGGCTTCGTCGAACAAAAATTATTGGCCGAATCCGGTTTTTTCTTCCTCCACTCTTTTCTCGCAATCTTAATCGGATGAAGCTCATTAAAAGTTTTATCCCTTCGTTTTTTCTGTTAAGCTTCCCTCATCTCTTGGGTCCTTAGCCGCTCAAGTCTTCTTCTTTGTGATCGGCTTAAACCTAGAGGACACCATCTCGGCTTTGGTTCGATCGACTTACATATTTTTCTTAACAGATCCATACTAGCCGCAGTGCTAGACCCTTCATCTTGATCTTGTTTCTGACTTATGGTCGGCTTAGAAATTCTATTTTTAGCCGACCATCGCTGCCTGTCACCTTGATATGGGTAATGCCGCATCGGACATGTGTTTGGTGTCGGCAAAGCTAATCCCCTCTCCCAGCAAAATTGCCAAAAAGGGCACCATTGGTGAGCTCTTTCAGGGCCGCCTGGCCGATATTCATTAACACCACGATGTGGAGGACTTCGTCGTGGCCTTTCATTCCTCCTTTCATATTTTGCTAGTAGTTGGGAAAAAGTGAGCTTCGACTTCTGTATCGGCTTACATAGTGGCAATACTCTTTCAGCCTGATAACCCTTTGATGTGATTGTTTTAAAAATTTTCTCTTCACGGTCGACTTTTATTTGTATAGAGCCAACAGTAATCATGAGTGTCCTATTGCCATCAGAATTTGATTGTATATCGGCTTGACGCGTCATTTTTATAGCTGATGATATATGAATTTGATCCTTAGGCTCTGCATCTTGTGTCAGCTTTTCCTTCTTTTTAGAGCAATGGACCATGTTAATTGGAAAAGGATCAGCACCTCGCTGCATCGTCGGCTCCTCAGAAAATTTTAGTTGGTCATCCTCTATAGCCGGTTGTATCTTGTCTTTGTAATTCTTGAATTCATCTTTGAAGCCCTTTTCATTGGAGAAACGGTTTTCTTGAGCTGATACTCGTTGTAGGAGATGACTCAAATTGGTGAATTCCTGCTCGCCGAATTTTTCTTGTAATGGGGGTATCAACCCCTGGAAAGCTAAATCGGCCAATTGATTATCAGGTAGGGTAACACTGAAACACCTATTTCTCACTTCCCTGAATCTCTTAACATAATCATTTACCGATTCCCGGTCTTCATTGGATGTAACTTAGATCCAAATCCGAGTTCCGCATCACGAGAAAAATACTCATGGAATCGGCTTTCCAAATCGTTTAAAAAATGAACCGAATTTGGAAGTAAACTAGTAAACCAAGTGAAAGAAGCTCCCGATAAAGACAAGGGGAATAATCTAATTTTCACCGTCGATCGAGCCGCCTCGCCACATCGAGCGATAAAGCGTCCGACGCGTTTCTAAGGTCGTCGGACCGAATCATTCCCAAAAATTTGGTAAAATCAGAACTTTAAAATTATGTGGATATTGCATGCGATCTATATAATCCGGACACGGCTTTCTATAGCCGATGACTCTACCTTTGGTTGTAATCCGAATTGATCTATCAACACGCAGTAAATCCGTCACCCAATTAATGTTGTTAGCCGACAAGATATTGCGACTTTGCCAATGATCATGATCGTATTCTCGCCTCGAGTGCAAACTCGGCCACGGTTAGAGCGAGCCG
Organism: Otatea glauca; assembly: GCA_036346275.1. Taxonomy (NCBI): domain Eukaryota; kingdom Viridiplantae; phylum Streptophyta; class Magnoliopsida; order Poales; family Poaceae; genus Otatea; species Otatea glauca. Next base: position 75,459,643 of record CM070711.1, read on the forward strand.
ACGGATTTTGTTGGTTTTGATCATACCCATTGTACCTCCTAACCGTGGTTCTCGTACATGGACAAAGGGCTCGCGTGAGGTTATCACCTTATGAGGAACCGGATTCTGGCGTAATCGGCTCTTGGCACCGGACGTGCCTAATTTGTTCAATCTACCGTGAGATCGATTGTGGGAAAATATTAAACGGAGCTAACGGCGCAAAGTAGCCGACACGCTTAGTTTAGCGCATCGATGTACGCCGATAATGTGTGACTTCGCTAGGCGAGGGTCTCACAGAATATAACCGCTTACCGAGTTGACAACATAGAAGGTGTTGTAGCCGACGGTTTTGCAATAGCTGCCATACTAGAGTTCCGCTATATCAAGTAAACGGGATATGTTGGCAGTGCATGTGGCGCATCGAGCAGGCTCCCAGACGAAGCCAACTCTTGAGTAATAGTTTTAACACTATTTGCAATCATCGACGTGAGGGTAGTGACCAAAGCCGATGATTGGTTAATTAACGCACTATGTACTGATTGCTCAATCATAGCCGATAGTTCGGCTTGTGCAGGCACGTAATGACTTACCAGGCCAGTTGAGACTCTTGCATCGCCAAGGGGGTTTAGCGTCGGCAAAGCGGACTTCTGGGTAACTCCTCGTCGGGTTTTTTGGTAGCAACCCAACATCATCTTCTCCAAAGCAGCTTTTTGATCTTCAATTTCCTTGCGTTGCTCCGAAGTTAAATCGTCCAATGTGGGGACGATTATTGCCTCGATGTTGAGATCGTGGCGGAATTGATTTGCTTGATGATGCCATCCGTCCCACCGCGCATAAGAGTGTGTTGGTGTCAAAAACTTGATGTAGGGTTTCACAAAGAACACACCGCATTTAACACCGGGTTGAGCGTGCGGTCGATTTGACCTATAACCGACAAGGTAAAAAATATAAAATTCACTACAAGCCGATCGTAACGATCAATCGGCTTAGACTCAATCAGCTTGAAGCCGATTAAGATCAAAGTAACAGGGTAAGTCCAACTAGCCGATTAAGGCTAATCAGAGGATAAAGGCAGATCGATTCTGAAGAAGACGATGCGCAACAAAATCAAAATAAATCAAACCTAGGGCGTAATTTGAAGAAGATCAACAATCGGCGATGCGCAACTTTATTGATCAAGATCGAATTACAAAGACTAAATTACAAGAACTACTCCTAATCGACGGAAAAGTAGATGAAAAGTAGACGCGAATTGGTTGGTTGGCTCTGGGCCGCTTTTCTGATCACCTCTAGACCTCTTTTATAGCCATTGACCGATAGAGTCCTGGTACAACACGTTAGGAATAGAATCCGTATCGGCCTCTATTTGGAGGGTGCTTTCCTTAACAACCTGTTTTGTTTCCAAATATCTTGATCCGTTATCCAATCGTATCTTGTTGATCTTGGACTGCCGATTTTGACCTTATCTGCCAAATTTTGGTGCAAACACCTATATAACCATACCGATAGAGGTTCGTAGCACAGATCGATCCATGCGTTTCGTCTCCCGCAAACCCTAGGCCCCTGGCAACCTACCTCCCTGGCATTCGTGAGGGCGACGACGGCCACCTCCTCCTCCTCCCCGGCGTGCGCGTGAACTACTCCGTCCGCGAGCACCTCCTCCCCAGCATCTGTGAGGGCGACGACGGCCACCTCCTCCTCCCCGGCGCGTGCGCGAACTCCTCTGTCCGCGAGCACCTTCTCCCTGGCATCCGTGAGCTTACTAGTTAGGTATGGCTATGTGAGAATAAAATTCAGTGTGAGAGATATTTGTAGCATGCTTTGGTTTTTACAATGTGTTTGTTACATCAGTACAAATTTGTTTATCTATATATATGCTTCTGTTATCTTTTTATGAAAAAAATGAAAGCCACATGAATGATGTGTTCGATCACAATGACTGATAATGCTTTAGCTTTACATAGATGGCATATAATGACTTAATTTACATACTCTTAGAAATATTGATGCAAAGATGACTTCATTTACATACTCTGCCATTACATGTTCACTCTGTATACATGGTGCTTAAAATTGAAACTACAATCGTTTATTATATTTAAGTGTTGAATGTAATAATGTATATATAGTGCGATGCTAGCTTGATTTGCTAGGATGGTGTCAGTTGGGATTTGACTGAGAACAAGTATTATATTTTAGCAGATCGACGACATGGAAAAGCTATTAGAAGCTAAACAAAAACTTGAGGTAGAGATTGAACAACTGAAGGGAAAATCTGAGATAACAGAAAAGATTTATGAGATGAAACAAAAACTGAAAGATATAGATTATCGCTTGCAAGATATCGAATCCTTTAACACATCACTCATCAGTAAGGATCACAAGGCGAATGCAGAGCTGGAAGAAGCTAAAGCTGAGCTTATAGAGGTAATATGAAGGTTTCTAGTACTGAATTCGATGTGGTTACTATACTTCTCATAACAACATGATCGCTTTTAATTTGTAGGGACTGAGAGATATGACTGAAGATCAATCGATTATTGGTGTCAAACAAATCGGCACTTTACTGAAGTTGTGGAACTTCAGAGAGAGCCAAGAAGCCTCTATTGTAGAAGCTATGGCACATATTATGAAAGACATGAAAAAACTATAAGGTTTTTTTGTATTGAACTACGAAATAATGTGGTTTCTAGCTGAACACTTATTGATATTTGTGGTATATATATATCATATTTTGTTAATGTATTGTTACCTGAACTATGAAATATTTTGTTTTCATATTTGTGGTATCATATTTGTGGTAAGGTCTTATGGCCTTGAAATATGAAATAATGTTTTTCCCGTAACTCTCTTGGCAGAACTTCCATGATTAGTATCTGATGTTCGAAATTTTATTCTCCTCAAATATTTATGCAATGACATTTACGAGACACAACCAATTATAGATTTTGCAATTCAATATCAAACCATCCCGTAACTTGCCTGATGAGAGGCAACAGCTTGTACCACAGAGATTTTTATGATCCTCTCATCAGGCAAGCTGTTGCCTCAATGCATCTAGGATGGTTTGATATTGAATTGTAAAATCTATAATTGGTTGTGTCTTGTAAATGTCATTGCATAAATATCTGAGGAGAATAAAATTTCGAACATCAGATACTAATCATGAAAGTTCTGCCAAGAGAGTTACGGGAAAAAAGCATATCACAAACGGTTCTAGTATCACAGACGATTCTAACTAAAAACCGTCTATGATTCATTATTATCAGAGACGGTTCTATCGTAGAACCGTCTAAGACAAATGATCATCACAGACGGTGCGTAGATATAACCGTCTCTGATATTAGTTTTACTGACGGTTCGGAAATCGTCTATGATGTGCCTTTTCATCACTGACACATTTTTTATAGACGGTTCACAAAACCGTCAGTGATAAGGTTTTCGAACCGTCTGTGATGAGCTTTTCTGTAGTAGTGATGTGTGGCATTGATGGACTACATTAATTTAGATTTGGGTCTACATATATACAGAAAAGTTATTAAATTTTACTAGTTATTCTTCCGCAAATTTGGTAAAATTTCGTAGTTACCGTAAATTGATATTTTTTAGCAGACTTGAATAATTTGGACAACGAGCAGCTATATACCGTGCATCAATCCATCGATCTATATATATCCTAATGGTCAACGTGATAACTTACGGACAGATTGGCTTACGAAGGGAACAAAGAAACATGCATGCGCTTGGTACAATTACATACATGTTGGCGTTTCAGAAATTTTAATATCTCTCGAGGATGGTAAAAATATCTTTTCTGATTGTATGTTTTAGCACACATCTCGCTAACTACCGGTTTGAGACTTCTAGAACTGAAGAGCTTGCAGTGATGTGACGGCGATTTCTACATTATGGTATTGATGACGGTGGATCTTGATCGCTTATCTCCTGATTTTGCCTATCTGCCGTGTCAGTTAAGGAAAAGAAAATTTTCAAACGAAGCATTTCCCACGCGTATGAATGGATCATCTCAGGCGCCTTTATAAAAACTAGTATAGTGCTTTGTCTCTCGATTTCCTTTTTTCAGTACGTAATGTATGATCCTTTTCTTTTCTAAGACGTTTATTTCCTTTTTCTTAATTCCAGGATATTTATTTCCTTTTCCTTAATTCCAGGATATTTGTTTCTTTTTCCTTGAAATGATGCTGGAGGTGGGGGAGGTCTGTTGTGAGTAAGTTTCTGAGAACGTTTTGCTGGGTGCACAAAGATTGGGCCATCTTTAGTGGGGTGCATTATTTGGGGTGGACATAGAAAAGAATGCTTAGGTGTACTATAAAGGGGTATAGATTTGAATTGATCATCAGTAGTTTCAACATAAGGCACATTCTATACCACGGCGGTTTTAGAATATATAATCCCTATTTTTCTTCGTTAGATACAATCCTTCATGTCTTTGAAATTTTGTCACGTAATTAATTATGACCAGGTCTGCAGTAGTATTTACCATAGGCAAATTAATCCATGTGCGATTTGCACCTCCACATGCTCGTAATCAAATTCCAATCCCCTGATCCTGTATCTAATTCAGTCTCCACTCTCCTACGTTACTGCATTAGTGCTCACTGCGTGCCTACCTCTATATATAAATATATATATATATATATATATATAAATATAAATATATATATATATATATATATATATATACTAGTCATGTGCCCGTGCGTTGCAACGAAAACTCAATTTGCGATAAAAAATTTATTTGCAAAGAACACTAACTTCAGTTATGTTTCAATAGTAAAAAAAGTTTGTTCCTCCGAAGAGATTTGACTATCGGGTTAAATCCCCTTCCATCTCAACCGTTCATGTTAGATCCAACGAACGGCTTGTCTTTCTAAAGATGAGTGTGTGTGCCCTCTAATAGGGAGTAGATGAAAGCAGAAGGCAGTGTACACAGGCGGATGGAAGTCAGGTCTCCCCGACATTTTCGTGATTGGCACGTGATTTAGTTGCGTGATTCTTTCCTTTTAATCTATGCATTTTCAGATATGATGAGATAGAATTCCCGTATTATGGGATATGATGAGTATATCCTTCTATCCATGTATAATATGATGAGAAAATCCTTCCATTTATAAGATATATGAATAACATCTTTCTATAGTAAGAACATGTGAATAGAGATATGCTAAAATAATATTTCTATTCAAAAAAGATATGATAAAATCCTTCCATTTAAGATATGATTAAATCATCTTTTATCTTAGCCGTTCATATTAGATGCAACGAATCAGATACTCTAGAGGAGAACGGACCACTGCCACCAACTCCTAATTAGAAGTAGTAGAGATATACACACACGGTGGCGCTATTCTACTCCCGAGCGCAGAATAGCTGCGCTCTGGCCGGAGAAGTAAATTCCACGTACTGGCCAAAACGTAGTGAGTTAATGAATTGCAAACAACACTAGTAAATGCAGCCTACTAGTAAATCATGAAATAGTTTACTACAGAACAACAAATGAATTTATTGCCGAAGCGCATGCAAAGCACACATGAATCTAATTCGGTAGTAAATCACAAATATATTTTACTATAGAACAACAGATTGAATTACTACTGAATCAGTTACTAGTTCATGCGTTGGTCAACCCAGCTAGTTAATGCGTATTGTAGTTTGTACATGAATCTGTCTCTTCTTTGTTTTTCCATATCTTTCCGTTGATATTGATTTTGGTCTTAAAATTTTACAGTGTTGTATAATCTCTCATCCCTTATCTATAGTAATTTTTTGAGAATTTTTGAAAATGTGTACTTATGATTTTCATGAATAAGAATAAAGTTCTGATTTTCATGAATTTTTTAGCATTTCTTACACCGGTTTTTTGATGGCTATTTCATGATCGACTTCAACGACCTGTTCGAACTGTACAACCTCAACGCCCTCGATACATCACTCATGAGATTCTGGACAATGTAAGTGTCTGCAATCACAGTGTACATTCTTGTCATACCGATAAATGTTAGATATATATGATCCTTGATTTTGTATATGTAGATACATGATTATGGAAGCAAAAACAAGGAAACAACCGGTGTGTTTCCTTGACCCACACATGGTGTTCAAGCATACCATAGACAAAAATTTACAAATCGTCCACGAGTACGTGGAAAAAGTATTGTTAGCTTAATGGGACAAAAAATTCATACTTTTACCCTACAACCCAGGGTAAGTACTTCATCCTATGGTGACATGGTTGTATAGGTTTCACTGGGTTCTACTCATAATTATACAAAGACAGAACCGGATAATTTACTTTGATTCTAAAAAGGGCGGCACCCATAACTTGAAGCCTATCAGAAATTTACTCGACACGTCGTTCGGTGTCTACAAAGCTCGTGGACGACCACACAGGAAGAACCCAGCGACGCTGACGCATATTTATAACTTTTCGGTATCCGCTAGTACGCAATAATCCTTCACACTCCATAATAATACCTTCCAAACTAATTAACCTATTATATTTTGGCAGTGCCACCAGCGATCAAAGGGCACTAACCAATGTAGATTCTACGTTTGCCACAATATGAAACTCCTCATTGGTTCAAAGACGACTATGTTATAGAGGTTTGTCAATCTTGCAATAATTGTTTGCACTTATTAATTTATAAACACTCAAGACTTTACTCTTCCCATCACAGGCTTGGCAATGCGCTAAACCTGCGTTGGAACAAGCTGACCTGCTACGTATTCAAGGATAACTACGTGCCTTCTTTTTACATGATGTCATTATTCCAAAAGGCAAACACCACTCAAGCCTCGCCTGAAGAGTTCTGAATTTGTTAGATATCGTTTCCATTAATTTGTTAACCTTATGCTGTGAATTTATGAATTGTAGTTCTCAATTCAATTGGTTTTTATATATGTGAATTGATTTTTAAATGGATGCGTTGTATGTTCATATATGATCGAGCTCATTTCTGATATGTATGTCATAATAATGCTGGTGATACTTTGTATTTTGTCTTTTCTTTCAGAAGGCATGGCTAATATTTCCTGAGGCTAGCCAATAAAACAAAATTGAAGAAAAAAAAAAAGGAAAATCAACATCACAGACGTTTCCAAACTATAACCGTCTGTGATTTTTGGAACCGTCTGTGATGTGTGATCATTACAGACGATTTTAGTTTGAAACCGATTAGGATGTATTTTTTCACAGACGATTGTAAAATCGTCTGTGATGATGTATTGTAATCATTGACACTTTGATACAGACGTTTCGAAAAACCGTCTATCATGATGGTTTCGAACCATCTGTGATAAGTGATTTTAAAGTAGTGGCATCATCACATAAAAGAGAAACTAGGGCAGGCCAATCACGGCAATAATTTTGATTAACGACAGGACGGACACAGCCAAGAAGAAGAGAGTTGCATTTGTAACCATCTGGGATGAAACCTGGGACAAAACGCACGGTGGTTCGTAAACGTCATGGCCTCCGTCCGTCATGGGGCCTGCAAGGAGCCCAGGAGGCTTCCCCAACCGTGTGCGTGCGGGCAAATACTACCTTTCCTAATCCCAGAAGAGTCCCTGCCTCGTCGTTCATTGAGCCGAGAGCAAGCCGGCTCGGCTCGCGGCTCGAGCCGAGTCGGTGAAAAAAAATTTACGCTCAGGTCCTTTTCGAAAAAAAATTACATATAAGTCTTTTTCGGGGGAAAAAAGTACGATCGGATCCTTTTAAAAAAAAAGAATATATATTACGCTCATGCCCTTTTAGCGTTTTTAGACGTAGCGCTCGGGACCTTTTGGGAAAATTGAAATTACGTTTAGGTTCTTTTTCGAGAAAAAAAAGCCGCCAGGTCCTTTCTCCGGAAACAAAAACTACGCCCTACGTTTAGTTCCTTTTGCTGTTTTTTTACGTTTATGTCCTTTTCCGAAAACAAAATACGCTTTGGTCCTTTTTTTTGGGAAAAAAATATTTATGTCTTTTTGCGTTTTTTAGCGTTAAGCAGGTACTACGTTTAGGTCCTTTTTTGTTTTTTAAAATTATTACGTTTAGGTCTTTTTTTCAGAAAAAAAAACGTTTACATCGCGTGTTTCTTCGATTTGCTCACGTTGAGAGCGACATGCGCACGTTTTCTCGATTTGCTTACGTGGCAGGCGACGGTCACGATATAGCACGCCGCGGACACTTACGTAGTTAAACCTACAAAAGAATAGACGGGTCCTTCCTTTCAGTTTCAGACTTTCAGCTTCAGCGGAGGAGAGGACCTGCTATGTATTGACGTGATCAGCATTAGACGTTCTACCACCCGGAATCCAGGTATTGCTTGCTGATTAGTATATATATCAATAAATTCAGGACCCGGAATCCAGAGATTGCTTGCTGATTACTATATCTCAATAAATTCAGGTCAAGTGGTAGCGATTCCTTTCAGAATTTTAGACAGGCACAGCGGTGGATTAGTGACGACAGGGGGAGCGTGCGCTTCTTCGCAAGTCGCAGCTGTCACTGCGCTTCTTCGATCCACTCACTTGCGTGGACATCGTATTTAAAGTACATTTAAATGATTTGATAATATATGTGGTTGGCTTTTTGAAATCTAAATCGTTGCAGGTCTTTATTTGTAATATTTTAATATCATATATATAATTTAATTGAGAAAATACACACTGTTTCCTAATACTCGTCACCTGTGATCAAAACTTTCTTATCCAAACTAGTATAGTGCCAGTGCTAACGCTACGACGGCAGTACATCTGCTTATCAATTAAATAAAAGATAAGTATGAATATAATACTTAATAATAAATAATCTTGTGATCACATTGTACGTACTACATATTTAGAAGGAGAGCGAATCAAACAAGGAAATAAACAGGGAGGATCTGCATGCAAGGAAACCAGACTTGAATTGTCAAAACTGTATGTACTACATATTTGGAAGGAGAGCGAATCAAACAAGGAAATAAACAGGGAGGATCCACATGTCCGAAGGTGTTGCCCTTGATCTCTCCACGCATCAAGGCCGCAAGATCGCCAGCCAGCGAGCGCGGCGTCGACAGCCTCCGCCGCCTCCCGCTCCATGCAAAGGTACGCGTCCATCTCCGGCAGGTTGATCGCGCGGCGCAAGCCCCTGGTGTAGTCGACGCCGGGCGGGTCGAACGCCGCGCGGGCAGCAGTATGTCATCCTGAAAAGCTGGACCAATAATAGCTTCCCTAATTGTCATCCAAATATGAATGCTAACATATAGTACCATTTGTGCGTCTTGATTGAGGCTAATTATTATCAGAATATCTGTTACTTCCCATAGTGTATTTAGGAATAAGTCCTAAAATGAACTTATTCCTTATATTTATCACACGATAATTGCATTTCATACACACATTCCTTATATAATATTTTTCGCTAAATAATATTATGGCGACGGTACGTGAGCGCCTTGTATAGGATGTGGTGCACATGCATGAATGGAAGAAAATTAAGCGCGATTCATAGTAATCGATCGGTATGGTAAATATTGAATCGAAATCAAATGGGTTTAGATTTGCAACATAAATTCCATATATATAGTTCAATTGAAATATATATGTGCGGGCTCTCCTGTTGTGGGCCACATGAATGAATGAGTTAGACACATTAAACAACAGCCATCGGATGTGGGTGAGTAAAACTGAGGAAAGATCCGAGAGGTTCATTTTGATGAATGCAAGTTTCTAGGGACGTTTTGTTGGGTGCACGAACATTGGGCCATCTCTAATGAGGTGCATTATTTAGGGTGGACGTAGGAAAAATTGCTTATGTGCATTATAAAGGGGTATAGATAGTTGCATAGCAAAACAGTAAATATAGTATAACATAATATTTTTCATTTATGTTATCATCATCTCTTTCTTTTGTTATTACGATTCTTGTATATACTACATACTCATAATGCACATCATGAGTCAAAACCAAATAAAGGGCCTAACATTTTCTTTTTTGTTAAGAATTTTTTGCATATTCTTTTTTTCCTAGCACGGTAATCCACATATTATTGAATTTTATTATATAATATATTTTGATTACTGATTTATATATATTTATCAAATTCATTTTCTTATTTTCTTGAATTAGCATATTTTTGGATTTTAATTATAAATAAAAACCAAAATTTCTATTTTTCACTTATTTTGGAATTGAAAAATAATCTCTAGTTTACTTTGATTTTTATTTCGAATTTGCATATTTTTATATTGTACTTCTTAAGACTTTCTTTTTCAGTTTCAGGTTTGAATTACTACATAAATCTAGCTGCTAAATTTTTATTTCAATCTATGTTTTTTTGTACTTGGACTCTTTCTTCTAATGAATAAGTCTATATAACGTCTCGAACTTTGATCAAAAGTCCAAATAGTAGCCCAAACTAAGAAACTAGATATTTGACCCTCCTAATTTTGCAATTTGGTTCAAATAATATCTTGTCCCGGTTTTGCATAGTGGTACGTACTGCACGTGTGCCACAATGAGTGAGTGGTTTTGCCATGTAGAATGACACATTGGCTAAGTTAGACCAATGATAGGTGTGGTCCACACAGGCTTCTTCCCTACTGAGCTTCCAATCATGCTTTCATAGTTGTCGACTTGTGTAGCTCTCTCTCTCTATTTCGATTTGGAAGAGAAATCTCTATGAGCTTCACATATCATTCAACTAAATTTGTCGAACATGTCATAATACGTAGAAAAACCGCACACTCATCATGCCACACAGCCAATACCACTATACAAAACTGGGCTATGATGTTATTTGAATTAGATTGCAAAGTTCGGGAATTCAAATATCTAGTTTCATAATTCAAGATGTTGGACAGATTTTTGATTGAAGTCTAGGGTGTTCTATAAATGTTTTCCTTTTTTAATTTAAATTTTATTTTTATTTAATTCTAAAATTTGGTCTTAGGTTAGAATTTGTATACAAATCTAACCGCTAATTTTTATTTTTAATTCTGAATTTATGTTAATTTTATTGATATTTTTATTTGATTTTGAATCTTAGTTTTAGGTTAGAATTCATATATAAATCGAAGTGCTAATTTCCAACTAATTTTTATTCCGAAGTTTAGCTTTGTACAAGTTCTAATTTCAAGGTCATATGAAAATCAAATGGATAATTTCTTTTTATTTTTCATTCTGAGTTTTTGATATTTTTATTGTACTAGGTTGGACTCTGTCTTTTTATTTTAGCTGTTATAAACTTATAACACAGTTCTGTTAAATGAATGGTTAAATGTTTTTTAAATAATAACATGCAATGGCTAGTATAGTTCAATTTAGTTAGGGTCCACTAGATTAAGAGCTAGATGTTTGCTTTTTTATGAGAATTTCTAGGCTATTTCTCTTTTTGTTAACAACTCTAAAATATATATGTCATGAACTTCTAATATATAACTTTTATTTTTCATTCCAAATTTATGTTAATTTAATTTTTTTTATTTAATTTCAAATCTTAGTTTTAGTTAGAATTCATGTACAAATCTAACTGGTAATTTTCAGCTAATTTTTGTTCAAAATTTTAGATCTGAATCTCTGAATCTCATCATGGAGATGAAGAAATTCATAAACTGCAAGAACTAGCAGCTGCAGCAAGATTCATGCAAGCTCAAATATTTCCACCAACAGTTCATGAACATGAAGCAGGTGGTTCTAGGCCACACCAGGGACATATGCCAACCTTCACTCAGCAGTCTTCCGAAGATTCTCATCATTCTCATCACTCTGAATTTGCTGAGCCTGAATTTTCGCATGATTATGGTCATCAACCATCTTGGTGGGACTCACAGCCAGCTTGGTTTACATCTTTTGAGCAACAGTATAACCGTAATCTCATAAATGCTCAAGAAAATATTGAAGAAGAAAGGAGATTGGCTGCCCAGAGACATAGTGAACAAATGACAGCAATTCACCATCAGGGAGAAATAATGCAAAAGATCTATCAAGAACAAGCAAATCTCAGGGATGAAACTTATAAAAGGTTTGATACGATCAGAGGAAATCAATGGGATCTGAGGAAGTGGATAGGTGAAATCAAAACTGTTCAGCTTGAGGTCAAAGACAGGCTGTATGATCTAAATAAGAAGCAGAATGCCCAAATTGCCCAAATTGACAAATTTGCTAAAACTGTATACAAGAACTTCGAAAAGACTGGCAGCTGTTTGGATTGGCAAGGAGATATGTTTGATTATCTTCGGGACTACACTGAAGATGCTAGAAATAACTTGGTATCTAATCAGGAACAAATTGCACAGCTCTTATTGGATAAGTCCGATGAAACTCAAGAGCTAATCAGAAATGTCCAAAGCAAGACTTCGTGAACTCACGCTTGACCTCATCCCGGGAGCCCGATTATCCTAGTTGGCATGATCAAGCTATGGCTACTCCTCTCTCTGACAAAGACCAAGAGCAATCATCGTCTTCCCCTCCAAGGAGAAGTACAAGTTCCAGAATGGCAAGTATGCTGAAAAGGAATTTTTCTATGCGCAAGAAGTGACCTTTGTGGAAATTGATGCCAAAGGGGGAGAAGAATTAGTAAGAATTAGTGTTTAAGAAGTGATTAGTACTTTTATTGTTTTCTCTTTGTATAAGCTGGTTATAATAACACCTTATCTGCAGTCTTATTGATTTCTGGTTTTATTAAAATTACTTGGTTGTGCTTATCTGAATTTTCTGAGTGCCTTTTTTATTACTTTATTTGTTTAAATCCCAAAGCAAGTATTCAAGGGGAGTATGAAATATTCAAGCATTTCATGTGTTCAAAAATTATCTTGACAGAGCGTACTCCATACGTAGACCATGTACGCCGTACCGATCTTTTCGGTCTAGCGCTGAGAATTATCTTGACAGAGCGTACTCCATGTGCGCCGGACCGACTTTTTCAGTCCGGCGCTAAGAGTCCTCTTTCATAAAATTCACGTTTGCACCGGACCGATTTAAATTTGTGCCGGACCGGTTCTTGTTAGCACTTTTTAAGGGTCTTCCTGTGTTCAGCAAATTATTGGGTATACATGAAAGTTGTATAGAATTTCAAGACCCATCTTTCTCATGTTGACAAGTTTTTTATTTGAGCAACATAAAAAATCATAGAAAATCGAGAAAGTTAACAATGAGTTTTCACGTTTGCGCCGGACCGATTTAAATTGCTGGCAGTAATTTCCTTTTTTAAGGGTCTTCCCGTGCTCGAAAAATTATGTATTCTACATGAAAGTTGTAGAGAATTTCGAAACACAACTTGTTCATGTTGACAAGTTTTTCTGTGGAACAACATATAAAACCATTAAAAATTGAGAAGATCCTACTGTATTGAAAACAGCTTGTCTGCATTTTGTTGAAATTTTTTGGTCCGTTTTTGGTCCTTTCTAACCCCCACTCGTGATCTGAACAAATCTTACCAACATCCCTCAACATTACAATATCTTAACAAGTCTTAGCAACATCCAGCAACATTAAAATATTTTAACAAGGCTGAGCAACATCCATCAGCATTACAATAACTTAACAAGGCTTAACATTAAAACATACTAGAACACTCCCGAACCATCACAATCAATGTCGATACCCTCATCTTCACAATATTGCCAATCCTCACGTTTACCCTCGTCATCGCTTTGGTAGTCGTAAGGAAAACACAGATCAGGGTCTACATCACCTTCAGGCTCTGCATCCTCTTCCGGCTCTACTTCATCTCTTTGCAACGATTCACATGACTGTATGGCAACTTGCTCAAGGCTGCGAGCTATAGCTTCGATATCAATCACAAGACCATTGTGTGCATTGCCACATGTACATGTGTCAGGACTAAAATTGTCTTCGGCGATTTTGTTAAGGTCAGACGCGATGCACTCTATTTGTTCCACTGTCCATGCCAATCCTTTACTGAGCTTCTCCGGATCCTTGTCCATCTACAAGTATTACAGGTGTGTAATTAACAAACATATGTGCTGATTAGCTGTCATATGGGTTTCATACCTGACATGCATAAGGAGAAAGGGGAACATGCAGCGCATGAAACCCTTCCTCACCTCCGCAAGGGGCTTGTTCAGCGTGCAAGCTCTATTCCGCTGTAATCCCGAGTTTAAACCTCACATCCAAATCAAGTTAGGGCTCATACCTTATGGATCCAATCGATCCCGCAAGACCGAGGTCAAGAGGTAAATGGTGAGGCGGATCTGTTGACGATGAAGCCGCGACGCCCACGCCGGATTTGCACTAGAGGCACTTGATGGTGAGGCACCGAGGTCGAAGAGAGCGCTGGAGTGGTTGCCTCCTTGCAGATGGGGAGGTGTTTGGAGAATCTGATGGAGACGCACCGACGGGTAAACTATTTATAGTGATTCATCAAAGCAAGCATGACCGCCACCCGCCATTAAAGCCGCACGACTACCACCCATCATCAAAGCCGCACGACTGTCACTACACATCATCAAAGCTGCATGACCTGTCACCCATCATCAAAGCTGCACGACCTGTCACTACACATCATTAAAGCTGCACGACCAGTCACCCATCTATATTAAAGCTACACGACCTGTCACCCATCATCAAAGCTGCACAACCTGTCACTACACATCATCAAAACTGCATGACCTGTCACCCATCATCAAAGCTGCACGACTTGTCACTACACATCATCAAAGTTGCACGACCAGTCACCCATCATCAAAGTTGCACGACCTGTCACTACACATCATCAAAGCTGCATGACCTGTCACCCATCATCAAAGCTGCACGACCTGTCACTACACATCATTAAAGCTGCACGACTAGTCACCCATCATCAAAGCTGCACGACCTGTCACTACACATCATTAAAGCTGCACGACCAGTCACCCATCTATATTAAAGCTACACGACCTGTCACCCATCATCAAAGTTGCACGACCTGTCACTACACATCATCAAAACTGCATGACCTGTCACCCATCATCAAAGCTGCACGACTTGTCACTACACATCATTAAAGCTGCACGACTAGTCACCCATCATCAAAGCTGCACGACCTGTCACTACACATCATTAAAGCTGCACGACCAGCCACCCATCTATATTAAAGCTGCACGACCAGTCACCAATCATCAAAGTTGCACGACCTGTCACTACACATCATTAAAGCCGCACGACCAGTCACCCATCATCGTAGCTGCACGACCTGTCACTACAAATTATCAAAGCTGCACGACCTGTCACCCATCATCATAAAAGCTGCACGACCTGTCACCCATCATCCTTAAATCTTGAAATAAATACCATAGCTTCCTACAACCATATGTACTTCTTTTCTGCAAAAATATTTAAATTTAAATGCATTCTGAATCAGTTATGGCTAGTTGAAACCCTTAATAACATTCAAATTTCAAGTAGCTAGAAAAATGTTCAAACGACCTCAAAAATTGATAAAACCAGTTTTTTTACATTCTTGGATTGCATAGGTCACAGATATGTAAAAACATTTAGACTTTGCTTCAGTTTGCATTGTTTACTACTTGCTTAAACATTCAATCAGCAAAACGATCATTTGTTCGTAACATTCACAAACAAGCCTCGAATTCGACGAAATAAAATACTACAACCTTAAAATAACATGTAATAGCTTCACGTATAGAAATAACATCAATTTGATCAATTTTGAGTTAGGCCATATTAAGCCCTAATGACCCTACATGTGAAAAATGTCTCAAATAAATGCGTAATATCACGAAACTAACTTCAAAATATTTTTAGGGCTATCCCCTGCAAATATATGAAAAATGGTTAGATTCTTCCATAAGGTGTAGCCGCAATCGAAGAATTAAAATTTGACCGCAACCGCGCGATCGGCTTGGTCGTATTAGCTTTTCGGCAAGTCATGAAATATCTTATATAAATGGAAAATAATGAAAGAAAAGCTCCGTACCATCCTACAACATTTACTCTACCATAATATGGAAAAATATTTCAATTACAACCAGTGTAGCACATAAAACTTATCGCTACAAATACCTTCGAATATTAAGAACTGCACAAACTATAATGACTAAGCCTTTCCGACAATCAGAAAAATATCTCGTCCTAATGCGAAAGTTAAAGAAAAAGGGTCCATATTACAGTTTAGTACATATACTACCATATTTTGTACAAATATTTTAAATAAAACTTGATTTTCATCTGAATCCTACCTAAGCAAAACCCTAATCGAGAACGTCGTTGAAATCCCTTGTGGACTAACTTCTTTGCAGCCTTTGACAGAGGGTGACATGTCGTGCAGCCTTTCCCAGAGGGTGACAGGTCGTGCAGCTTTCGACATAGGGTGACAAACAGGTCGCGACCTTCGACATTGTGGTGACACCATGCACCTTTGAGCAGCTTTTCTCGTAAGGTGACAGTCGTCGAATAGACAAAGTCAGAGTTGTGTGGAGTAACCCCCCACCACCAATATAAAACCGACCGAGGGATAGACATCCAACATCGCCAAACCACCGATAAACGTCAGCAGAATCTACACGATGTCGTTCTATCGTCGCCTCTTGACAGCGTAAGTCATCTCGCCCGAGTACCGGATACCGAGAGCGTTCACGCCCCAGTTCTCACGGAGCGCTCGACCCAAATGCGAATGCAACCTTCCGCGAAGATGATGCAATCTACCCACGGAGACACGCCGCCCGCGCCACTCATCAGCAGCCCGCCTACGAGGTAAACCCATCGTGTCTATACAATACAGGGTAACAATACCATTTCATGCATCGTTCTTTCTTTTCTCAGCACAAGGATCGGTGTTGCTTCTTCCAATGGATCGACGGCCCAGAACGACGTGACTACGAATTTGTCTACAACTGCCACGACGCCGAACCGGCTTCGCCCGAGAACTTCAACCAGTGGGAGAGGCCGCCAAGATACGTCCCTGTTCTAGATCGACCAGAGTTCAAGGCCGGTGGGCAAGGGGCCAACCAATCGGTGAGTTTCATGCGACCTACTCATGTTTCACTCACAAAGTAATAATTCTAAACCAGTTCATCGCATACAGGAGTTCAAAAGGACATGTGCGAAATTGCTCGAGTCAAAGGAGAAACCTCCTCAAGGGCCACCCGAAAGCCCCGACTTTTACGAACACGGCCTGCAGGCGGTGGTTGATACCTGCAACGAAGATCTAGCGGACCGGAGATTCTATCAGTGCCCTTTGGCCGAGGATGAATGGTGCGGCTACTTCAATCGGTGGATCCGAGACGTACCATCCACATCTCAAACTTCCTGTGGGATAACCGGGGAGCAACCTCTCCGTGGTGCTACTACCGCCAAAAAGCTGGACTTCGAGTACGCCTACGGTGTTATTCAACGACCGAACCGGCATACCGCATTGACTACAGGCACGCTCCGGTTGTACAAGGATAAGCCCAACACACACCTCCTTCACCATGTAGTGGAGTGCGAGCCAAACAGAGCAGGCGTCTCGGCATGTCTCGCCAACGGCAAGAAGAGGGTACTTCCTCTCAAGAGGAAGGGACAAGGGAAGCGATCGGCCGAGGTCCGCACCACGCAACAAATCCTTGACGTGTTACGCAGACCGCAAGGGAACCCGGTGGTATTAACATAGGGGACGCCGGAATCGGGATGACATGCCCATATGGGAGGGCCGAAATCCACATAAAAAAAGACAAAAAAATTCAATCTTACACACCCGAGACGTACGGCATAGGCCACCCATCCGGCGATAGCTGGGAGCATCGCGCATCCTTGGAGTTCTTTCATACTAGGGATTGAGCGGTGTCCGAGAACAAATCGCAAAATTTACACGGGTCATGTAATATGCAGAAAATGTTGGACATCATTCCCGCTGTACCTAGATAGGTGGAACGATCATTTGTTCCACCATGATCAACAATGCTTTCGTTAGTTGTTTCGATAAGCAATTTCGTCACTGTTGTAATGCCCTTGTAATATAATCCAATCTATTGTTTAATTTTTCGTTAAGCAATTTCAAAATTTTCTAACATGATTTGTTTCATTTTTCATTCGGTTAAAATTAACTTGTCAACCGAAATTTTTATGAAAATATCATTCATGTGTGTAATCCACGAGCGGATCGGTAGACTAAGTAATTAAGTGCGTAATCCGTATGACAGTGGTCAACCAGAAATAATTTACTTAATCAAGCCATGCTCCAACTAGCAACAATAATTGTTTCTTGCCCTACTCAACTCACGGGAAAGTTCAAACGTGCAGACAGACAAGGATTGACGCGACGAGAGACTGAAGATTAAAGCAAAGCATGCATGCAAATCACCTTCACGGGCAACGCGACCGACCGAGCCCAAGGCATGCATCTTCACACGGGACGCGACCAGCAGCTTGTAAATCACCTCCACACGCGACGTAATCGGCGCAAAGTGAGGATGCATGCAAACAACCGAGGTGACATTCGACAAGACCGGCCGGACACACGGCATAGCAATCATCAACATGCAAGCAAATTAATTGGTTTTCGGTGCATGCGAAGCAATCGCAGACAAAAGAGCAGACAACGAGCGACGCGACGCGACGGCCGGGCCCATAGGGCATAGCCGGCACATGGTGTGCCGGCTATGCCATAGCCGGTTTTTGGGGTGCCGGCTATGGCCTGCCGGTGCCCCAGATATCGGGTTTCGCTGCCATTTCGGAGAATACACGAAGAAGTTGTTCGAAATTGAAATTATACTGTACAAAGTTGTCTGTATTTGAAATTTTGCCTTCTTTTTTGAGAGGAAGAAATAGACTACTTGTCTACTAATGAAAACCTGAACACAGCCGGTCTAACCTGAGTCCAGGTTTGGGGGCCTCATTGGGCCAAGGAGCGCCCATATAGGATATAGCTTTGATTTCGCCTAAGGCGCCATGGTATTTATGGGTGATCTGCCATTTTTCCAATCCATATTAGATCTTTGGTTCTTGCTGACAAATGATCTGGCAGCACACCTGTGGACGGCAGTAAAAAGGCCTTTGGGCCTGTTCCTCGCGCGGTACTCTCTAGCCTTCTTGGACTCTCAATTGCTCTTTCTTTCTTCTTCTTCTTATTCGGCTGCTGCTCAAGCAAGGTTGCTGATTTCGTTCTGGACTGCTGGGCGGTCTAGGCTGCTTGGAGGAATGAAGTCCAGTTTCAGAATCCTCGAAGACGGTTATCAGAAGAAGAAGAAGAAAGGAATCCTCGAAGGCATTCAGGTTAATTGAGATATATATATATATATATATATATATATATATATATATATATATATATAGAGAGAGAGAGAGAGAGAGAGAGAGAGAGAGTTGCTGGAGATTGAACTGAAGCCGACCGAGACCAGGGCAAACCGTAGAGATCAACAAGGAGCTACTGTCAACGGCTCTGGGAACCAGGATCCAACGACTCACGGCTCACGCAACAGAGTTACGAGGATCTCGACGGGACATGATGAAGGAAAACTATTGAGATGCGCTCCAACCTAACACCAAAACCCATCAAAATGGAGTGTCACATCGTTGTCGAGAGTGAGAAGCTTGTTTCCTGGGGAAGGTTTCCTATAAAACCGATTTTCTCCCTACATTTTTAATCAGAAGCCGGCATCTCATCCCTGAATACTACAACTAACACTACACTATCAAGGATCGCCCGTTTCCTTTTGGTGCCGCAACTAAAACATGTATGGACGATACAACAGCAAATACATGACATGATTAAACAAGATTCTAGCAAGGCACTAAAGTTGACAATGATATGTATTATACATTTTCATAGTTTAAGCACCATAATCGCAAAACAAGTAGTTATTCAGAACGACAAAAGCGTGAGCCTGTTTATTCGGCAGCAATTTAATCGAAACGACAAAGAAGAGTGTGGTGCTTGTGCAACAATTGCACGTATCCTAAAAGTCTCGCAACGTGCCAAGATGGAACTCAGACAGACATGAATTTCTATGTCTCGTGCTCTCTCCATCCAATGGAGAGACGAAGCGTTTCGACTGGGTTGATGGATCAATCATAATGGTTGATGCCGATGATTCAGCGTTAGAAAAAGATCCTCTTATTGAGGACTGAGGCTTACTCAGTCGGCGAAGGAGGCGCTGAGAAACCCGCCCGCGTTAGTGTGCCGACGCAGGCACCTTACGGAGCCCGTGTACGTGTATATTTATAGTTTAGCTATTATTTTTAAAGGATCGGAAATGACGATTAGAAAGGGTGAATAATCACATAACAATTTTTCCTCTAAAGAAACCAATCAAAATTTCACTAGGTCAAATATGTGAAGAAAATAAATTTTGAGAGAAAATCAGCTCTGAGTCGGCACTACCTCAACTAAATAGCTGATAATACCGGAATGAATAGTAACCCCCGGTAACACCGTACAAATAGTACGGGGTGAATAGTAAACTCAGCACAAGTTCAAATCCAAAATTTGATGTAACTTTTTATTAGATGATTCAAAACTCGTGAAACTTAGTATGCACCTTCTAAGGATGTCAGGAATCCATTTCAACCATCAATCGCAAAATTGGCGTCGAAGTTCCAACATTTTTCAAATTTACTGAGGGTTGCACCAAAACTGGATCAAAACTCAAAACTTCACCCTGAGTTTGTTCGTGGGATTTGATGATCTTACATGGCCTCCCACATATCATACATTGCAAGCAAGAACACAAAAGGAAGGGCCCTCAAATGAGCAAGATCAAGATTTACCTCGAAATCTTTTTTCTCAACCAAAAAACCGGTTTCTTGAAGAAATTTGGATGATTAAGAAGAAGATTGCTTAGATGATTGAGAGATGATCTACAGAGGATACATCCATCAATCATTCATCCTTGGCAACGCAAGATCAAGCAAGGAAGAAACCAAAGAACCAAGAAAGAAAAAGATCAAAACAAGAGGCAAAACATGAGCACAAATTTTGATTTCATTTCAAATCATAAGGATGGATTACAAAGCCTCTCACTTAAATGCAAAACTCCCAAAGAGCATTCACAAACACACATAAGAAAATAAAAATCTTATGAAAACCCTAATCCTTCTAACCTAAACTTAGTGGCTTGGAGCCTCATCTTCCACTACATCTACTTATATAGTGGAGGCAACCTTAACTCCAAAATCTGGACACACATATGGATACTATCCACATTTACATGGGCTAATTCGTTAACCAACACCATATTGGGTTTTACACTCACACAAGCACGTTTCTCAAAGCGGTCTTCACCTTGATGCCAAATTCGCTCCACGAGCTCAAATTTGCGTCCATGTCCACTTTGGCTTGACCTAAACCATTTAGACCACTGTCGCGGTTTTTCAAACTGCCTCAGCCGTCGGTATTGCACAAATCACCAATACTTTTCATGATTGGTCTTCCTTCTCCTCGAAGCATCACCTATGCTTCGTCGCTTTCCACATGGCCCCAATAACTTGCCGCCAAGCCTCTCACGCGTCCGGACTCTCCCGAACTATCCTCGCTTGCAAAAGGGCCTAAGTCACTTAACGCTCTATGTGTCCTTGACCAATTCACCATGGCGGCACTGACTTTCTTGATCATTCTGGACCTCAACTCCTCCCTAAGTCTAGTCTCGGTCTATATCATTGCCTGCCATGTCCATCACCAATGCTTCATGCTCCGATTTCTTGTCTTCCCGACTTGCAACCATTTTTCAGCCTCAGTCATCTTCCGGTGTCCCTTAACCGTTCTGAACCTCACCTCTCCTAGCCTAGTCCCGGTCTCGCCTTCATCTCACCAAATCTAGCCCCGAAGTCCTGCAACCAACACAGACAAGAAATACATCATATAGCACTGTTCACAATAAAATGCAATTAAATCAACAAAATTCAAACTTTAATTCGCTGAAAATCCGGTACTACCGCCAACCAGAGGCCAGTAGTACTGCAAGTCCGATACTTAATGCGAATATGTCGTTTTAGATATTGACATAATCCTCAAAACGTAATTCTGGGCACTAATTTATATTTAATGTATTTGTAAAATCCAATAAAATTATGATATTCTGAAAATACATTTTTAGACATATATATATATATAGTTTTCACATATCTAATCTAAATATTTTAAAAAATATTTATAACTAGAGTTACGAAAATTTAACTGCATATATTCTAGGCATATATTTATGACTAAAAATGAATATAACATCTATCGCCAATGGTAGCTTTATGCAGAGTGCTTCTCAGATGTTGTTGCGCATGTATTCAGAACTTTTCACAATTCCTTTTTTTTAAAAAAAAAACAAGAACTTTTCACAGCGATTAAAGCTAAGCAAGAGTAAAATGTCCACTACTACAGAAAACGTGATCACTGTCGGTTCCAAATCCTCAGTACTACCGATATGGAACCGGTAGTGATAGTCCGACTAACTATCACTGTCGGTTCTAGAACCGGCAGTGATACCAATTCACTATGGCGGATCCGGCTTTCTTGACCGTTCTGAACGTCAACTCCTCCCTAAGCCTAGTCTCGGTCCATACCATTGACTGCCATGTCTATCACCAATGCATCATGCTCCAGTTTCTTGTCTTCCCGACTTGCAACCATTTTTCAGCCTCAGTCATCTTCTGGCGTCCCTTGACCGTTCTGAACCTCAGCCCTCCTAGCCTAGTCCCGGTCTCGCCTTTGTCTCACCAAACCTAGCCCCAGAGTCCTGCAACCAACACAGACAAGAACACATCATATAGCATTGTTCACAATAATATGCAATTAAATCAACAAAATCCAAACTTCAATTCGTTGAAAACCCGGTACTACCGCCAACCAGAGGCCAGTAGTATCGCAAGTCCGATACTTAATGCGAATATGTCATTTTAGATATTGACATAGTCCTCAAAACGTAATTCTGGGCACTAATTTATATTTAATGTATTTGTAAAAGCAAATAAAATTATGATATTCTGAAAATACATTTTGTATAATTTTCATATATCTAATTTAAATATTTTAAAAAATATTTATAACCAGAGTTATGAAAATTTAACTGCATGTATTCCAGGGATATATTCATGACTAAAAATGAGTATAACATCTATCGCCAATAGTAGCTTTATGCAGAGTGCTTCTCAGATGTTGTTGCGCATGTATTCAGAACTTTTCACAATTCCTTTTTTTTAGAAAAAAATAATAACTTTTCACAGTGATTAAAGCTAAGCAAGAGTAACATGTCCACTACTACAGAAAACGTGATCACTGCCGATTCTAAATCCTCATTACTACCGGATATGGAACCGCAGTGATTGGTGCCAGTTCTAGAACCGGCAGTGATACCAATATCACCGCTGGTTTGTATGCGAACCGTCAGTGATAGTCTGTATCACTGCTGGTTCATAAATCCAAAAATCACCCGGTAAAATAAAAAAAAATTGTACTTGGACCACCCTGTATTTACTATGCACGCACGATCGTGAGTCGCAAGTCACAAGTCACGTAAAATACGCACGTGTGCGGTTGCTTATAGTCGAACCTGAGACCTGCTGCTCCGCGCAAATTCCCCTTACCATCTCACCTAACATACACTTCTCAACTACTATAAGATATATCTTTTTTTATCCCTTCGTATCCTCTATTATCACTCCCGTTTCTTCTTCGGTCGAGCATTTGTGTCGGTCTAGCTAATGAATCGGCAATGATAGTGTTATCACTGTCAATTCTAGTCGAATCGGCAGTGATAGGTCGGTAAGAAAGAGGTTTTTTTGTAGTAGTGGTTCCTGCTAAACCGTAGAAGAAAATGAAGCTCCAACTAAAAAATCAAGAGTATACATCTCAGTCAGACGCTGTGAATTGCTAGTGGCCCTTTTTATTCATCCCTCCTTGTAATATTTCCTGGTATACAATGTGAAATTGTGAAGTGACACCCGATTGTCAGGCTAAATTTAAAGAACAAAACCCCACGGACGAAGAAGTGAGTTGGAACTACATTTTTTTCGAGATCACGCGAAAGGAGAATTGAAGCTGTTTTATTTCAAATTTTCGTGCTTGTACAGGACCACAGAAATAGAAAAATATTTTGTAGAAATACCCAGGAACACTTTTGCACTACATTATTTTTCAGAAAACAATTTTGCAGAATTTATGGAAGCAAAACGAAGCAGAACTCAGTGATTTTGGGGAGTTGTTGAGCCCTGTTCCGGCCCACCTCCAGCTTCACCGGTCCAGGTGGCCCACAACTTGGCTCAGCAATAGGACCCACACGGTCAGACTATCAAGACCGAAATAAATTGCTGCATCAACCGCCTCCTCTCCCACGATCCAAACGCCGCCAAACAACCAAGTAACCAACGCATCTTTCCCACAAAAAACCACTATCTTTGCCTCCCTCCAGGTCCACCGCTCCGGCCGTCTCCACCACTCCATGGCTGCCACCTCCTCCACCGCCGCCGCCGCAGAAGCCATGTCCGGTACCACCTCAGGAGGAAGCATATTCCCAGGCCCACCCCCGCCGACGCCGTCGAACCACCACCCGCTCCCCTCAGCCGCCGCGGCGGGCACCGATGCCGCGCTCTCTGCTTTCCTCCACCGCTTGCTCCTCTCCTCCCCGGCCCCAACTCTGCGCTCGCCGCTATCCGCAAGATCAAGAACTCCGCCGTCGCTTCCGCCTGTCGTTTCGCTTGAGTCCCCTGACCCGCGCCCCCTTCGCGACGCCGCCGACGTGGGCTACTTCCACCTCTCCGGCCATGGCATCCCTTCCCAACTACCATCTTCTGCCCTCGCCGAACTCTCTCTTGTCGACGCGTCCGGGCGACGGGCGTCCAATCTCTGCACGCTCGGCTTCTCGGAGGAGGAGCAAGAAGCGGACGGCGCCGAAGACCCCGGTATGGTATTCGACGTCGACGAGGGGGAGATAGACGCGCTCCCGGCTGCGGCGGAGTACGCGCGCCGGATGAGGGATGTGGGCATGCGGGTGGTGGCGCTGCTGTCTGGGTGTCCCGAAGTGAGTATCGGGGAGGAGCCGTTCGAGGAGGGGAGGAGGAAGGCGAGGTGCCTGATGTGGGTCTCCAAGGTCGCCGCTGGCGAGGCGGCGCCTCCGGCCGCCGGAAAGGCAAAGGCGTACCCATACGTCGTGGGTCTCCATTGCCAGCGGGAGGTGTCCGGGGAGGAGGCGGAGCCGGTGAGCTGGGTGATGGACCACGGCGGCGAGTGGACGGCTGTAGGCGCGCGCGACGGCGCACTCCTGGTCACCGTCGGCGACATCGCTCAGGTACTTGCGTGTAAATATCTCAGTTGGACCAATTTGCAGATCATCGCATATTCTATGCTCATTCCAGTTGGAATTTGCAATAGCACATATTACAAAAGCGCAACTCGTTTCCTATGTTGTATTGAGTTGGTCAAAATATAGATGCTAGTTAGTGCTATTACACAGGTTTATACTTGCTAGAATTAGATGTGTGCTGGTGCCACCGTGCAAGAATGGCATCCATTTTTGTTTTGGTAGTGGCATCAATTTCTAAAGTAGGTTATGTATCACCACTCAATTTGGACCCAATCAGGTAGTAATTAGGAGCCATGTCTGCCTCACTAGCCGCTAATCGGTCTGGAATCCATAAAGACATATTAGAAGAGTCAAAGATGTCGGCTTTTGAAAACACAAGTGAACATCATATCGTGTATGTTGTTATTTGCCATAGTTAACAGGCATGCGCTTTGTTTGCGTGATAGAAGATTCGGGTTTGCCATAGTTAACAGGAATGCGCTTTGTTTGCGTGATAGAAGATTCGGGTTTGCGGTTCGCTACTTTTTCTTTTAATTTTTACTATAAACATAAACATCGTACCTTAAACTGATTCGATTTTGAAGAATCTAGAGCGAACCCGGTAACTACATTCTTTACTCGTAGTAACACTCGTCTTTAACGTCGTGCTCCTTTTGACACGCGTGCTACTGCTAGGTATGGAGCAATGGCAAGTTGAAGAAAGTGAGAGGGATGGCTCGCCCCACTTCTGCTCCCAAGGATGGGCACGGCCAGCCTGGCCGCTTGTCAGTGACCGTGCTAATCACTCTGTCCTTGGACAACGTCATCTCGCCAATGGTTCCGTTCTCCGATGCTGGCGAAGAGGGTTGCGACGGCGACGAAGGCGAGACGGATGGTGCCGGCGGCGGTGGGGACGGGTGGAGGTTTCACTCGTTCTTGCTGGAGGACTATGCGTGGAGGGTTTACCATGAGCGGCTTCAGTTTAAGGACCCACTGGTTCGGTACCGGATATAGGATTGTTCATGATTGTTCTGTAGCTTTGTTTGTTGGCGTGTGCCTTCAGTTGTGATCTCTGCGACTTTTGGAGTGGTTTGAACTTGGGTGTTTTCATGATGCTGCCTAGAAGATGATCCCTGCAGATGTGTTCTCCTCGGTTACCATCGTTTCTTTTTTATTATGTACTAGCCAAATATACAAACTTTGCTATAGATAAAAATAATATGGCCCATACTATGACTCAGCTGTCAAGCTTGGTTTCTACTGTACCCTTGACTTCGTCAACTCTGCCATACATCTTAAAGTGAGGGAATGGAGTTTGTTGGCATAAGTATTACATTTTTAATAGTTTATTTGTTTGTTATGGTGTAATATTTTTATTTTTTGTTATAGATTTTTTAGTGGAAGAAGAAGGATTTGAGTGTGGGCGAATGGAGATTGAGAAGACGAAGAACTACATTCGACACCTTGTAAAGGTGTAAAGATTCCCGGTTAAACTTTTATAGACTAGAAAGGGAAAGAAGGAAATCAAGTGCGGCCCACACGATACATGGGCCAGGCCAAGTGCGGCCCAGATACAACCCATGGTCGACTAAAACGAGGAGGCCTGAGACACGCACTGCTTATTACGACTTAAAACTAAAAGGAGTACCACGAACAAGGAAAACCAAAGTTAACACCAGACGCCTATTGAGTGCTTCGAGGCCACTTCCCATTCGCCCATGCCTCCGGCTGGGCTTCTCTCGCACGCCGCGCCTCTCTCTTCTCTCTCTCTCGCTCTCCTTCTCCTCCGCTTCCTTCCTACATGCCTCCTCGCGTGATCGCTACTGTCTTGAAACCGCCACTGAACTCATCCTCACGGCTGGTTTGGTCAAGAAGCCGTTGGTCCCTGGTTGATCTCCGATCAAACCATCGCCAAATTCACACACAAGGAGGTGACTGCATGAAACGTAAATTAGCAAAGTTTCATTCACAAATATTATGTAACCCGCACGATTGTTACCATGCGGCGATCCTTCATGCTCTTCTCCCACGGATCGAAGGCGAAGGCGGCACTTCCAATACCTCCTCTTCCAAGTTGAAATTTCCAAGAGCGGACAAGCCTCGCAAAGATCTCCGCACATACACATGGGCGCATACACCCACGAGGTAGGAAGAGATCTTGGTACGCTAAATTCACGGCATGCACTCGCTTCTTCCTTTGCCTTCCCTTACCCTTTGCACTTGAACGCCCCGGCATTTTCGATTGATGCTCACCTCTATTCTTTCTCCCGCCGTTCTTTAGACCGCCAGAGAACGAATGTTATAAAGGGCGATATCGCCGGGTATGGGGCGATCGCCTCATATTTGGGCGATTGTTCATGTAAGGGCGATCGCTCACATTAGGCGATCGCCTACTAGAGGCGATAGGTGCACCAAACGCTGGTGTGTTGTCACGCCGTGGCATAGGCAAGCAATGCATAAATGATTTGAACAATTTATAGTGATAACGCTGTCATGTTACTAACTCGAGTTATACAATGTGTCAACGTAAAGCCATTAAAAATACATCCGCATAACAAGTCAATCACGCCACGCTTCCTAATCGCCCGTGGGGTAGGTGAGTGGCGATTTACGGACGGACGCCCTCCTAGGCCGGCCGCGCGCAGCGCGAGTAGCGCGCGGCGGCGAGGCTAAGTCCCGTGGCGCGCACCCGAGAGCCGAGAGGGTCGAGGTAGTCGGCCGAAAGGTACTCTCCAGTCGAACTCGCCGCCGAAGGCTCGCCGAAACCACCGGGTCCCGCTGGGCGCGGACGAGGAGGAGCTCCGCAGCCTGCCGCTTCACTCGCCGCCGCGTGGGAACGTAGCGAGGAACCGGCGTGGTAGGGCGAGACGCGTATGAGCCTCCCTACCATCGCCCCCATCGCCGCCGCGGGAGCGTAGCGAGGAACCGACGGGTAGGGCGAGACGCGGCGAGCCTCGCCACCACCGCCCCCCGCACTGCGCTGGGGCGTGACAGGCACCGGTGGGTAGGCGAGGTGTCGGGCGGCGTGACGTGGTGGCCGCGCCCGACGACTCTCGCGCTTCTGGCAGTGGCTAAGCGAGCCAACCGCTCATCAGAGCGAGGACCCGACCCAAGCCGCTCTTGACCGGCGGTGGTCACCGATGCCCCCTCTAGGCGCGCCAACATGGACATGCCTCCACCTCAATCTCCGCCAAGAGCCGAGTCCGCATGTAACGTCAGTTGGCATTACGTAAGTTACATGAAAAGACGCGTCCATGTAGGTTCGACAGACACTTACGAGGCGTTGTCCCTCCGGGACATCTGCGGAAGGGTACGTGTCCGCCATCGATGCTCGCCGGCGACGTGACGGTGCTGGTGTGTACCCCACCCGAGGCGAGCGCTGCTGGGCGAATCCACCCATGTAATCGATCAGACATGTCATGGTCGTGACGGCCGGGTCTCGTGACCTCTCGCCGAGCGCGCGCCCCACCGCAGGCCCATGGTCGCATACGTGCGCGAATCGAGAGCCCACCGCAAAGACCCATCCGGCCATCCCGCAATGCAAAAAAAGTAGCACGCAAAGACATTAATTTCGCAAAGATGCGGAGTAGTAGGATCGTGGCAGTATCGTGAGCGCCACGCGGCGACAACGTGACGAGGCGGCAAAGGAAAGGATCGAACAGCCGAATCGCCGCAAAGACGGCGCGGGAGTACTCGACACAAAGGTCAAAGACGAGCACCTTACGGTGAGCCAAAGGCCTCATTCGCGTGCAAAGCACGGAGACCCCGTGAGGTGTTTCGGGCGTGGACGTCAGACGCGGTATGGCGCCCACCGTGACGACCTCGCTGGAGGCGGCCGAACTCCGAACGAACTCCGATAGGACCTCTCACCAGAGGCGCGAACCTCCGCCGCGAGGAAATAAGAAATGGCGAAGGTTATTCAAGTGCGCGAAAGCGGGAAAAGATACGAGGAGCGACACTGCCGTCGGACCCAGAGGGCCCATGGTGGGCCACCCACCGGTCGCTCCGTAAAGCTCCTCAGTACGGTGTCGTGTCAACAGCCAGCCGCCACGAGAAGCGCCCAAGACCACAACCGAGGAGTAGGACGCAACCCGACATCGCCGCGTCGCGGTTCGCTGAGAGACGGCCGCACGCACTCAGACGTCGCCGCAAGCACACCGAGGCCCACGACCACCGCATCACCGCTTACAAGGGGGAGTTAGACGTGTTCGCTGAGACGAGATTGGAACCGAGGTGTTACCTCATCCACCGGTGTCGGCGGCGATGTCGGGCGATTCGATCGGTGACGGTCCACCGTGTTCCTGGGAGGACGGAACATCACCCAACCGAGCAACAACAGAGGTATGCCTCCAAGCGGCGCCACGCCCGCCTCCTCCGCTGCGGGTGGAGAAGGTCACCGCAGCTGCTCGCAGAACAAACATTATCAAGAACTTGGCGCTCTATTTTAATTTCAAAGAAAGAGGTACTCACCGCGGAATCGGCGCCCACGCCTTCGCCGGCCCGCGGGCGCCACCTCCTATGGGCCGGTAGGGGTCGCCGGGGTGCCGCGCACTCGACGTAAACGCGCCGACAACTCGGGCGTACACGTGACGGAGGCGCCGCAAGGCGCACGATCGCCGGGCCCGCACAAGGGAGGCCTAAGAGGTACGACACGCCCCGCAAAGGCCGAGCCATCTCTCGCACGGAAGGTGGAACGTGTGCGCTCCGCCTCCACCGGTCCACGAGTGTGGCCAGCAGGACCGGTCGATTCAACCGCGCACCTCCTTGCCCTCTAACGGCATCACCACCCACCATCCTACAAAGAGGAAGTAAGCCACCGCCGCAACCCGCATGTAGTTAGAATTGCATTCACGTGTAAGTATGTGTACGTAAAGAGTGCAAGCGTCGCAGCTTACCGTGGAACCCAATGGGTCGATCACGCGGCACCCCGGCACTCGAGGTCGGCGGCTCTAGCACTCGGTTCTCCTCTCATGAGTACCTAGACCGCTGGTCGATCGACGGTCACGCCCAGAAACTCAGTGGCAAGGTCGCGCCATCGTGGTCTGTTACAAAGCAAATACAACAGATTATCAAGAATTACATGTGCACACAAAATGAAATGCGAATAACGAATTGTACCATACTCAACAAACAATACAACCAAGTGTGGAGAGCAAAAAAACTCGATTGCAAACATACGAAAGACAAAGACATGTTCGACGAGGCACACAACGCCGAGAATTACATTATCCTCGTAGGTACTAATCGACATCGAGAATAACATGATGCGAACAACAACTTACTAGTACATTGAAAATTACATCGAACATTACAACGTACATTACAACTTACGGTCCATTGAATAATACAAGATGGGAACAACATGCAAAGTTACATTATCCGCGGTTGCGACGCGCCTCGACTCGCCCATATCGTTCGAATGCGCCTTTGTCCTTCGACGCCCGACCTTCATCTTCAACATTCGGATGTCCTGCATCCATCGATGGTCCGGAGAGGGGCTCATGTGAACGATCCATCCACTCTGCACCGTACACCTCATGATGCCACGCGTGTTGAGAACGCTCGCTTGTAGTAGTACGGAGATGAACGGACGATGGATTGATGCGCTCTACGGTCGCGGCAATGACGCAGCGAGCACCGCAAGTGCAAGCAGCGTGGTTTCTCGCAGAGCACTCGCAATCACCGCCGAGTATGCACAGATGGGAAGTCCTCTCCCGCTGGCACCTCGCGACTCTGGCCACCGCAGGTGCACGTGGTATCTCCGCTCCACGCCACTCTCCTGTAACCCGATGTGTCCGCGCCTTTCTTGTTTTCTTGGACATGTAGGTAGACAACAGCTTGAGTAAGACAATCGATTGTCCGACATACATGCCGCGGAGGTCTTGTATCGCTCAATGAAATATCTCGTGTCCCTAATAAGACACCTCAACTATACCCACCATGGAAGGCATCCGTGCCTTTCATTACCCATTGTAAATCTCCGCTGTGTTCGCTGTCATGATCCCATAACGCGAGCCGCCTCGCGTGCGTATGGACCATTTCTCCAAAGGCTCATGTCGATCCAATCGGTGAAACTCTTTATGTCGGGTACCGCCCACGCCGAGGTTCGGGGGTCTGCTTCAGCCGCATAAGGTCGTGGGGTCCTCTCCTTGCTCATGGTACACCATCGGGTTCCTTGATGAACTAGCGGTACCTCCGGGATCCATTGATTGCTTCTTCGTTAGTTCGCCCAACGCCTTCCAAAGCGCGCCGAACTTCCTCCGCTGGTTCTGCTTGCACAGCGCTTGAACATGTTCATAAGCTCCTTATTCCCGAATCGACGGAAAAATTGGCACCCATGTGCCTCATGCACCACTCGCTCCTCGATCCGCCACTTTGTCGCTCCCACGACGGGCGGACCTTGTTGCATATCCACGATCGCTCTTAGCAGCTCTCGCATGTCTGGCCATGGATGACACAAACATCGCCCGCCGAGAACAATCGCCGCCTTCACTCTTTCAAGGAACCAAGATCAGCTCTCCGTGTTTTCCTCCACGAATGCCAACGCAACCGTAGAACTCGGTTGTTGGCATCCACCGCGATCGCAGCTTAGAATCGCCCTTGTACTTCCCGTGAGGAATGTGCCATCCATGCAAAGGACCGGCGACAAGCGTTTAACGCATTTATGCATGCGCGCCAGGCGAAGAATGCACGCCGCAATACCCACTTCCGGCACGCACCACCCGCAGGGAACTCCGCAAGGTCGATGGATGTACCGGGTTCCTTTGTGCGATTGCCCCGAGCAAGTGGGAATATTCTCGCACGAAGCCTCGACGCCCCGAACCGTATTTCCAGAGCTGCCCTTTTGCTCTCCATGCCTTTGCGTAGCTAATCTTGTATCAAACCTCTCCTCTACCGTGATAATAGATCGAGGTCGCAGATGGGGATTGTCCACGATCCGACCATAAAACACATTTGCCACCCAAGTGGACGACAGATTATGTGTCCTCGCTCCGCTTCTTCCATTCGCAGCTATGCTCCATCACTATGGAGCATTTCCAGAGTCCGCCCACTTCCTCGGTATGCATGCACCCGCCATGGGCACGAATCAACTACGCACTTCACGCCGTAGTCCTTCTTGTCGACTTCACAACCCCGAATTGTCACGGAGAGACATTGCCCAAGATTTCACCGCATCCATCACAGCCTCCTTGTCTTTATATACGCCCTCGCCACCTCGTTCTCACGATACTCCCATGCATCAATGTTCCTTCATTCATTGTTAGGTCTTCGAAATTGTAATTGGTCCACGCACTGTGGATAGGCACCCTCAGGCGTTGTCCTCCTCGTCGGAGTGCTCACCATCGTGACTTCCTCATCCGCACGGTCCTCCTCTTCCATCAAGTCAACAATGTCCTCCACCTCCTCCTCGTCGGCCACCTCGCCTCCACCGCTGTCTCTTCCGCCTCGGTCCCTTCACACCGCTAGCCTCGTGCTCCTCGCCTCCGGCTCCTCGCCGCCTTCCTCTTCGTGATCCTTCTACATTTGATGTCCCTCCGCCGTAATGTCCACCCCGACATCACGAACTTGCGACACCGATGGAGCTACCGGTAGCATCAGGTGCAACAACATGAGCGCCAACCCCGCCTACGGCAAAACCAACATAACTCCTCCATGTGGACGCCGAGTTAACAGAATCAACTCTCCGTAAAACGGTCTTGCGCCGCCTACTATCGCTCCGACCAAGAACCAACAGCCCGGGCATCCAAACCAACATCCGAGACATCCACTCCAACAAACCCTCAGATGTCCTATCGCCGTCCGCATATGCCCTGCACGACTCTTGAAAATGATGATAGATCCACCCCATCCGCCGTGCTATCTCCCCATCTCCATAAAATATTTGAAATACAATTTCTCCGACATGCCGCAACGTCCGACGGAAAATATTACTCTAAAATACAATCTACAAAACGTACATTGATCGTACTACAAAATACGACTATAAATAAGTGATTTTGACTACAAATAAGTAATTCGACTTGCCTACCATATTGCCTAACATTATATTTGTGCCACATTACATTAGCCCTACCAAATTAAAATTGTAAATATTGCATACTATTTTCAATTGTATTCACTTTCTATATATCGAGTACTATACAACTCAAATCTCTAAAACTAAATACTACATTAAAGTTCTAAACGCTATCCGAGAAATTTCTAAACAACACTATGCGAGAAATTCTAAACGCTGCACAATCCTAATTTTTCTAAACACTAAAATAAATTTCTAATACTACAATAAATTTGTAACGTACTAAATACTATACAACTCAAATTTCTAAAACTAAACATCGATTAAAGTTCTAAACGCTATCCGGAAATTTCTAAACAACACTATGCGAGAAATTCTAAAATGCACAATCCTAATTTTTCTAAACACTAAAATAAATTTCTAATACTACATAAATTTGTAACGTACTAAATACTATACAATCCTGAAATTTCTAAAAACTAAATACTACATTAAAATTCTAAACGCTATCCGACAAATTTCTAAACAACACTACCCTAAATTTTCTAAATATTAAATGCTACATTATAATTCTAATAACACACTCCTACTAAATTTTCTAAAACTACAAAATCCTAAAATTTTAAATAATAAATGGTACATTTAACTTCTACGAACTAAACAATCATAAATTTTTTTGTAAAAATACCTTCAGAAACGACGATTTACTTTTTCCCTTTTTTCCTTTTTTCTTCTTCTTTCTTCTTCTTCTTCCTTCTCCTCTTCTTCTTCTTCTTTCTTTTCTTACGCCGCTTCTACTGGCTTCCTCGCTCGCTTCGCCGGGCGATCGATGATAGTTCCCGTCGCTCTCTTGTTTCGGCGACGCTCGCTCTCTAAGCATGTGGGGCCCACTCCAACGGGCAAAGAATCGGCAGAAGAAACGGCTAGTGCGGAAAAATTCCTCGATTCTGTCTCCTCCGGCCAGTACAGGCTCCAAACAAAGCCCTAAGAATCCATCACCCGTCCTCCTCCACCGCTGCTGCTAGTGCTCGCAACAGCCCCATAACCCCCGAAACGCCTTGCCCCTTGTGTTGGTTTCGCCGGTAGGTGCTCTTGGGGAGTTGGTCGGGATATGGGTGGTGGGAGCTGCGATGCGTGCAAGAAGGCGCTGTCCAAGTAAAAGTGCCCCTCTTGCCGCACGCCCTAGTAAGTTGAGCCATCGGACTTCTCTACCGTCATGTGTTATACGAGTTCTTGCAGAGGATGGCATTGAGGCGTGGCCTGGCCTGCCAGTGTATGAGCAGCTCCTTTTCCTATATCGATTAGATTATTTTGGTGTTCACTCACGCCCACTCTCGAAATGAGAAAACGAAAACTATTGGTATTATGATCTTAGTGCAACTTCGTAGTTGAGGATCATGGATTGCAGAGTAGACAGGTCCATGGAACAGATTGACGAATCGTGGTTGGAACGAACATACTTTCTTTTAGAATTATATTCCAGTGTGGTCCTCCTGTACTTTCTTGGCTTTCTAATAAAGCCGGGCTTTGCCTTGTGTCTAAGATATTCCAGTGAGGTAAATTGCAATGGCGTGTAGGACCTGGAATTTTTTTGATAGCTTCTGGGTTTGAGTTGGTAGCTTGCTGTCTGTGCAGAAGCAAAGATGCAAAATGAATAAATGATTTTGATATGTTAATGCCTTAGGATAAGAAACAAGTCTATTCTCTTGATATCTGGCTTCAATGGTAATTGCTGCAACAAGCTCTTTGGATTTATTGGTATCATTTGTGGTTTGCTGATAGCTATCTTGTATTTCAGATACAGGAGTCAATTGCTCAACATGTTATAACACTTTATCCCTTCTCCTGCACAATTGTTAACTCAGGACCTGGTCTTTGGGATTACAAATATAAATGTCACAAAACAATCCTTTTCTTTATCCTTAGATGAATGTGAAGGCATGCTGGTGCAAAAATAAATTCATTGGACGTACAAGTTGATATTAGTTAAGAAACTAATATATCCTTATTCTAGCATAATAAAGATAACATAGTACGGGGTCGATGGAGTTTTAATCTTTTCATGTTTAATTCTTGATGGTTATCTTATAGTTGGTGGATATTTAGAAGGAATTGATGGGGCATAAAAGATGGGAATTACTGTATAAATCCAATAAGAAAATTCCTGCAAATTTCCCAAATGAAAAGATCGCGTACATGAGGTGTTATCTGCAAGAGATATAAAGTTGAAATTCTGAATCTGGTATCACAAATTTGGTAGCTCATGTTGCTACTGTAGTACCATTTGCATATGCCAATCAATAGCATTACTTGAGAGTGCTTGAGCTCATAACTTAAGGATGTACGTGAACATGTCATGTAAGTTTATGCAATTCATCATCTACCATATATGGTCTTCCTTAATGTCTGCTTGACTGCTTCTTTATTATGATTTCTTCAATTTCTTATCTTATATTCTCTTGTATCTTATTCATTAGCAATTCAAGTCATTCACTTGTTCACATGCCCTCATTTTGAGCCCATTTAAGTTTTTAAGACACCCTAAAAGGAATATACCAGATAAATCCGCATGAATGTTTCATATCTTGTTACCTGTTAAGTGATACATCAAGGTTGAGCCTATTGAATGTATACTGTCGAAAAACAGAAAGCATGATATTAAACCTTTTTTTGCCTCTTGCTTCTCCTTCATGAAATATAGTTGGACCTAATATACTGTCTCATTATCCCTTCCAATTTCTCTGTTTCATGCTTTAAAAATCACAAAGGTACTTGAGTTATCCTTATTGTTCATTATCTTACCATACCCACTTAATTTGGTCAATTAAAATATATCTCAACAAAGGGAAGTTTTTGAAGAAAGATTAAATAGAGTTTGAACTTTGAAGAGCATCTGTTAGAAGAGACACTTTATAAAATGTTGTTGGGTAATATAGCTAGTGCTGATCACACTCCTCTGCAGTGCTAAAATACACCTCCAACTTAGATTGTTTTTCTTGGTTTAGTTTAACTGCACCAGACACATGCTTACAAGCTATAATAATCATTCTATATATATCAAGCTGCCTTATATGAATGTTGTTTATTGCAAATCCCTTTATGTCTCGATAGCCAGTATTTGGTGGTAAATATGCTTTATTTGCAGAGGAATTTGGCGGAAAGATAACTCCTCAGGAAGAAATTAACAACTCATCGCTGCAGATGGAAGTTAGTAAGTGCTCTAGCTTTCGAAGGTAACACGTAAGACATAATTGTTTCTTGTAACATATTGTGGACTCAGTACAGTTGTTACAGCAGCTATGAAGTCTTATTATATAAGGAATTGTAGATGAAGATCCTAACTGTTATGATTGAGGGTCCCACATACAAGTATATAACTATGCAATCAGTATTTATTTCATTGCATGTGCTTATCACTATTCAATTTGATGATTGCCCTTGAATGTGGATATCGACTTTTGTTAGTTCAAAGATAACAGGGAACAACCGAACAAGTGTTGGTATTTACAGACTAAATTTTATTTTTTGACGACAACAGTGTTTAGTCTCCCTTCGAAGGCAATTTGGCGGTTAAAGGAAGACGACTTGCTTACTAGTTTTGTCACGAAAAATGTTCTGGAGCATTTGCTTCCAAATAGAAGGGCTTAACCAAGTCTAATTATCTCAGTTCATGCATTAGATTGTAAAATGTTCTTGGTCAGTTAACTACATGTTTCTAACTCAATTTATAGGGATTTATAGATGTGCCTTCTATTTTTTTCAGCAAGGAGCTCTGGGTCGCTGTAAGATGGAACAAATTGCCCTATTGACAAAGATCAAGTTCCCTCTTTATGTAAAATACAACGTACTGATCTCTGTTGTAATTTCTTCATTTCTTCCATTTAATTTTTTCACTAAAAATTGGTTAAGCTCATACTTAATGGATTATAATTATGTACCTACTATGATTATTTGTTTAAGTCACCACTCTCCACTACCTCCAGTTGCAGACAATGGAATTACATTCTTTTTCTATCAAAAGGATTCAAAATAATTTCTCTAAAATATAGTAAGGAATGCTATATATACCCTTATGAATTTATGAATGCCAATAAAGTGCTTAATAGTAAGCTATACTGTTGCTATGTAGCTTCGGACACAACATGCTCCACACAATCTCTAAACACACTGTGCCCGACAAAAGCTCTTGAAGTTGAGGATCCAAGCTGGCTTGTTGACAAGAATAGATTAATGTCTTTAGGTATGGCCTACCTTACTACCAAGCTCTGCAGACTATTGTCTTAACAAGATTGTCAATTAGATTATTTGCTAACAATAAAAAGGATATTAGCATGACGTTTCTAATTCTTCTACATTTGCCTCATCTCCTGATTGAAGGTTATCTGTTCTGTTTTTTAATAAGTAATTTATTTTCCTTTTAACTTGATCACTACAGCTGGAAACATGTTATTAGTTCTGTGCCAACATTTCAGTTCTTACTCCTAAAGAACATGAACTTCCAAATTCATAGTGGGTTTTGAGCCCACCGTCAATGATCCTACAGTATAGGATACATTTAAGGTTGACATGAAGTGACATGGTAATATGGTACTGATGCTGAGCCCTTCAGATTTCAGAACAGTAAGGAGAGAAAATTGATCATAAACCTTTGCCTGAATAACATTCAACTCGACCCAAAAAATTGTCATGCGCATTATAGGAAGGATAATACTAAGCAGTTCAGTTGAGCATAAAGACTCCATGCTAGCTAACTGTGATATATTGGTTCTCCATTCCTCTCTATACAAATTGATAAGACATATAACATCTGTACCTTGTTTAATTAATCATAATGACACAAACCATCTTCACCTAACTTTTTACTTGGTTTTTATATTCTTACCAGTGGAGTTCAATGAGATCCGAGATGTCCTGAAGGACCCTCAATTACAGAAAATGATACTTAAGATTGATGGCTATTCAGAACCAGAAAAGGTAACTCTCCACTCTGGTGATAATTGATAAGGTTCCTTTAACACGTTTGGTATGTTTGAATTCATATCTTCTGTTCAAATAGCATGTGCGTTCATACAATACCTACCTTAGTGCATCTGATCCAAAATCAATGGCGGAACTAGAAAATTTTTGTTGGAGGTGCACACTTCACACACACAACTCTATAGTTTTGTACAATGATTTCGTAAGATCATAAATCCAACATATATTTGAAATTTACTAAAAGTACAGTACGAATAGTTCTAAGATCTTAGAAATCCCAAACCACTAAAATTGGAACCAATTCAATCAACAAATTTGATTCATTAAAAAGGTTATCTTATAGCACTTTTTAAATTTTTGGGTCCCCCACCCCAACCAAGTACCGCCCCTGCCCAAAACCATCAATCAGGATGAAGGTGAGTCAGAATTTCAATTTTTCACGAGGATAGTATACACCTCTATTTCTCATCCTTCATCATGACTTTGATTTGTGATCATATGGTTGAGAAGCTCCAAATATTTTCATGTTACTTGAATTGACAGCAGTGGATATGAATGTAGCCTGCTACGCATATTTTCCCCTTTCTTTACCACATTTCTTTATTTTCTTATTTCTGCCCCCTCATTTATTCGTCTGTAGGAATTGGAGATAATGATGGAAGGAAAAGCCTTTGAACAGTTCACCAATAAGGTTTCGCTTTCAACAATATCATTTGGTCTTATTATCCCATCAGATACTGGTGTTTAATTCTACAGTATCATCAGCCAGACGCTCATACGTTTTGTGACACATGTATTGCAGATTCTTGACATTGTTAGTCCGCAACAATGAGCAACTATCCTTTCTTGTGGAACTCTGCTGCTGGAGAGACTGGAGGCATCCAGGCAAACGTAAAAGGAATAGTTACACGTCACTTTACCATGACATTGTGTCGCAATCAACGTAAAGGGTGTGCAGTATTGCCGAAGTAGAACCGATGTCTCCTTGCTGTATCACTTGATTCCCTTCACTTACAGTGACGCTATATTAATGAAAAGGATGAAATAACTCGTTAGCAAGCTTTGTTTTGAGATGCGCAGCGCCTGCAGTAGCAAGGATTTGTGTTGCAAGCTGTGCTTTGAGCAACTTGACAGTTGTCGTAACATAATCGTCGTGCTAGAACTAAAAGTGAATTACTAACGACCTAAAGATTCTGGTAAGCTAGACAACACATGACTGCACCACTGTAGGTTTTGTCCATGCGAAGCAAGTGTTGGCGGGTAATACTATTGAGTTGTATGCTCTACACGTCTAAGATATACTCCTTCACTTTTATATGGTTTATTTTTTAAATGATCTTGTTCATAAATATAAAGTTTGCATATAGATTTAATGAGATCTTTTCTTCTATACCTTTATTTATTATCTCTCAACCATGTGCATTTATTCATTACCACCCACACAATATATCTTTTATCTTCTGAGACAATTAAGTGTGGGCATCTAAGTCATTTTCTATCATATATTTCTCAATTTCAACGCAACCTTAATCTTTATGCAAAGTCAAAATATGTCTTATAAAAATGAACGAAAGGAGTAGAATATAAGTGGGATATAATTATCATTTTTAATTGCAACTAACCAGGTCTTAAACTTAGTATCTGTTAACTCTGATATCATATTTAGTGTATGAAACTTATCAGTTTACCAAAAGCTTAAGCTGAAGTGTAAAGGCCGTCAATTAGCTTACTCCAACAAAACAACTGCTAGTAAATGTTATGAAACGTAGTCGTTCATACACGATCAATCAACAATACTCCAACGAAATCTCAAGAGCAAAATATGAAGCACACACAAAGTAAGGGGCAAAGCTTTCTCTTTATTACATTGGATCTCTTGTACAAGGGGGTGCCTAATATATAGTAGAAGGTAGCAAGAGATAGATTCGGATTCGTCCATATAAAGATAGAGTCCAACCAAATATGGATTCGAATCAATCTATATCTTAACCCTCCCCCTTGAGCGAATATCGCATAATGCATATGTCTCATCAAAAACTCCACTCAAAAACCCAAAGGGAAAAGGAGATGGAGAAAAGAGTACATTGCACTCACGCATTGTATTACACTAGTTGCCTTATTAAAAACCTTCATGTGAGAAAACTTCAGAAAAACTCACTAAAGAGAAAAAGAGTACAACTCATAATCTTCTGAATTTATATTAGGATCTTCAGGATCATGTTAAGAGTTATGGTTCAAGGATTTACTCCCCCTGAATTCTGCATATCTCTAAGTTGTCTCATTCCAATGCCATTAACACATCTTTGGAATGTAAATTTTGGCAAGGACTTAGTGAATAAATCTGCAAGATTTTTACATGACTTAGTTTGCAAAATGTTTACCTCACCGTTCTTCTAGAGTTCGTGGGGATAGAAAAGTTTAGGACCAATATGCTTCGTGATATTGCTTTTCACATAACCCATTTGCATTTGTGAAACACAAGCAACATTATTTTCGTAGATAATCGTGGGGTATTGACGGTGTTAAGACCATATGACTTCTGGATATGGTTAATCAACGTCTTAGCCAAACATATTCACGTGAGGCTTCATATAAAGCTATAATCTCTAAGTTGTTGGTAGAAGTAGCTACCAAGGTCTGCTTACAAAACCACCAAGAAATGGCTGTACCACCGCAAAGAAATAAAAAACTAGTATGAGATTTGGCACTGTGGGGATGAGACAGATAGCCAGGATCCATATATCCCACCATGGTTAATTCTTGGTTCTTTTGGAAAAACAATCCAAGATTTTGAGTACCTTGGAGATATCTGAGTAAAGTCTTGACACCAGCACAATATCTTCTGATTGGAGTTGCACTGTGTCTTGCTAGCAAATTTACTACGAATGTAATATCAGGCTTTGTGCAATTCGCAAGATATATAAGTGCTCCAATGGCGCTTAAGTATGGGACTTCAAGTCCTAAGACGTCCTCATTTCCATCCTTAGTCTGAAAGGGTCTTTATCCATTTCAAGGGATCTTACTAATATAGGGACAATCATCATTGTTGGAGTATCCTTACTTCAGGAGGAACTTACTAAGTCGGTTGTACCACATTCTCCCTGACTATTTTAATCCATATAGTGATCTCTGCAGTTTGACGCTATACATGTTGCGATTTCCTTTATTAGGATCCGAAGTTTTAACTCCTTCAGGGACTCTCATATAAATATCTGTATCTAGTGACCCATATAAATATGTGGTCACTACATCCATCAACTGCATTGTTAAATTTAAACCAGCTGCCATTGATATTAAATATTGGAACGTTATTCCACTCATTACAGGAGAATAGGTTTCATCGTAATTGATGCCGGGTCTCAGTGTGAACCCTTGTGCTACAAGCCTCGCTTTATATCTCACAACCTGGTTATTTTCATTTCTCTTTCGGATGAAAACCCATTTTGATCCTACATAGAACACTTTAGGAGGTGTTCGGTCAACAGGACCAAATA
Organism: Otatea glauca; assembly: GCA_036346275.1. Lineage (NCBI taxonomy): Eukaryota > Viridiplantae > Streptophyta > Magnoliopsida > Poales > Poaceae > Otatea > Otatea glauca. The sequence continues at coordinate 75,501,301 of CM070711.1, forward strand.
CTTTCCTCTTATTAAGCTAGCGCAATTCTAGCTCAATTGCTTCTTTCCATTTGACCCAATCTGAGCGTTTCTAGCACTCTGCCATTGAGTTTGGTTCTGGATCTAGCTCAAGATTTTTAGCAATTTTAGAGGCGAAGTAAATGTCGATAATTGTAGTCTTTCTTTTATACAATTCTCCTGAATCTACATAATTAGTGGATATTTCTTCATTGATTTCTTCCAGCTCATCGTGATTTCCCACAACAATGGAGTCTGGGTGTTCCGACTTTCCAGCGTTAGTTTGTGCACGCAAATACTAGCTGGGGTTCCCACCTTCAGGATGGCTCACTTCAGGGAGGTTACCATCTCCAGGATGGCTCACTTCAGGGATTTCTCAACATCAGGTTGAGCTTCTTCAATTGTCTCAGGTAGTGTTCTCACTTGTTCGGTCCTTTGTTTCTGCGAACGTCTTCGCAGAATTGAGTCCCGTGTACCTGAAGGCCTCCCCCTCTTCTTATCATGAGGGGCAAGAGTGGGTTCAATAACCTTATGGGTATTTTCACTCTTTCAGGTGCATGTATTGTAGGTATATGAGATTTTGTCACTCTCTTATGATCAGTGAAGGTATCTGGCAGATTATCAGCTATTTGTTGTAGGCTTATTATCCTTCGAACTTCAAGTTCGCTTTCATTAGTGCGTGGGGCTAAGGACTGAATGCTAGTAGCATTCCAATATATTTTCCGCATTCTTTAATGTGGTACTTATCTCGCCCTAATGCCAAAAAATTATCCTCATCAAAAATACAATCAGCGTGCCGTGTACAGATCCCTTGTCATAGGCTCTAGGTATTTAATAATAGACGGACATTCATAACCTACATAGATTCCCAACTTCCGGTGAGGTCCTATGGATGTACGCTGTGGTGGGGAGATAGGCATGTATACAGCACAGCTAAATTTTTACAGATGGGAAATACTTGGTTCTTTCCCACGCACTAGCTGCAAAGGGGAAATTTCATGGTATGCAGTTGGTCTGAGTTGAATTAATGTTGCAGCGTGCAGCACCGTGTACTCCAACAGTTGGTAGGTAACCTACAATTCTGCAAGAGTGGCCTAGCAATAAGCTCTACTCTTTTAATTAATGACTCTGCAAGGCCATTTTGAGTGTGGTCATGAGGTACGGAATACTCTATGTTAATACCTAGAGCCATACTAATCATTAAATGTTTTTGAGATGAACTCGCCAATATTATCCATTCGAATAGACTTGATCCTTTCTTCTGGAAATGAGGCTCTCAATTTAATGACTTGGGCAATTAATTTAGCAAAAGTATAGTTCCTAGTAGATAAGAGACATACATAGGACCATTTAGTAAAAGCATCTATTAGTACCATAAAATATCTGAAGGGGCCCGAAAGGGGCTGAATAGGTCCACATATATCACCTTGAATTCTCTCCAAAAATTTAGTGATTCTTCCCTAACTTTTAGATGAGAGGGTCTAACTATCAACTTTCTTTTAGCACAAGTAGGGCATAAGAAACCTTTAAGTCTAGGAAAGTCTATAGTTTTTATGTTGTGGCTAGCAGAATTATTTATTGTTTTTCTCATCATATTTAACCCAGGATGACCCAGGTGATCATGCCAGATCTTAAATATTTCTGGGGTTTTAAGGATAGTTTTCATCGCAACATAAACTTCAGGTTTTATATGTGTGTAATATAACCCGGAGGAGAAGGATGAAGTTTTTCAACCACACGTTTATTACACCCATTAAACTTAGTCATGAGTAGGTATTCTATACCATCCTCATTTTCTGTCTCCATATGAAAACCATTCAGGCGGATGTCTTTAAAACTTAAAAGAGTGTGACTAGACTCAGGGCATAATAGGACATTCTTTATTATCATACGAGTGCCCATAGGGAGAACTATGATGGCTCTTCCAGTGCCAACTATGAAAACATCGCTTCTGGCGATAGTCATAATATTTCTAGTTTTCTTAGTCAACATCTGGAAATATTTAGTTTCCCTAAGAATTATATTTGTGATGCAACTGTCTACAAGACAGATTTCCTCATTCGTCATTGGATTATACAGATGTTTTATATTAAAGATATAAATTCAATCAAACACTTGTTGCAATAGGAACAAACTAAAAATATAGAACAAGCATAGCATGATTAAACAAATTTTCTAGAAAATTACACTTTATTGAATCTTAATTGATAATCACTCAATAGGAGTGTAGACCATTGTTCATTCAGGAACACAAAAACTAAACTGATAAATCAGACTCTTACGGAGACTCAAAAAGGATAATGCGACATCGACTTCCTAAAAAAACTGGGAGACTACCGCATGTCTCCATATAAATCATTTATGTCCTCCTCGGAATCATTGGTATTCTTCTGGAATTCATTGAGCTCAGTCCCAATAAGACCATCTTCGTCCATGGGAAAGTCCCCATATCCAAGAAGGCCCTTTTTGAATTCTTTCGTAGGGTCGGGTACTTTATCATCATTCTTTTCAATTTCCTTCTCAATAACAGGTTGAGCGATGAAATGTGACTCAGCCTTATTCCCTTGATTCTTCTGGAATTTCCCAGTGGATTTCATGTAAAGCTCCACCAAATGCTTTGGGATGCAGTATGTACGTGATCAATGGACAGTTCATCCACACCTAAAGCATGGCTGTGGAGGATCAATAGCCTTATTAGCTGGACCTTGCTTCTAGAAGTAACCTAATCCTTTTCCTTTCACTTTTCACTAGGGTTTACCTCTTCCCTTCTGATTTTTGTCATTCTTCCATTTATCCCCTATGTCTTTGGCCTTTCCTGTGGCCTCGGCTATTACTAGCTTGCTGAGCATTTGCATGTGCTTCAAGCACTTCATGATTCCCACTAGGAAGGACTTGATGGCTCTTCATCAGAGATTCATCTTGCTTTTCTACTTCTAGCAGAATGCATATAAGCTCAGAGTACTTCTGGTACTTTGCATGACGGTACTGTTGTTGCAGTATTCTCATATTGGGGTGGAATGTGCACGATGTATTGTCGATCATTTCAGCATCTGTAACTTTCTGGTTACAAAATGCCAGTTTGGCAACAAGCTTGTGCATGACAGAGTTGTATGCTGTCACAGGTTTAAAATCCTGAAAGCGTATGAGGGTCCATTCACGTTGTGCTTCGCCAACAGAACGGATCTTTGCTGGTTATATCGTTTCTTCAGGGAATTCTATAGAGCCAGTGGATCCTCCTCCATCAAATATTCGACCTTCAGGTCCGCATGGAGATGGTGCCTCAGGAAGTGTAAAGCCGCACCTGAGCATCGCAATGACCGTGGTCGAAGTAAAGAAGCAAATGGCAAAAGTGGTGCCAGTGCCAGGGAGTGCAAAAGAAGACGATCGCATCATTGATGAAGTTCAATGTGTGATTGCCAAAGTAGCCGGTGCTTTATCGGCTTTAGGCGCAACTCTTCCAGGCTCTGGCATCCAGTATTTGCTTTTATGAGATGTAAAAACTTTGTCGGATGTTCTGAGATACTTGTCCTGATACTTTTTGTAACCCTTTGCTGTTTATAATCGGTTGTTTAACCGATTTATGTTTATCTTTGTGTAATTTTATTTCTCCTAGTCGATTAACAACACCATGTTAACTTGGCCTTCTCAGAGCGATTTCCAGTCGACTAGGCTCCAACCCAAACGCTAGGATAGTATTTCTTTAAGTATTTCCCATTAATCGCCTTGGGTAAAACATGCCCTTCTAATGTTTCGAGTATGTATGAATTTCCCCGACTAGCCGATTAACCTTGTACGGTCCCTCCCATGTAGGTGATCATTTTTCGAATCGGTTATCTTTCGAACCAACAGGCAGTATCGTTTTCCAAACTAAATCGGCTTCATCGAAAGACTTAGGTACGATCTTTTTATTGTATGCTTTTGTAACTCTGACTTTATTCTTCTTAAGCCGATTAAATGTAGACAAATGTAGCTCTACTAATTCATCCAAGTTATCAATCATCAAATTGTTATAATCTTGAGCCGACAAACCATTTTGCCTGGCTATTCGTATAGAATCAATGTTAATCTCCACGGGTAAAACGGCCTCTTGTCCATATACTAACTGATAAGGCGAAAGTTTTGTTGCTCCGTGATAAGCTAGCCGATATGCCCAAAGTGACTCCGATAGTGTTAAATGCTAATTCCTTGGTCTTTCATCGATTTTTCTTTTGATCAATTTGATTAATGTCTTGTTAGATGACTCGGCTTGTCCATTAGCCTGAGCGTAATATGGGAATGAATTCAACAATTTGATTCCTAGACTCTTCGCGTAATTCTGAAATTCATTAGACATAAACATTGTACCTTGATCGGTTGTGATTGTTTGTGATATTCCAAACCGATGGACAATGTGTTCATTAACAAACCCGATTGCTTCAACACTAGTCATCTTTTTAAGTGGTATAGCCTCAACCCATTTAGAGAAATAATCAGTTGCGGCCAAAATAAACTTGTGACCTTTACTCGAAGCAGGAAATATTTGGCCGATTACATCCATCCCCTAGCCTATGAACGGCCATGGCTTGATAATCGGGCACAATACCGATGCCGATGCTAGTTGTATATTGCCAAACTTCTGACAAGTCTGACATCCTTTATAATATTTGAAACAATCCTCTAGCATTGTCGGCCAAAAATACCCTATTCGTCTAAGCATCCATTTCATTTTATAAGTCGATTGATGAGATCCACAAATACCTTCATGCACTTCACCCATTGCCACTCGTGCTTCTTCAGTTCCAAGACATCTCAACAGCAAACCTTCCATCGTCCGATAGTATAAAGTATCGTCCATGATTACGTACTTCAAAACTTGCTGCCTGACCTTGCGCTCGGTCGGCTTAGATGGGTCGATTAGGTAATTCCTTATTTGTGTTCTCCAATCAACAATATCCACGCACATAATAGCTTTGTTTATTAGTTCGGTCACCTGATATCGGCCAAAGTCTTTATATCCCGACGCCTGCTGAGCCAGTGCGTTGGCTCTATCGTTTGATTCCCGAGGGATGTGACCGATAGAAAATGAGGCAAACGAGCCAATGATTTCGAAACACTGTTCTAAATATTTGAGTAATACTTCGTCACGGCATTGGTATTCCCCTTTTATTTGCTGTACGATCAACATGGAATCGCCATATACCTCAACAGTACTTACTCCGATATTTTCTAACAATTGTAAGCCTTTGAGCAATGCTTCATACTCTGCCTGGTTGTTTGAGCATCGACTATTTAGCCGAAAGCAAATTCAAAATTATATCCTTTGGGTGATATGAGTACAATACCGATTCCATCACCTTCCCTGCACACCGACCTGTTAAAAAACAACTGCCAAGGGGCTACAGATACTAAGTCTGCAGCAGTATCATACCCTGTTATAAAATCGGCCAGAACTTGTCCTTAACTGCTTTAGCCGATTCATAAGTCAGGTCGAACTCTATTAAGGCATAAGCTCATTTACCAAGTCGACCTCGTAAAATTGGAGCCGATAACATATATTTTATAACATCGGTTTTACAAACCACCTTACAAGCCGATGCTAAAATATAATGTCTTAACTTTGTACATGAGAAATATAAAGATAAGCATAATTTCTCAATGAAAGAGTACCTGACTTCAGTATCAAGTAGGCGTCAGCTTAAATAAAAGATAACCCTTTCCTTACCATCGACTTCCTGTGCTAAAACAGCTCCGATAGTTTCCTCCTCGGCCAATATATACAACTTGAAAGGAATCCCTTTTCGTGGTGCAGCTAGAACCGGAGGATTAACTAAATATTCCTTACCATCATCAAAAGCCTTTTGCTGATCAATTCCCCATATGAATTCTTGATTATCCTTTAATTTCAACAGTGGGGTAAAAGCGTGAATCCGACCGGAAAGATTTGAGATAAATCTTCGAAGATAGTTAATCTTGCCGATCAGCTTTTGTAATTCGTTTTTACATGTCGGTGGCTCTGTTTCGACTATAGCTTTCACTCTTGCTTGATTAACTTCAATACCTCTTTCAGGTACCATAAATCCCAAAAATTAACCAGCCGACACGCCAAACGCACATTTGAAAGGATTCATCTTCAAGCCATGCGATCTTATGTTCTGGAAAACCTTTTCTAAATCGGCCAAATGTTGTAACTCATATGTAGATTTTACTATGACATCATCAATGTATATTTCGACAATATGACCGATCAAGTCATGAAAAATCAGATTCATGGCTCGCTGGTAAGTTGCCCCAGCATTTTTCAAACCGAAAGTCATAACCGTCCACTCGAATAATCCTATCGCACCAGGACACCTGAAGGCGGTTTTTGGTATATCGGCTTCTGCCATGAATATCTGATTATATCCGGCATTTCCGTCTAAAAAACTTATGATTCTATTCCCTGATGCAGCATCGATAAGCATATTGGCTATCGGCATCAGGTATTCATCTTTTGGCGTGGCTTTATTTAAATCTCTAAAGTCGACACACACCCTAAGTTTTCCGTTTTTCTTCATGACCGGGACGATGTTGGAAACCCACTCCGCATATCGGCAAGGCCTAATAAATTTGCCTCCTACAATTGTTCTATTTCCTCCTTTATAATATTATACAGGGTAGGATTAAAATGTCTAGGATACTTTTTAAACGGCCGATATCCTGGTTTAATAGGCAACCGATGTTCTACCAACCGTCGGTTTAAACCAGGCATCTCATGATACTCCTAAGCAAAACAATCTTTATAATCTCTAAGAATTTTGATCAATCTTTTTTTGTATTTTACATCTAATTTTGCACTAATAAAAGTTGGTCTTTTTCTATCTCCGTTACCTATATCGACTTCTTCAAGCAGATCAGTAGATGTGAAGCCTTGGTCCAACTTTTCAATCTCTTGGAAATCTTCTATAGCCTCATAGCTATCTGTTGCTTGCCGATAGCCTTGTATTTTACCTTGTAAAGTTTTCATTGTTTTTCTTGTCCCCATCGGCGTGATACTTCATTTGTCCGATCAAACATGCCTGGCTTGACACTGATCGGCATAAGTCCCGACTTACTCACGCAGATGAAGTCACAATCATCTAGCGTTTTCCCTGATATGCATCCAGCCTCTTCATGTTGCCAATTCGCATCAGAACTGGCCATGGCGATATGAGCCGATATGTCGGTTGTGACAACCTCAACTTCCCCTCCGTTCCACTGAACAAGCGCTTGATGCATAGTCGATGGAATGCAGTAATTGGCGTGAATCCAATCTCGACCAAGCAGAACATTGTAATTTCCCTTAGCATCAATGACAAAAAATGCGGTCGGCAAAGTTTTGCTGCCAACAGTCAATTTTGTGACCATAACACCTTTGGCCTCCGTGGGATCGCCTGTGAAGTCGTTCAAAACCATATTAGTCTTGATTAGGTCTTCATCGGACTTACCCAATTTCTTGCATGTGGTGTATGGCATCAGATTAACTGTAGCTCCACCATCCACTAACATCATTGATATCGGCTTGCCATTTATATAGCCCTTCAAATACAATGGTTTTAGATGCCGATGATCATCTCTTGGTTTCTCAAAGATTGCATTTTGGACACCTGAACACGACTGAGCGAAAGTTTCTTTGGCCGACTCGGTCTTAATTTGAACTAGGCCGGTAATGTGAATACCATGTTGATATCCATTGGAGGTATGTCATCCCTAATCATAAGAGAATCCAGGTCATCGACTGACTCGAAATCTTCTTCAACCTGTTCTTTTTTCCTCCATCCCCTCTTGATAACTTTGATCGGCCGAAGTTCATTAAAAGTTTTGTCCCTCTGTTTTTCTGCATCGGCTTCTCTGATTTCTTGAGTCCTTAGCCTCTGCAACCGTCTACGCTGTGATCGACTAAGGCCGGGTGGACACCACCTGGGTTTAGGCTCCATTGGCTTACGTATTTTGCCAGCCAAATCTTCTCGATCGGAGTTAGATCCTTGTGTTTCAACCTGGTTCGGTGTTCGATTTGGTTCAGAGATTCTCTCATGAATAGGCCTTCTGTAACTTTTATTATGGTGATCTCGTATCGGCCCAGACACCCTATCTCTGGCCGATCGACTAGGCCAATTGTCTTGGGGATAATGCTCCATTGGGTATGTATACGAAGACGGCAATGTTACTCCCCTTTCCCAACAAAATTACCAAAAAGGACATCTCCTATGTGCTCTCTCTATGTTTTTAGTGTAATACAGATTGTCCGACTGACGAGTAGAATGTTGTGGCGATTATTCTTTCTCTCATACTTCTCCATCAACTGAGCAAACGTCAGTCTTGGCCTTCTCGCTGGCTGTCTTGATGCTGATTTTTCTGCCTTGTACCATTTACCCACCTGAGGATTTCCCTTCGGTTTAATGGTCCTTGAATTTTTTCCTTCATGGTCTGCTTCTATTTGCAACGAACCGATCGTAATCTTCAATATCTGACTGCCGTCTGAGGTTGACTGGATGTCAACTTGCCGATCCCTTTTTGTGTCATCATGCATCGGTTGTTTCCCTTTGCTTGAACATTGAACCATATTAATAGGGAATGGATCAGCATCTACTTGCATGGTCGGCTCATCAGCGAATTTTAACCGAACATCCTTGATAGCCGACTAGATCTGTTGACAGAAAATATTGCAATCATTAGTATTGTGAGAAAAAGAATGATGCCACTTGCAATACCTGCGTTTCTTGATCTCATCAGCCGATGGTATGATGTGTCCTTCGGGCAATCGTATTATTTTCTCTTGTAAAAACAAATCGAAAATACGATCACACTTGGAGACATCAAAAGCATATTTGACTTCCGACTTATTCCTAGTCAGCTTAAGCCAAGAACAGACTATGGATTTTTTAGACCCTTTTATCCATTCGGTTATGTTTATTTCCGCTTCATCATCTTCTGAAGAATCGCTCGGACAAAAGTCGACCATATTAACCTTGGCTTTATCTTTTTCTTTGTTGTTATTATTTTTAAACCTATCTTTAAACGCCCTATTATCCGGGAGTCGGCTTTCTTGAGCCGACACACGATGAAGTAGATGGCTTAGATCGGTGAACTCCTGCCCCCCAAACTTCTCTCTGAGTGGTGGAATTAACCCTTGGAAAGCTAAATCAGCCAGTTGGTTATCGGGTAACGCGACACTAAAACACCGGTTTCGTATCCCTCTGAATCTTTTAATATAATTAGCCACCGATTCTCCAAATTTCTGGCGAACAGAGCTTAAATCGGAGATCTTGAGCTCTAAGCTTCCTGAGAAAAAATATTCATGGAATCGGCTTTCCAAATCATTCCATAAATGAACCGAATTTGGAGGCAGACAAGTAAACCAAGTAAAACCTGCTCCTGATAATGACAATGGGAACAGTCTGATTTTCAACCCATCGGACTGAGCTGCTTCGCCGCATTGTGTGATAAAGCGTCTGATGTGCTCCAAGGTAGTAATCGAGTCATTACTAGAGAATTTTGCAAAATCTGGGACTTTGAAATTGTGGGGATAAGGCATGCGATCTATGTAATCAGGATACGGCTTTCTATAGCCGATAACCTTCCCTTTTGGCTGTATGCCGAATTGATCTATCAAAACAGCAGAGATTTGATCGGTCCAATTTGTATTATCGTCCACTGGGATATCGGATGCAGTACTCGTTGTTTGGACAGTCCCCCTTTGGGGGGTAGGGGGTTGAGACGAGGAAGCTGTTGTGCCCGGGAGCTAGAGTTGAAGGAGTTGAGTTGGTCTTGGTGTTGTTCTTGTCTGAGAGTTGAACCAAGAGTTGGGATTGTAGCAGAGAGAGTAGGCTCTTGATAATAATGGTCATAATTGGCATTCTGCCCCCCGAGTGCAAACTCGGGTTTCCAATTAGTTTGAGCCGATGGCAGGCGAGTGTACTGATCGTACCTATTGTTTCTAATTTGTGGTTCTGGTACTGGAACAAAAGGTTCTGAATAGGTTACTACCCTATGCGAACCTGGATTTCTAGGCAGGGTAGATTCATGACGCTGTGGGTATCTGTCAGGTTCAATCGGCTGTGAAACCGATTGTGGAAAAGCGTAAAACGGGGCTGACGGTGGCAGGTTTGCCGATGCATCTAATTTAGCAGCATTGGTGTAAGCCTGGTAATGGTTCACCCTACTTGATCGAGGATCTCTAGGCAATATAATAGTGGGTTGAGTAGGCGTCATGGTGGGGGGTGAGGTCATAGCTGATGGTTTAGGATTGACTAGTGTGCTCTGCTTGTTTTGTGCTATTGAAAAAATAGGGTAATTCGGCAGAGCTTGCAACGGGTCGAGCAGACTTCCGGACGAGGCCAACTCCTGGACGATGGTTTTGACGCTATTTGCTACATCGGCTTAAGCGTGGTGACAAGAGCCGATGACTGGTTTATTAGAGCATAGTGTACAGACTGATTAATCATAGCGATAGCTCGGCTTGAGCGGGCAGATATCAACTTACCGATCCTTCAGTGACGCCCGCATCCCCCAGCGCATTGACCGTCGGTAAAGCAGTCTTTTGAGTGACGCCACGTCGAGTTTTCTGATAACAGTTCAGCATCATCTCTTCAAGAGAGGTTTTCCGATGAAGACATTGTGGAATCGACTTCCCTGATTAAGACATTGTGTTGAGATCGGACGGTGGAATCGACTTCCCTGATGAAGACATTATGGTCCCACCGGGCGTGCCAAGAGTGTGTTGGCGTCAAAACCTTGAAGTAAGGTTTCTGACAACAGCACACCAGACGAACACCTGGTTCAGAGCGTGCCAGTCGATTTGACCTCGAATCGACAAGGTAAAAATATAAAATTTACTCAAAGCCGATCGTGAAGATCAATCGGCTTAGACTCAATCAGCTTTAAGCCGATTAAATCAAGATAAAAGGGTAAGTCTAATTAGCTGATTAAGGCTAATCAGAGGATAAAGGTAGATCGATTCTGAAGAAGGCGATGCGCAACAAAATCAGGACGAATCGAACCTGGGGCGTAATTTGAAGAAGATCAATAATCGGCGATGCGCAACTTTATTGATCAAGGTCGAATTACAAAGACTAAGGGCCTGTTTGGTTCATATACTAAGGTTGCCATGTTTAGCCATAGTTTTTTTGCCAAACTTGCCTAAGATTAGGTTATCAAAATTGAAGCTACACTTTGGCTAGGAAAATGAATTTTGCCACACTTTTTTGAGTCAATGACACGTGGGACCTTGATAGCAAGAAGAAATCTTGCCATAGATGTGGCTATGAATCAAACGGAGGTCTAACTCAGTCAAACTTGCCTAACTTGAGGCATGGCAAAATGTGACAAAGTTTGGCTATGAACCAAACATGCCCTAAATTACAAGAACTACTCCTAGTCGACAGGAAAAAGTAATGTAAATTGGTGTGTTTGATTGTGTTGGATTTTTTCGCAGCTCGCTCTAGCCCTTCTTTTATACCCGTCGGCCGATCGTGTCCTATTACAACACGTTACAAAACCTGATCCGTATCGGTCTTATTTCGGATAGCTTTCCCTCAAAGATCTTTGCCGTTGCCAAAATACCTTCAAATCTTCGCAAATCGTTTGTTAGCTACCGTATGTTGACTTTCTTGCCAATTTTAACCAAATTTGCCAAATTTTAGTGCAAACACTAACTTAGCAGTGTAAAAAGATTTGCGATTTCTAAGAGCAAGTACAATAATAAAACTAACTACTTTTTCCATCTCCCATCCATGTCATCTGGAGTAAGCACTAAAGCCAGCATGTACAATAGCTATCTCTAAAGGTTGGTCCTAGATGCCGTGCATTAACTATCTCTTCTCTCTTGTACATAACTAATCTATCTATACTCCCACGCAATGCTTACTACTAAATAAGGGGCTGTTGGGGGAGCTGTGCTTCAGCTTTGGGCCAAAAGCTCCCCCAAACAGCATGGCTACAAAACAGTTGGGAAGCTAAGCCACAGCAGAAGCACCCTCAAAAGCTGCAGCTACTGAGGAGGAGCTTTTCAGTTGTGACTTCGCTTGAACACCTCCTAACTCGCTCGCTCCGCCTTCTCGACCTTTGCCACCCCGCCTCGCCGCCTCTACGTCACTCCCCACTCGAACGCCGTTGTACTTCGCTATGTTGCTACCTTCTATTTCGGTTAGCCCTCAAAAGTTACAACTGCAGCAGCCAGTTTGCCAAAGAACATAACAAAAAAAACCACAGCCGCTAACTACAGCTGCTTTACAGCCCAACAAGACAAAGCTGCGGTGTACTTATTAAAAATAAGCTGAGGCGAGCTGTTTACCTGACGTGGCGTCCTGTATTCCTGTTCTTCCGCAACAGCCAACAAAAAAAGCACCTCTCTTTCGGACCGCTTTATTACTACTCCTCTCCTCCTCGGCCTCCCCATCCTGTCTCCGTCCCCCTCGCCGCCGCCGCCGCCTCCTCCTCCTCCTCCCACCGCCACCGCATGCTAATCCTCGGCAACAAACGACGGTGAGGACGTGCAGCCGCTCCGCCTATCTACGGCACGACCCCCCGCTCCACGCCCGCGCCCCTAGATAGGGTTTGCCTCTTGCAGCGCCCTGCCGTGCCAAGGCGGCGACCTAGTGTTGTTTGGAAGAAGCGGGGGCGGGTTCTGGGGCGCCTCTCCGTCGGATGGACGCCGATGAGGCCGCGGGGAACAGCCGGAGGATGGATCTGAACCTCTACCTCGGCCTCCCCCGCGCCCCGCGCCCGCGCCGCTCCGACCTCGGCTCCGACCTCGCCCTCAGCACCCCGATGCCCTCCTCGCCATCCTCCTCCGCCGCCTCCGTCGACGCCCCTCCGCCGCCGGAGCTCCCGCCCACCCCGTACTCCCCCTCTCGCGCTGACATTTCTCCTCCACCGCCGGAGGTGTACTCCTCGTACCACCCCGAGGACTCGCCTTCTCTGGACGCACACCTACCGTACGTGCCTCCTCCGGCGACGGTCATGCTCGAGCTACCGGATGACCTCGGGTTCAGCTTCCAGGCCCCGCCGCCGCTGATGCGGGCCAGCGAACTGCTGGGCTGGGAGGACCGGCCATCGTCGTCGACGGCCTCCTCCTCCTTCCTCCCTGACACTGCCGCACGGTACAGGAGGCTGCTCGAGCAGACTGGAAGCCGGTGGCTCCGCACGAGGCGGTTTAGGTCGGACATTCCGCCCGTCGGCTCTGAGGCTCACCCCGTAGGGCAGGACACAGCAGTGCCGGTGCCACAGCATGAGCCGACAAATGATACTGTTGAAACCAATAAGGTAATCGTCGACGGCGTCGAAGTAGGTGCCTCCGAGGAGGATTCGGAGGAGCGGGGCAAGAGTGCCGCCACATTTGAGTGTAACATATGTTTCGAGATGGCCAGTGAGCCGGTGGTCACTTCCTGTGGCCATCTCTTCTGCTGGCCTTGCTTGTACCAATGGCTTAATGTTTATTCCAACCACAAGGAATGCCCAGTATGCAAAGGCGAGGTTACGGAGGCGAATATTACTCCTATCTACGGGAGAGGGAATTCCTGTTTAGATGCAGAGAAGGCTGTGGAAGATGGGAAGCCACCAGGTCCTACAATCCCACCAAGGCCACATGGAAATCGGCTTGAAAGCTTCAGGCAGCAGTTCCATCACTTGCGACCAATCTCAAGAAGGCTCGGTGAGGCGCATGGGATAATGTCATCATGGAGGCGCCTTCTCGATCAACAGATTATGAATAGTGTGAGTAGATTTGAAGGGCCACCTGAATCAGCTGTGCAGGAAGTAACTGATACTGTTCAACACACTAGTCGCCTAGGTAGATTGGCCACAAGGATAAGAGCAAGACGGTTGCTGAGAGAAGCTGATAACCCTCCTGATGGTGGTCCCACTGCCCCTGATAGTGGTTTGCCTGGAAATAATGCATCAGATCTGTCCAGACATGGTTCGAACCCGCTTTTACCAGAAGGAATTGATTTGTTGCAACAACTTACCCTTATTGGCCTTGCAAACACGGAAAGATTGGCAACTGCCATGAGTGACCTCAGAAGGATAGCTACACCTAGCCAATTTGGAGCATCGGCTTCATCATCGAATCCTCCAAATCCCGAGCCAACAGCTGATGGAACTCATGTAGCTGCAGCACCTTCTACAGACCAAGCATCTAACTCAAGTACCATTGCAGTGATACAAGGAGACACTGGTATTTCAGAGAGCGCAGGAGAGCCTAGTAATTCAGGGTCTTCAAGATCCCTGAGAAGGAGGGGCAGGAGCAATGACTTGGGTTCTTTGGATGTGGATGGTGGGGGTCTCCAACGGAATAAGAGGCGAAGGATAAACTGAACCTTCTCGGTTGCGATGCTTTTTTAAACTCTCATGGTGTGCTGTGCTGAGTTGAGCTATCGCATTTCGTTTCTTTGGGTGATATCTGCTGTGTTATAATGTGATGTTGTTTCTTCTGTTCTATTTGTTTACTAGGTACCGCTGAAACGGTTGTTGGTTTAGTTCCTCTGTAGTCTTTACCTCTTTAATTTAAGATTGTTATTGCCATGTATGTGGAGGAAACTTAACGGTTGTTGTCGGATTTTTCCCTGTTCATAAACTGAACGCTTAAATGTGCATTCAACACAATGTCATTCTTGTCTCTATCAAATAATAGGCATTCACGTAAAGCTTATCATTTGTGGACTGCTGATGATCCAAAGGAGCCCCTTGAGCATAACAGCTGAGAGATAATATATAATTGAGTATATGAATATCCAGAAAATGGACTTCTGGACATTTGCCTTTGTTGCTTGAGAAGGTACATAGCCTGATCTTTTATGCACATTTATCCTCCAATAGAAGTAATTTCACTAACATATTTTTCATTATTGATTGCAAACTTCGTCCTCCCTATGAACTTATGTGATATATGCAATATTTCCATAGAGCAGAAGAGGATGTTACTGTTGTTAGCCTTCGTACTACGTCCTTTAATTTTAACCTTGATTAAACAGTGTGCTTTTTTTTTTGAGAATCAGTTAAACGGTATACTTCATTACTTTGTATGATAGAGGCACCAATCAACACCAACAAACTGGAAATTGATATAGAGTTTAACACAATTTCTTTGAAGTGTCATGTACTGGCCTTTGCAATATTGTTTTTAGGGAAGATATCGTGCACACACCATTTGATGCACATGTGCACAAACTTTTAGTTTGGGCATCAAATTAGCATAACAAAAATCCTGAAATTACTCTATTTATATATAAAAATTCCAAGTTCAAACTCATTCCACATTGAGAGTAACAAAAATAATAATTTTCTGACAAATGATAAATAAAAAACAAAAGGGAAAAAGAAAAAGACAAATGTTACTATTCATGGCAAACTCATCTTTTTTGTTTCTTCTAACATACTTTGAGTTTGAACTTTAAATTTTAAAGGGCGATACAACACACCATAGATTAAATTTTTGTTTTGGAATTTTATGTTGATTGGATGTACAAACAAAAAATCTGTGCACATATGCACCAAATGGTGTTTTTTCATTCTCTTGGTTCAAATTTTTGGTTTGAAATTGATTTCTTCCTGAGCAATTGGAATTTATTCAGAATTGAAGTATTTCTGAGTAATTGAAATGGCCTCAAATGACATCAGATTTATTCAGAATTTACTTGAAAGTTGTGCATTTTGAACTTACACGTAGCCTACAAGGATGGTGGGGTAAACAGAGAAGAGGAACAAAAAAAAAAAAAGGTAAAGTGACCGTGGCCTATATTGTATCGAACTCTTGTTCAGAGTTCAGACATCTTCAGATAGACACCCTAGATACGGCTTATGTCTCGGCCAAATAACAGCGTGGTCAGCCAATTGATAGCCACATAGAGCCTATTCCTCCAGCTAATAACACGAGTTAGGTACGCTGAGCGCCAGATGAACCAGCTCACAAATCCTGCAAGAGATAGCCCTCTCGACTCCTGACAATACATAAACAGCCTCAGTTGATTCCTGGGCAGTTAGTGAACTGTTAAAGTTTACAAGAATGAAACAGCAACCAACCTTGCTTTGCCTCAGATCAACTAGAGCTTTGTATCTTCCAACAGTTGCCATGCTACCTAGATGCTTATACACGAATGTTGGACCAAGATCAACGTCGATCTCAGAGTTTGCATGCCCTCCTCCAGCTTTCATGGCATGGTTGAGCAAGCGAGCGAGGTACTTGCCTTGTCGTTCAGCAACCTGTTCAAGAGTACAAGTGGAACAGAATATATATTACCAAAAGACATGCATTTCTTTCGAAAGAGAAGACAACTAGATCATAGAAATGCATAACCGATAATGTGTCTATTACTCATTTACTCTATTTGTAAAAAACATAAATTAGATTACAAACAGATGAGATTTATGTCATGGCTAAACATCCGTAGCTTGATGTATATACATCTGTTCAATTAATTTTTTGTGTTGCTATTCCAACAGTTCTCTCGCACTTCAGGAAACATTACAGAGAGCCCCAAATACCTTGAGGTTGTAGCTTGACAAATACTTTCTGATTCTTGGATTGCATTCAGATAGTTATGAAAATACCTGAGCTAATGCTGGGAGAACTTCCTTGCCTGTGCTTTCAAGAAAACCACTGCAATCACCAATAGCGAACACATCCCGAGCAGAGGGAACACGTAACCACTCATCAACACCGATCCTGCAAACAGCACAAAACCTATAAAAGATCCTAGGACGTAGACACACATGTTGCATCAGCATATTGGGCATGCCAAGAGAATTCATTTTCTTATCTAGTATAGAACGTTCTTATGCTGCGTTGCAACTTGCACATAGACAAAAATAATTATATGGTCATGCCAATCTATTATACCTTCCACCTGGTGACTTCGGAAATGGCAATGACTTAACAAATGGTGAAGCACCAACTCCAGTAGACCATACCAGCAAACCATAAGGAACCTCTTCTCCGTTGTCAAGGATTAATTTGTTGGGTTGTACATCCTTCACAATTCCTCGCACAAGCCTAACACCTGACTGGTGGGTGAACATACGAGGACAGATTATTTTCATATTTCAAATATGAGAAAGAATGATATGCGACCTATTAGTAATTTATTACAACCATATATGTTATGTGACTATCAGCATGCTATCTTTGGAAATCAACAGGTTTCAAAGTCTTGGTCCATGATGGCTAGAAAATGTAGGACCATAGGAAACTAGATACTGAACAAAGATTACTAACCTTAATTAGTTGCTTTGTAGCATATTGCCTTAGGCGAACATCAAAGGATGACAATATCTCATTTGCCTGAGATGACAAGGCAAAATAGCAGTTAAGTTCACTCAAATATTTTTCTCTAAAAAAATAGGCCAAATTAGAAAAGCAACAGCACAAACCTCAATCAGGGTTACATGGATATAATCTTTCACATGTGAATAACGCTGTTTAACATCTCTGATGATGAAATCACTAAGTTCACCACTAAATTCAACCCCTGTTGGACCACCTCCAACAACAACACAGTGCAATAGTCTGCGCTTTTCTTCCTCTGATATTCCTGTTTAACCAAACAGTGTTGCTCAATCAGCGATAATCAAGGAAATATAAGGTTTGAGCACACAAATTATCTTCTGAGAAACAAGTACGCCAGACATGAAATAGTTTTTTTTTTCTAAATTCTACTTGGTTAAAGAAAAAGGAACTAAAACAGTACTAAGCATGTGTAATTGCATCCACGTAAGCATGAATTATGTAAATAAAAATTCATTATGTAGAGACAAACAAAGTGTAAAATTAATAGTTGATGACGTTGTACCAGTGAAGGGTGATTAGCAAGGTAAGATATCTTAAGCATAAGTATTACAATATCTTGAGTTGCTCCATGTTACTGTTGGCATACCGGGTACATCAGACAGCATCAGATTAAGAAGAAGCTTTCTGCGAATCTCTTGAGCATGGTGAACTTCCCGAAGAAAGGTTGCATGTTCAGTAACACCACGTATCCCAAAAGTTGATGCCTCAGCTCCACATGCAAAGACTAACTTGTCATACGCAACCTTGAATTTCCACGTCTTCAAGGCATCTTTCTCACCTTCAGTAACTGTCTCGCAATCAATCTAAAGGCAAAAAGAGGCTGAATAAATGGATGCAAAAATTGTGGAAAAAAAACAATCATGTCGGTACAGGAAAAAATCCCTAATCCCTCAATGTAAATGTGAACTGATTAAATGAAGACTACAATCCAAATATCTCTTGGATGGCAAATATTTGTGAAGGATGCCTTTTTAGTGGGCAGAGGCGACTTGTCTTGCTAATAGAGCCGCTCAGCAGTGTTAAACATCAATCCATGCATCACCAAGGGAACTATCTAAGCTGCACATTGAATCTTCTATGAAACTGTTAACTGACTATTCGATCCAGCGAAGGTTGTGAAGTAAATTTAGGAAGCTATTCCCACATTACTCAACGATACAGCGTGAACTAGAGAAATGATACAGAAGTCTTACGTGCATACTGTGAATATGTAAACATACAAAACTCAACGAGTGATGATTATATATAAACAGGTTTGCACTGTTCTGGCTAAGTTCCCCATATTTATGCAAACAGTTTTGGCTCAAGGGGGGGAAATTTTCGAAGGCTCATACAGTACAGAAAAAGATCCGCATAAGTCCTAAACGAGTCAGAAGTGTTAATGAACTTTCTCCTTCCATGTGGAGAAAGGCAGCACACCAGCCAAGATTCCTTCTTTTCCTCCATCCAACTGACCCGACACATCCAAATCACTCATCTACTCAAAAAGTTTAAAAGTAATTATGCACAAGACTAGCGCAATTGCACAATGAACATTCCTCCAACAATCTTGGGGACACGCATCTGTAAAAGCGACGCCATTTGGCAAGGTGTCACCAACCCAAAAATCTGGGGGGTCTGACCGTGTGGGCTTCGGGGTCGACGGCGGTGCAGCGGGCGAGGAGGAAGTAGGATCCAGGGGACTTGGACACGGCAGGCTGTATGCGCGCGAGCGGCTCAGCGACGGAGCGGAACTCGAGCGTGCCGACGCAGGTGGAGGCGAGCAGCGGCGTGAACACCATGTGGTTGCGCGGGGAGACGCAGACAACCTCGTACCCGCTCGTGTCGAGGTCCTTCATGAGACGCGACCCCGCCCACCCCGTCCCCAGCACCACCACCCGCGCTTTCTCCCCCTTCGCCGTCGGCCCCAGCCCCGCGAACCCCCTTCCCATCGCATCCCCCGCGCCCGCCGCCGCGGACGCGGTAGAGAACGGCGAGTAAGGGTGGTGGTAGAAGGCGCTCGCGCCGCAGCGGCGCGAGAGCGAGCGGAGCAGGGAGGAGGCGGCCATGGCGCGCGAGACGAGATGCGATGGGAAGCGAGCCGAGTAGTGAGGCGAGTTAACGAGGGCGGTTTGGTGGGGATCCGGAGGGCGTGGAGAGCGCTGACCGTCAGATCGCTTCTGGACGGTCCCAATCGGTCAACGGGAGGGTGACCCTTCTAGGTCTGGTCGACCCGGACACCCGGAGGCCGGAGCCGGAGCGGGAGGCCTCGTTTCGTCGTTGCGTTTGCGGTGGGGAAGAAATGGGCCTAAAATCACGGCGTTTTTCTCAACGCCACGCGTCGAGAACCCCATCCAGTGCCGTGCTCCCCCTCTCGGCCGCCACACGACTCAGCCCCACCCCGCAGAACCCTCCCTGGACCGCGCCCACCAACGCCGCACTCGCTTCCCCGCCTCTCCCTGGCCCACCTCCGCGTGCACACCATACGCCTGTGCCACGGTTCCACCCACACAACAACCCCCCTCCTCCCCCCCTTTTCCTCTCTCATCGCGGTCTGCCGGTCTCTCCGTCAATCCCTAATTCGCCTGGCCCAGCCGCACCATGGCCGCCTCCGCCTCCCTCTTCTCCCCCTGCGCCCTCACCTCCAAGCTCGGGGTAGGGTACCCGTCCTATGGCGCCCGCCACCGCGTGAACGCGCGCCGTGGCCGCCTCTCGGTGGTGGCAGTGCAAACGGGCCCGCAGAAGCCGTCGCCGTCCCAGGCGGGGGACGAGTCGGACGCGCTACAGAACCTGCTGAAGCGGGAGTACAAGTATGGGTTCGTCTCCGACTTCGAGTCCTTCTCCATCCCCAAGGGCCTCTCGGAGGCCACCATCCGCCGAATCTCGGAGCTCAAGGCGGAGCCAGCGTGGATGCTGGACTTCCGCCTCGCTGCCTACCGCCGCTTCCTGACCATGGCGGAGCCCACATGGAGCGACAACGAGTACTCGCCGGTGGACCTCCAGTCCATCTGCTACTACTCCGCGCCCAAGACCAAGCCCAAGCTCAACAGCCTCGACGAGGTCGACCCGGAGCTGCTCAGAACCTTCGACCGCCTCGGCATCCCGCTCAGCGAGCAGAAGCGCCTTTCCAACGTCGCCGTCGACGCCGTCATCGACTCCACCTCCATAGCCACCACCCACCGGGAGGCGCTCATGGCCAAGGGCGTCATCTTTTGCTCCATCTCTGAGGCCATTCGCGAGTACCCAGACCTTGTCAGGCGCTATCTCGGCAGCATCGTGCCGCCCGGCGACAACTACTATGCTGCGCTCAATTCGGCGGTGTTCAGTGACGGGTCGTTCTGCTACGTGCCCAAGGATACGGTTTGCCCCATGGAGATATCGACCTACTTCAGGATCAACGACAAGGAGACTGGGCAGTTTGAGAGGACTCTAATTGTGGCCGATGAGAGGAGCACGGTTAGCTATTTGGAAGGGTGTACTGCTCCAGCATATGACTCTAACCAGCTCCATGCGGCGGTGGTGGAGCTTGTGTGCGAGGAGGGAGCGCAGATTAAGTATTCCACA
The DNA here is from genome assembly GCA_036346275.1 of Otatea glauca. Classification (NCBI taxonomy): domain Eukaryota; kingdom Viridiplantae; phylum Streptophyta; class Magnoliopsida; order Poales; family Poaceae; genus Otatea; species Otatea glauca. Next base: position 75,522,116 of record CM070711.1, read on the forward strand.
GTGCAGAATTGGTACTCCGGTGATGAGGAGGGGAAAGGGGGAATTTACAATTTTGTGACTAAGAGGGGCCGGTGCAAGGGGCGGGGCTCGAAGATCTCATGGACACAGGTTGAGACGGGGTCGGCAATCACATGGAAGTACCCAAGCGTGGAGCTTGTTGGGGATGACACTGTTGGTGAGTTCTACTCGGTTGCGCTGACAAAGGATTGCCAGCAGGCAGACACGGGAACTAAAATGATACACAAGGGTAAGAATTCGCGAAGCCGGATTATATCCAAGGGCATCTCAGCAGGGAAGTCGAGGAATTGCTACCGTGGGCTAGTCCAGATGAATGCAGGTGCAGAGAATGCTTATAATTCTTCGCAGTGTGATTCAATGCTGATTGGGGATAATGCTGCTGCCAATACCTATCCTACCATTCAGGTAAGGCAAGCTGTTAGTCCTCTATGCTCTATACTTAAAATTTTTAGACAGTTACTGCTCTTGCAAAAGCCACCGAGCATATGTAGACTAGGGACCATGTAACACCTATACATGTAGATGGTACAAATTTGAGACATTCTGCGCGCTAAAGCGTGATGGGATTTAAGTGGCTTTGATAATTTGGTAAGTTTTGAGGGTACCATTAATCTCCTTAAGTCTTTAATTACCACTTTTATCATTATCTCCATTCAAGTTCTATTGACATGCAAGGTAGATGCTGGTGTCCTGCTTTTGAATTAAGCTTCTATACACACTAAGACCCTAAAAGTATTGAACTATTCGTATAATCTAACTTATCTAACCTTATAAAATCTCCTGCCATACATTACTAAAAGCACATCTAGAAGTTCTCATGATAATAAGGAAAGCAAATAGAAAAATCAGGTTAAAATTCTTGCATTGTCTGAGAGATTATGACTCCATATAATCAGGACAGCTTTAGTTTAGTCCAATGCTGTACATTTCATAATATTCATGAAAGTTCAATCTTTTTTGGGGGTATATACAATGCATTTGTTGAATTCTCTTGCATTTTTTAAAGCAGAGATGCATCTGCTTTCAGAATCTTATATACACATCCATGCTAAATGTACCATTGTAGCTCTTTAATGTTTAATATAATGCATTCCTCACTTTACACTACTTTACTGTGTTTTCTGCTTATTTATACATTTAAAATGCTTCCTTCTACCTCTAGGTTACTCAATTAGTTTCGGTAGTTAATATTGATGCTTCTTGTACTGCCCTGAACAATAGGTTGGTTATGCCTGGATGGTCTCTTACCTCTAGCCACATGAGTGCATTTTCCTGTGCATGTGCATCCTTATGCTAACATTATCTGCACTTGCATAGGCTGCATGTTATTGGGTTCAGAACTCACATGCGTAGCCAGTGTGACTCCAGTACTATATTTACATCGCAAAAATGAATTCTGCATGTTAAAAAAATTCTTAGAGATAGTTCCATTTTGTTCACTCTATTCTTTGCACAGTAGTCTGTTTTTTAGGCACCAGGGGTTGTGTTTTTAAGAGACTTCCTTGACCAATTCGCTACCCTCATTTCAATAATAGTGTAGTAGGAAACATTTGCATTGCATTTTGATCCAACCTGCATGATAACAGGTGGGCTGCACTTCTGCCCGTGTTGAGCATGAAGCAAGCACATCCAAAATTGGAGAGGATCAGCTGTTTTATTTCCAGCAAAGAGGCATAGATCACGAAAAGGCTGTTGCAGCGATGATTGGTGGATTCTGCAGAGCTGTTTTCGACCACCTTCCTTATGAGTTTGCGCAGGAGGTGGACGCACTTATGAACCTGAAGCTTGAGGGATCAGTTGGTTAACTTGTTGGCTGTACACGTCTCCATGCAATATCGGACGACAATTATTTAGAAAATCCATGTGTATAGCAGTATGAGAAGAACAAATTGCCTGATAAATGGATGTTTCCTAGCTTGTCTACCGCTGGTGGTGTCAACGACAACAAAGAGAACTGTGTTGCTTCTCTTCTCTTTGTCCATTTTTGTTTCTGTTTCTTCTGTTGTAACGAATGCATATACAAGAAAAGGAATTGCCGTGTTTACTTATCTGCATTGTATTTATGTATATGCTCCACCTGAACCATATCATGCATGATTTCTGATGGGAAAATTTTGTTTTGAGATGGTCAATAGGGCAAATGTTTGGTTCGAGGATGGAGATGATGGATCCAATATTTGTTTGACTCTATTTCTTATCTTTTATCGGTATTGTGCTTATGACGAATGACGTGATGAAATTAGAACCAAACAAAATGACCACGAATTTTTTTGTTTTTTTGCTGGGAGGAATTCATGGATCTTAGGATCGATCCATTTTTCAACTAAACAGTCCATATGGCAAGAGGGACAATGAACAGAACTTGTTCTGAATGAGGCCAGATATATCTGCAGCCTTCAGTATAGGAAATAAACATTTTAGCCGGTTGATTTTTATTTGCAAATACTTGACGTTATGCTTTTTCGAGGTGTCATTCCCCACCAAATATCCTGTTGATTGGTACTGGTGATAGAAAGATGGACATATAGTTAATAACGATTAACTATGCCAAAAATTGAAGTATTGCCTCTTTAAGTTTTTCTTATTCTACGTGCGTAAAGCTAAATCAAGTAATTTGGACCAGAAGATTATCATGTAAATAAGTAACTGCACGAGCCAAACACGTAGCCTATCCGCATCTCCAATTCACTAGCCTCCTTTTCCTTTCCTTCCCTCCTCCAAACAATCAATTGCAGCCGCGCAATCAACGCATATATGCATTGGCTCGACGGAGCGCGCGTTCGAGGAGAAGCCCGTCCCGGTCGCCGGTGCGCGACGTGGTGGCGAGCCTGCTGCAGGGCGTGGCCCTGAGCGCCGTGATGATGAACCTGTGTTCACGTCGGGGATCATCCCGTCGCTCAACATCTCCGCCGGCCTGCTCGATCGGCTTCTACCTCCTCAAGGCGCGGACGCGCCTGCTCGACCAGCTCGGCGCGTCGGACCGCCCCTTCACCCGCCAGGAGAACGCCGTCGTACAGACCTGCGTCGTCGCCTGCGCCAGCATGACATACAGCGGTACGCATGCGACGCGGCGCGACGTACATTTCTCCATTTTGCGTGTGTTTTGCCATTTTACGGTCGGCACCGTCCTACTAACTGATGGGATGTACGTGTTGTTAGGAGGGTTCGGGTCGTATTTGCTGGGCATGGACCGGAGAACGGCCGAGAAGACCAGCACCGGGAACGCCGCCGGCGCGAACGTCAGCGAGCCGACGCTTGGTCGGATGATGGCCTACTTCTTCCTCTTAAGGTTGGTCAGCCTTGTCGCCATTGTCCCTAAACTTCCTTAGGTCTGGAGGTGAAATAAAAGTGAGCTTCCTTAGGTCTAGGAGGTGGAATAGAAGTGAGCTGAAATTATTTTTTAATTGCGCTAACCAGGTTTTAAACTCCAGACATCTTGGCTCTGGTATTATATTGAATTGCATACACTAGTCAGTTCATCCAAAAGTTTAAGCCGATGAGAAAAGGTGAACAATTTATTTATATTTCAACAGTTCCTATGAGAAAAGTATGCCGAACGATTATCAAAGATTAAAAAAGAAAGACTTCTTTTTTTCAGTGATAGAATGAATTGCACCACCAAACTGTATCTCTGTTTTTACCGGCCAATATGTAGACAACTAGAAATTTATGTGCTGCGTGCCACGCCGCGGGCGCTGCTTTCCACGCGAGAAAATCGATAAAACGCGCGACTGACGCTCCACACACGAGTAAATCGAGAAAACGCGCGAAAATGATCAAAAAATAAGACTTTGCTTTTCGCAAAAGGGTTTAAACGTAATGCTCGAAAACCGGAAAAAGGACATAAATGCGATGCATATTTTTATTTTAAAAAAGAAGCGGGTTTTTTTTCTTACAAAAAGGACCTAAACGTAATTTCAATTTTTCTGAAAAGGACACAAGCGCTACTCTTAAAAACGCTAAAAGGGCATGGACGTAATATGTAATCTTTTTTCGAAAAAAAGGATCAAATCGTAATTTTTTTCCAAAAAGGACCTATCCGTAAAAAAATTGAAAAGGACCCGGATGCGAAATTTTTTTCGCTGCTCGAGCTCATGAAGCCGAGCGGCCCTCCTACTCAAAACGCCTGGAGGTGGCAATTCTTCAATCTTTAGGATAGGTACTAGCAACTTGGACGCGGCGTGCCACGCCGCGGGCGCCGCTCTCCACACGAGAAAGTTGAGTTTTTTTTTCGGGAAAAAGGCTTAAACGTAATGGTAAAAAAACGAAAAAAAAATGTATGTTTTTTTCGGGAAGAAGGATCCGTACGGTTTTTTCCCGCCGGAGAAGGATCTAAACGTAATTTTGATTCTGTGGAAAAGGACCCTAGCGCAAGCATTAAAAACGCATAAAGGACCAATGTGTGATATATATATATTTTTTTGAAAAAACGACCTATCCGTAACGTAAAAGGACCTAGACGTAATTTTTTTTGTGTGGAAAAGGACCCGAGCGCAAGCCTCAAAAACGCATAAAGGGCCAAAGCGTAATATATATTTTTTTGGAAGAAGGACCTATTTGTAATTTTTTTTACAGACAAGGACCCGATTGTAATTTTGTTTTCTAAAAAAGGACCTATCTGTAAATAAAAAAGGACCCATTCGTGAATATTTTCTCGGCTCGGCTCGAGCCGAGCCGCGAGCCGAGCCGGCTCCGGAGACACGTGGGCATGCTGGCCTTCCAGGGACTCTTCAAACTATAGTAGGGTTATAATGATGGTCATCGGCCACCGGTTGACATTTCCAAGCGGCTCGGCTACGACTCTCCTCATCAACAGCCTCAATACCCCGCAAAGAGCCCGGCAGGCAAAGTAAGCTCATGGTCCGATCGCTAGGTAGCCGATGGTCGTTGTGATTTGTGAATGCGATGAACGCTTATTACAAGGTTGCAGAGCTCCATTTCCTCCATCTCAAGAGGAGGTTCAGGACAGCGAGGGGAAAGTGGAGGATGAGGACGACGAGCTTGTGCCGGCGCTTTTGCGGTTCAGGCAGCTGAGGATGCGTTGTGAGCTCAATAGTGGGTGTGTCGTTGCTGGTGTCGTGCGTCCGTGGTTGGCTCGACGTCGAACCCATTTGCTTTGGGTAAGAGTGGTTTCTGTGGCAGCGATATGCTCGTGGTCGTCTCGGTAGTGCTTTGGTTTTGGTCGCCTCAGTAGAAGGTCGTCTCAGTAGAGGGTCGTCGCGTCTATGTTTCGTGGTCTCTGTGGTATTTTCAGTGTGTGCTGAGGGAGTTTTCAGGTTTGGAGCTCTCTATCCGTTGCTGTTATTCTCCTGGTTAGGGATGGTTGTCGGTTTTTTCTCTGTAATTCCTCTTCGAAGGTTACTGTTGCTGTTTTTCTCCTACTGAAATGAATGACAGAGATACTGTCTTTAGTTTTTTTTAAAAAACTCTGATGTGCCTCCGTTTCTGATCACAGGAGGCAAGTTTCGCTCGTTCTCCGGTCGTGCCTGGGAAGCTTGTTCTGGTCTGTATTCCAGTGGTTCTACACCGGAGGGCTGAACTGCGGCTGCACTTCCTTCCCGACGTTCGGACTCGACGCGTTTCATCAAGGGTACGACACAAACAGAATCAAAGACACCTGAGTCTCACACATTGCATTGATGCAAGTTTCATTCGAACTGATCGACCGACGGAATTCGGAGGAAGAGCTGAACTAAGATTAGTGGCATGGCATGACAGCAACAAAAAAAAGCTCTGGGGCACTTACAGTGAGAATGGCTCCTGTACGTTTATCTGATGCTTGCAGTTTCTACATTAATTTGAAAGGAACTTACGTCGGCGTCCGGATGATCAGCCCTTATCTGATAAACATCTCGATGCTCGCTGGGTCCATCATCTCTGGGGGATCATGCGGCCGTACATAAGGCAACAACCGGACTACGAGAACCATGCAACAACTTTGTTATGTTATCGATGATGAATTGATGATCATATACATACATCAACGATTGGTCGAATTCACCTTGTGATCGAACAGGTACTTGGCGCCATAGCCATGATTCTTGGCGATGGCATCTTCCAGCTCGTCGCGATCTCGCTGAGGACCATGCACACCATGCGCCGCCACAAAAATGGCGGCGGAGACGATCAGGTCCTTCTCCGACGTCGACGCCAGGTCCTCAGCTTCGACGACCGACGCAGGACGCAGGTGTTCCTAAGGGAGCACATCCCCAGCACCTTCGCCGTCGGCGGCAACGCCCTCCTGGCGACCTTCTCCACCGTCGCCATCCCGCACATCTACGGCCAGGTGCGGTGCTACCACGTCGCGACCGCGTACGTGTTCGCGCCCCTCCTGGCCTACTGCAACGCCTACGGCACGGGCGTCGCCGAGACCAACTTCTCGGCGCAGTACAACAAGCTGGTGATCCTGCTGTTCGCGTCGTGGATCGGCGTGAAGAACGGCTGGGTCGTGGGGAGCCTGGTCATCTGCGGCATCGTGTCGTCCATCGTCTCCACCGCCTCCGACTTCATGTCGGACTTCAAGACGGGGTAGGTACCTCACGCTCACCTCCCCGCGCGCCACGTTCGTCAGCCAGGTGATCGGCAGCGTAGTCAACCCGGTCGTTTTCACCGTCTTCCACCACTTATACGAGATGAACCCCAAGAAGACCTACCAGGCGCCGCTGCCCAAGATCTACCGCGCCATCGCCGTGCTCGGCGCGGGCGACCTCGAGCTGCCCAAGTGGTGGAAGACGGTATCAGCATCGGCATCAGCATCGCCTTCTTCGCGCTGGCGCTGGCCGTCTGCACGCTCCGGGAGGTGGCCGCGCACGTCAAGTGGCGCGCGCAGCAGTACATCCCGAGCGTCACCGGCATGGCCGTGTGGTTCCCTGCTGGTTCCGGCCGTGTGAATCGACGTGTGCGTGGGGAGCCTGATACTGTTCCTGTGGAACAGGAGGGGCAAGGAGAGCGCGCTGGTGCTGGCGTCCGGGCTCTTCTCCATCCCGTACGCGCTGCTCGCGAGGTGCGACGTGTCGCCGCCCATCTGCATAAGGTTCCTGGGTCGACAAGAAAACCAAAAGCTGGATGCTTTCCTGTCGAGTGGAGTTGCACATTCCTGATGAACAAAAGGGCTTCTTTTTTTTAATCTGCAACACGTTCGTTTCCAGGGGCAAATCCACTTTGAATTTGACCCGTAAATTCTGTCCTGTCGTCAGGACTTAGTGATAGCAAGTAAGTTCCATGTAGAGTGAAATGGATGTCATGATTATTTTAGCAGTTCGAAATTTATATCCAAGGTGTCAGATTTCCACAGTGAGCTTTGGAGTACAATCAAAAGCTAACATTAGATGGGAAACAAATCAAAATGAGACAAATAAGGCTACCTGTTAATGATGGTGATTCAGGGTATCAAGGCAGGAATGCATATATTGGATGGTGTGGGATTCGAGCCATCAAATAATTACCATGGTGAGTTGTGCAGTTGTCTTTTCTCATCGAGCTGCGCAGATTTCTGTTCTCACCCAACCCACAAACGCAAAATGAGTTCGTAGGGCAGATCAGTATCGATTAAAAATGGTTCAGAAAATAAAGCATGCGTCCGGTCAAAAAAAAAGGTACAGGATTCCCATGGTGCAAAACTTTTACCAACATGTTTTATTCTATCGACCATCACAAGTCACAGCACCGGGGTATGAGTGATGATATCAACTGATCCAATGAGGCACAGGGCAATACTGATAAACAGTAAACTCTTCCAGAAGAGGTGTCTACCACCAGTAACAAACAGTATGAGATATGCTTTTATGCTTTTTTTTTTGACAGTTACACAAATATTAAAGCATTAATGAAGGTTAGATGGTGATTACTTACCCCTTCGTTTGCTTTAAAATTTGTATAACTTGTATTAAGAGGGAAAGCATTGAAGCACTGCTCCAAACAGTATGTTTTCTCTTCCAGTTCTCACGCTTAAGAATGATTAACTGGTCTCCTACTTGTTAAACAGCTGATTCAACGAGAAAGTTAAAATGGTTCACTGCAATCAGACAAAACATTCTTCAAGGGGCAAGATCTACAAGGGTGAAGAGAAGCTGAACTGAATTCCAGTCTTTCCACGATCATGCTCAAATTTCTTCAAAATATAACAGTAATTTATCTGTAAAAAAAGAAAGACCAGGAGAATGGATTAGTCACCAAAGAAACATCTACAATCTTTTGTATAGTGAAAATTTGACAATATCTCGAAATATACCTCCACTCGGAAAAGTTTAGTTGGCAAGATAATGCCAACACCAGCAGAGCTCCTGAATGTGCGCCGAAACTCGGAAAATGAGAAGTTCTTATACTCGCACTCAGACAACTTGGCAAGATTTCCAGCAGTAAGAAACGCATGACCATGTATTCCAGCATCTCTGAGGAACTTGAGGGGCAAATCAAAGGACAGATCAGCAAATGCAGAGACAGCAAGATCACCACCTAAGTAATCTCTCCCTGGGGAGACAGTAGAGTCATCTGTAACAGATTCATTTGGAACAAATCTCCGTGGTTCTGTTGGGCCAACTCCTCTTGTTTTGAAACCCAACAGAGATGATAGCCCACCAAGGCTGCATACTGGAGAAGAATGACCTCCAAGGTAAAATCTATCAGGTACATGTGAAGATAATTCCATGAATCCTCTGCCCAACGGTAGAATCACCCCTGCTGATATGCCAACATTGAGGGCAGTATTGTAAAAGCCGAATGGAACAGCGCCACGAACATCAAACTCCTGCACCAAAGAAAAAAAGATGCTCAATGAGAATATTTTAACAAAGTATACTTCTATCTCGAAATTGATTGAGGAACTCCATACTTATATAATAAATAATGCACTCAAAACAGAGCTACAAAGACTCTAGTTCGTAGTTAAGTATATGCATCTGTCAGGATATCACTAGCAATTACTAATCTCTTCTATTTTTTAGAAGAGAGCAATGAATAATCTCATGGGCAAGTGGGTCACCCATATGTTAAATAGAACAAGGTGATGGGGTGTTCTGAGTTTTGGGTATTCACCAGTCATGTGGAAAAAAAAAACAAAAGAAGCCCCCTACGTGCAAAGCTTGAGATGTCCATATTGTGCAGTGTTTACACAATGTCCTCTCTGTCTGGCCAAAATCATCCATTGGCAAATTTATCACTAAACACTACCAAATATGTAGGGAATAATATGTGATTGTCTTACTCTCCAAATTAAAACAAATCTTGCCACAAGATACTATGTCACATCAAGTGAGATCCAAATATCTTCAAGCAAATGGAGATGCCAAAAAAATCTCAAAATTTTGCAATTACTACATATTAACGACAGATAAGTCATTTAAAGCAATTTACCAAACCATGGAGGTACTGCAAAGCAAAATCAGTAATTACCTAATTGGCACTAGTTAGAATGTATGATATATTGATATGTTTGTGGCAGTCTGGCTTATGGGTGTTACATATGTAACATACCCAACGCCTCCTGATAACATCATTGGATAGTTGAATTATCAAAAACCTCCCGTCTCTGTACTGGATCAAATGTAATAATTTCTCAGTGTACGTAAAAGAAATAGCAGAAGGTAATCAGTAGCTAAAACTGACAAACTTCATCCGAAGCGCAAATAGTTAGTACAGCCATCCAAGTCTTGACTCTGAGGCCTTGTTGGGCAACTTCAACTTTATTTTACTGCATTTCTCAAACTGACATGACAAAAAACATTTTTCATCCCAAAAGTTCTATAACCATATCATAGGTTAATTTGACCTATTCGTTATCAAGGTATAGAAAGTGGGAGGTGGGAACATATTAGAATTTATAGATAACTGCAAACAGTGTGGTTTCAGATGGTTTGGTGATGTCCTCTATTGGGATGTGGTGTTGTAAGTGCAAGGACAAATTTGGCAGTATCTTATGTCTTCACGGCCATATTCATTAGCAGAAAATGGTCTTGAGATCAGAATGGAAAATTCTTTTAAACAGTTAACTGTCAAGGTATAACATGTTTATTCAAATCCATTGTAAGAATAAAAATACAGTTCATATCAATGTAATTTTGATTTTTTTTTCTCATCCTTGCTGTTATTTCTCCCTGACCATTGTCCAAAAAAGATCAATTCAGAACGATGCGAGTTTTGGTAATATAACCAATTGCATTTCTATATTTTCTGCTGAACAGAACTTATTAAGAGAAAAGATGTCCACTCTTATTAAATCCTGGACCCGTCACTCTTGTACACTACCCACTCCATATGCTTTTTACAGACAAGTACTTATTCAATGTACTAACAATCTCCATCAAACACTCGAATTCTTCGCTCTAACAGTGCAGTGACCAAATAGTAATACAAGTACAAAAGTATGAAGCCTGTTCCTGAAGACTGGAGTGATGCCTTACTTCACAGGTAACTCACTCACAACATTATAGCTAATTTACCAGACTAAGTGGAAATTAGTATATATTCATCAAACTAGAAAGCAAGGATGCAACAAAGATAAGTAGGCATAAACTTTGAATGAAAGATTTAAAAGAAGAAGCTGGCTGGGCAAGAACCTGGCGGAAGAATCTTAATCCTTTGCTGTCCCATAGACCACCAACTTGTGAAGTTGAGGCAAATGCGTATCCTTTTGTTGGCCTGAATTGTGAATCCCTTTGATCTATTTTATATGTATATCTTAATGCAGAAAGAATATTATGCCCTAACTGCCTTCTTATGGACTTTGATGCCATTTGTGAGGGATCAGTTAAGGTGCGCCATGTCAAATTATAAGACAAGTCATGATGCCTGGTTGAAAGAAAACCAAATGAAAGGCCAAGAAGACGCTCCTTGTATGACGAAAATTTTAGCCAATCTTGAGACAATAATGATGCCCGAACTGTCAAGGGTATTGGTATTGATTTAAATCTTGGTAGGGACATTCCAATGCCTATCTCTGATGACTGGTCCCACCCATATGCTCCTGAAGCATCCCAGATGTCACCATAACCAAACAGATTCTTCAATTTGAGTGATCCTTCGATTGACCACGATCTTGCCTGAAGATAAGCATCATGTATGGAAACATTTCAGATATTGAATGCGATTTCAATGCAAAGCATGTGTTAAAAAACCCTTTCAATGCATTCTTCTTGTCTCAGCTCCCTATATGGGGAAATTTAGTACCGAAATATGTCAACAAAGCGATAACTGAAGCTTCCACATAGTACCAAATCTAAATCATAGCATCGCTGGATTCTTAAAATTTTACATTCCTCACAACAATGCTTGTTCAATACATACTAACTAAAGAAACAACGAAATAAGTGCGTATTTGACAATAGTTCAAGAAGCTTGCAAATTTGCATTCGTATGCAAACAAGATAACAACAATAGTTGCCCAAAGCATCTAACTGTGCAAAGTTGTTCACCCAATTCTGACCAACCAATTAAACACGAAAATGGTCACTCAGCACAATGAACAACCAATTGAACAAAGCTGATATATCATTCACCTCCGGCTTGGAGAAGCAGCCGACGCTTCCAGTGATGGGGCTGGCCGCCTCGACGACTTCGATGATGACGTTAGTGGTGCCAGGCAGCCCGGGCGGGCCGGCGTCCAGGGTGATGGATATGGAGTCAAACACGTCGAGGCGGCGCAGCCGCGCGTTGGCAAGGCTGGCGACGCGCACAAGATCCTGCACGGTGCCGGCGGAGCGGAGCAGGTCGGCGACCTCCGCCTGGATGAGCGCGTCGCGGGTCTTGGAGTTACCCTTGATGATGACGTCGTGGACGCGGATGCTGACCGGATCGGCGGACAGGCGCCGGAACACGGCCTGCACCATCTCCCTCTCCGCCGCTCGTCCGTCCACCTCCTCTGCATCGTCCTCCTCGTACTCCTCGTCGAAGTCGCCCCCATTGACCGCGCCCTGGTCAGGGTGGTCGGGGGCCTTGCGGGCTTCCTCCGAGGGCTCGCGGGATCTAGGGTTCGGGGGTTGCTCGGCGGTGGAATCCGCATCCGCGGCGATCGCCATGGCTGGGGTTCGAGGCGAGGAGTTGGAATGGAATCTCGCAACTCGTAGCGAGGGTTTAGGAGCCTGTATTACTATTAGGCCCACCAGTTGCAGCTATTCGCCGGCCTCAACTACTGCAATACAAAATGGGCCTTGAACGGGAAGGCTTTCTTTGCACTGTCTCCACTTTAGGAGCCGTTAAGCCAGCCGCTCCCCAAAACTGGCTTCTGCGGTCCAGACTCCAGAGTTGGATTTCACAGGAGCCTGGCTCCAGATGCCTCCGATTGCGTTGGAAGGGAGAAGCGAGTAGGTGTGGCTTCACTGGCTCCAAAATGATTTTGGAAATACTAACTTTGTCCTTATAGGAGAGGAGGAAGATAAAATTAGAGGTAATTTGGTCAAGTTGGGAATTTTAGAAGCTAAAGCTGATACTTGGACAAAACACTCGTTTCTCTCTCTCTTTTAGAGCTAGTTTCCATTTGAAACTAGGCTTTAGCACAAAATATTAAATGGGGCTCCACCAAACGAGACCTTAGTACACTGGTCTTCCTCCAATCGAAATTGTTCTCTCGCATAAAGTAATATATATCCCAAGGATAACCAAATGCTTTTATAAAAACTATGTAACCTTGAATGATATAAGGCAAAGCCGTCCGATCAAATACAACACACGAGAAGTCAACCCATTTGGATAAAAGCCATCCACTTCTCCTTACCACACATCCACTCCTCCCACCTCCTCTCACTTGTCCACAGGGAGGGTATCAACTCCTTCTCTCACCTCCTCCACCTCTCACCAGCCCATCATGAAGGCATCAACTCTTTCTGCCACCTCCTTCACCTCTTATCACCAGCTCACGACAGGGGCATCCACTTCTTTTTTCACCTCCTCCACCTTCTCTCACCTACTCACGGTGAGGGCTTTCACTCCTACTCCCACCTTCTCCTCCATTTCCTTTGACCTACCCATGGTGAGGGCATCCACTCCTCCCATGCCAACGTCCTTGAGCTTGTTGCCGAATTTCCCGTCCTCGAGCCCGCCATTGTTTAGATGGAGGAAGAACTTAAGGCGCTAGTTGAGGTACCATGCATAGGTGCGAATGAAAGTGGAGTGGTCCTCATCGCGGAAGTCGAAGAGGTAGATGCCACGGCCATGGCATGGAGGAGCTCGTGATGGAAGGAGAGGTTGTTGTCGGCCAAGAGGCTGTGCACAAGCATGAGCAGCTTGAGTATGACAACATAGTTGCAGGTGCAGGAGAGTCCGTGGGAGCACCCCACCACGCGGCGACGACATGGATGCAGGATTCGGAGGTTCGGTAGAGGATCACCTAGATGTCATGCTCCTCGGTCGGCTCATTGGCTTGGTTGGTGAGTAGCGACGACGACAACACGTCCTCCGACGCCCTGGACAGGATCTCCTCGCCCGAGCCGATCGGCTCATTCGACCAGGTCACGTCGAAGCGCTTCGAGGACATCTTCGTCGGCCGCGCCACGAGCTTCGTCAAGGACTGGTCCCGCCACGCCCACGCAGCCTCGGATGGCGCTGTCGCCGCGTCATCCTCGGGCAGGCACCCGAAACACTAGCCGCGACTCGGCACAATCCTGCGGAGGAAGGGCAGCTCGGAAGGAAAAAATTGCCGGAGCACGACAGACGATTTCCGCGATCGAGGATGAGGTTATTTTTATAAATTTATTTGGAAAGGGATCATATTTGTAAAAAAAATATTTGAGATGGTCTAGAAAAGAAGAAGAGAAATTTTACATTGCACTATACAGATAGTATATAGTGGTAGTAAAAATTAAATCTAGCCGTTGATTTGTTAAAGTTATTTTTACTACTATACTAGTGAGGGTGTTTGGATTACAGGTATTTTATTGGAATGCTTTAGGATCTAGTTTAAATTTGAACTAAAAGCTCTCAAGGAATTACCACTCATCCAAACAGGATTTAAAGGACTCAAATAGAAGGCTTAAAAGAATAAATCAGTAATGCCTACGTACTTAGTAGCAGTACTTAACAGTCGCTCTTAATTATGGTATATATTTGTGACATGTAGTGGTCATTTGTCTTGTGGTGTCTATGTGCGAAAGTGTCTTTGTACGTATAGCTCCGCATTTCTTCTTCTCTTGTACCTAAACACTTGGTAGTGACCAGTAAGTAAAATCTCGGTGCGAAATTTATGGTCCAGCTTCCTCCTGGCCATTGGATTTCTGATTGAATGGTTCGTGGCTATAGATAGCATAGTCTCGTTTTCACTGAAGACAGATCGACGTGGATAATAGTAATACAGTACGAAATGCAATTCGGTGGAGTGTAATACTGGAAACGTGTAGAAGATTGTATCAAAGATAGTGGAGAAGATTATATTGATAAAAGGAATTCATATCACTACGTAGCAAGATAGTGCATTGGAAATGTGTAGGTTTGATTTCAAGGAAACAATGGGATGGAGATCCTGCCACTTAAGCAGTTGCACATGGACTATTAGATCAAAAAACGATCGTCTAAATCTTTCAAAAATATTGTTCAAAAATAACATATTCACTATAGCAGACACTGTATCAAGTTAGTAGTGACGCACTGTTCGACGATCCAGACCGTTCATTGGCTCGATCGGATGGCTCTAATGACCGGGGACTACTTAAGTTGCAGACCCGATAATGACTATAGGGAACCCTATTCGAAACAAATGTGTGGTTAACTAGTTATTTGGAGCAGTGATAATTGTTTATCAGGCTCTCGATCAAATCTGCTAAGAGCAGGCAACAACTGATATATAGTACAGGTGAGTGACCAGTGGACAATATAACGTCGGAATCGGTTCTAACGGTATAGCTCCGGTTGCCCTCCCCTCCTACCTCTCTATCTCCCTCCTCCCTCTTCCTCCTCCTTTCTTTTCCTCATCTTTGTTGTCCCACCTTCATCGTCGCTGCCATTGCGCTGGTCATAGTTCCTCCTCCACCGTCTCTGTCGCCCCTACATCCGATAGAGAGCTCGCCACACCGCTAGCTCCTCCTCCATTGTCATATATCCCACCTAACATAATATTCTCTCAACTCTCGCCTCGTTGTCCGTCCCTCCGCTGCCGTCCACTACCCTCCACCGCCGTCCATCACTCGCCACCGCTGCCCACCACTCCGGCCTCCCTCTACGACCAAGGGGCATGATGAACCCATCGGCGATGGCACCGCCATCCCATCGGCCATCAATGTGGGAGAGTGATGGAGAACGAGAACAAGCAAGCGAGTGAGAGAGAGTGGCACTGAGTGAGAGATTAGAAGTTGGGGACGGTATACTGTTTGAATGGCATAGGGGCAGCCGTGTAACTACTTTGCCACTGTGCATTATCTTTTCATGATTATAGTATACCGATCCGATCATCCATTCTTCATTGCTTCTTTGTAATATGGATAAAGTAATTATGAAGAGGTACTTATGAATCTAAAGCAGATGGTTTGAGATCAACCACAAAAATTTTAGTTAGTTGTTTGCATCACGTTTTCTTTAAAAATCTTACCCGCTTGACCTCGAGATATTTCAGCCTCCTATTTTCACTCTGGGCCTTACGACCTCCGTATTTAAGCTACAATCCACGCAACGGCGATCAAAAAATAAAATAACACATAACTTCTCCAAATAAGGAGACCCCAAGGACAACCTCGTTGCTGCATTCCTTGAATTCGTCTCCTTTAGTTGGTTCACATTCTCCTGTTTCTGCCATGGAGGCTTGGAGGAAGACTGCATTGTGTTCTCTACGTACTTCTTGTGTTGCTCATCGTCGCTTCCAGTGAGCATCCCAGTCTATCAGCGTTGCTGTCGTCAGGGTTCATGAAACCGAAACCGTGAAAACCGCAAAAATCGCTTGAAAACAGTCAGAAACCGAAGGGTTAAGAAATCAAAAAAATTGAAAAACATTCATTTTCAACGAAAAACTGCGGTTTTTCGCGGTTTACCGTAGTTTTTTGTGAAAACTAGCCGACCAATTGATTGTTCCTAAAAACGGTTTCTGAGCGGTTTTTTGCGAAAATGCGGTTTTTGAACGGTTTTCAACGCATAATTTTTTTTCAATTTTTTAAATTAGACCGATTTACCGAGCGGTTTTTAATCTCGAACCGACGCGGTACGGCCGAAAACCACAAAAATCGAGCGGTTTTCGAT
This sequence comes from Otatea glauca, assembly GCA_036346275.1. Taxonomy (NCBI): domain Eukaryota; kingdom Viridiplantae; phylum Streptophyta; class Magnoliopsida; order Poales; family Poaceae; genus Otatea; species Otatea glauca. The sequence continues at coordinate 75,538,283 of CM070711.1, forward strand.
GGTTTTATTAACCCTGGCTGCCGTAATGCCATGATGCGTGTTTGGCACTATGCATGGCAGAATGCTTGAACGGTACAAATTTTCTGCAAATTTTGATTCTGTACGAGCGAGGTGTTGCCAGTTCAGGTTGAAGACTGCTGGAACGTGGACAACATCCACTACCCGTCTGGACGCACACCTACAAGTGCAGGGAGACCTGCCAAGAGCACGGCAACGTCGACGGCCGCTGCAAGTGGGGCTTCCCTGTTGAAATTAATTCAGAATTAATTTAATAGAAGAAGTTAAAGAGGTGTTGAATTAAGCGTACGAGACTTTAGCCCTATATTAGTTAGCTAGGTAGAGATCAACTAACTTATAATGGAAGCTCATACATAGATTTTAGTATGAGTTGATGGCAAGACTAGAGATACACATGATTAATTATGTTAGGCTATATACATGCACGCACGCACGCACGCGTATATAGCGAAACGTAGGGAGACTTCCCTGTACGTGACCGATCTCTGCTTCCTCCGTGTTTACACTTGAAGCCTTGCACGGGAGACCGACGTGATCTTCGATCATCGCATTGCGTCACTCCTTCACAACTTCCCGGTCTTCATCAAGCTGTTGTGGCTGTGAGTGCTTAGAACTAAGTAATTCTTAGTTCAAGTGATTCTTTCTATTGTGATTAGATCTGATGAGAATACATGATGTTATAATAGTATTGTTTACATCCATGTATCTGTTGGGCTATCTATCATATGTAAACGTGCTTTTTTTACTACCATGTTTTGTAAATCTACTGATTGCTAGTAATTATGTTGTAGACGTAATGTTTAACTTCATATTTTTATTACGTATATATGAAATTAAATTAATGTTACGTCACGTTAATTTTCCAACATCCCCAACCTGTGGCCCGTCAGCGAAAACCTGCCTCCAAACTGCCATTCCTAGACAGATGATGGCTCATCAGCTCATCAGCTGAACGGAAGGTTGCAACTTGCGGCGTCGCAACAAGTTACAGCTATCCGGAGTTCCGGACTAGTACTTTTTGTTACTGCAATGTCATCGTTACCTGTGGCGATCACAGGCACAAAACAGGCAGTACGTAGGACTGGGAAGGGTGTTAGAAGAGCCTAGTTAAATGGCCGGCTCTTGCATGCTTCTTTTCTTGTTCAGCTATTGCTGGTTCTCAGAAATTTATTCTTATTTTGTTAGGGTAGCAGCACAGCAAAATAATTGAAAACACAATTTAACGTGAAAAAATCTTTACAGAAAAAACCCATAGAAAACAATCCACTATAATACTTCAAAGATTACACGTACAGAGGGTTGACTTATATAACCAAAAGAGTACTAGTTGTAGAAGACTTAAACTAACAACCTATTTGGATAAAATCAAAAGATATGGTAAGTTGAGATATCGAGTTATCTCCAACAAACCCCTCTTAACTCAAAATCTATAACGAAATTGTTTCCAGAAAAACCCTGAAGGGTAATAAAGCACATGAATACAAGTGCATTAAAAGTCCAAAGGACTACTGAACAAGGAAGACTGGAACAGTCAATCCAAACACTTGGAGTGCAAAAAACCGTAAAAGGTATGAAAGACTGGAACAATATTATATAAATACTTCTCATGAAGCAAGATTGAGCAAACCATCGGTAGGTCGAGAGAAAGACTTGAACAGTCAATCCAAACACAGCTATCAACAAAGCAAACAAAGAAATCTGGGTCCTCAATGATTCATAACCCCAGTAAAGTCTGAGTCTGTGCAACTGACCTCCAGAAACAAACGCTCAATCATCAAATGGCATAAGACAAAACATCATCTGTGGTGATTGATAGATAGCGAAGAACTCATATCATAGATTTTTTTATATGCTCTACCTGGAACATAAAATTCAGCAAACTGCATACTGAAAATCCATAACATGATTGAAATTGCTCCTGCAAAAATGCGAAGATGAAGAAAAACTGTCGTGCTGTCAATGGAGTATAAATTACAGTAGACCCCTCATATCGAGCAAAAGACAACAAAACAACGTTGTAGTACCTACGCATAAACAAACTCCTTGCGCTTCAAACCTTCATCTCAAACTGATATTAAAGCAAAATCTTCACTAGTAAAACTCCAAAGAGTATAATGCTACTATCAGGGTGTCATCAAATTCCAAATAAATGTTGCCAAAACCTCCACAGTGTTCAACGTATCCAAACAGTAAATAAAACATCAAAATAACGGTGATGAAACACAAAGTTTCAATTAATGGTGATAAAACACCAAATTCAGTTGTCTCCTCAACTGATTTTTTTTCTCTAAAAAAGATGAAACGTTAAAGAAATCAACGATAAAATGTCGAATAAATTACCAATAATCTGTCAACGATAAATCTTATATAAATGATAAATCTCGCATCAATGCAAGAAAAAAGTGCCCATGAGTACGGACACAGTGACGAACAGCCTCGCCCTTGTATGCGGCCAACTTTGCGTGGCGTGGCACGGTCAGGGGCTGAAGAAAGAAATCTGTTCTCCCCCATGACGTAGGACTGCACCGAGACATGAACTGAACATGTCGCACTCAACCACGAAAGGACGAGAGAAATCCAGCGGTTAGAGCTCTGGATCGGAGCTAATGTCTGTGCTTGAGGCCCAGGAAGGCATGTCTAGCTGCCGAGGACCACGCCGATCGCGTAAGACCGCGAGATGTTCTCCACGCCCGGCGTGCCGAACTTGATGAAGATGAGACGGCGCGCTCAGGCGAAGAAGCAGATGCTGTCGCCCTGGCCAAACCGCGCCATCGCTGCTAGTTGATTTGCCAAATCCGGCTTTGATACCACTTATCAGAAATAGAGCTCTGATACTATTTGTTAGAGCTATGATACTATTTGTTAGGGTTAGCAACTTAGTAAAATAACTGAAGACATAATTTAACGTGAAAAACAGATTCAAAGTTAAATACTTTTCTGGTACCACAGGCTACGGGAAAGCCACCATTCATGCGTGCGTAAACGTACAAACGCGGCGCAAAGATGTGAAGAACATAAGCACAATAATGTTTCCGCGCAACAGCTGGTGGGCCATTTTCATGGCGATAGATTGAAGCGCTAAGGACAGTCCTCTCGAACCTTCATCCTCAAGTCCTGCAGGGCAGAGGCGGAGCCACCGTTGGTTCTGGTCGGGCAGTCGCCTTAACCTTATCGCCGACAAATAGTGGACCAAGCAAGAAACTTGCCTCTGCCACTATTGTATTTGCAGGGCAAGAATACCAACCATCCTGACGCTGCTGCGAAAACCTTGACGGACGATCTCGCACTCGCACCACATGGCAGCATGAGCAAAGGAGGTGCAAGGTGTTGGCAAATGGCAATGGCAGCGATTTCACACTGTCCAAAGGAGAGCCCACAAACATTTTTCCTGTTCACCTTGCACGCATCGGCAGGTAGCAGGAGACGGAGAAGGAAAAGCGTGAGGAGAGCAACAGGATGAGGGTACTACTGGCTAGTAGCTACAGCTAGTGCTCTGACGCGGCCACTTGGTACAATGATGGAGCTGCAACGTAACAAGGCTGTCAAGGCGCGGCCCCTCCGCGCGTCACAGCGCGCGGCCCGTTGCATCTCATCCGCATGGCGCGCAACTGGATGGGAATGGGAGGGGATCGCCGAGTCCCACCACGCGGGTCTTGCGCCTGCTCAAGCCTCAGCCCTTGAAGCCAAGCGTAAGCTCCCGTGCGCAACCGGTCGAGCGGCCGGCCACTGGCTGCTGTGCTGGTGGTGGCGACCGTGCCGTGCGTCGCTATCACCGCACGCTGCGCCCCTCTTGGCCTCTTCCCGTCAAACGTACAGGTGTAGTTTGCCGGCTCCCAGTGGCGAGGCGGCGTAAGCATAACATGATCGACCGATTTGCTGCCTAATGTACTCATCACTCGATCATAGCTCGCATAAATTGGGGACCGGTGTGGCAAGAAAAGCACGCCACCAGCATTTTGAGCTTGCGAAGAGCGGGCGCAATTGCAGAAGAAGGGAACAACCAGGAATCTGACTATTCTATTGTAGGCGTCGATACAATATCGCTAAATAATAGTGCAACAATTATAATCAACATTTGTAACAAAATACCAAAAAAAGGAGTACAATATCCTCAAAAAAAAATAGGAAAACCATAAAAATTGAATGAAAACCGCAAGTACACAATTGAGTTTATGTATTCGAATCAAACAAATTTGTGATGCTACAAAGATAATTGTGACACAACTAATTTGATCCAGAGAAACCAAAAAAACCTTGAAACACAACAGTTAGTTACTGTGCTTGCAACAAATCTTTACTTCAGATTAAACAAACATGAAATCAACAACAAAATGTATAGTAAATTTGACCTAAAAGGGCAACAAAAACGAACCTATTACCACAAAAACTAAGCATCGTTTGACAATAAAGAAACCATCCAAACAAAAATAGTGCAACGTATCAGCAACTCCGTTGCAATAAAAAATAACTCTTGTGCAACAGTCGAACAAAACCGCTACAAGAAAAATACTCCTCTTTGCAACAACACTTGAGAAGAATTGTTGCAATAAAATAGAACACTTGCCCCAACAATCCAGCAAAATGGCGGCAACAAATTCAGATAACGCATGCAACAACTAACCGGAGAAGGTTATCATCCGCCAATGAGCATGGCGAGTCGCCGTTGACTCCAATTTGTGCGGTCACCACCACCGCTTTTGCCTTCCCAATCGATACTACTCCTTTTTGCAACAACACTTGAGAAGAATTTTTGCAATAAAATAGAACACTTGCCCCAACAATCCAGCAAAATGACGGCAACAAATTCAGATAACGCATGAAACAACTAACCGGAGAAGGTTATCAGCCGCCAATGAGCATGGCGAGTCGCCGTTGACTTGCAATAAAATAGAACACTTGCCCCAACAATCCAGCAAAATGACGGCAACAAATTCAGATAACGCATGCAACAACTAACCGGAGAAGGTTATCAGCCGCCAATGAGCATGGCGAGTCGCCGTTGACTCTGATTTGTGCGATCGCCACCACCGCTTTTGCCTTCCCAATGGATACTGCCAGTCATCGCCGATTCACACTGCTAGGAGGTCGATTCGTGCGGCCAACAGTGCTTCACATTGTGACAGCTCAAGATCCAAGTCACCTCGGCTGCATGAGGAACGTGTTGGCACTTTCGCAGCTGCTCGATATGTTCCCAACCGTTACTCCATCCTCAATTTTCTCACCATGATCAAATTCCTTTGCTCAAATTAGATGGGGTTCGACTGGGAATGTCGTCAAATTCAAACGGTTTAGAAAAGACTGCATACTAGGAATCAAAAGGAAAAAGGTTCCGGGTGTTGAGAGGGGCAGGGAGGGAAAAGTGACGAGCGAGTGTCATGGTGAGCAGCTGCAGCAGGCGAGAGGAAAGAGAGTGAGGTACTGAGGCCTAGAGAGTCACGTGAAGTGTCGCGAGGAGTTGGAGCGTATCAATTTTCGCTGAGGGAACGATTGCAACATCCTTAGATAATATATACAGTAATTATAAGTGAAGTGCTTCAATACTTTTCTTTTTAATACAAGTTGTATAAATTTTAAAGTAAACGAAGAGGTAGATAATCACTATTTAATTTTTATTTATATTTTAATATTTATGCAACTGTCAAGAAGAAAAGCATAAAAACAACTCTCTAATTATAATCAATAAATGCAAAAAAAAAAATAGTGCTTGTCTCGTGGCGAAGAATCAGTTCCTGCAGACGAACCAATTATGACTAAAAGCATCGGTCTCAAATGTCCGGTTCGGATCTTTCCGGGAACTCCAACCAAACGTGAAAGGTACCGCTTGCGGGAAAGGGGTGCTATCAATAAGGTTCATAATGTGCCAAGGAAAACTTAGCCTTCGCATAATTGGTCACCAATCGAATGGTTTTCGGAGTCAAGTACGCTGTATGCTGAGCTTTCAAAACTGTTTTTTTAAAAATAATACATCTTTTAAATAATTTTATAAAAATAATATGCCAATTTTTTTACAAAAATGTACTAAGACATGTGACTGAACCTTGCCAATTAAAACGATGACAGAAGCTTTAGTTTTGTTGACTAAATAAATTCACGATAAAATAATTTATCGGTCAATTCAATCCAAGACAAAACAAAACTACTGTCCTCGTTTAAGCTTTGTCGCTAAAGCTTATTTTTGTAAAAAGTTTTTCAATGTATTTTTTAAAAAAAAATTAAAAAATTATTTTAAAAAATTCTTCCAAAACTTGTCCGATCCCACTGCCACTTTTACCCATCGGATCGCATTCAAACGCCGCACGAGTGCCCATTCCATTTCCCAAAGCTAAAAGAAAGTCAACCGAGAAAAAAAACAGCAGACTCCTTGCTTTTTTTTGTTGGCGGAAGTTGAACTCCATAGTGCAGTGCGGCGCGCCGGCTGTACCAGTACCGTTTTGGCGAAATACTCTACTGTGACACTGTCCTGTCAAACAGGCATGGCAGGCAGAAGCAGCAGCTTTCAAGAAACTTCAACAGTGCGCCTCCGCAAATAAGCAGCAAGACACCAACCATTCAAACTCAATGATCAACGCGGCGAGCATTTTGAAAGAAAAAAAGACGACGCCAATGCATCGAAGGAGCTCATGCCTTGGACATGTAGAAACCTCACAGTAAAATTCACACATCTACTAGTAGTCCGGTACTACATTTATGTCTTTCTTAACTACTCGTAACATTTATCAATCATTTACTCAAAGTTAAAATCGGAGAATCAAACACAACGAGATCCAGACTTACGACCCAACATAGCTTAGCTCCGGGGAAAAAAAGAGTAGCCAAAGAAGAAAGGAAATAAACAACTCTTATACTGACTACTAATGCACCATTAGAGACATTGGTTAGCAAACGCTAAAAACTTGCAGCTCCCAACCAATTGGCCGGTCACTGTCACATACCAAACACCACTGCACTAACAAGTAGCAGGAGTAACAGCTACACACACAACTCATTTCTTATCTTGAGTTTGTTACTACGAAATTAAACATATAGTAGTTATTAGATTGGGACCTTTGGATCTGGATCAGACGGCCGGCGGGGAGCAGTCCGGGCACCGGACGAGGCCGTTCTCGTTGCAGCCGGCGCAGGTGCGGAAGCCGCCGCCGCCCTTGAGGCTGTACCGCTTGTGGCTGCCGTTGCAGCTGCCGCAGAGCACGTAGCGCTCGCCGCCGCACCTACCGCAGGCGGCGAGGGAGCCGGCGCCGGCGCCGGCTACGATCCGGCGGAGATCGCCGGACTCGTGGAGGCGGCGGACCTCGTCTGCGCCGCCGAGGTGTCGGCCGCCGACGAATACTTGGGGGAGGGTGACGCGGCTGGCGCGCGGAAGGAGGGCGGCGAGCTCCTGGAGGTAGCGTGGGTCCATGGCGAGGTCGCGCTCGTCGACGGAGGCCCGTAGGCCGCGCAAGATGGCGCGCACGGCACGGCAGTCCTCATAGGTGGCGCGTACGACGTGGAGGGAGGTGAAGTAGAGCACCACGCGCCGGTCGACCTCGGCGGCGGCGGAGGTCGGCGCCTGGAGGGTGCGGAGCGCGCGGAGGGCGGAGGCGGCGACACGGACGCGGTGGAAGACGCGGACGGAGGGGGAGGAGGGTGCGGTGTGCGGCAGCGGTGGGGAGGAGAGGGGGCGGCGGGATCAGAGAGGAGCAGGGCCTGGAGGTCCTTGAGGGAGGGGGAGGAGAAGGAGACGCGCGGGGAGGAGGCGGAGAGCGCGGTGGAGGAGGAGGTGGAGGAGGGGGAGGAAGGGCGCGTCTTGACCCAGGGCAGCCACATGGGAGGAGATGGATGAGGGGAGGCCGGAGGGACGAGGGGGAGGAGGTGGGGATTTGTTCGTTTTTCAGTTCTGGCTCTGGGAAGGGAGAAAGCGTGCTAGCGTGGCTTTTGGCTCGCTTTCATTTTGGATCAGGTTTGGGTTTGAGTTCAGACTTCAGAGTCAGACTTCCAGCTGCTGCTAGCTCCGTTGAAAACACGTAAGGTCTAATACGTTGAATAGACTAGTATAGTGATCGTGCTAACGCTACAACGACAGTACAATTTAGAATTTTAAATGAATTTAGAAAGAAAAACGGAACTAAACGGAGGTCGAATGAGCGAAAACGGGCTCCCAGAAGATTTTAAATCAAAAAAGAGAAAGAAAAAAAGAATTTTCTGATTTTAAATTATTTTTTTTGCAGCTTCCACAGAGAGCACAACAGGTTCTCTCCGGGGCTGGGCCATAAGGGGAGGGAAGACCAGGTGGCGTCACGGTCGCAATGGGCTCAGATTGGTGCGGCGAGATCGCTTCAGACCGCTACCATGTGAGGAGTCACGCTTATGTGAATTTCGTCGGGAAAGATGACGGTGATAACTTGGGTTACCTCTAAAATCCGGCGATCTTTACAAGAGGGAGCACTTAGGGATTTATGCAATGCGATGGGGTGGAGGAGAGCTTGCCGGCTTTTATAGCCCCAAAACAAGCATATTTATGGAAATCATAATTTGGGGTCAAATCAGATTGGGAGGAAATTTTGGCAATAGAGCACGAAATTTAGGAAATTAACACCATAGATGGAAAGAGGAGATTTGGTGCGGGATTGATGGAGCTTTGGAGCTTCTTTCTTCTTTAATGGAGGAGGAAGAGAAGAAGCTTCTTCTGGTCCAGTGCAGCTAGAAGAAGCTACAGTGGGTTGCCTTCATTTTTTTAAATATAGAAGGATTTTTGAAAAGATAGCACATTAGGTTAAAAATTCTAGAAAAATTCTCAAAAAACTTTCGATTATTTTGTACTTAATAAAATTATTTTCAAAAAATTTGAATTATAAATTTGTCGAGGCACACGCTCGCGAGGTCGCCGACCAAAGAACCTCACCGTGTCGGCAAAGCCACCGATGATGGCGACCGTGGAGCCGCTGGCACTGCGTTTCTCCGGCCGCGCCTTGCTTGTTCGCTGTGCAATCTCCCACCACGCCGCCCATCTCCCGTTTTTTTTCCCAAAGACGTAATGTATGATCATTTCCTTTTCCAGGACGTTTGTTTCCTTTTTCTTGATTCCAGGACGTTTGTTTCCTTTTTCTTGTTGATGCTGGAGGTAGGGGAAGGTCTGTTGTGGGATACAGGGATGATTTCGAAAAAATATGGAAAATAAAATGCGCCACCGATCACGGATCCGCAAGGAAAAAGATAAAATTAAACAACGCCACGGCCGCCGGTTCCGCGAGAAAAATTGAAAAAATTAAGCAAAGACTCACGATCGATTCCATGGATAAAAATAAAAACAAAATCCAAAGCTCTCCGTATACCAAATTAGGCTCTGTGGGGCTAGATCCGTAAAAAGTCTCGAGAAGGGTCATATTCGGAAAAAAATACGATCACGATGTCAGGACAATAAAAAATTCAAGTCTTGTTTTCTTGCATTCGGATCCTCCCTGTTTATTTCCTTGTTTGATTCGCTCTCCTACCAAATATGTAGTACGTACAATTTTGGCAAGTAAAAAATTCAAGTCCGGTTTCCTTGCACGCGGATCCTCCTGCTTATTTCCTTGTTTGATTCGCTCTCCTTCCAAATATGTAGGTGGGGGAGGTCTGTTGTGGCCACAGGGATGATTAGACACACTAAATAATGGCCATCGGATGTGGGTGAGTAAAGTTGAGGAAAGATCTGAGAGGTTAATTTTGATGGAGACAAGTTTCTGGGGATGTTTCGCTGGGTGCACGAATGTTGGGCCATCTCTAGTGGGATGCACTATTTGGGGTGGACATAGAAAAGAATGTTTACGTGCATTATAAAGGGGTATAGATTTTCGAGAAAAATACTACAAGACCTGTATATAAATTTAGTGAGATGTTTTCTACTGTACTCTTATTTATCTCTTATTTATTACTATAGATACAAAGTATTCTTTCCTATCTTTCGAATATAACTGCAAGAGTATCCTAATCATTTTCTCTCGAACGTTTCTCAATATTGAAAATACTAGAAACCTGTACGCGGCATGCCACGCCGCGGGCGCCGCTCTCCACGCGAGCAAATCGAGAAAACGCGCGATCGACGCTCCACACACGAGTAAATCGAGAAAACGCGCGAAAAGGTCCTAAAAAGGATTTTGTGTTTTCCGCAAAAGGGCTTAAACGTAATGCTAGAAAAACGCAACAAGGACCTAAATGCGATATATATTTTTTATAAAAGAAAAGGGACCCGAACGTTCCCCCCCCGAAAAGGACCTATTCGTAATTCCGTTTTTTTGATAAAAAGACCTGAGCGCAAGCCTTAAAAACGCATAAAGGACCTAGCCGTAATATATATTCTTTTTCCGGAAAAAGGACATAACTGTTATTTTTTTGGGAAAGGACCTATATGTAAAAAAATCAGAAAAGGACCCGGTTGTAATTTTTTTCGGCCGGTTCGGCTCGAGCCGCGAGCCGAGCCGACTTGCTCCACGGCTCAAACGAACGAGAGGCAAGGAAATCTTCTGGGATTATGAAAGGTTTGACTCGCTAGGTTTGGACTTAAAGGGGAGTAGTCTTTTCCTTTGTAGCCCTTGGAAGTTGGAGGTAAGTGTGGCTTCTTTTAAGCTATTTTTGGTCTGATTTCGCTCCTCCCTTTGGTCAGGAAAAGTTGCCATTTGGGGTAATTCCGAAAGTCAAGAAAAGTTGTTGTTTGGGTTGAACTAGGCTTAATCTGCCACTTATGTCCCTAATCAATTCTTGGCTACATGCACTTCTTAATTCCCTAATTAACTGTTTGCAGCATGCCTTCTTAATTATCTACAATGCTCAAAGTTCTTTAGAACATATAATCTTAAATGCACCAGTGAGAAGTGAAGTGAATTGTATGTCAATATTCCTGTACAGGCGATGACGCCCAATGGCGACATAGGCAAAATAGCTCTTGGACGATGATGGCGGTGGCACATGAAGGGATTGGGATTGGGAGTGCAGCACATGGGAGGAACACATAGGAGTGGGAGGTGGAGAGTTCGAGGAATGCTGAGCAGTCTAGACTCGAGTCAGCTCAACCCTTGTCTCAACGTGTTGTGGCAGGATCGAACTTAATAGGGGTAGAAGAGTTCAAAATTTATGTGTTGGTATCTGAAATGCTGTCTAAAATGATAACTTTTTATGATCAGTGGGAGTATAATATTAGTGATTGAATCCTTTTTACAAAAGAAAAGTCAACTATCACTATGTACCATTTGTTGTGTCTTTCAAGGTGGAGCTTAGGGCATCTCCGGTAGTGTCATATCAGTTGTTGGTTAGCTCTTCCATATAAGCAAAGTTCTAGGCGGAGGAGAGAAAATATGAGAGAGAAGGGAAGTCACCGTCTCGTCACGCGATAAGTGCTATATGCGAACCAAGACCAAAGCGACGAGAGAAAGCGCTGTTGGAGCGACGGCAGCCATTCCCCACACGGTTTGTGGGGCCTGTTGGAGTGAAAACGCTTGTGCTGGCCGAGAATGGGACGATGACGACCTCCATGACTGACGATGACATTGACCGCGGCGATGTTGACCTCTATGCCTAGAAATGACACCGACCACGACGATGTCGATCTCTCTGTCCGCCGACCATAGCGAGAAAGATCTGGTAGCCAAAACGACGACGAGGATGACCACATGGAGCCACCAAGACCATGGGAACAAACACCAGTGAGGTAGAGCTAGCCAAATCCGATCAGATTTTGATGTGGACTGGCCAAATCTGGCCGAATCAAACCAGCTAGTAGTGAGGGGATGTGGAGAGGTGGATACTGACGGTGAGGGTATGTGGAGAGGCGAAGACCAGCGGTGAAGATGAGAGCGGGACGGCGGATGCCAACAACGGAAGGGGAGGGGAGACCAACATCGACATGGGAGGCGAAGGGGAAGCAGAGACCGACGTGCGGGGAGGCGGAGGCTGATGGAGGAAGGGGGAAAGGCAGCGGTGTGAGAGTGGGAGGAGAGGTTGACGGTGTTCAGGTGGGATGGGAGGTCGGTGAGATGATGGTGAAGAACCAGTCAGCGAAGTGGGAGAAGAGAAGGGGGAGGAGGGAGAGAAAAGGATGGGCCAGTGGGGTGATTTTTTTTAGCTGAGGTGTTTTTTTATCTAATCGGTGGTTCACAATAGGAAAAATATATAAAATATTGTTTGTATTATTGTTTACGCTAGTGTTAAGGGATAACTTATTAGAGAAGTTGTCTTTTAGTTCATCTTTAAATGACATGGAAGGTATTAAAGCCAGCAAACTTCTCAACTATTGTACATGCCCTTGGCGAGAGACAATACGGCTTTCAAGTGTTGGCCCCTACTTAATATTTTCCCAAATTCCGTCATTGGTGTCTTTTCTTTCCTTGTTATACATATCAGCGGCAGAGTATTAGTATGATATTACTGAAAAGGATGATACGATAGGGTGATAGGGTGGTCTACAAGGCTATGGGTTACATTATTGGTTATCCCTCAGAGTGGAAGAAATAAATGGTAGAGATTAGACCTACCTAAGCACTACGCCGGCCCAAGGTCAAGCAATGTTTGTTTTGGATCAAAGCACGTTTTTTCAAGTCTCGTAGGAATGATGCATAAAACAACAATAAATGAAATAGCAAAAAAACAACCGGCTTTTCATTATCTGATCCAAAGAGGATAGCTCTAGAATGGTGAAAAGCCATAGCATGATCATGAACCATGGATATCAGTTGAGCTTTGACCAAAGATGGTGGGCTTTGGATCATGGACAATTGAACATGGCGACACAGCATTGTGCAATTTCATTGCAATGGAGGGGGGGTCACTGGTGAATGGAACTATAGAAGGATCTGCTCTTGTTTAGCCATAATGCAAGGAGCAGGTGAGGACAGTCAGGCAGTGGCAGTAGGATGCCGTGGCTAGTGTTGATTTGTTGGAAAAGTGTGGCTCACCGTGTGGGTGACTTTTCTCTCTTGTTTATGTTTCTCCACGTAACCCTGTTGTTGCTTAATGACAAACATGTGAGCTTAGCTCTTCCTCACCTCCACCCATTCAATCCAACCCCACCACACTGTCTAGTGGGTCACCTCGTCTGTATGGAGTATTTAAGTCTTGAAGGGTGTATATAGAAAATAATCTAAATAAAAAAGTGAGCCTGTTTTGTAAGAAGATAATTTTTTTGAAGGTCTTATTAACTTCAATCACATGAATAGCTCAAGTTTCTTGCATACACTAATGGAAGTCCCAATACTATGTACAGGAGTACCATGAAATGCTTGTTCAGATTCAGAAAGGGTGCTTAATTGATACTCGAGAACAGTGTGTATGGTAGTAACTGATACGGTTGGCTTTATCTGTAACCATACGAGTTTGGCCTGCACTCTCAAATTATTGCGTGCCGGCTTTTTTCCTACCTACAGAAGTATATACAATCGGTTGAAGAAACAAGGAAACGAAGATATTTCAGATAGAGATGGCATTTGTTTCCGTTTGCCCGTTCTGGTATTTCCAGTATTCATCTGCACCATGAACTGTCTCTGCAATGCCTATCACTTGGCAACTACCAAACTTGCCAACGTACTATTTGGAAAACCATGCTTCGAAGCAATGCCACGGTGAGTGAGTGTCAGCCAACAGTAGACAAGCTGCGTTGCAGGCGATAGCACCATACTGTGTTGCCCTTCCACTTGTTAAACCTCTTATGCGTCTCCGGATCGGATCAAAGTTTTGTGAGATACGGTACGAGTGTTCACAGTCTCAAGAATAAAAGAGATAAATCTCATAGGAAGAACCAAAATAACAATATTGAAGCAACCAAGAAGCCAAAACCAACTCATCTAAAGTAAGAGGTGCACGAGAGAATTAGAGGCTTGATACACTCTGATACTCCTTATGCGCAGCAGCCTCTAGATTGGATTAGAGTTTAGTGAGATACGGCACGAGCGTGCATAGTCACAAGAACGACGAAAATGAATCTCGTAGAGAGAACCAAAATAACAACAATGAAGCAACCACAATAAAGGGAAAGATTTGACGAAACCGACGGTAAATTCTTTAAGCATAACCTCAAAAGAGTACAAGGGACTGTTGCTCTCTCAAAACCTATCGAACCTTTTAGGGCCATCGGATCCTTATCCTATACAAGAATCTAGTGCTAAAGAATAACCTAGCCTCTAATCCTCTTATGCACCTCCTATTTTGGATGAATTGGCTTATATTTTCTTGGTTGCTTAGGTTCTCCATGACCACCCTATGGGCTTGTATAACCCCCTTAGTCCTCCTTCAAAGCAAGTAAGAATACTACTTTAAAAGAAAAAATAAAGTAAAAATCTTAATCCAATTAGGATTCATCTAGCACACCTTTCAATATCCTAAAATACTATATATGAGTCACCACAATTAACAATCTGATGCGGATATGCACATGACCAGTACTTTTCAGTTTAACATTTTAATTAACTAGAAAGAATTACTAAGCCGCATCAAATATCAACAGTGGGAGGCGAGAGAGGACGGGAGCCACATGGAGACACTATTCATGTGCACTGTTCATGTACTCCATATCCTTCCTTATATACCATCAGAGAAGAAAGGAAAGAAGAAAGGAAGAAGGAAGGAAAAGAAGAAAAAGAAAGAGAGATATTAACAAGCTTCAAGTAAGGAAAGAGATCAGCATAACAAGGCAAGAGATATGGGCAATATTCAAGCAAGGAAAGGGATCACCATGTCTTGGCAAGAAAGAATTTCAGCAATCTCCTAGAAAAGAAGGTGATCACCGTAACAGAGAAAGAAGTGCGCTTCGCATGGCAAGTTTTTGTCTGAGTACTTAGCACGAGCACTGTTCACAGATTCATATCTGGGTACTGTTCATCACACATACTATTCATGCCCCCTCTCATATGTATATATATGTGTACACCCTCTCTTGTAAAGAGAACCACAAATTTTCAGATTAAACATATACTCTTGATTTTATGGCTTATGCTCCAATGCCCCCATTAGAATATGGAGTTCCAATCTGAAATTATCACCGTTGTTCTTGCAACTTCTTCGGGGTGATTACAAGGAAACATGCGTCTACTTTCGCGTGGTCAAGTAGGCGAGGATCAAAGCGTGTTCTTGGGCGAATTCACGTGTCGCAGGTTGCCGTATCGAGACGGTGGTTGGCGCCAGTATTCGTCATGGTTCACGGGTCCAAGTTATCATATTCTTCATCCCAAGATCGGGCCACCCTCCTATTATCTTGGTATTAGAGCATAGTTGAGTGGTGACGAATTTCTACCCTTAGATGAGTTTTAATTTTCTGTCCTATTTTGAAAATTGTCCCACAAAAAGTAAACCCTTAGTTTAAACTATATTTTTGGTGAGTTTTGCTAAGTTTCGATCCATTAGATTACTTGCATTAGTTGCTGACCGTTTTTCCTTCGTGTTGCCTTTTTGATTCAATTCTGTCCAGTTCGGTGTTTGGCTCATGAATTTTTCATACGAACTTGGATTTTTGCGTTCTTGTACTCTATTGAAAGCTTAGAACATAATCTTTAATTCATTCCATAGTGAACCTTCCAGATCGGACGTTTTTGAACTTTAATCTGGCCAACAATTGTGCTGCCCTAGAAAAACCGAATTAGGGTTTCTTGGTTTGTTTTTGAGTTCTAGCTGTTCCTTTGTTTTCTTGAGTCCAGTAGCATCTACAAGACATAAAATCACAAAATATCAAGAACCATACCGGCCGCGCGAGCGGCAAGTAAATTTGTAAGTCTAGGGGTTGCGCGTTCCACTCCTGCATGGTTAGACTCGTGAGTCCAAGATGTATACGTTCGGGCCGAAAGTCCCTACCCGATTCGGATGGCCGATTGTATTGCTTTTTGCACTATGTTTTTGCTGACGAGGCCCCTAAATGACTTAGTCTCTCGTGTTCGATATCTCCTCTCCTCTCGTTCTCGCCTCCCCGATCGCTTAGCCCCGCCTCCTTTTATACGTAAGAAGAGGCAGTTACATCGAGTTGGGAGGAAGAGCGAGGTGACCTATGCTAGAGCCCGGTCCTTCGTCCCGTGGATCTGTCGCCACCCGCCTTGCCGGCGCCGGGTTGGTAGCCTTGGTGGTCGGGAGGTTAGGTATTCCGGAAATAGCGACGCTTGCCCTCTCGTGACCCTTGCGAATCGCCGACGCCGAGGTGCGTGACGCGTTGGTCTTTGCCTCGAGGGAGCGCGCCGTCTTCAGACGTGGATCGTTGATGGGGCCGAAGCTTTGTCTTCGCAATCACCGATCTTCTTGGGAAGGAGCCACTTGCCCTTGTATAGTCGCCCGATTGACCTCATTCGGGGTACGTGGCGGTAGGCCGATGAGGACTCGACACGCGGCACTCGGCGCTCGCCACCTTGGTTTGGTTGAGTCGGAGATCCCGCCCCGCCAAGAGGGGGTCGGGAGCGTTGTCTGGTCGGATTCGCTTCCCCTGGCCGGTCGGGAGCGGATGCCTTGCGCGGTCTCGCAGGCGATTCGGTCGGCGGCGGCAGCGGGCGCTACTGCTAAATCGAGATATGCTTGAGGCCACCGCTCGCCGCCGGTCGTTGGGTATCCTTTTTATTAGTATTCGTCACATACCTTTGGGAACCAAATTCATTCTTTGTGAATACTTTAGTCCCAATTGAGAATAGCTATTTGATATTGCTTAGGGTTGTTTATATTGATACATTGCATAATCTTGAATCATCATATCATTATAATATCTTGTGACATCAATTTAGGGTTTTCAAATATTTGTTCATACTAGTGTTCGCCGAAAGTCACAAAAGAGCGAAAAAAGGGAAAGAAAGAGCCAAAAGGCCAAGAAAGAAAGAAAGAAAAAACGAATAGAGAAGAAAATAGTGGCCGGTCACAGCAAAACCCTAATTTGTGTTCAAAAATTTCAGATTGTGCAATTGTGTTAAGTAGTGAGCAATCTTGTGCCCTTTTTACATTCTTTAAGCAATAAGCTAGCGTCTCTCTACGACTTGTGCAATAGAGCTTTTGGTGCCTCATTTATATTTTTATAGCTCTTTCCTTGATTGTACAAGTACCATTATCTTTGAGTGTGTGTTGCCTTGAATTTCGCTTATATCTTTGAAATCGGCAACTAGGGCCTGTAAATTCTAGTTTAGATTCCTACTTATCATTACAATAACTAGAATTATCAGATTGTATCGGATATACACTAACCCTCCAAGCTCCACATATCAACCATTGTCACGTGCAGCACCACGACTGTGAATTCGCTTGAGTAATCACCTTTTGTCATGCCTACAGCCACCGAAGTATGTACAATACCTTAATCCAAAGGAGGAGTAAGAACTTCGGCTGGTAAGTGAGAGGATGAGCTTGAGTGATTGCACATCTATTCCACATATACATTCTGTTTTTGCTTGCTACTAATCATGGAAGGTTACGAGCACGGGGAACTTCTATTATATGGAAGTAATGTTCCGGAGGAGTATATCACTTGGGAAGAACAAATGGAAAAGGTGATCAAATTTCAAAAGCTTCCTAGAGCCAAAGAAGTGATGCGTGCCACTATTGAGTTAGAGGACTATGCTTATAGTTGGTGGCAATAACTTTTTGGAAAAAGCCTCATTACATCATGGTCAGATTTAAAGATGATTATGAGAAGAGAGTTTGTACCAAGCTATTACGAGAAAGAGCTACTTCGCTACTTGGAGAGTATTACACAAGGTTGCAAACCAGTTCAAGATTATTATGGTGAGTTGAAACGTGCATTGCGACGTGTTGGTATCACTAGTGCATTACAAAAGAAGGAATACTTCAGAAGAGGTTTGAACTTTGATATCACCATTGCACTTCAACATAAATATTTTAGTAGCATGCTTGATCTTTTGGATTGTGTTATTAAGGAGGAAATAAAACTTAGGGAGTGTCGAATACCTAGCTTTAATCTTAGGGCACCAATTCATGATAGCCACATGGCCATAATAAGTGATGGTGATGAGAAGACTGAACTATGTAATCCCACCATATGTGAGGTTAACAA
The DNA here is from genome assembly GCA_036346275.1 of Otatea glauca. Classification (NCBI taxonomy): domain Eukaryota; kingdom Viridiplantae; phylum Streptophyta; class Magnoliopsida; order Poales; family Poaceae; genus Otatea; species Otatea glauca. Next base: position 75,556,272 of record CM070711.1, read on the forward strand.
GATTGAAAATAAGAGTATGAGAGATACAACAAAAGAAATAAATGAAGAAGATGAAATAAAAAGTGAGGATATTTTTGACACTAATGATATACTCTCTACTTCTAGTATTGTTTCTCACATTATGCAGGTTGATCAAGGACATGAGGACTTGCACCATAAACAATCTACACCGCTTGAGGAGAATGATGTGAATGTAACCACGGTGAAAGATGAAATGCTTGCTGCCCCGTGGTTAAATTATGTTGAAACGGTACCTACAACACCTACATCAACTGAGGAGAATGTTAAAGGTAACAACAAAGGTGTTGTATTAATAGTACATCAAGACAAGGTGAGTGAAATTGAGAATTCTTGTGCCAAGTTAGAGATTGCACATTCTGATTTTGATATGTTTAATTTACATAATGTTGAATTGATTACTCATAAAGAAGTTCTTGCTAGAATATTCCCTAAAGATTCTGTATACTATATCATGTTTGATGAACCATTAGAGCTATCTAGCATGATTGAAAAAGTTTCTGAAATTGCATGCTTAAAATCGCTAGTTAGTTCCTACGCCGATAATAAATTCAATTTGATTGGAGATTATGGCATAGACAACAAATTTCATGTTCATCGAATATGCATTACTTGTGATAAACTTGCTGAATTAAAATTATATGTTAATCCATGTCATGAACACATTGAGATGAGTTTCAATGCTTGTTGTTCGGAAGAATATATGATGCTTACTTGTTCATCTTCGCCTATACAATTATATAATAATCAAAGTAGCGCAGCTGAAGCATGGAAAGCATATAAAATCCTTTTGTCCACGGTATTTTAGTTTGATGTTGTGAACATGACATATGCACATATAACTAAATTAAGCTATTTGTCACAATAACCTTTCGAGGTACATTTTCATCCTATGTTGAAAAAGAACGTCAAGACCGATGATGAATACATATACAATGCATATATGTTGTTCTCTTTGTAGTACATTTTCAGATTATCAAAAGACAAGGCAAAAGTCGAGGACGGCTTTTCTTGAAGAAGGGGAGGATGATATGTGACGAATACTAATAAAAAGGATACCCCAACAGCCCGAAGCGACGAGCCAGCGGCCTCAAGCATATCTCCAGCCCAACAGGCCGCGCCCGGCCCGTCGCCGACCGAATCGCCTGCGAGACCGCGCAAGGCATCCGCTCCCGACCGCCAGGGAAGCGAATCCGACTGCATAACGCCCCGACCCCTCTTGGCGGGCGGATCTCCGACTCCAACCAAACTAAGGTGACGAACGCCGAGTGCCGCGTGTCGTCCTCATCGCCTACCGCCACGCACTTCCGAATGAGGTCAATCGAGCGACTATACAAGGGCAAGTGGCTCCTTCCCAAGAAGATCCGTGATCGCAGAAGACAAAGCTTCCACCCCATCAACCGACCACGATAAAGACGAGCGACGCGCCCTCCCGAGGCAAAGACCAACGCCACGCGACTCGACGCCAAGATTCGCAGGGTCACAGAGGGCAAGCACGCTATTTCCGGGAATACCTAACCTCCCGACCACCAAGGCTACCAACCCAAAGATAGGCAAGACGGTGGCGACTCACCCACGTGACGAAGGACCGGCTCCTAGCATAGGTCACCTCGCTCTTCCTCCCAACTCGATGTAACCCGCCCCTTCTTCAGATAAAAGGAGGCAGGGCTAAACGATTCAGTGGGGAGAGCGAGAACGAGAGGAGAGGGAGATATCGAACACGAGGAGACTAAGTCATTTAGGGCCTCGCCTCAGAAAAACATAGTGCAAAAAGCAATACAATACGGCCATCCGAATCGGAGTAGGGACTTTCACCAACCAAGATACATCTTGGACTCACGAGTCTAACCATGCAGGAGTGGAACGCGCAATTTCTAGACTTACAAATTTACTTGCCGCCCAAAACGCCGGCTAGCTGGCGCGCTGTAGGGGCTTTGCGGCGCCTTCATCACCATCTCCGATTCCGCTTATCTCCCGATGGCATCCACCCATCGCGACGCGCATGATCGCACCGGGAACCGATCCGCTGCCTCGACCGCCGTCACCCGACGGAGGGCTCACGCCGCCCCGCCACCTCCGAGGACAGCGCCCGCCGAGCTTGGGCGCCCTTCCGGCGATTAAGCTCCGCTTGGGCGCCGCAGCCCCGGCCGAACCCGAGGAGTGCCCGCCACGGCCGGCGAAACTCCCAGAGGCCCGGCAGTGACCATGTCACCCCGTAGGCTCGCGAATCGTGGCGATGGTCGGCTACCGCCGCCTCCATCCACGAAGCCGGAAGACTCTTCCGGACGTGACTCAGCCCGACACGAGTACCCGCCAGCGCAGCGCACTCGCGAGTGCAACATGGCGCAACGCCGATTTGCCCGTGGCCTCGCGCCGCTGGGCCTCCGTCCGGCGACTCAGCGCAGGAGGAGGAGTGCCAGCGAAGCGCATCAACGCGCCATACCCGCGCCGAGCTCCAACAACGCGCAAAGAGTTGGAGGAACGGCGAATCGAAGCTCGATCGGCTCCAGCCAACTCGAGCGAGAGGGCTCGAGGCCCGCAGATGTGCTCGCGGCGACGCTACGCAAGACGCTGGCGTCAGCACACCCCAAAGAGCGGAAGGGTCCGACGGTCCTCACTTCTTCCCCACGCTAGTCAAAATGTGGCCGCGCCGCAATGCCGCCGAGGCCCCGAGCCGACCGACCCGAGGCCAAGGCCACCTACCAAACCTCCGGCCGGTAGAGCACGCGGCCGCAAAGACATGCACGCCTCGCCCTATCGCCCGAGCCACCTTCGCCACCGGCCCGCATGGCCGTAAGGGCGGATGGGTCCTAAGACAGCGCCGCCGCATCGCGAGCCACAACAGCCTCGCTACCGGTGCGCTAACGCCTCGGTGATGCTTCACGACATTCGCGCTACCCTTGAGGCGCGGAGAAAGATGGCGAGGAGGCCGCCCACTCACGGTTGCGGGCGCGGCACCACCATCGCACCGAGACCCGACGGTCCCGATCGCGAGCGTTTCGCCAGGATCCGCCAGCGACTTCCCGCCGATTCCGGCGCCACCAACATTGCCAAATACACCGGGCCACAAACCTGTGTGTCTGCTCAAGATTACCGGCCGCATGCCGGGCGGAGGAGCAACTGATGACCTCTTCATCATCCAATACCTTCCCATCTACTCGCAGACTCGCCCGAGCCCGCTCGAGTACTTGCCGCCAAAACCATCGTGGATCGGACCGACTTGAAGGCCCTTCTTCGTCGGCAACTTCCGTGGCACTTACAAGCGCTCGAAATTCCGGACTCAAGGGCTACAAACAGCAGCCTGTGGAAACCTCCGACTACATCCGCGGTTTTCCGCCAGGCAACGAGCTCCCGACATCTCCGACGCCGATGTCGTGGGAGCATTCATCTACGGCACCTCCCGCAAGGCCTTGGTACACAAACTAGGCCGCCTCAAGCCCGTAACTACCAAGGAGCTCCTCGATATCGCCATCAACCACGCCCCGGCGAGGAGGTGTGGGGCCATCTTCGAGGGAGGAAAGGCCCAGCCGTAACCCGGCCCACATCGGGTCCCCTTCGACCGCTCGACAAACTAAGCGGCACGGAAGCGCATCCGCGAGCCCTGTGGTCGCCACCGCCGACCGCCTCGCCAGCGCAGTGCGACCGACCGTCGCGCTCACCACTTCGAGAAATTGATGGACGCCCGCGCCCAAACCACGGGTTCTCCGTCAAGCACAAGTACCGGATCGCGAGGTCCCGAGGCGTTACCTCTCCGGGGCCCCCGCAACGCCGCGTGGCAAGGAAGAAGCGCACGCGGCCCGCGCGCAGAGAAAAAGGCGTACGACGAGTTCCTCGAACCCGACGGCCGCCTCATGATCTCGTGGAGGACCGGTCGCTATGCCGGAAGCGCCGCCAAGCTCGCTATCGCGAGGTCCATACCGCCGCGCCACGCGCCCCCAATACTCCGGTGGTCGGAGTTCCCGATCACCTTTGATCGGACCGACCACCCGACCACGTTCACACCGGGAGATACCCCCGTGGTCACCGTCGCCGGGGAAGAAGCGCTTTCAAAGGTGCTCATGGACGGAGGGGCGGCCTCAACATCCTCTACGCCGAGACGCCGACGCTATGGGGATCGCGCCAACCCTCCGACCAAAGAAGGCGCCTTCCATGGCGCTCATTCCCGCCAGCAGCCCATCCACTCGGCGGATCGACCGCCTGCTACCTTTGGGGAACCGAAACTTCCGCACCGAAACCTCGCTTTTGAGGTCGTGGATTTCCTGCTCTACCATGCCATCCGGGAAGGCCATGTTACGCCAAGTTCATGGCGGTCCCCACCACGCCTACCTCAAGTCGAAGATGCCAGGCCACGGGAGTCATCACCGTGGCATTGTCTTTCCAGCTTGCCTACAATCGCGAAGCGCAGAAGCTTGTGAGCTTGCCTCGCAATCATCGCTCGCCGAGCTCGACAACCTCGTGAGGGAAGCCCCGAATCCACCCCGAGTCCAGCAAGTCGGGGCGGATCCTTCAAGTCCGCCGAGGACACGAAGGAGGTCGCGTCGATCCTCGTGATCCGACCAAGACCGCGCGGATCGGAGCCACGCCCCGCCAAATAGGAAAGCGCGCCGACTCTCTCCGCACCAACAAAGACGCTTCGCATGGAGGTCCTCCGACATGCCAGAATCCAAGGGAAGTCGCCGAGCACTCCTTGAGCATCCGACTGTGCTCAAAGCCGGCCGCCTAACGCCGCGCCGCTCGACGAGGAGAAGCGCAGATCATAGGGGAGGAGATCGCCAAACTTCCGCCGCAGGTTCAGAAAGAGGTGCGCCACCCCGAGTGGCTAGCCAACCTCGTACTTGTAAAAAGAAAATGGGCAATGGAGGATGTACGCTGACTATACGAGTCTCAACAAAGCATGTCCCAAAGATCCCGCCTTTGCCCCGTGATCGACCAAGTCATCGACTCCACCGCAGGTGCGAGTCCCTATCTTTTCTCGGATGCCTACCGCTACCACCAGATTGCGCTAAGGAGTCCGACCACCGCGACTTCCTTCATCACCCCGCTCGCTCATTCTCGCACGCTACGATGCCGCTCGCCTAAAGAACGCGCGCTACATACCCGATGTATGCAAACGTGCTTCAATAACCGATCGGCCGTAACGCTGAGGTGTACGTCGACGATATTGTCGTAAAAACCAAGAAGGCCGACGACCTTGTCCCCGACTTGAAGAGACCTTGCGAACCTTCGATGATTCCGCATAAAGCTCAATCTCGAGAAATGCGCTGGGTCCCCAAAGGAAGCTCCTTGGCTTCATTGTCTCGAGCGAGGCATCGAGGCCAACCAGAGAAGATATTAGCAATCGCAAGGATGGGCCCAATCAAGAACCTCAAGGGGGTCCAGAGGTCGACCGGATGCTCGCGCTTTGAGCCGCTCGTGTCTCGCCGCCACGAGCGCGAATGCCACTCTACAAAGCTACTCAAGAGATCCGACCGCTTTAGTTGGACCCCGAAGCTCGGGAGGCCTCACCCGCCTCAAGGCCTTCCTCGCTCGCCTCCGCCCCGTCGCCGGCACTGTGGGAGCCGCTTGTTTCTCGTCGCCGCCACTACCCAAGTCGCCGCTGCCCTCGTGGTGGAGCGAGCGGAAGAAGGTCGCAACTTAAGGTACAACGACGGTTTACTTCATTAGCGAGGTCCTTCCGAGTCCAAGACTCTGCACCACGCATACGTAGGTTACTCTACGCGGTGCTCATTGCAAGAGAAAGCTCGCCCACTACTCGACAAGACAACATCACCGTGGTGACCACGCCCCCGTTAGGCGAGATCGCCCGCAACCGCGACGCCGGAAGGATAGCCAAGTGGGCACTCGAGCTCGCCGCCACGACATCACATACGCCCCTGACGGCGATCAAGTCGCAGTCCTAGCGACTTCGCCGCCGAGTGGATCAAACCTGTGCACCACCGGTGATCAAGACCCTTAGCATCGACAATGTACTTGATGGGTCTTACAACAAGAATGGCGCGGCGCCGAGTTGTCATCATCTCCCACTTGGGAACAAGCTCCGAAGACGCCATCAGCCGCTGACGCCACCAACAACGCTGCCGAGCACGAGGCCCCGTCATCAGCCTCGAATCGCCGCCGACGGTGCTCACCGACTTACGTCCACTGTGGACTCCAAGCTTGTCGTCGACCAAGTCATGAAGGCCGCGGAGCCCCGAGACGCCCGTATGGCGCGTCAGATCGTCGAAGCGCGCGAGCTCGAAGCGCGGTTCAAGAGCTTCGAAGCCACCATAGCTACCGACGCCACAATAGCGACGCCGACCACCGCCAATCGGCCTCCCAGAGCCGGTCCCGCCGGATCTTCGTCACGACTCGCAGCCTTCCATCCACCGGCCCGGTGGCGAACGGTCCCCGACCTATTTAGCACGGTCGCCCCGCCGCGCGCCGGGCGAGACTTGGCCGGTCGAGCCACGGCGTGCTAGCAACCGAGTCCGACCGAGAAAGCCATTCATAGATCGCTTGACGGACGGGTCGCTTCTCCCGACCGACCGAGGCCCGGCGCCGCCCGGCGAGCAAGTCTTTCGTCCCCGACGGCCCGGACCTTTACAAAGGAGTTTCTCCGGGTCCTCCAAAAGTGCATTCGCCGACCAAGGAAAACAACCATCGGACGACATACGGCTGAATTTGCGGTCACCACGCCGCGCCCGATCTCGGTGGGAAAGGCCTTTCGGCAAGGTTTCTATTGGCCGACCGCCGTGTCCAACGCAGAGCACATCGCACGCGACCGCGAAGGATGCCAATTCTTTGCCGTGCGCATACATCCGCCACCAGCCTTGCGCATAATCCCCATCACGTGGCCTTTGCGCTTGGGGCTCGATCCGTCGGGCCTTTCAAGAAAGCGCCCGGGCTTTACCCATTTGCTCGTCGCGGTGGACAAGTTCACCAGTGGATAGAGGCAAGTTTCGGCCGAAGCGCCACGTCGGCACAAGCCGCCATCTTCTTCCGCGACATAGTCTTTCGATTCGAGTCCCAAACTCCATCATCACCGACAACTAACGCAGTTCACGGGAAGGAATTTCGAGTTCGCGATGACTTCAACATCCGCGCCGATTGGGCGTACCGTGGCCCATCCGCGACCAACGGCCGTGTCGAGCGCAAAACGCATGATCCTTCAAGGGCTCTGCCGCGGATCTTCGCCGACTCAAGCACTTCGGGCGGGCGTGGCACCGAGCTACCTCCGCCCTCCGAGTCTACTGACCACGCCGACCCGGCGACCGGGTTCACACCGCTTTATGGTATACGGTGGCCGGGCCGCCTTGCCGATGCTGACCGGAGTATGGCGCCCCAAGACCGCAAGCCTTCGAGGAGGCCTGGGGCTCGCCAGACAACAAGACTCACGACCGATCGACGAGGCGATGACGGGCCGCCCCGCGATCGCCGATATCAACAAGCTCGCGACGCTACTACGCCCGCCAGTTCGAGGGCGGTCTTTCGCGCCGTGACTGGTCTGCGCCGGGTCCGATCAGCAAGGATAAGCACAAGTCGCCTCACTCGAAGGCCCTTCACCGTCGCGTGCATCCTCCTACCGCACCTTTCGGCCAAGGACACCGACGGTCAGATCCTTCCAAATGCATGGAATATAGAAAAGTTAAGGCGATTCTATCCCTAAACTCTTTTCCTCTTCCTAGCATGCTCTTTACTTTCTTCCTTCCGAGCACCGGTCGCCATGCGACGACTCGGGCTGCCTTCGGCGCCTGCTCAGTCGCTTCCTGGCCGGCGCTATGCGGGTTGATGACCCAACCGACCACAAGGTCCTTCCCGAGCGGTAACCCTTTGACCCAAGTGTTAAACCACGACCAACCGCTGCTATGGTTGCTAACACTTGCGGAAGAAGGAAGTACCGAGTGGAGTGACCTTTGGGTCGGCAGGAACACTCCTCCCGCACGAACTCGCCTATCCCACGCGCTTATGAGGGCACGTGACCCGACCGTCATGAGGTCCATCCCGAGCAGAACCCTCTCAACCCAAGTGTTACACCCACGCCCACGGCTATGGTTGCTAAGTAGCACTTCGCTGAAGAAGGAAGTGCCCGAGTGGAAAGATCCCGCCGGCCTAGAACACTCCTATCCTCACAAGTGCGCCTAACCGCCGATAGCCAAGTCTCCAATCCACCTCGCCTCCCAAACGACCCGACCCACGCATAAGTGACCTCGCGGTCCTTAAGGCTATGGTCGGCCAAACGCTCATCCTAAATACGAAAAGGACGAGGGACGATTCTCGGGACTTGATAAATTCAAGATTGTTTAAATAGCGATCTTTACAATCTAAGAAGGATAAAGCTAACTTTTTCTATTCTTCTTGGCGCGACGTGGCGAGGCTGAGAGTTGGTCGCTCGCTTCTGGAGGGCGGCCGCACGGGATGCGGCCGGCGATCTCTCGCAAGCGCGGCTCGACCAGAGCTCGAACCGCTCGATCTCTCGCCGATCCGGTTCCCAGCCACGCCGCCCCACCACCGCGAGGTCGATGCCGTCCGAGTACGAGATGGTGTTGACCACCGATGAAGCTCCAAGCGAAGGCCGGTGACCACCGCCTCTTCTACGGTCCGCACTTGGGCGGCTGGGGCAAGGGCACTCGGCCCGCCCGGCCCAAGGATGCGGTCGCAGACCTCCCGACCGCCTTGCGGAGGGCCTCCGGCTCGGCGCCATCTCGCCCGACCGCCCTCCGCAACCTCAACGCCGCCGGGCCTCGCCCCGCCACGATCGCCACGTCGCGGCATGCGGCCGTTCTTCTGCGCTTCCACGGCGACGCCGATTCTTGCGCTCTGCAGATTATGGAGATTTTGATAAGTTCGCCCGCTGGTCGCACCCCCAAACTTAATCAAGAATTGAGACACTTACCACCGCAGAGTTGGTCGATTGCGCCCGACTTCGCCAGATGAAGTCTTCACTCGGCCACTTCCTTCGAGCGATCGGCCGCTCACGAGCGAACCTCGGGCAATCCCCCGAGCCTTGTTTCGCTCGGTCCGCAGACGTGTTACCGCGCTCGAGCGATCCTCCGCGGCAACGGCGGCATCCTTGGCCTCGGTGACCTCCGCCGTGAGGACTCCGCCGCCACTTTCGCCCTCAAGGCCTCTGGCCCTAGGCGCCATCATGAAGGGCCTTGAGGCCTCTTCAAATCCTTGGCGATCACCACCGCCCCGATCGCCTAATGCCTGTGGCCTCTGGCTAGGCGCAGCTCAAGGCGCAACCGATCACTCCTCCGCCGCAGCCTCGGCCGACCGCTTGAGCGCCGCAGAGTTCAACCCGACGACGGCGAGCCCGCAAGTGCCGCAAAAATGTGGACACCCGTTAGTCGCACGGAAGAACCATAAAAATGTGCAACGAATCGAACTTTTCGCCGACCTACCGGGCGATCGGCCGACTCCCGACCATCATATTCGCCACCGTGGAAGACTTCAGAGCAAGGGCCGACCTTCACGGATCCGCCTCTATCTCGCTTCGCCCAGGGCGCCTTGCCCGGCGGGCGGCCCACTCGCTTCTCCTCCGACCCATGATGCCCGACCCGAATTACACCCGGCGGCGCGCTTTCGCTCTGTCGGGCGGGACGCCGCCGTCCAAAGCACCATGGGCAAGTGTGACGAGGTCAACCTTCGAAACCCCTCGGCGACCGCTACCGAGGATCGGCGGCACTCCCCGGGACGAGGGGTCGCACTCCGCCGCCGGCCCGCCACGATCGGGCGCGATCACCGCGGCGCCATTGTCTCATCTCCAAACGACGATCACGCCGTCCGGTGGGTCTCGCCGAGGCGGCGGAAGTTCTTCTTCGCATGACTCGGTGGGGCCCGCCCTCAAGGCGATCGCGCTTGACGCCGACGCCGCGACCTTCGCCGACCCAACCGGTCACTGAATCACCGGGCGCCACATTTGCGAGCCGATGTGGCACGCCCACGGCCACCCCAAAGATAGGCGCCGCAGTTGCAAAGATTCAAGAGTCGCCGCGGCTTTGCCAAAAGAAAATGCTCCAATAAAAAGAATACACTTACAAGGCCGAAGCGTGGCACGCGCGCTTCTCTTTGCCGGCCCCGCCAAGGCAGTCGCCTGGCCGCCTCGGCCACCTCCACCGAGACGTCGCGACGACCGCAAGCGCAAGATCACCCGCCGGGATCCGTGGGCCACGGGCCCGTGATGCCGCTCGCCGAGTCCACGCCGCCGCCGCCGCCGATCGGTCGTGGAAAACCCACCATAGGGGTGGCCAAGGCACTCCGCCATTGCCGCTGGAGGTTGTCCCCACGGCGGTGGTCTCCGACACATCTCTCGCGCGCACGCGCTTCGCTGCTTCCTTACTTTCTTCCTCCTCCTTTCCTCCTTCCGCTTCTTCGGGAGGAGTCACCGCTGCCTCGCCGGGCGCCGCCAGCGCTTCCTTATCCCGGGAGCGGCGCTCGGAAGACATCCCCATGAGCCCCCGAGAGGATGCAGAATGTCGGTCAAGTGCTAAGGACAAAGAAAAGAGAAGGCGAAGGAATTTCACCGGCTACGGATGTGGCGGAAAAGCCGCCGAGAATGGCTCCGGTGGCCATCCGCGCCACCGTGGCGCTCCGCCCAGAACGCCGCCACCCGGCCTCCACCTCGATGCGGCCACTGGTTCGCCATCCTCGCCGGTCGGACGGCCCCGCATACCGAACAGGGGTGCGGCTCAGGCACAAGTGGTTGCACGTGCATCCCCATAAAGGCGCCACAACCACGCCCCGTGAGCCTCGCTCTTTGAGCCCCGACCGCTCCACGATCGGGGCCGCTTGTTCTTCTCCCTCTTTCGACGCCCCGCCCACCGCCTCCACCATGGGAAGCTCGCCCGGTGAACGAGGGGCGCTCGCCGACATTTCAACGTAGAGCCATTCGAACGCCACCCTTGTTGGACGAGGGCGGCTTACCTCCGTGTACTCCGTGTTCGACCGGGCGGCCGAGGGCTAGGCCACCTGTGGCGCCGCAAGCGCCCGACGGCCGCCCTTCTAGAGCCTTGCTCGAAGAAGTGCCTCCACAACGCCCAGGTGGCTCGATCCCCAAGAAGGCTTCGCGACGGCGTGATGAAGATGGCGATGTGGAGGACCCCATTGGGGTTGAGATGGTGCACTCCACCTTGTAATGAAACAGCAGCCCCGGACGAGCGGGTGCAACAGCAAAGCCAAAGCCGCGCCAAGAACGAGGCGGCACCACGATCTCGCCACCGCGCGGTGGGGTGGCAGCCCTTGGCCGGCACCTCCAAATGGAAGGTCTGCGCGCATGAGGAAGCCCTTCTTCACTAAGCCGAAGCGCACTCGTGTCTTGGCGCGAGCACTCCGCCACGACATCTTCACAGGGAGACGATCGAAGGTGAGAAAGAAAGGTCAGTTTTTTTCCTTAGCTCTCCGGTGCTTTTCTTGTTTGAGGCGAGACAGAGAAGACAAGAAAGCGTGACTCACTCGAAAGCACCCAACGGCGATGATAGAGGACGAGCGAACGCCGACCAAGCAGCGCCTGGCTGCGGCCGTCGCGACCACCCTCGCCTGTCGCGCCACTGGTAACTCCTGGGCCTAATACCACTGCTTAATCCTCGCCTTGTCAGCGACAAGGGCCATAAAGACGCCGCCTCAACAACGTGTCCGTGAACCTCTCTGCCTCCGCTTTTAGGCCGAACGTTGTTCGGACGCGCGAGAAGCCCACCGGGCCGCTGGCCCCAAGACGGCAAAGCTTTGTGGCTTGCGCCAGGGGCCCAGCCGAGGAGTGGGTTCAGAAAGGCCTACCCCACCGGATGGGTATAAGGCCGCCCCAAAGAAACTTGAGCAAGGGGTGTATGAGGTGAGCCCACGGTGGGCCTCTGCTAGGTCGGCCGACGGCCTAATCACCTCTACTGCGCCCGAGACCATACTTCACACTCTCCCGGAGCTCATCAATGAGCGACACCACCGGTGCTCGGGTCGCGGACGACCTAGAGTCCATACGGATTGAGTAGAGAAAGGTTTTTATGGGTCGCCCACGCAGGCCAGACACCCTATTCGGGACCGTCCGCTCGGAAGGGTCCCCTTGGGCGGACCTCCCAGACCCACTGACTACCCGCTATTAGCTCCACGAGCACGGCGCTCAAACCAACGCAGTAAACGCGCGCGCCATCCCCTCCGTGTCCCACAATCGCGGATGGGGTATACATGTGGGATAGACGGCGCCATTCCTCTCGCAGCTACCCTCGCCCGACGAGGACTCGAGAAGGATGCCCCACGCCCGGCCACGACGGTAAACGAGCACTCACGCCCAGCCACGACGGTAAACGAGCACTCACGCCCGGCCACGACGCAGAACGAGCACTCACGCCGCTACGACAGAACGAGCACTCACGCCCAGCTACGACGTAAACGAGCACTCACGCCCAGCCACGACGTTAAACGAGCACTCGGACACCAACCTCACAGAGGCATCCGGTCGTCCCGCCGACCAAGGCACTCGGACACCGAACCTCACAGAGGCATCCGGCCGTCCCCGCCGACCAAGGCGCCGGACACCGAACCTCTCGAGGCATCCGGCCGTCCCGCCAACCAAGGCACTCGGACACCGAACCTCACAGAGGCATCCGGCCGTCCTCGCCGACCAAGGCACCGTCTAGCTACGACGATAAACGAGCACTCGGACACCGAACCTCACGAGGCATCCGGCCGCCCCGCCAACCAAGGCACTTTGACACCGAACCTCACAGAGGCATCCGGCCGCGTCCTCGCCGACCAAGGCACCGTTTAGCTACGACGATAAACGAGCACTCGGACACCGAACCTCACAGAGGCATCCGGCCGTCCCGCCAACCAAGGCACTTTGACACCGAACCTCACAGAGGCATCCGGGCGCCCCCGCCACCAAGGCACCGTTTAGCTACGACGATAAACGAGCACTCGGACACCCGAACCTCACAGAGGCATCGGTCGTCCCGCCAACCAAGGCACTCTGACACCCGAACCTCACAGAGGCATCCGGCCGCCCCGCCAACCAAGGCACTCGGACACCGAACCTCACAGAGGCATCCGGCCGTCCCGCCGACCAAGGCACTTGACACCCGAACCTCACAGAGGTGTCCTGGCCGTCTGCCGACCAAGGCACTCGGACACCGTAACCTCACAGAGGTGTCCCGGTCGTCCCGCCGACCAAGGCACTCGGACACGAACCTCACAGAGGCATCCGGCCGTCCCCGCCACCAAGGCACTGTCTAGCTACGACGTTAAACGAGCACTCGGACACCCGAACCTCACAGAGGCATCCGGTCGCCTCGCCAACCAAGGCGCCGCCCACAACGATTAAAATTAAAGCAAACTCATCGCAAAGACATTTTCATAAAGAAAAGAAAATTTCATTATAGGCCAACAGGCTCAAACTTTACACGACTTTACACACAGTAGCCGACAGATACAAGAGTGGCCACGCTACACCACGGCAGGACTCTACCCACGCCTAGAACCTATCAAATGTCCGTGCGGCATCGGTGGCACCGACGCATGCTGGTAGGCCCTTGCTCGGTCGACGGACAGCCCGCGCGCCGCTAAGTAACACGCCGATGCCTCCGCCGCTGCTCAGCGACATCGACGCGGCCGCACTAACCACGGTCGGCGCCCTTGCGCCATCGCCTCCGTAAGGGCCCCTTACCACCTCGAGCCTCTGAACGGCCTCGAGGCGGTACACAACGTAAGCGGCGTCACGGGTGCAGCTTCTTCCTCCTAAGCTCGGCCATCGCTGGTCGAACTCACCAAAGCTCACCAGAGGATCTTCTTCTTCCACCGCAACACCATCGCCAAGCTAAAGACTAGAGGGTGTCTCAAGCCATTTGAAAGAACAAAAGAAAGAGCTCTCATCCCCTTCAAGCAAGCTACGGCACATATATATATATATCCGGACGAAGGGAGGCTAAGCGTCTCAGAGTAAATGCGTGCTGAAACGAAGCATCCTTCACCGTAAACCCGGCGATCAAGAAGGCGAGCAGCGCGCGCTAAACTATACTCGGCATGCGCAACGAGGCGAGTAAAACCCGGCGGTTCAAATGCCCCGGCCAAACTCCGTGACAGCCGTCGGATCCAACGGCACACCTCACGGAAATCGCTAACCGGATCACCGGACCGACCTACGTGCCCGCCACCACTTTCGTCCAAGTTCAACCCCAACCGAATCTGCCAAATCGCTTGGGAGTTCGGGGCTATCGGCGAATACTAATAAAAGGATACCCCAACAGCCCGGCGACGAGCCGGTGGCCTCAAGCATATCTCCAAATTCAGCAGGCGCGCCGCCCCGCCCGACCGACCGAATCGCTGCGAGATCGCAGAAGGCATCCGCTCCCGACCGCCAGGAAGCGATCCGACAGATAACGCCCCGACCCTCTTGGCGGGCGGGATCTCCGACTCCAACCAAACCAAGGTGACGAACGCCGAGTGCCGCGTGTCGTCCTCATCGCCTACCGCCACGCACCCCGAATGAGGTCAATCAGAGCGACTATACAAGGGCAAGTGGCTCCTTCCCAAGAAGATCGGTGATGCAGAAGACAAAGCTTCCGACCCCATCAACGACCACGATAAAGACGAGCGCACGCTCCTCCCGAGGCAAGCACCAACGCCACGCACTCGACGCCAAGATTCGCAAGGGTCACAGAGGGCAAGCACGCTATTTCCGGGAATACCTAACCTCCCCGACCACCAAGGCTACCAACCCAAAGATAGGCAAGGCGGGTGGCGACCACCACGTGATCGAAGGACCGGGCTCCTAGCATAGGTCACCTCGCTCTTCCTCCCAACTCGATGTAACCCCGCCTTCCTTCAGATAAAAGGAGGCGGGGCTAAACGATTCAGGGGAGAGCGAGAACGAGGAGAGGGAGATATCGTAACACGAGGAGACTAAGTCATTTAGGGTCTCGCCTCAGAAAAACATAGTGGAAAAAAGCAATACAATACGCCATCCGAATCGGAGTAGGGACTTTCACCGAACCAAGATACATCTTGGACTCACGAGTCTAACCATTCAGGGAGTGGAACGCGCGACCCCCTAGACTTACAAATTTACTTGCCGGCGCTCTAGAAAACGCCGACAATATGGATATGCACATGACCAGTACTTTTCAGTTTAACATTTTAATTAACTGGAAAGAATTACTAAGCCGCATCAAATATCAACAGTGTGAGGCGAGAGAGGACGGGAGCCACATGGAGACACTATTCATGTGCACTGTTCATGTACTCCATATCCTTCCTTATATACCATGAGGGAAGAAAGGAAGAAAAAAGGAAAAGAAGAAAAAGAAAGAGAGATATTAGCAAGCTTCAAGTAAGGAAAGAGATCAGCATAACAAGGCAAGAGATATGTGCAATATTCAAGCAAGGAAAGGGATCACCATGTCTTGGCAAGAAAGAATTTCAGCAATCTCCTAGAAAAGAAGGTGATCACCATAACAGAGAAAGAAGTGTGCTTCGCATGGCAAGTTTTTGTCCGAGTACTGTAGTGCGAGCACTGTTCACGGATTCATATGAGTCTTATCCATTGAAGTCATTGTGCTTTTTCAAGAACTAGCTCCAAGTTAGCTCCGTATTTTTCATTTTTTGCCTTCCACCTTTCGGAGTGCCCCCACCATAGAGGCTCATGCACATCACCATAATATATGTGTTGGTGTTCGACTTTGGCCTCTTGAACCCTCCACTGAGAGTTATTTCTTTATATAGTTTGGTTAACCACACCTCATATTCCTATAGCTTTTCATGCCATAGGTTTGTATCACCTTTAAGCTCTACCTACTCATTGGTACCGCGTGGTTGGTCCTGCCACATATTCCTTCTTCAACAGCTCGCACCTATTTTATTTTGTAACAATCTTTGCAGTTTGGCACATAACTGTAGTTGAGATCTAAGTACGTACCATTGACGACATGGTTTTCTTCTCCTGATCAAATTTTTTCAAACATCTCATTGGTTGCCCTTCCTTTAGGTTTACCCATCAATCGGTATCTTCCATTGCTTTCGATACTTTTCATGATTACCTGCCTTTTGCATGTAACTCACATGACTCTACCTCAAAATGAACCTCACAACCTTTGAGTTCAATCGACCTCACAGGTATTAGATTCTTTTTTAAGCCAAAACATACCGAACTCCTATCAATGTGCGGTGTGCTCCATCATACATCTGCTAACTGTTCACATGTCAGTAATTGCATACTCCTTGCAATCAGCTAAGTGAACAGTTCTATGCATCGGGCATAGAGATCCTTTGTCAAACATCTCCCATGTTGAACATATATAGAAGCAACAACCTGAATCTACTATCTATCCATGAGAAGTACTTGATTGACTAACAATAAGTACGTCTGAATTATCTTTTGCTACTACCATTGAGCATACACCTTTTATTTTCTTTAAACTCGGACAATTCTTTATCATATGATCTTTCTCGTCACATAGATTACATACACATGTGCCCTTGCTCTTAGCCTTCTTCTTCTTTTGACTTTTACTTCTACCTGCAATATCTACTGCAGCCAATGCTTGATCACCCGAGGATAAATATTATGATGGCTTTTTCAAGGCTCTTCCTTTAATAGATATGTAACTATCTCGCTGAAGTTGAGAGTGTTTTTCCTGATGAGAATATTCATCATCAATTGCTCTCAAGATGGTGGTAGAGATGATGCTAATATGACAACTTTATCGTTCTCCTTAATTTTCTCATCTACACTAATTAGTTGTGTGATAAGTTTGTTGAAGACATTGAGATGGCTAGTGAACCGTGTGCCTTCCTCTATGTGCAAATTAAAGAGTTGTCGCTTTAGCACCCACCGGTTTGTCATCGATTTTGCCATAGACAATTCTTCTAAGTTCTTTCATAATAATATCTTCGGTGAATTTTCCTTGATCAACGAGTACTTTACCTTATCGAAGAGACATAGACGAATTGTACTGATAGCCTTCCGCTCTAGCACATTTCAATCTTCAGCGTACATCTTTTCAAGTTTATACCCTTTAAGAGCAGGGATTAACTCTTGCTAGACAAGGACACCTTTAACCACACATTACCACATGCTGAAAATTTCTTCACCGTCAAATTTCTCCACTTGATTCCACATTGTCGACATCAATATTGATTTTGTGCCACCTAATGCTTTCTCGACCTTCTCACAAATCCGATTAATTCGGCTTTGGCTCTGGTAGCACTTGTTACACACTGATACCCGTTTTTATGCACAATAGCCCCCATATTGGATCAGAGTTTAGTGAGATAGGACACAAGCGTGCACAATCTCAAGAACAAAGAAGATGAATCTCATAAAGAGAACCAAAATAACGATGTTGAAGCAATCACGATGAGAGAAAGATTTTGGCAAAGCCGTCCATAATTTTTTTAAGCACAATCTCAAAAGAGTACTAGAGAGTTTTGATCTTTCACAATATCTCAAACCTTTTAGGATTCTTACCCTATACAAAAATCTAGTGCTAAATAATAGCCTAGCCTCTAATCCTCTCATACACCTCCTGTTTTGGATTAGTTGGTTTGCGGCTTCTAGGTTGCTTGGGTTCTCTATGACCATCCTATGGATTTATATAACCTCCTTAGTCCTCCTTTAAATCAAGTAGGAATCACACTCTAAAAGAAAGTAGAAATCCTAATTCTATTAGGATTCATCAAGCACACCTTTCCACATCCTAAAATACTAGATATGAGTGTCGGGACTGGATTTCTAAATCTGAACCCTCTCTGTATAACTGCACTAGTCTAGGAACACGCTAGTGCACACAGCGGTAACAGCGATGATAACACATCCATTTTAATAACCAAAATAATAATAATTAAGTAACAAGTACGTGTCCTATGGCCAATAATTACAAATAAATGGCCACATAGCCTTAGGTTCAACAAAGTAGCAGCGAAAATGAATAAATAACAGCAAGATAAGCCCATCCATTCGCCCAACAGGCAATCGACTGGGGTGCGCGTCCTAGTAGTCCGGATCTCCTTTATCAAAACCACAAGCAAAGAACTCGTAGTCACCTTCTACTTTAGTGTACTCTTATGCAGAATTTTGAATATTGCAAGGTGAGTACACAATGTACTCCGCAAGTCTTGGAAACATAAATGCATGATAACTATATGCAAGGCTAATAAAATGAAGGCTTAGTACGGCTCATTTAGCGTAAAGCAATGCTTTAACTTTAAATACCACTAATAATTTCATAAATCATCGTTTGATAAAATATAGTTGTAATAATTGAAATTAATGAGAAAACTAATGAAGATTCCAACTGTTGTAACCTGAAAGCTCCAACCACTCGCGGATTTCCAAACCATCATTTTTATTCAAAACAAAATCAAAAAATCTACAATGTGAAAGCACTCCTTACTCGCCCTTGACTGTGGGCACGATTACTTAAGTAGTTTTAACTCTACAGAGTGTGTACAGCTTTGCCCATAAGATGCGATCAACCTTTACTATCCGCGCACACTCCTCATGTTAGAGTGCGACTAGGATGATTACAATAGGGCTATTAACCTCGCTCACTAAGGTTTCACCGCCGAAAGATTCCATCCACCTAGTCGAAAGCCCCTCTTGCGCCTTGTGGGAAAACTGGTCGCTATCCGATACCCACATTCCACCAACTAGCGAAGCCAATAATGACACATAAATTAATTAGCCAGGTCATACCCATATAGACTTGTTGTTGTACGGTTGTGCTCGATTTGAAATAACACACGCTTCGATCCTTAATTGATTAGGGCAGAACAATTACTTTACGAAGTCTCATGCTTCCCGCACCTACCTGACTTTCCATCCGCCCTGGTCTAAACTATTTTTTTATTTATTATATTTAATAAACAGCGGCAATACCTATTACCGCAACTTCACAAGTGACTTTAAACAGGGTTTTGTAGTAATTCCCAACAATGGCATAATACTAAAGCGATTAACTAGACTAAACAATTCTACAATATTATGCTACTCTACCAATTATCACCAAATAAAATAGATAATACTAGCTAAGGTGACAAGGCCAGGGCTAGCAAAAAACCTCGTTAGAGCTCGAATCAAAATTTCTTCGATTACAATTTTTAATAGGTTCAAAATTGAAATGAGTCTATTTCAAGGGGGGGAAATTAATGAGGCTCGACTTGATAGTGGCTCGTTAGCTCAAATTTGAAATAACCATTTAAATAGTAAATAAAATGATTTTACGTTGAACTATTTCAATTTCAAAAGAAGCTCGATAGCCAGCCCTAGACAAGGGTACACAATGATCAATGCCAAGTAGATCATAACAATTTGGAAATTTAACTAAACTTTTAGGACTAATTTTAAAGTGCATTGCATAAAGGTAGGCTTGCAATAATTTAAAACAACATAAGAATTTTTTTATGTTTGGGATCAACATGATCAAAGAAGACTTGTCTTCGCTGAACGCTGCTGCTTCTACCTCTTGTTGCTAGATTGGTGGGGCTTCTACAGCAATAATGTCTACATGTGAAAAGTGAATCAAAACAAAAAAATCAAATAAAATTAAAAAATTAAAAAAATTTGGTTTTAGAAGGTAGAATTTGAATTTCTGAATTCGAAGTACGAACAGAGGAGAACGGGCTCTCAAAAGATTAAAATAATATAAATGATTCTTTAAAATTTTGATTTATTTTTTAAAAGAAAATCCAAATTATTATTTCAATTTTTTTTCTTTCTTCTTATTTTCCCCTTTTTTACCGCTCATGTGGCACTATTCATGTGCGCGACAGAGAGTAGCGTCTATGCCGCACGAAGACAGTGGGGAGGGGCCAGCTTGGCCGACGGTGGCACACCCGAGGTGGCCGCTGGCTAGGTGTTGCCAGCGGTGGTGCGGTCAGCGTTCACAAACGGTGAAATTTCGATGAGGGAGAGGGGGATCCGGGGAGAAAAGAGAGGGGATAGATAGAGGAGATACTCGGGCATCTCGTAACGTGGACGGATCATCAATTGGAGCTCTGAGGCGCCAGGGAGCTCGCGAGGATGGCCGACCGATGTTCGATTCGCGCTCCTGGTCTTGTGGTGTTCCAGCCAAACGGAGGCATAAGAGCTTTGGACAAGTGGAGGAATGGGTTGGGCAATGATCCTTGAGGCGTGCTCACCTTATATACTTGTGGGGAGGCACTGTTGGAAGGAAACCGACTCGGATATGGAAAATTTTGAAATAGGAAGAACGCGAAATTTGGGCACTAAATTTGGGAAAGGAGGTAAAGAATGGAAAGAAGGAGATCGGGATTGATGTGGCACGAATTGGGGAAGAAATCACATAAAGGATGGATGGAATTTGGAGTTCCAAAATTTTCCCTAACAGAGGGAGGGAGAGAGAACCATGTTCCGGAGGTTGAGGAAGCACTGTGCTGACAGGTGGGGCCATCTCAACTTTTTCGAATTTAAATAATGGCTGAGAATAAAAGGCTTTTAGAAAATAGGAAATAAAGTTTAAAAATTCTTAAAAAAATTCTCAAAAATACCTTGAGATATTTGGACTTAATAAAATTATTTTCAGAAATATTTTGGTTCTATATTTTATACAGTAAATCATTTTATAAATCTGATAATACCAAAAGGTATATAAATTTTTTTCAGAAAATTCAGGAGAACTCCCAAAGAAGTTAGAAATAATTAATTAAGCAATAATTGGAATTCTCAGGGTGTTACAATGAGTCACCATAATTAGCACTCGGCAAAGCTTTATTCTAGCGAAAGTTAAAGTTTGCCTGTTTGGTTGACATTGTTGTTTTCCTGAGACTCGGTTGCACGGGGGCACTCCCAACAATTCAACATGTTTGATCATACCATATCAGTTTGTTCAGAGGGGGAAGAGAGAGAGAGAGTTTGATGCTCATGTAAGTATCAACACTTTGTAGCAAATTAATAAATTATAGTATAGAGTAGATGATGCATTTGGAGGTTGATACCAAAATGGTGTGCCCATTTAATTATTAAAAGTGAGAGATCCATGTAACAATTAAATTATGGTAAGGTCCTCTAGCATCAAGCTTTAATATCAAACCATAGAGATGGTTATTACTAAAAGCCCATCTAAACGTTTTCTCCTCTAGAATCAAGCAATAATATCAAACCATTGTGAATGTTCTGAGTAACGTGGTAGGCAGTAACTTGTTTTTCCTAATTTCCAACTCCTAAGCGAGCGTATTATATCGACATTTGACACACTTCTAGTGATGATGCGAGAACTAGTGTAAGAATCTTGACGACTCCACCTTGGGTCAGGTTTTTGTTAGGATTTAGGAGGTTGAAAGGTGTACATGTTTGTTGCTCGATTCAGGAGTTAGCTGCATTGACCATGGACTGAAATTATTATAATCACAAAGGTTAAGATAACCTTGCTCCATCAGCAATATTGTAATCACGTGACGATGGGTGCCGGAAAGATAAAAAAATGGCTGCAAAAGCTTCTGCTTGGACCTTATCATATGCGGCATGCATGGCCCATCTGCTGCAATGAAATTATGGGAGACTATGGGTGGAACATTCACCACTTAACATCTCTAGCCTTATTTCTTTCCAATCCGCCCTTATTCTTTCTTATCCCAACCACTCTCGATTCGCCCAACGCAGCATCATATCATCTCCTCTACCCACCTCATTCTCGCCTCCGCCTCCAACGGCACCTCCATCTGCACCGATTCCTCTCCGACAAGCTCTTCCCCATCTCACGTCCCTTCTTCTTCCTCTCCACGCGCCTTCACCATCACCCCCCGTCCCTACCAGCCACCACTACAGCCGGCGACGCCCTTGCCGCCTCACTGCGCCGCTCCTAGTCCTCCCGCCATCATGCCAACCACATCCACCCTAATATTCTCTTAGTCGCTATAACATGCCGCCCGCTACCGCCACCCTCCCTTGATCTTGCACCTAGCGGTGCAACCGCCGCCACCACTGCCCACTGCCAGGCCATCACTGCCCACCCTCCCTCCAGGGTTAGGGGTCTCGGTCAACCCTAAACCTAACTCCGATGGGTCGTCGTCGGAGATATCACGCCGAGAAGAAAGAAGGTATGTTCGTTGTTATCTTTTCCAAATCTGTCTTTATCTTGTCCGATTTTTTTAACTCTTTAGCTAAAATGTTATTATCTATATATATTATTAAAGTACTTGCAAAAGGATCTACCACGTACGCTCCCAAAGGGTAGAAATTCCCATACCATGTTAATCAGAGGAAAAAGAGAAATATCCACGCCATTGATCGTGGTAGGTTTAGATTATAATGGTTTAGATTAAAAGAAAGAGTCCATGTCAAGTATATTAAAACAATATCTAAATTTTGGAATAAAAATAAAATAAAATTAGCAATTTGATTTCCATGTGAATTCATAAGTAAAATAAAATAATTTAGAATAAAAATTAGACAAAATCAGCAGTTGGATTTGGGTATGAATTTCAACAAAACAAAAACTAAAATTTGGAATATAAAATAAAATAAATTTAGCAATTTGGTTACGATACGAATTCCAAAGTAAAATCTCTAAATACCTTTAACTGGAATAAAATTTTTAAAAAATAGTAATTAGATTTGCATATGAACTACAACCAATACAATTGAGATTTGAAATAGAAAATAAATGGAAATTTGCAATTTGACTTCCATACAAATCCAAAATAAAATCCTTAAATAAATAAAATTCAAAATAAATTTAGCAATTTAGTTTTCAAATGAATTCCAATCCATAAATAAATACTATTCAAAATAAAAATTAAATAAATATTATCAATTGGATTTGTACACAAATTTGGAATAAAAATATAAAAAATAAGCAATTTGATTTTGATGTGAATTTCAAATCAAAATCCCTAATTAAATATAATTTTGAATAAAAATTCAATAAATATTAGCAATATGATTTGTATACAAATTTCAAAAACAATAACTTAAATTCAAAGTAAAAAATATATAATTTGCAACTTGATTTCCATACAATTGCAAAGTAAAATCCTTAAATAACTAAAATTCGCAATTTAGTTTGTATACAAACTCCAATAGAAAACAAATGAAATTTTTAATAAAGATAAAAGTTATAACAAAGATAGCACGAATGTTGTTGAAGGAGACAACGTAAGAGTGCAATGGTGCCAGTTTATCCAACAAGAAGACATTGACCCACCGGGAAGCAAAGAGCCAAGGCGATGGCAGGAGAGACAAGGACAATGTCGTGCTACCCACCTTCGTCGTTCGACAAGGACAATGTTGTGCTACTCATCGATGTCGTTGAAAAGAAAGGCCAGAGTCAAAGGAATCAAGGGCCACGATGATGAGTAATGAGTGTCATCAATGTTGAAGAAATCTGCGTCCAAATAAACTCGATAATAGGAAAGCTTTGGCGGAGAGGAGATGAAGTTTTGTATTGAAAATGAGCTATAACAATGTGGTGCCATCAGGTAGCTAGGAGCGTGCCACACTGGTAAGGGGCACGACATCACTTACAATGGCAATAAGATTCTCAATATCATTAGGCAGTGAGTAAAGCATACATGATTGCATTGGTGAAGATGTGAGATCGATGTGGTTAGTGAGTAAGCCACAACGTTGTGGTGGCCAATGTTGAAGAATAGGAATGATTGACATGGGAGAAGAGGGACATCGAGCATGTATAACATCATGCGTGTGTGTATATATTCATACATCTGTACAAATAGAAGCACGGCTGCATAGAAGCAGTAGAGCAAAGAACTAAAAGTAGAGATGGTGCATCCATAGGTAATATGCTTGGGCCACTCGAGAGAGCTTGACGCGTGTCCCTGGCAGGGATCAATGACGTTTGTACGTGTCTGCATGTTTGATGTTGGAACAGACAATGGTCGACATTAAGCAATAGTTAGAGAGAAGTAGAAGATAACTTTTTGGTGTAGTATTGGAATGGAATGGGTAATGGCTAAGAAGGATCAATCAAGAATTAGGTGTGTTGTTGGAAGTTGAAGCAGAAAAGTTGTAGTGACAAGAAGAGATAGAAGACATAAGACTCAATGAGGCAACCGGCGTACGAGGGATTATAAGTTCAAGATATGCTGTCCATGATGTATCGGTGTATACATAAGTAATATACTCTCGTACCATGTAAACTAATAAGATTGCCGCACTTATAATCAACCAATGTATTGCTTTGAAATTTAATAAAGGTACATATGCATGCATATATTTTGGAAAAAGAATAACTAATGATTCATGATGGAGAGTGTTAACCTCAATCCATCAAACTCATACTTCAATGTAAAAGTTGTATTTTTCTTCCAACTTCTATTGTCATTTTCAATATTTATGATGTATTAGAATCCTAAACAGCTTATAAGAAATGTAAACATATTCTCAAGCATCTAAGTTATATCATTTGGTAAAAAAAAAACAAATCTAGCCATACAAATAAGCAACCACCTTGCTAATTCACTGTATAGTAGAAGCCGAAATTATTTTGTAAACAGGCATGCGAGTCATGTGACGTGCTGTTGCCATTCTGCAACTTGGACGACCTAGCTAGCTAACTCGTGTAGATCGAACACAGGCACAGAACCGGTCGGAAGAATGGAGCGGTGAGGTGTCTATATCATGTAGGTGCATGATGTGCGTTGATGGTAAGATCGTGTGCTATACTGAACTTTTGCTGTGTACTGTGCTTACTTACGGCGGTACTTGAGACTTGAGAGGGAGTGAACGGGTCTATGAGAGAATCCTGATGCGTGACTTCGTACCTAGCTAGTTGTCAGATCGTCTAACAAATTAACTGATGCTGATCGGCAGGCATTGCTTTTGCTTTAGTACATGGGATGGATGGGAATGGTGTTACGTGTTAGCGCTCTCCTTGTCCTTGTACTGGTCAGAGTTTCAGGCTAGCTGGTTTCACAGAAGCGAAAGCTGAGTCGAGTCGTATTTGTGCCACACTGCAATGCCAGGTGAATTAACATCTCGACCCATTGTGGTTGAGATGAGACGGATCAATTTGGCCCAAGCCCTATGAGGGTGAATAAAACAAAGGCCTAGTTTGTAGTTTCCCATCCGAGAGATCTAGTTAGCCCAACCAACTTGCATAGAAAAAAGAAAGCAGAAAGGTCCACCACTAGACCTGTGCATTAGGCGGGCTTTTTTTTTGGCCGGTCCGTAAGACAGCAGACACGGCCTGTCATACACGAATGATGGCATGGATAGCACGGCATGACATGTCCGTATAGGTCGTGTTTGAGTCAACATGGCATGAAATAGGCCCAAAGCAGGCACGGGATGCGGCAGCCCTACCGCGACACCGCGGCATGCTGTGGCTCGTCCTATGACCAGCGTTGTTGCGGTCCTCGCATGTAGAGAAAAGGGAGACAACAGAGATGCCAAAAGATGGAGAATGTAAACTGGAGAGTGTATGCTCACCGACACCGAGCGCACGCATGAAGCCGACACTTCGCCATGTTGCGTGTTGAGCACGCCCGTGATGCCGTGCACAACCATTATCCCGCTTGCCTCACGCGGCCATCGACGCCACCTCGTCAAGCGTACGTTGACCTCGAACGCATGAATGATCTCAACATTGAGGAGTAGATAGTATGTATGCATGTTATTATTGTACTTTTTTCCATACCAAGGAACCCTACTTTGAGGTGTAAGGTTTTTAACGAGTCAGTAATTTTATATCTGTACCTAATGAATAAGTAAAATTTAGTTCTTTTCTCCTAAATAATCGTGTGTATTGGATCCTTATCGGCAGTCGATGCTAGCTCATCGTCCTTAGTGCTGTTCACGGAGACGGACCGACGACGATGACGTCCACACTCCACACATCTAATAGAACAATGTTGGGCCGACACGACACGACGTGCCCTGGTCAGTTGGTTCGGCACAGCATGGCACGACGAGGTGGCCATGCCGGATAGGCATGGCATGCAGCAGCCCGAAGCCCAAGAAAAGATCTAGCTATCTGTCTAGCGGACTTAGGTTATAACGTCTTAGATAAAAAAAAGAGTCAAGTCAAGTATAATAAAAAACAATTGAAATTCTGAATAAAAAAATGCAATTTGATTTATACATACACATAATGAATCCGGTAATTTCGGACAAATCTCGTCCGGAAATTCAAATCCAAATTTTGAATCCGGTTTTTTTTCTACCGGGAAATGCCGAATTTCGGCGAGAATTGGCGAGATCTCGCCGAGAAATGGCAAAATTTCGGCCAGATTGACAAACCCGAAAATTGGTCCAAAAGATGGAGAAAAATTTCGAATTTTTTTTGGAGAGTTCTGACGTATTATTAATGTTGTCATAAAAATTTCAGATTTTTTTGAATCATGTAAATTTTTTAAAATTGAAACATTGGTATTTGTCGTAATGAAACGCTCAAGCAATTTTGAACCGAATGAAAAATGGGACAAAGCATGTTATAAATATTTGAAATTTTAATAGCATGATTCGACATGTGAATAATGTTGCCATAAAATTTTCATGAGTTATTGAAGCTCGAGGAATTTTTAAAATTGGGGAATTCGGGTATACGTCGTGAAGTATGAAATTTAATGAGATTTTGATCAAAATCAAGATTGAGAGTCACAACCAAACAATTAATGTATATTGGCATGACAATTATTAAGAATGTAATAAAATCGATACACACAACAAGTCTTCACATATTTGCATATGACAACTAAATGAATGTATGTTTGCATCACATACCTATGAGTAGTAAAGCGCCCGGTGCAAACTCCACCTCGCGTTGTCGACAATGATCTCGTGATACCTCCTCTCGTGTTGTTGCTTGTATTCCTCTCGTGTCATGTCTCGTGGTAGCCAGCGGACTTCCAATGTTGGTAATGAGACTCCTGTTATCGTGATTCTCGATGGTGAAGGTACATGACATTAGCGGATGAGCGCGTGCGTATGGATCGACATATGGATCATTGTAGTCAAATGGCAAAGAGATGCTCGATCCGTCATAACTCGTCAGAATCGCAGTACCACCCCGATCCCATCCGTACCCACCCCGATCCCATTAAATGCGGCATTTGACTATACCCGGTATGTTCAATGGAATGCCCAAATGGCCGGAGGACTCATTGCTACACCATGATTGAGCACCATCCCGTGGTTGTGCCGCTCTGGCGCCCACCCCCACCACGCGACGTGCCCTTCCCACTAATGCGGTTCGCTGGGAGTCACCTCTCGGGCGATACCCTCGATGCGATCCTCCCGCCGGTGATTGTGATTGTGGGCGCCGGAGGAGTACGGTCGC
Organism: Otatea glauca; assembly: GCA_036346275.1. Taxonomy (NCBI): domain Eukaryota; kingdom Viridiplantae; phylum Streptophyta; class Magnoliopsida; order Poales; family Poaceae; genus Otatea; species Otatea glauca. The sequence goes on from CM070711.1 coordinate 75,583,508, forward strand.
CGCTCCGTCCCGTCATCGCCAGAGAGTCTGTCGCAGCCGAGCTACTACCGAGGCAATGCACATTATCGGAAGGTGTTCTTTGTGTCGCCTCATCGCCGACAATAGGCTCATCATCAATTCGGCCTTTTCCTTTTCCTTACCACTCTGGCTGCCCGATAACTTTTGTAATCCGCCTAAAGCTCTCGCTAGAGTGTCGTCATCCTCGGCGTCGGTATCACGCTTTCTCTTCCTCGTGTGCGTGTCTCCGATGTTCCACTCGCCTAACTGGGAGGCTCTTCCCTCCTGTGGCCAATTAGAAGTAAGGTTAACATTGTTCTCAGGTTTGGACATACATGGTTAAAAAGTGGAATGGAAAACAATTGCATAGTTTACCTGTTGCCTTATCCATCTCTTCCGCTGGGATGGAGTCAACCACGAATCTCATTTGGGAGGGTGGGTCGTGCACACTTGCCCTCGTCGAGTAGAGGCTCCCCAGTAGACCTGGATGAGTCGAACCACTCTGCAATTGGGTCATGGCCAGGATGCATCGCATCCTCGATCAGGCGATCCACAGGGTCTTCGTCTTGGGTCTGGCGAGTGGATTCATAGTCTCGAAGGCGAAGTCGCAGGTTGTAGTGCACGAACACGAGCTGTTGGAGCTTCGCATAACTTAAACGGTTTCGTAGCTGCGTGTGCACCAAAGCAAATGTGCTCCAATTGCGTTCACACCCACTCGACGATGCGCACTGGGACACCAACCTCAAGGCGAACTTTTGCAGTGCTGGCGTCTCATTCCCGAAGGCCATCCACCATTGAGCTATGAACAACACGAAGAAAGAAAAGTCAGTGAGTGCTACACAACAACATACCAACCAACCTCAATTTATGTACTTACCTGCCGTCATTTGGTTATCGACGGCGCTGGTCTGTGCAAGCTGGGTGGCAAAACGTCCCCGTCTAAGACGGTATGTGTCTGCTTCTCGTAGAGCCTTCACCGTGATAGCGTCGTCATCACCATAATGCTTAGTGCGATGAGAGCGCTCCCATGTATCATGGAGTCTTTGCATATGTTGTATGAGAACTGGGACTTCGGGTCCAGGACGGATGCTGCAATTGATGAAAAGATTGCATAGTTAGTATAATAGACGCGAACATTGCATACTTAGCATAATAGAACCGAACATGTTAATTTCACTTACCAAACTTGCACAAATGTGGTTTCCTTATTTGCAAATCTCTTTTCCATGACTTTTAGGAATATCCTATCTTTATTCTCCATGCTCCGTAAGTTATTGTTGTACTCATTCAGTGCAATTGCGTCATCGCATCATTACACCGATTGTTGGTAACTTGTCTTGATCCGTGAACCTCAACAATTTGTACAAGGGTTCTACGGCCACCACGGTCCACTCCACCCATGTCCAGAAATCCCTGCCCATGAGGTGGTCATATGCGTACTTGCCCTCCGCCATTTGAGCCCACCTACTACCTGTCCAGTCAGGATGTGTCATCCTGCTGGAACTTTTCCTTTTTTTTGAAGAAGCTATCAAGGAAAACAAAGGTCGTCCCAAATCTAGTGGCATTTGGCCTCACCAACTCTCCACCAATATGTTGCCTCATCTGCGCATGTAGATTCTTGTGGTTGTATAAAAATCTGCAGATTCTCTTGGCCTGTGCCACAATATCTTTGATACATTCATCCTCACACACGTCTTTTAGCATAAGATTTACGGTGTGTGCCAAGCAAGGCTGCCATACTATATGAGGGTACTGCACTCGTAACATCTCGCATGCTTTCTTGAAGTTGGCACCATTGTCGAGAACCACTGCACAACATGCTCCGCCCCAATCTCCTCGGCCACCACCTTTGTTATCTCGGCTAGTAGGTATTTGTGGTCCCGACCTTAGCTGTGAATGAGCAAGCAAGAAGTTAGTATGTGTGGCAATGACGATCATACGGAATAGGAAAAATAAATGAATTTTGTACCTGTGGCATTTACGGTCTTATGGAAGAACATCATCCCATTGCAGTATACCATGAAGTTGATGATACTCTGCTTGTGTAGGTCCCGTCAGTGTCGCACATCATCAGTAACACCAAAGGTGGCCCGATCGTCCACGAACCTCCGAAGGTACTTCACAATCTCTTGCTCATTCGCGTCCAAGTACTTAGCATCGATCTCGTATCCTCGTGGTGCACGAACCCCTGGGCCTAGCTCCTGCGTCAGCTTAATTGCAGCTATGACCGCATGCACAACGGATTAGTACAATCATCACACGACGTGTAACTTACAAACATACAATTGTTTCATACCTGTGAAATACGGGCAGTCCACCTTCCTTCCGGGAATTGCATTAGCATGTAACCACTTTGACCATCCCCTCCCTAGCTTCTCCCGCTTCCCCTGCTGGAATGCAGTGTCAATACGAGGTTGCTGCGGGGCACTAGCCCGTGCATGGTCGACATCTATGGAGGCATGGCTTTCCCGTGTCGACTTGGACCGACCGAACATTTTGGCTGATAGTCGACTGAATTGAAGACTTCGTGCACCACTCCGGAACCCGAACCTTGCGTCAAACCTTGGCTCTCGAGGTAGGCCTCTTCTTTAGAGGCCTTTATGACCATCTTAAGTCGCTCATCCTCCGTGGCCATGGTGGCCCATTCGGTGCAAGCCTCCTCCGACGCAGCGAATCGCCGCTTCTCCTTCTTTCATCACGGCCACCACGGAGGTCCGCGATCATGGCCTCGCCTAATCACTTTAGGCACGTTGGGCGTGCCTTCACATCACCGTGCGCGGCCGATAAATGTTCCTTAAGACGGTCGCCTCCACCCTTCATAACATGCGCGCGATGAGTTGCACCTCGACCCGAACCGTCGCTCCCGTGGTCCCATCACGGTACCACGAGGCTCGCCATCACAACGACCTACGACTGCATCATTACGAACAAATGCATGATATATAAGCTTGTATGGCCATGTGCTTGTTTGCATGTAGTCAACAATCTTAACTCATCGATGTTTGCTAAAATGCATGATATATGCCTTCGTTGTGAGGCTTACTAGTTGTACCATACTACCATAAGTGACCAAGTGAGTAAGTGACATGGAATTTTGAGTTTTGAATACATCTTGACATATGAATCCCAATTCCCACATGAGTACATGCATTGTTAGTTCTTACTAGACTATATCCCACATGAATACATGTCTAAATAAGCAAAAAATTACAATTGCACTTAAAATCCAACAAATCAATTTGTTCATACCAATTTTTTGGAAGCCCAAATTTCGCCTTCAACTACCGAGATTTCTCCTTCAAGAACGAAATCTCGCATACAGGAGGCCGAGATTTGCCTCCCGAGCCTTGAGGTGACCGGATTTGGCGGAGCTTGGCCGGACGAGAGAGGAGGAGGTGGAGAAGGAGCTGCTGAGGGAAAGTAAAATAGCAGACTCTCTCGGTGGGATGAAGTGTGAAGGAACTTCAATGATTGACGATGTATTAAAACCGGTGAAGTGTGAAGGAACTTCAATGATTGACGATGTATTAAAGCATCCGACGGTACCGGTCCTTCAACGCATCCCACATCTCCTCATCCGCACCCACATCTGTAAGCCTGCGATAAAACCAAGATAATCTTACATTTAAGGAAATGTGACAATGTTGTAAGATTTGGCACTCGTTAGGCCATCTCCAAAGACGTTCCCTCAAATCTGGATCCCTACATCCACATATACTGAATTCCCTTATGGCAAAGTTATGGAAGGTGTAATTGAGTTGTTTTAATTATGTACTAACTTATATGTTATATATGTTGTAATAGGAATCTTTAAATGAAGAAGTTTATGACTCGTGACCTACTAATCTTATTGTATATGGAAATCTTATTGTATATTGAAATCTTATTCATATGACCTACATTGATCCTACTTGTGTTTTGAAAAGGTTTTATCAAAATATCACATTTAGGAGTCAAGTTTGCTACATGTGCAAATTTCGTCCCTGTTTCTTCTATATGTTTTCTTGAAAAGGTTCATCGAAAATGTCTTATAACCGTTAGAATTAAATTTCTCATAATTCTACTAGGACCACTTGAATTCTTTGTCCGAAGTTTTTACTTCTACACCGGACTAGTTAGCGATACTAGTCAGTTCACGCCGGACTAGTTAGCGATATTAGTCGATTCACGCCGGACTACTTGAAAGTGGTCCGGCGTGAACGAACTTTGCTTGGGACCACTTCCAAGTGGTCCGCGTGAACTGATGTTTATCCTATTTCGATTTTTATTTTTAAAACATAACAAATGATGTTAAAATATTTTCATAAATTTTATGTATTATCCTACATATCTTATGATACTCCCATAAATTTTTCATAGCATGAAAATGCATTCTCAATTTTTAAAATTCAGAGAGTGTTTACTGCAAGAAATGCCAAAAGTCTAAAAATAAACTTTTCAAACATTATCATTGAAGATCACTTCGAGAACTTATTGATATAATTAGGTACGATCCGCCAAAAAATTCAAATTCGGTTTAAAATTCGAAATCTCGGCGGTTTTTAGAAATCTCGTGAAAAATAAAAATCCAAATATATCTGTAGCAATTTCAAAAAATTTGGATTTTTACATCCTACGGTCTATGCAAACTCATTGGGGTTCAAATCCGAGATTTGTGAGATTCGCCAATTTGGCGGTTTTGTAACCTTGGTCGATAGGATGGTCGAGGCAAATAGAGCAGTGTGAAAGAGGGCTAGTGGAGAGGGGGAGGAAGGAGAGTGCGGCGGATCGCAATTGGTTTGGAGAAGCCGCCACAACAGATCAACACGGAGACGGGCAAGCAGGAGACGAGGATTAGGACGAACATAAAGGGTTAAGTTAATGAACAATTATTAAATTGCTTATGTTTACAAAAATCTCTTTCTAAGTTGCTTGTGTACAAATTAAGAGTTGATCTTTTTTAAGAAAATATACCTTAGATACATTGTGAGCAGGAGAGAAAGTCTCCCAACCTACTTCTTTCTTCTCTTTCCCTCGCGTCACGTGACTCCTGGGAGTATGCATTCATGACGTGTTCCCTTCTCTACCTCCTGTTTGATACGTCGTAGATCGAGCTGGATCACCGCGTCTGAGTTAAACAAGCATCGAGCAGAATTCTACTGCTTGCACGAGAAGTTGGTACGGTGCGTAATAAAACCAGGGAAGCAGAATTGGTAGGTAGCCGAGCCGCAGGCCGCGGCACCTCTCGGATCAGAGTATTCTACTCCCGACCGGGCCTCCGCGCGGGCGCGCACCGCCAAGCTGCACGCAGATGTGAGATGCAGGCGCACGCGTTAGCCGCGGAAGAGACCAAGCCCCGTTTCTGTGCCGATTCGTGCGCGACAAACGGCAGTGCGATGGGGGACGGCAGCAGCCAAGGCGCGGCACGTGACTAGAGTCCAACGAACCGCGGGGGCTCGCCAAGCGTACCAGATTCTCGCTGGGCGACGTACGCAGGCCGCGCGCGAGGCTACTGGTGGTGGTGGTGGTGATGGACGATGGGGGAGCCTTCACGAGGGCACTGTTGTGCGCACCGCGCTCGCTTCCTTGACCTCGGCGTGATTTCCATTTGCCGGCGATGGGACGTGCGGTGAGGTAGGCTGGTAGCCAGCTCGTACCGCGGCGCGCCCTGCTCGTGCTGGATCGTAGCCCCGCTCATCATTGTCTGCTGGTGCTGTGCTGGTCCCGCAGTTCATCATGCAATTGGAGGGGCATGCGGGATCCAGCGAGTTGGCACGGACTGCCGGCGATGCTGTGGCCACTTCTATGAGCAATTGAAGTCGATCCCCACGAACGTAGGATTATAATTTGCGTTGAACAATATAAAAACTGCTTAGGGGCAGAAGAGGATTCAGTGGAGGAGCCATTTCCACCTTTATTCTATTATTCTGGTCTTTTCATTTTTATTCGAATTTTATGTACTAGTCAACTTTTTAATTCACTTTTAATGAGATAGTCTTTCCAATACTCCAATATAAAGTACCTAGCGTCAACACTCTTTTCATCTTTCTATTTGTATCTAGATTCCACGTAGCCAACATTTTTATTCACCTTTCCATAGGCAGTCTTTCCAATACTCCAATGTGAAGTATATAGATGTTTTGGAGAGAGAACACATCAAAATTCAAGCATTAATGCTTGGTTAAGCGTGGAAGCTTACATGAACTTCGGTGAATTTCGGAAACTTATAACTAATTAACTACTGATAAGAAGACAAATGGTACTTCCATGCATCACCATCTTAATATAATTTGTATAAATTTTGAAGTAAGCAAAATAGTAATTAATTATTATCTACTATTTATTCATACTTTAATATTTATGTAATTTTTAAATAATGATGTATAGAAGCACATCCCTAATGAGGGATAATGTGTTTGCATTGGAGGGTTGAGTCGTTAAGTGAATGCCTGTAACATGTCACACCAACTTCTAATCAAGCATCATTTTACTGTTCTAAACATGCAGTAAAACTCCAATCTTTCGCGAATCAACTAACCATCCGAACAAGCGAAGAGCACACCAACGAATCAACCGCCAGTCACGAGTTTATTACCACAAACCGACCAGGCCACGACTGCCACAGAAAATCGACATTCCGTTCTTGCCCATACAGCGTGACATCAAAAGCGTCGTCCTAGGTAGACAGCCACCGTTCTATGTGTCCACTGCCCCGTTCCACTCCTGCTAGTTCCGACCTTCCAAGAAATGGCCACCGCGAAACCAGCCTCCTCAACAACCGCCGCCGTCGCCGCCAATACCATCACAGTCGCCACCTCGCCGGCGCATGAGCAGCTCCTGGAGGTGGCAGAGGACGAGGTGGTCATCGATTTCAACCCCAACTCCAAGTGCCGCGCCGACCTCCGCATCCGCTCCCTGCACCCCTCCCACCCCGTCGCCTTCAAGGTCCAGACCTCCTCCCCGCTCAAGTTCCTCGTCAGCCCCCCGCGCGGTGCCGTGCAGCCTCTCTCCTCCGCCTCCCTCCGCGTCGTGCTCCGCCCGCAGCCACACGCGCCACCGTCCTTCCCCCGCTCCCGCGCCGACCGCTTCCTCGTCCTCTCCTCCCTCTCCGCCGCGCAACTCGACTCCGCCGCCAACCCCAAAAGCGCCAACGCCATCCGCCTCCGCGTGTTCTTCGGCGGGCCCTACCTGCTCCGCCTCGCCGCGGACGCCGGGGACGCGGCGGCCGTGCGCCTTATCCTGCGCCGGCAGCCGCACCTCCTGCCGCTTCTCGAGCCCGAGGCAGTGGTACCCGACGCTGAGCAGTGGACGCCGCTGCACGCGGCGGCTGCGAAGGGGACTGCGTAGAGGTGAGGAAGCTGGGGCCGGAGGCGATGGGCGCGCGTGACCGAGAGGGGAGGACGGCTCTGCACGCGGCGGCCGCTGCCGGGGAGGCGGAGGCGGTTGCGGCGCTGGTGGAGATGGGCGCCGACGCCGCCACGGCCGACGCGCGCGGGAAGACTCCAATGGACGTGGCGCGAGAGAAGGGCTATGTAAGTTACTAGAAGCTACCTGCTTGTCCTTCTTACTGTCCTGTTCTTAGTTCAGGAATTCAAATGTTGCTGGTTTAATTGGGCAAAGATTCGTGATAATAACAACTCGTACGAGTAAAGCGTCATTGCCAGTATGAGTCGCCAGTCGTAACAACGATTTGGCATGGCCAAAGGAAATTAATTGTAGTGGCCATAACAGATAGGGACTAGGGAGGATCACGCCATGGACCAGCTGGAGGCTGTGCGAAACTTGGCTTGTGTGTCCCGCCTCGTTGTGCTCGTGAATGGAGTATAGCCCGACGCTATAGTAGTGCAGCTCCATTATTGTCCACTTGAAATGCATAATCGCTTTGCTCCACAAAATGACATAATCCACAGACGAGTATGATCTATTATATAATAATGGGAGTATCTAGCCTTCATCCGGATGTTTTATTTCTTACAAACATCCAAATTTTAAATCTTTAGATCAAAGTATCAAACCATCCATCAAAATACAATCCCACCTCCCTTCACATCTTACAGATCTCACCCCAGATCCAATGCTCCAAAATTTGGATGTTTTTTGTTAAGAAAACATTCAAGTGATGTTTATCAAAATCCATAATAAAAAGCTCACGAGTTTCTCTAAGAAAAAAAAGAGAAAAATACTAAAAATTATCACAAAAAAGCAAAACATTAACCCTTAATCTGGTAGACCCTGATTACAATTGCTATCGGATCTTTTATTAAAAATAGGAATATGCTAGAATTTTTTTAAAAAATATAGTCTTTAGTCTGGTGGATCCCGACTAAGTTGAACTCTATTAGCCATTTGATGTTATTATTTTTAAAAAACATCTAACCGTCTATCTAGCAGACCCGAGTTATAATAGCTTAGATTAAAAGAAGGAGTAACTACCAAGTACAAAGAAACATAAATTCGAAATAAAAATAAAATAAAATTAGCCATTTGATTTTCATATGAACTCCAAATTAAAACCCATACATAGCTAGAATTCAAAATAAAATTAGATAAAAATTAGTAGTTGAATTTGTATATCAAATCTATCTAAAACTAATATTCAAAATTAAATGAAAATAAGAATAAAATTTGATTTTCATATGAACTCCAAATTAGAACATGGACATAGCTAAAATTCAGAATAAAATTAGCCGTTGATTTGTATATCAAATCTAACCTAAAAACTACTATTCGAAATTAAATAAAAAATAACAATAAAATTTGATTTTTCATATGAACTCCAAATTAAAACCCGAACATCGCTAAAATTTGGAATAAAATTAGATAAAAATTAGCAGTTAGACCTAAAACTAATATTCAAAATTAAATTAAAAATAACAATAAAATTAACGGCTTAGATTAGAATAAAGAATCAATATCTAGTACAACACAAAATAATAGAAATTTGGACTAAACAAATAAAATGAAATCAACCATTTAACTTTCATACAAACTTCAAATTAAAACCTGTGCTAGCTAAAATTCGGAATATAAAAAAGATGTTGGATCTGCATACGAATTCTAATATAAAACTAATATGCAAAAATAAATAAAAAATAACAATGAAAATTAACATAAATTTGGAATGAACAACAAAAGGAAATTAGACATTTGATTTTAAGTCTAAATTAAAACCTAAAATTCGAAATTAAATAAAAATAACAACAAAAATAAAAGGAAATTAGGTATTGTTTTTTGATTCCATAATAAATGAAAATATAATTTTTTGATTTATTCAGAATTAACATTCCAGAAATGCCAAATTTGAGAGAAAAATAAAATAAGGTAATTAATTTGATTTGTATACATATAAATTAAAGGAAATTAGGTAATGTTTATAATTTCATAATAAGTGAAAAATATAATTTTTTGACCTATTCAGAATTAAAATTTCATAAATATGCTAATTTGAGAAAAAAAAAAGTTAAGGAATTTGATATGTATTTATATAAATTATTAACTATTATGTAATAAAAGGTGATACAGATTTTTTTACCGTCGCTAAGAAAATATAGAATAAGCTATAAAACCTCGAAGAAAAGAAAACACTCTGACGGTTTATTTAGTGGATCTCCACGGAATGAAGAGATTAAGAGTGATACATCGATAGGTATTCACTCGGCTATATCGGTATAAGCAATGCGATGTGTACTAAAAGAAGTACCGGAAGAAAGAGACAAGCATTGCAATAATAAAATTAAGAGATGATGATATACATGAAAAATGTTATATTATGCTAGTTTATTGTTTTGCTATACAAGTATTTGGGGAAGAAAGTTTAGATCACTTGTGACAAGTATTGCGAAAACGGAGTGAATATATTTTCTCCTATAATATATAATATCAAAATATCACAAATGGAGTTTTGTTACAATCCATTTTTCTAAAAAGCAAAATCATATATGTATTGCCAAATCATTTAAACATGCTTTAAGAATAATGCACATGTAAGTGTGCGGATCACCTTGCTAGTTTTCTTAAAGAAGCGTCACTACTGTCTAAGATGCACAACCCTACGTATCAAGAACAGAGATCCAATGCGGTTCAGAGTGACTGCAACTTTGGCAGTTGCATGTGAACCATTAGATAAAAAAGCAATAAACCAGATCTTCCGGAGCACTGCTCAAAAAACACTGACTGAGCCGATTTTTATACTGTAGCGGTCATTGTGGCAAACACTATAGCTCATCGCTATTAGGTGATCCGGATCGTTGTTGCCTTGATCCAACTGTCCGGGTGGATGCGGACCGTTTAAGTTGCAGTCTCTTTCAAACTGCGCAGGAAACTTTTATGCATATCAAACCACGCTGATTTAGTGTTTTCTGCTAGACTGGATATCAAACAGACAATCGATGCTGTTCTCATATTATTGTTTTGCAAGAAGCACTGCCTCCAATTTCGACTTCTCAAATTAAATCATGTAAGAATGTAACGACAATGAAGTTTGCTGAGTACAGCAAGAAGTGGTGGACATCCTGGGACGGTGGGAGTTGGTCATGTCGGCGGCGAGGCGAGGCGACCTCAAGAACCTAGAGTCCCTCCTCAGCAAGCGCATCGGGGTCCGCGGCCGCGACCAGTATGGCCTGACAGCTCTCCACTTAGCCGCGATCAAAGGGCACTGCGACGTGATCGCCTTGCTCGCCGGGTCCGGCTGTATGGACATCGAGTGCGAGGACGTGGAAGGGCACCGGCCGCTGCACCTCGCTGTTGAAGGCGGCAGTGCCGAGGCCGTGGAGTTGCTGCTTGACATGGGCGCCGACGTCCATGCCAAGACCAGGAGGGGCGCAACGCCGCTCCAGATGGCCGTGACGATGGGGTACGAGGCCATTTCACAGCTGCTGCGCAGCCGGGGCGCCGAAGCGGCAGCCGCACCGGCGTTGTGCATCGCGTCCTCGTCTTCCTCGTCGATATCGTGTGCCTAGATTTGCTGTGTTAAATGCATTTGTAGGAGAAAATAGTAGTGTACTATATAGTTCACAGAAGTGATTGTTCCGTTCTTTTTGTTGTTAGCTCTTGTTAAGCACGACTGATGTTTGGTTTGCTTTGTTATAGATGCAAATATGCAATACGCTGGTGAAAACAATAAAGTGCAGTCGATTGCAAGCCTTTATATTACATTTATGTTGGAAATTTTTTTCTGGCCCCTATCTTGATATTCATGCTTCGAAAATAGCATTATGCATTTCATGTAGTAGCCAATTACCGATAAAATTGCTATATAAACCCAAGATTGCTTGAAACTAAAAAGCGGGCATGGCAGCCTTGTTCAGTTCTCCATTCAAGAAAATTAATCTACTACTGAAATAAAACTATCAGAAGGTTAAAAGACAACAACAATTGCGTGTTTAAATTCCTGCCATAATTCTGCTCCTTCAAAATAAGAAAGGGGCACTGAAGTAAAATTTTGATCAACCCTAAAAGTTTATAACCGAATCTGTAATGTCTCAATGATGTATCCATGAAGAAAATGAAGCTATCACTCAACACTGTCATATCTAGGATATCAGTACTGAAAACTAAAAATTTATGTTTCGTTACATTACATTACAAAAGACTGTCTGCATATCAAAATACAGTCTAGTTTCACACCTTCCTGACTAGAGACAATCCATTGCAATGATTTCTCTTGCTTCCCATCCCGCTATACATTTTAGACATTCATGAATCACATCCACAATGTCCTCGGCATCTTATCAAGGTAAATCACCAAACTAAGATCCTCTTCTTCCAAAATATGGAACTTAATAACACTATCCTGCATCAGATAAATTCAGAGAATCAAATGTTAAAGAGAACAATAGCCAGCACTGTCTGGTTTTCAACCACTAGGAGGTTAAGAACTGGATAAAAATCTTACCAGGGAGTGTGCTACTATAGCACAGAAGTTGAGAACAAGGCGCTATCTCAGCACTTGTATACAGGAACTTAGAACGGAGGAGCAATGGCTTCAGGATTGACACAAGATGGCCTCTTTGCGTTGTAGTAAAAATGGGCAATCATTTGAACTAGTTCATCAGCATTTCTTATCTCTGTAAAGTCGATCAGTGAAGAAAAGAATCAGATACTGCATGAGTGGATGTTTCCACCATTAAAATAGCAAGCATGACTAAAAGGTGCAACCTACCAATTGCCGCCTTTAGTTTTGGATTTGATGTATATCAAGGCGCACAAAAATATTGGATTAGCAGATGCTGCTTCTCTAACGATAAATGGTACTGACTACTGACCTTTTTCTCTGTATAAGATCTTGTTTCCCCTGAGGAACAATAATTGTGGGCATTCTTTTACTTGAAGTGCATATGCCAGGTCTCTCTCGATATTCATATCAACCTTCACAGTCTGAAACACACAATCAAATTCAGCACTTGTCCAAGAACCAGAACAACCTTGCCTGAGTTAATCGAATAGTAACCATGATATGATTCGCACACACCCGAGGAGGTAGGCGATCTTTAGCATTCCAGTACACCTTAGTAGCCTTTTCCAATTCTTGAAGAAATTTCCAATTGTCAGCAGCCCTACAAAACATAACATTAGTCACACATTCAATATTAAATTATCAAATCAACCTGCAAAGAAACTAAGAAAGACTTATTTTTTCTGAGACAACTCAAACAAATATAGTAATTCTCGGTATTAAAGCCAACTTATGCGTCAGTCCAGCTTATTTCTGACATTTCAGTTGTTCGTTGGATTCACAATTCACGTGGAGTACATCTAGAGCTGTCCATATGAGCCGGGCCCGGCCGTGCCGCCCACGGCCCGTTACTGTGGGCACGGCCCACGCGACGCAAGACGCAAGGCGGCGGCGGCGGCGCACGACAAGACAAGGCCGTGGGCCGTGCTTGGGCGGGCGCCGCCCGTGGGCGCGGCGGACGCGGTGAGGACGGGAGGCCCGCCAGCCTGATGGGCCAAGGCACGGTGGGCCAAGGCGCGGCTCGGCACGCACGCGCGGCGACGAGAGGCGCCGAGACACGGTGGGCGAGAGGAGGCGGCGGCACGCAGACGCGGTGGGCGTAGCACGGCCGATGCCGCCGCCGTCTGCCGCCGCCGTTGGCGAATGGCCGTCTTGCGGCGGCAGAACACGGCTTTTTCCGAATTTTCGACCGCTTTATAGCCGTTAGGGGTTAAAAATTGATAAAAATTGAAAAACGGGCAAAAATCCCAAATTTTTCCTATAAATAGGAGGACCCTCTCCTCATACAACACCCATTCACTCATCATCTTCTCTATTGATCATCTTGTGAAAATTGTGATATCTGTTTGTAGTTATTTAGCAAAATTCGGAGAAATTTTGCTAAAATTTCGGAGAAATTCAAACTCGAGCTTTCGGTAACACAAGAGGTTTGTCATCTTGAATTTTGCTAATTGTATTGTTTTATTATTTTTACTAATATTCAAATATTCATTTGCGCTTTTTGCATGGATCATTTCCCATCTCCGATTTCGGATCGCTCTGAGGACCTTGAATCCTTCCAAGATTTGTCAGTGCATCAAGCGAAGCACCAAGAACATCATGGACAAGAAGAACCATCGTGCTCCATGACCATGAGTGCTTCGGCTCGACATCCACCGGAGTGAAGAGAGCGAGGCGGACATCGAGAGTTCGGGATTTTTTCGACAAGCAAGCGAGGACAGATCACGAAAGGAAAAGAGGTAAGAGTTCTTTGTTTGTAAACAATGTCATCATGTTTTATCCGCAAAATCTACTGAAGTACGGACACTTGCATAGGCATATTGAAAGTTGCAATGCGAAAATAGGAGCGCTATGAGACAAACACAACTAATATACAACCGGACGGTTCGGTCCAGAATCTAGAATATAGTGGCGATGTAGCTAGGCAATCTCTTGTACGCTTAATTGCATCACAGATTTACCTTTAAACTTTGGCGAGAGTCTTGATTTTGAAAATTACATTAAGCGTGCACATAATCCAAAATTTAGTAAAGTATCTAGATGCACAACTAGTAGAGATGTAGTTAAGTATTACAATAGTTGTCGTGAAAATTTAAAACCATGTTCAAGACTTGCACATTTTCCGTATCTTTGACTTGGACATATGGAGTGGTAGGGCTAAGCAAGATTATATTAGCGTAGTTGCTCATTATGTCAACCAAAATCGCAACTAGAAAAAGAATTATAGGTTTCAAACTAATTGATGTCGCATATCTTGGAGAGAATATTCTTGAGAGTATTATTAGGGTGGTGGAGGACTTTGGTCTCAAGTGATAAGATTTTTGCTATAACTTTAGATAATGCCTCGCAAATACCTCCGCAATGAATATTCTCACTCCAATATTTGGTACTTATGCTGAATCATTTTTGCTTCATCAACGTTGTGCCTGTCATATTATTAACCTTATAGTTAAAAGTGGACTTGCCCCGTTAGAACGTTACATTGCACCTTTCCGTTTGGCAATTTCTTTTATGAATCATTCTAATGCTAGAATAGCATCTTATAAGAATTTTGCATTGCAATGGGCGTACGTCCAAGAATATTTGGTTTAGATATACCAATAAGATGGAATTCTACTTACTTAATGCTTAAGAACCTTCTGCCATATAAGAGCACATTTGAGGTTTTCATTCAAACACATCACCCTCAACGTGATTTATTATCTGAAGAACATTGGTATGTTGCATCAAAGTTACTTCATTTCTTGAAGTTTTTATGACTCCACAGCTTGCTTTATCCATGATTTATGAACCCACATCTTCTCTAATTGTGCATCATATCTTAGATATGGCTACCCATTTTAAGAACAACGAAAATGACATGATTTTAAGAGATTCTCACATCGCAATGAAATCCAAATATTTGAAATATTGGAAAGAAATTCCACTTCTATATGCCTTCGCCTTTATTTTAGATCCTAGAGCAAAACTTAGAGGATTTGGTAACGTCCTCTCCTTCTAGGTGATGTTCTAGGGAAGATTATTCAATTTATTTTACTCTACTGCTCGTAGTAAACTAACCAAGTTTACAACAAGTATGAACAAAGCATCAAGGAGTTCGTTTGCAACGACCTCCTGTATCTATCATGGTAAGAAAAAGACCGCGTGGGGCAAAATCTGGGTTCTTCTTCTTCTTGTGCATGTGTTCTACGACGGTGGTGATACAAGCCGACCAACAAGTCTCCTCTCGGGGAACTATCCGCCTATATGGATAAACGACGCGTTGGATTACCAACAAGAAGGAGACGATGTCTTCAATATTGTTCAATGGTGGCATGAGCACAAGCTAACATATCCGTGCTATCCATATTAGCTCGAGATGTGTTAACTGCTCGATCTCGACGGTTTCCTCCGAAGTCGCCTTGATCTCTCGTGAGAATATTGGAGGAGAGAAGAACAAGCCTATCGAGTGATATGGTGGAGATGCTCATGACTATCAAAGACTGGGGAACACTGATTCAAGAACTCAACATTCATTGAAAACCAAGAACTAGAGGAAGCTTTGAAAATCTCTACCTCGACAATGACGAAGACCTCCATCTACCTCTTAGTATGTATTAGAGGCTTAGAGCTTTAGTTGTACTCTTTTCTTTGTCAAGGTTTTCTAGATGAGTTTTACTTGACAAAGTTTTTAACGAGGCAATCATCCAAACATTAATAAAGCTCTTTGTTAAATGTTCTACATTTTTTGTCTCAATTTATTGTACGTCATTTTATGCTATTTTCTAACTCTACATATTTTCCTCATTTTTCCTAATTTTTCCTATTTTTCCTATTTTTCTATTTTTTCTATTTTTTTGCACACGGGGTGGTGGGCGGCCCGAGGCCCACCGTGCCTATTCGTGCCGGGCAGCACGGCCCATGCCCCGGCGTGCCGTGCTGGGCCTCTACCCCGGCCCATGGGCGGGCACGGCACGGCACGACCGGGCCTTCGTGCCTCAGCCGGGCCGGGCCGCCCATCTTGCCAGCTCTAAGTACATCACACCTACAGAGAGTAAAGACTGAAGGATGAGTTGTTCTCACTACGCTCCTAACATGATGCCAACGGTTTACCAATATAGACAGGGACGAATGATATTTACCGGTTGTAGCGCTCGAAGACCAGGACGACGAGGGGGCTGGGGTGGAAGGCGAAACTCTCCCACTCCAAGCAGTTGATCTCCTTGACCCAGCCCTCGTCGACCTCCCCTTCCCAGTCGATCTCCGCCCCGTCCACCGTCACGTTCTTGATCGAGTGCTTGTCGAAGTACTCCGACGCCCGGATCCCCCACCCTACATCGGCGTCCAGCGGCCAGCTCGGGTCCTCCTCCTCCACCACAGCCTTCTGCTCCCCCTCTCCATCCCCGGGCTCCCCTCGTTCCTCCTCGTCGGACAACTGCTCCTCCTCCTGCTTCTGTTTCAGGACGTCGCCTTTGCCTTCGAGGATATCTGGGTCGCGCTCCCGGATGGAGGCGAAGACCTGCTCGAGGCGGCCGCGGACGAAGTCCTCCACGGCCGCCGCCTCACTTCGGCGCCCGCGGCGCGGCTTGCGGGGCTTGGTTGTGGGGAAGGCGGCGGCGTCTTCTGGATTCCGGCGGCTGGCGCGGGGTTCTGGTTTTTGGGATTTCCGGGTAGGGGTTGGATTGGGAGGCCGTGGCGGCGGGGGCGGAGGGGTGGAGGAGGCGAGGAGGCGTACGGGGCGGTGGGCATGGTTGCGGCGGGTGGAGTTTAAGCCGGTGGTGGCCGTCGACGGTTTAAGGGGGAGGAGAGTTGGGAGACGAAGCATTACGCGCGGGATGGGAGGTCGGCGGCGGGACGAAGGGGAGCGGCTGGATTTCAGCGGCTAGCCGGCTAATAGCGGCGCTCGTGCAACCGTGCTATCCGAATTGCTGCGTTCGTTTCCCCCCTCGAATCCAACGGTGCTTCACGTAGACATATACATATTCATGGTAGCCCAACTTGAACGTCAGGTCCGTCGAAGGCCCGGTTGGGCAAAACCCAGGCCTGGGTTATGTCCCTGCACTTCTCTTGTGAGATTGGATGGAAACTGGACTGGAAAGTAGAGGGATAAGACTGGGAAATGAGAGAAATAAGAGAGACTGGGGGAGGAGATACGACCAAAGGTCTGAAAGCATGGTTCACAATTTCGTTTCGAAGCCACGAGATACCATTCGAAAACTATAAAAAATCGAACGGTTTGCAAATTCAAAAAATTTGAATTCTAGCCAAACCTACGCGCGAAAAATTGCTCTGTTTTCACGAAAAACTAATGACCAATAGATGTTCTTACAAAATGGTTTTTGAGCGGTTTTTAGTGAAAACCACGAGCGGTTTTTAACACATAATTTTTTTTCAATTTTTCATTTTTTTTTAAATTAGAGCGGTTTTGGATCTTGAGCCACAACATAACGGTTTTTCGCGGGTCTGTGAACACTGCATGGAAGGCCCTTCTTTACTAAAAGCAAATTAAAATAGGATCCTGCTGGGATTTAGGCTTACATATAAAATGTATACACATAAGCTGAGAACAAAGTACAACCAATCAACTTCAAAACTAGAAAATTTCCTAACTCTCGTCACACCGGTTACAGAGATCTAAGGAGGATATTAGAAATCTTACATACCAGCAAATTTCCTATCTCTCATCGCACCGGTTACAGAGATCTAAGGAGCAAGGTTTGAAAATTCGGTTTTGGAATAAATTTCGTCCTTGGCCGGATTTGAAAATTTTGAAATATTTCGGACGAAATCAGAATTTGAAAATTCAAATCCGTCCATTCCGGAAAAAAAATCCGAAATTCGGCGAAAAAGCCCGAAATTTTGGGCGAAATACCCGAAATTTTGGGGTTTTTTCACCGGCTGAAAAGTAGTCTAAATGGTAATGAAAAATTTTGAAATTTTATTTTGAGGTTTCTGACACATTTATAATGTTCTCACAAAAAATTTAGCTAATTATCACATCTGAGGAATTTTTAAAAATTCAGAGAGTGGTACTGTCCTGATAAAACACTGATCGAAAAGTTTGATCCGAATGGAAAATGGTACAAATCAAGCTATAAACTGTTGAAATTTTTTGTGAATGGTTATGATCCATAACTAATATTCTCACAAAAAATTCAGCTGATTATCACATGTGAAGAATTTTTAAAAATTCAGAGAGTGGTTCTGTCCTGATAGAACACTGATCGACAAGTTTGATCCGAATGGAAAATGGTACAAATCAAGTTAGAAACTGTTGAATTTTTTTTGTACGGTTATGATGTATCTATAATACTCTAATAAAATTTTAAGATGATGATCAAACTATATTAATTTTTAAAAATTCAAACAGTACTACTACCCTGTTAAAAGGCTTACCGACAGCTTACATATAAAATGTATACACATAAGCTGAGAACAAAGTACAACCAATCAACTTCAAAACTAGAAAATTTCCTAACTCTCGTCACACCGGTCACAGAGATCTAAGGAGGATATTAGAAATCTTACATACCAGCAAATTTCCTATCTCTCATCGCACCGGTTACAGAGATCTAAGGAGCAAGGTTTGAAAATTCGGTTTCAGAATAAATTTCGTCCTTAGCCGGATTTGAAATTTTTGAAATATTTCGGACGAAATCAGAATTTGAAAATTCAAATCTGGTCCATTCCGGAAAAAAAATCCGAAATCCGGCGAAAAAACCCAAAATTTCGAGCGAAATACCCGAAATTTTGGGGTTTTTTCACCGGCTGAAAAGTAGTCTAAACGGTAATGAAAATTTTTAAAATTTTATTTTGAGGTTTCTGACACATTTATAATGTTCTCACAAAAATTTCAGCTGATTATCACATCTGAGGAATTTTTAAAAATTCATAGAGTGGTACTGTCCTGATAAAACACTGATCGACAAGTTTGATCCGAATGGAAAATGGCACAAATCAAGCTATAAACTGTTGAAATTTTTTTGAATGGTTATGATCCATAAATAATATTCTCACAAAAAATTTAGCTGATTATCACATATGAAGAATTTTTAAAAATTCGGAGAGTGGTACTGTCCTGATAGAACACTGATCGACAAGTTTGATCCGAATGAAAAATGGTACAAATCAAGTTAGAAACTGTTGAATTTTTTTGCACGGTTACGATGTATCTATAATGCTCTAATAAAATTTTAAGATGATGATCAAACTGTATTAATTTTTAAAAATTCGAACAGTACTACTGCCCTGTTAAAAGGCTTACCGACAAACTTGAACAAAATGAAAAATTATGTAAACCACGTTAAAAACTTTTGAAATTTTTTTAGATGGTACTAATGTAACATTAATGTTTATTTAAAAATTTTAGATGATTATCATTCTCAAATAATGTTTAAAAATTCAGACAGTGCTACGTCCTGATAAAAGTCTAATGATCAATACATAGATTTGCTTTAGCAATAAAAAAAAGTTTAAAATTTTTGAAAATTTTACATAATGCTGATAAGGAATTTATTAATATCTCATAAAAATTTTGATTCATGATAACACTACAGTGAATTTATAAAATTCTTACAAAGCACAGTAACATTTACGTTCTTTTCTTTTTTATTTTTGAAATATAATATAACAAACGAAGTTCAATGCTTATATAGATTTGATTGACCAAACAAATAAAGTTGAATTTTTCTAAAAAATATATATAAGGGTACTGAGTCAATTATTAATCTCTCACAAAAAATTTAGATCATAATCACACTCAAGAAAATTTATAAAATTCTGACAATATAACTGTCCCAATTATGTTAATTCTGTTTTTAATTTTTTTAAAGATAACAAATGAAGTTATATTATTTTCAAATTTTTATGTATGATTCTAAACTACTAAGTATAGTACCACAAAATTTCATCTTATTATCGAGCGTGTACAATTTTATAAAAATCTGACAATGTTTATGCTAAAATTTTAAAATGTTTTAAAATTTCATTTTTTTCAACAAACTTTCATAGGAGATGACTTTCCTAAGGGTTATTGGACCAAATCAGGTCAAATCCGACCCTAAAAGTTTCAAAACCGTGCGGTGACCCCATTTTCGCATGCATGCGAAAAGAGAATCTATGTGCATATAGTACTAGTCTCATGATCAGTGGCTAGTACGCACATTTACAACAATTGGAATCACAACTATACAACACATTATTAAAGCGGAAGCTATTTATACAATGTATTCTTACAATTCAGAGTATATAGCAGCAGAAGAAGCAAAGTCTTGTCGTGTGCCCATCCAACCCCCAGGCAACTGACAAGGCATAATCCCTAGAGAGATCGCTTTATTTGAAATTCCCGCAACCTGCGACGAAAATTATTCTTCGGAGCTTTGTTTTCTTATCCACCTAAAACAACATAATAAGCAAGGTTGAGTACTTTCGTACTCAGCAAGACTTAAGTGGTATTTGCAAATGTAGAAATGTAAGCCATGTCAAAGGAGGCTTCTATGGTTAATTTGCATAAAGCGAATTTACATTGTAAAACAAGTAGTAATTTGCAAAACGAAATTTGTAAAAGCAAGGTTGACTGATATGGAAATAACAAGTAAGTAAAACATAAATAACAACTCACGGTCCTCCATGACAGGAGATCGAGACGTCCATTGCCAACACATGGCATAATCCAGTTCTTGCCAACACATGGCACAACAGTTGATACCAATACTTGCCAACACATGGTATAGTATTGTATCACCTGCGGGGTAAGCTTTCCAAAATATACATTTCCTTTTGAAAATGATAAAACAACTAACTAAGTGAGAACTTTACCAAGTGTCCATGACCGCGGACACGGCTTTTCGAAGAGATTTTCACTCTGCAGAGGTGTACAACTTTACCCAAAAGAAATGATCATCTCGTTGTGCAGCGCAATTGACACACTTCCTTTGGTGTGCCGCAGAGAGATCATAACATAACCGTTGCATTATTTAATCCTAACTTTGCACCAGTCCAGTGACGACAAACCCATACTATGGCAGCAGAACTCAGAGCATAGATATGATGGAACTCTCCATAGCATAGCGTACACTGTTATATCAGCAAGCGTTGTCCCCATCACCGTGGTGTGGGCGCCCCTTCGAGCAATCCAAAATGGAACAGCTCGTACTACTCCGGCCTTCCAACATGCAAAGCTAGACTTAAATAATTTAATAAGCTAAGGCTATCCCATACTAGCACTTGTGGTTGCACCAAATTTTTGGTTTGTAATCGACACATTAGTTCGATCCTTAATTCGACACGGGCGACAATCTCCCCCTACACTACGTGCAAGTCCCTTGCACCTTCGGCTATTGCCATAATCGTCCGCATCAAAATTATAGTTTTATTTTCTTTTCTTTTTTTAACCAAAATACCAACAATCATCATCATGTCCCAATATCTACAAGTTTCATCTGATCAGTTTATCCAATTTGTTCATCCCAAATCTAAAGCTTGGCTAAGTATGATTATTAAATCGAATATACCCAATTTGACATTATATATTGTCTAACCTTAATTTCTAGGTTTATCAAGGTTCACATGTCAATACTTATCAAGGAGGTTTCATGAGACAACAGGTATATCTACCAGTACAACAACATAGCAAATTTACAAAAAATAAACGCATGCATAAATTGATCTGGTAAAACAAAATGAAAATTAAAACACTGGGATCAATATGATCAAAGGAGTGCTTGCCTTGCTTAATCGCTGTTTACGTTGAAGTTGTAGTCACAGCCGATGTTGTTGATGATGGAAGTAGTGACATCGAGTTCTACACGTCGTTCGACGAAAATATAGCAAATAATAGACTTTAATAAGGGCAAAAAGAAGACAAACCGAAAACCAAATAGAAACTTATGATAGAACAAGCACGATTTAGGGTTTAATATTTAAGTAGTATGATTATACTCACGTTTGGTTGAATATATATATATATATATATATATATATATATTACTAACAACTTCAGGTTTAAAATGATGATATCGTTACCCCTTTAACTTATCTATTTTTGTCTTACAAATTCAAGAAGCTAAAATCATGTATCTTTGCATATATAACTTCGAATTATAGATGCTAAAATTATTTGGATTAATAAAAGTAACATTAGTTAAAAGGTTTTGCTTGATTGGTACTTAGCTTCAAGTGTTCATGTATGGGAATGATTTCTATGTGTTGGATCTGAAATTTTAGGTTATTTGCTGATATTGCTTGGTTATGAGATGATTTCTTGCATTGCCGATGTTTTGGTTTAAGATTTTAGATTTCATTTGTCCATACAAATGACTCTAGTAACGTTATTATTAGGGTGTTTGCCCTAGCAAGCTTTATATGATAATCGAGTTGAAATTAAAATGTTTTTCCATATTTTGGTTGTGCATATACTGGTTTACGATTCTTTGTTGATTCTCCCCAAAATTTTTGTTTAGCCGAGTTGTTTTTCAAGCTGCCGAAAGTGCTTACGTGTTATAGTTTTAGTGCAGTTTGTAGTCTTTGAAGGTATTTGTGGCGACAAATTTTAAATGGTACGCAGGTTATAAATGGAATATTTTCCCATATCATGGCAGCATAATTGCTATAGGATATTACTAAGCTATTCCTTCATTATTTCCCATTTATACAATATATTTTATGAGGTGCCGAAAAGCTTATATGATCATGCCGATCGCGAGGTTTCGGTCTAGTTTTCTTTCTTCGATTGCGCCTGCACCTTATGGGATAATCTAACCATTTTTCAGGCATTAATAGGGGATATCCCTAAAAGTGTTTTAAAGTTAATTCTGCGATATTTCGTATTTATTTAAGATGTTTTTCACCTATATGATCTTTAGGGCTTAATATGGCCTATCCCAAAATTATTCAAAATGATGTTATTTTTGAACAGCAAGCTATTATATGTTATTTTAAGGTTATAGAATTTGATTTGGTCGAATTTGAGGTTCGTTTGCGAGAGTTATGAATATTTGATCATTTTGCCGATTGAATATTTAAACAACTAGCAAATAGATTAAACTAAAGCAAAGTTTAAATATTTCTGACTATTCATAATCTATGCAATCCCAGGAATGCATCCAAATTTGTTTCACCTAATTTTCAGCTCATATGAATATTATTCTAACCACTTGAAACTTGAATGTTATTAAGGTCTTGAACCAACAATATTTGATTCAAAATACATTCAAATTTAAATGTTTTTACAGAAATGGAATTCATAGGGTTGCAGTAACTTATGGTATTTATTTCACAATTTACGGATCAAGAGAAAATATACTTCCTTCATAACACCTATTTAGGGCCTAATATTCAAACTCTAATAAAATTATTTTTCTGCAAGTAACATATAACTTTTTATTTCAGATTCTAATTCCTCATTTCAAAATTTAAATTTAAAAACTAATTTGACTTTATTTGGATACTCCTAGCAGAAGATATGGAAGTTTGAATGCAAGAGACAAAAAAATAAAAACTTATATTGTAAAACTTGGATTCGAACTCAGGACGCCTCGTCTGAACACAGAACGCTGAACCACTGAGCTGCGTTGTTTCTTGTTGCTAGAGGGAGAGGACATTTACTTTAGCTATACCTCTTCTCTTCAACCCTAGAACTCAAAGCTCTCTCTGGAAAGCTCTCTCGGAGGAGAGCTCTCATCTAGCATTAATCTTGACTAGGTATTTTTGGGAGTCTGCATTAGTTAGTCTCAGAGTACATGTGTGTCATGACGTGAAGTTGTAAGTGCGTGTGTTGCATGCATGCATGAGTTAACTAATTAGCTAATTAGTAAATTCGAAGCTAGTTTCATGCACATCTAGTGGTGCACGTTGGTGCGTGACTAGCAATCGGACGGAGAGTTCACGCGCTGCACGAGCGGAAGACTCGCATGAGTGGGTGGCTCATGCAGAGTGCAGATCGCGACGAGCGCAGAGACTGGGCAGTATTGTCGCTATGTGCATGTAAGAGGCTGGCGGAGTTCACGTGGTTGCGTGAGTTCGGGCTCCAACATTTATCGAGCCAAGATCAAGGAGAGAGGAGATGACGCATTGAAGATCCACCGGAGAACGGCTCGTTCAACACCGGCTGGAGCCGCATTGCCGACCAAGGCCAACTACCATGACGGTCATGCAGTGAGCAGCAGTGAGTCCGCTTGGCGTGAGGACCGGCAGCTTTGGCCGCCAGAGAGAAACAGGTTGCAGGGGCTAGCTTCTTCTCCGCGCAGAAGCTTGCAGAGCTCGATGGAGAAACCGAGTTAGAGGGTTAAGCAAGATTTTTGGCGAGGCAAGGATCATCACGAGCTCACCTAGAAGACCTGCGCGGCTGGCTGGAGCTCGGCACTGCAGTAGCTCGGCTGGGAGAAGACGAGGGCTGGCAGCCACTTCATGCAGAGTGCGCGGCGAGAGGCTTGCTGCCCAGCTCCTGACTCGGCGAGCTCGCAGCACGTGAGTTCGAAGGCAGCTGGGCAGAGAGCAGCAAAGAGAAACAGGTTGAAGGAGCTTGCAAGCTCGATGGGAAACCGAGTTAGAGGGTTCAAGATTTTTGGCGAGGCGGCTTTAAGGCGCTGCAGTGGTAGCTCGGTAGGTGGCTGCAGGACTCGGCGATCGCAGGGCACACGCGACGGAGGAGCTGCGAGGTGGGCGGTATGGGCACACGCGACGGAGGAGGCGAGGGGCAGCCGCTGGCCGCGTGGAGGTCGATCTCTGCCGAGGCAGCGCGCTGGCGAAGCCTGGCACTTGCGGCCGCGTGGCGCAAAGCCTCTGCGGCGCTCTCGCGAGATCACAGGGAGCGGCGACCGCGTGGCAGCAAAAACCTGCGTGGGCATCGCACGTGGAAGAGAGAGGAGTGAGGAGAGAGAGCAGATACTGGCCGGTGGGTCCAGGCCGGGAGGAGCCCCACTGCCAGCGACTGAGCAACGGTTCATTGAGTTCTACGGCTGAATTGGCAGTTGCAAAAATTAATGCTCCAATTCCGGTATGCCAGTTGGGCAAGCTGATTGAGAGCTCAGGTCGCGGCGGCCGCGTGGCGCAAAGCCTCGGCCACAGGTGCGCGTGCGGCATGGGCAGAAGGCGGAGATGGCAAAGTTAGCCGGCCGCAGCCGCGTGGCGTGAGCTCCCTGCGGCGCTGGCGCATGCGGCATGGGCGGCAAGAGATGAGAGGAGGCCAGGCGTGAAGATGATGGCTGCAGAAAAGTTTTCTAGTCGTGTACGTGAGTGGAGATTCGTTGCTTTGCACATGCATCCGTTCGTTTCGGTCACAAGTCGAATCGATTCAAAAGTGGCCTTAACCATTTTAAAATTTCCTAGAAATTTTTATGTGGGTAGTCCAAAGCATGTAGTTTCTATTTTCCTTAGATTTACTTATTCTCTCGTGCAGTTTAAGAACAGTAATTCATCAAAGTTGACTGATCTTCATACTGTTTTTGAATTTTAAAGCTATCTAGATGGTGTGCAAAAATTCTGAAAAATTATATTTATTCATAATTTGGACTCTAGTATTTTATAAAATTATTTTATATAGTATATTATTTAGACCTTCAAAAGACTTTATTTGCTCACTTCTGTTTTTATTTTTCTTGAGGATGAAATTGATTCATAAATTTTTTGGAAAGTTTTGAAGGACTTTAATATGAGCTATTATTTCTTGTGTAAAATTTCCAGATCAATATATTATATATTTATTTTATATTAATTTTGACATTGCATATTTCAGATTCTCATGGTTTCGGTTTTTTTTTAATTTAAGAAGGCACTATAAAGTAATTATTAATGTTTGATATTTTTACCAAGAGTTAATGCCGCTATTATTAAGACTTGGTAAAATTCTCAATCAGAGATAATCTACAGTTATTTTTGTAAAATTCTATCATGCCACTGTTTTTGAAGTTAAATCACATCACTTCACTATTTATTTCTTTACCTAACTTATTAAAAATCTTTTACAGGTGAAAAGATGTGATGGAGACTTCTCAAAGTTTAATAGCATTTTTTCTGCCTTTTTACTTTCATCTTTTTACCTTTTTACTTTTACTAATTTCATTACTTGATTTTTTTTTCCTTAAAGACAAATATCTAAGAATAATCAATAGCTTAGAAAAAGACAGGGAAGATGGGAATTAAAAATAATATTAAATTTTGAACCCATTTTCAAAGTTTGTTTATTTTGGACAAAAAAATTTAATGTGGCAACTTGTTCTTTTCTTATAGGTTGGAATACTAGAAAGTAATCAGAAGAAAAAAGATAATGTTTAGAATGAAAATCTTGGTTGCAGTGGAAATCTTTATTCAATTCTATTTTTCAAATTTCAAAATTTTATTTTTCCTATTTTGAAATTTTTGGGATGTTACAAACCGCCAAAAAACACGAAATTTCGTCGAAAAAACCAAAATTTTGGGTTACTGTTGCAATTTCAAAAAAAAAATTAATTTTTTTTTCGACCGGTACTTTAGATTTTGGGGTGGTCCGAAATCCGAAATTTGGAACCCTGCTAAGGAGGATATTAGAAATATTACATACTATTGGCGCCAAAAACAAGTAGGGTTTATCGGACACAACACACCTGCCAACCCGGATCTATGGTTCGTGGCTTGACAACCGATTTGATCCTGCAATCGGTAAGATAACTAAAATTTCGCTCAAAGCCGATCTAGTAAAATAATCAACTTAGATCTAAATAGCTAAAAAACCGATCAAATCGAAGGTAACGATAGTCTAATTAGTCGATTAGGGCTAACCAGATGATAAGGTTGATCTTTTCCGAAGAAGGCAATGCGCAACAAAATCGGAGAAAAATCAAACTTGATGGTATAATCGATGAAGATCAACAATCGGCGATGCGTAACTTTATTTATCAATATCGAATTACAAAGATTATAAATTACATAAGCTATTTCTAGTCGACGAGAAAATAAAAGAGTAAATGCGATTTATTTGATTGATTGTCTGTGTATTTCGCTCGTCCTTGACCATCTTTTATAGCTATCGGCCGATCGTGTCTATCTCCAACACGTTGCAAACTATGATCCGTATCGGCCTCTACCCGGACAGTATCCTTCTTGTTGATAAATATCTGTCCCAATCCATATTCAAACTTCTTTTTCTATATCCAATATCGGCTACAAATATCTCTTAATCCTTAGTCTAGCAATTTTGACCACACCTACTAAATCTTGGTGCAAACACATACCAGCAAAAATCTATGAAAAATAATCCCTAAATACAACAGTTACATCAAAAGACAGCAGGTAAATCGTGGAGGAGATAGAAAGGCAAGTTCATTTCTGTTCATTTTTCCCTTACACAACCATAGGCTTATATGATGTCATATACCGATTTTTTTAAATAATATATTTTTAATGAAAATTATAGAAAATAATATGTCGAAAAAATAACAGTTCTACCCACCTGTCGCGGATCCAAATCGCGACATCAGCAACAGAATCTCTGTTGCGATTTCAAAGTGTGATAACACATTGTCGCCAATCCAAAAAGTAACAAAGACTCGTCATCGTTTGGTTGCGTGACAAGGAGTTAAATACATTTCAAAATGTGCACTAAATTTTTTTTAGAAAGCACATATAAGTACCACAGAATTAAGTCTTGAAGCAATTTTTTCTGCAAAATAGCCAGTCTCGCGATAAAATTATAGAAATAGCAAAACAATAGACAATTTTGTTTTGTTCGGTCGAGAATTTTTTTCACTCATTTTGAAGCAGCGTGCGAGTTAAATAAAGGAATATTTTTTTAAATAATACATTGTTGCACTGATTTCATTTGAAAATTCGTTGTAACTTATGAGCATTAATTATTAAAAGTCGGTGTTATTTTGACAGTTGCTAGAATTTTAGAGTTCAAATCAGGGTTCAATAAATTCAGAAAAATTCATATTTGTCAGTGATGATTCATGTAGTATTTTACAAAATTATTTGTGAGTTACTTTTTTGATAAAAAAATTCAAATTCCGTTGTTCCTCATTCTCTTTCGGTGTGCGACAAATTTGAGGATAAATTATAGTAAAACATTGAATAAAACTCGACATTGATATTACAAAATGCAGTAAGAACAACAACTACAATAGCATGGCATGTGAACTACACCTAAGATACATACATGCCTTAGGGAATTCATAAAACTGGGATACAACATAGGTACATGCCTCTGGTGGAGGACTAAGTCACAAAACCATACATTCTATGCCCATGGTTGTCGGAATAGGTCGCTACAATAAAAATAATAATCTCCATCTATTGGCTCCTGACTGGGTAGTACGTATGGATACTTGATAGGGCTTAATGTAATATCATCATCAGGATTCGAAGGACTCCGAGAATGCATGGTTCGTAGCCTAGGTGGCATGAAAACGTCATCATCATCTTCATTTGTATGGTTAGGAGTTAGCCCTCCTTCAGTGCTGGTTGAACGTCCTATTCATTGTTGCTTTAACGGCATTTTGTAGTAGTGCTTGAATGGCCTATTGTGATAGTCCTTGAACGTCGAGGTCTAGGTGACATGAAATCATCATCGTCATTTGTATAGTTAGGAGCAAGCCTTTCTTCGGTGGTGGTTGAACG
Organism: Otatea glauca; assembly: GCA_036346275.1. Lineage (NCBI taxonomy): Eukaryota > Viridiplantae > Streptophyta > Magnoliopsida > Poales > Poaceae > Otatea > Otatea glauca. The sequence goes on from CM070711.1 coordinate 75,612,006, forward strand.
TCCTCTTGAACTTTCTGCTGCAAAAGTAGTGGGTGGACCTCTACCCCTCCAGTTAGATCCTCTTCTACGTCTTCTGCGTGAACCAGTCATCACCCCCCCAAGAGCATATATATCGCTACGAATTATGAGATATCTCTGTTCAGCAACTCTTTATCCTCCGGGAATGATTAACACACAAGACGAGCATATGAATTAGTGAACTTATGGATAATGCTAAAAAAATTAGTAGGGTGAACAAGTAGAAAATAACTAACCTTAATATACTCTGCATACTGATCGGGCAGCATCAATACCCTATAAAATCTCGTAGAGAAAAATGTAACAGAAGGGAGGTCGGCTAGTTTGCACACCCTGAAATACCTTTGACGCTACCCTTGCAAATGTGCCCTGAGGTCGTTGGAGGTCACAAGATTCAGGCCAAAGGTTGTCACCTTATGCCTCGATAATGTCGAACGCCACTCTTGCAATTTGGACACCACTTTACTTAGATTCTCCTCCTTGAACGGATCATCCTTTCCATTACGCGTAACCTTCAATGTGTAATGAAGGGTTACGTTTCTCATATCAGGTGTCCATGAGAATGCTCTGCTAGAGGTCCAGCCATGGTGAAGTGTGAGTGGGAGTTGTGTATGTGTGCCTGCGGTTTGGTCTTTTATAGTCCTCCCTGTCTACCCCTCCCACAGCTTGAGCTTCCTCCTCGGTCTGTGATTGCAATGGAGTGCAGGTTGGGGTAGGGAAGAAGGGCTGCTTGGGTGGCGGGTGGTTTTATATGTCACTTAGGTTTGAAAAAGTGGGCTGCAGCGTGTTGTCGTTTCGGTCAAAGAAAGCGGTGGGTTGCAAGGTGTTGTCACTTCGCTCTGAGATAGACAGTGTGTTGTATGTCGCTATGTGATAACAGGGGTCACGTCTCGTCACCTTTTTAGGCGGATGTGACAAATCGAACTGAGAAATCAATAGGCAGCATGTTGTCGTCTCGGCTTTTCAGGCCGATGTGACAACAGGCTAGCAGCAGATTTCTTAGGCCGATTTGACAACACGCTACCACGAGTACTCAAATCAGGCTGAGAATGCTGCTGGCAATGTGTTGTCCAATCGGACTGAAAAAGCTGAAAGCGGTGGGCAGAGTGTTGTCACTTTTGACTTCGAAATGTGATGGATACTTTCAGTATTTCACAACTAATTTTACTATGAGGAGATAATTACCGAATACATAAGTTAAATAAGCCCATGAACAAGCTGCCACGAGTAGTGAAATCAGGCCAAAAAAAGCTGAAAGCGGTGGGAGGTAATCGACGAATACATAAGTTAACAAAGCAAAAGATGATATGGAAACCACTTTAAAAGGCATCCATGACCAACTCTCTCTCCTCTGCATGAAACAAACTATTTGTACATAAGATATTTTTCTATAATATAGTTGTCCATATACTAAAGTGTGTTCCTGGACTGATCCCCCAAAATTTGTGTTTAGACGAGTTATTTTGTGAACCGTCGAAAAGACTTAAGTGTTTTAGAATCTGCGCCTATAGTGATCGTTTAGGGTGTTTGTTTTGGCAGGATTTAGATGCAAAGAAAGTTTTAAATAGGATATTTTTCCAGATTATGGTAGTACATATATCAAAATGTGTTTCTGGGCTATTTTTTCAAAAATTTTCATTTAAACATGTTATTTTACGGGCTACCGAAAAGGCTTTAGTGACCATGCAGTTTACACGGTTGCAGGCCAATTTTCTTAGTTTGCGACTGCACCATATATGATATTTTAACCATTTTCCAGTCATTGGTAGGGGATATTTTAACCATTTTCAGGTATTATGGTAGTACATATATCAAAGCTGATCTACGTGTTGTCCAATCAGCCTGATAGCGGATGGCATTACAGAAGGAAAAGATAATATCTTAATAGAAGATAACTTAAGAGAGAGAAAATACCATAGCTGAATGTTACATAATCTACGAAAGTAAAGCACCATTTTATGTTTAGTACATCATGTATGAAAGGAAAAAACTAGTTGGTCGAACATCGCTACGTACTCAGTGTACGAAGCGTGTGACGTGACAGGCGTGAAAGTTGGTTGCAAAAAAAGGTCAACCATTCTCAGTTGCCAATCTTCTGCGGCGTATGGCCAAAATTAGTTTTCTCAAATGCTTGTGCCAACAACACTAATAGTCAACCATTCTCAATTGCCAATCTTACGTACGAGCTCCAGGACTTCGGCCACTTTAGTTCTACTAACTCACAGTATGTGTAATCCCGTCTTCGAGACCCTACTCCGTGTAGCTTGAGGTCATGCAATTTACTCTCCAACGAGAAAATGTGGTACAACTATGTGTTAACCGTGCCCCATGAACGCTCACCAACAGGTGACAGGCCAGCCATGACACTTGAAAAATGACTAAGTTCCACCCCTTGTGCACCCATCTACAGAACCCCTTCTCCATAGTGTATTTTAAATTCTACTCGTTTGTCTATACCTGTCAAACATTTCATGAATTTTTTAATGATCGCACAACATAACGCTAACACCTTTCAAATCTTAATCTACCCATACGACGACATACTCTACATTAATTCAAACAACTGCTGCAACCCTACAAAAATTAATTTTTTTGTATCACATTGTATCTCGTGTAACTCTTGCACACATTGTATCTCTCATAATTCTTGCAGTTTTCTATATCCATAGCTATTATAACGCCATATAACTAATTAATTACAAACCTAAATGATCCGGTCACTAAATCGTCAATTTAAATAAACTATTGCCAGTCTACACAGCTAATTAATTACAACCCTAATTAATCTCGTCCCTATATCGTCTTTCTAAATATGTATTGCTCTACAAACATAATTATTTACCAATCTATTTTATTTGATCTCTAAATTCTAAATTAAATAAATAAAATAAGATTTATGTCAACACGCGACGAATCTCCGCTCTTCTTCCTCCCCTCCTCTCCTCCTCGTCCTCCCCTCTTCTTCTTCCTCCTCTCCTCTCCTCCCCCTCCTCCTCCTCTCCCCTTTCTTCTCTTTTTTCTCCGGCGCGCGCTTGAGCTCTCGGTTGTGTGTGGCAAGACTCGGTGGAAATGAGGTTGAAGGCCGGGCGGCGCAACTTTTACGAAATTGCGACAGAGAGCTGAACCGTTAGCGACAGGTTTCTGTCGCAATTCCAAACTACAACAAAAACGTTATCGCTGTTTGAAATCGCGACATATATTCTGTCGCTGTTTGGAATCGCGATAGATGGGTATAACTATTATTTTTTGGCATATTATTTCTGTAATTTTTCATTAAAAATATTATTTTAAAAAGTAATTCCCATATAACACACCCACACCTCTCGGATCCACATGTCAGCTAAAATGCTTACAAGAGACACACAACAACTACTTGTATTCCTTTTAGCCGGGTGGGCATTCGGTTTTTTCGGTCTAATCGGTTCGGGTTTTTTCGGTTTTAAAATAATTCGGTTTTTGGAAACTGGCTACTGAATTTCTCAGATCAAAATGAAAAACCGAACCGAATTAACCGAAATATTTCGGTTCTGTTAATTCGATTTTTCGGTTAACTGAAATATGAATAAACACTAGGTAGATTAGATTTAGTCATTCTCATATCGCAACACAGAGTAGGGATAAAGCCACACAATATTCTTAGTTCATTATAGTATAAGTATAATAGAACATATGAATATAACAAACATATGCATAAATGTGTTAGAACATGAGAATTGTTTAGTAGCTTTACGAAGAATATTATGAAAGTAGTATTGTACATGGCCTATTCGGTTATTTCGGTCTTTAGAAGTGAAATATCGAACCAAAAACCGAATTATACTAAAATAAAAATCGAACCGAAAACCGATAAAATCAAAATATTTAGTTAATTTGGTTTCGGTTTAAAAATAGCCACCCCTTCCTTTTTAGTACATGACAGCCTGGCAATCCAGTGTTGGCTCAAATTCTGCGACTGTTGCCCTGTATTACTAGCAGATATGGAATCGGGCTTGTTTTGTCAGGCGGAATCACTCTCCGAACCTCCGTGTGGTATGATCGGACTCGGCCCAGTGCATGTTCTCCCAGTGGACCAATTCGCAGACAAGCCTACTAATTGACGTCTGAAACTATTGTTCGTCCTGGCTACGATAGATTCCATTGACAATGCTTCGTGCATGGTCCCGTGTGTGTGAGAGAGAGAATCGGATGCTGGCGAACTGTGTTCAGGACGTACGTGGTACTTGACAAACGGGCAAGCAGAATTGATAGCAAGAAGCAAATGGAACTGTGGACGCCGGGGCCGATCTGAAAGGAGTCAGTCAGATCGATCACCCGATCGAAGGCGCTGCCTGCTAGTACGTGTACGTAGCTAGCCTAGCCTGCGATCGACTGTGGCTGTCGCTCGCCTGTCCGCCTCACATCATTGCTCCGTCCGTGCGAAGGCCACCGTCGATGAACATGCGCGGCGTCAGACCAATGCACTTGGGCTCGCCGAGCCCACGGTCAGGCCGGCCAACGACAGCAACATCAGGCTGCGTCGCCCGGCACTGGGTCAAACTAGCTCTGATCCATCCTGCACACGCCTACTGCTGCCCCGGCCTCGCTCCTGTGTCCTGCCCTGTCCCCACCTCGCTCGATGCATCTGCTCGACTGCATCCCATTCCCATCCCACCTTTTGTTCTGTTGAGAAACCACATGGCCAAAGAAATCTCACGATAGTTCCTTAGTTGAAATCCTAGATGACTACTATATGAGTAGGAGGGGGTCCCCTCTATATACAAGCAATCAGAATAGCAATAAAGAATTTGATCGTCGTTCTCTCTAAACTTGTGTCTCTCTTTCTCTCTCTGTTCTCCAATTCAGATCTGTTCGGGAACCCCGGACTATTCGATAGCGAAGTTTCTTAACACGTTATCAGCACGAAACTCTACCGGCGAACGGATTGAAAAGGTGGGATTTGACGATTAAATCTAATCGCTCTTGATTCTATGCATGCATCTATCCTACGCATCTTGTATTGTATTCGTCACGTGGCACGAAGCTACACGGCGATCGCTCGAAGCTACTCAATTCGGCACGAAGCTACAGTATTTTTTTTCTCTCATCCAGAGAAAAAAGAGAAGAAGAGAAAGCCGCAGTGCGCTTGAAGCGCCGCCGTCGCGCCGCGCGACGCCGCTCGGTCCGGCCGCCATCCGCGCCGCTAAGGCGAAGCCATCGCGCGGGCGCACGCCACGCCACCATCTCGATTGATCGACTCGCATGACACGCTTCTAGCCGATGCTTGCACAAGATACTAATCGATCGAAATCATAGTGGCGGTTCACCACGCATCGCTCGACATCGGCCGCCGCCGCCCGCCGCCGTCGCCAGTGTCGGTAAAGCCGCCTCGCGCCCGGCTGCGTCCGGCCGCCTCCGCCGCTCCGGCCGCCGCCGTTGCGTTTGTACTGCTTGCGGCCGTCACTACGCTACGCCCGCCCGGCCGGCCGAACCCCACGTGATGCAAAGGCCGACGCTGACTCCCAAGCACGCAGCGCCCACAAGACGCAACGCCGCCGCCCGGCTCGGCCTCGCGAGCACCGCCGCCCGCCCGCTCGCAGCCCATCCTTACCGCTCGGCCCCGTCGCGTCGCCGGCCGCAATGCGCACACCGCCATCGCGCCTCGGCTCCTTTGGCACCAGCGCGCGACGGCACCCGCGACGGCCGGCGCCACCTCCGCCGACACGCATGAAGCGTGCGCGCGACGCCGCCCCCGCCCGCCTGGCACCGGCCGCCGGCCAGACGTGTCGCCACCGCGCGCGCTCGCCCCGGCCAAGCCGACGCCGCCGGCCAGACGCGCCGCCATCCGGCGCTCGGCGCCCGCCGACGCCGCCGGCCAGACGCTGCGCCACCGCGGCGCGCCGGCCGTCTGGCCGCGCTCGCCACCCGCGCCGTCGCCCGCCCCGAGCGCCCGACGCCGCCGTCGCCGCCGTGGTGCGCTTGAAGCCCCCGCCGCCGCAACCGGCGACGCCCGATCCCGCCGCTGCAGAGCCGGCGACGCCGTCCGCCAAGACGCCGTTGTTTCGCCCCGCCCCGCATCGCCGCCACCCGCTCGATTTCCGCGTCGCGCATGAAGCGTGTGTGCCGTCGCCGGCTCGCGCGCCCGCAAAGATCGCCGCCGCCGCTTCGCGCCCGCAGCGCGCCACCGCCTCGGCAAGACGTGCTCGCCCGCAGACACGCGCGCACGCGGCTCGCCGCCGCTTCGCCTCGCTGCGGCGCTGCCGCCGCGAAAAATTGCTGCCGCCGCCGCCTCGATTACCGCTTCCGGCAGCCGCACCGCCAAACCGAGCCACCGCGGCGTTGCGCCGAAGCGTTGCCGCTTGGCGCGCCGTCGTGTTCAAGACGAAGACGCCGCCGCCCGACCCCGCCCGCCGCTGCCGCCGGCCGCGACACGCCGCCGCCGTCGGCGCCACGCCGCTGCCACCGTTGTCGGCACGTGCAGAGAAAAGCGGCGGGAGCAAGGCTGTGGCGGCTAGGGTAAAACCCTAGCCGCGCGCACTTATGGGCTGAGGAAGGGGCGGGCAAGGCCCATCTGGCCGCTCGGCTGGGAAAAGAAAGAAAAGAAAAGGAAAGAAAAGAAAAGAAAAGAAGAAAAAAGAAGAGAAAAATAGCAGAAAAAATTGGAAAATTGCTAGAAAAATCCAGAAAAAAATTATTTGGCTCTGTGTTAATTTTTCTAGCTTTATTCTCTGTATTTATGAATTTTAAATTCGTTGCTTTATTTTTGTATACTGCAATGCCTGGAAATTTATTTTCTGTACTTTATGCTTATTGCAACTATTTTCTATTATTTTTGTAAGGTACAAGGCAAGGCTAGTAGCTCAAGGTTTCACTCAACGTCCTGGAGTTGATTATGAAGAAACCTATTCTCCGGTCATAGGAGGAATTACCTTTAGATATTTGATCTCAATGGCAGTCAACTTGAAGTTGAGAATGAAGCTAATGGATGTAGTCACAGCATATTTGTATGAAAACTTGGATTCGAAGATATATATGAAAGTACCGGAAGGTATTCCTATCCTGAACCAAGACGGAGCAAATAGAAACCTGTACAGTGTGAAATTGGAGAAATCACTGTAGGGGCTAAAACAGTCAGGAAGAATGTGGTACAATCGCTTGAGCGACTTTCTCTGCAAGAAAGGCTACACAAACAGCGAAGATTGTCCATGTGTGTTTATACAGCGATCCCCGAATGGATTCTGTATAATCTCCGTCTATGTAAATGACTTGAACATCATTGGGACGGATGAAGAGATTGAAGAAGCATGCTCATACTTGAAGTCTGAGTTTGAAATGAAGGATTTGGGTAAAACCAAGTTTTGTTTAGACTTGCAGTTTGAGCATGTCCAAAGAGGAATCTTGGTACATCAATCAACCTACACGCAGAAAGTATTGGAAAGATTTGGCTTTGAGCAGAATTCCCATATTTGAGTGCAGTTGGAGCGCTCATGTACCTTGCGAATAGCACTAGGCCAAACATTGCGTTCGCTGTGAATTTGCTAGCCCGGTACAGTGCAGAATCCATCAAAAGGCATTGGAAAGGGGTCAAGGACATCTTCCGTTACCTCCAAGGAAGCAAAGATCTAGGTTTGTTCTTCAGAAGAAACAACGAACTGAATTTGGTTGGCTACGCCGATGCTGGGTATTTATTAGACCCGCATACTGGTAAGTCCCAAACTGGTTATGTTTTCCTATGTGGAGGAACAACAGTTTTCCTGAAAGTCGTCTAAGCTGACTCTCGTCTCGACGTCGACAAACCACTCGGAAATCATTGCTTTGTATGAACCATCTCGTGAATGTGCATGGCTCCGAAGAATGGTTCACCACATCCAGAAGTCATGTGGCTTGAACATTGAGCAAACTCCCACGATCATCTATGAAGATAATGCAGCTTGTGTTGCCTAAGCATAGATGGGTTATGTGAAGAGTAATCTCACGAAGCATATCAACCCTAAGTTCTTCTATGCTCACGAATTGCATAAGATGAACGAGATCAAGATATTGCATACTAAGTCATGTGAAAATCTCGCAGATTTGTTCACTAAATCACTCCCAGCATATACCTTTGAAAGGTGCGTAAAAGGGATTGGGATGATGAGGCTTAGAGAAGTGCAGATTTCAAGGGAGATATTTCACATACTCCCACATAAATCTCGAATATGAATTTTGAGTACCCAACATGAATCTCGAAGATTAGCGGTTGAAGTTTGGGTGAATTGTACTCTTTTTCCTTAGCAATTTTTTCATGAAGTTTTCTTGCATAAGGTTTTAACGAGGTAATTCGTGCAACACAGTAAACGTATGCTATGTACTCTTTCTCCAAGTATTTTTCCCACTGGGTTTTTCTGGAGTTTTAGGCCCTGTTTGGTATAGCTCCAGATTCCAGCTCCACCTCAGAGCTGGAGCTTGTAGGCTAAAATAAAGTGAATTAAGTTTATATTTTTAGTCTAAAATGTAAACAAGATGACCCACCTAAACACTTTTAATGTACCCACAGCTCCAGCTCCATAAATTTTTGGAGCTAGGAATACCCTGCTCCACCAACTCCACGAATTTTGGTGGAGCTGGAGCTATCCCAAACACCCCTTAATGAGGCATATGCATCTCGCGGCAAAGGGCCCAAGGAGAAGTGTTGGGAAACCACGTGGCCCAAAGAAAGCCCACGATGGTCCCTTAGCCGAAACCCTAGACGACTACTATATAAAGAGGAGGGGGGTCTCCCTATGTACAAGTAATCAGAATAGCAATAAAGAATTCAGTCGCCGTTCTCCCTAAATTTGTGTCTCTCTTTCTCTCTCTTCTCCAATTCAGATCTGTTCGAGAACCCCGAACTATTCGATAGCGAGGTTCTTTAACGGTCTCCACCGGCGAATTCGAGCGCGGCATGCAGCTGCATGTTAAGCGAAAACTCAAATGGGCTGTGGTCACTGATTAATTTCATTTGACAGAAATTAGCTTCGTCAGAATCAATCGTAGGTACTACTAGCTACGTCGGATCCTTAATTTGCAAGAAATTTTAAATGATATTATACTGATAGTATATAATATGTAGTAAAAATCAAATCTAGTTATTGATTTGTTAAAAATATTTTTATTACTATACTATCAGAGAAAGTATAAATAAGTATTAATTAATTTGATTTATTGGATCGAAAAGAATAAACGATTTGTATTGAATTTAGTGCATAGTAAAAGATTCGAAAGCTACTCCATATGCGGGGATGTGATCATGAAACCCACGCGAAGAATGTTTGCCCAGCTCCCGGAGAATACTCACACATAGCTTTCTTATTAAGAATACACGGGAGGAAGAACAAGCACAAGAAGATGACGACGCTACAACTGCTTCATGTTTTCTATCTTCTTTTTTTTCCCTTCTATTTTATATCGAACTGATTATATGGAAATATGTAATACAACAGGCACCAACTAACCAAATCACACCAAATTAGAGATAAACTCTATCTCTTAACTCACGTCAATAACAAACTTGCCAACTAACTCAACTAGCTAACAAATTAAGTCAAGATTAATTTTCAATATTTCTTCCTCTAATCTTGACACGCCGACTCTTACTCATTGAGGCAATCAATCTCAACTACAACTTGTCTAACTCATACTCGATATAGGATGACAAACACATCTTCTCAATATCCTGAACTCATCTTGACAGACTCGACTCTGGACGGCAAACGCATCTCCTCAACGTTCCGGACTCATCTCCCACGGACTCAACTTAGAACAGTAAACACATCTTCTCAACGTTCCAGACTCAACTTTAAGTGGCATTACACCGCTGTCGTTGCCGATCTCAGCTTCACGCCGACTCTTCTTGTGATGATGGTCTCCACAGCATCGCCATCACTTGCCTGTAGCACGACTTACCGACAGACATTCACCTCTTATCTGGTGGGGACACGAATTAACAAATACTCTGATCTTAACTACAGATCTAATTGTGACACATCTCAATAGAAACAGAGACTTGGACCAGAACTTACATACCTCTTATGCGAGCACTTAAAGCCGCATCGGGCGCTGTGGAGGCACTTCTTCCGTGCAAGGCTCGAAGGACAAAGCCACTGAGCGCCGCGGCCGCCTCGGTGGCTCGCTCTCCGCCTTCGCCCGGCCGAGCACTCGAGTACCCGGAGGTAAAGTCGCTTCGCCTAACAAGGGGCCGGCGTTCAATGGCTTCTACGCTCGAACGTGGCGCGATAAGCTACCGCTTCAACGGAGAGCTTCCCATGGCGGAGGAACGGTGGAACTGGGCGCCAAAAGAGGGAGAAGAATAGCCGCCCGATCGTGGAGCGCATCGTGGCTCAAAGGAGGCGGGTCATGGGACGTGGTTGTAGCGCTTCATGGGGATGCTGCAACCACTTGCAGCACAGCCGCACTCGTTCGGTGATAAAGCGGGCCATCCTACGGGCGAGGATGGCCGAACCCGAAATTCAGTTGGTCGAGGCGGAGGCTCGTGGCGGCCGCACGCTGAAGCGCCACTGTGGTCAGCGATGGCCACCCGAGCCATTCTCTCGCCTTTTTCGCGCCAACTGCAAGCGGTTTGAAATTTCTTTCGCTTTCTCTTTGTCCTTCGCGACTTGACCGACATTCCGTGCATCCTCTCGCAGGCTCATGGGGGATGTCTTCCGTGCGCTGCCTGGGATAAGGAAAGTTAAGGCCGCCCTCGCGAGGGACTAGCAGAGGGTCGACTCCTCCCGCAAGAAGCCAAGGAGAAAGGAGGAGGAAGAAAAGTAAGGAACGCTGGGCGAGGATGTGTCGAGACCACCCAGTGGGGACAACCTCCATCGACAACAAGCGGAGTGCTCCCGCCACCCTTTATGGTGGGTTTTTCCGACCGCCGATCAGCGGCGGCCCGAGCGTGGACTCCGCCGAGGGCAGCATCACGGCCCCGTGGCTACGGATCCTCAGCGGGGTGATCTTGCGCAATGGCGCCGCAGTCTCTCTACCGGGAGGTGGCTTCAGGAAGCGACCGGCCGACTCCATGGCACCGTGGGGTCGGTGAAGAGGGCTTACGTACACGCACCCGCCGACCTTGTAAGTGTATTATTATTTTATTTTTGGAGCATTTTTCTTGGCAAAGCCGCCCGAAATACTCTTGAATCTTTGCAACGCAGCGCTTATACTGGGTGATCGTGGGCGTACACATCGCCCGCAAGTAATCTGGCCTGATTTCGGTGACCCTTGGTCGGCGAAGGTCGCTATTGGCCCGAGGCGCGGTCGCCTTCGGGGACAGCCCCACCCGAGGTCGTGTTCCCGAAGAACTTCCGCCGTCCTGGCGGGGACTCCTCCGACGACGTGATCGCTGCCTTGAGGATGAGACAATGGCGTCGCCGGTGATCGCGCTGGGCCGTGGCGAGCCGGCGACTTCGGAGGTGCCCGACCGCCCCTGTGGGAGGTGTCGACCGATGCCCTCAGCGCAGGTCGCCGAGGGGATTTCTCAAGCGGTTGACCTCGCCACCTCTTGCCCATGGTGCTTTGACGGTGGCGCCCCGCCCGATCCGGGCGAAGCGAGGCGCGCCACGTGTAATTCCCGGTCGGGCATCGCGAGAGGCGAGGAGAGCGAGCGGGCCACCCTTCTCGCAAGCGCGCTACGGACGCTTGGTTTAGATAGGCGATCCGCGAAGGTCCGCCCTTGCTCAAGTCTTCCACCGTATAGCCGATATGATGGTCGGGGAGTCCAAACCACGCCTGTAGGTCACTCAAAAAGTTCGATTCGCTGCACATTTTTGATAGTTCTTCCGCGAATGACAACGGAGTGTCCACATTTTGCAAGACTTGCGGCTCGCCAGCGCGTCAGTCGAAGCCTCGCAGCTGCCTCCGGTCGGGCCAACGGGCCGTCGAATGAGGAGTGCAGTGCGCTTGAGTCAAGCGCTTAGCCTGTAGGAGGCCTGCATTAGGCGGCCTTGAGGCGTGGTGATCCGCCAGGATTTGAAGAGGCCACAGCGCCCTTCATGATGAGCGCCAGGAGCCGAGGCTTTGAGGGCGAAGTGGCGGGAATCGGAGTCCTCCTCGATGGAGGTCAATGAGGCTGGGATGCCGCCGCTGCCGCTGGAGGATCGCGCAGACGCAGTAACACGCCTCATGACCGAGCGAACAAGGCTCGGGGGACGCTGCCCGAAGTTCGCCTCCGAAGCGAAGCGATCGCTGCGAAGGAGCCGGCCGAGCCAAGACTTCATACGAGGCGCGCCGGGGTCGAAGTCGCAACCGACCAACTCCGCGCTCGGTAAGTGCTCTCAATTCTTCAATTAAGTTTGGGGGCGCGATTCGCATGTGGCGTAACTTATCCAAAATCTCCGCAACCGCAGAGGCGCAGAAGAATCGGGAGCGCCGCCGTGGAGGCGCAGAACGGTTTCGGACACCGCGACGTGAGAGATCATCGTGGGCTCGGACGAGGCCCGGCGGCGTTGAAGGTTGGCCGAGGACGGCCGGGCCGAGATGAGCGCCGAATGAGGCCCTCCGCAAGGCCGGTCCGGAGGTCTCGCGATCGCGATCCTGAGCCGGGCAGCCCGAGTGCCTTGCCTCGCCACCGCCCGAGTGCCGATCAGAGAAGAGGCGGTGGTCACGGCCGCGCTTGAGCTTCATCGGCTACCGTCAACACCATCTTTTACATACGACGCACGACAGATCGACTGTGGTAGGGAGCGGCGAAGAGGGAACCGATCGACAGGAGATCGACCGGTTCGAGTTTTGGTCGAGTCAAGCGCCCGAGATCGCCACCGCATCCTGGCCGCAGGCCGCCTCCAGAAGCTGAGGCGCCCAACTCTCCGCCCCGCCACCTGGCCGCCTCGCCAAGAAGAATAGAAAAGTTAGCTTTATCCTTCTTAGATTGTAAAGACCGTTATTTAAACAATCTTGAAATTATCAAGTCCTGTAATCGCCCCGTCCTTTTTCGCATTTAGGATGAGTTGGTTGGTCGACCATAGCCCCAAGGAACCGCAGGGCCACTTATGCGTAGGTCGGGTTGTTTTCGGGAGGAGCGAGGTGGATTGGAGACTTGGCTATGCATTATGGTAGGCGACTTATGCAGGGATAGAGTGTTCTAGACCGCCAGTGGATCTTTCACTGCACTTCTTCCGCAAAGTGCTACTTAGCAACTATAGTCAGCCGGGCGAGGCCGAACACTTGGGTTGGAGAGGGTTACCGCCGGGATGGACCTCATGACGGTCACGGTCAACGCACCTCATAAGCGCCGTGATGGATAGCTGAGTTCGTAAGTGGGAGGAGTGTTCCTGCCGAATTGGCCAAAGGTCACTCCACTCGGCACTTCCTTCTTCCGCCAGTGTTAGCAACCACATACGGGCGTAGGTCAGAGTAATTGGGTCAAAGGAGTTACCGCCGAAGGACCTGTGGTCGGTTGGTCATCAACTCGCAGCAGTTGCCGATCGTGGGAGTACGAACGGGGCGCTGGAAGGCAGCCTCTTTAGTGCACGCGCAGCACACCGTGTGCCTCTAAGGAAGAAGGTAAAGAGCATGCTAGGAAGAGGAAAAGAGCTTAGGATAGAATCGCTTTTAACTTTTCTATATTCCATGCATTTGGAAGGATGCGTCACGCGCTCTCTTGAGCCGAAGGTGCCAAAGCCGAGGATCAGCACGATCGGTGAAGGGGCCTTCCTGTGGGGCGCGATACTTGTGCTTATCCTGCCGGTCGGACCGACGCAGGACCAAGTCGTCTACCGGCGATCGCCTCGAACTTGGCGGTCATTGGTAGCGGCCAGGCTTGTTGGATATCCGCCGACCGCAGACGGCCACGCCGCGCCTCGGGCCGAAAGCTGGTCGATGGCGCTCTTGTTGCGAGGCGAGCCCCGAGCCTCATCAAGGCTTGCAATCTCGGGAGCCGATTCCTGTGTCGCCGGGCAAAATGGCTTCAAAGGCCGAACACCATAAAGAAGCGGTGTGAACCCGTCGCCTGGTCGGGCGTGGTCCGCAGCATCTGTGAGGACCGGAGGGCGGGCTTCGCTACCCAAATACCGCGAAATGCTTGAGCCGATCGAAGATCCGCGGCTTTCTCAACTACAACTTGTCTAACTCATACTCGATATAGGATGACAAACACATCTTCTCAATATCCTGAACTCATCTTGACAGACTCGACTCTGGACGGCAAACGCATCTCCTCAACGTTCCGGACTCATCTCCCACGGACTCAACTTAGAACAGTAAACACATCTTCTCAACGTTCCAGACTCAACTTTAAGTGGCATTACACCGCCGTCGTTGCCGATCTCAGCTTCACGCCGACTCTTCTTGTGATGATGGTCTCCACAGCATCGCCATCACTTGCCTGTAGCACGACTTACCGACAGACATTCACCTCTTATCTGGTGGGGACACGAATTAACAAATACTCTGATCTTAACTACAGATCTAATTGTGACACATCTCAATAGAAACAGAGACTTGGACCAGAACTTACATATGCGAGCACTTAGACACACACTTATAAAAACTCACGCATTGCGCTCGTGACACAACTCGCGCATGGCACTACAAGTGCCAAGTGCCAATGTAACGCTTTCATCTTGGCAACGCACCGCTCATCTTGCGTTCCACCAACGTGTAGACTCCTCATCATGAAGCCTCATGTACCACGCAGCGTGTCAGTTGCGCAACCGCAACTTCACACACAGCGTCGCACATTGTGCCACACCACCTGCGTGCCCAGTCGTGCTCTTGCCACTTGCCGTAGGATCCCACATTCATGAGCAACTGTGCCCGTAGCCAGATGCACGGCCGCTAGCTTTGCTGGACGTTGCACCACTTTGTTGCTGAGCTATCGAGCCTACCTTTGGAATGTGGCTTCGCCCCCATCTGTTGCAATGTGTTGCACAATATCGCTTTGATATCAATTGTTGGCTTGTTGGCTTAGGTCGTAGAGAAAACTCACATGTAGCTTTCTTATTTGGAACACACACAGGAGGAAGAACACACACAAGAGGATGACGGTGCAATTGCTTAGCGTCTGTTTTATGTCTACTTTTATGTCTACTGTTTTTCCCTTCTATTTTATTTCGAACTAATTATATGGGAATATATAACACAATACGCGGCACCAACTAACCAAATCACACATAACTGAAGAAAAACTACATCTCTTGACCCACATCACTAACAAACTTGTCAACTAAATCAACTAGCTAACAAACTAAGCCATGATTAATTTCCAACAAAGAAGTCGTGAAAGATTCCTATGACTAGTTGGTTGGCTAGGAATCAAGGTTAACAATACCGAACCGAGATGGAAATTCGAGCGCCCCTCGGCACCGATTTTTGTCGAAAATCAGTAGAAACCGAACAGTTTGCAAAGTCAAAACTTTTTGAATTCGGTTGTAAAAAAGCGATGAAAAAATGAAAATCGAACGGTTTGACCAATTTTGCTCGATTTTTGACCGGTTTTGTTCGATTTTTGACTTAGATCGACACACTCAAGGACCTATTTTCGATTTTCAACCGGTTTTCTTCAATTTTCGATCGGTTTTGCCTAATTTTCGACCGGTTTACATAAAAAATCAACATACTCAAGGAAGTTGGAAAACATTTTTATAAAATCTGAATAAATATCAATTAATCTATAAAACACCTTAAATAAATTCAATAATTTTTTAGTTCATTTAGTGCTTCTAGAAAATCAAAAACATCAATGAATGAAAATGAACAGAGACACTGCTAGATATTTATAAAAATTTTCAAGCTTGATCATGGTCTAAAATTTTAATATTATTATGAAATGTGCCCAAGGATCATGTAGCAAAATTTTCAGAAATATTAGACTTCATTTAATGCCCTAGAAAATCAAAAATAGATGAGCATATACAAAGACTATAGCACTTTCAGAATTTTACAAAAATCCACATGTCTAATCATCATCTGAAAATTTTATAACATCATTAGCATTGCCTCAGGACCTCACAAAAAATTCAAAAATTTATAATACGATTTGATAGCTCAATTAAATCATGAATTACTGACTACTTTGCCCTATTTTTAATTTTTCTATTATGTATATTCTGGTTTGCTCAAAAACGTCTCCCAAATTCAGTTTTTTCAAAAAAAAATATCTCAGATATCAAGAAGCTATTAATCTAATTTTAGGAAATTTTTGGATAAAATTTTTGAATTTTTTAAATTTAAATTTGAATTAGACCAGTTTACCGAGCGGTTCTAAATATCAAACTGGTCCGATACGATGGAAGATCGCGATTTTCGAGTGATTTTCGTCAATTTTTGTAACCTGCTGGGAATGGCTTCCATTAACTGTCCATGATGGCGCTAGTAGCACTGCTTCAGCCATCTATGGACGGTTTCTGTGATTAGAAATGAAGTTATTTTTATAATTTTATTTTAAAATAGGTTAGATTTAAAAAAAATAAAAAAAAGTTTATCATGAACTAGAACAGTGATGAAGCTCATACATGAACCACATGTCTTATACGACGAAGGAGCACAACTTTGCTATAAAAAAAGGTGTTTTTGCTACAACACATTTTTGCCAAATGTTTAACAAGATCTAATCAAAACTAGCCAAATTAGCGGGGTAAGCCAAACTGACATGATCCGAAGTACAAATAATAGCTAAAATAACGGGACATGGCCAAAAATTTGGTACGACAAACTAAGAAAATTAAAAATGGGAGCCCAGCGGAGTTGTTACCAAAAGATAAAGGCATTCTCTTGTTTTGCGATTGATTTATATAATATTTATTGGGGGGGGGGGGGGGATACGTAGCTACATAATGAAAAAACCGCTATGTCCATATAAAAATGATGTGCTAAATATTTTACCAACCCCCTCCCCCACAAAAAAAAACTAGCTAAACATTAGCAAAACGAATTATTTAGTAGGATAACAACAGAAAGAAATTATCATTTATGTTCCTTTATTCGTCTTAGTGCGTTTCCTCCATCCAAAACATAGGTATCTTTTCCCATTAGACAACCTGAAATACTAGACATCTCTTCTTATATAATTACCATTAATCTTAAAAGGAAAATTTCATTGGCACAATTCCGTATATTCATAAACAAAACTAGCCAGGGCCACGCGCTACACTGCGCCGTGCGAAATTTGAGAAATTCGGTCGCGCGACGCTGCGTTGTTCGAAATCAGGTCCGACGGATATTTTTGAAAATTTTTGCATAATTTCGATTTTCTTTGTTTTTTTAAAAAAATAGGCTACTAGAAGCTGCCGGCGAATCTGTGGGTTTTTAAGAGAAAACGCGCATGGATCTAACCGTATTTTTATTTTTTTTGCGTAATTTCGGTTTTCTTGTTTTTTTAAAAAAAAAATGGGCTACTAGAACCCATCAGCAAATCTGTGGGCTAGTATAAACCATCGGCGAATCTGTGGTTTTTGTTTTTGGGAGAAAACAAACGTATTTTTATTTTTTTGCGTAATTATGGTTTTCTTAGTTTTTTTTAAAAAAACGGGTTGTTAGGACCTGTCAACGAATCTGTGGACTACTATAAACCGTCGGCGAATCTGCGTTTTTTTTTTTGAGAAAACCATGGAGGGACCTAAACATAATTTCGTTTCTCTTCGAGTCCAGTCTGCAAAAAAACCGATTTCTTAGAACCTAATCGCAATCATTTTTCTTCGGGTTCATTTTGTTAAAAACCGTCGGAAGGGACTTAAACATAATTTCGGTTTTTTTTCGTCCTTTCTGTTAAAAACCGATAGAAAGAGCTAAACGTAATTTCAAATTTTTCGAAGGACCATTTCACAAAGACGGTGACGTGGCAGCGCCGGTGGCACTCCATGACATTTGAACTGTTGAGCTTTGTATGGTAAACAGGAACACCTTAACTCCTGGTCAGAAGAAAGAAGAAACATGAAAAAGCTTGGGTCGTCGCTCTTGCAGTGGATGGCTGCTGTTTGACTTGCCAAATGCCCAAATATACAGGAGACGAATTCCCATCCTTCTGAGGTACATGTATAACTGCTATCCGATCAATACAACTTGAATGAACCAGAAAATAAGAAAGATCTCGCCCTATTCACTAGCATTCCGTCTCTTTGTCTTCCATTAATTTATTTTCTTCGTTGGTGTAATAATTGTAGTTTAATATATAGTTTTTTTGGGACAGCTTCTACTTCAAAGAAAATCGGATTATTTATCGAACGAGAGGATTCTAGACAGTTTTTTCCATAATCAAAAGCTGTCCTCTACATAAAATTAAAATCCGGATGAGGATTCTAGACAGTTTTTTTCATAATCAAAAGCTGTCCTCTACATAAAATCAAAATCCGGATGCTAACTGATTCTTACCGATCTGACCCGATTCTCTAATAATAAAAAAGAGCTTCTATAATTCAAAATCTGCATAATAAAAAATAGTCCCAAAAAGGATCATAAATCCATCCTAGCATTCTTATTCACACACCATAAAACGACGGCAGTAATCAATTCAAGCACACTCACGTCATATGGATCATGTCATTTTAAAGTTACATAAATATTAAAGTATAAATAAATAATAAATATTGATTACTTTCTATTTATTTGTTTTACGATTTATACAAATTGAGAGTGAATACATAGAAGTACTAAAAATCATATTTTTTCAAATAAAACAATTGAGAACAAATAGGTCCCAAAACAATTCCTGTAAAAAAATCGATCCAAAAAAATTATGCTGCAAAAAGTCACGAAAAAATCAACCAAGAAAAATCACAAAAAAATAAACATCGGAAAAAGGCACTTCCTCCAAAACCAATGGCGCGACGTCGTCGCCGCCGGCCACCACCAGATCTCGTGATCCCCGGCCACGCTTGCGACGGGGAGTAGTAGCGGCGCGGTGGAATCGCACGGCGGCGCTTCGGAGTCTGAGGGGAAAGTGAAATCGCGGTGGCGCCATGGGAGAGAAGTGTGGGAGGCAGGCAGAGAGTGGGAGCGCAGGGGAAAGGCAATGCGGCGCGCTCGAACAAAAACTCTCAAGTCGTAGACGCTTCGGGACGCCCGTGCGCCCCCATCGGACGGTCCAGATGCGTGATTCTTTTTCCTTCTTAGCTAGGCAAACCATTGGAAGCAAGTGCAACTGCACCGTCTACACGCGATACGCGTGAACAAAACCACGGTTTTGCGTTAGATGGGATGAACATTACCACAAATTCGAATCGGCCGAACAAAATTAATTTTTGGAGACTACATAACGCCAAAACTAGCACTATCAGGCAAAATGCTCAGTCGTAGGGTTCGTTACTTCTTTCGGTTTCAGACAAGGAGATTCAGTGCAGTTATATTGAGATCAGTAGACCGTTATATAAAAAATGATGATATAAAATGTTGTTTAAATATATCCTGCCAATTTTTTTACTATAGCAACAAGTTATTAGATGATCTGACGGTTTATCGGCTCAATCAGATGATACTGATGATCGGAAACATATTAAGTTTGGAGTCCCTACGCGGACCACGAACACTT
Organism: Otatea glauca; assembly: GCA_036346275.1. NCBI lineage: Eukaryota > Viridiplantae > Streptophyta > Magnoliopsida > Poales > Poaceae > Otatea > Otatea glauca. Next base: position 75,631,477 of record CM070711.1, read on the forward strand.
TCCGTTTCACACTTACGATTCTTCACTTAGACCTGGTGTGGTGATAAGTTTTATTGTACTGGCCTCCTTGCGTTGTAGTTTCTTCGAAAATAGCCTCTGCAGCGCCCCCTTGCGTTGTAGTTTCTTCGAAAATAGCCTCCGCAGCGATGTATTCGTGGAAGTGGCCTCTTCATAGACTAAAGCCGCGGCTCCAAGTCACTGCACCGCCAAATTGCGCACCCGAGCAGCTACGCCCTGCCAATTCGCGCTGTGGAGGTGCTGCATGCGCTGCAGCTCGCCGGGTCCATGTTGTCGCGTGCTGAAGACGCTGCAGCGCTCTGAAGTCGCTGCACCTCCCGGACAGGATCGCCTCCTACATCTCCGACGACGGCTCGCGGGTAGACAGTTCATCCTTGCCTTAAAAACTCCTCGTAGTCTCTCTAAAATCACAATTCAGCCTGTTGAAACATACGGCACTCAACAATCTAATCACGTATCGATGCTAGCCAGTATCAGACTAATCACCTCCTGGCGCGGAGCTTCTTGACGAAGGAAGGCGCGACCTCGTTCCTGAGGTAGTCCACGCCGCGCGCGAAGTAGACCTCGGGGGGCCCTCGGCTCGACGCTGTGCTTCCTGCAGAAGGGCATCTACCTCCTCGCAAAGCCCTCCGTCTCGATGAGCGCCTCGAAAACCAGCATGTCCGAGCCGTCGTCGGAGATGTAGGAGGCGATCCTGTCCGGGAGGTGCAGCGCCTCCAGCACGAATTGGCGGGGCGCTGTTGGATATGATCTTGGCTAACTAACTGCCAGATCCGATATTATGGGGCTAAACCCCACCTAAGTCGCGCTTTGATCGGGAGTGCTCCAACAACTTTTTGGTGCGGTCCCGTTAGCTAGCGCAAGATTAAAAAGGGGAAGGCCGGCACTCGTTTTTGCAAGCTAATCTCGAGTCTTGCCTCTTTCCCACATTGATCCGATCCTAAGACTGCGCCTAAGCTAGCGAAGACCGTCTCCTCCACCGTGAAGGTCACGGTATTGTCTTCTTCACCTACGTTCACCTACACCGACGAACTAATGGCTTCATCCTCTCCGGGTGTGTACTTCTAACGTTTTTGTTTCCGCATTGTTTATTTATTGGTGATCATGTTTTAGGCTAGCTAATGTTCATCTTTAGTTCAAACCCTAATGCTAACAGTTGGTATCAGAGCGACCTAGTCTTTTCTTGATCCCTTTTAGCCCGGTTTAAGCCTTGTTCTTGTCGGATTAGTATGGTTCTTGGGCTCGGTTAGCCGTGAGAAGAAGGGGAAAGAGCAGATCCGAAACCCAAATCCCCAAATTCCAAACCCTAGTTCCCAAAATCAAGCAAACCTAAAGATCCTAAGAGGGGTTTTCGGGGCTTACCTCCTCGGGTAGTCGTCATCGTCGCCGTTGGCTGCTCCGCGCGCCGCACTCCGTTCGTCGTCGCGGGCTTTAAGTCTCGCCCGCGCCTGCGCCCGGGCTTGTTGCCTTCTTGTCGCCGCCGCGCACGGCATCGGGCCCCGCCCGTGTGCGCGTCGCTGGCTGGCTGCAAGGCTTGAGACGCCGCCGCCTGGCCGGCGCGCCCTCCGTCCTCCCTTTCGCCGCTCGCTCGGTTTTCGCGCCCGGCGCTTTTCTCGGAGGCGAGAGGTGTGAGCTAGGGTTTTTCTCGCGCGTCGCTTTGTTCGCTCGCCGATCGCATCCGTTCGTTTGGATCAACGGTCGCCGCCGCCTTCTGCGCATGGGGCGGCGCCACGTGACGCGCAGCCGCCGCCGCCTCCAGCGTGGCCGCCCGAGCAGCCGCCACTTCGCCTCCGTCGCAGCCGCCGCCTCGTCTCCTCCGCGGGCAGCGTCTGCGTCGCGCCAGGCCGCATGGCTGGCGAGCCGGGCGCGGAGTCCGGGCCACGCCGTTTTTTCTGGGCTGCGCGTCTGCTTTTGGGCCGAATTCTTTTGGGCCGCCTTTTCCTGGCTTTTAACTCCTTTTAATTTGTCTCTTTTAATTCAGCAATTAAGTATTGTTTAAATGTTCATTTCCTGAGTACTTGTATCTTTTTGTGATTATTTATTCCCTGGCTTTTATGTTATGGTTAATTTAATGATTAACTTTTGACATATTATTTAATGTGGTAATGTAATGATTATTTCTTAGCTTTATCTCTAATTAAGATGGAACCAACGAGAAGTTTTGATTAGAGATTAATTGTCTAATGTTGAAAATTGGGATAATGTCATGACCATATTCATATACTGACCAACGTTGTTTATGAACATGTGTCACCCATAAAATAATTTAGTTCTTTTTCGTTTCTGCCCAACGGTGATGCGAATTTGAACTTGAATGTTTTCTGTCATTAGCATGTTATTAATCAGACCAACGTAGGGTTAATTTCATGTATGATGTTCAATTTCCTTTTATAATGTTTACTGATTAAATTTTATTTTTGATTCAGCCATGAACAACACTAATATTGCCGTTTACTTGAACGGCATTGAACAGCTAACAGGGACAAACTTTCCTTCTTGGAAGGAGAGAATATTGATTGTCTTTGGAGTTATGGACTTGGATTATGCATTACGAGAGGGCGCTCCCATAGCTCCTTCCGCTGATGATGAGAATTTTACTGAGAAAAAAAAACTCTATGACTTAACAGCGGAAAAGTGGGAGCGGTCTAACCGCATGTCCTTGATGATTATGAAAAGCACCATTTCTGTAGGGATAAGGGGAGCAATCCCTGAATCCGATAATGCTAAGCAGTACTTGGCCTTAGTTGAGGAGCAATTCAAGGGCTCTTCAAAAGTTTATGCCAGTACCTTAATCATGAAGATGCTCACCACTAAATATGATGGCTCTAATAGCGTACGTGAGCATATAATGATGATGACTGATATGGCTGCCAAACTTAAAGGCATGGACATGGCCATTTCAAATGGCTTCTTAGTCCATTTTATTATGACCTCCCTCCCTTCTGAGTACAATGCTTTCAAAATTAATTATAATACTCAGAAGGAGCAGTGGACCATGAGCGAGTTGATCGCTATGTGTGTCCAAGAGGAGGAGAGGATTAAGGTGAGAAAAGGACCAAGTTTTCCATGTTGGCCATGGGAAAAGGAAATTCAAAGGATTTTAAGTCCAAAAGAAGCTGCATTTTTCCCTAAATTTGAGTCAAGTAAGTCAAAGCCAAAGGAGAAGGCCTATTGCATCAAATTCAACTTCTAATGGGCCCATCCGCTGCTTTTGTAAGAACGGTGGGCATATTCGTAAAGACTGCGTAGGCTTCATGAAATGGCTTGCCAAGAAGGGTAATGACATAATTTCTCTGTCGATGAAACCCTTTTGCTGATTTTTCCCCTAATACCTGGTGGATTGATTCAGGTGCCTCTGTGCACGTTTCCAATTCATTGCAGGGATTCCTTACCGTGAAGACAATAAGAAGGGGGGAACGAAGCCTTAGAGTTGCTGATGGGAGGGAGGCTGAAGTTGAAGCCGTTGGCACACTATCATTAGCATTAAATAGTGGCTTCATCCTTCAATTAAATAATGTTGTTTATGTTCCCAATATGAGGAGAAACCTTATTTTGCTTTCTCTTTTAGATGATAATAAATACTTTTGTACCTTTGGGGATAATAAATGTATTATAAGTTTTAATTCAAATAATATTGGTCTCGCGACTCGACGAGACAAACTCTATATGCTTTCTCTCCCTGAATACCCTGTGTCAATGAATGTGTGTGATGCCACCGATAAGCAAAAGAGAAGTATAAATGATGAGACTTCATCGAAATTGTGGCACTGTCGTTTAGGCCACATTTCGAAGGGGAGAATGGAGCGTCTCATTAAGGAAGAGATACTTCATCCATTAGACTTCTCCGACTCAGATTATTATATTGATTGTATTAAGGGAAAATATGTAAAACAAATTAAGAAAGGAGCCACACGAAGCAAAGGAATATTAGAATTAATCCACACTGATATATGTGGACCTTTTCCTATAACTTCAGTTGATGGGTACGACTCCTTTATCACGTTCTTCGATGACTTCTCCGTTATGGTTATATTTTTCCCATTCGTGATCGATCCGAATCACTTGACAAGTTTAAAATATTTAAAGTCAAGTAGAAAATCAGCAGATTTAAAGATTAAGGTAGTAAGATCGATCGTGGAGGAGAATATTATGGGAGACATGCTCCTTATGGACAAATTCGAGTCCATTTGCTAAGTTTCTTTCGAAAATGGTATAATAGCCCAATATTCAACACCGGTGAACCTCGGCAAAATGGAGTAATGAAGACGCAATCGCACCCTTATGGATATGGTGCGTAGCATGATGAGTTACTCCAGTTTACTAGTTGGTTTGTGGATGGAAGCATTAAAGACAGCCACACATATACTTAATCGGGTTCCCAGTAAATCAGTACCTAAGACACCTTATGAATTATGGATGGGAGGAAACCGAGCTTAAAATATTTACGTGTGTGGGGTTGTCTCTTTGAAGCAAAAATCTTTAATCCACATATTGGGAAATTAGATCCTAAAACAAGAAGTTGCCATTTTATTGGATATCTGAAAGATCTAAGGGATATCGGTTTCTTGTCCAAATCGTGTCACTAAGTTTGTGGAAACCCGACATGTTGTTTTTTTAGAGAATAATGGAATCAGTGGGAGCTCAGAGGCTAGGAAAATAGATCTTGAGGAGATTCGGACTTATGTTCCATTACCGATAATCCAAGAGACTATTCTTCCTGTATCTCTTTCAGTTATACCTCCAGTTGTGAACCCTGGAGTTGAACCTCCACCTGAGAATTCTGGGATTAATAATACAGCATTTAATGATGAGCCTCCACAGCCCCCTGTGATAATTAATGAACCACTAAGAAGGTCACAGCGGGAAAGAAGGTCTGCCATCACGAATGACTATGTCGTATACATGAATGAAGATGTTAATGACATAGGGAAGGTCGATGATCCTACCTCTTTTAAGGAGGCTATGATGGCTAAGAATTCACCCAAGTGGCTTGAGGCCATGTAGGATGAAATTAAGTCTATGAGCATTAATGACGTTTGGGATCTGGTAGAAATTCCTGATGGAGTCAAAACAGTAGGCTATAGATGGGTCTACAAAACTAAGCATGACTCTAAAGGAAATGTCGAAAGATTCAAGGCAAGGCTTGTAGCAAAAGGGTTTACACAAAGAGAGGGGATTGATTATGTTGATACTTTCTCTCCCGTCTCAAAGAAAGATTCACTAAGAATTGTCATGGCGCTTGCTGCTCATTATGATTTAGAGCTACATCAGATGGATGTTAAAACCGTATTCCTTAATGGTGACTTGCATGAGAATGTTTACATGGCTCAACCGGAAGGTTTTGTCGTGGAAGGCAAGGAACATATGGGATGTCGACTTAAGAAATCCATCTATGGATTAAAACAAGCATCTAGACAATGGTATCTTAAGTTCGATGAGACCATAAAAAATTTTGGTTTCAAAGAAAATGAAGTGGACAATTGCATATACATTAAGACTAAGGGGAGCAAATTTACTATATTAGTGCTTTATGTGGATGATATCTTATTGGCTAGCAGCGATAAGGATATGCTGTATGAGACCAAAAGATTTCTTTCCGCTAATTTTGACATGAAGGATCTTGGTGATGCCTCTTATGTTTTGGGCATTGAGATTCACCGAGATAGGTCCAAAGGGATATTAGGCTTATCCCAAAAGACATACATTGACAGAGTGCTTAAGAGATTTAATATGCATAACTGCTCTGCCACGCCTGCTTCTATTGTTAAGGACGATAAGTTTGGAACATTCCAATGTCCAAGGAATCAATTAGAATCTGATCAGATGAAAGGGATTCCTTACGCTTCAGCTGTCGGAAGCATTATGTATGCTCAAGTATGTACTCGCCCTGACTTAGCATTCGTAACCGGGATGCTTGGCAGATACCAATCAAATCCAGGGTTGGACCACTGGAAAGCCGTTAAGAAAGTCTTGCGTTATTTGCAAGGCACTAAGCATTTCATGCTCACATATAAGAAGTCCGATACCCTTGAGGTTGTGGGTTATTGAGACGACTTTGCGAGTTGTGTTGATACTAAGAAATCCACATCAGGATATATCTTCACACTTGCGGGAGGAGCCATTTCGTGGAAAAGCTCCAAAAAATCACTTCTATGCATCATCAACGATGCAAGCTGAGTTTGTGGCATGTTATGAGGCTCTTGGGCAGTCATTTGTATGGCTTAAGAATTTTATCCCGGGATTAAGAGTGGTAGACAGCATATCTAAACCACTACCTTTATACTGCGATAATTTAGCTGCAGTTTTCTATTCAAGTAACAACAAGTCAAGTGGTGCTGCCAAACACATTGACATTAAGTATCATGTTATGAAAGATAGAATCCAAGATCAGACTATTGATGTCAAGCATATAAGTACTAAGTCTATGCTTGCGGATCCACTAACTAAAGGCTTACCACCCAGTCTCTTTCGAGAGCATGTTGCTGGCATGGGTCTATTGGAAAGCCTCTGATCCTGGAAATGAGGACCATAAGTATAAAACCAACTCCCATTAAGAATAAGTAATTATCCTATCGAGATAGAATGATGCACTATAGATACTGGGGTTGCAGCGGTGTTTACATTAATCGTTGTAATACTTTATCTTGGTGTATTGTTTTGTGTAGTGTGGACTTATGATATTAGCCTTACGATCAAGTGGGAGAATGTTGAATATGATCTTGGCTAACTAATTACCAGATCCGATATTATGGGGCTAAACCCCACCTAAGTCGCGCTTTGATCGGGAGTGCTCCAACAACTTTTTGGTGCGGTCCCGTTAGCTAGCGCAAGATTAAAAAGGGGAAGGCCGGCACTCGTTTTTGCAAGCTAATCTCGAGTCTTGCCTCTTTCCCACATTGATCCGATCCTAAGACTGCGCCTAAGCTAGCGAAGACCGTCTCCTCCACCGTGAAGGTCACGGTATTGTCTTCTTCACCTACGTTCACCTACACCGACGAACTAATGGCTTCATCCTCTCCGGGTGTGTACTTCTAACGTTTTTGTTTCCACATTGTTTATTTATTGGTGATCATGTTTTAGGCTAGCTAATGTTCATCTTTAGTTCAAACCCTAATGCTAACAGGCGCAGCTGCTCCGGTCCGCAATTTGGCGGTGCAATATTCTGGAGCTGCGGCTTTAGTCCATAATAAGGAGATCGTTTTCATAAATACGTGGCTGCAGGAGTTATTTTCAAAGAAACTATAACGCAAGGGTCAGTAAGTAAAAAAAATTCGTGTGGTGACAGCAGCTCTACCCTGAACCATGATCTACGTCCAGTCAAACAAGCCCAACGTATGCGTATGAATACACACACTGCCAATACCATACCATACAATACCCCTCCATACACATGAATTAGGTGTATATATATACGTACAGGCCATATATGCGTAGTAGCTATACGTACTTTTACGTATGCGCGCGCGTATATACACCCCGGACTGTTTCGGCATGGGGGGCCACCACGTGAATGGGCCGGGAGGCCCGCGTAGCTCCCGTCGACCTCACCCCTCCGCTCCGCCTCCACTTCAAGAGTATCATTCATCTCCCCTTCCTTCCTCCCGGCTCCCGTCGTTCTCCGCCCCCGCTCCCTTCCCTTTCCAACGTTCCATCTCGATCCAACCCCTCGAGCCACATAGCGCGCGACCTAGCTTTCTCTCGGTCGCTAGAGCTCCCGGCCGGCTACCTGTTTCATGGATCCCCCCGCCCCCGGCCCCGGCCCTCCCTCGGCCGCGTGCGGTAGCGGTGCGCCGGCCGTGGCGCAGCCGCAGCCTACGGTGCAGCTGAGCAGGTACGAGTCTCAGAAGCGGAGGGACTGGAACACGTTCCTGCAGTACCTGCGGAACCACCGGCCGCCGCTGACGCTGGCGCGGTGCAGTGGAGCGCACGTGATCGAGTTCCTCAGGTACCTGGACCAGTTCGGCAAGACCAAGGTGCACGCCGCGGGGTGCGCGTACTACGGCCAGCTCAGCCCGCCCGGGCCGTGCCCGTGCCCGCTGCGCCAGGCGTGGGGCTCCCTCGACGCGCTCATCGGCCGCCTGCGCGCGGCCTACGAGGAGAGCGGCGGCACCCCAGAGTCCAACCCCTTCGCTGCGCGCGCCGTCCGGATCTACCTCCGCGAGGTGCGCGACTCGCAGGCCAAGGCGCGTGGAATTCCGTACGAGAAGAAGCGCAAGCGCTCGAAGGTGGCCACCGCCGCCGTCGAGCCGTCGAGCTCGTCTGCTGCTGCTGCTAGAGCGGCGGGCGGCGGGGACGGGGGCAGCGGTGTAGCCGCGGCTGCGTCCGCCGCTCAAGCTGGAGGGAGTGGCAGTACTGCACCGAGGACCTCTTGACTATAGTAGACCTTACAAACCTTGTCTATTAATTTGTTTATCGTCTCCGCATCGCAAGATATTTGAGCTTTCGGGTTTTGGTTATGCTTTGTTGCTTCTTTCTTTGTTCAATATCTCTTCTCTCTCTCTCTTTTTCAGTTCCCTTTTTCCTGATTAATTAGGTTAGTAAGTACATGGCAAGGATAAGTTGGAGTGGTAGGGGAATATGAATTTAACCGGTGCTACTGTTTGTTCATGATCCCATACATATCCTTGGTAAAGAAATGAAGTTTGATGTCATATTAATGGATTCGTAGCTAGCTATATATTTCAGCTTGGTCAATCTTCCAAGTCTGATTGTTCCTCTCATCATCGCAACACATCTTGCTAGCTACATATTATGATGCACTCACACATTCATTGCAATCTAGCCTCTCTTCTTGCACACAATAATATTTCTGCTGTTGTTTTGGTTTCTTCCTTAATTTGCAGCAGCACTTGATGAATGGTATTTGTCCTAGGATCAACTGTTCAAACGGGGAGGGATACAGGCAGAAGCTAGGCCTGCATTGATGGAGATGCGCGCACGGCCCTGACACTCACACTCACTACAGTCCCTGGCCGGCCTTCTTCCCCAGCGAAGAGCGAAAGCCGGCCCATCTCTAGCTCGAATACACCCTCCATTTGACCGTTCCCATTTCCTATTCCACGTAAGCACAGGCGCTGCTGCAGAAATGATCATGACTCATAAGAGAGAGAGAGATGTATGAGTCAGTGATCAGTTCTTGCGGCTTGTAATGGCGATTGGCGAGAGCGGGACTGCGGGAGAGAGAGAGGGGAAGGGGAGAGGAGGTAGCTGATAGGGCTAGGCATGCACGCGCGAAAAGGGGGGTGGGGGGGTTGTTCCGAGCGCCTTAAATAGAAAAGAGCGGGGGGAGGAGAGGAGGGGAGATCTCTGCACTGGTCCCCGGCGGATTGGATGGGACTGTAGGCGACGGATGGAGAGGCCCATGGCACGGCATGGCAGGCGGTGTATCTGACCACAGGTGCACTGCTCCTCTATCTCACACACACATTCACTCACTGTCATACTGCCGCCCTCTTTCTCACTGCTTGATTCGTGCCGGCCTCCTCCCTCAGACGCATGCACGCACCCATCTGCACCTGCATGGCCAGTGTGCCCCGTGCCAGTGGACGTGGTACTCCTTTGGTAAGTCATTCCTCACTCAGTGTGCTGCTTGCATGCGCGCGTCCTCTTCCTCCTTCAAATCTTTCTCTCTTTACATACATGATCGATCTCTCCCGTATGTTTTTTTCCATCCCCCTTTCGTTTTCCTCTTTTAGTTGCATTTGTTCATATATATACCATGCGGCAAACATGGCAAGTGAGCACAGTTAGTCCTGTCATAAGCTGGCAGATACACACACTGTTTTGCCTTGTAATACCATTCTTTTCTAGTATCTGATGAGCCTTTAATTCTTGTATATTTGCTATATTGTCTCACCTGGCTAATTAACTTCTTGCCTCCTGTTATACAGGCGATCGAGGAAGAAGATGAACAGTGACTAGCCAGGAAGGCCAATGAATCGCTTCCTTTGTCCTTTGCATGGCCCAGCTCCCCCGTCTTCTCTCCCCCAACGCGCGTACGTCTCTCCTCTGCTCTCGCGCTCGCGCACTGTAGAGCGCTGTTCATGCATGCCTCCCAGCCATCAACCAAGTATTTTCCTTTTTTTTCGCGTTGCCGCCGCTCAGCCTTTGCTACGCCGCGCAGTTGCAGCCGAGCAGCGGCCTCTCCTGATCTCTGATCGATCGATCACAGGCGTCCCGTGTGGTGTGCTTGCTTGCTTTCAACTCTCGGGAACGTCAGGTCTTGTCTGAAATTATTGTGCATAGGCCCTGTCTTGCCCCCATCTTGCACCATATGGGGCAAGACAGAGGCTAATAAACTACCCCTAGTACTATTGGAATCTTGATTTCTTTCAATTAAATGTGCCTAACTGCTTATCTATCTACAGTCGTAGTAGCATCTAGCATGTATGTACAATCAAGCAGCACGGCACGCTCCCATCAGCGCGTCGACGGGGGGCGATTTTCCAATTAGCGTCGATATTCTATGCGTGTGTTTAACACGCCATAACAAGCGATGCGATGTTCGACTACTTAATCCTTTTCTTTGGTACGGGAGAATTATCTCTCAGGGAAAGGCATCATTGGACTCTTCATCAACGATGATTGTGTATTTGTGTTGTGATTTTAAAACCTGTGGTTACTACAGTATGTATGCACAGACGTACAAGCCACCATCCATCATATTATCGTCGCTTTGTTCTTTATTAGCTGCCCCGGATGGGGAACCAGAAAACTAACTGAAATTGTTGATTGGTTTTCAGTTGTTATTTAAAGCATGAGCAACAAACGTCTAAGGCACAAATTAATCTGAATTTTGTCATTGTATTGATGTCCTGTTCATAATGTTATCTATATATATAAAAACAACGGTTCATATTTAAGGCATCTTATTTTAAAAGCAAGAAAATCCTACAATAATTCTAAATTTTAGAAATTCTCAGATTAATCGAAAGAAAAAGTGAAGTATCTCTACCACTTATTTTGATAGGGCCAGATTATAACGGTGCAGATTAATCATATATAAATAGAGTTATATAACAAATACAATTGTATTTCAATAATTGAAAGTAGAGTTGTATATCAAAGACAATTGTATCATAATATCTAGATGCACAATTGCGCAGGTAAGTTTGCTAGTTCTATATAACTGCAAAGAATCATAGAAGTCGTTGCTTTCTAGCCCTCTTAAATTTGTTTTTACAGATTTAGTCTCCTTCCATTCATATTTGCAAAACTAGCACCCTTGCTTAGCCCAGAAGGCGCGACAGCCAGGGCAGCTCGATGGTTCTCGTCACCGCAGTAGGTTGGCAGACCACGGGAGCGTAGGGGGCCCGCAGGAGGAGGGGCTACTGTGGTAGGGCAAAGCGGCATATGATGTCGGTTCCCGCCGAGCAATAGTAAAGCGGTAGCACCTGCCAAAGTCACGCCAATCGAGCTCGGTCATAGCGGAAGGAGGTGGTTGACCAAGACGAGACGTCCAGCTCGGTCAGAGCGGAAGGAGGTGGCTGACCAGGACGAGACGTCCTGCCTAGCATACTAGGTGTAGTAGCTCCATCCAAGTTTCGGAAGCTCAGCAAGGAGTTGGGCCCGACCTCCTTCCGCGGTCATCGGCCTACCTCACTACTGAGCTGTCATACCATGGCAAGTGACACGTGTCACCTGCCAAGTCTTTCACAGTCTGGCATGGGGCCAAATTTGCAAATTGCGTTGGACGGGAGTTACTTTTGCAAAAATAAGTGACGACGGGGCTAATAATGCAAAAGTTTCATAATCATAATGTTGCTTATTTTCAGTGGCTAGTTGTCCATAAATCTATGTTGGATGCTTCTTGTGCTACACTATAATGCATTCTCTCTCTATTTATTTTGCTATATATATGTATAGATATATGAAAATAGTTCCATACGAGCACATACTCCCGAGAGTACAGAAAATGCTTTATATGTATACATATATATATATAGTATAATTACCTAGGGCACCATGGTGCTCGGGCTCCATGACCCAAAACGGGTATTTCCCCTATCTATTTTCATGCGATATTTTTTGAAATTTTTAGGATGCTGAGTTTAACTAGTTACTAACTAGTTCAAACAAGTTTGAACTGAAATTCAAACTAGAGTTTCCCATTTGATGATAGTTTGGTTGTAGGTATGTGCTGATTTTATATATAAATCAACAAAGCATGTGATCCAAGCTTGTTCAAAATCTTTGAATTTGAGTATATTTTTTCAAAGTTATGTGTTTCATTTGAATTGTTATAGATGGGTATATGCTCTAAAACTGAAATTTTTGAAAAATATACCCAAATATGGCTTGAATTCACGCATTTGAAATCATAGTGCCCCATTTCGGTTTCATATATATATATATATATATCCTATGTATTGCATGTGAATTTTTTAGGATGTATAGTTTAACTAGTTTAGTAACTGGTTCAAACAAGTTTGAACTAAAATTGAAACTAGAGTTTCCTTTTTTACGATAGTTTGATTGTAGGTATGTGCTGATTTTATACATAAATCAGCAAAGCATGCAATCTAAATTCGTTCAAAATCTTTGAATTCGAGTATTTTTTTTTCAAATGTATGTGTTTCATTTGAATTGTTACGGATGGGTATATACCTTAAAACTAAATTTTTTGAAAATATATCCAAATTTGGCTTGAATTCGCGCATTTGAAATCATGAAGCCTAGCTCTATGGTGCCCCATTTCGGCGTCTTCTATACACACACATACACATACATTCTACTCGTGGGAGTAGTTACTCCTATCTCTGAAATACCATCTAAACAAACTTGAAATACTACTTTATCACTTTGTGTACACTCATATACTAATTATAAGATATTTCAATGTGAACAACATGAAAAAATTGCAAGAGAGTATATAGTTTTTAGCGTATTTTGCAAATACCTTCATATACGCACATAAAAGAAGTATATCTAAAAAATATACATACCACCTCTGAAAAATTGTAAATACCACCTAGCTAGTCTTATATACTCGTATACTACATGTACATACCCTTCGTTTCCGGAGATACTTCCTACGTTATGAGATATGGCATAGGGAGTATCTCGCGTATATATACATATATATGCATAAGTACATACGTATATATATGTACATATATATATATATATATATATATATATATATATATATATATATATATATATATATATATATATATATATATATATATATATATACATATATACTTATATATGTATATATGAAGCCTCTTTTCTACTCCTGGGAGTAGCTACTCGGGAGTAGCTACTCCCTATACCGTATATCACAACGTAGAGAGTATCTCACGTAACAGAGGGTATGTACGTGTAGTATACAAGTATATAAGACTATCTAGGTGGTATGTACTTTTTTCAGAGGTGGTATGTATATTTTTTTACATACTCCTTTTTATGTGCGTATATGAAGGTATTTGCAAAATACACTAAAAACTATGAACTCCCTTATAATTTTTTCATATGGCTCGTATTCGAGTATTTTATAATTAGTGTATGAGTGTACCCAAAATGATAAAAGAGTGTTTCAAGTTCATTTAGGTCATATATATATAGGATGCCAAAATGGGGCACCATGATTTTAATTGCGCGAATTCAAGCCATATTCAAGTATATTTTTCAAAAATTTCAGTTTTAGGGTATATACCCATCTATAACAATCCAAATGAAATGCATACCTTTGAAAAAATATACTTGAATTCAAAGATTTTGAACAAGTTTGGATCACATGCTTTGCTGATTTATATATAAATCAGCACATATCTACAATCAAACTATCATCAAAAAGGGAAACTCCAGTTTGAATTTTAGTTCAAACTTGTTTGAACTAGTTAGTAAACTGGTTAAACTCAGCATCCTAAAAGTTTCAAAAAAATTCGCATGCAAATACATAGAGGAAATATCCTTTCTGGATCATGTTGCCCAGACACTATGGTGCCCTAGGTAATTGCACTATATATATATACTCTTGGGAGTACGTACTCCTACCTTGCATATATCGCTTAAACAAAAAAATTATACTTCTTTATCCTTTTGAGCATACTCTTATAATGATAATAAGATACTCCAAAGTGAGTTCCATTAAAAATTTCATCAAATGCCACTTTTTATAGCATATTTTATGTATATACTCATTTTACATATAAAAATAGATATATAGCAAAAATAAAGGGCTCCGATGGAATTTTTTCAACTATGTCGCATTGGAGTATGTTAGAATTAGTATTTAAGTATATCGTAAGTGATAAAGAAGTATAACTTGTTCGTTTAAGTAGTATATTGGAAGAGGGAGTATGAACTCCCAAGAGTATGGAAAAGGCATCATATATATATTACAATTACCTGGGACATCATGATCTAAAACAATTATTTCCCCTATGCATCGTGTGTGGAAATGTTTGAAATATTTTGGACATGGAGTTTAACTAGTTTACTAATTAGTTCAGGCAAGTCTGAGCTAAAATTCAAACTAGTGTTACCTTTTTTATGGTAGTTTGATTGTAGATATGTGTTGATTATATATAAATCAGCAAAGTTTGTGATCTAAATTCGTTCAAAATCTTTGAATTCGAGTATATTTTTTTTCATAGATATGCGTTTCATTTGAGTTGTTACAAATGGGTATATACCCAAAAAATGAAATTTCAAAAAATATGCACGAATTTGGTTTTAATTCGCGGATTTAAAATAACGGTGCCTTGATACTGAGGTATCTCATTGTGGCATCATATGTACTAGATGTGTGGGCGCGACGCTCGTCGCACCAGCCACAACGCACCCACGCATCAATAGAGTAATTTCTAAGGGCCTTCCAGCAATTTCAAAAAATTTCGAGGGTTTTTACAAAAAGCTTGTGAAACCCGATTTTTTTGGTGTCTTTTTGGGTAAGAGGGGTCTATACATAATTTTCCAAATTTTCGGGTGTCTTTTCATCTTGTTTGGTCTTCTCGAGGAAAAGGGATGTATACGTAATTTTCAAAATCTTGGGGGGCCTTTCCAAAAAAAAGGTGAATTCTGGATTTTTGGGGGGTCTTTTACGTATTTCTAAAAATTTTGGGGGGCCTTTCACAGAAAAGGGCGAACTCTGAATTTTTGTGGGGTCCAGTACGTAATTTAAAAATTCTGAATGGCCTTTTGCCAAAAAGAGGATCTGCGTGTAATTTTATAAAATTTTGGGGGCCTTTTGATGAGGGCATCCCAACCAAGGATACAACCGCTGCCCCTTCTTCCTCTACGACAGCTACTTCGTCCCCAACCGTCGCTGTTTCCTAGACGGCTTAATCCGAAAGCAAGTCCTTTCCATCCACCTTTGCTGGACCAGCACGTCAAGAACATCCACCGAGGACAGCCCACGCGCTAAGGCAGGCCCAAGATAAAGCCCAATTCGTCGCCGAGTTCGGTTCGGCCATCCAGGAGGAGTAGTACTTCAAACGGACGCCATGACCACATCCAAACTCCGTTTTCGACGTTCGACAACTCGTTTGAAAGGTATCGAGATAAACTTTCCAATGGATCTAATCCCGAGGCCAAATTCCTCCTGGAGCGAAGGAAAATCACAGAACAATCTCACGGGACAGAAATTCCAAGTGCTGTGCCACCTTTCTTTTGGGCCCAAGGCCCATGTACTCTTAGGGTTCCACCCCTCCTTTGGCCGGCGCCCCTCTCCTAGCTGCCGCACCACTCTTGGGCGCCCCCCTTGTGTGGGTACCCCTTTATATTGGGTTCTCACCCCTGTTCTTTTTTTTAGGTTTTATTGTGTTTTGATAGACCCCGTGTGCGTCCCTCCTCAATCTTGCGTGTGTCGACTAGACCACCCGTGTTGAGAAACAGAACCTCACCCTTTTTTCTTTGAGATTATTGGTTTGAAATTGCTATCACCTTGTTCTTGCTTGCAGCAGGTTCAAGGATCGATTGGGTTTTTGATTCGGTTGATCGCCTCGTGTGGTGACGTTGTGATTGTTTGGTTGCTGATCTTGTGGTTCATCGAATTGTTCTCATCAGAAGGTCGGGACAACCCTAGTGCACATCACCTTTCCCAAAAAGGGGTTTTTTCTGGGGTCCTGTACGTAATATTTAAAATTTTGTGGGGTCTTTTGCCAAAAAAAAGGGACCTGCACATAATTTTTAAAAATTTTGGGGGCCTTTTCGCAAAAAAGACGAATTTCTAGGATCTACGCGTAATTTCGAAAATTTCCAGAGACCTTTCCGCAAAAAAAATACGACCCTACGCACGGCCGTGATACGTGGCCTTGCCACATGTCACGCGGAAAAATTCGCCCGGCCGCGCGCGCAGCCGGGACTCGAACCCGCACCCTCGCGCTTGCACGAAGAGACCGTTCCACCGCGCTAAGGCTCGTTAGCGACCAAACAGTGTGGACAAAATTCTTGAACCATCCAACGGCGGGCGTAAATGGGCGACGCGACGCACGGCGAAGCGGCCACGTTAGCCCGAAATCGACGTGGCGCGTGTGGAGGCCAAGAATCCTTGTGGATTTAATATACGTAGTATATACACGTCACTGTGGTTGCTCATAAATAGGTAACTGCAGTTCTTGCCGGTATGCTTCCATATTCTATGAGTGTCTCCTCTTCACTCTTCAAAGCTTGTAGTTTAGTGGTGCATGCTCATTAATCAATGTGCAAGGTGTAACTATCTTTGTGAGCATAGAAGACGGTGATATGAATTAGAAATAGAAGCTTGCATCTTTTGCACAGGAATAATATAGGCTCTGTTTAGTATGGTCGTATCTTTTTTTGGCTAAGTTGTATGGTTGAAGGGTTATACAGCTGAATGGTTGGACTGAAAAGATACGGTGTTTGGCTTTTAGGTTTGAGGGGTGCAGGTCAAGAATAAGGGTGAGAGGGGTAGGGTTTAGAATTTTATACTTGGTAGGAGATGGTAATTTTCTTCAATCCTAATGGCAAAGTTAGAATCCCAACTTAACAAAGCCATGTGAAGCTACCTCAGACTAACTTTCGGCTTTCAGTTTGTTTAATGAGCTGTTGGCTTTTAGCTTCCGGCTGCAAAGAAGCTAGCCGTTTGGAACAGCTTCTACAGAAAAGGGGCCAAAACTGAAGCCGTTGCAAAGGGATAAGGATCCCATGCAGTAGCCATAGAGACTGCAACTTAAGCAATCCCTATGACTCAGAGCCGTTCGATCGGGTGGTTGAATGGTTGAGATCGTCGAAAAATTTATGTTACAGTAACTTGCTACAGTGAGCTACGGTATTTTGAAAGGAGATTTGGACCATTGGTTTTGGGTCGAACAGTCTCGTAGGGACTGCTTTAGTCGTAGTCAGACGCATAATACCTTACATTATAGCGCCTAGAATTGACGAGCAACCAGGCCATCCACATCATCAAATTTTCAAAGAGGCCCTCTACGAAATCGGAAATCGCAGCGATGTCCTGAGTAGGTTTGCGGCGGTCGCACCGTTCTTCGTTGTGTCCATCGGATTGCGTCCCAGCCGGTGCGATGGATCTTTGCGCGTCCTGCTCTCGATGCTTCGAGAGGCCTCTACACGACGCCGCGTCTGCGCCCAGGGACCTCGAGGAGACTCTCTCCTCCCTCGCTCCCGCTTCGTTCAGCCGACCGCATCGCCATCGCCTCCACCGGTTATCCCGTTCCCCTCCCAGACCGCGCCGCCTCGCGCCTCTCCCCGTACCCTCGCCCTCTCGCCCCCGTCCCCACACGCGCGCCGCCCTCGCACCTGTCCCCATATCTCTCCTTTCGGCGTCGGCCGTCACGCGGGACCTGCCTGTCCCGCAGCCGAGGCCGAGGTAGAGGACTGCGGCGACACGAGATCGGGCGACGAGTATACTAATGTGCCAGTCGAGCAGGAGAGCGCAATCATTTTTCCTGTTCTTAAGTTTAGGCAACCAATCTGACCCTACACCTATCATGATGCTCCTTGCTCAGCCAATCAATTTAGTATTGGTTTCTGGTTAGGCCCTCTACAGTTGGTTAGCCTTTTCTGTGACACTAATCCACTGTGGTTTGCAGATGCATGCAGTTGGCTGAATATCTAGCCTAGGCACGTACAGGGAGGAAGATCTTCCTGCTAATTTTTATTGCTGGATGCCTGGATTGATCACCATCAATCGTGGTATTTACTACTCCCACCATTACTAAAGGTACGATATTTCGGAGCCAATGATAGGTAACTTTGCCTATTATTTTTTATATGAATATATATTTCGTATGAAATATATAAAATTATTATATTATGAAAGTATTTTTCATGAATAATCTAATGATATCATTTTCACATGGCTAATCTGAATAGTTTTTTATATATTAATAGTCAAAGTTAAAGAAGTTTGAGCGCACGTTTTCTCAGTTAGATCTCATCTCCCTTCGGTCACAATTATATACGTCGGTTTGGACATCGATATAGTCTCCAAAATACAACTTTAACCACTAATTTCTATTTAATATATTTATAAAACCCAATAATATTATAATATTATGAACTTTTGAGACAAATTTATGGATATGATTTTAATATATCCAATTTAAATATTTAAAAAGATATTGATAATCAAAGTTTCGAAAATTTGACTGCGCTTATATCGAAAATGACGTGTATTTGTGACTGAAGGGAGTACATGGTATGCTCCAGTACAGATCTTTTTTTTCTTTAAAATTGACAAGCTTCTCGAAAAGAGGTATACTGAAGCAAACCTGCTACATATATAGGTTTTCTCTTTTCTCTTTTTTTTGGGAAATGAAGAGAATAACCATTTTTTTATTTATTACACTGTAATGGTAGCGTCAGCCATATTAGAAATAGTACTGCCACAGTCGCATAAATGCGAAATTTTCATTGTTGTAGCCTCTAAGAAATTATTATTTTCAAAATTAACCTCCGTGAGATTTTTTGCAGATATAGCCTCCGAGCCCGCAATACCGCGCTTCCCGTGCGCTGCATTGTAATGCCGCGGCTCCCCTCGACTGCACCACAAAATTCAAAAAAATATGCCGCGGTACTGTAGAACTGCATTGCTACAGTACCGCAGTACTGTGACTTTTTTAAAAAAAAAAATTGGATTGCCGCTGAGTGAAGGCGCGATATCTAAATTTAAATATAGTTCATTATATATAAATTACCGATACCACATATTTTAAAATAGTAATATAGTTCATTATATTAAACCGTGACGTTTAGTATAGCACATATTGTTAACCTTTTTCTTTATATTTAAAATTTTGTAGCTTTTTTTTTATAAAATTTTGGATTGCCGCTAAGTGGAGGCGCAGTATTTAAATTTAAATATAGCTCGTTATATATAAATTACCGATACCACTATTTAAAATAGTAATATATATATATATATATATAATAGTCTCAACTACAAAACCAGGTATTCAAACACTCTAAACTTAAAAAACCAAATCAACTTACACCCTAAGATTACAATAAAAAAACTTACACCCTAAGGTAGTTTTGAGGGTGGTTTTGTTGATGAGGATCCAAAGCAATGTGGTTTTGCCATGTTGGTAGCTATATCATCGTTTTTTGCCAATGGCAATGAAATAAGAGGAGGGAGGATAACGAAATAACGAAAGATAATAGAGAGAGAGTAACGAAATGGTTAACAATATGTGACATGCTATACGTCACGGTTTAATATATATATATATATATAATATTTTACTATTTTAAATATGTGGTATCGGTAATTTATATATAATGAACTATATTTAAATTTAAATACCGCACCTCCACTCACAATACAAAATTTTGTAAAAAGAACCACAATACCACGGTACTCAATGCAGTGCTAGAGTACCACAACATATTATTTTTGTGATGCAGTCGAGGGGAGCCGTTGCATTGATGCAACGCTCCTCGTGCACGGCATTATCATTGCAGCGTACGGGGAGTGCGGAATTTCGGACCCGAGGGTTATATCTGCAAAAAAAATTGCACAGAGGCTAATTTTGAAAAAAAAATCTTGAGACTACAACAGTGAAAAAAAATCCATAAATGCATGTCTTAGATTATAAGATCACTAGCTATTCGGTACTTTATGCTGATTTGCAAGTAAGACTATTGTATGTCTGTTCTTGTTTCCCACTAATGAACAAGCACCTTCATCTTGTTTGTCGAAGATTCTGTAAGGAGATAAGAGCATAGGATGTGTTTACTTTTCCAGAACAAATATGATCATGTATTAATTCCTAAATTAGCTGCGACATGCTAATACTAGCTAGACATATGGGATGAACTCATCAATTAATATGCCGTTTTATTCCACGAAAAAAATCTTTATGACTAATGAAGCTTTCTTTTAAGAAGGCAAAGAAGCATGCACCTCTACTGCACATGTTTTTGCTCGTTTTCATTCCATTGGCATGCATATGGCCTCCATTAATTGAAAAAAAGATTGCATTTGACTACGCAATTGACGTACAGATGACAAATGTTCCTGCATTTTATTGTGCCTTCATTAGCTTTTCTAATCAGCTCAATAGAAATATGCTGATATGGATGTGTAATCCAATATAAAAATATGTGGATGGAAACCAACTGATGGTACCGCTCTATCTGATGGTACTACAGCTTCTCTTTTAATCTTCTCTAGCTAGTGAGTACTCCCTCCGTTGATAAATATAAAGATTATAGTTTGAATGGTTTTGTTGAAAAATATAAAGCGTACATGTAGATTTAATGAGTTTTTGCACTTATACCCCTATTTATTCTCTCTCAACCATATGCATTTATTCATTATCTTCCATCTTCCAAGACAAGTAAGAGGGATATGTAAGTCATTTCCTCTCATGCCTTTCTCAATTTCACCATAACCTTAATCCTTGTGCAAAATCAAAATACGCTTTATATTTATCAACGGAGAGAGAGTATTATATAGTAGTAATAGTACTATATCCCTGTGGTGCATGCCGAATTAATGACCGGAAATTAAACATATGGTACACTAGGTGAGCGGAACTTAAGCTACCATTGTTCTGTAACTTCTGTTGCAGTAAAGGAGATATATGTATATAAAGTAACCATTACGTACCATTATTATATGGCCTAAAGTCTGATGAAGATATGTAAGGTAGAATTTATATGCTTTCTTCAGCGCACCAGCCGCACCGAGCACTCAATATTTGAGGAATAAAAGTGGGGGCAGATTGGGACGATTTCCCATTTATTTTACTCAATTATGCGGTATGATAACATGTACGGGTCACTTTAAGCCTAGAGAGAACTAGACGAATATATATATATCAACGTCGTTAACAGACAAATGGTTCGTACAAAAGTTCAATATAAGCATTATAAAAGGACGTTTCCTAGCATTTATCTATGAACAAGTGCATAGGAATAATTTGATCATAGAGTGGTCAGGAATACATTTTTTCTCTAAAATATGCCCCCTCCATTTTTAATTCCAGATTATCATTTTTTTTTTGTAGCATGGAGTTGAATTCTTATACAAATTAAATTTCTATTATAATTTTTATTTTGAATTTTGATATTTTTCCATTGTACTTGAATTTTTATACAATTCAAATTCCTATTTACATGTTACTTTTTATTCCGAATTTTACTATGGGTTGTACTTGATAGAGAATTGAATTTACATACAAATAAATTTGCTATTTTCTGTTAATTTTATTCCTAATTTGTATACTTTTGGAATGTATTTGGCTCATAGTTGAATTCATATGTAAACTAAATGCTATTTTTTATTTTTCAGTTCCAGATTTGCATATTTTAATTACATGGAGTTGAACTACTATACAAATTAAATTTCAAATTGTCTTTTATTTTTATTTGAAGTTTTTATTATTTTTATATTGTACTTAGTATGGACTCTTTCTACTCCTCCCTCTAGTAGTTGTTTTGGATATCGACATGGTCCTCAAAATGTAACTTTGACCACCCATTTCTATTGTAAGTATATTTATAAAACCTACTAAAATTACTATATTATGAAAGTAATAATACGGAGGGTGTAATAATATGGTGGGGAATCATTACAATCGATTCTCACGTCAGAACCGATTGTGATGTAGCATCAGGTACATCACAATCGGTTCTATGGTGGGGAATCATGTAGCATCAGGTACATCACAATTGGTTCTGACCTTAGAACCGATTGTGATGTGCCTCTCTGCTAGGTTATATAGCCTTTTGGCTGAACTCTCTGCTAGGTTATATAACCTTTGGGCTGACCTCCGATGCCCAGTCGCTACTGTCCTCCCGAGCCCTCCTGGAACCCTGCCGCCTCCCTCCCTAGCCTCTCTCACTGCCGCCCTGAGCCAACCCCAATATAGCCCCATCTTCATCCCAGATCTGGAAATCTCTGACTTCCACGACCCAAAGCTAGCGATCCCCCAGTGAATCCCGGCTGTTGTGGCCCTTGGAGCGACGCTTCTTGTCTCTGCACCGTGCTGACCCCCTCTCTATCTGCCTAACTCCAGCCATCCGGAATCACAAGGAGATCTGAAGGTATAGGAATTTTTCTACACAATGGACAAAGTGCACTCTTTTCTCTCTTGGTAGTGCTTGTTTGGTTTCTGAAAAGAATGCAAATATTGAGTTTTTGGCATGATTGCCAAGTTCTTCGATTCTATCAGAGTTTTTGCATTTTTTGGAATATTTAATGTGTTTGTGACATCCAAATGTATCTATTATCTATATTCAAATTCAGATGTCATATGCATATGGTGTTTGTTGGAATGTCAAGGTGACCGAGGGGAGCAGTAAGTAACATCTGTATATATTTTTGTTGCTAAAGCCAACATACTTTCTTTGATCTGTATGGATGTCTACAAGATATAGAACATGAAGAAGAAAAAATGTAGCCATTACAAGATGTATTGGGTGTGAATTAATTGTTAGAACATGGGAAACTGAATAAGTACCTGATGTACATTAGTTAAAATATGGAGAACTGAACTAGTTGCAGCTAAACTTAATTTGTAGTACAACGAACTAAGTTTTATGCTGGATGCTTATACTTGGTTTAGCACTAGTGTACTGAGTTTTATGTACTAACCTGATATTTTTTTCATAGATCAGATATGAGTATTGCACATACTATATACATCTATTTCATGCCTTAGCAAAAAGAATGTCCACATCCTTTCGAGCTGCCATTGTAGAGTAAGAAAGTAGTATTTCTGTGTGATTAGGCTAAGCTAATGTATTCTTCTTATCTCTCAAGATGTAGATAATGCTGTGTAGCACTTTTATAAGCCATATTTTGAGTGATAAGTTTTTCTTACAATTTCCAAATTGATTTACTTCTATTTCTTGATGGAACTGTAGAACAATATCTTCATTACTTGAATACATGTGCTTGTTCTGGTTCTTATTTAATATCTTCATCACTTGAATTCAATGCTTGTTCTTGTTTCATTCGTCCTTTTCCTTGTTTTTAGTTTTCAAATATTATAATTTAGATGCTCTTGTACCTCCTCTTCCTTGGTGTTGATTTGTTCCAGATACTCTTTGCTTTGTGAGGCATTGTGTAAAGCTGTTTGACTAGAAAGAATCGGTCATTATTTATATTTTATCATTGTATTTGCATTTCAAACAGTAGCAAGAGATTATGTAATGACCCCCATTTTCACATAAATGCAAAAATAGAAATCTCATGTGCAAACAGTACTAGTCCCATGATTAGTAGCTAGTACGCACACTTACAACAATTGGAATCATAACCATACATCATATTATTAAAGTGGAAGCTAATTTACGCATTAATCTTACAATTCAGAGTTTATAGCAGCAAAGAAGCAAAGTCTTGTAGTGTGCCCATCCAATCCCTCAGGCAACTGACAAGGCATAATCCCTAGAAAACTTTCATCGCTATCATTCCCGAATCCTGCGACGATATGTTTCATCGGACTAATCTGATTCTTCACCTAAAAATAACAATTAAGCAAGGGTGAGTACTTTCGTACTCCGCAAGTCTTTTGCAAAGCCTATGATATATGCAAGCCATTTCAAAGGAAAGGCTAGTATGGTTAGTTTGCATAAAGCCAATTTGGAATGTAAATAGATAATAGTAGATTGCGAAACGGAATTTAAGTAAAAGTAATTTAATACTGAAATAACAATATGTAAGCATAAATAGTTCTCATGTACCTGGGTATCATGACCATATCCACAACCCACTTTCCACTGACACACAGTAGAAGTCACCGACACACGGTGAAAACCATATTTAATGAAAATAGAAATATCTAACTAGTGCTGGCGCACCAAGATTCCCATAACC
The DNA here is from genome assembly GCA_036346275.1 of Otatea glauca. Classification (NCBI taxonomy): domain Eukaryota; kingdom Viridiplantae; phylum Streptophyta; class Magnoliopsida; order Poales; family Poaceae; genus Otatea; species Otatea glauca. Next base: position 75,655,751 of record CM070711.1, read on the forward strand.
GCGAGAACGGCTTTTCGAAAAGTTTCACACTCTGCAGAGGTGTACATCTTTACCCACAAGTCATGACCTTTTCCTTTTACCGCATATTTCACGCACCTTTGGCGTAGTGGCCAGAATGTTCATGACGAAAACCTTTACATTATCTAGGCTAACTTTGCACCAGCCCGGTGTCGATAAACCCGTACTATGGTGTAAATATTTGTACAGCCACTGCACAATAATGAATAAGCATATCCATAGTATGGCGTACACCGTTGTATCAGCAAACGTGACTCCCAACACCTCGGTGTGGGCGCCCCTCCGAGCAACCAGTCACTGAAGAAGCTCGTACTACTCCGGCCTACCAATGTGCAAAGTTAAACCAGATAACTTAATTGGTTTAAGGCTGTCCCATACCAGCACTTGTGGTTGTACGGTAATTTCTTGGATTTAACGAACACGTAGTTCGGTCCTTAATTCGACACGGGCAATAGTCTCCCCCTACACTACGTACAAGTCCCTTGTACACCCGGCTATTGCCAATAATTGCCCGCATCAGAACCATAGTTTTATTTTTATTTTTGATCAAGATACCAACCATAAAGAAAGGTCATACCCATTGATTATCATATCTAACATTTTTAATCATGTCAAGGTTTTATGTTCATTTAAGCATGGCTAAGCATGACACTAAGTGTGAGTAACCCAGATTGACATCAATTATTGTCTATGCTATTCTAGGGTTATCAAGGTTCACAATTTCATACTTATCAAGGAAGTTCCTTAAAACTACAGGTACAACTACAATTACCCATGAAATAGCAGACTTTAATAAAAATAACGTATGCAGTAAAACATTTATAAAACTGGGATCAATATGATCAAAGGGGGTGCTTGCCTTGCTTATTTATTGCTTACGACGAAGACGAAGCCACGGCTGACGGAGGCAACGACGGAAGTAGCGACGTCGGATTCTACACGTCGATCAATCGGAAATATAGCAAATATTCTACTTTAATAAGGGCAAAAAGAAAACAGACGGAAAACCAAATAAAGATTCATTGCAAATAAAAGGAATGCTTTAGGGTTTAAGTTGCATGATTCCACATATTATTTTCCAGATAAGTATTCAAAAGTTAAGGTTTTTATGATAACAAAGTATGATCTCTTTTATATATTATCTATTCCTGCTTTACGAACTCAAGAGGCTAAAATTATGAATTCTTGTATTTATATCTTCGAATTATAGATTCTAAAATTATCTGGATTAATAGAATTAACACATTAGATCATTAAACTGAAAATTATAAATGAATAGCACTTAATCCTTTTTAATTGATTTTGCATAATAAGTGACTTTGAATATGTTAGATCTGTTGAGCTAGGTTACTGGATTTATTTATGGTTTTTAAGAAGATTCTGGTGATACAAGCTACATATTTGTTCATTATCTCAAAGTTTGCTTATTAATATAATTGAGTCCATAAAACATAATACTTAATTAAGGTTATTTGGCTATTAGGATTTATATGCAAAACATGATGAAATAAGATTATTTCTTCAGAATATTATAGTCTATACTTCGAAGAACATTTCTAAGCTAATTTCATACATTTTAGTGTTTAGACGAGATGTCATATTCATTGCTGAAAAAGCTTATATGATATTAAGGATTATGACAACCATATTACTTAAGGGTATTGGGTTAACCAGATTCAGATGCAAAGCAAGTTAAAATAAAATATTTTTCTAGATTATGGTAGTACATATCCTAAATATTATTTCTAAACTGATCTTTATAAAATTTGCATTAAGACGAGATGTTTTACAGGCTACTGAAAATGCTTAATTAGTTTTATAGTTTACACGATAAAAATTCAGTTTTAGTTCTTAGTTTGTGATTGATCCTTACGTGATTATTCACTCATCTTTCTGGCATTAGCATGGGACATCACTATGAGTGTTTTAAAGTTGGTTTCACAGTATTTTGCTTTTATCCGAGATGTTTTTCATATAAGCAAACATTAAGGTTTAATGTATACTTAATCCAAATCTGCACCAACATGGAATATTCTTGTATAAAGGGGTATTATGGTTTTATTAAAGACTTAGGAATCATTTTACCATTATTTGAACTTGTATGCCTTAAGTTACATTTATTTTGATTTCTATACATTGGAAAGTAATCTATCTTCAAATTTAATTCAAACTAGATTCAATTCTAAATATTTTTACATATCTAAGTAGATTAATAACTTTTTAACACACTGAAACTGATTTGACATGGATTGAACCATTTTTGCAAAAGATATTCATATTTGAATATTTAACACATTGGAAACAATTTACTTTAGAAAATGATGTAAATCAAATCAAAACCTAGATAATTTTGCATATTTAGGTTCCTGAGGACTTAAGGTTTCTATCAAAATTGTTTTCATTCAAATTGGAGCTCATTTGTGAAAATTCTATAAATGACATATTTTGATCCTTTTCTCTAAATTGTTCCAAAATATTTTTGCATATTCTGAATCTACAGGATTTATCACGAATATAGAAATTTATTTCATCTCATTTGGACTAATGGTTCAAAAGTTATAAGTATTTGAATGATGTAGGGTTTTGTAAATACTGTAAATCAGAGAAATTACCAAAAATAGAAAGTGCGCTTTCGCCATGGAAATGCGCTTTCCTTTTCGGGACTCGGCTGGGCTGAAGCACCGACAGGATGGGCCCGCTTGGCAGCGAGCTGAGAGCGATGAGGGAGGCTGATGCGCGGGCCCAAGTGGCAGAGTGGTTGCGAGTGGCTGGCGACTGGGGTCACGTGTTCAGCGTCTAGTGCAGAGTTTAGAGGCTGACAAATGGGACCCGTTCGGCAGCGACTGAGAGCAGAGGAAGGAACTTCCGAGGTTCGCCGGCGGCAAGGCTTGGTCGGAGCGACGGAATCGGTAGCACGATTAGCTTGAGCTCACTCTTGCGCACACGTAGGTGGTGATAGTTCAGCCGGTGGTGGTCTGGAATGGTACGCCACCGTGGGAGGGGCGGCGGCGCCATAGCCGACCGACGGACCTTGAGTTCCGGTGAATATTAGGTTTAATTGAAGTAAAGGTGAGACTCAGAAACTCGTATGGGTTCGATTTTATCTGTTAATGGGAGTCGAGGTGGTCCGTAGAACTCTACCACCGAGCGGCCAGAGCTAAAGAGGAAGATGGCGGTGGCGACGGTGTTGCGTGCGAGATGGGCTGAAGATGAGATGCGGCTTTGCTTCAGGGATGCAAGAGGGTTCTGTGTGCTAAAAGAATTGAAGGATTGTGTACCGAAGCAGTGGAATTGATTTCTAGCCTTTGAGCTCAAGATTTACTGGCAATGGCGGTTTTGTAGAGAGGACGATGGCTTCGGCGGGTTTCGGTGGTTGAGGAAAGTTTTTAAGTGCTGTACGAGGCCTTGAGGCGCTTAAATGGGCGACGACGTCGGCTAGAGCAGGGTTTGAATGGAGGGCAAGAGCGGCGGTAAGTTGTGGCTTCGAGATTTCTTCGGTGTAAGGTACGGCAAGTTGGCAGCGGTGAGATGATAGAGGCACAACAGGTCGGCGCCTTGGGAGGCATGAATTGCGGCTTGGAAGCGACAGACAGCAAGGTGGCGCCGGCTCGGCAAGAAACAGAAGGAGCTGCGAGAGGAGAAGAAGAATGGAGAAGAGGATTGACGAGTGGGCCCGGATGGCAGTGGGAGAGGAGGAAGTCGGTAGGGGGACAGCTGGGATTGGCGGGCCCACATGGCAGAGAAAGAAAAGGGGAATTCGTAGGAGAATTCTGGACAGGACGAGATACAAACCAAAGTTTGGGTCAGCAGACAGGCATAAGATTTTATGAAACTTTTTATGTAGATCGGTAAGAAATAGATAGGGGTCCAGTAAAATTTTTATATAAAAATTATTTATAAAAATATTTATATAAATCTGACAATGCATAGTTGTTATTTTTTGTTGATTCTGAGTTTTATTTAATTTAAGATCAAAATAAGTTTATTATTTTATGAAACTTTTTGAAAAGATCTTTAATGGAACTACATACCTTTTGTAAATTTTTCAGATTTTATATTGTATATTTTAATTTTATTAATTCTATTTTCAGTTTTTCCATCTCTCTGTTTATGAATTTTTAAAATTATTAAATTATGGGATAAACTCTTGATAATTTTACCAGACATAGATAAGAGAAGCATGTCGACATGGTAAAACTTTTAACACAAGTTAAGGTCGGGTGACTTCTAAAGAAATCTTACAAGTTAAGATTTGGATTATCTCCTCATGATTACTTTTGTATTTTAAAATATTTTATTGATCCAGATCAGTGCAAGTTGCATAATCAGGATACTGGATGGATCTGGGATTTATCTGAGATTTTTACAAATTTTATTGGTTGTGGATTTTTATCTTTTTACTTTTACCATTTTACCATTTCAATTTTTGAGACTTTTCTTTTAAACAAAACTCAAGAAAAATCAATAATTAAAAAAACTTAGGAAATTAAATTTCAAATTAAGTATCACATCTCAAATTCATTTTTATGTTTTGTTTGTTTTGGAAGAAATAGTTTCAATAAATGAAATCTTTCTTTTCTTAAAATTAGAATGCAAGAAAAGAGGAAAGATATTGTTTTAAAATCAAAATCTTGATTACAATTGAAATTTATATTCAATTGTATTTTTAATTTCCAAAATTTTCAGTTTTCATATTTTTGAATTTTATGGGATGTTACAGATTAGTATCCAGGTCTAGGGTCAGACTGACTTGGCCCATTCCCTTCCCTACATATATTACTGGTAGTGTTCTGATTGATGTTAAAACAAGCCAGAGTAAAAATACTGGGTAGTTGATGTTGGCTATGTATTTTTCTTTCTAGAGGTTTGTTAATTATTATGTTTTATGTCCTATTTTGAATTCTTTTGAGCTCTTGCCTTCCTAAAAGATCTGGTACCATCTCCTTAATTTTGGGCCTAGACATTTCAGAATATATCTCCTTTGGTAATTGGAGCAACAACTTCATCTTGGGTTTGAGCTGGAATATTAGAGTTAAACTTTGAATTGCATCTAAACTAAAAGGTAAAAAGTCTTCCCTTCACTCTTTACAACATCTAATTTTATCCTTGTTCAATTAATCTTCTTGTAGTGTGGTGTAGTGTTGGTCGTGTCCCTCACCAACCCCACCGCTGTTGCCACCGTCTGCCATTCATCCTAGCGCGTCGCCCTATCTGTGTGCCATCGCCATCGAGCAGGGAGATCAGATCCAGGCGCCAAGCATTGTTTCTGAATGTACAACTAGTACATATTCTTGACAGTATGTTAGTGTATTACGTCGTGTCCATTATCTTAAATGTCCTATGCACTCCTAGAAGTCGATTCTCTATCAAAATGTCACTGGATGATTAATTTGTCATGTGTGATCATAGAAGTTAGATCCAATTAATGGTAGTTAGATCCAAATTTGTACTACAACGTGTCGTGTCCTGAATCCTTCGTCCCCACCGAGGACATCCATTACCAGGTAGTAATTACTACTATGAAGTGTTACGTGATTTTTTAACCAGTTCTTTGGAGTGAGAATTTGTTAAAACTTGAAAACTTATTTTTTGAAAAAAGTTCTCTGACTTCCTTGCATATCATGTATTTCACCCAAAATTATTCCGTTTCAGATGTCTGTTGTGAAAAAAGGGGGCTAGACAAGAAATTGATGCTAAGAAGAGGGGTTGTAATTCTATTGCTCATAAGTTGTTCCAGTTTTCAGACTTCCCATAGTATGCCTTTTGTGTGCGTGCATGTTTTGCAGGATGCTAATTATTTTCATTCAGTCACTCAAATTTGATTTTGGTGACATTGGTTGATAACTACAATTTTTCTCATTTTTTTGTAGGTCATACCGCTGGACCATTTCAATGCAGTTAAGTCACCGTTGCGTCATTGTTTGTTTAGTAGTTGGAGTGTGGTTATCTTCAGAGAAGATGATACAATTATGTGTTTGTTTAACAAGAAACAAATGTCTGTCCCATGTCTTTGATTCCCACGGTAATACGGTATTAGGTCTCAGTATCTATGTCCAACAACTCTTTCCACAATGGTGTCAACCAGTGCCAATGAACTGAGAAGCTGCTCCCATTGGTGAGTATCTTTAAGTTTTACCACTTGTATAGTTATGTTATGCGCCAAGGGCTGGATAGAGTCTTCACCAGGAGAAGGCGTCAACCGCCAGAAGAAACAACGCATGGGTCCAGGCAAGAATAAGGAAAGGGAGCCATGCATGGCAGTTAGGCAATCCTATCTTTTAGATTGGTTGTTTCCATTTTTAGTTATTCTATCTTTGTTTGTTTAGATTTATTCCTATCCTTCTGTTGGAAGGGGTTTGCTTATTTAAGGGAAAGAAAGAAATAGAAAATGGCATGCTTCATTTGCCACAAATTTCAAGATAAAGCGGTGGCTCAAAGCGACCAAATCTAGGCGTCATTGCTAAGACGACTTCGCTGCCTAACACAGGCGATTTCCTTCGGCTAGGGAACCCGTCTTGCATTGAACAAGCTCATACCGAGTCTGCTCAGATCAATTTGTATCGAGCCGTGCGCTCCTGGTGCCATGGCAAATCCGTCGGAAGAGCGCCTCGCGGCTCTGGAGACGGACATGCGCGAGATGAAGGAAACAATGTCGGAGATCATGAAGATTTTGAGCCGAACCAGCCGGCAATGGTGGAACTCTCTTGACTAATGAGTCTGGCGCTGCTGCCGGAGACGTTCACACCAACCGTCTCCCTCAAAGGCGCGACCGGATCGGTCCAGGACGCGAGCGCGAAGACCCCATGCATGGGAGGAGGCTGCGCGCAGGAAGAGAGGAAGATGATGGAGATCGTCGATGGACACCACGTGCCCCTCGTTTCGATCTGCCGGACTACAATGGCCAAGAAGACCCTCTCGGTTGGTTACGCCGATGCGAGTGTTTCTTCCGGGTTCACCGTATTCCGGAGGAAGATTATGTGGAGATTGCCGGCCTTCACTTGTCAGGCGAGGCACAGGAAGTTCTGGATAATTGGCAAAGGGAGGAGCCATGGATTGGTTGGGAAGAATTTTCGGAGGCCTTCACACAGCGCTTCACACGGCATTCGAGTGTGGGTGCGTTGGGCGATCTTGTTAATCTCAAGCAAGGAGCCAATGGGGTGGATGAATATGCGCGGGAGTTTCAAAGACTCTTAGCCCGGACCTCCCGATTTAGAAGGATGGATCAGGTGGAGACATTCATGGCCGGGCTCTCAGTGGCGTTGGGCGCAGAAGTTCGCCGAGAACGTCCTCGGGACTTAGGGGAGGCCATTGGATTGGCGCGGGAAGCAGAAGCACGAAAGGCGGCCTGGATTGCGGAAGCAATTGAAGGATTGGCGGTGTCGCCAAAGGCGCGCTCACATCGTGGCCTGGTATGGCTCAGATACTCACCGACACGCCACCAAGACTGACGCCCATACCGGCAGGTGGAACGGCACCGGCGGGGCGATCGTTTGGCACACCGGTGACAAAAATGAGTGGTTCATCATCTTAGGCAAGTGGAGGCGGCGTCGGTCACCAACCATGCAACCCCTACAGCAAGCACACAGAGCAGCACGACATCTGTGCCACCCCGGCTACGGTTATCGGCGGATCAGATGGCTGAACGGCGCGCGAAAGGCTTGTGTTACAACTGTGATGAAGTATATACCCGGGGACATCGCTGCAAGCGACTGTTCCATCTGGAGGTCGAAGATGCGGAGGAAGTGGAAACAGAGGAAAACGATCCGCTATTACAGGAAACAGATGCTTCCCTATCTATGATTGCTGCATTAGGACCGAAGCATGGCAACACAATGCAAGTACCTGTATACATGGAGGGAAGATGCTGGCTTGGCCTCATTGACAGTGGAAGTACTCACAATTTCATGAGCACTTACACCGCCAGACAAGGAGGATGGCAGCAAGAGAAGAGTTCGCACCAGCAGGTCCGAGTGGCAGGCGGTTCACATTTGCCTTGCCTCGGGAGGGTGCCAGGGGTATCCTTTACCATCCAAGATCATGAGTTTGCAGCTCCATTCATCGTGCTACCGATTGAGGGGTTTGACATCATACTGGGTGTGCAATGGTTAAGAACTTTAGGGGACATTCACTGGAACTTTGATGATTTATCCATGGTGTTTGGACCGCCGGGCGCACACATCAGACTCCAGGGGGTGCAACCTCCACGCCGGGCAGTCCTGATGAACACAGAACTAGAAGATCATTCGGCCATACAAGGACTGTTGGACGAATATCAGGATGTATTCGCAGAACCAGAAGGGTTGCCACCCGCTCGGTGGTGTGATCATCGAATCACTCTAGCAGAAGGTACTGATCCAGTGGTCGTCCGACCTTACCGGTACCCATATCGCCAGAAGGATGAAATTGAAGCCCAATGTGAAGCTATGCTGAAGCAAGGGATCATTAGACCCAGCCAGTCCCCATTCTCTTCCCCGGTCTTATTAGTTAAGAAAGTTGATGGGACTTGGCGTTTTTGTGTGGACTATCGTGCGCTCAATATGCGCACAATCAAGGACAAGTTTCCAATTCCAGTAGTGGAGGAGCTTCTTGACGAGCTTCGAGGGGCTCGTTTCTTTACCAAACTTGATCTCCGTTCAGGCTATCATCAGGTGCGCATGCGAGAGGAGGACATCGCCAAACGGCCTTCCGCACCCACCATGGGCATTATGAGTTCCTCGTCATGCCGCTTGGATTGTCCAATGCACCTTCTACGCTCCAAGCCCTCATGAATGAAGTGCTACGGAGTTCTTACGTAAGTTTGTTCGTATTTTTGATGACATCCTCATATACAAGGCTACACGAAGAGGAGCACAGGGCCATCTCCGTTCGGTGTTCCACCACCGCGCTTCCACCAATTGACTGAAAAAGTCCAAGTGTGCATTTGCTCAAGAGCGTGGGGTATTTAGGCCACATCATATCACACAATGGCATGGAGGTCGACCCTAACAAGTTGCAAGCGATGGATCGATTGGCCGTGCCCCACATCGCTGATGAGATTACGGGTTTTCTGGGCTTGACAGGGTACTACAGGAGGTTCATCAAAGATTATGCTATCATCGCCGAGCCTCTCACAACCTTGCTGCGCCGAAACAACTTCACATGGTCGCGGTGGCACAAGAAACCTTCCAGCGCCTCAAGCATGTATTGGTCTCGGCCCCGGTTCTTCAAATGCCCGACTTCACGACCCCTTTCGTAGTTGATTGCGATGCCTCCGGCACGGGCATTGGGGCTGTTCTTCACCAGAATGGACATCCCATTGCATACTTCAGCCGGCGACTCGCAGATCGTCACATGAAGTTGGCCGCATACGAGAGGGAACTCATTGGGCTCTCCAAAGCGGTGCGGCATTGGCGCCCATATCTATGGGGTCATCCTTTCATAGTCCGTGACCGACCATGGCGTCTCAAGTTTCTTCCGAACAAGCCCTCATCACCCCACCTCAACAACATTGGTTGAGCAAATTGATGGGTTTCGATTTCCAAGTGGAATACAAACCGAAAACACAACCAAGCCGCGGACGCTTGTCGCGGGCATTAGCCGATCAGCCCGGTCGCGGCGGCTCGCCCACACCTCTGAAGTGACAAGGGCGCAGTGGTTGGATCTGTGCGCCGACTCGAAGTTCAGCGCGCTCGCCAAAGAAGTCCCCGCAGCTACACAGCTAGCCTCCCAGATCCCCAATGATCAGCCACAATGGGAGGTCCGCGCAGGATTGCTATATCGCAACAACCGATTGTTTGTCCCTTCTCAGTCAGCATTGATTACTCCGATCATTGCATCTATTCATGATTTGACACATGAGGGCATTCAGAAGACTCTCCATCGCATCCAAGCACATTATTGGTGGGAACAACAATGGGTTTCTGTGGCAGAATATGTTTCACGCTGCACAGTCTGTCAACAACACAAGACTAGTACTTTGGCTCCCGCAGGTTTGCTTCAACCACTGTCAATTCCTCACCAAGTATGGGCTGATGTTTCGATGGATTTTATCACCGACCTTCCCAAGTCGCAAGGCAAGACCGCTTTGTTAGTAGTGGTCGATCGTCTGTCAAAGTATGCCCATTTTCTTCCTTTTAAAAGACCCGCCACAGCCCAGATAGTGGCTCGTCTTTTCTTTGACCAGGTGGTCCGCCTCCATGGGATTCCCGAATCCATTGTCTCAGATCGAGATCCGGTGTTCCTCAGCACTTTTTGGCAAGGCTTGTTTAAACGCAGTGGAACTGCTTTGTTGATGTCCACTGCATACCATCCCCAGTCCGACGGTCAAACTGAGGTGGTAAACCAAACAATTGAAATGTACCTTCGATGTCTACTTGCGTCCAATCAATCCACTTGGGCGCAATGGGTTTCGTGGGCGGAGTATTGCTATAATACCTCCTTCCATTCAGCTCATCGTTTGACACCTTTTGAGTTGGTCTACGGTCGGCTACCTCCACCTTTGACGTCGTACCAGCAGGGCGCCACTAGCATTGATTCGGTGGACTGTGCCTTGGTCGATAGAGATGCCCTCCTCCAGCAAGCCAAAGATCAGCTCGTCAAGGCCCAAAACCGCATGAAGAAGAGATATGATGGACAGCACCGGGAGGTGGTGTTCGAAGTTGATTCTTGGGTTTGGCTTAAATTGCAAAAGCACCGCCAGCTTTCGGTGCGCACACCTAGTATCTCCGCCAAACTAGGCCCCAAGTTTTATGGGCTTTTCCGGGTCATCAGTCGCGTGGGGCCAGTCGCGTATCGGCTGCATCTTCTGGAGTCCTCACGGATACACAATGTTTTTCATGTTTCATTACTGAAGCCGTTCAAAGGCACGCCTCCAACTGATCTCATGCCCCTACCTTCGGATGTGTGTCCAACAACCGAGCCTGGACAGTCGGAGCCACATTCGATCCTGGCACAGCGTTTTGTGGAAGGCAAGCGTCAGTTCTTAGTTCATTGGACGGGCGACACTGCTGAGGAGGCCACTTGGATGGATGCCATCGTGCTACGCCGCTCTTATCCCGACTGTAAGCTTGAGGACAAGCTTCATCTTCAGGGGGGGAGTGATGTTATGCGCCAAGGGCTGGATAGAGTCTTCACCAGGAGAAGGCGTCAACCGCCAGAAGAAACAACGCATGGGTCCAGGCAAGAATAAGGAAAGGGAGCCATGTATGGCAGTTAGGCAATCCTATCTTTTAGATTGGTTGTTTCCATTTTTAGTTATTCTATCCTTGTTTGTTTAGATTTATTCCTATCCTTCTGTTGGAAGGGGTTTGCTTATTTAAGGGAAAGAAAGAAATAGAAAATGGCATGCTTCATTTGCCACAAATTTCAGTACAGGCGGTGGCTCCAAAAACAGCCAAATCTCAGGCGTCCGCTGCTACAGCCAAATCTTCGTCGTCTAACACAGGCGATTTCGCCTTCTAGGGAACTCGTCTTGCATTGAACAAGCTCATACCGAGTCTGTTCGTATCAAGTTACCTTATAAATAATTCAGCTCATATATTGGAACATGCTGCTAATTTTCAATATTCATTATTGATCATTATCAATTAGAATCAAATTATCTACTTGACATATGTAGTTAGATTGCTAGCAAAGATGGTTGCTGTGTGACTTAATAGTATTTTTGTGCTATGAGCATTTGGCATATCTTGCTCTCTGGCCTCTGCCGTCTGATGGCTTGCAAATCTGAAATTTTTCTCGGTAGTTGTTATAGCTCCTTGGTTTTGTGCTTCCTTCAGTGCTCTGGTACTATATATTGCACATATGCATAATGGGACATAAATATTTTCACTAGACTAATGATGAACAAGTATTTACACAATGACTAAGTGTTATCATTGAGATTTTATTTTTTGTTAGTCTATTATTCATAATTCCTTCAATGATGGAATTAGGGTTAACAAGCAGCAATTTGCTATCTTTCTATGTTGTGATCGTCAGTTATATATATGTGTAGTTTAGAGGGTTTCTTATGCACTGACTTGGCTAATTTCACATTGCCATTTATGCTCATATGGATAATGGAATCAGTTTATCTATCATATGCATATAGGTATGAATTTGACACTGAAGCATCTCTAATTTATCTATTTATCAGGACTAGCTCTTATGCGTTGTGCGTAACACAAGCATGTCTCAATTGTATGATGCATCATACTAGCTAAATGTGTAGATATGTGTTGGATTCTTAGGAACCATGAGTACTAGTTGTATGAATTTCTAGTGTAATGTGTGTGCCATTGCCAATTAAGATTGAAGCTATGTTTGTACTCACTCCTAAATTATCATATAGTGCCTGCTATTAGATAGCAAAATAGAGCTAAAGATGTGATGGATACCACATCACAACCGGTTCTTATCTCAGAACCGATTGTGATGTGCCCCTCATCATAATCGGTTCTAAGATGAGGGGAGAACCGATTGTGATGATGTCATATCTCTATCGGGCGAAAACCGACTGTAATAGTGTCTCCTCATCACTGTCTAACGACTTTGTATCGCCACTAAAACTGACCCAGATGACGAAAAAGAACCGATTGTGATGTTCATTCCTGTAGTAGTGTAGAGCTATTAATAACATAGCAAGGTATATACCATTTGCTTTTGTCATAGTGCTTTTTAAGGGTGGGAACAGCTAGTTATACGCCCCTCACATAGAAAAAAAACTAGTTACACGAATGCCAAAAGAATAGTTATCGCAAGTTCGTAACTATCTTAAAACTGTAATACATGTCATCCTTGAAAATAAAGCGAACATGCATCCAACACATGAATGAGCCGGTGGGAATCATCAAACATAGCCCTTTGCCTACAGATCCAATTACCACACGTACTGATTGGAGTAACTTATGGCCTGTTTGGTTGACTGTATGTCCCTAGCTTGACCTGTACAAGCATGTGGACTGGCGGGAGACAGGCTGATTGGATGCAAGAGAGGTTTGTTTGGTTGGTTGTATGTGTCGATTCTGGTTAAGCTGAGAAGTTGTTTGTTTGGGTATCTGAGGGGGAGAGGAGGTATGACTAGATACAAGAGATGTTGTCTAGTTAGTTGCATCTAGCTAAGTGTGGTGACCCTCCTGCCTAAAGTGATGAGGTTACCTCCCGCTTGAGGCTAAATGGAGTTCGCACAATATATTGGTAAGTCCGATCAATAATGGGAATGTATGGAACTATGCCACATGAATTTCTCTCAATAAGTTTCTTCTCATTCATGAAGCAGAGAGAGGTGCATTACAATCTTCTTACAACTCAAGTGCTACTTGGCTAGTACATCATATAAAAGAAGTAATATTGCAAAGATTGCTATATTAACTAATTTCTTTAGCATGTTCTTTACTCTTTCCATCCTTGCATCTAGGTTTTTAGTCTCTTGTCATCATGTTACATTGGCTGATCAAAACCAGTCGAATGTACATCACTCTGGCTTGCAACTGGATGAAATGCAATAGCTCCCAGGATACCATCGCTTTCTAGCAAATCTTCTTACAATGCAGCAATTTGCAGTGCAAGATTTCGAACACCGGGCTGGCTTTATCAACCCACTGCCAATATCGGCATGTTATGCCATACAAATAGAAAGAATGCAACGCAAGGTGAAAATTCAAGGAATCGGCAATTTCGAAATGAATTACTTCAAAAACATACCGACATATTGGAACACTTCATAAACACTCAGGATGGATTCTTTGGCGTATAGGAGGTGAACACATTTGCAGGATCCCCACAACAAGGGCACGATAACTTCATCCGTAATGCTTCTAGTTGTCTCCCTGTCCCGCCATTTGATGAAGCCGAAGACATGAACTCAATTTGGCTGCCCACATCAATTATAGTTAAATATTTTGTTTAGGTTGGCTTGCCACTCAATGTCTCTTAGTGACATTGGGGCATATGTGATTGCAGTTCGTGATTGTCGACTGATCCGTATCCTAGTCATGAAGAATGAATAAAGAATTGTGACTAGAGCAATTACCTTAACAATAAGCATGTGTCGTCTGCTTTGCATATCCATCGAAACAACCAAACGAAAACCATTTATCAAATTTAAGTATGCACTACTATTGGTACTGTATGGAGTAGTGTTCGGAACAAATTTTAGGTTACGTATTAGCAATGTGACTGTTGCTTCACAACGAAGTGCCTCCTAGTGCCATTCAAACATCATTGACAATGGAGACATACCCAGATTTCATTGGCTACTATGAAATATCATCAATACTCAGGCCAAGAGTACAGCATCATGAAAAATCACTCCAACAAATACTACGAAACCGTCAATAGCCCAGTACAAAGAGGGACTAGTTCCAATATATGGCAGATCTAGAAAATGTACAAATGGAACATCCCAAAAGCATAAAGACATAGTGTATACGGACATGACTAGCACAAAAATAGCACAAGATTAATATCCATATCTTCAAAAGGGCAAAATCCATAACATACTTCTAGATCCACATATAAAGAGGGGAGTGAACCTTGCTAACTTACCTCGGTGAACACGGCAACGAGAGAGGGAACCAGCTTGTAGAGAAGAAGCCCTTGGAAGAGAGGAGGTTAGGAGATCGGCCAAAGGGAAGCGTGGCCTACAGAGGGCGGTAGGGAGTGAGGACAAGAGAGAGCAGTGATCGAGAGTGACCGAGAGCGAGAGAGGAGAATGGAGCACATGTGTGTGAGGAGAGGGGTGACCAGCACCTAATGTCTGTGTCCACCAACAACCCTTGCAGTTGCTCGCACGAGCCAGTTCCGTGAGAAACAGTCGTAACCTTCATTCCTCGGGGGCCTGGCTCGGACGCCCCTTGTGCATCCTCTGGGTCAGGTGGTCAGGTCTACACGGCAGTTTAGGCAACCAAACACCAACAACATGTATCTTATGAGCCAGACCAGAGCTGGATCCAGCCAACCAAACAGGTCATTAGCGTCCGTGGCACCTGTACCTGGTTAGGATCCTCGATTGTACGGTATTGTCGTACGTAGAACCTCGGCTCGCAGTCCGAGTCCGACTCAATCTGAATAGGATAAAAATTGACCCCTCTCGATCTCCACCTATACATATCTCAACACGCATGTGATCGATCAGCATGTACAGTGCCCAACCTGCAGGAGTAACCGAACATGCTTGTATAGTTGTATGTATGCAGCAGCAGGAGTAATCCGTGTCCGTGAGATTAGCTAGCACAGCCGGGACATGCGACGTACATAAATGTAGAGTACTGCAGGTACATGCGTAGGCGCCAGGAACATACGTAGGTGCCACCGTACCTGCGGATCCCGCTGCATTGTAGGTGAGCCGGCCGGCAGCGGCAATCGAATCCTAGCAGGAAGGAGGGCCCCGGCCGCAGTGTGGTTTTTCCATTTCAACAAGCGTCGCCTCGGGCAGGCACCGACAGGCACGTACGCACGGCACGCGTGGGTGACACGTACACAGCCGCACCCCCAACTCCGGAGCAACGCGATTTGTCGGGGACCTTTACTTCAGGTCATCGGTTTACAAGAAAACGGTGTGTAGCTGTGTACTACTGAACCACCCGATTTCAATGCGTGTAAAATCACGGAGCTCAGGTCCTTAGATTGTCCTCTCTCTTTTCTTTTTTTAGAAAAAAAGTGCTATATTGAATACTCAAAAATAGGATTATAATCCTAAGTAATATGATGCCGAACACAAATGAAAATTGTCCCTTTAAGAATCATTTGCTATGATCATAGCAACGCCTTGCCCTCTTAGATCTCGTATGACAGCACCCATCCCCACGTTGTCCAAAGATGTAGAAAAAGCTCCATCAACATTCAATTTTACCCAACCGTCTTAGGGGGGTTAACCCAGCAGCACTAGTTGCGCAAAAAGAGTTTGCTTTCCTTTCAGATTAGTATTGTTGCTGGCATGCTCGACAGTTAGCAGTTCATCCCAATATGTAGTTAGAAACTTCAATGATGCCGACACAGAAAAGCTAGACTAGACATGGGTTAAATCATTCCTTACTTACCAAGTTCGCCAAAGCAACAAAATAAATCAAGCTCCATCCGGGCGATGCAAGATTTCTTTTTAGAAAAGGGAGTTTCGGTGCCAAAGTAAAGCTATGTCCATTTTAAAACCGTAGATCGGCAGAAAACAAGGTTTAGCTCCATGCCTCCGATCGGCACAGGATCTTGAGTGTCCAATTTAAACATACGATTAAACCTGGGATGGTTACAAGTATCCATAGACAACCAATACAAGGAGCAACAAAGTAAACAGTTGGGAGCTCATAATTGTTACTTTGCAAGTCGACATAAATTTTTTTACTGCTAAATACACAAAATCACCGAAGCATTGTTCTACAAGACATGCTTCCAAAATCCACATACAAACTTGTTAGCGCTAACCTATTGGCTATCACTAGCCATAAGTTTAATTTGCAAACAAAAACAAACTTCAGCTCAGCAAACTCAAAGGATAAATTGCACTAAATGCAAACAAACCAAGAAAATGTATTCAGCTCTATTCGAAGAACCAATGGAATCAGAATTCAAAGAGTCAGTGTCACTTTTGTTTACCAGGAGAAGCAGGAATCACATCGACTAAGAACCTGTACTGTCAGGACGCCAGAAACCCTTGGTGGCAACAAGAAGTTGCTGCTTCACAATTGCAGTCTTGTAATGCAAAGAGTGAAAAACTATGCCCATCTTATTAATCATTTCTATAGTGTCTTGCAACACAAACCATCTACCAGGTCTAAGTATCCTGTCAATTTCCGCTGCTACTTCAATGATATCACACCTAAAATACAAAAGCATAAACATAAAGCTTGCTTGCTCTAGTATTGAAGAGAATGTTAGAATTGAAACAGCAACAGTTCTTCAAGATCCAAGACAAGCGTCTTTACCTATTTGTGAGGCCCTGAAGGAGAAAACTCATGTGAATAAGATCATATGTCCGTGGATATGTGTTAAAAGATTCACACCAGTCATGATATACCCCAATCAAACCTCTGTTGAAAATAATAGGCAAAGTATCTGGCTGATCAAAGGGTACAACATTCATAACCCATAAAGGTTGATGAATGAGCGATGCTGCAAATCTGGTTTAAGAAGCAACCTTGATAAATATCTCACCACGAAACGAAGCATCTAGCTAGATTAATAATTATTTTTAAGAAAAGAAGGATCCTTCAAAAAGAATACTTGAAGAGAAAGTAATATCTGCCATAGAAATCGTGTAAATATATCATCTGTCCTTTCAAGAAAGTTAGATCCCTAATTTCAACAAGCTAGCACCCGGCCTCCAATCTGGGACTAGAAAGCATTGATAGATAGTAAAGACCAACCAGCTACGCTGTCACTTAAGCATTTCAAGAAGTTAAAGCCAAGGATTGTGAAAATTGATTTTGAAAACAATTAAACAACAGTATGTTCCTCTCCTCAAGAAGCAAAGCTATTCCAGAAGGAATGATAAGCACCAGGTCCAGTACCTTCAGACATCAACAATCAGGACATGGACCGACTAATATTCTAACAGTATTCACGAAACAAAGGATAAAAAACTTCACAGGGATCAAGCAGAAGAACTGAAAATTTGAAAGATATTGTCTTGGGCTCATGGCATATGAAATAATCAATGATTCTATTGCATAAAAGTTCAAATCGACTTTTTCTTACCCTCCAAAACCAGCATTCATGTCCATAACATTGCGGACGCTAGACCAATTAACTGCAAAGTCACTGAAATATACTTCTGAAACAAGGTCATTCCAGTGCTTTGTATCAGAATCAAATTTTTCTTGAGAAAACTGAGTAGAAGAATTGTCAGATGTAGCTGAATATCTGATGCCAAGCCTTTCAGGCCAGGAAATAAGCCAATTGTTTCCTTCACCTGAACTTGGCACAGTAGGCAACAAGAGGCAACTATCAAGAGGAGTATACCTGAAGAGGGAAACATTAGAAGATTAGTATATCTGGCATGAAAAAAAAACTCACTATAAACCTTATCTAAGGCCTATGTTTCAGTAGCCAGGACTGCTTGCAGATGGCACAAATCATAAGTGCCTGTGCCCCCACCAATGCAGCAATCATTTCAAACAGAATGATCCTAGCCACTGGAAGCTATTTAGACTGGCGCAAATTATAAGTCCGAACTGTATGTGTAATAAACAAACAAAAGAACATGCCAAGAAAATGTACCAAGTGGAATATGATCCCTCCCTCCCAGAGCATAGAGGTGGCTCATTATTTTTCCTTTCAAGGTAGCAAGAATTTGAGGTCGGCTTTTGATAAATAACAACACCAATCTTATTAACATCCCGAGATTTTACCACTGTCCTCCAGCAGATCGATTTGGTCAGAGTAACCATTGCTGCCAAAGATGAAAACAGATTCCAATTAGCAAGAAGTCGATCTCTACAAACCATAGATAGATTTGCAAAATAAACAGGGTTGTAGGCCTAAGGACAAGTAACAAGGGTAGTAATACAAACTTATTTTATTAACCATAGTGGAAAATGGTGCCCCTGTTTTCATTAAAGTGTTCCACTTATCACAAGTCAAATACGACAACAGTCACATGTGTTGTAATCATTGAAGCATAATGACCATACTTTTCCTATGAATGAACCAATGAATTCCATCAACTGACATAGCTACTGCATTTTCCACTCTACTTATGTTGTATACATCTCCTTAACTAGCCAGTAGCCAACTATGTTTCCAAGTTGACATGATTAAATGAGAAGTATCTATGGGATCATACTTTTTGTATCCTTAACATATGATGCTATTATATATGGGCACCAGGTTGCAATAAATCTCATGCATGGATCCCTTGTTAACACCATATTTCCATACTCTGTAAACATGCATAATTTGTTTGAGATACTAATGGTAGGCTGAAAACATGTGACGACAAAAATCATTATGATGGAAAAAGATCTCTCTTACTAACCATTCCAGTCATCTTCATCTCTTTTGCCACGACGATAGACAGGTGTTGCAGACCAGATGTAATATCCTCCAGGCCTGAGTACTCTATTGAGCTCCAACAAAGGTTTTCCACCTGTATGCCCCAAAGTAGTAAACCTTAAATTAAAAATGCATGCATAAAAAAATAAATAAAATAAGGGAATTATATTCAAATATCAATAGGAACAGAACTATAAGACAAAATAGCAGGAATGGTTCAAAGTACTTGCCATCAGCATACCAGTGGACCCTACACCTTGCACAGTGGATCACATCAAATGCATTATCAGGGAAAGGAAGTTTTTGTGTTCCAATAACTTCCAACAATGCCGGAATTCCACGCTCTAGTGCAAATTGTATCTGAGCCTCATGCTCATCTTTGGGTGCAAAAGACATAGTAATGACATTCTTGTCAAGCAAGTATCCACCAAAGCTGGCAACACCACATCCAACATCCAGGACAGTTCTTGTATGAGTTCCCCATTTAATGTTTGGCATGATCTATTAAAACAATATGACTGCAAGCTGTGAGTTATGGCAAATAAAACAAGGTAACAACATATTACAAATGTTGAAGTCATAAAATTTCCAACTTGCAGTGATTATCCTAGGAATGCAAGTACATGTTTTCTTTTGACCCACCGGGTCGTGATTCTTGAATGTTAATATTAGAAACATGTCGATGAAACACTGAACTTAGGCTGAAAAGTTGTCTTACAGTTAAGCAGCACCATGAGCATGCATAAATTGATTGATCATCATAAATGTTACGGAACATCTATGGAAATTAACAAGTTCAAAAGTTCATAAAGGGCACAAGTAATATCTACCTGTTCAATGAATTGAATGTATCTAGTCACACCTGCTTTAAACTGAGTTCCACCTCCAGGGAAAACGAAATAATTACCAGACTTCCTAACCCAGTTCTGGTCCTTCTTGTATTCCACTAGCTTTGGGTGAGGAACATTGTTATACCAAATCTGAAATTTGCAAAGGGAATATGATATCACAAGGTAGCTAGCAATGTTATATATGAAACAGTCTAGCTGATTGCAAGTTTGAGTTTCAGAAGCACGGTGACAAAGTCTGTATTTGCAGAAAAGGAAATCAGCATACATGCAAATTCTCATGTGATGGACAGTGTCCATAACATACACATATAACCATGTGCCAAAGGGTCCTATACCAGAATTGATAAAAAAAAATTTGCGCTTTTGTAGGTATTACAATGCGGATATACACAATTCCAAACCTGGCAGAGTTTTAAGGCTACATCCTAGCTAACAGAGTTCTCTATTAGGCTTACCAGGTGGTTTGAGCAGATGGGTTCATAATAGTTGCCCCTTCAGTGGAAAAATAAAGAGATGAAACGAATTTTTGCACTGTTATTCTGTTTGGAGGATGTTCAAACATGCTCATTTGGGTCTTACTGTTACCACATTAGCACGACACTACACCTTAATTTGAGCACAAGAGCACATATTAGGATTAGCAATATTAAATTACTACAACTTTACAGATGTGGAATAAACAAATAAGAAGGAAAACCGCCTCCTCGCTTACCGAAGAAGGCAAGCGGGCATCCTCACCATGTCACGGCTGCGCGGCCACGGCAATGGAAGCCGGTACCCCGCGGGCAGCGGCACGAGGCACCTCGGCCGCGGCGCCGTGGGGCAGTGCCGCTCCCGGTGCTCCATGTGCCGCAGCGACTTGAGCGCCTTGACAACCTTCACGTTGTCCAGGCACGGTATGTAGTCCGCGGGCACCACCCCCTTCCCCACCTCGCACACCTCCCATGACGGCACCTCCACCGGCTCCTCCCCACCGCCGCCACCTCCCCCCTCTCCATCTCGTTCGACCGAGACGGCGGCGGTGGTCTTGTTAGTGTCTACCGATGCACTCACATCGGCAGCGGCAGGGGGCACGCTGCGATCTGGCTGGGAAGCGTGGGCCGCTATGTCACTAGCAGGCGCGGTGGTTTCCGGTTGGGGCCGGTCAGCGGCGCCATCGCTGTTCCCGTCGGATGCGGCCACTGGGGTTTCGGGTCGAGATGCGTCGGCAGAGACGGGAATTGGGGTTTGGGGTGGTGTGGAGGCGGCGATGGGGGAGGAAGAGGAGGAGAGGTGGGAGGAGAGCGAGGAGAAGAAGGGGAGGGCGGAAGGGGCAGGGTTGAAGAGGAGAAAGAGAGAGGATAGAAAGAGGAAGAGGGAGACGGAAGCGACGATGGGGCGCTTGCGATCGGAGAGGAAGGAGAGGGCGGAGGAGATGGCCATTTCTGCTTATGGTAGTTAGGGCAATGGAAGACGGGAGTTACGGAAATGGAGCGGGGAGAAGGGAGAGATCTCGGCGGACGGCGGCGACAGCTGCCGTGGCCGGGGAAGGAGGTGTGCGGTGGGCAATGCGCGGTGCAGATGGGGGATGTTGGTTTCAGAGAAGGGAGGGAGGCAGTTCAGCTCAGGGTTTCGGATTTCGCTTTCGGATAAAATACTAGCCCGAAAACGAAATTCGGTAATTTTGGACTAATCTCGTCAGAAATTCAAATTTAAAATTTGAATTCGGATTGTTTTCTACGGTAAATACCGAAATTCGGCGAGATGGGGCGAGATCTCGCCAAAAAGGGGCGAAATCTCGCCCATTTTGACAAGGCCGAAAATTGGTCGAAAAGATGGAGAAAAATTTCGAAATTTTTTGTGGAGAGTTCTGACGTATTATTAATGTTGTCATAAAAATTTCAGATTTTTATGAATCATGTAAAATTTTTAAAAACTCAAACATTGGTACTGTCGTAATGAAACGCTCACCGGCAATTTTGAACTGAATGAAAAATGGGACAAAGCATGTTATAAATATTTGAAATTTTAATAGCATGATTCTGACATGTGAATAATATTTCCATAAAATTTTCAGTTGTTACTGAAGCTCGAGGAATTTTTAAAAATTCGGGTATCGGTGATGTCCGGATGGAAAATTGTTGAAAGTACGTTAAAAAATTTAGAAATTTTTATTGGATGGCCGTGATGCATCATTAACCCCCCCAAATTATTTACATGATTATCAATGTGTGAAGTTAAAAAAGTACGCCTGTGGTGCAAACTCCACCTCCGCGTTGTCGACAAATTATTTAGATGATTAGAAATGCGTGAAGTTAGAAATTTCGGCAGTATTTTGACTGAAATTCAAAGATTGAGAGTTACAATTCGAAACAATTAATGTATATTGGCATGACAATTAATAAGCATGAAATAAAATCGATACATACAACAAGTCTTCACATATTTGCATATGACAATTAAATGAATGTATGTTTGCATCACGTACCTACGAGTAGTAGAACGCCTGTGGTGCAAACTCCACCTCCGCGTTGTCGACAATGATCTCGTGGTACCTCCTCTCGTGTTGTTGCTTGTATTTCTCCCAGGTCATGTCTCGTGGTAGCCAGGCAGACTTCCAATGTTCGTAATGAGACTCCTAGGTATCAGGTTTCTCGGACTGGTGAAGGTACATGACATTGACAGATGAGTGCCGTGCGTATGGATCGACGTATGGATCATTGTAGTCAAATGGCAAAGAGATGCTCGATCCATCATAACTCTATCTCAGAATCGTACTCCACCCCGATCCCATCCAGACGGCATTTGACCATACCCGTGATGCTCAACTGGAATGCCCAAATGGTGGAGGGCTCATCGCTACACCATGATTGAGCGCCATCCGTGGTTGTCCGCTGGCGCCCACCCCACCACGCGACGTGCCCTTCCCGCTTACGGGTCCGCCGCCGGAGTCACTTCTCGGGCGTACCCTCGATGCGATTCTCCTGCCGGTGATTGTGATCGTGGGACGGGCCGGAGGAGTACCGGCCGGCCTCCGCCCCGTCATCATTGGGAGAGTGTCGCGATCGCCGAGCTACTCTCGAGGTCTCGCACATTATCGGAAGGTGTTGCCGTGTCGTCCTCATCGTCGACAATAGGCTCATCATCAATTCGCCTTTTCCTTTTTCTTAGCACTCTGGCTGCCCGATAACTTTTGCAATCCGCCTAAAGCTCCTGCTAGAATGTCGTCATCCTCGGCGTCGGTAGCACGCTTTCTCTTCCCTGTGTGCGTGTCTCCGATGTTCCACTCCGCCCAATCTGGGAGGCTCTTCCCTCCTGTGGCCAATTAGAAGTAAGGTTAACATTGTTCTCAGGTTTGGACATATATGGTTAAAAAGTGGAATGGAAAACAATTGCATTGTTTACCTGTTGCCTTATACATCTCTTCCGCTGGGATGGAGTCAACCACGAATCTCGCTGGGAGGGGTGGGTCGTGCGCACTGTCCTCGTCGAGTAGAGGCTCCCCAGTAGACCTGGACGAGTCGAACCACTCTGCAATTGGGTCATGGTCAGGATGCATCGCATCCTCAATCAGGCGATCCACAGGGTCTTCGTCTTGGGTCTGGCGAGTGGATTCATAGTCTCGGAGGCGAAGTCGCAGGTTGTAGTGCACGAACACGAGCTGTTGGAGTTTCGCATAACTTAAACGGTTTCGTAGCTGCGTGTGCACCAAAGCAAATGTGCTCCAATTGTGTTCACACCCACTCGACGATGCGCACTGGGACACCAACCTCAAGGCGAACTTTTGCAGCGCTGGCGTCTCATTCCCGAAGGCCATCCACCATTGAGCTGTGAACAATACGAAGAAAGAAAAGTCAGTGAGTGCTACACAACAACATACCAACCAACCTCAGTTTATGTACTTACCTGCCGTCATTTGGTTATCGACGGTACTGGTCTCAGGTAAGGTGGGTGGCAAAACGCCCCGCCTAAGACGGTATGTGTCGACTTCTCGTAGAGCCTTCACCGCTGTAGCGTCGTCATCGACCATAATGCTTAGTGCGATCGAGCGCCCCATGTATCATGGAGTCTTGCATATGTTGTATGAGAACTGGGACTTCGGGTCCAGGACGAAGGCTGCAATTGATGAAAAGATTGCATAGTTAGTATAATAGATGCGAACATTGCATCCTTAGCATAATAGAACTGAACATGTTAATTTCACTTACCAGCTTGCACAAATGTGGTTTCCCTTATTTCGGCAAATCTCTTTTCCATGACTTGTAGGAATATCCTATACTGTTCTCCATACTCCCGTAAGTTATTGTTGTACTCATTTCGTGCAATTGCGTACTACATCATTACACCGCTGATTGTTGGTAACTTGTCTTGATCCGCGAACCTCAACAACTTGTATAAGGGTTCTACGGCCACCACGGTCCACTCCACCCAGGACCAGAAGTCCCTACCCACGAGGTGGTCATATGCGTACTTGCCCTCCGCCATTTCATCCCACCTACTACCTATCTAGTCAGGATGTGTTATCCACTGCTGGAACTTTTCCTTTTTTTTGAAGAAGCTATCAAGGAAAACAAAGGTCGTCCCAAATCTAGTGGCATTTGGCCTCACCAACTCTCCACCAATATGTTGCCTCATCTGCGCATGTAGATTCTTGTGGTTGTATAAAAATCTGCAGATTCTCTTGGCCTGTGCCACAATATCTTTGATACATTCCACCTCGCACACGTCTTTCAGCATAAGATTTACAGAGTGTGCCAAGCACGGTTGCCATACTATACGAGGGTACTGCACTCGTAACATCTGGCATGCTTTCTTGAAGTTGGCACCATTGTCAGTAACCACCTGCACGACATGCTCCACCCCAATCTCCTCGGCCACCACCTTTGTTATCTCGGCTAGCAGGTATTTGTGGTTCTGGACCTTAGCTGCGAATGACCAAGCAAGAAGTTAGTACGTGTGGCAATGACGGTCATACGGAAGAGAAAAAATAAATGAATTTTGTACTTGTGGCATTTACGGTCTTATGGAAGAACATCATCCCATTGCAGTATACCATGAAGTTGATGATACTCTGCTGAGTAGGTCCCATCCAGGCGTCGCACATCACTGTAACACCAAAGGTGGCCCAGTCCTCCCTGAACCTCCGAAGGTACTTCACAATCTCCTGCTCATTCGCGTCCAAGTACTTACCGTCTATCTCGTATCCTCGTGGTGCACGAACCCCTAGGCCTAGCTCCTGCGTCAGCTTGATTGCAGCTATGACCGCATGCACAAGAGATTAGTACAATCATCACACGACGTGTAACTTACAAACATATAATTGTTTCATACCTGTGAAATACGGGCAGTCCACCTTCCTTCCGGGAATTGCATTAGCATGTAACCACTTTGACCATCCCCTCCCTAGCTTCTCCTACTTCCCCTGCTGGAATGCAGTGTCAATACGAGGTTGCTGCGGGGCACTAGCCCATGCAAGGTCGACATCCATGGAGGCATGGCTTTCCCGTGTCGATTTGGACCGACCGAACATTTTGCTGATAGTCGATTGAATCGAGGACTTCCGTGCACCACTCCCGGAACCCGAACTTTGCGTTAAACCTTGGCTCCTGAGGTAGGCCTCTTCTTTAGAGGCCTTTATGGCCATCTTAAGCTGCTCATCCTCCATGCCCATGGTGGCCCATTCGGTGCAAGCCTCCTCCTGACGCAGACAAATCGCCTGCTTCTCCTTCTTCTTGTCACGGCCACCACGGAGGTCTGCGATCATGGCCTGCCTAATCACTTTAGGCATGTTGGGGCAGGCCTTCACATCACTGGCGCGGCCAGCCAGATGTTCCTTAAGACGGGTCGCCCCTCCACCCTTCATAACATGCGTGCAGTAGTTGCACCTCGACCCTGAGCCGATGCGCTCCCTGTGGTCCCATACGGTACCCTGAGGCTCTGCCATCACAACTTACTAGAGCCTACATCATTACGAAAAAAATGCATGATATATAAGCTTGTATGACCATGTGCTTGTTTGCAGGGAGTCAACATTCTTAACTCACTGATGTTTGCTAAAATGCATGATATATGCCTTTCGTTGTCAGGCTTGCTAGCTGTACCATACTACCATACAAGTGACTAAGTGAGTAAATGACATGGTCTTTTGAGTTTTGAAGACATACTGACATATGAATTATATCCCACATGAGTGCATGCATTGTTAGTTCTTACTAGACTATATCCCACATGACTACATGTCTAAATAAGCAAAAAAAATATAGCTGCACTTAAAATCCAACAAATCAATTTGTGCATACCGATTTTTTTTGGACGCCCGAAATTTCGCCTATGAAGCCCGAGATTTCGCCTTTGAAGCCCGAAATCTCACCCTGGGAGGCCGAGATTTACCTCCTGCGGCTAGGGGCTGGCCGGAGAATGGCCGGACCAGAGAGAGAGCAAGGTGGAGAAGAGTCTTGCGCAAGGGAAAGTGAAATGGCAGAGCTCTCGGTGGAATGGACTATGAATGAACTTCAATGATTGATGATGTATTAAAACCAGTGAGTTGTCAATGTATAAAATGAGTTATTTCTCATCTCTAAAACACATGAGCACACATATCTCAGTGGTAAGGCTAAACTCTATCAAACAAGAGGTCTCGAGTTCGAATCTTCACAATGACATTTCTTTGCAACTTTTTTCCATAGTTTGGAGCATGTAAAAATTACCAAAATTTTTTTACATAGTTGCAAAGCATCAATGATGCTGTCATAAAATTTTGAAAAGATGACCAAACATAAAAGAATCATAGAAAACATGAAAGTGTTACTTCATAGTAGCCTTTTTTCCAATAGTTTCAACAATGTAAAAATTACAAAAAAAATTGGTACATATTTGGAAAGCATCAATGATCTTGTGATAAAGTTTTGAGATCATGATCAATCACAAAAAATTCCCAAAAATATGTGAATGTAGTACATCACTGTTTTCGAAATGTACATCACGTCCTTGTACCATATAAAATTTTTTATTGACTCATCAAAACTGGTTTAAATTTTTTTAAACTTTTACAACAGGGTTATGAGAGAATTTTTAAGCTCCCATAAAAATTTTAGGTGATTATCAGACATGAATAAATTTTTAAAATTCTAGCACTGTCACTGCCTCGTTTATCCTATTTTTGATTTTTATTTTTAAAACATAACAAATGATGTTAAAATATTTTCATAAATTTTATGTATTATCCTACATATCTTATGATACTTCCATAACTTTTTCATAGCATGAAAATTCTTTCTCAATTTTCTAAAATTTAGAGAGTGTTTCTGCTGAAATGCCAAAAAATCTCAAAAATCAACTTTTTCGAAATATTATCATTGAAGATCACTTCGAGAACTTATTGATATAATTCCAATGATCCGCCAAAAAAATTCAAATTCAAATCTCACTAAAAACAGAATTCATCTTGTAGCATTTTCAAATTTTTCCATCTGGCCGGTCTGTGCAAACTCGCTGGGGTCCGAAATCCGAGATTTCGGCGAAATTTCGCTGAAATCCGGCGAATTTTGTAACCTTGGTTCAGCTTAGTTCAGTTTAGTTGGTCTGTTGAGCTACTTTTTCACGTTGATGCTTGATAGTTGTAGCTAGGGCAGGAAAAAAAAGCTTATTATGGCTCAAACCAAAAATTCTCTAATTACAATAGATAATAGATTTAAAATTGAAATAATTCTATTTCGAGTGAAAAAAAAATTAACAAGACTCGACTCGATAGTGGCTCGTTAAATTTGAAATAACCACTTAAATGACAAATAAAATCATTTTATGTTGAACTACATTAATCTCGAAACTCAATAATTACTCGTTAAGCTCAATTGCCAGCCCTAGTTGTACTTGTATATATTTTTGAAAGGGTCCTTGTGCAACTTTGGCTGGCCCTAAAAAGAAGGAATCATCGATGACACTCTGAACTTTGATTGAAAGTCTATCTAACATCTTGGACTATAAAATCAAATATTTAATCTCTTGTAATTCGGTTTAAAAAACACCCAAACCGTTTTGCACAGTGATATTGCCTGTGTGGTATAATAGTGGGCGATTTTGATATGTAGTATGACACACTGGCCAAGTTAAGTCGATGGCAGATAGGACCTACATAGACTTCTCCTCCACCAAGCTCTCAATCATGCTTCCATAGTTGTCGGCACTGTAGATCCCTCTCCCTCTATTTTGATTTGGAAGAGAAGTCAATGTGAGTCCTATCTCTCATTCATCTAAACTTGTCTAGCGTATTATCTTACGTGACAAAATCATCCACTCATCATACCATGCAGATCAATACCTGAAAGTGCATCTAGGCACTTATGTTATTTTGGTGATTAATGACAAACACTCATAATGACAATCTATGCAATTAAGTAAATGCTTAACTTAGTGCTTAACAAATGACAAACCTCTAATATGATTATATTGCTATGAGACTAACTTGTTATTGCCTAGTTGAGTATCAGTCTCATCTTTTAGAGGAAAATCAAATAGGAAGGTTAAGCAAAGATAAGGTATGCAATTTTGGTATCTATTCTATATTTGTTATTGCATTCCTTTCGTGCAAATGCATAGTGAACTCCAAGTAGCATGTTGATTATATATATGCACATTGGTTCATGTCATATTTATTTGTGCATATATATTCATTTGAGTTCATTATAGTATGCATGTATTAACTAGAGTTAAACTTCATATTGCTATAGATTGACTTGGTGCATGCATGTTTTATTTGTATATCTTCTCATGCAATTCTCTTAGTGAAGTTTATCTAGTGTTGGATCACATATTTACTCTTACTCCAAATATTATTTGCACATGTACAATTCGTGTATATTCTATCATGTGCTTTATTTAAGTAAAGTCTGTGATCCTTGCCATGATTTAATTGATTCATCCTATTGGCAATTATATATCTCTCTAGTGCATATAGATCAATTACATATTCATCATGATGTACTTAGTAGAGAACATTTCTTATGTCAAGTGTTTCCATTTATATTGTGCTTCTTTATATGAAACACTTGTTGTAATCAATCGCTCACAAATATCAACTTGTTCATATCTATTGAGCTTTTGGGACTAATGTCTTTCATGAGTAGTTTGGAAAGAATTAGGTCCCGTTTGTGTATGATGACCAAGGTATCTTGGAGGATGATCATTAAGCCGAGGTCAACAAGACGGCGGTGTCACCAAGAGCCGAGGACTAAGTCAAGAGCAACTTGGCGTGGAGATCGTCGAGAGGATGATCAAGTCAAGGTTGATAGGACGAGAGTCTCATGAGGTGAATCGAGTCGAGTTGGACAAGGCGAAGATGTCATCAATTATATGGTGAAGGTCTTCATGCATCGACATCAAGAAAGAAGACTGCAAGTGACTATGTCTAGACTTATATTATCTTTGATTTAATTTGAGTCTAAGGATTGCCGTACTATTAAGAGGGATGCGATGTCGAATGACTTTTAGATGTGTCAAGTGCTCAAGTGATCCATCCTTGTGAATCTTAGAAAGAGAGTGGTGTTGGTAGTCTTGGGAAAGTGAGGGTTGTAGGTCTCTCTTGATTTCTTTGTGAAATCTGTGGTTATCCTTTTAGTTTTGGGTAGTGAGACCTTGTTATTTGTGTAGCCCTCGTTCTTAGCTTTGGAAGAGTCCAAAATCTCTGAAATCGAGTCCGAGTCAAAAGTTATGCTCGTTTTACGTCGAGCTGCTCAGTCTTGATTCGGACTATCCGGAGTTAGTCCGGACTATCCGGATAATCCGGAGTATCCGGATATTTATCCGACTCTCCGGGTTGAGTCTCTCTAGTTTTTAGCCTTTCTCGATTCAATCCGAGTCTCCGGATTGTGCGCAACACCGCCTCAACGGCTAGTTTTGGGAGTTCTATTTATAGCCCTTCCTCCTCTTTTGAAGAGGCTTTTGGTGTGGATTTTGAGGGTGTGTGGGGGCTTTGAGGAGCTTTTACCCTTAGATCTAAGTGATCCCCTTGTGAGAAGGGTTGGGAAGAGTTTGGGAGTGAGATTTGAGTTGATTGAGCACTTGATTTCATCTCCAAGCTTGTTCTTCGTGAGCATTTGTTACTCTTGGAGGTTGAGGACTCCTAGACGGCTAGGAGGTCGCCTACGAGCCACCGGAGCTTTGTGTGGTTGGCCGTGGGAAGTTTGTGAAGGTCGGTTCCGCCTCCGTAAGGGAAGGAATCAAAGGAGTGAAGACCGACGAGTGCATTTGTGCAACACCGGGAGGAAGAGGGTTGAAAGAGACCCCGGCTCAAGTGTGACCGAGCCGCCTCAACGGAGACGTAGGATCCTCAAGGATCCGAACCGGGTGAAAAATCATCGTCTCCAAGTTTGCTTCTTTCTCTTGCTTTAGCATTTGATTTTGAATCTTGAAATTGCCCGATCTACTTTTTTGTTGTGTTTGGCTCCAGATCTTCTATGCCCTCAGGTACCTGACATCATTAAGATCTTTTGTGTTCAAGTAGATTGTTGAAAAATTGCAGGGATTTAAAATCTCTCTTCGAGATCCTCAATCCGGAGTATCCGAATCCCTGAACCCGGACAGTCCGGATAATCCGGAGTATCCGGATTGAATACCCCGGACACTCCGGGTTAGGACCCTCGGGATTGGACTATCCGGAGTATCCGGATTGAATACCCCGGACAGTCCGGATAATCCGGAGTATCCGGATTGAATACCCCGGACACTCCGGGTTAGGACCCTCGGGATCGGACTATCCGGAGTATCCGGATTGAATAACCGGACACTCCGGATTGTTCAGGACACTCGGGAGATTTTATTTAGCTGCAATATTTTTATTCCGCTGCATTTAGCTATAAAGTTTTTAATTCGCCTATTCACCCCCCCTCTAGGCGACATCCCCTGTCCTTTCAATTGGTATCAGAGCAAGGTCTCTCCTTTATTAGATTTAACCGTCTAGAGAGTAAAGGATGTCGACTAGAGGTTTAGTGCATTCACATGATCCACTTGTGCTAGATGGCACAAATTATGCTTCATGGAAATTAATTATGACTTCTCATTTTAAATCCATGAGCCCCCAAATATGGTGGATCGTAGATGTCGGCTTTTCCTCTCCGTTGAATGAAGTTGCTCCAACCGAAGGAGAGAGGAAATGCCTACATCTCGACGCTCAAGCTACTAATGTTTTATTTTGTGTTGTGAGCGATGAAATCTTTGATAGAATATGCAATCTCAAGAGCGCTCATGAAATGTGGATAAAGCTTCAAGAACTATTTGAATCATCCACTTCTATTGAGGATTGCATTAAGGAAGAGATGTCGGGAGATGAAACATCAAGCTCCACCTCAAGCTCAAGTGATGAAGAACCGACATCTCCATCAACCTCAACCTCCGCCTCAAGTGACGATGAAGATGCTCTTCCATCACAAATCCGCTGCTTCATGGCGAAAGGTAAGAATGAGGTAAGTGACGATGATGACGCTGATGAGCTCACTTATAATGAACTTATGAATTTGCTTGAGGAGCTCAATAAATGTCTTGGAAAGGAGAAAAGAAATATAAAATTTTGAAGCTTGAACATGAATCACTTGAAATGATTATAATATGCTTCAAGAAAATCATGAATCCTCCTTTCAAAAGAAATTCATAAGCCTAAGGTGGATATAGGAATCTCATGTGATCTAATTGATGAAATGTCTTGCTTAAATGTTAATCCTAACGTTTCATCAAAATTTGACATATCCACCTCTTGCAATGATTTACCTTGTTGCTCAAATTCAAATGTTTCCACTTCCTCTATACATGTTGAGACTAATCTTGTAGAGGAAAACAATGAGCTCATGGCCCAAGTCATTAGATTAGAAAATGACTTGAAGAAGTACGTAAAGGAAAAGCCGTTCTCGACGAGATCTTGAGCAAGCCAAGGCGCCTCAAGATAAGCGAGGACTCGGCTACATCTCCAAGAGGAGACTAACAAGATAAGGCACAACGAAAGACTTTCGAAGATCATCAAGTGCTTTGCTTGCAACAAGAAGGGACACGTCGCCTCCGTGTGCCCTAATAAAGTGGAGATCAAGCCACAACCATCAACAATGAGGCGAACCGACAAAGAGCAAGTCAATAAGAAGAAGAGACGCCAAAGCCTACTTGCTACAATTGTCGGAAAAGGGACACATCGGTAAGGATTGTCCCAAAGGTATTACTCCTAAGCCTATTATTGTCAATGATCATTATTTGCTTAGGAGAAATGAATCTAGAAATGTGTTTGCTCAAAATGCTAGACTTCCTAAGACCAAGAAAAATCATGTTGATCATGTGCTTAGGAAAAATAACAATAGCAAACCATTTGCTAGATTTGCTAGATCCTCTAAGCCAATGCATAATTTCAATTATCATATACTTAGAAGAGATCAAACTAGAAATAGTTTTGCAAAGTATCATTGTCCTCCTAAGCCTTGTTATAAAAATGTCAATCAATTGCCTAGGAGGAATAATTATTGCAAACCTATTTCTAATTATGTTAGTCAATTCAATAATATCCAAATCAGGACCATTTGGGTTCCAAAATCTATTGTGACTAACATTGTTGGACCCAACAAAAATTGGGTACCAAAAAGCGCCTAAAAGAATTGTAGGTGCTTGGAGATGCATTGGAAGTTTTGGCTTATCAAGAGAATGATTCCATCATGTGCAAAAAGAAGCCAAGCTTGAAGACATTCACTTCAATCATAAACCAATGCCATCTCGGGTAACAAGTATCTAATTTGATTACTATTTAGCTTATAGCCTTGTGTAGGTTATATTGCATTATTCATGAAAATCAATTTAGATTGCTTGTTATATGCTTGCTCATGTTTATTAGTTGTTTTGATTGCAATCTTGAGTAAGTTTGGGATAGTGGCACATTAAGGGGGATTGCTAAATCATAACCATGTATATTACATCCCTACATGTGCCCATATTTATATAAGTGCAAATATATATTTTCAAAATCAAGCCATTTAGCCAAAAGTCAAAATTTTGTATACCATTAGTATTCTTGTGAAAAACTAGTTGCAAAATGTATACAAATATATTTGAAACGTTTTTCAAAGGTTTTGGCTTCACAAAATCTATTTTGAAATGAAAATGACTTTCATGATCAAAATCTAGATAGTAGTATCTTGTTTTGGATTTAAACTTATAATTTTCATAGAATTAAATGTAAAATGAATTTGAAAGTAATTCCAAAACGAAAATCCTAGAGTTGGTCATTCGTAACAATTCTTGTGTTCAAAATATCTTCAAAAGACCAACCAATCAAAAGTTATTTGATTTTGAAACTCGCCAAAAAAAAACTATATTTGACCCATAATAGTCATATTATTGCACTTAGTGAGTTTCTCCGTTTGGACCGGATCTTGTGTAGTATCTTGGTTCAAAATGGTATCTTAGACTCATACACAAAATTCAAATCTCTATATCTCATCTTATTCTTCATTTGAATCTTGTGTTGAAATATTTGGCTTTGTTTTACAAGTAGCTATTTCAAAAGGACCATTTTGGTCAAAAGTCAAATCTTATGTTTAAAAGGCCCAAAATTGTGAAAAGCTTTGTAAAAGTATTCTAATATGTATTTCAAATGTTTTACAAGCTTTCAAAATGAAAATTCTATATTGAAATCAAAATTGGCTAAAATTTTTGGTTTGAACTAAAATAGCTTATTTAAGCATATTGCTCAAATCTTAGCATTCAAGTTGGATTTCATTATAAATGTTGGCTAGAAACCATCTTGATAATCAATTCTAAGCCATGGAAATTGAAATTGCATGAAATCCAAATTGAGTTATATTTTGAGGCTTTTTATGAAAAACTATTTCCTATTTAACTTGCTTCAAAAAGAGATAAAAGCAAAATGTTTGTTTGAAATGCAAAATCTTATGAAAATAGTCTTCTAAAATGTTTTCAAATGCATTTCAAATATTTTCAAGTATCTAACCCTTGGCTAGAAGCTAAAAGTCAAACTTTGGCCTAAAAAGGATCTTTGTGATCTTGCTTTTGCATTTAACTTCAAATTTTTCTAAAGCAAAATCTATTTGGAGTTTGGAAAAGTGGTCAATACAAAACTCATAGGGTTGGTCATTTTAAGCATTTCTTTAGTTCAAAGTTTTTCCAAACGATCAACCGTTCAAAAGTTATAGCCATTTGAATTTGGCCAAAATCATCCATTTGACCCAAAATGACCCGTTATTGCATTTTGTGGATTTCGCTATTTGAATTCGATTTCTTTGTATATCTTGGATTGAAATAGTATTTCTAACACATACAAAGCTATGAAAGTTCAAATCTCCATAAATTTCAATCCGGAATGCATTTTGAGCATTTGGTGAAAATTCAATTTCTTTTCAAACCTATAAAGCGCATCTTGTCATATCTTTTGAACGAAAATTCCTTTTAATGAAATTCTTCTTGGGAAACCTTCTAAATAGTCCAATGTTTATTTCTGGAAAGTTTCAAACCATTTAGACTCAATTTGAAAAAGTTTTGACTTTTCTTCTCTTTGAGTAAAAATCATGCCTACAAATCAAAATTTTGTCATATCTTTTGATTGGAGACTCCTTTTTGGAAAAAATTTTTTGGAAAAGTTGCTTGGGAGTCTAAAGAATGTTTATGCTCAATTTCAAATAATTTCAACTTAATTTGAAATAGTTATGCCTTTTTCTCTCTTTCGATCTTATTTGGCATAATCTTGCATTAAGTTGGATTTTGTGATTTGAATGGATTTAATTATGCAAATAGGCTTATAAACATCTCTCTAAATCATATGAAGCCATATAAGTGCATATTACCATTCAAAACTCATTTGGTTCCATTTTGAGGATTTGGTGAAAATCTTAATCTTTTATGTGTTTCAAATGCAAATTTCACCACATTTCTCAAAGTAAAATTTATTTATTGAAAATCCTTGTTGGAAAACCTTCTCTCACATATGGAGTTCATATCTGAAAATTCTCAAATTTATTTGAACTCATTTGCAAGATTGTTGACTTTATTTGACTTAGTGTCAAAACTAAACCTCCAATGCTTCTAATGGCCTATTTTTATTCGAGAGTGATATTTGAGAAAGTCCTTTTGGAAAAAGTCTCTTGGATGTTCATGGATCATTTCGCAAAATCTTATGGCTATTGGACTTCATTTGTTCAAGATTTGATCCAAATTCAAAATGATTGATTTTAGGGATGAAGTGAACAACCCGAGTATCCGGTAATCTATCCGAGTATCCGGATTATCCGACACTCGGATCAAAAACACCGAGTATCCGGGTTGTACCGCTTCGCCCAAATTCTTAAATTGCTATCTATACTTTCTTGCAATATCTTGTTCATCCTATTTTTGGGGTTTTCCTTTGCTCAAATCAATATTCGGTCTTCATAGCCCTCAAGAGGATTTAGTCGGATCTGTTCGCGTTGATGATTTTTGCATTTGAGCAATGGTTTAAAAGTTATAATCGATTTTGTCTGCTATTTGCGTCTGTTGAGACTTTAAGAGTTTTAAATTGGCATCTTGGCAAGCCTTTCAAGATGAAAACTAAGTGAACTTATTCATTGCTCCAAGCTTCTAAGTGGAGCATATCTATTTAAGTTTTCATTCCAATGAAAGTGCATCTTTTGGCTAAGTTATTCTGGAAATTGAATTTAATTGTAACTTAGCCTCAAAATGTTTTCTCTCTTGCATAACTTCGAGTTTATTATGGAAAAGAGAAAATTTCCCTTGTAAGCTCAAGAGTGAGTTTGAATGTGTTTTACTCATTGTCTCTCTTACAAGTGGATGACAAGATTAAATTTGAATGAGTTTCAAATATTTTCATTGTCAAGTGGTGTAATAAAATCTTCAATTGATATCTTCAAGTTATTTTTAAAATTGCATGCAAAGAGTATTGTCTTGTATATCATATATATCATGCATGTTGTAGTTAGACATTATCAAACTAACTTGGGTCAAATTAAAAGATATTTGTTCCCGAAAATCGTGTGCTTGTCTATTGATGTTCAAGGTATTGGAAAAGGGGTCACCTTCGACGGTGGGATGAAGGAAATGGAGAGGAGCTCCATAGTACGAGGGATCTAAGACCGGGCGCGGTGATCATGACCAATTCGAACATGCGGTGGACAAGAATCGACAAAAGGGACGTGTTTCTTTTCTGACCATATTCAATAATGTCTGTGCACACCATTATGCTAAATTGTGTTATTCTAAATGGTGTTGTATTTTTCAATTGATATGATTAATTGGTATCTTTCAAGAGGTATCCTCTAATCCTAAATTGTTTTGAAGTGTCATCTAACTTGCATTCGGCATTATCAAGAACTAAAAGGTACATATGGGTGACACATTGCAAAGAGGTATGCCCTTGATAAGTTTATGAAATTCTTGATCATGAAAGTGCATCTTACTTATACAACCTTGATTCATGATCTTGTATACATCTTGTGATCATATAAGCAATTCCTTCTTGTGTAATCTTCTTTATATGATCTTGATGTTTAAAGAATATGTGAAATCATATTCGTGTGTCATGTTTAAGCATCACTTATATCCTAAGAATCATGACTTTTTAATTTGGTATAACTAGAAAATCTATTACCTAAATCTTGGAAATAATTGGTATCATATCTTGCCTAGATTTAGGGAGCTTAATATTATTGTCCTATTACTAGCTCCTTATTTTTATTTTATTTCTCCTAATCTTTTTATTGAGTGTGCAATCAAGGGGAGAACAGTTTTATTGAATAAACAATAAGAATCTTTTAAGCACCTTTTGGGATTAATGACAAAAGGGGAGAATTTATGGATTTATCAATTGTCCCTAATCGATTGACAAAAGGGATGAATTGTAAGTATGATCTCTTATTGTATCTTTATGCTTGTTTTAATGCTAAAATATCTTAATATTGTCATTTGGTGCAATTGATAATAGGTTTGTCATAAATCACCAAAAAGGGGGAGATTGAAAGTGCATCTAGGCACTTATGTTATTTTGGTGATTAATGACAAACACTCATAATGACAATCTATGCAATTAAGTAAATGCTTAACTTAGTGCTTAACAAATGACAAACCTCTAATATGATTATATTGCTATGAGACTAACTTGTTATTGCCTAGTTGAGTATCAGTCTCATCTTTTAGAGGAAAATCAAATAGGAAGGTTAAGCAAAGATAAGGTATGCAATTTTGGTATCTATTCTATATTTGTTATTGCATTCCTTTCGTGCAAATGCATAGTGAACTCCAAGTAGCATGTTGATTATATATATGCACATTGGTTCATGTCATATTTATTTGTGCATATATATTCATTTGAGTTCATTATAGTATGCATGTATTAACTAGAGTTAAACTTCATATTGCTATAGATTGACTTGGTGCATGCATGTTTTATTTGTATATCTTCTCATGCAATTCTCTTAGTGAAGTTTATCTAGTGTTGGATCACATATTTACTCTTACTCCAAATATTATTTGCACATGTACAATTCGTGTATATTCTATCATGTGCTTTATTTAAGTAAAGTCTGTGATCCTTGCCATGATTTAATTGATTCATCCTATTGGCAATTATATATCTCTCTAGTGCATATAGATCAATTACATATTCATCATGATGTACTTAGTAGAGAACATTTCTTATGTCAAGTGTTTCCATTTATATTGTGCTTCTTTATATGAAACACTTGTTGTAATCAACTGCTCACAAATATCAACTTGTTCATATCTATTGAGCTTTTGGGACTAATGTCTTTCATGAGTAGTTTGGAAAGAATTAGGTCCCGTTTGTGTATGATGACCAAGGTATCTTGGAGGATGATCATTAAGCCGAGGTCAACAAGACGGCGGTGTCACCAAGAGCTGAGGACTAAGTCAAGAGCAACTTGGCGTGGAGATCGTCAGAGAGGATGATCAAGTCAAGGTTGATAGGACGAGAGTCTCATGAGGTGAATCGAGTCGAGTTGGACAAGGCGAAGATGTCATCAATTATATGATGAAGGTCTTCATGCATCGACATCAAGAAAGAAGACGGCAAGTGACTATGTCTAGACTTATATTATCTTTGATTTAATTTGAGTCTAAGGATTGCCGTACTATTAAGAGGGATGCGATGTCGAATGACTTTTAGATGTGTCAAGTGCTCAAGTGATCCATCCTTGTGAATCTTAGAAAGAGAGTGGTGTTGGTAGTGCCGGAAAGTGAGGGTTGTAGGTCTCTCTTGATTTCTTTGTGAAATCTGTGGTTATCCTTTTAGTTTTGGGTAGTGAGACCTTGTTATTTGTGTAGCCCTCGTTCTTAGCTTTCGGAAGAGTCCAAAATCTCTGAAATCGAGTCCGAGTCAAAAGTTATGCTCGTTTTGCCGAGCTGCTCAGTCTTGATTCGGACTATCCGGAGTTAGTCCGACTATCCGGATAATCCGGAGTATCCGGATATTTATCCGGACTCTCCGGGTTGAGTCTCTCTGTTAGTTTTTCAGTCAATCCGAGTATCCGGATTGAAACCGAGTCTCCGGATTGTGCGTGACCGCCCCCAACGGCTAGTTTTTGGGAGTTCTATTTATAGCCCTTCCTCCTCTTTTGAAGAGGCTTTTGGTGTGGATTTTGAGGGGTGTGTGGGGGCTTTGAGGAGCTTTTACCCTTAGATCTAAGTGATCCCTTGTGAGAAGGGTTGGGAAGAGTTTGGGGAGTGAGATTTGAGTTGATTGAGCACTTGATTTCATCTCCAAGCTTGTTCTTCGTGAGCATTTGTTACTCTTGGAGGTTGAGGACTCCTAGACGGCTAGGAGGTCGCCTACGAGCCACCGGAGCTTTGTGTGGTTGGCCGTGGGAAGTTTGTGAAGGTCGGTTCCGCCTCCGTAAGGGAAGGAATCAAAGGAGTGAAGACCGGCGAGTGCATTTGTGCAACACCGGGAGGAAGAGGGTTGAAAGAGACCCCGGCTCAAGTGTGACCGAGCCGCCTCAACGGAGACGAGGATCCTCAAGGATCCGAACTTCGGGTGAAAAATCATCGTCTCCAAGTTTGCTTCTTTCTCTTGCTTTAGCATTTGATTTTGAATCTTGAAATTGCCCGATCTACTTTTTTGTTGTGTTTGGCTCCAGATCTTCTATGCCCTCAGGTACCTGACATCATTAAGATCTTTTGTGTTCAAGTAGATTGTTGAAAAATTGCAGGGATTTAAAATCTCTCTTCGAGATCCTCAATCCGGAGTATCCGAATCCCTGAACCCGGACAGTCCGGATAATCCGGAGTATCCGGATTGAATACCGGACACTCGGGTTAGGACCTCTGGATTGGACTATCCGAGTATCCGGATTGAATACCTGACAATCCGGATAATCCGAGTATCCGGATTGAATACCCCGGACACTCCGGGTTAGGACCCTCGGGATCGGACTATCCGGAGTATCCGGATTGAATAACCCGGACACTCCGGATTGTTCAGGACACTCGGGAGATTTTATTTAGCTGCAATATTTTTATTCCGCTGCATTTAGCTATAAAGTTTTTAATTCGCCTATTCACCCCCCCTCTAGGCGACATCCCCTGTCCTTTCAATACCACTATACGAAACCAGATCAGAGTATTATTTGAATTAAATTGTAAAATTCAAAAGATCAAATATATAGTTTTATAGTTCGAGACGGCGGCCAGTCTTTTGATCAAAATTTTGTGTCTTACGGTCTTGTTTTCCTCGATGATTTAACCTCCAGAGACGTGTATTTGATGATTTTTCCACTTTTGTGTTACCGAAATACGGTCTCTAAGACCCACGTGTCAACGAAACATCAAACAACATATTCTTAAGTGATATCTTTACCATAGCAAATCCTTAAATCCTCTCAAAGGAAAGCCTGGCTGCTCAATAGTGTTACCAAATTCCAGAAGAAACGGCAACCGGAGACATTTGATAGTCTAACCGATGAGGGACCTAGGTTGATCCGGTAATAACATGGGCTTCTCTGTTCGAAATGCTAGCATATTTGCTCCTTACTCTTTTTTTAAAAAAAATATAGCCCCCCTTTTAATTTTTTTTACAAAAATAGCACCTCTCTACACTATAGTACCACATGAAGATAATCCTATGGTACTGTAGCGCAGATTGCTACCGTACGTATCGCAGGGATTTGATTTTCGCGGTCCTGAGGCATGAGAATTTGAATTGCCACGGAATAGGGGCGTGGGAAATCAATGGCGCAGAATCCATCGGCGGCCGCGGGATTCAGTGCAATTGCCGTAAAATGAGGGCGTGGAAATGCAATTGCCGTGGAACAGGGGCGTGGAAATCCAATTACCGCGGAACGAGGATGTGGTATTTGGACTTTTCCGCGGCGCACGGCAAATTCCGCGCTCCCCTGCGTGGAATGGAATCATTCTAAAAAAAGAATTTTCCACATGAGCTAGTTATGTAAAAAAAAGGGGTAGAACAGTAAACAGTTCTCTCTATTCAGGAAAGAAATTTTTTTTTAGACGTGTACTCGAACACTTGTTAAGCAACACGAGAGTTCATTCCGAAAACGATTTGTCATATTTTTGCGAAACCATGCTTAGCAGTTAGCAGCAATCTTGAAATAATTAGTCCTACGGTGGTGCATATGAAAAAGGACACATGTTAACTCTACAGGCACGGATCGGGATGAATGGGAGGAGGTACGATCAGCCTCGGTTTCAGAGATAGCATGATGTGCTGGAGTGTCGGATGATTGGCATGGGATAGTCATTAACTCATTACTCCTGTACTTACTGCTTTAACTAATCAGCTTTTTAGCGCAGGCCATTAACACATCACTACCTTGCTAGCACAACGTATCACTCATGTGGCTAGTCAGTAGTGCTCTCTACTAATCAGAGATTCAGAATCAGTAATGAGAACGGAGAGCCGAAAAGAATGTTTTACTGCATCCGCCGAGGTAGGGTACTCCTATTGTACATAGACTAATAAGATATTAATAATACTTAGACTATTTTTAATTATTACCTCTAAATACTATATTTAATATATACAATATTTAATATGTACATATAGAGAATATAAAGTAAAGTTAAATATTTATTAAGGTATAGAGGGAACATTATACTAATTTTACGTTAGAGTATGAAGTACGACCTATATTTATATAAAAGATCATTCAAAATATACGTCTTATAAACTTGGATAGAGGGAGCAAGATACATAAGGCTGTTACAGGCCACAGCTAAGGGCGTCTCTAATAGTGCCGCTTCAACTGTCTCTTAGATATACCATGTCAGCAAAATTATACGTTGAGGAGAGAGAAGGTGAGGAAAAATAATACACCGTCTCTTATGCAAGGGACAACATGATTACACAAACCAACGCAAATAGTGATGGGTGTGATAAAAATAATATAAAATAGTTAGAGAAATAATTTTAAAGACGAATTATTGTAGATATTGTCTATAATATTGTCTCTAGCTAAGTTAAAATTGACAGAGGTAATCTTAAAAGATAGATCATTGTATATACCCTAACAAAAATTCACGATGATTTAACACAAACGTGCATGCCTTTAGAAAAGTCTTTTTTCGTCCAACTGGCCAAATGTACCGTGCATCCGTGGACTGACAAGCGGCTTCACTGTCTCGAGT
Source organism: Otatea glauca (assembly GCA_036346275.1). Taxonomy (NCBI): domain Eukaryota; kingdom Viridiplantae; phylum Streptophyta; class Magnoliopsida; order Poales; family Poaceae; genus Otatea; species Otatea glauca. Next base: position 75,697,171 of record CM070711.1, read on the forward strand.
ACCGGTAAAATTGTGCCTCCCTAGGTGGCAGTACGCACACACGCCTGCCTGCTAATGCCGCTCAAAATTCATGGCAGCACCCCCTAGTCGAGTGACGGAGCTGATAAAAATCTCAAAGCAAAAAATAAGTGACTATTACTATTGTTAAAGACTACAGACATTTAGGTATAACAAAAGTACATCACAAATACACAATTAAAAATAAATTTGAATGCTATACTTAGCATTTCAATTAAATAGATAAAATATGTCAAAACAATATAGCGTAGTGGAGTGGTAGAAAAATTAATACCTAATTAAGGAAGTTAATACCAATTTAGCACTAATTTACTAGTACTTATCTAAGATTTCAATGGTTTTCACTACTATGTATCTGTATAGAGCATGAATTTCACTTTTGTTCAGGAAAGTTGGATGATCACATAAAGAGATGACCTGAAAAAAGCACCATTAGCAAGTAAGCAACTATAGAACAAACATTCATCACACAACTAGAATGCAAGGCACACAAACTCACCTCTCTGAAAAAAAAAAGTAACTGACCAAAGGGATTGCAGATTTCCAATGTTGCACAAGAGATGTAGTTGACAATATCAAAATACAAACCTCGTCAAAAGGAAGTGATTCCAGATATTTCTGCAATTCTTGTTGTAAGTTCTGCAGAAGAAAACTAGATCATAACCTAAGTTTTTAAAGGGAGGCCGAGGACCAGAGGACGGAGCCGCGGAGGTGAGGCGGGAGCGGGCGGCGGCGACCGGCCCAGCGCCGTCGCCCGTCGGCGGATCTGCGGCGAGCGGCAGCGAAAGCGTGGGCGGGCCGAGGGTGGCGGGTGGCGGCCGTGGCCTCGTCCCTCGAGGGATCTGCCGATGAGCCGATCTGTCGATCTGACGTGGCCTCGTGCTCGTGGGATTTGCCGATCGATCTACGGCCTACGGGGCCGAGGTGGGGGCGGGGCCGGCAGCGGATCGGGCGGGAGGACTGCGGCCTGCGGGAGAGCGATAGCGTGATAGCGAGCTACAAGCGTGAGTGTGCGACCTCGTGTCCTCGCCCGGTGACCTGGTGGCTTGGTCAAGCAAAGCGAGTGGACCGGCCGAGCGCCTCGAGCCCAAATAGGAACTCAACAGTGTTTGTGCACTGTTATTTGCGCTAGGCCTTGGGCCTAGACCTTACTAGCCCGAGGCCCAGCTCCGCCCCTGACCATATCCAACTGAGAGAGATAGCTCTCTAGCAGCGTATATAACGTATCAGCTAATTTTCTAGCAAATTGACAAAATCGACATAGGTAAATCTGAACAAAAGTCGATTATGGATGAAACGTCGATTCAAAGTAATAACAAATAGAAACAAAATCTCGAAACAGAGGATAGTTGTAACTCATAGATTCATCAACATATCGATGCGAAGTATTATTGATTGAAGTCAAATTACAAAGGTAAAATTCTTCTAGCTCTGCCCTACTCCTAATGTAGAAGAAAAATAGACGGAAAAAACTAGTAAAAGTTACCGTGTATGGTTTTTTTTTGTCAACCACTGTAGGGTATTTTAGCCTAAAATAATCAATTCAATCTTAGATTATGCTTGAAATCTCTATCTTTATCGGCTCAACCTTTACTTGGATAGAACCATTGTCCATCTTCAAATCTTATTGTCTCCGATTCTTGTTGACGATTTCCTTCTTTGCATTTGACTCTCTTTAGTTGGCATCTTTCTAAGGTTCGATACTTAATCATAATTTCTGACAAATTCTAATCTTTCTAATAATTACATTAAATGCTAAAAAATATTTTGCCTACTATTTTGCTAAGGGTGATACTAGCAATCGGACGTCCGATCACTGTTTATTTCCTCGGACGCGTCGTGCAACATTTTTTTGCCACGCCTGCAACATTTTTTTTAACGTCTGCAATATTTTGTTTCCCGCGGACATTTCTACTGTTATCGAAGAAAAATGTTACATGCGTGGGAAGAAAATATTTCACACGTGAAAAAAAATGTTACAAGGGTTCGAAAAAAACAGACGTCCGAACACAATTCACTCCGTTTTGCTTACGGCGGCAACACCAGCCTTCCCGCCGTGTCATGCACCGGACAATAGCGCCCTCGCTTTGGCAGCAGCCCTGCCAAGAAATCAACACCAGCACTGCGCACACGCTCCGCGTACCGTTCTCAACTCGGCCGGCAAGCCCGTTTTTGTTGGCCGCCCGGCCTCCTCCGAGGCTCTGACCACTGTTGCACGTCCATCCGGCCGGGCGCATACGTATGTCCTGTTACACATGCCGATGCCAGCAAAATCCACCGTATGGTACGTTACGGGTTGATGGCTACCGTAGACCTGATAGGGGGTAATCCATCAACGTGGGATCAATGGAAATCTCGCATGTCGCGTTGAAGCTTAAGCACGTGAAGTCGATCTTGTACCCCATCCGACCATAAATACATGTCGATTTACGTATCTATGTAGTTAAAAGTTTGAAATTTTGATTATCAGTTTTTTTATAAATATTTAAATTGGATACATGAAAATCATATATGTATATTTGTCTTAAAAAGTATTTTCGTAATATTATAATTTTATTAGATTCTATAAATATATTAAAAAATTAGTACTTGAAGTTATATTTTAAAGATCATGTCCTTCACAAAACATACATAGCCATGATCGGAGGGAGAACTAATCAGACGCAAACATGCTCACTCGAATGCTACAAGTCGACAACTCAGTTTATTGTTTACGGTACCAGCACTTGTTCAGTACAAAGGTCTTAAAGAACAATACTAGTACAGTAGTTTATTGTTTACCGTGCGAGTGACTCCTGATCTCATATCGGTTTATTGCACTGACTCTTTACAGAAGCATAATAAGGAACGACCCAAATGTTCTTGAAAAAAAAACCTTCAAGGGATATATAGTTTGAGAGGTGTTTTTACACATCACTGTTAATACAAGTTTCAGGTTGTAAAATTTTTGAAATAAGTGAAGGAGTAAATATTTATTCATGTTTTAATATCTATGTAACTTTTAAAAAATGATGTATATAAGCACCTCCTATACAGTTTTCCTATTTTGGTACGGTGTTACTTCTATTTGTTAGTCTGCTGGGCTAGTTTGATCTGCGTTTGAAGAGTTCCATTTGATCTCAACGAAATGGCGCTTCAGAGGTCAGAACCATAGGGCGATACAAAAGGCGAGTACAATGGCCATCTCATGTGGATTCCTCTGGGTCATAGGAAACATGGAAACCAATTAGTGAATCAGGCATCTTTCTGAATAGAAGAATGTGAAATGAAATGTGCAAAACAAAACCGCAAGTCGTGCGAAGATTCTCAACAAGGTTACTTTCATAGAAATGGAAGCAAGTTCTTGTCGCGCAAATGCAAGACGGGTCAACCGTCATTGCAATTCTTTCAGTAGAAGCTTGATGCTTCATATTGCAAATCGACAACACTAGTACACTTTATTCTTTTTCCCTTTTCCTCCTCCTTTTTTCCCTATTCTTTTTCTCACTTCTTTGACCTCTCCGTCTTACTGTCAACCTCTCGGGTGCGATCTCTGCGCCCACTACTTGTACTCTTCTCCGTCTTCTAATATATTTAATAGCGTTCGCTATTTTCAAAAAAGACAACACTAGTACACTTCTAGTCCAACTATCTGCAGAATGCACCTAGACCCAGTAGGGGAGTAGAAAATGCAGAATCTCTTGAAACTAAACTCTAGCTTAGTGCTTCGTTTCATCTAAAGACCTATTTCTCGTTCGCGAATTAGCTGACAGTTTGGCTAACTGGGCACACCTTGTCTCCTTGGTTTGCTTTCGTCTGCTGAGCAATTGCCAAGTGTTTCCCCTTGCATGCCTCTGGAAGTTCGCCATCATAAGCGCTGCAGATGTAGGCTTCGAAATTCATGTAATCCTGCATATGAGTGACATCAAATGCTAAATTAGACCAATAGATTTATGAATGCCCTACACATGATAGGACTTCAGTTTTCAGAAAGCTGCAACTTACATCACCAAGAGGTCTCCCGTTCACGATCACCCAAGGTACAAATTGATGAGGAGGCTGAAGAGCATTCGTCTCTGCAGCATACTGGAGTTCAAGCTGCACATTTAATTGGTTTCTCATCAGATTACTATCAGAACTCAAGGAACACACCTATATAACTGTTCTGCACAAATCTGCAGCATACTGGAAGAATCTGATCCAAATTTTGCGATTTCGTAGTTTGAAAATTTCTGAATTCATCTACAAAAGTAACTCCGTCAACGTCTCAAAAAAGAAGTAATGGAGTCATCATCTAACATGGTGTTGAGACTTGAGACTCCAACCCAGCCACCAATAGAAACCAAGAACTACTCCTACCTTGTTTCCTCTTGAAGGAAAAGAAACGTTTGTTTTGTGATAGTTCAATATATCAGTAGAAAAGGTAAAAAAAAGAAGCATCAGTAGAAAGTATAAATTGCAAAAAAAGGAAAACAATAGAGGAGGGCGGTATAAATTATTAACTGCAATTGAAAGACTCGTGTCAATAGGAAGGCCAATAACTCGACTCACCTCCTTGCCGTATCCTGAGCTATAGCAGTCTATAACAGGTTGAGAGGCCAGACCAGTTTCCTGAAAGCAAGACTGCCAAGCATCCCATTTTTGAATCAGAGCTAAATGCTCAATGCAACGAATGAAAGGGAAATGTTGTTCCTGCATTCAGAAGAAAAAATACTAACACTTAGTGCACAGCCTTACATTCAATTGATCTGAGCTACAGTGAGCTTAGCAGATTTATCATATATGAAGTGATAAATGTCAGTATGTCACATCACATACACGAACCATCGAACACTGAAACGTAAATTATAGGATGCTGAATTATCAGAACCAATTTTGTTTTGTTAATAAAGAGTATTCATGAATATAAGGCATTACCGCATCAGGCCATAGTCTGATCACGCAAGCTTCTATAGCGTTGAGTTGGCATTCATCCTCCCCATGCTGCAAAATTAATTAAGCAACTAGAGTAAGCAAACAGAAGCACATATGTAGCAAAGGTAAATACTTCAATTCCTTGCTCTGCGGATTATAAAATTTGTGCCTTTTACTGTGTGAATGGAAGCTTTGATACACTGGATTCATTGTATTAAAGCACTACAAACAGTATATTATTTCCCAATTATGCTTAAGATTTTTTGTATTTCAAGAAATAGAAGGCAAAAAAGAAATGGGTCAGGAACGCAGGCTACGAGGGAAGGCATACCTGGCAGGTAATGGATCCGTCGGATGAGACACGCCCATTGCCGAAAGGGACGAGGCGGAGGTCAACAATGGAGGAGACGTCGTCATGGAAGATCCTGGCAAGGTCGTTCACGAAGTAACCAGAGCAGAACGGGCACAGCGTTTCATAGTAGACTGACACCGAGACTCTCCTATCAGCGCATGCTGGGGAGAGAGAGAGCAGAACGAGGAACAAGACGAGGATGCGGGGAAGAAGAGGCTGGGAAGCCATGGCATTGAAGAAGAGCCACTGCCTGCATGTGTGCATCTATGCGCGAGATATGCTTTTCTTTGGAGAGGAAAGGAGAGGGAGGAGGAGATGCTCTTGATCTGCTGGAAGGCAGCTTTTTCGTTCGATGCCTTTCCCAGGTTGCGCGGGAGAGAAGTTTTCAAGAAGCGTTGCTTCTGGTCAGCCCGGTGTATCAAATCAGGTGACCCAACTATGATGATGCTTTGCCACTTGCAAGTGTGCCTTTTCTTTTGATGCTGTGGCCTGTGGAGCTCAACGATTCCAAGTTCCAAAACTCCATACTCTGACTTCTCAGGAACATTGGATGGCTTTACGCTCGATGTTACAATCCAACTTTTTGAAGTATATTGTCTATCTTTTCTTGTCAGTTTAAATTTTTGGATGAAAATGTCTTATCAGAGCTAAGATGTTTTGAATTTAAGATCCAGCCAACACAATATTTTTTAAAAAATAATTGTGGTCCACTTCCAGTCCAAGTCTTAGATCTAACAGAACCTAGATGTGAGGATGGTGTTGAGCTATATCGTCAATCTTTCCGGATGATTATATGTCTGAAGATTTAGCTTTTGACCTATGAACTAGCCTAGCTAGCTCTCGGAGGGTGATGCACCTAGCTCTAGCTAGGTGATACTTTCTGTTCTTTCAGAAAAATGACTGAAGATGCATGGTAAACTGGCAAGGGGGTAGAGGCTGGGAGGGATCTCACATCTAGACTTCCTTCTGAGAGGTGTTTCCATCCTTTCCTTCTTTCTTTTCCCTACTTTACTTTTCGCGAATGCTTTTGTTTCTTTACTATCCACTTCAGTTTTCTAGCTTTTCCACATGTTGCTTTATGGTGTTTGGTGCCTTGTTCTTTCACTTTTCAGTTCAAGTAGAGAGCTATTCCAAGAGGCAGTGGAAAAATATATATTATTGATCAGAAAGACATGTCTATGCATTCCGGCGGTTTATTCAGCTGGGAAACCGGAATATAGCAGTTCTGATACTGGCATACAACAGTGTATGTTCACAGACTCACTAGATGCATCCTTTGCTCCTCAAGCAATCCACGGTGTCCCTGATGGTTTTGTCGAATGGGGTGAAACAAACACCCAAATCGATCAATTTCTTGGAGGCAGCCCTTGCCCTTACCACCCAGCCTTGTTTGTCCTCCTGGATTCTGATGTGAAAAGAAGAAATTAGCAAGAGTAGAGCACCGCATCTGATGGAAAGATGGTGTTGCCTGTAGACGCTTCACCTGTGGACCGGGAATTCAGGGTAAAGATTAGCAAGTTTATCGACGAAATCAACCAGACGTTCAATGGACTCCAGGCATAAGTGGCGTCCCTGCGACGACGGGCTCTCATAAAGCACTACCAGGGACTGCACCACATCTCTGACATCAACACAGCCAATGTAGAAGGCGTCCATGTCAAGCCTCTGGCCTGGGTAGTTTGCACTTTTAGAAACTACTTACGGTCCTTATACATTGCAATTCAGCAAAAGACGACGTGCTACACAGCTGAAAGCTTGTGATGTTGTAAATAACTGACCTCCCAGAAGCTGCATCAGAAGACGGAGACTAGGAGTAGCTGATGGTGTCAACGTTGGGCCCAATACCAACGCTGGATTGAGCACAACCAGCTGCAATCCCTCCTCTGCGGCGAAGTCCCATGCAGCCTTCTCTGCCAGTGTTTTAGATACGTTGTACCATAGCTGCACCTCAAAGATGTTGGCTTTCAACCAGGATTAGCACATATGTACCATGGCAAAAATCAAGCACGAAAACTCACAAACAAAGAGAAGAATATTTATGGTGTGATACAATTAACATCTTTTGTTGTTTTCTTTCTCTTATTTTTATTATGGCTTACAAGCAACTAGTACCTTGGTTATAGTAACTAACCTACTAGGAGATTAATCCTACTAGATTCGAATCAATATCCTACTTATACAAGATTAATTATAACATTCACTCCCTTAATCTTGTAACATCACCTAACTCTAATTTCTGATATAACTCTTGTTGAGGCAGTCGGTCTCAACTATGATTTACCTAACTTTTACTCGATATAGGATGGTGAATACATCTCTTCAACATTCTGGGCTCAACTTACTTACTTGACTCAGGATGACAAACACATATCCTCGATATACTGGACTCAACTTACTTAACTCAAGATGCGAACACATCTCCTCAACGTTATGGACTCAACTTACTTCCTTGACTCAAGACGACGAATACATCTCCTCAACGTCCCAGACTCGACTCAAGATGAATTCGACTTAGCATCAGAGAAGCGCTAGTTAGTCTTCAACATTTGCCTCAATTAAATGCATATCTGCTCTATCCTTCCTCGGATTATGACATTCGAAAGTGAAGTGCCCGTAGTCCTGACAATTGTAGCATTGCACCTTTGTCTTGTCAAACTTCTTGTTGCGTCCGTCGGCCTTCGCCTACATGTTCCTCCCTGGCTCGTGCGCCTTCAACCTCCCAATGAGCTCCTTCACCGTCATAGTCTTAAGATTGGTAAATTGTTCAATAATCGAAACAATCTTGAGAAACATACGAGCAATGGTATGCAATAATTTCTTGATGGCGTACTTCTCCTCGATCTCCTCACCTAGCGCCCAAATCTTGTTGACGATGGTCATCAACTGGACCATGAAATCATCAACCGATTCCAACTCCTTCATGCGCAGCCACTCAAACTCTGACTTGAGCGTTTGCACCTTGGCGTCCTTTACATGCTCATATCCGATATGCATGATCTTTAGCGCCTCCCATGCCTTCTTGGTTGTCTCCTTGGGCAATAGGAAGAGTGAATCCTCGAAATGGAACTCTCCCTCACACTGCTTGTTTCTCCATCCTTCTTCATGGCTCTAATACCAATTGTTAACTTTCAACCAGGATCAACATACATGTACCACAGCAAAAATCAAGCGCGAAAAGTTTCTCGCGAACAAAGAGAGCAATATCTGTGGTGCGGCACAACTAGCGCATTTTGTTGTTTTCTTCCTCTTATTTTTCTCCTGGCTTACAATTTACAAGCAACTAGTGCCTTGGTTATAGTAGTACTACTAACTAACCTAATAGGAAAGGAATCCGTTTCGTACTCGTACAAGATTAATGCTAACAAAATAAATCAGCACAACCTCAAAAATACTATATCACTTGGGTCCTGCAAGTAGTCATTAGTAAGGGGACACATCTGCCAGGATAGAACCGATCAAGCAATCAGGGTGTCTATTCCATGTAGATCTCAGGCTCTGTCCTGTTGTGCATTCAGAATATCATGTAGAATTGCATCACATATCTTGCTACAAGCAAAATAGAACAACTTCGCTTCTGCAAAAACGTTCTTCTCATCTGGCATGCGAAGTAAGAGTTGGCAGTTTATTTCTAAAAGGGCTTGTGAGTTTATTTCTACTACTAACACTAACAGGCAACATCGACAGTTTCCAAAGCACTTCAACATAAGATGTTAACTAAAATTACCCAAAAATGTAGAGATAATAGATCAAAATATCCGCGCATCAAGTTTCCAGACATCCAGCATTCACTCTCATGTCTGAATCAACACACTTAACTAGAGTTCCACGACGTGCATGATCCGCTGATGTCACGCCGCCACCCTCTGCATCCATGGCGTTAGGGCACAACTGACTACTCTTAATACAGAATGCAGTTGCAAATTGGGAAGTTTATAACTATATCTCAAACCCGTTGGAAGCAAAAATGTTCGAAGTTTTTTTTATCAAAGTTTCATACTACAAAAGTGCTCTCTTTATGTGACTTGTACACTGGTGTCAACATTATGTACCTGAAGTTTCTTGAGGATCTCAACGTCCGCCCAGCAATCTTCTTCTATGACCTTATCTGCAGGCCAGTTGGGATCTGGCACCATAGCAGTCTGCGATGACACCATCACAACACGGCCGACTCCACAGTCTTTTGCGGCACGGAGGACGCTGAGCGTGCCCTGCACCGCGGGTTGCAGCAGCTCATTCTGCAAGCAGCAGAAGCATCACACGGGAATTATTGTTGCCTATTTACGCCATGTCATGGGAATATGACTGTCAATGTGAACTATGCAAAGGTGGGGTGACTGTGAAGAAAGAACTGCCTCAGGATCTTGTGTCGGCTGTAGTATCACAGGGGAGGCCAGGTGGAAGACTCCATGGACGCCATCGACTGCCGGTCGTACGGAAGCAGGGTCAAGGAGGTCCATCTGGAACAGCCGGAGCCGCGTGTCCGCACCATCCAGAGCTTGCAGGTGCTTCGCCTCGCCCTCATCCTCTGAAAGAACGGCCGGTTAATAACACACTTACACACAGAATCTTGTTTCGACTCGATTCGATCTAGTGAAGGAGTGGAACGGTGGAAGTGACTGTGGTACTGAAGGGGGAGGAGAGCACGTTACGGAGGTTCTGTACGGTGGCGTGGACGGTGTAGCCGCGGTCGAGGAGGTGGCGGACGAGCCACGAGCCGATAAAGCCGCTGCCGCCCGTGACGCAGACGAGGTCACCACGGGCACCACCGCTGTCTCCGGAAGCCGCCGCCGCCATCTCGTCGGTAGCCTGTTCGTCTGCCAGCTCTTTACACAAAGAAACAAAGAAACAAACGCACAACTCGGCACTGCCTAGTGACCGCACAACCTGTTCAAAGAAGAAGAAGAAAATAGCGACCGCACGACAGACGTGGAAAGAGACTGGAGGCGCCTGTTTGGCGCGTTGCAATGCTAGGTGGTGACGTGGTGCGGCGCAGGCAGCAGCTCAAGATAGAGACCAGAGAAGTTTTGTCGCTCATCAGATTGCCCCTCCCGAATCCAACGATTCCAGATGTCTTGCTATTACTCGTCTGACTGCACAATCTAACCATCCCAGGGCTTAATTGCCGCCATCGATCATATCTCAGATCGTTGTCGTGTGGCTGCAAGGACGGGAAAGTCTATCTAGCGCGCGCCACGGAGCAAAGAGTGCGCGACGGATTTCTTTTGGACGTGTCTACGTATTGAATATTCAATATCTTGCCACCCGTCTTATCTTTCTCAACCCCCACCCCACCCCCCACCTTCCACTACCCACGGCTGGCAGCGCGTCACTGTCACTGTCACTGCAGCGTTACGGAGGTTCTGGACGGTAGCGTTGACGGTGTAGCCGCGGTCGAGGAGGAGGCAGACGAGCAACGAGCCGATAAAGCCGCTGCCGCCCGTCACGCAGACAAGGCCACCACGGGCACCACCGTTGTCACCGTCCGGCGCCGCCGCCATCTGGTCGTCGGTAGCCTGTCCGCCTGCCAATTCTCGACAAACAAACACACAACTCGGCACAGCCAGTTCAAAGAAAAAGGAGAAGGAAAAAACCGACCGCGCAACTGACATGGAATGACACCGGAGTCCTGTTTGGCGCGTTGCGATGCCACGTGGTGTGGCGCAGGCAGCAGCTCAAGATAGGGATTAGAGAGGTGTCGTCAAATTGGGCCTCCCGAACCAACCATTTCATGTTTATTTTTTAATAATAAAAGAATATATTAACTTTTCGAACTCTGCATCGTGAGATGCACACATTCTAAAAAATTATTATAAAGTTACAGCCAAAATGCTATCAAGACGAAATTCTCACAAAGAAGTTTAAGCAAGAAATGGTTGCAACAAGCAAAAAAAAAAACTCAAGCCACACATAATCTTTTTCGAAATCTCTATCCATGCCCGATGAAGAAGTCCCGAACCACAGCATGTAAACACCTGCATGCCATTGAAATCATCTCTTGATCCTCCTTACGCTGCAGCACTGATCATGAGCGCAACCAATTGATACACATATAAATAACCTGTAACGGATTAGACAATTGTTTTTTATCAAAGACAACGTCATTTCGACATAGCCAAAGAGATCAACATAAAACGGCAGCCCCAATTAAAAATTAAGCCTTTATCTCTTTTCCCGGTCCCATTAAAAATTCCAGGTCTATTGTTGGTACTCGTTTGGCTAATCATCTCAGGGGCTTAATTCCCACCATCGATCAGCACAGAGTACAGACAGTCAACAGAAATTCCATTCAGGTCGGGTTTTGAACACAGGAATTCCGAAGGATCTTAGAGGAAACGGAACATTTACTCACTCATGTTTTCAATAATCCCTGTGCATATCCTACAACATTCCAAACGGGACCTTAGGGTATAATAGTACAGAGGACTACTGTCCGTAATAAGCTCCACTCCATGTCATATATAGTTAGTAATGAAAACAACTCCAACAAGGAGTTGTCTTTTTATGTCTATACACAGCTCCTCCATATACAATGTATCTTATTTCTTGTGTTACAGTCGACTTCTGTATAAGAGACGGCACAATTCTCTATGCTCCCCCTCTCTCCTCCGTATCATCTCGTGTCCTACGTGACAAGGCTTCCAGACAGCTGATGTATTCAGCCAAAGTACACACCCCAGGTCAGGCACTAATCTTCAAGGGCAAATACACTGTTAAGAACTGTACATATGGAGGGAAACTATCAAATTTTATAGATCATATTCTATTCCTGGTCATGATCAGTGACCGCAAAGGCTGTATCTCCCTGGGTGAGAGTTTGTCACCCTACAGCGAAAATACAATAGTCTACTTCAAGGATCAGACTGACCCAGCTTTAGGTACAACTGCAGGTTTAAGTATAAGTTACTCAGACAGCAATTCCATGGCTACAGTTATAAAAAAGCACAAGCATTTTCCCCTGAATCTATTGTATACTCTTTGCATATTTCATATATCACCTTATAGAGGTGAAACCTGAAAGAAAAACAAACACATGTAAGTCTTAGCAAACATCAAACACTAGGCCGAACTCACGGAACTCTAAGTTGTTGGTTATGTAGCAATATGTAAGGGATATGAAAAAGAAGACATCCAGTGACACATGCACCCAGGTTTGCAAATTTGGAACCAGTAGTCTAAGGATTTTAGTTCTCCAAACCATGACTAGAAGAACAAAAGCTTATCCTTCATTTTTCACATCACAAAATCACACAGTATACATATGCCTGTTCCAATGCCTCTACATTTTTTTTCATGGCAATGATGCTCGCTAAGATCTGATTGTTTCTGAATTTGTTTTGAGTACAGAAGAGGCATATACCACACGTCTACACCAGACTACTTAATCACTTTCAACAGTGATCAGTTAAAACATCCAGAATTCACTTTTCACAAAAAAAAAACTTGCAAGTTTCAAGTGAACTCTCTTGCAATTTTTCTCCCTTCATCTGATTAAGATTTCGCAGATAGAAAATCAAATGTAACTGTGTTGTGATGGCATTATCATAATTAAGAACAATGTAGAAACTTAGTAACTTTTGTCAGTAATCTTGCAGTTTACCCAATACAATGCTGGAAACGTTTCTTACACTATATAGTATATACAATATATGATATTTCTCATCTGATATTTCAGTTGTTCATATTGGAGTTTTTTGGCCTTGGCTGCAGCAAACCGCTGCTTGATCGAGGCCTTCTAACATCAACTTCTGATTGAAGGCAATCAAAATTGAGCTTCGTGAACCCATCACAGGATCTGTTACAGAAACAAATTCCCTAATTCTGAGCCGAAGGAAGTACTGTTTTCCTCATTGTTATATGGGAGCAGACTTTAGCATGTACTCCCTCCGTTGATAAATATAAGGTGTATTTTGATTTGGCACAGAGATTAAGGTTGTGATGAAATTGAGAAAGACATGAGAGGAAATGACTTACATATCCCTCTTAATTGTCTTGGAAGATGAGAGATAATATTTTGTGTAGATGGTAATGAATAAATGCATATGGTTGAGAGACAATAAATAGGGGTATAAGTGAAAAGGCTCATTAAATTTACATGCACGCTTTATATTTTTCAACAAGACCATTCAAACTATAGGCCTTATATTTATCAACGGAGGGAGTATATATTGTTAACAGAACGAATTTAATCAATCCATCTGTTATAACTTATAACCATACAGAAACAGGTTTAACGTTTCCGTAGTTCAAATCTAGCAATAAAAAGTTCAAATAATCTTCTAGCAAAACACAATTTAATAATTCTGTTTCTGAGGGGGCAAGACGTACTGGCTATTTGGCCCACTCTTCCTTAACAGAAGAGCAGTACAATGACATTCCAGATTTTTCTGGCAATAACAATGCAAGATGCAACATCTGATTTAGACACCAAAATTGTTGGAGTTTATGGGCTTGGCCTAATTAATATTCGTTATAAATCCTAGAAAATCCCAAATGCCCACTCATGTATGATGGAAGGTAGAAATTTTAGTACCATATTGCTGGTCTAGGTGAGAGGAGCCCAACTTATAAGATGAAGTTAGTCTTGCCCAGTTGAAGCAAGTACAAGAACACATGCGCGCGCGCGCTCGCGCTCACCACCACGCCCTGCTTGCCAGTCCGTCCGTCCACAACATGCGCGTGAATGGTGCGATGGTTTCGGGTCTAGATGTGTGCAGTGGTTGTGTGTGAAGCTACAGCTTCTTTTTTGCACCTCATAACTTTGCATGATAATGTGGCATACCTACACGCAACAAATTGGAAAGAAGAAGAACGGTTCAAACTGAACACACTAATCTTGCGGGGCTTTATGGTGCACATTAATTATTTTTTAATGATGTTTTCCAAGTTTACTATGTAATGATTTTGCCCGCCTTCTTGCTCGTCTATGTCTATGAGGAGATGTCCTCTCGATGCAAACACACCTGACATATTTCCTCCTTGTTCCTTTGTGTTCTGTTGCCTGGCTTCTCTCTCGCTTCGTCGGTGTGCAAGGGTGCAGGGAGAGCAGTGTCTTCGGAACCATTCTCTCTCTTGTTCTGCACGGGAAGGGGTGAATAAGGTTTTTGGGAAGCACTTCGCATGACTACTCGCTGCTTCCTGCTACGTCTTCTTCTGCGACGCCATCCGACTCTGCATCAACCTCCGCCGGAGCATTTCTCTGTAAGTCACACTTGAACATCTTTTGATTAAATCCTATTAGGAATACTTTGCAGTAGCAATGTTGTTTACATGTACCGGTAGCATTCCTATTTTTGGTATCATTCTGTTAACACATATATGATATAGGTGTATCTGAGTCTATGATCATGCTACCGTCCGTAGTTCCTAATCCGCCTAATACATATTTTGCGAATTGCGGTTACAATGATCTCTATTTTATGAATTAAAATAATCACAAAAGTGTGCATACTTCTACCTAAAATTCAGCGAAGTTTGATAGCAGATTAGCTAGACGCATCCTGCAATTAGTGGGACGCATCACGCAATACATTGCGCAATCGCTCGCTTACTTTCCAACAGCACTATGACTTCGTAAATCACGTTTCCGAAATTACAGACGCAACTCGCAAGTGAAAGCATAATTACACGGCAGAATCCGTGCTCCACCTAATCTGCACTCCGCACTCGGAAATTCGAATCCCCTCCCTATAAACCTAACTCGCGGAAAAAGTATGAAACGACGGAGACAATTGAACGCAGAACACCGGGACGGTGTGTAGAGAGGGGGCTCAGGAGAACGAGTTACCTCAGACCGCAGGAACCAGGGGAGGGCCGGGGGCGCTGACGCCGACGCCGAACTCTTACGGCTTGGAGGAGTCGCCGGCGTGGAGCTGGGGGCCGTGGGAGAAGACGGGGCAGGCGAGGCGAATGATGGGCTGGTTTGGGATCCTAGTCCGTTTGCGTGTGGTTTTCGGCTGAGTTGGGCCTGCAATTTTCGAAGTCCTCGTCACTCGTCAGTTCCTCTCTTCTGCAGTTCACGAAGGTTCCGCGTGATTAGAATTTCACAGCGTGATTATGTGCTGCCTATGACGTATAAAACCCGACGAATCCGATATACTCGACGATCAGGAGTTCGACGACGAGGAGAATCAATAAGGCAAGCACCCCTTTAGTCATATTGAGCCCAGTTTTATGAATGCTCTCATCAAATGTTTTATTGCATACTTTATTTTATTAAAAGTCTGCTATATTACGGGTATTGGTAGTTGTACCTGTAACTACATAGAACTTTTTGATAAGTATGAAATTGTGAACCTTGATAACCCTAGAATGACATAGACATTATTTGATGTCAACTTGGATCAGTTACATTTAGTGTTATGCTTAGTCATGCTTAAAGTAATATAAAACTGTGACATGATTAAAAATATTGGATATGACATTTAAATGGGTATGACATTTCTCATGGTTGGTATTTTGGTTGAAAAATGAAAATAAAACTATGTTTTAGACGCGGGCAATTATTGGCAAAAGCAGGGAGTGCATGTCTTTGCACGTAGTGTAGGGGGAGATTATTGCCCGTGTCGAGTTAAGGACCGAACCATGGGTTGTTTTCGATTTTTTTAAAAAAAATAATATATTTTTTATTTAAATTGCAAAAATATACCACGATCTCAAAAAATTACAAAAATATACCTCTGTCGCCCTTTGAACGGATTACAGGGGCAACAGAGGCCTCTGTCGCCCTCTGAATGGGCGACATGTCCCATTTCCTGTAGCCAGTTTCTAAAGAAAATCATAACTTTTTCATATGATTTCGGATGGAGATGAACTTTATATGAAAATTGTAGCTCTCGACGAGATCTACAACTTTTATATACAAATTTTTTCATTTGAATCTATTTATATGGCCAAAAATAAGATGGAAAGTTCAGATCTAAAAATCAGATCTACACTAGATCTGAAACTTCTATCTCGTTTTTGGTAGTCCAAATAGATTCAAATGAAAAAAAAATTATATACCAAAGTTGTAGATCTCGTCGAGAGCTACAATTTTCATATAAAGTTCATCTTCATTCGAGATCATATGAAAAAGTTATGATTTTCTTTAGAAACTGGCTACAAGAAAAGGAACATGTCGCCCATTCAAAGAGCGACAAGTGCCAAAATCGCCCAACCAGAGGGCGACAGAGGCCTCAGTTGCCCATGTCGCCCGTTTAAAGGGCGACAGAGGTATATTTTTGCAATTTTTTGAGATCGTGGTATATTTTTGCAATTTGAATAAAAATATATATTATTTTTAAAAAAAATCATTGTTTTCAGGCCAGAATTATTATACAACCACATGTGCTGGTATGGAAGAGCTCTAACTTATTAAGTTATTTAAAACTAGCTTTGCACTTGGAAGGCCGCAGTAGTACGAGCTGTTTCTTAATGAATTGCTCGACGGGACGTCCACACCGAGGTGATCATGGAATAAGCGTCTACCAATATAACGTTGTACGCCATCTTGGGGAGTTCCATCATTTCTATGCTCGAGTTCTTCCGCCACATAATGGGTTTATCGTCACCGTCTTTGGTGCAAAGTCGATTAAATAATGTAATGATTATAATATGACTCTCATGCACACCAAAGCGTTGTGCAAATATCGATTGCTCAAGAGTCAGTCATGTCTTGTAGGGAAAGTCTGTATACCTCAGAGAGTGTAAAACTAATCGATTAGCGCGCGCATGTAATGGGCACTTGGTAAAGTCATCACATAGTTAGCAGTTTTGTTTATTTTCATAAAATGTGGTTTCTACTGTGTGTCAGTAGAATGGTTCTTGGACATGGTCATTATACCCAGGTTTGAAATTTCGTTTGCTCGTACTTATATATTGTCGTTTTATTTAATCTGCTTTTTAGCAAATTTTATTGCAATATATTATTCTGTATTTACATTTCAAACCGGCTTTATGCAAATTAACCATAATAGCCTTTTCATTGGAATAACCTGCATGTATTATAGGATTTGTAAAAGTCTTGCGAGTACGTAAGTACTCAACTTGCCTGTGTTGATGTTTTTAGGTGAAGAATCAGATTACCCCGACGACTCATACGTTGATGCAGGATACGGGGAATTTAACGATGAATTTTTCTAAGGTTTTACCTTGTCAGTTGCCTGTGGGACAATGGGTTTAAAAAGGCATACTACAAGAAGTTGTCTCCACTGCTGTGTTTACTTTTGGTATTGTAAGAATATTATGTAACCTTACTTCCGCTGTGTAATAAAGCTTTTATATGACTGTGATATCAATTTGTATTTGTGCGTACTAGCAACTGATAATGGGACTAGTACTGTATGCACATGGTACCCATTATTGGTATTCTTTATCAAAAATAGGGGCCTTACATTCTTTTTCCCCTAGATAATTATATGTACCAAATCCTCGTTGGTAGTCGATACTCGCTTCTCGTCATTGGTGCCATTCATGGGGACGGAACGATGGTGACGGTGTCCACGATTTCACAAGTCCAACAAAACAAGGTCTGGGCCGGTACGGCACAGTAGTAGCACGGCATGCTTTGGGCCGTGCCTGGGTCTCGCTGGAGGCGAATCGGGCTGGTACGGTATGGCATGGCGAGGTGACTGTGCCAGGCATGCACGACACGCTGCAACCCGAAGCCCGTTGGGCCCGTGACGTCCCACCTCTAAGCACACGCATGTGGTTTGTATGGGTTGTGTGCTCGTTTTGTACCTTAAAAAGAGAATTCCATAATTTTTGGTACTTCCTTCATCCAAATTTATATAATGTATTATATAAATAAGGACATATAAAAAAAATTAGACTACCTCTAATATTTTCTCTAATCACTATATTCAATGTATATACATAGAGAATATTATATAAATCTGTATATTTATTAAGAGTATAAAGGAAAAAATCACACTAATTTATATTAGAATAGAAAATACGTTTTATAATTACAGAAAAATACTATTAAAAAATAGTAGTCATGTAAAATTGGAGGGCGGTAGTACTACTCAGGGAACCGAACTTTGAGTTGTAGTTGCTCTTCCTGTCCGCGTCCTTGTAATCAAGTAGCCCATGCATGAGCTGGCTAATGTTTGAAGGGTTTAAAGTCAATTTCAATTTTTAAAAAGCTGGTAAATCCTTTCAAATAGGTTAGCTTTTAAGCGGTTTTTGTATAACCTAGAAGTCATGTATTGTGAAGAGAAACTAGCTGTTTGTCAAACGATCTCTCATAAAATGTTACGACTATTTTTCATGCCAAAAAATCAAAAGACAATTTTTTAAAAGAAACTATAGCTCCCTAAATAAACCCGAAGTACGGTGCTTGTTTTGAGGACGGTCTCTCACAGCTGTTTGGCAGGACCAACTCCCAGAATATGTACTGATTTCGGTGGCCAACGATTTAGTTGTGCCTTTCGTGTAATGGAATCGGAAGTGTTTCATTACTAAATGCATATGCACGGCGCGACAGCGTCGCGCGTGTGATCCTTGAGGTAATACAACTACTAAATCAAGTATATATATTTAAAAAAAAACATGTATGAATTTGCTGGTCTAACATGATAGCACTGCATCTAGCCATCCAGATACCTATTGTGCAAGTTAATAGATGCAGCCTTACAGCCAGTATGCACAGATACATTTGCTAAAAAAACATATTTTGGCATAATTATGATGCAAATGCTCCCCAGTACTGAGAGGAATTGTACCTTATTTTTACTGCTAAAGGAAAAAAAATTCAATGCCTGTATGCGAGTTTAAGTGGTGACTTAATAATTGATAGAGGATGGCCTATAGACAGCACAATGACTACAGCTCAGAGGATGGCCTAATCAATATTTCTACCAAATGTGCTGCCAGAACTTGGAAACGGTCTTCCATCTCTTCGTAGACTGTAGCCAAGCTCGTTATATGTGGTCCTCCATTGCGCACTGGACTGGTATACTGTCCTTGCAACCGGGTCAGTGGGAGCCATGTGCGGACCTTGAGCAGTGGTGCCTCCACCGCATAGCCGCTCGGTCAACATCACGGAAAGGCCTCAAGTCTCTCATCATCTTAACATGCTGGCAATAGTGGAAAAAGCGTAACAATAGAATTTTCCAAAGGAGTTGGGCGACGCACGAGCAAATACTACAATCAATCAAGGACGAGGCAGCAAATTGGGTCTCCGCGGGCGCGACGCACCTTGCAAAAATTCTGCACCGTCATCCTCCTTAGTGTGTGTTGTTGGCTGTCTGTTTTTTCTTCTTCTTTTCTCTCCTTACCTTCTTAAAGTCTGTCGACGATCGGGACCATCGACCGCAAAGAAGGGGGAAGGATCGTGCAAGGGGGCGAGGCCCAAAGTCGTGCTCGTCTGGGAAGGAGGGAGCGTCGATAGGTGCACAGCTCGGGTAAGAAGAACAATCGGACAGAAGACACAGCACTTATACTGGTTCGAGCCCCCTAGGTCGGGTAATAGCTCTACTCTAGTCTTGCCCGAAGGCGAAAGGTGACTAAAAGCTCCTCGGGGGAGAACAAAGAGGGAGCTCGACCTCGGGGTCATTCGGAAGTGGTGGCCGAGGGGAGCTCAATGGATGGTGTGGCATACGAGTGTGTCTGCAGATGTGTCTGCGCATCCCCTTTGGTTCCTGCTGTGTTCTGCCCTCTAACCGGGGTAGTCCGGCGCTTTTATAGCCTCTTGGCGCTGATCTCGAGGCTGACATCGGGTGGTTGTCTGTGAGTTGACGGGAGCAGTTGACCCTAGTTCCCACACAGGGGAACTAACAGGAGTTGCTGGAAGTGGTTGACCCTAGTTCCCACACAAGAGAACTGACAGGAGTTGCTGGAAGTGGTTGACCCTAGTTCCCACGCAAGGGAACTGACAAGAGTTGGTGACCCTAGTTCCCACGCAGGGGAGAGAGGTCACATAAAAAGGAGATTATTACACTGGAGGCCGGGCCGAGGGCGCTGAGGTTGAAGAGGTCGCGAGAGTCAGCACGAGCTCGGGAAAACTCTCGCCCGAGCTCGGGAACCATCCTTCGAGCTCGGGGAAACCCCCGTCCAAGCTCGGGAACAGTCCTCCGAGCTCAGGGGATGACGGCCTAAAGCCCCCTGGGGGGCCTGGACATGTGTCAGGACGACCGATCCCCGACAACCAGCCCCCGAGGCTCAAGAAACGGTCTGAGACTCTAGGTGTTCTTGAGTCTGAAGTCTTCGAGGAGGGATCATCTCCTTGGTTGAGCTCGAGAAGTCTCGAGCTCCTCTTCGGGCCCGGGGGAGGCCCCCCGCGGGTGCTTTCGATATGGTCGCGCTCGGAAACACTCGAGCTTTAATGCTTTGTCTCCAAATTGACTTGATGAAGTCTGGAACACTCGGGCTTCTCCACCACGAGGGGACGAAGGGGGCCCGAAAGCGCTCGGGCCTCGCGAGCGGAGAAGTCGGGGGGATGGTTAGCGGACGTTGAAAAGACGTGCCCGCACAAGGATTTTGAAGGGCCGCGATGCTTTGGCTGCTGCCCGTTGGCTGCGGGCACGTCTTTTAAGGCGACAATAATGTCGACAGTCGAGGCCCCTTTTAAACCGGGAGACGCTACCTTTCGAAACCTTTCTTCCTCAGTGCTCGCATTCTCCGTCCCTTTCCTTTCCTCTCTGCTCCTTGTGCCGACGCGTCTGCCTTTCGCCTTCGATCCCATCCTCCCCTCCGGCTCCATGGCGAAGTTTGGGAAGAGCACGCTCACCGCGGACCGGATGAAGGACTTGGAGACCCTGGGGCTGCTGGATCCGTTCACCTGGCGACTTCCAGCCGGGGAGAACGTGCCACGGCCCCGGGACAACGAGATTGTGAGCACGGAGCAGTACACGCTCTTCGGGCTGCGGACCCCAGAGAACAACTTCTTGGCTGTGGTCCTTTCGCAGTGCGAGATCGAGCTCGTGAACCTGGTACCCAACTCTCTTCTCCACCTCTCTATCTTCGCGCATCTTTGCGAGGGGTTTCTGGGCATCCTTCCCACCCCCTCTTTGTTTTTCCGTTTCTACTCCATGTCCCGCACCGCGAAGGACCCCGTCGTCGGGTGTCTCTATTTCCGGCTGCGGGCGGGACTTCCTTGCGCCTTTCTCCAGATCCCGACTCGGGACTCGCTCGGGCCGTGGTCGGAGAAATGGTTTTATTTGAAGAAGGGCGAGGGGAGCGGCCTCGTATACCACGGCTCCGCGGTCGATGGCAAGCGGGAAACCCCGGAGCCCGAAGATTCGGAGGCCGACCAGGCGGCGGTCGCCTTCTTCCACATCTGCGCGACACGCGGGCTGAAGGGGCAAGCAGTCGTTTATGACTACCTGCAAAGCCGGGTGTTCCCTCTACAGAAGAGGTTGCACCCCTTCTTCGAGATTACCGGGGAGCACGATGCCACCCGGGAAGGTCATGATGGTAAGCATTGCTCAACCCCAAGCTTCTTCGGGCCCGATCGAAGTTTCTTGCTCTCAGCGGTCTTCTTTCGGCTCCTCGCAGCACTGAAGGCGTCCTGGATCGCCGCGAGGATGCAGGAGATCTTCGGGAAGGCCACCACCGCTTATGACCTCGACGGCGATGTCCCCAAGAATATCTTGAGGCGGAGCAGCGAGGTAACGCATCTCGCCTTGATTTTGGCCCTGAGAGCTCGGGTTTGGGAGCTAATTGTGACGAGCTCGTGCAGGAGACCAAGGAGCTCTGGGACATGGCCAAGTGGATGCTGCCGCTCCCCGGGCTGAGCAAGGGCAAGAAGGGGAGCAAGAGGCTGGCCCCAGATGCCCTGAAGCAGGTTGCCAAGAAGCCCCACGTCGAGTGGGGTGATCAGATCGTGGTAAGCCGAACGCTCCGGGCTCGGGAACACTCGAGCCCGGGCTCGCCTCTCTGATGTTTTCTCTCAACTTCTTTTAGTGATTTTTTGCTTTGCTGCCAGCAGTAGTAAGCGGCAGCTGCCGCTCGGGCCCCGGATGCGCAACCGGAGCAACAGCCCCCGGCGCTAGACTAGAGGCTATTAGGATCCTGCTTGCATTCTCTGCATCCTGGGGCTTCAAGATCTATCAAATGGATGTCAAGAGTGCATTCCTCAATGGCTATATTGAGGAAGAGATTTATGTCAAACAACCTTCAGGATTTGAGAACCCCAACTTTTCGAGTCATGTATACAAGCTTTCCAAGGCTCTGTATGGACTCAAGCAAGCCCCCAGAGCATGGTATGAGACGCTCAAGTCTTATCTTCTCAGCTATGACTTCAAAATGGGCGTAGTAGACAAGACTCTGTTCATCAGACACCATGAGTCGCATTTTCTTCTCGTCCAAATTTATGTGGACGATATCATTTTTGGTGGCTCATCTCATTCGCTTGTGTCTCAGTTTTCTGAGGTGAGTTTGAGATGAGTATGATGGGCGAGTTGAGCTACTTTCTTGGCTTCTAAATCAAGCAGACTCGGGAAGGTACTTTCTTGCATCAAGGCAAGTATACCCGTGATCTCCTGAGACGCTTCGATATGTCTGATGGAAAGCTGGTGATGACTCCTATGACCACCACTGCTGTCCTCGAGCCCAATAAGGATGGTGAGCTTGCTGATCAAAAGGAGTTTCGGAGCATGATCGGCTCCCTCTTGTACCTCACTGCTTCGAGGCCGGACATACATTTCGCTGTGTGTCTGTGCGCTCGATTTCAAGCTTCTCCTCGCGCCTCTCACCGCTAGGCGGTCAAGCGCATCTTCAGCCTTCAGGTACCTTCGTGCTACCACTGATTATGGTATTTGGTACTCTTCCTCTTCTTGTCTATCCCTGAGAGCCTTTTTCGATGCCGACTTTGCTGGTTGTAGGATAGATAGGAAGAGCACTTCTGGCACTTGCCAATTCATTGGCACTTCTCTTGTTTCTTGGTCATCTAGGAAGCAGTCCGGAGTTGCACAGTCCACCACTGAGGCCGAGTATGTTGCTGCAGTCAGTTGCTGTAGCCAGGTGCTCTGGATGAGATGAGATCGACCTTGCGAGACTTTGGGTTAGAGATAGAGAGTGTGCCACTTTTTTGTGATAACACTTATGCTATTTGCATTGCTAAGAACCCAGTGCAGCATTCCTGGACCAAGCACATTGACATTAGATATCACTTCCTTAGAGACCATGTGGAGAAGGGTGATATCGCGCTTCAGTTCATAGAGAGTGATCTTCAGTTAGCCGATATCTTTACCAAGCCTTTGGATAGCTCCAGATTTGTTGCCTTGAGGAGTGAGCTTGGAGTCGTGAGCCCTTACGGCCTTTCGTGAGGGGAAGCTAGTCTGTATATTATGTATAATATATTCTCTTCCAGTTCTTCTCTTCTTTGTGTTTCTTCTGGGTGATCTTGGGCTTATTTTCTTGAGTTGAGTTCACTCACTTAGACTTCTGGCATGCTTTGCATGGACTCTTATCTTGTGATTTAGGTTGCTATCATGCGTGATTAGCTGTTCTCTCTTCTCATAGGTTGAGTTCCCTCACAGTCTTATAAGTCTAGCAGGTGTTGGGCCTCTTGGGTAGACAGGGTCTGTGTGCTCTCCTTAGTTGGGATCTAGAGTCAGCTTCCCTATGTCAGTCACTAGGGAAGATAAGAGCGAGTCTGAGCCGTAGTAAATTTCTTCTATCTTTTCTATGCTCAATAGCCACCCAGTTTGCAGTTTTCTCGACTTCTTCTCCTCATTCTGTTTTTCTGGTTGTTATTGAGTTCATTTGAGTTTTCTTTATGCCTAATCTTGATAATAACTCAACTTTAACCAGATTTGAGCTTAAAATTGATTCATTTGTTGAGGGGGAGTTTGGGAATCTGTTCATGTATTTCATTTAGACTGCATTTTCTGTTTTATGAGCTTTGTCTATTATGCAATTGACTTAATCTTCATGAAATACATCATGCTATATCTTTTGAAGAAAATCACTAGCTTAGATATGTCCAAGTTCATTTATCAAGCTAAGGTTAATTAAAATCTGAAAAACTTGAAAGCTTTAAATGAAAACTTGATGAAACATGTTGTTTTTACTTACTAAGTTTCTTCTTTAGGGGTTTTTACCATAAATTGTGAAATTTTGGATTTCTCTAGAGTCCCTATAGCAACTTGGGTGAAATTTGCTTGATCCATATTTGAGACCTTCAAAATTGCTCATATGTGCTAAATTGAAAAATAAAATATTTAACTCTTTTGTGCAAAATTGATCTCAACACTTTATATTCACGAGACTGCTTCCCATTGCATTTGGGATGAACTCGGAATATATTGTGTATGACCAAGATCAATCTCTTAAGAGTTACTCTTGAGATGATCGAAAATGGCTTGAGTCAATAAAAATTTACGCATTTATATTCATGTTTCATTTCCTTTACGCACTTAATTTACGCATTTAAATTATGCAAGTTAAATTTAGCATTTACTTTCTTGCAATTTACATATACGCAATTTGGATTTGCCTCCTCTCCTTCTACATGCTTACGAATCTTTGTTGAGGTTGATGTTTGATGAATGATTCTACTTCTGAATTCTTGTTCTCAATCATCTAAGAAATCCATACGTTCTTCTTGCAAGAAGTTGTTCTTTGCGTTCTTGCATATGTGATTTTATAGAGTGTGTTTCCTTGAACTTCTTTGTGTTCTCTTGCTTGCTGGGACGTGTGGAAAGTCATTCAAGATCACTTTGATCATCAAAACCCCACGAGCAAACCTTGATCGAAGTTCTTTCGATTTTTGTTGAAACTTGGTATGTTCTTCATTCTCGGGCATAAAGGTCGAAACTTTGACATCAATCCTTGTGATTGAAGGTTGGAATAAGTTTCTGATATCCCAAGGACCTTATCTACCAAGTTTGGTTGAGTTTGGATCAACGGCTCAAAAGATACATCAATTCTCCCATTTGATCCTCGTTAAAATCATTGCTCATTTGCCCGATTTTATCAGAGCTCTGATAACCGATAGTTCCAGCCCAGTGCAGAGTACTTAGGGGTAAAACGGATCGGATACGGACGGATAATAGCTCTACCATATTTGTTTTCATATTTTTCTCGGATGCGGATACGGATACGGATAGTCCTGGATCTGAATACGAATACGATAATATCGAATACTGAGATCTGAATCGAATCTGAATCGAATCGGATACGGTTTGAATATTTTATCGAACATGATAACCCCTTAGATTGTATACAAAAGTCAACGAAAACACATAACTAGTTGATTTGATAAAAATGTTATTGAAAATTGAACAAATATAAGCATTTTCATTCACTTAGACAATAAGTAGATACCATGTCGCAAATAAAATTATATAAGATTTAGTTTATCACACACATACAATTAGTTCATTATACACGAGATCATAACAAAAATGAAGGTAATCTTTACTCAAAGATACAAATGGAGGCAAACACATAACACACTAAAAGTTTGATAATACTTAAATATCACGTCTCTAGAAAAAGTATATAACACTTATATGTAATGATCCAAGATTTATATTCTTTGTTGAATTATGTTAAAATAATAAATTATGTATTTATGAGTTTTTATGATTTTTAGCTACTTATTTAAATATTTTCCTATTAAGAATAGGAATATTTGAATTTTGAGAAAACTTAAAATCTGACAAAATCTTGAAAATAATTTTTAAAATGTTAGATTATTTCTGGAATTTTCTCAAAAAAATCGTAATTTTTGGAGTTGGTTTGCTAATTTTAATAATTGAAACTTACTTTATGGATTAATTAAATTAGAAAACAATTCTGATATTAAAAAACATTTTTGGGCCAGAAGATTAGTTTTGGCCTAGCCCATATGTATATCCGGATATCCGATCCATCAATATCCGGATTATCCGAATCCGTATCCGTATCCGACGGATAGTGAGCTACGAATCCGTGATTCGTAATCCGACAAAAAAATCCGTATCCGTATCCGATCCGATACTATCCGACAAATATCCGATCCGACAGAATCCGTATCCGAAAATATCCGGATCGGTCGGAAACTATCCGACCCGTTTTCATCCCTAGTAGTACTGGCCTCAGGCTGATTTTTTTGTGAAAATTGACCCTTTCGTTTCTATTTGATATCTAAGGGTTTTGGCTTGGATTCTTTGGGTGAAAATCTGCATTTGTGATCTTCCTTAGAGAACGTATTTTAATTTGGGATCATTCACCCCCTCTCTGATTGCCATCTCGGTCTTTTAGTTTACATGGCTCAACCGAAAGGTTTTGTCGTGGAAGGCAAGGAACATATGGGATGTCGACTTAAGAAATCCATCTATGGACTAAAACAAGCGTCTAGACAATGAGATCATAAGAAACTTTGGTTTCAATGAAAATGAAGTGGACAATTGCATATACATTAAGACTAAGGGGAGCAAATTTACTATTTTAGTGCTTTATGTGGATGATATCTTATTGGCTAGAAGTGATAAGGATATGTTGTATGAGACCAAGAGATTTCTTTGTGCTAACTTTGACATGAAGGATCTTGGTGATGCCTCTTATGTTTTGGGCATTGAGATTCACCGAGATAGGTCCAAAGGGGTATTAGGATTATCCCAAAAGACATACATTGACAGAGTGCTTGAGAGATTTAATATGCATAACTGCTCTGCCACGCCTGCTCCTATTGTTAAGGACGATAAGTTTGGAACATTCCAATGTCCAAGGAATCAATTAGAATTTGATTAGATGAAGGGGATTCTTTACGCTTCAGCTGTCGGAAGCATTATGTATGCTCAAGTTTGTACTCGCCCTGATTTAGCATTCGTAACCGGGATGCTTGGCAGATATCAATCAAATCTAGGGTTGGACCACTGGAAAGTTGTTAAGAAAGTCCTGCGTTATATGCAAGGCACTAAGCATTACATGCTCACATATAAGAAGTCTGATACCCTTGAAGTTGTAGGTTATGCAGACGCTGACTTTGCGAGTTGTGTTGATACTAAGAAATCTACATCAGGTTATATCTTCACACTTGCGGGAGGAGCCATTTCGTGGAAAAGCTCCAAACAATCCCTAACTGCATCATCAACAATGCAGGCTGAGTTTGTGGCATTTTATGAGGCTACCGGGCAGGCTGTATAGCTTAAGAACTTTATTTCGGGATTAAGAGCGGTAGACAGCATATCTAAACCACTACTTATATACTATGATAATTTGGCTGCAGTTTTCTATTCAAGTAACAACAAGTCAAGTGGTGCTGTCAAACACATTGATATTAAGTATCATGTTGTGAAAGATAGAATACAGGATCAGACTATTGATGTCAAGCATATAAGTACTAAGTCTATGCTTGCGGATCCACTTACTAAAGACTTACCACCTAGTCTTTTTCGAGAGCATATTGCGCATGGGTTTATTGGAAAGCCTCTGATTCTGGAAATGAGGACCATAAGAATGAAATCAACTCCTGTTAAGAATAAGTAATTATCCTATCAAGACAGAATGATGCATTATAGATACTGGGGTTTCAGCGATGTTTAAATTAATCGCTGTAATACTTTATCTTGGTGTACTGTTCTGTTAAGTATGGACTTATGAAACTAACCTTCGATCAAGTGGGAGAATGTTAGTTATGATCTTCGGTTAAAATGGAAAGACCGAAAATTTGGGGATTATTTCCACAAATCATGTGCTCTGATCAGGAGCTTACCAAAATTAGTTGGTCCGATCCCGTTGGCCAGCGCTACAAATAATGAGGGAGAAGCCGGCACTCGAATAAATGCAAGTGAGTAAATCACAAGTCAGCTTACTCCCGAAAATCACCCATCTGATCTGGGTTCACAAGCGCGAGGCTAACGAAGACTGCACCATCACCGAAAAGATCTCGGTGCCCGATTTTTTCATCGCGCATTCGTGCTTCTACCCCAACCGAATCAACCACACCGATAAAGAACTTATGGCCTCATCTTCATTCGTGCCGGGTCAGTTCATCTAACGATTATTTCCGCATTATTGTTTTGTGTGATCATGATTTAGACTAGCTTATGATGTTCATGTTTAGTTCATCCTAAGTTTCTAACAGATCTTTCACACAAGCCAGCACCTTTTCTTCTATCAAAATTGAATCGATTCACTTTAGCAAGATGCCACTAAAAGAGAACAAGGTGCAGACCAAAGGAACGCATTAGTTTAGACCCATAGTTAGTATCAAGATTCTACACTAATCCTCTCAATAAAGCAGCAAATTTGATAGGTCGGAGCTAGAAATTAAAGACTATCCATCAAATGTCAAATAATATTGGTGGCGAAGCTGGTCGTCGAGGCCAGCGCGATCGGCTTATTCTGCCGGTTACCAGTGAAGTACCTGAGCAGGAAGCAGATCAAGAAGCCGACGCAGGTGATCTCGATGGAGTACGCGCGGAGCACCTCTGTCGGTCGGCCTGGCGGTGCTGGTGTCAGGCCTGTGAGTTGGAGAAGAAGCACAGTAGAGTCGGCAAGCTTTGTACCGTTTCGACGAATTCAGTTAAGTGACTATCAACGGTTGAGAATACACTGAGTAGAAGACATCAGCATCCGACGACCAGAGTTCAAGCGGAAACTGCAGTAAAAACACCCTGTCTACGTCAAGTTTTGTCGTTAACTTAGATTAACCGGACACTTTTCTCTGTTATTTACTATCCTTATACTTTCACCAGAAGAACGTTGTAAAACTGGGATGTTATAAACCTATGGCTGGAGGAAATGAGAAGCAGAATGTCCCAAGTATATTCCTTAGTTTTAGTAAAGTAGATTAGTTTGTTACGTTTTCTAGTCTTCCCAAGTTTCCTTTCGAATTTGTTCAGGATTTCCATTTTGGATCCTGACAGCTGGCGCCGTATCGGCTGCGGCCTCAACGGAGGGATCTGAAGGAGTGGCCTCGATCGGCGTGGAGGATTCGTCAGGGGTTGCCTCTGTAACATGTATACCCTCGCACTCATCCGTGTCTTAGAGATTGGGTGGGGTTCAGAGGCGTGGGC
Source organism: Otatea glauca (assembly GCA_036346275.1). NCBI lineage: Eukaryota > Viridiplantae > Streptophyta > Magnoliopsida > Poales > Poaceae > Otatea > Otatea glauca. The sequence continues at coordinate 75,726,364 of CM070711.1, forward strand.
GCGGGGTCGGGTTGGGGTTAGGGTTTGGAGCAGAGGTGGTGGGGACGGGAGGGGAAGGGCTGGAAGTGGAGAGGGAGATGGGCGGAGGGGGCGGGAGGTGGAGGTCGAGGCCCTCCTTGTCATCGTCAGTGGAGGCGAGGTCGTCCACGAGGGAGTGGAGGTCATCGGAGTCGAAGCCGTCAAAGTGGGCGGCGAGGGAGAGGGAGAGCCTGGAGAGAGAGAAAGGAAGGGGCGGGCCAGCGGAGTGGAGTTCCAGCGGGGCACGATGCGTGCGGGGGGAGGCAGGGGCAACGTGGGTGGCACTAGAGGTGCCCAAATGGGCAGCCCGGCATAACCAGACCCGATTAAAAAACGACAAGACCTGTTTCGGCCCAACTAATAAACGGGCCATGCTGTGCCGGCTCGCAGGGCTAACGGGCCATGCCGTGCCGGCACGGGTCTGACAGGCCGTAACGGGCTGACACGGCCTGTTAGTGCCAAAAGAATTTAAAAAATCCAAAAAAAATTAGAAAAATAGAAAAAGTATGAAAAAATGCATAAAAATATGAAAACAAATTAAAAAAAATGCAAAAAAAATATGAATTTTTTTTCAAAAAAATGCAGAAAAAATATGAAAAAATCCTAATCGTGCCAGCTCGCTGTGCCGACCCAAGCATGGTATGTAGGAGTAGGCCGTGCTCGGGCGGGGCCAATAGTGTTGTGCCTCGGACCGGCCCGTTTGGACATCTATAGGTGGTGCAGATGGGGATAGGGTTGTAAAAAAAAGCTTGAGGCTTGCGAGAGGCTCGGTTCGAGCTGGACTCGAGCTCCGAACGAGCTAAACTCGAGCTCGCGAGCTTAACCGAGCCGAGTTTGAATAGCTCGCGAGCTTACTCGAGCCTGGACCGAGTTTCCTTAAACCGAGCTTGTTACCGAGCTTACTCGAGCCGAGCCTACCCGAGCTTGTTACCGAGCCTACCGAGCTTATCAGAATTACCGAGCTTACTCGAGCTTACCGAACTTACTCGAGCTTATCAAGCTTACCGAGCTTACTCGAGCCGCTCGAGCCTAGAGGGCTAGGCTCGCTCGAGCTCGGCTCGTTTACTGTCCTAGATGGGAAGAAAGGGCACGTGGAGAAGGCGGAGGAAACGGAAGAAGCGAGAAGAAAGCGAGGTAGAAAAAGGATATTGGCGGGCCTTCCCATGCGAGCACTCGACAGAGCGCGGGCCAGACTGAGGACCCAAACGCAGAACCAAAATTTACCGAGGGGCTAATTGCACGTTTGTTGACGTGGAGGGGCTCTATGAGCAGGAACCTCATGAAATGTAATAAAGGTAGTAGTATAAAAGAATTACAGTACTACCTCTCTCAAAAGAAAAATGAAAAAAAAATTGGTAGCGTCACGTGTTAAATCATGAAATTTTTAATGAGTGATCCATCCAGCATGCGAATTGACCGGTGGAATTTGAAGCGTTCTGTAATCGGAAAGCCAGACAAATGGATGCGTATCAGAGTAAAGATCACCGGATGACGACAAGTGGACGCACTAGAAAACACTACTTCATGGTGTATTCACATCCCATTTGTTCGACTTGACTTCACCTCTCTTGTCTCGATGATCGGTACCTGGCAATCGGCCAATGTGCACGGTGAGGCTGAGCCACTCCGGCGTGCATGCCTCATCTGCCATGCAAATGCAATTGGCTATTGGCCACGGCCGGCAATTTGCAAAGTCTCCGAGATAGATATATAGCATCCTTATCCTTCTTTTCTGTTTAAAACTTTAAATATTCAAGGCCTTGAAAATTTGCGTACTTTTTGCCGCGCGCTATTAAAATGGCCGACAAAACATCTAGTCAAAAGCAACACATGCAAAAGCAAAACGGCGAATTCTTCTCTTCATTTCCACGCGATGCAACTTACACTGCTCAAATTAATTCTCAACTTTGATAAAAAGAAAACTCTCAACTTGTCGTTCTAGAATCCTTCTACACTGACGTAACTTTCATGGCAGTTTATCCTAGGAATGTTGTATCGCCAACATAACATATATAGAAAAAATTAATTATATGCCATGGAATAACTCCCTTCAATGGATATATCATCAAGCTGACTCTTAACAATGTGCCATCAAGTTTTAATTTTTCCAATTTTTCTTAACAATATGTTATCTTTGTCAGCTAGCACGTCAATAGCTCCAACTCTGCCAGTGGAACCTACATGTAAGAGCTTTATTTACTCTCTTCTCGTTCTTTCATCTCTCCCTTCCCGAATGCTCTCTTACACAAACACACCCCTTCGTAGGGCTGTAAATGAGCTGAGCTCGAGCATGGATTGGCTCGAGTTAGGGTCCGAGTCTCGACCCAGGCTCGAGTTTGGCTCGGTTTAAGCTCAAGTAAGCTCAAGCTCGGCTCGAGTAAGCTTGATAAGCTCGAGTAAACTCGATAATTCTGGTAAGCTTGGTAGGCTCGGTAACAAGCTCGAGAAAAATCGGTTTAAAGAAGCTCGGTTTATATTTAAGTAGGCTCACGAGCTATTCGAACTCGACTCGGTTAAACTCGTGAGCTCGAGCTCGAATTCAACTTGTTTGGAGCTTGAACCGAGCTTAAACCGAGCCTCTCGCGAATCGAGCTCACGACCCTCGAGCTTTTTTTACCGCTCTGCCCTCCGTCACCCTCCAACTGACAGCGGCGGCACACTAGGACGCCTCTCTGTAGATCCACCCCCAAATCGCCCAAACACTGCGGCGCACACCCCACCCCCAACCCTCCATCTCTCTTCATCCTCCCACTGTGGATCCGCCCCAAATCGCGCAAACACTGCAGCACTGCGTCAAAGCTATCCCGGCGGAGCGGGCACTGGATCAGTCCTCGGGGGCGGGTTGCGCGGTGCCATCGCCACGTGTACCGACGTGTGTAGGCTGGGGATGGCCATGAGCATCGCGTTCCAATCTGCTGCATATTATTTTTCTTTTGCTTGGATCAGGGAATGGGATGAACATATCAATTTTGTTTTATTCTTATCGATCTCTCTTGCGATGGTATGCTGTGAAGAAAAATTGAAACTCTAGCATATCGTAAAGAAAGAGTTGCTCGATGACTAGTCAATTTTCTCACGTATGTATATAGCTTAGACAACTTCCACTGGCATGGTAATCTTCCATTATGCCAAACTGATGGTTCTTGTCCAATAGTGACACCAAGTCTTCATGGAAAGCAGGGTTCGAATCATGTTGTCTACTTTTATATGCACACATAAGTATGTCTTAATAGAAACTCTACGAAATTATAGATTTTTCTGTTGCCTCCGTATACTTCCTCTAGTTTATAAAAACTTATCAGTTTAAGATACATACAGTTAAACTTTTTAAATTTCAACGATCGATATCTTTTAAAATATTTAAATTAGATGTATGAAAATCATATGCTTAGATTCATCTCGAAACGTACTTTTGTAGTATTTTAATTTTATTAATTTTTTAAAATATATTACAATAGAAATTAGTGGTTAAAGTTGAATTTTGAGAACAATATCAATATCCAAATCGACGACTATTTATTACCGGTGGAATAGCACGACACTCGTTTGTGTGGTGTAGGTGTGTACCTTATAATAAGAAAAAAAGCTAAAAGCATTGAGAAAAAAACTATCGCTCTAGGAGACATTGACATGCCAATGTGACGTGACATTAGTTTTAGTAGCTTCTGTCTACATCCAATAGACGACAAAAAAGACTTGTGGAAGGAAAAATGAGCCACTTGCATCACTTGCGCATGTCTTTTTTATATATATATATATATATATAGATCGAGCCACTTATACAAGTTAGTGTGTAGTTGTGTGCATCATAGATAGACAAATTGTCCCAAGTCTAATCCCATAAAATGATAAAATCACGTAGGAAATATGATCAAGATTTCAGCAAAAAGCTAACCGAAATTTTAAAAAGAAATTTGAAATCCAATAATTTTGAGACCCGCAAAACTGAAATTTCGCGACCAAAATTTTGGCAAATTCACTGAAATTTCGGTCCTTTCCAACCACCTATAAAATGGTCTCCGATGCTAGAAAAAAATAAAAGAAAATAAAAGAAAAATCACCTAAGCATTTATCTACATTTATCTGTTTGAATGCAAAATAGTATTTGCACATAAAAAACCAAAAACATCGTCTAAATCATATTTTACTATCCATATACATAGATTTTACTATCAGATAAGAGGGTTCAACAGGCTGTGCGGTAGTAAAATACAAATAGTAAAATTTTATTATACATTCTTGCCCAGCAATGCAGTTCGTCGGTGTTGTGATGCGATTTTTTTTTCTAGTTCTATAGATGCTTGTGGCAAGTTGTGATGGATCCACTGCACTACCTGATACTTCTGTTTGAAGTTTTGTTCTACTCTACCCTTCTGAGTTTTGTTATGTGCTAGCAATGTACTGCTGTGCTATGATGCTCCTAGACATACATGAACTCACACATTCTCACCTATGTTACCTTCTTCTTTGACATTCTCTTAATTTGTATATGTATTTGTTTTTTACAAAATTTTCACATGCATTCCTCATAAAATGCATTACAATTCTCTACAAAATTCTTGGTTCGAAATTCAGTAAAAAAAACACATGAAAATTGATCCAAAAGGCTAAAATCTCGACGAAATTGACTGAAACTTCGCCAAAATCTACCGAAAATACTGTAGCAATTTGAAAAATTTCATTTTTGTATCCCTCCGAGATTTGAAATATTGGCCCCAGTCGAGCTTTTCGAAATCTTGATGAGATTTTAAACCTTGAATATGATACGTTGCAAGATACTTAGCTGGGAGGCCAAGGAATGGTATATATTGCTGTGCAAGGAAACCGGGTCTGATTTTTCTTCCAACCAGTAGTGCTCTCTCTAAAATGCATGCGGCGCAAGTGGGCTCCCAGGGCCAGGGTTCCCACTTCCCAGATTGATAGACTTGAAGGTATGGGATTGGTAGTAATACTACCTTTATTAAAGCCTGAAAACTTGCTTGCCTCTCATTGCTTTGAGCCGATTAAAAAAATTACACTACTACCTTTATTAAAGCCTAAAGACTTCCTTGCCTCTCATTGCTTTGAGCCGTTGGAGAGCCGGCTCGAGCCGAGCCGGCGAAAAAAAATTACGTTTAGATCCTTTTTCGGAAAAAAAAATTACGGTTAGATCATTTTTTCGAAAAAAGAATATATATTACGTCCATACCCTTTTAGCGTTTTTAAGAGTAGCGTTCGGGTCCTTTTTGGAAAACTCGAAATTACGTTTGGGTCCTTTTTTGTAAAAAAAATCCGTTCGGGTTCTTTTTTTTTTTTTGCGAAAAAATGCATTGCATTTAGGCCCTTTTTGCATTTTTCTAGCATTACGTTTAAACCCTTTTGCGGAAAACATAAAATTCTTTTTAGATCCTTTTCACGCGTTTTCTAGATTTACTCGTCAATCGAGCGTTTTCTCGATTTTCTCGCGTGGAGAGCGGCGCCTGCGGCGTGGCACGCCGTGTACAAGTTTCTAGTATGTGTAAATGTGGAGGAAGTGAAGTGATCACATTTCTAGTTTTATTATCTTTTTTCTTCTCAATCTAATTATTTTCTAAATAAAATTGTAAATCTAATCCTCTTCTTCACCGTGGAAGGCACGACAAGCCCAGAGATCACGGTAGCCGGCGAGAAGCGTGGGAATGACGGCCTGCCCGGATGATCAGAGCGGGGGAGCGACGGCCTGCCGTGGACGACAAGCGTGGGAGACGGTTGGCAAGCGCAGGAGGCAGCCTCCCGCGGTTGGGGAGCGTGGGAGGCACATTTCGCAGTAGGAAAGGGGTTAGATTTATAATACCATTTGAGATAAAGCTAGATTTTAAAAAATAAGTTAATAAGGGCTAAAAAATAATCACTTCTGCCCCAGTTGTTTATACGTTTTCCATCGGCGTCGCTCTTCCGGTGTTTCCACGTGTCAGTCACAGTTCAGCAAGACGTACTGCGTGCGCATCAGCGAGACCATGGCAAACTACAGCAGCAAGCGTAACGTTAGAAGGTCAAGAGTAAAGACAAAGAGACAATTGATTTTGCTACATGCTGTTATTTTGCTTCAGACTGTAGCAAATTCTCATTGTTACGGTCATCACGTACATACTTATTTAATTAGTTTGCGTATAATTTGCAGTTAGAAGTTACATATATAAGTGCAAAGCTGACAAGCAATATGCAAAGTTCAAGCAGTATATGTAGTAGGGGTTTGTAACTGAGTCATGCTTCTATGCGTCACCCAATTAATGTAAATTGTGCAAATTTTAAAGTAAATAAAAAAGTAATATTTATATATCTCTTCATTCATGTAATATTTGTAATTTTTAAAAAGTGATGCATATAAGCACATCTCTTCGTAATTTCGGGAAACGAAGTCAGAGGTTCTAATTAATTGTTATTTTTTCAAGCAGTTTAGTACTCCCTTCGTTCACTTTTATAAGATTTATTTTTTTAATAGTCTTGTTCACAAATATAAAGCTTGCATGTAGATTTAATGAAGTCTTTCCTTCTATACCCTATTTATTTTCTTACAACCATACTAGTATAGTGCCTGTGCTAACGCTACGACGGTAGTACCCCGTTTATCAATTAAATGAGAAGATAAGTATGAATACAACACTTAATAATAAAAAGAGAAATTTAGAATTTGAAATGAATTTAAAAAGAAAAACGGAACTAAATGGAGGTCGAATGGGCGAAAACGGGCTCCCAAAAGATTTTAAATCAAGAAAGAGAAAGAAAAAGAATTTTCGATTTTAGGTTATTTTTGCAGCTTCCACAGAGAGCACAGCGTGCTCTCTGGCTTGGCCAAGCAAGGGGAGGAAGGCAGGGGTGGCGGCCGGTCATGATGGGTCGGCTTTGGTGCGGCGAGATCGTTGGCATCGGCGCCTGCGGGGGAGGAGTCACGGTTGCGGTGAATTTCGCCGGGAAAGATGACGGTGATGGCTTGGATTACCTCCAAAATCCGGCGATCTTTACAAGAGGGAGCACTTGGGGATTTACGCAATGCGATGGGGTGGAGGAGAGCTCATGGCTTTATAGCCCCGAAACAAGCATATTTATGGAAACCATAATTTGGGATCAAATCAGATTGGGAGAAAATTTTGCCAATAGAGCACGAAATTTGGATATTTAACACTATAGATGGAAAGAGGAGATTTGGTGCGGGATTGATGGAGCTTTGGAGCTTCTTTCTTGCTTTAATGGAGGGAGGGAAGAGAAGAAGCTTCTTTGTCCTGGGTCTGACTAGAAGAAGCTACAGGTGAGTTGCCTTCATTTTTTTTTAAATATAGAAGGATTTTTGAAAAGATAGCACATTAGATTAAAAAATTCTAGAAAAATTCTCAAAAAAACTTTCAATTATTTTGTACTTAATAAAATTATTTAAAAAAAAAATAAATTATAAATTTGCCGAGGCACGGCGTGCATGAGGTCGCCGACCAAGAACTCTCGGCGTCGGCAAAGCCACCGATGGCGCATGTGGAGCCATTGCGGACCTGCGTTCTCTCGTCTGCTGTTGCCCATCTCCGGTTTCCTTTTTCCAGCACGTAATGTATGGTCCTTTCCTTTTCTAGGATGTTTGTTTCCTTTTCCTTGATTTCAAGACGTTTGTTTCCTTTTCCTTGTTGATGCTGGAGGTGAGGGAAGGTCTGTTGTGGGCCACACGGATGATTTTGGAAAAATATGGAAAAATAAACTGCGCTCGCCGACCGCTGGATCCGCAAGGAAAAAAAGATAAAAATTAAACAGTGCTCGCCGGCCGCTGGTTCCGCGAGAAAAAATTGAAAAAAATTAAGTAGCACTCACAAACGTTGGTTCCTTAGATAAAAAATAAAAATAAAAACAAAAACTCAACGCTCTCAGTGCGCTGAAATTAGGCTCTATGGGGTTAGATCCGTAAAATAGTCTCGAGAAGGGTCATATTCGGAAAAAAAATACGATCACAATACCAGGACAATAAAAAATTCAAATCTTGTTTCCTTGCATGTGGATCCTCCCTGTTTATTTTCTTGTTTGATTCACCCTCCTTCCAAATATGTAGTACGTACAATTTTGGTCAGTAAAAAATTCAAGTCTGGTTTCCTTGCATGCGGATCCTCCTTATTTATTTCCTTGTTTGATTCTCTCTCCTTCCAAATATGTAGGTGGGGGAGGTCTGTTGTGGGCCACAGGGATGATTAGACACACTAAATAATGGCTATCGAATGTGGGTGAGTAAAACTGAGGAAAGATCTGAGACGTTCATTTTGATGAATGCAAGTTTCTGGGGACGTTTTGCTGGGTGCACGAACATTAGGCCATCTCTAATGAGGTGCATTATTTAGGGTGGATGTAAAAAAATTGCTTAGGTGCATTATAAAGGGGTATAGATGCATTTATTCATTACCACCCGCACAAAGTATATCTTTCATTTTCTAAGACAATTAAGTGGGGACATCTAAGTCATTTTCTCTCGTAACTTTCTCAATTTCAACGTAACTTTAATCCTTATGTAAAGTTAAAATACGTCTTATAATAAGCAGAGGGAGTACCTCGTCTTTTTTAATAAATTGCAGTCCATGGATCATACTGCCAATGATGACTGTATATATCAGAAACAGAAACGAGAGAACACTATATAGGTAGAAGCAGAAGAGGTCAATAAGTAAAAGGGCCCAAAAAAACGGCGGTCCAACCGCGGCGCCAGGCCGGCCGGGCGTTCAGTTAACGCGGCACTGCCAACGCGGCCTGCTCGGCCGTGCGCGCCAGCGACTGGAGGTTGCACCGCACGATGGTGTCCGCGAACATGCGCGTCTCGTCGTTCGTGTTCCCCGGCGGTACGTCCACCACGTAGGACTCGACCGCCACCGTAACAAACGGCTCCGGCTCTGACGCCATCTCGTGCACTGTGGTCACAGAGCGGTAGTTGGCAAGGCGGTGCTCGCCGCCGACGATCCGGAAGCTGAGCACGCGCCGCTCGTCGTCCAGGATCTCGAGCCGCTCGAGGCTGCTCGTGGCGGGCAGCCCGGACACCACGCGCACCTCCCGCACCGACCCCACAGCGCGGCCGTCGCCGTCCACGAGGTGGCAGCTCTTGATGAAGTGCTTGTACTCCTGCGGCCGGTCGAAGCGCCGCACCACCGACCACACCGCGTCCGCCGGCGCCGCGATCGCCTGCACCACGGTAGAGCAGCACTGCCCCGCGACCACCGCGTGCTCGTGGTACCGCGCCACCTCGCTCGGCACCGCCGCGTGCCCCGCGCACGCCACCAAGGCCTTACCGCCGGTGCAGATCCGGCTGTGCTGCTGCGGCGACGGCCGTGTAGCTGTGTACGGCATTGTTATGAGCCTCGCGAGTGCTCTTTCAGCTCTTTCTCTCTCTGTAGAGAAGAAAGAGGAGTGGGTTAGGATTAGTAATGAGAATTCTAGGCTATAAAGATGTTATACATGTCATATGTGAGACAAGATCATCGGGTGGATGGTTGCAACTTGCAAGATAAATAGTTAGTTTTCTTTAGGAAGTTAATATACACATATACCTTCGTTGGGTAAGTTGATGCGACAGTCTAGGGTTAATTGGGAGAGCTGGCCCTGGGAATAGTTAGTTCAATTAGGGCTTGTTTGGATGTCAGGGGAGGAAATCCCAGGGAACAAAGTCCTCCTTGGGATTTTAATGGGCACATGGATTCCCTTTTATTCCCTTGGGAAAATAATCCCTCTCGGGAAATATTCCCTGCCACTATTTGGAAGACATGGGATGAAAATCCCGGGCATTAAAAACAATCTCTAAAAAATCATGAAAAAATTCAGAATATATAATAGATCCTCTGTTTTGCTACTATATTGCACAAAAGTGACTTGAGAATTGAAATCACCACTTACATGGTTAACTTAATAGTCTACCCATTGAGATCAACATTGGAAGCCACAAAATTAAAGGCATGCCTGTCTAAAAATTCATTGCTACATATTTCATTGCATTTCCCTCTATCTACATATTTCCATCCAACAATGGATGTGCAGCCAACATAGAAGATATCATAAATAGCATGCATTCCTGTGATCATCATGCGATCTTCCTTTACTCCAGCATTAACATTGACACTGCCCATAGAAGGATATTAGCGTTGCTTTATTAGGATTTAGGAAGCAAAGGGCACATTACGCATAATCAAGAGAGATAGAGAACCTAATGTACATTCTCAAGAACCTTCACCTACAGTAATACACGGCAATACTTTGTTAACAGCTTCTCTAGAGTCTAGACTCTATCCACCCATAACATCAAGAAAAAATGGTGACTAATCAAGAGGCAAAATAAACAGTGCTAAAGATATTTTTCTTGGGACCATTATGGCCTCAAGAGAACAGACCTCACATGTGCTTGTCACGAGGTTATGGCTTTGCAACAAATAGTCAATACTTAGCTTTCCATGGGTCTAGAAACTGATTATATACTAAACCTCATAATAAAAATAGAAAAGCACAAAATTATGAAGTAATAACCCCCATAAAGAAAAACGTAGAATTATGAATTAACTTCCCTACTTCTCGTTTCAAAGAAACAAGAACTCCTATAAGTTGCACTTTTACATAACTAGAAAGGAAGTAACTCCATATTACTCAAGGCCAAGTTTGGATCAAAAGTAAAACTGCAAAGCTTTTTTTGTTCACAACCTGCAAAGCTTTTTTTGTTCACAACCTAACACAATAGATAATATAAATATAATATATTAATGATATTTAGTTCCAACGAACTATTCAGTAAATTGTTTGAACAAAATTAGAGTGCCACACTAAGAATGAAGCACTACACAAGCAAAAGTAGCGTGTAGAAACAGAATTCTTTTGGGATGAGTTAGTTATGCAAGCACGAAGTCTACCTCATTGCAGTACTAGTTCATAGGAAACATCAAAAGTAATAAATCTATGTATAACTATATTATCATAAATTCAGAATTTAGAAATTTCATACAGACCACACAATGTAATGATTCATATATTACATCAAGAACAAGCTAAGTTCAGTTCTTTGCAAATAATTGTATCAGTTAGGCATGCATCTAAACATGGTCATCTCAAAAAGCAACTTCACTCTTAAGCCAAAACAATCAACACTTCGGTTTTGGTGTTGATAAAAAATTCTGATTTCATTCAGCATTTACTTTGATTTGGTCTTGATCGGTTAGGTATAGTGAAAGGTGCAATAGCTCATCATGATGAAAAGTCTGAGCATCTTTTAGGCTTGTTTCAATCTTCATTTTGGAACTAAAGATTGTACGAGCAGAAAAAATGCTAATATACAGAAAACTTTTATACTTGAGTTAAGAAAAATTGAAGGAGGTAGCTAGTTAGACCTTAGCCTCCCCATATGGAGTAATTTTTTTTGCTACATAAAATCAACATACCAACATAAATAAACCATAAATTAGCCAAAGGTGCTGCCTTTAACTACAACTTCCATTCCCCTGAATTTCTAACAAACAACAGGGGGTTCCAGAGCACAACAAAATTTGTGGATCATTCAAGAATGTTTATGATTAGAGCATCAAGATCTTAGTACATGGCCACAAGGAAATTTTGCATAGAAGCAATAATAAAACCAGCGAGATACCTAATGGAAGGGACAAATTGCAGTTAGGACTTAATCAAATTTGTGGATCAAAACTGCACATGTGCATCAATTTACACAACCAAAAGTGATATGGCAAGATATGTGGTAATACCCAAGAAATTTGGTAACCATTTGGATCAGTCTCCCCAATTTTGTTATCTTGCCTTGAGAAATTTGGTAACGGCAACACGAGTGGAGGGAATCTAGTGTTGGTTTTCTTATCCTCACCTTCACAGTCGCTTCTAACTTTTGGTTCGTGGCCCCTTCCTCTTCCGTCCTCTAGCGATCTTGTCTAACCGACGTTCCTCACAAACAACAACCACCTCCTCCTCTCCTTCATCAAAACAAGTACCTAGAGCACTAGATCTTTGCGAGAAAGGGTCAGCAAAACCCTAGAAAAAGGATGATGAGGAGTAGTGACGAATACTCATAAAACAGGGGTGCACCAACGGCCCAATTGCAACAAGCAAAGCCCAGAGCAGCAAGCGGCGGCCTCGAATCGGCCCCAGCCTAAGCAGGCCGTCCGACACGCTACCCAAATGCCTCTGAGACCATTCAGGAGACCATTCCCGACCGGTCCCGACTCCGACTCAAGCGAGGTTCCCGACCCCTTGTGAGGCCAGGATCCCCGACTCCGACTTCAGCGAGGTTCCCGAGCCCGCGGCGGGGCAGGATCCCCGACTCCGACTTCGGCGAGGTTCCCCAGGCCCCCGGCCGGGGCGGGATCCCGACTCCGACTTCAGCGGGGTTCCGACCCCGCAGCGAGGCGGGATCCCGGCTCCGACCAAACCATGATAATCCCGCCGAGGGCCGCGTCGCGCGCATCGAGTCCGTGTCAACCTAAGGCCACGTGCCCCACGAACGGTCATTGAAGTGGCGGCGAAGGGTGGTCCCCTCAAAACGCTTTGATAGCTGCTGAAGCCCGTCTCTGTCCCATCGGCCTGACCACCCACGGTGCAGGACACGCTCTCTCCGAGGCAACTCCAACGTCCACACGCGACTACGTCGGCACCCACATGGATCACGAGGCGGCTCGCCACTTCGGAGGATTACCTAACCGCTCGACCGGCTAGACCACCGACCAGCGCATAGGCTCAGAAGGCGACGGTCGGCGAGCAAGCGACCATCGGTGAGCGATTGGCGGACGGCGGGCAAGACCAAAGCCCCTAAAGTAGCTCGCTGGCGCCGCCAATTCTCGATGTAACCTGCCCGCCGTCTTGAATAAAAGGAGGCGGGAACCTCCTAACGAGGCGAGTAAGAGCTACAAGAGAGCTTTTTCCTCTTCTTCCTCTTCTTCTTTTTCTCCTTCCGAGAGCTAAGTTTAGATCATTCTAGTGTTGAGGCTCCACCTCTCGCTTGTAAAAAACTTCGCGGCGATCATCCGCACTTGATGAATACAACACCAACGCACTGGCCCCGGGTAGGGACCTTGGCCCGAACCGGTATACATCTTGGACTCGAGGTCTAACCATTGAGGCGGAACGCGGCCCCTTAGACTTACAAATTTACTTGCCGCGCTCGAAAGCGCGGCGGTTGGCGCGCCAGGTAGGGGGCTTCAGCGGCGTCTTGGCAAACATCTCCGGATTCCATTCGTCTCCTTGATGGCATTCTTCTCCAACAGCGGCATGGTGTGTTGGGAGCCGATCGCCGGCTCCCTCGGCTTCACCGTCACCTCGGAGGGAGAGCTCACGCTCATCCGCTGCCGCCCGAAGGACAAGCGCTATGGGAGCACGGACACCATCTCCGCAGCGGCCGCCCCACTCCGCTTGGGCGCCCCGCGGTCCCAAAGCCGGAACACGAGGAGCGCTATACCTCCTTTGGCGAAAGCCCCTCCGGAACTGCGAGAGATCCGTCACCTCCCTTTGCTCACGACTTGTAGCTATGGTCGGCTACATGCCAACCTCCGTCCACGAGTTCTTTGGAAGACTCTTCCGACCACGGCTCGGCTTCCGACACGGAGTATCCCGCGCGAGCGGCACTCGCGAAGTGCTGCGCGTGGCATACCGGCCGATCGCCGTAGCCACCGCGACTCTGACGGTCCCGTCCCGCGACCGAGGCACTGAGAGGGGAATACCGGTGGCGAAGGCTGAGCCGAACGCCAGCTCGCTCGCATACGAGCTCCAACGGCAACGCGGAGAGTGAAGGAAGCGAAGGTCGAGCTCGGCCGGCTCGAGCCAACTGGAGCGGGGCGAGCCGAGCCAGCAGCAGTCTTTGGCGCGCACGCGCGCAGCGCGCCAAGAGCACCACAAGTTGGGGCGAATCAGCGCCCCAGTTTTTCCTCACGCAAGCCAAAATGTGGGCTGCGGCGCAATCTTGCTCGAGGCCTTCCGGAGCCCGCAAACCGGAGGCGAGCTACCTACGAGAACCTTTCGGGTGGTGGGAAGCCTTGGCCGTCGCGGACATCTGAGCCTCCGGCTCCTACCACCGGGCGCTACTTCCGGCCACGGGCCCGTCTGCCCATGGAAGCCATTGCGTCGCGGCCAAGACCGCGCCCACCATGAACCACCCGAGCCTCACGCACCCGGTGCGCGCGCCTCGGTAATGCCTCGACATCGCGCCACCCTCGGCGCGAAGAAAGATGGCGGAGGGCGCCGCCAGCTCACGTGTTGCGGATGGTGGCGCCCTTCGCCCGAGAGCCGATGGTCGGACCACGGGCTTTTGCCAAGATGCGCGGTAGTTCCCCGCCCGGTCCGGCGCCTACCAACATTGCCAAGTACAGGGGCCACCTACCCAGTGTCGGCTCGAAGATGCGGCTCGCGTCTGGCCGGGGAGCGACGGATGATCTCTTCATCATCCGGTACCTCCCCATCTACCTCGCGGACTCGGCTCGAGCACTGGCTCAGTACTGCCTCAAAGCTGCCGAGGGGCTGGGGCGACTTGAAGAATCTCTTCGTCGGTAACTTCGGGGCACTTATAAGCGCCACAGTAACTCCTGGGACACGAAGGCTGCAAGCGGCGGCCGGGAGACTCTCGGGACTACATCGGAGGTTTTCCCCGGTCTGAAGCTCCCGACATCTCCGGCGCCGATGTCGTGGGAGCCTTCATCTGGCACCTCTGCAAGGCCTTGGTGCTGGTGGGTGCCTCAAGCCCGGGACCACCAAGGAGCTCCTCGACATCGCCACCAACCACGCCTCGTGAGGCCGTGGGGGCTATTTTCGAAGGAGGAAAGGCCCACAGAGGCGGCATCAAACGGGTCTCCTTGGGCCGCCGACAAGCAGGCGGCGCGGGAAGCAGATCCGTGAGACCCAAGTGGTCGCCACGGTCGACCGCTCGCCAAGCGGCGCGCCGCCGGCCGTCGCGCCCGACTTCGCCGAAATTGATGGGCGGCCCATGCGAACCATGGGTTCTCCGTCAAGCACAAATGTCAGACTGCGAAGTCTGGCGCTATCTTTCTAGCGTCCCCACCACGCCGCGAAGCAAAGGAAAAAAAGCGCCGCGGCCCGCTGCACGGCGGAGAAGAAAGCGACGAGCGAGTTCCCGAGCCCGACGGCTGCCTCATGATCTTCGGAGGACCGGCTCTCGCCGACAAGCGTCGGCTCAAGCTTCGCTTCTGCGAGGTCCACACCGTCGCGCGGGCGTCCCCAATATCTTCGGTGGTGAGTTCGATCACCTTTGATCGAACCGATCACCCGATCGCGTCCACGGTAGGGAGGTACCGGTGTGGTCGGCCCGTCGTCGAACAAGCGCCTCACGAAGGTCTTGATGGGCGATCGGGCAGCGGCCTTAACATCCTCTCGTTGAGGCGTTCGGCGCTATAGGGTCCCGCGCTCAAGCCTCGGCCAAGCAAGGCACCTTTCCATGGCGTCATCCGGGCGACAAGCCCATCCGCTCGGCGGTCGACTGCCGTCACCTCGAGGCCGAAACTTCCGCCGAGACCCTCACCGCCGGTCGTGGATTTCCGGCGCCTACCACGCCATCATCTGGGAGGCCATGCTCGCCAAGTTCATGGCGATCCCGGCTCGCCTACCTCAAGTGAAGATGCCGGACGCATGGAGTCATTACGCGGCATCGTCTTTCGGCTTGCCTTCAGCTGCGGCGGCGTGCATGAGCTCGCCTCAGCGATGCGTTGCCTCTGCGGAACTCAACAAGCTCGGGAGGAAGCCGCCGAGTCCGTCCCTAAATCCAGCAAATCGGGCGGGATCCTTCAAATCCATGAGGACACGAAGGAGGTCACGGTCGATCCACGTGATCCGACCAAGACCGTCTTGGTCGAACCACGCTCCCGCCAAATAGGAAAGCGGCTCGTCGACTTCCTCGCACTAACAAAGATGTCTTCGCATGGAGGTCCTCCGACATGCGGGCGTCAAAGGAGGTCGCCGAGCACTCCTTGAGCGTCGAGACCGGGCTCAAAGCGGTCGCCCGCGCGCCGCAGCCGGCGAGGAAAGCGCGGGGTTATAGGAGAGATCGCCAAACTCTTGGCGGCGGGGTTTGTAAAGAGTGCGCCACCTGAGTGGCTAGCCAACCACATGCTTGTAAAAAAGAAGAGCGGGCAATAGAGAATGTGTGTTGACTATCGAGTCTCAACAAAGCATGTCCCAGGACCCATTCCTTACCTCGCATCGACCAAGTCATCGACTCCACATTGGTGCGAGTCTCTTTCCTTCGGATGCCTACTCGGGCTACCACCGATTGCGCTAAAGGAGTCCGACCATTTCGCGACTTCCTTCATCACTCCGTTCGGCTCGTTACGCTATGTCACAATGCCCTTCGGCTGAAAAGCGGGCGCTACATACCAGCGATGTATGCAAGCGTGCTTCAATGACGGATCGGCCATAGCGTTGGGCGTATGTCGGCGATATTGTCGTAAAGACCGGGAAGGCGGCGACCTTATCGCCGACCTAGAAGACTTTCGCGAACCTTCGGCGGTTTCGCATAAAGCTCAACCTGAGAAGTCGTCTTGGGGTCCCCAAAGGAAAGCTCTTAGGCTTCATCGTCTCGGCGAGGCATCGAGGCCAATCGGGAGAAGATCTCGGCGATCGCAAGGATGGGCCCGTCGGCAACCTCAAAGGGGTCAGGTGGCCGGGTGCTGGCGGCTTTGAGCGTTCGTGTCTCGCCTCGTGACGCGAATGCGCTCTGGTGCTCAAGAAATCCGACCGCTTGAGTTGGACACACGAGGCTCGGGAGGCCCTCACCCGCAGAAGGCCTTCTGTCCTCGCCTCGATCTGGTCGCCCGGCACCGGTGAACCATTGCTTCTCTACATATTGCCACTACCCAAGTCGTCGGTAGCGGCCCTCGTGGTGGAAGCGGCGGAAGAAGGCCGTGAGCTCAAGGTACAGCGGCGGTCTACTTCATCGATGAGTACTTTAGGAGTCAAGACTCGGTACCCGCAGTGCGAAGTTACTCACGCGGTGCTCATCGCAAAGAGGAAACTTCGTTCACTACTTGATCGAGACGCCATCAACGTGGTGACCACGTCCCCAATAGGCGAGATCATCCACAATCGCGATGCCTCGGGAAGGATAGCCAAATGGGCGCTCGAGCTTAGCGGCCATGGCATAATATCGTCCTCGGGCGGCGATCAAATCGCGAGCTCTGGCCGACCGTCGCCGCCGAGTGGACCAAGCCGAGCACCACCGGTGGTGAAGACCCGTCTTGGACAATGTACTTGGCGGGTCTTACACCAAGAATGGCGCGCGCGCGGAGTCGTCATCATCTCCCGCTCGGGAACGAGCTGTCGCCATTAGGTTGCTCTTGACGCGACCAACAACATTGCCAGTCACGAGGCTCGTCGATGGTCTCGGATCATTGCCGACCTCGGTGCCCGCCGGCTCGTCCACGGGGACTCCAAGCTTGTCGTCGACCAAGTCATGAAGGCTGCGGGCCCGAGCGCCGCATGGCAGCGTCTTGTCGAGAAATGCGCCGGCTCGAGGAAGCGTTCAAGGTTTCGAGCTTCACCATAGCTCTGGCGCTTACAATGGCGAGGCCGATCACAGCCAATCTTGCCTCCAGTGACTGTCCCGCCCGGGATCTTCGTCTCGACCTCCTCGGCCCTTGTCGGTGGACTCGGCGGTGGCGGCCACCGACCAATCGGCCACGGTCGCCCCGGCCGAAGCCAGCGGTCGAGCGTAGACTTGGCGGATCGCGCGCGGTGTGCTAGCACTTGAGTCCGTGGAGGAGGCCTACATCGGCCGTTGTGAATGACGGTCACTTCCCCGACCGGCCAAGGCCGGCGCCTCGCCCGTGAGCAAAATCCTTAAATCTGATCGGCCCGGACCTCTACAAAAGGAGTCCCTCGGGTCCTCCAAAAATGTATCTTGATGACCAAGGAAAGCAATTTCTTTGGGCGACATACGGTAGTCTGCGGTCACCACGCACACCCCGATCTCTTGTGGGAAAGGCCTTTCGACAAGGTTTCTCTTGGCCAACCGCTGTGTCGGGGCCTTGAGCATATCGTGCGCACTGCGAAGGATGCGATTCTTTGCTCGGCGAGCGCATCACCGACCAAAGCTTCTGAGACGATCCCACCACGTGGCCTTTTGCGTCTGGGGACTCGATTTAGTCGGGCCTTCAGAAAGCGCCGGGGCTTCACCCACTTTGCGTCGCGGTAGATAAGTTCACCAAGTGGATAGAGGCCAAGCGGTCGTGGCGTCACGTCGGTACAAGCGGCCATCTTCTTCCGCGACATCGTTTTTAGGTTTGGAGTCCCAAACTCCATCATCACCGAAACAACGGAACACGGTTCACGGGAAGGAATTTCTCGAGTTCGTGGCGACTTCAACATCCGTGTCGATTGGGCGATAGCCCATCCGCGGACTAACGGCGGTCGGCGCACTAACGCGGCATGATCCTTCAGGACTCAAGCGCGGATCTTGATCGGCTCAAGCATTTCGCGGTATTTGGGTAGCCGTGCCCTCCGTCCTCTGGAGTCTGCGGACCACGCCGACCGGCGACGGGTTCACACCCTTCTTTATGGTGTTTTGGCTGAAGCCATTTGCCTTGACACGGAATCGGCTCCCGAGATTGCAAGCCGATGAGGCTCGGGGCTCGCCGCCGCAACAAGACGCCATCGACCCGGCTCGGCGAGGCGCGCGGCGTGGCCGTCTGCGGTCGGCGGATATCAACAAGCCTGCGCGCTACCACAACCGCCAAGTTCGAGGACAATCCTTGGTATTTGGCGACTTGGTTCTGCGTCGAGTCCGGACAACCAAAGATAAGCACAGGTGGCGCCCCTGGAGGGTCCTTTCACCGTCGTGGAAGTTCTCCGACCGCACCTTTCGACTCAAGGGCGCCGATGGTGCATCCTCCTAATGCCGGAACATTGAAAAGTTAAGGCGATTCTATCCCTAAGCTCTTTTCTTTTTTCTGGTATAAGTCTTTACCTTTCTCCCAACAAGAGCACACGGTCGCCGCGTGACGACTGGGGCTGCCGTGGCGCCCGTTCGAAGCCGCTTTCCGGATGGTGTGCGTGCGGTCGGTGACCCACCGACCACGAGGTCTATCGGCGGTAACCCTCTCGACCGAGTGCTCGGCCTACGCCCGGTAGGCTATGGTTGCCCAAGTAGCACTCGCGGAAGAAGGAAGCTTTGAGTGGGATGACCTTACGGTCGATTGGGAACAATCTTCCCCACACGAACTCGGCTAACTCACGTACTCATGTGGGTCGGTGACCCGATTAGTCACGAGTCTATCGGCGGTAACCCTCTCGACCCGGCGCTCGGCCTCGCCCGCTATGGTTGCTAAGTAGCACTTTGCGGAAGAAGGAAGTGCCAGTGGAAAAACCCTTGGCGATCGGGAACACTCCGAACCCCATGAGTGCAGCGTAACTTCCGCATAAACAAGACTCCTATCCTCTTGGCCCTCTCAAATTGACCCGACCTCACGCATGCGACCCGTGGTCCTTGAGGCTATGGTCGGTCAAACCCAAACGCAAAGGAGAGCAAAGAGGCAAACCGGAGCTTACAATTACTTACGATCGTTTACACAACAGTCTTTGCAAGAAAAGAAAAGAAAAAAAGGGGGCTAACTTCTTTCTTCCTCTTCTTCACGGTGGCCGGCCAAGCGCGGAGGAGGAGGACACAGCATCTTAGGCGACCTCGGGCGGGGCGTGGTGGCGATCTCGAGCATGCGGCTCGACACAGAGCTCGAACTGTCGACCTCGTCGTCGGTCCGGTTCCGGCGATGCCGCTACTCACCATCTGCTGGTCGATCCGTCATAGTGCGAGGCGGTGTTGACGGTCGCGGACGAAGCTCCATCTTGCGCGCGCAATCACGGCCGCCTCCACAAGCCCGGCACTTTCGGGCGGCAGCAGGCAAGTGCGCTCGGGCTGCCCACATGCCCAAGACTTGGCGCGAACCTCTGGCCGGCCCTCGAAGGGCTTCCAGTTCGGCGCCCATCTCGGCCCTACCATCCTCGGAGACCTCTCGTAGCGAGCCTGCGTCCTGGCCGCGATCGCCACGTCACGGGTCTCGCCGCGCGCATTCCGAGCCTCCATGGCGGCCTTTCAGTTTCTGCACCTCTGCGAGTTTTGGCGTCTCGGATGAGTCTCCTCCACGGGTTACCCCAACCAAAGAAATCAATGGAGGAGTTGAGATACTTACGATCGCAGAGTCGATCAGTGCCGACTTCCCTCCGAGACTCTCGTAGGGCGTCCTCAAGGAAGCCGGCTCCTTCCGAGCAGTCTCTGCTTTCGGACCGAGCTTGTTGGCGTCCTCCGGCACGATCCGCTCCGGCCGCAGATGGGTCGCCACGCTGTGCCACCCCTCGGCGTGACGGCGGCGTCCTTGGCTCGGTGACCTCCGCCGGGGAGGATTCAAGCTCCACCACCCTTGCCCTCAAGGCCTCGGCCCCAAGGCGCTCGTCGTAAAGGGCCTTTGAGGCCTCCTCCGACCTAAGGCGGAGTTCTTTCGCCTCCGTCGCCCAATGTTCAAAGCCTCTTGGGCAAGACGAAACTCAAGCATGCCGAACCACTTTCTTCCATCATGCGGCCGCCCGTGAGCATCCGGCGACGAAGAGCCCGGCTGGCGCTTCAGGCAGGCCCGCAAATCTTTGCAACCACAGACATTTCGTCAAATCCGCGAAGCATATCGAGAGTTACAAAGTCGACTCCTTCGCTCGGCTACCAAACTTACGGGTTGAATCCCCCGACCATCACCTCCGGCGCCTGGAAGACTCTAAGGCTAGAGGTCGGACCATATGGATCGACCCTATCTCCTCCTCCATAGCCGTGGCGCCTGCAAGAAGGCACCCACTCTCTCCTCGGCCGGGTCCATGGATCCGTACCACCGGGCCACATCGATCAGCGCAGACCGCTGCCTGCGCGCTCGGAGGAGCGGCGCCACCGAGGCGCCATGGCGAGGCGATGAAGTCGGCCTCGGGAGCCCCTTGGGGGGGTCGACGCCTCTGGCATCGGCGCCCGCCCGGCCCGGCCGGCCGCGCTCTGCCGCCGACCCTCGGCGGCACTATCTCGGCCGGCACCGCCGTGGGTCAGCGATCGCTCCACCTCTTCCGGCGCGCCTTCGGGCGCGCAATGGCGGCGTCGCCGTCCCCTCCTGCAGGAAGACCCTCGCGTCGGCCGTGGCGGCGCCCGGGCGAGGCAAATGAGCTCTTCGGCGGCCTCGATCTCTCCTCCTCAAAGGAGGCGCGTCCACGATCGCGTGCTCCATAGGCGCCGACCGTCGGTACCACCGAGCCGCCGTGACCGCCACTTGAGAAGTGGGTGGCGGCCGCCCACCGCCACGCCCCGTAGGCGCTGTGCGTCCACGATATTTAAAAGTCACCGAGCGGCTTTGCTACAAAATGTTCCAGTGAAGGAAGAAATACTTACCGGCGGGCGGGTCGCGGCTGTGCGCGCTCTCTTCGTCGGCCCCCACCAGGCGGTCGGTGGCCGCTTCCCGGCTACCACGGTCGAAGTAGCGTCGACAAGCTGGCCGCGATGACGCCCTCGCTGAGGACCGCGGCGCGGGCTCTTTGTCGGGCCAACTCTCGAGCCACCACTCACCGGAGGTCGGGAAGGAATCTGTTGTAGTTGGGAAGCTCCCCACTATCGATGAAGTCGCCCCACCGCGGTGGACTCGTCGTCCTCGCCCGCGTGCCTTGCCGCGCGCTCCTTCGCTTCTTCTTCCTCTCCTCCTCCTTACGCCTTTTGCGGGAATCGGCCTCGCGGTCTTCGCCGAGAGGCCCTCGCTTCTTTCTCCCGGGAGCGGTGCCGGGAGGACATGCCTGCGAGCCCCTAGAGGATACAAAGCGACCGATCGGTCGGGCGCTAAAGCGAAGAAGAAAGAAGCGAAAGAAAAATCCACAAACTCACGATTTGGGGAATGGCCGAGCGAAAGGCCGGGTGGCGCCGCGCCACCGTGGCGCTTCCTCCGATAGCTGCCGCCACCCGGGCCTCCACCTCGACCGCGCCAACTCGGCCACCTCCATCCTTGCCCGGTCGGATGGCCCCTCATCTTGGAACATGGGTGCGGCACGGCGGGGGTGCGCGCATCCTCATGAAGCGTGCGACAACATCCCCGGTCGGCCCGTTTCCTCGAGCCACGATCTCCTCCACGATCGGGGCCACCTTGTTCTTTTCCCTCTTCTCGGCGCTTGTGTCCATTGCTCCGCTGCATGACGAGGAGCTCGCGAGAAAAGCACAAGCGTGGCCCATTGTTTTCAACGTTAGGACATAGATCCATTCGAGCGCCATCCCTTGTTAGGGAGGCGAGCTTGATGTCAGTACTGAGCTCCGGCCCGTTCAAGCTGGAGGGCCGAGCCGCCCATGGCGCCGTCGCGTCGAGCGGCTGTCTTTCCAAAGCCTCGCGCTGGAAGAAGTGCGCAGCGCCAATGCGGCTCAATCCTAAGAAGGCCTCGCACGGGGTAATGAAAATGGCGATGTGAAGGACCCGTTAGGGTTGAGGTGGTGCACCTCCACCTTGTAATGGAAAAAGCCCACGGGCGAAAGGGTGGGGCGGCGGCGGCGCTCAAAAAGCAGGCGGGGACCACAACCTCGTCGCTCTGCGGGCGGGATAACGGCCCGGTCGGACTCTCGACCGAGAGGTGCCTGCGCGGGCTGGAGGAAGCCCTTCTTCACTAGGGCGGAGCGCGACTCTCATCGCGAGCACTCAGTCCACGACATCTTGGCGGAAGCGGCGGAAGGTGAGAAGAAGAGGGTGAGGTTTCCTTCTACAGCTCTGGCGTTTTCTTGCTTTAGGGACGGGAGGCGAAGAAGGCGAGAAAGCGTGGCTACCCGAGGCACCCCAACAACGTACTTATAGGAGGCGGCGGGCCCGACCGAGCAGACGCCTCCTCGAGCGAATCGTCGCGTCGCCCTAAATGCATCCGCCTTGGCTGGTAACTCCGATTTCCAATTCCACTCGCATTTAATCACGCTCGCGTCGAGTTGCGAGTCATAAAACGCGCCTCGAGCAGCGTGTCCGTTACCTCTTGGTCTCCGCCTTTTGGCGGGGCGGTTGTTCGAGGCGCGAGGCCCATTGGGCATGCGGTCCCAAGATGGCAAAAGCTTTGTGGCTTGCGCCAGGCCAACAAAGTGTGGGTTCAAAAGGCCTAACCACCGGATGGGCGTAGGGCGCCCAATGAGCTTGAGCGAGGGCAAGTCTGAGTGAGCCCCACGGTGGGTCCCGGTTGGGTCGGTGACGACCCGACCACCTCTACTCGCGTCCGAGACCATACTTCACACTCTCCAGGAGCTCATCGATGGCGACGACGGTGTCTCTGGGTGGTGACGACCCGAAGTCCATCTGAGATTGAGTAAAGAAAGGTTTCTTATGGGTCGCCCACAGCGAGGCGAGGACACCTACTCTGGGACCGTCCGCTCGGAAGGTCCCCCTTGGCGGACCTCCAGACCCACTCGGACTACCGTTACTAGCTCCAAAACACAGCGTTCAAACCAACGCGAGTAAACGCGCGTCGCTCACCCTCCGAGTCCCACACTGCGGATGGGGTAAACTTGTGGGATAGGCAGCAGCTACTCCTCTCGCGACTTCCCTCGCCGGGACGGGGACTCGGGATGGATACCCAGCGTCCAGCTACGACGTTAAGCGAGCACTTTCGGACGCCGGAACCTCGCGGAGGCATCCGGTCGTCCTTGCCGACCAAGGCACTCGGACATCGGAACCTCGCGGAGGCATCCGTCGTCCCAGCGACTAAAGCGGCGTCCGGCTACGGCGTTAAGCGAGCACTCGGACACCGGAACCTCGCGGAGGCATCCGGTCGTCCTTGCCGACCAAGGCACTCGGACATCGGAACCTCGCGGAGGCATCCGGTGCGTCCTTGCCGACTAAGGCGGCGTCTAGCTACGACGTTAGCGAGCACTTCGGACACGGAACCTCGGAGGCATCCGGTCGTCCTTGCCGACCAAGGCACTCGGACATCGGAACCTCGCGGAGGCATCCGGTCGTCGCCGACTAAAGCGGCGTCTAGCTACTGACGTTAAGCGAGCACTCGGACACCGGAACCTCGCGGAGGCATCCCGTGCGTCCTTGCCGACTAAAGCGGCGTCTAGCTCTGACGTTAAGCGAGCACGGACACTGGAACCTCGCAGGGGCATCCGGCGTCCTTGCCGACCAAGGCACTTTCGGACACCGGAACCTCGGCGGGGCATCGGTTGTCCTTGCCGACCAAGGCACTCGGACACGAGAACCTCGCGGGGGCATCCGTGCGTCCTTGCCGACCAAGGCACTCGGACATCGGAACCTCGCGGAGGCATCCGGTCGTCCTTGCCGACCAAGGCACTCGGACACCGGAACCTCGCGGAGGCATCCGTGCGTCCTTAAACCAAGGCACTCGGGCACTAAAACTTCCAAGGCATCGCTCATCCTTGCCGACCAAGGCACCGACTAGCTACGGCGCCAAGCGAGCGCAAAGGAAGATTTCTTGAGGAACAAACCGCTGAGGTCGCACGTCCGACCACTCGAAACCGATCGCCGAACTTTCTAGCGCCGGGCTGATCAAAGCGAGAACAAGCAAAGCTAACTCCTTCATGAAGTCATTCATGAGAGAAAAAAAAGGATTTCATTAAAAAGGCGGGCTCAAAACTTTACACCACTTTACATGAGGCACACGCAAGACTCTCTATCTGCACCGGACTCCTAAAACTCCCTACGACAACGCCGACGGTAGGCCCTTGCACAGCCGAGGCGGCGGACTGGGGTCGGTGGACTGAGGTCGTTGGAGATGACTTCTTTGGTAGCCCTTGCCCGGTCGTCAAGGTGAAGCCACAGCCGCGAATGGCATGCCGCTTTGCCGTTCGGCTACATCGACAGCGACGCGCCTCTGCAATCGGCCCTCGCGCCATTGCCTCTAGGAGGCCCCTTGCCTCAAGCCTCGGATCGCTGAAGTAGCGCGTCAACGGCGCGACAACGTCGCGAGCTACTTCTTCTCTCTTTGGGAGTTCGGCTATCGCTGATCATACTCAACCCAAAGCTCGTTCAAAGGGTCTTCCTCTTCCACCACGATGTCATCACGGCGAAGACTAAAGGGTGTCTTGAACACATTTCAAGAAGGAAAGGATTCTCGTCTAAGAGTGCGCGCTCGAGCAACCCGTGGCGCCCTTATATACCCATTGAAGGAAGATCAAGCGACTCGGGAATAAATCTTTGGCGCAGAAAGCGGCGCCCCCACCGGAACCCGAAGCGGTCAAGAAGGCGAGCGAGCAAAAACACAA
This sequence comes from Otatea glauca, assembly GCA_036346275.1. NCBI lineage: Eukaryota > Viridiplantae > Streptophyta > Magnoliopsida > Poales > Poaceae > Otatea > Otatea glauca. The sequence continues at coordinate 75,751,583 of CM070711.1, forward strand.
CTAGCCGTGCGCTTGCGCGCGCGAAGCAATTAAGAGGCTCCGGCGGTTCGCATACCTCGGAGCGTAATCCGGGCGGACGTCGGATGCGTTGAGAACACGCCGCAAAAAGCTAGTAGGCCCGTTGGCCCACCTAGTTGAACGGATCGATCAAGCTCAACCCCAACCGAGTGCGCAGAGCTCGATTGGAGGTTCGGGCTCTTGGCGAATACTCATAAACGCAGGTGCACCTGCGGCCCAATTGCAACAAGCAAAGCCGGGCGACAGCGGCGGCCTCGAATACGGCCCGGCCTAAACGGGCCGTCCCACTGCTACCCAAATGCCTCTGAGACCATTCGGAGACCATTCCGGCCGGTCCCGACTCAGACTTCAGCAGGGTTCCGACCGCGTGGGGCCAGGATCCCCGACTCCGACTTCAGCGAGGTTCCAGGCCCGCGTGGGGCGGGATCCCGACTCCGACTTCAGCGAGGTTCAGGCCCCTTGGCGGGGCGGGATCCGCGACTCCGACTCAGCGGGGTTCCGACCCCGCAGCGAGATCGGATCCCGGCTCGCCCGACCGAACCATGATAATCCGCCGAGGGCAGCGTCCGCGATCGGAGTCCGTGTCAACCTAAGGCCACGTGCCCCGAACGGTCATTGAAGTGGTGGCGAGCGAGGGCGGTGGTCCCTTCCCAAAACGATTTGATAGGCTGCTGAAGCCACGTCTCTGTCCCATCGGCCGCCCACCACGATGCAGGACACGCTCTCTCCCGAGGCAACTCCAACGTCACACGCGACTACGTCGGCACCCACATGGATCACGAGAGCAGCTCGCCACTTCGGAGGATTACCTAACCGCTCGACCGGCTAGACCACCGACCCGGCGCATAGGCTCAGTGGCGACCCGGTCAGCGAACAGCGACCCGATCGGCGGAACGATTGGCAGACGGCGGGGCAAGACAAAGCCCTAGAAGTAGCTACTTTGGCACTTCACCAATTCTCGATGTAACCTTGCCCCTTCATCTTGAATAAAGGAGGCGGGAACCTCCTAACAGGCGGCGAGTAAGAGCTACAAGAGAGCTTTTTCCTCTTCTTCCTCTTCTTCTTTTTCCTTCCGAGAGCTAAGTTTAGATCATTCTAGTGTTGAGGCTCCACCTCGCTTTTAAAAAACTCGGTGCGATCATCACTTTTGATGAATACAACACCAACGCACTGGCCGGAGTAGGGACCTTGGCCCGAACCAAGTATACATCTTGGACTCCAGGGTCTAACCATTCAGGGAGCGGGAACGCGCAGCCCCTTAGACTTACAAATTTACTTGCCGGCGCTCGAAACGCCGACAAGTAGGGAGGAAGAAGAGGTGGAGAACACTACCAATCGAGGAGTCACCACACCAGAAAAGGCGGATGCATCGTCGACTTGCTGGAGTGGTCGAGGAGGCGTTGTTCCTCGAGAGCACATCGACAGGGTTGAGAGGACGAGGTCGCACGATGCATCATGACAGGGAGAAAAATTCCTATGTGGGCAGGCGATTATTATTTCCCCGGGGAATTGAGTGGATTGGGCCAGGAAAACCCTGTGGATGTGGACTCCCAAATGGACCAGCAACATGATTAGGGAAGAGTTCCCACACGTGGGTTTTCAACACGAGGAATTGATCTGGATCCCGGCCGGGATTAAGGTTCCCAAACAAGCCCTTAGGGGACGGGAGAGTTTTGACTTTCTGAGGTTTGGAGAGTAAAAGCCTAAAAGGGTGGTTAGTTTGAGCAATTCATTAGGGAGGTCAAAAATCAAAATGGAATGAGCTAATTGATGTGCCCCTTGGTAGTCTCGGGTAATATAAAAGGAGCTATGTTGACATGGTGTTAGGGATTAACCTTTTATATATTTGAATCATCGATCATCTATCGCAAACCAATTAGTAAGACGCCAAAATAGATTAATGCAAAGTTTCTTTAGCATTTGGTATGTAGACGGGGTAGAACAATTTGTAAATTAATACTTAGCCACTTGGTAATAGAAAATAGATGAGCAATGTGAGCATCATTTTTGTATTGGTGGTACGTATTTGTGTAGATTTGCCCCCATTTTAATAGTGACTTCTGTTATTGCATGCACGGATGGATGTGAACTTTCTCCACCCTAATGTCCTTTTGCAAGTTTCTTAATTCGATAAACCGAGTAGATCCACCTATTTCATATTGCACCTAATTCAAGAACTATTATATTTATCCCTGTGATTCAATTGGCTACATTTGCAGAAATCTGTAGCTCATATATGCCTTTGCGCCCATTCGATGCAACTAACTCATTAAACAAAAAAAATGAGGGACTAATTAACTGTGGAGAAAGAAAAGGAATTTGCTGCAGTTGACTCAAAATTAAGGACATGATGAGGACACAGCTTAATTACTGTAATTGCAAATTAAGGATTCGGTAATTTCATGCAAGTAATACTATCCTGCACGGCGCGTCAACAATAATTCAACCTCCTAGGGGAGACAGGGACCCATGCGCATGATGCATGGATACAGAGAGATAGTGCTTGGAGTTGGACTATGCCGTGCCCAGCACAGCACGTGCACGACGGGACTCGGGCTACCATGGGACGGCACCGGCGCAAACAACCGTCGGCGAGGCCTAGCATGGCACGATGACACGCCAGACCACAGTACACATGTTAGAGCTAGACCAAGAGTATCTGAGATGCATACCTTAGCCACCAATAGTGCCATGCTTGCTCGTCACCGCCGCATGCTCGTCACTACCAACACGTGCTTGACCACCTCCACGGCTCTACCCTCCTTGGCTCAACCGTCACCCAGATCTAAGCAGCCTCAGCCCCACCGCTGTTCGCTTTGCACGCATCAACCGCCTCCGCCACCTCAGCTCCTGTCGCCATGCGCTGCATGGAGGAGAGGTCGAGGGAGTGTGGGGGAGAGAAGAGAGGAGCTAGAAAAAAGAAGAGAGAAGAAAGAAAAGAGGAAATAGAGGGGCTTTTTAGGCCATGCCGTGATGCTGACATGTCCAAAATTTAGGTCTGACCTAGTTCTAGCGTTCTTCCGTGCCGACTCAGCCCGACATCTATTAGGGCATATCGTGCTTGTCTAAATAGAGAGTCAATCTAAATACCTAAGTACGGCGGACTGACACGCAACCATGAAAACCTTTGCAACTAATTAATCTCTATGGGCTTGCATATGTGCATCGTCTTATCGATGTGTATTTTTCTTGCTCCTTTCAGTAGTGCATCGATCTCGTGAAGTTAAGGATATCAAAACATATATATCCTTAGCTGAGGTTTAATTGTGAGCTCTTTTACAGTGGATTAAAATCAATATAAGTCATCGTTCCTTTGAATCTAATGGTTGAAATCAATTACGTCATACTATTTGTCCTCTACGGTAAAATACATCATGTAATTTTGATGAATGGCGGATGAATAGATAAGAAGCCTCTGAAGATCACTAGGTATTCGGTGAATACAAAACTGTGAATGAATTAGGAAAAGTCTAAAATACCCCTAATGAATGGATAGAAAAAGTCTAAAATACCTTTGAGGAATAATGGTTAAATTTGATTTCTACTATCACTATTTACTATCTATATTATCCATTGTAAATTTTCTCTTAATTGTACCTACGGTTACTAGGTCTAGAATGCATGGCATGAAAGCTAAGGTTGTCTGGACACTTTAATTTGGACGTGTCATCGATCTGATCGAAAATATGGACGAGTGGGCTAATTAATAAATTAATAAACACGTAGAGGAGAATCACATAGGAGAAAAACGAAATGATTGAATATGAAATTATGTACTATATGGGGGCGTTTGGATATAGGGATATGAGAGGTGGGAATGGGATTAGGATATAAGATGGGATAAATTTAGCCGTTGGATCCAAACGTATGCGTCTAGTATACGTATGTAATGGCATATACTTCTTCCGATTATAAATATAAGTTGTTTTAGAATTTACGCCGGTTAAAACATATTTAAGTGTAACCATCAATATATAAAGAATTACCAAGATTAGCAACATAAAATTGATATTACTAGATCTATTCATCCATCATGAAATATTATTTTGTGATGTATAATTATTTTTATTTGAAACAACATATTTTCAAAAAAAATTGATGGTAAAAGTGTCACGTTGGAAACCATATCAATACCTAAAACAACTTACCGGTGAAATCGGAGGGAGTATACCGTAGGACGCGCGCCGCATGTGGTGAAAACTTAGACGGCACAACTATCAATGACGGTGAAACTCCTCGATCGTGAATGGCTAAACGTTCGGTTCATCCACTGGTTAATTCCATTATTCCACACACAAAATTTTGGCATTGAACGTGGCTGAAAATCACCTCCCAGACTGCCTTGACAAATGCCCAAGCCCAACGTTGGTTGGGCTGGCTATAGATAGTCGCTACTAGCCTACTACTGATCTTGGATTCTCAATGGCCGAACCACTCTTGGTATTAGCCCAGAGACAAGACAGGATCGTGCCGTGGCGCGTCGCGCGACCAGAAAGGCAGCGCAAGTCGCACGCACCAAAGGTTCTGAAATCTCAGTCTAGATCGAGGAAAGGCCGCATTTCTGGGGATGCCGGCCTGGGTGGAAAATGCGCTGCAGGCCGCAGCTGCCGACGGGGAAGCCGAGCAGCGGTGGGATGAAATCAGCCGAGGGAACCGTGTGTGCACCGCGTGGTTGCAAGTATCACGGCCCACCGCCCGCGGGGTGGGGTGGGATGGGATGGGAAGCGAGCGCCGAGGTAGGTGCGAGACCGGCAAGTGCACGGCCGGACGCCGAAATGGCTTATCACATTGGGTTTGGGAGCCGTACCCACGGCCCGTCTGCTAAGCCGGAGCCCTATCCCGTCGCTAGCTGCCGTGCGCCGATCGTGTGCCCGCGCAACGCGGGTCTGTGCCGAGCTCCGCGGTGGCGTCACCGCCGGCGCGGCGTCCTCGTGCCGCCCAAGGCTCAGGGTGGCGCTTCGCGCGCCGCGTCTAAGCTAACCAAAACTTCTGCACAAGTCAATCCCTCGCCTTCTAGTTGATCTAGCACACAAAATCATAGATGCAACTATACATGAACACAGAATCGTAGACGCTTGTTTCTAGTTTCTACGGCCCTATTTGTTTAGATTTAGGTTTTTTTGGTTTATAGGTTTAAGCTAGTTTTTGAGTTTAAACAGTTTAAAAGTTAACGGTTTTTATACGTGGCAGATGTTGGTATTTTTATGGTAACTTTAGTGGTATTAATCTAAAATCAACCCTAAATAAACCAAAAAAGTCCTCTCTAGCAACTTTTAGCTTTTAATTATATAAAAGCTTATGTCTTTTAAAAAGCTCATATAAAAAACTATCAATTTATTTAGTCTTTAATTTTTTTTAGTTTTTAAACCGGTGAAAAAGCCTAAACGATCGACATCTACATGTGGGACGGAGCTAGCTAGACGTCTATTTCTTAATACTGTGTTAACTACCGAAATTCTGAAGGATTCCACGCTCCAACAGCCCGTGAATTTGCAGTTTGTCCCCATTTCTGACCAACCAATCATCTGTACCAATCATCAACAGACAACAGGGATACCATACCACCAAAGCATCATCCATAAATTCCATATATCGTCGTGTATGTGCCGCACAGTGTCTCACAGCAAATATTGATCTCTATATTGTTCTCTTGTAGCATATATAAATATACCACCTTCCCAGTTCCAAACAAAAAATAAATAGGATTTATTTCAGTCTTTGAGGTGTAATTCTGACCAGCTTTTGGAGTATCATGCGTATCACCAGAACAACTTTTTCATCCAAACACACGGCCATAAGAAGGGAAACAGTTACCTGTCTGTCACTTGAGCAGCGCACATCTGAAAAGCAGATATCATATATATTTCAGTGGAGTTACTCAAGATCGATACTACTAGCATGCATCAGCATGTTTGCTCTGTGCCAAAATAAACAACAAATGATTGCATTCGGTCCATCAAGACTACGATACAAAATATTCAATTCCACCAAAAACAACCAAATCATGAGTCAAGAAAAGGACATTAAATTCATGCAATAGATGCTAGAGAACAGATATCCAGAAGATATGTATTAGTTAAAGCGAATCACCTCTACATTTCCCAAATTCATTAGGCATGCAAGCCCCCTCCAGAAAATATAATAGTAAGAACCAACTGGAGAGCATTAAAACCCAGGCAAGCAGTTCCTTCTGATGGCACACCCTGTTCTTCTCCTAGTGCTCCTCTCTTCCAGTGCCATTTCTACCTCCAAGATAATTCAGCCAAAGTTCTCGGCTATCTTCTACTTTGGTGGTTTCGTTCTTGAAACCGGCAATAATGACCATATGCCAACATTGGCCGTGGCAAAACATTTTTTCTTATAGGAGGGACTTCCCAGGAAAGAAGCCGACAGGGAGGTTCTCTAATGGCCGACTTGTTCCAGACCTCAATCAGAAGCTGCAGCTCAAAGAATACTCACCACCGTTCCTGGAGAAGAAGCCAATTATTTTTTAAAATAATATATTTTTAAAATAATTCTAAAAAACTAATATGCCGAAACAAAATTTTACAAAAATACACCTTTGTCGCTATTTCAAATGACGACAAAAGCTCTTCTGTCGCCATTTGAATTGATAATAGAGCTTTATCGCTATTTCAAATGGCGATAGAGGTCTGTTTAGTCGCGTATTAAATTGGCTGATAGATTATTTTGCCTTGGATTCACTTGGCTGACAAGGCTGAGGTTTCTGTCGCCATTTGAATTGACGACAAGCCCTATTATCAATTCAAATGGCGACAGAGGTGTATTTTTGTAAAATTATTTTAAAAAATGTATTATTTAAAAAATCGAGAAGAAGCTGTCCAATAGTGACCTCATGACGGTTGAACTTCGCATTGGCTGGTTCAGGGGTGTGTGTGTATACACACACCTACAAGTTTTGAAAATTTCAAAAAATTACCATACATAAGGGAGGTGAGCTTCTACAATTTTGTAAAATTTGAAAACCAAACTCAATCGTATTTGAAAGATATGAAAAAGACAAATTCAGTATAAATAGTGTTTTTTTTTCAAATTTTAGCACTATTTATCTCACTGTTTTTTATTTTTTCATATCTTTCAAATGCAATTTAGTTTGGTCTTCAAATTTTACAAGATTGTAGAAGCTCACCTCCACTACGTATGGTAATCTTTTAAGATTTTTTTTAAAACTTGTACACATGTGTTTCACGGAGTTTTCATGATAAGAGAGTTTACACTAGATATGTTGTGTGTGTGTATATATATATTCTCACCTCTGATATACCACCTAAATAAATTTGAAATACTCTTTTTTTCACTTTGGGTATACTCATATACTACTTATAAGAAGCTCCCATGTGAACTACGAAAAAATTGCAAGAGAGTCCATAGTTTTTAGCGTATTTTGCAAAAGCCTTCATATACGTACATAAAAATGAGTATGTATAAAAAACTATACATACCACCTAGATGATCTTATGTACTCGTGTACTATACGTATGGCTTAGTTACGCAAGCTCTACGTTGTGAGATACGACGTAGGGAGTAACTACTTTTAAGAGTAGAAAAGAGACTATATATATATATATATAAATGCTATTCTACATCTGCGTGTAGAATAGCTTATTCTAAGCGCCAACCAATATTGCAGTCCGATTGAGCCACGCATGGCATTAATTAGTCTGAACCCGAACCCATTCATGCAGGCGTAAATCATTAAGCTGAATGTGAATCGTTGCTTGACTGTATGGTTGATCATTGGTCATGCATGCATGCACACGACACATGATTAATTGTACAATTAATGTTTTCTCTACATACAATACAGAACACGTTTTCTCTACATATAGTAAATAGAGATGTTGAGATAGTATTGTTACAAGTATGAAATAGTAATCGAGTCAGTATTTGATGCTATTTGCCGCTTTTTCCTCGGATGTTAGACTATGTAACAGATTTTACTATCTGTATCAATAGATTGTACTATCCATAGTAATAGATTTTACTATCAATTCATATAGAGTTTAGTGACGAGAATTATATCACTATGTGGATGTCGTTGTCAGTAAGTCAATGGTGAAAACTGATCGTAAATCTGAGCTGTCAATAAAAAGATATAGCTAAATAAAAAGTAACAAGATTCATGTACAAACTAGGGTCATATTTTCTAGTCGGTTAGGCTTACGTGCATTTCTAGTTTGTACAGGAATTTTTTATTTCTTTGATTTTGTCATAACTTTTAAATAAGATTGATTTTTAATTTCAAATTTTACACGGTTATAAAATCTCAACTCCACTACGTATGATAATTTTTTGAGATTTTTTTAAAACTTGTACATATATTTTTTACGGACTTTACATGATAAAAGTGGTTTACTGCTAAATGAAAACCAAATTACTGATATGTGCAAGATTTTACTATTGAACAGACGCATAACATTTTACGAACGGTTGTCATTTGATTTTATCATCTATTATAGTAAAATTTATTTTCATCCATATAAAAATTTATTACTTGCGACTGGACTTTGTTCTTGAGCATGCATGTAGAACAGAAGCGGTAGTAGCTTGATGTGTGCCGAGGACTTCACACCGAAGCGATTGCTGATCAGTAGGCACGGTAGCATGTAGTTATGTACTGGGCGGAAGAATACGCGAACGACTAAATTTATATATACGTAATAGCGAAATGAATTGCTGCCTGTAGATTTTATTGTCATACACTAGTAATGTGTTTCAGTAGTAAACTGATGTTTATACAATAGTAAATTGATATTTTATTTGGTAGTAAAATTTGATTTATGCGACGTTTATTAGTGAGACTTATATCATATTTTTCTCTCATCGTCAGTAATCTATTAGTGAAATTCGTTCATCAATCGGAGCTAAGAATGCAAAGTTATGGCTAAAAGAAAGAAAAAACGTATTCATGCACAAACTAGTAAATGCGTTATCTAGTCAGTTCGACACCTCTGTTTCAACTAGTAATGTGTTTCGGTAGTAAATTGATGTTCATACAGCAGTAATTTGATATTTTATTTAGTAGTAAAATCTGATTTATGCGACGTTTATTAGTGAGACTTATATCATATTATCCCTCTCGTCATTAGTAATCTACTGGTGAAATTCGTTCGTCAATCGGAGCTGTGAATACAAGTTTTGGCTAAAAGAAAGAAAAAGCATATTTATGTACAAACTAGTAAATGCATTATCTAGTCAGTTGGGCACGTTCTGTTTCAACTAGTAATACGTTCAATAGTAAATTGATGTTAATACATCAGTAAATGGATATTTTTATTTAGTAGTAAAATTTGATTTAAGTGACATTTAGTAGTAAGACTTATATCATATTGTTCCACTCGTCATCAGTGATCTACCGGTGAAATTAGTTTATCAATCGGAGCTACCAATAAAAAGATATGGTTGAAACAAAGTAAAACAGATTCAAGTACAAAGTAGAAAACATGTTCTCGATATGTTCTAATTTATCTAATCAGTACGTGTTCTTGTTAATATACACATCAACTTTTTTACTATGACATATGTACATACTATTACGGAATTCTATAGCTATGCGTATGTGATAGTTTTGGGCCTTTCTTGCTTTTTTGGGTCGTTCGTTGCCGACCAGTTTGTTGTATGTTTCGGCCAGCGACGATTTATGGACCCGCGCTTCTTTGCGTGTTTCCAGCGTGTTTCGACCCGTGCGCGGAATAGCCTAATCTGCGCTTACGTGCAGATTAGCGCTTCTGTGTGTGTGTGTGTGTGTGTGTGTGTGTGTATATATATATACTAGTCATGTGCCCATGCGTTGCAACGAAAACTCAATTTGCGATAAAAAAATTTATTTGCAAAGAACACTAACTTTAGTTATGTTTCAATAGTAGGAAAAGTTTGTTCCTCCAAAGAGATTTGACTATCGGGTTAAATCCTCTTCCATCTCAACCGTTCATGTTAGATCTAACGAATCAAGTACTCTGAAGGAGAACGGACGATCGCAACCAACTCTTAATTAGAATTAGTAGAGAGATATCAATCCTTACTATTGAAGGAGGAGAAAGTTATTGCCTTCCTCTTGCAGGAAGGAGTAGATGAAAGGTAGAGCAGCACAGACGCAGCGGATAGAAGCTAGGTCTCCCCGACATCTTCGTGATTGGCACATGATTTGGTTGCGTGATTCTTTCCTTTTTAATCTATGCATTTCCATATATGATGAGATATAATTCCTGTATTATGGAATATAGTGAGTATATCCTTCTATCCATGCAGGATATGATGAGAAAATCCTTCCATTTATAACATATATGAATAACACCCTTCCATAGTAAGAACATGTGAATAGAGATATGCTAAATAATATTTCTATTCAAAAAAGATATGATAAAATCTTTCCATCTAAGATATGATTAAATCCTCTTCTATCTCAGTCGTTCATGTCATATCTAACGAATCAGATACTCTAGAAGAGAACGGACCACTGCCACCAACTCCTAATTAGAAGTAGTAGAGAAAAGAAAATGAGCGTATGTTGCTACGAATAAAAAATCATGTTATCTAACACATCGAGTTGGCTTATATCAAGTCATCGACTCAGTTGAAGTAACCAGCTGAACTCTGCCTGACCCGCATCGTGTCTTCTCCACTGTACTTGGTCTACACACCTCCTCGACTCCATCGTCACGCCCGGCTATGCTCCGCTCCGTGGTAGCCCTTGTCAGGCCTATCCCGCTATTCCTAGCCGGAATCATAAAACAAACCTGGGAGTTATGAAAAAAAATCATGTTTGATGATAATATTTTACTATATGTATCACCTTCTTTTCATAATCAGGTGGTAGACAGATCGGGGAACCGTAGAGGGGTAAGAAAGAGAAACTTATCAAGGACGAGGAGCTGCAGCCGCGCATCGATTGGGCTTGCACGCGGGCACAACCATTGGTAGTTGCGCTTGTGCGCGCAGAACTGTGAAATCCGACCGAATTGCCCCATGCGTGGAGAGAGCCGAATCTCCATACAAAATCGTAAGGTCAAAAATCCGAAAGTTTTGTCCTTGAAACCATGCAACAATTTTATAGCAATTCTCGTTATTTAAGCCATACCTGGGCTAGGCTACACGTAACGTGACACGCACAGGTTCACAAATCACAACGCTATGCTATTGACAAGGTCGAGGGCAATGCCAACAACCATCATCCACGATGTTGCCAGGAATCCTAGCACACACTAATCTAACCTGCATGTGGCTCATAAATCTAAAGTATTTCGCTTTAATCACCCGTAGAGCGTCAAGTTCAACCAATCGAAGGTCCGGAGTTATGATGCCATGATCATGCCTTTAAAATATGTTTAGTGAACGAAGAAAAAAATCTGTGAAACAGTTGTACGCTAAAAATGGAACCTCAAGGTGTGGATTGCTATCAGAGAAGATGGGACAAGTTCGCTTGCACTTGTAGTTGCACGTACACTCGACAGAAGCACTCTCTGGCTGTGAGCTCCATTAGATTTATTGACAATTGCATGCAGTCATGCACCCGAGCGCATCAGGCGTCGCCGATGTAGACGAACTCGCCCGCAGCCACGAACAGCTCCTCGACCTTCTCCGACACAAAGAGTTCCGTGGCATGAAACCCCACGCCCTCCGTCTTCGCGACAACCTCCATGCCGTGCTCCTGCAGCCACCGGACGAAGTCTCTCTGCCTATCGATCAACAGGTCGTCGTCGCTCCCGAACACCAGGCACCGCGGCAGCCTGATCGCAGCGTCCGGCACCAACGCTTTCACCGGGTTTTGCGAACTCGTGGTCGTGGTTTGCGCCCGCCGGCAGCTCGAGGCTCCAGAGCTTGTCGTTTGCCTCCAGCGACAGCATGAAGTCATCCTCTAATTTCGCCTCCGACGGCGTTCGTTCGACGCCACCGGCGGCCGGTGCAAAGATGAGCTCCGCACCGCGACGGGGCTCAAGTCAAGGCCCTTGGTCCGGACGCCGGTGTTGAACGCCATGTTCCCGCCGGAGCTGCTGTCCATGACGAAGCACGGGGTCCGCGGGCACCGCGTCGCGGAGCCAGAGCATGGCGGTAGGCGGCGGGCAGTCAGTGCTCCGGAGCGAGGCTGTAGTCGAGGGAGGTGACGATGGCGGGGACGGCCGCTGCCATGGCCTCGCAGGAGGCGTGGTAGAAGGCAGTGTCGGCGGAGAAAACGATGAAGCCCTCGCCGTGTAAGTAGAGGATGACGGGGAACCTTGACGGCGACGGCGGAGAAAACGGTTGGGGACGTACCGGCGGAGGAACATGCCGCGGGAGGCGTCGAGGGGCACGTCCTTGGAGACGGCATGTCCCGCGTCGGAGGCCGGGGAGGTGGGAACGAGGGGGCGCGTGACGGTGCCGTCCGGGTGGATGATGATCTGCATGAAAAGGTTGGTCGACTTGCTCGGGGGCGGGCACGCAGCGGCGTCAACGTCGACGGCCGTGGTGTCACCCATGGTTCTCGCTCGGCTTGCTCTGTTTCTTGCATGCGTGAGACGAGGCGAGGCGGGGCGGACGGTGACGGTTGCATGCTTATAAGACCACGGCAAGTACGTACGTTTCCTTGATTTGCGTGCTGCGATGGCACCATCACAGATTCACGGGCAGACAAAACAAAATTTTCCTTTTCTTCTGTCCAAATTTTACGTAATCTTCTACAGAGATATCAATTTTCAATTAATTATCAAATCGTGGTATGACACACTACTACTTTCCTTTTCTACTGTCCAAATTTTTCGTAATCTTCTATAGAGATATCAATTTCCAATCAATTATCAATACGCGGGTCCGAGGGTTGGGAGGGGAGTGGTGGGAGAACGGACCACCGCCACCAACTGATAATTAGAAGTAGTAGAGATATATATAACGTATCAACTGAAAGGAAATTTTGTAAAAATATATATATTTAAACAGAAATGTTGTAGATCGAACCAAGGATTCCTCCTAAACAACAGGTTAACACGGCAATTGGATTTCTATATGACTTCCAACAAAAAATAGCTGAAACTTAGAATAAAAATAAAGTGAAATTGGAAATTTGATTTCGATATGAATTCTAAAGTAAAATCTCTGAATAAAGATGAGAACAATGTCGCACTGCTCATTGGAGTTGTTGAAGAGAAAGCCAAGGTCAAAAGGACCAAAAGCCACAACGATGAGTGGTGAGCGTTGGTGTTGTTAAAAAAGTCAGTGGCTAAAGAAGCTTGATGATAGGGAAGTCTTGGTAGAGATGAGATGAAACTTTGTATTAAAGACGAGCTACGGACAATATGAAGCCATTGGGTAATTAGGAACGTACCATCGTTGGTGAGAGACACGTCATCACCCGCAATGGCAGGAAGATTATCCATATCGTTAGATGACTAAAGTAGATGTTCTAGCATAAGAGAAGAGGGAGGTTGCTGTAGTTAGTGAGGAAGCCACATCATTGAGTTGGCTAACATCAAATAAGAGAAGCAACCAACATAGGACAAGCAGAAATCAAGCAAGTATAACATCATGCATTTATATATACATGGATGCATTCATACGAATAGAAACAAAGGGCCAACAGTTTGGAGTAGAGATGGCGCTACCACAGGGAATAGGCTTGGGGCCACTAGAGAGCCTGACAAGTGTCTCCGAAGGGATAGGCGACGGTTACACATGTATGCGCATTGACATCGCAATGTTCAACATTAAGTAATAATTTGGGAGAAGTAGAAGATAGCTATGTGGTAGAATATTGCATTGGAAAGGGTAGCAGCTGAGAGGGATCAATTAAGGATTGTGCTTGCTATTGGATGTTGAAGCAAAAAAGTTATGGGGTAATCAAGAAGAGATAAAAGACACAGTTTGGTGGGGCAGTCAATGTGTAAGGCAAATAAGTTCATGGTAGGTCACCAATGGTGCATCGGTGTATATATGAGCAATGTACTCTAATACCATATAAAATAATCCACTTATTGCTTGAGATTAAACAAATGTACATATGCTGCATACAATTTTGAAAAAAGTTACTATTGGAGAAAGAATAGGGTTATGCTGCTTCATGATACATGCATGATGAAGAGTTGCTATATTTCTAAGAACCCTAGCAACTTATTATGCTTAACGACCTTCTTCCATAAAAGCTCGTACTTCAATTACATTCCTGAAATTGTATTTTCTTCAAACTTCTACTGTCATTTCTAATGTTTATGATGTCTTAAGAATCTAAATAGCATATAAGATATGTTAATATATTCTCAACCATATAAGTTATATCAATTGATACTACAAACTTCAAAAGAAATCTAGCCAGGCAAATACGCGGGCTACCCTGCTTGTTAACCATTGTAACACATACACTGTGAGCGTAATACAGGTGATAAAAGTTACAGAGACGCACCTTACACTATTCCCCCTGAGGAACATTAAACATAGAGCTCCTTTACGATACACTAAATTCAATATGAACCGTTCATTCTTTTCGATCCAATAGATTAGATTAGTTAGAATTTATTTATACTTTCTCTGGTAGTAGAGTAGTAAAAATATCTTAATAAATCAACGGCTAGATCTAATTTTTACTACCCACTATATACTATCAGTATAATGTACTGTAAAATTTCTCTAAACATAAATCAGCAAGTAGAAGCCAGAATAGCCACACCCCAATCACCTGGCCATTGCTTTGAACAACCGCTGGATCTGTGACTGCACATCCTCCGGTTGCATATATGACTCCATTCCTGCCCCTGTTGCCTTTAACATCTCAACTATATCCCTGTAGGCTGGAATGACGAGATCCTCCACTAAAATGCTCAAATCCACTGCTTGCTGCTTCTCCACCAATACCCACCGTGACTGCACCTGGTAAACTGCTTCCACAAAGACATTGAAATGGCTCAGCTTCTTCATCATGACATTAGCATTGCTGTCAAACCTTTTGTCCATTTCAAGTATCATGACAGCCTTCCTCCAGGTAGCCTGTCTATATTCCAAAACCCATTGGCGAACCTTTGCAGATATTACCCTGGCCCAATCCTCACCCAGCAAGACCTTAAGCTCACAACCATTGACTTTCTTGGTTATATAGATCCCATTGTTAATTAGAAACACAGAACTGAGAGGGACATGACGATAAACCTTGGATTTTGACTCAAGGTTCTCCATTAGAACATCCACGATCCAAGCAAAGCGGACCGCCAGTGATGATGTTGGACGGTCAGGGTCTACTGGGCATGTTTCAGCATAACCGAACTCCAATAACATCGCTTCTTCCAAAGTATGGCGAGATACACATGTTGCCATAAGGTAGTTCATTACATACCTTGTTATTGGATGCACTCCACCATCTGTTGGAGAAGACTCACTTGGATCACAGCGAATCCGGTTCTCTAGAGCCATAAAGATGCCCTTAATTGACAATCCAAGGCACTCACGAAGAGCAGCTACCTCATGATCGAAGGTTTCATCAAGGACAGGAACTATATCTCTTACAGCATCATACATGTCAACTATGCGGAAGAGACACTCCGGATTCTGTCCAGCAGCAGCAATAAAATTGGCGAAGGACAAGAGTTGAAGAATTGGCTTACACGCAGTGGCAAAGGCAAGGCCATTGTAGGATGCGAGGCCCACAAAAATGCAATCACATAAGTGGCGTTCGCTTGGGATTAAGATATGGAACACACAACGGATTGCAGGGATCCAGCGCATGATCTGAGTCTCAAGTTCCTCCCAGGATGCTGACTGGAATGTCTCTGCCAAGTGAGCATGAACCCCAAGGCGAGCAATGCTCTCATTAATGAAGTTGTGGCGTGCTGCAGCATAGTTCTCAGCACACGCATCACCAAAACCAGCAGCAACCATCCTTCTTGCAATCCGGTTTGCCTCAAAGATCACACCCTCTGGTAAGGTATCAACGATGATGTCAAAGTTTCTAACCGGCAGTGCTACAAGAGTGTGGCTGTCATCATCATTATGGCTTTTCTTGATATTGAGGTTACCTCTGTTGGCATCGAAACCAGAAGAATCAATCAGGTGATGGATTTCGTCTCCAAGCCTTGAGGCACAACGCTCTAGAAGATGATCAAAGCTCTCAAGGAGGGCATGGTCCGCTGAGGTGTTGTCAAGGCTGTGGATGGTGGAAGTTAGTTCATCCACAGCTTCTAGGAAGGCATCAGCATCATCAGAGCTGGTCCAGAGGGACCGATCCAAGCTAAGGAACTGGGAAATCAGATCCTCGAGTGCTTGCAGAGTATCCTCCATGCCAGACATCAATGATAGGAATAACCAGTATTAACTTTCTCTTCAGATCTATAACTTTCTGAGTATATGGACCTCCTGAGTCTTGAGTCCTCGATGCAAGCACTAGAAGAGCATGGTGGAATCCAGACCAATCAATTGCAGCTGACAAAATTGACTAGTTCAAACACTTCATAATTCATACTTTACAAGTTAATGTTCTGAGAAATGAGATTGCAAAACATACCTCAGTAAAGGCTAATTCTGAAATTGAGGATCTCTGTGAGTTCTTGATGTTCTAAAATAGTAGACAATCTTGGCGGACCACCATTCACTTAAGAGGGGCAAGGGGTTGTGCATACGTGGACGAAGGCAGAGAAGAATTTCAGTAAATGATAAATGCTGTTAGTTGGACGGTCATAAGGAGCTTACGTCAGGATAGCCACATCCATAACTTTCATTGAAGAATATACTTATAAAGCATTATTTCTTGGCAATTGTGCCCTTTTGACTTTAAGCAAGTATAATTGCAAAGCCAACTACTGACTAATAGTAAGCTAAAAACCAATTTATATAATAACTGTCTCTAAAGATTGTCTCTAGATATTGTGCAATAACTATCTTTTCTCTCTTGTACATAAATGATCTACCTATGCTCCCGTGCAAAACTGGCTACTAAATAAGAGTCAGCTCTCTTCTCTCTCCTTTTTTCTCACTCCTCCACATAGATCAAACCTGATGTGTATAGGCTAAGAGTCAGCTGACGTGATCTTATTGTACATGCCCTAAACTAGAATGGCAAGTCATTGATTTAACAAAGAACACTGCAAGTTAATGAAAACTAAAAAGGCAAACTTTGCAAACAGCGCTTAAAAAAATATGAGCAGATTCGATACCGATATGGGTAGCTACCATCCTTTGCAAAACGTAAATGATGCACTGTTCCAAATTTGCAACAAAATTCAAGGATGGGCTACATACCCGCAGAAGATTAAAATCAAATCCATCCATAGTTGCAGTAACTAAACAAAGACTAGTGCACATATATATTTATAGATTGTGTGAACCGTTAACTGTCTTTTGTTTTTATTATCTCAACTAGTTATTTAACTTTCGAAATTTACAGGTATGTATTATATATTAGTACCTGTGTATCTATAATGTTTCCACATTTTGGATGTAGTAGTACATGCAATGCGTAATGCACTTCATGTAAGTTGGGATAGCTACCAATATATGCAGCAGGCTATTTTCCATAAACAGTCAATTTACAGGTGACCAAACATGCCCAACATGTAGTTATAGAAGACAGGGATAAGCATTTGAAACATGCTTGGCTGCTCCATACTGCCTCAGCCTCACCCGGAAACATTATTAATTATTTCCACGAGAATCTTAAAATTCTTCATTTGAACAAGGAACCTCAGTCAACCTTGGATTATGCCTGATGTATCCGCACAGGAGAATTATAAAGAGAGAGCAGATTAGCTTGCCATGCTTTTTATAACAGGGCTCTTAATTATCATAAAAGTTAGGTCATACACAATATCACAATAGCAAAATACTAAGGGATCTGAAATCTAGATAGATACTTCTCCTTCATCACTTGAGCACTTACGCTTATTTTGAAAGAAAGTGACTTAACAAGTATTTGAAATACACACAATCAGCACACTTGATTTGTGAAAATAGAAGGAGCAATTAAGCCAAAAAGGAACTGGCAATATGGCAAATAAGATTTACCATTACCAATTAATACAGAAACATCTACAATAATTTACACAGTTGGAGAAGCCCATGATTTGCTCATCTAATATAAAGGCCAACCTTATGCCATAACACCATCAAACCCAGAACGTCACCATTACCAGTGCTCAGATATGCACCATAATAGTAATGACACCAAAATCACAGCTACAGCAGCATAACATGCTATTACTAACTAATCACTTGGCCACTCCTTCAAACAAATGTTGGATGCATGCCGTGACATCCTCTGGGGTGTGCTTGATGAACAAGTCCCTCGCAGCTTCTGGAGATGATCTCAACTTCACAGTTAAGCCCTTATATGCAGGAATCACGGAATCTGCTATTGCTGCTCTAACATCCGCACGCAGCTGCTCATCTACGATCACCCATTCCGACTGCACCGCACAAATCTCCTCCAGGTAGCCATTGAACATCCGCAGTTTTTGCAGCATGGCCTTCGCAGGGAGACTACCAATGCCAGGACCTCCCGTCTGCAGCACTGACATGACCTTTGCCCAAGCCCCACGCTGATACTCCATACTCCACCGGCGAACTCTACTCATGACCTGCTTCATCCACTCATCACCAAGCAAAACCCCAAGCTCACTGTCATTCACCTTGTGAATAATATACTTGCCATTATTCATCAAGAAGATGGAAGCAAGCGGCGGGTCCCTATATATCTTAGACTTGATTTCCAAATTTTTGTGAAGCACATCCATGATCCACGCAATGTGCACGGCGAGTGATGAAGTGGGGCGATCAGGATCAACAGCAATAACCGCCCCGCCAACAGCACCCAAGTCACCTTCCATCACCTCTTCCAGTGTCTGCCTTGATCCACATGCAGCTCGGAGATAGTTCATGACATACCGAGTGATTGGGTGTATGCCACCACCGGGCACAACCACACGGGCTGGGTCACGGCGGATGAGATTTTCCAGCTCCATGAATATACCTTTGATAGAGGAACCAAGGGTGTTGCATACGGCGGAGACTTCAGCGCGAAGAGCTGCAGAGTAGGGATCAGAGAAGACAGGGTCGAGGTCAGGTAGGAGGTCACGTACTGTCTCGTACATGTCGATGACACGGAAGAGGCGCTCTGGCGCGCGGCTGGCAGCAGCAACTGCGTCGCCGAATGAGATAAGCTGCAGTGCCTGGGTGCGAACTGCGGCAACAAAGGCGAGGTCGCCATAGGGGGCGAGGCCGTCGAAGACACGGTCGCAGAGGCGGCGCTCGCTGGGGATCAGGATGCGGAACACCATCTTGAAGGCGGGGATCCATCGAGCAATATCGAACTCGAGCTCCTCCCACGGTAAGGAGTGGACCTCGTCGGCAGTGCGGGATCGGATGCCTAGGCGTGCGACGCTCTCGTCGACGAATCCGCGGCGCGCGGCCGCGTAGGCCTCGGCGCACTCGCGGCCGAAGCCCGCGTCCACCATCCGCCGTGCGATCTGGTGCACGTCGGAGACCGACCCCGGCGGGAGAGCGTCGATGACCACGTCGAAGTCCGAGACTGGCTTGGCTATTGGGATTGGCTCGTCACCGTAGCCGTCGTCCGCTTCGTAGTCCTCGTCCTCGCTCTCTTCAGACCCGAACCCACCGGGCGCCGCCGGCGCCGCGTCGTCGGGGCGTTCGATGAGCGCCCTGAATTCGTCCTCCAGCCGGGCCATGCACCGGCTCAGCAGCTCGTCGGCGCGGTCGAGCAGCCCGCGGTTGGTCCCGGCCGCGTCCAGCTCCTGCACGGTGCCGATGAGGTCGTCCACCGCCTCCAGGAATGCGTCCGCATCCGCGGAGTCGGCCCATATCAGCTTATCCATGGTCACGAACTGAGAGATCTGCCGGTCCAGCGTGCGCACGGTCCTCTCCAGCGACGTCACCGGCGGCATCGCCGCCGCGGCCGAGGGCACCACAGGCGGGGGCGGCACCGGCGGCGAGGTCGGCATCGAGTGCTCCCCAACCCCTCCTCCGGCCGCAGCAGCCGCCGCCGCGGCGCGCGTGGCGTAGAGCTTGTCGAGCGAGAGGCGGCCGTCGTAGTTGGAGAATACCTTCAGTATGTCCTCCGTCATCGTGTCGGTGCGGCCCAGCGTATTGACGATGTGCTGCACCGTGGCGAGCAGCTTCTCCTCGCCGTCCTCCGCCATCGGCTACGCGAGAAACCCTTCCGCAAAAGAAGCCTCTCCTGGCGACTCGCGTGTGGTTCGGGCTAGGGTTTGGCGCTCACGGCGTGCCGTGCGGCCGTGGAGCTCCTTCGAATGGTTGCGGCCTGCGGGGGGGATGGACGCGGTCGTGGTCTGGCGGGGACAGCGACAGCGCATGGACTGGCCGCTCAGCGCATACTGGATGGGCTTGGAGTGGCAACGTACGAGTAAATCGTAACTGTTGTAACGTCGACTTGAGAAATTTACCGTCCACAATGGTAAAGAGCCGGGGGTAATTCGCGGCGGGCGGTGGATTGGAAGCTGGGTTGGTCGGGTGGACGGTCGGATGAAGCCGGTGGGGGTGGCGGTAAACAAGGAGTAAAAACTGCGGCGACCTCGGGAGAGGAGAAAGAAGGGAAGAGGAAGACGGGGGCGGTGGATTGGTTGGGGGGAAAGCATAAATGCAGACAGCAACGCCGCTGGGGGAGTAGCTGAGGGTTTGAATTCTCGCTGACAGGTCGGGCCACATGTGAGCGAGTGGGGTTTTGGTGTCACGTCTAGGAGGACGGAGATGGCGTGATTGACGCGCAAGTGGAGATGGACTCCTCAACTTCGGCAGTTGGGCTCTGGGCTGTTGGGCATTAGGCCTACGCAGTAATTCCAGATGGTGGTTCGGTTCGGGCTCGTCTCGGACTCGGGCTCGGGCTCCCGATTTGCGGTTGGGCGCGGCCCAATAGTAGAGCAATGACGTGTGGGTCCCGGGTTAGTCCCGCAGACCCGCACCCACTAAGTGTAAACTGTGTTAAGAGGAGCCTAACGGGCTTTAATCAATCAACACCGAGTCGATTCCCCAAACAGAGACGCCATGGCCTCAGCACCGGCGGCGCCGCCGCCCTTGCTCCCCGTGACCAACCCAGGCGGCGGCTCCGCGCCGCCCTCCGGCAGCGGACTCTCCGATGCGCCGATCGCCACGCCGGCCGTCCGGCTCTTCCTCAGCCGGCTCTCCGACACGGCGCGGCGCTCGCTCGCGGACCGCCGCCCGTGGACGGAGCTGCTCGACCGGACGGCCTTCTCGCGGCCGGACTCCCTCTCCGAGGCCACCTCGCGCCTGCGCCGCAACCTCGGTTACTTCCGCGTCAACTACGCCGCCGTCGTGGCCTTCTCCCTCGCGGCCTCGCTCATGGCGCACCCTTTCTCCCTGCTCGTCCTCCTCAGCATCCTCGGTGCCTGGTGCTTCCTCTACGTCTTCCGCGCCTCCGACCAGCGCGTCGTGCTCTTCGGCCGCACCTTCACCGACCGCGAGACGCTGCTCGGTCTCGTCGTCGCGTCGGTGCTCGCCTTCTTCCTGACGTCCGTCGCCTCGCTCATCATCTCCGGGCTGCTCGTCGGCGGCGCGATCGTCGCCGTGCACGGCGCCTTCCGTATGCCCGAGGACCTCTTCCTGGACGATCCGAGCGCTGGGTCCAATGGCAACCCTACCAACAGGCTGCTCTCCTTCCTCGCGTCGCCCGGATCTGGGGTTTGAGGCGGCGCAAGATCTGGTAGGGTTATTGGGTGTGGAGTTTATTTTGAGTCAGAATTGGTGTAGATCTGGTTCGGTAACTGTAGCGAATTGCTTCTCACTCCGCTGGTACTTACAATTGCGAGCAGTTATGGATATGCAGATCTGATTTTGGTTTTAATCCGTGCCTCGAATTATGCAAAGATCTGTAAGAGTTGTTCTTAGATTTGACTAGATATGGTGACTGGTGAGCATTATCAAATTGTTATCGTATATCTCTGTGCTCTCTGAAACAATTATCTTGCATTATCCCTCTGGCAAGTAACTATGAATCTCTGATTGCCATCATGAAATTTCAGAATTTCTATGTAGTTCTCGTTGAGTCAAGTCTTGCATAAGTATGTTCTTATCTCACAGCATGCAGTCCAGCATTGGAAGTGTCTAAACTATGAAGGTGGTTTCATAGTTCTTACCTGTTTGAACTACCCGTGACCATGATATGCCTGGCAGTTGTCAGATGTAGATTGAGATAGCCTTCTGAACACAGTTGATGCTGAAATCAACTGTAGTAGGATTTCTGTGGTGGTTGACCTGGCTGTGATGGAAAATGTCTGCTGAGCTTTGAGATTAATGTTTGCACAGCATCGTCTTACATTGTGTTGAATAATGTAGTACAGTAGTAATATATAGATCTTTCCCTACCTGTAGAAAATTGTATCAGTCAGTGGAATTTTGATGATCTTGCTTTTGCAGTTTGAAGGAATTTGTGGTTTTTAAATAGTATAGTCATCTCATTTTATCATTGGTAATGAAGGTAGGGGGCTGATTCCGAAGCTAGATTTTACTAGCCAGTCACAATTACCTATCCTTAATGGCGTGTGCCGAAATTTCCTGAGTTCTGTATGTTTTGGAACATAGCACAACTGCATATTTTGGAACAAAGCACAACTGCATCTCGAGTTGTACAATCTTCCAGTGTCGGGTGTCAAATCGTGGTAGATCATAGCTTCTATGAAACAGCAAGTACGTATCAAACAGTACATTTAGTACAAACGGTCGTTTGTTGTTCCCCAATCTATGCCCGTGTGGTTTTTAAATTTCGTGATTTTTGGTCGGTTTTCAAAGTTTTAGGATCGGATTTGGTCAGATTTGGTCCAACAACCTTTAAAGAAAGTCATCTTCTATGAAAATTTGTTAAAAAAATTGAATTTTTAAGACATTTTAAATTTTGACAGAAACACTATCAGTTTTTATAAAATTGTACAAGCTTGATAATGATTTGAAAAATTTATGTTACTATCTTTAAAAGTGTATGATCATATAGAAATTTTTTCAAAATAATTGAACTTCATTTGTTATCTTTAAAAAATTAAAAACAGAATGAACATAATTGGGACAGTAGCCTTATCAGAATTTTATAAATTTTCTCGAGTGTGATCATGATCTAAATTTTTTATGAGAGATTAAGAATTACCTCATTAACATTATATAAAATTTTCAAAAAAATTGTTTGGTCAATCAAATCTATTTAAGCATTAAACTTCATTTGTTATATTATATTTCAAAAATCAAAAAGAGAAAGAACATCAATGGTACTGTGCCTTGTAAGAATTTTATAAATTCATTAGAGCGTGATCATGATTCAAAAATTTTATGAGATCTTAAGCATTTTCTTATCACCATTCTGTGAAAATTTCAAAAAATTTAAACCTTTTTTTATTGCTAAAGCAAATCAATGTATTGATCATTATGCTTTTATCAGGACGTTGCACTTTCATAATTTTTAAAAATTCTATAAGCATGATCATCATCTAAAAATTTTATAAAAACATTAATGTTACATCAGGACCATTCACACAAAGTTTTAAAATTTTCTAACGTGGTTTGAACAATTTTTCATTTTGTTCGATTTACCGGTAAGCCTTTTAACAGGACTGTAGCACTGTTCAAATTTTTGAAAATTCATGAAGCTTGATCATCATCTAAAAATTTTATGAGAACATTTTTGATGCATCATAACCATTTACAAAACATTTCAAAATTTTCTAACGTGGTTTGAACCATTTTTCATTCGGTTCAAACTTGTCGGTCAGCGTTTTATCAGGATAATAGCAATGTTCGAATTTTTAAAAATTCTTCAGACTTGATAATTATCTAAATTTTTTATGGGAACATTACTGATGTGTCAGTAACCTCCACAAAAAATTTCAAACTTTTTTCAAATCGTTTGAACTATTTTTTGTTCAGTCGAAATTTGTTAAAATTTCAGATATTTCGCCCGAAATTCGGTCCAAAAATTCCGGATTTGAATTTTGCCTTTTGTATTTCATCCGAATTTTGTCCAAAATAACGAGATTTTGCCAAAATTTCAGATTTTGGTCATTGGCGAAATTTTATCTAAAACAAAATTTGAATGACGACCTCCACCAACATCCAGAACAGGTAAGAAGAAAACTATGTGGGGAAAACTATGTCCCCTTTTATAATTTTATTTCATATTTTTTGCTTTTTCTAATTTACATAGATTTTTAAAAATTGTACTACATTTCTTCTAGTTTTTCTAGTTGTTCTAGATTTTTTTTTCAAATTTTTACGATTGCCTAATTTTTTTATATATATATTAGTTTTTTGAAAATTTGCAAGCCAAACGGGCTAGCCGTGGCCCAGCACGGCCCATCGGCCCATTGTACTCGTGTCGACACGACACGGTCCGGCAATCACCCGAGTCATGCTTGGACAATGACCTTGGCCTGTGGGCCAGCACGGCATAGCCTGTTTAATAGTCGGACCTAAACGGGCCGTGCCACATTCGGGCAGTGCCGTGCCTCGTCGGCCGCCCGTTTGGCCACCATTGCTCGGTTGTCTCTTTGCAAGGCCTTGGGTCAGGATGCCGACTAAGTGAGCACCTAGGACATGATCACGGTTTGCAACAGGCCGGCCATGGTGGCTCCTTAGGGGCGAACGGCGGTGGCCAGGTGTGATTCCTTCGCCCTCGTCGTTATGTTTTTTAACCATATTTTGCCATGTGTGTTTTTCTACCTGACCTGCGAGTCGCGTCGCGACCTTGTACTTTTGTTCTGGTTATGAATACCGCAACTTCTCCAAGAACAAGAAGCTCTTCCACCACGTCCTCGCCGCGTTTGACGACATCAACCTCTCCGACACGGAGATATGGAGCGACGAGGGCGAGGATGATCCGCAAGAGAAGAAGGGCGGCGACGACTTCTCCGGCATGTGCTTCATGGCCGACACCAACGACATCGCGACTCGAGCTCTACAAATGACTCGGATGAGGTACCTCCTATGACCACTCGAAGCTTTTCGCAAATTAGGAAAATTTTATGCTAGAGCTAGAGCTAGGTGTACTGAGCTTGAGAAGGAAGTAGGTACCTTGACTCGGAGTTAGCTTCACTTAGATCTTCTCCTCCCGAGTCACCGATGATTGCTCTTTGTGTGATGCTATTCTTGTGGAGTTGGAGAACCTAAGGACCATACATGATAGTGTGCTTCTTGAACTTGATGGTCTTAGGTTGAAGAATGCTAGCACTAGTTCTCGTTGATGCTATTCTGTTGAGGCTAGTTTTCTTCATGCTCACTCCACTCCATCATGTGCTAATTGCCCTAAATTGCTTGCGAAATTGATGCCATGAGCGAACACCTTAGAAAGTTTTTCGCTAGAAATGATGAACTTGAATTGCATACTTAAGGACCCCAATTTCATGTGATGGTCAGAGGCAACTAAAACTTGACAATGATGCTTTGAATGTCAAGTGTGATCAACTTGCTAAGGACTTACTAGTTAAGTCAAAAACTGGTTGCTTGCTGTCTGTTGGGGTTAAGGATGATGTGGATCAAATCCATATCGAGCTTAGGAAGAAGTTAAAAGATCAAACCCTTAGGATTAGAGATGCTCCTTGCGTTTCTTGTGAGGCCCTCAAGATTGAGGCGGTAGTGCTAGGGGAACAAAAAGCACGTCTTTGAGAGATCTTCTCTTTCTCTTCTCGGTTCTTCTTCTTCTCCTTCCCGTGTTCTTCTTGTGCTTCTTTCTTTCGAGATTGCCAAGATCTTATGAGCACTCTCGAGAAGTTTGTTGGAGGCAAGAAGAAGTTCAATCTTATTCTAGACCAATCCAAGATTAGTAGATTCAATCAAGGTCTAGGATTTGATCCCTTGGAGCACGCCGGCGCATGCTCCCACCATTGTACGTGGCTCCAAGAGTGGTGAGATTGTGGTAGCTCCTGAGTGAGTACCACCGTGTTTAGGTCCACTGGGTTGTCCATAGGACTTCCGACTGTAAGGGTGTTACTCATATTGCTTCCGCCTCTAGCAAGGCGGTACACATGCACCTTCTGTAAGAAGGATGGTCACCTAGTAGATTTCGCTTCAGCGCACCAAGATCACTCGGCGTGAGCGTGTTGTCGCTCTTAGGGTATCTGTGGTCATCCCGCACTTTGAGTGCTCCTAAGACACACACCGCTTCTAGACAAAGTTAGAGAGTCGTCTGCTTTTGGGCAAAGATCCAGACTTGGTTTTCATGCTAGTTCTTCGAGTTTTAGTCCTAGAGCTGTTCAGAGTCGGTCTTTTCCGCCGCCCTCTTGATATTCCTCGTTTTTCCCATCGAGGTAGATATCGTGGCGTGAGGTGCTTTCCGGTAGGAGATCCAGCACCTTTCCGGGATGGTCCGCTTTTGCACCACGGCGTGCCAACCCGCTTTGACTCCTAGATTATCTACCGAGTTGCTCCCGATCGTGTGAGAGTTGAGCGTCAGAGAGACACTCGAGTCCGCCTTCTTACGTGGTGGTACTGAGGTGTCGTATGATTCAAGATTGGGTTCCTAAGTCTTCACTCTATCCCAAGATTGAGTCATCTTTTCTCTTATGTCTTGATCAGTTCGTCGGATGGGAAGGGCGATGTTTGGATTGTTGACTCGGTTGTTCTCGCATATGACCGGAGATTCTCGTTGGTTCTCTTCCTAGTCCGAGCCCCGTGATGAGTTAATTACTTTTGGGGATGCATCTTCGTGTAGAGTCATTGCTAAAGGTACCATCTGCATTAACCAAAATTTCATTCTTAAAGATGTTGCCTTAGTAAGTAAGTCGCAATACAATCGCTCTCTGCTTTCTCACTTATCGATGACTCTTTCGAGGTAAGCTTCAAGAGTAATGCTCAGAGAATTCTTGATTCATCAAGAGGGTTAGTTTGCGGGATTTCTAGATTTGGGAGAGTCTTTCGTGCTGATTTTTCTGCTTCTTCTGGAGGACTCTCTTCGATGTTTGATTGCTTCGAGTCCCGTGATCTCTCCTTCTGGTATAGGAGACTTGGTCACATTGGTTTTGATCATTTGACCCGAGTTAGCAGCCACGATCTCATTCGGGGTTTGCCCAAACTCAAGATGGTCAAAGACTTAGTTTGCTCTCCTTGCCGACATGGCAAGATGGTTATCGCTTCTCATCCTCCACCACCGTAGTGATGACTGATGCACCAGACGCTTTTACATATGGACACCGTTGGTCCAAATAGAGTGCGATCGCAGGAGGGAAGTGTTATGTTCTTGTCATCGTTGATGATTTTTCTAGATACTCTTGGTATTCTTCATGGCCTCAAGGATGAGACTTTTCTCACTTCGTGGGTTTGGTCAAGAGGTTGTCTATTGAGCTCCGTGTGCATTACGAGCTATACGCAGTGATAATGGTACGGAGTTCAAGAATTCTCGCTTTGAGAGTTTCGTGTGGAGTCCGGTTTAGAGCATCAGTTCTCTTCTCCCTACGCCTTCAGCAGAATGGCGAGTGGAAAGGAAGAACAGGACCTTGGTTGAGATGGCCAGACGATGCTAGACGAGTACAAGACTCTAGGAAGTTTTGGGTGAGGCTATAGCTACCGCTTGCCATGTTTCTAATCGCGTGTTTTGAGAGCACATCCGCATCGCACTTCTTATGAGTTGAGGTATGGGCGAAAGCCCGCAGTGTCTCATTTTCGCGTTTTGGTTGCAAATGTTTTATCTTGAAGTCTCGTAACCTAGATAAGTTTGAGTCTTGCTCTTCTGATGGTATCTTTCTAGGTTACTTGACTTCTTCTCGTAGCTATAGGGTCTGGGGTATTGATGCGCATAGGATCATAGAGACCGTGATGTGACCTTTGATGAGGCTAGCCCAGAGCTAGACCCGATGTTTCGTGCTCTTCTTATCCCTCCGAGACCATCTTTGTATAAGATGAGGATGATGGAGATGATGGTGTTCCACCGATCCAGTTCCTCTACACCTAAGGTGCCTCCTGCTTCTATTTCTCGCACCTCGGAGACTAGCCCTTGCCTTCCGACTCTCCTTGGTGAGTGGCTCGCTCCTACCTCTTCTCATGCATGAGGTAGAGGCCACTCGCTTCTGGTCCTCCCGACATATCCGTAAAGCTCATCCACCGACGATCATTGGTGATCCGTTTGAGCGGTCACTCACTCAAAATTAGGTTTGTCCAGCCGCCTCCACTCTGCCTTCGTTGCCTCCTTTGAGACGAAGGATGTTTCTCATGCATTATCCGATGAATCGTGGATTAATGCTATGCATGAGGAACTTGAGAACTTTGAGAGGAACAAGGTATGGCAGCTTGTCGAGCCCCCATCTGGTCATAATGTCATTGGGACCAAGTGGGTGTTCAAAAACAAGTAGAGTGAGGATGGAGTTGTCATTCGCAACAAGGCTAGGCTAGTTGCACATGACTTTTCTCAGGTTGAGGGTCTTGACTTTGAGGAGACCTTTGCCCCTGTAGCTAGACTAGAGGCTATTAGGATCCTGCTTGCATTCTCTGCATCCCAGGGCTTCAAGCTCTATCAAATGGATGTCAAGAGTGCATTCCTCAATGGCTATATTGAGGAAGAGGTTTATATCAAACAACCTCTAGGATTCGAGAACCCCAAGTTTCCGAGTCATGTATACAAGCTCTCCAAAGCTTTGTATGGACTCAAACAGGCCCTCAGAGCATGGTATGAGAGGCTCAAGTCTTATCTTCTCAGCCATGACTTCAAAATGGGCATAGTAGACAAAACTCTGTTCATCAGACACCATGAGTCTCATTTTCTTCTTGTCCAGATTTATGTGGACGATATCATTTTTGCTGGCTCATCTCATTCGCTTGTGTCTCAGTTTTCTGAGGTGATGAGCTCAGAGTTTGAGATGAGTATGATGGGCGAGTTGAGCTACTTTCTTGGCCTCCAAATCAAGCTGCACTGGAGGGTACTTTCTTGCATCAAGGCAAGTATACCCGTGACCTCCCGAGGCGCTCGATATGTCCGATGGGAAGCCGGTGATGACTCCTATGGCCACCATCGCTGTTCTCGAGCCCGATGAGGATGGTGAGCTCGCGATCAAAAGGAGTTTTGAGCATGATCGGCTCCTCTTGTACCTCACCGCTTCGAGGCCGACATACATTTTGTTTGTGTGTCCGGCGCTCGATTTCAAGCTTCTCCTCGCGCCTCACTACTACAGCGGTCAAGCGCATCTTCAGTACCTTCGTGCTACCACCGATTATGGTATTTGATACTCTTCGCCTTCTTGTCTATCTCTTAAAGTCTTTTCCGATGCCGACTTTGTCGGGTCAGAAGATAGATAGGAAGAGCACTTTAGCACTTGCCAATTTATTGGCACTTCTCTTGTTTCTTGGTCATCTAGGAAGCGATGCTGGGTTGCATACCATCACGAGACCGAGTATGTTGTTGCAAACCGATTGTTGAGCTGTGCTCTGGATGAGATCGACTTTACGGACTATGGGTTAGAGATAGAGAGTGTGCCACTTTTTCGTGACAACACTTTAGCTATTTGCATTGCTAAAAACCCAAAGGCAACATTCCGGACCAAACACATTGATATTAGATACACTTCCTTAGAGACCATGTGGAGAAGGGAGATATCGCGCTTCATCAGAGAGAGTGACCTTTAATTAGCCGATATCTTCACCAAGCCTTTGGATAGCTCCAGATTTGTTGCCTTGAGGAGTGAGCTTGGAGTCGTGAGCCCTTACGGTCTTTCGTGAGGGGGAGCTGGTTTGTATATTATGTATTATATGTTTTCTTCCAGCTTTTCTTTTCTTTGTATTTCTTTTGGGTGACTTTGGGCTTGTTTTCTTGAGTTGAGTTCACTCACTTAGACTTCTGGCATGCCTTCCATGAACCTCTTATATTGTGCTTTAGGTTGCTATCATGCGTGATTAGCTGTTCTCTCTTCTCTCTAGGTTGAGTTCCCTCACAGTCTTATAAGTCTAGCAGGTATTGGGCCTCTTGGGTAGATAGGGTCTGTGTGCACTCCTTAGTTGGGATCTAGAGTCAGTTTCCCTATGTCAGTCACTGGGAAGATAAGAGCGAGTCTAAGCCGTAGTGAGTCTCTTATATCTTTTCTATGCTCTATAGCTATCTAGTTTTGCAATTTCTCGACTTCTTCTCCTCATTCTGTTTTTCTGGTTATTATTGAGTTCATTCGGTTTTTCTTTGTACCTAATCTTGATAATAACTCAACTTTAACCAGATTTGAGCTTAAAATTGATTCATTTGTTGAGGGGGAGTTTGGGAATCTGTTCGTGCATTGCATATAGATCGCATTTCTGCTTAATGAGCTTTGTCTATTATGCAATTGATTTCTTCTTCATGCTATACACCATGCTGCATCATATGGAGGAAATCACTAGCTCAGATATGTCCAAGTTCATTTAACTTGCTAAGCTTTAAAATGAAAAAAGTCTTAAATGAAAAATTTGATGAAACTTGTTGCTTTTACTTGCTAGGTTTCTTCTCTAGAGGTTTGTGCCATAATTTGAGAAATTTTGGAGTTCTCTAGAGTCCCTATAGCAACTTGGGTGAAACTAGTTTGATCCATACTAGAGTCCTTCAATTGCTCATGAATCATTGTGCTAAAAATGAAAATTAAACAAAATTGACTCTTCTTGTGCACATACGACTCAACACCTTGTATTCACAAGACCGCTTCCCATTGCACTTGAGATGAACTTGAAATACATCGTGTTTGACCTAGACCATCCTCTTAAGAGTTTATCTTGAGATGGTCGCATATGGCTTGAGTCAATTGGTTGTCAAAAGAAAATGCAAATAAATTAAAAACAAAGACATATGTGGGTAAAGAATGCAAATAATGTCAAACATTTGCACCCTTCTATGTTTTGAATGATGATAAATCAAAATTTGCATTAAGTGATAAATAAGTCCGAAGGACCTTGTATGCTCTTCTAGATTCCTCAAAGTGTTGAGTAGGTTGAACTGTTTTCGGGATACTGTGGAGCACATCTTTAGCGTAGCCTAGTCGTCGTGTCTTATGATTTGCTGCACCTGCGGTCGGGTCTGGTGTATAGGAGCGGTGCAACTGTGCAAGAGCGCGAAGGTGCTGTTGTCCTCTTCGCAGCCGGTCATCCAAATATTTAGCTTTTTGTGCAGATTGGAAGGAGGAATGTCTTGAAGCCGTGACCTGGCCTTGCAGGATTGAGCACCGCGGGGAAATATTTAGCAGAATGTCGTGGAAGGAATGGGTTCAAACTCATCCGGGAGGGAACTTCGAGGGAATTCAACGACGAATGTTACATGCGAGGGGGAGGTGCGTTGTAGGCAACCTCACAAGGGGTTCACCACACTATTCTTCAATGTTGTTCGTCGTGGTGAATACTAAAAATGTTCGTTCGGGTGTTCCTCAATCTCTGCCCTTTATCATGCTGAGATGATGACTATTTATAGCCGTTTTACATGGTTTTTGCGCATTTCCTATTATGTCCTTGATGGATTATATTACTCGAGGATACAATGTTTTTTTTTTCTGTCTATGTGTTGTCAGTTGGTGGACCCAGCTAATGACCTCGACCTTCTTGGTGGCTAGACGTGGTCTTCTGTGGACCAAGGACTTGGAGTGTCTATGCTCCATTGGATTAGAAACGGACAGTAGCCTTTTAGGAGATTATATGCATCCCTACAACAGTAGTGTAAGATGTTGTGTTTTTAACGCGCTAGACACGTGTAGTTTTCGTCTTCTTACAGTACAATAAGGTCATCTTAGTCTGCTCTTAGTCTGTACACATCAGCTTTATGTAAGAACCAATATGGTATAGGAAACAAGATATATTAGTTATGTACAAGAGAGAACAGATAATTATTGCACAATATTTAGAGACAAACTTTAGAGATTATTATTATATAAACTGACTTTATTGCTTACGCTAGATGACATAGATGAGAGATGAAGTAAGTATTAGACTTTATTATTATACTTGCTTTTATAAAACTGTTGTTAATTCGGCCACGCCATAGCAAAATCAAGGTGGTCTGATTTGCCGTGCGGGAGCAACCGGGGCGTTCATCCTATTACCTAGCCCCACAGTGGCCATCTCCCGTGTGTGCTGCAGCTGCGTGGCGACAAGGCAGATAATGTGGATAGAAATATTCTTGGCGTGGGTTATTATAGTGCATCTATGAAAAAAAACATTGCTTAATAGTTGTAGTTGGAAATTTTATGGGGCTCCTGTTGCACAATAACAGTTCGTTCCTCCTGCCCTCCGTCATGGGAGTCAAGTATGGTCGACAATGAGGAAATATAGGTTCCAGTTTTTTTCCAGTGTTCTTTTGTGTTCTTTCTCCGTCTTGAAGAAAGGTAGATACAGACGGTGTATCCCTGGGAGTGACCAAATGATATTAGCGGAATTATTGATGCTGCCGAGGTTCTCCGCATTAACTTCGCGCTTGAAGTATGTTTCTTCGGTTTCCAGCTTGGATTGGTCCATTGTCAGGTGAGCGAAACTTCCTTCTATGATACATTTGTTCTCCTTGCCAAAAATATTATTAACTAGATGGGTCACCGCGGCGTGTCATGTCGCGACCGTCGCTCCCCACGCGAGTAAATCGACGAAACACGCGAAACGGTTGAAAGGATACAAACATAATCGCGTTTTTTTTTGCATTTGTTCGGCGGAACGGTTGAAAAGATATAAACGTATTTGCGTTTTTTTTTGCATTTATTCGGGGTCCTCTCACGAAGGATCCGCGATTTCGCTGAAACAAGAGATTATTTCGCAAAAAACGATAAAAATGATCTAAACAGAAACACAATTCTTTTCGGTATTTATTTGGAGTCCTACTTTTCATTAAAAATGGTCAAAAGGATCTAAACATAATTTTTTTTTCTGAAAAAAGACATAAACGTAATTTTTTTTTCGACTCGGCTCGAGCCAGCTCAAACCGGGCTGATACTGTGAATCCTTCCAACTTTAGGATAGGTAGTATTTGTGTTATGGATGGCCAATTTTTGTTTCTATCAGTCGTAGGTGCTGTTAAATACGGTGATTGATGTTTAGTCTTTTAAGATTTAAAAAGATGCGCTAGACGAATATTAATAGGATTAGAATTCCTAATCCTAATAGGAGTAGAATTCCTACTTGCTTAGAAGTAAAAACTAAAGAGCTATATATGTAAATCTAGTAGGTGATCATGGAGAACTCAAGCAACCAAGAAGCCACAAGCTAACTCATCCAAAGCAAAATGTGTACGAGATGATTAGATGCTAGGTTATTTTTTAGCACTAGATTTTTGTAAAAGGCAAGGATCCAAATGATCTAAAAGGTTTGAGAGGTTGTGAGAGAGCAATAATACCTTGTACTCCTTTGAGGTTGTACTTAAAGAATTTGCAATTAACTTCGTCAAATATTTTCTCTTGTCATCGTTACTTCAATGTCGTTATTTTGATTCTCTCTACGAGACTAATCTTCTTCGTTCTTGAGACTATGCACGCTCATGCCTTATTCATAAAACTCTGATCCGATTCGAAAACTGTTGCGCATAAGGAGTATTTGAGTATAACAAGTGAATTAATCATATTTATGAGATGGTCGGTAAAGCGTTAGGTGGTACAAAATCAAAATCGATGTCGACGATGTGAAATCAAGTAGAAAATTTTGACGGCGGAGGAAATTTCAACGTGTGGCAATGTGTGTCGAATAATGTCATTGTCTAGCAAGAGTTAATCACTACCCTTGAATGGGGTAAACCAGAAAAGATGTCCGAAGAAGACCGGAAGATAATAGAGTGGAAGACTGTCATAGTCCAACTATGTCTCTTGAATGAGGTAAAGTACTCAGTGATCAAGAAGAATTCAACGAAGAAATTATGAAAGGACTCAGAAGAATTATATACGACAAAGACGCTAACAAATCTGTAGGTGCTGAAGCAACAACTGTTGTAGGATCAAGGATAACCGACAAAAGGAGGGTGAATAGGAGGTTTTTTAAAATTCTTTGACTCTAATTGAGACAAATAATCAAGCAATACTAGAATTAAGAATTTTAACAATTAAAGCCTAAAACGTCTAGTTTCACTAAGTGCACCTACAAGCTATATCTAACCAAACTATACAATCGTATATATATATGAGCAAATGCTAAGCACACAAGGAATGTAAATTTGTACAAGTGAACACAAGAGAGCAAACCACAAAAGATGAAAACAACGAATTTTATCCCATGGTCTCAGAGACTTGTCGGTCTCCCCTAATCCACGTTGAGGAAGCTTGAACAAATCAAGCCGT
This sequence comes from Otatea glauca, assembly GCA_036346275.1. NCBI lineage: Eukaryota > Viridiplantae > Streptophyta > Magnoliopsida > Poales > Poaceae > Otatea > Otatea glauca. The sequence continues at coordinate 75,785,773 of CM070711.1, forward strand.
CTCCTTGCACAAATGAGCCTCTGTCGATCACTAGTGGTGGCTCTTCCCCGCTCTGTGTAGGTGAGCTCCAACCTTTACAATCTACCAGACCTTCTCACAAGCTCCTCTGAGAAGATCATCGATTCTCACACCTCCAAGCAGTCAAGGAGGCGGCAACCTCCAAGAAGATAGACCTTGACGCTTGCTTGAGGTTGATCAAGTGTTTAATGGCTCAACTTGAATGCACACACTTGAATTCTCTCAACAAATCAAAATGTGAATTAAATGCACTAGAGATGAAGAGAGACTTGCAAGGATTCACAAATATATAATGAATGTCCAAGACTATACCCTTGATATAGGTGGGGTGTATTTATAGTCTCCACCAACAAATCTAGCCGTTACCACCTAATTCCTAAAAAATTCAGGAAAGTCGGTACTACCGCCCATGTAGGTCTGATAATGCCAGCCTCAGGCTCAACGGTCGACTATAACACTTAATGCTGAGAGGAACTAGCTGTTGCTACAGTACCCCCTACATTACCGCTCATATAGGACCGGTAGTGTCGGCCATAATCACTCAGAAATGTGCATTTTCACCTTTTTTTGGTAAAAGACTACCGTGCATTTGGGTCGGTACTCCCGCACCTGCGGCAGTACCACTCTCAGATGAGCGGTAGTGCCAGTCGAGCAAAACTCCAAAAAATGCTCCATTCTGGAAAACAACTACCGACCATTAGGGCCGATACTGTCGCACCTGCGGCAGTACCGCCCTGAGTGGGTCGGTAGTGCCGGTCGGGGCACACACCAAAAATAGCCATTCTGTAAAATAACTTCCGGCCACTGGGGCCGGTACTCCTAGATGGGTGGTAGTGCCGGCCTAGCAAAACTCCGCAAAATACCCCTCTCTGTCAAATAACTACCGGCCTCTTGAGCCGGTACTGCCGCCCTTGCGGTAGTACCGCTCCTGGATGGTTGGTCGTGCCGACAATGCAGTTTTTCGGAGGACTTCAAACTACTGGCCAAAGGTACCTCTTAATAGTACAACACCTATACTAGCAATCCGATCTTTTCTCCAAACATCTAGATCAGCAAAAAGCTAGAAAAAGGGTCCTTACATCTTATACCTTTGCATTAGCTTGATGTTCCAATTTCCTTAAAACTCAATGATTTTATCTCTTCATAGGATCAACCTATTTTTCATATCCTCAAGAAAATTGTTAGTCCCTAACACATGATTGTCATTAATTACTAAAACTAAACATGAAATTTGGGGCCTAGATGCTTCAACTGTACAGGTTGCGCATGAATAAAGGTATACAGTTCGTTGACTATCTCAATGTCTTTAACAAGCTTATCACACAACTTATTAATGTGGATGAGAAAATTAAGAAGAACGACAAGGTTGTCATACTGGTATCATTTCTACCACCATCTTGAGAGCAATTGGTGATGAATATTATCATCGAAAAATCACTTTCTACTTCAATAAATACAGTTGCATACCTATTGAAGGCGGAGTCCTTGAAAAAGCCATTGGAATCTTCATTCTTGGGTGATTAAGTATTTGATTGCAGCAGGTGTTGTAGACAAAAGTAAGAATTACAGAAAGAAGAAGGGCAATAGCAAGAGCAAACGTATATGCTATCTTTGTGACAAGGAAGGTCATATGATAAAGGACTATCTGAGTTTGAAGCAAATGAAGCGTGCATGCTTATTGGCAGTAGCAAAAGATGATTCAGATATACTTAACATCAATCAATCAGGTACTTCTCATAGATGGATATTAGATTTAGGTTGTTGCTTCCAAATATGTTCGGCGAGGGAGATATTTGACGAAATATCTCTATGCCCAGCACATGAAACTATTCACTTGGCGTACTGCAATGAGTATGTAATTACTGAGGTGGGAACAATTACATTAGAGATGTATGATGGAGTACACTACATATTAACGGGAGTTCGGTATATTTTTGGCTTAAAGAATAATCTAATATCAGTGGGGTTGTTTGAACTTGAAGGTTGTGAGGTACACTTCAAGGTGGAGTCATGCGAGTTACTTGGAAAGGGCAAGTGATCATGAAAAGTATCTAGATCAATAGAGGATACCGATTGATGAGTAAACCTAAAGAAAGGGCAATCAATGAGAGGTCTGATGAAAATCTTGATCAGGAGAAGGAAACCGTGTCGTTAACTGTAGGTAATCAGATTTCAACTACAGTTATGTGTGCGAAATTGCAAAGACGGTTGCAAAATCTAGCAGACAAAAAGGCGAAGATGCGATCTGTTGGAAGAAAGAAGACGTGGTGGGATCAACTGTTGTACCAACGAGTAGGTGGAGCTCGGAGGCGGTACAAACTTATGGTATGAAGGGCTATAGGAATAGTAGGTGTGGTTAACTAAACTACGGGAAATATCTTTTAGATGGAGGGCTCGGACGGCCAGGCTTGAACACCAATACGCACATTGCGGTGATGTGCATGAGTCTATGTGGTGGGAGCGCTCCCAAAAGTAGGAGAAAAAAATAAGGAGTCGATTTGGAGTGAGTTCTTGGAGTAGCATGGTAACTTCAACGAATAAGAGTAAAGATGAAGATTGTTACAGCGACTCATATATGGTCTTTTAGGATTTGCAAGGTGTGCTAGATGAATCTTAATAGGATTAGGATTTATACTTCCTTTGAAGGAGAACTAGAGAGGGTATATAAACTTAGGGGGTGATCATTGAAGAATCCAAGCAACCAAAAAGCTACAAGCTAGTTCATCTAAAACAAGAGGTGCACGAGAGAATTAGAGACTAGATTATTCTTTATTACTAGATTCTTGTATATAGCACGGATCCAAATGTCCTAAAAGATTCAAGAGATTGTGGAAGGGCAACAATCCCTAGTACAGTTTTGAGATTGTGTTTAAAGAATTTGCGGTTGGCTTCGTCAAATCTTTTTATCTCTCATCATGGTTACTTCAACGTCGTTATTTTGGTTCTCTCTGTAATATTCATCTTCTTTGTTCTTAAGACCGTACAAGCTCGTGTCTTATATTATAGAACTCAGATCCGACCCGAAAGCTACAATATATAAGAAGGATATCAAAATGTAAGAGGTGCTATGTTTGGATTTATAGGAGCTCATGGCAAGGTCAGAGAGCTGCATTGTTTATTCCAGTGCATTCATCCTTTGCCTCGATGATTGTTTGGTTTACTGCTTTGCAGACTTGCAGGGTTTAAGGGTGCTGCTGTTTTGTTTGCTGAAGCTTCCTCATTTCCTGTTCGTGTGCTAGCCCTGTTTAGCAGCACTAATTCGCAGGCGAGATGTCTAGCTAGGATTCTGCAGTTTTACTGCTTCATCCTACAAAAGCATAGCTGTGCACGAGTGAATTCTTGTGCAGTCAAACAGTGTCAGAATTGTCAGGGTTTAGGGTCTGCAGCACTTTGATTGTGTGAATATAGTTTGCACAGCTTCGCAGCTGGTCAGTGTTACGCAATAAGCTGCGTCGTGTAAAATTTCGTTGTATGATGATGCATTGTGCGAAGCTGGGAATTTCGGTCGGGTGACGCTGCACCACGCAAAATTTGATCCGACGGATATTTCTGAAAAAAAACCCGCGTAATTTCGTTTGTCTTGTTTTTTTAGAAAAACGGCTGCTAAGAGCCGTCGACGAATCTGTGGATTACTCGTTTTTTCTCTCTGTAAATTCGGTTTTATTTTTAAAAAAAATAAAATTGGGTCGCTATGACTCATCGGCGAATCTGTGGAATGCTATAAACCGACAGCGAATCTGTTGCCCGACGGATATTTCTGAAAAAAGTTGCGTAATTTCGGTTTTCTCATTTTTTTTTAAAATAGGCTGCTAGGAGTCATCAGCGAATTTGTGGATTACTAGGAGCCGTCGGCGAGTCTACAAATTTTTTTGGGAAGAAAACTAGGGAGGGATCTAAATGTATTTTCGTTTTTTTAGCAATTTGCGTTTTCTTGTTTTTTAAAAAAAAAATGGGTCAGTAGACCACATCGTCGAATCTGTGGACGGCTGGTTATAAACCGTCGGCGAATCTGTGGTTTTTTTTTTTTTGAGAAAATCACGGAGGGATCTAAACATAATTTCATTTTTCTGCGGGTCCAACGTGCTAAAAACCGATTTCTTGGGACCTAAATGTATTTTTTATTTTTTCAGATCTATTCTACTAAAAACCGCCAGAAGGAACTGAACGTAAACCGTGGAGGGACATAAACATAATTTTGATTTTTTTCGGATTCATTTTGTTAAAAACCGACAAAATGACCTGAACGTAATTTCAAATTTTTCGAAGAGCCTTTTTCATAAGAGGGACTGAGATGGCACGACTGGGAGGACGCCAATTTCTCCCAGTATAATATAAGATATACATACAGTCCTACTTAAGTTTAGGGTCTGTTTTCTGAACCACGTGGGTGTCAATGGTGTTTGCTGATAATATCTGTATTAAAAAAACAAGTACCTAGTTTGTGTTGAAATGGAATGGAGAGCTTCAATATTTGTTTTGCTCGAAATGTTTAGAACATTTAATTTGTGCTGCATCCAGCATCCACAATAAGCTCAATTTTCTGTCAGTTTCTATGTAGGTATAGTCTATGTTTTCAGTGCTGAAAAAAGGAACAGCATCGAAAGCTTCAGTGGTATAGTCCGCGTTGGGAGTGTATACGTGCCGTTTGAGCGTAGAAAATGTATAGTATTATTTCAACTGCTAACTCTTATTAGTCATTAGTTTGTCATCCAATGTCACATGCCGATCTGAAATGTGTTCTGGTAAACTTGTTAATCTGAAATGTTTCGTACTACAATGCTCAGGACAACAAAAGCATGTACAAAGCTGCTACAAATTCTCCTACCTTTATAATCTTTCTTATCAACATGTTGGTTCAATGTTGCACCCCTGTATTGTCAAGAACTTAGTCCAGCCAAGAGATGAAGAAACGAGCATGTACTATCCTTATACAAAGTCCTCATGTCATTACTGTCGAATATGTGGGCTGTTAAGATGAGACTCTTTTCAGTCCAACAACTAGGCTCAAAGCCATTTGCATGCATGTTATTTAAACCAATTAGTAAGAACATTATGGCAAACAGGATGTCTTAAGTTGGTAATTTTTCTCCTTTAGTCTGACTATTGTAATTAAATTTAATTTTCAGGGCTTTTCATGAAGTGTTTACCATATTGTTCGGAATATTTACTCCAAATTTTTTCATTGCTCATCAATAGTTTACGGTTGTTTCCTTTGTAGTTTACATTTGTCTGCACGTTCTTTGCGCTATAGGCTGGTCAGGGGCGTACCCACCTGCGGGGGTGGGGCCTCCGTTAGGATCCAAAATACTGGCCGGGTTAAAGAATAATAATTTTATAAATTAGGACCACATAATTTTTTTTGTTTTTGATTCTTTATGTTTTTTATTTTTGATTCAATATCATTTATGATGCATTAGGACCACATAATTTTTTTTTCAAAATTTTCTAACTTGGTTTGAACCATTTTTCATTCGGTTGAATTTTGCAGTAGGGCTTTTATCAGGACAGTAGCACTGTCATAATCTTTTAAAATTTCTAAAACTTGATCATCATCTAAAATTTTTATTAAAATATTATTGATGCATTAGGGCCATTCACAAAAAATCACAATTTTATAATGTGGTTTGTTCCATTTTTAATTCGATTCAAATTTGCTGGTCAGCCTTTTATCAGGATAGTACCACTGTAAGAATTTTTAAAACTTTCTCGTGCTTGATAATCATCTGAAATTTTTATCGGAACATTAGAGATGTGTCAGGACCATCCACACAAAAAATTTGACATCATTTGAACCATTTTCATTCGGTTAAAATTTGCTGAGATTTCGGTAATTTTAGACGAAATTTAATTTTTTTTGCCAAAATCTCGGTTAAAAAAATCCGGATTTGAATTTTTGTTTTTGTATTTCATCCATAATTTGTTCGAAATTCTGAGATCTCGGCGAAATTTCAAATTCCGGCCACCTCGTTAATCGGAAATGAGATTTTAAACCTTGGACCGGACCCACTCTTTAATTGATGGATCCTAAGTACTTCTTTAGAATATGTTCTCAATTTTTGGCATAGCGGCAGCGGATACACACGCGCTCGGGTGTGGTTGGAGGAAGAAGAAGCTTTGCTCAATGGATGAGCTGCTTCATGTGCGATGTGACTTAGTAGGCTGCTGCTTATTAGAGGCCTAATTTGGCAATCAATGATTTCGCTTGCTGCTTGCATAACTAGACTTAAATCCTAAACGTACACAAAGATCATAGAGCAAGAGAGAAGGAGCACTTCAATGTCTCTCATTCATGAGGACATGGCAACCCATTGAGTCAAGGGCGCGTGTCGTAGAGAGTGGATGCCGGGGAGCCGGCGAGGGCGCGGGGGCGGTGTGCAGCATCGGGCAACCCATCACAATAATGGCGAGCGAGTAGGGAAGGCAACACAGTGTGAGTCAGCGAGTGCCTGACTGACTAACTGACCAAACTAGCAAATAGGCAATACAAACCTCTCTTTTGATTTATGATTTTTTTTATCAATTATAACCGTGTAAATTGGTTGAATAGAGACAATAGGCTATTTGTTTAATTGATTGTTGTGAACTTTTTCATAGATTTACAAAAATTTGACAAGCGAACGTTGTACAAGTATTTCTTAAATAATAAACTATTATCAGTAACCTTTAAATCGATAAAAATACAACACAAACTATTTAATATTTTTTTCTTAATTTAGTCTAATTTTTGAGCCTACCCTCGATTTTTTTCAAGCTTTGCTAGTGTTGGTCGTTAGTATATCATCAACTAACTAGAATTTTTGGATTGAACTGATCCTTCTGCGTACACAATGCTGCAGTTGGCGTTCTGATTGTGTAGATTGATTTTGAACTTGATTTTGGATGAGTTACAGTTCGCGTGGATCGCCACGACGCATCATTCTTCTTCAAATCTTACCTTTCCTAAAGGTGGTGGAATTCCCGGTCTGAGAGGCGCGCCACGTCTCGCCCCTCTGAAAAGAGCCGCTTGTTTTCCTGTGTCACGTCCTGGTGCCGGCTCGCTAGCATCGTCGAGCTACGGCGCTCATCGGCTCGCGCGAGGAGTTCCTCTCGCTTCTTCCCCACGCGCCGCGTGCCCCTCGCGAGCCCGGGGCTTCTCCTCGCTGTGCTGCTCTCTCCTACCTCACTGTGGAGACGCGCACCCCCACGTCACGCCTCCGCCACATGACGCGCGTCAGTGCGGATACGGTCGTCGCTCGGGGCCTCCGCTGTGTGCTGCTTGCTTGCTCGCGCGTGAGAGGACCCATCCACTGCCCTTTTGCCACCTCGATTTCTTCTGGCTCCTTCCGTTTCCTTCCCCTTCTTTCCCCTCCCAGAGCTCACCATCCCCATTCCGTTCCTCGCTAGACGAATTGGCAAGTGACGTTCTCCAAGAGGCAGGTCGGCATACCAAAGAAGGCCCGCGAGATCGGCGTGTCCTACAACGCCAAGTTCGACGCCGTTATCTTCTCCAGCGCCGGCGACCTCTACGACTACTGCCCGCCCAGGACCACGTCCGTGCGCTCTCTCTCTCTCATGTTTCTTGGTCTCTGTTTAGTTTCTTTGGAACGAAGGCCACGGGGCAGATCGGATCCGGCGACGTTCCCACCGCGGAAGAGGGAGTGCCACTTCCAGTGACCAATCCATGGGAAAGGCGACGGGAGTGGATCAAGCGGCGGCTGCTATCGCGGTTCTGGCACACACGAGCCCTGGGATTCAAGTCCGCTCCCATCGCTTGGCTTGTGAGTTGTTATGAATTGAACATAAAATCTGGATTAGTTTGTTCCTTTTGGTATGAACCATGTTAGTGCGTTCACTGTTGACATTCTATTTCTCTGTCTGATGCAGGAAGAGTTTGATGAATATGATGTTTTGATGTCTGCAGTAGCAAGACAAACACATATCCTTCTTGAATTTAAGGCCAGAGGACGTGATTCGGAGCTTGTTCTACAACAAGAAAAATGATTCACTTATTACTGTGTCAGTTTATGCATCAAGCCATTTTAGCACATTGAAGTGCAGAGCAACCCAATTGAGTATGAAGTTATGAACATATGCTGCAAGGAATTTCCCTATTTTCTGCATAACGCTTTGGTTGTGAGTTGTCAAGAAGCACTCTTATTGATGCTTAGTGTTTCCTATATATAATTAGCTGCTATCTGTGATTTGTCCTATGTGTGAGTTATGCTACTGCATTTTTAATTGGTTTTGAGGATGGCACTGCTGTTTTCATTAATGCTGCAACTTACCGATGTTCTTCATCTCAACTAATATAGTTGTTGATTTGTCATATTTACATGTTCTGCCAGGTATATATGGAGGAATCAGTTGGATGCTGGATTCCTCTTTTGGAAATAGAATTTCTCAAATGGCTTGACTTTGTGGAGTTTGATGATGTAAATGGAAAAGTGCTCACTCGGCACAGGATGGGTATACCTTTGTAAATAGTTCATCACTGACGAATACTTATAACAGGGGTACCCCAACGGCCCGAAGTGACGAGCCGACGGCCTCAAGCACAAGACAAGCCCAACAGCCGCTCCCACCCGCCATCGATCAAGCACTGCAAGGCCACACGAGACATCCCTTCCGACCGATCGAGGAAGTGTCTCCGACTGCAGGGCTCCCGACTTCGCATGGACGGGCCCTCGGCCCGACAGCGGGCTCCCGACTTTGGCGGGACGGATCCCCGACCGATCAAACCAAGGTAACATCCGCCAAGGGCCGCGTGTCGAAGCCCCCACCACCTACGACCACGCACTTACTAACGGGTCAATCAAAATGACTATACAAGGCAGTGGCCCTTCCCAAGAGGGTTTAATGATCGCAAGTCATGCTCCCGCCCCATCAACCGGTCACATACAAGACGTAAGACACGCTCTCCCGAGGCAACACCCACGCCATGCGCGCAACGCCAACACTCGTAAGGTTCGCAGAGGCGTGCACGCCGCTTCGGAAATACCTAACCGCCTCGCCAACTAGGCTACCGACCCAGCATGGGCAAGACAGGCGGTGATCGGTCACAGAACGGGACCAAGCTCCTAGTGTAGGTCACCTCGTCCTCTCCCAACTCTCGATGTAACCTGCCCCTTCCTTCCGTATAAAAGAAGGCAGGAACCCCCGTAGGAGGGGGATCGAACCCATCTCGCTAAGCCATTAGCACTCTCGCTTGTAAACTTTGTGCAGTCATCTGTACTAAAGGGAATACAACGCCACCATACGAACTGGAGTAGGGACCTTCGGCCCGAACCAGTATACATCTTGGACTTCTGAGTCTAACCATTCAGGGAGTGGAACGCGCGGCCCCTTAGACTTACAAATTTACTTGCTGGTGCTCGAAACGCCGACAGTTGGCGCGCCAGGTAGGGGGCTTCGCGCGTCTTCGTCACCATCTTCGGATTCCGCTTGCCTCCCTGATGGCATCTTCCACCCGCGACGCATGATCGCGCCGGGAGCCGATCGCTTTGGCTCCCTCAACTTTGCCGTCACCTCGGCGGGAGGGCTTACGCTCATCCCCGCCGCCACTGGAGGCCAGGTGCCCGCTGAAAGCCTAGGCGCCATCTCCGGCGACTTCGCTAAGCTCCGGCTTGGGGCGCCCCTGCGAGTCCCAAAGCCGGAGCCCGGGGAGCGCTCCGCCACGTCTGGCGAAAGCTCTCGTGGGCCCGGGCAGGTGATCGTGTCACCTCCCGCAGGCTCACAACTTGTGGCGATGGCTGGCTACATGCCGGCCTCTATCCATGAGCTGCTGGAAGACTCTTCCAGCCATGACTCCAGCTCCGACACGGAGTACCCGCCACAGCGACTCGCGAGTGCAACATGGCGGCACGGCCGATGAACCATAACCCCCGCGGCTACGGGGGCCCCCATCCGGCGCACTAAGGCGCAGGAGGAGGAATACCAGCGTGAGCGTGCTGAACGCGCTCAAGCTCGCCGAGCCGAACTCCAGGGACAGCGTGAAGAGTCGGATAAGTTAAGCGGTCGAGCTCGACCACTCTAGGCTAACTCGAGCAGATGAGCCCGAGACCCCCAGGTGCCCGCGGCGACGCGACGCGCGTGCGGCAATTACACATGGTGTCGGAAGAATCCGACGGCCCTCGCTTCTTCCCATGCAAGCTAAAACGTGGCGCGGCCGCGATGTCGCCGAGGCCTTCCGAGCCGGCCGACCGGAGGCCAAAGCCACGCACTGTAACCTCCGGGTGGTGGAGCGTCGGCCGCGCAACACATGCAGCCTCCGGCTTACCGCTCGGCACCACCTCCGCCACCGGGCCCGCTGACGCCGGTTTACTGGTCCGCCAAGGCGCGCCACACCACGAACCACCCCAGCTCTCGCGCGGTGCGCGCGCCAGCCGCTCGAACGCCATTACGACATTCGCGCCACCCGAGGCGCGAGAAAGGCGGCGAGGAGGCCGCCCACTCACGATTGTGGACGGCGGCGCCACCGCCGCAGCCTCAAGCCCCGATGGTCCCGGACCACGGGCTGCCGCCAGGATCCGTCGCGGATTTCCGCCGCGGTCTGGCGCCACCAACATCGCCAAGTACAGGGCCACGAACCTGTGTGTCGGCTTGAAGACTACCGGCTCAAGATGCGGGCGGGGAGCGATGGATGATCTCTTCATCATCCAAGACTCCCCATCTACCTTGCGGACTCTACCGAGCTTGGCTCGAGTACTAGCCCGCCAAAACCATCAGAACGGGCCGACTTGAAGACCTCTTCGTCGGCAACTCTGTGGCACTTACAAGCGCCCGCAACTCCTGGGACTGAAGGGTCAGAAAAGCAACCGGTGAAACCCTCCGGATTACATCCGGCGGTTTTCCCGCCAATGCAACAAGCTCCCCGACATCTCCGACGCCGATGTCGTGGGAGCATTCATCTACGGCACCTCTTGCAAGGCCTTGGTGCACAAGCTGGGCTGTCTCAAGCCCAGGACCACCAAAGAGCTCCTCGACATCGCCACTCAACCACGCCCGACGAGGAGACGTGGGGCTATCTTCGAAGGAGGAAAGGCCCAAAGAAGAGCCCGTCCGAATGGGTCCTTCCGACCGCTCCGGCAAGCTTAAGCGACATGGAAAACAGATCCGCGAGTCCTGTGGTCGCCATCGCCGACCGCCTCGCCAAGCGAAGAGGTACGACCGACCGCTGCGCCTGACCACTTCGAAAAATTGATGGACAGCCCGTGCCCGAACCACGGGTTCCCCGTCAAACATAAGTTCCGGGACTGCGAAGTCCTGAGATGTTTCCTCTCCGGCGCCCCCACGACGCCGCGGGGCAAAGGAAAAAAGCCGGCCACGGCCCCACGGGCCGTGGAGAAAAGGCGACGACGAGTTCCCGAACCCGACGGCCGCCTCATGATCTTTGGCGATCAATGCGGCTACGCCGACAAGCGTCGGCTCAAACTCGCCTACCATGAGGTCCACACCGCCTCACTAGCCGCCCTCAATACCTCCGGTGGTCGAGTTCCCGGTCACCTTCGATCGGGCTGATCACCCCGACCACATCCCCCAGCCGGGAAGATACCCGCTGGTAGTCGACCCCATCATGGGGAAGAAGCGCCTCACCAAGGTGCTCATGGATGGCGGCAGCTGCCTCAACATCCTCTACGTGGAGACGCCAACGCCATGGGGATTCTCGCCGAGTCTCCGACCGAGCAAAGCTCCTTTCCACGGCGCCATCCCCGCCAAGAGCCCATCCGCTCGGCAGTCGACCGCCGTCACCTTTAGGGAACCGGGAATTTCCGCACCGAGACCCTCACTTTTGAGGTTGTGGATTTCCCGCCCTATCACGCTATCCTCGGGAGGCCATGCTACGCCAAGTTCATGGCGCCCCGCCACGCCTATCTCAAGCCGAAGATGCCCGCCACGAGGAGTCATCACCGTGGCATCATCTTTCCAGCCTTGCCTACAATCGCGAGCGAGCGATTGTGAGCTTGCCTCGGCGATCATCGCGTCTGCCGAGCTCGACAACCTCGGGAGGGAAGCCTCCGAGTCCGCCCCGAGTCCAAAGAAGTCGGGGCGGATCCTTCAAGTCCGCCGAGGACACGAAGAAGGTCGCGGTCGATCCTCGCGATCCGACCAAGACCGTCGGGTCGAGCCACGCCCCGCCAAATAGGAAAGCGCCGTCGGCTTCCTCCGCGCCAACAAAGACGATTTGCATGGAGGTCCTCCGGCATGCCAGAATCCCAAGGGAAGTCGCCGAGCACTCCTTGAGCATCCGACCGTGCTCAAAGCCGGCCGCCAACGCCCGCGCCACTCGACGAGGAGAGGCGCAGGATCATAGGGAGGAGATCGCCAAGCTTTTGGGCCGCAGGTTTATAAAGAGGTGCGCCACCCCGAGTGGCTAGCCAACCTCAGACTTGTAAAAAGAAAATGGGCAATGGAGAATGTGTGTTGACTATACGAGTCTCAACAAATCGTGTCCCAAAGACCCATTCCCCTTGCCCCGCATCGACCAAGTCATCGACTCCACCGCGAGGTGCGAGTCTCTTTCCTTTCTGGATGCCTACTCAGCTACCACGGATAGCGTCAAGGAGTCCGATCACCGCGACTTCCTTCATCACGCCATTCGCCTGCTCGCTACGTTACAATGCCGCTCGACCTAAAGAACGCGGGCGCTACATACCAATGATGTATGCAAACGTGCTTCAACAAACAGATCGGTCGCAACGTTGAGGCGTACGTTGACGACATCGTCGTGAAGACCAAGAATGCGCACGACCTTATTGCCGACCTGGAAGAAACTTTCGCGAATCTTCGACGGTTCCGTATAAAGCTCAACCCCGAGAAATGCGTCTTCGGGGTCCCCAAAGGGAAGCTGCTCGGCTTCATCGTCTCCGAGCGAGGTATCGAGGCCAATCAGGAGAAGATCTCGGCGATCGCAAGGATGGGCCCGATTCCTAACCTCAAAGGGGTCCAGAGGCTAACAGGGTGCCTTGCCGCCTTGGGCCGTTTCGTGTCTCGCCTTGGCGAGCGCGGAATGCCGCTCTACAGGCTGCTCAAGAAATCCGACCGCTTCACCGACCTGTGGAGGCTCAAGAAGCCTCACCCGCTCAAGACCTTCCTATCTCACTCTCCGGCCTGGTCGCCCAAGACAGCGAACTGGCCGCTCCTCTACATCGCCGCCATCGCTCAAGTCGCCGCGGCCCTTGTGGTGGAACGAGCGGAGGAAGGCCGTGAACTCAAGGTACAACGGCCAGTCTACTTCATCAGCGAGGTTCTTTCCGAGTCCAAGGCTCGGTACCGCAGTGCGTAAGCCGCTCACGCGTTCTCATCGCCAAGAGAAAGCTCGTCCATTACTTCGACCAAAGACGCCATCACCGTGGTGACCGCGTCCCCGCCGGCGAGATCGCCCACAATCGCGATGCCTCGGAAGGATAGCCAAGTGGGCGCTCGAGCTCAGCGCCACGGATAACATACGCCCTGACACGATCGTCGCAGTTCTCGCCGACCGCCGCCGAGTGGGACCAAGCCCAGCGCCACCGTAATCGAAGACCCCAGTAATCGACAATGTACTTTGATGGGTCCTACACCAAGAACGCGCGGGCACGGAGTCGCCATTATTTCCCACTGGAACAAACCGCAACACGCCATCGTTGCTCTTCGACGCGACCAACAACATCGCCGAGTACGAGGCTCTCGTCAACGGTCTCCGGATCGCTGCCGACCTCGGCGCTCGCCGACTCTACGTCCGCGGGGACTCCAAGCTTGTCGTCGACCAGGTCATGAAGGCTTCGGAGCCCCGAGACGCCCGTATGGCTGCGTACTGTCGGGAAGTGCGCAAGCTCGAGGGGCGATTCAAGAGTTTCGAGCTCCACCACAGCTACAGACGCTACAACGGTGAGGCCGACACCTAGCCAATCTTGCCTCCAGAGAGGCCGCCCCACCCGGATCTTCGTCTGCGACCTCCCGCAACCTTCCTTCCACCGACTCGGTGGCCGAGCGGTCTCCGATTCACCTAAGACGGTCACCCGACCGCCGCGCGGTCGGCGTGAGATTTGGTCGGTCGAACCGCAGCGTGCTAGCGGTGAATCCGACCGAGGAAGCTCTTCATTAACCGCTTGACGGACGGGTCGCTCCCTCGACCCGACCGAGGGCCGCGCGCCGCTCGGCGGGCAAAATCTTTCGTCTGGTCGGCCCCGACCTTTACAAGAGGAGTCCTCCGGTCCTCCAAAGGTGCGTTCTCGCCGACTAAGGAAGCACTTCATCGCCCGATATCCATGGCGGGTCTGCGGCCACCATGTCGCACCCGATCCTCGTAGGAATGGCCTTTCGACAAGGTTTTATTGGCCGATCGCCGTGTCCGACGCCGAAAGCGGATCGTGGCGACCGCGAAGGGTGCCAATTCTTTGCCCGGCAGACACATCTGCCAGCTCAGGCCTTGCAGACGATCCCCATCACATGGCCGTTTGCAGTTTGGGGACTCGATCTGGTCGGGCCCTTTAAGAAAGCACCCGGGGGCTTTACTCATCTCCTAGTCGCGGTGGATAAATTCACCAAGTGGATAGAGGCCAAGTCGGTCGTGAGCGTCACGTCGGCACAAGCGGCCATCTTCTTCCGCGACATCGTTTTTCGGTTCGGAGTCCCAAACTCTATCATCACCGACAACGGAACGCAGTTCACAGGGAAGGAGTTCCTCGAGTTCTGCGACGACTTCAACATCCGTGTCGATTGGGCAGCCGTGGCCCATCTGCGGACTAACGGCCAGGTCGAACGTGCGAACGGCATGATCCTTCAAGGACTCAAGCCACGGATCTTGATCGGCTCAAGCACCGCGGGCGGTGGGTGGCCGAGCGCCTCCGTCCTCCGAGCTCGCGGACCACGCCCACCCGAGCGACCGGGTTTACACCGTTCTTCATGGTGTTCGACGCTGAAGCCGTCTTGCCAACAGACCTAGAGTATGGCGCCCCAAGACTACAAGCCTTCGATGAGGCTCGGGGGCTCGCCTCGCAACAAGACGCCATCGACCAGCTCGACGAGGCGCATGACGGGCCATCCCGCGATCGGCCAAGTATCAACAAGCTCGCGACGCTACCACACCGCCGAGTTCGAGGGCGATCCTTCGGGCCGGGCGACCTAGTCTGCGCGGGTCCAAACCAGCAAAGACAAGCACAAGCTATCGCCGCCCTGGGAAGGCCCCTTCACCGTCGTAGAGGTTCTCCGACCTGGCACCTTTCGACTCAAGGACGCCGACGGTCGCATCCTTCCGAACGCTTGGAACATAGAAAAGTTAAGGCGATTCTATCCCTAAACTCTTTTCTTTTTCCCTGGTATGGTCTTTACCTTTACCCTCCCGAGCACCTGGTCTCCATGCGACGCTCGGGGGCTGCCCCTTGGCACCCCCGTTCAGGCTGCTTCTGGTCGGCGCTTATGCGGGTCGGTGACCCGACCGATCACAAGGTCCACCCCGAGTGGTAACCCTCTCGACCCAAGCGTTACGGCCTACGCCCCAGCGGCTATGGTTGCTAAGTAGCACTTCGCGGAAGAAGGAAGTGCTTGAGTGGAGTGACCTTTTGGTCAGTTGGGAACACTCCTCCCCCGCGCAAACTCGGCTAACTCACGTGCTCGTGCGGGTCGGTGACCCGACTGGTCACGAGGTCCTCCCCGAGCGGTAATCCTCTCGACCTGAGTGCTATGACCTACGCCCCGGCAGCTATGGTTCTGGCACTTCGCGGAAGAAGGAAATGCCCAAGTGGAGCGATCTTTTATCGGTCGGGAACACTCCTATCCCTCACAAGTGCGTATAACTGCTGAGTGACCAAGATTCCTATCCTCTTAGCCCCTCCCGAAGCAACCCGACCTACGCATAAGTGACCCTTGCGATCCTTAAAGCTATGGCCGGTCAAACGTTCACTAAAAACACAAAAGGGGGCAAGAGGCGTACTGGAACTTGTTAACCTTAAGATTGTTTACAAGCATAATAGTCTTTACAATCAAAAAGGAGGATAAATCTAACTACTTTGTTCTTCCTCGAGGGCGACCTGCGGCGAGACGTGGCTGGCAATTTCACGAGCGTGCGGCTCGACCAAGAGCTCGAACCTGTCGATCTCGCCGTCGGTCCGGTTCCCGGCGACGCCGCTGCTCACCACCGCGAGGTCAATTCCATCGTAATGCGAGATGGTGTTGACCAGCGCCGAGGAAGCTCCAAGCGCCGCGCCAACAATCACCGCCCTCTCGACGCGCTCTGGCACTCGGGCTAGAGAGGGCGCCAGAGCGCTCGGGCCCGCCACTGCTCCAACGACCCGGACGCAGACGTCCTGGCCGGCCTTGCGAATGGCCTCCAGTTCTGTGACCAGCTCGGCCCGACCATCTTCGGCAACCTTCAGCGCCACCAGAGCCGCGTCCCGCGTCGTGACCGCCTTGTCACGGGCCTGCAGGGCGTCCTTTCGCTCCTCAACGGCGAGGCCCAAGTTCTTCTGCACCTCTGCAGATGGCAACGGCGCCAGATGATCACGACTTACGAATAGCGCCCACAGAATCAAATAAGAAGTTGAGACCCTTACCGACCGCTGAGTTCGCCAGGTTGCCGACTTCTTGCACAGCCGCCTCGTAGGAGGCCCTCAAGGAGGTCGAGTCGCCGAGCGGCCTCCCGCCGGAGCGACTCGGTCGACGCCCTTCCGAGCTGGTCTCGCTCCGTCCGCAGACGGGTTGCTGCGCTGCGCTGCCCCTCTCATGGTGGCGGCGTCCACGGCGCCGTGGCCTCTGCCAGGGAGGACTCGAGCTCCGCCACCTTCGTCCTCAGGGACTTGGCCCCCAGGCGCTCATCGAAGAGAGCCTTAGTGGCCCCCTCCAACTCTTGGCAGACCTTCGCCGCCTCCGACCGCCTCACGCTCAGCGCCTCTTGAGCTAAGCGCAGCTCAAGGCGCAGCCGGTTGCACTCTTCCACGGCAGCCACCCGCTGGCTGTCCGAGCGCCGTAGGAGCTCGGCTTTGCCCTCCGAGCAAGCCCGCAGATGCTGCAAGATGCGGACTATCCGTTAGTCTCACGCGAAAAGGCGTCAATTTTACAAGTTGGGTTTTTCGTCAACTTACCGAATGATCGTAGGACTCCCGGCCATCGTGTCCAGCGCTCGGGTGGAAGATTCTAGAGCAAGAGTCAGACCCTTTCGGACCTGCTCCATCTCTGTTTCGGCGTCCAGAGCGCCTTGCTGAAGAGCGACCCACTCGCTCTCTTCCGTTCCGCCCACCGACCCCGACTCAAGGGCCACTCCCGGCAGCGGGCCTGGTCATCCGCCGGGCGGCGCTACCGTCGAGCACCATCGGCAGCGATGGTGTAAGCTGGTCGCCGGGGATCCCCTCGGCGACCTGCGCCTGCGGGACCTCGGTCGGCACCTCCCCCTGGGGCGAGGGGTCGGACACCTCTGCACTGGTGGCCGCCTCACCAAGACGATCGCCAGCAGCGGCCACCGCCTCTTCCTCCTTGAGGATGATCACGCCACCGGCGGTGTCCCCAATTGAGGCGTCTAAGCTCCTCGCCAACCTCGGCCTCGTGGCAGTGCACCTCGCCGCCGAAGACCACGATCGCGCCCGACCGATCGGCGTCTCTCGAACCTCTGCGGCGCCCCGCCGCTATGCGACTCCTTCGGCGCCGCCCTTGCGGAACCGCCACAGATGCACCACGGTCACACCGTATATGCGCTGCACATCACAAACACTTAAAAGCGGTTCGGGCGGCTTTGCCGCAAAAATGTTTGAACAAAAGAAAAGAGTACTTATCGAGCCGAAGCGGCGCGGCAGCGCGCCTCTTCGCCGGTCCCCTCCGAGGCGGATCATCGGCCGCTTCCCAAAGCCGCCTCCATCAAGGCGCGCGATGATGACGGCGACAGCGCGGTCACCCTCGCCGAGGCTCCTACCGTGGAGCTCGTGGTGTCGCCTCCCGGCAGTCCACGCCCGGACCGCCGTCGGTCGGGTCGGAAGGAACCCACGATAGATGCGTGGCGGGGGGTGTTTATTGCTGCTGTCGGTGGAGGTTACACCACGCAGTGACCTCCGACACGTCTTGATCGCGCGCCCTCGCCGCGCTCCTTCTCCTTCTTCTTCCTCCTCTCCTCCTTCCGCTTCTTGGAGGAGTCGAGCTCATGACCTTCGCTCGCCTGCCGCCGCCGCCTCCTTATCTCCCGGGAGCGGCGCCCAGGAGAACATGCCCAAGAGCCCCTAGAAGATAAAAAACACTGGTCAGACCAGGCGTTAAAAGCAAAGAAAAGAGAGGCGGGAAGAAGTCCGGCCGACCTACCAGATTTGGAGGGTGGGCCGCCGAGAATGGCTCCGGGTGGCCGCCCGCTGCCTCCGTGGCGCTTCCCCCCGTGACGGCGGTCACCCGGGCTTCGACCTCCGTCGCGGCCAGCTCGGGCTCCGCCATCCTCATCCGGTCGGATGCCCTCAGATCTTGGAGCAGGGGCGGGTGCATCGGCGCAAGAGGTTGCATGCGCATCCTCATGAAGGCACGCACGACCACGTCCCCGGTGAGCCCTTGCCTCCTTAGGGCCCTGACCTGCTCTACGATCAGGGCCACCTTATTCTTCTCTCACTTCGGCGCCCAGCCCACTCCTCCCCGCCACGGAAGTTTGCCGGCGAAGAGGGCGGGCGCGTCTCCGACGCTCGAGCATAGAACCACTCGAGCGCCATCCCTTGTTGGACGATGGCGCTTGACCTTGAGATACTCCGTGCTCGGCGGATCGGCCGGAGGGCCAGCCACCAATGGCGCCAAGGTCTGTTGATTTGTCCTTCCGAGCCTTGCTTGGAAGAAATGCCTCCACGCCGCCAATGCGGCTCGATTCCTGGGAAAGCCTCGCAGAGCGTGATGAATATGGCGATGTGGAGGACCCCGTTGGGGTTAAGATGGTGCGCCTCCGCCTTGTAGTGGAAGAGCAGCCCCCGGACGAACGGTGCAAAGAAGAAGTCAAGCCGCGCCAAGAACGAGGCTAGCACCACGACCTCGTCGTCCCCCGGCAAGGGGGCAGCAGCTCCCGTCGGCACCCTCCAACCAGAGAGATCTTGCGCAGGGAGGAAGCCCTTCTTCACCAAGCCGAGCGGCTGGTTGGCTGGGCAACAGACTCCGCCACGACATCCTATCAAAAGAGGCGACGGAAAGACGAGGAGAAGAGAAGGCTGAGTTTTCTTTTCCTTGGCTCTTTGTTGTTCCTTTTTGTCTTAGGGACGGGAGGCGAGGAAGGCAAGCAAGCGTGACTACTCAAAGCGCCCCAGCAACGTATTTATAGAAGACGAGCAGGCGCCGACCGAACAGGCACCCCCTCGAGCGAAGCGTCGCGCCCACCTCGTCATCACGCCACTGGTAACTCCGGTTTCCAATTCCACAAAGATTTAATCTCGATTTAAACCGCAGGCCATAAAGACGCCGCCCCGGCAAGGCATTCTCAGAACCTCTTGGTCTCCGCCTTGAGGCCAGGACGGTTGCTCTGGGGCGCGTGCGAGAAGCCCACTGGGCCGCTGCGGCCCCGAAATGGTAAAAGCTCTGTGGCTTGCTCCGGGGGCCCAGCTAAAAGCTGTGGGTTCAAAAGGCCTACCCCACCAGATAGGCATAAGGCCGCCCCAGCAAAACTTGAGCGAGGGGCAAGTATGAGGTGAGCCCCACGGTTGGCCCTCGGTTATGTCGGCTGACGACCCAATCACCTCTACTCGCGTTCGAGACCATACTTCACACTCTCCCGGGAGCTCATCGATGAGCGACGGCCGGTATGCCACTCGGGTCGGCGGACGACCCGTGGCCCATACTGGATTGAGTAAAGAAAGGTTTCTTATGGGTCGCCCCACAGCAGGCAGGATACCCTACTCGGGACCGTCCGCTCGGAAGGGTCCCTTGGGCGGGACCTCCCAGACCCACTCGGACTACCGTTATAAGCTCCACGAGCACGGCGTTGAACCAACGCGGTAAGCGCGCCGCTCACCCCTCCAGTCCCACACCTGCGGATGGGGTATACGTGTGGGATAGACAGTGACCACTCCTCTCGCAGCTACCCTCGCCAGACGAGGACTCGGGATGGATGCCCCACGTCCAGCTACGACGTAAAACGAGCCCACGTCCAGCTACGACGTAAAACGAGCCCACGTCCAGCTACGCTACGACGTAAAACGAGCACTCGGACACCCAAACCCCGCGCAGGGGCATCGCGGTCGTCCCTATCGACCAAGGCACCGTCCAGCTACGACGTTAAACGGGCACTCGGACACCCGAACCCCGCGCAAGGGCATCGCGGTCGTCCCTGCCGACCAAGGCACGGTCTAGCTACGACGTTAAACGAGCAACTCGGACACCCGAGCCCCGCGCAGGGGCATCGCGGTCGTCCCTGCCGACCAAGGCACCGTCCAGCTACGACGTTAAACGAGCACTCGGACACCCGAACCCCGCGCAAGGGCATCGCGGTCATCCCTGTCGACCAAGGCACGGTCTAGCTACGACGTTAAACGAGCAACTCGGACACCCGAACCTCGCGCAGAGGCATCGCGGTCGTCCCTGCCGACCAAGGCACTGTCTAGCTACGACGTTAAACGAGCAACTCGGACACCCGAACCCCGCGCAGGGCATCGCGGTCGCCCTCGCCGACCAAGGCACCGCCCGGCACGACGTTAAACGAGCAACTCGGACACCCGAACCCCGCGAGGGCATCGCGGTCGCCCCCGCCGACCAAGGCACCGCCCGGCCACGACGTTAAACGAGCACTCGGACACCGAACCCCGCGCAGGCATCGCGGTCGCCCTCGCCGACCAAGGCACCGCCCGGCCACGACGTTAAACGAGCACTCGGACACCGAACCCCGCGCAGGGCATCGCGGTCGCCCTCGCCGACCAAGGCACCGTCCGGCTCACGACGTTAAACGAGCACTCGGACACCCGAACCCCGCGCAGGGGCATCGCGGTCGTCCCTGCTGACCAAGGCACGGTCTAGCTATGACGTTAAACGAGCAACTCGGACACCCGAACCTCTCGCAGAGGCATCGCGGTCATCCCTGCCGACCAAGGCACCGCCCACTCACGACGCTAAACGAGCACTCGGACACGAACCTCGCGCAGAGGCATCGCGGTCGCCCTCGCCGACCAAGGCACCGTTTAGCTACGACGTTAAACGAGCAACTCGGACACCGAACCCGCGCGCAGGGCATCGCGGTCGCCCTCGCCGACCAAGGCACCGTCCGGCTCACGACGTTAAACGAGCACTCGGACACCGAACCCCGCGCAGGGCATCGCGGTCGCCCCCGCCGACCAAGGCACCGCCCGGCCTACGACGTTAAACGAGCACTCGGACACCGAACCCCGCGCAGGGCATCGCGGTCGTCCCCGCCGACCAAGGCACCGCCCGGCCACGACGTTAAACGAGCACTCGGACACCAACCCCGCGCAGGGCATCGCGGTCGTCCTCGCCGACCAAGGCACCGTCCAGCTACGACGTTAAACGAGCACTCGGACACCCGAACCCCGCGCAGGGGCATCGCGGTCGTCCCTGCTGACCAAGGCACGGTCTAGCTATGACGTTAAACGAGCAACTCGGACACCCGAACCTCTCGCAGAGGCATCGCGGTCATCCCTGCCGACCAAGGCACCGTCCAGCTACGACGCTAAACGAGCACTCGGACACCCGAACCTCGCGCAGAGGCATCGCGGTTGTCCCTGCCGACCAAGGCACCGTCCAGCTACGACGCTAAACGAGCACTCGGACACCCGAACCTCGCGCAGAGGCATCGCGGTCGTCCCTGCCGACCAAGGCACGGTCCAGCTACGACGTTAAACCAGCACTCGGACACCCGAACCTCGCGCAGGGGCATCGCGGTCGTCCCTGCCTACCAAAGCACGGTCTAGCTACGACGATTAAACGAGCAACTCGGACAACTCAACCGAAGCAAACTCATCACGAAGACATTCATAAAGAAAAAGGAGATTTCATTATAGGCCAACAGGCTCAAACTTTACACAACTTTACATACAGTACCCAACAGACACAAGAATAGCTACGCTACACCACGGCAGGACTTTATCCGCGGCAAAGCCTCTTAAACATCCGTGAGGCATCGGTGGCACCGACGGCATGCTGGTAGGCCCTTGCCTGGTCGACGGGACAGCCGCCGCAGCCGTGGAACCGTACGCCGACGCGCTTCCTGCCGTTCAGCGACATCGACGCAGCCGCACCGACTACAGTCGGCGCCCTCGTGCCATCGCCTCTAGAAGGGCCCCCCTTACTACCTCGAGCCTCGGGACGACCTCGAGCAACAGATCGACGGCAAAGCAAAGATCACGGGCCACGACTTCTTCCTCCCGAGTTCGCCATCGCTGGTCAGATTTCAAATTTAAAGCTTCGGCCAAATGATCTTCTTCTTCCACCACGACATCATCACCAAAGTCAAGACTAGAGGGTGCCCAAGCCATTTCAAGGAGCAAAAGAAAGGATTCTCGCCTAAAGGTCTATCACTCAAGCAAGCCGAAGGCCCTTATATACCCGGACGGAGGAGATTAAACGCGTCTCGAATAAATGCAAACGTCGGAAAACGGCGCCTTCACCGTAACTCCGGCGATCCGTAAGACGAGCGGGCGGCGCGCTGCCGTCGCGGCGACACAACGAGGTGATTAAAGCCCGGCGGTTCAATGCCCTGTGCCAAATTCGAGGCAGCCGGATGCGTCGGGTACACTGCGAAATCGCTTGACCTAATCGGTCGGACCGACCACTCGGCCCGGCCACCACTCATCCAGCTCAACCCCAACCGAACGCCGAAATCGCCGGGGTTCGGGGCTCTCGATGAATACTTATAACAGGGTACCCAACGCCCGGTGACGAGCCAGCCGCCTCAAGCACAAGATAAGCCCAACAGCCGCTCCCCACCGCCACCGATCAAGCACTGTAAGGCCACACGAGACATCCCTTCCCGACCGTCGAGGAAGTGTCTCCGACCAAGGAGGGCTCCCGACCCCGCCGCGGACGGACCCCTCGGCCCGACCAGCGGGGCTCCCGACCCTTGGCGGGACGGATCCCCGACCGATCAAACCAAGGTAACATCCGCCAAGGGCCGCGTGTCGAAGCCCCCACCACCTACTGACCACGCACCTACGAACGGGTCAATCGAAATGACTATACAAGGGCGGTGACCCTTTCCAAGAGGGTTTAATGATCGCCAAGTCATGCTCCCGACCCCATCAACCGGCCACATACAAGACGAAGACACGCTCTCCCGAGGCAACACCCACATCATGCGCAGCAACGTCAACACTCGTAAGGTTCGCAGAGGCGTGCACGCCGCTTTCGGAAATACCTAACCGCCATCGCCAACTAGGCTACCGACCCAGCATGGGCAAGACGGGCGGTGATCAGTCAGCAGAACGAAGGACCGAAGCTCCTAGTGTAGGTCACTCGTCCTCTCCCAATTCTCGATGTAACCTGCCCTTCCTTCCGTACAAACTAATAATCACAACCTAAATATTACAGCCTCTAATCAACACTAACCAAATATTTTTTTAACGCACATATAAAAAAAAACAACGCGCGCGGCATGGGATGCCGCGAAAACGTTCCTAGTTGTTCTGAAGTTTTGAGCTGACCCGCAGCCCTGCACAACAACACAAGTCTGTTTACTACCCGAGCGGAGAGCCGGAGACGCGATCTCGAAGTCAAAGAAAAGAGGTGCTTACCTTGGCCCCACCTGCCATGGAGTGTACGATACGAAAAGGTGGGCGTACTCGCGGTGTACCACGATGCTGACCTTTCTCCTTCCCCCGACTAGACGGAAAAATTGATAATTTAAGCTTATTTACATAATTACAGGTGTCATTGATGATTTATCTGGTGATATCTCAATATGCGAATCCTGAGACTATTGTATCAGTATTCAGTAAGATATACGATGTAATCATGTAAATCATCTTGCACCGACTAAAACAGGCAAATAATCAAATCTCTCCGCGGCTTCCCCACCAGATCTCGCTTTTGCCCAACCCTAATCGCCGGCGGCAGCCGCCCAACCCTAATCGCCGGCGGCAGCCATGATGGCCGCCGAGTCCTCGACGGCGGCCAGCTCC
Source organism: Otatea glauca (assembly GCA_036346275.1). Lineage (NCBI taxonomy): Eukaryota > Viridiplantae > Streptophyta > Magnoliopsida > Poales > Poaceae > Otatea > Otatea glauca. The sequence continues at coordinate 75,809,811 of CM070711.1, forward strand.
GCCGCCTACGAGGACCTCGAAACCCTCGCCCTCGATGCCTCCTCCACTGCTGCAGCCGCTGCCTCTACCGACCCCCTGCTCCACCCACCCACCTCCCCCTCATCCACCACCTCCTCTCCCACCGCCGCAGCGAGCCACGACGCATTTATCGACGAGGACGGCGAGGATGACTTCGCGCCAGCCCCTACTCCCGAAGCCCCGGTCATTTCAGGCGAGGCGTCCCCGGAGTTCGCCCAGATCACCGTTTCCGAGCCTAAGAAGCACGCGGAGCCTGCCACCGGAGCAGCGGGCGTTATTCCTGGCTCTGGAAGCTACTTCTCCTACCTCATCACCACCCGGGTCGCCGACGGCGGCGAGTTCCGCGTGCGGCGGCGCTTCCGCGACGTGGTGGCCCTGGCCGACCGCCTCGCGGCCACCCATCGCGGCCTCTTCGTCCCAGCGCGGCCCGACAAGAGCATCGTCGAGGGGCAAGTCATGCAGCGGCATGACTTCGTGAACCAGCGCTGCGTCGCGCTCCAGCACTACCTCCGCCGCCTCGCCGTGCACCCCACCGTCGGCCGCAGCGCCAATCTCCATGCCTTCCTCACTGAGCCTAGCGGTATCCCCACCTCCGCGGGCGAGTCACCCAAGTGGAGTCCCGCGAGGAGTGCTGCCACGTCCACGGCTATTGCCACTCCAACGCCGCCTGCAAAGAGCGGGAGAGACTTTTTTGGGATGTTTAAGGACCTGAAGCAGACGGTGGCGAATGGGTGGGTGGCGGTGAGGCCACCTCCAGTGGAGGAGGAGACTGACACAAAGTTCCTCGCGCACAAGGCCAAGCTTGAAGACCTGGAGCAGCAGCTCACGGCGACATCTCAGCAGGTAACTGTGCCTGTTTGCACCGGTTTAGCTGCATGGTAGAGCACTCATGTTACTCTTCGGCATAATTAGTTTAATCGTGGATTGTCATTGTGGACAGAAACACAGTTCATTGTGGACAGAAACACATGGTATACGAAGCAAGTAGGGCTGTTAATGAGCTGAGCTTGAGCGAGCCTGGGCTCCCAGGCTCGAGCTCGGTACAAGCTCGAGCCGAGCTCGAGTTGGGGTCCAAGCTCGGACCCAAGCTCGAGCTCGGCTCGAGTAAGCTCGGTAACAATAAATAATTAGGTATGCACTATTTTTCAATAATAAAAAAAAATACTCAAGCTCGATCTCAGCTCGAGTAAGCTCGGTAAGAGTTAGCATATAGTAATATAACCAGACTCGCGAGCTATTCGAGCTTGGCTTGGTGAAGCTCCCGAGCTCGGTATCAAGCTCGAGTTCGGCTTGTTTGGAGCACAAATTGAGCCTAGAGCGAGCCAAGCTCGAGCAACTCGCGAGCATCGAGCTTTTTTGACAGCCCTAGAATTCTGCATAGTTGTTTTGAGAACTGAGAAGTACCTGTACAGCTGTACTACACTTACATGTTGCAACTTGGTCAAGTGTGCATCATAACTCAAATCATAAGTTATTCAGTACCTTGCACTACTGCACAAAAGTACACAAGCTAATGTTATGCTATTTCATCATTTGTAGGCAGAGGCACTTATTAAAGTTCATGATGATCTTAGAGCAACTACAGCTCACTTGGGAATGACATTCATTAAGCTGGCGAAATTTGAAAGCGGGCAGACTACATGCAGTTCTCAGAGAAGTCGAGCTGCCGATATTAACAATTTTGCAAATGCTGTTGTTAAAGTCAGCAGATCACAGACAAAGCTAAATGCAGAAATTGTGAAACATCTGGTATGCTGTGAACTAGCATGAAGTAACATTTGCTTGGATATAGGTTTTACCATTGTGTTTGTTTCCCTTGAGTTGTAACATTGTTTATCCTTTTACAGGGCACTATCCATGAATACTTGGAGATGATGACTTCTGTCCATAATGCATTTACTGATCGCTCTAATGCTTTACTTCATGTGCAAAGTCTATCAGCAGACTTATTTCTCTTGCACACCCGGGCTGCAAAACTTGAATCTGTGTCATCGAGAGGAATTGATGAGGAGAGATCGAGGTATCAGAAGATTGAAGAACTGGAAGAAACAATAAGAGCAAAAGAAGACGAAAAAAGCCACGCACGTAAAGAGTATGAGCTAATCAAGGTAACTTACCCAAACTTATGAATTAAAGTAAGTGTACAATTTGTGTTTTGTACTTATCATAAGGGCCTGCTGAATGTTGAGTTACTATTGATAATTGTTGTTTTTTTAATTGTGTAGTTCAAGATTGTTATGGTTTAAGATCAGATGACAAAATTAACTATACATGGTTAATATTGTTGCAATGGTTGCACAATATAATTCTCTGTTTTGGGAGGAGCAATAGCTTCTTTGCCGCTGGATACCTAACATGACTATAGTAGGTTCAGTTGCATTGCATTAGAGAGTTATTTTTAAGTTTTTGTTTAACACATTACCTGGCACTAGTTAAATGGCATGATTGCATGAAACATCAGTCCATACTCTGTTACTCTATATATGCATCGTTCATTGACTCAAGTCAGCCAGTTTGAACAAATTTTTTTTTTACCATAGTGATGTGTGCTATGGAAATGCTCAATTGCTCATTAGTGAACACAGTGTTGGCTAAGTCAAATTAACATTATTTCTAGTTAAGCTCTCAGAAGTCAGAATGAATTTAGAGCTGCGATTACTGCAGCATGGGTATAGTAGCTGAGATATTGCCAAAAGACTAAGTAACTGAAGTTGCTATGTATGGAACTATGGACTGACCTTAAGTTTTCAAGACATAGCTTTGTACAATTTAAATGATGATAGTGCCAGGTATGACTTAGGTATGCTAGCTTATGTATTGACCTATTGGGGCTGGGTTTTTTCAATAATATGTTAGGATTTTTTATGGGAAATTTGTACTGTCATGAAAATATTGGAGGGTGGTTAAGACTGTTGTCCAACCCAGAGATCAGGGTAGCATCCATTTGAGGTGATTGCTTAAGTATTGGGAGGCATAGCTATGGCAATCATCTTTCTTTCTTTCAAGTAAACTGACAGGTCTCTTTGTAGAGCTTATCAAACCATATGTATGAGTTTTTGGAAATGCTAGAGACATGGTTCTGCTGCTGAATTTAAATTCCAAATTTGTTGCTTGGCATGGACTATTTGGGGCTTTTCTAATATAATCTTTTTTCTGATAGTGCAGGAAAATAACATGAATGAAATTAAAAGATTTAACAAAGAGATACACCAGGATTTGTTGGAGATGCTGAAAGGGTTTGTAACAAATCAGGTAGAAATTTTAAACTTTGATTACGAACTTATTCTTTTGTCTGCTATTTTCACGAACCTTTGAATTTTTTTAACGAAGATCAAAAGATAAATAAATCCGTTGGAGTACTTGTCTGATGTATTACTTATTCATTGCTATTTGCTTGTCTACTGTATTACTTATTTATTACTATTTGCTGAAGTTCTACCTTCATAGCTCCATTATTTTCAAAAATTAGGTACCTGCTATTTAACCTCAAAAATTTTCCAATAGCATTGCTTATTGTTGAGACTAAACTAGTTGCTCTGATTGTATAGAGTAGTATCCAATTTTAAATTAAAAGCTAGTACATATTGCCTACTTAATCGCTTTTTCTGTCAAAGTGCAAAGCAAACACTTTGAAATTGGATGTGGTGACCCTGATTGTTTGAAATTTACCTCGCGTAGCTTTGAATTCTATGTCTGTATTCATGCGGAAGTGATTGGTCGGTACAGATGTTCTTTGCAGTCTCAGCTTTGGTTATCTTAGTCGTTACCAACCCAAGGGCATGGTCGGTACAGTTATTCTTTTCAGTCTCAGGTTTGGTTATCTTTGTTGTTACCAACCCAAGGGCATGAGAAGTTTTCGTTTTTTTATCTTTCTGTTGGGAACCCTAGAGCTGGAGCACCACCTGTACACTTTTCAGCACTTGCGGAAATCATGTGCACCTAGCGACCCCAGAGGTTGTAGAGGAGGCCAGGAAGGGCTCAAGTTGTAACAGTGTCGGAACTAGAACTAGCAAGGCCTTGCAGTGTTACATGGTATCGGCTATAAACGATTTGGTATATTGTTATTTGTTGTGCTTATTTCTGTAGAGCAAAAAAAAAACTGATTAAGAGCAGCAAAACAATGTTCATATGTCTAACCTGTGCACTTCACTGTATGCTTCCTGGTAGTAATATGTGAAATTTCAGATTGCAATAGCACCACTTTGGAAGACAATCTAGATTATATGGAAAGGGGATTAGGCCACGCTGCTGAAGAGGAAACCCTCTGATGAGTTGTAAAACCATTTGAAATGACAGCTAAATGTAATGTTTGTTTGGATACAGTAGACACCATCTAAACTCTATGTCGGTCTTTGAGACAATGGTTAGTGCATTTGCAATAAATTTTAATCACCCTTTTGGCCAAGAAAAACACATTATGCAAGGTGACCATTTTAGTCGTAACACTTTTACCCAGAAAAAATAAATTTGTAAAGTTCACATCAGGCAGCTTAGATAGAGTGGTATGAAATTTATAATATTAGTTGGTGTATGCAATTTACTGTTGGGAGGGAGAGAGAGAGAGTATCTTGCATTTCTTTTTGCTGCAAAATCCCCTGCTATACTCATTGTTACCAACAATGCATTTCGCAGTAGACAATAAATTTATCATGGCAAAGCTGATTAAAATCTGCGTCAATGGCTTTTTACAATGTGCAGGTTTCATACTCAGATCATATTGCTAGTATATGGGCAAAGGTAGCAGAAGAAACAAAAGGATATGCAGGCAGGAGCAGATGAAGTAGGACGTGTATATATACTTGTGAATTTTGAGCCGTTTATCTGTAGTGTCAACATCAATTACAGCATTGAGAATCGTGTTATAATTCAGCGGTTTAGGCTATATGTGCACACAGTTTCCGCTCCCCAGTCCCCAAGGGGCATTGGGTCAAGAATTTTATTGGAGACGACTATCTGCGGATGTTACCTGAAAATTCCTCAGGAAAGAAAGAACCAACCCACGGTCACAAAACCAACACATCTGTTCTTCACAGTCCTTTTCTTTCACACCCTGGGCTTCATTGTAATGTTGAATTTTTTCTATACAATTACGGTGAACTAGCTGAATGGGATCCCTGCTTCCCGAGAGAGCCATATACATGAGATTTCCTTTAATTATCTCACAGGAGAGTAAAAAGAGTTGCAGGCGCGCCCTTAACCATATCCACGCTTTTGTTCCTTTCAACATCTGATCCTATGTGATGTACAACGATTTGGCTTGATATTAGGGCTGTCATAAAAGTTCGAAGCTTTTGAGCCAAAATAAAAGTTCGAAGCTTGTGAGCCACTCAAATTTGGCTCGTTATGAGCTTGGCTTGTCAAATAAACAAGTTGAGTTGAGTCTATTTCCTAGCTTGCTATCTTAATGATCTATGCCTGAGCTAACTCACGAGCTACTCATTAAGGTCTATTAACTAAATATTTATAGTGATGATTTTTGATGTAAAAGACTTTTAATTAACTAAATATTTAAATTAATATATGTCCATATATCCATATTAGGTTGGACTAGAACGGTTAGTATTGTTAATCTGCTCCTCCCTAATTATCTATATTTTATTTGTATGCTAGATAATTAGCTATAGTTTTATTTACGTAGTCCTTATATTGTATATGTGTTAATGCGTGGCATGTTCTCAAATTGTAATTTAGCTTAGCTCTTTACTAATTACCCTAGCTCACATGGTTTAGCTCAGCTCAGTTCATTTTAAGTGATGGGGCTCCTAAGCTACTCACCATCGACTCGAGTTTTTTTTGTTTTATAGAAACAATACAAGCTGATTTTAGCTTGACAAGCGAGTCAACCCACTTTTTTATCGAGCTTGCACGAGCCGGTTCGTCTCAATAGGCGAGCCACCCGTCTCGCACAGTCGCACGCTGCCAACTGGCCATGCTCTTGAGCCAGTGGTAAAGGTTGGCAACTAGCGGTGACGCTTTCGGATCCATTGGCATCAGCATCAGTATCACTTCTTATCCTCCTTACAAGTAAGTATCCTTTTATCCTTGTGTATATTCGACCAAGATTTCTTCTCGGCGTTCTGAGCTGGAAGGACGGACAGGTTCAAAATCCTGCCACGAACGGTGAAAGGTCGAGGATGCCGACTAGAGGGGGTGAATAGACGGTTTTTAAAAATCCTCTCCACTAACTTCTACAAAACAATTCACCCCTAATTTCCCTAATACCAAAACCTTAACAATTATTAATACGAAAGCGATAAACTAAGGTTTTGACAATCAAAGCCTAAATTCTCTACGCTCACTATGTGCACTAACTAATTATGTCTCTTACAATAAATTGCAATCCTAAAGATAAGCAATCAATCAATTTAATTCTATGAATGTAAATTGCTTGAATATAAATAACGAATACAATGCAATCACAAGAGACACGATACTTTTTACCGTGGTGTTCGGAAACTTGTCGATCTCCCCTAGTCTACGTTGAGGTTAGCCCAAATGAATTGGACCGGCTCCACGAATTGAGCGTCCACCTCGAATCCACTAGTGCTAACTTCTTTTCCCTTCCGGGTAGGCAAGCTCCAACCTTCACAAATTTTGCCGGGGCTTCTCACAACCTCCGTTAAGAGCTCCCGCGCACGACGTTGCTACGCCGTCTAGGTGTCGGCAAACACCAAGAGTAACAAGCCAAGCCTTCCGCTTGAACTTCACCAAGTGCAACACATGCACTCCGATGATCACTAAGTGCAACACATGCAATAGGATCCTCCTCAAGTGCAACACATGCACAAGAGGCTCTCAATCCACTTTCTAATTGTAACACATGCAATTAGAGCTCACTCAAGAACCAAATTGGAGAGTGCAACACATGCAACCAACTCCCACAAACTCCCCCTAAGTTCAGCAACATCAACTGCAACATATGCCAGCCCTTGGCATCCTTTTATAGTCCCCCACACAAAATCTAGCCGTTGGGGGGGAATGGGCAAAACTCAGTAAGGCCGGCACTACCGCCCAACTGGGCCGGTAGTGCCGCCCTCGACCTCAACGATCGAATTCCCTCTGGAACTAGCCGTTGGCTACAGTGGCCCGGCACTACCGCCCAACTGGGACCGGTAGTGCCGGTCGAGCGGTAGTACCGCTCCCAAGGAGCGGTAGTGCCGGCCGGGCACTACCCAGAAAACCCTCTCTGGATTATAACTACCGGCCATGCGGGCCAGTACTGTCGCCTATACGGCAGTACCGCACCTACATGGTCGGTAGTGCCGGCCTCACTGGGCACAAGAGAAAAATCAATTTTTCGCAAAAACCTTTCTCCAAACCTTTAAAGATTTATTCTTTGAGCTATGTGAGGATCAACACATGATCACAACACTATACAAAATACATTTGCACATGTTAATCACATACTCCAAAGAATCGCATTAAGCACAACTTATTTGCAAAACATATTTGCAAATAAACCAAGAACTTATGAGATCAATCCTCTTAGTCATGTGATGATCAACATATGATCAAGTCAATTTGCAAAACACATTTGCAAACCCTATTCACATGCTCTAGGATCGAAACCCCATAACTTATAGTTCATTTGCAAAACACATTCGCAAATAAACCACGAACCTATAAGATCAATCCCTTTAGCCATGTAAGGATCAACACATGATCCCGACACTTTGCAAAACACATTTGCAAATGCCAACACATGCTCTAGGATTGAAACCATAACCTTGTGCTAATTTGCAAAACACATTTGCAAATAACAAATCCATTCAACATTTTGCAAACTCAAAGCACAATCCAAGCTTAGTCTTGTGATGATCAACACATGACCCAATCACAACCTAAAACACCAAAGCATGAGCTCTATATTTGCAACACATGCAAATCTTTAGCACCATGCAACCACCAATCAAACTCAAGTGCATGAGCTCTCTATTTGCAACACATGCAAATCTCTAGCACCATGCAAACAACCAATCAAACTCAAGTGCATGAGCTCTTTATTTGCAACACATGCAAATCTCTAGCTTCATGCAATCACCAATTCAAACTCAAGTGCATGAGCTCTCTATTTGCAACACATGCAAATCTCTAGATTCATGCAATCACTTTAAACCAAATTTGCTTGAGCTCTCTTCTTTTGCAACACATGCAAAACTTAGCTCCAACAAATAACCAAATCAAATAAGATTTAATTAAGATGCAAGTATGAGCTCTCTATTTGCAACACATGCAAATACTTTGTTAATGTAAAATCCAATTAAGAGAGTGAGCTAGAGTGAACCGGATTGAGTTCATCAACACATGATGAAGCTCAAGCTAAAAGACTCAACTCCTCTTAATAGTACGGCGATCTAAACTAGACACTCTAGCCTATCTAGTTATACCTTTGCCGCATACGATCCACTTGGAGCTTTCATGATTTCCAATCACCTTCTCTCCAGGATCACATCTTTTCATCTTGTTCATCAACACATGGTGAACCTTCTCTAGCCCTTCTCTTCACTTCGGGATCACCTCTTGAAGCTCATCAACACATGATGACTTCTCGTTCCCGATTCTTCATTATCTTGGACTCAAACTACTTCACAACTCATGAAAGATGTTAGTCCAACAAACACGGTTGTTTCAATCATCACTACACTCCATTAACACATAATGGATACCTATAAGATCGATTGAGCACAACCCACATGAATTTGAATGATTAATTTGTGTCTTGAGTATTTTGATGCAACTAATGCTTCATTATACTCAAGAACTTTTCGCTTGTCTTTAATCAACAAGGAGACACCATCAACACATGATGAAATGTTCTTTGATTGATTGAAAGACAATCGGACTCAATTTAAAATACATTTAAATTGATATGAGTATATATAACTACACAAGTTACATATACTTAATGTGATGGTTAGTAATGGTCCATATATGTTTGAGTGATGGAAAAGTATCAATACATTTAGACCATCAACTTATAAAATAAACTCCATTAAGTATGTGTATATAACTAATTGAACATGGAATCAATATGCACATAATCAATCTTAGATTGCATATGAGTTTATCCTATATTAGCATGAGTATACTTTAACTACACAAGTTATATATATACACAAAAGATTGTTTCAAAGTCTTGATCCTTTATATTATATAGCAAGAGGACATGGATCAATACAATTGAAACATCAAGTTAAATTATAAACTCCACCTAGATATGTGCATTCATGTGTATATGAATTAGGAACATAATGCACATATTTTGACTAAAGCAATGGAAGAGTTCATACTTTAACTTGAATTCTAAGTATGCATTTAGATAATAGAATGAATACGAGTGCATACCTTAGGTTTTCTATTTTCCATCCAAATATGAGACTAATAAGAATAAGGCTCAATAGAACATGTTAGTCTCATAATGATTAGATTTATCATTAAACAATGATTAAATATTAATAATAAACCAATCACCAAAACCAACGGAGCTTGAACTTACAAACGGAAGGACATCTACTACCACGAGTTCAGTGCTTTTTATAGCGCACTGGCACCTCTCTTTTTTTCAAATCTAATTTTTAAACGAAGTAATTGTAAAAATAACTTTCTCTTCTATGTGAGGGCGTTGGCGAGTAACATATATCACCTGTCATGCTCGAGCATTGTGGAAGGTTCTGCTCACATGCCTATACTACCCTACCATGGTAATAGTCTTATTCGAGCGCAACAGGTTTTTGCCGTGCTGACTTTACTTGGCAGGACCTGCCGCGATATACGAGCGCGACAGGTGATACGTGTTACTTGTTAACGTTTTCGTGGTGGAGAGACGACTATTTTTGTAATTATATTTATAGAAAAGCTAAATTTGAAAACGAAGAGAACCATACAAGCATTGGATTGTACTGCTACTCGATCTCTGCCGCGAAAAGTAACCCCGATCTCCAACGCAGCCACACTCTGCAAAAATCTAGATTTCGCAGCCTGTGCAAGCCGTCTCTATTCCACTAGTTCTTTTCTGTTGGGAAACCACGTTTCCCACGAAGGCCCACGATAGCCCCTTAGCCGAAACCCTAGGCGTCTATTATATAAGGAGGAGGTGGGTTTCGGCGATTGAATCTAATCGCTCTTGATTCTATGTATGCATCTAACCTTCGCATCTGGTATTGTCCGTCACGTGGCAAGAAGCTACAACGACATGAATCTACAGTACATGTCATTTTTACTTTTACATTCTTGTTCATCGAAAAAACACCGTCGCCTCGGCCGGCGCCGCTTGTGCCGACCGCCTCGGCTTCTCGGCGCCGCGCGCCACCGAAGCCGCCGTGCCTCACCGCCCGACCACCGCCGCGCGTCACCACCGGCTCGCGACCATCGCGCCTCGTCGCCGACCCGCCGCCTCGGCCCGGCGCCCCCAGCCCGACCGCGGCCGGCCAGCGCCCGGCGCCGCTGCATTGCGTCGTGTTGTGCTCGGCGTCGTTGCCGCCACCTCGGTTCCGCTCGCCGGCTTGAAGCCGCCACCGCCGGCCGCCACGTCGGTTCGTCGCGCCACAACACGGTCGCCGGCGCCGCGCGACCTCTCTGGCCGCCTCGGTTCGCCGTGCTCGCCGGCAAGCCCGCCACCGTTGACCGCCACTGGTTCTTGCGCCCGCGCCGCCGACCCGCCTTAGCCACTCCGCGGCTGGCCGTGCCACCCATTTGTGCTCGCGCAGCTGCCGATCTTTGTCGCCTCGATTTCCGTGGCCCGGCCGTGCCCACCGCGGCCTCGCGCCCATGAGCGGCGGCCGGCTTCCTCCACCGCCGTCGTCCGGCTTCCATGGCCGCCTTTGCTCGCCGCTCCGGCCGAAGCCATCGCTGCCAAGCGCGCCGTCGGCCCAAAGCCGCAGCCGTCGCCGAGAGTCGTGCCATTGCCGATGTGCCCGAGGCCGCTGAGCCCGAGACAGTGGCACCACACCCGGGAGAAGAAACGACGCACACGTGGAAGAAGGCGCGAGGGGCGACGGCGTGTGTGCGCGTGGGAAGGTTGGCGGCTAGGGTTTGCAACCCTAGCCGCCGTATTTATGGGTTGGAAGGCCCAAGAGGCCAAACAGGAGAGAAAAGGGCGCGACCCAAAGGCCATTCGGCAGGGAAAGAAAGAAAAAAGGAAGAAAAGAAAAGAAAAAAAGGGGAAAATAGCAGAAAAATTAAGGAAAATTGCCAGAAAATCCAGAAAATTATTTTGCTCTGTTTTTTTTCTAGCTTTATTCTCTGCATTTATGAATATTCTTTATGAATTTTGAAATCATTGCTTTATTTAGTATACTGGAAATGCATGGATATTTATTTTTTGCACTTTATGATTTTTGCAACCATTTCTTATTAGATTACATGCAGTAATCTAATGCCGGAATTTTGAAATCATGCAGATGTCCGGCATCGTGAATCGTGAGTTTGAAGAACTGGCCCCGCACGGTCAGAACTACCTCACTTGGGCATCGGACGTGAAGATCGTTCTTGGGGGCAAGAAGCTCTATGCTGCGATTGGTTTAGGGTCCTCGCAGGACGCGCAACCTACCGCCGAGCAGAACGATCAAGCCTTGCACTTCCTCAGGCACCACCTCTCAGCCACTCTGAAGAATGAATACATGGCTGAGGAGAGTGCACTTAAGCTTTGACCGCACTTGAGCGGTTCGAGAAGCTCAAGTACACCATCTTGCCCTAAGCACAGCAAGATTGGGTCCGCCTGAGGTTTGTAGACTACAGAACAGTGGCCGAGTACAATTCTGTCTTGCACAAAATTTGTACTAATCTCTCCCTATGTGGCAAGAAGATCACTGACGAGGAGAAGATTGAAAAGACTCTCCCCACTTTCCACCCAAATGCTATCCAGAGTGCACGCAACTATCGTCAGGACGCATAGAAGGAGTATAGCGAACTGATTGATGTCATGCAAGTTGCGGAATCACAAGATGATGTTCTACGCAAGAACTTCGTCTCTCAGCCACCTGGAAGGGGCATTGGCACAGAAGTCAATACCAATAGCTATAAGATGAAAAATCCCACTCATAGAAAGAAGGGCAAGCAGGGTGGAAAAGAGAGGTTTCAGGCCAAGGGAAAGTCCAAAGCCCCAGTGAAAAAGGATGACAAGGAAAAGGCGCATGCTAAGCCGTATGGACAGCAGAACCAAACGTGCTTCATGTCTGGCACTAGGGGACACTGGTCAAAAATATGCCGGGAATCCAAGGAAGTGATCAACGCATATTAGGCTAAGAAGAAGGCAAAAGAAAACGCCCCAGCAGAGGCGTACTTCGCCAAGATTGGTGATAACGATGCCATGGATGAGGATACCCCACTTGTCTCATCCTCACAGACTAGCCTGGACATCGATGCTGTAGCCAATCTTATGGCAAATGAAGAGAAAACTTCTGTCGATGACATAGAAGCAGAAATTAATGCATATTTTACAGATTCTGTTTAATGCATGAATCGCATTATTTTTTTTAGATTATGGTTGTTAGCAAATTTCTTTGAATAATTAATTGTAAGCTCTAGAAGAGCATACTTTTCTCATGAATAAATATGCAATTTATTCTTTATTCCAGTATTCTTTAATTTGCAAGCAATGTTTGAATTATTTTGCCATTATCTGATTGGCATTATTCTCCTTTTTAGAAATCGTGTAGCGCCCAAATGGAAGAGATATGCATTGTTGATAGTGGCACAACAAATACCATCTTAAGATAGTCCAAATACTTCCAGTCGATCACGAAGAACGCTGAAAAGATTACTATGATCGCAGGAAGAGATTCCTATATAATAGGCTCCGGAAGAGCCACAATTATATTGCATATGGGTACAATTTTGGTAATTGAAGAAGCCCTTTTGTACCCTGAATCAACGCGCACTCTCTTAAGTTTCAATGACATCCGCGCCAATGGTTTTCACGTAGAAACCAATGAAGAAAATGGCAAAGAATACTTGTGCATTGTGAAGCACGCGGTATTTGGAAAAATGGTATTAGAAAAATATCCCTCATATGAATTCAGGTTGTACTACATGAATATTCATGCACCCGAAGTGTATACTTCCTTGAAGACTGTCTTTAGAAGCTCTAAGATATTTTCTTTATGGCATTGTAGATTAGGTCATCCTGGTCTTAGAATGATGAGGAATATAGTGAACAACTCACAAGGTCATGGCATTAATGTTAAAAATTTTCCGAATCATGAAGATTTCGTGTGCTCTACATGTGCCACCAGGAAATTAATAACTAGACCCTCTGTCATGAAAGTGCAAAGTGAAATCCCTGCATTCCTAGAATGCATCCGAAGTATTGTGACCGATTCGACCCTTGTCGAGGCCATTTCGAAGACTTTATGGTGCTCATCGATGCTTCCTCGAAATGGTCGCATGTATGCTTATTGTCAACAAGAAACCATGCTTTTGCAAAGCTGATCTCGCAGATCATAAGAATTAAGAATGCTTTCCCTGATCATCGCCTGAAGTCCATTAGAATGGACAATGCCGAAGAATTTACTTCAAAGGCATTTGATGATTATTCCACTGCAATAGGGATAGCAGTTGAGCACTCTGTACCGCATGTCCATACGCAGAATGGACTAGCAGAAACACTAATAAAGGGGATTAAATTCATTGTCAGACCGCTTTTGCAGAGTTGTAACTTGCCCAACACTTATTGGGGACACGCAGTCCTGCACGCAGCAGCTCTCATCAATTTCAGACCTTCGGCCTACAACATCCATTCCCCTATGCAACTGGTGCACGGGGTCATCCCGAAAATCTCCTATCTCAGAAAATTTGGTTGTATGGTATATGTTCCTATACCACCCCACAATGGATCGCAATGGGCCTCTCCGCAAGTCAGGATATCGTTGGTTATGAGAGTGCATCTATAATCAGGTATTTGGAACCCATGACTGGAGACTTGCATACAGCCTGATTCGCTGATTGCATATTTGACGAGGATCGTTTCCCGTCATTAGGGGGAGGAAATCAACCTCTGGATGAAAAATACCGGGAAATCATATGGCATTCCACTGGGATCCCCGTGCATGACCCCCGCACTAATGAAGCAAATCAAGAAGTCCAGAAGATAATTGATTTGCAGAATTTAGCAAATGAATTGCCTGATCATTTTTGTGATCTGAAGGGCGTGGTTAAGTCGCATGTACCCACAAGAAATGCACCAGAGAGGGTGGAAATACCAAAGAAAACAGAAGGTATCCCTTATCCTGTTCAGAGGCCTCAAAGAAAAAGAACAGGAAATGTGGCTACTCAAATCCAAAGTACCCGGAGACGTCTGGAGAAAACTGGGCGAGAGGACTTACCACAACCAATCACGAAAGTACCCCAAGGAAAGAATGGGAGCTAGTTGAGACCTGGCACTGGAAAGAAACCGACGAAAAAAGCAATTTCAGACTTGAATCTTCCACTGCAGGAAGCCGCCGGAAATAATGTATGCGTACACATGGGCGATGAAAAGCTAAAGGAACTTGCCCTTGCGATGGGAAATAGTAGTGAAGAGCAAGTAGAAGTGCATGAAGCACCCCATGATGAAATGGCCATAAACTTTGTAATACCAGGAGAATATCTGAATAGAGCAACAATCAATGTCGATGCATATTTTGCAAAGAAGATTGCCTCGATCATTGATCATGATCCCGAACCTGCATCTCTCGCAGAGTGCAAGAAAAGGCTAGATTGGGAAGAATGGGAGAAGGCAATTACTGCAGAGTTAGTCTCTCTGAACAAGAGAGAGGTGTTTGGGCCCGTATGCCTCACACCTCCTCATATAAACCCTGTAGGTCACAAATGGGTCTTTGTTCGGAAGAGGAATGAAAACAACAAAGTTGTAAGGTATAAGGCAAGGCTTGTAGCTCAAGGTATCACTCAATGTCCTGGGGTTGATTATGAAGAAACATACTCTCCGGTCATGGTAGGAATTACCTTTAGATATTTGATCTCAATGGCAGTTAACTTGAAGTTGAAAATAAAGCTAATGGATGTTGTCACATCATATTTGTATGGGAACTTGGATTCGGAGATATAAATGAAAGTATCGGAAGGTATTCTTATCCCGAACCAAGACAGAGCAAATAGAAACATGTACAGTGTGAAATTGGAAAAATCACTGTATGGACTAAAACAGTCAGGAAGAATGTGGTACAATCGCTTGAGCGACTTTCTCTGCAAGAAAGGCTACACGAACAGCGAAGATTGTCCATGCGTGTTTATACAGCGACCCCGAATGGATTCTGTATAATCTTCGTCTATGTAGATGACTTGAACATCATTGGGACGGATGAAGAAATTGAAGAAGTATGTTCATACTTGAAGTCTGAGTTTGAAATGAAGGATTTGGGTAAAACCAAGTTTTGTTTAGGCTTGCAGCTTGAGCATGTCCAAGGAGGAATCTTGGTACACCAATCATCCTACACGTAGAAAGTGTTGGAAAGATTTGGCTTTGAAAATGCGTATCATGCAAAGACTCCAATGGTCGAAAAGTCACTCCAAGCAGCCTAGACCCATACAGACCTAGAGAAGAGGGGGAGGAAGTCCTGGAAATAGAATTCTCATATCTAAGTGCAGTTGGAGCGCTCATGTACCTTGCGAATAGCACCAGACCGGACATTGCATTCGTCGTGAATTTGCTAGCCCGGTACAGTGCAGAACCCACCAAAAGGCATTGGAAAGGGATTAAGGACATCTTTGTTTACCTCCAAGGAAACAAAGATCTCGGTTTGTTCTTTAGAAGAAACAAGGAACTGAATTCGGTTGGCTACGTCGATGCTGGGTACTTATCATACCCGTATACTGGCAAGTCCCAAACTGGGTATGTTTTCCTATGTGGAGGAACAACAGTTTCCTGGAAGTCATCTAAGCAGACTCTTGTCTCGACGTCGACAAACCACTCGAAAATCATTGCTTTGTATGAAGCCTCTCATGAATGTGCATGGCTCAGAAGAATGGTTCATCACATCCAGAAGTCATGTGGCTTGAACATTGAGCAAACTCCCACGATCATCTATGAAGATAATGCAGCTTGTGTTGCTCAAGCACAGATGGGTTATGTGAAGAGTAATCTCACGAAGCACATCAACCCCAAGTTCTTCTATGCTCACGAATTGTATAAGATGAACGAGATCAAGATACTGCATACTAAGTCATGTGAAAATCTTGCAGATTTGTTCACTAAATCACTCCCAGCATCTATCTTTGAAAGGTGCGTAAAAGGGATTGGGATGATGAGACTTAGAGAAGTGCAGATTTCAGGGGGAGATATTTCACATACCCCACATAAATCTTAAACATGAGGTTTTAGTACCCAATATGAATATCGAAGATTAGCAATTTGAAATTCGGGTGAATTGTACTCTTTTTCCTTAGCAAGTTTTTCATGAAGTTTTTCTTGCATAAGATTTTAATGAGGCAATTCGTGCAACGCAGTAAGCATATGCTATGTACTCTTTCTCCAAGTATTTTTTCCACTGGGTTTTTCTGGAGTTTTAATGAGGCGTATGCATCTCGTGGCAAAGGACCCAAGGGGGAGTATTGGGAAACCATGTAGCCCACGATGGCCCCTTAGCCGAAACTGTAGGCATCTACTATATAAGGAGGAGGGTCTTCCCAATTGTACACAATTGAAAGCAATAAAGAATTCTTTGTTGTTTCTCTTTAAATCTGTGTCTCTCTTTCGCTCTCTGTTTTCCACTTCAGATCTGTTCGAAAATCCTGAACTATTCGATAGGGAGGTTCCTCAACATTTTCTGCGGTTCGTGAAAAATTACGGTCCAACGGTAAATGCGTTTTGCTCCTCGGTGTCTCTTTTCGTCCGCTAGTAAAAATCCCGTAATACCGCATCATTTTCGGTCAGTAACAAATCCATGCCATGTGTGATGTGTCCGATAGTAAATCGAAATTTCAAATTGTGTCTTCAACGTCCCCCTTACAACGCCGCGGGCAACTTCCTCCTTGTCCCGTCCCTAGTCGCGGAGTCTACAGCCCTCCAGTTCCTCCCTCTCGCGGCCTCCGCCGCGGACGATGAGAAGCCGGCCCCACCGCCGCCGGCCGTCCGCCCCCGGCGGGGGAGCCCAACGAGGCGGCGCTATCGAGGGTGTACGACGCCACGGTCATCGAAGCTTGAGCTCTTCTAACCCCTCGTTTCGTTTTTTGTAAATCTAGCACATTCGTGAACGCATTCCTAGATTTGGCACGTGTCACCTTCCGACGCTTAGAAGTGATGATTTCACCGTCATCGAGAAGCCGCAGGCCGTGGGGAAGGGCGCGCGGCGGAGGGTGTGGGAGAAGCTGATGGCCGCGCGGGTCGTGTACCTCGGTGAGGTCGAGCTCTTGTCCGACCGCGACGACCGGGTACTCGAGCTCGAGATCGTGAGGAAGCTGGCCGCCCGGTGCGCTGAGGCCGGGAGGAGCGTCTCGCTCGCACTCGTGGCCTTCCCCTGCAACCTCTAGGAGCAGCTCAACCGGTTTATAGATGGGAGGTTGTTGCTATCTCCTTTTGCTAATGGAACGAATTTTACCTGTTTGCTAGTGTGATAAATCTAGCTGAGCTACATGCCGGGTGGGTTCTTGTTCTGATGCATTCGAAGCTTTGTGTTTAGGGATTTTGATTCCTAATCGTGTTGAATTCAAATGCAGTTAGTGCTTGTCATGTTGTAGTTTGATTTTGATTGGTTCACAGAGGTGGGGGAATAGGTTCTACTTATTGCCTTCTAGCAAAACTGTGAGATTACTTAAGATCTATCAAATTGTAGGCAGGTAAATTCTGTGACAACCCTGTCAAATAGCTAAGAATGTATTGTAACAACCGTACCAGTGAAATGCTGCACTCTAGACGTTCCACCACCTTGTGAAGGTTTGCTAGAATTTTCCATATCTACTACACTACTACTATCATTACCATGTAGGTTTCGGTGCAGGCTAAGCTCGAGTTGAAGCCCTACTTTTGATTTCTCCTTCACCTTTTTGGGGAGTGTTGTATTTCTATAAGAGCAATTGCAATTTCTAAGCACTCCAATACTACCCTTTTGATGAACTTCTAACAAGTCTAAGCTTGTTGTCAGAATTGATGACTTAAGGTTGTACACAACCCACTTGGCACCTGAGCGCTGGCAGGAGTACGAACCCCTTTTGAATTACTGTCGTGATAATGGAATCAAGCTTGTTGCCTTTGGAAGTCCACTTGAGGTGATTCATAACTGTAGTCCAGCAAAATTGCATCTGATCAATTCAGTCACATACTTTTTTCATCATACTTCTTGTTCATTGATACTTCTGAGGCTGTAGACTTTGATATTGTAGTCATTATATTGATTTATATTATTCCAAGTGGCAAACTTTTTCTTATAGTGTGCCCTGGTGCTGTTAACCCCCCGCGTCTTTTTTGCCCATGTCAAAAAATGTTATGATATAGAATATGCTGAAATGCTGAATATATTACTTAGTTTCTCTATAATATTTGGAGAAATTTATCTTGTTCATTTTTTACTAGGTGGTAAGAACTGTACAATCAGAAGGAATTAGTGGCCTTTCAAAAGCACAAAGAAAGTTGTGTGCTCCTCCAGCTGGCTCATTTCTGGCTTTACATCCATCTCAGGCCGATCATTGATAGACAAGACAAATTCGTGGCTCTCCTTTTGTCCCAAGTTCATATCTATCTGCACAGGAAAGAGCAGTTGATGATTATACCATGTCCCAAACAATAATGAAAGAAATGGAGATCCTTCAGGGATGTTTGTTGTTGTAACCGGTGCAAGCCGTATTATATATGGGTCACGAGAAATCGGTGTTCCTGCCAGAATGCCTAAAAAGATGCAAAAGGAAAAACAAGTTGTGGTACTTCTTGATCCTGAGAGGCAAGGTATAAGGATAGAAGGTGAAATCTCTGTAGCTGATTTCTTGTGGTATTCTGCTGTCAGGCCATATGCTGTTGAAATTGCTTTGACCATGCTGAAATAACTAGAGTTATGAATGCAGCTGGTAGGAGGGAGTAATACATTTCTTTATTACTCCCTCCGTCCAAAAATATAAGACGTGTTTTGACTTTGCACAAGGATTAAGGTTGCGTTAAAATTAAGAAATGTATGAGAGAAAATGATTTAGATGCCCTCACTTAATTTTTTTGGATGATGAGGGATAGTACTTTGTGTGGGTGGTAATAAATAAATGCATATTGTTGAGAAAGAATAAATAAGGGTATAGAAGGAAAGGCCTCATTAAATCTACATACAAGCCTTATATTTATGAACAAGACCATTCAAAAAGTAAGCCTTATAAGCTTGGACAGAGGGAGTAGTATATACTGAGCAGAGGCGGATCTACAGGGTATGCCGGGTGAGCCGCGGCATACCCGGTAGATTTGGCCCAACCCATACATGATTCTCGTTATAATCTGTCACAGTAACCTTGCAGGATTTATAACTTTTGATCTGTAGGTCCGATCGTGCTAATTCTTTTTCATTTAGATGCGTATTGGAATCTAGTTTATTCTGTTCAAATTTCAGGTAAATCCAACGGTTGGATTTCTGAGAATTCGTGATTTACTGAATACATCTACTTTGTTTTGTTGAATACGAAGCAATTATTTGAGTCTGAATTGGGGTGAAATTTTTGTAGATCAAAATTTTGATTTTAGCTTCCGTGCAATTATTCACCACCCCTCTGATTGCTAGTTTAGTATATTTCGATCCTACACATATACTTTATTTGACTCCTACTATAGTTGACATAGTTATATCTTTATTTATTTCTTATCTTAGTTAGTATTTTAACCACTCAATGGACGTATTTTATTTGCAAGGTTTTTAAATTATGAAGAGGAACGGAAACATTGCATCTCTTTTTCGGAAACATGCAGCAAAGAAGACTGCTGCTGCTTCACCTCCTCCCCCGTCACAAACTGCAACATTGAGAGAGGTATTTTCTTCAAAGTTGAAGAAGATGATATAATCAAGAGTTTTATGGCCATTAGAAGGCGTAGACCGAACAAGAAGAAGTAATATTATAGGTATATAAGCTTCTTTTAAATATATCATCTTGTTTTTAATTATTTTTTTTACTTGTGTACTGAATTGCTCAATAAATTTTAAGTCGTTTACCGAATTATTATTTAATCGGTATACCCTAGGTTTAAATCCTAGATTCGCCACTGATACTGAGTGCTCTTTTGTGTACTAATTGTAAGCTTTTGTGAATGGAGGTGGTAATCTAAAGTAAATTTTTAAACCAGTAGTAAATAAATTGTGTATAAGTATATTCGATTGATGGAGCCGTGAAGACTGAACTGTTTTAAAAGTTAATACGGAAAAAAAACTTGCTACGATTAGGAAAATAACATCATATTTTCTTAGTTTGAGCTAATGGAACATGCTGTGTTGAATTATCACAAGACCTTCAGAAAGGAATAGATCTTGGTGTAGTTTCTCCTGAGATATTGCAGAACTTTTTTGACCTTGAGAAATATCCTGTTATTGCTGAACTGATTCACCGATTCCAAGTAAGCAGCTATTGTACTATATCTTTATCTAATGCTTATTTCCCTTGTAGTTTCCTATTTATGCATTAATAGTTAGCTGAATAATACTGCTTTTAGCTATAGTTTCCTTGTACTGTTATGGCTAAAAATGACCATTTTGTGCAGGTTTTCTGTGAAAGGTACTAGCAGATCCAAAATTCTTGCATAAAACGGAAAGGACAATTTTTTTTTAAGAGATCGACTATGTCCTTACTGATACAATTAGAGGTTCTGTTGTTGACTTCTTTGCAGTGTGGCTTCCTGCTCCTACTATTTCTCTCTTATCTATCGCTGACGATGGTTCAGTTGAGAGCTTCGAACTTCTCAAAGGACTTTTAGGATCATTGCCAGATAATGCATTTCAAAAGGGTATTATGGGGCAGAATTGGAACATGAACCAGAGGTTTGTATCATTGCTAATGGGTGGTATTAAACTTGCTTGTGTTGGATTAATCTCTAGTATTGGAGCTAGAGTTGCTTCAGATGTCTTGTATGGCGCTCGTCGAATTTTGAGACCTTCTGCAAGTGTGCACGTGGGACGCAAAAGATCTCCCATCTGGAAATCAGCGGCTGTTTATAGTTCCTTCCTTGGAACATCAGCAAATCTGCGATATCAGGTGGTTCATCAGGATCATTTGAACTGGAGGACCTAGAATTTAGAATTTATATTGGTATATCTATTACAGCCATAAAGTGCTAACTTGAAAATCTGTTCACTTAAGTGGTTCTGGTTAATCATGAATAGGTATTTGGTCTATGGAGTTGCACATACCAAGACACATGGTAGCAATGGTTAAAATGCTCTGTAATATACTCCCTCCAGTCACAAATACATATCATTTTGAACATCGATACGGTTCTCAAAACACAACTTTGATCACTACTTTATATTATAATATATTTATAAAACTCAATAAAATTATAATATTATGAAAGTACTTTTCGAGACAAATCTATACATATGATTTTCATATATCCAATATAAATATTTTAAAATATATTCATTGTCAAAGTTTTAAAAGTTTGACTACACACATCCCAAAACAACATGTATTTGTGATTAGAGAGATTGGACTAGCATGCTGAGAATGTAGGAGTTAGTCTAAAGGAAAATTGAGGCGTTGCAATTGTCATATGCTATCAACAACTCACTGATGAAGCTTGTCCAGTAATTTATCACGAAAATAAACGCAACTTATCATTTCCCTTTCCATTTTGAACAAGTTTTTAAAACTTTTCTCCTGTAAAAATGATAAGATCAGTGCTAGTCTGGTGGAGCATCAGCTAGGACAGGATCTGATAGCCTACTATAATCAGCCGCTTCTTGCTAACCTGTTGTCCTTTGTTGCATGGACAGTTAATTCGTACTGGGGAACACAGGTTTGCCACTTCTGCACTTTGTATTTCCTTGATAATGTCTCGTGGTTAAGGTGCATTCTCGAGCTGGTTGAACTAAACAAACAAGTCACACGCACACACGCCCGTGCGCATGCAAGAAAGGCAAGCGAATATACAATTTCCTTTCTTATTTTTTGAGCAAAGGAGCAAAGATGGTCCCCAGTTTCTATTGAAAGCAACAAATAAGATGTAGACTTATCCGGTCATTTATTTGTCCACAATGGCATTTTCTCTCTCTACCTGTTCAACTATGCCGTATGAACTTTAGCATTTCTGATCGTCAGCTGACACTTGTTTAATTGAGATGAAAGAAAAATCATTGCTATTCACTACCCTAAGTAGTCCTCCTTAAGCAGCTTCTCTGTTTGATAAAACTCTTGTTCAATATCTTCAGGGACAGAAATGAAAACCTTACAATGAAAGGATTGATTTCTGTAGTCTACTAGTCTCCAACTCTGTAGATATATATTACTCAAGTTACACGTGGTAACACTTGCACTCTACGTTTCTTTACTGACAGCTATGTTTGATGCAGCAATGGATTGATCTTGCACGATATACTGGCCTGCAAACTAGCAAGAAAAAGCTACCTTCTCCTGAGATTTCCAACTCTCCAGAAATGCCGCTGTTCGAATGTGGCACGACCGAAGTACGAAATGTGGATGACAGCAACAACCAATCAAGCAACCGGGCATAGTTAATAGCCGGTTAGAAACAGCTTCCTTTGATGGTACACCCCATACAGTACAGGCATATAGACGGGAAAGTCTTCGTACAGCAAGATTGAAGCTCAGCCATATTGCATTCGTCTTTTGGGATGATCAACAGGAAATTTTGAAGAGCGGAGCTTTTGATTTCAACATATGTTGTTTCTTGTTAAGCCTACGCTTTTTTTTCTTTGGCCCTGGCAATTTTTTTTTCCAAATCTGACTTCTATGCGAATGAATTTGCAAAACTAGCTCTGTCCTCGACTATAGAAGCAGCGTCAGA
The DNA here is from genome assembly GCA_036346275.1 of Otatea glauca. Taxonomy (NCBI): domain Eukaryota; kingdom Viridiplantae; phylum Streptophyta; class Magnoliopsida; order Poales; family Poaceae; genus Otatea; species Otatea glauca. The sequence goes on from CM070711.1 coordinate 75,832,741, forward strand.
TAACATGTGTCACCTGTCATGCTCTCCTACCACGGCACCTTGCCAGTGAGCTTGGCAGCAGGTGTCGAGGAACAGTTGCTCGGCGAGCATCCATGTCTCGATAAGCTAGCAAACGTGATTAATTAGGTAAGTGATTAATTAAGTGAAATAATTAATTAATAAGAGATTAAGTAAGTGTTGATGTGATGCCAAGCAACGGCAGTTTGGCATGTCAATGAATCAAGGGGAGCTTGGCAGGCCAGTGGGAGGTCGCTGCTGTGTTGCTAGCGCCTTATCGCAGTACGGGAGTGGTATTTGTTGCTACTTTCGTGGTTAGAGATAAAACTAATTTTACAAATTCGTTTGCATGGAGGCAATATTTGCAAAAAAAATAAAATTATTGAAGGGCAAAAAAGCGTAGACTTCCTCATTCTTATGGTCAAAAGGCCATTTTGACACCCTTCCAGAGTAAATATACTATTTGTACATCACAGTGGAAACAATTGAATTTTGAATCACATACACCGTTTACGCACTGGAATTCACACAAAATTCATGGTATTTACTCAGTCTGAAAACAAATTTTTCTTGAGGATTGGCAAGGGCCAGGATTGTCAGTTTGTTACTTGTGACAAAGCATTGCATGTGTGCAGATTACGTACGAAATTCTATTGGCTGGAAGGAAGTAATGTCTGTTCGTGCCATAGAGCCAGATGTTTGAAAGAGTATTTCTTCTGGATCCTGTTTCGTCTGGTTTAATCACCAAGTAATCTTTCTTATTCTTTCATGCGTGAAGGGTCTGCCTGTTCATCGAAATACAGTACGCCTTTGTCCTTTACTCCTGTCAATCCGTCATACAATCAAACAAAGCCATCGTGCGTTAGCCTGCTGCTTGTTGCCACGGGAATCTAGTTCTCAAATCCTCAACCATCCAACGCAGCAATATCCATTTTCTTTTCCAAGAACCTAAATATGCTGTCTCACCAACCGATCTTTGGACCACTGAAAAACAACATATCCAAAGTCCAACGACAAATTGATCGGACAGAACCAGAGATCCAGGTAGTATGAAGTGTACCTCATACCAAAGGACCGGACTTTTATCACCTCAGAACTATAAGAAAAAGGAAACGGAACTGTTCAATACCCCTCTGTCCACTTCTCTAAATCAAGTCCACGTATAGCGCAGTACGAGCGATAATTTTATACCGTGGATACTCGCATCGCATGACATACCCACGGCGCAGCCAGATCAGGGGCAAATGCCAGTGTACTCCCAGTTCTGACATTTTCCAGGTTGGTTTGCCTTGCCTGCCAGTCCGGCTGCCACATGTAGAAGCCAACAGCGTGTTGCCCCGAGAGCAGTTTACTCCGAGCGATGCGGATGAAATGGTGCGTGCCTGCCTGGCCCAAATGATGGATTTGGCCTTATCTTCGAGAGAGGAAGACGACGGATTTGATCTGAAGATCTGGTGGATGGACGGATGCCGAGGCGGTCGGTGCAGGTACCGAGCGCCCACGCACCAAGCTTCGTCGCTACTTCCTCTCCAGCTACGGGAGCTACCCTTGCACGTGCACCTCCATGAGTCCATCTGTCACTCACGCCTCACCTGCGCCGGCCTGTCAGGTACGAGACGAAGTGGTCAGCGGGCTAACGTTTCACACTCGTGTATCTAGATTTTGGACTCGACGTCGGGCGCGACTGCACGTAAGTGGCATTTGTTGAAAGTTAAAACAAATTCCATAATTTGTGAGCACCCATGTTAGCGCAGCTGAATTGGTGTGTGTGGGTGTACACTCACCGTTTAAATCCTCTTTGGCTTGAATTTAAGTGTTTGTTTTCTTCTTAATTACAAAGATAACTAGTTCTCAATCTTTTGGGTGCACCCTCCGCTTCCCCTTCTCAATCTTTTAGGTGCACCCTCCGCACCTTGTAACTTACTCTATTTATACCTTTACCTTCTAATCCAATATTGGCTTTGCCATTTTTTTTTTAAAAAAAAGATAACTAGTTGCTCTTAGGCATTCTTTTTTTTGTGTGAGTACCAGCATGATCCGCACTCAAACACCCGTGGATTGTCAGATACAGCAAGCATCCGCACATGGTTAACTGGGTAAATGTGGTTGTTCTTACACAGAGGCAAGAGAGTGATCCAGATGGCAATGTACAATTGGCATCGGGGGTGATGCACATTCCTCCTGGGTATGGTTCACCACAATTTTCCCGACCTTGGAAACCACACCCCGATGATGGGCAGCGGTGGTAGCCTGGTTGGCGGGGTTGATGGTGGAGAATCACCTGCAATAAGCATGTGGATTGAGTTATGTAATTCTGGGGCACGAAATCAGTCAGTTGACAGTTAGTTAGGTTTTGGGGGTGACTATGTGGGCATTTGAAAGGAAAGATGGGATTAGACATTTGACAAAGTCATAACAAGTCGTGATGGTGGGTTGGCAACAGGGGTTAGGGAGGCTAGGTTGGATGGTGCAGAGGAGGAGAAGACGTCGATACCAGAGAGGGAGAATGATAGTGTAGTACAAATAGCAAACCTAGGATTAAAATTAAGGGAGTGCTCACACGACCTTAGTCTTTTTTTACCTTTAGACCTCATTGCTTCCTAATGGCCGATAGATGTCAGTGCTAGGGCACCTAGGATCTGGTCGACGGTAGCAGGGGCTCGAGCCCTGAACAACCCCTGGTGGGTCCGCCTTGATAGTACCCCTTTCGTTGAAAATACAAGTGTGAGAGGTGCTTCCATGCTGCTCTTTTAAAGTTTTTTTTCTAGAGTTGAGAGTTGGTGCATGAAGCTCAACAAGTTCTTGAATTAGAGGTACTAGGCTCAGGACAGGCTAGAGTCAGGTTTAGGGCCCGTTCGGTAGAGGAGCCAGAGCTTTACCGAACACCTCGTGCTCCCAGCGACTGGAATCATAATCTGCATGGAGCAAATCTCGGTTTAACACTACGTAAGAGAAGCGCCCTCCACCCCGCTCCTCCTGGATTCTCGATCACTCAGTCCCCTCCCCAAATCCACCCCGCCGCCTCGACCCAACTCCCTGCGTCGCCTTCCCGCCTCGAGCGTCTCGACCCGCCTCCTCGTCCCCACCGCCTCGATCGCCTCGATCGCCTCCCATCCACACTGCCCCTGATCTACCCCGCCTCGAGCGTCGCCGAGCCATCCCCGCAGCCTCGACCTGCCTCCCCGCATCGCCTCCACACCTCGAGCCGGCCGAGACTTGTCGAGCCGTCCCCGCCGAGCCCGCGACGAGGTATGGCTCCTCTCCCCTCACTTAAATCCGACCACGGCCCCCGACTTTAGAAGAATCTGGAGCTAGCCGAACACTTTCAACTACTCACTCCTGATTCTTCAGAAAATCAGAATCATGAGGAGTCGAAGCAGAATTTAAAAAGAGCTAGAGCCCTACTGAACAGTCCCTTAGTCTAAACAGTCGGACTCATCACTCATGCGGTCACGCCTGCTCCGGTTTGGCCCCTCTTTCTTTGTACCATCTTTAATCGGGTTAGGTCCAGGCGTCCCAGCCATTCATGTACGACAATATGACACGGACTACCCGGCCTGATTACTACCCATACGGCCATATCCGATGTCCGAACAATATCTAGCCAATGTATCTGATGAGGACATCACTTCTATGGATATAGCCACACCTGCAAATCCATCACCTACGCATCAATCGGTCCCCGTTGCTGTAATACATGGACCGATTACTCGAGCTCGCGCACGTCAACTCAATTACCAGGTGAATTCGTTCCTCGGGCTTCATACGAATATTTTAATGGATGGAATGCTATTTAATTCTTGTGATGATGTCCTTTGCCTCAGGAACTTGGGTGAGGAACCAACCAAGATGAAGGATAGAAGAGAAGTGCACGAGTTCGGTTCAGATTCGACTCCAGGACAGGGCTGACTTGTTTCGGCCGCCACGGCTACATCCGGACTCCGTTTTGGGCGTTCTTGTACTTCACTGAAAGCTTATCAAGTCTACTTTCCAACGGATCTGGAATCACATCCAAACTCCTTCTGAGTTGACAGAAATCGTTCAATCAAGCAGCGTCACTTTTTCAGTCCAAGTCAAAAGTGGGCCTTTGGCCTTGTAACAAGGAAAGCCCACTTAAGGCTGCACCCTAGGGTTCCTAGACGCCTCTCCACAATAAAAACAGCCAGCCGCTGCCATTAGATGGTGGTTTTTTTTTAGATCAAAGATAGTAGTTGCTACTTCTTGTAATCGCGCGTGTTGGCTAAACCGCCCGAATTACTTGTCATCGAAACCCTCTTTTGTGATTACGAATGAACTCGTGGTTTCAATTATAATTTGGTGCTTGTTCATCTTGTTCTTGCGTGTTCTTGATTGCTTGCAGGACAAAGGCCTTCGTGGTCGAGTTGATCGTGCACCAAAGCAAGATCAATAACAACCGAAGTCGGTGTAACGATTGCTAAGGCGCATCGTCTAGGGGCGGTGTAGTCGGATCGCCAACGTCTTCTTCCACCCAATCGAATCTATCCTCTCTCATCGAAAGGTGGGACCTATCCTCCTATCACGTGGTATCGAGCTCAAGGTTGATCGGTGAGAGATTTTTTCCCATCCATTATTTTACCTATAGTCCGAAAACCATAAAAAAAACAAATAGGCGATTAGATCTCCCTTGTCCAAAACAGTTTGTGCCCTTGCTTTTGCTACTTTAGTTCTCGGCTTGTTGAATTTACTGTTGCTTGACGAGTCAAGTTCTTTGGTCTTTAGTTTCATCCTTTAGAGTTTCGAGTTCAGTCATGTTTTTGTCACGATTCGTTCATAATTTGAGTCGTGATACATTAGTAGATCGGATCGGAGTTGAGTTTGTTTACATCTAGTGTGGGAGATCAAATTGGGTTGCCGATTTCCTTGCTTTGTTTACTAATCCGCTTGATTCTCTGTGTTTACCAAAATAAATATCGGTTTCCAATATATATATATAAAAAAAAAGCGGTGCGATACAAGAGCCGCACCAAATCAAGGAGTTAAAAAAAGGGCAAGTGCATATAGAAAAGCCGCACCAAATCGAGAGAAGAAAAGGCAAGTGCAGATAGAAAAGCCGCACCAAATCGAGAAGAAAAAGGCAAGTCAGATTTCAAAAGCCGCACTAGATCAATTGCAAATCAAAGTTCGAGAGAGAGAGAGAGAGAGTCTCTGAGTTTGCCAAAAGTCCTTTGTGCAAATTTTGTTTTAGGGTCTCTGAGTTCATCTAAGAGAGTTTTGTGACCCTCCCAAAAAAAAAAAAAAAAAAAACTTTGTTTTGGGCGTTTGGTGGCGACGTTTGTGTCTTGGCTCGCGTCTCTAGTACGGTTCGGGACTAGGACCAGCACGGTACCGTCGAGAACGTTTATTTAGCTTCTTTGTGACTAACGTGGTGAAGGTTACTCCTTGTGCTATTTCACCACCTATAGCTCCACAGATTGTCTCCTACTCTCTGAAGTTGTTTGTCTTCTTTGGTTGCCAACACCTCCTTGCTAAAGCTTGGTAAGAACAGTAAGAACTTGTTTGAACAGGTTGAGAGTGAGCGATTTGACACTAGCACACCACTTGTAGATAGGGATAATCTTGTTACTTGGTGTTAGCCTTTTTTTTCTTTGTTTTCTCTAACCATGGCAGGATCGGAAGCCGATAAAGGGGACAACATTCACCTCGCACACGGGGATCGTCTGACTTCGAGCGCCAAATGAGGCTTCACACCGATGCGCTTGATGAGGACGTTCGTGTTACCAATGACCGCCTTGGTCAATTGGAGGCGATTCAAATTGACACCAACACCAAAATCACCGCGTTGGAAGTTTACGTGGCGCAATCAACACCTCCCTTGCGGCATTCTTGCGGTGACTTGAGGAGAGGATCGTGGACGCCCTTGTTGATGGACATGTGAGCGGCGTTGCAGGGAGACAATGAACAGGACTATGCGGCGGACACGAAGTTGAGGAAGAGGAGGATGATAGGCCACAAGCAGCGGCTACACCGCAACCGCCATGGTATGGGTTTGCGACCACCACGACGGCAGTGCGTGAACATGATGACTCCGTAGGATCAATCAAATTCAAAGATGCCACCTTTTGATGGGAAATATGACCCGATGCATACCTCACTTGGGAACTAGTGTAGATCGTAAATTTGCTTGCTATGATTTTCCTGAACACAAGAGGGTTAGGGCTGCAACTAGTGAGTTTCTTGATTTTGCCTCCGTTTGGTGGCGCGAGTATCGTAATAAGACCCTAAACAATGTGCCACAAACTTGGGATGCTTTGAAAAGGATCATGCGAGCTAGATTTGTTCCTTCGTATCATGCACGAGATTTATTACATAAGCCGCACAATTGAGACAAGGTAGCAAATCTGAGAAGAATATTATCGGGAACTACAAGCGGGCATGTTGCGTTGTGGGTTAGTGGAAGAAGAGGAAGCTGCTATGGCTAGATTTATGGGAGGGTGACCGTGAAATTGAGGACATATTAGCTTACAAGGAATACAATTCTATCACTCGTTTATTCCATCTTGCTTGTAAATTTGAAAGGGAAGTCTGGGCGTCGCGCAAGGACTAATGTTTCGCAGGTCGGACTACATCATGGCATCCACGTACTTCAAGACTGCCCCAAACCGTGCATCTTCACAAGGTACCACTAGCGACCGCCACACACGCCCCAACAAAACCAATGCGCAGCATCGGAAGCAACAAAGGGTCGGCACCAACACCCGCCAAGAGCGCCGTCCGTTGCATCCACGGGAAGAACGAGGATATTCGGTGCCTACAATGCAAGGGATTTGGGCATGTGAGGAAAGATTGCCCAAGCAAGCGTGTGCCGATTGTGCGGGATCTTGGTGAGTATTCTTACGCTAGTGATTTGGATGATGAGACATATGCTATGCTTGCCATTGACCATGCAGGAAGTGGACATGAGAAGGAAGAAGAACATATTGGTCTTGAAAATGCGAGAACATTATGAGAGCCTTGTTGTTGGGCGTGTTGAGTGCCCAAATGGGGAAGGTGAGCAGAACCAGCGACATAATTTGTTTCAAACCAAGTGTGTGGTCATGGAGCGCTCATGCCGCGTCATCATTGATGGGGTAGTTGCAATAACTTAGCAAGTTTCGAGATGGTTCAAAAGCTAGAGTGAAAACAAGCCCACATCCACGGTAGTACCACATCCAATGGTTTAACGACAGCGGTAAGATAAAGGTAACACGATTGGTAAGAGTGCACTTTGCCATTGGTTCGTATCATGACTATATTGATTGCGATGTTGTGCCTATGCAAGCATGTTCTATGTTGTTCGGTAGACCATGGCGAGACGATAAAGACACCTTGCATCATGGTAGAACTAATCGATACTCTTTTGTGCATAAAGAGAAGAAAATTGTATTACATCCTATGTCTCCTGAAGCCATTTTGAGGATGAAGTTGCTAGAGCCAACAAAGAAAAAAATCGAAAACATGAGAAGAGTGAAAATCAGATTGTAGCAAAGGAATTTATACAACATAAAGAGGGCAAGTCTAAATCTGTTCATGTGAAAAGATGAGATTAAAGCTGAAGGGTGCTTGTTTACTTGCTTCCAATCTGATTTAAATGATTTGAATGATGGCTCAAGTTTGCTATGCTTTGGTTTGCAAAGAAGCTTTATTTTCATTTGAAGATACATCCTCTTCTTTGCCTCCTTTGTCATTAATCTTTTGCAGAAAACATAGACATTTTTCCAAAGGAGGTGCCACCGGATCGCCACCAATCCGTGGAATTGAGCATCAAATTGACCTCATTCCGGGCCTCCTTACCAAACCGTGCACCATCTGAGTAACCAATCCGAAGAAACCAAGGAGATACAACGACAGTGCAAGAATTGCTTGAGAAAGGGTATGTGCGCGAATCTCTTAGTCCATGTGCTGTCCCAGTACTTTTAGTTCCTAAGAAAGATGGATCATGGCGCATGTGTGTGGATTGTAGAGCGATTAACAACATTACAATTAGATATCGTCATCCTATTCCTAGGTTAGATGATATGCTAGATGAATTGAGTGGCTCTCTTGTGTTCTCTAAGATCGACTTGCGTGTGGATACCACCTGATTCGCATGAAATTGGGCGATGAATGGAAAACAGCTTTTAAAACAAAATTTGGATTGTATGAGTGGTTAGTAATGCCTTTTGGACTCACTAATGCACCCAGCACTTTTATGAGATTAATGAATGAGGTTCTGCGCCATTTCATTGGAAAATTTGTGGTGGTGTACTTTGATGATATTCGATTTATAGCGAGAACTCTAGAACAACATCTTGATCATTTGCGTCTTGTTTTTCATGCCTTACGTGATGCTCGTTTGTTTGGTAACCTTGAGAAGTGCACCTTTGCACGGATCGAGTCTCTTTTCTTGGCTATGTTGTTACTCCGCAGGATTGAAGTTGATCAAGCCAAGGTTGAAGCAATACACACCTGGCGGTTCCAACAACGGTCACACAAGTGCGAAGTTTCTTAGGACTTCTTGGATTCTATCGTCGCTTTGTGAAGGATTTCAGCACCATCGCCGCACCATTGCACGAGCTCACTAAGAAGGAGTGCCATTTGCTTGGGGCAAAGCACAAGAGAACGCCTTCAACATGTTGAAAGATAAGTTGACACATGCACCACTTCTCCAACCGCGATTTCAATAAAACCTTTGAACTCGAATGTGATGCTAGTGGAATTGGGTTGGGAGGTGTGTTGTTGCAAGAAGGAAAACACATTGCTTATTTTAGTGAGAAATTGAGTGGGCCTAGTTTGAACTATTCCACTTATGATAAGGAGTTATATCGCTAGTTCGAACTTTGGAAACATGGCAACATTATTTATGGCCCAAGGAATTTGTAATACATTCGATCATGAGTCATTAAAACATATTGAAGTCAAGGAAAACTAAACCGTAGGCATGCTAAGTGGGTTGAATTCATCGAATCTTTTCCTTATGTCATTAAACACAAAAGGGAAAGGAGAATGTTATAGTGATGCATTGTCTAGGCGATACGCTATGCTTTCCCAACTTGACTTCAAAATTTTCGGGTGGAAACGATTAAAGGGCAATATAAGCATGATGTGAATTTAAAGATGTGTTGCTCAATTGTAAAGAGGGAAAAATGTGGAATAAATTTGTCCTCAATAATGGGTTTGTGTTTAGAGCTAACAAGCTATGCATTCCAGCTAGCTCCGTTCGTTTGTTGTTGTTACTGAAGCGCATGGAGGTGGGGTGATGGGACATTTGGTGTGAAAAGACAGAGGACATACTTGCTAGCCATTTCTTACGGCCAAAGATGAGGCGAGATGTGGAGCGTTTAGTCGCTCATTGCACAACATGTCAAAAGCTAAGTCACGACATAACCCACATGGTTTGTACTTGCCCCTCCTGTTCCTAGTGTGCCTTGGGAGGATATTTCTATGGACTTTGTTTTAGGGTTGCCTAGAACAAAGAAGGGGAGGATAGTATCTTTGTTGTGGTGGATAGATTTTCTAAGATGGCACACTTCATACCTTGTCATAAGAGTGATGATGCTACCCATGTTCTTGATTTGTTTTTCCGTGAGATTGTTCGATTGCATGGTGTGCCAAACACAATAGTTTCAGATCGTGATGCTAAATTTCTTAGCCACTTTTGGAGAACTTTATGGGCTAAATTGGGGACTAAGCTACTGTTTTCTACTACTTGTCACCCACAAACCGATGGGCAAACCAAGTCGTCAATAGAACTTTGTCTACCATGCTTAGGGCTGTTTTAAAACAAAACATTAAGATGTGGGAAGAATGCTTGCCTCACATTGAGTTTGCGTATAACCGTCATTGCATTCTACTACTAAGTTGTGCCCTTTTGAGATTGTGTATGGTTTTGTTCCTCGTGCTCCCATTGATTTATTACCTATTCCGCCTTGAGAAATGAATTTTGATGCTACACAACGTCTCGAATCGATGTTAAAATTGCATGAGACAACGAAGCGAACATTGAGTCTATGAATGAGAAATATAAACTTCTTGGTAGTAAAGGAAGGAAACATGTAACTTTTGAACACGGAGATCTTGTTTGGTTGCATTTACGGAAGGACCGTTTTCCTCAATTAAGAAAGTCTAAGTTGATGCCTCGCACTGATGGCCCTTTTAAAGTATTGGAAAAAGTTAACGATAATGCATATAAGCTTGAGTTGCTGCAGATTTTGGGGTCTCTCCCACATTTAACATTGCGATTTAAAGCCATACTTTGGAGAAGAGGGCGAGCTTGAGTCGAGGACGACTCCAATACAAGAAGGGAGGATGATGAGGACATCACTTCTATGGATATAGCCACACCGCAAATCCATCACCTACGCATCAATCGGTCCCGTTGCTGTAATACATGGACCGATTACTCGAGCTCGCGCGACGTCAACTCAATTACTGTGAATTCGTTCCTCGGGCTTCATACGAATATTTTAATGGATGGAATGCTATTTAATTCTTGTGATGATGTCCTTTGCCTCAGGAACTTGGGTGAGGAACCAACCAAGATGAAGGATAGAAGAGAAGTGCGAGTTCGGTTCAGATTCGACTCAGGACAGGGCTGACTTGTTTCGGCCGCCACGGCTACATCCGGACTCCGTTTTGGGCGTTCTTGTACTTCACTGAAAGCTTATCAAGTCTACTTTCCAACGGATCTGGAATCACATCCAAACTCCTTCTGAGTTGACAGAAATCGTTCAATCAAGCAGCGTCACTTTTTCAGTCAAGTCAAAAGTGGGCCTTTGGCCTTGTAACAAGGAAAGCCCACTTAAGGCTGCACCTAGGGTTCCTAGACGCCTCCACAATAAAAACAGCCAGCCGCTGCCATTAGATGGTGGTTTTTTAGATCAAAGATAGTAGTTGCTACTTCTTGTAATCGCGCGTGTTGGCTAAACCGCCCAATTACTTGTCATCGGAAACCCTCTTTGTGATTCGAATGAACTCGTGGTTTCAATTATAATTTCGTGCTTGTTCATCTTGTTCTTGCGTGTTCTTGATTGCTTGCGAGGACAAAGGCCTTCGTGGTCAGGTTGATCGTGCACCGCAAGATCAATAACAACTTCGAAGTCGGTGTAACGATTGCTAAGGCGCATCGTGCGGGACGGTGTAGTCGGATCGCCAACGTCTTCTTCCACCCAATCGAATCTATCCCTCTCTCATCGAAAGGTCGGGACCTATCCTCCTATCAGTATCGGATCGGACCACGAGTCGGAACCGCCGCTACTTCCTCGCGAGTACAAACGCACGGCAGACGTACAGTCCCAACACGCGGCTGCGCCCAAAACTGCCGAAAACACAAGCCCCCCCCAGAGATCTGGTTGCTCCCCCGCCCGCCCAAAATCTTCGGCGTTGAACCACTGGGACGTAAACGGTCGATGGCTCGGTGCGACCGCGCGGCAGACGTGCGGTTTGCGCAAAGTTCCGCAGCTGGCCGGTTGCTCGCTGGTGGCGAAATCGGCCGGCAGCTGTGCCGAACCAAGTGTAGCATGCCCGCCAACTTGTCGCGTTGGGTTGGCGCACCGAAGGACAGCGCTCTCGGCTCTCGGGTAAGCAGTAGCACACGGATTTGGCCCGTTCGGTGAGAGGATGCGCCCAATTGGTCACCGTGCGCGTGCAATACGAGACGAGAAACCTTATGACGTCTGGCATGTTCATTCTGCTTTTCCAATATGACCCGTATTTCGTACTGTCATGGTGCGTGCAAACAACGATTTGGTTGGTGCTTGATATTTTTCAGATCTCTAGTAATGAAGATTTTGTTTTAATTTTTTTTGAAAAAATCCCACCAAGAATGTATATCGTCATAAAAATTTGAGAATGTTCTCCATGAGAATCATAACAGATAATGCAAGGAAGATTACTCCTAATCATTACAAACGGCTCTTTCGTGGCAACTTCCGGCTTAAGAACAGAGGAGGCCATGACCATCCTAATATCCTAACAGTTTCAATTATTTGGCTTAATAATCTAACACTTTGCCATCTCGGTTTTTTTATTGATAGAGAAAACTAGTGGAGATACCCCCAAAGGAATCTATGGGAAAACAAAGAAATACGTTCCCGTGAAGCAAAGCACTAAAATAAAAGGCTTTAAACAAACCCTGCATGGCCCAGAGAACATGATGCATGGTGCCTTTCATTGTCCTAAAACCTAGATGTAATTTTATTTTGTGAACTATGCCTAAATTTAGTTGAGAAAAAAGGTTTCGGTACATTTCACTCCATCAATAATGCTAGAGCCGCAAGGCCACAACTCCACGGGAATAGCCAAGAAGAAAACAACCATGCGGTGCTACTTATAACAAATAAATCTGCAACTCTGTACCGTGAGCTGTATTGCAATTTGGATTTGGTTAGGTGTCATATTAAGTTCGCTGCTTGCAAAATTCATACTATATGTAACTAGATAAGAAAATTGAGTTAAAATCAATTACTCTTCTGGTTGCAGCATGGTATCATCGGCCAACAAGCGATTTTAAAATATTCATTTTAGGTTCTATTTGGAAAGCATGAATTTTCCTATATTTCTACGAGAATTGGATTGTTTCCTATCAAACTCCCATAAAATTCACGCGTCTCAAACAAGACCCACGGAGAACTTCAAAAATAAGTTTTATCTAAAGCCTACAATGAGAAAGTTTGTGTCAGGAGCATGTATACCATCTAAGCCCAAACCGTGTAATACTTACTACCTGTAACTATAGCCTTACACATTTTAATAGCCACCAAGATAGTTGTGACTTGCGATGGCACACTAGCTCCACTTGGCGCGCTATATATACGCACAGCTCCTTTGCCAACTCCCGTCAACCTCACGAAGAGGAATAACAAACAGCAACCAATTAACAAGCCAACCTTTACACACAGAGATCGTACAACACCACCACCGACGACGACGACATGGGCAATAGCCTGCGGTGCTGCCTGGCCTGCGTGCTCCCCTGCGGCGCTCTGGACGTCGTCCGCATCGTCCACCTCAGCGGCCACGTCGACGAGTTCAGCTGCCCGATCACCGCTGCCGCCGTCCTCGCCGTGCACCCCAACCACACCCTCACCACCGCGTGGTCCTCCGCGGGCGTCGGGTGCTCCACCAAGAAGCTCGTCATCGTGTCGCCCGACTCCGAGCTCAAGCGCGGCCGCATCTACTTTCTCATCCCCTCCGCGACCGTGCCGGCCGACAGGAGGAAGAAGAGCCGGCCGTGCTCCAAGAAGAGCAAACGGCCGAGCCAACATGCCAAGAGCGGCGCAACGACCGCGAGCACGGCGGAGCAGGACAACTACCTGAGGGAGCTGCTGTCTGAGAAGACCGCGTCGGGCGGCCACCGGAGGCGGCGGAGCGGCTGCCGGGTCGGCGTGTGGCGGCCGCAGCTCGAGAGCATAGTGGAGGAGCCCTCAGATTAGAGACCTCAAAGAGCTCCCTTCTCTCTTTTTCCCCTGTTTTTCTTTCTGATCTTCCGATGTGAATACCACGAGAGAACGCATTTCCTATTCTCACCTTTCGATCCACTGACACGTGCATAATAGTTACGAGAAACATGGTTCATCCGAATCAAGATACAGGATTCGGGTTTGTAGTTCATCACTTTTTCTTTCTATTTCCACTGCGAACGCGAATCCTATGCCCTAATCTGATTCAGGTACAGTGAATCTGGTTCACCATTTGTGGAGTTTTACAGTGAATTCAGTAACTATAACCTGTATAGTGATGTCCAGGGTTAAGCGTTTTTAGCTTGGGGGATGAGGGGAAAATTGTGACGGAATAATTGTGAAGAGTCCCAACTTGTACAGAGAGATTTGATCGAGTTCATTGGAACTTTTAAAAAAAAAAAACCGTTCTTCATTAATGTGTAGCATTTTCCTGTACAACATCCTGCTATTGCGACATCCTACTGCTCCAAGGTTTATGCATTTTGTTTTTTTAATGCAAACACTACATGGAAGAATCGAAGTTGCTACCATGCATAGGCAGATCCAAGTTTAGGGAATGGAGAGTGTAAGCTATGTATGTCTTTCTCAAACCTAAAAGATGTTTCAAAATCTTTTAGATTTTCTAAGACATAAAATAAAAATTCCTCCTGCCAACAAGGTGACTTGGGGTTTCGCCACTAGCTAGGCGGTGTACTGGTGTTGTCCGAGGTTCAAAATCCCAATGAAATTTTGGAAATTTCGACCGGGGATGAGGTTGCAAATCCTGGCGGAATAAAAAAAATCAAATTGCTATGGTGATTTCAAAAATTTTGAATATTTTGACCGGATTTCAAGTTTTTCTTGACTGGATTTGGGACAACACCTCTTAAGAATATCATCTATCATGAATTTTTTTTTAAAAACCGAATTTTTGAGATATTTTATAGAAATAACAGAAGCACTGTCAGATTTTTATAAAAATATACAAGCTTAATCATGCTCTGAAAAATCTATGGTACCATATTTAGCAGCCTAGGATCATACATAAAAATTTTCAAAAGAATTTAACTTTATTTGTTTTCTTTGAAAAATCAAAAACGGAAAGAACATAAATGAGACAGCAAAATTGTCAGAATTTTATAAATTTGCTTGAGTGTAATCATGATCCAAAATTTTTAGAAGAGTTTAAGAATTACCTCAGAACCTTTCTCTAAAAATTTCAAGTGATGTTTTTAACCTTTCATAGTTTACGAGATGTGAATTTGACCGTTAGTTTGTATAACTTTATCTTATTATATACTCAAGTATTATGTTTTAACTATAAATCTAATAACGTAGTTTTCATATAATCAATCTACACATTTTAAACACATCAATGGTCAAACTAGATTTCACTTCAGAAAGACGAATAGTTAGAATAGAAGTGTACGATTGGCGGAGTTTTTTTTATGGCTCGTACAGGATCCATGTGAAATTGTGAATGCGCACCTGTCACTGGAAAGAAAATGATAAGTCGACTCAATTCTGATAGTACTACTGTCAGCATATTTTTAGTGAAGTCAAAATGTTCTACCCATTGGAGTTGGCGTTCCGACATTAGGCATGGTAAGCTCGTACAGCACTAAGAATTTTTTTTAAATAATACTATTTTTATTCTATTTTACAAAAATAATATGCCGATTTTTTTTTTACAAAACTACCCAGTTGTCGCCATTTCAAAAACCGACAGACTCTCTGTCGCCATTTGAAATGGCGACAGACAGCCTGTCGCCGTTTCAGATAGGGACAGAATGGCGACAGAGAGTCTGTCGCCGATTGAAAAATCGACAGACTTTGTGTCGCCATTTGAAATAGCGAAGGACTAGGTTTAGCCCATTTTTTTATTCGAATTGCAATGTATGTAAATTATGAGCTGTAGTGTAGTTAATAAAAAGTCAGTATCAGTTGTTGTGATGTTTTACGAGAGGGAGATTAAAAAGAGTGCGAATCTGAGATCTCGGAGAATGATTTTTTAGCCTTTTCGGCAGCCCGTAAAATTTAATGTTTAAATGTAATTTTTAGGAAGAGTAGACCAGATTTGCTCTTTGATATGTGCACTACCATATTCTGGGAAAATATTTAATTTACACCTTGCTTTGCATCTAATTTTCACTAGTGCAACAACCCTAAGTATTATAGTCGACAACAACGCATGTTATAAATAGTTCCCACGAAGCACTTAAATTATTTGTTGAACATATATATAAGGGCACATACATGAAAGTTAGGATGATAAAATAAGCAATAGATAGATTATATTGCAAGGGCATTACAACAGATGACGAAATTGCTTGCGAACTAACTAACGAAAGCATTGGTTGTCATGGTGGAACAAATGATCGTTCGCCTATCTGGTACAGCCGAATGATGTCCCACATTTTTCGCATATTACGACTCGTATAAATTTGGAGATTTGTCCTCGGACACCGCTCAATCCCACTATGAAAGAACTCCATAGGGATCCGCGGTGCTCCCTGTGTGTCGCCGAATGGGTGGCCTATGCCGCACGTCTCGGGTGTGTAAGATGAATTTTTGGTCTTTTGATGTGGATTTACGCCTCTCACATGGGCATGTCATCCCAATTCCGGCGTCCCTTATGTTATTACCACAGGTTCCGGATGGTCTGCGTAACGCGTCAAGGATTTGTTGCGTGGTGCGGACCTCGGCTGGCTGCTTCCCTTGTCCCTTCCTCTTCGAGAGGAGGTACCTCTTGCACCTACGGTGTGTTGGCCGTTGGAGGACACTTGCGGAGACACCGCCTCTTTTGGCTCGCACTCCACCGTATGGTGCGGGAAGTGTGTGTTGGGCTTATCGTTGTACTGGCGGAAGCGTGCCCTGCGATCAATGCGATATGCGCGTTGGCGTTGAATAACACCGTAGGCGCACTCGAGTCCGGCTTTTACAGGCGGTAGTAGCACCACGGGAGGGTTGCTCCCCGGTTATCCCATACGGAAGTTTGAGATGTGGGTGGTGCGTCTCGGGTCCACCAGTTGAAGTAGCCGCACCATTCATCCTCGCCAAGGGGCACCGGTAGAATCTCCGGTCCGCTAGTTCATCGTGGCGGTATCAACCATCGCTCAAGGCCGTGTTCGCAAAATTCGTGGCTTTGGGTGGCCCACGGGAGGTTTCTCCTTTGACTCGAGCAATTTCGCAATTTTCTTTTGAACTCCTGTATGGGATGAACTGGTTTAGAATTACAACTTTGTGAGTGAAGCATGGATTTGTCGCATGAAACTCACCGATTGGTTGGCCTCTTGCCCACCGGCCCTGAAATCTGGTCACTCTAGAATGGGGACGTATCCTAGCGGCCTCTCCCACCGGTTGAAGTTCTCGGGCGAAGCGGGTTCGGCGTCGTGGCAGTTGTAGACAAATTCGTAGTCACGTTGTTCCGGGCCGTCGATCCATTGGAAGAAGCAACACCGGTCCTTGTGCTGAGAAAGGAAAGAACGATCGTGAAATGGTACCGTTAGCTTTGTATTTTATGGATACAAGTAGGTTTACTCGGTAGGGGCGAACTGTGAAGAGTGAGCGGCGCGCGCCGTCTCTCGTGGGTAGATTGCATCATCTTCGCCGGAAGGTTGCGATCGCATTTGGGTGCAGGCAACTCCGCAGAATCGGGCGTGCACGCCATCGGTATCCGGGTATTCGGGCGGGATGACTTCGCTTGTGAAGAGGCGACAGTAGAAACGACATCGTGCCCTAATTTGTGTAGATTCGGATGGCATGTATTGCTTGTTTGGCGGTGTTGGATGTGTAACCCTAGGCCGGTTTATAGTGGTGGTGAGTGGTTACTCCGCACGACTACAAACACTTGTCGGTTGGCGTCTGGCATCCTCTGTGAAAAGCCGCACGACATGTCACCCATCATCCAAGCCGCACCGCTGTCACCTTCTGCGAAAGGTCGCACGATTTGTCACCATCGAGAAAAGCCACACGACTGTCATCACGAACAAAAGTAGGCGTGAGTGGTCACTTTGAAGCTAATGCTGCATATGTGACAAAGCACGTGTGTGCAAAGCAGAGAGAGTCTGTCGTGTGGTCAAATCGGCTGAAAAGGTTGAAAGCATTGCGCCGTGAGTTGTCTAATCGCGCGTGGAAAGCTGCTACAAGGTCGTACATATGTCGAATGGTGTTTCAGGCTATTACTCCATAATTTATCATGTAAACTGTTATTTTACGGAATCCACGAAAAGCTATAGTGATCATACCATAATATAACATAACTTATGTAAACAAAATTCTATAGCTGAATTTGGCGTAATATGAGGAAATAAAGCATCATTTTGTGTTCGATTACAAAATATATGAAAGGAAACGAATTATTTGGGATAGTCGCCAAGAATCTTTGTCATCATCGCGACCGACAAAGTAGCTACGTGTGTCTTTGTCTATCGGCGTGACAAAGGTAATGGTAGCATATTTACAAATAGTGTCACGAGTAAAAGATTATATATAGCACAAAACTTCATAAATAAAACTAACATATGTGATATTACATGAGCTAAGGAAGTAAAAGACGAGATTGTTTACGGTACATCATGTGTAAAAGAAACAAACTAGCTAGGGCCTCTGGCGGTGCAACACCTCGTGTGGTCCCGGGCCTCCTACGACATCGCACATGTCCAGACGGATATGTGAGTGGTCGAGGCACGCCCACGAGTACTCCTAGGAGGCCGGACTGGCAAGTGAGTGGCGAATGTGGCGTCTGTGTCGGTGAGATGGACCGGGGCCGATGGGTGGGGCCGTCGCGAGCTGCGACGAACCAAGTACCGCACCGCGGATCTGGCGATAAGGATCGGCGAGAAAGTCGAAGTCCTCGTCTGGAAAGTACCGTAGTCCCCGAGGTGCTCGCTGACTCGTCGAGGCGAGGATCGGCCGTGATGACAAACTTTTCAAGTTAGAACGACACGTTATGTGAACAACAAAATATATGAAAAAAGAGACCACCTGATGTACTTGCGGTCATCGGACGACAGCCGGGTCCGGTGACACCAGTGGAGCCCGGCAGTTCGACGAGGCGGTCGAGTCCGCTGTGTCGACCTCGCATGTGAGACGAGCGAGGGGATCGTGGTGGTCCAACATCGCTACGTACTGAGGGTACGAAGCGTGCGTCAGAATCAGGGTGAACCGCGGTGCGAAAAAACACCGGCGATGAACTTTAGTACAACACGTGGAGAATTAAAAACAACATACGGCCACGATAAGTATCTCGACTGTCGGCGACACCACAATGTCCCCATCGTCGGACGATCAACCTCGTCCCCGGGAACCCTGTAGAAGTCTGCGCGGTAAGCTGATAGGTCTATCAGTGGTCGTCCGATCTGGAACCTCTCGAACGACCACGGTGCGGTAGCAAAGGGCGGCCGGCGAGTGGACGAGTCGGACACGCGACGACACCGTCGCACAAAGCACGCGATGCGTCGCGGCAAGTACCGCAGTCCCAAGCCGGTGCGGGATCTCCTCCAAGTCGGCGTCGGCGATCGTCCTCGCAAACTGGATCATGTGCCTGTCGACAGTGTCCCCGTGCGACGAGCAGAACAAGACCCACCCGAAGAGCCACAGAAGGTACGCCTCCAAGTGCCGGCGACGGCCGCTCCCGACTCGGGTACCATCCTCTCGGCTGCAAAGTAATGGTTAGGTTGTAAATGCAATGAAAATCACACACGGTGAGTTAAATCGGATCGACAAGGAAAAATCGTGCTTACGTAGAAGCGCACAAGCCACCGCCGTGTCGGACCGCGCGTAGCTGCGAAAGTCGTGTCTTGTGGTCGGGTAGCACCCACAGGAACCGATGGAGGATATCGCGCCGCCACTGGGTGGGCGTCTGCGGAACCACCGCATCTCTGAGCAGACAGGCCCAGGAGGTGGCGGCGTCCTCTAGTGTCGGCGCCATCTCACCACACGGCAGTGAAAGGTGCGGGTCTCGGCCGCCACCGGTCCACTAGAGCGATCGACAAGCTCTGTCGTAAGGGAACCGCCTAGAGGCACTCCGTCGGTCCTGCGCATCCGCGGCGGTCGCCTCGACCATACGGCAGCAGGTAGTAGGCCACCGCCCTCAACTCGCAAAAGAATGTGAGAAGTATTATTGTGGTGTCGAAGGGACATGAGTACAACATCTGCGACGTAAATTGAACTAACCTCGGGATCCATCGCGGATCGAGGCGCCACGCCCTCATGGGGTGCGCAAGCGCAGGCCCCAAGCTCCAAGGCCGCCTCCCATCCTGCGGGGCAACATCGCTAAACGGCTCCGGTGAGTCGCGTCGACCGACAGGTCAAGCAACTCGCATAATTGTCGCCCGCCATGCACGCAAATAAAAATGTTTATGTTACATAAGGTGTAAAAAGGTGCAAAATAAATACAACAAATACAAATAGAATATGAATGGAGCAGTCTTGTCATAATTTAGAGCACACGTAATACATGGAAGTAAAAATGTTCATCTATGTGCAAAGCGTTAAAAGATACAAAATGAATACAACATACTACACTCTCATTTAATCAAGTACAATAACATTCAGTATTACATATTTTGACCACACGCATTTAATTCGATACAAGCAAAATGAAATTCTAGTGCATCAAGTAAACCATAGTTCAAGATCTGAAAAGAACATATAACACTTCACGGCCACGAATCTTGGGCAACTCTTGAAAGAGTGCCTGTCTCCTGCAAGCGAACATTTCTTTCTGTGGCGGCCACTTTCGGCGGCATCCATATCATTCCTTATACGCTGGATTGCCTTCTTCCCACTCCCTTTAGCTTTGCTCATATGCGGGACCCAACGTGTATCCTCCCGGCTTTTGTGCTCGTGAATAAACCCACTACTCGGAAACCGTACATTTCGCGCTCGAGTTGCGACCACAACTTCCTTACTAAAGAATTGAGACATGAATATACGGATCCATATGAATCGTCGAGCGAGCAGCCATAACATGGGAGCATGGCACATGTAATAGACGAGGCTTATTGCAGTCTGAGACACAAGTTTGCTGTGTATGATGCATTCGTGAGCAACTTTTAATCGGTTCGTCCCACGACCGGCTTTCTCCTTGCACATCACCTCGAAACGGAGCTCCTCGTACCCATCTTCGTTGCTCGTGCATCTCCCCTTCTTGCCTTTGTCCTCCATGTATGCGTAAATCATCTCGAGTACTTCATAGCGGGATCGTTCATGCGCGTGATCGCCCTTGCATGGCGATCAACGAAGTACTTTGTGATGCCACGAAGAACACCCTCAACAATACCAACCAAGGAAGGGTCTCAACCTCGCATCACCCGGTTGTAAACCTCCGCAAGGTTTGTTGTCATGACACCATACCTCGCACCATCGGTGTCGTAAGCGAGCCCATTTCTCCCTAGGCTCATGCTCTATCCATTCGGAGAAGCGTTTGAGCCCTTCCATTCCTTGAACCGGTGGGGAGGGTGGGTGGGTAACTCCTCCAGTAGCGGTGGGCCTCCCTAAGGTCGGGCTGCCTCTTCGTTGCCTCTCTGCTGTGTGCCTCGATGTCGACTCATCTAATTTCTTCAGTACATCAAACTTTCTCTGCTGGTTACGTCGCAGAGCCTCTTGAAAAGCTTTGTTAGCTCCTTGTTCTGAAGCGCTTGTAGAAGTTGGCACCCATATGACGCTTGCACCACCTACTACGCAAATCGTGCCATGGATGAGTCTCATCCACACCTTCTTCGCAATCGAATAATTGCCCTCAAAGCCCGAATGCCGATCGTGTATGATACACACTCCGGTCACGATGAACGACACCGCTTTGACATTCCGTAGGAACCAATGCCGCTATCGTGTTTTCACCCTCCACAAATGCGAGCGCCACGGGAGAACTTGATTATTGCCATCCACTCCTATGGCGGTCAATATCGCCTTTGTATTTACCATCAAAAATGTCCCATCGACACATAACAAAGGGCGACAATGCACGAACGCATTGATGCATGGACCTAAAGCAAAGAATGCTCGCTTCAAAACCATCTTCCCGCAGAAGCTGCGAAGGATGCTCACAAATGTCCACATAAGTTCCGAATTTGGTCCTTTATCACTGAAGCAAACACTCGCAAGTTCGGTAGGAGTCTTCGTGCGTCTTGAACCGTGTTTCCAATGCCTTACGCTTTGCTCTCCATGCCTTCGCGTAGCTTATTGTATCTTGGAACCTCTGTTGTATTGCGAGTACGATGGCCCGTGGCTCTAAATCTAGGTTGCCTACAATCTCTCCGTACATTGCATTGGCAATAAAGCTCGATGATATGTTCGGATGTGACTGCGCAGACTCCGTTAGTACACATGTATGTGGAACGACTATAGAACACTTCCAAATGGTGTCCCATTTAGGCTGGTACGCATGGACGTGCCACGGGCAACCCTCCGTCTGGCATCTTACATCATACACCCGCTGATCGGACTTTACAACCTTGAAGGCTCTGCGCAACGACACTGACCATGCTATTACTGCTTCTTGAACCTCACTCTTATTCTTGTAAATTGCATCTTTTCTCACCTCATTCGATCATATGCGAAGGAACTGTTCGTCATCGTTCACCACCACTGTCGAATGGATACTCATCCCTCTGCGGGAATAAATCTTCACGCTTCATCATTACTTAAAGCCTCATAGTCCTCATTCTCTGTGTCCATCGCTCGACCACCGACTCAATGTTTTCGCCCTAAATCGCCATGCCCATTGCTTCTTGAACCTCTCCGTTGCAACATCGCTCTCCCACCTTGCACTTCGTGCGACCGAACCTACATCCCGCTCTACTAAGCCTTCTCTACTTCTCCGCTCTCCCCAACTTCCTCGGTTCTTCATCAACAACCTCTTGCTTTGCGTCGCATGCCCGGTATTGACTTTCTCAAATGCTTGTGCCAATAACACTAATGGCCATCCTTTCTCAATTGCAATTCTTACGTCACGAACTCCAAGATTTCGCCCTCTCATTTCCATTAACTCCCAAGACGTGCAATCTATTCTTGACAAACTACTCCATGTAACTTCGGATCATGCAATTCACGGTCCAAAGAGAACATGTGGTACAACCATCTCATAACCGTAGCCCATGAACGCTCCCTAGCGCGTGACAAAGTTAGCCTCTACACTTGCGAAATGACTTAGATCTACCCTTCAACACCCATGTGCGAACTCCTTCTCCATAATATATTTTAAATTGCACTCTATCATCCATACATCATGCAAATTCATCGAATTCTTAACATTTGCACAATTTAACTCTACATTGTACGACTAATAATGATCACAAATTTTTAATCGATGCGTTGCAATATTTCAATTCTTACAAATTCTTGATTCCGTGATCATTTTCAAATTTCTATGAGAACATAACTAAACTAATGTGTCATGAACCTCTGATTGAGTTATATTTCGGTCCCGACAATTTTAGCCACCCAACTCTACATGACATCTCCGAATTCTCAGTACACAAATAACCGAATTTGGATTCTACATTTCCCAGTTCGTCGAAAATTTATCCATGATCTCTAATAAAAAAATTATTATTACAATCAAAATTTTAATCCCTACCTCTAGGTCATCCCTACATCGAAAATTAATTACTAACTAAGTCGCATAACTAAACATCTGTCCATACCGACATAACTATAAATTCCTTACTAATTCATCTAACTAAACATCTATTCTTACCGAAATAAATATAAATTTCTAACTAAGTCAACTAGCTAAACAACTTGCATCAGGTTCTCATTCCTAACTAAGTCATCTACCTAAATAACTATTATTACTCTATTTAGTCTGATTACTATATTACATATTCAACATTTAAATACTTAAAAAAAAATTAGTACCTGACGAAATGTAGATCTTCGAAGTCCCTCTCCTTCTCTCTCTCCCTTTCTCCTCCTCCTCCTTCCCCTTCTCCTTCTCCTTCTCCCTCTCCCTCCCCCTTCTTCTCCTTCTCCTCTCTTTTCTGTTTTTTTTCTCTGCGCGTTGGCTGGCACGACTGAGGGCAGGGGCCGCGCGCGGCTTTATATAGGAGCTGTCTGTCGCCATTTCAAACGGCGACAGAGAGTCTGTCGCCATTTGAAATGGCGACAGACAGGCTGTCGCTATTTAAATAGGCGACAGAGGTGACGTTTGCTCTCTATCGCCATTTGAAATGACGACAGAGAGTCTGTCCCTATCTGAAACGGCGACAGGCTGTCTGTCGCCATTTCAAATGGCGACAGACTGTCTGTCGCCATTTGAAATGACGACAACTGGGTAGTTTTGTAAAAAAAAATTCGGCATATTATTTTTGTAAAATAGAATAAAAATAGTATTATTTAAAAAAAAAATCACAGCACTAACATGTGTGCTAGTCGTACAAGTGATGCCCCTCGGGCCTCAGCGTTTACTCCTACGTCATACTACCACATGTTTCTTCAATGCTTTCAGCATATTAAAAACTATCTGTTACTAGAAATGGTCAAGTCAATCTCACAGTGGCACACCCTCGACTCTGAAATAAAAAAGCCCAATTACTTCCAACTTTCATGGGAGGTGCTTCTCTGCCCTTTCGGAGGAAACACGAATAGCTTTGTTCATGGTGAGTTCGCACGACAGTCATAACTCGTAAGCAGGCTTTAGAAAGTGTACATTGTGTAAATTCTACTGTACGAACACTCTTCTATAATAAAAAAGGGTTATGACTAGGTTGATAATACCTTCTAACTAACAAATTTAAAGACACATAGTAGGATGTCATGTATAATCTTCTCCGTTCAACTCCATTCTCTCTTCTCTACTTACTCCCCCCACCTTTCTAAATTTTTTTTTGAAATTTTAACATTGAAAGATTTAAATTGGAAGTTTCAACTTGAAAAATTTCAAATTAGAAAGTTTCAACTCAAAAAATTTTAAATAAAAATGTATCAACTCAGAAAACTTTTAATTCAAACACTTTCAGTTTGAAAAGTTTCAATCCAAAGAACTTTTTGTTCGAAAAGTTTCGGTTTCAAATTCAACTCGTAAAATTATAAATTAAAAAAAAAATCAAATCGGAAAGTTTCAACTCAAATTTTTTTTCAAATTTGAGAGTTTCAACTCGAAAAAATTCAAATCGAAAAGTTTCAACTCCTAAAACTTTCAATTAATCAACTTTCACTTCGAAAAGTTTCTATTCAACGAACTTTTTATTCGAAAAGTTTCTATTCAACAAACTTTTTATTCGAAAAGTTTTCAATTAAAATACTTTCAAAAGTGATTAAAAATATTTGTTTTAAAAAATATGGGAAATTTTTGGAATACAAAAATTATTTTGAGTTTGAGAGAAAGGGAATATGGGAGAAAAAGAGACGAAGGATGTGCTTTCATTTGTCACAAGGAGGGTGCCTTTGAGAGAGAAAGGAGGTGGGAGAAGGAATATAGTATTTCTAGCTGTCATAAGTCATCATAAGAAGTCATTCTCACCAAAGATTTGATAAGAACACGCTAATCAAATTAGCAATTTCCTAAAAGAAAAGGTTCAATCATGACCAATAAATGTTAGCTAGTACCGTCCATTTGAGGACCCATCCATCGGTTGGCTATCGGGTATCGGCAGACAGGCCTGGCCGTGTCAAATACGATTACAAAAGGTGCAAAATCCGAGACCGAGTTGCATGCCTGTGCTGTGCAGCAGCTGCCAGAGCAAGGCATCGAGCTGCTTCGTGATGGCCGGACGTTTGATTTTCGTTGGCGAGTAGACTTGGTGGCAATTCGCAACGCATCAAGCGCTCTCTCCGGTGTTCCGATCGAACCGAACCTGACCGCATCAACGTCGCCGGAAGAGGTCCCGTCCATCGATCCCGAGCAAGGAGCAAACAAAAGGGCCGCGCGGACAGGGAAAGGAGCAGCGACGTTTGCTGTTTTGATTCGGTCCTGCCAGTGCCATGCCACGCCCATCCGAAACTGCGCGCGCGCGGCTAGCCAATATCCCTGCGCCGTTCAATGAAAGCCCGCGCGGACACGGCCGTACGTCTCGCCCGTCCGTGCCGCGGGCCCCGCGTTAAGCGTACCTACATCCGGAGATTCTAAAGCCAGAATGTATCGAGACAGACGTCTTGGTTCTTAGCGTTCTTTCTCTCCACATTATTCTCCCACCCCGGATTCCACCCACCCCACATATCCCCCGCTCTCTGCGTCCCATCTCACTTGCTTCCCGGCACCGCCGCCTCCTCCTTCCTCCTATATTCCCACGCGTCGCCTTCTCCGGTCCTCTCACGCACTGCTAGGGTTGGCTATCGAGTTTAACGAGTTATTATCGATTTTACTTCAAAATTGACATAGTTCGATGTAAAATCATTTTATTTACCATTTAAGTGATTATTTTCAATTCGAGCTAACTAACCACTATCGAGTCGAGCTTCATTAACTTTTTTCGATCGAAATTACCTTATTTTAATTTTAAACCTATTAACTACAGTAATTAAAGAAATTTTGATCTAGTTTTAGCGAGCTTTTTTTACCGTTCCTAGCACGACTGGGCCACGAACGGACAAGGAAAGGGAGCACTAACCAGGAGAGAAAATAATAAGGTAGCTCGTGAGCTCGCACAATACTATGTGTTTGGGTAGTAGTGCGGTGTGGCTCGCTGGTGTTCCTTCTTGTATCGAGACCTCGATTCTCCAAGATTGTAATGTTGCTCCTATATAATCAATAAAATCTGTCCTTCCCAGCAAAACAAATGAAAGTAGTTTTACTTGTTTGCAAATGAGACGTTCATTCTACAGCAAACAATTTATCTGCCTATGGAGAAAGTTTTGTGATGAATTTGTGCGAAAAAATCCATATATAAAAAATGCATTGAAGGCAAAATTGTGATTTTTTTGGTCTAGCACATTGTTTGCTTTGGAGTTTTCTTTCTGGTCCTGCACACATTGTTTGCTATTGATTTTTTTTTGGTCCAGAACACATTTGCGCATGTAATGTTGAAACCTACATGTTGTATGAATCTAATCCAAAAAAATTCCCATGAATCTAACCCAGAAATAATGTAATGCATGTTGAACTAAGAACGATAATTTAAAAAATAAATTATTGTCCATGGGACATTTGGAGGGGTCAATTACATGTATTCTTAGACATTGTTTGGGTGGTCTATTCTCGATCGAGATTTTAAGCTAAAATCCTACTCTATCCACAAAGATTCAGATTGGGAATGAGCCACACAAAACAGACCTTAATTTTGTGCTCCTTATGCTCTGAGGAGGCGAGGACGCAGCCTCACATAGTCACATGTCCTCTGTGAGTCCCACAATGTGACCTAAAAGGCCCAATACATCTGACAGAAATTAACAAAACTTTCTTAAATACATGGCTATACTTTATATCCGTATAGGGACGCACCGATCTCGATGCAAAGCAAACGGTAGATAGTGGGTGAGGATGTCCTAGGACAAATGCATGTATTTCCCCTTCAGGACTCAAGTGTGTTGAACAAATTTTGACCTCGGTTACCGCGTACAACGAGTCCTGCCGATTTATTATACTCGTGGCGCATAGCTGACCTGCGCTGCACTGCTTTGTTCAGAGCCTGCCCGTTCGTTCGTTTTTGGGCACACGGTCAAATGAAGTTTCAAGTTTCAGCTAGTTAGGTATGGAGGAACTATGGTCAAAATCCACGGTCAAACCCAAGTCTGGCTGTCAAACTCAAATACAACATGCTGACCAGTTTTACTTAATCTTGTAGCCTTGTGGCTTTCTCTCTCTTAGAGTTAGCCGTAGACGTATCAATCTTTCGACTTTGGGTTATGCGTGAGCTTGACAAGGTGCAGACGTGTAAGGAAGGAGCCTTGCGCTGGGACTGTAGCCACCCATAATCCAGTATGTTTTTATTCAATCGATCCGCCTGTACAAATACAAGATGATCATGGGTTGTACCTGATCGACCTGATATTGGTAAGGCACTTTTTGGATGAGTGAATTTTTTTGAGAGGTTTTGAGATGTAGTTCTAATTTAAATTATATTCTAAAATATTTTAATAAAATACTCATAATCTAAACACCCCTTAAGTGTAAAGAAACAACACACCACTAATATGCACCCCGATATATCACAATTAGGCAGTCTGAATCTTGAACAACGTAAGTGGGTTGTAGTCATGTAAGAAAAAGCTATGAAAAATCAAATTTGAATACAACATATTTCTACGTGGAAACAAAAATGGCAGAACAAAACTGCTTTAAACCCCCTAACTTGCCGTGTGTCCTACATCCTCTCTCCTCTCCCCGTGTTTAAGGAAGGTTAATTACCCTTTTTATGCAGGCCCATCTGCAAGCATGGCCCCCCAAACAAATAAACAAATGTGTCAAAGCCTATCCTAGGTACAACACCCCTAAATTGCATACAAGTTACAAGTAACAATTCCATCATGTCAGGTCTTTTGCCATTTCTGTTTTTCTTTGGTGGTCAGTATAGCGAGTGCTGGAAGAACATGTCGTCTCGGAGCTCCTCCTTGGCTCTCGAGGCGTGCATAGCGTCGTTCTGCCTCTGCTGCTGCTGGTGCTGGCTCATGTACGACCCCGTCGGGTTGTCGAACCATGAGAAGCCGAAGCTGCTCCCCGCCGCCTGCACCGGCGCGTCGCTCAGGTCGAACGACGAGCCCTGGCTGCCGAACCCCTCGGACCTCAGGCCGTACTGTGGCCCAGGGGCGGCGAGGTGGCTGCCGCTGGTGGTCTGATAGGTCATAGCC
Source organism: Otatea glauca (assembly GCA_036346275.1). Classification (NCBI taxonomy): domain Eukaryota; kingdom Viridiplantae; phylum Streptophyta; class Magnoliopsida; order Poales; family Poaceae; genus Otatea; species Otatea glauca. The sequence goes on from CM070711.1 coordinate 75,860,883, forward strand.
GACTGGTTTAGCAGGTAGTGGTGGCCGTTGCTCCCCGCACTGACAGCCGGCGGCGCCGGGCGGTAGAGCGCGGCGCTCCCCCGAGCGGGGGGCACATCGTGGTTGTGCTTGCCCTCGTACGTGGTGATCACGGCGCGCAGGTCGTGGGACGCGCGCTCCACGTGCTTCCGCACGGGGCAACCTGCCGTGGTGCACTTGTAGTAGCTCCTGTAGCCACAAGGCACCATGCACGATAAGTACAATCTTACACATATATGCGCGATCGCACCATCGAAGAAGCTTAAGTTACACCAGAGAGAGGCGGTAAAATGGATTTTAGAGTTCTTACCTTGGGTTCGGGTTGCCCTTAACCACCTTCTGCCCGTACTTCCTCCACCGGTAGCCGTCGTCGAGGATGTCGATGTCGCTCATGGTTTGCACGACGACCCTCGGCTCCCGCACAGTCCGGTTGCCGGCCATGGAGATCCCTTCGCCGTCACCGTCTTTCCTCCTGAAAATTAGGCCAGTAAAAGCAATTCAAGTTCCCCTGTCCCAAGAATCAACTCATACAACTCAATTGGCGGTAAAGTTCTGTAACGCAGTACTCACCATTTCTTGGAATCCGGCTCATCGTCGTTGAACTCGTCGCCGCCAACGTTACCAGCCCGTGGCGAGCTTATGCCGATCTCGTCGTCCCCGAACGACGCCGACGAGTTCTCGGGCGTCGCGACGGGCGTGCCCGAAATCCCTCCAAAGGAATGCTCTGACGCGTCGCCGCCGCTCTGCAGCACCCGCACCGCGCCCGCGCCGGAGCTCCTGCGCGTGTTCTGCGGCTTGGCGTGGTTGTGAGTGCCCTTGTACACGATCTCGGTGATCTGGCCGTCCAGCGACCTCTCCACCTTCTTCTTGGTGGGGCAGTTGGGGAAGGTGCACTTGTAGTAGCTGCGCGGGTTCTCGCTCCCCTTCACCTGCTTCTGCCCGTACTTGCGCCAGTTGTACCCGTCGTCCGACGACCGCCTCTGCGAGTGCGGCTGGCTGTATCCGCCGCTCGCCGATACGTGCGGCGCCGTCTCCGACGAGGCCGCTTGGAACGGCGCCGCGCCGAAGCCAGCGGGGTTGTCACCCGCGTCCATGCCTTCAGGTTGCTGGTAGGCCCATGGTTGCTGCTGCTGACCTCTATACGCCTCCTCCCCCTGTAGTGTCGGAAAGGATATTAGATATTCTTGTATATTGTTAGGGTTTTGACTATTGCAAACAGATCAAAAGGCTAGCTACGGGATCGTGACATAACACTATGACAGGTACCCTATTTGTGTAAACCGAATGAAGTAGAAAATGCTAGGATACTAGTAGTTTCTTCTGGTCAGCAAAGAACCCCTCCGAAAGGGAGCAACAGATGGGTGCTGAACTGCTGATCTCACCAGTGGGGCCGGTGGAATCGGTGGCTGGAAAGTCGTCGTCCGCGCGGCCTCCTCGCTGTTCAACGGCGCCGTCTGGAACGAGAAGTCGGAGTACGGCGCCTGCCTCTGCTCGTCCTTGCAGTCTTGCTCGGCATTCGGCACCGCCGCCTCCGGCCTCCAGTTGAACTGTTGCGACCCGAATGCGCCCGTCGTGGGCGACGGGAAGATCTGAAACGGGCAAAACGTGCACGCGCATTAGCAATTTAGTATGGAGCATTGAACTGAACGAACCGCATGCATGCGATTGATGCATGTATACGTGATGTTCTCTCTGACGTGCTGAACACCTAATATAGAGGGAAAAGTCGAGGCCCCGTGCAAAAATGGCAAGGCAATGACGTGGCGTCAATGGAGTTCGTTCGTGTGCTTGCTTACACTGGAGGTCAGGAGGACCGGCGAGTCGAGGAAATCGGCCGGGTTCAGGCCGGCCGGGATGTTGAAGTAGGACGAAGGTGACACCAGCGGAGGCAAGAGCGGCAGGGAAGGCGGGGTCATGGTCTTGTACCTGGACACCCCGCCGGCCTCGGAGCCCCCCTGGAGGTCCGTGAAGCTCGTGCTCGCGAACGAGAACGAGCCCGGCCTCGAGTTGGCCGACGTCTCGATGCTCCCTGACGACGAAGTAGTCATCGGAGAAGCACCTACAGCTCCGAACCAAAATCCCTGCGTCACGACCAGTCGTGTGGTTGTGTCCGGCGTGTACGTTCGGGAGGGTAAGGAGAACGACGATGGGAGGAGGGAGGAGAGGAGGCGCGGTGGAGGGAGAGGAGATCGTTTGGATTGCTTGGACGGACCGGAGGAAGCCTATATAGAGCTTCGAAACTTTGACCGTTGACTGGTCAAAGCTCGTGGGATTTGACTGGCGGCGCATAGGCGAGCGCGGCGCGACGTGCTGACGAGAAGGATACCCACCACTAGGGACGAGCCCTACCGCCGCGTGTGGGACGACGTGGCCGGCGCCGTGTCACGAGGGTGTGGAGGCGGGTATGATTTCGGGTGAACGTACGGGCTGGTGGTCATGGATCGTTTCTTTGACCTGCTCATAAAGGGTACTACCACTAATCAGATGGATTTGGTTTTGGTTATATAAACCGAGTTTATTTTCTAAAGTATCGAGATAGAACAAATGATTGAAGCTACAGGACAGAACACAAGATTTTGTTGAACTATAGTTTGGATTTAATTAATTAATTGGAGTAGTGTTCTTATTCATGGCACTAGTTTTGTCCATGGCGACCAATGCTTTGTTTTTTGGCAACTTTTGATGTATGGTGTGTTCTTCACTTTGGATCTGTAGTCATACTATCCCTAGAAGTTGCTTTGCAGAGTTGCGCATTTCTATTTCTAGTATTCGTTGCAATGGATCACTGGACTGTAAAGTTGCACCCGGCCAGTTGATATTTCTAGATGCATGGGTTAATTCTACTTGCTGGTAAAGTGGAGCTGAAGTGGATTTGACCTCTTTTCTGATTGATCACTAGTGCTATTTACTTACTGGAATACCTGTAATGAGCCAAGTATACAATCAGTTGTCGATTCGATAGTAGGATTACATCTAAATAGCAGAATTTCCCGTGCAAGTTGCGCAGCTACATGTTGCAACTTATTGTATTTATTATATAGCGTTAATGCTTTTCGAAAATTTACTTGTATATGGTGTACAATTGTAACAAACATAATGTATATACATGATCAATCTACAATGTTATAATATGGTCCATCAAAATGAGGGGTCTAAATCTTATATTTTTCACTCTATTAATGAGAGAATTTCTAGAAATTTTGTGTTTTTTATTTAAGGATTATTCACTACTATAGAATGATACAACATTATCTCTTCATCTGGGTCGGTTCCTAACTTTTCAGAAAAAAAATCGATAGTGACATATGATTTGGCGTAGGTAAGAAATATGGTGCAAAACATCACTATCGGTCTGACCACATAACCGAAAGTGATGAGCTGGTCATCACTATCGGTCCTGAGGTGAGAACCGATAGTGATTTTATATGTGTCACTATCGATTCTGACATCAGAATCGATAGTGATTATGGTCACCATGATTGGTTTTTAAAGTTAGAACCGATCGTGATAGTAAATACCACACGGTTTCTCGCGCTTGACCTCTCGCCTTCTCTTCCTGATGCATTCAAATACCAAAAGCTGAGGCGTCTATCTCGCACTTGACCTCTCGGCTTCCCTTCCCTTCTATAAAAAAGGAGTTCTCTCCTCGCTTGCGTTGCCCCTCCGCCTCTCCTTGCCCGTGTTGCCCCTTGGCCTCCTCGTCTCCACGATGCTTGTGTTGCCCCTCCGCCTCCCCGGTTCCCGTGGTGCGTTCCTAGCTTCGCTTTGCCTATGTCGCCCCTCGGCCTCCCCACCTCCACAGTGCCTGCATGGCCCCTCCGCCTCCCAGCCTCACCCACATCGCCCCTCCGCCTCACCACCTCCGTTACACCAAGTCTGCTGTCGGTTGTATGCTCAATGATGCTATGGGTCTATTGATGAACTAAAATAATTAACAATTAAAGTAGCGAATGTGGTCTTAAACTATAGAGTTGTTTCCTGTTAATGCTAGAAAGTATTGATTATATTACACTGACTTTGAGCTTGATCATCATGCTCAGTATCTAATTTGATACTCGTTTGATTATTGCTGAATATACTGATTATGATTGCTTAGTTTGCTCTATTCATAGCCCATGTTTAGTCAATTGTTGGTATACCTGCTTGGCCGAACTGTTCATAATCTGATTTTGATCATTTGAATAGTGAATCGCTGTCGGCTGTATTGCTACCGATTGTATACTCAATGATGCTATGGGTCTATTGATAAACTAAAACAATTAAAGTAACGAATGTGGCCTTGATCTATAGTGTTGCTTCCTATTAATGCTAGAAAGTATTGCTTTTATTTCATTGTCTTTAAGCTTGATCATCATATTCAGAATCTAGTTTGATACTCGTTTGATTATCATTGAATATACTTATTATGATTGCTTAGCTTGCTCTGCTCATAGCCTCTGTTTAGTTAGTTGTTGATTATACCAGCTTAGCCAAACTGCATAATTTAGGAAGATAAGAGTTCAAGGCCTTATTTGTTTAGTTAATTGTCTAATTCAATTTTGATTATATGACCCTAGTGTAGTGGAGGTAAGAGATTAGTCTCTAGCAGCCCTACACCTTATGGCGAGGGGGTTGAAAGTCTAACCTTCAGTAGCTCGACACCTGAGAACACTTTATCCTACACTTATTCATCATATATTTATTTATATCTCAGTGACCGCAAATTGCACACATATATAAAATGGAGCCTACAAATAAAATAGACGATATGAAAAAACTATTTGATGCTAAACGAAAACTTAAGGTGCAGATAAAACAATTGAAGGAAAAGTCTGAGTTAACAGAAAAGATTTATAAGATGAAACAAAAACTGAAAGACATAAATGACAAATTGCAAGATATTAAATCTTTTAACCATGTACTCATCATTAAGGAGCGCATGGCGAATGCAGAGCTGGAAGAAGCCAAAGCTGAGCTTATAGAGGTAATATAAAGGTTTCTAGTATTTAATTCGATGTGGTAACTGATAATATACTAAGACAACCTATTTTTACAATAAAATGATTGCTTTTGTAGGGATTAAGAGATATGACTGAAAGTCAATCAGTTATCGGTGTCAAACAAATGGGCATTATGCTGAAGCTGTGGAACTACAAGGAGTACCAAAAAGCCTCTGTTGTGGAAGCTGTGGCACATATGATGACAGACATAAAAAAACTCTAAGGTCTCTCCTTGTCTTGATTTATCAAATACTCCCTCCGTCCAAGTTTATAAGGCTTATTTTTTTAATGGTCTTGTCTATAAATATAAGACTTGTATGTAGATTTAATGAGACTTTTCTTTCTATTCCCCTATTTATTCTCTCTCAACCATATGCATTTATTCATTACCACCCACACAAAGTATATCTCTCATCTTCTATGACAATTAAGTGGGGGCATCTAAGTTATTTTCTCTAATACCTTTATCAATTTCAACACAACCTTAATCCTTATGCAAAGTCGAAATGCTCCTTATATTTTTAGACAGAGGGAGTAATGTTGTTTCTCAATGTATGCTTGTTGATATTTGTGGTATCATATCTTCTCAATGTATTGTCACCTGAAATTATTTTAACTAGTTTATTTTAACTTCAGTCAAAAGTTGGCTACAAAAACGACTATTCTTGTGCCAAGAAGTATATGCCTTATATTAGTGGACAATCTCTTTAGTACTCTAGATGCAATTGCTTGGGGGCAAAGAGCCTTTTACTGGGACGTCAGGGCTGCCTGAGGAGAGTTATGTTAGAGGATTGTGCTACTGATTTCTGCATTGAGTATATATCATAAGGAGAGTTACGTTAGAGGATTGTGCTACTGATTTCTGCATTGAGTATATATCCATAGATTAATACTGTCAACAGTTTTGTGAGTGTGAATATACTATGGATTTGTCAATTGTGCATATATTGTAAATCTTTTAATACATTGTGAATTTATCAATCTGTGAGTATATTGTGAATATGAATATACTATAAATCTATAAATCCCTAGTGTTGTTTTAGGAAAAATAGCCTGGGATCTATCTCTATCGGTTCCACGCTCAGAACCAATAGAGACGTCTAATCTATATCGGTTCCAAGCGTGGAATCGATAGATATAATACACGAATTTTTATCGGTTCAATGTTAATAATCGATAGAGACCAGGAAGACGTCTCTATCGGTTCTGAGCGTGGAACCGATAGGATTCATGCATATCTCTATCGGTTCCACGCTCGGAACCGATAGATATAATTTGTCATCTTGGTCGGTTCCGAGTTTCGAACCGACCCAGATGACGCTATATCTCTATCAGACGAAAACCAACTGTGATAGCTGCTCCCCATCACTGTCTAAGAACTTTGTATCACCACTAAAACTGACCTAGATGACGAAGAAGAACTAACTGACCCAGTTGACTATTTCTGTAGTAGTGATTGTAGGATCTTCTAGATCTCTAAAAACAAAGGAGGTACCTTAAATATCACCGGTTGTTTGTAGATATATAAATAATCTTGTACTCCATCCGTTCTTTTCTACTTAACATTTTTGACTTTTGATGGTATACTGATGTGACTGGCCGTTATTTTTTATAGCTTTATATTAAGAGGTACTAGTAAAATTGTAATATTATAAAAGTTTTTTAACGATGAATCTAGATATACAATTTTTATATAGCTAATCTAGATAGTTTTAAATATATCGATGGTCAAATTTAGACATCAAGTAGTAAAGAAAAGATAGTAGGAAGTAAATCGACGCATGACCAGATTTTATAATTTATACATTGTACAGTCATAACATATGTACATGCCAGAAATTTATAATTTGACCCCTCGATCTCGATCTGGAGACTTTTAAAGTCCCATGCACCACTCTTTATTAAAGGTCACGGGAAACAATTTGTTCATATGGAGGAATACTCCGTATATTAAGAACTGAGGGTTTCCTAGCCTCTGGACGCCTCCACGTCGTTTTTCAGGCGACGCGGCTTCTCTGCGTGCGGCCGCGTCACGCGCGCCAGAGCGCCGTTCGTACGGCTTGCTCGCGGAGAGGCCACGTCGCCCACGTTGTTAAGCCGTTAATCAGGCTTATATATTAAATACCGCTCGCAATCCACGAACGCTCCGCTGCTCAGTTGGTTTGCGCGTTCAGTTTCGTAGCGCCCGGTTTTGGGTTCGAGACCGCCTCACGCATTCACTGTAGTGAATATTTGTGGCTCTCTCACGATGCGTGTCGTTGGCTCGTTGGCGGGCGCACGCTTCCCGCCCCATTTTTTTGCCGCGCGAGAAAACGCGCTTCCAGCCCAAGAAATGTACTCACTACACACAGCTCTATGCCGGTAGCAATAGCAAGGATTCAAATTTCGAAAAATAGTTCAAACAATGTCTAAAAATTTTGAAATTTGTTTTGAAGGTTCCTGACACATCAATTATGTTCTCATAAAAATTTCAGAATATTATCACGTCCGAGGATTTTTTAAAAATTCAAACATTGCTACTGTCCTAATAAAACACTAACCGATAAATCTGATCCAAATGAAAAATAGTACAAACCATGTTAGAAAATTTTGGAATTTTTTGTGCATGGTTATGATACATAATTGACGTTCTCATAAAATTTTCAGATGATGATCAAGCTTCGTGAATTTTTAAAAATTCGGACAGTGCAACTGAAGGCTGACCGACAAGTTTCAACCGAATGAAAAATAGTTCAAACCATTCTAGAAAATTTTCAAAATTTTTATAGATAGTATTTATGCATCACTAATGTTACCATAAAATTTTCAAATGATGATCAAACATGAAAAAGTTATAAAATTCTGATACTGTTACTACCTCTTTTATGCTAATTCTCTTTTTTTATTTTTAGAAAATAGCAAATGAAGTTAAAATATTTTATAGATTTTCTATTTGATCCTAGATTTCTTAAGATAGTACCATAAATTTTTCATAGCATTACAAAGCATATTAAATTTTATAAAATTCTAACAGTGTTTCTACCAAAATTTCAAAATGTCTCAAAATTTTTTTTTGACAAATTATCATAAAAGATCACTTTCTTATGGGTTATTGATGAAAAAGTTTTTGGACAGATTATCATTAAAGGATCTCTGCTCAGTAGAGACTAGAAAGCGCATTTGGCGAATCTTTTAGTTTGATTAAATTAGCAGGAGAAAGTCTAAGGAGTTTGATTAAAGAAGTGTTGATTTACAGTTAATAAAAATTATACTACCTCTTTTATGCTAATTCTGTTTATTTATTTTTTTAAAATAGCAAATGAAGTTACAATATTTTATAGATTTTCTGTTTGATCCTAGATTTCTTAAGATAGTACCATAAATTTTTCATAGCATTACAAAGCATATTAAATTTTATAAAATTCTAACAGTGTTTCTGCCAAAATTTCAAAATGTCTCAGAAAAAAGTTTTTGGACAAATTATCATCGAAGATCACTTTCTTATGGGTTATTCATGAAAAAGTTTTTGGACAAATTATCATCAAAGGATCCCTGCTCAGTAGAGACTAGAAAACGCATTTGGCGAATCTTTCAGTTTGATTAAATTAGCAAGAGAAAGTTTAAGGAGTTTGATTAAAGAAGTGTTGATTTACAGTTAATAAAAATTATGTGTTGTTGTTTGGCCTGGTAATTATTACTTGTCTCGATTAGTCTCCTAACATTTTTTATTTTTCTTCCAATCCTAGCTTTGAGTAGAACTTTCCAGTACATTGAAAGTGTCATGTAACCTAAAAAAATCCGAATTTTTTCCCTTTTAGTGTGGTTTACCTTTTTTACAGCTAGGTACCATTTTTAGACGCTAAGACACCGAGAATACATTTTTAAAGTTTTGCGGCCCCAAAAACTTATAGAATTTCTTATAGGTGCATTTTTTCCCGATAAGACCTCCATAGCTTACAAGTTTTTTTTCTCTTTTAGCGCATAATGTTTTTTTGTGTCTACGTTCGTTTTTTAAGCGATGAGACCCAAAAAAACTTCCAAAATTTATTCTCTTTTGCCACGAATTATTTCTTTCCCTGCAAGAATCCTTAAGAGTTCTAAAACCATGTGCAGGGTCCTCAGAGATTACATTTCAGTACGTTCTTTAAGCCATAGGGCCCAAAGAATTCCACAATTTCCCTCCTCTTAGTGTAGATTTTTTTCCTTTGATTTGTTTTTTCCCTACAGTTCTTTTCTTCGATGAGAAAATCGTCTTTGTGCAGCGTCATGCATCAACTTTTCCCCCATTTAGCACATATTGCATTTTTACGTTTACATACATTTTTTTATCGATAAGATCCAAAAGACTTCCAAAATTTGTTTCCTTTTCCTCTATATTGTTTTTTCCCACTGGCATCCTCGAGAGTTCTAGAACCAACTTGTTTTTTAGGTGAAGCACCTCAAACCAACTCGTTTTTTAGGCGAAGTACCTCAAGAGATTCATTTAAGCACGGTTTCTTTGCGAAAAGTCCCTCTAAACTTCTTTGATTTATTTTTCTCCTACAGTTCTTTTCTTCGATAATAAAATTGTCTTTGCGCTGCGTCATGCATCTACACGGCGCGGCGTGGCGCCGCGCAAACGCACCTAGTTTATACTATCAGCTCCACCTTTGTTGCTCAAACCTTGAACCAAACTAATTACTCCTCTAATCACAAATATCATTTCGGACACAAGTGCAGCTAAAATTTTGAAAATTTGACTATCAATATTTTAAAAAAAAATCTAAATTAGATACATGAAAATCATATGATTAGATTTGCCTCAAAAAATAATTTTATAATATTATAATTTTATTAAGTTTTGTAAATATATTATAATATAAATTAGTTGTCAAAAATGTATTTTACAGACTGTGTCGATATCTAAAATGATAACTATTTGTGACCGGAGTGATCATTACTTACGTAGCTCCTTGAAAATGAGTAGGCCGTTCAATATATAGACATGTGATTCTAGAGAACTAAGATGAGGCCATGCATGTGATTTTAAGTAATCAAGATGTAGGACGCAAGACCAGGCATTTTGTTTGGACTAATTTTTCTTAGTTTGAGCATGGGAATAACTGGGGACATTTGTTGCTGCTGGGATCCGGACCCGGCCGCTGAGTAATGAGTTCCTCAAACTCCAACTGATGTGTTCTGCGTTATGTTCTACTAGTACTATTTGGGTCGAAATTCAGCGCTCATGATATGATTTTGATCTTGATCAGTCAAAGTTTCTTAAATATTCAAGATTGGCATTTTACCTGTATGGGAAAAAAAATTGAACTAACCTCTTGGAGTCTCGCTCACGAGAGTCTTTTTACCGTTTTTCAATTTTTGGCCTTTGGATTGAGTTGGGCGCAAATGTCCCCGTGATTGTTACTGCAAAGCAGTTCTTAGTAGACCATTCATCGCGACCAAGTCATCAGGACAAAATGTTGGTGTTCTCTGCATAATTTTGCAGCAACAACCCAGACAAACCGTGGATTCTCATATGAGGTCCTGTTCTTGTTGAAACCCATGTACTCCCTCTATTCTTTTTGAAAGATCATGTCGAAGTTTACCTATATTGTTGATGAGTATTTGACTGTATTTGAGTTATGAATATAATTTATTTTTAGCAATTGGATAAATATTTTATATCATTTTAGACATTGCTATGTGATGGGTTTCCTTGTTTTTTATGGTTGTAGGATAACGGTGCTAGATCATGGTGAGGCAGAGGATGACCAGGACTAAGTCAGGTGCACTGGAGGTCTAGACGGTCGGAGATCGCCGGAGGATGATGGAGACGGAGTCGCTGCGAGCCTAGAAGACAAGGGAACTGCTAAGATGCTAACTTGGAGACACTCGGATCAAGGAGAGCCGTTGGATTGCGGTTTAAAGGATAGAGTAGTGGTCAAGTTAGCATGGGTGAATCTCAACCATTGATGAGGTTTTTTGAGGATCAAGTCGAACTCATCCAAGGGTGGAGGATGACTCAATCTCAACTCTTGGTGAGGTTACTTAAGGGTTAAGTTGAACTCATCCAAAGGTGGAGGATGACTCAAGAGTAGTATAAATAGAGGGGAATGGGTAGCTCCCCCTCTTGAAGGTTTTGTGTGCTCATTTGAGTTTTGCCCATCTTATTGTGAGTCTTTGTAAACCTTCCTCTAAAGAAATAAAAATTTACTTCCTTACTTTTCTGAATTTAATTTCAGTATTTACATCATGTCTTAAATTCATCATTTAAATTCCGCAATTTACATTCTCGCAAGTTGGATTTGCCTCCCCTCCTTCTACTTGCTTTTAAATTCCGCAAATTAATTTCTTGCAATTTACATTCTCGCAAGTTGGATTTGCCTCCTTCTACTTGCTTGTGCTTCTTGTGCCGAGAATGTATGATTGATGGATGAATCTTCTTTAGACCATATCCTCATCATCTAGTCAATCCTTTGTAAGAACTCGATCTTTTTGCTTAATCTTTGAGAAATTTTTGTAGATCGCGTTTGAGTTTTTTGTTTTCTTGTGTTCTTGTTTGCTGTGACAAGTGAGAGAATATCTAAGATCATCTTGATCATCACAACCCCACGAGCAAGTTCAAGACCAAGATTTTCTCTGTTTTGCTCTTTTGCGTTTGATTATTTCAAGTGTGGTTTTGGTTGGATCCATTGAGTGTGGGAAATTTTAATTGTGATCATTCACCCTCCTCTGATCATCACTTTAATCCTTCATTGTTTTTACTTTATATATTAGAATATGTTGCGTCTAGCTTTCTAAATTGACTATATAAAAATTGTATCATTAGATATGTCACCAAAAATATTATTATAATTATTTTAGGAGAGTATAAGACGGACGCACACACCACTGACACACAATATATCTTAATGTATAGTTATAGAATGTAACAGTCAAAATTATATCTCAAAGACTGTGAAAGATAAAAAAAATATCAAAAAAGAAACAGAGGGGTTATATATAGCCTTTATTCGCTGAACAAATTCCATTTGTGGAGATAGTTACATGCATACGCGATAAAAGCTTGGCACCAAGATGTAAAAAAAGGATCCATCATTTGCTCGTTGCACTCCATTTCGTGCCCGTGGACCGATGGGTCCACGGGCTGACGTTTCTATACGGTGTTTGGTGAGCACCTCCTCTTTTGTGCGGCCCTGCCAGCCTGGCGCTCCTCCGTGAGCCATGAAACTCTAAGCTCCTGTTTGCTTTCATTCACCAATTCGTCTGCTTTCCTTTGCAACGACTTCTCCTCCGTCTCTTTCCTGGAAAAGGAAGATCGTCCCTGTCAAGTTCCCCATCTGTCTTGGAAGGTGTTAGTACTATCTAAGATTAATGGAGATTATACGTACTTAAATGTTTGACTTTTTTTTTTACGGTACACTAAATTCAATATAGACTATTTATTCTTTTCGATCCAATGAATCAGATTAATTAGTATTTATTTATACTTCCTCTAATAGCAGAGTAGTAAGAATACTCTTCACTAATCAATAATTAGATTTGATTTTTATTGCCTACCATAAATTACTAGTATAATGCACTGTAAAATTTCTGAACGGGTAGATGATCATGTTCTCCACTCGTCGGATACCTGAAGGCATTGGCATAACAGTGACACCTACCTAGCGTTTGTCATAGTCGTTGCTTTCAGTCCACTGTATACGCCGATGCAAGCGCATGCATTCATTCATGGTGCAATGGCGTGGCAGCCGTGTCCCGGTTCTGAACCACCATGTACGCACGCGACGAAGTCTTTGGCAGATTGTTTGCCGTGCAAATTCGATCCTGACGTGTAGTTCTTTCTATGCTAGTACGTGTTCCCTAAGAAAGACGTAACTGCTGACATGAGAAGCAGCAACGATCGAGATCTAAATTAAGCTCAACTTAACGCGATATGGCGAGATGAATGGACGTACAACGCGCACCGAGTGAAAATTCAGTTCGACACCCTCCTAATCGCATGTATGGGAGCTGATTTTACTTTGCGATGGGGGCGGAGAAAACTTTCTGGGAAGAAGCATGTCTCCCAATCAAAGACAGCAACAAACGTGCCATTGCCAGCCAAGCTTGCTGTCTGCACAAATGCATGTTCTTCCTTCCCACGAAAAAGAAACTTCAGAACGAACCAATGGGCAATGGTGTTTTATTGTCAAAATGGATGGTTTGAACCTAGAACCAGTCGTCGTCGTTCTGGATCTACATATCTATCGATCTCAGGGTTTTTGTTTTCATCTTTATCAATGCACCGACAGGGGGTTTCGTAGCAGTTTCTGGTTTCTTGTTGTCAAAGAAGGTGCTGCAACCATATATATCTTCTGCTCTCAACACCTGTTTGTGATTGGATTGCACCTGCAAGGGTGGAAAAAAAGTTCTTTAGTGGGGCTCGTTGGCTTGATTCAAAATTACTTAATTACACTTGGTTATAGGTTAAACATTGAAATTAGATTTTGTTCTGGCTCGGCTCGTTAGCTCGATTCTAAAAATACTTCTAAACTATAAATAAAATAATATTAAATTAAACTATATCAGTTTTGAAAAAAATCTCGATAAAATAAAAGGACTTAGCTTGATATCCACTTTACTGCACCAAGCTACAAGAAAGACTGAAAGAGGTGTTTCTCTTGCCAATTCAGAGAAAAGGGTAGCTTTCTTGACTTGCGTATCTAGGGTGCCGGCCGGGCCATCTAGCTACCTGTATCTCTGCATGATTGCTGAACGGATAAGGAGTTGCATGGTTCGAGGTAGCCACCAAAAGATAGTATCGATCGATCGATCAATAGTGTTCCAGTTTCTGCCATGTGAATCATCTACATTCACGCGGCATCTATCTACCTTATGTACGGCCTCCGGCTTACACCTATATGTTCCTAAGAGTGATACACTACAACTGTTCCGATGAAAGATGCTTAACATCTTTAAATTCAGAGATCAATCTGAAATGATTGGAGTAATGGGAAAGGTAAGCAACTTTTGCAGGTCGCAAGCAGAGTAGAGCTGCCAGCAGCAGCAGTAAACCACAGCGTTTCACCATCGTATTGCTCTATGAGATATGCTAAAATAGTCCTAACCAATGACAAAGTAGCATCAATGTATTATCTCCAGAAAATGGTCAAGGAATACTGCTAGGTATAGTCACATTAGTAATGTTACGAATTCGGACAGGCGTAGCATACATATTCCCCATGAAAATATACAAAAGTTGGGCTCATCCTCTATAACAATTTGCAATAAAATCAGAACGCATCACCGGACAGATAACCCAACACGGCAACACGATAGTCCATAGGGTCAAGCTGGCAGCAAGTGGCAACTGTTCAGGGAGAGCAAGCAGTGGCCAGTTCACAGCATCTTTCTGCAATTACTAGATACGCAGTGTGTAAATAGCTCCTGATATCCAATAGTTAATACTAACTAGCTAGCTATGAGCTCTTTAATCTTCACCCCAGTAAGTTGCTGTCTTCCCAATCTTTTGCAGTGCCTTGACTACTTCCTCTGGGGTAATATCTCCTGTTACAGTGACCTTGTTTATCTCCGTCTCGAGCTGATAACTCTCCATATCTACACACATGTATACAAGAAGCATGGTTAATTATGCATGTGTGGATAGTGACTTTCTTTTAATTGTAGAACAAGGAGAATTAAGTGGGCCAAAGGCTTGCCATCGATTGTTTTTATCGCCTTCTTAATCGCCTTGATGCACCTGTCGCAGTGCATTCCAACCTTCAACTCCACTACCTGTGGCCATAAAATGAACTTTCAAACTCAAGTTGAGCAGGATATACATGATGTAGTTGTAGATGTACAGTAATCCATATACATATCTACTGTACTGTTGCATAAATAGAAGAACTGATTAAAACTTACAGCCATGGTTGTCGGGGAGTAGAACAGGCAGGAGGCTAATCTACTGTATACCTCCTCACAACAGTCATGAAGAAGTAGTGATGTCTGTCTCTCTGTATCTTGAGCTTAAATAGCTGCATCCGTACCTTTATCTTTTCTGCAAGCAATGGCAACTTTTGTTCTCCACCGTGAAAAATAAAGCACATACAGCATCAATTCACTTTAAAGCAGTTCATGAAGTCACAGGCATTTCACACTAGAAAAGGGGCTCTACAGATTGCCGAAGGCTACCATAGGATGGATAAGAATCTCCTTTTGAACTGGCTCCAACTAATTCCTTCTTAAGTTACTGACATACATTTGCAGATCTAGTACATTATTCTTCTATCAGAGGCTTAAGCTTGACACTGAAATAGTGACTAGTGATGGAGAGTGGAGCTACTGGTTTTTCTTTCCTGGTTACATGTAGTCGCACAAGAGGCTTTGTCAGTTCTGAACTCATGCAACAATATGGCGATTTTATGTTTCTTCGTCGTCATTGTAACCAAGAGAAACTTTGCCTGCTCATTCTATTTTTCCCTTTTAGCATGGAACAGCTCAAAATGACATCTGTTAGACTATTACAGTAGTTGAATTGAATAAAATTGGACTAACTATTGACTAACGACCTGAAAAGAACATGGCAATAGAAGAACATAATACTGAAAAGATGATCTCAAATCCCCCAAGTTTTTTTCCCGGAGCCCAAAAGGAAGATTGATTCGGCAGCTGTTTCAGTTTTGAGCTGGATGCTACCATTTGCCACAATTTCTGCACCACTGCCGTCCCTCTCTCCAGACTCTATCACCGGTTGGACGGGTGGCATCATTTCGCCATCCACCGCGAGTTTGACACCAACAACACCATTCCCCTCTTGCACCACCGTCGAGACCGTCACCTCCGTCGCAACCGTCGATCCTGACCCACCCTCCACACAGCCACCGCCCATCAGTTTCTCATAGAAGCTGCCGTCCTCCACGTAGTACAGATTCCCCGTGCGCACCTCCTGCGCAAGCGCGCACGGCCAGCAGAGCAGCCACTGCACGTAGTCCGTCAGCGAAGCCGAGCCACAGCACCACCTGCTCCTGGGCAGCCCGAACCTCTTCCTCATCTGGATCCTCCAGAAACCCCCGTACAGCAGGCCGAAGAAGCACAGGACGACCCCCGCTGCGCCGACGGCGTCGCCGAGGTCGTAGTCGTGTATGTTGAGCGCCGTGATGTTGAACACCCAGAACGGCGCGACGCACAGCAGCAGGAACATGACGGTGTGCACGTACATGTTGCCGAACCCGAGCCGCTCCATGTTCCAGCCGAACACGCAGAACGTGCATAGGAACGAGAGGTAGCACGCCGCGGGGTCCTCGCTGCAGTCGAGCAGGCTTCCTGCCCACACGGGGTTGCTGACCACTGTTCTTGATTCGGGCAATTCGGCTTCAATTATGTAGGGCTGTCTTGTTTCTTCGTAGGAGGCGGCGTCGTCGACGTCACTGCCTAGAGGGCTGTACACTGTGTACACTCCGGCAACGACAGGCGCAACGATGCCCAGGATGAAGAAGAAGTTCTCGGCGAACTCGGAGCGTGACCTGCTGGGGTAGGCCCAGTACAGGCTACACACGACGTACTGGGAGATGCAAGTGACGTGGAGGAGAGCCACCACAAAGGAGATGTGCGCTCGCTCGTTGGGACGGCGAGCGCCATTCTTGCAGTACACCTTTCGGACCTCGGCGACGCCCTCTGGCCGCCACCGGCAGAGGAGAACAAGGTGGTGGACGAGTTTGGGGTGCTGGTATATGCTCATGAGGGTGAAGAGAGCGTTTAGGATTTGGTTGTCGATCTCTATCCAGTGGTGTCTCAGGGGCTTCGAAGGGAATGCCTTGTTCAGCAGTCCTAGCAGGAGCAAGATTAGCATGCCACCAGAGGCGGCGACACAGAGCAGCCATATGAGGAGAGCAATGTTCAGAGGATGCTTGAGACAATTCTTGCAGATGGTGAAAACTGAACTCCAGTTGACTCTTCTGATGAAGTGAACATGAAGATAGCGGCGGACGCCGGTAGATGGTAGCTGAAGATTTGTCAATGAGGAACAAAGATCGATATTCTTTAACCATTGCACTGAGGGAGTGGCTTTGAGGAAATCTAGAAGCCGTCTCTCATGATGGACCGTCCCTTGCATTAGCCCATCATGAAGAGTAGGAACTGAGACATGATATTCAGTCAAATTTGGTGAATTTGGAGCTGAACAAGCTATGTTTTCTATGCCATCCTCAGTGACATTCTGAGCCATTTACGACGCGACTGAAAATTGTGCTTGCAGCAACGGATGGACCAAAGATGATCAACTTGAAACTGCTTGTCAGAGGAATTGTAGCATTCTGCTATAAATCAAAAAAGGAGAGTTAGAATCCAGTATTTCTGAGTTCAAGTGGACTGAATATTTGCAATTGAATGTGATATGTCCATTTAGTTATTTATGAAAAGTAACATGGAGATACAACAGTATATTAGTGGAAGCTGAATATGTTTACCATAAAAGACTTTTTACCATCCTTATTAGGTATCAAAACATATATTGAGCTAACACTAAGAGGTACCAAAAGTTTAAAGGATAGAGGTACCCAGAGGTACAAGAGTCTAAAGATAATTTGGTAGCACCTCCAAAGTATGGTACAAACTCTATTATGATAATATGAACGGAAGATTGGATTGGAGTTTTTTTTTAAAAAAAAATCCTGTGAACTACTAGATGCAACAAATTCTGCAAATTTGTGGTCAATCAGTCACGCCACACATTTTGTTCAGGTATCATATCCTGTTTAAGAAGATAGGTAGTATGTTTCGGCAGGCCAAGTGAGCACTAAAGAATTCTGTCATGTGACTAAACTGAGAATATCACACCAAAGCGTAAATTTTAGTATCGAAGTGGTAATTAATTAGACCAAAAATCCGTTTCAACTCCGATCATGCAAATATTGGTGAAACAACTAACAAAAAGCTGCAAATTCCCTTGACTGTGTCTGCAGGTACTTCCGCTTCATCACCTCAAAAGCACAGGCACAAAATGAATCCCACCAAAACCAAGAGTGGCATAAACACACCCTCCAATTCCGAAAGACGAGAGCACATGTACGTACGAACTGGGGCAGAAAGTATAGACGTGGCGCAGAGGCGAACATACCTCTCGGACGAAGCCTCTTGAAGAACAGAGAAGCCCCTCGAGAGAATCGATCAGACGAAGAGCTTCTCAGACGAACTCGTGGTGGGTTGGAGATGTGGAGAACCTGAGCTAAAGGGGAAAACAGCAGGTAGCCAATTAACTGGCCATCAGAATCTGGACGAGTGACACAATTGTCATCGGGGTAATTTGACTCGAGCCAACGAAACAAAAGCTTTCCTTTGGAGGTAAGTACCTTTATTGGATGGCACATTCCTGTCCAAAGCAACTTGAAGAAGTGCTTGTTGGTACGCTCGAGAGAGATAGATACACTAGAGAACCAGTCAAGCTTGGAGGCATGGTGTTGGTATATCGCTAGTGTGCAGTGTACGTACTCATATGTCATAGGCGAGCCATAAAGCCATCAAGCAGTGTTCGCCGGTCAGCGGAAACCGGCGAGGCGTTGAAAGCAGGGAGGTGCCTGAATTCCCGGGCCAAGCCGTCCAAGCTGTGCTTGCGCAAGGTAGTGAGAGGCAGGCAGCACCACAAGATTGACCTCCAAGAAGAGGGCACGCGTCTCCAAGATGATTGTCTCCATCAGTGGTCTCAGCAAGCTAGGGCAGAGCAACAAGGAAACAAGTCAGAGGTACAGTAGTGGGGAGATGGAGACGGCTCTTACTGCGCGGAGAGATGGGGGAGAAGACCGGAGAAAGATGGGGTGAATTGGCCCTGCGCGCACGCGCACCTCCAGACTTCCGGCCCTCGGCGGCTCCCGAATCTTGCTCCTCGCCGACGAGTCGACTTGGTCGCGGGTTCCCCAATGAGCAACCAAGTAACCAACCGCAGGAGGGAAGGACAAGTCAGGGTCAATTAACTATGGGCTGGGCCACACTTATCTCAAGCCCAACCGTAAGGTTGCCCGGTCGAGTTAACTGCCCAATAAGCCACTGGGCTAAGAACCGAAATCCTAGTCCGAAGCCCTGTTGCTAGGGGTGAAAATGGATTAGATACGGATAGATATTGCTCTTCTCATATCCTAATCCATATTTTTCTCGGATTCGGAACCGGATACGGGCTAGCTGGATCCGGATACGAATACGGATAATTCGGAATACGAACACGGTCAGATATGTGACGGATTAGGATCGGAAATGGATAAATATATATGGATAATAGACGCATACATAAAAGTAATATATGTTGAATCAAAGCATATGAATAAAGAGGATAATGCTTCAGCTACCAGCATAATGTTTTATAGACTCTTGGATTAGTTGTTGGCCAGTATATCTTGTGAAACCCATTTACACATTTTAGATTTGATGCACTGTACTCAAATCCTAAACCAGTCTTTTCGCTTGGCAAGCCCTAAGCATTCCCTTCCTCCACTAGGTGTGATTGTTGTCTGCCAACTTAGGTCAATGGCATCAAGCCATAAACGCTAGGGCATCTCACTTACAGTACGAACCTATCATTACAACTCAATGTACTAAGAGCAATGAATGACTTTCTTTCTTCTGCAAACTAAAATTTGGAATATCTAAAAGGTTTAAGTACATAAATGAAACTTTATTGTGAAACTTCCATTTTTTTAGTTCCAGTCATGTAAATTCCCATTGCAATGAGAGGTATCCATTGAACTGCCTAAAGACCTTGTGAAATCAATCATCCATATGAATGGATTAGTAATCTCGAGCTCTTATGAAATGTGCAGAACAAAAAATTCATGAGGAATGTAGATGTCTCTGGATGTCTGAAGGCTAGTAGATCTGCATGCGCCTACCTGAGAGCCAATGAAGGTCGGGGAGACGCAGCGAGGGGTGGGGTGTGTCAGTGCGGGGGTGGCCGGGTGGGGACGAATGGGGATGTGGGGATTAGGGTTAGGGCATCAGGCGCCGTAGGGACGGAGGGACCCAGGGTTGATTCGGTTCGGTGAATGGCCAGAATAGGTGATGCCAAGATGGGCTGATGGCTGGATGACAGGATGGGCTGGCCTAGAGGCCCAATCAAAAACCAGATATCCGAATGGGATATTATCCGATATCCGGATCCCGACCCATATTTCCCGGATACTCCATGATCCGAATCCGATCCGATATCCAGATCCGGACCCGACCAGATATCTAAAATCCATCCCGAATCTGGTTCCAACCGTATCTGGATCGGACGAATAAAATCCGACTCGTTTTCACCCCTACTTGCTGGTAGGCTAGCATAGTCATAAGCCAGAAGCCTTGTTGCTAATTAAGGCCCTGTTTAGGGACTTTAAGCCATGTTTAACTTTTAAAAAACCAGTAAGTCCCTAAACAGCTTAGCATAAGATAAAAGTCATATATAACTAGCAAAAACTAAAAAGGCTGGACCTGTTTTTGCAGTTTATTATTGAGAGAAATTAGCTATTTGTCAAACGGTCTCTTATAAAAAGCTACAGTCGTTTTTCAGCTCAGAAAAAAAAAAAAAACAGCATTTTAAAAAAGCTACAGCTCCCCTAAACATTTGGTCTTTCCCCCTTCAACTAAAAGCTTTTAACCGTCTCTATATAATTTAAAACTAAAAATCACTATAGAGATGTTTTTTTAACTTATTGAGAGTGGATTTTATCATGTATAAAAACAAACTGTTTTTAGGCTGTTTAAACAAAAAAAATAGCATTAAAATATAAGATAAAAGGATTGACCAGTATTGGGTTTTCGTACAAAGTTGGCAGTCTAGGCCGGCTCAAACTTCTCTTCGGGAAAAAACAACCAGAGGAAATTAGCTATCTCTTGCAAGTCTTGATCGTAAAGAGGCATAACAATAACTAGACACGTGGGCGCGGCGCACGCCGCGCCACAACGCGTCAGTCGTAACGTGAAATTCGGGTTCGTACGCGAAGAAAGGTATCTAGATGTTTACTGTTTCCGGGGGATTTATAGGAAAAAAAACAGGACTAATATGTAAGTTTAGGAATTTTCGAAAAAAACGGACTATCATGTAATCTTAGAATTTTTTGGAGTCCTTTCTGAAAAAAATAGAAGTTCGGGTCCTTTTCTGCAAAACAAAACGGATTTCCAACGCAAAAAAGGACCTACATGTAATTTTTGAAACTTACGAGCGTTTTTCGCAAAAACGAAGCGGCACGCTGCCGCGCGCACAAGACTCCGAGCCACGCCGCGGAAAAAAATGCATGCGATGTAGCGCGAAGCGGAGTCGAACCCGCGACCGACGGCACTAGTGCGAGGCGCCTTACCGCCGCACCGCGCGAACGCTTTTGCGAAACAACTACGTTCAAATATATAAGCCTGATTAACGGCTGAGTCACGCGGGCGACGTGGGCGCACGCGCTGCGTGTCGTATGCACGATCGGCCGCTTCACTGTGCATCCGAGCGACGCGGGGCTCCACGGCGCGAACACGTCGCGCAGGCGTCGACACGGCCGGCGCGAGGAGCGGCGAATCCTTCCACTCTTAATATACGGAGTATGCAAACGCGTACATAAGCTACATTGTCCAAACCGTATACGTCGGTCCAATGAATTCAAAGGAGGATTGTCTAAACCTTATGAAATATCATTGCAGAACCCGAACCCGAACCAAGTTCCCATCCAAACACACGAGACTTCTAATTAGGGATGCTAATGAGTTTAGACTTCTAATTAGGGATGCTAATGAGTTTAGACTTGGTAGATTTTTAGATTAGACTGATCTAAAATTACAAATAGATTGGATTCATTTTGGATCCGTAGTTATTTAGATCGCGATCTAGGTCAGATTGGGGTAGGCATTGACCTTATATTTTTCTACTAAATCTCTCACCACTAGTCAATTAAATCAATTGATGTTGCCTTTAGCACTAATGCTTTCTTTTTGAGAAATTTTACAGTGGATAACATAGATAGTAAGCAGCGGTAATAGAAATAAAATTTAACCATCCATTCCTTAAGGGTATTTTAGATTTTTCCTATACATTCATCAGGGGTATTTTAGACTTTTTCTAATTCGTTCACAATTTTGGATTCACCGAATACTTGGTGATCTTCAGAGGCTTCTTATCCATTCATCCGCCACTCATCAAAATCACATGACGTGTTTTACCGTAGAGGACAAATAGTATAACTGAATTTTTTACCCTTTTACATCTCTCTGAATGTTACTACCAATACTACAGGTGGTAGTATAAATAGATTTAAATTGATTTCAATCATTAGATTCAAAGGAACGAGCGGCTTATATTGATTTTAATTCATTGTAAAAGAGCTCTTCTTTTTTGTTTTACATACTTCAGCGGTATATAGGTATATTTTAAGTTCTAACTTTCAACCTCTGTGTTCTAATAAGTGAGATATATAATTATAGACCTAGTTTTATCATTTGAATATTGCACTATAAACTATGAACTCATCAAACAAACAGTTTGTCTAGATAAAGGCTCAAATCAAGACTTATGTTTTCATTTGGATCTAATCCAGACTTAATTTCACTTTTTTTATCAGACTAGATAAAGATCTATAAAAAAATTAGGTTTGAACTATCTGTGCTTAGTTTCGGCCATTAGCATCCTTACTCCTAATCCTCCCTCTCCAATCATAACCTTGCCTGTCCAGTCGTACATCTCCTGCACAGAATTACCCTACCAACTGCTACTCCTCCCGTAATCATCATCGCCACGTAAGGGTATACGAGAAAATTTTCAAACTGAAAATATGGTCTTACACTGCAAGTGATGATTTTTTTAGCTCCCTTTGCTTCGTTTTACTTAAATTTAGTCCTGTCCTACCGGAAATTACAAATTTAATCCTCTCCGTCGTGCAGGGGCGGATCTACAGGGTATGCCGGGTGGGCCGCGGCATACCTTGTAGATTTGGCCCAACTCATATATGATTCTCGTCATAATCTGTCATAGCATCCTTGCAAGATTTATAACTTTTGATCCGTAGGTCTGATCGTACTTGTTCTTTTTTTGTTAGATGCATATTGGAATCTAGTTTATTCTGTTCAAATTTCAAGTCAATCCAACGGTTGGATCTCTGAGAATTTGTGATTTACCGAACACATCAACTCTGTTTTGTTGAATACGAAGCAATTATTTGATTCTGAATTGGGGTAAATTTTTTGTAGATCAAAAATTTGATTTTAGCTTCCACGCAATCATTCCCCTCTGTGATTGCTAGTTTAGTATATTTCGATCCTACACATATACTTTACTCGACTCCTACTATAGCTGACATAGTTATATCTTTATTTATTGCTTATCTTAGTTAGTATTTTAACCCCTCAATGGACGTATTTTATTTGCAAGGTTTTTAAATTATGAAGAGGAACGGAGACATTGTATCTCTTTTTCGGAAACATGCAGCAAAGAAGGCTGCTGCTGCTTCACCTCCTCCCCTATCACAAACTGCAACATTGAACGAGATATTTTCTTCAAAGTGGAAGAAGATGATATAATCAAGAGTTTTATGGCCATTAGAAGGCATAGACCAAATAAGAAGAAGTAATATTATAGGTATATAAGCTTCTTTTAAATGCTTCTTTTAAATATATCATCTTGTTTTTAATTATTTTTTTACTTGTATACCGAATTGCTCGATAAATTTTAAATCATTTCTGAATTATTATTTGATCGGTATACCCTATGTTTAAATCCTAAATTCGCCACTGCCGTCGTGCCCCCATGCTCTTCGGCCGCTGGAGCCGACATGTCGCGTACCAGGTGGGCATAGGAGCGTGCGCTGCAGGGGCGGCAGTGCGTGGGAGGTGGGCGAGCACGGGTAGGTGGCCTGCAGTGGTTGGCACGCACAGGAGGCCGGTTCCCATAGCCGGAAACACGGGAGCACACCGGAGAAGGTTAAATTTGTAATATTCGGTGGGAAATCTAGATTCGAGAAAATCAAAGCAAAGGCTAGAAAAATCATTGCTTCTCGTACTGCTACTGATTTAAGTACTCCGAAGGGGGACCAGCCGCTGCTGCCGAAGCTCTCGAGCTTGCACGGCGGCGGGGCGTCTGTCTCAGGAGCGGTGTTCAACGTGTCCACGAGCATCATCGGCGGCTCGGCGCCGGCATCATGTCGATCCCGACGGCAATGCGGGTGCTCGGGGCGGACCCCGCGCTCATCCTCATCGCCGGCGTCGCCGCCCTCGGTACACGGGCTGGGCCAGCGGGCCGCCCTCGTACGCGGGGAACATGGGCGACGCGCTCAATGTCTGCATCGCCTTCACCACCACGGGCACCCTCGTCGTCTACCTCATCATCATCGGTAATTAAGCTCACGCGAGGTCGAGCTGCTTTGAGATATACCCGTGTGTGCGCATTTATCCATGGGCTCGCGCGCGCCTAGCTAATCGCGTCGAGAATATTCTGGTCGTCGCAGGGGACGTGATGTTCGGGAGCGCAGGGGAGGAGATGATCACGCCGGGGTGCTGCAGGAGTTGTTCGGCGCGCTGTAGTGGACGGGGAGGGAATTTGTGATGCTGGTCACGGCCGTCGTCGTTCTGCTGCCGCTCGTGTTCCGCCGGCGTGTCGGTGAGTTCGCATGCAAATAAATGTAGTACTTCAATACTTTATTAGAAGATTTGGTTGAATTCTCTTTGGGCAACTGTTTGCACTAAAATTTGGCAAACTTGGTTAAAATCGGCAATAAAGTTAAAGATACGGAATTAACGGGCAGGATGGAAAGGTTTGGAGATATTTTGGTAACTGCAAGATTTTAAAACAACCGTCCGAGATAAGGCCGATACGAAACGGACTTGAAACGTGTTGTAACAGGACATGATCGGCCGAGGGTATAAAAGAAGGACCAAAGCGAACTGCAAAGAGATCATCAACACAATACAATCAACCAGTCTTTACTTTTTCTACTTTTCCTATCGATTAGGAGTAGCTTCTGTAATTTAGCCTTTGTAATCGATCTTGATCAATAAAGTTGCGCATCGCCGATTGTTGATCTTCGTCAATT
The DNA here is from genome assembly GCA_036346275.1 of Otatea glauca. Classification (NCBI taxonomy): domain Eukaryota; kingdom Viridiplantae; phylum Streptophyta; class Magnoliopsida; order Poales; family Poaceae; genus Otatea; species Otatea glauca. The sequence continues at coordinate 75,885,847 of CM070711.1, forward strand.
ACACCTCAGGTTCGATTTGTTCTGATTTTGTTGCGCATCGCCTTCTTCAGAATCGATCTGCCTTTATCCTCTGATTAGCCTTAATCGGCTAATTAGATTTATCTTGTTACCTTGATCTTAATCGGCTTCAAGCTGATTGAGTCCAAGCCGATTGATTTTGACGATCGGCTTTTAATTGAATTTTATATTTTTACCTTATCGATTCTGAGTCAAATCGACCGATGCGCTCGAACGGTGTTCATCCGGTGTCTTCTTTGTCGAAACCCTACATCAAGTTTTTGGCGCCAACACACTCTTTACGCCGGTGGGACACGCAATGTCTTCATCAGGGAAGTCGATTCCGCCATCAGATCTCAACGCAGAGGCTATAATCGTCCCAACATTGGACGATTTATCTGCAGAGCAACGTCAAGAAATTGAAGCTCGGAAGGCTGCGCTGGAAGAGATGATGCTAAGTTGCTATCAGAAAACTAGACGCGGCGTCACTCAAAAATCCGCCCCAAGCGGTCAGCATACAGGAGATGCGGGTGTAACGGATCGATAAGCCGATATCGCTGCTCAAGCCGAATTATCGGCTATGATTAATCAGTCTGTGCACCACGCTTTGATAAACCAATCATCGGCTCTCGTAACGACGCTTAAGCCGATGATAGCAAATAGCGTTAAATCTATAGCCCAGGAGTTGGTCTCGTCAGGAAGTCTACTCGACCCATTGCAAGCTCGCCAAATTATCCTGCTTTTTTTCGATGCGCAAAGCACACAGAGCACACCGACCGATCCTAAACCATCGGCTATGACCTCACCCCCTACCATGATGCCCACACAACCCACGGTCATATTGCCTAGGGACCCTCGGTCAAGTGGGGTGAGCCATTACCACTCCTATACCGACGCTGCTAAGTTGGATGCATCAATCAATTTGCCGCCGTCGGCTCCGTTCTACGCTTTTCCCCAATCGGTTTCACAGCCGATTGGCTCCGAGAGATTCCCATAAGAACCCACCCTGCTGAGAAATCCGGGTCCACATAAGGTAGTAACATACTCAGAACCATTTGTCCCAGTGCCGGAACCTCAAGTCAGACGTAATCGGCACGAGCAGTATGATCGCGCACCGGCAGGACAGCATAATTGGCAACCCGAGGTCGCACTCGGAAGCGTAACGCCGATTATGACAGATATTATCAAGGGCACGCTATGGTGATAATGCTAATTGGGCGTCGGATCTCTGCCGTTTGAGGACCAATTTGGCATACAACCAAAAGGAAAGGTTATCGGCTATAGAAAGCCGTATCCCGATTACATAGATCGCATGCCCTACCCTCATAACTTCAGAGTTCCAGACTTGGCCAAATTCTCTGGGGATGACTCTATCACCACCCTGGAACATGTTGGACGCTTTATCGCGCAATGCGGTGAAGCGGCCCAATCCGACGGGCTTAAAATTAGACTATTCCCGTTGTCTCTGTCTGGGGCAGCATTTACTTGGTTTACTTGCCTGCCTCCGAATTTGGTCCATTTATGGAACGATTTGGAAAGCCGATTTCATGAATACTTCTTTTCAGGCAGTTTGGAACTCAGGATTTCAGATCTGAGTTCTGTGCGGCAAAAGTTTGGGGAATCGGTAACGGATTACATCAAGAGATTTAGAGAAATTAGGAATCGGTGTTTTAGCGTCACATTGCCTGACAACCAACTTGCCGATTTAGCATTTCAAGGTTTGATTCCGCCGCTTAGGGAGAAATTCGAAGGACAAGAATTCACCGACCTTAGCTACTTATTGCATCGCGAATCGGCTCAAGAGAGCCGATTCACTGACAATAAAGTGTTCAAAGGTAGATTTAAAAATAGCAATAACAAAGAAAAGGACAAGGCTAAAGTCAATATGGTTGAGTATTGTCCAAGTGACTCATCGGAAGACGAGGAAGCAGAAATAAACATAGCAGAATGGGTAAAAGGTTCCAAAAGTCCTTAGTCATTTCTTGGCTTAAGCCGACTAGGAACAAGTCGGAGGTTAAGTACTCTTCGATGTTTCAAAATGCGATCGTATTTTGATTTATACGCAAGAAAAGATAATACGATTGCGGAGGGACATGTGATACCATCGCCCGATGAGATCAAAAAATGCAGGTATTGCAAGTGGCATCATTCTTATTCGCATAACACTAATGACTACAATATCTTCCGTCAACAGATCCAATTTGCTATTGAGGATGGTCGGTTGAAGTTTGCTGATGAGCCGACCATGTAAGTTGATGTTGATCTGTTTCCCATCAACATGGTACAGTGTTCAGCTAAAGAAAAAGAGCCGATGCACGACGAGCAGAAAAAGGATCAACAAGTCAACATCCAATCAAGCTCGAACGGCGATCAAACACTGAAGATTACAATCGGCTCTTTACAAATAGAAGCCGATCGTGAAGGAAAAAATTCAAGAATCATCAAACCCAAAGGGAATCCTCAGGTAGGTAAATGGTACAAAGCAGAAAAGTCTCCATTAAGGCAGCCAGCAAAACGGTCAGGACCAACATTTTTACAATTAACGGAGAAATACGAGAGGATGAATAGCCGACCACGATATAAGGCTCACCGGTCGGATAACTTGTACCGCACCGAGAATGTGGAGAGGGCACATAGAAGGTGTCCCTTTTGGCAGTTTTGCTGGGAAAGAGGAGTAGCGTTGCCATCACCATACACGCCTGATGGAACATTATCCCGAGACGATGGGCCAAGGCAATCGGCGGAGATAGGTATGCAGGCGATTAGAGAGCAAGCGAAGTGATGAATGCCCGCCCACGAGAGAATATCCAAATCAGATCAAGAACCGAGCCAAATCAAAATACACAAACCCAGTTCTAATCAAGAAGATTTGGCTGGTCAAATACGAAAGCCGGTGGAACCCAAACCCAGGTGGTGTCCATCCGCTGAGCGATCACGACGGCGACGGCTTCAAAGGCTAAGGACGCAAGAAATCCGTGAAGCCGATGCGCGAAAAGCGAGAGACGAAGCGTTTAATGAACTTCGTCCAATCAAATCGTCAAGAAAGAGTGGAGAAGAAAAGAACAAGCGAAGAAGATTTGAATCGGTGATGACTTGGATTCTCCCATGATTCGAGATGACACGCCGCCCATGGATATTAACATGGTGTTCACATTGCCGGCAGAGTTCAAAGTCAGAACTGCGTCGGCCAAAGAGGCAGTTACTCAGTTGTGCTCCGGCGTGCAGAGCGCCATCTTTGAGAAACCTAAAGATGATCATCGGCATCTGAAACCGTTGTATCTAAAAGGGTATATAAATGGCAAACCGATATGAAGGATGCTGGTAGACGGAGGCGCCACGGTGAACCTGATGCCGTACACAACATGCAAGAAATTGGGTAAGTCTGATGAAGATTTAATCAAAACTAACATGGTTCTGAATGACTTCACAGGCGACCCTACAGAGGCAAAAGGTGTCATGGTCACAGGCCCGATCGTCGGTAGCAAGACTTTGCCGATCGCATTTTTGTGATTGACGCCAAAGGAAACTACAGTGTGCTGCTCGGTCGGGATTGGATTCATGCTAACTGTTGTATCCCATCGACTATGCATCAAGCGCTTGTCCAATGGAACGGAGAAGAAGTTGAGGTCGTTGCAGCCGACACATCGGCTCATATCGCCATGGCTAGCTCCGACGCGAATTGGCAACACGAAGAAGCTGGGTGCATATCGGGCAATGCGCTGGACGATTGCGATTTCATATGCGTAAGCAAATCAGGACTCATGCCGATCAGTGTCAAGCCTGGCACCTTCGATCGAGCAAACGAAGTGTTACGACGATGGGGACAAGAAAAACACTAAAGGTGTTGCAAGATAAAATGCAAAGCTATCGGCAAACAACGGATAGCTACGAAGCCATCGAAGACTTTGAAGAAATTGAAAAGTTAGGTCAAGGTTTCACGTCCACCGATTTGCTTGAAGAAGTCGATATAGGTAGCGGTGATAGAAAAAGACCAACTTTTGTTAGTGCAAATTTGGATGTAAAGCACAAAGAAAAACTAATAAAAATCCTTAAGGATTATAAGGATTGTTTTGCTTGGGAATATCACGAAATGCCTGGATTAAGCCGTCAGCTTGTGGAACATCGGCTACCTATAAAATCGGGTTATCGGCCGTTTAAACAATATCCAAGGCGTTTCAATCCGGCATTGTACCAAATTATAAAAGAAGAAATAGAACGATTGTTGGAAGCAAAATTTATCAAGCCTTGCCGATACGCGGAGTGGGTTTCCAACATCGTTCCAGTTATGAAGAAAAATGAAAAACTTCGAGTATGCATCGATTTTAGAGATTTGAACAAAGCAACGCCAAAAGATGAATATCCGATGCCGATAGCCGATATGCTTATCGATGCTGCATCAGGGAATAAGATCATAAGTTTTCTAGATGGTAATGCCGGGTATAACCAGATACTCATGGCAGAAGCCGATATACCGAAGACTGTACCGGTGCAATAGGATTGTTCGAGTGGACAGTGATGACTTTCGGCTTAAAAAACGCTGGAGCAACGTATCAGCGGGCACTTAGAGAGGGTGTTTAAAAACATAAGATCGCACGGTTTGAAGATGAATCCTTACAAGTGTGCGTTTGGCGTGTCGGTGGGCAGTTTTAGGCTTCATGGTGCATGAAAGAGGATCGAGGTCGATCAAACAAGGGTCAAGGCCATAGCCATCTTGAACCACCGACATGCAAAAGCGAGTTACAAAAGTTGATCGGCAAAATTAACTATCTCCGTCGGTTCATCTCAAACCTCTCGGTAGGATTCGTGCTTTACTCCATTCTTTGAAATTAAAGAACAATGAGGAATTTATATGGGAGCCGATCAAGAGAAAGCTTTCGACGAAGTCAAGAGGTATTTGTCCAACCCTCCGGTTTGGTTGCACCTCAAAAGGATTCCTTCAGATTATATGTCTCGTAGAAGAAGATACTATTGAGCTGTTTTAGCACAAGAGGTGCATGATAAAGAAAGGGTTATCTTTTATTTAAGCCGACGGTTGCTGGACACAGAAGTCAGGTACCCTTTTATCGAAAAACTATGTTTATCCTTGTACTTCTCGTGCACAAAACTAAGGCACTACATATTAGCATCGGCTTGTAAAGTGATCGCAAAACCGATGTTATAAAATATATATTGTCGGCTCCTATTCTACTGAGTCGACTTGGCAAATGGGCTTACGCCTTGGTCGAGTTCGACTTATCATATGAATCGGCCAAAGCAGTCAAAGGACAAGTTCTAGCCGATTTTATAACAGACAAGACACACGGCAAATTTAGTCTTGGTCGCACCATGGCAATTGTTCTTTGACGGATCAATATCACGGGAAGGTGATGGTATCGGATTGTGCTCACTTCACCCAAGGGCATAACTTTGAATTCGCATTTCGGCTAAATAGCCGATGCTCGAACAACCAGCCGAGTCTGGCGTTACTCAAAGGCTTGCAATTCTTTGGAAAATATTGGGGTGGCGTATTGTTGGAGCATATGGTGATTATTTGTTAGTGGTGCGACAAATAAAGGAGAATACCAATGTCGAGATGAAGTGCTATGAAATATTTAGAACAATGTTTAGAGATTATCAGCTCTTTTACATCATTTTCTATCGGTCATATTCCTCGAGAATTGAACGATAGAGCTAATACTTTAGCTCAGCAAGCATCGGGATATAAAGATTACGGCGAAGTCGAGGCGAAGCGGTAGACAAAGCGATCATGTGCACAGATATTGCCGATTGGAGAACGCAGATAAAAGATTATCTAGTCGATCCATCCAAGCCGACGGAACGAAAGATACGGCAACAAGCGTTGAAATACGTCATTATGGACGATATACTATATTATCGGACTATAGAAGGTTTGTTGTTAAGATGTCTTGAGGCCGAGGAAGCACGGGTGGCAATGGGTGAAGTACACGAAGGCATTTGTGGTTCTCATCAATCGGCACATAAGATGAAATGGATGCTCAGACGAACGGGTTATTTTTGGCCGACGATGTTAGAAGATTGTTTCAAGTATTATAAAGGATGTCAAACATGTCAAAAGTTTGGCAACATACAATTAGCACCAGCATCGGCTTTACATCCAATCATCAAACCTTGGCCGTTCAGAGGTTGGGGAATAGATATAATCGGCCAAAAATTTCCTGCTTCGAGTAAAGGCCACAAGTTTATTTTGGCCGCAACCGATTACTTCTCAAAGTGGGTCGAGGCTATACCACTTAAAAAGGTGACCAGTGTCGAGGCGATTAGTTTTGTGAATGAACATATCGTTCATCGGTTTGGAATACCGCAAACAATCACGACCGATCAAGGCACGGTATCATGTTTAACGAGTTTCAGAGTTACGCAACGAGTCTAGGGATTAAATTGTTAAACTCTTTGCCATATTACGCTCAGGCTAATGGACAGGCCGAGTCGTCTAATAAAACACTAATTAAGCTGATCAAAAGAAAAATTGATGAAAAGCCAAGGAATTGGCATTCAACTCTATCGGAGTCACTTTGGGCCTATCGGCTATCTTATCACGGATCGACGAAGATTTCACCTTACCAATTGGTGTATGGACAAGAAGCCGTTCTACCCGTGGAGATTAACATTGAGTCAATACGAATAGCCAGACAAAATGGTTTGTCGGCTCAAGATTACAATGATTTAATGATCGATAACTTGGACGAGTTAGCAGAGCTACGTTTGTCTACGCTTGATCGGCTTAAGAAGAATAAGATCAGAGTTGCAAGGGCATACAATAAAAGGGTCATGCCTAAGTCTTTCGATCAAGCCGATTTAGTATGGAAAACAATATTGCCAGTTAGTTCTAAGGATAACCGATTTGGAAAATGGTCACCTACGTGGGAAGGGCCATACAAAATTAATCGGCTAGTCGGCGGAAACTCGTACTTACTGGAAACGCTAGAAGGATATGCATTGCCAAGAGCTATTAACGGAAAGTACTTGAAGAAATACTACCCTAGTGTTTGGATTGGAGCCTAGTCGATTAAAGACAGGTTCAGAGCCAAGATTAACACGATGCTGTTAATCGGCTGAAAAGATTGCAAACTCAGGAAGTATAGCAGAATATAAATCGGTTAAACAACCGATTATAAACATAAACAAGTTACGAACATTCAGAACAAACATTCAAGACTCATGTTTTCAAAACAACCATCGAAGTTTCTGATTCAATCTGGATGCCCGATCAGGAAGAGTCGCGCCAAGGCCAGCGAGTGCTTGCTGCCTTGGCAATGATCTCTTGAATTTCATCCAAGAGAGGCGTTCGTTGTCTTTGGCATTCCAGCATCAGCTTCACTTTGGCCGATTGTTGTGTTACATTATCGATACCGCGGAATATCGAGCTTGTTCCTTCAATTCCGATGCAGTGGTCCCCAGAACTTGTTGGTTTTCTCCGATTTGTTTCTCAGTTTTGGCTAACTCTTCCAGAAGGAATTTCTTTGTTTTTTCAAGCTTGGAGAGAGATTCCTTGGTCGACTTCAGCTGAAGTGCGCCGGCATCAAATTTCTGCTTTTTTGCCTTGGCGTCAGCAACCAATTCATCTAAGAGTTTTCTGTCGGCTTCCTGGGCTTCGCGGCGTCGAATTCGGTCTTGGGCCGCCTCTACCGCAGACTTCTTATCATCCAGATGGCATATGTTGAGCAAGGCTTGCATGGCTACGGAGGAAGGTCAACCGGACGGCGACCATGGCATCTCGATCGGTGATTGTTGGACAAGATCTCCGATTGGGGTCGCATGACTAGATCAAAGAGCTTGTCAAGACGCTCCTTCATGCCCGGAGCAGATGTAACAGCAGCCGATGCCACTTTTGACACTTCAAGGATTTTTCTGATCTCTACATCGTAGTCATCGGTAGCCATGATCTCTGGATCGTCAAGATCGGCCAGGGAAAATCCCGGTAGTCGATCGGATCGATAGTTACGCGGGTTGGTGGTTGGAGTATTGAAGTTGGCGCGGTGTGGGGATTGGCGCGGTGGATATGTTTGGAAGATCGACTAAGATCTTCGCGACTTGAGCAGACTGCGTTGGCTAAAGGGGATAAATATAGAATGTGAGCTGATGCATTAAAATTTCATTTGTTAGGTAAAGTACGATCACCTACCTCTCCCGTAGCCGATGCTGTCGGAGAGCTTTCACCACTCTGCTCGAGAGGCTTGAGAACCTTTTTTGCAGCAGCCTTAGTGTATTTTCGCTTCTTCTCGAAGATTGTCGGCAAACGATCCGTTAGCCAAAAACGCTTTTATAAAAGGAAGCCGACAATAAAACTTACTAGGTTGTTTTTGTTTTTCCAAGTCCGACAGAGATGGGCTCTGTATGCCCAAAGATCCCGATGCATAACCAGTAACGGCAACCGCCTGCGATTGTTTTTTGGGTTGCTTATCACTCGATGGAGCCGGAGCAGTTGACTTCTACAACAGGTAAAAATTGAGTCAGATGCAAAACAAATCTCAGACGATTCAAAAGTAATGAAAGGAAAAAGTTTAGACTCTAAAGCCGATACCTCGCTAGAAATGACTACATTCGTATTAGTATATCCTGACGATGAAGTATCGCTGCTAGAGTCAGCATTAGATACTAGCGTCGGCTCGGAGATTTGGAAAGAACTTCATTAATAATGTTAGATGGAGATTTTGACCGATACAAAGCATCTGCAATAACTGACCACCACTGTGTGTAACCTCCGGCCCGTCTGGTATTCAAGAAGAAGTGTGACAAGGATTGGATCTGTAAGTCATCGGCCACTTCAAGGACGATTTCGGCACATGTAGCACTACGGACTCTGGCTCTTGGCTCAAGCCGATCAAGGAGTGGGAAGCTTGGAATTATTTGGCCAAAACCGAGTTGTCTTGCATAAACCGATGGGTGATAAAACTCGTATGACGACTGGAAAGTCTGATTCCTTGTATGAAGTCCAGCATGAAGGACGCAGGGAGAAATGAAAATTCTGTACAAAGCAAGAGTCTCCGGAGGCATTGCAGAACTGTCGGCTTCGAGTTGAAGAAATGAAGGCCACGGAAAATCGCCACACCGCTATAATCAAGAAATCTCTCGCCTCAAATCCGTGTCGCTCAGTTAAGGAAAAGAACATATACTTTCTTGAATCAATTGCTTTGTGATTTTAGTTTCATTTCCTGAACACATGATAAACCGTTCGCCAAAAGATCGGCTTGCTTGGTATTGCGAAACAACATTTTCAACATTGTCTTCTCTTGGGAAAGCTGTGTCTTCAGTAGATTCCAAATCAAATGGTCGACTAAAAAAGCAATACAGCCAGACCTGGATAAACCACAGAGGCCCACCCACATTACCCACAGTGAAGTCGGCAAAACACATATCTGATGACTCTAATGATATACATCATCTGATACACTGCTCCCAGAAACATTTTTCCAAGTGCTAGCCGACGACCTTCTACTAGTCCTTCAGCGATTGTCTGGTATACTTGGGTTGGCCCTAATGAAGCACCACAGAATAAGAATCGGTCCAGCCAAAGGTTGAGGAAAGCGACATGCTCTTCGTCGGATACTAATCCATTCACTTTATTATTATTTGCGATATACTTAGACCAGCCTTCGCCTTTTGATCGGATAAGCTTATGTTTGGGTTTAGCACTAAAAGCCGACACTGTTTCTCCGTCACGGTCTCAAGCAGCAGAGTTGAGCAACGTCTAGCAAGGTTGGACCAACCATACCAGTGCGGAACATGAAAGCATTAAAAGTATCCGACCAGAAATAACAAGCCGTGGCGTGGCCACTAAGGGCTCATTGGCCTCTGGGTCGGCTAAACTTAAAGGAATGCACTCTGCTATGCCCATCCTCTCCCAAGACTCCCTTTTTTGGGCTGTTACACGATTATACCAATTTTTCCACCCTTTGAGTGCAGTCGGCCAAGCCCTAAAACTTTTACTCCAACCCTCGATATTATATCCTCTAGCCGATAAAGGAAGGCGGGTCACTTCTTGGTCAATAACTATAGCTGCCTCCAGATTCCCCAAAGGACCCAGAAAATATTGGTCATTGCTGTGCGGAATCGGAATAAGTACCTGGCTAGGGTCCATTGTAGCCGATGAAGGAAGCTGGATGAGCTAAAGGTTTGCTTCAGGAGTACTTCAAACGGAAAGCTTAAACCGATTGCAGGTGATTCGAGAGCTTGTGCGCGTGAAGAATGACCAAGGTGGAGGCCGCATTTTATAGCACGGTGAAAATTTGAAGAGGCGGGAAGTGAATCTCAAAAGGCGCGAGCAGTTAAAACGCACTACCGGCGTGTCAGAGAATTACGACGTGATTAAAGTATCAGTTATTGAGGGAAGTTCAATGGTTAGCCGATTATAAAAGCCGATAAGTGAAATTTTTGACAAATGACAAGTCATTTCTCAAAAATGGGGGGTATATGTTTGCACCAAAATTTGGCAAACTTGGTCAAAATCGGCAATAAAGTCAAAGATACGGAATTAATGGACAGGATGGAAAGGTTTGGAGATATTTTGGTAAGCGCAAGATTTTAAAACAACGATCGAGATAAGGCCGATCTGAAACGGACTTGAAAGCGTGTTATAACGAGACACGATCGGCCGAGGGTATAAAAGAAGGACCAAAGCGAATCGCAAAGAGATCATCAACACAATACAATTAACCGTCTTTACTTTTCTACTTTTCACGTCGATTAGGGTAGCTTCGTAATTTAGCCTTTGTAATCGATCTTGATCAATAAAGTTGCGCATCGCCGATTGTTGATCTTCGTCAATTACACCCGAGTTCGATTTGTTACGATTTTGTTGCGCATCGCCTTCTTCGAATCGATGCGCCTTTATCTCTCGATTAGCCTTAATCGGCTAATTAGATTTATCTTGTTACCTTGATCTTAATCGGCTTGGTGATTGAGTCCAAGCCGATTGATTTTGACTATCGGCTTTTAATTGAATTTTATATTTTACCTTGTCGATTCTGAGTCAAATCGACCGCACGCTCGAACGGTGTTCGTTCGTGTCTTCTTTGTCGAAACCCTACATCAAGTTTTTGACGCCAACAGCAACACAGTGCTTCGTTAAGATGTGATAGCCGGATTAATTTTTTTAGAGCTGCTGACCAGATTAGTGAATGGGATTATATTCTGATCCATTTTGATTTGACGTTCCGACGGTATGATCATCTATTGATCTGGAGAAGAATATAACACATGTGGACTGGGATTTGATCTGAGGTATTAATTAAAATGGGTGACTAAACAAAGGTATAGCAACAAGTTTCAACCAGGTTCAAGAAAATGTTTAAAAGTTTCATGCTTTTGGTGAGTTTCGCGTGTTTTTAGAGGCTTCTTAATTTTTTTAAGCCAATGTTTTCTAGAAGATTTTGAAACTCAAGTTTTAACAAGTTTCAACCCATGAGTTTCAACAAGTTTTTGCAAGTTTCAAACAAAAGTTTAAGCAAATTTCAACTAAAGTTTCAGCAAATTTTAATAAGTTTCAAACAAAGTTTTTAAGAAATTTCATTAAGCTCACCTAGCTATGATGGTACTATCGCGTCGCCATGGAGTCGACCGACGCTACCCGTCGCCAAATATGTGCTTGAGCTCCGCTTCAAGCCTCTTCACCTCTCTCTCTTCTCTTGCTCTAGCATGAGCTTCGTGTCGTGACACTGAGCCACCAAGTCACACCGCCATCAGATCCAGCTAGATCCGAGGTTGGCGTCATTGAATTTGCTAGATCCTATCGTTGGCAATAAAAACAACTGTTAGAGCCACCACATCCATCACTAGACTTGGATGCGGGGCCAGAAAGCCAATCGCTGCTTCTGAATGCGAGCTCGTCGGAATCACAGCCGCCGGATATGAGCTGCCACGCGGGATCCTACTAACCCCGACGCTGCCTAGCCTTGCCGCGCTGGGATCTGTTCGCCTTCTAACCCCACTTTGTTGGAGCTAGGACTAGGGCTACCCCTGACGTCACCCAACAAAGCCACATCGAATCAAACCACCCCAGAGCCTCGACATGTCAGATCAGACCACTCCCGGAGCCGAAGCTAGGGTCACCCCCAACGTCGCACAACAAAGCCACATCGGATCTGCCTGTCTCCCTATCCTGCCATGTCAGATCAGACCACTCTTGGAGCCGAAGCTGGGGCCACCCCCCGACATCGCACAACAAATCCACGTCACATCCGACCATCCCAACGGCGCCCAGCCTCACCGTGACAGATTCGACCACCCCCTGAAGCTTGAAGCCATCTAGCCCACCTCCATGGTGGCGAGAGGATGGACACGGAGAGAGGGGACATGGAGTGGGTGGTTTGGGGCGAGAGAGAAAAGGACGATGGGAGGGGTCTCTTCTCTCTAGGTCGAGTTCCCTCACAGTTTTATAAGTCTAGCAGGTATTGGGCCTCCTGGGTAGACAGGGTCTGTGTGCACTTCCTAGCTTGGTATCTAGAGTCAGCTTCCCTATGTCAGTTATTGGGAAGATGAGAGCGAATCTGAGCCATAGTGTTTCTCTTCTTTTCTATGCTATATAGCCACCCAGTTTGTAATTTTCTCGACTTCTTCTCCTCATTATGTATTTTTGGTTTCTATTGAGTTCAATTGCATTTTCTTTCTACCTAATTCTGCTAATAACTCAGTTTAATCATATTTGTGCTTAAAATTGATTTACTTGTTAAGGGGGGGTTTGAGAATCTGTTCATGCATTGCATATAGGCTGTATTTTCTATTTTATGTGTTTTGTCTATTATGCAAATGATTTTCTAATCATGCTATACACCATGCTACATCATATAAATAAATCACTAGCTTAGTTATGTTCGAGTTCATTTATCTTGCTAAGCTTACTAAAAATTGCAAATGAGCTTTAAAAGAAAAAACTTGATGAAACATGTTGCTTTTACTTGCTAAGTTTCTTCTCTAGGTGTATTTGTCATGATTTGTGAAATTTTATAATTCTCTAGAGTCCCTATAGCAACTTAGGTGAAACTTGTTTGATCCATACTTGAGTCTTTCATTTGCTCATAAATCAATGTGCTAAAAATAAAAAATAAGCAAAAAATAACTTTATTTGTGCACATTAGACTTAACACCTTACATTCATAAGACAACATCCCATTGCACTTGGAATGCATCATGTATGACCAAGACCATCCTTTTAAGAGTTCTTTTTGAGATGGTCGAATATGGCTTAAGTCAATTGCTTTTAAAAAATGCAAATTAAAAAAACATAAGTGGGTAAAGAATGCAAATAATGTCAAATATTTGCACCCCGCTATGTCTTTCAAAGTCTTAAAGAAAAATTTGCATTTATTGAAAAATGAGCTCGAAGGACCTTGTATGCACTTCAAGATTCTCCAAAGTGTTGAGTAGATTGAACTCTAGGTTTTCCATTTGATCCCTTGAGTGGCTTTGCTTCTAGTTTTGAAACTAATGCTAAGTGTTGCACTTGTCACATCTTGTTAAAAATGACATTCAAAACTAAGCTTACTAGCCAAATTTGTTATTTGCATTTGGATATGTCTTAAGTTAGTATAATCTAATCTTGCATAGCTTGGTGTCATACCTTGTATATGTGGTCACTTGGATAATTCCCAAAGCTCTTTTAGATGCATTTCATTCATGCATACTTGAAAATGGGGAGAAATTGATGAAAATACCTTCTTGATGTCTATATTGCCAAAAGGGGGAGAAAACGTAGAAAATGCATCATCAATAGGTAAAAATGAGAAAAATGTGATTGCATTTTGGCTCTTATGGCTCTTATGATCTTTGTGAAATCATGCTAATCTTTAAAGAATCATAAGCATCTTGAGCTTTTTGTGAGTTTTTATTGCATTTTAGAGCTTTTGCGGAAAACTTGCTCTTTTTTTACTTTGCCTAAAATCATTCTCGTCAACTTGGTCATGATCTCATTTTCTCTTTTCCTAGACCAAGTTTGACTTTGCATCCAAATTACTTCTCCTTTTCTATTTCATAAACTCAAATCTCATGCCTTTCGGGTGTTTGTCAATATACTCATCAAGAGGGAGATTAAAAGACCATGTGGAGATCTACCCGTGATTGTGATGAGTTATTGACATTATTTAAGCTTGTGTTGTTTTTATTTGAGTTGGAAATTGAATTTTAAGCAAATTGGTAAAATTTGCCCAGCACTTGCGGTGCTACCGGCCTAGAGGCGGTAGCATCGGCCATGGGTGGTCATACCAGTCTCTGGTCGGTGTGAAAATTCTAGAGAGCCATTTCTCTGGATGATGCTACTGGCCTGGGGGCAGTAGCACTGGCCCTTATGAGTAAAGATGAATTTTAAATTGTGATTTCTGATGAATTTCATTGCAATCTTTTTGGACATTGCTATGTGATGTGTTTCCTTGTTTTTGATGGTTGCAGGATGACAGTGCTTGATCATGGTGAGGTGGAGGATGATCGGGACTAGGCGAGGGAGCCGGAGGTCCAGACGGTCGAGGATCGCTGAAAGTTTAAGCTCCATTAATTTGGTTTTGGTGTTAATGACAAATATAATATTGAGACTAAATCTTTTGATAATCGTAATATTGATTAGTCTAAATTGTTAATTAATAAAAAATCCTTTTATGGGACTAACTCTTTTGTTGAGATTAACTCTTATTAGTCTCTTTTGGATGAAAAGGTGAAAATATCAAAGGTATGCATTCGAGTTAATATTATCATATCTTGTTACATTCCTTGGATATAATTCTTATGATCATATTGATAAATCTAAATATGAGACTAACTCTTTCATTGAGTATTCTTTTGTTTTGTCTCATCTCATTGAAAAATGGAAAACCCAATGTATACACTCGTATTCATTTTATGATATCTTAATGCATATTTTAGATTCAAGTTAAAGGATGAACTCTACCGTTATTTAGATCTCAAGGTGTGCATTAATGTTTCGATTATACATATACATGAATGCACATATCTAGGGGGAGTTCACAATTTAACTTGATGTTTCAATAGTATTGATCCATGTCTTCTTGCCAAACAACATATATGATCAAGACTTTGAAACAATCATTTGAGTATATGTAACTTGTGTAGTTGTAGTATACTCATGTTAATATAGGATAAACTCAAATGCTATGTGCATATTGATTCTAAGTTCAATTATTGATATGCACATATTTAATGGAGTTTATTCTATTGTTGATGGTATTAAGAGTATTGATTCCTTTCCACCACTCCAATATAATTTGGATCATTACTTAGTAACCATCAAAATAAGTATATGAAACTTCTATAGTTAATATATACTCATGTCAATTTTAATGAAATTAAATTGAGTTCGATTGTCTTTATATCAATCAAAGAACGCTTCATCATGTGTTGATGGTGTTTCTTCATTGGTTAAGAACAAGCGGAAAGTTCTTGAGTATAATGAAGCATTAGTTGTATCAAAAATACTCAAGACACCTTTAAATCATTCAAATTGATTAGGGTTGTGCCCAATCGATAATGGGGGCATCCATTATGTGTTAATGGAGTGCAATTGATGATTGAGGTAACTGTGTTTGTTGGACTAATAATCTTTCATGAGTTGTGAAGTAGGTTGAGTCTAAGAAAATGAAGAATCGGGAAGAAGAAGTCATCATGTGTTGATAAGCTTAAGGATGAATCCCGAAGTGAAGTGAAGCTAGAAAATGTTCATCGTGGGTTGACGAATAAGAAGAAAGGACCCGGCTTGGAGAGGAGAAGATGGAAATAATAAAAGCTCCAAGTTGATGTGCTAGAGGCAAAAGTATAACTAGCTAGGTCTAAGAATGTGTTCCTAGCCTTTTACCGGTCTCAGTGTTTGGATGGGAGACCGGGTTGCTAGTATAGGTTGCCGTACTATTAAGAGGGGTCAAGTCTTATAGCTTGAGCTCATCATGTGTGATGAACTCAATCCGGTTCACTCTAGCTCACTCTCTTAGTTGGTTCTTGCATGAGCTAAGTATTTGCATGTGTTGCAAATAAAGGAGTTCATGCTTGCTTCTTATTAAATCTTGATTTGATTTTTGTATAGAGCTATAGATTTGCATATGTTAAAAAAAGGGAGATAGCTTATACAAGTTGGTTTAAGTGGTTGTTTGCATGGAACTAGATATTTGCATGTGTTGCAAATAGAGAGCTCATGCATCAGAGTCTTAGCTTGTGACTTGATCATGTGTTGATTATCACAAAGGTTAAGATAAGTTTATACTTTGTGTTTGCAAAATATGGTTTAATTGAATCTTATCTTGGAGCATGTGAATAGGGTTTTCAAATGTGTTTACAAATTGGTTTGATCATGTGTTAATCATCACATAGCTCAAAGATATGATCTTGATTGCTCTTGTTTGCAAGATTTATATTTGCAAATGTGTTTTGCAAAATATTGGTGCTCATGCATTTGATATTGGACCATGTGATTAGAATTTGCAAATGTGTTTTGTAAAATTAGTTTGATCATGAGTTGATCATCACATGGCTCAAGATTTGATGTTATTGATTCTTTCTAGCTTGTAGTCATGCCCTTGATCAAGTCTATGTGAGGGATTTCGAAAAATCAGATTTTAGGCGTGAGTGACTACATTGGAGTTTTAGTTTTGGTGATATTTAAAAATATCTATGGTTGCTTAAATCTTGAAAATAGGTGGAGATTGTATCCCTCTTGTAAACTTCGCATAGAGCCCAAGACCACCTAAATCGGAGTTCGGAGTAAAAAGTTACGAGTGTTTTAATATCTGTAGCAGTGGTATGACCGGGGTCACTTCGGTCATACCGCCCCAAGTCCGGTGTGACCGGGCTCACCTTAGTGTGTTTTTTTCTCCAGAGAAGAGGTATTTTAATTTGAAAAATTGAAAATAGACCCAATATGACCGGACCCACTCCGGTATGATTGAATTTTCTGAGTAACAACTAGTTTTTTAGCCGTTGGCCTCTGAGGAGCGATCATATCGGCCCTAGGACGGTATAACCGGGTTTTCGGGCATTTTTGCTCAATTTGCCCACCAATGGCTAGTTTTTCTTATGGAGGCAATATAAGAAGCGTTGGGGGCTGATATTTGATTGTTGATGTGGTTTTAGAGAGTTCATTACTCTTTATGGTTGAGTTGTGCATGTGTTGCACTCTCCAATTTGGTTTTTGAGCTAAGAGTGAGCTCTAATCCTCTTATGCATGTGTTGCACTCGGTGATCACCATTGTACATGTGTTGTACTTGGTGGAGTTCAAGCTAGAGGGCTTGACTTGTTACTCTTGGTGTTTGCCGACACCTAGACGATGTAGAACCGTCGTTGGTTCGGTGACCTTCTCAAAGAAGATTGTGAGAAGGCTCGACGAGTTGTGAAGGTTGGAGCTCACCTACCTGGAGGGGGAAAGAGCTATTATTAGTGGAATCGAGGTGGCTGGCTTAATTCGTGGAGCTTGTCCAATTCGTTTGGGCTTACCTTAACGTGGATTAGGGGAGACCGACAAATCTCCGAACACTATAGTAAAAAGTATTGTGTCTCCTTGTGTATGCTTGCAATTACTTATTTACATTGTTGTAATTTACATTTCTAGAATTAAATTGCTTACTTGTCTTTAGAATTGTAATTTATTATTAGAGACATAATTAACTAGTGCACTTAGTGAGCCTAATTGATTTAGGCTTTAAATTATCAAAACCTTAGTTTATCACTTTCGCATTGATTATTGTTTAGGTTTTAACATAGGGATCCATAGAGCGTGTATTTAGTGAGAAGAATTTTTTAAAGACGTCTATTTACCCCCCTCTAGTCGGCATCCTCGATCTTACAATCGCCGGAAGATGATCAGAGACGGAGTCGTGGCAAGTCTAGAAGACAAAGAATGGACAAGATGCTAGCTAGACACTACTCAGATCAAGGAGGGCCGTCGGATTGCGGTCTAGGTGATAGAGTAGCGGGTCTAGGTAGTATGCTTTGAAAAGCGTGCAAGAAAACCCGGTATACTTGTTGGGTTTTGGGTTAGCCCTTGTATGGCTATGTGTGTGAGTCATTCCTACCCCTTGATCTGGTCCTTAGAGTAGAAGGACCTCATCCAAAGGTGGAGGATGACTCAAGAGTAGTATAAATAGGGGTGGAGGGGTAGCCTTCCTACTCTTGAAGGTTTTAGAGGTTTTGGTTCCTTTGAGCTTTTTGCCCACCTTGTTGTGAGGTTTTATAAACATCCCTTATAGAAATGCAAATTATTTTCTCTTATACTTGAATTTACTTTACGCATTTAAATTCAGTATTTAAATTTCGTACTTCCATTCTTGCAATTTGGATTGGCCTCCCCTCCTTCTATATGCTTTAGGATTTGCCTCCTCTCCTTCTACATGCTTTTGATTCTTGTGCCAAGAATGTTGATTGATGAATCTTCTTCCTATCTTACCTCAATCATTTAGGCAATCTATGAGTTTTACTTGTAAGAAACCGATCTTGTGTTCTTGAGTGAATCATTCTTCTAGATCGTGTTTAAGGGGTTTTGAACTTGTGTTCTTACTTGCTGTGACACGTGGGAAGTTATCCAAGATCATCTTGATCATCAAAACACCACGAGTAAATCCAAGATCAAGTTTTTGAGTTTTGCTCAAACTTGGTGTATTCTACCTTCAAAGTGAAAAATGTCAGAATTTTGACGTCAATCCTTGCGATTGAAGGTTGGAATAAGTTCCTGATATACTTAGGATCACATCTACTAAGTCTCGTAAGTTTTTGTCCAGCCGATCAAAAGATTACTCAAATTTTGTTTTTGAGTTCGTGCTGTTTTTGTCCCTGTTCTTCATGCTGTTTTTGAGCCCGGTCATACCACTCTTGTGCGGTCATTCCGGACTCCAGTGCTACCGGACTCTTCCCGGTCATACTGGACTCCGGTGTTACCATACTCAACCCGGTCATATCGGACTTGCAGGAAACTTCATTTATTTCATTTGTTTCTTTTGATTATTTTTGTTTGAGAGCTTGTTTGGAGTATCTTGATTAGAGAAAAAAAATTATTTGGGATCATTTGATCCCTCTCTGATCGTCGTCTGGTTCCTCCACAAACATCCCAAGTTTTTCACGATTTTTTTGTTTGGGCCAAATTGAGGAGCAAGTGAGCCAAATCGAACAGACAAAATCCATGAGACCTGAAAACCGGAGAACTTTGTGTGGTATGGTATGTCGGTGTCCGGACGCTAGCTCAGTGTGCACGAGCCCAACGCCTTGTTTGCAGCGCGCACACAAATAAGCAGGACCCGGAGCGGAAAAGGAGCGAGGGCTCTCTCCATCCCGACCTCTCGTGGCGTGGCCGCTGCGAAGAAAAGGTAGCACTCCACCTCCCGACCCCCGATCCCCTCACCTTTTTCCCCGTTACCCTTCTCCGTCGTAGAAGTTCACCATTTTAGATTCGATCAGATCGGCGCGAGTAAGTCCCGGTTCGATCCCGATCTGGATCCATTCCGACGGACCTTCCCGTAATTTGCCCCCAATTTCCTTTGTCTGTTTTTCGGTTGATCTTGTTGCTCGCTTCGGTAGATCCGTGGTATCGTGGGGTTTGGTCGCGGTAGGGCTTGTACTGCGTAGATTCGATGTTCGCCGGTGGCGATTCTGCTCGATTTCGTCGATCGTTGTGTGGATTTGATGTGTGTCTGTTCGATCCCATGGATCGTTGGCATCGATCTGCCGTGTGATGTGATTTGTCCGTCCGATGCGCGTCCTTATTTTGTTTGCATTTATACATGTTAGGTTTTTTGTAAGCGTATTTGGTGGTCTGTTGTAAGTACAGATAGATTCGTGAACCTCTGTGACTGATCGTGGATATGCCGTTGTTGATTTAGTTTAGCAGCAGTAGTTGCTGATTTGATGTCCACAGATCATGATACTTGTTTTGTGTCTTCTTATCTTATAAGATTACGAAGAATTTGATAGCCATATTGATTTTAATTGCTTCATGATGGATGGCTTTTATGCTACTATATGTTTGATTTTGTCAGCTTTAGAATTAGTTGGCTGTTTTGGTTATTTGGGCTTTATGCTGATTGTATAGGTCAGGACCATGGACTCAAATACCCATTGTTTATACTTTTTTGTTGAAAAGAGGACAAGATTTGGGTAGATATTGTGGGTCCAGAGAAGTTGAAATATTAGGATCTGGATTGCTTAGGATGAGTCAGTAGTGAAGTTACTTACATGCCGAGCTTAATACAACAACAACCAAGCCTTTTGTCCCAAACATGCCAAGCTTAACGCTTTGGAAAAAAAAAACTCCTACTGTTTTACTTTTGTTTACTTATGTTGTCAATTTATTCCATGTAGAAGTGGATCAAAACATGTTTTAAACTCTAGATTTGATCATTTACAAATCGATTCTCATAAATATGTAAATGTAATCAAAATAGGATCTTATCATGGCATCAAAACGTATCCTCAAGGAACTAAAGGACCTGCAGAAAGATCCTCCGACATCATGCAGTGCAGGTACGAGCCAGATTTATGTGGAGTTTTGACCAGTAGGCACAGTGTGTATCTGAACATTGATACTTGATGTGATAATGTGAACTTTGTGGGTGGTAATGCACCTGTTCATCTCTGGTGGAATTGCAGGGTGGGTGTACGTAATGGGTACCCTATGCTATTGTAATCATTTATATCTGTAAATACCTTTGGTGTCAATTGTGTCTGTAATTTCAGTGATGATAACTGTACTGGAACTATTCAGTAGTGTGATTCTCCCAGAGATTCATGTTAGCCATTGGCCCTTTGAGAAATGAATTATTTATTATATTGTATTTCATTTTGTCCAGTTGTCCCCTTCATGTTGGCCATTTTGGAAATGAATTATTTATTAGATTGCATTTCATTTTGTTCAGTTGCTTCCCAATGAAATTGAATTATAATCACAGGTTTCTTTATGTTTACAATTTTGTTCGCTATTATTAGTCCAAGAGAATTTATCACTGTATCAGTTGCTGTTTTATTGATGTGTTCATGTGGTTAACTAGCTAAATTTGACCTAACTTAATGGGTTATGAGCAATCATTAATAACAACTGCAATTGATCATCGGATCTTATATAAGTAATAAAGTAATGATTTTATCTTTGGTGTTGCTTACCTTTTGCCGTTTGCTTGTATGAACTGTGGCATTGATGAACTATTTAGGTCCTGCTGGTGAGGATATGTTCCATTGGCAGGCAACCATTATGGGTCCCCCTGATAGTCCGTATGCTGGAGGTGTTTTCTTAGTGAATATTCATTTCCCCCCGGACTACCCCTTCAAGCCTCCAAAGGTTAGCAGTGAATCTTGGTTCTGGAGCAAAACTTTTCCTTGCATATCTTTCATTTTTATTGAAAGATAGATGATGTTAATCTGTCTCCCCTCTTCATGTTTCATGGATGTACCAGTTTTACTTGTGATTTATGTTCATCCCTCTTACGGATCAACTAAATCTTTTTACATCTCTAAAAAGAAATCCTTATAATTTATGTTCAAATTTTTTAGTGTCGCTCTTGATTTTTGGATCTTCTGTATATTTTTCTTTCTTTCTGTTCGTACGCATTAAACTATCTCCTCGTCCAGGTATCTTTCAAGACAAAGGTCTTCCACCCGAACATCAATAGCAATGGAAGCATATGCCTCGACATTCTTAAGGAGCAGTGGAGCCCTGCTTTGACAATCTCTAAGGTGCTCGCACAAGTCACAACAGTTTACTACTCCTTTTCTGATATGATGTATATGAGTAATTTAAATGCCTGGCAACACATTTTATCTTACTCATTAAATGAATAATTTAAGTGCTCTTATTGCATTGCTTCAGTATCATTTATAATCTCAACTGTATGTTTGATGATATTTGATGAACGCTCCTCGAAAGTTGAAATTGTAATTGTTTGCCACCTGATACTGCCTTATGCCTTTTGTAATAATCTGTTAGTAGGAATCTTAATATCGTTAGGTTCTATTTAGAATTTCTTAGTTTTGTCAAGTATGTTACACTCATACACCTTCAGTTTGGTTAGAAGCATTGAAGAACACTCAATTTGAGATGTACTAATCTACGTTATCCATTCGGTGCCTATCCAGTGACTGCATATGTAGTGTGTAGCTGGACCACTAACTTCCAGTTCTGTTATCTGTATCAGGTTTTGCTTTCCATCTGCTCACTGCTTACCGACCCCAACCCAGACGACCCTCTTGTCCCTGAGATCGCCCACATGTACAAGACTGATCGGCCAAAGTATGAGGGGACAGCCCGCAGCTGGACACAGAAGTACGCCATGGGATGAGACCAAGCCCTGTATTCGTATCCACTGCTTACATGCAGACAATTGTGGTATTGTCCCAAGAAACTATTTCTGGGCCATTATTTTCTTCGATTTCTTATCGGTCTTGTGTGTCCCCGGTCCATCTAGGATCGTGCGTCGTAGTCAACATCAACCTATCATTACCGCCGTCGATAATGAGATGACATGCTTGCCGTGATAACTATGCTAGCGTTGATGTTATTTCGGAAGTGATGCTTATAACTGGAATGTCTGCTCTGTGCTCACCTTTGCGTGCTTGCACGCAGCCGTGTGTTTTTGTCTTTTCTGGGTTTCGTTACTGCTCTTTGTGCTTGATTCATCTGAAGTTACTTTCATGAAGTTGCTAATTCAGCAGAGTTTAGTACAGCTAGTGGAAACTGGAGACCAACTAGAGCTCGGACCTGGCTGGGAGTTGGGACGCGCAGCCCCACCCACCCACCGACACACCTACACCCACAATTCCCTCTCGGGATCTCTTGTACGTGTGTGTTTCTCTTGCCGTGACCGATTGTGCCGGCTGCGAAAGGATTCAAATTTTTTTTTCGGATAAAATCTCGCTTGAGGCCGAAATTCAAAATTTTGCCGAAATCTCGGTATTTCGGATAAATCTTGGCCGAAATTCAAAAACTAAAATTCAAATTCGGTCCATTTGCAATCGAAAAAACCTGGCCGGTTGACCTGAAATTTTGGCGGTTTTGTACTGCCCAAAAAGTGCGTCAAACGATGACGAAAAATTTTAAATTTTTTTCTAGAGAGTCCTGACACATCAATGATGTTCCTATAAAAATTTCAGATGAGAATTTTTAAAAATTCAAACATTGCTATTGTTCTGATAAAACGCTGACCGACAAGTTTGAACCGAATGAAAATTAGAACAAACGAGGTTAGAAAATTTTGAATTTTTTTTGTGGATGGTCCTGACATATCCATAATATTCTCATAAAATTTTCAGATGATGATACAATTTTTTGTATTTTCAAAAATTCAGACAGTGCTACTGTCCTGTTAAAAGCCTTACCGGCAAACTTAAACAAAATAAAAAATAGTTTAAACCACGTTAATATTTTTTAAAAAAAATTGGATGGTCCTGATATATCATTAATGTTTCAATAAATTTTTTAGATGATGATAAAGCTTCAAGAATGTTCAAAAATTATAAGAGTGCTACGTCGTGATAAAAGCATGACGATCAATATATAGATTTGCTTTAGCAATAAAAAAATATTTAGAATTTTTGAAAATTTTACATAAGGGTGCTAAGAAAATTCTTAAGATCTCATAAAAATTTTGAATCATGATCACACTCCAGTGAATTTATAAAATTCTTACAAAGCACTGTACCATTTATGTTCTTTCTCTTTTTTATTTTTGAAATATAACAAATAAAGTTCAATGCTTACATAGATTTGATTGAGCAAACAAAAAAAGTTTCAAATTTTATAAATTTTATAGAATGGTATTGAGGCAATTCTTAAGCTCTCATAAAAATTTTGGATCATGATCGCACTCGAGCAAATTTATAAAATTCTAACAAAGTTACTGTTCCAATTATGTTCATTCTGTTTTTGATTTTTTAAAGATAATAAATGAAGTTCAATTATTTTGAACATTTTTATGTATGATCCTACACTACTAAATATAGTACCATAAATTTTTCAGATCATTATCAAGCTTTTAAAATTTTATAAAGATCTGACAGTGTTTCTACCGAAAATTTAAAATATCTAAAAAATTCAGTTTTTCAACAAATTTTCATATAATATGATTTTCTTAAGGGTTATTGGACCAAATCCGGCCATAAAACAGCAAAATTCGGTTTTATATCCCGAAATTTCAGCCGATTTGAGCGAAATTTCTTCAAAAAACCGAAAACACTGTAGCAAATTCAAAAAAAATATTCAACCGGTAATTTTGATTTCGTGGTGACCCAAAATTCGAGATTTTGACAAAATTTCATCGGTTTTCGATGAAATTTTGATCCTTGCTGGCCGCCCCTTACGTCTAACTCAGGGCAAGGCGCATTCCCCCTCCGCTAAACCAGGTCTGCTGCTACGTAGCCTACGCTATTTGGAATCTGCACCTGAACCATGCAAGTTTGACTGTTCGAGGGCACAAACACGTCTAGACGTACTTGCAAAGCTATGCTAGCTCCTTGATATGTCAGGGTGCTTTGTAATCAACGAGATAGGGGTGGGCATTTTTACACCGAATCGAGTTAACCAAAATTCTTAGTTTGTTCGGTTTTCGATAATCTGTTTGGTTTTTGTTTTTGCTTTATTCAGTTTTTGATAATCGACTTTTTCCATACTCTCATAAACCCATTAAACGAATACTAGTTCAGCACCTACCCCTACGTTAGCACACACCACTAGCGAACATCACTTCAAATCCAAAGGCCCACCCTTAGGCCTGAGCTCAATTTCTCGTTTCCCTTCCTTCCCTATCCTTCCTCTTCGGTCCTTCCCACTCTTATTCATCGCTGTGGCACCTTAGCCCCAACCTTAGCTAGCTGCCACGCTGCACGCCACACCACTTGCTAGGCCATACCTCCACCGCACCCGCCCCTAGCGTCCATCACTCCATCCCTATTCGAACATTCTCCTATTCCAACTCAGACTCTCGAGTCCCCCCTCTAGCCGTCACCACCTGCCCAGAAAGCCAAGGTCACTGCTAACCCGCCACCTACAGTGCACCAACTAATCGGGGGTGGCGAGGCCATGAGAGGGAGAAGCAAGTGGCGAGAAGGCAAGGGTGAGATTGGGAGACGCGAGAGAGGTGAGTGGCGAGCCAGCGAGGGGGAGACTGAGAGACACGAGCAGCGAGCCGTCAAGGCAGAGACGCAAGCGGCGAGGTGGCGAGGGGGACTACAAAGAAGGAGAAATAGCGTTGAAGCACATGACGGGCACACCACTTAGGAGTCACGAGTCGCTCATAAGTATATGTTCCCTGCCTCATGAAGGAGCCGAGCTGTCTTCTTCCCCCAGTCCCCCTCCTCTTCTACCTCCTCTCACATGGAATAATCATTTCCCACTAGATCTCTCACTGTAAAATAATCCCCTTTACCCACTCAGATTCCAACTCTTGCTATAATTTGGTACATCGAATTACCAAATTAACCGAACCTAAATACTTCAGCTAATCCGGTTTGATGTTTCATTTTGATCAAAGAAATTCGGTAGCTAATTTCAGAAGCCAAATAAACCGAACGTTTTAGCCGAAAAACCGAACACGCACCCCTGCAACGAGCAACGTTCGAAATATGCATTCCAGCAATGGAGTTAACTAGCGTTTGCATCGTGTCCGCGGTAAATTTTTGGTCATCAACCCCTCTTTAGTACCGGTATGCATGCTTTCCTGACGAAGCCCAGTGCCAACTTCATGCATGCAGAAATATGTCACCTGGCAACGCGTCCTGTGCCTGTTAGATAATGATATTAATAATACAAACAATAGTTAAGTAATTAGCCTATGAGATCAGTTGGTTAGAGCGTTGTGCTAATTCGCAGATTCGAGACGTGAACTCCTAATGAATAACAATTTAATGTTTTGCCACTTTTTTTTTAAAAAAAACAGGTTACAAAGTTGACATGCCTTGAGCACAACCCACTAGTTGCAAGTTGCTTAGTTTATACTCAGCATTTTAATGAACGAGACAGTTAGAGAGGTGGGCCATGTCGTTTGGTTCCGTACTACGACTAAAATTTAATTTCTTAATTTCAATTTCAACAATAAAGCTCTACTACAAAATACAATGATTTGTTTGGATAATGTTTGAACGGTTTCCGTGGAAGTATAATTAGCTTTAATCGTTTAAAAGAACCTAGTAGCGATGAACGATGCGTCCTTCGTATTCACAATCTTCATGCACCTTTTCTCAATTCCCTTTTTCACCCTAAAAAATCTCTAAATAAAAAAATTATCCTGTAACAAATAAATTAAGTACTTAAAAGATGTACTCGCTCCGTCTAAGTTTGTAAGACTATATTTTGAATGATCCTGTGCATAAATATAAGGTGTATTTTATATTCCAATGTAAAATCAGTATGATGTTCCTTTTATACTCCTAATAAATATCCAACTTTACTTTATATTCTCTGTATGAATGCATTAAACTTAGTGCTCAAAGATAATAATTGAGAGTAGTCTAGTCATTATCAATATCTCCTTAGTTTTTGTGCCAAGAGAAATATAACATAAGCTTGGACCGAGGGAATAATACTTATCCCAACAACCTCCCTTTTCTCCTTTTATAGTGTGCGACAGAGGTGTGATGTAAATAATGGTAACGAAGTTGAGGATATGGTGTAAGCTAAACTCGACAACGGTGACTAAATTAAACGACAACATCTTATTATACTAAGTAATATTATTTTTATTCTAGCAAAAACACATGGACTCGGCTTCGGCTAGCACTACGAAACAAAGGGAGCAGATGAAACGTACAAACCTTGGGAACGCGTAGAGCATGAAACGGTCCCAACTCTCACGAGGCTGGTTAGCTCAGATAGCAACCTGACCCCGGCTGTCTCTTTGACGTCAATGTTTTTTTTTTTGGAAACAACGACGTCGATGCTGAGTGAACAGAAGTGAACGCACGGAAAATACACGAAAGTTTACGCGTAACAGCGTAAGACGTCTATTCCTGAATTGTTCTCCATTCTCGATATATAGCACAGAGAGAGAAGTACAGTGATGCAATCTTTTTCACAAGATAATTTCATCTCTAATGTTCTAGCATGCCCGTTTAATTGGAGTTTGTTCAAGCATTAGCGGTAGCATGGGTGAGTAAAATTTGAAACAATTACAAGTCTTTTTATACAAACTATTAAAAATACAAAATTTAGTTTCTATTTTACAAAATTATAGGTTTTAGGAGAACTTATGTCATAAAACTACGTATTTTAGAATTGTCCTTTTCTTATGACAGGTCTAACAGTATGCGCCCACATAGCAGCATTACGCGCCCTCGTTTCTCGTTTCTCTTGCACGTGAGACTACTATACAGACCTACACTGTCAAATTTATTACAAGAGATAATTTAATTCTAAAACATGTAGTTTTGTTACACAAGTCCTCCTAAAATCTGTATTTCTATAAAGTAAAAGCTAAAATATATAGTTTTTAATAGTTTGTATAAAAATATATAGTTTTATAAAATTTACTCAATTAACTGCTGTGCTGTAATAACTAGGGAATACGGCCGGCGACAGGCGAAGATTAATTTTTTTACAGAACAAACTGAACCTGGCTACGTCGAATTCTCGCCGTAAGCGAAAGAACAGGTCAAATCCACTGGTTAAGTGGGAGCATTGAACAAGGAACAGTTGAGAGAAATAACGAGAGGCGAGAGGAAACACACTGCACAAGTGCAGGACTGGGTCGCCTGCTCGCTTTCAGTAACCGAGTACCTACCGTATCATTACGCTCGCGTCAACGGCGGTTTGGGAGCAGCAATCCGCGCTCCAGCTCCTATTAGTGGCATATGTTCTGCTCACGTCTCGTGCCTAGAACGTTTATTCGGCTGTTGCTTCCTTGCTGTCACGAGAGAGGGAGACTTTTCTAGCTAGTTCTTCCTCGATCGTGCTGCTTGCTTTGGCTCCACGTTTCAGAAGGAAGATCAGCGCATGATTTGGGCATTCTGCCCTTCTTGCGATGAGCAGATGAAGACGCCAAGCAGTTGGGAGGATTCTGAGAGCCTGGCATCTAGCATCTAGGTAAGCCCATCAGCCCTTTCCTATGGCTTGCTATAACGCAGTTCTTGTTGTAGTTGTTCCTCAGGAGGAATTCTTGCCCTGTTCTTGACGTAGGGTAGGTAGGATATTACAGATTAGGAGGTGATCATCTAGATGCATATTGAGAAGATTTTGTCCAATACTAGATGCCATGTTGTTCCCCTCCTTCGTAGTACTAGCTAGAGAAGGCAAAAAAGAAGGTTCACCAATCGAATACGGAACAGAGCATTTGCAGGACGTCAAGGAAAAGAAGGCAAGTTCATCGCTAACCAAACTTGAACTCTCTTCTTGCAGGTAAGCATCACCCGGCGACGAGAGATCGACGATCATGCAGAGCGAGCAGGTGAAGATGCGGTTCGGGCGGTGCCCCTACTGCCGCGCCATGATCTACCAGGACCCCAAGGCCATCATCTACTACTGCAGCAAGTGCCGCACGCCCATCCGAGGTACCAATACACAGAACGACACCTGAAAACGTGTTCCGGTGCGCAATGCCGTCGTTTCCTTGTTAGTAGCACCTGACGAGACGCGTTCTTCTGCTGCCTTGCTGCAGGCAAGAACCCAGAACCGACAGACGACACCGACTACGCCCTCTCGCAGCTCGAGATCCTCTCCGCCGACACCGTGTCGGTGTTCTCCGACGAGCTGGAGCCGTCAAATCCGACCCCTTCGGTCGTCGAGGGCGACGGCGAACAGCCTCCACGGTTGAGCGGTTCGACTGGGTCCTCCTCTTCGCCATACAGAGTTTTCAACTCTGTCAGAACCGGTCCAAGAAGCAGCATTCTGAACGGTCTGGATCGGAACGAGCAAACGGGGGCTGAAAGATGCGGTTCGCCACTGCACAGCCGCGTGAGTGAACTCCGGCCGTCGTCGCGGAGAACTAGGCGGCAATCGAGTGGTGACTTGGACGTGCCCAGGGACGAAGGATCGAGCGCCGGCTCAGAGTCCGACGTGCCGACGTCAGCTTCGTGTTACCGGCGCCGGGCGTCGCCGCTGAGCTCGCAAGAACTCCAAGAGGCGTCCATGGACTTGTCAGGAGATGAACCGGCCGGTGTCGCGAGGTCGCCACTGACAGACCCGGCGTTCCAGCGGGACCTCCTGCAGGCTCTGGACAACCTCCGGAAGGTCATCGCCGCCGTTGAGCAGCCGTACGGCGTCGAGGGGCACCGGCACGCCCGCATGCCTCCACGGACAACCGCGTCTTGCAACGACAGCGGCAGCACGCGTACAGCCACACGGCGCAACTCCCGCCTCATGCGCCGTCTCGAGTCGCAGCTCGTGCAGGCATTGCCCGCCGATGGCCCACGCCGGGACGCGAGCACTTCCTCCTCCTCGTCGGCATCGAGCAGCGGGCGCGGCGGCGAACGGCGCAGGCCGTGGAGGCACCACTGCCGCCCGATACTGGGCGGCACGCCGTTCGTTGTCTGCGACAAGTGCTCGGACATACTGCAGCTCCCGGTCGCCCTGTCGATGGACCGAACAGCCAGGCTGCAGTGCGGCGGCTGCGGGGAACTGCTCTCCCTGACGCTGCCTGCGCGTGGCGGCTCGACGGACCGGCCAAAGAAGATATTTTCCGCGCCACAGCCTGCCGTTCCCGGCGCGGACGACACCGAGGAGCATTTGCTCGCGAGAAGCAGCTTGAGCGGCGAGCAGCGACGGCCGGCCGAGGGGCCGCTTCACCGCGTGCTCGGGTACAGCTCCGTGAGCTCGGTTCTGCGTAGCCGGCGGTACGGAGACTGAGCACAGCTGAATATTCTTTCGTCTTCCCCTTCTCATGGGGCGGAAAGTTGCAACTGCACTGTGAAAATTCATAAAGGATTCTCCATTCTGTACTATTTGTTCGTTTGATTCACGAAGTTATGTATTAAACATGTGAACATTTTTGGGGTTTGTGGAAGATGTACAGTTGTTTCATGCATACAGGTGTCCAGTACAAAGAATTAGAGAAGTTTTAATTATAACCGGCTTACTCTTGTACAAATTCGTTGTTTCTATAGCTTGGAGATCTACCCGGCTAGATATTACTCCTCAGGTCACAAATAGTTATTATTTTAGACCTAGATACGTTCAAACTTTCGAACTTTTAACTGTAAATATCTTTTTAAATATTTAGATTGGATATATAAAAATTATAAGTGTAGATTTGTCTCGAAAAATACTTTCATAGTATTATAATTTTATTGAGTTTTCTAAATATAGAGTATATTTCATAAAACTATAAGTTTTTTGTACAAACTACAAGAAAACTACAGACTTTGGTTTTTATTTCATAAAACTACAGATTTTAGGAGAACTTGTGTCACAAAACTACAGGTTTTAGAATTGACCGTTTCTTGTAATGGTCAAACAGTGTACATGACAGTCTCATGCACCCTCATTTCTCTTTTCATTCGCGTGTGAGGCTGCTATGTGGATCCAGACTATCAAACCCATTATAAGAAATGGTTAATTCTAAAAAATGTAGTTTTGTGATACAGGTTCTCCTACAATCTATAGTTTTGTGAAATTGAAGCTAAGTCAATAGCTTTATGATAATTTGTAAAAGAACATGTAGTTTTATGAAATTGACTCATAAATATATTATAATAGAAATTAGTGGTCAAAGTTGTGTTTTGAAGACCACGTCGATGTCCAAAACGATAACTATTTGTGACCGAAGGGAGTATCGTAAAGTTAACTTTGATTAACAACTCTACTTCCTATAATTTAAATACAATTATATTGGTTATACGGAATTGATACGGTCATATGTCTCATACGGATGTTTCATATAGTGATGGGGACGGCGATCCCGATCTTTCGGTGAGATGATGATACGTCGATTTGGAGGTGTTGATGGCACCGAAATTAAGGTGACGAATACTAATAAAAAGGATACCCCAACAGCCCGAAGCGACGAGCCAGCGGCCTCAAGCATATCTCCAGCCCAACAGGCCGCGCCCGGCCCGCCGCCGACCGAATCGCCTGCGAGACCGCGTAAGGCATCCGCTCCCGACCGGCGGGAAGCGAATCCGACCGACACGGCGCCCCGACCCCCTCTTGGCGGGCGGGATCTCCGACCCAACCAAACCAAGGTGGTGAACGCCGAGTGCGCGTGTCGTCCTCACCGCCTACCGCCACGCACTTCTCGGATAAGGTCAATCGAGCGACTATACAAGGCGGTGGCTCCTTCCCAAGAAGATCTCGTGATCAGAGAAGACAAAGCTTCGGCCCATCAACGACCACGACAAGACGAGCGCACGCTCCTCCCGAGGCGGCACCAACGCCACGCACTCGGACGTCGGATTCGCAAGGATCACAGAGGCAAGTACGCTACTTCCGGAAATACCTAACCTCCCGACCACCAAGGCTACCAACCCAAGATGGGCAAACAGTGGCGACCAGTCCACGTGACGAAGGACCGGAGCTCCTAGCGAGGTCACCTCGCTTCCTCCTAACTCGATGTAACCTGCCCCTTCCTTCAGATAAAAGGAGGCGTGGCTAAACGATCGAGTGGGGCAACGAGCAAGAACAAGAAAGGAGAGAGCGCTATCAAACCCTCTCGCTAAGCCATTGGCATTCTCGCTTGTAAAACTTTGTGCAGTCATCTGTACCAAGAGTAATACAACACCACCACACACGAACTGGAGTAGGGACCTTCAGCCCGAACCAGTATACATCTTGGACTCACGAGTCTAACCATTCAGGGAGTGGAACGCGCGACCCCCTAGACTTACAAATTTACTTGCCGGCGCTCCCGAAAACGCCGACAGTTGGCGCGCCAGGTAGGGGGCTTCGTGCGTCTTCATCACCATCTCCGGATTCCGTTTATCTCCCTGATGGCATCCACCCACTGCGACGGCATGACTGCGCCGGGGAACCGGATCCGCTTCGGCTCCCTCGACTTCGCCGTCACCCCGACGGGAGGGCTCACGCCGCCCCCGTCTCCGGAAGACAGCGCCGCCGAGAGCTTGGGCGTCCTCTCCGGCCGCTAAGCTCCGCAGGCGCCCGCAGCCCCGGCCGGAACCCGAGGAGTGCTCGCCGCGGTCGGCGAAACTCCCAGAGGGCGGCGGGTGACCATGTCACCCCCCGTAGGCTCGCGATTGGTGGCGATGGCTGGCTACATGCCAACCTCCGTCCACGAGTTGCTGGAAGACTCTTCCAGCCACGGCTCCAGCTCCGACGCGGAGTATCCCGCGCAGCGGCACTCGCGAGTGCAACGTGGCGGGCCTGCCGATTTGGTCGTAGCCACCGCGTTACGACGGTCCCCGTCCCGCGACCGAGGCACGGGAGGGGAATACAGCCATGTGGCCGCTGCCTGCGCCTTCGCCAGCTCGCGGCCGAGCTCCAACGGCAACGCGGAGAGCTGGAGGAGCGAAGGGCTGAGCTCGACCGGCTCCAGGCCAACTTGGAGCAGGACGAGCCCGAGCCCGCGCAAGTCGGGCGACAAGACGCGGCGCGCGTGCCAAGAGCACCACAAGTTGGGGCGTAATCCGCGCCCCGCTTTTTCCTCACGCGAGCCAAAACGTGGTCTGCGGCCGCAATCTTGCTCCGAGGCCTTCCGAGCCCGCAAACCCGAGGCCGAGCTACCTACCGTAACCTTCGGGTGGTGGAGCGCGCGCCGTGCAAGACATGCAGCCTCCGGCTCCTACCACACCGGCGCTACTTCCGCCACGGGCCCGCGTGCCGCATGGAGTGAGCCGGCTGGTGCGGCCAAGACCGCACCCCACCATGAACCACCCAGCCTCACGCACCCGGTGCGCGGCGCCTCGGTAATGCCTACGACATCCGCGCCACCCTCGGCGCGAAGAAAGATGGCGGAGGACGCCGCCACTCACGTGTTGCGGATGGTGAGCGCCACTATCGCGGCCCGAGCCTCGATGGTCCCGACCACGGGCTTTTGCCAAGGATCCGCCAGCGGATTTCCCCCGATTCCGGCGCCTACCAACATTGCCAAGTACACGGGGCCACCAACCTGTGTGTCGCTCAAGATTACCGGCTCGCATGTCGGCCGGGGAGCGACAGATGATCTCTTCATCATCCAAGACCTCCCCATCTACTCGCGGACTCGGCTCGAGCTCGGCTCGAGTACCGCCAAAAACTGTCAGAACTGGCCGACTTGAAGAATCTCTTCGTCGGTAACTTCCGTGGCACTTACAAGCGCTCGAAACTCCTCGACTGAAGGGCTGCAAACGGCAGCTGTGGAAACCCTCGGGACTACATCCGCGGTTTTCCGCCGGTAACGAAGCTCCCGACATCTCCGACGCCGATGTCGTGGGAGCCTTCATCTACGGCACCTCCGCAAGGCCTTGGGCACAAGTCGGGCCGCCTCAAGCCCAGACCACCAAGGAACTCTCGACATCGCCATCAACCACGCTCCGGCGAGGAGGCCGTAGGGCTATTTTCGAAGGAGGAAAGGCCCAGCAGAGCCGGCGCCCAAACGGGTCTTCTCCCGACCGCTCGACAAGCGAAGCGACGGAAGCGGTCCGTGAGACCAAGTGGTCGCCACGGCCGACCGCCCCGCCAGCGGCGGTAGCGCGCCGACCGCCGCCCGACCACTTCGAGAAATTGATGGACGCCCATGCCCGAACCATGGGTTCTCCGTCAACACAAGTACCGGATCGCGAAGTCTCGAGGCGCTATCTCTCTAGCGTCCCCACCACGCTGCGGAGCAAAGGAAAGAAGCCCGCCGCGGCCCCGCGAACGGCGGAGAAGAAGGCAGACGACGAGTTCCCCGAGCCCGACGGCTGCCTCATGATCTTCGGAGGACCGGCTTGCTACGCCGACAAGCGTCGACTCAAGCTCGCTTACCGCGAGGTCCACACCGTCGCGCCGGGCGTCCCCCAATATCTTCGGTGGTCGGAGTTCCCGATCACCTTTGATCGGACCGATCACTCGATCGCGCCCCACACCGGGAGGTACCACGGTGGTCACCCGTCGTCGAACGGCGCCTCACGAAGGTGCTGATGGACGGGGGCAGCGGCCTTAACATCCTCTACGTTGAGACGTTCGACGCTATGGGGGTCCCGCGCTCAAGCCTCCGGCCAAGCAAGGCACCTTTCCATGGCGTCATCCCGGGCCAGCAAGCCCATCCGCTCGGGCAGGTCGACCTGCCCGTCACCTTCGGGGAGCCGGGAAACTTCCGCACCGAGACCCTCACCTTCGAGGTCGTGGATTTCCCCGGCGCCTACCACGCCATCCTGGGGAGGCCATGCTACGCCAAGTTCATGGCGATCCCCAGCTACGCCTACCTCAAGCTGAAGATGCCCGGACCGCATGGAGTCATTACCGCGGCATCGTCTTTCCAGCTTGCCTTCAACTGCGAGCGCGGCAGCTGCGAGCTCGCCTCGGCGGTCGTTGCCTCTGCGGAACTCAACAAGCTCAGGAAGGAAGCGCGAGTCCGCCCTCGAATCCAAAGAAATCGGCGGGATCCTTCAAATCCGCCGAGGACACGAAGGAGGTCACGGTCGATCCCTGTGATCCGACCAAGACCGTGCGGGTCGGAGCCACGCTCCCCGCCAAATAGGAAAGCGCGCCGCCGACTTCCTCCGCACTAACAAAGATGTCTTCGCATGGAGGTCCTCCGACATGCGGGCATTCCAAAGGAGGTCGCCGAGCACTCCTTGAGCGTCCGACTGTGCTCAAAGCCGGCCGCCCAACGCCACGCCGCTCGACGAGGAAAGGCGCAGGTTATAGGGAGGAGATCGCCAAACTCTTGGCGGCGGGGTTAAATAAAGAGGTGCGCC
This sequence comes from Otatea glauca, assembly GCA_036346275.1. Classification (NCBI taxonomy): domain Eukaryota; kingdom Viridiplantae; phylum Streptophyta; class Magnoliopsida; order Poales; family Poaceae; genus Otatea; species Otatea glauca. The sequence continues at coordinate 75,920,585 of CM070711.1, forward strand.
ACCCCGAGTGGCTAGCCAACCTCAGACTTGTAAAAAGAAGAACGGGCAATAGAGAATGTGTGTTGACTATACGAGTCTCAACAAAGCATGCCCCAAGGACCCATTCCCTTACCTCGCATCGACCAAGTCATCGACTCCACCGGGTGCGAGTCTCTTTCCTTTACGGATGCCTACTCGGGCTACCACCAGATTGCGCTAAAGGAGTCCGACCACCGCGACTTCCTTCATCACTCCGTTCGGCTGTTCGCTATGTCACAATGCCCTTCTACCAAGAACGCGGCGCTACATACCAGCGATGTATGCAAACGTGCTTCAATGACCGGATCGGCCGCAGCGTTGAGGCGTATGTCGACGATATTGTCGTAAAGACCAGAAGGTCGACGACCTTATCGCCGACCTAGAAGAGACTTTCGCGAACCTTCGACGGTTTCGCATAAAGCTCAACCCAGAAGTGCGTCTTGGGGTCCCCAAAGGAAAGCTCTTAGGCTTCATCGCTCTCGGCGAGGCATCGAGGCCAATCAGAGAAGATCTCGCGATCGCAAGGATGGGCCCGGCCAAGAACCTCAAAGGGGTCCAGAGGTCGACCGGATGCTGGCGGCTTTGAGCCGTTTCATGTCTCGCCTCGCGAACGCGAATGCCGCTCTACAGTCGCTCAAGAAATCCGACCGCTTGCTTGGACACCGAGGCTCGGGAGGCCCTCACCCGCTTGAAGGCCTTCTGTCCTCGCCTCGATCTGGTCGCCCGGCACTGTGTGAACGCCGCTCCTCTACATCGCCGCCACTACCCAAGTCGTCGGCGCGGCCCTCGTGGTGGAGCGAAGCGGAAGAAGGCCGTGAGCTCAAGGTACAACGGCGGTCTACTTCATCGATGGTACTTTCCGAGTCCAAGACTCGGTACCCACAGTGCGAAGTTACTCTCACGCGGTGCTCATCGCAAAGAGGAAACTCGTTCACTACTTCGATCAAGACGCCATCACCGTGGTGACCACGTCCCCACTAGGCGAGATCATCCACAATCGCGATGCCTCGTGAAGGATAGCCAAATGGGCGCCGAGCTTAGCGGCCATGGCATAATATACGCCCCTGACGGGCGATCAAGTCGCAGCTCGCCGACTTCGTCGCCGAGTGGACCAAGCCCGTGCACCACCGGTGGTCGAAGACCCCAGCATCGACAATGTACTTGACGGGTCTTACACCAAGAATGGCGCGGCGCGGAGTCGCCATCATCTCCCACTCGGGAACAGCTTCAATACGCCATTAGGTTGCTCTTCGACGCGACCAACAACATTGCCGAGCACGAGGCTCGCCAACGGTCTCCGGATCGCTGCCGACCTCGGTGCTCGCGGCTCTACGCCCACGGGACTCCAAGCTTGTCGTCGACCAAGTCATGAAGGTCGCGGAGCCCCGAGACGCCCGCATGGCCGCGCATCGTCGAGAAGTGCGCCGCCGAGGAGCGGTTCAAGGGTTTCGAGCTTCACCATAGCTACCGACGCTACAATGGCGAGGCCGATCACCGCCAATCTTGCCTCCGCAGAGAGCCCGTCCCGCGGGATCTTCGTCTCGACCTCCTGCGCCCATCGTCCGGTGGACTTGGCGGCTGGCGCCACCCGACCAATCCAAAGACGGCCGCCCGACCGACGCGCGGTCGGCGTAGACTTGGCGGATTCGCGCGGTGTGCTAGCACTTGAGTCCGACCGAGGAGGCCTTACATCGACCGCTTTGTGGACGGGTCACTTCCCGACCGACCGAGGTTCGGCGCCTCGCCCGTGAGCAAAATCCTTCGTCCGATCGGCCTGCACCTCTACAAAGGAGTCCTCAGGGTCCTCCAAAATGTATCTTGACCGACCAAGGAAAGCAGTACCGGACGACATACGGCGGAGTCTGCGGTCACCACGCAGCACCCGATCTCTTGTGGGAAAGGCCTTTCGACAAGGTTTCATCGCCAACCGCGTGTCGACGCCGAGCATATCGACGACGCGACTGCGAAGGATGCGATTCTTTGCTCTACAGACGATCCGCCGGCCAAGCTTTCTGAGACGATCCCCATCACGTGGCCTTTTGCCGTGCTGGGACTCGATTTGGTCGAACCTTTCAGAAAGCGCCGGGGCTTCACCCACCGCTCGTCGTGGTAGATAAGTTCACCAAGTGGATAGAGGCCAAGCCGGCCGTGAGCGCCACGTCGGTACAAGCGCCATCTTCTTCCGCGACATCGCTTTTAGGTTTGGAGTCCCAAACTCCATCATCACCGACAACGGAACACGTTCACGGGAAGGAATTTCTCGAGTTCGTGGACGACTTCAACATCCGTGTCGATTGGGCGCGATAGCCCATCCGCGGACTAACGGCCGGTCGAGCGCACTAACGGCATGATCCTTCAAGGACTCAAGCCGCGGATCTTCGATCGGCTCAAGCATTTCGCAGGCGCTGGGTAGCCGAGCGCCTCCGTCCTCTGAGTCTGCGGACCACGCCGACCCGGGACGACCGGGTTCACACCCTTCTTTATGGTGTTCGGCGCTGAAGCCGTTTTGCCCACTGACCTGGAATACGGCTCCCCGAGATTGCAAGCCTTCGATGAGGCTCGGGGGCTCGCCTCGCAACAAGACGCCATCGACCAGCTCGACGAGGCGCGGCGTGGCGAATCTGCGGTCGGCGGATATCAACAAGCCTCGCGCGCTACCACACCGCCAAGTTCGAGGGCGATCCTTCGCCACGCGACTTGGTTCTCGCGTCGGTCCAGACAACCAAAGATAAGCACAAGCTGACGCCCCCCTAGGAGGGTCCTTTCACCGTCGTGGAAGTTCTCCGACCTGGCACCTTCCGACTCAAGGACGCCGATGGTCGCATCCTCCCTAATGCCTGGAACATTGAAAAGTTAAGGCGATTCTATCCTAAACTCTTTTCCTCTTCCTAGCATGCTCTTTACCTTCTTCCTTCCGAGCACACTGTCGCGCGCAGCGACGACTAGGGGCTGCCTTCGGCGCCCGTTCAGCCGCTCCTCGGTCGGCACTTGCGCGGGTTGATGACCCAACCGACCACAAGGTCCTTCCCGAGCGGTAACTCCTTTGACCCAAGTGCTCTGACCTCGCCCACGGCTATGGTTGCTAACACTTCGCGGAAGAAGGAAGTACCCGAGTGGAGTGACCTTTGGGTCGGCAGGGAACACTCCTCCCCCGCACGAACTCAGCTATCCCACGCGCTTATGAGGGTACGTGACCCGACTGGTCATGAGGTCCATCCCGGCGGTAACCCTCTCAACCCAAGTGTTACGGTCCTCGCCCACGGCTATGGTTGCTAAGTAGCACTTTGCGGAAGAAGGAAGTGCCCGAGTGGAAAGATCCTGGCCGGTCTAGAACACTCCTATCCTCACAAGTGCGCCTAACATTGCATAGCCAAGTCTCCAATCCACCTCGCTCCTCCCAAAACAACCCGACCTACGCATAAGTGGCCCTGCGGTCCTTAGGGCTATGGTCGACCAAACGCTCATCCTAAATACGAAAAGGACGAGGGACGATTCGGGACTTGATAATTTCAAGATTGTTTAAATAACGGTCTTTACAATCTAAGAAGGATAAAGCTAACTTTTTCTACTCTTCTTGGCGGGCGGCCGTGGCGAGGCGGAGAGTTGGTCGCCTCGCTTCCGGAGGGCGGCTGCGGCGGATGCGGTGGCGATCTCGGCGTCGCGGCTCAACCAAGAGCTCGAACCGATCGATCTCCTCGTCGATCCGGTTCCAGCCACGCCGCTCCCCACCACCGCGAGGTCGATGCCGTCGTAGTACGAGATGGTGTTGACCAGCGCCGATGAAGCTCAAAGCGCAGCCACGGTGACCACCGCCTCTTCCACGGTCGGCACTCGGGCAACAGCGGGGCAAGGGCACTCGGGCCCGCCGGCCCAAGGATGCGATCGCAGACCTCCCGACGGCCTTGCGGAGGGCCTCGGCTCGGCGCTCATCTCGCCCGACCGCCTCGGCAACCTTCAACGCCGCCGGGCCTCGCCCCGCCACGATCGCCACGTCGCGCGGCGGCCGGCCGTTCTCTGCGCCTCCACGGCGACGCCAGATTCTTCTCGCCTCTGCAGATTGCGGAGATTTTGGATAAGTTCGCCACGGGTCGCACCCCAAACTTAATTGAAGAATTGAGACACTTACGGCCGCGAGTTGGTCGATTGCCGCTTCCGACTTGGCGCCAGATGAAGTCTTCACTCGGCGGCTCATACGGCGATCGCGCCGCTCGAGCGAACTCGGCGGCGTCCCCGAGCCTTGTTCCGCTCGGTCGCAGACGTGTTACTGCGTCTGCGCGATCCCCGCGCAACGGCGGCATCCTTGGCCTCGATGACCTCCATCGGGAGGACTCAGTTCCGCCACTTTCGCCCTCAAAGCCTTGGCTCCTAGGCGCTCATCATGAAGGGCCTTTGTGGCCTCTTCAAATCCTTAGCGGATCACCACCGCCTCCGACCGCCTAATGCCGTGGCCTCTGGGCTAGGCGCACTCAAGCGCTGACCAGACTCCTCCGCCGCGTGCCCATTACCGACCGTCGGGAGCGCTGCAGAGCTCGACCGACGACGGCGAGCCCGCAAGTCTTTGCAAAAATGTGGACACTCCGTTAGTCGCGACGGATGAACTATCAAAATGTGCAACGAATCGTAACATTTTCGGTCGACCTACAGGCGATCGGTGGACTCCCGACCATCATATCCAGTATACGGTGGAAGACTTGAGCAAGGGCCGACCTTCACGGATCGCCTATCTCGGCTTCGGCGTCCAAGCGCGCTTTGCCGAAGGGTGGCCCACTCGCTCTCCTCCGCTCACCCATGATGCCCGCCCGAATTACACCGGCGGCGCCTCGCCACCCGTTCGGGCGGACGCCACCCGTCCAAAGCACCATGGGCAAGGGTGACGAGGTCAACCTTCGAATCCCCTCGCGACTGCGCTGAGGGCATCGGTCGGCACCTCCCCGGACGAGGGTCGGGCACCTCCGTCGCCGGCTCGCCACGATCGGGCGCGATCACCGCAACGCCATTGTCTCATCCTCCAAACGACGATCACGTCGTCGGAGGGTCCCACGGAGGCGGAAGTTCTTCTTCGCACGACCTCGGGTGGGCTCGTCCCCTCGAAGGCGATCGCGCCCTCGGACGCCGACGCCGCGACCTTCGCCGACCCAACCGGGGTCACCGGAATCACCGGCGCCGTTACTTGCGGAGCCGATGTGGCACGCCCACGATCACCCAAGATAGGCGCGCGACGTTGCAAAGATTCAAGAGTCGCTCGGCGGCTTTGCCAAAAGAAAATGCTCCAAAAATAAAATAATAATACACTTACAAGGCCGGCGGGTGCGTGGCACGCGCGCCTCTCTTGCCGCCCCCGCCAAGGCAGTCCCACGGTCGCTTCCTCAAGCCACCTCCAGCCGAGACGCTGCGACGACCGCAAGCGCAAGATCACCCCCCGCCTGGGGATCCGTGGCCACGGGGCCCGTGATGCCGCCCTCGGCCGAGTCCACGCTCGGGCCGCCGCCAGTCGGCAGGTCAGGGAAAAACCCACCATAGGGGTGGCCGGAGGCACTCCCGCCGCTGTCAGTGGAGGTTGTCCCCACGGCGGTGGTCTCGACACATCTCGCCAAGGCGCTGGCTGCGCGTTCCTTACTTTTCTTCCTCCTCCTTTCCTCCTTCCGCTTCTTGCGGGAGGAGTCAGCCTCTGCCGTCCTCGCCCGGGCGGCCGCCCGCGCTTCCTTATCCCCCGGGAGCGGCGCCTGGGAAGACATCCCCATGAGCCCCTGAGAGGATGCAGGAATGTCGGTCAAGTGCAAAGGACAAAGAAAAGAGAAGCAGAAAGAAATTTCACCGGCTTACCAGATTCGGCGAAAAAGCGCCGAGAATGGCTCCGGGTGGCCATCCGCGGCCACAGTGGCGCTGCCGCCCGTAACGGCCGCCACCCGAGCCTCCACCTCAGACGCGGCCAGCTCGGGTTCGGCCATCCTCGCCCGGTCGGACGGCCCGCAGATACCGGAGCGAAGTGCGGCTGTGCACAAGTGGTTGCACGCGCATCCCCATGAAGGCGCGCACAACCACGCCCCGGTGAGCCCGCCTCCTTTGAGCCCCGATCCGCTCCACGATCGGGGCGGCTTGTTCTTCTCCCTCTTTTGGCGCCCGGTTCCACCGCTCCTCCGCCATGGGAAGCTCTCCGTGAAACGAGGGGCATCGCCGACGTTTCAACGTAGAGCCATTCGAACGCCACCCTTGTTAGACGAGGGCGCTTTACCTCCAGTACTCCGTGCTCGACCGGCGCGGCCGAGGCCAGCCACCCAGGCGCGCCGCGGCGTCCGACGGCTTTGTCCTTCGAGCCTTGCTCGGAAGAAGTGCCTCCACAACGCCCAGTCGCGGCTCGATCCCCAAGAAGGCCGCACTGCGTGATGAAGATGGCGATGTGGAGGACCCCATTAGGTTGAGATGGTGCACCTCCACCTTGTAATGAAACAATGACCCGGACGAGCGGGTGCGCGGCAGCCAAAGCCGCGCTCGAAGAACGAGGCGGGCACCACGATCTCGCTGCCGCGCTGGGGGTGGTAGCCCGGTCGGCACCTCGGTAGGAAGGTCCTGCGGCATGAGGAAGCCCTTCTTCACCAAGCCGAAGACGCATTGTCTTGGCGCGAGCACTCCGCCACGACATCTTCACAGGGAGACGAGTGGAAGGTGAGAAAGAAAGGTCGGGTTTTCTTTCCTTAGCTCTCTCGTGCTCTTCTTGTTTGAGCGAGAGAGAGAGTGCAAGAAAGCGTGACCACTCGAAAGCACCCACGGGCGTATTTATAGAGGATTTAACGAACGCCGGCCAAGCAGGCGCCCGTCAAGCGAAGCGTCGCGACCACCCTCGTCTGTCGCGCCAGCCTGGTAACTCCCAGTTTCCAATACCACTCCGCTTTTAATCCCTGTCTTGTCAGGCGTCAAGGGCCATAAAGACGCCGCCCCCGAACAACGTGTCCCGTAACCTCTCGGTCTCCGCCTTTAGGCCGGAACGGTTGCTCCGGGGCGCGCGCGAGAAGCCCACTGGCCTGCAGCCCCAAGATGGCAAAGCTTTGTGGCTCGCGCCAGGGGCCCAGCGAGGAGCTGTGGGTTCAAAAAGGCCTACCCCACCAGATGGGTATAAAGCCGCCCCAGCAAAACTTGAGCAAGGGGCAGGTATGAGGTGAGCCCCACGGTGGGCCCTCGGTTAGGTCGGCTGACGGCCTAATCACCTCTACTCGCGTCCGAGACCATACTTCACACTCTCCCGGGAGCTCATCAATGAGCGACACCACAGTGTGCTCTGGGTCGTGGACGACCTAGAGTCCATACGGATTGAGTAGAGAAAGGTTTTTATGGGTCGCCCCACGCGGGGCAGGACACCCTACTCGGGACCGTCCGCTCGGAAGGGTCCCCTGGGCGGACCTCCCAGACCCACTCGGACTACCCGCTATTAGCTCCACGAGCACGGCGTTCAAACCAACGCAGTAAACGCGCCGCTCATCCCCTCGGGTCCCACACTGCGGATGGGGTATACATGTGGGATAGGCGGCGCCATTCCTCTCGCAGCTACCCTCGCCCGACGAGGACTCGAGAAGGATGCCCCACGTCCGGCACGACGGTGGCGAGCACTCACGTCCGGCTACGACGGTAAGCGAGCACTCACGTCCGGCTACGACGGAACGAGCACTCACGCCCAGCCACGACGGAACGAGCACTCACGCCCAGCCACGACCAGAACGAGCACTCACGTCCAGCTACGACGGTAGCGAGCACTCACGTCTAGCTACGACGTTAAACGAGCACTCGGGCACCCGAACCTCTCAGAGGCATCCGGTCGTCCCGCCAACCAAGGCAGTCGGACACCAGAACCTCACAAAGGCATCCGGTCGTCCCTGCCGACCAAGGCACTGTCTAGCTACGACGTTAAACGAGCACTCGGACATCCGAACCTCACAGAGGCATCCGATCGTCCCTGCCGACCAAGGCACTGTCTAGCTACAACGTTAAACGAGCGATCGGACACCAGAACCTCACAGAGGCATCTCGTCCTGCCGACCAAGGCAGTCGGACACCCGAACCTCACAGAGGCATCCGGTCGTCCTGCCGACCAAGGCACCGTGTCTAGCTACGACGTTAAACGGGCACTCGGACACCGAACCTCACGAGGCGCCCGGCCGTCCCGCCGACCAAGGCACTCGGACATCCGAACCTCACAGAGGCATCCGGTCGTCCTTGCCGACCAAGGCACCGTCTAGCTACGACGTTAAGCGAGCACTCGGACATCCGAACCTCACAGAGGCATCCGGCCGCCCCTGCCGACCAAGGCTTTGCTTAGCTACGACGTTAAGCGAGCACTCGGACACCGAACCTCACAGAGGCATCCGGTCGCCCCGCCGACCAAGGCACTCGGACATCCGAACCTCACAGAGGCATCCGGTCGTCCCTGCCGACCAAGGCACTGTCTAGCTACGACGTTAAACGGGCACTCGGACACCCGAACCTCACAGAGGCGTCCGGTCGTCCTGCCGACCAAGGCACTCGGACATCCGAACCTCACAGAGGCATCCGGTCGTCCCTGCCGACCAAGGCACTGTCTAGCTACGACGTTAAACGAACACTCGGACACCCGAACCTCACAGAGGCATCCGGTCGTCCTGCCGACCAAGGCACTCGGACATCCGAACCTCACAGAGGCATCCGGTCGTCCTTGCCGACCAAGGCACTGTCTAGCTACGACGTTAAACGAGCACTCGGACACCCGAACCTCACAGAGGCATCCGGTCGTCCTGCCGACCAAGGCACTCGGACATCCGAACCTCACAGAGGCATCCGGTCGCCCTGTCGACCAAGGCACCGTCCACAACGATTAAAATTAAAGCAAACTCATCGCAAAGACATTCTCATAAAGAAAAAGAAAATTTCATTATAGGCCAACAGGCTCAAGCTTTACACAACTTTACACACAAGAGCGGATACAAGAGTGGCCACGCCGCACCACGGCAGACTCTACCCACGCCTAGAACCTATCAAACATCCGTGCGGCATCGGTGGCACCGACGGCATCTTCGGTAGGCCCTTGCTCGGTCGACGGACAGCCGCCACGGCCGCTGGCAACACGCCGATGCCTCTGCTGCCGTTCAGCGACATCGACGCGGCCGCACCAACTACGGTCGGCGCCCTTGCGCCATCGCCTCCAGAAGGGCCCCCCTTACCACCTCGAGCCTCGGAACGGCCTCGGCGGTAGCGTCAACGAAGCGGCGTCGCGGCTGCAGCTTCTTCCTCCCCGAGCTCGGCCATCGCTGGTCGAACTCACCAAAGCTCGGCAGAGGATCTTCTTCTTCTACTGCGGACGCCATCGCCGGGCTAAAGACTAGAGGATGTCTCAAGCCATTTGAAAGAACAAAAGAAAAAGCTCGTCCCCTTCAAGCAAGCTACACACGCACGATATATATATCCGGACGAAGGGAGGCTAAGCGTCTCTAGAGTAAATGCGGGTGCCGAAAAACGAAGCATCCTTCACCAGAAACCCGAGGCAGTCAAGAAGACGAGCAGGCGCGGCGCGCCAAACTACGCTCGGCATGCGCAACGAGGCAAGTAAAAGCCCCCGGCGGTTCAAATGCCCCGCCAAACTCCGGGACACCGCCGGATCCAACGAAGCACACCTGACGAAAATCGCTTAACCGGATCGGCTGGACCGACCTACCAGGCCCGGCCACCACTTTCGTCAAGTTCAACCCCAACCGAACCGCCAAATCGCTTGGGAGTTCGGGGGCTACTGACGAATACTAATAAAAAGGATACCCCAACAGCCCGAAGCGACGAGCCAGCGGCCTCAAGCATATCTCCAGCCCAACAGGCCGCGCCCGGCCCGCCGCCGACCGAATCGCCTGCGAGACCGCGTAAGGCATCCGCTCCCGACCGGCCAGGGGAAGCGAATCCGACCAGACAGCGCTCCCGACCCCCTCTTGGCGGGGCGGGATCTCCCGACTCCAACCAAACCAAGGTGGTGAACGCCGAGTGCCGCGTGTCAGGTCCTCACCGGCCTACCGCCACGTACCCTCGGATAAGGTCAATCAGAGCGACTATACAAGGGCAGGTGGCTCCTTCCCAAGAAGATCGGTGATCAGAGAAGACAAAGCTTCCAAACCCCATCAACGACCACGTAAAGACGAGCGCACGCTCCTCCCGAGGCAAAGACCAACGCCACGCACCTCGGCGTCCAAGATTCGCAAGGATCACAGAGGGCAAGTACGCTACTTCCCGGGAAATACCTAACCTCCCTGACCACCAAGGCTACCAACCCAGCATGGGCAAGACGGGTGGCGACCAGTCCACAGGACGAAGGACCGGAGCTCCTAGCGTAGGTCACCTCGCTTTTCCTCCTAACTCTCGATAACCCGCCTTCCTTCAGTATAAAAGGAGGCGGGGCTAAACGATCAGGGGGCAACGAGCAAGAACAAGAAAGGAGAGAGCGCTATCAAACCCTCTCACTAAGCCATTGGCATTCTCGCTTGTAAAACTTTGTGCGATCATCCGTACCAAGAGTAATACAACACCACCACACACGAACCGAGTAGGGACCTTCACCGAACCAAGATACATCTTGGACTCACGAGTCTAACCATTCAGGGAGTGGAACGCGCGACCCCCTAGACTTACAAATTTACTTGCCGGCGCTCCCGAAAACGCCGACATAAGGCTTCCTACCAAACAGGTTGGGAGCTTCACAATCGCAATGCTAAACCCACACAGATACAAGATTCAATGATTAGTAGTTCCTGCAAGAAATCGAGAACCCGCAAGAACAAAGTATGAAGCAAACCGAAAAGGTAGTATTGAAATCAAACAAGGAAAACAAGTTGAGGTTCTGTTTCTCGGCTCGGGCGGTCTAGCCGACACGCGCAAACACGAGGAGGGACGCACACGGGGTCTACCAAAACACAATAAAACCTGAAAAATGAAGAACAGGGGTGAGAACCCAATATAAAGGGGTACCCACACAAGGAGGGCGCCCAAGAGGGGTGCGACAGCTAGGAGAGGGGCGCTGGCCAAAGGAGGGGTGGAACCCTAAAAGTACAGGGGCCTTGGGCCCAAAAGAAAGGTGGCGCAGCACCTGGAATTTATGTCCCGTGTGATTGTTCTGTAATTTTCCTTCGCTCCATGAGGAATTTGGCCTCGGGATCAGATCCATTGGAAAGGTTATCTCGATACCTTTCAAACGAGTTGTCGAACGTCGAAAACGGAGTTCGGATGTGGCCGTGGCGTCCGTTTGAAGTACTGCTGCTCCTGGATGGCCGAACCGGACTCGGCGACGAATTGGGCTTTATCTTGGGTCTTCCTTGGAGCGTGGGCTGTCCTCGGTGGATGTTCTTGACGTGCTGGTCCAGCAAAGGTGGATGGAAAGGATTTGCTTCCGGATTAAGCCCTCCAGACGTCGTAGACGAAGTAGCGGTCGTAGAGGAAGAAGGGGCAGCGGTTGTATCCTTGGTTGGGATGTCCTCATCATATAGGATGCTATCTAGCTGTAGCCTATTCGCACATGTCGTTCCTGTGATATCTCTATGAGTTCAGCGAAAAGTATTTAGGGTTCCTCCTGTTGGGGCTAGGACAGGCTAGTTGTTTTTGGGCTGTTTGTGGGTCGCTAGGGGTTGGTTTCTTGTTGTGGGCTGTTTGTGGGCCGCTAGAGGCTAGTTTTGGCCCATGTGGGGGAGGATTGCCTTAACCGTAGCCCCCTCCCACCCTTTTGCCCCCAGCCGTACAAACCCCCTCCCCTGCCGTGCTTTCCCTCCCTATGGCTCCCCTGGCCTCCTTTTCTGGTGTGCGCCCCTAGAGACTCAGTCCTGCCCCTGCCTCCAGCACCTCCTGCCTCCAGCATCCTTGCCTTTCCTCATTCGTTGTTGATCTTGCGGTTCTACCGGAAGGTATATATATTTTTCTTAGGGTTGTGGTGGTTTAGGTGCTGTAAATTGGAGGTGCCATGGTAGTTCTCTTGTGTTAGAGCGCAACCAAGAATTTTTCTTTGGTAAATGAGTTTTGGTTGATCACCGATTTATTGTGGGTAAATTTTGTGCTAGGGCAATTCTGGATCTGTTCTTCAGATCGCATTTTAGAGCTCTTTTGGTCCGTTTCAGAAGGGTTGGATGTTGTAAAAAATGTAGATTTTGATCTATAGTTTCATTAGAGATTAAGAACATGAAATTTGGTTAGGCGGTTTAAAAGTTATGACCTATTGAAGCCGGCTGTGCAGAATTTATTTACTGCTGGATGCAGTTTTGGTAATTTGTTGATTAGGGCTGGTTAGTAGCTGAATTAAATTATTTCAATAATTGAGATAGCTAGATAATTTCCTGTACATTTCAAAAATATCCTAGTTTGCTTTATTTGGAGACGTATAAAAATAGTTATGAGGTTTTGAAATCTATTGTCCTGTGAGTGGACAGAACGGTCTTCAGAGTTGAATTCGAGAGGCTAGATGATTTAATGGAAAAAATAGATAACTAGGAAATGGTAGGTAACTACATGTAGATTTTTTAAAGTCTATGGTTTCCTAAATTTGGGTTCTTAAGGTAGAATTTATGGTATTTTGATCACTGGGACAGCAAGAGGTTGGTCTGTCCAGTTAGTGAGAAAGGTTGAAAATGAGGTGGCACGTAGGTGAGGTCGTTATGTTTGTTGTATGTGTTGCTGCTGCATTATTTCTTTTGAGATGAATGCATATATATATATTTATATATTTATTGCAGAATGTGTGACTTCAGGAGTGGCTTCGACCTCACGCCACTTCACTTCACGTGGTAAAGAGTCAAGTATATCGCACGAATGGAGATGGTTGAGATGATTTTCGGTTTAAATAAATAAGTTGCTATCTTGCTGAATTTATATATATAAGAAATGTTGTCGCTTTCATACTATGATCGAGATTGTCATATGATGGTTGAATGCCGGTTATGGGTGACCATTTGTTAGTATGGTTATATGGAAAATGAAAATGGGAATAATATGATGCATCACTTGCACTAATGACATGAAAAGACTTTCGAGTCAGGTTAATGAGAAAGTCATATAAGGTCATATGACTAATCCGGAGCGATCTTGTGTAAGACCTACCAAGTACTCACATCCACGGGATGAATGGGAGTGAAACATACTTGTAGGCCCATCCACAGGGGTGGTAGAGAACGAAAGGGTGCGACACCGATGGGTGTGCACTCAAGTTATACCGATATAGGCTATGAATGGTGCATTTTTAGAATGAAAGCAAGGTGAATTGCATATTTGATTAAAAATAGAATCTAAATGTTGAGGTTCATTAATTGTATGGATATTAAAGTAAGTTGTATCTTTCTGTTGAGTAACTGCATGCCTTCTTATCCTTGTATGATATACTTTGATGAGTTTTGCTGGACTTACGTTTGTTTATTTGATGTTTTTGGTACTTTGAGGCCGTCATTTAGGGAGGGGAACTAGCGTCACCACATCACTTAATTTCATACCACCCCTTCATGATATTTAGTTTTGGAGCATGATCACCTTAATGAATAAATTAGATAGTTCAGTTTTGGATTAATGTTTAGGGAAACTATTCTGGTGTGAATTATTTGATTATGTTGATTAAATGTTATCGAGGTCATTGGCTTTACTATGATACTTGATGTGCGTGACATTTGAATTAGTTATTTTGATGTTGTTGTTCAACTTGAGAACATAAAGTCGTTGTTGAAATTATTTACTAGAATGCTTATTCATATGTTGAAATGTATGCGAAGTGTTGTTGCGTTGTTGCCTATATATTTTACCCAGGATTGAAGCTCATGGCCTATTAGAGGTGAAATTTATTTAAGTTGCTTACTAAAATTTATGCTTAATTGGAGTATTTGTAGTGTTTTGGGTTGTTGTAGTGACATTCAAGGCACGTGTTATGCCGGGGTGTTACAGTTCCTAACGCTCCAACTCCCCCTACTGCTCCCCACAACCCACGCCTCTCCACACCATCATTTCCAAATCTCTCCAATGAATCATCTCCTCCTCTTCTGCTCCCCTCCAGTGCCTCAGCAACGGCTAAGCTCATCATCTGAGCTTGTCGCCAGAGTCTCGCTCCTCCCTTTCCCCTCTCCTCTCTTCTCCAAATACCCACTTCTCACCTCACATTCTCTGTCCTTCCAACCTTGCTTCCTCGTCACCATCGATCGAGGGTGTCGTTGCTCGTACTCGAGGGAGGTCATCCGCCATGGTGAGAACTTGTTGGATCTGTTTGTCTTCGCAGCCAAATATCACCGGATTTTTTAGAAGGTACCTCATCGGGGTTAGGCGGGGACCGTGGGATCACGAACCGTGAGTGAAGTAAGGCATGGTCATGACGGTGGGAAGGTGGTGCCAGGATGACAACCACCATCTTCTCCTTGGAGTTCATATCAAATGTTGCAACAAGTAATTTATTTTGTTGTGGCAGTTCTTTTCGAATGATGCAGCACTCTCGTGTAAATGTTGAAGTTGTTTCAATGATTTTCCCTTTGTTGCAAAAATGATTTATTTTTGTTAGGGTAGTTTTCTTGTATTGTTGCACCAATGTTTCTCTTTTATTGCAATCCTTTGTTGTAATGATTTTTTATTTTTGCATTTTTGTTGCGGATGTTAAAATAATTGGTTGCACGATTTCTCCTGAGATATTGTGTCGGTGAGTTTAAAGACGATATCTATCTTGCAACCACACAACGTCTAGGATGGTGTAAAAAGGGCAGAAGTGGTTTTGTCACATGATGGTCATGTTGTCGTGTGGGTGTGAGCTTTTGTTATTCTAATTCGGGCCCAAGCTACTATGCGAGAGAGAGCCACCTTTCGCCAACAATCCGATGGTCACAGTTTTTGTATTGGAGAGAGGTTTTTGTTGTAAACTTAGTAACAAATTGTTGCACATCATTTTTTTCTGTATAGATTGAAGGGTTGAGATTTATATCTTTAAGTGGGATTTGATGATGGCGAGGACCATACAACGGGAAAGCCCCATCGTACGTCTGATTCCTAGTCGCTCCTTTTGTTATATAACTCTAATATCTGTATATGATTAATCTGCACCATTATAATTTGATCATACCAAAATAAGTGGTAGAGATCCTTCTTTTTTTTCTTTCAATTAACGTGACAACTTCTAGTGTTCTTCTTTTTTATGATTATTGTGGGATTCTCTTGCCCTTAAAACGAATGAGGTGTGTTGAATATCATAAATTGTTTTTATTTATATAGATACTAAGATAGATGCACCAATCAGTTTATCCAAAAGCCTAAGCTAATGAGGAAAGTTAGACAATTCAATTGTATGTACTTCAACAACTCTATTAGGCATAAGACGTAGAATATAAGCGAGCTAAAATTATTTTTATTAATTACACTAGTTGGGTCTTAAACTCATGACCATTTAACTTTGATATCATATTGAGTTACATGTTCACTTATACTTCAAAGGCTTCCTCAGACCTAAAACGTGGAATAAAAGTAGACTATAATTGTTATTTTAGTGTAAATTTCACAAAACTACAGGTTTTGTACAAATTATCAGAAAACTATAGGTTTTAGCTTCTATTTCACAACATTACAGATTTTAGGATAACTTGTATCACAAAACTGTAGGTTTTAGAATTGATCATTTTCTTGTAACAAGTATGACAGTGTGGCCCACATGACAGCCACACGCGTGAGTAAAACGAGAAAAGGGGACACGTGAGTCTGTCATATGGGCTCACACTGTTAAACTAGTTACAAGGAACAATCAATTCTAAAACCTATAGTTTTGTGACATAAGTTCTTTTAAAATCTGTAGTTTTGTGAAATATGAACTAAAACCTGTAATTTTATAGTTTTGTGAAGTTTACTCTATTTTTAAATTGCGCTAACTAAAACTCAAAATCTGTAATCTCTAATACCATATTAAATTGTGTGCACCAAGTTGGCTCAAAGCCTTTAAATTGTGTGTACAATCTAATCTGCACGCGGCATGCCTGTATTAGAGCCTCAAAAACGCTAAAATTCTCGTACATAGCGTAAGTACACACTGCATTTAGCCCATGCCTGACAGAACGGGCCCGCACGCCAGCGATAGGCATATGGTCGAATACCCTCCAAGTTCCACCGCCGCACCTAACCTAGTAGCCCATGGTCACCGAGCATTCCATCTCCTCGCCAACCTCCACCGCCGCCGCCTTCTCGGACGACGTTAATACCACCGAGCCATGGAGCGCTCGGGTGCGCACCTTGACGCGCCTCGGCCGGCACCAGGAGGCCCTGGCCCTCCTACGCCACGGAGGCCCCTCGCCGCCGCCGCACGCCCTGGCTCTCCCAGCCGCGGTCATCTCCTGCGCCGCGCTATCCTTCCCCACCGGCGTCTCCCAGATACACGCGCTCGCCGCCAAGCAAGGCCTGCTCCCGGCCTCCGACGCCTACCTCCTCTCCGCGCTCCTCTCCTCCTACTCCCGCCTCGACCTCCTCCCGCGCGCCCACCAACTCCTCGACGAAATGCCCCTTGCGTCCACGCCTCCCACCACGCTCCGCACCGCCTTCAACTCCCTCATCTCCGGCTGCGCGCTCCACTCACTCCCGGCCGCCTGCTTCGCCCTCTTCCGCCTCATGCGCGCGGCCGGCGCCCGCTTCGACGCCGTCACGCTTCTGGCGCTGGTCCCGGCCTCTCCTCCGAGCGCCGTGCCGCAGCTCCACGCCCTCGCGGCTCGAACCGGACTCGCCGCCGAGACTTCCGTGGCCAACTGCCTCATATCGGTGTACGCGCGCGGCGGCGCCGCTCTTGCCCGGCAGGTTTTTGACGAGATGCCAGTAGCCTCCCGCGACCTCGTCTCGTGGAATGCCGTGCTCTCGGCCCACGCGCAGAACGGCCTGGCCGTGGATGCTCTCGAGCTCTACCGCCGCATGCGTGGACAGGACGGCGGCGGGGTGGAGCCGGACGCTGTGACGCTCGTCGGCGTGCTCTCCTCCTGCGCTCACCTCGGCGCGCGCAGTGTTGGCCTTGGCGTCGAGCGCTACGTGCGGGATAGACTCCCGGGCTTCCGCACCAACGTGCAGCTTTGCAACGCGCTCATCAACTTCCACACTCGCTGCGGCAGCTTGCCCCAGGCGCAGCAGCTGTTCAACGAAATGCCCAGGAAGAGCATCGTGTCGTGGACGGCGCTGATCACCGGGTACGGCATGCACGGGCATGGCGACATCACTGTCAACCTCTTCGAGAGGATGGTGTCTGAAGGCATCCGGCCGGATAATGTCGCAATGGTCGGCCTCTTGTCGGCCTGCAGCCACGCCGGGATGTACAACGAGGGGCGCAAGTACTTCTCAGCAATGGAGAGCGCCTACCACCTGCGTCCTACACTGGAGCACTACACCTGCATGGTTGACCTCCTCGGACGTGCTGGCCGTCTCGAGGAGGCACGAGAACTCATCTCGTCGATGCCAATGCCGGCCGACGGTGCCGTGTGGGGTGCCCTTCTTGGGGCGTGCAAGATACATAAGAATGTGGAAATCGGAGAGGAGGCTTTTGAGCATGTCATCGAGATCGAGCCGAGCAATGTGGGCTACTACGTGCTTATGGCGAACCTATACACTGACACGGGACAAATGGACGGCGTGGCGAGGGTACGAGCGATGATGAGGGAGCGCGGGCTCAAGAAGGATCCAGGGTGTAGCTACGTCGAACACAAGGGGAGGGTTCACCTGTTCATGGCCGACGACCACTCGCATCCGCAGGCGAAGAGGATTTACGAGCTCGTGATCAAGCTCGAGCGGACGGTGAAGGAGAAGACGAATGGCGCCCCAGGAATGGGGGAAAGCGTAACGGTGGAGGGGTGGATGGAAAAAGCCGCTGCTCCATTGGTCGGCTTTCACAGCGAGAAGCTCGCCGTGGCGTTTGGTTTGCTGAACGGCGTGGGCAGTGAGATTGTGGTGATCAAGAACCTAAGGGTGTGCGGGGACTGCCACTCGTTCCTGAAGACAGTCTCTGCAATCACCAACCGGGCGTTTCTCGTCAGGGACGCCAGCCGCTTCCATCGCTTCGATGGTGGATCGTGCTCCTGCAAAGATTACTGGTGAAGAATCTGGTGCTCACTGTGAAGGGGAGGCATTAGCTGGTTGCACTTGAATCCGAAGGCATTAAGGGCCTGTTTGTTTTAGCTTTTGATTCTGAATTTTGGCTCCAAAAGCAGAATCAGAAACAAACAGACTGATTCTAGAATCCGATTCTCACAATCCAGCCCACCCATATACACTAGAATCCACAATCCACTTCATATGTGATTTTGGATTCCAGCTTTTGGAGAATCAGCTTCTCTACATCCACAATCCAGAATCAGCTTTTAGAGAATCCAAAGCTGAAACAAACAGGCCCTAAGCCCGGCAAGAAAGCTCCCTCTCCAATTTGGAGCCTCCAAATCTCCAATACTTGTTGAGATGCTCAACTGCGTGAAAATCGAGCTCCTGTGTTTTCAGAAGAACCCGAGGTTCAGGCCCGACGTGTCGGCGGTCGTCCTGATGCTGGACAGCCAGTCGATGTCGCTGCAAACTCACTCCGTGCCGGCGTTACACTCGCGTTCGACCGGCATTGCCTCGCATGCTATTGCTAGTGCCTCGTGGGAGTGCAATGCTCCATGCACGTCGTTCTACGGATAGTAATTAACCAATTGTCGAGGGATCCTGTTTCACTGAATGACTGGTGTGACAATGTCTGATCTTGAACCAAGGTAGATGGCCAAGGTTCAGTTCAGACTTCAGAACGCACGCCAGTGCTGCACTGGAAACATGTTATTAGTACGTAAAGTATGGCGCATGAATCCCACCTGGATACATGTAAAAGAGTCACATAGTTATGAACTTATGAAGGGAAAATGGCGAAATGCAGAGAGAGGGAGAGATTAGAAGTGAGCTGCGCGGAAGGCTCCGCGAAACAGACCGAGAGGAAAACACCTACCCCAGTACCAAACCAGGCAACAGTCACAAGTTTGAACAATACCAAACCAGGCAACTGAATTGATGCAAGATGAAAACTTCTTCAAATCTATGCAACGTTCGTCGCGGTTATGGATCATAGCCTTTTGCATTGCAGTTGCCTTTCCGATAGCAATTGTAAAGGGGAGGCCAACCGGTCAAAAAACACCACTTGATCTCACTGAACTACTTACTCAAGCAATACCTATACATAAACGGGCGGGGCACTTGAGGTAGCTGTGAAGCCTGTGACGGTATTTCCAGACTCTGGTTCCTCCTCCTTTGCCACCATTACCATCGCGGCATCACCCATAGCGCACCCGACACTTGACTCCACATGTTAGTGACACAATCAGAGATTTTTCCAAATTCTAGTGGTATATAAGGAATTAATCCTTTATATTTTTGGATTAATTCGGATTAATTCCTTATATGCCACTTGAATTTGAGAAAATTCCTTAATATGTCGCTGACTTGTGAGGTCAGGGTATACATGTCAGCGAGACAATGAGTAGCATATAAGTAATAGGGCAAACTTACAATAGCATATAAGAAATTGCTACGATTGCTCTAGGTCTTCCGGTCAGAAAACAATGTCGATGAAGGCGTGTAGGTGCACTATTAGCGGTTGTAGTATCGATCTTTGGATAAAAAGCGATGGCCTAAATCTTTCATGTTACTGTTGAATAATCATTGCAGCAACACGACCCTGTATCATGCACTAGCTTCTTAAGTTACAGTTGTCTTTGTAAAAGCACAGAAACCCTATCCCTATATTTTCGTTGAAGTACTAGATGGGACTTGTGGCTGAATTCTGCATGTTTTTCTATGAGAATCGGAGCTGGAGGTGCGTGTTGATCCTAGTTTATCATAAAACCGGCAACATGGACATGACTTTTGATAAAACGGCATCCGACCATAGTAAATTCATAGCAACAGGCAAGGCAAGATGCCTTCCAAAAAATCAGAACGATTTTGAGTTGGGTTCAGGCATTCGTTTTTTCAAAAAAAAGAGTAGACACTGCATTGTCTGTTCCGTCCCAACACAAAGAGGAGAGGAGGGGGGGGGGGGGGGTAACTAACACAAACCTAGAAAAAGGAAGGTAACCAATATATTAATAAAACAAATCAAGGTCACTGTACCTTTGTGATGTACATAAATCTTCTGAAGCTATCTTAATACACAATTGTGAAATAATACAGTGGGCAAAATCATGTCCATATAAATGATTGGGCTAGATTACAAAAAAAAGGGGATCTTCTGGACAGGCAAAGTAAAAAAGAAAAGAGGGGGGGCTGCAAATTTGCATCATTGTATAACAATTGATATCATGGCACTATATGCCAGTTGAGGATGCCCTTGCTATTCTTTGAGCACCAAGTTTTGGTTGTGCTGGCTTCGTTCCCCGACCCCTACCTGATGAAGCTAGAGGCCTAGCTTTGGTTGCTGGTGGGGCTGCTGCGATGGCACCCCATAGGTCGTCGTCGTTTGTTGCTGCCGGCTTCAAAGGCTTCCCAGATGATTTTGGCGGAGGCGCAGCTATTGAACCCCAGATGTCATCCTCATCAATGTGCGATGTTGAGGGTTTGATGTCTGCAGACTTTGATGCACTTTTGGGTGCCGGAGCCGCTACAGGACCCCATAGAGCATCATCTTCTGATTTTGGTACTTTCGGTGGGTTTGATCTTGATGAGTTCGAAACTGCAGTTGACAAAATTGAATAGAAAAATAAATAAATAAAATTATTAAGTTCTGTTAGCAAAGCTGTGCATGTGCTTACTTGAGATAAAACAGGTGCAAAAAGACAAAAGAACAAAACTTACCTGGTTGCTTTGGTTGCACCACGGGACGTTTCTGGGCAGCATGTATGTTAGACAAAAGAGATGGTTGCGGCTTCTCCTCAAATGGATCTACATCATCCCATCCTTCTTTTTCACTACCATTCTCTTCATGATGATTATCATTCTCAAGCTCACCCCATCCATCTACCGAGGACCTTGCTGATGCTGGTGCAGTTTGATCAAGAGAACTGGATGTGGATGATGCGTATGCTACTGTGGTATCTGTGACAATAGAATTGACACAAGATGAGGATTCACATGCAATGTAACACACCTATTACTTTGTTAATCATCTTGCCAAACATTTACATCTTGTCACCTTCATAGCCCCTCAATTTTATGCAAGTGGTGAAGAACCGAGCTTAACACTCATGAGGATCAAAGCAGTTTAACAAATGACTAATACCTGATGTGGCACAGGAGGGTGCTGACGTTTGAGAGTTACTGGCATTTGCAGTAGGTACTGGACCATGGTCAGAGGCTTTTCCCTTCTGAGTAAGAGAACTCATGGCCCACCTGTATATGAATGTGTTTCTAGTAAATAATTCAATTGTATACAAAACCAGAAAATTTAAAGATAAGCTGCACAACCATAAAGATAGCTTCCATTATAAGTACATGGCATTAAGGCGTACTTTGGCAGAGTGGTGGCTAACTAAAAAATAAATCACTTACATTTTTCTATTTTGTATACGCCAAATAATCAACCTCTATTTTAGAGCCAAAAAAGAAATATTTTACTAAAATTAGTAAATATTCATGTACTTAATTAGATCCGGCAGCACAGTGAGGCAAAATATTGACAAAGTGGCCCTAAAAACTAGGTGTTCCGTAGAGCCAGTGAGTGAACAACCATGCAAACTGGCATAAAACATTCAATGGCATCTGCCATATCAGTTGGTATGCAGTCAACAAATACATAATGGTTTGTAACTTTGTATTCACCTGCCACTTAAGAATAAGCACAAGTAGGACAAAAAAATGCAGATGGTAGAAAAATCCCCTAAAGAACTTTAAAATAATAATGTATTGTAACGTAAACACATAAACCTATGATGCAGGGGAAGGCTTATGCATAAGTTACGAGCTTGCTAATTTCTCCATATTATTATTTATTACACAAAAAAAAGGGAACAAAGGATGTCCCGCATCATTTATGAAAGGCAAACCACATATATACACTTGTGATACGAGGTAACTAAATTTACTAGTGATAGCAATAGTGTGAGACACTTCAGTATGTGTTGTCCCAGCTTTCAGAAAAATAACATAATTGATTTGATTAACAATCAAGACAACCCAAATTTTAAAGCAATATTTTCTTTTGGCAGCAGGGATAGAGAATAGCTTAACAGTACCTATAGGATTCCAATTTCAAGACATAATGAAACAATCGTGCATATGATGACTACATATGACAACTTACCCGAGTAAACCAGCATTTCCAGGCTTTAACTGAATACCAGTACCTTCAGCTGTCCTGTTGTCTCCCATATTAAGCTAAAATCCACAACCAAGTAGAAGTTTTCACAACATAAGATCAGCAACATCAACAGAAGGGTAAAGATGAATTTCTATTAGCAATGATGCACCAGAGAAGATAGAGCCTTATCTCAGCAATAATGTAGAGATCAATGAAGCTATTTTTAAAACATTTTAGCCTAGGATGCAATAAGTGTACAGTATCAAAGCCATCAAAACTGAATGAACACAGATAGGGGTGATTAGCCTAGTGTTGCAAATAAGGTATGGGTTTGTGAATGCCTGGCACTTCCATTCTCTTAGGATCAGGAACAAAATGAGGCTACGATTTCAGAGTATTATTTCTCATTTTTTGTCTGGAGATTTCTGTTTTGCACTCTTTGCCTTAGCACATGCTTTAGAGAGATGATCATTTGGGACAAAGCAAACAAAAGGAATATTTATAGTGACACAAAGGTCCTGCCAACATATTGCGCCACAACCCACAAATAGGTGTTGTTGTAGTATTTAGAGCAAACTAGTCATGGAGTAAAATGGTTCATCATAGTGGATATATATATAGTAAGCAGGTAAACTAGATATGCAAACCTTTTCATGGTGTTGTTTTGCTATTTGCAAGAATTGATCGGTAGCCTGGAAAGCCTTGGTCCTCACGTCACTATAAAACCGTTGAATGACTTAGTTGAAAGACCAAGATAAGATGTGGACAAGTACAGTTAGAACTGAAAAAAAAATGAAGGGCTGTAAATGTGATGCTCATTTTGCCATCTTGGCCTTGACCACATAGATTGTTAAACTTCATATTTCGCTCTAAATCAAATTTTGTCCAAAGTGGAATATACCGTGCATCTAACGCTCAAATGATGTCTCCAAATCATGGAGACCACATGCTATTGAATCGTGCAACAACAGTTTGGACAGATTTAATAAGCAAGGCTTGCTTTTAAGAAGATATATCAAGTCAGATTGACTGATGAATACTACCATATAAGGATGAAAACGGATCGGATACGGACAGATAATGGCTCTACCATATTTGTTTTTATATTTTTTTCTCGGACTTGGATACGAATACGGATAACCCGGATACAGATACGAATACAGATAATGTCGAATACGGATACAGAACGAATACGAATCGAAACGAATACGGTCACAGATATTTATCGGAACATGAAAACCCTTTAAATTATACACACAAAATGAAAAAAAAGTAACTAGTTTATTTGCTCCAAACATTCATGAAGAACATGTAATGACCCAAGATTTGTATTCTTTGTTGAATTATGTTTAAAATAATAAATTATGTATTTATGAGTTTTTATGCATTTTTAGCTACTTATAAAAAATATTTTCCTATTAAATATATTAGTGTTTGAATTTTCACAAAAATTTAAAAACAGATAAAATCTTCAAAATAATTTTTTTAAATGTTAGATTGTGTCAGGAACTTCCCTAAAAAATTTCGTAAATTTTGGAATTGGTTTGCCAATTTTAATAATTGAAATTTGATTTGTGGATTAATTAAATTAGAAAACGATTTTGAAATTCAAAAACCTTTTTGCGCCAAAAGCGTAGCCTTGGCCCAGCCCATGTGCAGATTCGGATAGGGCTAGAAAAAAAGCTCGTTGGTGAAGCTTGTTAGATCGGTTCAAAATTGTTCCAATTACACTTGTTCATTGGTTAAACATTGAAATGAGTCAATCTTGAATGAAATTGGATTTTGCTCTAGCTCGGTTTGGCTCGTTAACTCGATTCTAAAAATACTTCCAAACTATAAATAAAATAATATTAAATCAAATTGTGCCAATTTTGGAAAAAGTTCGAAAAAAATGAGGACTTGGCTCGATTTCCACCCCTATATCCGGATATCTAGCCCACAAATATCCAGATTACCCGGATCCGTATCCGACGGATAGTGAGCTACCGAATCGTATCCATATCCGACAAAAAAAATCCGTATCCGTATCCGATCCAACAAATATCCGATATGTTTTCATCCCTACTACCATATTCAAACATGGAGCGATGGTAATATGAATTCATGTTGGAGAGATGCCAACAGTCTGAAACTCTGAATTCCACTTGATATAGTGATTAGTGATTAGGACCACACAATCATCAATTGCAGCAAATTTACAAGGAATTAAGCCTGTAATTGCACATTACATGCGGTAACAATGAGAAACTAGAAACAGATAGAGATAAAGGTTGTATATTACCTATCTGGATCAAATGTGAGGACAACAATGTTAGGCAGGATACGAGTTGCAATCTCTGTCATTTCGTAGTATGGACTAGTGACACTCAGCGCCATGATTCCTGCCATGATGAAATGATGGATTCACAATCTTGCTCGCTAATAATCAATGGAATATAGCTCTATGAGTAGTACAACAGCACAACTGCACAGGCTAATGTACCAGCTGCTCGAGCGGGAGCGAAGGTATCACGTAATGCACGGACTGTGAATGCATTGATCAATACTCGCTTCCTAGTCTGTCAAAATAACAAGGCCTTGTTAGCACAGACTATAAGGTAGAACTAGCAAATGAACCCCGTATCCAGGCTACGCAAGGAAATGCAAAACTAAGTTGCAGCATGAATCAAGAAAAGATTGTGACTTGCTCCTGGAAACATTTCTGTTTCCTATTTTGGGGGCAAATCCTGGACCCAGCTAGTTTTGTGGTAGGTTCCGGGCCTTCCAGCTAATTACTACTTTCTTCTGATATTTCTTTTTCTTATCATGTTTTTGCATTTCCTCGGTCTTATACTTATAATGGTCTGGAATACTATGGCCAGCAGCCTCCAGTAACCAGCCAGTTTTGAACATAAATTTGAACCCTGATCATGGAGACAAAAGCCTACAACAGAACATCTGGATTTCAAGACATGACAAAATTGCTGGAAAAAATTTCCCTAGATATGCCAACTGCTACATGTTGAAGATAGCTGTTTCAGTGAATTTTCACAACATCACAGGTGCAGCATGTCTAACACTTCAAAGGAAAATTAGTTAGAAAAACAAACGAGTAAGGTAGGAAGTCCTTTTACGAACCCCATCATTCATGAAGTTTGCAATATTTCCAAGAAGAATTGTAGTGTTTGTCCGGATTGCAGGTTCTTCATCGACCTGAAGACAGACAACAATGCTTTTACTATAACTGCAGTATAAACCTTCTCATATCCAAGTTCATATAACAGAGTTAAAACCAATTTCAAAAAGAATGGAACATCACCTGGAGCTTAGAGAGATACTTCAAGAGAGATCCTGAAATTGTACGCTGAGATAACTACAGTAACATATAAGCCAATTAGTCATAACTCATAAAGAAGTAATAATGTTCATGAAAAGAAAAGGACCATGAGGTATACAAAAGTCAAAATATCAAGACAAGAAATGGGTAAGCATAAATTCCAAACTCTTCAACTCTTATTTTGCTTAATAGAAACAAAGCTTGAAAGAGTTGGAACTTTTTTTTCTTGCATTTCTTGAAAGCTTATTTGTGATTGAGTAGCTTAAAACATGACTTAATACTGACTTGCAGTTAATTAATGTAAACAAACATGGTCCCCAAACCATCTGGATTCTGCTGCTCCGCAATCAAACAATGCCAGAATAGAATTATGTAGACTAAGTGTGGAGTGCACCATTTGGGTCAATCTAGTGTTACTAAACCTTGCAGTGTCTTCAGGATTGACCAGAAACATGCCATGTTTGATGAATTACTTCAAAAATAAAAGGCAGAACCATAGGGAGCAAAAGCCAGTCGAAAACCAGCACAGGCCCTCCAAGGGAGAAAATATTTACCAAGTTTGACCACAATTTTAAGCAGCATCCACCTAAGAGACAACATGCAACTGGATCGGTAATGAGAGTGAACCTTGGGTGTCAAATTAAATTTAGAAGAACAATTTTAAAAATAACTGTTCACATACAATGTCGGTAAACAATGCAATGCAGGCACAAAGATTTTCTTTGGGATGTGAATGTTGATAATGCAACTAGCAAATTCAGTATTTTTGGCAGAAAAGCAAACTTCTTCGCTGTAATTTATGTTTAATGGAACTGCTTAGTTTACCAAGTACATCTAAGATGATAGACCTAGTCACCTAGACATGATCAAACCAAACTTAAGCCCAACGTAAAGGTTCATGCAACTCACTTTTGGTGCCAATACAAGCATTGACTTCAATGTCAGTTCACGAAGAAAAGCAGAAGTATCAGAGAACCCAGTCGCAACATGAGGGAAAACCTGCAAATACATTAGAGATATTAATTCTGTCAAGTGTCAACATTCCAAAAACATATCTGCAGATGTCCATACAGAAACAGATCACATACTTGCTCATCAACAGTTTGAGCTACCAATGACTCCCCAAACTGATCTATGTGCTGCAAAAGACTAACTCGGATAGCTCGGTCGTTAGAGGCAAAAAGCTTCACAATAGTCGGCAATACCTGAGAAAGGCCAGCATTACCAACTTGCATGACAATGCCTGAAACAGTGTTTACTGGGCTGACCAAAACCAACATATATTGAGTGAAAACAAAAGAAATGAAGACAAACCTTGGTACTAAATTGGTCAGCGGGAAGCCAGGAGCCCATCTTTAACAACACAGTCAAGGCTGGGGCAGCAGCTGAACCAAATTCAAGAGCAGAAGCCAATACAGGGAGCAGCTATTGACAAAGTAGCCAAGATAAAAGCATATAAACAAGGCACTCAGTTGGTTACACAAAAAATCAACCAAAGCCCAAAGCAAAATCGTATATGGGGAATCATGAGTACTACTGGAGACCTTTTCACAGTACCTTTTTCAGAACTATCTCACGAGGAAGCTGTTCGGCTATATTTGGGAGTTTTCGGAAAAAGCTATCTTTCTCTACACTGTCCTTTAAATTAAGAACTTCCATAAACCGGATGGTCTCTACCAACTTATTCTGGAAAAACTCTGAAAAAGAATTATCCAAAATCGTCATTGAAGCGTCTCGAAAGCAGTGCAATAATTTGGCATGGGACTCAGAATTATGGCGTTAAGAGCAAACAATGAAGAAGATGGGCATTAATACAATAAAATGGCATATAATATAAAACAGTAGTGCCTAAAATGACAAGGAAAAATATTGAACTTACCACTGTTGTCAATAAGTTTTGAAGGATTCAGTCTACGAGAAGGTGTAGAACTCAAGAGCCTCTGGTAATCTGGAAGCAGAGACTGCAACACAAGAGAAGGAAATCAATAACTTTAAAAGGCACATAAACAATGTAGAAATTTTGTTGGAATATGTTCTACAGTCCAGTAAATGGAGAATACAGTTGGAAAACTCAAACCAACAGCAAAAAAATATCAATAGCGCAATACATGCAAGCTAACCTTTGGGATTGAAGCAGTGTTGCGAAGGTCCTCTGCCCTGGTCAGCTTTGCACCAGAAAAGAGTTCGTAAATTAAACACCCTGCAATGAGTGCCATATGGTCTCATTGTTTCATCATTCAGGAAATAAAGATCAATGTTGAAGAAAAAGAGGCATTGTGCACCAAACCAAAATATCACCAGGGGCAAACAACAGAAGAGTTAAGATCATCTCAGTTTACTGATTTACATTTGACAAGTTTTTTCTTTGATCGCTCTCACTGTTCGCTTGGTCTAGAATGCAAAATCTCAGCAGTATTTACCATAAAAGAATTCAAAGTATGGGTATAGACAGAAAGAGAGATACCCATCAGGAATAATTTAACAACTTTCACAGTTTAAGTCATGAATATCAGGTGCACATCTGGTGAGGAACTGTTCAAACACAGTTTTTCCCATTTCTCAAGAAAAAAGAAACAGAATAACCAGACGAGCATGCAATGAAGAAAAAGGAACCATAATATTTAACATAGAATGCAGTGAGCTAGCTCTGCTCACCCAATCCCCAGGAATCAATTGCCCATGGAGGTGATTTTCTAATTGAAGCCCAATCTGACTTTGTCAGCTCCATTGGCTTGTATTGCGTTCCAATTAACCATTCAAATTGCTGCAAAGGAACATAGATATGAGACGATTTTCCACACAAATTCAAACATGTACATTGTAATCAAGGAATATAGTATATATCTCCCTGCATTTCTTTACATTTCCATTATATTAAAGAGCATCAAATCCTGCTTTCTAGAAACAACGTTAACACAATATGTGTGAAAAAAGAAACAACAGAACTTCCAAGCTTGACATAAAATAATTGTTTGAACTTTCACCAAAACATATCAGAGAGAAAATTGTACATAATTCTACATCTCACTAATATAAATAAGGGTGTCGATTAAGAATCCTTACCAACATGGGGTTACCAGAGGCTTCGTTGTTAGCATCAAATTCTGACAGTACATCAAAAGCATGAAGCTTCCAATCCAGAGTTTGAGTAACAACTATACTGGCCAAGCATACATTCCCGTGAACCTGGAATTGATGAGGTGATGGCAATCAGCTCATTGGTGACCAAAGTACTTTCAGTATTTGTTATTTTCAATAACGCAGTGATGCATTATCACAATATCACCAAATATGACTAAAGCACCTCCAACATGCTTTTATAGAACAATATATAAAACCTAAATGCTTCATTGCAGTAAAGCAAAAACATGTATTGATCTTTAAGTATCTCTCAACAAGTAATGTCAACCAAGAGTAAAACACCAAATAAACAAAGTAACACAATATAAGATAACTGATTGTGTCACAACAACGAATTTCACCTCCAACGTGATTTTCTTGACAACAGTTCATCGACTATAAATGTATCATTGCAGTAAAGCAAAACACATGCAATTTGTATTGGTACCTAAGAACCTCCCAAAAAAGTAATGTCAACTAGAGAGTAAGGTAAAGCAGAAATCAAATGACCAATGAAGTAACACAGTCTAAGCTGGATGACAGTAGACTAATAATTGGGCTCATTTGTATCAATAATGATTTGGTATGCAAGCCTCACAAAAGATCATGGTGACTGCATCGTCTAACACCAATGGTAACTTGTTAGTCCCGTATTAAACTTTTAAAAAGAAAAATAAACTAGGGATGCACGGAAATCATTTTGTTGTGATGAAAAAGTTTGTATAATAAAGTGCCGGCCACATCAAAAACAGAAAACATTCTACTAGAACTTTTGACATTACATCATGGTGCAACAAATCCATTGGCACATGATACAGAAGAAATTTGCTTCATCCTCTGGAGCTAAATAGAACAATACAAGAAGCAAGAAGCAAGCCAGCAACCATTAGAAGTAATCAAATTTACAAGTAAATATCACATAGCAACAAACAATACAATAGGAAGTTCAGATAAACAGCTTGCGTGAAACAAGTAGCATATAGTAGCATCCCATTCTTTGACTCTTAAGGCAGGAACTTACGAACTTGCAGTCATTGTTGAGAAAGCTCACAGCCTTTGATATCTGATGAAGACCCCAAGCAAAATACTCATCTCTGGAACACAATTTACTAGCCACAATAAGAATAAAGTTCACTGATAAAAAAAATACAGTACTGAGCGAAAATTTTGATAAGAAAAAAAATGCTAGCCCACTCTGCAAATTTTGCTCTCAAGAAATGGCTAGCAAAATGGCATGGTAAACCAACATTGTGCCAACACTGACCAGAATTTGTGTAGTAGCATGGGCTCTAGGTAGCAATTACCAGCGCCAGTTCCTCCAGTTGTGGAAATTATATTTGTTGATAAGGGCAACATTATGGCGAACACAAATAAGACAGTAAGAACTCATTAATCCAAACTTTTCAGGCATAATGCAGCTGGTTTGTCTACCACCAGATCACAAAATTGATAATTTGATATTTTTGAACAGGAAATAAAAGATCCTCAGTGCCATGGAATCACGGTAAAGCTTGCTATGCAAATAGATTCTCTTAAGGGTTAATATGAATTAAAAAAGTTATAATCTATTTAGCACAAATCATATCACTCAGCTTTAATTAGCAGTAGGTACTACATCTCAGCATATACATGTCATTTGTTAAACACAAGAAGACAAGAGAAGCTCATGGTATGATGCCATGATGGTACCTCTGTGTACCTCCCAGGTTAAGTTCCTTGAGCTTTTCAGAAAGTGGTGTAACAGGCTCCGTCACTATATAAATTGTGTGCTTCACAGCAGGTCCATCAGGAACCTCTGCTTCGGTACTGTGAAGAAAGGATAAGATATTTGGATGGCGTACCTGCAATAAGCACAACAACATTGAACTGACATGGTAGATGTCTAAAAGAGCAGAAAAAAAAGTCCAATCCAACCCACAACATATCCTCCAATACAATACAAGTTGCTACTTCTGTAAAAACTCCATGGAAAGCAAGTCGTAAAAAATAATAAAAAATGGTGAAAATTGAACAGAGTATAGAAAGTACATCATTTCTAATGCTGAGATATAATACCATTATTATTAAATCTGCTTTATGCAGAGTTTTTTTCCTGTTTTTATTTTGTCTAGACTTTTTTTAAGACTTGATTGTTTACCACAAAGTCTTTACTTTAATCTGTTGGAAGTTAAGGGTACTACTGGTCATAAAAAATCTTAAAGATCAAAGTTAGTAAACTACCGTCCGTAATCTCTTAGCACCATTCTGGCCAGCAACCAAGTGCCTGTCCTGAGGATTGCTCCCTGACAGAGAAAAAATTGACACGAGTGATCCATCATCCTGGAGAAGACAATGCATACATATGTTACAAAATTAAGGCAATCAGTAATCCTTTGGGACAAAAGAACATGCTTCTCAAACAATCAAAACTGCGCAAGATAAAATTCAACGCTGATGGTAAAACCAGACTAACAAACCTCCTAGAATTGTGATCAACATCATGGTGACAATCAACTGGGTGATAACACGATGCACAAACGTTCTACACTTCTACATGTTAAATGATAAATGAAGGACCACTGAAAGTTATGCAATCCGCCTCAAGTTCAAACATAACATCCTAAAAGGTCCCTAGTTGAGTGAAGTGCCAGGATCTACATTAGCATCAGCATGAGACCTTTAATGCCGCATCTATCATCAGTAATGTGAAAGCCAACTGCACAAAATCACCAAGCAGAACGAACGAGCTCACATCGAAATGACGTGATCCAAACCAAATGCAACCGCAAAACTTCCCATTCGCTTAACCAGATTAGCCGCGAATGAACTCAGCACTGAATCCACCAATTCTACTTCCTGAGGCGTTACTTAGCTAGTAACAGCCTAACACAAACTCCAAAACTGTACCACGAGACTGCTACGGAGCACAGGCTCACACGATCCAACGCGCACGCGGTCACAAAGCACCGGAAGCGCGGGCTAAAATCCTCATCAGAAAAGCGCGTACGATTAGTTCCAGCTCAAAATTGCTCCCCCGAATCGCTGGTTCAGCTCCTAAACCGAACCAGAGACACATCGAGCACCTCGCGTACCCTACGGGGATCTAATCGATCCGCCTCCGATCGGGAGTTGAGACGGGGGAGGGTGCGGGCGCGTACCTTGGAGACGCCGCGGTGGTGCGTCCAGGAGCCCCAGGAGGAGGCGTAGGGCTCGCCGACGGTGTAGGGGAAGTCCTTGAGCCCCGACCCGGATCCCGCGACCACCTCCTTTAGGAACTTGAACATTTTGCTCTACGCTCTCGGTGTGTTTTCCCTCGATTTTTGGCGCGCCGTTTGATCGGCCTCGATCGCCGCCTCGCGGCGGCGGGTGGGGAGGAGGCGTCGAGGTAGATCCGGGGAGGAGGAGGCGTCGTCGAGAGAGGCAAAGGGTAAGGGACAATCGGCACGGGGGGACCACCTGCAAGAGGAGGGAGATAGGAGAAAAATATTTCCGTTTCCCCCTTGCCTCTGACAGCTCATGCTTACAAGAAGTGATTAGTGTTTTGACAGGTCGTCAGATCGCATAATTTGCACTTACCATGCACATGTGAGCTGTATGCAGAAACTAGAGATGGTTCTTTTTTTTTGGTTAAAGCCCAGCAGTAAATCTGGGTTGGAAAGCGATAGTTCATCTTTGAGTGGAGCTTTTTTATATATAAACTACCGAGAGAATTTTGTGAACGAAGCCCAATTCCTGGTAATACCTTGTCTACTAGTTAGAATCCTTACTCCGGATGGCCCCTCAATTTTAATAAAAAGAAAGAATTTTTTTTTCAAAAAAGACAAAAAAATGAAGAAAAATATACTGTAGTTCAATATTAACATAGAAGAAAAAAATTTCAAAGAAAAACAAAAAAAATAGGAAAAATAAAAAAGAGGGGAAATTTTTTAAAAATAAAAAGCACCGTAGCTGTAGCATTGTGGCCAGACTCTTCGAGATTAGTAGTATAGAAACCCACGTGTTGTCGCGTGCAACCCTTCAATTTTAATAGAGAGGAAAATTAAAAATATTGTAGATCAATGTTAACAGAGAGGGGAACTTTTTAAAAAAGGAAAAAAAATTAAAATAAAATTATTGTACCTTTGACAGTGTGGAAACTTAAAAAATTAAAAATTAAACTAGTATCGCTTTAACACCGTAGAAACTATAGTGTTCAGGGCGCGCGTGACGGCAGACGACCAGCCCGTTTGTACATCTCCAACATTAGTAGTATATATATAGATATAGATTCCGAGGTGCATGGATTTAAAAATCAACAAAGAAGCTTCCTCTGTAGATAATGGAAGGTTTCGAGAGCCATTGGATCATGACTGAGGATAGATGACTTGGATACTCCTATATCTTGTCAAATTGGTTGAAATTACATAATTAATTGTTAAAATATTTAAAAAAACTTAAAAAGAAAAATGAAATCTTTCTACCCACATTATGTACGTAAGTGGACATAGGCTAGTAAAAACTTTGTTTATGGTTCCTTGTAGCGTAATGTTTTTTTTTGCAAGTGCTAGCAATTGGACGTCTGATCACTGTTTATTTTTTGGACGTGTTGGTGCAACATTTTTTCCAACATCTGCAAAAAAAATTTGCACGTACATTTCTACTGTTATTGAAGGAAAATATTGCGCACGTAGTAAGAAAATATTGCACGCATGAGAAGAAAATGTTGCAGCGATCAGATCGATATTTCTATTGTTATTGAAGGAAAATATTACACGTGTAGAAAAAAAATATTGCAAGCGTCTAAAAAAATCGAACGTCCGAACACAAGTCATTCCTTTTTTTTTCTATCTGTTGAGCATCATATACGAGAATGGTAGGATGGTGAGACAAATTTGTGAGTGTGTGTATCTACATCCCTTTATAGAAGAAGCTCTAATTTTTTGTTAAGAAAAAATTGTGAAATATCACTGCAAAAATTGGCGGCTCTGAGAACACCACACCAAATATTGATTTTCATACTCTTTCAAAAAAAGTTGATTTTCATATTAAGATATGTTGAAGCACCAAATACCATTTCAGCCCCTTCATTGCATTTTCATACTTTTCATTTTTCTTGGCAACGCGAAATAATATAAACCCTAGGTCATTTCACCTTGCTAAAAAAAATGGAAAAAAAAAGGATAATGCGATAAAGAGCCCGAAATGGTATTTGGTGTATCAACATGTCTTGTGAGTGTTACAGTACGATCTTCACTCTTTAGAATGGTGTTTCGAGAATCACCATTCTTTGGAGTGGTATTTTGACGATTTTCCATTTTTTATGTATACAACAGAGCCATAGATTGCCACATGTAAATACATACCCGCAATTCAGAAATTTAGCATATGTACATAGCAACATGCATAGCTAAATTCTTGTTATGTAGTCCTTACATAAATATCGTGAAAAAAAATAAATTTATTAATCTATGAGAGGTTCAATACATATGTTCCCTATCCTTATCTAAAGTCAAAATACATCCTAAATTTCTCAACAAAGAGAGTATTTTGACATGCCCTGTATTTCTCAACAGGGGAGTATTTTGCTGGATGTACAGAACTAAACTTAGCATTTTTATCTTTATCAAATATAACTCTCAGATATACTTGCGGTTAACAAATACTGCAGAACATCCTAAACAAAGAATCTTATATCAAGTACCAAGATAAAAATTGCCTTCTTTTTTTTAAAAAAAAATGAAAGTTGTCTTCAAAGTTGAGGTATTTATTCAGAGACACAGCTCAGACCGACTTTATGTCCTATCCATCTTTTAGCCAAAATTGGCCAACAAAATAGGTAAATCACCAAACAGCAAACTTTGAGTTGCATAAGAAGAAACTTTGTGATTATTCTTTATGAAACGATTCATGAGTTGCATAAGAAGAAATTAGATGGGGTGATTTTCAAGGTGGATTTTGAAAAGACCTATGATAAGGTCAAATGGCCCTTTCTTCAATAAACTTTGAGGATGAAAGGTTTCTCTTTACAGTGGTGTTTGTGGATTGAGAAATTTGTAAGTGGGGAAGTGTTGGTATCAAGGTCAATGATGACATCGGCCTGTACTTTCAAACCAGAAAAGGACTCCGTCAGGGAGATCCACTATCCCCTATTTTATTTAACATTGTTGTGAATATGTTGGCTATTATCTTAGAACGTGCCAAGAAGGATGGAATGATAAGTGGAGTTGTACCTCATCTGGTGGATGATGGGTTATCCATTTTACAATATGCAGATGACACCATTTTATTTATGGAGCATGACTTCGAACAAGCCAAAAATATGAAGCTATTGCTTTGTGCATTTGAACAACTTTATGGTCTTAAAATCGATTTCCAAAAAAGTGAATTATTTTGTTTTGGAGCTACTAAGGATTTCGAGACTCAATACACACAACTATTTGGTTGCGGATTGGGATTTTTTTCCATTTCGATATCTTGGTATACCAATTCATTATAGAAAATTGAATATCAGTAGGTGGAAGGGGGTAGAAGGAAGATTTGAAAAGCGATTAAGTAGTTGGAAGGGCAAGCATTTATCCGTTGGAGGTCGTTTAGTCCTTCTCAATTCTGTGCTAACCAACTTACCCATGTTTATGTTATCCTTTTTTGAGATACTACGTGGGGTACTTAAATGGTTGGACTATTATAGATCCAGATTTTTCTAGCAAAGTGACAACCATAAAAAAAATATAGACTGGCTAAGTGGGATATTCTATGCCAACCCAAGGACCAAAGGGGTATGGGCATTCAAGATCTTAGTATAAAAAATATCTGCTTACTTAGCAAATGGCTTTTCAAATTGCTAAATGAGGATGGTGTCTGACACACTCTCCTTAGGAGAAAGTATCTAGGGAATAAGATTTTTTCTCATGTAGAAAGAAAGCCAAGGGACTCTCATTTTTGGGCTGGCATAATGAAAGTCAAACATCACTTTTTTAGATTTGGGTCTTTTCAAATTCGTGATAGAACCCAAATACGATTTTGGTAATATGTATGGATTGGGAACAACCCCCTCAGTGTACAATATCCTCGACTTTATAACATTGTTCGAAAAAATATGCCACGTAGCTGAAGTAATGTCCATTGTTCCACTCAATGTGTCTTTTTGTAGAGCAATTACGGGTCATAATTTATTGGCTTGGCAAGAGTTTGTTGTAAAGGTTGTTGCTTTACAATTATCACCAGAAAGGGATGTTTTTCGCTGGCATCTTCATCAGAATGGATGGTTTTCTGTTCAGTCAATGTATACACTCTTAATTAATCAAAATATCCCAATTACAAACAGGCAATTATGGAAGCTTAAAGTGTCATTAAAAATAAAAAAAATTCTATGGTACTTACGGCGTGGTGTGATTTTGACAAAAGATAACCTATCTAAAATAAATTAGAATGGTAGCAAACAATGTTGTTTTTGTAACAATAAGAAAACTATACAACATCTCTTTTTTACTACCATTTCGCATGTTTGGTTTGGCGCGTTATACAAGGGCTTTTAATATATCACCTCCTAGTAGCATAACCAATATGTTTGAGAATTGGCTATTTGGATTGGGAAAAGATTTGAGGGCTCACATTTTGGTTGGGGCTGCTACTTTGTATTGGTCGATTTGGCTATATCGCAATGATGTGATTTTTAAGAACACAAAAAATTCTCTTCCATTGCAAGTTATCTACATTTGCACCAAATGGTTGCGATCATGGTCTGTGTTGCAGCCTCAGGAAGCAAGAGAAGTGGTGTTATCGGCATGCAAATCACTGAAGATTGTGCTTCGGGAACTATTCATCGGTCATGGATGGCGAGTCAGTCATAGACTATGTATGGATTAAAACTTTATGTTTTTTTCTTTGTCTTGCTTGTTGAAACTCTTTAATGTTTAGCTGTGTGCATCTTACGATGCAGATGCTAGAGATGTAATCTTTCATTGTCTAAAAAACCAAACAGCCACAAGGGACAACCATTTCAGCAACCAGAAGAGAAGGATAGAGCTAGGAGAAACTGAAACATCACAGCCAATGCAACCTGTGCCCACAATAGCTTTGCTTGAATCGGAAGGAATCTGATGTACTGTAGTTAGTACTGTGGTCACCGTGAATTTTCAAGGAAAAAGAAAAACAAAAGAGGCGGTATTACTTCCGCTAGAGCTCTACTGTAGCAGGAAAATTTCTTTGGACGTAATTCTCGTGATTCGTGAAGTGATAGTTGCAAATTTACAACGATCATTTTGATATATTCTTTGGAAAGATCGCCATTTTGAGAATTTAATTTAACCCTGCATTGCATACTTTCAGATTCCAACTACATCTGATAAAAGTTCAATTTTTTATCCGCTCTTTTGAATTTTGATATTAATGAAACATATATGATATATCTACTCCCTAGAGATAGATACCTATAATTAAGTAATCTATTACATATTAAAAACTCGTGACAATTTTTTTAGAGCTGCTAAGAAAAAAGAAGAATAACCTAGAAATTCTCATAAAAAAACAAAACATCATCTCCTTAATCTGGTGAACCATAACTAAGTTTAACTATAACATCCATTGGATGTTATTATTTAAATAAAAACATATAATCATCCATCGATGGGCCAAGTTCTCATGGCTTAGATTAAAAGAAACAGTCCATTCAAGCACAACAAAAAAAGTAAAAAAATAGTTATTTTATTTTCGCACGAACTCCAAATTAAAACATATACCTAGCTGACAATTGGAATAAAAATTAGATGAAACCAGCAATTGGATCTGTATACGAATTCTAACCTAAAATATATATTCAAAACTAAATAAAAATAACAATAAATTAATAGAAAAAACTCATGACATGCCTTTTAGAGTTGCCCAAAAAAGACAAATAGGGTAGAAATTCTCGCAAAAAAACATCTGCCCCTTAATTTAGTGGACTTAGCTAAGTTACACTATAGCAGCTATTAAATGTTATTTTTTAATGAAAAACATCAAACTATCCATCTAGTGGAACCGACTTATAATGACTTAAATTAAAAGAAAGAGGCAATGGAAAGTACAATAAAAAATAACATAAATTCATAATAAAAAAATAAAATTAACCATTTGATTATTCCTACAAACTCAAAATTGAAACCCGTACATAGCAGAAATTTGGAATAAAAATTAGTAGTTGGATCTATATACGAATTCTAACCTAAAATTGAAATTCACAACTAAATAAAAATTAATAGAAATTAATGAATGAAAAACAAAAGGAAATTAGTAATGCGATTTCCATTTAAAATTTGGAATAAAAATTAGATGGAAATTAGCAGTTGGATTTGTATACAAATTTGACGAATACTAATAAAAAGGATACCCCAACAGCCCGAAGCAACGAGCCAGCGGCCTCAAGCATATCTCCAGCCCAACAGGCCGCGCCCGGCCCGCCGCCGACCGAATCGCCTGCGAGACCGCGCAAGGCATCCGCTCCCGACCGGCCAGGGGAAGCGAATCCGACCAGACAGCGCTCCCGACCCCCTCTTGGCGGGGCGGGATCTCCCGACTCCAACCAAACCAAGGTGGCGAACGCCGAGTGCCGCGTGTCAGGTCCTCATCGGCCTACCGCCACGCCCCCCGAATAAGGTCAATCAGAGCGACTATACAAGGGCAAGTGGCTCCTTCCCAAGAAGATCTGGTGACTGCAGAAGACAAAGCTTCCAGCCCCATCAACCAGTCACGTACAGCACGAGCGCACGCTCCCTCCCGAGGCAGCACCAACGTCACGCACCTCGACGTCAGCATTCGCAAGGGTCACAGAGGGCAAGTACGCTATTTCCCGGGGAATACCTAACCTCCCTGACCACCAAGGCTACCAACCCAGCATGGGCAAGACGGGTGGCGACCAGTCCACAGGACGAAGGACCGGAGTTCCTAGCATAGGTCACCTCGCTCTTCCTCCCAACTCTCGATGTAACCTGCCCCTTCCTTCTGTATAAAAGGAGGCAGGGCTAAACGATTCGAAGAGGGCGAGAGGGAGAACGAGAGAGGGAGAGAGCGCTATCAAACCCATCTCGCTAAGCCATTGGCATTCTCGCTTGTAAAACTTTGTGCAGTCATCTATACCAAGAGTAATACAACACCACCACACGAACTGGAGTAGGGACCTTCAGCCCGAACCGGTATACATCTTGGACTCACGAGTCTAACCATTCAGGGAGTGGAACGCGCGACCCCCTAGACTTACAAATTTACTTGCCGGCGCTCTCGAAAACGCCGACAAAATTCTAACCTAAAACTGAAGTTCATACAAACTCCAAATTGAAGCCCTTACATAGCTAATTCGGAATAATAGTTATATGAAAATTACGGGTTTAATCTGTGTATGAATTAAAACATAACACTAAGATTAAATAAAAATAAATTTTATATTAAAATATAGAGTCCACATCAAGTACAATGAAAAAGCATACATTTGAAATAAAAATTAGCAGCTAGATTTATGTACAAACACCAATATAAAACTAAAGAAGAAAGTATATAAGAAGTACAATATAAAAATATTTAAATTCAGAATAAAATGAATGGAAATTAGCATTTTAAAAAAATTGAGACAAAGTGAAAAATAGAAATTTTGGTTTTGTTTAGAAGTAAAATTCTAGAACTATGCTGATCGAGAAGAAAAAAAACTAAGGTAAGGAATTTGGTTAGTGTATATATATATATAGAATCCAAATATAATGTATATTAAAAGTCAATAACAAGGGGTTTACATATGCTTAGAATAAAGATAATATGTTAGAAAGTTATCACAAAAAATAAAATATTTTGACCCTTTATTTGGTGGTCCTCCATAGGATGGGGATTGAAAGGGTGATACATCGATAGGTGTTCACTCAACTATACCGTTATAAAGTATGTAACATAGATTATGAGCATGTAGTATAGAAAAACATTGCAATAATAAAAGAAAGAAATGATGATGAAATAAATGAAGAAGGGATTTACTGGCGCTCGAACGTACTATAGGATACTTCCCATCGTACGCGTCGACGCAACATCGCTAAATAATATGTGCAATAATTGTAATAACATACGCAAACAAAATGTGAAAAAAGAAAAGCAATGTCCTAAAAAAGTCAAGGAAACTAGGTATCCGAATAAAACAAATTCATGATGTTACAATGTTGCAAGATTAGAAAACAAATAATGGCAACATTCAAAGATAATTGTTACAATATTTTGAAACAATTTAGGGGACACCTGTAATAAAAATAAATTAGAGAATACATATTACATCTAACGAAAGTGCAACAAAAACCATTGATTTACAAAAAAATCTCAATGCTGCAACGTTGTTGCTGATTGTGACACAAGAGAAATAAAAATGTTGCAACAAAAAATGCAACAACCAAGAAACAAATCCAAAACAAAAATGGGATGGCCGCGACAAATGGGAATAGGCCTTGCAACAAATGACCAGATCTGACCAGCTTTAGCCGTGGATGAGGCATCCAATGCGTCAGACGTCTACCCCATATCAATTCCTAATGAAAAAAATATTTTATGTTATGTTTACTGTATTGCTATGCAAGTATTCGAAAAAAAATGATGACAACTACTGGAAACGGAGTGGGTATCTTTTCTCTTATAGTATATAATATTAAAAAATATCACAAATGGACTTTTGCAACGATTTATTTTAAAAAATTGCACACACACATATATATATTATCAATCTATTTAAATATGTTTTGAGCACTAGTTCAATGCCCGTGCATTGCTACGAAAAATAAAATTTGTAACGAAATGTAAAAGTCAAGCAAGAAAAGAAAATTTGACTACAAGATCAAACATAAATAACTGCGAATATGAAGCCGAATTAGAGCATCTTAGAATAAATATTTAAGTATACCAAAGGCAGAGGATAAAAACAGAACAAAGTTGTTGCAAAATGACCACTAATTTTTTAAGGTAAGAAGTTCATACAAGACAAGATACCATTGGACTAAAAGCTGAAGGTCACATGAAAAATAGTGCATAAACAACAAAGAGAATGCCGTACCACTTTCACCATCTTCTGGGGTGGCAACACACCACCTGGATGCATCCAACGGTTAAAAGAGCATCTAAACCAAACCTCTGGCTTTCCATTTAACACTGTATTAGAAGGATTGTATAGCACATCCACGGTTGTTCCAGCACGTATTTCAAGCGGTTTAGTATAAAAATGTGTTTCTGGGAAAGTAAAAACATTCTCATAGTTTTTTCCTTCATGGCAGCTTTCATATTTGCACTTCTCTCAGACTGTGCAAGCAAACAAGGACAAAAGTCAACAAAAGAATCCTGATCATATCTGATATTCGAACGTCAGATATATCCACCAAAAAGAACAATTACTTTTGTGTTTGACATTATAAAGTGGTACAACCAAAGTTCTGAATAAATGGTGCTAAGTGTGTGGGTCATCACCAGTTACTGAACAAACCAGCTAGCTCATATTGAAAGAGTAGATTTGTGTTAATTGTTTTGATACTTTTGTCTGGCAGATGGTGACCGTAACAATGAAACATGCTGTGCGGAGGAGCCATTTCGACTGTAAATTATACTAAAAAAATGCAACATACTGCATGCATCTATCGATCGATCGGTGAAAATGACTAGCATTGGAGGTGAAATGATCTCGACGTGGGACTTGTTCATATATGGTTTGGATGACTATGTAAACTTCGCAACCATGTGTGTCGTGGAGGCTTCGGATGGCAGTGGCGTTCATCATCCCAATGGCAGGGATGAAGAACACCTAGAAGGCGTGCCAAGGAGTTTTAGCATAACTAATGCGTAGGTTAGTGCCACGAATATCTAGACGTCCTGGTGGACTCAATCCAATCTAACAACGACATGGATGTTTGCACAGGAGCAACAGAGATGAAGATGCAAATGATAGTGTTCAAGTCGATGGCATCGTATCCATCAACGTGTAGTATGTGTCATCAAGATTGGATGAGTTGTGATGGCTTCCCTTATTTTGGCGCAAGAAGATTATTCTGAATAGGCGTTCAATCAAGATACTCTGTTAATAGAGCAATGCTTCCCTAACAAGAGTGCAACCATAGCAAGATATGCGGTGACCATCAGTTGCACGTATCGGGTTTACAGGTCCAACTAAGAGACATATATAGCAAAGTGTGTTGATCCTGAATGTTTCAGCAAGGTCCATGTGCAGAAATTCAAGGGCACAAATATGGACTTTAGGATAATCGTGGTCAAATACCACACATGTGAGGTTGCTGAGCCGCTACACATGCACATGCTGAACTACCCTAAATCGCCGCAGACCATCACCCACTGGAAACCTAACAACCTGAAGAAGGCAAATGGCAAGAGAAGGGAAAACAAGGGAAAGTCATCGATGGTCCCTGATGCCGCTACTCAAGGTGAGATTATATTCGACCGAGATAAGCCTAAGCTTGACCCAGATGATGAGTTTTGGCAAGATTGGTAAGGGCCTAATTGGAAGAAGGCCAAGGCCTACCACATCAGACTTTCCAAGGGAAAGGCACTGATGAACCCTAACGCAGCGATGTTTCATCTCTCTAGTATTTTCCATTCTAAAAGTGGTACATGTATCTTAGCTATAGTTCGCGTTGATGGTTTGTGAATATTGCCGTTTGTACAAAGGCATTAGTGAGTTGAACATATGCATCTCACCAAATCCTGCGCGCCATGTAATTCACATATCCACTATGAACTACTATGTTGGGCTTCAAATTGTGTGTTCAAACTAAAAACTACACTAAACCTCCCAACTTTTATATAACAAACTTGGATAAATCCATAACTACTAACTCATGGAAATGCCACATGGAAGTCATCTAACATGCTCCTGTATCGATTAAAAAAGGCTTCACTTTTTGCGGTGACTTACTGCACACAACAGCTTATTGTATACTGCCGTAAAAATATTTATTACTCCATTTCAGCACTACGTGCATCCATTCCTTATATTTTGTATGACTTTTTCTCCTATGGCACGTCAAATAAATATTTCAAAAAAAGAAACATTTACAAATTCGGTTCGGGGGGCTGTCGTGCTGACAATCCTCAGCAAGTGCTACTGGTCTGCCTGCCGCAGTAGGCTCTTCTCCTATGGTCTAGCGACTTGCCACTGTGATGAAGACCTACCGAGCTGCCCTAGCGCGATGGGGGACACATGTCACCTGCTACTCCTTTCACGCTCAGTAAATGGGCTATTTTCGCCAATGTGAACGGAGGGAGACTAACTTTGAAAAAAAAGAACTTTAGGGAGCTAGAAAAGCGACAACTTCTGGATTGTTTACATAGGTCTAGGGTTACTATATAGTAGAGAACCATAGACTAACCTCAAGAATTGACAAAAAAGACTGCACCAGGGCTAAAGTGACTTGAACTGGATTCGGTTTTGGTCTAACTCGGTCTGACCTAGTGTGGTTCGGTTTGGGCGCGGTCCGACTCAATGGAGTGGGCTTGACTCAACCAGCTAGCTTCGGACTCGGTCAGACCTGGTTGGGACGGTTGGACTCAACCAACTTGCTACAGAGCGAGACCAATGAATCACAGTGCTTATCTCCTCGGCTCCTGGCAAGGCGGAACAGGGGAGGGAGAGGAACAGGGTGGTGATGGGATATAGCGGTGGAACGGCAGTGAAAGAAAGGAAAACACGTGTTACCGGGGATAGTGGATTTATTTTTAGTGGCACGGGATGACGGGGAGGACAACGGTGGCCAAAACAGCATGGGTGAGGATGGCGGCCGTGGAGAAGAAAAGCTTACTGGAGGAGAAGTCGGACTTCGACACGGATAGTGAGTTTATGAGCATGTATAAGTCGTATAAATCTGTCTTGAGGTAGCGGTTTGGCCTCGTGTGGCTCTAGAGGGCTATTGGCAACGACGACCCAAATGCGCTGGTGGAGCTTGTCCAGGACAGCCCACGGCAGTGGAGTGATTCAAAGGACGGTGTGGAGAGGATCAAGGAGGTAGGAGAGTTAGTGATGTAG
Organism: Otatea glauca; assembly: GCA_036346275.1. Classification (NCBI taxonomy): domain Eukaryota; kingdom Viridiplantae; phylum Streptophyta; class Magnoliopsida; order Poales; family Poaceae; genus Otatea; species Otatea glauca. The sequence goes on from CM070711.1 coordinate 75,964,229, forward strand.
GTTGTGAGGCCCGGGGAGACATGAGTGGCGGATCTGCTAGTGAGGCGATGAGGCGAGCGGTGGGACGAGCCTTTGGTGGTATTCTGGCGACAGGAACGAAGGCGAATTGACCACTGAGTCTCACGGGAAAGAAGACAATGGTAGCGTCGTTTTTAAGTATGGGATGGCCTACTGAGAGAGTTTGTGTGGTTTTTGGTTAGGATTTGGAAAAGGGATGGTGGTTCACTAGCTTGGGAAAGACGATGGGAAATGACGACGATGCGGACAGTCCTGGGGCACACGAGAAGAAGATATAAGGGAAAAGCCGTCGTTGCTGCCGATTTGTTGCGAGGAGGGGAAGCGATGAGGAGAGGTACGTGATGGCACGGTCTTGGCTTGGGTTATATCCTCGGTCAATATGCACGATTTGAGGTGGCACTCCAATTTGGTCGCAACGAGGTCTAGGGCGACGTGGTGTGCATTCGAGATAACAACCATCAATGGAGATGAGTGGGGGTAAGGCAAGGGCGTGTGTCCGGTGAGGTGGCTAAGGGGAAGAAGGCTGGGCGATGGCGTCCATGGGTGTGGGCGCAGATGTAAAATCAAGGATGCCGACTAGAGGGGGGGTGAATAGGTGGTTTTAAAAATTATCTCTTAAAAACACTTTGACCAAAACCTAGTTTATATGCGGAAGTGTAAATCAAAATGGTTCTGTCCAATTAAGGCCTAAATCGTCTAGTCTCAACTAAGTGCACCATCAACCTAAGTCTATAAACAAGGTTTGCAATCCAAGATTGACAAGCAATCAATTTAATTCTAGGAATGTATATTGCAAGAATGTAAATGAGCAATAGAAAGCAAATCACAATTAACACATAATCTTTTTACCGTAGTGTTCAGAGACTTATCGGTCTCCCCTAATCCACATTGAGGTAGTTCAAATGAATTGGACCGGCTCCACGAATTAAGACAGGCACCTCAATTCCACTAGTGTTAGATCTTTACCCCTCCAGGTAGGTGAGCTCCAACCTTCAAAACTCGTCTGACCTTCTCACAACCTTCTTGAGAAGATCACCGGACCACGACGTCTCCATACCATCTAGGTGTCGGCAAACACCAAGAGTAATTGGTCAAGCCTCTAGCTTGATCCTCATCAAGTGCAACACGTGCACAAGGATACTCAATCCTTATCTAGATGTAACACATGCACTTAGAGCTCTTTTCTCCTTACTCACAAGGTGCAACACATGCACAATTTAGAGGAGAGGCTTGCACTAGCTCAAGAGAAAACAAATAGAATGCCAAAGAATCAACACATGAAAACTTTAGCTCAAATACCACTCAAATAACTCAAACATGGCTCTATGAGCTCTAGAGGTTTTGCTCTCAAGTGTATGCCTCAAATGGGTGCAAGTGTAGTAGAAAAATCCTCCTAGGTCGAGCTCTTTTATAGATTCACAAAAAACTAGCAATTTGGGGCAAATCCATAAAAACTCAGCAAAATTGGTACTACCACCCGTGTAGGACCGGTAGTACCGATCTCAAAGGTAACAGATAGTTTCTGGACATTAAATGCGCTGAAACTTGCCGCTGCTACAATACCCCGGTACTACCACCATGTAAAATCGGTAGTACCGACAATTTTGACCCCAAAACACATCTCTAAAAAATAACTACTAGCCTCAGGGGCTGGTACTACCGGACGTTCGGTAGTACCACTCTTACATGGGCGGTAGTGCCGACCAGGGCAAAAAGCCCAAAAACACTTTGTTCTGGAAAATATGTACCAGTAACTAGGCAGCGGTACTACCGGACTAGAGGTAGTACCGGCCCACAGATACGGTAGTGCCGGAATTCAAATCAAAGGAAAAACCAAGCAACACATGCTCTGGTATATCACTACCGCACACAAGGGGCGGTACTACCGGCTTCAACACAGCGGTAGTGCTGCCTTGGGAATTTCCAAGAAACACATTCTCTGGAAAATATCTACTGCTCCCAAGGGGGCGGTACTACCGACTCACGGTAGTACCGGCCTTATACGTCGGTAGTGCCGATTCCTGCGAAAACAAGATGATTTCATAAAGAAATTTTCTCCAATCCAACAGGGATCCAACAAGAACAAATATTGAGCCATGTGATGATCAAATCATGATCAAAATATATTTGCAAATTCTAGTCGCATGCTCCAAAGAGAAATGCATGAGCTTCAATTTATTTGTAAAACACATTCGCAAATATTAGCTCCATGCAACGAACAACAACCAAGAAAAGCAAATGCATGATCCTCGACTATTTACAAAACACATTCACAAATATCGATACTATACACAAGAAACAACCAATTAAAGATTGAGCTAGTGCAAGCATGATTGAGACAGCAACACATGATAAGACTCGAACACTAAGGTATGACCCCTCTTAATAGTACGGCAAACTAAACTAACAACCCGGTCTCCTAACCAAACATCGAGACCGGTAAAACACTATGAATACATCCTTAGCCCTATGCTAGTTATACCTTTGTCTCGCGCAACCATTTGGAGGTTTCACTAGATGATGATTATCTTCTTCTCCAAGTTCGGATTCTCGACCTGTTCATCAACACATGACAAACTCCCTTCAGTTCGAGATCTTTTCTTGATGCTCATTAACACATGATGACATCCTTCATCCTAAATCTTTGACTTGATGACCATCAACACATGATGTCATCCAAAGTCTTCATCATTGGACTCAACCTATTTCATCAACTCATGGAAAATGTTAGTCCATATATATATGGTTGTTCCAAATTATCAAAGCACACTATCAACACATAATGGAGAGTTTATATCCTTTGATATACTTCTTTGATTATTGGCGACAACCTAATTACCACTTAATTAAATTTAAAATGATTTGAGTATATTTCAACCTCAAAGGGGTGTGTTTTCAACGTGAAGATCTTTGAAATAACATATTAAGTTGTTACTAATCACCAAAGCACACCATTAATACATAATGGAGGACCTAGATCTTTAATCATTTTTTTGGTGATTGATGACAACTCAAATTCAAACCAATTGAATTTTAAATCAATATGAGTATATTATCGTTACACAAGCTTCATATACTCATTGAGATGTGTTTCAAAGTAAAGATCCTCAAAATATATATATGGAAAAAAGAAAAGGACCAATACTATTGAAACCATCAGGATATAGAATGAACTCTCCCTAAATGTGTGCATATTCATATATGTGAATTAGAAACAATATGCACAAATTCAAGTTGAAACTATTTGGAGTTCACCCCATATTTAAATCAATATGAGTATATTACAACTACACAAGTTTCATATACTCAAAGGATGTCTTTCATAGTATGGATCTTCAATATGTGTGTGGAAAGCGAAATGGATCAATACTAGTGAAATATCATGATATAGAGTGAACTTCTCTTAAATGTGTGCATACACATATATATGAGTTGAAAATAATATGCACATATTCAAATTTAAGCTTTAGTGGAGTTTACTCTATATTTTGACCTTAAGGAATGCAACATGATACAAAAATATTAGATTTGATGCATATCTTTGATATCCATCCTTTCTTCCAATTTAGACTACTAACATTTAACTCAACAAGAGTGCTAGTCTTACAATTGGATTTGTCATTAATCATAATAAATTATGTATTCAAATAATGCAACAAGATATATTATTATAACTCTGGATACATACCTTTTCTCTTTTCAACTTTTTATTCAAATGAGACTAGTAAAAGTTAGACTCAACAAATATGTTAGTCTCATATTAGGATTTAGCAATATTGTCCTATATCTTGAATCTAAGGCATGCAACAAGATATAACAATATGAGATTGGATCTATACATTAGATATTTCCATTTTCATCCACATTAGACTATTCACAATCATAATTGTCAAAGGAGTTAGTCTCACAATTAGCTTTGTCATTAACCACCAAAATCAATCTAATGGACCTTGAACTTACAGCAGAGCCCAGAAGGAGCCGACGCAGGCGGGAGGCCGAGCAGGCCGGGTGAGGAAGGCTAGGTAGGCTGATGGGACTGGGCTCCGGTGGCTCAAGTGAGGAGAATCGCGTGGCTCGGACCGGCCGTGCCGAAGGAGGGAAGGCTGCTCGAGAGGGGAAAGCAATGAGGTGAGATGGGTTGGCAAGATGAGTGGACCATAGCCCCAAGGAGAGGAGGTGAGAGGGAGTTTGGGCTGCTTGTTATAGGAACATGGGAAGGGATTTGGCCCATGGCATTTTTACTATACTTGGTGTTTTTGGGGATTTTTGGAGAGGGCAAAAGAACTTCCGGCAAAGAGAGAAAATTGAAAAGAAAGCTGGGAAAAACTGTAGGGAGCTAGGAAAACAAGACAAACAAGTCAAATCAAGCTAAGAAAATTCTGCAATTTTTTTTTGCAAACTTTGAATTTTTGGGCTGTCAATAAACACGCCCTAGCACTATTTCTGCCGATGCCCCACCCATCTCCTTCTATCATCGCTATCATCCCATTTTTCTCACCAGCAAGCCCTCCGGCCTCCACGCATTCCTTTCCCCTTCGTCTATTTGTCGATAGGGTTCCTATGCAGTTCACATGGGATTGCAACTTAAGCAGTCCTAGTCCTCAGCGCCATTCGATCGAGATAACGGACAGTCTGGATCTTTCAACAACGACTCACTACAGTGCATTAGTACAGTACAAAATCGTCACAATATTTTTGCTACAGTATTCCCAAAAAATTGGACGCTTTTTATCCAACAGTCCACACACAACTGCTTAAGTTGCAGTCTGTATTGGATCTCTTTCTCTGTTCGTCTCTCTTACTAGGTCCCACGAGCAGTTTTTGTTTTAAAACAAATAATAAATTCATGTCCAAATGGGCCCACCTGTCGCCATGGTAAACCACTTCCACGTCACCACCTGGAAGAAAAACTAGGGTGGAATGAACTCGCGAGGTAGAATTCATGGTACTGAATTACTGATAGTCAAAGGGAGGGGGCAAATGGACCTTTTCGTTTAATATATTCATGAAATGTTAGGAATCAATTGGTTCTTTTGAAAATTACAGGACTAAAATTAGCCTCAATCGAAACTTGAGAGACTAAAGGTGCATTAGCCCTTACAGACACTTGTGGGCCTACGCTCTTAACGAAACTTGTTGTTCAAGGTCTATTTCATAAATTATACTATACCTTAAGTCTTTTCGCAACCCCATAGCTTCTCATGTGGCTCTACCAATGCCGCCACAATCTACAGTGTATACAGAGGATCTTTACACCAAAAACAAGGATTCATAATCTTCGTAGGCAACTAATCTGTAATTCTATATTGATCAGTTGAGATTAGAAGCATATCACATAGTTTTAGAATTTATATCAGTTGTAATTGACTGCCGTTTCTAATTGCTGGTGAGATAGGACTCCTATTTCTAGTTAGAGGCACGCTAGCTGATTGATCAGCTAAGAGGCATGGATTCTCACATATATTTTAGAACTAGACCTCGTTGCTTCGTCAGAATAGAAATGCAATTAAAGTGCAGAGATCACTCTCCTTGACTGTCAGGCTATCAGCAGGTTGGTGGCAGTTAACTTCTGATTGAGCATATGCGTTTTGACCTGTACCATATTCCTGTAGGATCAAAAGATATATTATTCGGCTCGGCCTCCTCTTGATCTGCCCCATGTGTTCCGTAACTTGCCGATCTTTCTATCCAATTTTACCGCACAGGAGTCCCTGTCCGACGTTTCTTGTGGGAGTGAAGTTAGAAAATCAAAGAACAGGAGTTTGAAGGTGCAGCTCTGGTCACGTATATCGCAAGTTTGCAACAACTCGCAGTACTATTACCATCTCACATGTCAAACGAAGGGTTGACGACCTGAAGCAGAGACCGAAATTTCTCGTACATGTACCATGAGAGAACACACACCAGTCAACCTATTTGTCATAATCTGTCGATGCATCCATCGGTCAGAAGACCAGAATCAAATGCCCCCACCGTTGACATCGATGATCAACATAGATTAATGAACAGAGTTTGAGCGTGTCAGACCCAAAGGAGAACAGATTTAAGTTGCTCCAACTTCCAAGGACGTTGATCGCTGCAGTCTGTCTAATATAAATACTAGCTTCACCAAGACCCATAGCTACTCCATAAACTTAACTCCTACAATACTTTGATCGCTATAGTCAGCAACCAAGAATCCAAGATGGCATTTGATCAAGTGGCTATAAAGAACCTGTCCCAGGAGCTCGTCGGCGGCTACAACCTCAACGCCAAGCTCCTGGCATTGCTCGGCCATCCTCTTGATAGACGTGGCCAGGAGGAGGCTATGGCGATAAGTCAAGAGCTTTCTCGAGTGTTCATGGTGTCTTTGTTCATGCTAAAACCTGACGACAGCAAAGTGGAGGAAGTGAGGACGGCGCCAGAGACAAGGACTGATGATAGCATTCGTTTGCGCACTCCGACGAAAGATAAACGCATTAGGTATATATAATAATTTTCCAATATCGCCCCATCTTAATTAGTACTTTCCTGGCTAGTGGATGGTGTGGTTTCTTCATGGGGTGCTTATATATAGTGTGTGTTTTGATTAATTACTGTGTTATTTGACTTGTTTCTATGGAACAATATAGTAGAGAAGAGGTTACTCCCCTCAGAAAGGCTAGAGAAGAGGAAGCTACCAGGACGGAGATTACACCCTCGCCACACAAGGATGGTTACGAGTGGAGAAAATATGGGCAAAAGACCATTCAGAACAGCAATTTCGCAAGGTGAAGTCAATAGTTTCTGATGCCAAGTTCTCCCATTTTTCTGGAATGTGTGCATGGCCATTCCCCCAGCTTTAGCTGATCACAAAACCAATTAATTCTAGAAATATCACTAGCTAGAAATAAATTAAGTGGTGTGCATGATTGATACAAACTATGTGATAGACCAACATAGTAGGCTATTAGTAGCATATATGTATCGGTGTTGGGGAAATGTTTTTTTAATAATTTGGCAAAGTCTAACATTCACTGTAGAAGAAAAACAACAACCGAGCTGTAAACGCACACTCCACGCGTGCATCCACGCTTGCACTCGGCCCCGCGCACACTCGGACTCGATCCCGGGCGGGCTGTGCGCCCACTGCGCTGCTAGCCACTCGAGCAATTGCTCGGTCGCAGGAAATGGTTTTATATGCTCTCAATAAAAATGCCAAATAGTACTGTACAATAAAATAGGTGATAGTCTTCTTAAAAAAAACTTAGAGATCAATTGAATCAGAGGAGCTATCTTCGCTCCATGATCATTTGTTTAGTGCACTTGGATTATTACTACGTAGATTAATAAGGAAATACTATTTTCTGTGCTGAACATGTGTCTTATTATTTAGTCCCGCCTTCTAGGTTTGACCACCTACCACATAATGTCCAAGCCATTTCAGAGTAATTAACTTGGCAACTTGAGTCCACTGGGCTGCAAACTGAGTCAATTAACTTCCATGATTTGCTTTCTGGAACACACATGACATGCGCCAATGACTTGACTTGCGTCGTCAACATGGTCAAGCTAGCTTACTCATCGAGGCCTGCGCGTTGGCGCAGCGTGAGGAGCGACGTCGTTCGCCCGTCCAGCCGAGGATCAATCCTAATGTCTCTCACCTTAATAATTTAAATCGGGTATGCACACGAGCGCGCGTTAAGTGGAAAAGCGTATTTCTGTGCTCTAGAGGCCTCTGAGTCTCTAATCAACACCATAGTGTGTGTATTCGTACGATACATGCATATTGTGTATGTGGGTTGTGTGTCTTAACATTTTTTTTTGAAAACAGGTATCTAACTTATACCCCCTCTTAAAAAAATAGCTTAATTACTCTTCATACATACTCGATCGATCGGAACCAGACTAATTTTGATGGGTCCCTTGACACCAAGAATAAAAAAAATGTACCCATTCCTAACTCCGCACAGCTACCTCTTGCTGCTTATGCAGGAACTACTACAAATGCACGTTTAGCCGCAATCGCGGTTGCAAGGCGAAGAAGAAAGTGCAGCAGCAGGACAACAGCAGCGATCCTCCAATGTTTCAGGTCACCTACGTGAACGAGCACACGTGCCAACGAGTTGTTTCCAACGACGATATTACTGCAGGTTTGCCCATGACGTCCCCAGAAGTCTTGGACTCGGCAAGAAACGGCGCATTTGGTCATTTACCCCAGCGCCACATCGACGGCAGCGTCGAAGAAAACGAGGCCATCGTCTCGTGCCTCGCAACCGTCATCAACGGAGGTGTTCCGCCGCTGGGCGCGGAAGCGAGCCTGAGTGATCCGTTCGCGTACGTGGCGCCGGCCGGGCATTCGCCGAGCCTGGACGGGAGCATGGCGGATGAGATGACGATGGCGGAGATGGATTTCTCGTACGATCCGTCGTTTTCTCCCGTTGAGACGGCTGAATTGATCAGCCACTGCGATGTGCCCATGGACGATGTCACCCGGTTCATGGACACGGTGTGGCCACAGTACACGTGATGTGCATGTCATGATCACTCAAGACTGATTATGCACTCGATCGGGATATATGACCAGTTCACCACATGGACATGGTACAATATATATAGCATAGTGCATTGAAGCTGCGTGCATACATCTCCGTATCAAAGATAGTGAGTGACCTCAGACCCGTTAGCCCCAGCCGGCGGACAAACAGTACTGGGGTCACTGTAGCTATCTAGGGCCTATTGTGCTTGCGTTCGCGCGGGTCTTGGTGTCGACTCGTGAGATGCGAGCACTGGTGTGATCACCATGGTCCCGGTCTGTCCTCCCGGACTTCCGAGGGATATTCGTCACAGTATTCACTATAGTTTGCTTCCGTTGATAGGTGGTTGGTGACGTATTTTGTCCTCTAGGTTTACAGTCTGTTTTGTAACGGTCTTCACTCTTCAGTTTCATTCTTACATCTTACCCTTCCGATGAGGAAGCCGTCAAAATCGTACAATTCGGAGAAGAATAATTATTGCAAGTTTTGATGGGCCAAAACCCAATGTTCACGGGCTTTCAAAGAGGAGACTCCAGGGGTCTCTTTGACAGCTATAGCTTTTCTGAAAGTTTTTTTAGCTCTCTACATTGAAAAACATTGTAATTTTTTATATGGAATGTTTATATAACATTCGACTGATTTCTTTTTGGCAAATCAGTCAAATTTTGAACCATAAGATCAAAACCCACATCCTCTCTCTCTCTCAATACATGCCACTTTTTATGCAGAGAAAAATGAAAAATAATTTTTCTAAGCTAGACAAAAAAAAGTTATTGGTGAACCCTAATAGAAAATAAATGAATCACAAAGAAAAATAAAAAATAATTTTTCTAAGCTAGATAAAGAAAAATAAGATTGGTGAACCCTAACAGAAAATAAATAAATCAAATCACCTATCTAAATACAGATCGGATGGATAGAAAAGTGAATGAAATCAAAGAAAAAAATATGCGATAAATTTTTAGCAATTCCCTTTTTTATAAAAGGTTGTATGTCAAACAGCTAATTTCTCTAGCAATAAGCTGCAAAATCAGATCTTACCCTCAGCTTTTTAGCTTATGCTAATTATATTTGACTTCTAATTTATATACAAACTATTTAAAAACTGAACTATTTAAAGGTTTACTATAGCTTTATAAAAGCTCGCTTTAAGGCCTCTAGGTCGGCAGCCCCGCGTCAACTTATTCAGCGAGCCGTTATTTTTCTTCCTTCTTTGTCGTAATCCACAAAACGACCCGACGATCTGCTAGGATTACGAGAATTGTCCATGCATTATGCACGGTCTATCAGTTCATACATGTCATCACCGCGGGTTTTTAGCGTCTTCTCGAGGTAGCGTGTTGCATTCTTTTGAGACAACCGAGCTAGCTAGGGCGCCGAAGCCCGAAGGCCCCACAAAAGAAATGCAGCAGCGGGTGTTGAATTGTTGATAGGCGCATGTACTGTTCGACGACGATGATGATGGGCACATCGCCCATGTACCGTTCGACGATGACTCGCTTGGACCGCGACCAGCGATGAGCCGATGATTGACTAATGACTACCCTAGCTAGCTTGCTTGGTACGCACGGGAGGTATCAGGTCAGAACTCTTGATAGAACGAGCATTACTGTTGAACGAGCATCAAACGTCTGATGGCAACTGCGAGATTGTTCAGCGAGAGAATCAATCATGTTTGTCACGCATTTACCTCATGGTGCTAGAAATGGGAATTTTTTTAAAATAATACTTTTTTATTCAAATTGCAATAATATACATCGAATCCGAAAAATTACAAAAATACACCTCTGTCGCTCGTTGGTTGAGCAACAGGAAGATATCGCCCTATGGTTGAGCAACAGAGACAAGTGTTGCCTACTGGTTGGACGATTTATGCTACCTCAGCCCCTGCCGCCAACGGTCGCCTGCTGTCGCCACAACAGCTATCTGTGTCGCTCAACCAGTGGGCGACAGCGAAGAAATCGATCTATGGTTGGGCGACAGGAGGGTGCGCGGTTCCTGTCGCCCAACCAAAGGGCGACTGAAGGATTTAAAACCGCGCGCTATTTCTTGTAGCAGCCATTTCAGCCGAGAGGAAGGAAGGAAGAAGAGAAGAGGGAGGAAGAAGAGAGAAAAAGGAAGGGAGGAAGAGAAGGAGAAAAAGGAAGGGAGAAAGTGCAGCGCCCGATTGTATTCCTCTAGCGGCTGTGCAGGTAAATTTTTTTGCGATTTATTTTGTTTAGTGTTTAGGGTTAGATCTAGTTAAATGTAGTGTTTATTTTGTTTAGTGTTTAGGGTTAGATCTAGTTAAATATAGTGTTTATTTTGTTTTAAATATCTGTGTAGTGTTTAGTGTTTAGTATTTTGTTTAGTGTTTAGGATTGTATTCTTGTAGCGGCTGTAGCAGCGCCCGATTTGTTTAGTGTTTAGCAACAAATCATGGTAGTTTAAATTTTAGATCTAATTTAATTTTAGAGGTTACGGTTAGACCTAATTAAATGTAGTTATATTTTTATTAATGTACTTAGTTCGTAGAAATTTTAGATATAGTTAAACTTACAGGTGACGGTTAAATGTAGTTAAATCTAGTTATATTTTTAGTAATTTAGTCTGTTCGTGGAAATGCATGTGCATGGTTGTTTTTAGGAATAATAATATGTTGGTACGTTTTTTAGAGATAGATTTAGATAGAGATGTTTTTCTACATATAGAAGTGCACGTATATATATTTTTAGGGCTGTAAATGTTTTTTAGAAATAGAAGTAGAGAAATGAATATTTTTAGTAATGTAGATATTTTTCGTATAGTTTTCAGAATGTAGTTATGTTCCATGACAATATACATGCTAATTGAACAACTTAAAAATTTCAGGGCGTAATAGTTTTTTGCATCAGTAATAGGCACACTTGGTTCCCAAGGCGTAATAGTTTTTTGCATCAGTAATGGGCACACTTGCTTCCCAAGTACTGTTATTTGTAGGAATGTAGATGTTTTTAGAAATAAAAGTAGAGAGATGTATATTTTTAGGAATGTAGATAAATATATATTTCTCCAAGTGTAGATATACATACGTATAGTTTTTTTAGCAAATAGATATAGTATTTTTTACGAAGAGTAATTAATTCGTGTGTTAATGAATCGGTTCGCAGATATGTCAGAACGAGTTTCATTTAGAATCTTTTATGAAGAAGGGGTTGTCATGTATGGTTTAGAGGATGCGGATCTGAGTAACTTTCAGTATGTGGACAGAAGTTTAAGTAGGGTCGAAGAGCGTACATTTGCTTCTGTGTTGAATTGGTTGTATTATACGTTTCGGATAGAACCAGAGAAGTTCCGGCTGAAGTTATCTTGCCTTTGTACTATGCGAGATGATCCTATTTATTGCGAGTTAGTTGAGGTGAAGGGAACTGCATCTTGGAGGTCATATGTGAGGGAGGCAGAGCAACGTGGATGGTATCAGGTACTTTTAGTGCAAGCGTATGAAAGGGTTGTTGCCCCGCAGCTGGTGAGTGTAGTGAGCCTCAAAATGAGTTCAATTATGGTGACATTGAAATTGAGGAATCTAGCCGGGAGCAGCATGTTCAGGGATGCAATGAGGACATCGTTTACCAGAGTGGTGAGCAAATTGAGATTGGGGAGGATGATGAAAACATTGGGCAAGATGCGCGAGGGCAAGTAGACGAAGGTGAGGAAATTGATGAAGTAATAGCACGGATGGAAGAGGAAGACCTTGAATATACGAGAACAGAAGTGGAAGACCACGATGACTCGGATGAGGAAGATGAAGGTGCTGAGCCGCTTGTGCCAGCAGATTGGAGTACGCATGAATTTAATAAGCTGGTTTTAAATGAAAGCAATGATACACCTTGGCGATATAATGACAATGAGGTTAGGCCTAACGAGATTTACCCAACAAAAGAAGCGGTCGGGATCTTTGTTAAAGATTGGGCCTTATCAGTAAGAAGAACTTTCAGGGTTAAGAAGTCCACTCCAACCTGCTACGACGTGGTGTGTGAGATGCAAGGGTGCCCCTGGAGAGTGCACGCGTACAAGCTCAAATAGGACACCCACTGGCTATGTTCGAAGGTTGAAAAGCATAGTTGTATGACTGAAAAAACCCTAATGGCTCACAGGAACCTGTCGTTCGGGTATATCGCGACTATCATGTACCCGGAGATAGCTGAGAACCTCAATTTTGAACCCCGTGCTATTATCCGAGCAATCGAGAACAGATATCAGTACACAATTAGCTACGAAAAGGCATGGATGGCGAAGCAGAAGGCCTTGGAAATGAGATTCGGGAAACTTGAAGACTCCTACTATAATCTGCCCGCACTGCTCAGTTGCATTCAGGAAAGAAATCTTGGTACTTATTATGATTACCCGGACTGTCCGTCAAGGAAGTGGCCAAACAAGAGGCATCTAAAGAGAGTTTTCTTCGCATTCGGAGCTTGCATTAGGGCGTTCTATCACTGCCGTCTATTGTTGTGTGTGGACGGCACATTCCTGACCGGGAAATACAAAGGACAAATAATGACAGCTGTGGGCGTCGACGGAAACAACCAGATTCTGCTTGTTGCATTTTCCTTTGTGGAAAGCGAGAACTATGAGAGTTGGATGTGGTTCCTACGGAACTTAAAGATCGGGGTGATGAAAACTCGTCAAGATGTATGCATACTGCATGACAGGCATGCTGGTCTGCTTAGTGGCATCAAACAGTTGCAAACAGGGGAAGAGGAGCCATTTCCATGGACTGACTTGCAGAGCCGATGGTGCATGAGGCATTTGGGTGTGAACTTCTATAAGCAATTTAAGAATAAGGAACTGATGAACATGTTCAAGAGGATATGTAAGCAGAACCAAGATAGCAAGTTCCGTACTCTATAGAAGAATCTTGATGAGCTAACAAAAAACACAAAGAGACTACTAGTAGTGCAACACAGGAGCAGGTGGAGCCTCTATTCCCTCTGGCAACAGAAGATAAGGCGACGAATCGTCGTCGAAGACAAAGGCCAATCAAATGTTTCTCGGACTGGATAAAGCACGAGCCCAAAGAGAAGTAGTCATTGTTACAGGACACATATGGTGCTAGATACGGTGTCATGATGACCAACTTGGCGGAGGTGTACAACTGGGTAATGAGAGGGATGAGGTGTATCCCGTTGGTAGGAATTGTTGAGGGAGTGATGCGGGGTACAACCAAGTACTTTGTGGATAGGCATGAAGCTGCTGAAATAGTAATGAGAGATGAGAATGCATTATACTCAAGCATGATAAGTAAATACATGGATGAGAAGAGTAAGAAGGCGGGCAAGCATAGAGCTATCAAAGTAGGTTCACGAACACTGCGCTTCGAGGTGATATGCAGGGATAAAGGACGGCATGGAATAAACCAGAAGGTTATCACCCAAGAGTGTATCTTACAGGCTGAATGCAAATGCTCGTGTAACAAACCTCACCTTTTGCATAGGCCATGTTCTCATGTGATAGCTGCATGTGCATTATTTGGAATGCGATCCGATACTTATCTATCTGAATATTTTACAAAGGAAAAGGTGATGGCAACTTGGAGTGAGGAGGTTTATGGTTATGGTGTTATCAGTTCTTTCAACACAACTCCTAGTGTCAATGAAAGGTTCTGGATCCCCGATTTTGATGCAAGAACATGGAAAGGTGGGCATCGCAAAACAAGATGTATTAGAAATGACATGGATGAGTCCGAAGCTGGTAAGCGTGTGAAGAAATGTTCATTGTGCAAGTGAACAGGACATACGTTCAAGAACTGTCAGCCACAAAACGAAGAGGATGAAGGAGGATATGGCAACCCGATGGCGGGGGAGGGATCGTCGTCTGCAAGGCGTGGTGGACGACGACGTCGTACTACCGGAGAAGCTATTTGAACTGTCATATGCTATATGTCAAATTCATATTATTTTGATGTAATGTGTGTTGTAATTTGTTTGAATATATTTTGTTGATGTAATGTACGTTGTAATTTGTTTGAATATATTTTTTTGATGCTTGTGTATTTATTTGTACGCATTTGGTTCTATGTATTGTTCTGATGCTTGTGTATTTATTTGTATGCATTTGGTTCTACATATTGTTATGATGCTTGTATAGTTCTCTATATATAACTTCCATTTTTGTAATTTGCAGGTATGGCTCACCAGGATGGAGATAATGACAGGCCCTTTGAGTTGCTAGATCCAGTCGTTGATCGTCGTCACCGTGCCCACTTCGCCACCGCTTTTCCAAAGGAGGGACAAGATCCTCTGGAGCTCTGCATACTACGGTCGAGGCCACTACGGGAGCTTTGGACCCTCGATCCTCGTTGGATCCCCAAGTAACGTATTTTTCTTTTAATTTCTAAATATGCCCGATGCAGTATCATAATTTGTATTAATTAACTAGTGTGGTGAACATATTAATTTAATATTTTTGTTTCATAGGCTACGAGCAGTAGGATTGCTGCCACTAGTACAGATGGTGGAGGCGCATGGAGATGCGCAGGGGCGGGACACGAGTCATCGGTTCCCGTTTGACAGATCTCTTCTCACTACTCTGGTGGATCGGTGGAGATCGGAGACGCACACCTTCCACCTACCTGTCGGAGAGATGGCGATCACTTTGGAGGACGTCTCGTACCTCCTCGGACTCCCGATCGCCTGTGACCTTCTGGTGCCCTAGGACATCGACGCGACGTGACGCGAGGAGCTACTTGCGCGGTTCCATGGTTTGCTACCGTCTGCTGCGTATCGATCCTTCACCAGCACCCATGATCTGACACACAGGTGGCTTCGACAGTTCGTGGTAAGCAACTAACCTTTAAAACTTAACTTCCCATATATTGGCTAGTTTAACAAGAAAACTTAAATTTACAGGCAGAACACATCGTCGATCCTACGGACGAGCAAAGGATGAGCCACCACCTTGAGGCGTACCTGCTCTGGCTGTCTCGCTGGTGCATGTTCACGAGCTCTCACGGGGATAGCGTGGATAGGCACTTCGTCCAGTTCACGAGGGCGATCGCGGACGCACCCCTTGATACCGTGCCGCAGTACTCCCGGGGTCAACTGTCCTGTGCGCGACGTACCGTGCACCTTGCGACTCCTGTGAGCGGATCGCCGACGGGTCGATCCTCACCAGATGTCCACTGCTTCTGCAGCTTTAAGCATACGAGAGGTTCCAGATCGGACGACCCAACATTGACACGCGTCCTGTTGTACACGCTAGCGACGATCACGTTGACGCGCCGACTTTGGGCACCATCTGGTGCCATCGACGGGTAAGATATTGCAAACCACGATTGTGAAACTTACGTTTTAACATTTTTCAGTACTAATGTTAATGTTCTGCGTTGATTTTTCTGTCGTCACTGTAGCCTAGGTGGGCACACAGCACGGTGCGACTTAGCTACCCGCAGTTCATCGCTGCATTCGACCACCTCACTAAGGACCACGTATGCTGGACGCCGTACACAGCGGGAGAGGTCCAGCTACGTGTGACGGGTGGGTTGTCCACCCTATGCACACGCGACGCTGTGTACTGGCCTACACGTCGGTTCCTCGTGTTCAACGTCCTGATCGAGGGCTACGCTATCCATCGAGTGATGAGTAAGTTCAGTCTACGACAAGAGTTCTCGGTACAGATCGATCGTCAGGTCTCACACGGCGTCCACACGTAAGTTCCCTACATCGATGTTCTGTAATCATTACGGTGTAATGACATGTAATAATGTTATATTTTTTCTTATCCGTAGGCAGAGTAGGAAGGGCGGGCATGGGGTCACCCCATGGCACGTACGTATGGCGCCATGGGTCGAGGAGTAGGGAGGAGCCCTGAACGACGTCCATGCCGAGGATGCGCCGTACGACCCGCAGACTTACCAGGGGTACCGACAGTGGTACACTTTCCGTACCCGTCTGCGTTTGGTACGTGTTGACCCCGATTCTCCTAGACACATCATGTGGGTTAGGGACACGTATCCCGCCTATACGGACTCGGCTCTGCACGGTGCGGTAAGTTTCGTCTAATGTACGATATATTTTCATATTGTATTTTCCAGATTAATGTGTTAGGCTAATTCGTAATGTATTTTTCAGAATGATGTGCTAGCCCAATACTACGAGGTGTCAGGGAGCTTCCTTTCTCGTCTGTCTCGTGGGGTAGACGTGACCAGAGAGGACGTGAACTCCTTCACGAGGTTCAAGGAGAGCGCGAGACGCATCTTCGAGTTGGCGGGATGTCGCGCGCCTCCTGATGCGGCTCACGGCGTGCCGCTTACGGGAGGGAGGAGTGCTCCAGGTACATCTTCACATGCCACAGTCTCTCGTGCCACCGTCACGCCGATCTATGCGAGAGGGCGAGCTGCTACACATGATGGTCTAGCCGCGCACGTCGGAGGTGAGTACTTAATCACACTTTGTATGTTTTCCAATTATTTTGTGAATGATACCAACAATTCTTCATTTCTTGCAGGCTCACAGGCACGGTGGTTCTCCTCTGCAGCTTCACCTGCCCCTGACGACTACGAGGGGTAGTTTGATGATCTAGCCTATGCGGAGTACAACCTCGACGATGGTGGGGTGTCGAGATACTTCGCTGATCCGAAAGAGTCTGGATCATCGCAGTTGCAGGGAGCACCACCAACGACGCAGCCTTCTCAGCCGGAGTACGCTACACCTCCAGCTAGACCACAGAGGGCCCACCACGCACCGGCGCAGTTCATCTACTCGCGAGGCGAGTTCGCAGGAGGCCTTTCGGTACCGCGAGGCGCCCGAAGCGAAGCGGCAATAGTTTCTTGTGTTTTCGATTGTTGTCGCTTTTTATCTTATGTATTTAGTTATTCCGTTCTGATATACTTTTCACCTCACGTATTTAGTTATATACGATATATTTTTTTATGATAGTAAACTATTACATTTGGTTATGCAATATTGTTATTCATTGTTACAGTACAGGCGTGCACGCCGATTAGACAAGTCACATGTAGCAGCTTTGTCAGGATGAGGTGCCAAAAAAGAAAGCCTCTATCACCTTTTTCGGTGACAAGTTGCGACACTCTGCCCAATGCTATAAACTTTTTCAGATCGATTTGATAACACTCTACCTGTAGCTTTGTCAGGTCGATTTGACCACATGTGTGTGTGTTTCAATCATACCTTCCAACACGTAGTCCATACAGCAGCACTTCGAGTCTATAAAAGGTCAAACCGTAGGCACATAACCACAGCTCCCACTCACACTTCTTCACCATGGCTGGATCCTCTAGCAGAGTATTTTTGTGAACACCTGATATGAGTAACGTAGCTCTTAATTACACGTTGAAGGTTACGCGTGGTGGGAAGGACGATCCATTCAAGGAGGATAACCTAAGTAAAGTGGTGTTCAGATTGCAAGAGTGGCGCGACATTACGGAGGCATAACGGGAAAACTTCTGGCCTGAACCTTGTGACCTCCGACGATCTTAAGGCGCACTTGCAATGGTGGCGTCAAAGGTATTTCAGGGTGTGCGAACTAGCCGACCACCCTTCTGCTACATGTTTCTCTAGAAGATCTTACAGGGTACTGATGTTGCCCGATCAGAGGATAAAGAGTTGCTGAACAAAGATACCCCACAATTCTTCGCGATATATATGTTCTTCGGTGGGGGTGTGATGTCTGGTTCGCGTAGAAGATACATAAGCGGATCTAACTGGAGGGGTAGAGATCAACACAGTATTGCTGCAGCAGCAAGTTCAAGAGGACATTCAACCACCACCGGAGGGGGGGTTTGCTCCTAACCATGCAAATGACGATGATGCTGATAATGACGATTTCGTATCACCTCCACCTCGACGTTCAAGCACTATCGGAAGAGGTCGTTCAAGCACTACTACAGCAGACCGTTCAAGAAACAATGCAAGAGGACGTTCAACCGCCACTAGATGCGGGCTAGCTCCGAACCATACAAATGACGATGATGATGACGATTTCATGCCACCTAGGCCAGGAAACTTGCATCCTCGGAGTTCTCCAAATTCTGACAATGATATTACATTAAGTCCTATCAGCGATCCAAGCGTAATACCCCGTCAGCCACCGATATATAACTATCCTATTTTTGACTATTTCTATCGACAACCATGACCATAGAATGTATAGTTTTGTGACTATGATTTGTCGTCAGATTTGTCGCACACCGAAGGAGAATAACGAACAACGAAATTTGATTTTTTTTCTCCAAACAATTAACTGACAAATAATTTGATTTGTCGTCAAATTTTTTCCGCTTGCCTTAATATCCTAAAATACCCTCAAAAGTATATTCTAGGTTCCGAAATTATTTTCTTGTTTTTTCTACATTTTTTTGAATTATGAAGAAATGTAAATAAATTTGTTATTAAATTAACATATTCTGCAATGGAATAAAAAAAAGTACTACAGAAATAAATTTCCACCCAATTTTTTTTAAAAAAAATTATAAATTTTCTTGGCACTGTTGCCCTACGGTTGGGTGACTTCTCCCTGTCGTCCTAGGGTTGGGCGACTTCTCTCTATCGTCATATAGTTGGCCGACTTCTCTCTGTCGCCCTATCCACATCATTGCTGAGTCAGCTCTCCCTCTCCTGTCGTTCAACCAACGGGCGACAGTGGTACATTTTTGCAATTTTTCAGATTCAAGGTATATTATTGCAATTTGAATAAAAAAAGTATTATTTAAAAGAAATTCCTAGAAATGGATCACGTACTTCTATTGTCCATATAGCTATTATATCTATATAATTAAAACATGTTAAAAGGAGATTCTATGTTCACCTTGAGAGGGTAGATGTCTTTGCATTAATCGCGAAAAAAATATAGACTTTTGTGACAAAATATAAATTGTTTAGAATATTGACATAGTATCTGAGGTGGTATTTTAGCTAGTAATTTCTGTGAAAATATATTATTTCAAATAAAAATAATTATATATTATCAAAGTATATTTCACGATGGATCTAGTGATACTAATTTCATGTTGTCAATCTAGGTAATTATTTATATATTAATAGTCAAACCTAAAAATGTTTCACTGACATGGATCTAGACCAACTTATATTTTGACATGAAGGTAGTACAAACACTTATTTTATCAGGTCCATATTACAACAATGTATCTAGTTGATAAATACAACTCTATTTTATGGGATTCACCAGGATTTCAAAAACCGGCAAAAACTGTGGTTTTAGATCTTACCGTTGCAGTTCGAGATTCAAAACTGGTCTAATTAAAAAAATTAAAAAAAATTGGAAAAATTTATGCGATGTAAACCGTTTGAAAATAATTGAAAACCGCTTGAAAATTATTTTTAAGGAACATTCAATTGGTCAGTTGGTTTTTGGTGAAAACCGAGCGGTTTCTCGTGAAAAACCGCGGTTTTCGATGTTTTTTCAAAATTTTTATTTCCTAACCCTTCAGTTTCTGACGATTTTCGAGTAATATTTTCGAAAACAGTTTTTGAAACCTGTGATTCACCGCTAGTTGCTTTAGATAACGCGTATTTTCATAGAGAAAGCTAGCGCAGCTAGTTAGCATCCAGTAGTCGCGCGTATAATAATTCTATAAATGATTTGGATCCAAAGTTTACATCTATCTTATATTACTAAAAATGATGCTAAAAGAGCTAGCTTCCACGTTCAACGTTAATAAAAAAAAGAGAAAGATCTATACAACTAAATTTAGTACTTCTAAATTATAACGATTAAATTAATCAAATATATATTAAAATATTATAGCTGTATATTTTCAAGCATAAACACTACAGTGTATAACATTTACCGTCGTATCTAGCTTTGCGGTTGTGGGAAAAATTCGGCTCGTTCTGTACGTTTTAGGGCAGTAGCTCTTCTGTAAACAGGACCAAAACATGCTGTACGTATTCGACTTATATGGTAATTGTTAGGTTGAGGGGGTTCGTACCAAAGATTTGATAAGAACGTTCTCGTCTTATGATAAGTGATAGCATCCCCTTCTCAAAGGACTTCTCTACGTGACAAGTGGTACCACCTTCTTCCTTCCCCCACTTTCCTTCTCTCTGACTCTCTGAGACTTTCTCCTTATGACAAGTGGCAGCATCTCTTTCATCACTTTTTTCTCCTCAATTCCTTTCCCCTCAGACTCAAAATAGTTTTTGTATTTCAAAATCCCCCACAAAGTTTTTCAAAACAAGTATTTTTAACCACTTTCGAAAGATTTTTAAGTGGAAATTTTTGAACCAAAAGTTTGTTGAATAGAAACATTCCGGTACAAAAGTTTTTGAATTAATTTTTTTTCGGTGTTGAAACTTTTCAATTTGAATTTTTTTGGTTTAAAAGTTTCTGAGTTGGAGCTTTCTAATTTGAAAAAAAATTATTTAAATTTTTTCGACTTGAGACTTTCTGATTTGAAAATTTTTATTGATTTTTTTTACTTGAATTTTAAAACGAAACTTTTTAAATAAAAACTTTTCTAACTGAAGGTTTTTGAATTAAAAGCTTTCAGAGTTGAAACTTTTCGATTCGAACTTTTTCGAGTTGAACCTTTTCGATTCGAATTTTTTTGATTTAAAACATTTCGAGTTTGAAATTCCCAATTTGCAACCTTTTGAGCTAAACATTTCTAATTTGAGAATTTTTTAATTCAAATTTTTCGAGTTGAAAATTTCAAATTTCAAATTTTGCTATTTCAATCTTTTCGAGCTGAAACTTTCAAGTTAGAACTTTCTGATTTAATTTTTTTAAGTTGTTTCCAATTTGAAATTTTTCGGGTTGAATTTTTTTTATTTAAATTACTCCGAGTTGAAAATTTTGAGTTGATTTTTTTTCGAGTTGAAACTTCATATTTAAATTTTTAAAGTTAAAATGTTTTAATTTTAAATTTTTGTGTTAGAGAGGGAAGAAGAGAGGTGAGAGAAGTAAGTAGAGAAGAGTGCAGTAAGAAATGTAGAGATGACACATAGTATTCTAAGAAAATATCCTTAAATTTATTAATTCAAGGTTAACCTCAGAACCCGACTTATATTACCTCGTATGGTCCTCGTATCGTATCTGTATCCGTTGCGCACACTTATCGTGAAAGGCAGGATTAGGAGGATGGAGTCACATAAATACGCTGCTTTAGCGGCTCAATGTTTTGCACGAGCGGGAAGAGCTCGCGCT
Organism: Otatea glauca; assembly: GCA_036346275.1. Classification (NCBI taxonomy): domain Eukaryota; kingdom Viridiplantae; phylum Streptophyta; class Magnoliopsida; order Poales; family Poaceae; genus Otatea; species Otatea glauca. The sequence goes on from CM070711.1 coordinate 75,985,882, forward strand.
ACACGAGTACACGACCCGCAGACTTCGCCACCGACCGGCAAGCGGGGAACGAGCCAACGCACGTACACACGCATGACCTCGACTGAGCGGTGCAGACGCGCAGTGTGGCGCGCGTCGTGATGTCACCGTCAGCCAGGCTGCGCTAGCAGTGGACTACGGAACCCAAGTCAACGACAAATCTGGCTTATTATTACAGTATATGCATAATTTTTATTATAACTAGTATAGGTTATCCTTACACTAAAATATTCAAGAACATCCTTCTATTTTACGAACTTTTTAGTGTTGTAGCTCTCACTTTTTTTAAAAAAAAAAACCACCTCCTACCAGGTTTTTTTTTTTTTTTGCAAATTTAGCCCTTCGGCCCGCAAACGCCGTGCACGGAGAGCGCGGCATTTCGAGTTACAACGAACGGGGAGCGCAGCAATGCCACGACACAACACATGGCATTGCCGCGTCTCCACTCAGCGATTTGTGAAATTTTAAAAAAACTATGCAGTGGTACTATAGCGATGTATTGCTACAGTACCACTGCATGGTACTGTGGCGCGGTATTTTTTTAATCCGTTGAGTGGAGGCGCAGTATTTATCACCGGTATTTGTATTTTTCGCGCTCTCCATGCGAAGGATTTGTATTTTTGCACTCCCTGTGCACAGGATTTACGGGCTAGGGGGCTATATTTGAAAAAAAATCGCATGGAGGCTAGTGCTGAAAAAATACTTTTTGAGGCTATAACAGTGAAGAATTCTTTCATTGGAGTATAGATTATAGAACTAAAAATCAAAAAGAATTGTGCAAGGCAAGAAGCGAACCTCTAAACCTAAAACATGATATCATATCAAGTGGCATAGAATATACTCCCTCTGTTTACAAATAGTTGTTGTTTTAGACATAGGTATAGTCAAAATTTTGAAACTTTGATTGACAATATCTTTTAAATATCTAAATTACATACATAAAAATCATATATATAGCTTTGTTTTGAAAATTACTTTTATAATATTATAATTTTATTAGGTTTTATAAACATTATAATAGAAATTTATGGTCACAGCTGTTTTTTGGTTCATATTTTATGAGATCATTCATGACTTTCTATATAGGGTAGAACTCTTCACAGTTGTAGCCCCAAATTTTTTTTCAAAACTAGCCATGCAATTATTTTTCTATTATAATGTATTTATAAAATCTAATAAAATTATAATGTATATTTTCTAGAACTAGCCTCCACTTAGCGCATTTAAAAATAAACCACCACACTACAGTACCATACAGCGTACTCTAGCAATGCAGCGCTACAGTACCGCTGCATAGCCTTTTTTATTTTGCAAATCGTTGAGTGGAGGCGCGGCAATGCCATGTGTCGCGTCGTGATATTGCCGCGCTCCCCGTTCACTGCAACTCGAAATGCCGCGCTCCCCATGCGTAGCGTTTGCAGGCCTGGGGCCAAATTTGCAAAAAAAAAATCAGACAGGAGCTAGTTATAAAAAAAATTTGAGGGCTACAATAGTGAAAAGTTCCTATGTTACTATATATTATCTTCTCTATCTAGCCTCATATTTTATCTTTCTATTTTCCTAATCACTTCCCTCACCCTCCTTATGTCCTCTCTAGCAAAAAAAAATCAACTTTGAAAATTTTAAGTAGAAAGTTTCAACTCGAAAAAATTGAACTCAATTTTTTTTCGTATAGTCAAAATTCCTCTGGAATTTTCAAATCAGAAATTTTCAACTCAAAAATTTTGAATCAGGAAATTTTCAACTTGGCAAATTTTAATTCAGGAACTTTACTGGGAAAATTTCAACTCGAGGAACATTCAACTTGGGAAAATTCAAATCGAGAAATTTCAACTCTGGAAATTTTAAATCTGAAAGAAATCAAGTGGGGAATTTCACGAACTTTCGGTTTGAATTTTTTTAATTTCAGTTAGAAACTTTTCGATTTGAAAAAACTTTCGGTTCAAAAAGTTTTAATTTAAAAACTTACAAAAATAGTTAAAAAATACTTTGTTTTCAAAAACTTAGGAGGAAATTTAAAAACAAAAACTTTTTGAGTTCGAGGGGAGGAGAACCAGAGAGAAAAGTGGGATGAATGGAATGTTGCCAAGAGTTGCGATGAGAGACATTGAGAAAAAGGAAAGTAGGGAAGGAAAAAGATATTACCCTCTTCGTTCAAAAATATAAGGCTTATAGTTTAAATAATTTTATTCAGAAATATAAGGTTTGCATGTAGATTTAATGAAGCTTTTACTACTATACCCTATTCATTCTCTCTCAACTACATGCATTTATTCATTACCACCACATACAAACTATTATCTCTCATCTTTCAAGACAATTAAGTGGGATATCTAAGCCATTTTTACTCATACATTTTTCAATTTCACTTGAATTTTAATTCTTGTGCAAAGTTAAATACATCTTGTATTTCTGAACAAAAGAGTACACATGTACAAGAGAGCGATCTGGCTCGAACTTTTTGGCTGGACAGATCTGATTTACCAAGAGTAGTTGTCGTGGTCAAAACTACACCAGCCTGATCAAAATTAATTGCTGAAGCGCACACGTACCGTAAGCTAGTGCAATTAATTAGTTGCACAGATAGTCACGGTAATACAGCACAATATATATGGAGTAATTAACTTGCACGTAAGGACATGTACAATAAAACTACGTCAGCTGGCTCTTAGTATATACACATCAGTTTTAGTTTATGTAGAGGAGTGAGAAAAGAGGAGAGAGAAGAAAGCTGGCTCTTATTTAGTAGCCAGCTTTGCACGGGAGCATAAGTAGATCATTTATGTACAAGAGAGAAAAGATAGTTATTGCACAATATGTAGAGACAATTATTATACAAACTAGTTTTTAGCTTACTATTAGCCAGTAGTTGACTTTGCTATTGTACTCTAAGTACGTAGTATAATATATCCAATCTAAGCTAGTGATGTAGTCGTCGTAGTCGTAGAGACAGCCACGATAACCGGCGCGCGCGCCCGATCTGAACTCTCGCATCTCCAAACTCGATCGATGTAGCATAGGTTTCAAAACAGCATGCCATCGTCACGTGGCGCATACGAGGGACCGTAACACATGGTGTCCGCCACGTCGTAATCCATGACATCCAACCCCCCGTAAACGTCGAGCCTCGGCAGTTCAGATGCATCAAACGAAGTGGCAGACGCGGGCGCGCCGCCTGTGCGGCCCTGCGACCGCGATGGTTCCGGCACGCCGCCGCCGCCGGAGTAGTGCCCCTGCAGCACGCAGGCGAGGGACGAGACGAGCGCCTGGCGCTCCTGCTCCTCCTTGGCGCCGCCGTCCAGAACGTGGGCTCCCTGCCGCGGTAGCCCGGACAAGTCGGGCGCATTCGTCGCGCCGTCTGCCGCCTCGGGCTCGGAGGCGGACGTGTGGCACGTGTGCTCGTGCACGTAGATGGCGACGTACAGCGGCGGGTCGCCGTTGCCGTGCTGCTGCACCTGCTTCTTGGCCAGGCAGTTGCGCTCGCGGTGGTAGCTGCATCTGTAATAGCACCTGTGTGCACAAGCCGGAGTAAGAATTAAATAAGATTCGTTTAGTATACAAAAAAAGGTGATCTAATCTTAGCACATGGCGGGTAAGCTAGGAAGGAGGAACTGTTGCGTCGGGTAAAGAAATGCATCTAGCTGGTGACGTCGCTTGAAAAGAATTAATTAGTGGCTAATGACGTCAGAAGATGCCTCTAACAAAATATACTACAGTAGTACGAGTGAGTGAGTAACCCAAATACCAGCTCTACCCTGGGCAGGGTTCACAGACACACACACACACGAGAATTCTGCGCGCCACAAAACGTAACTTTCGGTAACAAAAAGTTGGTCAAGATAACAAACGCACAAAAACATTCTTACTTGAAAGAGAAAAAAATAAACATGCGTCAGCATCAGAACTGACTTTTAACTTTGTTATCCCCTACTAATAATAAGGCTTTAGCTTTGTTGATGGTTTCAAGCGTGTGGAGAATCGTCCGGCCGCTCAATAATCTTTGAAGGTGTACACGGTCAGTGCGTGTCAAGCAACATTTTGCGTTTGTCCCTTTTGTGTTCCCAGTGCTATGCACTGCTATCCAAATCCAATTCGTAACGAAGGAACACCTTTTCCTGTACTGCTGTCTCTGAAGCGTCACGATCTAAAACTCATCTTCGGTTTTGTTCTTACAGCGACATGGCAACTTGCTTGTTTTGTCATAGCAGCCGCGCGTAATAATTGGAGTGACTAGCAGGTGTATATGCGCATGGTAGTTGAATAATTCACCGGATAAAATAGCTAAGAACCGAGAGGGAAATTAAATAACCTTGGGAAGTTGGTCTTCGTGATCCTCTTCTGGCCGTACTTCCTCCACTGGTACCCGTCGAAGTGCGGCGTGGATGTCATAACACTCCTGTTAAACAAACAATGCACTCGACAAATCAGATCTACACGTACGCGTACTTGCTGGCTAATTTAATTGTTAGGATAAAGAACTCCCAGTTGACATGAGTTGTTTCTTTTGCTACTCGTAGTTATGCAGGCATGTACTACTTAGCAGACGGCTCACTTTCTTTTGACGTTATCTCTAGCACGACGCGCGCCGACGGAAACGCTCGATTCGGGCGTGTCCGGGCGTGGCGGGCCACTTGCCGGGGCGGAGCCGGCCATGATGGAGAGGCAGACGGTGAAGGCTCGGGACACCTCCCGCAGGATGAATGCAGCGGTGGCCTGGCCCTGCCCCTGCAGCGCGCGCAGCGCCTCCGCCTGCAGCCGCGCCGTCAGCTCTTGCCCGCGCATCAGCTCCATGACCACCGCGTCGTGCTCTTCCGTCGAGTCCAAGCTGCCACCGCCGTTCACGCCGAGACGGGACTGCACCTGCATGGTGGCTCCGCCTAAGCTACGTGATGTTTGTTAAGAGTTCGTGCGCGCGCGCGCGGAGGTGTTAAGATGTTGGTACGGACGAATTGAAGTCTTGACTAGGTAGCTAGGCGGTTTTGGTGGCGAGGACGGGCGGAAGTAGAGGAAGAGATTTGGCGCGCTATTATATTAGCGTGCGCTGGGGCGGGAAGAAGCGCCGTGGCAGCTGCACAGCTCAGCCCAAGTTGGAAAGTTGTTTGGTCACCGGGCGTCACTTTACGCGGAGTTGTGGACCTGGTGACTGGTGAGGACCGTGCAACCTGGAACGGAAAGTTGCAGATAGGAGCACCAAACAGAGGTGGCCTCTGTTTTTCTGTTTTTTACCCCAAAAACAGAGGAAGTGAGTTCCGTTTTAATCCCTCCATCCCTGAATACATATCATTCTAGCTTTCAAATTTTGTTACTCAATACATACCATTCTACAATTTTAAGATATTATTAACTGTTTTTTTCCTTTACATGTCCCTACCATTCATGGTTCTCAATACTATTTATTACTGTGGAATAGAGTAACACACATCACCCAAGAGCAATAAATGAGCTAATAAAGGAGGGCGATTTTGTCATTTTTACACATGCCTCGATTGAAGTGCAAAATCCTAAAACATCGCCTATTCAGGAACGGAGAGAGTAGCATTCATACCTTTTGAACTGGGTAAATACTGTGGCCAAGAAAAACGAAAATATGGTAGACATTCTTTAAACAAAAGCAAAACATCTGGCCTTTAAGCATTAGAATCATACGACAAATATAAGTCTATTTTAAAAAAACTTATGAAGTAGCTAATCGTGCAGTCGCATGGGAAATTAGGCCGGTCTACCTGTCCATCTATCTATCTATATATTATTACCACATCAAAGCGGAGGCAAAAGAAGGCATCGCGTTCGCTTTTAAGGGCAAGAAATTCCTACATTAATTGGAGGAAAAGGAGAAAAGATCTGGTCGACCATCTAGTGGATCCAAGTTATAACGAAATTTGGAAAAAGAGAAAGCGTCAATGTCAAGTACAATAAAAAAATAACTGAAATTTGGGATAAAAGATAAAACATACAATCTTCAAAGTAAAACCGAAATTCGGAATAAAAATTAATGAAAATTAGTAGTTGGATATGTATACGAATTTCAACCTAAAACTAAAATTAAGAATAAAAATAAAAAAATTAGCAATTTAATTTAGATTAAAAGAAAGAGTCCATATTAAATACAATAAAAAATAACTACAATGTTTATGATGCTGTCATAATGTATTATGCTTACTGAATTCTTTTTAATCAAATGTTATCCTTCAATTATGATTTCTTAAGAAATATTTTTGGTTTTTTTAAAATTTAATTAACTTAGAACTTTTGTTAGCATTAACTCTGTTTCTAATGCACCTAAAAACCATTTACAGCAATATATAGTAGTTCCAAAACACTGCACAACATATAATTAGTCTAAAGCATCTAATTTTCCCCTTCGTATAAAATAAATTGTAACAAATCTAGCCGCTCAAATTGCGTGCCCATCCAGTTAGTTATTAATTAAAACAAAGGCTAAAGAAGACACTAGATTCACTCTCAATGTTAGAAATTATCTCTTCAATCGGTGGAAAATTAAAAAGGTCTACTTCATTAATTGGGTATAGATATAACGCTGGAGATCGGTTGGATATATTAGAACTATTACATTTGTATAAGAATTACAATTTTACTTCCAATCATACCCATCAGGGTTGTCTAAGAAATATAACTTTATTTTCAAATATAAATATATGCGTTATAGTATCTAGGCGCGTAACTGCGTAGGGTGAAAATAACTGCAAGTAGCAGAGTATATGTTGTCTGAAATAATTTTTTCATAAACTATTGCTTATGTCGGGGTTTTCTTAAAATCGCACAATAACATCTCGGATGAGTTCAACTTCCTAATTTCAGTATCAAATTAGTATAGTGCCCGTGCTAACGCTACGACGACAGTACACCCGCTTATCAATTAAATGAGAAGATAAGTACGAATATAACACTTAATAATAAATAATCACAGTGCCTGTATGCGAGTACAAAAATGAAGATATAACACTCAATAATATTTTTCGCGAAACGTTTCTCGTATGCTCTTAAGATTTGTTCTTATATTTTGAGGTATATTTTTTGCGCACTCATTCCACTTGTATTTTAGTATTTCAATTAAAAAACACTTCTTGAGGATAGGTGAACCCTGTAAGTACATTGTAGAGCATCATCAATATAGACCTACTTTACAACCTTATAAAAAGTGATTAATAAAATAGAGAGTACCGACCATGCAGATCCGTGCATTAAATTGTTGACCATTCCAGATGTGCATGAAGTTTATGACCAAATAACCTGTCAAGTTCCTGCACAATATTTAATTGCTATATGTAAGTACACAAAAATTTAACTATTTACTAATCATGTGTAAATAACTTACCGGTCTATTATTTTTGGAACAGACTTTGAAACTACAATACGCCAATCATAGATATCGTCGTTCCATGAGGGATTTGCTATCCTCATAGCACGATCGAATATTATACCGATTTTTTGTATTCTATCAAGATAGTAACTGGATGGTTTATCCGTTGGAACCCATCCGGGTAGAGGTGTTGGATCAATAACGGAGATAACCTTGTCCTTCATGTCGAACGATAACATGCTGAATCGTCCTCCGTGATGAAAAGACAGCATAATCTACAAATATAGATATTATATCTTTTGCACACATATATAGTAACATAATAAAGCGTTAAGCAATTTATTAAGCAAAGCTTACCATTCGACGTTCAGACAACGCAATTCCAGTCTCAGGCCAAGCGTCAAATAATTTTGCAAGCTTCTTATCTTCAACCTTGACACGAAACTTATGGTACCGTCGGTAATTACAAAGTTGATTATTGCATAATGTGTATATATATAACGCAAAAATATAAAAACATACGCAGACCTGTAAATCTAGGTAGTGGCATATGGAATCTCTAAAATACATGATTTCATCGCTTGCGAGCATGCGCACCCCTGCATTAAAGCAATCAGTTCATGAGCTAGCAAGCAATTGAGGCCAAATTGGACTTAGACAGTTCTATATGTACCTTTGTCCAGCCATGAAAGAGCCAACGTCGCTGGTCGCCGTCGCCGCACGCGTGCGTATGTATGTACGTAGACGTCGCCGGTTACTGTCTCCGTCGCTGCACGCCTGTGTATGTATGTACGCCGACGTCGTCGGTCGCCGTCACCGCACGTAAAAGCCACACGGCCTCACCAAATGGCTGAAGATATGGCACCTTCGTCCCGGCGTTTGGACGTTCTTTAGTTAGGAATTCCCGGGACCTGCGCAAGGAACACGGGAAAGAAAGGCATGGATTCAATTTGTGTTTTTTTAGAGAATTCTGTTGCTTATGAGATCACACAAGGAAGAAAGGATGTGAAGATATGAATGCCTTTTTAAGCGCCTGCAGCAACTTTATCTTGTGATCATATTGTACGTACTACATATTTGGAAGAAGAGCGAATCAAACAAGAAAATAAATAGGGAGGATACGCATTCAAAGAAACCAGACTTGAATTTTTTACTATCTTGACCAAAATTGTACGTACTACATATTTGAAAGGAGAGCGAATCAAACAAGAAAATAAACACGGAGGATTCGCATGCAAGAAAATCATACTTGAATTTTTTACTGTCTTGGCATCGTGATCGTATTTTTTTTCGAATATGGCCCTTCTCGAGACTTTTTTACAGATCTAGCCCTATAGAACCTAATTTCAGCGCACGGAGAGCGCTGATTTTTTTTTTATTTTTTATCCACGGAACCGGTGATGCAGTGAGTCTTGCTTAATTTTTTCAATTTTTCTCACGGGCCGTGCGTGGCGCTATTTATTTTTATCTTTTTCACTGCAGATCCAAAGAATCAATGGCGCAATTTATTTTTCTATATTTTTCCTGAATTATTCAGTGGAAGGGCACTGCTTGAATTTTTTTTCATTTTTTCCCCACGCTTCAATTTTTCAGCGGCCACCGAGCATTTTTTTCCCAAAATTATCAAGCGGACGGGCACCGCTTGATTATTTTTTATTATTTTTTAGGAATTTTTTACTGTATTAGCATTATCGTTATAATTTTTTCAAATCAGACTCTCACGGCGATGAATTTACGATTGTAGCCTCAAGCGAAAAAATTCAATGGAGCGGTGGCGCGGTATTATTTACTAGCGCCCAAACTCGAATTTTTTACTATATTAGTATCGTCGTTAATTTTTTCTGAATCAGGTTCTCGGGCGATGAATTTGCGATTGTAGCCTCGAGACAGAAAAAATCAGCGGAGAGGTGCTATAATTTTTTTTTCGCGGTCGAGAAGCACTGTAATTTTTTTCCCACGTCCGAAATTATCCAGCGGCCGGGCAGAGCTTGGTTTTTAATTTTTTCGTGCCTGGAATTACCCACCGTCCGCTAGATAATTTCGGACGTGAGAAAAAAATCCAGCACCTCTCCGTTGAATTTTTTCAGCTCGAGGCTACAATCGCAAATTCATCGTCGCGAGAGCCTGATTCGGAAAAAATAATACCGCACTGCCCCGTCTCCCGGTTTCCTTTTCTCAGCACGTAATATATGGTTCTTTTCTTTTCCAGGACGTTTGTTTCCTTTTCCTTGATTCCAGGACGTTTGTTTCCTTTTTCTTGATGATGCTGGAGGTCGGGGAAGGTCTGTTGTGGGCTACAGGGATAATTAGACACACTAAATAATGACCATCGGATGTGGGTGAGTAAATCTAAGGAAAGATCTGAGAGGTTAATTTTGATGAAAACAAGTTTCTAGGGACGTTTCGTTGGGTGCACGAATGTTGGACCATCTCTAGTTGGATGCACTATTTGAGATGAACGTAGGAAAGAATGTTTACATGTGTTATAAATGGGGTACAGATCAATATAAACAGTAATATCATGCAAGTATTTTGAAGGAAAGAAACAGAAGGGCCTCCCAAAACAGAACGGCTACGACGCAAGAAGTGGCTAACAAAACCAAGGAGGATTACAGACCAAAGAAGAAGATATCCACGAGCAGCGATCCCGTACCGTTCCTTTTTGAGCGTTGTTTGATCGACCTTATCTAGCCAGTCGCTTCTTTTTTTCAATAACTCTACCTTTTGCCGTAAGTGACTACAGTTTTAGCTTTGCGTTTGTTGGGAAATTATATTAGGAAGCCTTTTCCGTACTCTTGAGCATATACTTCCACTTCCAATATACTATTTAAACCAACGTATTATACTTCTTTAACACTTTCAGTATACTTAAATACTAATTCTAAGATATTCTAATGTGACATGGTTGAAAAATTTTCATTGGAGTCCTTTATTTTTTGCTATATATCTTTTTTTCATCCGTAAACTGAGTATATACATAAATTATGCTATAAAAAGTAGATTTTGATGAATTTTTTCATAAAACTCACTTTAGAGTATCTTATAATCATTATTAGAGTATGCTCAAAAGGATAAAGAGGTATAATTGTTTTGTTTAAGCGGTATATGCAAGGTGGGAGTACGTACTCCTAGGAGTATAGAACCACATTTATATATACGGTCACGCTATTCTACTATGCACGTTACGGTTCCTATTCTACGCGCGAGTCGTATAAGCTGGGAGACAGTACAATGCGTGCGCGCGGCGCTCAAAAACAACTGGGATGGTTCCTATTCTAGCGTAGGCCTAAAAACACTACGGCCGAGAAATCAATGAGCGTTGTATTGAATGAATGAACATAAGTAAAAAAATGTTAGTACGACAGGTTCTGTCTGAGAAGGTTTGCAAAAATTACGAATTACTCATTATATTATAAAGGAAATAAGCATGGAAGTAAAAGCGTGCATGCGTGATAGTAAAATATGTAAAGTTATAGTTAGTATTAACGCTGGGTGTAATTGTAAAGTTAAATCACACAGTAGTAAACTGTATTTTCCGGGTTAGTGAAATAATAAATGTTTAAAAGTTATAGTTAGTAGTAATGGCTGATTCACGTGAGCATGTCAGTAGTAACCAGTGATCGTGTTTGTGAAGATAGTAAAATATGTAGGTGAAATAGAATGTTCATAGTAGTAAAAATACATGATAGTAAAATCTCTCGCATGAGTTAGTAAAACTAATAACGATCGTTAGTAAATGGGATTTTTTCAGAACTTGTACATATAGTTTGTATAGAATTTTACTGCTGAAATGATTGATCTGTGTAGGATCTGTAATTGCCTTTTACTATTTTATACACTAACTTTTACTACTTTGTTTACTATATTTTACTATGAAGAACTAATGAAGCTACTACTGCATTGGAACGGTGGCGAACTATCTAATAAATGTGTTCTCTAGTTTGTACATGAACAGTTTTTTCTTTGTTTAGCTGGAACTTTTTATTCGCAGCTCCGATCCACGAACGAATTTCACCGGTAGATTACTGACGACGAGAGGAACAACACAATATAAGTTAGGTAATAAACTTCGCATAAATTAATTTCTCCTGCTAAATGAACATCAATTTACTATTTATTAGCAAGACATATATCATTCTGTTACTCTCGTCGTGATTAATCTACTGATGAAAACCGTTCGTGAATTGAAGCTACAAATAAAAAATTATGGCTAAAATAAAGAACGAACAGATCTATGTACAAACTACAGAACACATTTTTTTAGTAGGATTGATTATGTTACGAACACAACAGATTGACAAAATTTAATATGTAGTATTACTATTTAAATAGCTTAAATTTACTAGTACATACTGGAATCGCAGAATGGTCACAGACATGTTTTCTATGAAATAATGTCACGATGTGTTATATTTTTACTATCCTTTACTGACGCGATATGTTATGTTTTACTACTATTTACTGATTCATTTCTTTAGCTGAACTGCATATTACTAAATCATCTGTCAACTTTTATTCTTGCGTTCACAACGTATTACTTTCTAATAGTCTTATGTTTACTACATTTTACTAACCTATGTTAACTGCCATTTCTCATTTTACTATAGCGTTCACACAATATTACTAGCACTCTATATTATATTTACTACCATTTGCTGACATATATTTCATTCGTCTAACATGCTTACGACGCAATCATCCGTCAAGTTTTACTCTTACATACACAACATATTATTTTCTCGTATACTTATAACTAGACAGGGTCGCGTGCTACGCTGCGCCATGCGAAATCTGGTCGCGCGACGCTGCGATGCGCGAAATCTGGTTCGACGATTATTTTAGGGAAAATGGGTCTGAGGACATAAACGTGAACTCGTTTTTTTCACGGGGGTTTTCAAAAAAAATGGGATAACTTGGAGTCATCGGCGAATTTGCGGTACCACAGGTTATTTTTGTGCAGTACGAAATCGATTGGAGTCGTCGTGAATCTGCGAAAACATATTTTTTCACACAATTTCATTTTTCTCGGTTTTTTCTTAAAAAAATTGGCTGCTAGGAGCCATCAGTGAACCCGGGGATCGCTATGAGCCGTTGGCGAATCCGTGCAACCGCGGGTTCCCTTTTCTCTGGAAAAACGGATGCGAAAACGTGTATCTTTCTTTTGCGCAAATCCGGTTTTCTTGGTCTCTTTCTTAGAAAAACGGGTTGATTGATATGAGCCGTCGTCGAACTCGTGGACTACTACGAGTCATCGATAAATCTGCATATAAATGTAATTTGATTTTTCGGGTCAATCAAACTAAAAACGTCTTTTTGGACCTAAACGTAATTTCATTTTTTCCGTCGTCGAATCCACGGACTGCTATGAGCCGTCGGCAAATACGTAGATATGTCTGAAAAACCACGGAGGGACATAATTTTTGTGGGAAAAAAACTATGAGAGGATATAATTTTTGTGAAAAAAGCGCGGTGGGATATAAACATAATCTCATTTTTCGGGTCAATACAACTAAAAGAGCGTCTTTTGGGACCAAAACATAATTTCGTTTTTTCCGTCGTCGAAACCATGGATTGCTATGAGCCGTCGGCGAAAAAACCGTGGAGGGATATAAACGCAATTCCGTTTTTTCGGGTCGATTCAGGGAAAAAACGTTTTTTAGGATCTAAACGTAATTTCATTTTTTCTCAGGACTATTTTGCTAAAAACCGGCATGAGGACCTGAACGCAAACCGCGAAGGAACGTAATTTTATTTTTTTCGAGTCCATTTTATTAAAAAACCGACGGAAGGAACGCAAATTTCCAATTTGACGGAGCGCTTTTCCGCACAAATGGCGACGTGGCAGCGCTCACCTGCCGCCAATCTCTCCCGCTTTAAAGAGAAGTATTATTACTACTTTGCATAACGACATTTTCTCGAGGAGAACCAGGACTATGGCCTGCGCGATGACTGTGATAATGAGCACGGTCACCACGAAGGCCAGCACGTACCGTGCCACGTCGAGCCATTAGAACGTTGATTTCTCGTCGACGATGTCGTCATCTACTGGCGCCATACCTACTAACTTCAGTTAATTTGCTGCAACTAGCTAGCTAGCGCTCTAAACACAAACGTAGCTAGTGTCACCCTGGCTATCTACTAGAGTATCCATTTATACACACCTGCCTCTGCACATCGAGGATATATAGTAATATAGTATATACATGTATGCTCTAAAATGAAGCAAGCACTCCTACTCCATTCGATGGCACGTTGTATCTATCCTAAAAATTTGGTGTTCTCACGGTATATAGAGATTTTACTATCCATCTATATAAGTTTCACTATCCATATCTGTAAGATTTTACTATGTTAGAAATATTGTAACTTTCGTTTTTTGGGTTTACTATCTCAATCGTACAATATTACTATCGCAACAAACTAGTTTTTACTATGTTAAAATAAAGACGACTTCCCAATCGATAGTAAAGTCTATGTATATGGATAGTAAAATCTGATTTATATGGTGTTTATTATCGAGACTTATATCAATATGTTGCTCTCATCAGCAGTAAGCTAATGGTGAAAACCGTTCGTGAATCAAAGCTGCCAATAAAAAAGTTATGGCTAAACATCTTCATGTACAGACTATAAATGTATTAACTAGTTGGTTTTGGTCACGTACCTGGATAGTCCGTTTGTGCTGATTAGCGTGTTGCATGGTTCGGTTGGATTGGGTCAAATGGCTGGGGAGTAGAGTAGGCTATTCTACACACAGATCTAGAATAGTGTGTGTATATATATATATATATATATATATATTTGTTTGAGGAATAGATATTTAATTTTGCAGGTGAAGATTGACAGGCATGTTCAAGTTGCTACATATTTAAAATTGTAAAAAATTATAAAGAATATTTAGTTTTTTTTAGAATAGGGTTTAACAACTGAGGTGTCATGGTATCGAATCCATGAAATCCGCAAATAAACCCACGTAAACAGTGGCCATCGACTACAAGGACTGGGCACATGTTGGCAAATCTATTGCAATTTGTTACACATAGATCTCTTAATCATTATTTTATATTCCTTCATGCAAGTATAGTACTTCTCGTGAGTACATAGTTAAGCACTCGATGCCCTGTCTAGAAAGAGTTCGATTTGGAGTCAGTGTACTACTACAGCATCTGTGGACATTTGTCAGTAGACTCTTTTTTTTGTTTATTGCAATGTTGACATCTTCCAACAATACGATGCTCAGCTCCCTGCTATATCACTGCCCTATCTAAGTCATTACTCGTTCTCTTCCATCTTTTTAAACCCGATATCTGGCCATTCAGCATGAATTCGCTGAATTGCGTAGTACTTAGCCAGAGAACAACTATGCATAACTCGGCTAATCGTGCTACACATGCGCCTAGATGCCCATGCATGGGGACCACTCTTCCGATCTACCGGCGAAGTTGATAGCTAGGTACGGTTCATGCACCCTCGCAACACGCTTTCTTGCAAAAATATATACTTCCGCATAGTTTGACCATCAATTACTGCAAACCACTGGCCAGCCAGCCACGCAAGAGGAGTCTCTGTATGATAGTCCTCCGAGTCTCTGATCGAGATATCTGGCGACTCTATATGCCAGCCAGCCAAGCAAGAGGAGTCTATGTATGAAAGTCCTCCGAGTCTCTGATCGAGATATCTGGCGACTCTATATTTCAGCATGGATGTTCATGCAACCGATGCTATCATTCAGCTATCAGCAGTCGGTCCCGATATATATTTCTTCAGATCCCTGTTGCCAAATCAGTTACTGCACACTTTTTTTTTAAGTTAATATGCACTACTCATGCGTGTGATGTGTCAGCTGCCTGCCTCCATGAGAACGTACTAGTCCATTTGGACCATGTACCAAATCAGTTAGCGGTGCCACAGAAACCACAAATAGCAATTTCTTCCATAATTAGCTTGCCATCCATTTGGACCATATCAAAGACATTTTTGGACCATTTCATAGACACTTGGACCATTCGCTTGAGTAGCGTCGTTTTTCTTGCTCGGCAATTACGAATCGGAAGCCTTTGCCGGTTCGAAGCGTGTGTGCATAACCATTAATTAACCATACCTAGCTAAAGCCAATCAACTGGGAGTCGCTTAGTTATCGCGTGCGATTGATCCGCCTCTAACCGTATATTAAATTCAATATATATAATACGAGAGGTGCTTTCATGCTTCTCTTTTTATCTAATAATCATATTAGCTAACATTTATTTATATTTTGTTCAATAGTAGAGCGGTATGAATATCGTTAACAAATCAATAGTTAGATTTAATTTCTAATACGCACCGTATATTACCAGTGTAATGCACGGTAAATTTTCTCATTATCAAATCCTAATATCTGGTTCAAATTACGTATGTGTGTCAGTGTATGCCGTTTATAATTAACAAGGACGCCTACTTTGTACGTCGATCTGTATTTTTGTGGTCCTCGATCTTGCATTGGTCAAACGCGTAGCTAGAAGAAGAGATTTCTTGCCGAGACCGCGAACTATAAAAATTGCGACTTTTGTGGTTCGTTTGATATACACAAAAAAATTTATCACGGTTTTGTTCGCATGCGTGAATCCAAACAGAAGTCGAAAACCGTTTTGTTTCGCATGCGTGAATTTGGAACGTTCTAAAATATATCTGCGCAAGTTGACATGTAAATTGATCGTAACTGCTCTGGTCAATATGTTGCCGGTCTAAGAAAGAGACCGCACATTGGTATTTGATTATGCCCTTTTTGTATAAAGAATCTAAGCTCATAGCTAATGTTTTCCGGACATCGACAAGAGTAATTCCTGGTCAATATGTTGCCAGTCGAAGAAAAAGAGACCACACACTGGTCTTTGATTACGATCTTTGTGTATAAAGACTCTAAGCTCATAGCTAATGTTTTTCGGACATCAACACGAGTAATTCCTGGCCGCCCAGCGGGATTGTAGTTGAACAAAATACGGAGTAATCCTAGCTGAAAAAATGTACTACTCCTGCTAAATATAATCTGATACAAATAAATTATCCTGGGATATTCCAGATGAGCAAGGTATCATCAATTCTCACTAGAAGGAACACGCAGAGGATGGTCTGATTTTGGCTCGAAACAGGGGCGTGAAGAAAACCAATCATCGATGAAGCTGCGCACTTTGGCTGAATCACCGATTCACCGGTGTGTGCATGCTGGCTCTACTGGAGTTTTGGTTCGATGCACGAGAGCATATGCAATGATATCATGTCCGTTGTCTATATATTTTTGTCCTGTAAGATTTTTGCTTATATGGAAGTGAGAGAAAGAGGAGAGAGTATATTTGTTTTTTCGTAAAGAGACGAGTTTATAGATAACATAAAATATTATTACATTGGTTATTGTATAAAATAAATACTTTTTATATCATAATTAAAAGATCGTAGAATCTCGTTGAGACAACCTTAAGATGTCATCTATCGTAAAAGTTGTCTTTAGTTTTATGTAAGATGACATAGCAAAGTATATAGCAGTTATCTTTACTGTTGTATATGCTATAATAGCCTCTAATAAAAGGAATTAGGAAAGAACAATCGAAACATGCAACTGCCAAGTGCCAACTGGGCCTTTGATATAAGAAAAAAATTGTCATCTGATTAGCATCTACGTAAGCGCAACATGTACATTATCATTTGGTACCGGCCCTAACAAAACAAAACAAAAGGAAGTGTGGAGTGTGTGTATCTTACTCAGCGCTCACCGGATGACCTAGGACTCAGGTGTGAAAGCTGTAGCTTCTCTAAGAAGTTACTTTTTGGTTTTCTGAGTTAGAAAGGGTTGTAGTTTTTTTATAAGGGATCATTTCATAAATAGCTAATTTCTTTCAGCAATAAACTATAAAATTAAGTTCAGTCTAGCTTTCAGCTTTTAGTTTTTGCTAGTTATATATGACTTCCAGTTTATGTAAAAAAACACTTAAAAGTTAAGTTGTTTAAAGAATTTACTTGACTTTTCAGAGACTGAAGATAACTTAGAGCTCCAAAACACGGGCTGAGCAGCATCGCAAACACTTGTCTAAGGCCTCTAAAAATGTTTTCCCTTTTCTTTTGTTTTCATGTCAACTTGGGAGTTGGAGACCAAACATATTTCTGCATGTCAGACTAGTACTGATGGAAGAGCCCACTGGTGAGCAGCGACTAGACCAGTCCTTTCAACAGAGGAAGTTCATATTAAAATTTTAAAATCCGGACGAGCGATATTCAAATGTAAATTTAAAAAATTTAAAAAAAATTAGCAAAAAGTGTTAATTGTTTTTTTAAATTTTTTGTGTGAGGTCCTGAGACAATGCTAATGATTATATAAAATTTTTCAAATTATTATCAGACCTATGTATTTTTTTAAATTCTGCCAGTGATACTGTCACAATATATGCTCTTAAGTTTTTTATTTTTTAGGAGCATAAAATGAAGTCTAATATTTCTTAAACTTTTTGTGTGATGTTATAACATAATTAAAATTATGTTGTAAAATTTTCGGATGATGAACAGATATGTGTATTTTTAAAAAATTTCTGAAAGTGCTATTATCATTTTATATGCTCTTCTTTTTTTGATTTTATATGGGTACTAAATGAAGTATAATATTTATAAAAATTTTAGTACATAATCCTTTGGCACTATTTATGGTTAAATTTAAATTTCAGAATATAAAAAATCTTTTAAATATTTATAAAAATCTGACAGTGTCTTTGTCCCTTTTAATTAATTGCTGTTTTGGATTTTTTAGAAGAAATAAATGATTTTAAAAAATTTCTCTGAGGTGTTTGATAGATTAATTGGGATTTTTTTTGTAATTTTTCATTTTTTTTTTGCAATTTTTCTGATTTTTCTTGCATTTTCACCATTTTCCCTTCTGTTGTCGGTTTTCGACTTTTTCGACCGGTTTTTGATCTTTTTGAATCGGTTTGACCACCTATTTAACTTTCGCAAACCGATCAGTTTTTACCGAATTTCGATCGATTTTCACGAAAAATCGATGCTGACCAGATACCGGTTTTTAAATGTAAAACGAAAATGTAAACCCGATTGAAACACATGCTCGTAGTTCTAGCAAAGTATCAAGTGAGAAAGCGTGGCCTCACCTCACCCCATCCTCCCTCTATTATAATCCATAGAGTTCCTGAAAGGAGAGCATCCCCATGTGGCGCTTTCAGCCGAGCCAAGCCGAAAAAATATTTACGCTTAGGTTTTTTTTGGGGAAAAAAAATTATATTTACGTCCTTTTTTTTGGAAAAAATTATATTTAGGTCTTTTTTTGAAAAAATTATGATTATATCCTTTTTTTCAAAAAGAATATATATTACGTTTAGGTCCTTTATGCGTTTTTAGGCATTGCGCTTGGTCCTTTTTCATAAAATCAAAATTATGTTTAGGTCCTTTTCGGGAAATACGTTCGGGTCTTTTTTTTGGAAAAAATACATTGCATTTAGGTTCTTTTTGTATTTTTTTAGCATTACATTTAAGCCCTTTTTCGAAAAAACAATATTTTGTTTATGTCCTTTTCTGAAAAAAAAAATAGGTCATTTTTTCTATTTTCCGTTTTTTCGACGCGGACCTTCCGTTCCAGCGAAATCGCAGATTATATCCTTTCAACCGTTTCGCGTGTTTTCTCGATTTACTCTCGTAGGGAGCGATAGTCGCACGTTTTCTCGATTTACTCGTGTGGGGAGCGGCGATCGCGACGTGGAACACCACGCTGGATTGTCTAGTTATACTATACTTATGGAAGACAGTACGATCGGGTGTTCTCACGTCGCGAGTCCCGATCGATCAACTTCAGTTACATTTCCTATTGTGCAGCAGCCTGTGCGAGTCGGAAGATAATAATTGTTGTTCATTTCGTTTTAGAAAGGGGATGCGATGTATGTGGCCCAGGAATATTACCACACGTCTACTTCTAATCTTTTCTTTAGCCTCCAAAAAGATATATTTTGTTTAGGTCTCAACAGTGAAGTTTTCTGCTGGTACATTGAACTTGAATCGGAACCTTTAGGGTAACCACGTTGACCACCACCGAATCTCGAACACTTGCATTTCTTGGCTTCTTCTGTCTCTCCCATGCGGCGTATGCGTGTGTGTTTAGTGGCTTTGGTTGGCTTGTTACGGTCAACTGAAGGGAGCTTTCAGCTTTCATTAGGACTGTGTGCTTGCCACCGCGACCGCGGAATCGATCCTTAGCATCGATCCCCCCCCCAACCCCCCAGTCCACCCATGCGTCACACGTTGATAACCAAGTGAGCCAAGTGTTATGATATACACTTCGCCGACATACAGACGAGTCGACACGTATAAACAGGTATAACTATTTTGAGGATGAATTTAAACTAATAAATTTAAAAACCCTTTTATGAGATGTCAAGTGTTATCTTCTCCATCTACCTCCACCATCCCTTTTCTCTACTCACTTCTAGTTCTCCCACCCCTTCTTCCCTTTCAAAAACAAAAAAATTTAATTAGAACATTTAAACTTTGAAATTTTTAAATATAAAGTTTCAACTTGAAAAAAATTCAACTCAAAATTTAAAACTATAAAAAATAAATCGAAAAATTTCAAATTAGAAAGTTTTATCTCGGAAAGTTTCAACTTGGAAAATTTCAACTAGAAAAGTTTTAAATCGAAAAAGTTTCAACACGAAAAGTTTTAAATCAAAAAATTTCAAATTATAAAGTTTTAGCTTGAAAAGTTTTAACTCAGGAAATTTTCAATTCAAAAGTTTCTGGTTCAAAAAGTTATGATTCAAACAAAAATTGGTTTGAAAAGTTTCGATTTAAAATTCAACTTGAAAATTTTTAATCAAAAAATTTCAAATTGAAAAGTTTCAACTCGAAAAAATTTAAATAAAAAATTAAAATTAGAACGTCTCAACTCAAAAAATTTTAATTCAAAATTTTTTAGCTCCAAAAATATTCAATTCAAAAACTTCTAGATCGAAAAGTTTCTATTCAACAAACTTTCGGTTCGAAAATTTCGCTTAAAAACTTTGAAAGCGGTTAAAAAATACTTGTTTTCAAAAACTTAAGAGAAAATTTGAAATACAAAAACTATTTTGAGTTTGAGGGGAATGGAATGGAGGAAAGGGGGTGAAGGAGGTTATGACACTTATCACACATAGATGACCTTTGTGGGAAAAGGAAAGTGGGGAAAGAAAAGAGATGATGCCACTTGTCACAAGGCGAGAGCCTTCAAGAGGGCAGGTGCTGACACTTGTCACAAGGAGAAGGTGTCTTCATTAAATCTTTGGTGAGGATAACCTTATAGGGAATTGCTAATTTAAGTTCACTCTCACTAAAGATTTAGTGAGGACACATTCTCCTCGTGATAAGTGGTAACATCTGTTGGGAAACCACGTGGCTCAATAGAAAGCCCACGATGGTCCCTTAGCCGAAACCCTAGTTGAGCGCTATAAAGGAGGAGGGGGGTCCCCCCTATGTACAAGCATTCAGAAAGCAATAAAGAATTCCGCTGTCGCTCCCCAAATATCTGTGTCTCTCTCTTTCTGTTCTCTAATTTTAGATCTGTTCGGGAACCCCGGACTATTCGATAGCGAGGTTCCTTAACACGTTATCAGCACGAAGCTCTACCGGAGTTCAGATTGAAAGGTAAGAAAAGGTGGGATTTTAGCGATTGAATCTAAACGCTTGTCGTTTCTATGCATAAATTTATCCTACGCATCTTGTATCGTTTTCGTCACGTGGCACGAAGCCACACGACGATCACTCGAAGCTACGTGGCAAGAAGCTACAATGCATGCTTCTAACCTGCGCATTCGGTATTGTGTTCGTTGCGTGGCACAAAGCTACAACGACATGGATCTACAGTTCAGTTTACTGTTCATGCAAGAGAAAAAAATAGCAGTTGCTTAGGCTTGCACGCCCGCAGTGTGCTGCCATTGCCTCGCTTACGCACCCGGCTGCCGGCGCTTGCGCCGACCGCCCGCCCGGCTTCTGATCGCCTCGGCGCTCGGCCGTCGCCGCCTCGGCGGCACCGTCTGCGGCGCTCGCTGCCGTCGTCTGGCGCTTCGAAGCCGTCGCGTCGCGCCTCGCCTCGCCGTCGTTGCCCCGGTCAAGCGCTGCGCCCTGACGTGCCGCGCGCCGACCCGCTCAGCGCCGCGCAGCGCCTCTGCGCATGAAGCGCCCGCTGTGCCATCCGGCTACCGCGCCAGAAGCGCCGGCCAGAAGCGCCGCCGCGCCGGCCCGGTCGGCCGCGAATGAAGCGTCGCCGCCCGACTGGCTCAGAGCGCGCCGCAGATTCCTTGCCACGGCCGCGCCTTGGCTCCGGCGATGAAACCATCCCGCGCGGCCGCCCATACGGCTCCGAACGCACCCATCCCCGTCGCGCCCGGCTCGAAGCCGCCGCCAACCGCGTCGTCGCCATCGCCCGGCGGTCGTCCCGGCCGGCAGCCGGCGCACCACCGCCTCCACGCGGCGCCTCGACCCATCCCCCGTCGGCCGACAAGCGCACCTCGCCGCCGCCTCGGCCCGCGCCCGCCAAAGACGGCGCCTCCTCGCGCCTCGGCCTCGCCGCTTATGGCCGGCCTCGCCGTCGCCGCCGACCTCCACGCGTGCGCCTCGACCTCGCCGCTTATGGCCGGCCTCGCCGTCGCCGCCGGCCTCCGCGCGCCTGGCGCTTCGCCTCGCCTCACCGCTCCCCGGCTCGGCCGTCTGCGCCCGCCGCCGTGCGCGCCCAGTAAGCGGTGTCGCCAGCGCCACCGTGCCACACACCCGCCCAAGGCCGAGCAGCCTTCGCCGCGCCCGAGGAAGGCGAGCGGGCGGGTGAAGAGAAGGCGGCGGCACGCAAAGGGGGAGGCGGCGCGCACGGGGAAGAGAGGCGGCACACCAAGAATGGGAGGCGGAAGGACTGTGGCGGCTAGGGTTTTTACCCTAGCCGTCGCGCGTGGTAATGGGCTGGAAGGCCCAGTGGCCGGTTCGGCCGCAAGGAAAAGGAAAGAAAAACAAAAAGAAAAGAAAGAAAAAAAATTTGCAGAAAATTTGAAAAAAAATTGCCAGAAAATTCCAAAAATTATTTGGCTCTGTGTTAATTTTTCTAGCTTTATTCTCTTCATTTATGAATATTATTTTTGAATTTTGAATTCATTGCTTTATTTTGTATACTGCAATGCATGGAAATTTATTTTCTGTACTTTATGCTATTGCAACCATTTTCTATCAGATTACACGCAGTAATCTAATATCGGAATTTTGAAATCATGAATCGTGAGTTTGAAGAACTGGCCCCGCACGGTCAGAAATACCTCACTTGGGCATTGGACGTGAAGATCGTTCTTGGGGACAAGAAGCTCCGTGCTGCGATTGGTCTAGGGTCCTCGCAGGACGCAAAACCTACCGCTGAACAAAACGATCAAGCCTTGCACTGCCATTTAAATGCATGAATCGCATTTTCTTTTTAAATTATGGTTGTTAGCAATTTCTTTTGAAAAATGAATTGTAAGCTCTAGAAGAGCATACTTCTTTCATGAATAAATATGCAATTTATTCTTTATTCCAGCATTCTTTCATTTACAAGCAATTTTTGTATTATTTTGCCTCTGTTTGATTGGAATTATATTTCTTTTATCTAGAAATCGTGTAGCGCCCAAATGGAAGAGATATGCATTGTTGATAGTGGCACAACAAATACCATCTTAAGAGAGTCTAAATACTTCCAGTCAATCACGAAGAACGCTGGAAAGATTACTACGATCGCAGGAAGCGACTCATATATAATCGGCTCAGGAAGAGCCACTATTATATTGTCTATGGGTACAATTTTGGTAATCGAAGAAGCCCTTTTGTACCCTGAATCAACGCGAACTCTCTTAAGCTTCAAAGACATCCGCGCCAATGGTTTTCACGTAGAAACCAATGAAGAAAATGGCAAAGAATACTTATACATTGTGAAGCACGCGGTATGTGGAAAAATGGTATTAGAAAAATGCCCCTCATATGAATCTGGGTTGTACTACACGAATATTCATGCACCCGAAGTGTATACTTCCTTGAAGACTGTTTTTAGAATCTCTGAGTTTTTTTTCTTTATGGCATGGTAGATTAGGCCATCCTGGTCTTAGAATGATGAGAAATATAGTAAACAACTCACAAGATCACGGCATTAATGTCAAAAATTTCCCGAATCATGAAGATTTTGTGTGCCCTGCATGTGCCACCGGAAAATTAATAACTAGACCCTCTGTCATGAAAGTGCAAAGTGAAATCACTTCATTCCTGGAACGCATCCAGAGGGTTATATGCGGCCCGATTCAGCCCTTGTCAGGTCCGTTTCGATACTTTATGGTGCTCATTGATGCTTCCTCGAAATGGTCGCATGTATGCTTATTGTCAACAAAAAACCATGCTTTTGCAAAACTGATCTCGCAGATCATAAGAATGAAGATTGCTTTCCCTGATCATCGCGTGAAGTCCATTAGAATGGACAATGCTGGAGAATTTACTTCAAAGGCATTTGATAATTATTGCACGCAACGAGGATAGCGATTGAGCACTGCACCGCATTTCCATACGCAGAATGGGCTAGTCAAGCACTAATAAAGAGGATTAAATTCATTGCCGGACCGCTCTTGCGAGTTGTAACTTGCCCAACACTTGTTGGGGACACGCGATCTGCACGCAGCACTCTTATCAATTTCGGACCGTCGACACAACATCCATTCTCCTATGCGGCTTGTGCACGGGATCATCGAAGATCTCCCATCTTAGAAAATTTGGGTGTATGGTATATGTACCTATACCACCCCCTCGTGATCGCAATGGGCCCTCTCCGAAAGTCCGGGATATCGTTGGTTATGAGAGTGCATCCATAATCGGTATCTGGAACCCATGATTTGGAGACTTGCATCTGACCGATTCGATTGCATCTTTGACGAGGATCGTTTCCCATCATTAGGGAGAAATCAACCTTTGGATGAAAAATTCGAAATCATATGGCATTCCAGGGATCCCGCACATGACCCCGCACTAATGAAGCAAATCAAGAAGTTCGAAGATAATTGATTTGCGAATTTAGCAAATGAACCGCTGATCATTTTGTGATCCGAAGGCGTGGTTAAGTCGCATGTACCGCAAGAAATGCACCGAGAGGTGGAAATACCAAAGAAAATAGAAGGTACCCTTCATCCTGCTTGAGGCCTCAAAGAAAAAGAACAGAAACTGGCTCCTCAAACCCAAAGTACCGGAGGCGTCGGAGAAAAGCTGGCGAGAGGATTTACCACAACCAATCACGAAAATGCCCTAAGGAAAGAAGGAGAGCGGTTGAGACTGCGGCTGGAAAGAAGCCAACAGGAAAGGCAATTCCAGACTTGAATCTTCCACTGCAGGAAGCCGCCGAAAATAATGTGTGCGCACACATAGGCGATGAAAAGCTAAAGGAACTTGCTCCTGCGATAGGAAATAGCAGCGAAGAGCAAGTAGAAGTGCATGAAGCACCCCATGAAGAAATGGCCATAAACTTTGTAATAACATGAGAATCCCTGAATAGAGCAACAACCAATATCGATGCATACTTTGCAAAGAAGATTGCCTCGATCATGATCCCGAGCCTACATCTCTCGCAGAGTGCAAGAAAAGGCTAGATTGGGAAGAATGGAAAAAGGCAATCACTGCAGAGTTAGTCTCTCTGAACAAGAGAAAGGTGTTTGGGCCCGTATGCCGCACACCTCCCCATATAAACCCCGTAGGTCACAAATGGGTCTTTGTTCGGAAGAGAAATGAAAACAACGAAGTTGTAAGGTACAAGGCAAGGCTTGTAGCTCAAGGTTTCACTCAACGTCCTCGAGTTGATTATGAAGAAACCTATTCTCCGGTCATGGGAGGAATTACCTTTAGATATTTGATCTCAATAGCAGTCAACTTGAAGTTGAGAATGAAGCTAATGGATGTTGTCACAAGATATTTGTATGGAAACTTGGATTGGAGATATACATGAAAGTCTAGGAAGGAATTCCTATCCCGAACCAAGGCGGAGCAAATAGAAACACATGCAGTGTGAAATTGGAGAAATCTTTGTATGGGCTAAAGCGATCGGGAAGAATGTGGTACAATCGCTGAGTGACTTTCTCGCAAGAAAGGCTACTCAAGCAATAAGATTGTCCATGTGTATTTATCTGACGATCCCGAATGGATTCTCGTATAATCTCCGTCTATGTAGATGACTTGAACATCACTGGGACGGATGAAGAAATTGAAGAAGCATGCTCATACTTGAAGTCTGAGTTTGAAATGAAGGATTTGGGTAAAACCAAGTTTTGTTTAGGCTTGCAGCTTGAACATGTCCAAGGAACCTACACGCAGAAAGTGTTGGAAAGGTTTGGATTTGAAAAGGCATATCCTGCAAAGACTCCAATGGTCGGAAGGTCACTCCAAGCAGACCTAGACCCATACAGACCTAGAGAAGAGGGGGAGGAAGTCCTGGGAGCAGAATTCCCATATCTAAATGCAGTTGGAGCGCTCATGTACCTTGCGAATAGCACTAGGCCGGACATTGCGTTCGCCGTGAATTTGCTAGCACGGTACAGTGTAGAACCCACCAAAAGGCATTGGAAAGGGATCAAGGACATCTTCCGTTACCTCCAAGGAAGCAAAGACCTTGGTTTGTTTTTCAGAAGAAACAATGAATTGAATTTGGTTGGCTATGTCGATGCTGGGTATTTATCAGACCCGCATACTGGCTAGTCCCAAACTGGCTATGTTTTCCTATGTGGAGGAACAACAATTTCTTGGAAGTCGTCTAAGCAGACTCTTGTCTCGATGTCGACAAACCACTCGGAAATGATTGCTTTGTATGAAGCATCTCGTGAATGTGCATGGCTCCGAACAATGGTTCACTACATCCAGAAGTCATGTGGCTTGAACATTGAGCAAACTCCCACGATAATCTATGAAGATAATGCAGCTTGTGTTGCCCAAGCACAGATGGGTTATGTGAAGAGCAATCTCACGAAGCATATCAACCCCAAGTTCTTCTATGCTCACGAATTGCATAAGATGAACGAGATCAAGATATTGCATACTAAATCATGTGAAAATCTCGCAGATTTGTTCACTAAATCACTCCCAGCATCTACCTTTGAAAGGTGCGTAAAAGGAATTGGGATGATGAGACTTAGTGCAGATTTCAGGGGGAGATATTTCACATACTCCCACATGAATCTCGAACATGAATTATGAATACCCAACATAAATCTCGAAGATTAGCAATTGAAGTTTGGGTGAATTGTACTCTTTTTCCTTAGCAAGTTTTTCATAAAGTTTTCTTACATAAGGTTTTAACGAGGCAATTCGTGCAACATAGTAAGCGTATGCTATGTACTCTTTCTTCAAGTATTTTTCCCACTGGGTTTTTCTGGAGTTTTAATGAGGCATACGCATCTCGCGGCAAAGGGCCCAAGGGGGAGTGTTGGGAAACCACGTGGCCCAATAGAAAGCCCACGATGGTCCCTTAGTCGAAACCCTAGTTGAGCGCTATAAAAGGAGGAGGGAGGGTCCCCCTATGTACAAGCATTCAGAAAGCAATAAAGAATTCCGCTGTCGCTCCCCATATATCTGTGTCTCTCTCTTTCTGTTCTCCAATTTTAGATCTGTTCGGAAACCCCGGACTATTCGATAGCGAGGTTCCTTAACAACATCTTCCCCTCAAAAGCTCTCTTTGTGACAAGTGGCATCATATTCTTCCTTCTCCTACTTTTCTTTGAGAGTGACTAATTTATGTTAGCTTGCATCGCTCATTTCGTGCGGCTGGGCCAGCCGACCAGAGCATGACACGTGTCATCCGCACATATCCTCTCTTCCCTTTCCCGTGTTGCGTGTATTGCGTGTAACTTCCCTTTCCTGCGCAGGTCCGTAGGTCACTGTCGCACTTGAGGACTCAAAAGCCAACAGAATATCATTAGTACTAGTTAAGTGGCTAGCTTGCATCAGTGAAGCGACCATTTCTTTTCCCAATCCCTTCCTTCCCATCCAAAAAAATTATCAAAAGTCAAGTAGATTGAAAAATGAGTTTCAACTTGGCCGAAAAGTGCACTCAATTTTAAAAACATCAAAAAAATTCAATTAGCGAAATTTCAACTCAGAAAATTTGACATATGAATTTTCAACTCGGGAAAGTTTCATATCGGGAAAATTCAACTTGCAAAATTTCAACGCAGAAAATTTTCAACTTGAAAATTTTCACCTCGGGGAAATTCAACTCGAGAAATTTTAACTTGGGCAACAAGACTTTCTACTTATGTAACTTCCAACAAAAACTCAGTACTCAAATTATAAAAAGTTTCAAATCAAAAAGTTTCAACTCGCAAAGTTTAAAATAAAAAAGTTTAAACTCATAAAACTTTCAATTTGAAAGATTTTGGTTTGAAATTTTTTTATTAAAAAAACTTTTGGTTCAAAATGTTTTGATTTAAAATTAAACTTAGAAAATTTTCCATCAAAAAAATTCAAAGCGAAAAGTTTCAACTCAAAGAAATTTAAATAAAAAAATTTCAAATTAGAAAGTTTCAACTCAAAAAAATTGGAAATCCAAAAATTTCAAATTACAAAGTTTCAACTCAAAAAAATTGGGTATCCAAAAATTTTAGCTCCAAAAACATTCAAGTGAGAAACTTCCAGATCGAAACTTTTCGAACCGAAAGCTTTTCAATTAAAAATTTTCTGAGTTGAAACTTTCTAATTTAAAATTTTTGATTGAAAACATTTTCGATTGAACTCTTGCTTTCTTATTCTCTTTGCTGGCTGTTCTCTGCGTGTGAAGTATGAACTCTGCTCGCTCCTTATCTATGTGTGAATAGCTTTGAGGGGATGGACCAGCTCAGAGGAATCCACGTGTCGTGCTCTAGCCAGCTAGCCCTAACCGCTCAAAATGAGCGATGCGAGCGACCGTAAATTAGTTGATCCGTTTTTCTTCTCCCTAAAAGGCTCTCTCCTTGTGACAAGTGACATCACCTCCTTGATCCCTCTTTCCTCCTTTGTTCCCCTTCCCTCAAAGTCAAAATAGTTTTTGTATTTCAAATTTTCCCCTCAAATTTTTTTTTGAAAACAAGTATTTTTTTAACTATTTTTGAAAGTTTTTTAAGCAAACCTTTTGAATCGAAAGTTTGTTGAATCGAAAGTTTTTGAATTGAAAGTTTATTGAGTAGCATTTTTTGATCTAGAAGTTTTTGGATTGAATGTTTTTGAGTTGAAACTTTTCGATCTAATTTTTTTTGAAACTTTCTAATTTGAAATTTTTCGATTTGAATTTTTTTGAGTTGAGATTTTTCGATTTGAATCTTTTTAATTGAAAATTTTTCAAGTTGAAGTTTAAATCGAAACTTTTCGAACCAAAAGCTTTTTGAATTGAAACTTTTTGAACCGAAAACTATTGAATTGAAAGTTTTCTGAGTTGAAACCTTTTGATTTGAAACTTTATGAGTTGAAACTTTTCGATTTGAAACTTTTCAAGTTGAAACTTTCTAATTTGAAAACTTTTGATTTAATACTTTTTGTGTTGAAACTTTTTGAGTTGAAAATTTTTCGATTTGAAAATTTTCGAGTTGAAACTTTCTAATCCGATACTTTTTGAGTTGAAACATTTTGATTTAATTTTTTTTCAATTTTTAAATTTTGAGTTGAAACTTCCTATTTAAAATTTTGATAGTTTAAATGTTCTAATTTTAATTTTTTTTTGTGTTAGAGAGGGAAGAAGTGGTGTGGGAGAAGTGAGTAAGGAGAAGGGAAGGGAGGTGGATGGAGAAGATGAACATGACATCCCAAGAAGGTGTTCTTAAATTTGTTAGTTTGAGGTTAATCTCAAAATAGTCCTACCCGACCTTAAATTAGCAATTCCTCATATAAACACTCGGCTTACTAAACTCAAACCATGTGATGATAGATTCACGTACGTACGCAGGGGTGAATTCAACTGAGGGGCTCCATCGATCTTAAGCCTACACTCAATGCCGATCCACACAAAACCCCACCCCCATCATCGATAACATCTACCTCCATGGGTGTTGACGAGCGAGCTACAGACAAAAGAGGAAGAAAAGGAGGGGAGTTGGTTCGTGGGCCTTTACTGAATCCAATAAAGCCTAACTGAGGCCTCACTGACATCCACCCCACCCCACCACACATTCCCCTATCGGTCTACCCCATCCGGCCATCTGGAATCCCCAATCCGATTGGAACAAGAGATGAGCGCACCTAGCGCTCAATAGGCGACTGCTACGTGACCGAGCAGAGGAGAGTTAGTGGCGATGCGATGCCAAGCCAGGTGTGCCTATGGGGCACCGTGTCAGGCGGTGCGATTGAGTAGACGAGCATAGAAGATGGGGGGTGCTCATCGGCTTCCGCCTGTGGTGTCGGCACTAACGCAAAGGAGCTGGACCACTGGGTAGAGGCTACGGACCCGTGCCTCCTACCGTGGGGGAGCTAGGCCGTGGGGTAGAGGGCCAGAGGCGATGGATCAAGGACCCTGATAGGGGGGCATCGGGCATCAGCCTTGGGTCTGTTGGATTTGGACCATTGTGTTACAGTGTTGCCTCTGTCTACACCTGCTTAGTCGGTGGCGAGCAGCCTGAGGCTAAGGACTTGAGGAGCCGGCTAGCTGAGTGACTAGGGAGGGGATCAAGCCATCAGGGGGTTGCGACTGTTGGCCGACAGTGAAGGCAAGGAGTATAGGGGGGGTATATTAGTATATAGATATAATATGTAATATGTATATACTGTTATTAATCATTTAATTTTATTATTTGCTGTAATTAATATATAATATGATGTTATTAATTGTTTAATTTCATTGTTATTAATATATTGTCAGCAACTACGATGGCACAATGAGGGTGTTGAGTGGATGCTACGAGAGCACAGGCGTGCGGAGACCGGCGACCCACCACAATGACGACAAGTGGCAAAGAAAGTGGCGCGGCATGTGTTGATGAGTGCCTGACCAGTTGAGTGGGCTAACCACAACATTAGATACACAATGTGAATCATTCTTTTACTTTATGATTTTTTCTCAATTATAACTGTGTCAATGGGTTTAATAGAGACGATAGCCAATTTGTTTGATTGATTGGTGTCAAGTTGTTTTTAGATTTGCAAAGGTTGGACAAGCGAATGTTGTATAAGTTTTTTTTTAATAATAAAGTGCTAGTAGTAACTCTCGAACCGATGGAAACACAAAACAAAATGTTTAACATCTTTATCTCAACTTAGCCCAATCCTTTGAGCCCACCCTACATTTTTATCATGGCTTCACCACTGTAGGTATGTATCTCTACTACTTCTAATTAGGAGTTGGTGGCAGTGGTCCGTTCTCCTCTAGAGTATCTGATTCGTTAGATCTGGTATGAACGGCTGAGATAGAAGAGGATTTAATCATATCTTAAATGGAAGGATTTTATCGTATCTTTTTTGAATAGAAATATTATTTTAGCATATCTCTATTCACATGTTCTTACTATAGAAATATGTTATTCATATATCTTATAAATGGAAGGATTTTCTCATCATATTCTGAATGGATAGAAGGATATACTCACCATATCCCATAATACGGGAATTCTATCTCATCATATCTGGAAATGTATAGATTAAAAGGAAAGAATCACGCAACTAAAGCACGTGCCAATCACGAAGATGTCGGGGAGACCTGGCTTCCATCCGCCTGTGTACACTGCCTTCTGCTTTCATCTACTCCCTATTAGAGGGCACACACTCTCATCTTCAGGAGGACAGACCGTTCGTTGGATCTAACATGAACGGTTGAGATGGAAGGGGATTTAACTCCATAGTCAAATCTCTTCGGAGGAACAAACTTTTCCTACTATCGAAACATAACTAAAGTTAGTGTTCTTTGCAAATTTTTTATCGCAATTTGAGTTTTCGTTGCAACGCACGGGCACATGACTAGTCTTTACTAATATATAAGTATAAGTTAGTGTTGGTCGTCCGTCCTTTATCTCATCCTCTCTAAGAAAAGCAGCGTACCGACATATGAGTCGTGGGCCGCGAGACGCTCTCTCAACCTATCGCGAATAAAAAGAAAATCAACCACATCTCTCTATTTCTACCCACATCCGCTCCCGCGGCCAGGCCATTCCCCACTTCTATCAACCATAGCAACTCTAGAGTGTAATTTTATTTTTATTAGCATATAACATGATTTGATTATTTGGTTCAAAATATGTTCTGTTGAGGTATAGTATAAACAAGAATGCAACACGCTTTGGTAACCAACTACACGTCGTCTTACTCGGACAACGGGTCGCCCTACGTACTTAGCTTCTCATTCGTCTCCTAGCTTTCTCTTCGATCGACGGGGAGGCAACCTAAAACCACGGACCAATCTGAGAAAACGATGCGTGGGCACGTGGCTAGTGAGATAACGCCAACAGTACGGACGTCCGAGTAGGACTAGCGGTAGGTAGAGGCGGGCGTCATGC
Source organism: Otatea glauca (assembly GCA_036346275.1). Classification (NCBI taxonomy): domain Eukaryota; kingdom Viridiplantae; phylum Streptophyta; class Magnoliopsida; order Poales; family Poaceae; genus Otatea; species Otatea glauca. The sequence continues at coordinate 76,017,697 of CM070711.1, forward strand.
CATGTTAGATCGACTCAGCAAGGATCTATCGTGATTCGTGTCTGAATCGTGCTGGGGGAGACAACCCATCGCGTCCGCCGTGCGGTGCGGTGCCGGCCAGGCACTCATAAAGTAGAAGAATGATTCACATTGTGTATCTAATTTTTGTAATATTTTCTAAAATCCAGCCGTGGGGGAACAGTTATAATTGAAAAAAAATCATAAAGTAGAAGAATGATTCACATTGTGTATCTAATGTTGTGGTTAGCCCACTCAACTGGTCAGGCACTCATCAACACATGCCGCGCCACTTTCTTTGCCACTTGTCGTCATTGTGGTGGGTCGCCGGTCTCCGCACACCTGTGCTCTCGTTGGCTTCTCAGCATCCACTCAACACCCTCATTGTGCCATCGTAGTTGCTGACAATATATTAATAACAATGAAATTAAACAATTTTCTAAAGTTTATACTCATGTTTATAACTGTTGGATTCGGCGAGCCCAAGCACGGCTTATTTGCACTTCGTGCCATGTTGACCCAGGCCTAGCCCATTTGTACTATTGCAACGAGAAAAAAAGAGCAGGAGACATAAGAGGCTAAGGTAATAAAACAAATGTTATGGAAAAAAAGTAAATTTTATCCATTCTTGAACTTGAACAGGTACATAGTTACTGTCTCGTTAAAAACCTTACACTCCGGTGTAGAGTATCCCCGATAAGAAAAAGAGTACAGTAATTATGTACATATGCATAGACTACTCAAGGCTGAAATGGTCAAAGTCTGCTATCACGTCTGTGATCTCCGGATCCTCGATCTGATGTTGTGTCCTTTCATCTGCACGCTCCCCGTCTTTGAGGCATGCAATTGCCTCAAGCATATCAGATCTGAGAGACGACATCCTCGACTCAAGTATTATCCCCACCAAATTGAAAATAGCTTTCGACGAGACAATGAATGTCGGAACCACAAGTATGTCCTGTGCAAAATGCTATAGTACGAGGTAAATAAGTTTGTGATTCTTCCACCACAAAAGCAAGCTGAGTCGATTGTCCTTCTCCACGTCAAACTCGCTCTCCACGAAAGGCGTCTCGAGGTAGTGGTTGATCTTTACTCGTGGATTCAATTGTGACTTGCTCGGTGCTTCGGAAGACGAACTAGACACCTTATCTTTTAGCTTCTTCCATATGTTTGAAGCGGCCGAACTGCCTCGTGTTTGTTGCGTTGTTGAGGTAGATCTTCTTGCTTCACTTATGCTGCCAAAATTTTTGTAATATTTATCGAGAACTCTGAAAAACTTGTTATAAACATGAGTATAAACTTCAGAAAAATCAAAATCGAATGCTTCACCTATTCCCTCGAAAGCGCCCTACAAATTAGTTAATCTTATCCGATGATCTAAAATAGTAGCAAAGCAGTAGAGATGTGGAATAGCTTAAAAATATTTTAATTCTTTTTCTCTATTGGTCTATAATGGCTGTAAAATATCATTATCTCTGTTTTCTTTAAAACTGATAGCAATAGTCCAAAGTCACTCGATGACTAAGAAAGAAGTTGGGTAGTACACACCATATACAATGTTGGTTGCATTATAAAATATTCTAAAAAGAGCAGTGCTTCAATGCTTTCCCTCTCAATACAAGTTACACAAATCTAAAAGCAAGCGAAGGGATAAGTAATCACCATCTACCCTTCATTCATGCTTTAATATTTGTGCAACTGTAAAAAATAAAAGCATTGAAGCACCTCTCTTCTAAAAATTGAAGAAAATAACGAGCAACTTCCCAATCCACATCATGAATCAACGGCTTACCATTATTGCAATCGACGAAGACAGTAATAATGTGCTCGTAGTCCTTGCACCGCTCTAGTATAGTATACGTAGAGTTTCATCTAACATTCATATAAATATTAAATCTTCTTGGTAGTTTATTATTGGCCCTACCGTACTCCGAGAACTAGACGAACCTTACAGTACAAGCTATAACAAAATTGATAGGATCGCATATGTTACTTAAACTAGGTTTTATGATATTCAAATATGTCTATATAACGAGATTAATAATGCATACACATCTCTGATGAAGTACGAATCCTTAACATAACTCTACAGATGCCGTGCGTCGCAAACATACTGACCGCTTCCATGCTGTTTCCCCATTCCGCGGGTTCCCTCGACGTAGGTTCTATAAATGCCTGATATGGCATGACGAGGTGATTTACTGCATCCTATCCGCACGGACAACTCGACACCGAAAAACGAGAGACGCAGCGGAAGCTGATCCGATTCCAGCAGCTCTGGTGCGAAGAGCAGAGAGGGAGTATGGCGCTGGCCACCCCGACTGCCGTGGTGCTCGAGCTGATGACGATGGGCCAGCAGTCCGCGAGGCACCTCGGGGAGCTGTTCCGGGCGGCGTCCCCGCCGCTGCCGGGCGAGCCCCAGGCGCTCGCCGCGGAGGTCCTCCGCTGCTGCGACCGTGTCATCGCGGCGCTGAGAAGGGCCACCGGCGAGAAGAGGAAGACGATGGAGCATGGCGCCGCAGCTTGTTCTCTCCCCGTGACGCCGTCCAAAAGAAGGTGTGCGAGTTTGATTCCTACTTGGATGTATAGGCATTTGTACGAACAAAGGTTAGTAACAAGAGAGGTTGCCATGAATTTCACAGGCCGCGTGGTGCGGAGGAGCTTAGAGAGGTTGAGAGCAGCACAACAGCGGACGGCTTCATCTGGAGGAAGTACGGGCAAAAGGATATCAACGGATGCAAGAAACCGAGGTGCGTAGCTACAGAAGAATCTATCTCCCATTTATTTGTTCGATTCCATTGTGTCAATTAATCAGCAGAAATGGCTTGCATTCGTGTGGCTTATCAGACCTGATACTCTGTTTCTTGCAGGCTCTACTACCGCTGCGCGTACAGAGACCAGGGCTGCAGCGCGACTCGGCGTGTGCAGCAGTCGCAGGAGGAGCCCCCGGCGTTCGTGATCGCATACTACGGCGAGCACACGTGCAGGGATGGCGCCGTGTGCCAGAAAGGGGCACTGCCGCCTCCAGTCGTCGACTTCGGCTCAAACAGGGACTCACCTCCGACGTCGCTTTCCACCGAGCAGAGGCGCTGTGACGGCGAGATGTCGCAGGGCTGGTCTTCCTACTCGTCGTCATCGTCGGCGGTGGAACTGGAGATGCGGGCACGCGACGTGGCCGGAGTCAAGGAGCTTTACTACGCTTCTCCGGTGTTGGAGTTTCTGGATGGCAGCTTCGACTGGGAATCCGTCGTCAACTCCCTTCACTTCGGTGGTCTCCATCATATTGCTGCGTAGCAGCTGCCCTACAAAATTCCCCGAGTTCCAAACGGAGCTTTTGGCAATGGATTCAATCGGATGTGTGTAATCGCCATCGCAGCAGTCTGCCCTGTTATTGATCATTAATGTACGCGGGTCAGAGGATCTGCCGCCTAAGAGGTTGCGATGTATAGTGTTGTCCAGTTAGTTACTACTAATATCTTGTTTCAGCAAAGGGATTAGATCGACAAAGCATCACCTGAGACGGTGAGCGTGTTAATACGGACAGTATGTAACGAAAGGCTAAACAGGTTGGCATCTCAAGGGGAAAAATAATGTTACTTGCACCAGAAAAAAATGGAGTGTAAGGGGAGAAACAAATGGCGTAGCTGAGCAGGTGGACATCAGACAGATGAACTTGCACCCAATGCAATTCCCAGAAGTAGATTGGCACAAGAAAACGTGAAGGCGCCGTTTGGACAGGAGTATATGACAACTAAAAACTGACGACCATGTCCCGTGTTGACCGGTGTCGATTCATTCCACGTAGCTAATAATGCTAACAAGTAAAAAAAAAAAGGCAAGAATAGTAGTAGATCACGAGCGAAAGCATGCCGGGTAAAAAATGAAGGATCAAATGGTTACTTTTACTGCCAAATGATGCTTATTTGCAGTGGAAATTTTGCGATGAGCAGAACTTTTCATTGATGCTGTTGGGAAACCACCTGGTCCAATAGAAAGTTCACGGTGGTCCCTTAGCCGAAACCCTAGGTGAGCGCTATAAAAGGAGGAGGGGGTCCCCCCTTATGTACAAGCAATCATAAAGTAATAAAGTATTCCGCTGTTGTTCTCCCTAAACACGTGTCTCTCTATTTCTGTTCTCCAATTATAAATCTGTTCGGGAACCCCGGACTATTCGATAGCGAGGTTCCTTAACACGTTATCAGCACGAAGCTCTACCGGAGTTCAGAATTGAAAAGGTGAGAAAAGGTGGGAATTAGCGATTGAATCTAATCGATTCTTCTTCTATGCATGCATCTATCCTACGTGGCACGAAGCTACTCGGCACGAAGCCACAATACATGAATTTGTTGTTCATACACAAAAGAAAAACGACAAAGAATAAACATGGGGACTGCGCTCGGCCGGCCCTCCTCACGAGCACGGCCACCGCCGTCGCCTTGCGCTCGTAGCTCACTGCCGCTGCCGTCGGCTGCCCCACCTTCATGACACCGGTCGTGGCGGCGGCGGTGCGCCCGCGCTCGCAGCGCGTCACCCCGGCCAAGTCTGCTGCGCGTGCGCCTCCTCGGCCTGCGTGCGCCACCTCGGCTTCCACGCACGAAGCGATGGCGTTGCTCGAAGCAGCGGCGCCCGCCCGTTGTTCGAAGAGGAGGCGGTGGCCGAAGCTGCGCCCGACGAAGTGGCGGCGGCGCCCGAAGCAAACCCGCCGCCGCGCCTTCCCTCTCGCCCGGCCACATCGCTCGGCAATAAGACGGCTTCGCCGGCGCTGCGCCCGTCGGTTCGGCTCGAAGTCGCTCGCCGGCTGGTCGGACAAGCGCCTCCGCTTTAGTGCGTGTCGCCTCGCGCCGCCGCCGTCGACCCGGCCGCGTCGCCTAGCCGCCGTGCGGAGTTAGGCCCGCGTCGCGCCGCCGCCTGAGCCGCCCGCCGCTGCCGTCGCCACGCTGCGCTCGTAATGCCGTCCGTCGCGCCCTCGAGAATCTCGTCGGCCGCGCCCGCCGCGACCGACCGCCCGACTTGAAGCTCCACCGCGCGCACAAAGTGCCGCGCGCGCCTCCGACCTCGGCCTCGCCCGAGCGCCTCGGCCTCGGTCCGTGCCGCGCCACCCGATCTCGGCTCGCGTCGCGCGTCGCTCGATCCGCCGGCTCGAAGCCGGCACACCTGTCTGTCGCATGGCGCACGGCACCGCCGGTGCCACCCGCGCGCCTCGCGCTGCGCCGCCGCCGCATCGGCGGCCGCGGCCGCTCTCGGGCGCATGTTGCGGCCTCGCACGGTGCGCGCAAGAGAAGAGCATGCGCGAGAGATGGCGGCGACGCAAAAGGGGAGCGCACGGAGGAAGAAGAGAAGGCAGCGGCGCAAAGGAGAGTGCACGGGGAAGAAAAGGAACGCGCACGAGAAAAAAAATGGAAGTGGCGGCGGCTAGGGGAAACCCTAGCCGCGCGTGGTCTTGGGCCAGAAAAGGGAGGCCCAGCCGGCCGGTTCGGCTGGAAAGGAAAAAAAAGAAGAAAAAGAAAGAAAAAGAAAAGAAAAAAGAGAAAAATAGCAGAAATCTTTTGAAAAAATTGCCAGAAAATCCAGAAGATTAAATTGGCTATGTTTTTTAATTTTTCTAGCTTTATTTTCTCTGTTTTATGAATATTCTTTATGAATTATGAATCCATTGCTTTATTTAAGATATTGCAATGCATAGCAATTTAATTTTTTCTGCATTTTATGTTTTTGCAACCATTTTCTACCAGATTACACGCAGTAATCTAAATCGGAACTTTGAAATCATGCAGATGTTCGCCATTGTGAATCGTGAGTTTGAAGAACTGGCCCCGTCACTTGGGCATCGGACGTAAAGATTGTTCTTGGGGAAAAAAGCTCCGTGCAGCGATTGGTCTAGGGTCCTCGCAGGACGCGAAATCTACCGCCGAGCAGAACGATCAAGCCCTGCATTTTCTCAGGCACCACTTATCAGCCACTTTGAAGAACGAATACATGGCTGAGGAGAGTGCACATGAGCTTTGGACTGCACTCCAGAAGCGGTTCGAAAAGCTCAAGTAAACCATCTTGCCCCAAGCACAGCAAGATTGGGTGCGCCTGAGATTGGCAGACTATAAAACAGTGGCCGAGTACAATTCTGTCTTGCACAGAATTTGTACCAATCTCTCTCTATATGGCAAGAAGATCACTGATGAAGAGAAGATTGAGAAAACTCTCTTTACCTTCCACCCAAATGCTATCCAGAGTGCACGCAGCTATCGTTAGGACGCATACAAGGAGTATAGCGAACTGATTGATGTAATGCAAGTTGCGGAATCGCAAGACGATGTTCTACGCAAGAACTATGTCTCGCAGCCACCTGGACGAGGCACTGGCACAGAAGTCAATGCCAATAGCTACAAGGTGAGAAAGCCCATTAATAAAAAGAAGGGCAAGCAGGGTGGAAAAGAGATGACTCAGGCCAAAGGAAAGTCCAAAGCCCCAGTGAAGAGGGATGACAAAGAAAAAACGCACACCAAGCCGTATGGACAGCAGAACCAAACGTGCTTCAAGTGTGGCACTTGGGGACATTGGTCGAAGATATGTCGGGAATCCAAGGAAGTGATCAACGCATATCAGGCTAAGAGGAAGGCAAAAGAAAACGCCCCCGCAGAGGCGCACTTCGCCAACATCGGTGATGATGACGTCATGGATGTAGATACCCCACTTGTCTCATCCTCACAGAATAGCTTGGACATCGATGCTACAGCCAAGCTTATGGCAAATGAAGAGAAAACTTATATCGATGACATAGAAGCAGAAGTTAATGCATATTTTACAGATTCTGTTTAATGCATTTTTTTTAGATTATGGTTGTTAGCATTTTCTTTGAATAATGAATTGTAAGCTCTAGAAGAGCATACTTCTTTCATGAATAAATATGCAATTTATTCTTTATTCCAATATTCTTCAAATTTGCAAGCAATATTTGGATTATTTTGCCTCTATCTGATTAGAATTATATTTCTTTTATCTAGAAATCGTGTAGCACCCATATGGAAGAGATATGCATTGTTGATAGTGGCACAACAAATACCATCTTAAGAGAGTCTAAATACTTCCGTCAATCACGAAGAACATTTGGAAAGATTACTACGATCGCAGGAAGCGACTCATATGTAATCGGCTCAGGAAGAGCCACTATTATATTGCCTATGGGTACAACTTTGGTAATCGAAGAGGCCCTTTTATACCCTGAATCAACGCGCACTCTCTTAAGCTTTAAAGACATCCGCGCCAATGGTTTTCACGTAGAAACCAATGAAGAAAATGACAAAGAATATTTGTGCATTGTGAAGCACGCGGTATGTGGAAAAATGGTATTAGAAAAATGTCCCTCATATGAATCTGGGTTGTACTACACGAATATTCATGCACCCGAAGTGTATACCTCCTTGAAGACTGTTTTTAGAAGCTCTGAGTTATTTTCTTTATGACATGGTAGATTAGGCTATCCTGGTCTTAGAATGATGAGAAATATAGTGAACAACTCACAAGGTCATGGTATTAATGTTAAAAATTTCTCGAATCATGAAGATTTTGTGTGCCCTTCATGTGCCACTTGGAAATTAATAACTAGACCCTCTGTCATAAAAGTGCAAAGTGAAATTCCTGCATTCCTGGAACGCATCCAGGGGGATATTTGCGACCCGATTTAGCCCTTGTCAGGGCTGTTTCGATACTTTATGGTGCTCATTGATGCTTCCTTGAAATGGTCGCATGTATGCTTATTGTCAACAAGAAACCATGTTTTTGCAAAGCTGATCTCGCAGATCATAAGAATTAAGAATGCTTTCCCTGATCATCGCGTGAAGTCCATTAGAATGGACAATGCCGAGAATTTACTTCAAAGGCATTTGACGATTATTGCACGCAATGAGATAGCAGATTGAGCACTGCACCGCACGTCCATCCACGCAGAATGGACTAGCGAAGCACTAATAAAGAGGATTAAGTTCATTGCCGGACCGCTTTTGCAGAGTTGTAACTTGCCCAACACTTGTTGGGGACACGCATCTGCACGCAGCAGCCTCTTATCAATTTGCATCGTCGGCCTACAACATCCATTCTCCATGCGGCTTGTGCGGGATCATCCCAAGATCGCCATCTTAGAAAATTTGGGTGTATGGTATATGTACCTATACCACCCCCTCAGCGGACTGCAATGGGCCCTCTCCGCAAGTCTAGGATATACGTTGGTTATGAGAGTGCATCCATAATCAGGTATTTGGAACCCATGACTGGAGATTTGCATACAGCCCGATTCGCTGATTGCATCTTTGACATGGATTGTTTCCCGTCATTAGGGGGAGGAAATCAACCTTTGGATGAAAAATACCGGGAAATCATATGATATTCCACTGGGATCCCCGCACATGACCCCCGCACTAATGAAGCAAATCAAGAAGTCCAGAAGATAATTGATTTGCAGAACTTAGCAAATGAACCGCTGATCATTTTGTGATCCGAAGGGCGTGGTTAAGTCGCATGTACCCGCAAGAAATGCACCGAGAGGGTGGAAATACCAAAGAAAATAGAAGGTATCCTCAACCTGCTTGAGAGGCCTTAAAGAAAAGAGCAGAAATCTGCTCCTCAAACCCAAAGTACCCGGAGACATCTGGAGAAAACTGGGTGAGAGGACTTACCACAACCAATCACGAAAATGCCCCAAGGAAAGAAGGGGAGCCAGTTGAGACCTGGCATTGGAAAGAAGCCAACGGAAAAGGCAATTCCAGACTTGAACCTTCCACTGCAGGAAGCCGCCGGAAATAATGTGTGCGCACACATAGGCGATAAAAAGTTAAAGGAACTTGCTCCTGCGATAGGGAATAGTAGTGAAGAGCAAGTAGAAGTGCAAGAAGCACCCCATGAAGAAATGGCCATAAACTTTGTAATAACAGGAGAATCCCTGAATAAAGCAACAGCCAACATTGATGCATACTTTGCAAAGAAGATTGCCTCGATCATTGATCATGATCCCGAGCCTGCATCTCTCGCAGAGTGCAAGAAAAGGCTAGATTGGGAAGAATGGAAAAAGGCAATCACTGCAGAGTTAGTCTCTCTGAACAAGAGAAAGGTGTTTGGGCCCGTATGACGCACACCTCCCCATATAAACCCCGTTAGGTCACAAATGGGTCTTTGTTCTAAGAGAAATGAAAACAACGGTTGTAAGGTACAAGGCAAGGCTTGTAGCTCAAGGTTTCACTCAACGTCCCGGAGTTGATTATGAAGAAACCTATTCTCCGGTCATGGGAGGAATTACCTTTAGATATTTGATCGCAATAGCGATCAACTTGAAGTTGAGAATGAAGCTAATGGATGTTGTCACAAAGATATTTGTATGGAAACTTGGATTCGGAGATATACATGAAAGTACTGAAGGAATTCCTATCCCGAACCAAGACGGAGCAAATAGAAACACATGCATGTGAAATTGGAGAAATCACTTGTATGGGCTAAAGCAATCAGAAGAATGTGGTACAATCGCTTGAGTGACTTTCTCTGCAAGAAAGGCTACTCAAACAACGAAGATTGTCCATGTGTATTTATACAGCGATCCCCGAATGGATTCTGTATAATCTCCGTCTATGTAGATGACTTGAACATCATTGGGACGGATGAAGAAATTGAAGAAGCATGCTCATACTTGAAGTCTGAGTTTGAAATGAAGGATTTGGGTAAAACCAAGTTTTGTTTAGGCTTGCAGCTTGAACATGTCCAAGGAGGAATCTTGGTACATCAATCAACCTACACGCAGAAAGTGTTGGAAAGGTTTGGTTTTGAAAAGGCATATCTTGCGAAGACTCCAATGGTCGGAAGGTCACTCCAAGCAGACCTAGTCCCATACAGACCTAGAGAAGAGGGGGGGAAGTCCTGGGAGCAGAATTCCCATATCTGAGTGTAGTTGGAGCACTTATGTACCTTGCGAATAGCACTAGGCCGGACATTGCGTTCGCTGTGAATTTGTTAGCCCGGTACAGTGCAGAACCCACCAAAAGGCATTGGAAAGGGATCAAGGACATCTTCCGTTACCTCCAAGGAAGCAAAGATCTCGGTCTGTTTTTTAGAAGAAACAATGAATTGAATTTGGTTGGCTATGCCGATGCTGAGTATTTATCAGACCCGCATACTGGCAAGTCCCAAACCGGCTATGTTTTCCTATGTGGAGGAACAACAGTTTCTTGGAAGTCGTCTAAGCAGACTCTCGTCTCGACGTCGACAAACCACTCGGAAATCATTGCTTTGTATGAAGCATCTCGTGAATGTGCATGGCTCAGAAGAATGGTTCACCATATCCAGAAGTCATGTGACTTGAATATTGAGCAAACTCCCACAATCATTTATGAAGATAATGCAGCTTGTGTTGCCCAAGCACAGATGGGTTATGTGAAGAGCAATCTCATGAAGCATATCAACCCCAAATTCTTCTATGCTCACGAATTGCATAAGATGAACGAGATCAAGATATTGCATACTAAGTCATGTGAAAATCTTGCAGATTTATTCACTAAATCACTCCCAGCATCTACCTTTGAAAGGTGCTTAAAAGGAATTGGGATGATGAGACTTAGAGAAGTGCAGATTTCAGGGGGAGATATTTCACATACTCCCACATAAATCTCGAAAATGAATTATGAATACCCAACATGAATCTCGAAGATTAGCAATTGAAGTTGGGAGAATTGTAATCTTTTTCCTTAGCAAGTTTTTCATGAAGTTTTCTTGCATAAGGTTTTAACGAGGCAATTCATGCAACATAGTAAGCGTATGCTATGTACTCTTTCTCCAAGTATTTTTCCCACTGGGTTTTTCTGGAGTTTTAATGAGGCATATGCATCTCGCGGCAAAGGGCCCAAGGGGGAGTGTTGAGAAACCATGTGGCCCAATAGAAAGTCCACGGTGGTCCCTTAGCCGAAACCCTAGATGAGCGCTATAAAAGGAGGAGGGGGATCCCCCTTATGTACAAGCAATCATAAAGCAATAAAGTATTCGGCTGTTGCTCTCCCTAAACACGTGTCTCTATTTCTGTTCTCCAATTATAAATCTGTTCGGAACCCGGACTATTCGATAGTGAGGTTCCTTAACAGATGCAACCAGCAAAAGTACAAACGTTGCAAAATAGCTGACGGGTAAATACAACCTTCCGAGGTCAATATTTGGCCATTGTAACTTAAAAGTTGTGAACTTTCTTCTTCTTAATAGCATGGGGGGAGAAGACCAGATTTAATTGAGGCCAAACAGCAACCTACCGAAACGAATGGAGGTGTTGACAGTTTTGCCGGATTTCACTAAATTTTGAATGTGTTACAGCACAACAACGTAGCTTGCAATAAACAACATAAATAATAAACAGCTACGTACATCTTATGACTCTGGATATTCATTTCTTATTGTCGTCACTCTAGGCCAGCATTTATATAACATGAGGAAAAGAACAGAGGAGCGCAACCGTGAGGGGACGGTACACAGACAAGTCTTCCAGATCCAAGCGTCACCGTTCAGAACCACTTTAAGGCTACAGACAAGCTGAGGTTTCCTTGAGTTGAACGCTGAAGGAAATGGAAAAGCTAAGGGCCACATCAATTTTTCAAACCCAAGTTTCATTGATCATTTGATTTATCGCAGTGTTGTACAACCTAGAGAAGTGTTATGTCGTGAGATGAAAGGTACAAGTAAAATGCACTTGGGAAAGGGCATAGAACCGAAATATCTTTATATAAATCAACGTCGAGTGTTACCATTAGTTCGGTCAAACACCGTTGCTGTTTGGACCTTTGTAGCCACCAGTCACAATGCGATGAATGTAAAAGGTTGTCACCATTCCACTGCAACACAATTCAAAATTACTTAGCGATGATGTTCCTCATATGTCTATAACAAAAATATTTTTTCTGTTTCATTTTGAAACGAACTGTAACATGGCTTCTAAACAAAAGAAATGACAGAAAAAAAGTCATTAGTCAGCTTAATTATTGAAAGAAAAACTCCACCACAAAATCTAGTATTCAAACTACCAGACGTTTAAGTTGATGGGGAATAAATAGTACATGGCCATCAACTATCTTACAGATCGATGCATTTAAAGAAACATTTGTCACGTTTTGGGTCGATAATAGTGTAAATCTTGTACAATAAGACACAAGCAAGTTGTAGTAAGCAAACTTGATGAACACAAAAATCAAAATAATGTATCTACCTGTCCATCCTAAGTAATCGCGAGCTTATAATTCACAGCTTTCAGATTTCACTAGCAGTTACATGTCAAAGCAAGAAAAGCACTCTAAGGTGAGAGACAAAACAAGGGATTTCTAACAGATTAATGAAGAAGTGCCGCACTGTCATGTTGGTTTGCAACACAGGTAGGTGATCAATATGGTTTTGAGAAGAAATGTGGAGTGCAGTAAATTAGGTGATCAATCACAAAATCATGGCTTGCCAGAAAGGTCAAATGCAATTATGCAAATAGGAGGGAAAATTATTGCATCCACCAGGGAAAATTCTTTTTACCAAATTGACCCTTTCTTATAGCCACAGAAATAAGCCATTTTGCGCAGTCTTGCTGGTAAATGCACGCACAGGAGCAGCACATAAACATGTAAGGAGCAGCATAATTCACAACAACTGTTTATATATCTCTAACATGTTTCTGGGAGTCTAGTACGAGAATATTCCAAGCAAGAACAAAGGTTAAATGTGTACCGACCTGAGTAGGACCACAAAAATGTTTGGAAACCACCCAGACTACACAAACAAACAAAAAAGTCAAATTAAATTCCGAGAATGATAACAAGGTGGAACACCACAGTTAGCAATACAATTATGACCAAAGTTAGAAACCTTACCTGAAAGAAGATTGATAATTCTCTGAAGAAGATGACACTTGCAATTGCTGCATGCCACAAGTCAAACATTTCATGAAATTTGCAAGTTAAAAGGATAAAAATCCAATGATTTATCAGTTTTAATAGCAATTTGGTAACTAAATCTTTAGTTCACTATTCAACGTGTGATGATAAATTGAGCCTCAATACACCACAGTCAATACAAGTCAAATGTAAAAACATGAATATGATATCATACTACAAATACATTGCATGCTCAATTTAAAACAGTTGAAAGCTAGGATGCTATGTGCCTATGACCAATATTTTTATGTCTGGTGACATTAAAAAATATCATTATAGAAGAACGGTCTAATAAACTCAAACTACACCAGATAGGGGGGGAAATAGTTTTTGTTAATAAAAATGGAAAATATCAAAAAGTTAGCGATGGACTCAGTTAACTGTCATAGGCTCATAGCATAAAATTTAATCTAGATCAAAACAACAGTACTACGGTCGGGCACTACATGGTCGGTCAAGTTTGGACAGAGTACAAGATTATCTTCAATTCCAATTAGATAGAATACTTGAACTTGAAGTCAGACATGTTCATAGTTGTTAACAATATAATGCTACATCCCTATTTTGAGTTAGTTTGAACTGATCTGATTCTGGTCGCACTCATCAGAAGCTGCCTAATTTAGATGCAGCACATCAAAAGTCCAATGAAATACTCTTCTATTACTTTAGCTGTGGGATAGAAGAAAGATCAATACTGTTTTGCAAGAACCATACGAAACAATTCATAGCTAGAAGCAGTCGCTGGATTTACTTTTGGTGGAACCATGACAGATCTAATTAGTACACATAATGGAACAACAGAAACATAACACCTGACTAAACAATAAAAGCTACTAAAACATTGGGTTTGGAACTTTTACTGACAGTACAAGATTATAAATGTAAAACAGAAACATATCACCTGACTAAACAATAAAATCTACAAAAACATTGGGTTTGGAACTTTTACTGACAAACAAGATTATATATGTAAAACAAAAAGATTAACCTATAATTGTCAAAATTGTGGTATGTTAGTGGTCATCAGAGAGCATAAAACTCAATATAAATAAGCATACAAAACCATACAACTCCTTCTATTTTACTTTTCTCTTTTCAATACTCTGTTTTGGTTGAGGTCGCAAATGTTAGAACATATAACATAAGAATACATATCATCCTATCAACACAAGTTAAAGACCATAGGTATGCTACTCCTATGCCACTTAAATCATGAAAAAGCAGAAACAAACTCAAGCAAGGAAAAGATGGTGAAAAGAAATGGACCAACCAGCTTGCCCTTTCAGCAGAAGACGAGGCCGACGACCACTTGCTCTCTGTGATCTCAAACTTGAGATACCCAGAGCCAACAGTGCAAAGCCAAGAACAAAACCAAAACGAAGTGCAGATATACTTCCAGTAAGCATGAAATTCAGGAAACCCCCTACGGTAAGAAAGGTACCTACAAAAAAACAATGCAGGTTCATGAACTACTGTTCATCCCTTACATAACAAGGCAGAACAAAATTGCCTAAAAAATGGATGATCTACCAAAGCCATTTTCACGACGTGTTACATTTTTGTCAACTCCCAGCATGGGAATCAATTATCATTGTAAATTCTACCAATATAATGCATTTACATACCAAAGGGAATGCCCACATGATAATCCTGGTACTCTGATAGCCCATTCAACTTGCCGAGAGCCCTGAACGTCTCCGTGATATCCTTGATCGAGCCTGGGGAGTTCTGAGCTGCCAACTTTAGATATTCTTGTCCCTCCTCACCAACCTCTGTGACGATCACGCTCAGGTCCTTCTGCGCTCTGTCTGCCAGGATCCTCAGCTTCTCTGAGGTCTCCAACAACACCTCCCTCGTCCTCTTGGAGTAGACATCATACGCCTGCATTGTCAGGGCCTGCATTCGCAGGGCCTCGGCCTTGAACTGCTTGAGCATTTCGTTCCATACTTCCTCAGCCTCCTCGGGCTTTATCTCCTCCTTTGCCTTTTCCTTGTTATCACCCAATTCTGAACCCCTCTGAATTCAGCAGACAAACTTGATCGGATAAGTTGTGAACTTTATACAGAATAAGTCGAGAAACACACGAAAACATGGAATTTACTGCAAAGAATTGATCGAAACACCTCAACTAATGAATTAACAGAAGGCAACATCAGCATACGACAAAGATCGCCCTTTTGGCAAAAGGAAGACGATTACGAAGAAGATACTCCACACATCACATTCAGAATAGTCGAACAAAGCAATGACGCAGCGAAATTTATAAAAGCGCACCAAGCACAGGGAGAGGGAAAAAACAAGTGAGGCGACCAAATGAAACAACGCAGATCAGATAGACAAAAACAGAAGAGACACTCCTGCGAAGTCAAAACAAGACATCACCACAGGAAACGGCAACCAGCGCAATGATCTCGGAGAGGGCGACTACTCACAGATTCCTCTCCCGCGAAGGCGGCGACGACACGGCGAGAACGTGGGGCGGCCCATCCAGCGGCGAGACGGGGACCTGCCGAGAGCGCCCGGAGTGGGGCGTCGAGGCAGCGGGAGGAGGAGGAGCGCGCGAGGCGGAGGTACGGGGAGGAAGCGAGGGGATGGAAGGCCGCACGGGCGAGCGGGCTGCGACTCGGGAGTGGGGAGGAGACGGCGTGGAAGAGAGAGGCGGCCATGGGACGAGGCGGTCTTGGCCGTGCCCTCGGGAAGGGAAGATGGGGAGGCGAGGTGAGGAGAAGAGAGAGGGTGGCGACGGCGGAGGCGGACGGCACGGAGGAAAAGGGAGGAAAATGGGGTGTTTGGTGGGGTTTCTTCGGGGCTTTTCGTTTGGGTCGTACTCGGCGGAGCTCGGGCTGTTTTCTTCCTGGGTGGTTTGGCTGCTGCAGCCTGCAGGGTTTTCGCTAGCAATACGGTTTTTTTTATAATAAACTCGTTTGCTAGATTTTATCAAAATTTGGTCATCAAATTGATTGTTAGTATGTTAGTCAAACACAGGCAATAAAATAAACTAGAGAAACAAGGACGAAAAAATCCTATCAAAATTTGATAACAAACCAAATGCTTCTCAAATTTTGATAAGACAAGTATTGATAACCATATAAAGCAAACCAAATTCTTTCTTTTTCAACTTTCTTCAAGCAGGGTTTTGATTTTTGAAGTGGACGGCCGGCGGCCTGCCGCCTGCCTGTCTACACTCAAATCAATCTCTGTGTTTGTTGTGAAACACCCGTTAGCGTACCACCGTCCGTTCGTCCGCCCTCGTATGCTCGTCCTAGGGGAATTTTCGCCCTCGCAGTGACATGTATAGCATATATGTGTCGATTTTCGGACTACTGGTGGAGCCAGCGTTCGATAAGAGGCTAGACAAGTTTCTAGCAATATGTGACTAAATCATCATTAGTGGCCTTCGAGGTTGGGCAAACAGCGCTCACAAGACAACTAATCGGTGAAATCTACGGGTCTCTTTGGTTTAAAACTAACTTTACAATAACTAATTTTAGGCAAGGATGATTTACCATATTTTTTATGACAACAAAATTCAGCGTTACAAGTATGACAAAGTTTTGTAAAAAATCGAGTCTATGACATAGGGATATGGAGCTAAGAAAATGTGACAAACCACAGTTATAGCAATGAACCAAACACTCGTCTAAAAATCTGTAACACACAACTTAGACATCACAAAATTAGCTTCAAAACAAACAGACCCTCAATCTCAGTCCCTAGTTCATCAGTGGCAAGGTGGGCAGCCGCCCGAGCTGTCTCCACCTGTGCCTC
This sequence comes from Otatea glauca, assembly GCA_036346275.1. Classification (NCBI taxonomy): domain Eukaryota; kingdom Viridiplantae; phylum Streptophyta; class Magnoliopsida; order Poales; family Poaceae; genus Otatea; species Otatea glauca. Next base: position 76,034,388 of record CM070711.1, read on the forward strand.
CACGCCATCTAGGACCAATCTCTTTTGTACAAGGTAGACACGCACAACCCACGCACCATACGTACACACACGTGTGTGCATCCCCTACAAACGCTAAGAAATTAATCAAAGGCTCCACGACCTTCGAAGCGCGGGAACGCGATATCTTACTTAACGCGCACTCGTGTGTATATCTTTTTTTAATTGGCCAACACCAACATCAAACCTGGGGTTCAAACGCGGGTAGGCAGCGTGCACATCGGCAACATATACCAACTAAGCAATAGCTTAATCCTTTTAGCTGAGGCACGAGAAGTTCGACCCTAGGGGATCGAACTCTAGTGGACACTGAGTTTGACGACTCTCGTTGACAACCGAACTATGCTCCAGGACCAGGTTGTTTTTGTTCATCCACTCTTTGCCACTAGTTTAGGGACAAAAGTTAATAGAAAAAAAACTCAATATAGAGATATTGTATTAAATGCAATTAAAGTTTTGTTTACTTTAACTACCGGTACAAGTCAGAGGAAGCTAAGAAATTAAGTGAGGATGCCAAAATTAGACTCAATGTGAAATTTCACAACTCGGTCAGAAAATGTCGATAGGAGTCGGATGATCCGGGTGGATCAGAATTCAACAGATGACAATTTCTGGAAATTTCAATGAGAGTCGGATGATCCAGGTGGTCGGACCACCAGTCGGATCAATTCAACAGAGGATATATTCTGAAAATTTTAATTGGACTCGAATGATCCGAGTGGTTCAGATAAATTTCACAAAGGACATGTTCTGGAGATATTATTGTGACTCAAATAATCCGAGTGGGTCGGATCATCAGTCAGATTAATTTGGTAGAGAATGCACATAACATTTATATTTTTTACCTTTGGAAAGCTTGTAAGCCGAAAAATCTGATTGGGTCGGATGATACAACCCAAAAGCATTTTTTGAAAAAAAAAATGTGTCTACCAACTAGTTTCGAAGGAGTGAAACTATATATAGGCCCCTTGGGGGTTCTTGGGTTGAGGTTGACAACTCATCTTAGTGTTCATCCTAGTAAAGACCTTAAAAAGCACTTTGAAGCTTTGATCGAAGATTTTTGAGTGCTAGAGAGAGTATATAGACTTAGTTTGTGCATCACTCCTGGTTGCTTGATATTGTGAGGTTCAAGTGAGTGTTTTAGGCTTATTATTACTCTTGGATGTCGGTGGCTCCTAGACGGTTTGAAGGCGTTTGGCTCAGTGACTTTCCGTGGAAATGCTTGCGGAAGGCTTTAGGATTCTTGTGATGGTTTGAAGTCCATCTATTTGGAGTGGAGAATGATTACTAAGAGTGGATGGCTTGAGTCCTTATGCGGGTTTAAGTCGGAGCTAGACTCTTGCGAGAATGCTCCAACGAGGAATATGGGAGATCGTCGAATCTCTGAAACCTCAGTAAAAATTGGTTGTCCTCTTTGTATCTTTTACGTTTCCACATTTACTTTGAAGCATTTCAATTTTTAGATTACCATAATTGTGTAGGGTTGGAATTAGGTTGCTAAACTGCACTAGAAACCCTAGGCACTTAGAATGGGCTAGTAAAGTTCAAATTTTTAATCAAACCTTTGTTGCCAAAAGAATCTCAATTCACCTACCTCTTGGACATCCGATCCACTTCAAGCATCCGATAATTTTTTTTCCAGCAAAAAGTTAATAACCAGTAAGCAACCAAGAAAAAGTGAAAGCAGTATGAAACTTATATCAGCTGATAACAAAAAAAATGTGAAACAAAAAACTTACATCTTGGGGTTAGTTTTGATGCATGTTTGAGTTCATGAAATTTTCAAACCCAGTTGGTCCGCCAAAAATTGATAAACCATTGTCAGTAAATTGATGCATCAAACAATTGTTAGCAAATCCAGGCCTCAATTGCAGAAATGGAAAAAAATAAGATATGCAGACATAGTTAGACTGCTGCTTAAGAAAAGTTTTTCTATTCAAGTATAAGAAAAGTATTATAGATCATCATGAAAACTATTGCTAGTTTATTTTGTCAATTAAACTGACTTTTTAAAATCTCACGGGCAGTTGCCGCCTACATATAGAGCAAGTTGACACGGTAAAAAGAAATCAAATTACAAAAGATTCGTCAAGTGTAGAAGGTTGGAAAAAGTTATCAATAGTTTCCCGTATGTTACCACCTTTAGTTTTAAATAAATTACCAGACTAAGGTTAAAAAAGTTACCAGACTAAAGTTGAAAAATTCAGTTTTGCTTTTGTAAAAAATGCCATGATTTGTATCTTCTGTTACCACCTCAGTTTCTAATAAAGTACCATAAGTTGGACACTAGGTTACGACCTACATATAGAGCAAAGTTGACCAAATTAGCATGGTCAACTTTGTCCATTGTAGAAGGTTGAAGAGTTATCAACAGTCTCCCGTATGTTACAGCCTTCAGTTGAAAGGTGCTCCTCCTCTAAGTTTATATGACAAATTTTTTGAATGATTTTATCTATAATTATAAGACATATTTTATATACCAATGTAAAATTAGTGCGATGTTCCATCTCTATCCCTAATAAATAAATACCCATCTTTGCTTTATACATACATGCATTAAATTTAGTGTTTAGTGATAATAATTAGGGGCAATCTAGTTATTTTCAATATCTTCTAGATTTATGTGACATGAAGAAATACGCCTTATAATCTTCAACGGTGAGAGTATTAGAAATGCATGATTTGTATCTGGTGTTACCATTGAGTTACTAATAAAGTACCATAAGTTTGGACCTAAGTTACCACCTGCATATTTTCAAAATTAGCACACATAATTTAAAATTATCATTAGCTTTGTCCTAGGTGAGAAGTTTGAGAATTTGAAAAGCTATCAAGTTAAGTGTAATAAAACGTACAGTATACAAATTATACATGTCTGACCTGTAGCTTGCCATAAGACCCATCTCCTTTTTGGTCCATATCAACGACCATGTCGACTAGATTTTTTGAAGGACTAAATAAGAAACAGCATATTGCTCACCAGTCACCATAAGGTAAAAACAAATACATCCCTTTGTTGGGCTCTTTTTCGATAATTCTTTCTTCAGTTGTTCAACCACAAATCTGCAACAATTTAGTTAGCCTGCATTTTTGAAAATTTTTCTTATTTGGCCCCTTAGTCAATGTTTTTCATAAAGTAGCTCTTATGCTCTCTGAATTGCAAAAATGGCTCAACCCGCGTGCTCAAAAGCCGTGACAGGTGATGCTTGAAACCTCACCGAGCGTGCGATAGGTTGGCCGACAACAGAAGTTAGGCAGGCCCAGCACTGTGCCGCCCACACGGAGCTCGGGAGGGAGCAACGGAGCTCGGAAGGGAGCTACCACGCTAGGCATGCTCGACAGCATTGCCGTGGCTCAGCAGGCTCAACAGAACCTGCCGCTTTGCTGTGGCTCGGCAGCAGCGCCTGCCTCGGCAATGTCCTCCTGCCAAGCTTTCTCGGCCGCTGCTGCAGTCCTGCGCGCTGCCTCAGCGTCTGAGACTTACCTAGGTGCGGTAAATGACACATATCTCTTACCACGCTCACGAACGAGGCCACTTTTGCAAAAAAAATGCTTTCGCATCGGAGCTAAATTTGGAAAAAGAAATGAATCCTAGGGGCTAGAAGAGCGACGGGGGTAACACCTTGCGCTTATCTTATTCCCTGTTGTTGGTGCTAATGTTGTAGATACAACGTACACCATCCATGTACGGAGAAATCTGTCGTCAGCTAATCTCATGTATTCGAACATATTCCCTATGGTCGTTATACCGGTGCTCTGCCATTTGTGATTTCATACTTATCAATAAAGAAATTTATGCTCTCAGCGTACAACACATCGTCCCGTTTGTTTGGAACGCCTAAAATCCTATGAACTGAGTTATCCGTGATTAGGTATTTTCCCGTGGCTAGGCACCACTAGCTCACAGGTTGTTGGATAAAAAATTCTTGCAAGCCATGGTGTCAAACCATTGAGCAAGGTCGGGTCGGGCACTTCATCTCGAGCTGACCACCGAAACCATGTCACCAATTACTTCACGCTGCCCATCTGTGAGGTCCTCGTAGATCTTCAATATCCTTGCGGGAGATGATCTGTTTTTCTTAGACTGTGCACACACATAACCAAAAAAAATAGTGAGATGAAAAGGACATTGCGTGCTGGATACAATAGTTTTTTTTTGAAAGAGAAAGAGAGAGAGAAACAGCCGTAATTCAATAATATTTTTTAAATTATACATTTTTTAAATAATTTTAAAAAAATAATATGCTGAAAATAAAATTTTACAAAAATACACCTCTGTCGTCATTTCAAATGATGACAAAAGCCCTAGTTTTATCAACCAAATGAATCCACGATAAAATAATTTGTTGGCCAACTCAATCCGTGACTAAGTAGACCTCTGTTGCCATTTGAAATGACGATAGAGGTGTATTTTTGTAAAATTTTACTTCGGTATATTATTTTACCTTTTAGCAAATTAGTTGTGGCTTTTCTTGAATCCTCTCTTCCCCATCTCCGCCCTCCCCCAAATCCGATCAGTCCCTCCCCAAATCCGAAGCGGGGTAGAGGCGAGCAGTCGGCGCGGAGGCTGCGGGGCGGAGGCCGAGCAGCTTGGGAGGAGCATGGCGACCGGGGAGGAGGAGGCCGAGCGGGGCGGAGGCGATCCGAGGAGGAGGCGGGCAACCGGGGAGGATGCCGAGCAGCGCGGAGGCGACGGGGCAAAGGCTGAGCGAGGCGGAGGCGAGCTGGGGCGGAGTCGGGCGACCGGGGAGGAGACCGAGCGCGTGGTTGAGGTGGTCGACCAGGGCAGAGGCGAGCCGAGGCGGGGAGGAGGCCGAAGCATAGGAGACGGCCGACGTGTGGAACTGCGGGAGAAGGCCGAAGCTGAGGCGAAGCACGACACGGGGGCTGCGGCTTCGAGGGCTGCTTCAGCTGTGGCTTTGAGGAGCAACTGAAGCATCATCCAAGCCAAAGTCCAGCACCAAACAGGGCCTTATTCTTTTGCCGGATTTTACGTGAACTTTTGTTTCCTTCCATCTATGCCTTTCTTCTTTCTAGCCATCTTCCAAAATGATAAAGCTGATCGAACCTACAATTGATGACAAAGGTAAACCCAGGTTAAATTGATGTTCTCACACGTTGCCGCCTACAATTTAAGTAAAATTACCAGCCTAAGTTCAATACTACTATCCGTTTTTCTTTGTATGGGCTTATTCTAACTTATTGTAAGTACGCCAAATCTATTGCGTGTCTAGGTTGTTTCCAGTAAGACAATAATATCAGAAAATTTTCACTACCCCCATGCAAAAGTATGAATATGTCAAATATGAATTATCTGGATGCCATTATAGTGCAGTAAAGTGCAAAACCAAAAGTTATCAGTTTTACCACCACTTATTTTTAGAGTTACCGCCATTGAAGGTGAACAACAAACCTGATGTTGTTACCAACCTACAACCACCATTCCTACTGTTTTAAAAAATTATCATGCTTAGAGACCGAGAGAGACATGTTGTGTGAAGTAAGTTACCACATAAATTGTAGCATAATTGACCATACTCAGTTTAACCAATCTGTATCCCCTCCTGTTGTAGGGGGGGCAGCCCCTAAGACCGTCAGGGATATTCAAGGGTCCTAAGGAATACGTATTAATGTATATCTAAATTTTCAGGTTATATTAAGGAGGAATGTACCAAAATACCCTTCTCTAGGTCATATAATTGAGGGGTATTTTGGGGAGTACAACCCTCCACCTCTCCTCTATATAAAGCAACCCAAGGAGGGCATGGGGAGGGGGGCTCTCTCTCATTTTTCCTCTCAACTCTCATTTTCAGGCTTGATGCTACAACAGTTGGCACCGTCTGTGGGGACCATGCAAAAAGCTACACAAGAGAGAGGGGAAGCGAAAGCTTGCTGTTGTTGCTTCGGGTTCCCCGTACCCCTTCACCCAGAACGAGGGGCCCGCACCCCTTTCACCCCGAATGGAGACCCATATAAACAAAAAAATCGCCGCGCATGACCCCAGCGTACACCTCGAGCCCCATGCGAGTGCTCGATGTATAAACTAAGACCGCCGTGCATGGCCCAAGGGCCCCCGCATACACCTCGATGCTATACGAGTACTTGTTGTATAAGCTAAAACCGCCGCGCATGGTCCAAGAACCCCGGCGTACACCTCAAAGCCCCATGCAAGCGCTTGGCGTATGAACAAAACCACCGTTCATGGCCCAAGCGCCCAGCATACACCTTGATGCCCTACGCAAGTGCTCGGTGTATAAACTAAACGAAGAGGGTATGCATTAGCCTCACCGGCAAGGGAGTCCGCTTCGATGGGCCTGTCTCGGCGGACCTCGCATACCCCCTTCACCCTGAACGAAGGGGGTACCTCGCATACACCCTTCACCCTGAATGAAAGAAGTACCTTGTGTACCCCCCTCCTCAAAAAACAAGGGAGGTATACCTTCGCCTAAACAGCAAGTAAGTCCATCCCAATGGCCCTGCCTCGGTGGACCTCGCATACCCCCTTCACCCTGAATGAAGGGAGTACCTCGTATACCCCCTTCACCTTGATGGAGGGGGACCTCGCATACCCTTACCACTTTTAATGAAGGGGGTACCCCAGTACTCCCTCAAAAAATGAGGTGGGTATACCTTTGCCTAAACAACGAGAGAGTCCGCCTTGATGGCCCTGCCTCAGCGGACCTCGCGTACGCCCTTCACCCTGGAACGAAGGGGATACTTCGCGTATAGCCTTCACCTTGAATGAAGTGGGTACCCTGCGTACCTCCTCCCTCAAAATACGAGGGTGTATACCTTCACCAAAACAGCAAGGAAGTCCGCCTCGATAGTCCTATCTCGGCAGACCTCGCATACCCCCTTCACCCTGGACAAAGAGGGTACCTCGTCTACCCTCTTCACCATGAAGGAAGGGGGTACCCTGCACACCCCCTCACGCGATAAACAAGGGGGTATACCTTCGCCTTAACGGCAAGGGAGTCCGCCTCGATGGCCCTGCCTCAGCGTACCTCGCATACCCCTTCATCCTTGATGGAGGGGGCCTCGCATACCCCTTTCACCTTGAACAAGGGGGTACTCTGAGTACGTACGCCGACCCTCAAAAAACGAGGGGGGTATGCCTTAGACTCACTGGCAAGTGAGCCCGCCTCGATGGCCCTGCCTCAGCAGAACTCACATACACCCTTCACCTTGAACGAAGGGAGTACCCCCTCCCTCAAAAGACGAGGAGGGTCACCAAAAATGAGAGAGGTCCTCGAGTACCCCCTTCCTAAAAGGCGAGGGGGGTTCCCCAAGAATCCGCTTCACCATGAACGAGGGGGTCCCGAGTACTAGGGGTGGGCATTCGGTTTTTTTGGTTTGTAAATAATTCGGTTTCTGAAAATTGCATGCTGAATTTCTCTAGACAATGAAAAACCGAACCGAATTAACCGAAATATTACGGTTCCGTTAATTCGATTTTTCGGTTAATCGAGATAACCACAGCAAACACAAAGTATAATTTTCCCCAGATCTATAATTTTGTGTTTAAATTGTTGAGTGATCAATGACAAACTACTCCCAGATCTACCATTTTCCCCAAAGACATTATCATGCAATATGAGGTAGAGAAGTAGGATTTGGGATCCATACCTTTGGTTCCTGCAAGAACTTCACTCCAAGGATGGAGATGGAGATCGGGCACTCCCCACGGATTGAGGCCATTTGGCCCAAGCACTCCCCACGGATGGAGACTGCGGGGCACCGCGCAAAGGCGACGAGCATGTGGAGCACGACGAGCTCGAGGGCGCCATCGCCAAGGCTGCCGCAGGAGAGGATAGCGATGAAGGGATTGGAGACCGGAGAGGGGTTGGCAGCGGCGACGTCGTCGAGGAGGCGGAGGGAGAGGAGGCTTGCGACACACTCCATCTCGGGCTTGACAACCTTGGGGGAGGCGAGGTCAATGACGAGGAGCACATGGAGCGCGGCATCGGCGGCAGGGGCGGGGAGGCCGAGAGTGCTTACGTCAGGGAGAGATCTGGAGACTGGACGGGAGAAGTGAGTCGCGTGCGGTGTGCCTGGCGTCTCCGCGTGAGGGGAGAAGTCGATCTCTGTGTGGCGGCGTGTGGAATAACCGTTTCTATTCAGCTCTTCAGTCATTTCGGTTTCTGAAAGTCACAAACCGAACTGAACACCGAACACCGAATAGCTTCGAATTAAAAACCGAAAACAAAAAATCGGTTAATTCAGTTTCTGTTAAAAAAAATGCCCACCCCTACCGAGTACCCCAATACCAAAAGAACTGGATTATAGATGTACCCTCTTTTAAAGGCCTTATACTAAAGGTGACCGTGCCGACTGCTGGTTGCTTGAGCATGGCAAAAGATCACAACTGTACATTATATATCTTAAATATAAGCTACTGCAAGTTTCAGTTCATTCGCGAGCCAGTGATAGTTTTGCGGATGTCGTCACTGCAATAAAAAGAAGTGCAGAAAATAAGACAAAGCTTTCATCCCCTTTGGCCGGATCTCAAATATCAAGCCTTTGTTTCTGAATCTCAGTACTACCAAACCAGGAAACAAAGTAGGCCACTTTTTAGACGCATCCGGCTTCCGGGCTAAACCTTTAATGAAGGTTGGAAGACGGAGGTCAAACGCTAAGAATCAAAGAGTAGATTTATTCTTTTTTGGTGAAAGCAAGGCAAAATGGTGTTCGGTTTTCAGAAGACACTTCAAAATTTCAAGGTCCTCGACAGAAAAGGCATAATGTGAACTAGGCATAATGTGAACTTTCCACGAGAGGGGCATTCATTTGCCCTCATCCCGGGGTAATGTCAATGTGGCCAGTCATGCCGCAAAGAAACAGATTCCAAACATCCGTTGCTTCTGGCAAACTGTTACAGGTGAGAAACATAAGATGCAGTGCAGGCAAAACGAGCTCCACAAGAAAGAAATCAATGCACATCGCCTCATGCTAGCTCTCCAACGAAGCAAGGTACTGGTTCTTCTAATAAGGATATTAATACTCCAGCAATGAGATAAGCAGTCCTCAAAAACAGCTACCTGTAATTCCATATGCCAAATAGAGTAACAGTGATTTACTGAACAAAGGGTAAGAAAACTTAGTCATCCTAGCCCTCTCGCCTAACAAAGAACTGTGCGCACGATGGCTCTTTGCTTTTGGAGCAATAGTTTACATAGTAACAGAATTTTTTGCTCAAAGACCTGTCAAAAATTGCTTTCAGATATTAAAACTTGATGAACTCACAACTCTGCTAACATTTAGCAACACTTGATATGGGCATAACAAGATGTAGGACAACATGGTACAGCCTCCTAGCATGTGTTTTAAGCACATCAATCTTTGAAATCTAATGAGTTGCTCATTTAATGTCTGCATTGGGAATTGAAGATCTACGTGGACCAGCTAATGTAGTGATGGGTATCCCTTGGAATGTTGCAATTCCATTCTCGTCAGTACAAAGATGCTGGATGCATAATAAAAAGCAAAGTAATGGTTAATTCATGCTATGTATACCAAAAAATACACGACGGAATTCAGGAAGACATAGAAAACACGGTATGTGAATTGTATATATTTGATGATTGAATATGTTAAAGGTAGGTTGTCCAACTAATGACAAAACGGGATTAAATCACCCAAACCATGCTGAAAGGCCAACCTTTGATCACCAAAAGGAAAAGGAAGTGAGAGAACATCACATAAAATGGGCCATTGACAAATACGTACCAGTGTGATCTTTTCCAGCTGTTTTTTCTTTGGATTTAGAACATCTTCCAGCTTCCCGTCAAACCTACACATGAAGGATAATTTAATTGAAAACAATTGAAAGATGGAAAATTGACAAACAAAATATTTGCAAACGATGAAGACCAAATACATATCAAGTAACTCCAGAGGAACAACCCAGCAAAATTTGATAAAAGTATTAAACTACATTCTTTCGTTTCACAAGTGGCCACAAGCACACAAATTCTCTATGTTATAAGACACCACTAATCACAACAAAAATGTCCAAGCTAAACTACTATTTTCCTAAAATGTCAACAGAAAGCTCGAAACATGAGTTCATCCAAATTGCCCTAACATATATTGTTCTTATGACCAACGTTTTGTGCAACAACTTACTTACATAACAACATCAAAAACAGCATACTAAATGGCTTATCAGCTTGCACAACTTGACTTCATAACCATCAATAGAGAAAAGAAAAATGGGACATAATACATGCCCATAGAAGTTGACAAACACACCTTTAAATACATATCGCATCTACAAGACATAATTCTTACCCAGCAAATTAAATGCGTCTTCCAAGCTTGGCTCCTTCTGGAGGAATCAAAGGCTCCACAACTGTATGATCTTTATTTGAAGAACACAGGACCTGGCAATATGTTTAGTGTAAAAACAACATTTCGAAATGAAACTTCCTATAAACAAAAGGGCAGTTACAGTTTGGCCTTGAGGGTTGAGAAATCTATTGTATATTCAAAGCTCATGGCATGTCTTTTAGAGTTGCTAAGAAAAAAAGAGAAACCAGCCAAAAATTCTCATAAAAAGTAAAACATCAAGCTTTTAATCTGATGGGCCCTAACTAAGTTGAACTATAGTAGTCATTGGATATTATTATTTAAATAAAAGCATCTAACTATCTATCTAGCGGACTCGAGTTATAACAGCTTAGATTAAAAGAAAGACTCCATACCAAGTACAATAAAAAAGAACAGAAATTCGAGATAAAAAATAAAAAATAGCCATTTGATTTTCATACGAACTCCAAATTAAAGCCCGTACATAGTTGAAATTCGGAATAAAAACTAGATAAAAGTTAGCATTTGGATTTGTATATGAAATCTGACCAAAAATTAATATTTGAAATTAAATAAAAAATAACAATAAAATTAACGGCTTAGATTAGAAGAAATAGTTCGTACCAAGTACAATAAAAACATAATAGAAATTCATAAGAAAAATAAAAGAAATCAACCATTTAACTTTCATGCGAACTCCAAATTAAAGCATGTACATAGGTAAAATTTGGAATAGAAATTATCAATTGAATTTGTATACGAATTCTAACCAAAAATCGATATGCGAAACTAGATAAAAAAACAATGAAAATTAACATAAATTCGGAATAAAAAAGAAATTGGCCATTTGATTTTCATACGACCTCTAAATTAAAACACATACATAGCTGAAAGTTCAAGCTCTATTAATTTGGTTTTGGTATTAATAATAAATCTAATATTGAGACTAACCCTTTTGATAACCATAATATTAATTAGTCTTAATTATTAATTAATGATTAATCTTTGTATGAGACTAACTCTTTTGTTGAGCTTAACTCTTATTAGTCTCTTTTGGATGAAAAAGATGGAAATATCAAAAGTATACATTCGAGTTCATATTATCATATCTTGTTGTATTCCTTAGATATAATATTCATGATCATATTGATAAATCCAAATATGAGACTAACTCTTTTATTGAGTATATCTTTGATTAGTCTCATCTCATTGACAAATGTAAATTCCAAAGGTATGTATCAAATACAACTCTATTATTTCTATATGCATTCCTTATATTCAAGATAAAGGATGAATTTCACCGTAGTCTCAATCTTAAGATGTGCATAATATTTTCAATTCCATATATACATGAATGCACACATTTAGGGAGAGTTCATGCTTTATCTTGAAGTTTCAATAGTATCGATCTCTTTCATCTTGCCACACATTTCAAGTATCTTTACTTTGAAACAAATCATTGAGTATATAAAACTTGTGTAGTTGTGGTATACTCATGTCAATATAGGATAAACTCCAAAGAAATCTCAAATTGAATATGTGCATATTGGTTCAAGTTCAATTATATATATGCACACATTTAATAAAGTTTATTCTATATTTGATGGTCTCAATAGTATTGATCTTTTTCCATCATTCCATATCAATTGGATTATTACTTTGAAACTCAACAAATTGAGTATATGAAACTTGCGTAGTTGAAATATACTCATAACAATTTAAATTCAATTTAAATTATGTTCAGTTGTTGTTCAATCATCAAAGAACTAGATCAATGGATTTAAGCTCTCCATCATGTGTTGATGGTGTGCCTTGTTGATTAAGGACAATTAAAAGAGCTTGAGTATATGAAGATTTAGTAGCACTAATATACTCAAGACAAATATAAAATTTCATTCAATTGATTTGAGAGTCCATCATGTGTTAATGAACAAGACGAAGACTCGAACTTGGAGAGATGATGATAGTCATCAAGCAAAAGCTCCAAGTGGTTGTGCGAGGCAAAGGTATAACTAGCATAGGGCTAAGAATGTGTTTCTAATCTTTTACCGGTCTCGATGTTTGGTTGGGAGATCGGGTTGCTAGTATAGGTTGTCGTACTATTAAGAGGAGTCAAGTCTTATAGCTTGAGTCTCATCATGTGTTGATGGCTCAATCTCGCTTGCACTAGCTCACCTCTTGATTTGGTTTTTGCATGGAGAAAATATTTGTTAATGTGTTTTGCAAATAGATGTAGCTCATGCGTGCAATCTTATTGATGTGTTCTTTGCATGGAGTTTTGATTTGCAAATGGGAGAAACACATGTTTGATGTCGTTTTGCAAAATGTGTTGTGCAAAATATTGAAATTCATGCAAGTGCTCTTCTTAGCATGTGACTAGAGTTTGCAAATATGTTTTGCAAATTACTAGAGATCATGTGTTGATCATCACATGGCTATGTTTGAGTTCGTGTGTGTTTTTTGTGCCTTTATTTGCATGAATTTGTTATTTGCAAATGTGTTTTGCAAATAAGCTGGTGTTTATGAATTTGGTTTTCGAGCATGTGACTAGGATTTGCAAATGTGTTTTACAAATTATTTTGATAATAAGTTGATCATCACATGGCTCAAGATTTAATCTTGTTGACTCTTGCTAGCTTGTAGTCACGCTCTTGATCAAGTCTATGTGAGGGATTTCGAGAAAAATCAGATTTTAGACTTGAGTGGCTACTTTAGAGTTCTTGTGATATTTGAAAATATCTATAGCTTCTTAAATGTTAAAATTAGGTGGAATTTGTAGTCCTCTTGATAAGCTTTTCATAGAGTCCAAGATCACGACTTTGGAGTAAATAGTTTTGATCGTTTTAGATGCTAAAATAGTGGTACTATCAATTTTACACAGCGGTAGTGCCGCACCTGCGGCAGTACCGCCCCAAGTGTGGTAGTTATTTTCCAGAGAGGTGTTTTAGAGCTGTTTTGGGTTAAAAAGTCGGTACTACCGATCCTACATGGGCAGTAGTGCTAGAGTATTGTAGCAATAGCTAGTTTCAGTGCATTTAATGCCCATAAACTATCTGTTACCTTTGAGGCCGGTACTACCAGTCCTACATGGGCGGTAGTGCCGGTTTTGCTAAGTTTTTTTCGATTTTGCCCACAAACAGCTAGTTTCTTTGAGGGGCTTTATAAGAGGCCGAATGAGGAGGGTTTTGCTACTGCTCTAGCAACCATTTGAGGTATTCTTGTGAGAGAAAAACATTAAAAGCTCCTAGAGCAATATTTGAGTGATTTGAGAAGCTTTTGAGCTAGAGTTTCTTTTGTAGAATCTCTTTGGTATTCCTTTGCATTCTTATTAGCTAGTGTGAACCTCTCCTCTACATTGTGCATGTGTTGCATTTTGTGAGTAAGGAGAGAAGCCTCTAACTGCATATGTTGCATCTAGAGGAGGATTGAGTATCCTTATGCATGTATTGCACTTGGTGAGGATCAAGTGAGAGGCTTGACCTATTACTCTTGTTGTTTGCCGACATCTAGACGGCGTGAAGGCGTCGTTGCTCGGTGATCTTCTCAAATAAGCTTGTGAGAAGACCTGGCAAGTTGTGAAGGTTGGAGCTCACCTACTCGGAGGAGGAAAGAGCTATTGCTAGTGGAATTGAGGTGCTTGGATTAATTCGTGGAGCCGCTCCAATTCGTTTGGGCTTACTTTAACATGGATTAAGAGATACCGGCAAGTCTCCGAACACCACAGTAAAAAGGATCGTGTGTCAATCTTTTGGTTTGCTTTCTATTGCTCATTTACATTCCTAGAATTAAATTGTTTGCTTGTCAATCTAGGATTGCAAACCTTAATCATAGACTTAAGTTGTTGGTGCGCATAGTTAAGACTAGTCGATTTAGGTTTAAATTGGACAAAACTATTTTGATTTACGCTTCGCATATAAATTCGGTTTTAGCTAAAGAACGTTTAGAGATAAATTTTTAAAACCACCTATTCACCCCCCTCTAGTCGGCATCCTCGATCTTACAATAGCTGAAATTTGAAACAAAAAGTTAGATAAAAATTAGCGGTTGGATTTGTATACAAATTCTAACCTAAAACTAAAAGTCAAAATTAAATTAAAAATAACATAAGAATAAAAATAAAGTAAAATTAGGAATTGTTTTTTAAAAAAAAATTCCACACTAAGTGAAAAATGTAACTTTGGTCTTATTCAGAATTAAAATATCACAAATATGCTATTTCTAGAAAAAAAAAAGGTAAGTAATTTGATTTATATATATATATAAATTATTAACTATTATATAATAACAGTCGATGATAGGTTTTTATAGTCTAGTTTTTAGATAAGTTGGTTGGTTGTTTTGAGTTGAAAATTTTCTGAAATATTTCTGAATCAAATGACCGCTTGCTTGATACTATTTGAAAGACATATGAGTGGATTTCATTCATTTTTTCTTGCATGTTTGCACAAAAATATAAATTTAAGCTTTAAACTTACTAAATTGAGAATTTATGAGTATGAAATACAAAATGCTACATATATCGGCACTTTTCATGATTTATGATACTATTCTTCACAACATTCATGATTTGTCTTGTCACCACGGCAGGCATACACATACAACTCAAAAGTCAAGCTCTGAAGCAAGTATGGATCGATTGTGACATTCTCCACTGCCATCGTATGCTTTAGTTGCAACAGAGCTGCAATTGCCCTGTGCAACAAAGCTGCAATCTGAACTTCCTATCCTCTGCAATAATATGCATGTTTGAACTGAAATTTACATCCTGTTAGCATTCCATTGCTACTGCACGAACTGAACTTGTCATTTACATATCTGAACATGTCATTACAAGTGTGAACTCTAATCATGTTTACAATGGAGAAAAATTCTGAACATATGTACTGAAAAAATAATTCTCAAGCTCTGCAATATGTTTACAATGGAGTAAATATAACAGTAAGGCTGAAACAAGCATGAATCATGAACTTGATAGGATCAACTAGGAAAGTGATCACGGCGTGCCAGGCCGCGTTCACTGGTTTCCTATATGTGCTAAAAAATATTTGATTAGCACAGATTTGAATCTGTGATGTTTAGGCTGTGATTATTAAGCTGGTCATGTGTGAAAACGCAATGGCATGAGGGAAAATATAGACAATTTAGGGAGGCGGATTCATGATGCCTAATCAGAATTTTTACGTTTTACCTGTTGGATTACTATGGTATTGCTGTTGCGTAGACGATATAGGTGCGAGATGTGGATAAGCGCTGTATTCCATAATTGGGAAGGCAGTATATCTGGATAAGGCAAGAAAGAAGCCGACATAGTAAGCAGTATAGTAAGTCGAAATAAGAGCTGATTGGGAAAAATGTAGAGTGAGGAAACTCTTAGGAAAACGTTATGGCTAGAAGTTGTTTGTACTGTAGCCATGCTCAACATCTAGGAGAGAATCAAGGGGCATGAAGCGTAAGTATGCCCCCAATCCTATTTTCACATGGCACAGATCTCTTTAATGTGGATTAGAATTTAGAAATGAAGCTTTCTTAATCAAATCATTGCGTCGATTTCCTATGTAGAAGAAATCACAGGATCAACAGGTATGTGCTTACACAGAATGAAGTAGCAGGGGCAATTTAAGTTTTGGGGGAAAAAAAACCAAATTTGTCGTTGCAAATTCGAACAAGATCCATTCATATATTGTAGCATAACTCTTCTCTCATTTGCAGGAAATTTTGGGCTAGAAAGACTGGAACTAACTATTCTCTCATGGCATCTACCCTAACTGACCACTATAATGACAAAAAATGTTCCCATGTCACTGTATAGTGTAGTGTTATACAACTGGTAGTAGCACCTTCCTCATAAAAGAAATAAATGGGAGTTAAGATACCCTCCTTTCAAATCTTCATGATTCTGATCAACCTTCAACCTTATCTCCATTGTCACAGCGGATTCCTCAAGGGCCTTGATCAAATCAGTCAAAACTTCAGTATCAATTTTGAATTTGATGTTGACCTTATCTCCACTGTCACAGCGGACTCCTCAAGGGCCGTGATCAAATCAGTCAAAATTTCAGTACCAATTTTGGATTTGATGTTGTGCCAGCGGCAAGCTTATTTAAAAGTTGAACATGAGGGGAAACGGAAGACAAATATGAAGGTGAAAGCCTGCAAAAGGGAAATTACAGCTAAAAGATAAGTCCGAAGGTATTGCTGTAAAGAATAAGATGTTTCAGTTTTCCATAAAACCAGGTTAAATAAATACAGCACATCAGAAATTAAGACACTGTCCAGTTCCCATATAATCTGACGGTTTGAAAAGTTCAATGAATGAAGCAGAACAAGGGACCTTACCATAAGATATGCCCCATCGTTTGTTAAGAGCCTTTTTTTTGTCGACAAGAGCCTGAAGGTTGATTTGCATTTATAGAAAAGCCTGAAGCACCATTTGATCTATTATGTAATGTTGTCTATAAGTGTAGTTTGTTTCATGTACTACATAGTTTCTTCCATTGTATTACTAAATCGCTGTAACTGGCTGCATTGACGCTGCATAGTACTTGTTTGTTAACTGAATGAGATTACCAAGCACTATCTAGAGCTAGCTGAATCAGATTACCCAAAAGTAAAAATCAACGTGTATTTGTTTGCTTTTGACCTTCGCTAAAAGCAAGACAACAGCAGATCAACAGGAGCAGAAGATCAATAGGAGTAGGTCGAATATTTATGCTCGATTCAGGATATTGGCATGTACTCAATAATCAAATGAGAATCGCAGGAGCAACAGGTGCCATGGAAGCCGAAATGGTCCTCCTCCGAGGATCAGAGACAATCTGTAGAGGCACGTAAACCAGATACGCAGAACAAGCAGCAGATACTGAAAGGTAGAACAGTAACCAGCAGAAGGCACAACTGTTCTAGCAGGGAGGCAATTTCGAAAAATGCGGTAAGAATTAGCAAATTAAGACAATTGAACAACCTAATTGTTAAGGTAACGCCTACGCGAAGGTAAGCCAACAGAGTGGGATTGAAGTAACAGTGTTCTTGGGAGGAGGGTAGCACACCTGATCCAGCAGTAGATGGTTCCTGTTCGATATGAGGTATGAATGGCTAGAGGCTAACTGCTTGTCGGAAGCAAAAAGGAAGGCTCTGTGTCGCAGGAAAGTAAAGCTTCAAGGTCTGCAGAAATCCAATTCTGTTAACCAACTCTGTGCAAGAACAACAAACACCCTGCCTGTATCGGCACAAAGTAAAACAACGGTGACAAAGAAAGGCTGTGAGCCGATGTAGGGCAGCATAATCTATGTACCAGTGAAAGCTGTTCATCTTCTGATTCTACATCGATAACCACATATCTTGAGACTTCATTCTCATAGAACATATCCTCTGCTACTATACTATGACATAGTAATTTGGTCAGGATGATCAGGTATGAAGAAAGGCGAAAAAAATATTTGTAAAAAATATAGATCAATTAACGGTGAGGAAATATCAGACGAACTATAGCAGTAAGAACTAAGAATGGGAAAATTAGCAGCTTTCATTTTGTAACCGAAGGTAAGATATTAGCCACCATAATTAAAACAGGGAAGTATGGTACTCCAAATAGCGACTCCTCAACCATACAAAGGAAGTAGTCAAATCTGTTGTCTCACTATTCGGCCTTGGTGCAGTAAAGGCAATTCTCCACCTACATCATTAGATGGAACAGGAAGCTTGTAAACGATCTTAGTTGGCTGAAAAAAGAGAGAAAGAAAAGCAAACATTAGTCTGGTACAAACTAAAAGAAAAACAAACACTAGTTTGCTACAAACTGAAAACCAACATTGAAAGCTGACCACTAAGTTATATCTGGATATCTGAAGTATCTTCATTTTTGTAACTCCCAATACCACGGAGAAAAGAGAACTTTTTGCACCCAGTTTTGGCAAGACGTAATGGAATTATCAGGCTAATAATCAAGAGGATTTTTAGTCATATCGGGTATAAGAAAGGGAGTTTAAAGTTGGAATATGGCTGATATTCATCTAAAGATGGAAGGAGATATTCAAATTAAGACCAATACGGATCATGGTAGTCAGCGTATCAGATATGGAAACGGTCGGCCGATGGCTATAAAAGATGGCCATAGACCAGCGAAGAAAAAACACAATCAATCAAACAGCCCATATTTACTCTTTTATTTTTCTATCGATTAGGAGTAATCTCTGTAATTTAGATTCTTTCTTGTAATATGATTTGATCAATAAAGTTGTGCATCGCCGATTGTTGATTACCTTCGATTACGCCAATCAGGTTTGATTTTCTCCGATTTTGTTGCGCATCGCCTTTTTTCGGAAAAAATCTACCTCTATCATCTGGTTAGCTCTAATCGGCTAATTAGACTTATCGTTACTCTAGATTTGATTGGTTTTTTAGCTGTTTAGATCTTTGTTGATTGTCTCGATAGATTGGTTGAGTGCATTTTATATTCATCTTACCGATTGTAGGATCAAATCGGTTGGCACGCCTCGAACCTCAGAACCCGGCGTTGTGGCCGATAAATCTCTCTTCACGTTTTTGGCGCCAACAAGAACCCGTCAATTTAGTTGCATCTCATCAAACTGCGAATCACTTGCTTTGTATAACACGGCTGATTTCATCCCCTTCACAATATGCATTCCGGCAAACGAAGCGTATGTTCTATAATATCCTACTAGTTGAAAAACATTAGACAATACAGTAGTACCACTGCATTGATCGACGGAGGAGGTCCTAGGGAGGGATGGTCAATGGGAAGAGGAGGCCGCCGCAAGGGAGGGACACCTCTCTATGAAGACCTGGATGAGAAGAAGTGAGATGCTGAAGAAACTTGGGAGAAGGAAGCGGGGAGCAGAGGAGGAGAAAGCACTAACCTCGGAGATAGGCTCGTTCGCTTCCTCGTCTCCTCGGCGGTGGTCCCGAAGCCCACACCTCGCAGTCACTGCGTAGTCGGCTTCCTCCTCTCCTCATGGGCGCTTCAAGGATACGGCTGAGCAGGAAGGCCGCGCGTCGCGAAGGGGAGTGGCTCCTCATAATGAAGCGGTGCGCGAGGGGACGAGCTATGCACGTCGGCCGATGTAAGCATCGGAAGAATCGGGGGATTTGGTGGCCGACACAGCTAGAAGACCACGCGGGAGGGCACGCGTCGACAACGAACGGACCGTCGGGGCGAAGCCGCACTTAGCACACCGCGTGCGGGGGGACTTGACGGCGCGGCCAAAACGGAATAGCAAACATAAAAGGAGGTGGAGACGACAAAGAAGCAACTGGCGCAGCGGAAAGGCAGACGAAAAAGGACGACCAACCGGGGCGCTATCCGCAGGAACAGCCGGATCGACACGGACGCGAAGAACGAACGGCCACTAGCACGCAGGAGAGGCACGTAATTAGGCAAAACCTAAAAGATGTCTTTGCAAAACACGTGACGTGGCGCAGCCCTCCGGGCGAGAAACTTGCAAATTATTATATGACGCCAACACCTTTCTTCCATCTGACGCCAAAAGAAATCTCCATCCCACCTTACCCCGAACCAGATGGTGATTCCTAGCCTATGAAGTCACGAAATCGATCAGATCGAGCAGAGATATCCAAGACCATTGCTAGAAAATGTTCTGTGCACTACCAACATATAATACAGATTGCATTGCTTTATAGTTGAAACATGGTACACTGCACATATGAGCACTACCATTTTGATTGATGACTTTTAATTGAACACTGAACATTGCGCATGGATCTTGTGCCAATAAAATCCGTTGACAACAACATATTGGAACTACACACATTATTTAGAAGAACAAATAGTAAATCAGGAACATTGCACAAACTACTACACATTATTTCAAATGGCAAGTATCACATAGTAAATTCTTGGCCTAAACAACCATGTATCTACACACATTAATCCTCAAAGTCCAACATAAATCCTCAATCCAATAATTTATGGCTCAAATCTGCAAATTTGGGACGGCACGAGAGCCTACCTCGTCGGTCTCACGGTTGAAAGGGAGGAACCCGTGCTGGACGAGGAGGATGGCCAGAGGTTGGTGATGTCGGAGGCTGGGACGGATGGGGGAGTCGGTAGCGACCGCAGAGGACAGGAAGAGAACGGCTGGACCGCTTGGGGACGCCGAAGGCCAGGACGAATGGGGGAGATGGCGATGGCCATGGAGGATGTGGGACGAGGACGACGGGGTGTCAGTGGAAGGCTCAGAAGCGGTCCATGGTAACGAGAAGGGCGGAGGCCGGCGCGGATGGAGGAGAGTAGGGGGTGGAGATGGACGGAAGGATAAGAGACTCCTTGCCGTTGGGAGGAGGACGAGGGCGCGCGGTACGGGCGAGCGAAACCCTAATCGCCTCCCATGGTCGGGGTGTGGCTACAGGTGGGTGCAAGGCCCGAACGGAGATGTGATGATCAAAACGGGCCTTTTATGTATCGTACCATGTAGGTAATTTCTTCCAACTTTAGAGGCAAATGTAAAACCCCATCCCGCAAAAGCCATGGGAAATTGGACATGGGCATTGACGAATACATATAACAGGGGTACCCCAACGACCCAAAGCGACGAGCCGGCGGCCTCAAGCACAGCTCAAGCCCAACAGGCCGCTCCCAGCTCACTACCGACCGAAGCACCAACAAGGCCACACGAGACATCCCTTCCCGACCGATCGAGGGAAGTGTCTCCGACCAAGCGGGGCTCCCGACCCCCGCAGCGGGACGAGATCCCTCGGCTCGACCAGCGGAGCTCCCGACCCCGCAGCTGGTGGGATCCTCGACCGATCGTGCCAAGACAACCACGCCAAGGGCGCGTGTCGAGGCCTCTACCACCAACGACCACGCACCCACGAACGGGTCAATCGGCGACTATACAAGGGCGGTGGCTCCTTCCCAAGAAGGTTTAATGATCGACCAAGTCATGCTCCCGATCCCATCGCAGTCACATACAAGACGAAGACACGCTCTCCCGAGGCAACACCCACGCCAGCGCAACAACGCCAACACTGTAAGGTTCGCAGAGGCGTGCACGCAGATTTCGGGAAATACCTAACCGCCCTGACCAACTAAGCTACCGACCCAGCATGGGCAAGACGGGCAATGATCAGTCAGCGGAACGAAGGACCGAAGCTCCTAGTGTAGGTCATCTTATCCTCTCCCAATTCTCGATGTAACCTGCCCCCTCCTTTGGTGTAAAAGGAGGCGGGAACCCCGTAGGAGAGGAGGATCGCAATCGAACCCATCTCGCTAAGCCATTAGCACTGCTTGTAAACTTTGTGCTATCATGCATCTTGAAGGGAATACAACGCCGCCACACGATCGGAGTAGGGACCTTCGCCCAACCAAGATACATCTTGGACTTCGAGTCTAACCATTCAGAGGAGTGGAACGCGCGCCCTTAGACTTACAAATTTACTTTGGTGCTCAAACGCCAAGCGGTTGGCGCGCCGGTAGGGGCCTTCGCGTCTTCATCACCATCTCCGATTCCGCTTGCCTCCTCGATGGCATCTTCCACCGCGACGGCATGATGCGTCGGGAGCGATCCGCTTCGGCTCCTCAACTTTGCCGTCACCTCGGCGGGAGGGCTTACGCCATCCTCGCCGCCATCGAGGCCCGGCGCCATCGAAAGCTTGGGCGCCATCTCCGGCGACGCTAAGCTCCGGCTTTGGCGCCTGCGAGTCCCAAAACCGAGCACGGGAGCGCTTCTCCACGCCCGCGAAGCTCCGTGGGCCCGGCGGTGACCGTGTCACCCCGCAGGCTCACAACTTGTGGTGATGGCTGGCTACATGCCGGCCTCTATCCACGAGCTGCTGCAAGACTCTTCCAGCCACGACTCCATCATCACCGACAACGGAACGCAGTTCACAGGGAAGGAGTTCCTCGAGTTCTGCGATGACTTCAACATCCGTGTCGATTGGGCAGCCGTGGCCCATCCGCGAACTAACGGCCAGGTCGAACGTGCGAACGGCATGATCCTTCAAGGACTCAAGCCACGGATCTTCAGTCGGCTCAAGCGCCGGCGGGCGGTGGGTGGCCGAGCGCCTCCGTCCTCTGGAGCCTGTGGACCACGCCCACCCGAGCGACCGGGTTTACACCGTTCTTCATGGTGTTCGGCGCTGAAGCCGTCTTACCGACAGACCTGGAGTATGGCGCCCCAAGACTACAAGCCTTCGATGAGGCTCGGGGGCTCGCCTCGCAACAAGACGCCATCGACCAGCTCGACGAGGCGCATGACGTGGCCATCCTGCGATCGGCCAAATATCAACAAGCTCTGCGGCGCTACCACAGCCGCCAGGTTCGAGGGCGATCCTTCAGCGCTGGCGACCTAGTCCTGCGTCGGGTCCAAACCAGCAAGGACAAGCACAAGCTGTCGCCGCCCTGGGAAGGCCCCTTCACCGTCGTAGAGGTTCTCCGACCTGGCACCTTTCGACTCAAGGACGCCGACGGTCGCATCCTTCCGAACGCTTGGAACATAGAAAAGTTAAGGCGATTTTATCCCTAAACTCTTTTCTTTTTTCCTGGCATGGTCTTTACCTTTACCCTTCGAGCACTGGTCGCCTCGCGACGCTCGGGCTGCCTTGGCGCCCCGCTCAGCCGCTCGTCGGCGTTATACGGTCGGTGACCGACCGACCACAAGGTCCATCCCGAGCAGAACCCTCTCGACCCAAGCGTTACGACCTCGCCCGGCGGCTATGGTTGCTAAGTAGCGCGCGGAAGAAGGAAGTGCCCGAGTGGAGTGACCTTTAGTCGATCAGAACACTCCTCCCGCGCAAACTCGGCTAGCTCACGCGATTATGCGGGTCGGTGACCCGATCGACCACAAGGTCCATCCCGAGTAACCCTCTCGACCCAAGCGTTACTACCTCGCCCGGCGGCTATGGTTGCTAAGTAGCGCCGCGGAAGAAGGAAGTGCCCGAGTGGAGCGGCCTTTAGTCGATCGGGAACACTCCTCCTCCGCGCCAACTCGGCTAACTCACGCGCCAGACGGTCGGTAACCCGACCGTCACGAGGTCCTCCCGAGCGGTAATCCTCTCGACCCGAAAGTGCTATGGCCTCGCCCACGGCTATGGTTCGCACTTGCGGAAGAAGAAAATGCTCAAGTGGAGCGATCTTTTGTCGGTCGGGAACACTCCTCTCCCTCACAAGTGCGCATAACTGCTGAGTAACCAAGATTTCCATCCTCTTGGCCCCTCTCGAAGCAACCCGACCTACGCGTAAGTGACCCTTGCGGTCCTTAAGGCTATGGTCGGTCAAACATTCACCAGAAACACAAAAGGGGCAAGAGGCGTACTGGAACTTGTTAACCTTAAAGATTGTTTACAAGCATAATAGTCTTTACAATTAAAAAGAAGGATAAATCTAACTGCTTTGTTCTTCTTCGAGGGCGACCTGCGGCGAGACATGGCTGGCAATCTCCCAAGCGTGCGGCTTGACCAAGAGCTCGAACCTGTCGATCTCTCTATCGGTTCGATTCCCGTGACGCCGCTGCTCACCACCGCGAGGTCAATTCCATCATAGTGCGAGATGGTGTTGACCAGCGCCGAGGAAGCTCCAAGCACCACGACCTCGTCGTCCCCCGGCGAAGGGGCAGCCGCTCCCGTCGGCACCCTCCAACCGGAGAGATCTTGCGCAGGGAGGAAGCCCTTCTTCACCAAGCCAAGCGCGCGGCTGGCCTGGGCAGAGCACTCCGGCCACGACATCCTTGCGAAAGAGGCGACGGAAAGGCGAGGAGAAGAGAAGGCTGAGTTTTCTTTTCCTTAGCTCTTTGTTGTTCCTTTTTTGTCTTAGGGACAGGAGGCGAGGAAAGCAAGCAAGCGTAACTACTCAAAGCGCCCCAGCAACGTATATATAGAGGCCAAGCAGGCGCCGACCGAACAGGCACCCCCTCGAGCGAAGCGTCGTGTCCACTCACGCCAGCCTGGTAACTCCCGGTTTCCAATTCCACTCCGCATTTAATCCTGACAAAACGGCAGAGCCATAAAGACGCCGCCCCCGGGCAGTGCGTCCTGTAACCTCTCGGTCTCCACCTTGAGGCCGGGCGGTTGCTGGGGGCGTCGCGAGGCTCACTGGCCGCGTGCGGCCCAAGCGGCAAAAGCTCTGTGGCTTGCGCCAGGGGCCTAGCTGAAAGCTGTGGGTTCAAAAGGCCAACCCCACCAGATGGGCATAAGGCCGCCCCAGCAAAACTTGAGCAAAGGGCAAGTATGAGGTGAGCCCCACGGTGGGCCCTCGGTTAGGTCGGCTGACGACCCAATCACCTCTACTCGCGTTCGAGACCATACTTCACACTCTCCCGGGAGCTCATCGATGAGCGACAGCCAGCTGTGCCCTGGGTCGGCGGACGACCCAGGGCCCATACGGGATTGAGTAGAGAAAGGTTTCTTATGGGTCGCCCCACAGCAGGGCCAGGACACCCTACTCTGAGACCGTCCGCTCGGAAGGGTCCCCTTGGCGGGACCTCCCAGACCCACTCGGACTACCGTTATAAGCTCCACGAGCACGGCGTTCAAACCAACGCGGTAACGCGCGCCGCCACCCTCCAGTCCCACACCGCGGATGGGGTATACGTGTGGGATAGACGGCGACCACTCCTCTCGCAGCTACCCTCGCCAGACGAGGACTCGGGATGGATGCCCCACGTCCAGCTACGACGTAAAACGAGCCCACGTCCAGCTACGACGTAAAACGAGCCCACGGTCCAGCTATGACGTTAAACTAGCACTCGGACACCCGAACCTCGCGCAGAGGCATCGCGGTCGTCCCTGCCGACCAAGGCACGGCACTCGGACACCCGAACCTCGCGCAGAGGCATCGCGGTCGTCCCTGCCGACCAAGGCACGGTCCAGCTATGACGTTAAACTAGCACTCAGACACCCGAACCTAGCGCAGAGGCATCGCGGTCGTCCCTGCCGATCAAGGCACGGCACTCGGACACCCGAACCTCGCGCAGAGGCATCGCGGTCGTCCCCGCCGACTAAGGCACACAGACTCGGACACCGAACCTCGCGCAGAGGCATCGCGGCCGTCCCCGCACGACCACGCGCGGTTCGGCTATGACGTTAAACTAGCACTCGGACACCGAACCTCGCGCAGAGGCATCGCGGTCGTCCCTGCCGACCAAGGCACGGCACTCGGACACCCGAACCTCGCGCAGAGGCATCGCGGTCATCCCTGCCGACCAAGGCACGGCACTCGGACGCCCGAACCTTGCGCAGAGGCATCGCGGTCGTCCCTGCCGACCACGGCACGGTCCAGCTATGACGTTAAACTAGCGCTCGGACACCCGAACCTCGCGCAGAGGCATCGCCGTCGTCCCTGCCGACCACGGCACGGTCCAGCTATGACGTTAAACTAGCGCTCGGACGCCCGAACCTCGCGCAGAGGTATCGCCGTCGTCCCTGCCGACCACGGCACAGTCCAGCTATGACGTTAAACTAGCGCTCGGACGCCCGAACCTCGCGCAGAGGCATCGCGGTCGTCCCTGCCGACCAAAGCACGGCACTCGGACACCCGAACCTCGCGCAGAGGCTTCGCGGTCGTCCCTGCCGACCACGGCACGGTCCAGCTATGACGTTAAACTAGCACTCGGACGCCCGAACCTCGCGCAGAGGCATCGCGGTCGTCCCTGCCGACCACGGCACGGTCCAGCTATGACGTTAAACTAGCACTCGGACGCCCGAACCTCGCGCAGAGGCATCGCGGTCGTCCCTGCCGACCAGGGCACGGTCTAGCTACGACGACTAAACGAGCAACTCGGACAACTCAAACGAAGCAAACTCGTTACGAAGACATTCATAAAGAAAAAGGAGATTTCATTATAGGCCAACCACTCAGGCCCAGCCACTATTCTCATCCAAGCTCAACCCCAACCGAACCGCCAAATCGCTCGGGGTTCGGGGCTCTTGCGAATACTTATAATGAGGTACCCCAACGGCCCAAAGCGACGAGCCAGCGGCCTCAAGCACAGCTCAAGCCCAACAGGCCGCTCCTAGCCCACTCTGGCCGAAGCACCAACAAGGCCACACGAGACATCCCTTCCCGACCGACGAGGAAGTGTCTCGACTGCGGGCTCCCGACCCCGCGGCGGGACGAGATCCTCGGCTCCGACCAAGCGGAGCTCCCGACCCCTGCAGCGGGTCGGGATCCCCTGACTCCGATCGTGCCAAGACAACCGCTGTCAAGGGCCGCGTGTCGAGGCCTCTACCACCAATGACCACGCACTCCTACGAACGGGTCAATCGGCGACTATACAAGGCGGTGGCTCCTTCCCAAGAAGGTTTAATGATCGACCAAGTCATGCTCCCACCCCATCGCAGAGTCACATACAAGACGAAGACACGCCCTCTCCCGAGGCAACACCCACGCCAGGCGCAGCAACGTCAATACTCGTAAGGTTCGCAGAGGCGGTACGCAGCTTTCGGAAATACCTAACCGCCCTGACCAACTAAGCTACCGACCCAGCATGGGCAAGACGGGCAATGATCAGTCAGCGGAACGAAGGATCGAAGCTCCTAGTGTAGGTCATCTTGTCCTCTCCCAATTCTCGATGTAACCTGCCCCCTCCTTTGGTATAAAAGGAGGCGGGAACCCCCGTAGGAGAGGAGGATCGCAATCGAACCCATCTCGCTAAGCCATTAGCACTCTGGCTTGTAAACTTTGTGCAGTCATCCATCATCAAGGGAATACAACGCCGCCACACGACCGGAGTAGGGACCTTGGCCCAACCAAGATACATCTTGGACTTCTGAGTCTAACCATTCAGGGAGTGGAACGCGCGGCCCCTTAGACTTACAAATTTACTTGCCGGTGCTCGAAACGCCGACAGGCATATTGACAATTGCAGCTTTCCGTAGTATAAATAGGTCTAAAGTCTAGCCGTGAAATCGCTATAGAAGTGTAACATCTCAGAATTTTTCTTATAAAAATAAAAGATTTGTTATTAAAATTTTAAAATATTATTTTGTTGGCTTCTGTGAATTTTCAGACAATAATACAATTCTCTTGAATTTTCTAATATTTATTTTGATTTTTTCTGGGGATTTTCTGTGAATTTTTTGAATTTTTGAAAAGTCTTTTCCTATTTTCAGAAATTAAAAGTAATTTATATATATAAATAAAAACCAAATTTAAGTTGAAAATACTTTTATTAAGTTCAAAATGACCCTGAAAATTTCTGTGAATTTATCCTAAAATTGTGAACTTTATTCGATATTTTCAAAGTTAAAAATAATTTACAACATTATAAAATTAATTACTATTCGAAAAATAACAATATAATATTATTAAAAATATTCATTCATGATTTATTTGTTGAAAAGGTTGTCTATAAAAATTCCCGAATTTATTATGATTTAATTGCTATTTTTCCGAATTTAATCCAAAATTTTAGTGGAAAATTAATTGGTTTTGGAATTTCATCCGACACTATCCGCTTCCTCGTCCCACCTATCAGCTACAGTGAACCCTATTGCTACAGTACCACACGGACCCAATCCATTGAAATCCAACAGTTTCAACTCATTCAAATTCCAGCGAACCTGTTACTGTTCTAGCAATAATTTCGGCGAGCGTTTCCGGACTATACACCGGTTCGATTGCTCTATAAATTGAATGCCAGGTTCCTCTCCTCATTCTTTACATCCTCCGCTTTGATTTATTCCAATCCATCCACCGGATCTCCCTGCACAATCCGTTCTTTTCGAACTCCGGTGACCTTTTCGACGAGCTCTCTCAACCACTCTCAAGCTCCATTCGGCCTCAAATTTTTACTGGAGCTTCCTATCGGTATCCTATACATTGTGTAAAATTAGATTTTTAAAATACTCAACGGAGCACCGTTGGCAACCATTTCTTTTGTAAGTCCGGCGAGAAGTCAATTTTTGGATTCAAAAGGTCTGATCTCATTTATCTTAAGTCCGATCGACCTCATTTTGCCTCCTAATTTCACATAAAATTATACTCTATCTATTTGTACTAGTTTTGTATTTTATTTGAATTTGATTGATTTGTAACGTATAGTTTTTCGGAGAGCCAAAAGGACTTGCTACCAACGATCTTGATCGCCTACCCTTCGATCCAAGCAAGTTACACATCCTTGAACATATTGATACTAGAATTTAAAATTATATTTTGATTTAAATTACTGCGTGCATAATTTTTATCAGGGTGATTTAAATTCCAAATTTAAATGCTTAGTTACTCCTTGTTGTTACGATCGCATTTGAAATTCGATTCCAGTATGCCATTGTAACCCTAAGAATATAATCTGGATCTATGATGATAATTAAACAGTTAGGGATGTTTATACTTGCTTAGGATCAAAACTAGAATTTTGGGAATTTATGCCAAAATAAAGATCTGTTGAAATAAATTTTTGCTGTGGTGATCTAAAAAGTTGTTTGAAAAATAAATATGTGGATTTAGACTGGACGAGAATGATTGACTGGTGATGTTTGGGTTTGCTGAAAAGCTCGCCTAGTCAATTAAGGACTGGTCTGTGAGCTATTGAAGAATGTAAAGCGCAACCGTGCTTCCACAAGTCTAGTATGGGACAGACCTGGCTGTCCGTTTAGCGATATCTTATGTTAGTTGTGTCATTGGGGGAATGTGGGAATGGTTAGTTTGCCACATGGCGCAGAGGGGGCTTCTGGACTGGGCGATTTTAACCCTACGAGCGGTGAAACCTTAGCGGGTATAACTACATGAGATGGAGTTTTATAGGGGTCTTGTCGTGATTTTCTCTTCCAACACATTAAGGGAAGTGTGTATTTGGGTAAAAGAAGATAATCATATCTTGTGGGTAAAAGTTATACAACCTCGGGGCAGAGTTAAAACTAATCGATTAGTAGTCGCGCCCGTTGTCATGGGCATGCCGAGCAAGTCTTTCACATGTTAGATTTTGATATTTCAAAAATGGTTTCAGAAAATTGGTTCATAAGTGGAGAGAGTCAACATGGAAAAATTTGGGATGAAACTCCGGGTTGAAGCTCGGGCTGAAAATTGGATTAAAACTCAGTTTTTGCTATATCAATTACGTATTGAAAATTACTTATTATATTTGAAATATTGCTTTATACTCAAATTAACTATATTATGCCTTCTTTTATGACTCTTCATTAATAATGCATTTACTGTGTGACTTGCGGAGTACTTTTGTACTCATCCTTGCTTACTCTATTTTTTTAGAGGAGTATCTCTACGATGGTGAGGACCAAGATAACTAGGCCACTACCCTAGTTGATTGCCTGTGGCGAATCTATTGGGTTCTACTAATAGTTTTATTCTGCTTTTGTTGTAATATTTATTTGGCCTGCGTGCCATATTTATTGTAAAACTCGATTATTAATAAAGTGCGTTGGATATGATATGATATCATTTTTGCTATGTGTACTAGTTTTTTCTAAATTAGTATAAAATATATAGAGAATTTCGAAAGTATTTTTTCGGGATCCGACAAGAAACCTGCCGTTTGGGACGGTTTTGAGCTTATTGAGGGGAGAAGTTGGCGTCGAAACAGTTCCAAAAAAGGACGCTAGTCTATTTGTGCTTGGGCTTTGTTGGCTTTGGCCTTTTGAGCCGAGCCGAGGCGAGCTGGGGACGTACAATTGCTTTCGGGCCGTTT
Source organism: Otatea glauca (assembly GCA_036346275.1). NCBI lineage: Eukaryota > Viridiplantae > Streptophyta > Magnoliopsida > Poales > Poaceae > Otatea > Otatea glauca. Next base: position 76,064,330 of record CM070711.1, read on the forward strand.
AGGCTCGGCCAATTCTACCAAGCGGAAAGCCGGAAACAGATCCAAAACCAGTTGATGGACCACGTTTAGGTGCAGCCGTGCAGCACCTGTGTCCCCACCACTTGAGGTGAGGTGCGGCGGTTGAGCGCCGTGGTTTGTGCTCCGTGCCAATGGCATTCTTGCTTCTTCTTTTTTGAAGGTAAATGGCATTCTTGCTTGATTACTTGAGAGTTCAAAGAGTGATAATGCCAAATCTTCTGCTGAAGCATAGTACTGGTGCCGTTATTTAATCTGCGGAGGCTGTGCAACTAGTACCGTGGTACTGTAACGGCATGATGTGTACGTCCACGCTTTCCTCCGAAACTGGAGATGCGGGGCAAAAGAAAGTCAGGTCAAATGCAGGGACGACACGCGAACTGGGCTTTGCCCGGTTGGTGAGCTCGAGCTGCGCTCAACAGTAACACGAGCGGAACCGAGTATAGACGTTTGAGGGTGCGTGTGTGTGAAGTGTGCGTTTGCGTTTGTAGTTCGGTGATTATTTTTTTAATGAATGCTAGAATTTTTGACCAAATTTCAAAAATAAAAATTGTAGGGACGACACAACCTAACGCTCTCAATTCTAAGCAGCAAGGTAGCACGGTATTAGATGGTTGACACTCAGGTGCGCCGTGAATCTAACGCGTTGGTGGGTAACGTACAAGACGCCCATCGATCGCACTTGGGCTCGTACTAGCCTCCCAAGCGTCGGCGAGAGATGCGAACGCGATGCCATTTGGGATCCAACTTCGATATGGCACGACGACACCGTGTCGTTTCGCGACTTGGATCCAGAAGCATTCAATTCTATTGCGCACGCCGACCGTTCCATCCATACCAGTAGTACCCCCACAGGCCCATACACGGTGATGGAAGCTGTGATGTGTTGCCCGATGCACCAAAACAAGGCAGAGATTCCATCTCACCACCACCCACTGCCACTGGTTAGAAAAGAGGAAGGATTGAAATCTCGTTTTCGTTCTAAATCTCGTTCATAGTCGAAGAACAAAATCTCGATGAGATTTAGAAATTTTGGACAAATTCCAGAAGAAATAAAAAACAAAAATTCAAATCCGGATTTTTTTTTCTACCGAGAAAACCGAAATTTTGGCCGGTTTTGCTGAGATCTTGGCAAAATTGTACCGAGTGAAAAATGGATCAAACGACGTCGAAAAATTTTGAATTTTTTTTGTAGGTTCCTGACACATCAGTGATGTTCTCATAAAAATTTCAGATGGTTATCAAATCTGAGAAATTTTTAAAAATTCAAACATTGCTACTGTCATGATAAAACGATGACCGGCAAATTTTAACCGAATGAAAAATGAAACAAACCAATTTATAAAATTTTGAATTTTTTTTGTGCATGGTTATGATGCATCACTAATATTCTTATAAAATTTTTAGATGATTATCAAGCTTAATGAATTTTTTAAAATTCGGAAAATGCTACTATTCTGATAAAAGCCTTACCAGCAAACTTTAATCAAATGAAAAATAGTACAAACTACGTTAGAAAATTTTGAAATTTTTTGCGAATGGTCTTGATATATCATTAATGTTTTTATAAATTTTTCATATGATTATCCATCTTCAAGAAGTTCTAAAAATTCTGATGGTGCTACGTCCTCATAAAAGTCTTATGATCAATATATAGATTTGCTTCAGCAATCAAAAAATATTTAAAATTTAAAAAAATTTTGCAGAAGGGTTCTAAGGAAAATTTTAAGATATAATAAAATTTTTGAATCATGATAACACCCCAATGAATTTATAAAATTCTTACAAATGCATTGTACCATTTATGTTTTTTCAGTTTTTGATTTTTGAAATATAACAAATGAAGTTCAATGCATACATAGATTTGATTGAGCAAACAAAAAAAGTTTAAATTTTTTGAAAATTTTATAGAATGGTAATGAGGAAATTCTTAAGCTCTCGTAAAATTTTTGTTTCATGATCAAACTCGAGAAAAATTATAAAATTCTGACAAGGTTACTGCCCCAATTATGTTCATTCTGTTTTTGATTTTTTAAAGATAACAAATGAAGTTCAATTATTTTGAAATTTTTTCTGTATGATCCTACACTTCTTATAATAGTACCATAAATTTTTCACATCAAGATAAATCATGTACAATTTTATAAAAATTTGAAAGTATTTCTGCAGTTTTTAAAAAATATATCAAAAATTCAGTTTTTCAATAAATTTTCATAGAAGATGACTTTCTTAAAGGGTTATTGGACCAAATCCGGTAAAAAAAACCCTAAGATTTCGTTGAGATTTCCAAAATTACTGTAGTAATTAATTTTTTTAATTATTTTATTCCGACCAGTATTTTAAAATCCATCCACAACTGAAAATCGAGACATCACGGGATTTCGGTGAGATTTTAATCCTGAGAGAGGTCTCGCCGTCTCGGACGCGACGGCGACACGGGAGGGCAGCGCGCCCCGGGAGACATAAATGCGTCCACCAGCGCGTGTCCTCGTGCCTTCGAAGGTCGGAGGCTCGGAGCCGCCATAAATAAGAGCCCCCAAAGCACAAAGCCGCGCCTGGCACCTCGCCACCAACACGCAGTTAATGCGCTGAAGAGCATGCGCGCCAGAAAGAGTAAATGATGCCCTACTACGACAGTAGTTGCTCTACTTCTCGTGTCACGTCTGCCTGCCAAACGAAACCAAACCCCGCTCGGCTCGGCCATTACCCAGCGGCCAAAAAGCACGGACGCGGTGCCGTGCCGTGCCGTGCCGTCTGCCGGCTGCCCTTCGCCCGTCGGCATCGATGCGCGGCCGGCAGCTCGAGGCGGGACGGACGCACGGCAGAACTTGGGTACCGACGTACCGTTGCCCTGGCACTCCTAAGTCCTAATAACGCGGCGCTCTGCGGCCGGGTTACCAGCCAATTAGGCACATCCTTCTTTGCCGCTGCATACGATACGACGGATCAAAAGTTGGAGTACTTGAGCTTTAGATTAGCGCCGTATATTAGATTTTACTACTCCACTTCGTACGTGTAAACACAGTGCAATGCTTACATCAATGAAGTATCAACAATCAACCGTTTTGTTTTCTCAATTGCGTAGAAAATGAACTTGAAAGGGATACGGCCATACGGGTCTAGCTCAAAAGAATTCGCATAGGTGGTTAAGAGCAGGCAGGTGTACCGTTAACGGCACGGGGCAGGGGACAGCGTCCTCGGAAGACGGACAACCATTTCGGATACAGATTTCTTTGTAGCAGGAGCATTTTCTGTAGCAGTAGTGTACTGGACTCTGGACTACTGGTCAAGGTTCATAGGCATTGGTGCGTGTGCGTGAGAGCGAGGAGGGCAATCGAATTCCTCTCCGAATCTTCGCAACAGCAAGGCGACAACGCCGGCCCGGCGACCCCCACGGCGCTAACCACGATTTGTTCCTCACGACGACACACTTTAACACTTATTATAATGCAGGGTGATTGCTTTGTTTCATGTGTAAACTTTTTTTCCTTTTGGTTTCATGTGCAGACTTGACGAGTAGGACGTTTTTTTTATACAGATTAAGAAAATATTGAAAATAGTCTAACTATTTTTAATTATTATCTCTAATCACTATATTTAATATATGTATATAGAGAATACCAAATAAAGAAAGATATATATTAATTAAAGTTATAAAGGTAACATCACACTAATTTTGCATTTAAACATAAAATATGTCTTATATTTATGAATAAGACCATTAAAAAAATATGTCCTATAAGAACAGAGGGAGTATATCCTTGATCATAGTCAAGACTCAAGATACCTCTGGTCTAGGAGAGGTATTTGCCAAAATTCTCCCCCACCCATCTGTTTGTCCCTTTTTAACACCTTCTGGTTCACTAAAAGCCAAGCTTTCAACCGTAAATTTCAAACCCTCTCAAGTGAAGTCTGAAATAATAACCCAGATTTATGTTAGAAATTATTACGCGGTTAAAAAAGAACATGAAAAAAATGTACTTGTATTATGTATTCCCTACATTAGTATTTTTTACTTAATGTTTTTTTTTCATGGTCTTCAAAATGCGGTTTTGACCATTACTTTTTATAACTTCACATTAAGATGCACTAATAAAATTACACTATTATAAAAGTATTTTGAATGAGAAATTTAATGATATAATTTTTATATATCCACTCTATTGTTTGTTGAATTGCTACAAAATTAGAAAGTGCTTGACCGTGGACTTTTGAGTGAATAATCTACGGGGAAGTAAAAGTGTGTATCGGTCCGTGCGACAAATTTATAATTAATTTTTTTAAATAATTTTATTAAGTATAAAATAATCGAAAGTTTTGTTTTTGCTTTATTTAATTTTTAGGGAAGATTTATTTTTCTATATTTTTCAAAATCATAAAATAGGATAATGAATTCCATATTCAACGGACATACTCTACTGGATTTGCCGTGATTAAAGGTAGGTAATGTGAGTGCCTACTTACTCGATGTCTACATGTTTAGCTTACACTGGTTTGAATCTTCGTCATCACAGCCTCAACCTCAACAATGTACTCCAGGCAAGCTGCAATTGAATTAGACTAGCCAAAAGTTCTACAAGCATGAAAACGAACACTTTCCAAATTTGCTCATCTTGAGCTGGGCATTCCAACACGTGTAGCCCATGGCAATGTGTAATTTTCTTTGTGTTTGAGGGTTTTGTGGCATGTAATCAGAAGGGTCTTTGTAATCCTCAAAATCTTCATATATTGATGGGGTTATAAAAAAGGCCCAAATCTTTTTTTTTTTAAAAGTTCAACTAACGTAGAAGTCTAGGGAAGACCCGTGCGTTCTTCCTGTACAAGAGCTGCTTTTTTTAGAAACATACTCTGATTTATATTAATAATAATGCAAAGATAAAGTACATGAGTATCTAACTTTTAGATGAAGAACTTGTTGCCATCAAGTCCTGTCAAAGAAAACTTTTTATCTTTCTCGTCGAAAATTGCTGATCTTGCAACGTTAACATGATTATCAACAATCTCAAAGGCAGAAAATAGATTATCAAGAATGTTCACAAGAGTTGCTTGATTGGACCAATGCATCAATGTCTCTTTTAGCAATTTGTTGGATTACCTCTAGGCAAAAACATCTGTCACTCCATTGATTTTAGTTTAGTGGAGGGGTTATAAGGAAAAAATAATTGTATCTGGTTATTCGAAAATGGAGAAGGGCTCAGCGGAAAAGTGTGTGGCAGCCAGGGTTAACATATCCAATTTCGATTTTCGACTGATTGAAAATCGGTAGAAACCGAACGAGTTCGAAGTCAAATTTTTTGAAATCAGATAACAAACTTCGTAAAAAAAAATCAAAATCGATTGATTTTCTCAATTTTCGACCGGTTTGGTTCAATTTTCCACCGGTTTTTTATTTTTGATTTTCGGCATACTCAAGGAAAATTAGAAAAATTGCAAAAAATCTCAATAAATCCCAATTGACCTATAAAACACCTCAGAGAAATTTCAAAAAATTTTGAATTCATTTAGTGTTTCTAGAAAAATAAAAAACAACAATTAATGAAAAGGAACGGAGACACTGTCAGGTTTTTATAAAAATTTACAAGCTTGATCATGCTTTGAAATTTTAATGTCCCCATAAAGAATGCCCAAGGATCATGTATCAAAATTTGCAAATATATTAGACTTCATTTAGTGCCCCTAGAAAATAAAAAAACATAAGAACATATACAAAAACAGTAGCACTGTTAGAACTTTACAAAAATACACATATCTGATCATCATCTGAAAATTTTATAGCATCATTATCATTGCATCAATACCTTACAAAATTTTTTTCAGAAATATTAGACTTCATTTAGTGTCCCTAGAAAATCATAAGAGCATATACAAAAACAGTAGCACTGTTAGAACTTTACAAAAATACACATATCTGATCATCATCTGAAAATTTTATATCATCATTATCATTGCATCAATACCTTACACAAATTTTTTTAGAAATATTAGACTTCATTTAGTGTCCCTAGAAAATCAAAAACAGAAAAGCATATTCAAATATAGTAGCAATGTCAGAATTTTTTAAAAAATATACAAGTCTGATAACTATCTAAAACTTTTACAGCATCATTAGCATTTCCTTAGAACCTCACACAAAAAATTCATAAAACAATTCAACACTTTTTTATAAATTTTTCAAATTTTATGAATTTTTAAATGTGAATTGGATTGGTTTATGGACTAGTTTCAAAACTTAAACCAGCTTGATACACTCGATTTTTGTAATTTTTGAACGATTTTCGTCGGTGAACCTGGTGGCAGCGCAAAAAGGCATCAGTTTCTTGAGGTATGTTTATACTCACCCACACGGCCGGTCGCCGCACCACACTCGACTGAGTCGACTCGCTCCTGCTGATTTGGGTGTTGTCTCGAAGCTTTTGCCTTTATGTTTATATTGTTTCTTGAAGTATGTTTATACTCACTATATTTATTTATAAAACATACTATATTTATTTATGGTTTCATAGTATTTGTTTCAATATATAAGTCCATTAAAAAATCTACTAATATAATGAGTTATCAGTTTCTTAGATTTAATGATTTCTTAGGACAGGTATAATAAGACCACCTCAACTTACTAGTAACATGTATGCATCAGTTTTATTCTATGAGAAAGAGTGAGAAAAGAGGAGAGAGAAGAGAACCGACTGTCATGTAGCAATTAGTATCGTATGAGAAACAGTATGCTATCGCCAGCCAAAAGCTCGTGTTAGAGCAAGTATGCTTACCCTAGATAACATGAATGAGAGATAGTTACTGTACAAACTTTATTGTTATAGCCAAAAATGCTTCTCTGGAGACAATCTTTAGAGATAGTACTCCTCCGTTGATAAATATAAGACCTATAGTTTGAATGGTCTTGTTGAAAAATATAAGGCGTGCATGTAGATTTAATGAGCCTTTCCACCTATACCCCTATTTATTCTCTCTCAACTATATGCATTTATTCATTATCACCTACACAAAGTATTATCTCTCATCTTTCAAGACAATTAAGAGGGATATGTAAGTTATTTCCTTTCATATCTTCCTTAATTTTATCATAACCTTAATCCTTGTACCAAGTGAAAATACGACTTATATTTATCAAACAGAGGGAGTATTATATAAGCTGAATTTATTACTTACTCTAAAGGATATAAATAAGAGATGGAGTAAGTAGTTGCAAATGTTGTTATGTGTTGCCATTTACCCCTATCAACAGGTCACTAGGTCCAGGGAGCAGCAGCAAAAGAGCGCGTAAATGCTGCTTGCCACTCCTCCAGTTTTGTATAATTTACTGCACGAGGTGGAGGAGCAAAAGAGTAGGTGCTGCCATTAAAGGCACCTACCTCTCTCTCTCTATTCAATTCCAGTGGTTATGACCGGTGCGGTGTGGGGGAGCAGCAGTCCTTGCCAACCTTTTCGGAAGCTTCAGAGGACAAGTGACATGCATGGGTTCTGGCTCAAACGAGCCCACTGCAACTGAGCCTTACAGTAGCGGTGGATATCGAGCTAACTCGACTCGACTCGTTAAATTCGTTACGATAACGAGTCAGCTCAACTCGACTCGTTATCTTAACGAGTTCAAACCTCAGTTCGGGTCGACTCGTTAAACTCGTGAGTTGGCTCGTTAAACTCGTTAAACTCGATATTGCCATCTGAGAGGAGGATTACTGTTGAGACTATACAGTATGCTATGTGTTATCATCCTCGCCTCACATATATACAATTATACTTGCCGACTTGGAGGACTCGTTAAACTCGCGAGTTGGCTCGTTTAACTTGCGAGTTGGCTAACTCGTTATAGAAACGAGTTCAAATCATAACTCGACTCGACTCATTAAGAAACGAGTTCGAGCCGAGTTTGCGAGTACTCGTTTAACTCACGAGTTTCGAGTTTTTTTTCCGCCCCTACCTTACAGAGAGAAAACAAAAGGCACTACTGTTCCTAATTTTCCTTACACTCCCTTTAAATTACATCTAAATGACAAAGATCACTTGAAAATTATAGAATGACGTTATGACGTGTATTCGGAAACGGAAGGAGCATTACTGCCGATCGACAGTACTCGACCAGAAGTTTTAGTAATGGAATCAGAACAGCTGTTGCTGTGAACATCTTTTGATTACTTCTTGTGCATTGGTGATTGGTTTATCACCGGAGCAGTAAAAAGATTAGTACTACTACTCCCTGCTGTAGTACCATCGGGCCTTTCGGCATAACACAACCAGAAAAATCAACATGGCCGCACATTTCCAAGCAAAAACCTTGAACAGCATAGCAATTTGTAAACCGAACTCACATTATCAGCAGAGCTAGCTAAGAAAAGCATCAGTCATTCAGTTGTGCGGCCATATCATCAAACCTGGGTGCCTACGTGGCATTGAGGCAATACCCACATGAGCAGACGACCCACAAATTCGTCCATGAAATGGACCAAAGAATTGCAGAGAAGCAACAAACAGCCTTGCACCCCCTAAAATTTCAAACAAACTACAAGCATTCCACAATCCATGCCACTCTTTGCTTCCTCTCACTTTTCTTCCCCACCGAGCATCATATATGCATCTCAGAAAACAATAGAAAAAAAAAGCTCAGGACCATTAAGAACAGGGTTCGAAGATATACCTTAAACCAGCTCATCCTCTGGACTGTCCTGAGGACTCCTCACCAGCTCAAGTATATTCACCACCTCGCTCATGTCTGGCCGGTTCGATGGCACCTGCGAGGTGCAAACAAGGCCCAGCTTGATGATCGGCAGAACCTCTTCCATCGTGAATTCGCCGCATAGATGTGGATCCATGCAGTCCTCCAGCCTGCCTTCCTCCAGCGCGATTCTGACCAAATCGCATAGCACCACTACATCATCTTCCAAGTACTCGACGGGCCTCCTGCCCGTCAAGACCTCCAGCGCAAGCACCCCAAATCCATAGACGTCGCACTTCTCAGTGATCTTCACTGTCTTGCATGCGAATTCTGGCGCCATGTACCCAAGTGCACTCTGGATCTTACTGCTCAGCACGTACCGGTCAAGCATTGGCAGCAGCTTGGCAAGACCATAGTCACCGACCCTGGGCTCACCATTGCTGTCCAGCAGCACGTTGCTTGACTTGAGATTGTAATGGATGATCCTATGCTGGTGCAGGTGTGTCAGGCCCCTGGCAACACCGATGATGATGTCAAACCTCTCCATCCAGGAAAGTGAGTTCTCTTCCGTGCACTCGTGCAGCTGTTTGTGCAAATTCCCTCCAGGAAGGTAATCATAGATGAGGAGCTGCAGTGATGAAGTCCAGTAGAAGCCTCTAAGTATAACGACGTTGTGGTGCCGGACCTTGCTAAGCAACTTCACCTGTCGCTCAAAGTCATCCCTTGACTTGATCAAGCTAGACACAGTGAGCTTCTTGATGGCTACCGGCTGGCCGTCTCTAAGCACTGTCTTGTAGACTGCCCCAAAGCCTCCTCGCCCGAGCTCACAATCCTTATTCAACAAGGCATGCCCACCGGCGCTGAACTCCGGGCTGCCTTTACCAAACATGACAAGCTTCCCGGAGCTAGCATCATTCTCCGGGGATTGGCTAAGGTAATCATCGGATAATGCAATATCATGTGCTGAGCGGGAGGTGGCTGCACGGGCACGGCGGTTGAGCACAGATATGATGAGCACTCCGATAGTAATGGCAGTCCCACCCGCAATGGCTATGAGGGTGGAGACGCTCAGGATGATTTTCTTGTGGTGCATGTTGCTAGGGGCACCTGGTGTGGCCTGCGACAAGGGGTTTGATGAGGAGTTGGGGTTGAGCACAATAGGCTTTGGCATGACTGCAGTGCACGAATTGTTCCTCCGCGAGCTGCAAAGGCCAGAATTGTCGGACAGGAAGGAATCAGGAATGTTGTGAAAGAAACGGCTGTTCGGGAGATCTCCTGATAGTAAGTTGTGGGAGACGTCGAAGATGTGCAAGCTGGGCACATTAGATAGCTCCACTGGCAGGGTCCCATTCAGCTTGTTCTGGGAGAGATCAACCACCTGGAGACTGGTGAGGTTGCCCATGGTGCTAGGAATTGAACCCGTGAGGTTGTTGTGTGACAAATCCCTGCATTGTAAAAGCACAGCACTGTATCAGTTAAAATGCTTCCTAGTGTTCAGTCAGAACCAAGTAATCTGTTTGGGTCGAATTGATATCAGTGTGCTAAGCTGAGAACTAGCATGTTCCTAATCGGCTAATCCAGCACATGCACATTTGACTTGAGTTTTGAGTGTATCCAAAAAAAAAAAGAGGACCCAGGCACTGGGATACGAGCAAAACAACATGACAGAGACCCATATTTTGCGGTTTTTTGGGCTTACAAACAGAAAATAAGACATCACTGCCCTAGGATCCTATCACTTTCTACAACGTCTCTGCAACCTAGGAAACTGAAAGCAATCAAAGCATGCAAGGAAAAGGAATACAAAAAAACAAGAACAGACCTAGTCAACTTCACTAACACGCAATCCAATCTCAATGACCTCAAATTTAATTCGACCAAAAAAATAATCAAGAATTCACTTACAATGCAATGAGGGAACTGCAGTTCCCAATCTGTGCCGGGATGAGGCCGGTGAGCGAATTCCTCCCCATCCGCAGCTCCCGGAGCGCCACCGCACCGCCGATCTCTGGCGGCACGCTTCCGTTGAGCCGGTTGGTGCTCACGTCGAGCACCTGGAGCAGCCTCATCCCACCAATGCCTGCCGGCAGCTGGCCCGATATGGAAGTTGAGGACAGGTTCAGAGACTGCAAGCCCGAAAAGGTGGTAATCTGCGGCGGGATACCGCCGGAGAATGCGTTGCTAGACAAGTCCAGCGCTCGCAACACCAACGCGGCGTCGCCGGGGACCTTGACCCACCCGTAGAGCTTGTTGCCGGCGACCGAGACGCGCTGCAGCGGTAGGCCGAACACCCACCAGGGGAGCTCGCCGGTGAGCTCGTTCCGGCTGAGGTCGACTTCCACCAGGTTCTTGCATTTCGCGATGGCGTCGGGGATGGCGCCGGTGAAGCAGTTGCCCGACAAGTCAAGCCGCTCCAGCGCCCACATCTCCCCGATCCACGCCGGCACCTCCCCGGAGAGCGCATTGCCGCCGGCGCCAAGAAACCGCAGGTCGGACAGCCTCCGGAGCGAGTCCGGCAGCCAGCCGGTGAATAAGTTATGCCCGAAATCCAACGAATTGAGCAGGGCCGCCTCGCCGACGTCAGCCGGTATCTCCCCGGCGAGAAGGTTACGGCTCAAATCCACCGCCCGCAGCGAGCTGCTCCCGGAGAAGCCACCAGGAACACTCCCGGAGAGCGCATTGCCGGAGAGGTCCAGAGACCGGAGCGAAGGCAACGACCAGAGTCCATCAGGGATGGGGCCGGCAAGACGGTTGGAAGAGAGGTTGAGGGACACGAGAGACGAGCAGGACGCGACGGCGGGGGGGATGTAGCCGGAGAGTTCGTTGTGGGCGAGGGAGAGGATACGGATGGCGCGGCACTGGGCGAAGAGCTCGGCGGGGACGGGGGCGGCAAGGCGGTTGGAGGAGAGGTCGAGGGAGCGGAGGCGGGGGAGGGCGGTGTGGAGGGAGGGGAGCACGGGTCCGGACAGGTTGTTGCGGGGGAGGGAGAGGGAGAGGAGCGCGTCGAGGCGGAGGAGCGCGCGGGGGAGGCGGCCCGAGAGCGACGCGGCCGGGAGCGAGAGCGAGGTCACGCGGCCGGTGCGCGCGTCGCAGCCGACGCCCGGCCAGGAGCAGGGACGGTCGTCGTCCTCCGTCCACGCGGCGAGGCGGCCCAGCGGGTCGGAGACGCCGGTCTTGAAGACCACCAGCGCGAGCACGTCGTCGGTGAGCGCGACCGTCGTCGCGGCAGCCACGAGGAGGAGGGCGGCGAGCAGCAGCACGAGAGGGGACGCGACGGAGGCGGCCATTGCGGCGGCGGAGGAGCGGAAGCGGGAGGAGGGATCACAGCGGCGCCTTGCCCATTTGCGCGGAGCAGTTTTTGGAGACGTGCGGTCCGGGCCGGGAGGGGTTCGGGGAGGTGGTGCAGTGGAGCAGTGGGGGGAAGCGGGCAGAGCCCCCCTTGTGCTATTAATGTGCCACGAGTCGAACAAATCGAAATCGACAAAATGATTTTGTTTCCCCTTTCTAATTTATATACTCTCCTTTTTCAAAAAATAAACACCTGTTTTCCAGGGGAAATGGTAGTAATTTAATTTTTGGGAAGCTCATTTTGTGGATTGTTTTTGTGAAGAAAATCTTATAAAAACCATCTTGAATTTCTTGTTACGCTTCATATCAGGTACTACATTTCTGGTTCAGCGTTTGAAGAAATTTCACCCTTGTGGCAAGCTGTTGTTCACATAGTAACAAGGATTAGAGTTTGTTGCCATTCAATTTCGCGGGTGCTAGTTCACACTTCACAATGTCGCTAGGGTGATAAAATGGTCGTACGGAAAAACCTAATGCTCTAAATTGGTCACCACATAGAAAAACTCGTGGAATTTTTTATACGTCTATCCTAAGCGTGAAGTAATGTGTAATATCACCACTACCGTCGTAGCTATAGTTGCGGCGGGTCATCCTCCATATGTTTGAAGACATGATATTACTAACTCATATCTTCTCATTTAATTGCTCTAATTTATAGTTTTGATGTAACTGAAGTACATTTTAAAGCTAATCTAATCCATTTACCTTATCAAGATTGAAGAAATTTTGTCGACCAAGTAAAACCACCGAGCTGGAAGAGTGAACAAAAAAAAAGGATCAGAGGTTTTTAAAGATCCTGATTCCTGGCTGGCCTACGCTTGTCTGCAGTGCCTGAAGGTTGCTTGTATTCAATGCGTCGACTCGCAACAACCTTCATTTACACCGGCCACTTTTGAACTGAATGGCAGCATTTATGGCGAACTTATTGCGATCTGGAGCAGCGAAGGAAAGAGTAGGCATGAGTGGCACCGCAGCACGGCAAACAGGTACATCCACACGGTCCGGTTGGTGAGCAGTGTGCAGTGCAACCATTTGAAAATTTAAAATTTACCGCCATGCTTTCACAGCGACACTGGACATAAACCAGACGGAGCATATATTTTACTAACATACTTTGCTAAGCCAAATATCTAATCAATTTGACTCCTTTTAATCGAGATTTAAAACTATGCAAGTGAGACCTTGTCACCTCATTCATGTCAATGTCATTGCAAATTTCCAGTAGTAAACATCTGTAAATGAGGGGCTCAAACCAATGACAGTTAATTAACAGCCAGATACTTTAGTATACAACAATGTTATTTACTGACATCTGGACCCCAGATACGGCGTCGTTGTTGTAACTGCGATACAATAGTTTAAGCCTTTAAGGGGTTGAGGTACAGAAGAGAGGAGAAAGGCGAGAAATAATAAGGGAAGCAGGAGGGCAAACCGCAATGCTTTGCGGTGGGGAAAGGAAGAATCATGCAGGCTTGCTGACGGTGTTCCCCACAGGCGGCTTATGTTACTGCTGTCTTTCATAATGCAATCTCAATTAGTCTTTCTGCACAAGTTACCTTCTGAGATCCCACACACCCACATGCAGATGCCTGTAGCTTTTCCCCCAAAGAATCATATCGTTCATTAGTATAATCTGCATCCTTGCTGTAAACAATGGATGCTATTGTTGATGTTGCCAGTAGATTTTCTACCAATTGACTTTACAGATCACTCACTGTAGCTGCTTTGTGTGAGGATGTGCATGTACAAATTTGTTTGGGCACTTTGTTAACTGAACTGATAGCGTTTGCTCAAATTTGGTACACCCAGTCAACAATTCTGACACAAAATGTGTTTCTAAAGGAAACTGCTATCAATTTTTGCTTTCTTTTCACAAAGAATTCAACCACAGGTATGCAGAAGCTCTGAAAAGTTTGCACTTTATTTTGAAAAGCGTTATATTGAGGAAATCAATTAGTAATTGTTTCTACAAGAGTGAGTAGGTAGGAGATAGCAGAAGCAAGAGCAACAACAATTAATTATCGATAATTGCAAGAATCTGGACAACTCTGCAATAAAAAGAATCTGGACAGAATAAAAAAATATCTATTATCTGGTCGTTTTTTCTTTACGATTGTTTTACTCTCAGAGAGTCGAAGCAGTATCCGCGTATCACTGCATTCCTAGTTTCCTACTACTTGAAGATGAAAGTGTTAAATTCCTTTTCTAGGCACATAGTTTACCTGCCCCAAAGTTCCTCTACACAACATACAAAAGTAGAAAACAATGATTTCTGCTAGCTTAGATATCAAAAAGACCATTCATTCCTGCCATTCTTACCATGATTAGATCAGGGGTAAAAGCAAACCACAATACTAGCTCACCTGGCAATGCTTTGGTCATCGTTACAGATTGCACCTTTGGCATCTTCTTTCTACAGCAAAGCAAAATCATCAGCAAAGGAATTTTAACTAGAAGCCTCTCTCAAGAGAGATCTCGAAACTTGTCATGCAGAATACAGGAAAAAAGAAACCACTAAAATGTTAGATACTATTGAAGTATAAATAAATTATCCATATTTTCTCATCAGCTTAGACTTTTGTTTTAAACTAGCCAGTGCATACAATTCAATATAGTATCAGTGAGCCAAAAACTTTGAGTTCAACACCCGGCTGCCGCAATTAAAAATAATAATTTTAACTCATTTCTATTCTATGTTTTAGGTCTAAGAGAGTCTACATGTAAGGAATGTTGAAGTATAAGTAAATTATTCGTCTTTCCTTATCAGCTTAGGCTTTTAGATGAACTAGTGGGTGCATACAACTCAATCAGTTACATGCCTTGCACACATTTTTCTTTACCTCATCCATGCTTCCCTCGTTATATGGCAACATGCATGCACATGCATGCGTTCCTCGCGCGATGACCCGTGATCTCACCTCTCCACAGCTATAGGCTGCTATGCACTCCGCCTGTGTCCGCCACCGAACTTCTTCCACGTGGTTTCCTTCCTCTATTTCTCTACCGATACCAGTGCACGATTCATGTTCGACTCCACCGTCAGCTTCTCCCCATTCTTCGCGGCGTCAATCCTACTAGGTATAGCTGCGCGCGATGCCGCGCCGTGTGAAAAAATCTAATCCGAATCGGTGTCCATGTTGAATTTGTGGAAGAGCTTTCTCTTTTTTTTAATAAAATAACCGGATCTAAACGTAATTTCAAATCTTTCGAGTCGAAAGAACCGACACCCGTGTCGAATTTGCGAAACTACGGGGTTTTTTTTGCAAAATAACCGATGGAAGGACCTGTTCTCGATTTTTGAATCTTCCCGGTCGAAAGAACCGGATTTCGCAAAAACTACGGGGTCCTTTTTACAAAATAAATGGTAGAAGGACCGGTTAGCGATTTCGGAATTCACAGGGTCCTTTTTGCAAAATAACAGTGGAAGGACCTGTTTGCGATTTCAAAATTTCCGAAGGATTTTTTCGCAAAAAAATGTACCTTGTAGCCTCTATGCTCGGCAAATCTTCCTGGCATAAGATATATATTATTTGCCGTTATCCCTTGCTGTTCTCAATGGACAACAAAGATTTGCCTCCAATGTCCCTCTCCTTCTGTTTTTTTTGTTACATACGTGCACCACGTCTACTCTGACAATCGTCGTGCTGCACAACCCTCTCTCTTGCGCCGATCTGCAAACCACCACCACCATTGAATCCTCCCACCACTGTTGCTCATGCATCTCCCTCGACACTGGTAGCCGAGAGCCGACCTATGCTGCCTCAACCTCGACTGAGACAACCCTGACATCGACTTCTCGCTATATCAATGTGTATCTTCGTCTATGATGACCTCCAACGACTTCTTCATCATAGGCAATCCTACTTCGACGACTACCTCGACGGCAGAGAACTCCACCATCGACTCCTTGCATGGCACTCCTCTCAGCTTCTTCTCTAGCCTGAGCGTCCATGATGCACCCACTCTGACTGAGGGTGGGTGTTAGAGTACATGTCTTCCATGACAAGATTGTTAGAGATAAAATAGAATCAATTAGGATTTGTGTCCGATATAGTTCCTTCAATATCTCTAGTAGTCTTCCATATCCGTAGTAGATTGACTTGATCTCCAAGTCACCTTGTACTCTATATATATGCCCCTAAGGCTCAAGCAATATGCAACAATTATTCCAGCTATTCTATCCTCATACATGATATCAGAGCCAAGAGGTCTTGAGCTTAAGACCCGGCTAGTGCAATTAAAAAATAATTGCAGCTTAGTTCTATGCCATGTTTTAGGCCTAAGGGATCCTACACATGAGGGGGAGTGTTGAAGTACAAATGAATTGCTTATTTTTTCTCATCAGCTTAGGGTCTGTTTGGGGGAATGTGCTTCAACTTTGAGCCAAAAGCTCCCCCAAACAGCATGGCTGCAAAGCAGCTGAGAAGCTAAGCCACAGCAGAAGCACCCCCAAAAGCTGTAGCCGCTGAGGAGGAGCTTTTCAGCTGTGGCTTCGCTTGACCGTCTCTCGTCTCGCTCACTCTGCCTCCCCGACCTCCGCCACCCTGCCTCGCCACCTCCACGTCACCTCTCCACTCGTCCGCCGCTATACTTCGCTAGGTTATTGCCTCCCCGTTCGATTGCCCCCCAAAAGCTACAGCTGCAGCAACCAGTTTGGCAAACAACATAACAAGAAAAGACACAGCCGCCAACTACAGCTGCTTTACAGCCCAGCAAACTAAAAACAGCTTTTCAGCCCAGTCGCAGCCCCCCAAACAGGTCCAGTCTTTTGGGTGAACTGATTTATGCATGCAACTCAATAGATTCGAGCATCAGCCTTAGCACCTTTCCAAGTCACAATGAAGAATTAGTGTTATTGAGTATATTTTGACTATTGTGAACCAACTTTAAGCAGGCTAATGGCCAGTGAACTACAAGTCAGATGACAATTTGAGCATGTAGAATAATTGAAATAATAACTGTACGTCCTATTCTTTAACTGAAGAAAGAACATGCTAGTCACAAGAAGATTGCCTACTAGATATAATACAGACAGGGCCATGCCCTTCACCAAATCTTTTCTCAGATTCTCTAAAGATTCCAAAGCACCAGTAGTTGGTACAATGCTGTAACACTACAGATGTGAAAATGTCAAAAAGACAATAGAAATGTTCAAGAAAAACACAGATGCATATAGATCGTCCAAGAGCAATTAATACTCAAAGAACTATTGTTGCAAACAGACCATGGCAAGTGAAGTCTACAGATGGGCAGACAGCCAGACATAATGAAAGGAAAGGAGAGCACACTAGTTACACCCAGAAGACACCATGACTTACACAGTGTTATAAAGGACGTGATGGTGGAGACCAATGCAGATGTAAATGTTCAGCAAGACAAGCCATACATAACAGAACTCGATGACAATTAAAATTGTTCTAATTCTTAAATATTCAGTAGAACAGAGAAAAAAATGACAAATAATGTGATGGAACTCTAGAAATATCACAGCTGGGTTTAATGTGTAGTTTCTTATGATGAGAGAAAAATGCAATGGCAAAGTTTATCTAAACAAATACTAATTTTAGAGCGAATTACACGATAAATCCCAATACTTTAGAATGACACAATGACCAATAATGTGCATGGGAACTGTAATATGCATAAAAACCGAGTACAATGTGGAGAAGAGTATCTGGGAACCATTACATAAATCTAGTTCATGCTAACAATTTTAACTGTTCATGCTAACAATTTTAACTGACATTAAATGAACAAAATGCCCAAAAGCAAGACGATAGGGGCAGGAATCATGCAAAGGAGAAACAGACATAAAGGAAAAAGGGAAAAGGAACGTGTGGACCTGTGGTGAACTATAGAGTGGGAGGGCCAGCATTGCTTCCCCCTCGCCTCAAAGTGACAGGATCATTTACACTCTCACAAGCTTTATCAAGCACATGGGGATCGGGGAGCACATCTATCACAGAGAATTATAAAAGCAGGACCCATTGGCGTACCAATCCAGTAACTTCAAAAAGCAATAGTGAGTTCCATGCTGTAATGTCTGGCTTAATACGGTCAAAGTCCAAGCTCACATAAGAGATCTGCTTGTACTTAAGTATAAAACTTCAGAGTAATTTCTTTGACTGGCCAGTTTAGTAAGGGACAGACTAGTCCATATCAATCAAGAACTAATACAAGACATAGAAAGTGTACTTACAATGGCAGTGCAATGGGTTTGTTAAAGCCTCAAAGAACCTTGCGTGTCTGGAGCTCAGGAGTCCATTGAAAGGTGGAAATTGTCATAGGAGTCCATTGAAAGGTGGAAATTGTCATACAAAACTTTGGATTGCTTCCAAAAAAAAGTGCTGCATTTTTACATGTCATTGAGGAACTGCGCTGGAGTATTTTGCCTATTTGTAACCAAATAACACCTCCAATTTGTGCCACTAACAGTTTATGTACAAACTGCATGACAACAGCAGCACATAGATTCTTCCAGGATATCGGCTCTCAATGTCATGCACTTGTGTCCTTGATGTCGGGCTTAATCCAAGGCTCGCTGTACTTATTGTTCAACTGGAGCGGCTCGCATCTCTCACATTCCATAGCAACCAACAATAAAATTTCCATATTTGCTGCATCCTAATCATCCCAATCTACATCCCACATCTATATTTTGAGATCTTGAGGAAAGACCATTTGATTTAAAACTCTGAGATTTTTTTGTCTGATGATCCCGACACTACTTCCTATTGCCTGCACTGCATCTCCTGTCACAAATAAAATAAACCCTCATAGTAGCTTGTTCAATAACAAATATTATTGTCCATAAATCATCACACATATATTATATTATTGTCAAATTAATCATCACACATATATATTTCACAAATGGAATTAACACATATAGGACACAGTCCCCGTTCCTAGCACTGTAACTTTCCCAGAATTTTTACTGCTCAATTGTAGCTTCACCTGGCCATAGATGTTACAGAACAACAATAGAAATCAGTATGATTATGGAAATAAAAATGACAGCTAACAATTTAAAAACACAAACAGATGTCCCAGCGTAAGAACTAGCAGTTGATTACTGCAGCAAACAAAGCACTAACTTAGCACAAAATCATGATAACCATGCATTTGTAATAAATGTAAGGGACACGGCAAATCCCTACTTATGCTCCAGGAGAAAAAGGAATATGTTAAGGCAAATCCCTACTCACACTGCATTCTCATGTTATATCTTTTCTCCATTAACCCAATATCTATGTCTTCCAATTCTCATCGGTCAACAATTTCATACATGATACTTCAAACAACTGGCAGCCTAGGTTTTTTGTTATTAGGGGAAATTCGAAATAGAACACTAAAGCCTCACTACAGGGGCTCCGATGAGGAGGAGAGTTCCAGAAAGTGTACAGGCCCCAATGTAATTTAAAATGCTAGACATGATCCACATAAATTCAGTCCCGTGAGTGCAAAAAGACGAGGAATATGTCCCATGTTCAATATGCATGTCATCCAAGACGCAAAATGGTAAAACACATAGCAGTTTGTGGTGTCAAATTAGATTTTAGAATCCTATTGCCCATGTGGAACTTTAGATAGTTATGATCTATGCTTTAAAGTAGCGTAGTTGTTGTTTACACCTGAACCAGTTCTTGGCTTAAAACTGGATGCTATAAACGGCGGCAACCCTGAAGCCCAAACCCAGAAACGAAGGTTGACAAAGTAGGCAGACTGGTAAAGTTTGCTTATGAGTGTCGTTGGGAAGTCACTATAACTCTCTAATTCCAATATATAACCAAGTCCCATTATACCTGAGGTTATCATGGTAACCAATCGTTATGGACTCGACATCATCTTAATCACTCTTTGAAGACCTGATACCACAGAGAACCGTTACCATGTTAATCAATCATTATGGACTCGGCATCATCTTTAATGAATCTTTGAAGACCTGATACCACAGAGAACCAGGCCTGACTACAGTACATGCCCATCTTTTTAGTGATTACCCGTGTGGACATTTCTCTGCACTCTGAAAATTCAACCCAAAGACATGCTTCTGCACACTCACCTCACACAAGCTCAGGTGAGAGCCATTGGGGATCATCTATAATGCCTAATTGCATAAAGGCAAACTCGTATTGCAACTGGTGGACTAAACAAACAACCCAAGAAAAAACTGGAATGATGGTCATGAGTTAGGTTTACGGGTTTATTATAAAATACTATAATATGGGATTACACTAGCAACATGGTAGAACAAAATATTATAACAATCTACTAATTTTCATACCTTCTTAGAGCCACAGCGACCAACTTCTAGCTTCTTCGTGTCAGCATCTTTGTTAGACTATGGTTCGACATCGACATATATATAGTACTGTCCCTTATTCTGAACTATAAGAAACAATCCACAAGATATTGGTCTAGCTGATGTCATAGGGGAGCTTCCGGGTTTATGACCCATTCCCCAATGTGGATGTAAGGATGTTTCCTCTGCTGTGGTGGGGGATTGGTACCTCTGTAATCGTCTCCCTAAAGACTTCTGTTGCGAAATGAATGACAGAACTCCTGCCTTTAGTTTCAAAAAAAAAAAAGAATTTGCAACAACAAAACAGACCTTTTTCAGGATCACGGAACTGCGCAGTATATGTATGCTAGATAGTCCAATTTATAATCTGAGATCATCTTCATATAAAAAGCACAAGTGCTATCGCAGTTAAAAAAACACAAGCACTATAGCAGCATAAACCAAGACTAATGGTTAGCAATATTTCTGTTGCTCTCTCGAAACTATCAATGTCAACTCTACACCAATGCTCCCTTTCACAAAACCCACTAATTTAAGCGTTAGTACTGCATAATACGGCCAACATTATATGGAACAATTTTCAGGCATATGTAAAGGATCGAAACAGGTGATTAGAGTGGGAACAAAGCTCAAGTTGTATAAAAGAAATAAGAAATAATGTAAGAAATAAAATAAAATTTAGAATATAGAAGAACTTGAGTCTTCTATTGTTTAGAGAGGGATGGTTACAAAGCGACACTTTATAGTGAGCAAAACTCAAAGGAGCATAAGGAAACAAAAAAACTTTTCTCTAAAACTTGAGCTTTAGAGTGAGGGGTGGATCTCAACTTTTAAAGAGGTTCCTTGAAAATCAAGAAGGTCATCTAAGAGTGGAGGTTGCTCCTAGTGTGCTATAAATAAAGGGGTGGAGAGATACCCCTATGCTCCTTTGTTTGAGTAGGACTTAAGTTAGTATCTCATCCATCCACTTATCATCCCGGCTTGCAGCAACTCTCTAGCCTTAGTCATCTTTCGGCGTCACCTTAATCGTCTGGATCTTAACTCTCCTAGCTTAGTCCCGGTCTCTTCTGCTTCACCATGACCTAGTTTCGAAATCCTGCAATCATCTCAGATAAGGCAAATATCACATAGTATACAATATTTAATCAACACAGTTATTACTTCCCAATTAAGTGCATTGCTCAAGCTCACTCGGCCGGTCTGCCCGTCAGCATAAGGACGGTCAGACTGACAGCATATCGGTAGTATCCCAAAATTGCAAATTTAATTTTCTAAGCCCAAAACAAATTCATACAAATCGACACAAGCCCAACACAGATAGTACAAATGTCAAATACTCATCACACATCTATAGATTAACCTCCACGTGATCTTAAAATATGCACAAAACTTTACCCAAAACAACCCAAACATTGTAATATCTGTTTTGGCTGACGTATTCAAACACCTAATATTGCGATTGCAAACACAATGTCCGAGAACTATAAACAACCTTTACCAATAGCAAAGACATTTGGCAAAAGTTACCATTCTGTGAAATATGGAGGCAGGCAAACAACTCTTCCTCAACATGGTTCTCTTCCCCTTTGCCATTTGTCTGTAACGTCTGTTGCGCAGCCTTTGCATCCTTTTTCGCTTCACCTCTTAACGCTAGGTCCGGGTGGGGAGAGGCATGCTCCATGGCCTCCATCGAGTTCGGCGGCCGCGAGACCTTCATCTCCTAAGCCACGGAGGTGGCTGGCTTATCAGTCGTCGGCGCAGCAAAAATATATGATTAAAGGAATGGGAGACAGAAATGGAATTTTACGTGGAAAACACTTACAGGAAAAAAACCACGAGAGCACAAAGGCTATATCACTATATGAGGAGATGTTTACAATGAATCTGTTGCTTTTCCTATGGACTACAGGAAAATATTTACAGTAGTACATAATAGACTCTTTGTAGAAGTAGATTTGAGATAAAGTAAGAAATGAATTCGTATCACCCTCAAACTCAACCATATCCACCTTGAGACGAATTCCTCTTGTAACCAAAATATAATTCAAATCTCTCCTCGAAATAAACATCATGAATACCTTGTGCATCCATAGTTCGATGAATAATCTGAATAAGAAAGATTGAAACATTCTAATCCAAATGCTTCTCATAAGCTAAAACATCACCTATGACGCTTGATAGATAGCGAAGAACTCATATCATATATATTTCATATGCTCCACCTGAAACATAAAATTTGGCAAACAATGCTTACTAGAGAGCAACTTGCACGTGTGACATTCACGTACTTCAAACCGCTGACTTCGAAGTTAATTAAATTACATGTTATGTTTGAAATTTCTCCTACAAAATTGTCAAAATGAAAAGAACTCCTATGCCGTCAATTGAATATAAATTACAGTAGACCCCTCATATCGAGCAATGACAACTGAGCATCGTTATAATATCCACGTAGAAGCAAACTCCTTGCACTTCAATCTTTCATCTCAAACTGAAATTGGAGTAAAACCTTCACTTTTAAACAATAAAACTCCGGAGAGTATGATGCTAGCTACCATCAGGGTGCCATCAAATTCTTGATAATTAACGTTGCCAAGCCTTCATAATGGTCGTGCAAGTGATCCAAAATTTGCAACATATCCAAATAGTGATTGAACACCAAATTCAGTTGTCTCCTCAACTGACATTAATTTTTTCCTTAAAGTCTCCTTGATCAAACGTAACCCAAATTAATTGTAGATGACAGATCGTTGAAAAAATTACTAATGATAAATCCAGTATGTATGCCGCCAATAATAGACACAACGATCTGAATTGCAATGAAATCCACCTCCAATAGAAGCAATACAACGATTGATTGTGGCAAAAGATTGTCAATAGAAATGGCGTAGAACGACGCCTGAGCATAGCACCGGACGACACAGACGATGATGACGACGAACTTTTGGTGCTAAAACAGTCGCTGTGGTTGAGCGTGGGTCAACGTTCACTATAAAGTCGAGTCGTGGAACGGAGTTGAGGCTCGTCAAAATAGCTGAATTGAGGCTGATGAATCTCGTGGTGCTTTTTTCTCCTTCGTCTTGAATCCTGCTTTGTTTCAGACTCAACGAACTTATCAACTCGCCATGGAAGCTGAGAAGATTTCGGTCAGTGTTATCGCTGACTTGATGCTGGGTGGAAGCCTCTTGATGTCGTCCATTGTATGTCGTGCTGCAGTTGCTGTGCGATAGCTGCCCCTGGGAATCTCCTCCTCCTGGGGATAGCGGCTCGGATTTTGAACCTTAAGCTTCGAAACCATTTGCACATTTGATTTCTGCTGCTCCTCAGCAGGAATATCAATAGATGGTTTATCATGCAATATAGCATATTCATCAAAGGTAACATTTCTTTTAATAACCACCTTTCTAGTTTCAGAACTTCACAATTTATAGCCTTATAACCAAGGTGTAAGTTCAAGCTCCATTAGTTTTGGTGATTGGTTTAATATTAATGTTTAATCATTGTTTAATGACAAATCTAATCATTATGAGACTAACATGTTTAATTGAGCCTTATTCTTATTAGTCTCATATTTGGATAAAAAATGGAAAACCTAAGGTATACACTTGTATTCACTCTATTGACTTAATGCATACTTAGGATTCAAGTTAAAGTATGAACTCTTCCATTGCTTTAGTCCAAATATGTGCATTATGTTCCTAATTCATATACTATATGAATGCACACATCTAGGGGGAGTTTATAATTTAACTTGTTGTTTTAATAGTATTGATCCATGTCTTATTGCTAAATAACATATAAATGATCAAGACTTTGAAACAATCATTTGAGTATATGAAACTTGTGTAGTTATATATATACTCATATCAATTTAAATGAGTTTAAATTGAGTTCGATTGTCTTTCAATCAATCAAAGAACATTATCATGTGTTGATGGTGTCTCTTTGTTGATTAAAGACAAGCGGAAAGTTCTTGAGTATAATGAAGCATTAGTTGCATCAAAGTACTCAAGACACAATTAATCATTCAAATTGATTAGGGTTGTGCTCAATCGATCTTAGAGGCATCCATTATGTGTTAATGGAGTGCGGTGATGACTGAGACAACCGTGTTTGTTGGATTAACATCTTCCATGAGTTGTGAAGTAGGTTGAGTCCAAGATGATAAAGAATCGGGAAGAAGAAGAAGTCATCATGTGTTGATGAGCTTCAAGAGGTGATTCCGAAGTGAAGAGAAGGGCTAGAGGAGGTTCATCATGTGTTGGTGAACAAGATGAAGAAGATGTGATCCTGGAGAGAAAATGATTGGAAATCATAAAAGCTCCAAGTGGATCGCTAGAGGCAAAGGTATAACTAGCTAGGGCTAAGGATGTATTCCTAGTCTTTTACCGGTCTCGGTGTTTGGTTGGGAGACCGGGTTGCTAGTTAGGTTGCCGTTCTTTTAAGAGGGGTTGAGTCTTTTAGCTTGAGCTTCATCATGTGTTGATGAACTCAATCCGGTTCACTCTAGCTCACTCTCCTGTTTGGTGTTTGCATGAAGCTAACCATTTGGCATGTGTTGCAAATGGGTGAAGCTTGTGCATTGGATTTTGTATGAGCTAAGTATTTGCATGTGTTGCAAATAAGGGTGCTCATGCTTGCATCTTAATTGAATCTTATTTGATTTGGTTTAAAGTGGTTGCATTGAGCTAGAGATTTGCATGTGTTGCAAATAGAGAGCTCATGCTTTGATGTTTAAGCTTGTGATTGGGTTATGTGTTGATCATCATAAGGCTAAGCTTGGTTTAGTTGCAAAATGTGTTTTTGCAAAGTGTTGACTTGTTATTTGCAAATGTGTTTTGCAAATAAGCTGGAAGTTATGAGGTTCGATCCCGAGAGCATGTGAGTAGGGCTTGTAACGGGTGTTTGCAAGTTGACTGGGTCTTGTGTTGACCTTCACATGGCTAGGGGGATTAATCTCATAGACTCGGGTTTGATTTACTTAATACGTTTTGCAAATAGATCTTGAGTTGTTTACGAAATGTGTTTTCGTTAGTTGAATTTGTTATTTGCAAATGTATTTTGCAAATGAACTTGAGATTATGGGTTCTGATCCTAAAGCATGTGAATAGGGTTTGCAAATGTGTTTTGCAAATTGAATTGATCATGTGTTGATCATCACATAGCTAAGAGGATTGATCTCATAAGTTCTTGGTTTATTGGCAAATGTGTTTTGCAAATAAGTTGTGCTTAATGAGATTCTTTGGAGTATGTGATTAACATGTGCAAATGTGTTTTGCATAGTGTTGTGATCATGTGTTGATCCTCACATAGCTCAAAGAATATATCTTAATGGTTTGGAGAAAAGTTTTTGTGAAAAACCGTGTTTTCTCCCTGAGGTCGGTCGTACCGCCCTTGTAAGGCCGGTAGCACCGGGGTCCGGTGCTACCGCAGTTTGGCCGGTAGCACCGGGAGGCCGGTGCTACCGCCCCTTTGGCCGGTGTGATTTTTTCCAGAGAGAGGTGTTTTTGAGTTCGGCTCGGGTCCGGTGCTACCGGAGTGAAGGCCGGTGCTACCGCCCGAGTGGTAGCACCGCTCCTAGTTGATCGGTGCTACTGGTTTTTCTGCAACGGCTAGTTTTGTAGCCGTTGGCGAGGAGGCCGTGCTACCGGTCCCAGTTGGGCGTAGCACCGGGAATTCTGGCTTTGTCCAGAATTTCTCCCCAACGGCTAGTTTTGGCTTGGAGGCTATAAAAGGAGGCTTTGGGGGACAAGGGAAAAAGATTGGCTGTGTGCTAGAGCATTTGGGTGTTTGTAGGAGTTGTGTGCATGTGTTGCCCTCTTCCATTTGCTTCTTGAGCTAGTGTGAGCCTCTAATTGCATGTGTTGCAATTAGGAGAGGATTGAGAGCCTCTTGTGCATGTGTTGCACTTGAGGAGGATCCTAGTGTATGTGTTGCACGTAGGAGGTCACCGGAGTGCATGTGTTGCACTAAGTGAAGTTCAAGCGGAAGGGCTTGACTTGTTACTCTTGGAGGTTGCCGCCTCCTAGACGGCGTAGAGCATCGTGCGCGGTGAGCTTCTCAACGGAGGTTGTGAGAAGTCCCGGCGAAGTTTGTGAAGGTTGGAGCTCACCTACCCGGGAGGAAAAAGGAGCTACCACTAGTGAATTCGAGGTGGGTGCTCAATTCGTGGAGCCGGTCCAATGTGTTTGGGCTAACCTCAACGTGGACTAGGGGAGACCGGCAAGTCTCCGAACACCACGGTAAAAAGTATCGTGTCTCTTGTGCTTGCATTGTGTTTGTTATTTATGTTCAAGCAATTTAAATTAATAGAATTAAATTGATTGATTGCTTTTCTTTAGAATTGCATTTTCTTGTTAGAGATATAATTAGTTAGTGCACATAATGAGCCTAGAGAATTTAGGCCTTGATTGTCAAAACCTTAGTTTATCGCTTCCGTATTAATATTTGTTAAGGTTTTGGCATTATAAAAATTAGAGGTGAATTGCTTTGCATAAATTAGCGAGAGAATTTTAAAAGCCGCCTATTCACCCCCCTCTAGTCGGCATCCTCGACCTTACACAAGGAAAATACACTTAACAGCTCTAGACTCCAATTTACCATTATTAACACGAGCATAAGAAAGACAACCAAATATTCTTAAATTTGAATAACCTACTGGAGAACCAGATCATACCTTAATTGAGTATTCTTATCGATTACTAGGTTTGGTGATCGATTGATTAAAAAACAAGCAGTGAAAGTGGCTTTAGCCCAATAACTTTTAGATAAGCCAAAGTTAGATAACATGCAACGTATCTTCTTTATGATGATTTTGTTCGTGCGTTTGGTCACACCATTTTGTTGAGGAGTACTAGTGACAATGTAATGTCTTACAATACACTCTGATCTGTATAAGACTTCAAATTCTCTAGAACATAACTCCAAACCATTGTCGGTACACAGCTTCTTTATATGTTTGTCAGTTTGCTTTTCAATCATAATGTTCTACTCCTTAATGTTTTGAATACATCCGATTTATGCTTTATAAAATATGGAAAAACTCTTCTTGATTAATCATCAATAATTATTAATATGTAGCTAGCACCTCCAAGCGATGGAACGCGAGATTCTCCCTACAAATCAGAGTGAACATAATCCAATATGCCTTTTGTAGAGTGAGTTGCAATGCTGAATTTCACCATCTTTTGCTTGCCGAAGACACAGTGTTCATAAAACTTCAACTTGTCGATATTTTAACCATCAAGAAGTCCTTTTTTGCATAACTCCATTATGCCAATTTCACTTGTATGCCCCAGACGCATATGCCAAATATTAGTAGCATCAGAATTGGATGATTTGTTTAAGGCAATAGCAGCATTAGCTGAAATTTGAGTGCCTCGCAGATATATCGGTTGGTAGCCTTTATATCACCCTTTGTGAAAAAAAAAAACCTTCAGAGACAATCCGTCTCCGAGTCTGGGTTGAGGTTGTGGCCTTTGCAGCGGCGGTTGGCGCGGAACTTCCAGAAGAGACGAAAAACCTAGAGTTCTCTTAAACCCCCAACGTTGTGATTAAAACCTGATCCAAAACCTTGTGGGAGCTGGGCTTCTCATCTAGCACAAGCCTTGGCGAAGCATGGCTGGCGAGTTGGAACAGGGCAAGCAACAGCAACCAAAGGTGAGGCCGAGAGACTTTTCTTTTCTTTTCTATACTTTCTGGAGCTGGGTTACAATGGAACTCAAATCAGGTTTAGATATTTGAGTATGCTGTAAACACATTCCTGTGACCCTCTCGGAGTTGGAATGCTTCAAATGTATTCACGGTGCAGATAAATCAGTAAAAGAACTTCAATTCCGCATCAAGTAAAAGAGCGCGCGAAGAAGGACAAACCTGATGTACCCGAAGATGTTCAGTGCAATAAACGAACCTAATAAAGCTCGGCCGTGATGCTTGTCCCACTCCCCACGTCAAACTCCCACACATCGCGACTTTTGAACGGAGAACGGTGGCATTAAAACACATCAGCCACGGCCACCGGAGCGGATACCCAAACACCAACACCATCTCTTCGATCGTGTCCGCCTAACGATCACCAGCAATGTCGCTGAAGCCGGTGCAGCAACTCGACAGCAGCAGCATTGATATGGAGGTAGCCGGAGGAGGCATCGGCGCCGCGCTGGGGCGGCTCAGCCTCGACCTGAGCGGTGGTGGCATAGTCCGCCCCAGCACGCTACTCGACGAGTACGAGCGGCTGACCATCGAGGCCCAGCTCAGCTGGGGAGTCCTGCGCCGGAGCTACTCTGAGCCGAGCCCGTCCCGGGTCGTCGCGCTGCAGGACGAAGCGCGGCCGGCTGCTCGTCGTGCCGAGAGCGAAAAGGCGGGAGCGGGGCGGGCGCGGAGGTTTTGGTTGCTCGAGGCGTTGAAGCGGGTCTTTTGCTGGCTCGGCAGCGCGTGGGTCGGGCGCGGCCGGAAGGAGCCGGCAATGCCGTGCCCGCCACCCGCGGCCACGGCGCCACGGGTTCAGCTGCTCGACTACCTTCGATAGTTTATGCGATGTAATCAACTTTTGTGCTATGTAAACAGCCAAAACCATGGTAATGAGAGTATGACCGCCGTGCATTTCACAGTTTCAGTGTTGCATGCCCATCGAGCAGATCAGCACCAGCGGTCCACATCTGCCACGCAGAAGGGCACACGCACGGGCGATGAGCCTTTTAGGAAACTATCTAGCGATTGTTAGGAAACTATCTGGTGATTGTTAGTCCTTCCTTTTCGGTGTATCTTGACTCGGTTGTTAACTGATCTCCCTCTGTATCTCATATATACCGATGGCTCAATGCAATCGCCTCAAGGCATTTTTCCTAATCACTTTCATGGTATCACGAGACTAACCGATCCTGCCTCCTCTCGATCCGATCTCCCTGATCTGATTGTCTCTCCCCGCCTACCTCATCTAATGACTCTTCCTGATGCCGACGTTGCTGCCATGGAGGCTGAGGCCACCCGCTTTGCCGCCACGGCCAAGGAAGACACCGCCGACAAGGTTGCGCTATGGGCGCAAGCCGTCGTTCCCATTACTCTCGACCTCCAGGCTGGCAATTACACCCAGTGGCGTGACCTATTTGAGGTCGCTCTCGAGAAGTATGCCCTCGACGACCGTATTCGTGTGGCAACTCCCTCCAAACCCGACACCCAATGGTACCGCCACGACGCCCTCGTCCGCTCGTGGCTCTACGCCGCCATCACCTCCAACCTCCTCGCCATGGTGATGGACGCCTCCGCCACCGCACACGACATCTGGTCGTGCATCGCCGGTCTCTACCGCGACAACGTCGAGACGCGCTCCATCTACCTCGAGCAGGAGTTCCATGGCCTCATGCAAGGGTCTATGTCTGTGGCCAGCTATTGACGCAAATAGAAAACCCTCGCCGATGAACTCACGGCCGTGGGCATGCCGATCCTCGACCGGAGCCTCGTCCTCAACACGTTGCGGGGATTAAACCATCGTTTCGCGCACATGCACGCCATCCTTCCTCGAGACCCGTTCTGCTCTCCTCCTTGAAGAGCTCATGTTGAACTCGGACTCCAACCCGCCCACGGCGTTCATCGCAAATTCGGGTGGCTCGTCCGATGGCAACAAGACCTCTGGTGGTTCTGGCGGTAACCAGGCATGCAACTCCAACCGGTCCAACTCCGGCGACAGCTCTAGCAATCGTCGCCGAAATTCCAATCGTGGCAACAGTGGCGGCGGCTTCTCCAATAATGGCGGAGCGTGCGACCAGCAGTCCAGCGTATGCGCCGGCACACAAGGCGTGGCCCAGTGGCCCTCCCTCCAGCATCCATGGGCCGATTCTATCCACATGTGGCATGGACAGAGCCCACGGTCTTCACAGGGAATACTCGGCCCACGACCACCAGACGTGTTTATAACTCAAGTCCCGACTAGCGCTCTTGGCTCTGTTGTGTCGTGCCCCCTTCAAGCGCCTAGTGTTGCACACCATTATGCCCAGGCGTCGGCATATGACACTGTTCCACCACCAACTCCTCAGTCTGCCTCCAGGGACGAACAACAGTTGATGCAAGCTTTCAACACCATGTCCTTGACGCCTCCTTCGTCGGACTGGTTCATGGATTCTGAGGCATCCGAGCACATGACCTCGAACAAAGGTACTCTCCTTTCCTCCACCCCAATTTCTTCCGCTGCCTCTCCATATGTCATTGTTGGTAATGGTTCACGCCTTCCCATTACTCACACTAGCTCTACTCCCATTGATTTTCCCCAGCATTCCTTTCAACTGAACAATGTCATCGTCACACCTTCATTGATAAAAAATCTTATTTTTGTTCGTCGTTTCACCATTGATTAATCATTGTTTTGTTGAATTTGACCCTTTTAGCCTCTCTGTGAAGGATCTTCACACCAAGAACGTGATCATCAGATGAAATAGTCGTGGCGATCTCTATCCTCTCCATTGGCTGCCTCCAGCTCCTCATGAACTCTCCACCACAACTTCATCATCTACTCTGTGGCATCGTCGTCTTGGACACCTTGGCAACCAAGCGTTGTCTCATCTTGCTCGTGCTTCCCATATTTTATGTAATAAGCTTGCTGTAGACCACTTATGTCACTCATGTCAGCTGGGCAAGCATGTTCATCTACCCTTTTATCCTTCCACTACTCACACTACTAGCGCTTTCGAGTTATTGCATTGTGATCTGTGGACCTCGCCAATCCTTAGCATTTTTGGTTATAAATATTATCTAGTTGTCCTTGATGATTTTACTCACTATCTGTGGACATTCCCGCTTCGGCTCAAATCTGATGTTTTCGACATTCTT
Source organism: Otatea glauca (assembly GCA_036346275.1). NCBI lineage: Eukaryota > Viridiplantae > Streptophyta > Magnoliopsida > Poales > Poaceae > Otatea > Otatea glauca. The sequence goes on from CM070711.1 coordinate 76,095,484, forward strand.
CGCAATTTCTTTGCTTATGTCGATACTCAGTTCTCCTCTACTATTCGCGGGATTCAATGCAACAATGGTGGTGAGTTCGACAATCATGTCATGCGCCTCCACCTTCCCTCCCATGGCATAGCACTCCGCATGTCCTGTCCACACACCTCCCAACAAAATGGTAAGGCCGAACGCATTATTCGGTCCACCAATGACATTCTTCGCTTGCTTTTGTTACAAGCTAGCATGCCACCGTCTTATTGGGTTGAGGCTCTTTACACCGCCACCCATATCCTAAATCTCCTCCCCTCAAAGTCGCTCAATTTCAGCATTCCCCACAAAGCTCTTTTTGGATCATCTCCCGATTACTCTCATCTTCGTGTTTTCAGTTGCCACTGTTATCCAAATTTTTGCGCCATCGCTCCACACAAACTTTCTTGGATCTTACCCAAGTCCTGTGTTTTTCTTGGGTACCCCGCTCATCACAAAGTTTATCGTTGCTTGGATCTTACCACAAATCGTATTATCCTCAGTCGCCATGTTGTATTTGATGAAAATTCCTTTCCTTTTTCTGAGCAACCTAACCAGCCCTTGCCATGCGACTTTGATTTTCTATCTGTAGCTGTTCATGCGCCAACCATGGTGCTGACCCTATTGGCCGTGCTTCCAACTCGGTCCCTCCGGCGTCACCTCCATCGGGCAGCTCCTTGAGTTCCCAGCTTCCTGTGCTGCCTCACGCTGAGATGCTCCCACCGCTCATTCCTGTGCCTTCTGCGCCAGTCCAGCAACCGTCTTTGTCCAGTGCGCCACCGATTGCTCTTGTCCCTCCTGCTTCACAGCTCGCATCACCACCGCCCACCGCTATGCCTACACCCCCAACTATCAATGCGCATGGCATGACGACCCGTGGGAAGTGTGGCTTTCGGCAGCCAGTGGATCGGCTCAACTTGCATGTAGCCGTTCCATCGCCGCTTCCGCATACCTATCGCGCTGCACTTAATGACGACAACTGACGTCGTGCCATGGAACAGGAATATGCTGCCTTACTCACTAACAATACGTGGGACCTTGTTCCTCGACCCCGTGATGCTAATGTTGTTTTAGGCAAATGGATTTTTTGACATAAGTTGAAGCCTCATGGCTCCTTGGACCGATACAAGGCACGATGGGTCCTTCGCGGGTTTTCTCAACGACCCGGTGTCGACTTCAAGGAGACGTTCAACCCCATAGTCAAACCGGCCACTATGCGCATCGTCCTCACCATTGCGCTCGCCAATGGGTGACCGATTCACCAGCTCGACGTCAACAACGCCTTCCTCAGCGGCCGACTGGCCGAGGCGATGTATCTTGTCAAGTAGCCCTCGGCCGTCGACACGAGCGCAAAGACACACGTGCCGCCTCAACCGCTCCCTTTACGGCCTGAAGCAGGCGCCCCAGGCTTGGTTCAGTCGTTTTGCGACGTACCTTGCCTCTCTTAGCGTCCAAGGCCGACCCCTCGCTGTTCACCTACAGTCGCGGTCGCGACCTAATCTACCTACTTTTGTATGTAGACGACATCGTCCTCACTGCCTCTTCACCCCTGCTTCGATGTGTCATCGACTCCCTTCACCGTGAGTTCTCGCTCAAGGACATAGGTGATCTGCACTTCTTCCTTGGCATCTCCGTCACGCGCACAGCCACCAGCTTCTTCCTCAGCCAGGACCAATACACCGAGGATATCCTCGCGTGTGCCGGCATGACGAACTACAAGCCATGCAGTACGCCTGTCGACACCAGCACCAAGCTTCCGTCTACAGGTGACCCTATCGCCAATCCTACCGACTACAGAAGCATCGCTGGTGCCCTTCAGTACTTGACCTTCATGCGTCGGGTCATCGCCTACAACGTACATCAGGCTTGCCTTCACATGCACGATCCGCGAGAACCACACGCCAACTTGCTCAAGCGGATTCTTCGTTATCTCCGGGGTACCGTCGACCACAGTTTGCAGCTGCATCGTACTACATCGACTTTGCTCACCGCCTATACTGACGCTGATTGGGCCGGGTGTCCTGACACTCGAAAGTCCACCTCGAGCTACGACGTGTTCCTCGGCGACAACCTTATTTCATGGTCCTCCAAGCGCCAGCCGACGGTTTCTCGCTCCAGTGCTGAAGCAGAATACCGTGTCGTCGCTAATGCCGTTGATGAGTCTTGTTGGCTTCACCAGCTCCTTGTGGAACTACAATGTCCTCTTCAGCACGCCACCGTCATCTTTTGTGGCAACATCAGTGCGGTCTATCTCTCGATAAATCCCGTCCAACATCAACGGACGAAATATGTCGAGATCGACCTACACTTTGTTCGGTAACGTGTCACTCTCGGTGAAGTTCGTGTTCTTCATGTGCCAACCAGCTCTCAGTACGCTGATATTTTTACCAAGGGTCTTCCGACGGCGATCTTCAAAGAGTTTTGCTCCAGTTTGAACGTCCGCTCCGCTCCCGTTGTGATGATTGCTAGTCCTTCCTTTTCGGTGTATCTTAACTTTGTTAACTCCCTCTGTATCTCATATATACCGATGGCTCAATGCAATCGCCTCAAGGCATTTTTCCTAATCACTTTCAGAGGCAATGACTTGGCACGTAGCATGTCGGACGGAGTGCGTTTCGGGAGAGGAGGCGATGATGTTTGCAGGGTTCGCAGCCCGTACCTCTGCAAGCAGTACCTCCCTAGTCCCTAGACATCGTCGCGTGACAAAAATCGGCCCGTACGATACCGGCACTACTACAAAACAGCACATCCTTGCCGGCACATCACTGCCGGTTAGGATAGAGCTGGCAGTGAGAACATATCACTGCCGGATCAAAAGTTGAGCTGGGGGAGAACTTATCACTGCCGGTTCGTCGAAACAACCGGCAGTGATAACCTCATATCACTACCGGTTTATATATAAAATCGGTAGTGATATATCACCGGTTCTTGTTTCAATCGGCATTGATATTGGAATTTTCACTACCGGTTTTAAACCAGAATCGGCAGTGATATTTATTTTACCGCCTAATTTTATTTTCCCGCGCAATGCGAGCCCTATCACTGCCGGTTCTGGGCAGAACCGGCAGTGATAAGTCCTTTATATACCTGCCATCCCTTCCCCCCGACCAATCGAGAGTGACAGAGAGGAGTCTCTGCTCCATTATTGTGTCCACTTGCTGCCGAAAATTGTACTAAAATTCATATCTACTTGTTTTCAAGGTTAGTAATTTTAATAACATTATATTTGTAGTTGGATTTTACTTTATAGATTGTTTTAGATTTAGATAATTACAATTCTTATTCATTTCAGTGATTTAGTGGATTTTTAAATGGTGAAAATGGCTAGGTGAATTTTGTAAAATGGTGAAAATGGCTAGGTGAATTTTGTAATAATGAAAATTGCAAGATACATTTGTAAATCGATATATTTACAAATATATCCTGTATTTTCATTTATATGCTTACTCTCAATAATTAAAGAAATTAAAAAATTGCAACATTTATATTATCAATTATGAAAGTAATTTAAAAATTGCTACCTGGATATTTTTAATATAATAAAATATGCCCTAATTATTCACAATTATTTTCTATTTTGCAAATAAATAAAAATTACCAGATGGATATTTACATAATGAAAAAAGGTTGATGTATGCTCAAATTTTGGAAAAAAATGCTACATGGATATTTACATAATGAAAAAAAGTTGATGTATTTTAATATAGTCAAAATGTATCCTAACTATTTACAATTATGTATTATTTTGTAAATAATTAAAAAATGGAAGATGGATATTTACATAATGAAAAAAGATTGATGTATTTTGATATAGTAAAAATATATCCTAAGTATTTATAATTATTTTCATTTTATAAAATAATAAAAAAATGTTACATGGATATTTATATAATGAAAAAAGGTTGATGTATTTTAACATAGTCAAAATATATCGTAACTATTTACAATTATTTATTATTTTGTAAATATTTAAAAATTGGAAGATGGATATTTACATAATGAAAAAAGATTGATGTATTTTAATATAGTAAAAATATATCCTAAGTATTTACAATTATTTTCATTTTATAAAATAATAAAAAATTGCTAGATATATATTTACATAATGAAAAAAGGTTGACGTATTTTAACATATTCAAAATTGCTACATGGATTTTTAAATCTTATCATTTACAATTCTATTGTTATTTGCAATTATATGCTTATGTGATGTTTGTTTTTATTAATTGTAGATGGACCGAAGGTGGATGTATGACATGGACCGTTGCGGCGTAGAGTTCTTTAATGATGTGACATATTTTGTAAACGCGGCTGTGGCGCACAAGTCGAAGAATCTGTCGAACTATATGTGTTATCCATGCGTTGATTGCAAAAACGAGAAGTTGTTTTCTACCATAGAGCCGATACGTGCACACTTACTTTGAAGGGGTTTCAAGGCTGGCTATACCTGTTGGACCGAGGATGGTGAAGATGAGATTGTGCATGAAGGGCAACATATTGGTGAAGATGACGAAGACAACGATATGACGGCGGTCAAAGATACGTTTGTCGATAGCCACGACGACGACCTAGATCAAATGTTGCGTGATGGGGAAGGGGACTTCACGAGTGAAAGAGAGTTTCAAAAGTTCCAGCGTATGGTAGAGGACTCCACAACACCATTGTACCCTGGCTGCAAAGAGGAGCAAAAAAACTGCATACCGTACTTACACTACTGCAGTTGAAGGCAAGCAATGGTTGGTCCGATAAAAGCTTCACTGAGCTCTTATGTCTCTTGGGGGACTTGCTTCCAGAGGGTAACGTGTTGCCTACAACTACGTACCAGGCCAAGCAGGTTGTCTGCCCGTTGGGACTGGAAGTACAAAAAATACACGCATGTCCAAACGATTGCATGTTGTATCGCAATGAGTTTGCACACTTAGATGCCTATGCTGTTTGCAAAGCAAAGCGGTAAAAGAACAACGATGATATCCATAACGACGATGTCGAGGTGGAGCATAAGAAGAAGAGATCCCCCCGTAAGGTGGTGTGGTATTTCCCTATAATCCCTCGTCTGAAGCGATTGTTTGCGAACAAAAGGCATGCCCAATTGCTACGATGGCACGCCGAAGAGCGTAAGAAAGATGGAATGCTTAGGCACCCTGCTGATTCTGTGCAATGGAGGAGCATCGACAGAAAATATAAGAAGCACTTTGCATATGATGTGAGGAATATAAGGTTCGGATTGAGTACGGATGGGATGAATCCTTTCGGCAACATGAGTAGCCGTCACAGTACTTGGACGGTGACTCTATGTATCTACAACCTTCCTCCTTAGTTTTGTATGAAGCGGAAGTACATTATGATGCCACTACTGATCCAAGGGCCCAGGCAACCTGGCAACGATATCGATGTGTACCTCAACCCATTGGTTGAAGATCTTCTAATACGTGGAACAATGGAGTACGGGTATGGGATGAGTACAAAAGAGAGAACTTTATCCTACGCGCATTGTTGTTCGTAACCATTAATGATTACCCTGCCCTTGGTAACTGGTCGGATGACGACAAAAGGGTTCAACGGATGCGTCCAGTGCTTGGATGATATAGCTAGCCGGTGGCTGAAGAATTGTCGAAAAATGGCCTACATGCGACATCGTAGGTTCCTTCGTAAGGATCACCCATACCGCAATAATAAGAGAGCCTTTGACGGGACAAAGGAGACTGCCTTAGCTCCTAAAAATCGAACAGGGAAACAGATATTTGCGGCCATAAAGGATCTTCATATTATTCACGGAAAGGGAGCCGACAGTACATCTATCCCAAGTTCCCGTGACAAGGCTCCTTTGTGGAAAAAGAGATCAGTATTTTGGGTCCTACCGTACTGGCAACACTTGAAAGTTCGACACACAATCGACGTCATGCACATAGAGAAGAACGTGTGCGACAGCTTGCTTGGTATCTTATTGGATATACCTGGCAAAACAAAAGATACCCCCACGCACGGATGGACCTTGAAGATATGAAACTCAGGAAGGAGCTGCATCACAAAGACAAGGATACAGGCAAAAAGTACCTACCCGCAGCCTGCTACACTCTGAGCAAGAAAGAAAAAATTAGCGTGTGTGAATGCTTGCACGGAGTAAAAGTTCCGTCTAGTTACTCTGCCAACATAAAGAGACTAGTCTTAATGAAAGACTTAAAATTAATTGGCATGAAGTCTCACGATTGCCACGTGATGACGACACAGATGCTTCCAATTGCAATTAGGGGTGTTCTGCCAGAGAAAGTCTGATACCCAATTATAAAGTTGTGTTCATTCTTCAACACGATTTCACAGAAGGTCATCAATCCGTTGAAACTAGACAAGCTGCAGGAAGACGTGGTCCACACTCTCTGCAGGCTCGAGATATGTTTCCCTCCATCTTTTTTTGATATTATGGTCCATCTCATTGTTCACATTGTGAAAGAGATACGGATTCCCGGTCCCGTGTTTCTACATCAGATGTACCCTTTCGAGAGGTTCATGGGGGTTATAAAGAAATATGTTCAGAATCGACATCTAGGAAGGTTGCATTGCAGATGGTTGGGGAACCGAGGAGGTCATTGAGTTCTGTGTCGATTATATGGATCTCAAACCGATTGGTGTGCGTACATCACGGCATGAGGGCAGGCTACAGGGAAAAGGAACACTAGGCGAGAAATCACTCTGTACAAACAATCTAGCTTCATTCACACAAGCACATTTCGCAATTTTGGGACAATCAGTTGTGGTGGCCCCGTATGTCAACATGCACAAGAGCATGCTATCCAGAACAAACCCAACGAAGTCAGAGGGTTGGATCGCGAGAGAGCATAGAGATAACTTCGGCGATTGGTTGCGTAGGCACATGATGCATACGAGACAGAGTGCTTCGATTGAAAGTGTTGGCTCGTGGACCGTCATCTACAATTCGGACATTCCAAGGGTACGACATAAATGGTTTTACATTTTATACAAGAGCACAAGATAAAAGAGCACGAACCAAAACAAGCAGTATCCGTCTGAGCACGCCACGACAAAGAATGAAAATAGGCAAAGCTACTACGGATTCATAGAAGAGATTTGGGAGCTTGACTATGGACCTTTGAAGGTCCCTCTCTTTCGGTGCCAATGGGTCAGGCTTCTAGGGGGTGTTAACATCGACAAATACGGTATCACTACCGCGGACCTCAAACTCATCGGATACAGGGAAGAGCCATTCGTCCTTGCTAATTCTGTTACACAAATCTTCTTTGTAACTGACCCGGCTAACAAGGAATGCCACGTGGTTGTTCAAGGAAAAAGAAGGATTGTCGGAGTTCAGAATGTTGTCGATGAGGAAGAATACAACCGGTTCGATGAGCTTCCTCCTTTCGGAGAGAACGTTGAACTAAGTCTCATGGAAGAGAGTGAGGAAGCTACCTACGTACGCCGCGATCATAACGAAGGTCGAATCATAGCTTAGTTGTTCAAATTAAAGATATGCTTTCTTTCGTACGAACAACATGTTTATTTTCTCTTGTGTAACAATTAATGTATTATATGAGGTAATGGATTTGACTGCATTTGTGTGAATTGTTACAAGTCACACCATTAAAGAACTCTGCACCGCAACGGTACGTGTCATGCATCCTCCTTCGGTCCATCTACAATTTATTTATTATTTCAAAATTTGAAATTTGTAAGCCTTAATATGATTTTTTAAGCACTATTTGATATATGAACTATTAAAACAGTGAGCAATTTGGTTTTTCTGAATTTTAGAACTTAGTCAAAATTAGGGGAAAATATTTATATAACATATTACATGTCCTGTAGTATGCCTCAAAAAAAATTCAGATTATTTGGATCAAATTTGATAGTATTTCGTCGGTCTGTGAAATGAAATAAACTGGAAGTTCTACTGTATATATCACTGTCGGTTCTCTTTAACCCGGCAGTGATACTTCGTACTATTGTCGGTTCGCAAATAGATCCGGCAGTGATAGTGACTTATCACTGTCGGTTCTAGTAAAACCCGGCAGCAATACGAACTATCATTGCCGGGGTTAAAGAGAGCCGACAATGATAATGTCCTTATCACTGCCGGTTCTATTAAAACCCAGCAGTGATACTATATATCACTGTCGGGTTTTAGTAGAACCGGCAGTGATAAGCCACTATCACTGTCGGGTTTTAGTAGAACCGACAGTGATAAGCCACTATCACTGCCGGCTCTCTTTGTGACCCGGCAGTGATATTATATCACTGTCGGTTCTTTTTTGACCCGGCAGTGATAGTCCACCCTATAAATATCACTGCCGCGCCCAATCCTATCCCTCTCCTGTCACTTGCATCTCCGCCACCTTGCACCTCCCAAGCCCGACCTCCACGCCTTTGGCCGCCTCGAGCATCCCTATCGCCGCCTCGGGCCTCCCCGCCGTTGCCGCATCCTCTCCGCCGCTGTCTCGTCCTCCCCGTAGTCGAGGCCGTCGCATCTCCTCGCCGCCGCCGCCGCCATCGCATCCCCTCCCCACGCTGTCGCCGGCTCTACCCCGTGGTCGTCGCCGCCTCGGGCCTCCCCGCCGTTGCCGCATCCCCTCCCCATGCTGTCGCCGGCTTTGCCCCGTGGTCGCCGCCCCCAAGGAGGTACCATTCAACCGAATCAATGAACTGTTGGCATGTAGCTTATGTTTTGGCGTCTCTTTCATTGTTTGTTCATGCGGTGTTGTGTTTAAGCATATTCTCTATAGTTGCTAAATTGCTCCACTGTTATTAGAAAGTGTTATTAGAAATCAATAAATTGATGAAGTGCCCTCACTGTGCTCATTCAGCTTCTTAGTTGCTAAATTGCTCCACTGTTATTAGAAAGTGCTAAATTGCTCCACTGTGCTCATTCAGCTTCTTAGTGGTTTATTTTAGCTTTTGTGATGTATGAACGTGTAGTATAGTGGCTTAAATTAAGGTTGTTGAAGATGTTGTTCAGCCATTAAAATCCTTCAAGTTGCTTAATTTGCATATTTGTTCAACAAAGCAGACAACCTATAGTCTTATTCATGTACATACCTTTTGAATATCTTATTTATGTATGTCTTTCACAAAATCATGATCATGTTGGCATTAATAGATCTTACACAGATAAATTATTGTACAGTCTCATAGCATCTGATCTTACCACATACACAAGTGGATTTTACAATAACGAATCATAATAGATATGTTACATGCTCTGTCGTCTTGAAGATTACCTGTTCGTCCTTGTTGTTGTTAGAATGTACATATTGTTTTTCCCATTTTGCTGATGACTTCACACTAAACTAAACTATATACTCTTATACAGTACATTAGTTTCTTATCCTTTCTTATTAATGTTTTCCCATTTTGGCAACATTGATGCATTCACAAAGAGGTGTTATTGTTTTCTTTCCCCCGCATGATTATAGATTTGTTCATTATGCAAATACGTATACCATCATAATGAAATCTGCATAGGATGGTATGTATGCTTGTGTTAGAATATATGCTGCATTTTTAAGGCAGAGACTAGAATTTGTGATGAGTAATAGCAAGTAATATACACACTGTTGTAAGTAGTCCAGTTATCTCTTAGTCCAATTATTTTTCATTTTGTACATTTTCTGTCTGTGTCATGGGAACTCACCTTGCTGCCTTGACGTTGCTCGATGATGAATATGGGTGAAAAAATGATCATAACAATTAATTTTGCGAGTTTGGCCTTGAACCGGTAGACTTGCATGCTAATAAGTCTTTCTGTTGCTCAATTATGATAACCATTCAAGCCTGATATTGTATTGTTTAGCACCTATCAGTATTGCTTTGTTGCTTTTACTCTGATTTTCGAGGTATTGGACAGTACATAGTTGGTTAGTTTGGCTAGTTCATTCTATTAGCTACTGATCAGAACCCCACTTGTTGATTCGGTTAGTGTCGACTTTTGTAGTCGGCAATAAATTTATAGGGTAGGCGCTTGATCTCAAACTCGAAGGTCACACAAGACAGGGATTTATACAGGTTCAGGCCCTCAGCGATGGAGGTAATACCCTAATCCTGTGTGCTGGGATTATGTGGATCTCTCGGATCGGAAGTGCTCAAAGCGCTATATGCTCTGGGCAAAAGATGGCGCTTTGTGCTTGGATGATTGGATGCCTCTGTCGCTACCTGTCCTCACCCTTATATAGTAGGGAGGGGGCGGCTTACAGAGTCCCGATCAGTTAAGAGATTCCGATCGGTTACAAGATTCTAGTCGGTTACATGATAGAGTTTACATCTTTATCTACCCTATTTACAACTCGGATTACAACTGTTTCCATCATATCTAAACATAAGTTCAGCTTCCTTTAGGATATGTCCCCTTGCGCACGGCAGCGGGGCCTGACGCGGGGAGTATCTTCTGGGCCTCCCTCTTGGGCCTGTCATGAGGGTACCCGGGTTCTTATATTCCACAGTTAGTTTGGCTAGTTCATTTTGTTAGCACACTCTTGAATCTTCTTTGTTGGTTGGTTGTCTTGACTTTACTATGTTAATCTGAATAAATGCTAATCAGATTGCATACTAATATGAGTATAATCTATTCATTAAGATTCTATTATAACAGTGAATTCAATTATCAATTCTTTATTGTGCATGTTAAGGTGGTAAGGGTTCGAGGCCTAATTTGCTGAATTAATATGTTTAGCCCATTTGTGATTGAGGTTGAAGATTTAAATCTTCAATCAAACCCTAAATCTGAGAGCACCATAAACAAATTCACGTCAATTATGTTATTTTTATCATATTGTCTTACATTCTCTTAAATTTGCTTGGAGTATGATGCTTGGCAGTAAAATTAACTTTTTGACATCATACTATGAAAAAATATTTGATCTTGTGTTACTCTTGTATAAGGCTACTTGTTGTTTGCTAATGTACTTTTGTCTTCAATTAGTACACGGCAGCTCATGTCATTTCTTGCCCATATGTTTTCTGTTAGAAAGAGATAATTATCTTCATGTCATACACGGAGGCACAACCCTTTTCTTTTACTTTTTTTTTGTGGCTTCCAAAACCATTACTGCTTATGCTTGTGGCAATGTACAAATCTAGGTAGTTTTTTTGTACTGTATATGTGTCCTTGAAAGATGTATATGTGTATGTATCCTTGAAAGATGTATGTGTATGTATCCTCGAAAGATGTATGTGTATGTATCCTTCAAGGATGTATTTTGTGCTCTACACTTATGTATTTGTCGTTAAATTGACAACCCGTATAATATCCTGTATGTGTATATATCCTGTGTATGTGTATATTTGTGTTCATGACCAAATTATTCTGGAGCATGCAGATTCAAAAAAAGATGTATATGTGTATGTGTCCTTCAAAGATGTATGTGTATAAAGATCAAAAAATATCTATATGTGTACATGTTCTTTAAAGATGTGTATGTGTCTTTCAAATATGTGTATTAATTTTATTTCTTAGAATTGATAAGTTCGGGGATTGTTGTGTACATTATTATTGAGTACTCCTTCTTTCAATAAATCTTAGCCATATTTTAATTTTACAATTTGTGGTGAAATTGAAATTGAGGAAGACAGGAGAGAAAATGACTTAGGTCGATCTGCTACTGCCTCTAAGTTTAAGCCTTAATGATAATCTATATGAAAACAATCTCGAGTGAGTGCAAAATATCACGGGACTTACTTTAAAACACTCGTAGGGGCATATATACTACCATAGTATAGAAAAGGATCCTAATTAGAACTTGTTTTGCATCTGAATACGTACGCTCATATGCTTTTATATCTATGTTCATTCGTTATATCAATCTTCATTTGTATGTGTGTTTCAAAAATAAGCTTCTTAATTTGAAATTTCCGATAAACTTGCTAGGAATGGCCTCTGACTAAGGACAAGTGTGGCGGCTGCCTTGAGCGAACGATCGAAGCACTGGTTGCTTGGGAGGGGTGCTTCTATCTCCGATGATGGCAGCTTAAGCTTCGTGGCGACGAGAGCGTGAAGTGTCACGCAGAATCATGGATGCTCACATGCGTCTTCCCAAGGATCTTTCGTGCCACGAAGGAGAATGACGAGCTAACCGTAGTACAGGTAACAAGGAGCATCCAGTCGCATCCAAGGAGTTGGTTTGGTGCCGTGGAAAGAAGCCTTCCAGCACGCGCATGGTTGTACAAGCGCCAAGCGGCGAGAGAAGATCAAGCTGGACCGTCAAATAAAAGATCTTTGTGACGAGGCGTTAGAGGAACAGAGCGAAACTAGATAAGGTTGTGGAGCAAGCGATAGAAAGCTCTCACCACGACCGCCGCTGGAGAAATCCCTGAGCTCATAAGTCCTGGTGCTCGTAAGAGCAGTTGTGCATCCACAGGGATTCCCGAAGAGCACGGACTCCATTTTCCTGTGGATGACATCAAAGAACCGACACCGTGCAAGCTATATTTGTCTGCACATGGCATTACAATCAAGGTGACTGAGGCCAGGGCTTGGTCATGCCAGGAATCGCATGTTTTGCACTGCCGCTCGATACCGCAGGGATTCGCCAGGGTCGAAGTGGACAGTGTAGTCCGCCAATACCGTAAAATGGAGGTAGAGATCCCTGGCGAGGACGAAAACAAAATACTAGGAGAAAACGTGCATAGCTTCCTCGCGTGGCGCAAGAGCTTGATTAAGTTTGGCTCGAACGATGAGGATGACGAAGATGATGATCAGCCGCACTCTGCACATGGAGACCTCCCTTCCTGGTCGCCACCACAAAGACAAAGTCCGGCTCCTCCGCCAGAATCTGAGAAGAATCGAACACCAGCACCATCTCGCAAGTCAGCACCGTCCTCGAAGAAATCTCAATCATCTGTGAAGCAAGGACAATCCTAGAAGAAATTACCAGCTGACACGACTGAAGAAGAACGGAAAAAACATGTAAGCGCCAGCGTAACATCTCACTTTAAAAAGGTGCCACCACCTGAGAAGACTAAAGTTGACGAGAACGCGCAAAAGTTTTTCTCGAGTATGGCAAAAGTGCAAAAGACAGGCAGGCTTCTGAACCTTGCAAAATATCGGACTACGAGCGCATATCCAGAAAGCAATACTTGAAGGCGGCTAGTGCCGAAGCGTTGAGGTTGGATGCTCAGGCAGATCCTGCTCAACGAGAAGCTCAGCAGCAAGGTCTCAGGTGGAAGTTATTTATGGGGAAACCACTGGTTGAACCAGCTCATTTTGACCACCTGACAACACAAGCTGCGGCAAGCGCCCATCGATGGTACATGCGAGAGTCCAACGAAGGTATGGAGTTGTTCGCAGTCCGATACACGGAGCAAGATTTTCACAATGGGGATAACATCTTCTGGGTGAATTTCGAGGAGGTGTACATGTTGTATCAGCAAGATGCCCTGGATGTGAATATACTTCGAATGTGGACTTTGTAAGTCTCTACGTATATTATTGTGCATTCTTGTACTGTTTAATTGCATGTCTGACTTCTTTCGTATGTAGAATGGAGATACAGATTTGTAGAAGAAATGGCAATGACAATCTAGGATTCCTAGATCCGGGGCTTCTCAACGAGAAGCTTGTGAGGGACAATCCACAGTTCAATGAAGACTATACATTTAATACTTTTTTGAAGCTGCAATACAAAACCTCCATACTCTTACCCTATAACTTTAAGTATGTATTTCCCTACTTCTAATATCGTTCTACTGTTTTTGCGTAACACGTACGATGTTGGAGTAATTAACTACGTTGACATATATGTACAGGTTTCACTGGGTCCCCCTCTTCATCCAGTTAGATGCTAGCAGGATTTTTGTCTTGGACTCTAGGAGAAAACCAACTAAGCTGTATCAAGACTTTTGGGACATGCTGAACAGGTAAACTCGATCATTGTGTTATTGCTCTAGCAATATTCCATTCTACTTCATTTAAGTTTACTTAATATTCAAAATCATTCACAGGGCATTCGCACGATACTGCAAGAAAAGTGTTCGCCATTGTCCCTACAGAAAATATTTTGAAATAGTAACCGACTTTCCATGTATGAGGCAAGACCTGGGAAACAATTTATGTGCATATTATGTATGTACAAATTTACATTCGATTGTCACGGAAACTGTGGGCTATAACGAAGCCATGGTACATAATTACATATTGATGCCTACTTTTTTTCATTTAACATATATCTTCATTAATTAACTTTCTCTTTTCTTCAATAACAACGCCCAAAGCGAGAACCAATAAGTTATTCTTGATGAAATTATAGCAATTCAAGAACATTTCACGGATTCATTCATGATGATGTCATCAATCCAAACGGCGAGTTCCACGCGTAGCCTCATCGCCCTCATTCTACTGTGGCCGGTGCAAAATCAAAGTCAGTGAGAAGAGATGAGAAGAGATGTAGTCGAACTACATTTGTAAATAAATCATTGTAAAAACAAAGTATTGTGATGCTTAATTTAATATATTTGAATTATGATTTTAACGATGCTTTGTATATACATGGATATATTTGAATTATGATTTGAACGATGCTTTATATACTATATATGGACACTGTATAAACAATTATATAAAAATATATATATTGAACAAAAAATATGCAATAAAAATATTTGGTTCACGACTTGTCACTGCCGGTTCTTGGAGAAAACCGACAGTGATGTGTATATATCACTATCGGATTGAGGTATAACCCGGCAGTGATAGTCCTATATCACTGCCGGTTTTATGTATAACCGGCAGTGATAATTATTATCACTGCCGAATTTTGGTTTAACCCAGCAATGATAGTACAATATCACTACCGGTTCTGTATAGAACCGGCAGTGATAATCCTTATCACTATCGGTTCCTGAGCCGACAGTGATAATCCTCGAGTATCACTGCCGACCAATCACTGCCGGCACCAATGACCGGCGGTGATGGCGTTTTGGAACCGGCAGTGATGTGCTGTTCTGTAGTAGTGCGGCTTTACCGTCGGCCGAAAGCTATGGATTACCCCCTATCCGTCCGGCCGTGCCGGGACGGTGCACACGAGGGGCGCCGCCAATGCATGCCTGTGCGCCACAGCGTGATGGATCATGCGGTCTAACGACATGAGTTATATATGTTACGCGTGCGGCGCGCGGGAGCGTGAGGGCTAAGAGTCTAAGACGCAAGTAGTATCGTGCCACGAGCGGAGACTTGAGGCCGGTGTGTGGATGCGGCGGTGAGCGAGCGGCAGACGACAGCGCACGGGCGCCCGAGCAGGCGACGCTCGCAAATCGCAATGCCCATGGAGGCACAGGTGGTGCGCGAAGCGCAAGCACGACACAGGCAGCCGCGAGTTGGTGCACGCACGGCACGGCCAATGAGCGGCAGCCGGCCGGCAGTGCTCTAAGTGCGTTGGAAACGAAAGCAGCAGTAAGATGAATGGCACCATGGTGCCTGGGTATCATAATTTCGAATACGCAAATTCAAGTCATATTCGAGTATATTTTTCAAAAAATTCTGTTGTAGGGTATATACCTATCTTTAACAATTCAAATAAAACACATATCTTTAAAAAAATATACTCGAATTCAAAGATTTTGAACGAGTTTGGATCATATGGTTTGCTAATTTATATATAAAATCAGTACATACATACAACCAAACTATCATCAAAAAGGAAAACTCTAGTTTGAATTTTAGTTCAAACTTGTTTGAATTAGTTAGTAAACTGGTTAAGCCCAGCATCCTAAAATTTTCAAAAAAATTCACATTAAAATATATAGAAAAATATCATTTTTAGATCATGGTGCCCAGGCATCATGGTGCCCTAAGTAATTATACTATACACACATATATATACACATATACACACACACACATACATACATACATACATACATACATACATACATACATACATACATACATACATACATACATACATACATACATACATACATACATACATACATACATACATACATACATACATACATACACACACACGTACATGTGTATACATATACGTATACGTACACGTACATGTGTATACATATACGTATACGTACATGTGTACATATACATACATATATATACATGTATATATATACATATGTATATACATACATATATACACATGTATATATATACATATGTATATATATACATATATAAATACATACATACATATACATATATATACATATACACATACTATATATAGTATAATTAATTAGGACACCATGGAGACACCATGATCTACAAAAGATATTTTCTTTATGTATTTTCATGCGAATGTTTTTAAAATTTTTAGGATGCTGAGTTTAACCTTGTTTGAACTGAAATTCAAACTAGAGTTTCCCTTTTTGATAATAGTTTGATTGTAGGTATGTGCTGAGTTTATATATAAATCAGCAAATCATTTGATCCAAACTGGTTTAAAATATTTGAATTCGAGTATATTTTTTCAAAGGTATGCGTTTCATTTGAATTGTTATAGATGGGTATATACCCTATAACTGAAAGTTTTGAAAAATATACTCGAATATGACTCGAATTCGCGCATTTGAAATCATGGTGCCCAGGCACCATGGTACCCCCATTTCGGCTTCCTATATATATGTATGTATATATATATATATGACTACATATCTAGTGAAAAACATCATTATCGTGAAAATTCTATGAAACTCACATGTTTAAGTTTTGAAAAAATTTCAAAAAATTACCATACGTAGAGGAGGTGAACTTCTACAATCCTGCAAAATTTGAAGACCAAACTTAATTGCATTTGAAAGATATGAAAAAGACAAACAGTGAAATAAATAGTACTAAACAATGAAAAATCACTATTTAGGCTGAATTTGTCTTTTTCGTATCTTTCAAATGCAATTGGGTTTTGTCTTCAAATTTTACAGAATTGTAGAAGCTCACCTCCCCTACATATGATAATTTTATAATTTTTCAAAACTTGTTTACATGGGTTTCACGAAGTTTTTACGGTAAAGATGGTTTTCACTTGATATGTTGCTATATATATATATATATCCAGTGAAAACCATCTTTATCGTGAAAACTCCATGAAATCTACGTATAAAAGTTTTGAAAAATTCTCAAAAAATTACCATACGTAGGGGAGATGAGTTTCTTCAATCTTGCAAAATTTGAAAACCAAAATAAATATCATTTGAAACATATGAAAAAGACAAACAGCAAAATAAATAGTGCTAAACAGTGAAAAATCAATATTTATGCTGAATTTGTCTTTTTCATATCTTTCAAATACAATTGATTTTGGGCTTCAAATTTTGCAGAATTGTAGAAGCTCACCTCATCTACATATGGTAATTTTTTGAAATTTTTTCAAAACTTGTACACATGGGTTTCACGGAGTTTTCACGGTAATGATGGTTTTCACTAGATATGTTGCCTATATATATATATAGACACACACATACTACTTACATTATAACGGGGAGAATCAACCGCACCTCAGGCAAGCCACGTCACTGTTCTCACAAAAAGGTCCTCCAGAAATTTAGAAATTACGTTTAGGTCCTTCTATCGGTTTTTAACAGAAAGAACCCAGAAAAATATGAAATTACGTTTAAGTCCCTCTAAAATTTATGTTTATGTCCTCCCAGTGGTTTTTAACAAAATAGACTCAAAAAATCGAAATTACATTTAGGTCCCTTTTTTAAAAAAAAGAAAAGAAAACCAGAATTACGCAGAAAAACGAAAATATGTTTATTTTCTCCAAAAACAAAAAACACAGATTCGCCGATGGCTTATAGCAGTCCACGGAATTACGTAAAAAATGAAAATACGTTTATTTTCTCCCAAAAACAAAAAACACAGATTCGCCGATGGTTTATAGCAGTCTGCGAATTCGCCGACGGGTCCTAGCGATCCATTTTAAAAAAAAAGAAAAAAGAAAACTAGTTTACGCAAAAAAATGAAGACGAGATTTCGCACGACGCAGCAGTAGTGCGTGTCACAACTAGTATATATATATATATATATATATATATATATATATATATATATATATATATATATATATATATATATATATATATATATATATATATATATATATATGATGGAGCTTATATCTTATCCAAGGATTCAAATTTCGTTTTGGATAAAATATCGCCCTGGACTGGAATCCAAAATTTCGCCGAAATTCGAATATTTCGGACAAATCTCATTCAGAATTAAAAAACAAAAATTCAAATCCGGTTTGTTTTCTACCGAGAAAAACGAAATTTCGCCAAAAAATCCGAAATTTCGGACGAAATACCCAAAATTTTGGCATTTTTGCAATGGCATAAAAGTAGGTCAAACGATGTCAAAAAAATTTGAATTTTTTTTGAAGCGTCCTGACACATACTTGATATTTCTATAAACATTTCAGATAATTATGAAGTCTATAGAAGTTTTCAAAATTGAAACATTGCTATTGTCCAGATAAAATGCTGACTGGCAATTTCAAACCGAATGCAAAATGGTTCAAACCACGTTATAAACTTTTGAATTTTTTTTGCATGGTTATTATGAATCTATAATGATCTCAAAAAATTTTCAGATGATGATCAAACTTCATGAATTTTTAAAAATTTGAATAGTACTACTGTCCTGTTAAAAGGTTTATAGACAAACTTAAAAAAAATGAAAAATTATATAAACCATGTTAAAAGCTTTTGAAAATTTTTGTGGATGGTCGGGATGTAACATTAATGTTTATTTAAAATTTTTAGAAGATGATCATTCTCAAATAATTTTTAAAAATTCAGACAGTGATACATCCTAATAAAAGCCTGATGATCAATACATAGATTTTATTTAGCAATAAAAAAAGTTTAAAATTTTTGAACATTTTAAAGAAGGGTGATAAGGAAGTGCTTAATATCTCATAAAATTTTTGAATCATGATCACACTGCAGTGAATTTATAAAATTCTTACAAGGCACAGTACCATTTATGTTCTTCTCTTTTTGATTTTTGAAATATAATATAACAAACGAAGTTCAATGTTTACATAGATTTGATTGACCAAATAAAAAAAGTTTAAATTTTTTGAAAAAATTATATAATGGTACTGATGAAATTATTAACCTCTCACAAAAATTGTAGATCATAATCACAATCAAGAAAATTTATAAAATTCTGACAATGTAACTGTCCCAATTATGTTCATTCTGTTTTTGATTTTTTAAGGATAACAAATGAAGTTAAATTATTTTGAAATTTTTTTTGTATTATCCTAAACTACTACATATAGTACCATAAAAGTTTCAGCTCATTATCAAGCTTGTACAATTTTATAAAAATCTAACAGTGTTTCTGCCAAAATTTTAAAATGTATCAAAAATTCGGTTTTTCAACAAATATTCATAGGAGATGACTTTCCTAAGGGTTATTGGACCAAATCCGGCCCAAAAATATGAAATTTCGCCGAGAAAAACGAAATTTCGTGCTTACTGTAGCATGTTCGATTTTTTTTATAAAAATTTATCCGGCCGGTAGTTTAGATTTTTAGGTGATCCGAAATCCAAAATTTTGACGAAATTTCACCGAAATTCAACGAGATTTGGAACCTGATCTGATCTGGCTAGGCTGTATCCAATCATGACATTCAAGGATGGGGACCTTCTCATGCGGTCATGCCCTTTACAACCTTGGCGAGGAAAACGAAGTGACACTGACCCGTTGAGGCCGCAGAACAGACTGGAAGATTTTAGTTGAAAATTAAAGTCATCTTTTCACGGCTGCTACACTCGACCGTAGTTTAAAATTTTGGCGAAATGTCAGAAATTTTATTCGAGATTTCGGATTTCGGTCAGAATGAGATTTAAAATCTCGATCAAATAAAAAAAATTTAAAAATTCAAATTACTATAATAATTTTTGAAATTTCGGCATTTAGGACCGTGATTGCAGCAAAATAGACCGAATTTGAGGTTTCTAGGACCGGATTAGATGTGAAATTCATTGAGCTTTGCTGGCTAGTGTAGCTCGCTCTCATCCGAGAGACCTGGGTGTGATTCCTGGAGGCGCAATTTTTTTTATATAGGATTGATATGCTCATAAGATTATTATCCTTTTATATGACACCAAGCGCCCTCTCAGCGGCTGAGAGGTCCTGTGTTCAATCCACGCAACACCAAAAATTTATGCTTTCAGTTGGATTTAATCCCGCGACCTCCTAGGATCATAACGACGTCACTAAACAACTCGACAGCCTCCATTTCGTGCTATAATATCATGGTTATTTTTTTATAGCATTTGGAGGCTATTTTCACTGGGTTGAAAAGATCGAAATTTCGGTGATTTTGGTTATTTTGACAGGATTTGAATTTTAAATTTCGTCTGAAATTTCGAAATCTCATCAAGATTTTAGATTTCAATCCCCTCTGAGATGTAGTTCGAAAATAAAATTTAAAACCCCACACTAGACTAGGCCATTTGTGCTGCGCTCATAGTCAGACATTAGATCCACGTAATGACAGTCAATTCTGGTTATTCACATCCCAATCCAAAGCAGAACCAGCCAAAAAGGGCAGTGTACCCACCTGATTAGGTTCACGAAATCGACGAAAATTGCTTGAAAATCACGTATCGAGCCGATTCAGCTTTTGAAACTGCTCGTTAAACTGCTGGAATTCAAATTTAAATTTAAAAAATTCAAAAACAATTGAAAAAATTATGAAAAAGTGTTAAAAAAATTTAATTTTTTTGTAAGGTCCTGAGGAAATAATAATGATCCTGTAAAATTTTTAGATAATTATCAGACTTGTGCATTTTAAAAAAAATTCTAACAATGCTACTGTAAAAAAAATATGCTCTTCTATTTTTGATTTTCTAGGGGCAATAAATGAAGTCTAATATTTATGAATTTTTTTGAGGTCCTAAGGTAATTATAATTATTATGTAAAATTTTCATATTATTATCAGATCTGTGTATTTTTTTAAAATTCCGACAGTGCTAGTGTCTTTGTATATGCTCTTCTGTTTTTTATTTTTTAGGGCACTAATGAAGTGTAATATTTCTGAATATTTTAGTACATGATCCTTGGACACTATTTATGATTAAATTAAATTTTCATAGCCTTATCATGCATGTAATGTTTTATAAAAATCTCATAGTGTCTCTTTTTTTTTCATTAATTACTATTTTTTATTTTCTAGAAGCAATAAATGAATTCAAAAACTATTGAAATTTATCTGAGGTGTTTTATAGATTAATTATGATTTATTCAGATTTTTTCATTTTTTTTACAATTTCTCCGAGGCTTATCACAGACAGTTCTTCATTAGAACCGTCCGTGACATATTTTTTCCATTTTTCATTCGGTTGCCGATATTTAGTAAAAATCGCTCGATAATCGCTGTATAGCGGTCAATAATCGATCATATCGGGTGGTAATTGAGTTTTTTTTGCCATGTTTGACTGTCGATTTTAAATCCGTTTGACTTTTCAAACTGTTTAATTTTTGACTGATTATCGACGAAAATCAGTATCGGTGGGTCTTCGATTTTTCACTCTAAATCGGTATTGTTAATTCTAGTGGTGACACGACTGACGAACAAGAAACAGAAGAGAGAGAAATTCATCGCTTATCTAGTCCTATGAACTTTTGTTTTTGCAAATCTAGCTCCTTCGTGTACGTATTTGCAAATTTGGTCATCTCCCCTACCGTGGAAGGCGTGACGGACGACCCGTGTTCCCCGCCGCGACATCGAAAAGCTTCCTCGCTCGGGCGTGGTAGGGAGCTTCTACGCTCCCCTAGCGTGGCAGAGGGCATGTGTTGCTTATCGCTCCTTCCGCAGTAGGGAAGGAGCCAAATTTGCAAATACGTACGTGAGGGAGCTAGGTAAGCAATGATTTCGGGAGAGAACAAATAGGGTTCGCTGCACCGGTTCTCCTACCGCTAGGAGAAACAGAACAATATCCGGGACTGGAACAATATTCTAGAGTTATTCCACTCGTAAAAAGAAAAGGAGTTTCCAAATAATTCCAGTTCATGCATAATCAGCATAGGGCGGACGTGACAACGAAGTGGGAACTAGCAGAGCTAGCAGTACTAAAATTTTCGCCAATGATACAACGTTACGTTTTTATGTAGCATTTCATTCTACCTCCGTCGTACCAATACCATCATAATTGGACATCAACATTTCTAAAGCGTTCTTAAGTAAGAAATTAAGAATACAACGCAACTATAAGACGAGATAAGTTTGAGTGGAAATTGAGAAACTCTGTCTAAACAAGCAAACAAGCAGGGCTGGTCACAGTCAACAATTGAAACGATGGAATGAAGCTGGTCATAGTCAACAATTGAAACGATGAAATGAACTTTCCACAGGCTGGAAATCAACATCTCCAAGACTTTAACCACTGCAACAAATATTATGAATGGACCGTTGTAACGACTACGACATGATATCAGCATGTGCATAGAACATTCCACTTGCCGACAAGCAACAACACCACTTGGCACAACAGAAAAAAGCAAACAGCTGAAATGTTTGACCGGAAACCAAAACTCACGTTTATTGTATAAATGAGGTTACAAGGCCCACTAAACACGCTGTTTCCATCCAACTAGAGAGAAAAGTATCTACAACCTGGTTCTATCTGCAGTTCACTCTGCCCTTCTTAGTTATTACTGAAGGGTACTACAGAAGGCCACTTGTCTTGCAATATATCAGATAGCACTAAAACCACTAGGCTAACAAAAGCAACAAATTAATCAAAGTGAAGAAAAGAAAACAACAATATGGACAATCAAAAACCTTCAACGCCAGACCTCCGAAGAATAGGGGGAGGTGATTTCTTCATAGGGCTTACCCTGGGGTCATCCAGAGTAATAGTGGAAGCACAGGTCCTCGGAGGAAGCAGTGCAGATGTGGATGATCTTGGTGAGCGCAAGTGTTGGTTTCGCGAAGGAGGCGATGGAGAGAAGGTTATGACAGGATGCTGAGGAATGATGCCATTGAGACTCGTAGATTTTAACATCACTTTTCTTGGGGCAGCAGATGGCTCTTGCAAAGGATATCGGCACGGAACCTTTATGTCCTGGACGCTTGCTAGGCACTCCACGACGGCCCTCATAGTAGGCCTCTCTGATGGATCTTTCTGAAGGCATTTTAGTATGATATCTGCTACAATCCGAGCAGCCTTTGTAGGAAAGCGTCCTTTTATACGGGGATCCATAATGAGGGATAGACGACTATCATCAGTGAGGAAAGGCCTACTCCACTTGACAATATTACGTTCTTCTTTTGAGGAACGGACGTCAAGGTTCTTCCTTCCTGTTATTAGCTCCAGCAGGACGACTCCAAAGCTCCATACGTTGCTCTTGGGAGTCAGTAAACCTTTCTCCAAGGTCTCTACTGATAGGTTTGCAGCAGCCTGACCAAGAATGACGTAAACAATATGATATGGATAACTAAATGGATAGGATGGAAAGTAGTAATATCTCATATTATTAGGTAGCTGAGAACTGAACATCATGTTCTATATTTATCAAAGTTAAAAGAATGGAAGGCACAAACCCATCTAAACTGAGTAGAGTAAAAAATGTAGTGGAATATGTCATGTGAACCTATAGAAAGGAATGACCGAATGAGGCAACAAGTTGTGCTCCAACACTAAGGATAACTACAACTTCTACAATGCTTTCAAAAAGGAACTTACCACAGACGCATTAGATATCTCCTCCTCAGAATTGAAGCCAACACATCCATATCCTGATAGCTTTGCGGTGAAATCTTTGTCTATTTGGATGTTTGAAGTTGACAACTCATTATACATTGCCTGTGATAGAAATATGTAAGAGTTTAAACCATAATTATCATCCAAGATGAAACAAGGAAAAATTAAAACCATAACTTTTTGGTCATGTAAAAAAAGTGAGTAGTCACCTGAAAGGGTCCTTCATCATGTAAGAAAGCTAGACCTCTAGCAGCACCCAGGGCAACCTTCAAACGTGTAGACCAGTCCATGAAACAACCATCTGGCCCTCCAAAGAGTAGTTTGTCTAAGCTGCCATGGTGGAGCCGCTCATAGACCAACATCCTTTCGTTAGAATCTTCTCTGGCATGAATGCCGATTAGTTTACATAAATTGGGATGTTGAAGTGATGCCAACGTATCCACTTGTATTTTAAACTCTTTCAAACTCTGCAGAGTGACAAAACAATATATTGCATCAGTACCCTAACCGGTTAAATTGTCAAAATTAAATCGCTGTGATCCAAGAAATAGAGTGGCACATCAATTAGCCATTACTCTAAAAAGGTAAAAGTATCTAACTGAGTCACAGACACTCTAGGACCTCTTAACAACCATTGCAGGCTCAGAGCTACATATTAGCACCAAATTGTTTTGGGTTCATGAAATATAGACATTCAATGAAGGTGGACAGGAGATTGCAGAGGATCATAAGACAAAACTTGTCTACATCAGAGAAAGTAACTCTCTTTAAACTGCATGCAACAGAAAGCACGGAATATCGCATACCAAATAAACATCAATGGGGAAAGAACAGCTCACAAGAGATAAAGCCATGATTAGATTATGAAGAAGTACAGAAAGCATCTTGTAGTAAAGAGAAGAAAGAAAATCGAACACGTGGTCTGCCTTCAAAGCATGTTACCTAACCCCACCTATGCCGTGGTCCTAATTGGTATTCGCGAAAATAGAACAAGTTATTTCTGCTGGGGACAGCATAGCATAATATTACCGTATACCAGTAAGCATAGATCACATTCCTAGAAAAACAGTGCTACTCTAACCAAAGTTCAGCTTGTTAACAGAATAAATGCTGCAAAGTTGTTAAATGATGTACTCATGCAGTGGATAGCAGATTTCTCCAAGTCACTGCCCAGAAAGAATTAGAATTTAGAAGTGCACAATAGAATGCCAATTATCTGCTTTGCCAAGCTGACCAGCCTGGCAAATTGTGGGGGCAATCTCATGGCTCAAATTGCTATTTGCAAGCCTATCACCTTACATCCAACAAAAGAACTAGGGAAATATACAATTGAACTGTGCGGAGAACGGTACCTGAGTGGAGGGGAGTAATCGAGCTACTATTGCTTCGGTGGTCTTTGGGTCAACAAAATCATCCCTGAAGGATGCCTTGTATGATGTTGAAGTGAGAGTTTCTGAGACACACTGATCACCAGAAAACCACTGGCAAGCCGATGAAACCTCTTCATAGGAAAAGTTCTTAAGGCCATGACACCTCTTTGGAGGCAGTGGGAGAGGGCCTGAAGTCTCAAGTGGCCCACCTGAATTGATGGTTTTGAAGCTACCATTGATGGATTTGAAGCTACCAAAATTCCTCAAAGAACTCCCTTCTGGTGAAGGGAGAGGAAGGGGCAGCGGATTTGAAAATCGGTGCCCCTTTATAGACCCTCCCTTACCCCTAGAGTCATCTTGATCATCAAATTCAGCATATGAAAGGCCATCCTGATCAACCACAATTAGGCTTGAAGGAGCAGACAACACACGTGCTCTGCTGTAAGAAGCTCTATTTGCCGATTGGCTGATTTTAGCCCTGTTACTAAAACTGGACGGAGCTGATTGCAAAGATGGCACATGAGCTTCTGGCTCCGGAAGCCTAGAAGACGTACTTTCCCTTGCATCAGCATGTTTCTTGCTTGCAGCAAGAAGGCTTTTCTTCTTCTTGGATCTCAGGACAGTGAAACAGCCCATCATCTGTACACTGAGGAAAAGTTGCTGCAGAAATTCAAATGGAATGCTGAATTAACTCACATCACAAAAGTAACTGGTCCTGCATTACATTGTAGCAGTTAGTCGTTACCAACACAAAAAAAAAAAGTTGTGATGTATAGCATCTGTTAAAGCTAAATCCAGTACAACAAGATGCCAAAAGTAAAGACTTGCACGAGCAACCAACTTAACTATGATTTCTCCGATTCAGTACAACACCTCTCAATTGAATCCAAACTTCCAAACCATGACTGGAGAAGTGGAGATACCTAAAGTACTAAAATAAAATTATTCCTTTTCCACAATCAATAAATCGATCTATCGAGATGAAAACTGAGATCAGAGCTATAGGAGCTGGCCAGTTTGATGCCATTGGTCCACAGACGCAACATTCGGTTTTAAACACGTTATTAGTTCGTCTCTGGTGCAACTTTACAGAAATTACGCGTGCCTGCAACTACCTCCACATTAAGAAGGACGGAGTTGAATAGTCGGATTCTCACCTAATCTAACCAGATTAACAATTTGGGTCAAGAGACCAACATAAATAAGCAACCTTGCTCAGCTATGTAATTGACCCCACCAACCAAGAAGCGCCTCCAAATTAACTGGGAAACTTCACCAACATGGCATCATATGAACTGCGGTTGCATTTTCATGGCCTGGAAACAAAGAATTGCTAAGGGAGCGCCGCAAAAATGTTCAAAGCATCATTTTCCCCCCTCATTTTTTTAGACGATTCCCCCTCAGTTCTTGCAACATATTGGTCCTTAGAATTTACTTGCCATTAAGTAGATGGGAGGGAAATGCGAAGCTTAAACCCAAGATTATACGCCAAATCCTAACCTTCCATTCCGCGAAATCTGTAATGCAAGGGTGTAGGCACAAAATTGGTACAAGAAAAGCACTTCTGAACTGAGCAGCATGCGATTAGCCAAATGGGATAAACGATCCAAGCAGCGGCGGAGCTCACACCACAACCAACCAAGAACTTTCAATACCCACCCAAAAACAGCAAACAATTCACGAGAGCAAAGAGGACAGGGAAGAACCAAGAGCGGAACAAGGTCGCACCTTGACGAAACACTCGGCCGCGGAACCGCTCCGGCACCTGCGAATGGGTGGGGATTTGCTCGCTGCTCAGGTAGCGATTGGCATCTAGGAGGAGGAGGCCGTGGGGAGAGGAAAGCAAATGGTAGGGAGAGGATATAAGAGCAAAAGAAGGGACAAGGAGGGGATAAAAGTAAATGGAGGCTACAGAGTACAGAGAGAGTAAGAAGAAGAGGGCGGCACTGGTCAAAGGTATTGCGAATTTGCGATAGCAACTCCGACGCAGCTTTTTATATTCCACCCTGTTAATGCCTCATTTTCCAAACTTCCCTCTTAAACACCACTATTTACAACTAGTAACCACGTCGTTAACATTTTGGGGCTAGTGAAAACTAGAACCAGCCCTTCCTAGACAGTCTTTCAGCCTTTCTTCTTTCATACGAGATGCAGGGGGCAGGAGCTAATTGGACGAGATCAACCATTGCTAGTGCTTCCTACTTCCTACGTCCAAGCTTATAGGTGTATTTTCTTCGACACATAAATCATAAAGATATTGAGAATAACTATAATACCCTTAATTATTACCTCTAAACACTATATTTAATGTATACGTGTAGAAAATTTCGAGTAAATCTAGATGATTTTTAGAGTTATAAAGGGAACATCACACTAATTTGTATTGAAATATTAAATATGTCATATATTTATGAATAAAACCATTAAAAAAACATCCTATAAGCTTAAATGGAGGGATTACATTTTTTTTCTTCAATTTTTCTTAGTTGCGACCTAGACATGTATACGACAGGTGGGCTAGCCTGCTCACGAAGCGTTGATGCAAGTGATATTCTAAAGGGGGTGTTTAGGTAGAATATAAGTGTTTTATCTCTACTACTTCTAATTTTCAGTTGGTGGCGGTAGTCCGTTCTCCCACCACCTCCTTGGCCCGCCGACGAAAAGGAAAGTAATAGTGTATCATATCATGATTTGATAATTGATATCTCTGTAGAAGATCACGTAAATTTGGACAGAAGAAAAGGAAAGTAGTAGTGTATCATACCACGATTTGATAATTGATTGGAAATTGATATCTCTATAAAAGATTACGTAAAATTTGGATAGAAGAAAAAGAAATTTTACTTTGTTTGCCTTGAGCCGTGAATCTGTGATGGCGCCATCACAACGCGCAAATCAAGAAAACGTACGTACGTGCCGTGGTCTTATAAGCATGCAACCGTAGCCATCCGCCCCACCCCGCCTCGCCTCGCGCGTGCAAGAAACAGAGCAAGCCGAGCGAGAACCATGGACGACACTACGGCCATCGACGTTGACGCCGCCGTGTGCCCGTCCCCATCCTAACTAACTAAACTAACGTCACCTAATCGTGAAAGTGGCAGGTACAAAGATGGCTTGTCGGCGCGCGGCTTGATCGACACCGATTCGGCGACCATTGCGCTGTCCGGCGGCAGGCCAGACAAGAAGGCGAAGCTCCAGGACATGGTGCTGGGGTGCACCACCTCGTACGACGACCAGAGCTTCCAGGCCTTGGACGGCATGCTCAACCTCGGGAACAACAACATCTCCTTCGTGTCTCGCATCGCCGCGCGCTTCGACGGCCGCTTCTCCTACTACCTGGTTGATGATCACCTCGCCCCGCGCAACGCTACCAGCTACCTCACCTTCGGCCCAGGCCAAGACACGGCTTCCAGCCCCGCAGTTGCGTTGTCATTGCAGATGCCGCTGCTTCTTGACGGCCGGACAAGCCCGTTCTACGCCCTGACGGTGGAGGCCATCTCCATCGCCGACGAGGCCCTTGACATCCCCGACGAAGTGTGGAACGTCGAGAGGAAAGGCGGCGCGATACTGGACTCCGGCATGAGCCTGACGATCCTCGCCACCCCGCCGTACAAGGGTGTGGTCTCGGCGCTGAGCAAGCAACTCGCCGATGCTCGCGCGGTGAGCATGGACCCGCTCGACCATCGCTATAACTGGACGGCCGTGCACCGCCATCACAAAGTTGACGATGCGTCATTGGTCGACGAATCGAGCCGCCGGCGAAGAGCTACGTGATCGACGTTGCGCCTCGCGTGAAATGCATTGAGCTGCAGGAGGACGCGTGGCCCGGGGTGTCCGTCATCGGCGACATCCTTCACCAGGAGCACCTCTGGGAGTTCGACCTCCAGAACCGATGGCTTAGGTTCAGACAGACGTTGTGCACCTAATAATTTCGACAGTGCACGATTCGTTTAGCCGTAACGGTGGTGATGGTAATATTGCTAATTTTTGTAAGGTCCTTGGCCAAGTGTTAATAACGCTATAGAATGATTTCTGGAAAAGAAGAAGAGGCGTTAGTGCAATGGAAAAATGTTCGGGAATAGCTAATTTGATGGTGCAGTTAGGATGTCCACTCGTTATGATAAGTAACAACACTTCATTCCTTTTATCACTTTTTTCCTCACTCAGCATTATACCATTCATCCTTCTCTATTTTTAACCGCTTTTGAAAGTTTTTGAACCGAAAATTTTCAAACTGAAAGTTTTTTAATCGAAACTTTTTATTTGAAATTTTTCAACTTGAAATTTTTTAATTTGAGAATTTTCTATTGAAAAAATTTCAAGCTGAAACTTTCTAATTTGAAAAATTTTCAAGCTGAGTTTGCGAAGCTTTCGACTCTCTCCACATGTGGGCAATTCAGTCGGATTTCGTGGTTCCGCGCGCAAGCACTACTACCGATGGCCATGCCCACGTGGAAGGCGGCTATGGAGCGACACTAGCCAATCGATGTACAGCTGCAGCTCCTCATCCTCGGCAAGGTTCCCTTTCTTACCCCTCTACGGTTCCCCGATCTGTCTACTACCTAATTATGAAAAGAAGGTGATATATATAGTAAAATGTTATCATCAAACATGATTTTTTTTTCATAATTCCCAGGTTTTTTATGATTTCGGCTAGGAATAGCGAGATAGGCCGGACAAGGGCTGCCACAGAGCGGAGCATAGTTGGGCGTGGCGATGGAGTCGAGGAGGTGTGTAGACTAGGAGGTGTGTAGATCAAGTACAGTGGAGAAGACACGATGCGGGTCGGACTGAGTTCAGCTGGTTACTTCAACTGAGTCGATAACTTGATATAATCCACCTCAATGTGTTAGATAATATGATTTTTTTTATTCGTAGCAACACACGGCCATTTTCTTTTATTGCTTGACGTTTATGTTTCGTTATCAATTTTGTTTTCCGTAGCAATGCACGGGCACTGAAGTAGTTGTTAGATAGTACTTAAATTTTGAGCATTTTGATCTAATTCATTAGATGAAATCAATTTGCCTTATCTCCTCTTATTTGAGTACTATTTTATCAAGGAGTACTCAATTTTTAGGTTTTAGATGAGGAATATTATTCTGTTCTATATGGCCTTTTTACATCAATTATATACTAGTTTGTATTAAAAAAACATTTTTATTTTCTACATGCCATTTTTACATAAATTATATACTAGTTTTATACAAATTAAATTATGTAAAAAATAATATGACAATTTGCAAAAAAAAGACATAGGAACAAAACAAGCTATAAGAAACATAACAAACAAAAATATAGATCACAAAGTTAAATACTGACAAAGTCAAAATGATAAAGCACAACGTAGATCATAAAGTAATATCTAATAGACAAAAATAATTGAGTGCTCAAACAAAAAAACACCAATATTTAATATAAAAAATTAAATGCTCACAAACAAAGAAAACAATCGAGTATCATTTAGCAATTCCCTATTCTAAATAATAATAGTTCACAAGATTTTGCGCCTGCTTTCCTCGTGATCCTCAAGTAGGAGTATTTCTCAATGGGTTTCAGCAGTGGCATGCACAAGAAGGAGGCGTAAAAGAGTTAGAGCATCGGCTCCGACTGTCGTGCCCTTGGTACCCCACTTAGTCCCATAGTCCTTTTTCGGTAGTCTTCGAGACGGCCGCATCAGCCATTTGCCATGAATACAATGAAACGTAATAATATTGAGCACCCCTCTATTTTCTTTTCTACGTATGCCACTGGGTTTCAGTGCTATGAACACGATTCCACTCTTCTTAAAAACCCTAAACTATTTTATAAAATGTTTTCTAGTGTAAGTTTTTGTGCATATAAATCAAACTCATGTGCGTCGAAGGCATGTTTACTACAAACCACGGTGCTAATATAACCTTGCTACGAGATGCCCAATGTATATATATATATATATATATATATATATATATATATATATATATATATATATATATATATATATATATATATATATATATATATATATATATATGTATATATGTATGTATGTATACCTTATATTAAGCGTGGAGAGATTGCCAAATTGTCAGAGACGTCACGTCGTCTCCTTCGCGAAAAGCCCCTCCAGAAAGTTTGAAATCACGTTCGAGTCCTTCGGTCGGTTTTTTAACAAAATAGACTCAGAAAAATTCAAAATTACATATAGGTCCCTCCGCGGTTTACGATTAACTTTTCTCAGCGGTTTTTAGCGAACTGGACCCGAAAAAAATAAAAAATAATTCCACGGTTTTCTAAAAAAAATAAAACACAGATTCGTCGAAGGTTTATAACAATTCACAGATTCGCCGGTAGGTCTTAGCGACCCATTTTTTTTCAAAAAAACACGGAAACCGAAAAAAACAAAAAATGTGTTCGCGATTTTCTAAAAGAAAAAACATAGATTCACCAAAGGTTTATAACAGTTCACAGATTTGCCAATGGGTCCTAGCGATAATTTTTTTTAAAAAAAGGATTTCGCATGGCGCAGCGTCGCACGACCGAATTTCTCGAATTTCGCACGTCACAGCGTCACACGCCGAAATTTCGCACGATACAGCGTAGCGTGTAAACCTGCCTAGTTACTATTATACCAGAGAAATTTTGTAGCCAACCAAGCCCGCCACGTCATCTTCCTCTTGAAAAGGTCCTCCGAAAAATTCAAAATTATGTTTAGGTCCTCCGGTCGGTTTTTAACAGAAAGGACCCAAAAAATTGAAATTACGTTTAGGTCCCTCTGCGGTTTACGTTCAGGTCGTCCCGGTGGTTTTTAGCAAAATGGACCCGAAAAACAAGATTACGTTTAGATCACAAGAAATCGGTTTTTAGCTTATTAGACCCGAAGAAAAATCGAATTACGTTTAGGTCTCTCCGCGGTTTTCTAAAGAAAATCATAGATTCACCAACGGTTTATAGCAGTCCACAGATTCGTCGACATGTCCTAACGACCCATTTTTTTTAAAAAAATAAGAAAACTGAAATTACGTTTAGGTCCCTCTACGGTTTTCTCGCAAACAAATTTCGACAGATTCGCCGAGGGCTCCTAGCGACCCACTGTTTTTAAAAAACCAAGAAAACTGAAATCACACAATTTTTTCTTAGAAATATCCATCGGACCAAATTTTGTGTGACGCAACATCGTGCGACTAAATTTCTCAAATTTCGCACAGTGCAGCACCGCGTGCCAAAATTTCGCATGACGCAGCGTAGCGCGTGACCCTGGTTAGTTAGGTTTATGTCGTGAGAAACAACTATAATTTGACTGTAGTATAATTTGCAGCTACAACATTTTGACAGTAACTAATGTACTCTAAAAAAACCTTGACAGTATCAACGATCCTAGATAAGGTAATTGGAGGACCAAGCGTAGCTTGGGTGGTCATTGGTGTGGATGAACACCTCGATTTCCTTGTTTTGATTCCAGGGATCGACCTCAACGTGCCTCACCTGAATAATTAGGATTAAGGTAAACATATATGCGCGTTTAGTGAGAAAGGACGTACCCGCGCTATATAAGTCCTTGATGGCTCCACAAAACCTCTAATGTGTGTAGGGACGCACACATGTATGTACACCATGCCTATGAGTGGTGTGAGTTGAGCGTGTGTCTGTCTTGGACCCTCTCAAAGAAAATATAGATAAGGTGATTGAACAATTTAACCTTCCTCTTATTGATCGGATGACCTATGTCCCAACCCATCACAATATAAAATTTAAGTTGAATAAAAATACGGGCAAGACGATTTGGGAGGACAAATGATGCCTCAAGTCAAAGAGTGAGGATGTTGCAATTTTCGAAGTTGAGAAGACTACATATGCAGTTATCCAGTTTTTCTCTCTAGCTACCTTCTTTTGCTTTCTATGAGGGGAAAAAAAAGCCGACAAATGCAGCCGGGGTGGCTTTAGAGCCTGTTTGGAGGAGCCGTAGCTTTTTTAAAAAACTGTTTTTGGATTTTCTATGCTGAAAAGCATTTGTAGTTTTTTTATAAGAGTCTGTTTGATAAATAGCTAATTTCCGTTAGCAATAAGCTACAAAAGTAGATCTCGCCCCGCTTTCAACTTTTGCTAGTTATATGTGACTTCTAACTTATACCAAAAACCGCTTAAAAGCTAAACTACTTAAGGATTTATTGGTTTTTTAGAAGGTGAAGTTAACTTAAAGCCCCAAACAAGACCTGAAAGTTTGACCAGACACGCCACTTGTTCGCTGTCCGCCCGTCTAAACAAATCTGGTGAAAGAAAACAGCCAAAAAGATACAATTGATTTCTTCTGCTTCTCATATGTAGTTCATTTTTTATACTTCTTTTCGTGAAGGAAAACAAAAACCTTACAACTATTGACGATGGAACGCAGGAGATTACCTTGCCATCTACGAAAAGGATCGGAATCTATTGTTGAAGTTATCGTGTTGGCTTTGCCTCCCTGTTGAATTGAACCGACACACTATTCTTCTTCTAGAAATCGTTCAGAATGACCCGGGCATTACTGCATAGAAAATACTCTTAAATAATAGTAGTATATGAGAGGAACGTGAAGTGTATATATATTATTCAAGGATCGGTTATTCCTAGAGGTGGGCGTCGTGTCGGGCCGGGCCGGCCCGGTACGGGCCCATCGTGCTTCGGGTCTAAATCGTGCCGGGCCGCGACGACCCGTCGTGCCCGTCGTGCCGTGCCGGGCTGGCCCAGCTCGTCTTCGGTGAGCTCAGGCACGGTCCATTTGCATTTTGTGCCTACTTCGTGTCGTGTCGACCCAGGCCCAGCCCATTTACACTATTGCGATGAGAGGAAAGGACCCGAAGTTGCTTGTAGTAGTGTGCGTATCTGGTGCTACGGTATGAAATGAATGTATAGCCTAGTTGGCATTGATGTAGGAGATTATGGAAGACATCGACCAGTGCACGTTACGAACATATATATAATCAAAAAATAAACAATCGATTAGTGCATACTAAATGGCAATACATGCACATTCCTATGCATGAGTACATTACACTATCACATGTATTGTCCTTGGCTCCCTGTATACTCTCTCTCCCCTTTTCCCTCGAGCCAGCCTCGCCCACGGCCCACCTCCCTCAGTCCCTCTGCCCGGCTTCCACCTCTCCTCCGCCTTGTCTTCCCCGCTCCCGTCTCACCTCCCTACTGCCTCACCAGCGTCTCCCCTCTCCTCTCCCACCGACACGGGTCGAGCACTCGAGCTCCCCTCCTCTACTCACCTGTCGAGGCGGACGCGATGCGGCATGGGAGGTGAGAAGCTCGGTACGTTGTCGCGGGTTCGGCCGCGTCGCCGCCGCGTTGCCACGGGCTCTGCTGCGTGTTGCACGGGCCGACGTGCCGGGCCAGGCCGCCCATCGTGCTCGATTGATAGGCTCGGCACGACCCGGACAACCGTGCCGAGCCGGCCCGGTCCTTTTAAAACAGTGTCGTGCCGGGTCACGGGTCATGCTGAGCCGGACGTGCCTCGGCCCGGCCCAAAATAGCCCGGCCCAGTGCCCACCTCTAGTTATTCCTATCGTTCAATGTTCGTGGTTTTTGAATTGAAGGTGCCAGTCCGACAATGACGCTGGAGGATGATCCAGATTCCAGAGTGAGTTCTAACTTCTAAGCAGCAATTATTAAGCTTGACCGGCTGCCTAGTGGCCGGATTGGCAGGACATTCTAACATTGCTAAATGATGGCGACTAACCGTACGGCAGAAGTAAGAGAAAACCATCGAATGTTTCAGACGAGCTCAATGTGATGATACTACATTCTATAGCCATTAGTTGATTGGCTTCCGAAATTCTAAGACCTGTCTTGTCAGTCAGGTAATATACCTCTAAGCAATTAGTACTGGAAATATGTACAATATTTCTATTCTAGATTTTATTTTATGACAAATATAATAAAAGATTAGAGATATATAGAACAGTAGGTCATATATTGTACTTTGAAATATGCTTAATTATTATAAATTAACAGAGTGGATCTCATACGAACGACTTACAATAGGCATGATAAAAAATAGGAAGCAGCGCGGCGCAGGCGTGATCATGAAAGTAGTTGACGTCGAGGAAAAAGCTGAGCGATCGCACTGATGTGCTGCCTAAAAACCTTATTGCCGCCCTGCGTAGATGATCTCTACGGCAACAGCTCGAAGATACTGCTCACACTCCTTCACAATGCACGTCGAGGAGAAAAGCTGACGAGATTCATCTGCTCAACACAACAGTACAATAAACCAGAGAGGAGAAGGAAGAATGAAGGAGGAATTCGGTGCCTCTGGCCTGGACGTCTCTAAGAGTTTATATACACGTGCGTCAGTAACTAATAACATTATGCCCGTTGGATGCGACAGTTACTCATCAGTAATTGACTGCATTATGTCAATTAACTAACAAGAAATTGACGGTGTTATGACACTTAAACCGAATGAAAACAAATGTTTAAATGGCATTTAAACAGAATGAATAGAGAGATAATTGCAAGATTCAGCAAAAACAAAAGATAAATTCAAAGACAAGAATTTTCACATAAAAATACGCGAATGCGCTCACGTGTGTTTAGCCAATGTCCATACTATACCATCCTCATATCATGTGTTGTATTATTCAAGGAATGGCAATGACTCACTTGTCTAAGCAATATGCTACTAAACCACGCATGCGTTGAAATTAAAGGAAATAGGCCTCCCATGAGCTAATTTTTAATAATTAGTATGCTCATGGGATACATTTTTTTTCTTATAGGATTTCAAATCAAAGGAAAATTTGGTTGGCATAACTTATGAAGAGTAGAGTAGAATAGCTTCTGTAGAAAATTATGCAAGGAAATTTCAGTTCGTGGAGAAGAACTTTCATGGCTGGTCAAAGAAAATAATGTTACGTAATTACCCTGTTTATCCAGGGGCTCCGATGCAAATGTGAGCATGTAGAAGGCCCTCCTGTTAAACTAGTAAAAGGGAATGGACAGGGAAGGGAATATTTAATTCCAAGAGCAAGCAGAATCGTAGATATATTTAGCGGTGTAAACGATTATTTTTGTTTTTCGGTTTTCCGTTTTAAATTCGGTTTTTATTTTGATATTATTTGGTATTTGATTTGGTTTTTTCATTCAAAAAGCAAAATTATCGAAGAATCGAATAGCCCAGGTAAAATACCACTTTTTACAATACTTTTTTTCTTCTAAAATCATCAAACAATTCTCATGTTTTAACATCTTTGTACATCTGTGTGATATATTAATGTGTTCTACTATATTTATGATGTAATGACTTATAAATGGTGTGTGGGTTTATCTCTACTCTATGTTGCAACATGAGAAGTACCAGATTAATTTACCTGATTCTTATTCATATTTCGGTTGATCGAAAAACCGAGCTAACCAATCGAAATATTTCGACTAATTCGGTTCGATTTATCATTTTGGCCTGAGAAATTTAGTAGCTAATTTTTAAAACTAAGTTATTTTAAATTCAAATAAATCGAACCGATTTGACGAAAAAACTAAATACCTATCAATATATATATATATATATATATATATATAGGAAGCCGGAATGGGGCACCATGGTGCCTGGGCACCATGATTTCAAATGTGCAAATTCAAACCATATTCGGGTATAATTTTCAAAAATTTCAGTTTTAGAGTATATACCCATCTGTAACAATTCAAATGAAACACATACCTTTGAAAAAATATACTCGAATTCAAAGATTTTGAACGAGTTTGGATCACATGCTTTGCTGATTTATATATAAAATCAAGACATACCTACAACCAAACTATCATCAAAGGAAACTATATTTTGAATTTCATTCAAATTTGTTTGAACTAGTTAGTAAACCTGGTTAAACTCAAGATTCTAAAAATTTAAAAAAATCGCATGAAAATACATAGGAAAAATATCTTTTTAAATCATGGTGCCTGGGCACCATGGTGTCTCAAGTAATTATCTATATATATATATATATATATATATATATTGTGGTGGCAGCGGGGCCACGCTAACGCTGACCGCTCGGTCAAAGACGGAAAAAAACGGATCGTGGGTGGAGTCAAACGAGGAAAGGGATGACGGGATCGGCCTTTGACCGCATCGCGGACGCCCGGGGGTCGGCGGAAGCGGCGCGGACGGTCCGGATCGGCGCAGCGCCGCATGGTGGGGTGGCCCCACCGGTCGGTCAGCGGTAAAGCTCGTGGGGGACCACCCACGAGCGTTGATGGAGCTGCCTGGAGGGGCATGTACAATTGGGCAACCACCATCCAGTGTCTTCCCCCGGAGGCACGAATCTCGAGGCATTGCATGATGAGCGACCCTCCTGGGCGACATGCCGACCTTGGTTCCCTGTCTGGTGTGGTCATTTCTACAGGAGGTTGAATGGTTAAGGTAAGACGTGTAGGAGTCTAGGAGAGAGTTTGATGAAGAGCCTAGCGGTTACAAACATGCCTCATTTCGAAGAGGGGATTGCGTGCTATTTGTCATACGAGTATTTTTCCCATCAAATATCCGACATGTTCTGCTATGCTCGTTCAAGTTTACAAGACGAATTTCTTTTTAGCATATAAACCAATAAAATATTAAAAATAACTAGATTGTTTCTAATTATTATCACGAATTAAGTACTATATTTAATACGTGCATGTAAAGAATATGAAGTAAAGATAGATATTTATTAGGGTTGTATACAGGTAATATTATACTAATTTTGTATTGGAATATAAAATACTTTATATATTTGTGAACACGATTATCAACAAAATACGTCTTATAAAATTAAACAGAGGGAGTATATCAGCACCGTTTCAAGTGGGTATTACTTTATTAGCAATGCATAGTGCAATTTGCTTCTCCTGATCTTTGTCTCCAACCAAATGCTCGGGAACCTCACAGAGTAAATTAGTTCTTGAATTATATGGCAAAGTTTAGCGACTCCTTCGTAAATTTCACATGAAACGCAAGATGTCAATACTGCGTGTCATCAGTAAAACTGAGATGTAGAACTTGTTTCCCAGACGCTCGGGAAGTGAGCCCACCAGATGAATCCGATGCTTTCGTGCCCTCTACATTTTTAGATGGCGCGTCTCAATTAAACTATGGTCTTGTTATATATATTTTGTAGCACATAAACTAGTTTCACGTTTACACACTATTAATTAGTACGTGCATTTCGTGTTAAATTGTTGCATACAGAAATATTTTCCCGCTTCTTTTTGACATTCGCATCGTGTGCATGCTCGGACCATATATCTATTTTGTTTGTGCGTGATTAAGTCATAAACAGCCCAACCGCTGGACCTAACCGCCTATAAAAGAAATGAATCCGATGCAAAACTTTGAAACGAAACCCCAATCACCTCACTTGGACTGCGACATGAACATACACTGTGTTGGTCCGAAAGGACAAGTATATGGTTATACTCATATGGTGTACATTCATACTTGTAGTTAACCATTTAATTAATTAAGTTCACCATCGATGCATGACAAGGCAAGGCAATTAGCAGATGTTTTACATACGTTACGGTGGGAAACTGTGAATGGTGGCTAGAGATGCGGCTCGGTATAAAAATAACGCAGCAGTATTGACGCGACCTATAGGCAATTCATGATAACCGTAAGCACACCGGTCTGGTAGTTTCTCACCTAAGTATCGCAGGCTATCGATATCGCGAAACAGTTAGAATTACTACCAAGACGAACAATTACTACTAACATAATGATAATATATACAAAAGATTTAATATCAAGAACTAAATTACAGGAGAAAAGAAATCATCTTAAGTTTTAACAGCGCTATCTAGACCTTCCCATGGGCTATGTTCACCTATGCAAATAGACAAGTATACTATGAAATGGTACTAGACTAAGATACCTCACACCCAACATATCAATACTACCTTTTTCCACTGGTTCACTGATAAGGCTAATCTAAGCATAACAAGCTCTACACTATTTGATATAGATTAGTTGATTAAATCCAAGCACCATATTTCAATCTAGCAACTAACAAGTTGATTCTAGGAATCAACTAAATAAGACAATATCAAATAGATTTATCGAAGCACTAAAATATGATAAGCATTGCTAATAATACCATTGTCGATTACATCGTAAGATCCCTAGAACTCGAGGGAAGAACATGATCTGCCCCTTCTAGTTTGGGGAAACATCATGGAAGAAGTGGGAATCGAAGGGAAAAGGAGCTTTTGGGCGTTAGCCACTGCAGGTAGGGGTGCAATCGGTTCGAATAATTTTCCACTGGTTCACCTGTCACGTGATAAGGCTAATCTAAGCACAACAAACTCTACCTATGCCGCCCTCCTGCTCCTCGACGCCCCCTCCCCCTGTCTGCCCCAACGCCCTCTGACCCTCCGCAGCCGCCCTCCCGCTCCTCGACGCCCCTCTCCCCCCGTCCAAGTGCCACCCTCCCTCTCCTCGGCGCCCCCTCCCCCAGTCTGCCCTATCGCCCTCTGACCCTCCCGTAGCCGCCCTCCCGCTCCTCAGCGTCCCCCTCCCCCTGTCCCGGCGCCGCCCTCCCGCTCCCTCCGCCCCTGTGCATCCCCAAGGAGGAGCTGCTCCCGCGTCACTGCCCTTTGCTCCCTCTGCCCCGTCCGGCCGCCTCGTGCTCTGCTCCCTCCACACACCCCCTACTCTGCTCTTGTCACCCCTTTCGCAACCCAATAGGTTTTGAGAATTAGCTATCTTTTGTTCTGTCCTTTTTTGTCTATAATCTTCAGGTTCTGTATTCATGTATCTACAAATTGAAATTCAATTGCCTTAAGAAACAAAATGATGTACCTATTTATAAAATTTAAGTATTTGCAGAGCAGGACAAATCTTTGGCAATTTAGGGATTTAGCTGACTGAGAAATGCTATCATTCATTTCAGTATTTTTTTATATATTTGTATAGGTCATTGGTGATGTGCTAAGGATTCGGCAAATGGTCTTTCAAAAAAGATTAAAACACATTTGCTTGGATATAATGCAAAATATGTATCAGATGATATTTGGTATTTGGAACCATTCCAGGCAATGCAGTGAAGTTTACACATGAAGGGAAGGTTGGGATAAATCTTCGTGTTGTAGATAAGCAGCTAGTGGGATGCAGAATAGAGAATGGGAACTTCGTATGAAAGCCCATTCTGCAAGCCCAATTATTACTGCCGCAGAACATTCTCTATTCTGTAGATTAGGTTCCCAGTTCTTGTTATGATTTCACTACCAGTGATATAGAAGGTTATTTCCTTTTCAAGCCACAAGTGCGACCTTCTCTTCTGTCGTCTGCAGTTTCAATAATGAATAAAACTAAGTTGTTTGGTGGCAAGTTCATGTGCTATGATCCAACATATTAGAGGATAGTAGGCTGTTTGGAAATGGTTTTGCATCAGTGGAAGATAATTCTGCTACCTCTGCTGCTCATCAGTCAAATGGCC
Source organism: Otatea glauca (assembly GCA_036346275.1). Lineage (NCBI taxonomy): Eukaryota > Viridiplantae > Streptophyta > Magnoliopsida > Poales > Poaceae > Otatea > Otatea glauca. Next base: position 76,135,980 of record CM070711.1, read on the forward strand.
TATGTTAGGAGCACAGCTGAAGAACGGGTTTCCAGTTCCCAAGGTGACAGAGCATGAGTTTCAGGGGCTAGCATTCATGAGGTAAGGAAACCATGCGAAGTTCTTGAAGATCAGTCACTTAACAAGAAATCCAAGTGTTCTCCAAGTAGCAATAAGGCAAAGATCCTCCTTTCACAAGATAACAAGATCAGCATAATAGTGGCCATGATCATTGTTGAGCCTTGTTTCAGTGTGATGTAATTTTAATATTACCTATTTGTCTTCTCTCTTTCACAGAGACATAGAGTCATGTTCATATTATTGTGATATTATTTACGTATCATTCTATGTTCCGTAACTTTTTATATGTGTACCATTGAAATTGAATGTACTTTTGTAACTTTGTTTGACTACCTAATTAAATGACTTGCTAAATTGTGATAGTTTTGTTGCATTCGAACTCATACGGTTGAATAATCATTGCGATATGTATGCTATATGTGGTACCTATTCTTGCGAGATATCCGACAAAAATATTCGGTACCGTATCTGTTTCGCTCTGTATTCGCTTCGAATTCGTGACCGATATTATCCATGCCGTATTCGTATCCGGCACTATCCGTATCCGATTTCGAATCCGATAAAAAACATGATTTAGGATATAGAAAGAGCGATATCTGACCGAATTCGAGCCGATTGCATCCCTAAATGCAGGGGTAGCGCGGGTTGGCACTAGGGTAGCGTTGGCTGACGATAGCCCTAGTGTAGGTCGACCCTTTCTCAGCGACTTCTCGTCCTTGCTTGGTGAAATTAGCGACTTTTTGGCTTCAGAGCTTGGTTCTCAAGGATTATTTCCGCCGGGAGTGTTAGTGTGCTTATATAGGCTCGAAGCAGAGGCGTCCTCAAGTTATACAGCAAGAAACGAGGTGTCCGAAAGTGGTACACAGGTCGGCGTAGAGAGAGAGAGCTGGATGGCTCAGGTTTGCTTGGTGGGCCGACCCATAAGTGGTTGGGGCTTAATTCGGCCGAAAGAGGGGTCGTGGGGTCCAAAGGGCCGACCGACGCATGGGTAGAGTTGGCCCGCATAAGCGCCTGGCAAGGATTTTTTTATTTAATATTTATTTTTAATCTTTTTTTTCAAAACTAGGCGTTAGAGTTCAGAATTTACAAAAATAGACGCAGGTCGCCCGTATATGGGGCGATCGCCCCATATACGAGCGATACGTGCATCTGCTAATGGCCCAGTTAACCGAAGTAACGGCAGGGCAAAAATCGCCCAATACAGGGGCGATAGCAATTTTTTTTATAATGTTAATTTCTCTATGCTTGGCTCGTCCGAATGAGGCTCTAGCTGCGCTTAAAAAGCCACCCGTTGCCCCTATATGGGGTGATCGCCCGTGTAGAGGACGATAGGTGGCCTTGCCGTTACTCTAGTTAGCTAGGTCGTTACCCAAGGGACATATCGCCCGTATACCGGCGTCTAGTTTTGCAATTTCTAAAACCTAACGTCTAGTTTTGAAAAAAAACTAAAGAGAAAAAAAATTCCCTGGCAAGCCAGCTCCGACAAGTTCTAGTTTCGTAACTTTTGTATTCAACGTCCGATTTTAGCAAATAATACATGCGTTTAGATCGGCTCAATAAGGGGGCATCATGATAATCTCCAGTTTGCCATTTGATGAAGTTTTATTTTTTGCACATTTTCCAAATGAAACTCTTTATCAAACAAGCGAAATACAACATATATCCAGATTTCGTTAAAATTAGTTGCCAAATGACACAATTTAACATAAATACCGAGATATACGATAATAAAATAGGGCGAGTAAAATATATAAAACGAACGCCAACAATCAGTAGCAGTATATGTTTTGTTTCTGTCCGTATCATGAGCGGTAGAGTTCAGATTGGTCACTTGAAATTAACGCTTCGGGATGTGTCTCGATCTAGAGACGAAACTATGACTGATCCAGATGGATAAAAGTGTTAAGGGACCTCGCTATCGAATAGTCCGAGGTTTTAATAGATCTGAAGTGGAGAACAGAGAGGGAGAAAGATGAACATACATATAGGAGGAACTGCGAGAGGATACTTTATTGCTTTTTCTGATTCCTTTTACAATGGGGACCCCCTCCTCCATATATAATAGTCGCTTAGGGTTTCGGCTAAGGGGCTATCGTGGGCCTTCGTGGGTCACGTGGTTTCCCAACACTCCCCTTGGACCCTTTGCCGCGAGATGCATATGCCTCATTAAAACTCCAGAAAAACCCAGTGGGAAAAATACTTGAAGAAAGAGTACATAGCATACGCTTACTGCGTTGCACGAATTGCCTCATTAAAACCTTATGCAAGAAAAACTTGCTAAGGAAAAAGAGTACAATTCACCTTAACTTCCATTGCTAATCTTCGAGATTCATATTGAGTACTCAAACCTCATGTTTAAGATTTATGTGGGAGTATGTGAAATATCTCCCCCTGAAATCTGCACTTCTCTAAGTCTCATCATCCCAATCCCTTTTACGCACCTTTCAAAGGTAGATGCTGGGAGTGCTTTAGTGAATAAATCTGCAAGATTTTCATATGACTTAGTATGTAGTATCTTGATCTCGTTCACCTTATACAATTCGTGAGCATAGAAGAACTTGAGGTTGATATGCTTCGTGAGATTGCTCTTCATATAACCTATCTGCACTTGAGCAACACAAGCTGCATTATCTTCATAAATGATCGTGGGAGTTTGCTCTGACTTCTGGATGTGGTGAACCATTCTTCGGAGCCATGCACATTCACGGGAGGCTTCATACAAAACAATGATTTTCGAGTGGTTTGTTGACGTCGAGACAAGAGTCTGCTTAGACGACTTCCAGAAAACTGTTGTTCCTCCACACAGGAAAACATACCCAGTTTGTGACTTGCCAGAATGCAGGTCTGATAAGTACCCAGTATCGGCGTAGCCAACCAAATTCAGTTCATTGTTTCTTCTATAGAACAAGCCGAGATCTTTGCTTCCTTGGAGGTAACGGAAGATATCCTTGATCCTTTTCCAATGCCTTTTGGTGGGTTCTGTACTGTACCGGGCTAGCAAATTCACGGCGAACGCAATGTCCGGCCTGGTGCTATTCGCAAGGTACATGAGTGCTCCAACTGCACTCAGATATGGGAATTCTTCTCCCAGGACTTCCTCCCCCTCTTCTCTAGGCCTGTATTGGTCTAGGTCTGCTTGGAGTGACCTTCCAACTATTAGAGTCTTTGCAGGATATGCCTTTTCAAAATCAAATCTTTTCAACACTTTCTGCGTGTAGAATGATTGGTGTACCAAGATTCCTCCTTGGACATGCTCAAGCTGCAAGCCTAAACAAAATTTGGTTTTACCCAAGTCCTTCATTTCAAACTCAGACTTCAAGTATGAGCATGCTTCTTCAATTTCTTCATCCGTCCCAATGATGTTCAAGTCATCTACATAGACGGAGATTATCTGAGAATCTATTCGGGATCATTGCCAGATAAACACGCATGGACAATCTTCGCTGTTCGTGTAGCCTTTCTTGCAGAGAAAGTCGCTCAAGCGATTGTACCACATTCTTCATAATCAACCGCAGGACGTTGAGTGAAACCTTGAGTTCAAGCCTTGCCTTGTACCTTACAACATCGTTGTTTTCATTCCTCTTCCGAACAAAGACCCATTTGTGATCTACAGGATTTATATGGGGAGGTGTGTGGCATATGGGCCCAAACACCTCTCTCTTGTTCAAAGAGACTAACTCTGCAGTGTTTGCCTTCTTCCATTCTTCCCAATCTAGCCTATTCTTGCACTCTGCGAGAGATGCATGCTCGGGATCATGATCAATGATCGAGGCAATCTTCTTTGCAAAGTATGCATCGACATTAGCTGTTGCTCTATTCAGGGACTCTCCTGTTATTACAAAGTTCAAGGGGTGCTTCATGCACTTCTACTTGCTCTTCGCTGCTATTTCCTATCGCAGGAGCAAGTTTCTTTAGTTTTTCATCGCCCATGTGTGTGCACACATTATTTTCGGTAGCTTCCTGCGGTGGAAGATTCAAATCTGGAATTGCCTTTTTCATTGGCTTCTTTCCAGTGCCAGGTCTCAACTGGCTCCCCTTCTTTCCTTAGGGCATTTTCGTGATTGGTTGTGGTAAGTCCTCTCGCCCAGTTTTCTCTAGACGTCTCCGGGTATTTTGGGTTTGAGGAGCCAGATTTCCTGTTCTTTTTCTTTGGGGACTCTGAACAGGATGAGGGATACCTTCTGCTTTCTTTGGTATTTTCACCCTCTCTGGTGCATTTCTTGCAGGTACATGCGACTTAAACACGCCCTTCAGATCACAAAAATGATCAGGCAGTTCATTTGCTAAATTCTGCAAATCAATTATCTTCTAGACTTCTTGATTTGCTTCATTAGTGCGGGGGTCATGTGTAGGGATCCTAGTGGAATGCCATATGATTTTCCGGCATTTTTCATACAAAGGTTGATTTTCTCCCCCTAATGACGGGAAATGATCCTCGTCAAATATGCAATCAGCGAACCGGGCTGTATGCAAGTCTCCAGTCATGGGTTCCAAATACCTGATTATGGGTGCACTCTCATAACCAACGTATATCCCAGACTTGCGAAGAGGGCCCATTGCAATCCGTTGTGGGGGTGGTATAGGAACATATACCATACAACCAAATTTTCTGAGATAGAAGATTTTCGGGATGACCCCGTGCACCAGTTGCATAGGGGAATAGATATTGTAGGTCGAAGGTCTGAAATTGATGAGAGCTGCTGCGTGCAGGACTACGTGTCCCCAATAAGTGTTGGGCAAGTTACAACTCTGTAAAAGCGGTATGGCAATGAATTTAATCCTCTTTATTAGTGTTTCAGATAGTCCATTCTGCGTATGGACGTGCGGTACGGAGTGCTCAACTGCTATCCCTGTTGCAGTGCAATAATCATCAAATGCCTTTGAAGTAAATTCGCCGGCATTGTCCATTCTAATGGACTTCACGCGATGATCAGGGAAAGCATTCTTAATTCTTATGATCTGCGAGATCAGCTTTGCAAAAGCATGGTTTCTTGTTGACAATAAGCATACATGCGACCATTTTGAGGAAGCATCGATGAGCACCATGAAGTACCGAAACGGTCCTGACAAGGGCTGAATCGGGCCGCAAATATCCCCTGGATGTGTTCCAAGAATGCAGGGATTTCACTTTGCACTTTCATGACAGAGGGTCTAGTTATTAATTTTCCAGTGGCACATGCAGGGCACACAAAATCTTTATGATTCAGGAAATTTTTAACATTAGTACCATGACCTTGTGAGTTGCTCACTATATTTCTCATCATTCTAAGACCAGGATGACCTAATCTACAATGCCATAAATAAAATAACTCAGAGCTTCTAAAGACAGTCTTTAAGGAAGTATACACTTCGGGTGCATGAATTTTCGTGTAGTACAACCCAGATTCATACGAGGGACATTTTTCTAATACCATTTTTCCACATACCGCGTGCTTCACAATGCACAAGAATTCTTTGCCATTTTCTTCATTGGTTTCTACGTGAAAACCATTGGCGCGGATGTCTTTGAAACTTAAGAGAGTGCGCGTTCATTGATGGTACAAAAGGGCTTCTTTAATTACCAAAGTTGTACCCATAGACAATATAATTGTGACTCTTCCGGAGCCTATTATATAAGAATCGCTTCCTACGATCGTAGTAATCTTTTCAGTGTTCTTCGTGATCGACTGGAAGTATTTGGACTCTCTTAAGATGGTATTTATTGTGCCACTATCAATAATACATATCTCCTCCATTTGGACGCTACACGATTTCTAAGAAGAAATATAAATCCAATCAGACAATGGCAAAAACATTAAAACATTGCTTGCAAATTAAACAATACTGGAATAAAGAATAAATTGCATATTTATTCATGGGAAAAGTATGCTCTTTAGAGCTTACAATTAATTATTCAAAGAAATTTGCTAACCACTACAAAAGAAAATAATGTGATTCATGCATTAAACGTAATCTGTAAAATATGCATTGATTTCTGCTTCTATGTCATCGACAGAAGTTTTCTATTCATTTGCCATAAGATTGGTTGCAGCATCGATATCTAGGCTAGTCTGTGAGGATGAGGCAAGTGGGGTATCCAGATCCATGGCATCGTTATTACCAATCTTGACGAAGTGCGTCACTGCTGGGGCATTTTATTTTGCCTTCTTCTTGGCCCGATATGCGTTGATCACTTCCTTGGATTCCCAGCATATTTTTGACCAATGTCCCCAAGTACCACATCTGAAGCACGTTTGGTTCTGCTGTCCATACGGCTTGGCGTGTGTCTTGTCATCCTTCTTTACTGGGGCTTTGGACTTTCCCTTGGCCTGATACCTCTCTTTTCCACCCTGCTTGCCCTTCTTTCTGTGAGTGGGCTTTTTCACCTTATAGCTATTGGCATTGACTTCTGTGCCAGTGCCCCTTGCAGGTGGCTGTGAGACAAAGTTCTTGCGTAGAACATCATCTTGTGATTCCGCAACTTGCATGACGTCAATCAGTTCGCTATACTCCTTGTATGCGTCTTGACGATAGCTACGTGCACTCTGGATAGCATTTGGGTGGAAGGTGGAGAGAGTCTTCTCAATCTTTTCCTCGTTAGTGATCTTCTTGCCACATAGGGAGAGATTGGTACAAATTCTGTGCAAGGCAGAATTGTACTCGGCCACTGTTCTGTAATCTGCAAACCTCAGGCGAACCCAATCTTGCTGTGCTTGGGGCAAAATGGTGTACTTGAGCTTCTCGAACCGCTTCTGAAGTGCAGTCCAAAGCTCAAGTGCACTCTCCTCAGCCATGTATTCATTCTTCAAAGTGGTTGAGAGGTGATGCCTGAGGAAGTGCAAAGCTTGATCGTTCTGCTCGGTGGTAGGTTGCGCGTCCTTCGAGGACCCTAGACCGATCGCAGCACGGAGCTTCTTGCCCCCAAGTACGATCTTCACGTCCGATGCCCAAGTGAGGTAGTTCTGACCATGCGGGGCCAGCTCTTCAAACTCACGATTCACGATGCTGGACATCTGCATGATTTCAAAATTCCGTCATTAGATTACTGCGTGTAATCTAATAAAAAAGGTTGCAAAAATTCATAAAATACAGAAATTAAATTGCCATGCATTTCCAGTATACTAAATAAAGCAATGAATTCAAAATTCATATAGAATATTCACAAATGCAGAGAATAATGCTAGAAAATTAAAACAGAGCCATTTAAAATTTTTCTGGATTTTCCTATCAATTTTCCAAATTTTTTGCTATTTTTTTCTTTTCCTTTTTTTTCTTTTTTACTTTCTTTTCTTCTTTTCCTTTTTCGGCCATACGGCCTCTGGGCCGCGAGGTTCGCCCGTGGGCCATAAAATCCGCCCACGCTGCCCCTTCCGCCGCCCCGCCGCCTCGTGCCGCCCTCGGGCTCGCCGCGCCGCTCCTTCCTCGGCCACGTGCTCGGGCGCAAGGGAGACGAGCGAGAAGAAGGTGAAGAGGAGCGGCGAGGTCGGGCCGAGGCGGCGGCGACTTCAAGTGCGACGATGGCGGCAGCAGCCGAGGGCGCCGAGGCGGCGGCGGGCCGGGAGCCGAGGTGGCGGTCGAGCCGGGCGCTGGGCCGAGGGGCGACGACGCGGGGGAGGGTGGGTCATGAGGAGGCGACGCGGCACACAGCCGGGACGGCGTTGCGGCGCGAAGACCGAGGTGACAGCGCGTTGCGGGCGCCAAGACTGAGGTGACGGCGATTTTTTTTCTCTACAATGGATGAACAGTAACTACATGTACTGTAGTATTGTACCGCCTGTAGCTTCATGCCACGCAACAAGGTACTGATGTGTAGGTTAGATCCATGCATAGAAACCACAAGCGATTAGATTGAATCACCGAAAAACCTACCTTTCTCACCTTTCAATCTGTTCACTGGGTAGAGCTTCGTGCTGATAACGTGTTAAGGAACCTCGCTATCGAATAGTCCGGGGTTCCCGAACAGATCTGAAGTGGAGAACAGAGAGGGAGAAAGATGAACACATGATATAGAAGGAACTGCGAGAGAATACTTTATTGCTTTTCTGATTCCTTGTACAATGGGGAACCCCCTCCTTCTTATATAGTAGTTGCTTAAGGTTTTGACTAAGGGACCATCGTGGACCTTCGTGGACCACGTGGTTTCCCAACACGAAGAATGGTAGTACAGGCGATAAGTCCTAGTTGAAGACTGGTATTTTCTTACCTTGGTCATAGGAGAACTGCAGGACTGACTGGTCGACTGACCAGCGATTCCATTTCGCAAATGGCTCATCTCAAGTGGGACATATAATTCAAAAGTTTTGGCTCGATTAGGACTTGTTTTCTACATCTCTAGAACGAACTGGTTGGCAAGCAAGACCTAGCGTAATTATAATATAGGTTATATCTATCTATTAATTATTACTATTAAATATAGTGACTTAATATGATTAGAATTTGTAATCTTAATAGGAGTAGAATTCCAATTTAATTTAGAGGAGAACTCCTTCAAAGCAAGAGGTACACGAGAGGATTAGAGGCTAAGTTATTCTTTAGCACTAAATTCTTGTATGTGGTAAAGATCCAAAAGTCCTACAATATCTGAGAGATTGTGATAAACCAACAATCTCTTATACTCTTTTAATGTTGTACTTAAAAAATTTACGGTTGGCTTCGTCAAATCTTTTCCCTCTCGTCGTGGTTGCTTCAATGTCGATATTTTGGTTGTCTCTACGAGATTCATCTTCTTCGTTCTTGAGACCATACACGCTCGTATTGTATCTCGCAAAACTCTGATTCGATCCGAGAGGCTGCTGCGTATAAGAAGAGGTACCAGAGTGTAACAATTACTCTTAATTAAAATAAATGCAAAATAAGCTACTTCGTTCATCCTCAAGGGCTAGTTCATTCGTTTGGTGAATTCAGATTTATAACGGTGCAAATTAATTATATATCTATGAAAACTGTTATAATAGTACAAATAATGCAATTATATTCCCATCATAAATATTAGAGTGGTATAATAAGAATAACGCTATGGTTATATATAGGCATATGCAGTGTAATATATGGCCTTGCTCGAGAAAATCCACTAACTTTTTTTAAAAAAGAAAAATAATAGGTTCGGCAAGTTTTTGCACGGCTAAAAAACAGTGACAAGTTTGCATGGGCTGTCAGCCGGTGTCCGGCCCATTGGCTCCGTGCCTTAATACTGTCCTGATCTGGAAAACGATAAACCGCAGCTTTCCGAAATTTTTAGAACAACAGCATTTTTTCGGACCGGGCCATAAGCATGCCCATGTCTACTTTCGCTGCTTTGCTTCATTACAATTCTTGGATTCTGCGAGTTTTTTTTTTTTGAAACTTTGGATTCTGCAAGCTTGATATGTAGTAGATTGTAATTTTTTTTTGGCTTAAATGGGATATCCCTGGGTTCCAAGGAAATCAAAGGTAAGAGATGACAGATGTAAATTCATTGAGGGTATCTCTGGAACCAAAAAAAAAAACCATATCACTGACACATCGGACAGAAGTTGAGCGTGCTTTTTTTTTTACTCGAGTGTTTACCGCCTCTCGCGCGCCGGAATGACGATCGCTTCAGTTCGCGCGCGTTCTTTTCCATCTCCCTCTTCTTCTCCTGTCATCGATCCGCTGTTCCGCGACCAAATCCGTCAGTCCACCGACCCGATCGAGCGAATTCCGGCATCCCCAAAACCCAGACCAAATCGGTGGGGTATAACGGATCTGGCGAGCGGCAGCGACTGCGATCGAGAGCGGCGGATCTGGGCCATCGCAGAAAGTGGCTTCGCCCGTCGGCCGCAGAAGTCGCGAGCGGTGGTGGCGCGTGTGGCATGTGGTCAGGAGCAGCGGCTCTAGCCCTCAGCGGTGGTCCGGATGGATTTGTCGCCGCCGTCGGACTCAAACTCGCGAGCAGCAGCAGCTCTGTGGAGCTATGGCTTGGTGGATAACACGTAGAGCAGCAGCTGCGCGCACTTGTTGCCAAATTGGTGAGTGCATACATGAGATGTTGCTGTTTCTTGTCCTCGAAAAAATGATTGTTTCTCTTTCTCTTTGTTTTTATGTGGATTTTATGCTAGCTGTGGCTCTTGTCCTCTTTGGAACGCTTTGGAACAGTAGTATTTTGTGAAATTTGCTGAGTGCTCTATGCTTGCCAGGTCTGTTTTGGATTTGTGAAATGAGTGTAGCACTGTATATACTGTTTTAGGTAGAAGTTGTTGCATGAGGGTGTATACATGTATATACACGTATGAAGTCATGCAGATGATGCAATTATATGAAGTAAAGATCTGTACTATAGAAGAATGTGTTCAATCACATTGAAACGCCATATGCGTTAGAGTGCCACTTATGTGGAAGCTTCAATTTACGATAGATTTTCCTAAAAGAAAACTGTTAATACTAGTCATTTGCGCTTGGGTCAAACACCCTTTTTCTCTAAGGACTTGGGTCAAACACTTCCCAAGTCTAGTGTTCCTTTAGTTCACTAGCTATTCGCAAGCCATAACTTAAGACTGAAATAGATGGCACTTCACTGATTCCAGAAAAAATAACCCATAAAGGACCATAAACCCTAGTGGATGTAGGCCCCAAGTTATTTTAGGATTTGACCAAAAGGTTTTGCAATTTTAATCAAATTCTTCAAGAATTGTGCGTCTCTACCTCCTTCGTGAGTTCCCGACCGCCGTCACTTCCAGCTAGTGCATGAGCACCATGCGTGTGCTTCCCATCTTATTGACACCTCTGTAGGATCAAGGATAACCGACTAGAGGGGGGTAAATAGGAGGTTCCTAAATTTTTCGATTCTAATTTTCAATTGATTAAAATACTAAGCTATAGAAGCAATAATTGCAAATTTACAATTATAATCTCTAAAGAACACTAACCTACTTTAGCAATTCAAGTAGAGCAATAAATAATTCTAAGCACAAGTAACCTACTCAATTTGCTAGAAATGTAATTTAGCACAAGAATAACAAAGACAAATCACAAGAGAAGGAGAGGCGAAAATTTTATCCCGTGGTCTCGGAGACTTGCCGGTCTCTCCTATTCCACGTTGAGATGACTTGAACGCTTTCAAGCCAGCTCCACCCGCTTGAGCCTTCCTCGATCACAAATGGTAACTCTTCACCACTCCGGTTAGGCGAGCTCCTTGCCTTTACAAACGATCGGGCCTTCTCACAAACTTCTTTGAGAAGATCACCGATGCCACACGCCTCCAAGCCGTCTAGGAGGCAGCAACCTCCAAGAGTAACAGGTGATGACGCTTGCTCGAGGTTGAATTGAGTGCTAAAGGCTCAACACTAAATGCACCACTCAATTTTGCTCCTAACTATCTAAAAATGTGAATTGAATGCACACAAGAGTATTGGAGACTAGCTAGAGCTCAAATATCATCAATGAGAGTCAAGACATGCTCTAGAATGCAGGTGGGGGATATTTATAACCCCCACCAACCAAATATGACCGTTGGCCAAAGTCCTCCTGAAGGTCTGGTCATAACGCCCTTGGGTCGGTATGACTGCCCCTCAGTAGCAACGGTCGCTACAGTGCAATAAATGTGCTGTCAGTGATCATTACCCACATGGCCGGTATGACCGGAGGGCCTCCGGTCATACCGCCCTCTTCTGTTGCAAAAAGCACCTTTATTGGAAAAAAACGCACCGGCATGGGGCAGGTCATACCGACGGCCGGTATGACCGGAGGGGGCCTAGTCATACCGGCCCACTCCACACGAGGCTTGAATTTCCATTCCTTTTCTTCACAAGAGATGATTCTTTTTATGCAAGCCATATGATTATTTAAATGCACAAGTATTGAGCCTCTAAACCTTTTTCAACATCGATCAAACGATAATAACCCCTCTTAATAGTACGGCGTTTAATCTAGCAATCCGATCTTTTCCTCCAAACACCGAGATCGGTTAAAAGACTATGAAAGTCCTTAGATTATACCTTAGCCATCTTGTCTTGGATGATTGCTTTCTCTTTTCACCAATTTCATGCTTCCATGTTCGTCGAACGTCGGACCAACCTATTTTCAACAAGCTTATATTTAAAATGTTAGTCCTTAATCCACGATTGTCATTAATTGCCAAAACCAAATTAAATTAGGTGCCTAGATGCTTCCAACCTCATCTTTAGTGAAGCTGGCTCACCGCTGCCCTCCACTGGTCTACCCTAATGGCCACTATTCTAACTATATATGTTAGGGCTCCGAGTTGATTCCGACACCGAAAGAGGAGGTGATACAGCTGGAGGCGTGCCATAGTGAAAGACTAATTTAGCGGGTAGGGTTTTGTGGAGAGGGGACCGGAGAGGCATGTGGAGTAGAGAGGGGAGACAATCCCAAAAAAGATAAGTTGATTGAAGCGAAATTCATTGCTTTTCTAGCCTTTGACAATTTTTTTTGTAAATCTGCCTCTCTTCCGACGCAATTGCAAAAATAGCCCCCTCCTTGATCGCGAAGCTCTGGCAGGCGACACGTGTCCACCTGCCACGCTCCATACCGCAGAAGGAGGTACCACTACTACATAATAGTACAACATTATCGCTTCATCTGAGTCGGTTCTCAACTTTTCAAGAAAACACCGATTGTGATAGATGATTTGGTGATTAGGGATAATATGGTGGGGAATCATCACAATCAGTTCTTAGGTCAGAGCCGATTGTGATGTACCTGATTTTAAGACGTAAAACCCCGTTTACGTTCTGGCGGACTTTTCAAAATTTGGAAATCTCAGCTAGCGCCAAGTGAAACTGAACTCCAATCCTTTTATTTCCTACACCACCACTACAGCCACACTTGCCTATCTTTATTGTCTTCTCTTCCTCCAAGCTCCAGTCCACACCAATGCGCTACTCTGCCTTCTCCTTGTCCAGATTGCCGCCGCCCTCGTGGCTCGTGGCCGTGCTGCTGAATTCTTCCTTTTCTGCTCCCGATCTCTCTGCCTCTCACTCCTATCCCTTCTCTTGGTTGCACTTGTTATTACCATTTGCACTTGTTGCTTTTCTGTTTCCTTTTGGATCCTTTTGTCACTGCTTATTGATATGTGATTCTGTGCTTTTGCTTGCTTGTTTAGACACCGACACCCTAGGTTCATTCTTATATGTTTCCTTTCTTGCATGGCATGTTGATTTGAAAACATCATTTTCCATATCCTGCCTCAGTACTTGCATTTTGCTTCTTTGGATCAGGCTCCGCCGCATGAAAAGAAGGCCATATATTTGCAATATGCTAAACTGGAGGAAGACTTTGGCCTTGCAAAACGTGCTAGGAATGTATGATGAAGCTGTAAGGGTTGTTCCTAACAGCGAAAAGATGAGTTTGTATGAAATATACATAGCACGGGCTGCTGAACTGTTTGGTGTTCCAAGGACAAGACAAATTTATGAAGTAAGCATCTTCACCCTGTTTGCTTACTGTTTTTCCATTGTTGGTTTATAGTTCCTTTGCTAGACCTGTAGTACCATGTCCTTTTGAGATTCAATTTTGTTACACGGTGAAATTTTAGTGAATGAAAAAGTTTATAGACATCTCAGCTGGTTAACCTTGTTTTGTACTAATTAATTGCATGCATTAATAATAAATGATTGTTCCATGCTCACTGTAATGATCTATTTGGTTATAAGAAATATCCATATATTCTTTTTGATGTGGACTCTTACACCGTAGATTTAGTCTGGCAACTCCTTCAATGTTCACAAATGTTTTACTGGTAGATAATACTAACTTTGCTCCATTGTGTTTGTTGCCACCTTTGCAGCAAGCCATCAAATCGGAGCTTGCAAGAAACTTCTAAGTTGTTTATTAGTGATAAGGAGTTTCTAAGTTGTTTATTAGTTCAGATGTTTGGATAGTTAACTTTTAATGGGAATTGGTGAATACTTCCTCGAACTATTGTTACCCTGTTCAGTTAGTAGTAGCAGCAATCAAACACCACCTTTGTGCAAAGTATTGACAAAGAATGACCTAGCTAAGTTGATATGCTCTGCCAATAGGAGATGTTAGAAACACTACTTCTTTCTAAATTGATCCATCTACTAGTGTGTTATGAGTGTAGCTTTATCTTGTTGAGAGAATAATAGTACTAAATGTTGATTCAAATATGCAATTTGTATAACTCAAAATTTGTGTACAAATCACTCAATTCTGGTTGTCTTGTACTATATGTAGATGGCAAAATAGAGCTAAAGATGTGATGGACACCACATCACAATCGATTCTTATCTCAGAACCGATTATGATGTACCCTTCATCACAATCAGTTCTAGCTCAGAACCGATTGTGATGAAAGAACCGATTGCGATGTTCATTTCTGTAGTAGTGTATCGCGCTATAGGAGCTCGAAAGGAGATCTACTGAGCCAAGGGATCAATCTTGGTAGGACTTATCGAGGAGTAGCACCTCAATAGGACTACATTGCTTTCTTCAGTTATATAGGCTTCACTATAATTGCCAATTTCTACATAGTAGTAATAAAGAAATTCAAGAGCAGATAGATGATTTGCAAGTTCTGTGTTCCTTTAACGGCATTGTCTTACTTGGCATCTGTGATTATTGTGATAACCCGGGGGTTATCAATTAATTAAAAGCAGTAAAACATTAATTAAGCAATAAAAATATGATTAGGCAAGATAATTAAAATGTAAGAGATTTGAGAAGTGCCGTCAGTCCCGCAGTGAAGGTATCGCTCATCGAGGTACCTGACCTGTTCGGGACCCAGGTCGGCACCTCTCGCTAGATCGGGGTTCATCATTCGGCAATTAGGATCTTACCTGGTACGGTTGCGGGTACCGTTAGCGTTTTGAGTGAGAAATGACCGTAGCACCCTTAGGATCAATAGCCAGCAGTAAAAACAAGGGAAAAATGGTCATGTGCCACAATGCCAAGTACATAAAGCCAGCCGAGAGAGAGAGCCAACCAGAAGCCAGCTCATTTACCTCTGTTTCCCATTCTCCACACAAACCAAGAGCCAACAAGAGCAAGCTTGCAGCTGAAGGAAGCCAAGAGGGAGTCCAAAAGAAGAGAAGAGGCCATCCAGAAGCCAGAAGAAGAGGGAGTCCAGAAGGGCAAGGAGGAAGCAGCCTGAAGCAAGAAGACCGGCATATCTTCATCTTCACCAACTTCAACCTCATCAGCAGCTGGCCAGCTCCAACCGAACCTCAGGTGCACACCACCAGTAGCTAGTAGATGGGGTGGGTAGCTAGTAGATCGGGCAACCCTAGTGGTCTCAGTAGGTTGTGCAGCCCTAGAGGCTGTGAAAGCGTCTTGACTTCATCTCACACTCTCTAAGCGTGTGGATCAAATCGGTGTCGTCACTCAACGCCAACATCCAGAGCCTCGAACCGATTTATCATTCTAGACCCCCATCATCTTAACCAAATCAGTAAAAGCAGCGAGTAAAAAAAATTTGGCAACAAAATAAAAGGGGTAGAAACCCTAGATTAGCAAGCCAGTAGAACCAGTGTAGTCTCAGGTAGGAAGGAGAGCAGGAGGGAGCTGCGGTCAGGTAGAGAAGGGGTAGAGCCATCAGAGCATGGAGGAGCGGCAGCTAGGGGCTTGTGCCACCGTCGGCCAGAGAGGAAGGCGGCGGGGTGGACTTGGCGACTGAGTGGCGTGGGCCAAGGTTCGATCGGCGTCGAGAGGGAGCCGACGGGGCCGCTTTGGCGACCCTGTGGCGCAGGCGAGAGAGGGACTAGGACGCGTCGGGCCAAAGCCATGCAGGCCGAAGTCGACTGGGGTGGTAGGCGCCATGCACGGGCCGGGCGCATGAGGCAGTAAGGCAGAGCCGGGCCAGGCCAACGCTGAGAGGTCGGAGGAGGCGCAGGAGGCGGCGGGGTAGAACCGGCCGTGAGGAAGGAGGCGCAGAAAAACCGATCGGATGGAGGAGCAGAGGAGAGGAGTTGATGTCGGCCAGAGAGAAGAAATGGGGAGAGAGGGCAACCGAGTGGTTGTCGGCCAGGAAAAGAGAAGGCAGGAGAAAGAAAGAAAGAAAAGAAAAGGAGAAGGGAAAGAAAAGAAAAGAGGGAGAAAATGGGAAGAGAGAAAAAGTGAGGGGAAAAGGGTAGGAAAAAATAATTCGTGCGGCGAACCACGTTGATTTTGTTGATCAACTTGCAGATAGCATAAAAATCGACAACTGTTATGAATTAAATAGTGCCAAGATAAAATTGTACGACATATCAAAAATTGGTTGGACGCCAGAATAAATTATTCACCTTAATTGCCCTAGTTAATGCTTTTTGCTTTCAGGATCAGACCTGAGCATTCTAGCCAATCAGATTCAGGATACGAGTGAGGCCGATTATATCAATCCTAATCTAGGCAAGCTTTCCTTTAATCATGTCTTGTGAAATATTTTCAACTGCTTTTGTGCTTACATATATCATCACTGCATTGAAAACATATATTGCAATTGAAAACATTGAATCGGACTCGGATGGAAATGTGGTTTGTGAATGAATTGATGAGATGGTAATGTGATGTTGGAATTGGTGGATCTGTTGTTTAGATCGTCCACGAATAGAGTCGTGGATGTGTTATTAGTATTAATTATGATGGGTAGAGGACGCCGATGAGAAGGGAATAGCCGGTGGGGTCCTCTACATAGGTTATAATATAAAGTCGATCAACTACACTCGGGCAATTAGCCATATTTCAGTATCAACCATTGCGAGATAAATCGCTGTCAAAAAAGGTTGTCCTATGAAGTATTATGGTATCCACATTGGTGGTTATGTAGTTAACTGGGGGTGTGAAGCTGGGTATACCGGGAGTCCTAGTGATGGACACGATATCAACTGCGGTTGATCAAACGCTATATTTAAAGCCTAGGGGAGTATCAGTGCTGCTATGGTAACATGGTACAACTGGTATGTTGAGAGTATGTGGGGAATAGTCAAGGACACCACTACTCGTTGGCTACTGTGTTGGAGATCAAAATGCTAGATTAGTGATAAACGTTCTGGAGCCTCACAGGATGGGGCCGTTATGGGTAAAATGGTACGAACCTGCGCAGGGTTAAAATCTTGAATTCAAGTCTGTCTCCTGGATTGGAGGCTACAGAAGCTAAGTCTGCCTCAAATACGAGTGCTAGTAGCTGGTTTTGAAAATTTAAAATAAACAACCCTTAAAGAAAACCAAAACCTAATTTCTGTACAAGTGAATATTGAGGGAAGGTGATTAGTAGTTGGAGTTTGGTTGGATTGAGAGAAAATCATTTATTGCATTTGCTAATAATGCTTGCTGAGTACTTTTGTACTTACTCTTGCTAAATCCCCCTTTTCTAGAGAATGATTCCGGTGCTTAAGCTTCTGGATGGTTTGACGAGGCGGCTGAGTTTTACCAGGAGGGAAGAAGGGACGAGTAGCCGTGCATCAACTTTGTCAGTCTTTTGGTGCAAATAGTATCTATGTAATATCCTCTTGTTGCTCTTGGATCTGATGTATCCTTATGGTACTGGACATATAGCCCTGCGTGGCTTGATTTGTAATATATTTACATTTAGTCTCCAATTGTTGTTCTGTTGCAACACTCTAAACACGACGTACTAACTGATAAAATATCGAGTGCGCTCGATGTTTTGATTAGCTAGTATGTCGAGATTCGCGTAATTATCTCAGAGTGATGGCAGTGCTACTGTCGTTACCCTGAGCTAATTATGCGGGTCATCACAATTATGCTGCTATTCTATGATTGAATGTCCCATATAATGCACATTTAAAACACAGAGAGTCTATTAAATTACTGCCATATTTTCATTGCTCATCGGAGGTGTTAGATTTACTTCCCATAGCATCAAAGATAAAGAATCCAAGCTAGGTGCCATCAAAATATACGAAGCCTGAACATTTAGCTCTTCAATATTCATAGGTATGGAAAGTGTCTTCCTTGATACTTCTGTTATCACTTATGTATCTAAGCAAATAAAGCATCGATCAAATATGATGCCTAATGCTACCACTTTCAACTTTAATTAGCTCTCTGATGATAAGATCCTAGAAATCCTTCACATTATTTAATCATGGTGAACAATTGTTTATGTCATCAGTTTTTTCGGTCATAGGTCGACTGAGATCTAGGTTATTCAGATATTTAGTCATTTACAAGCTAACTTGAGTTGATGCCACTGAAATGGGATTTCATATAAACTAGATCTCGCACTAGAATCTAAGGAATACTTAGTTCGATGCCTTGTTTCAGAAAAAGGACCCATATTTTAGGTGTAAAAACAAAGTGCGGAATTTAAATGCTCTCTTTGCTCCGTCCTTCATCATAAGTACCTCAATGTACGTGGAAATGTGTTTACTCTTATAGGCTGATTTTTTTCGCATATAGTTTGCGGTTCAACAACCACTGCAAGGAAAGCTATTTTCACTTAATCTGGAAGCAACCGACTTAAGGCGAGGTACTTACAAATAATTCCTGTCAACAAAAGAATGCATTATTATTGCACATGAAGTTAGTACTTGGTATGATGTCCTTTTTTCATGGTGTGCTCTATATTCATTTGCTTATATGTTAGTGGTCCTAATATTTTTTCCTCTGTGCACCACGATTACTAGGTTATCCTTTTTGCTAAAACACCTACATATATACTAACTTGGATATTTTCATTGTATTCATGTTGGACAAGAAATGACATCAATTGCTAAATGTGTATTTTGCTTTATATGTGCGTGAGAGTTTTAATGTTCATCGCACGATTTGGCGCACAGTCACTTTGCCATTAGAAGGGAAACGAGGCTCAAAACTGTGCGACGTGCAAAGGGCCATCGTACCATGGAATCTCTGTGTGCTCCAAAACTTGTGGCAAATCCAGCATGTACAAATATACGGCCTTATTCGAAGTCCAGCGTCCTGTTATACCACCTCCATTGTATAATGTATATATACACAACGGCAACGTCCTGCGACAACAAGGAGCAGAAGCCAACATATGTCGACGGGAGGAATGGAAGGCCCTGCAAGCTTGACGGTGACCTAAGCACTGAAAAGACAAACGGGCCCACCCGTCCTTCTCTCACCGCACCGGCGTCGAAAAATATCTCACGGTCACGGCCACGATTTTTTTACATCAGACAAGCTTACCAACAGGCCCACCACACAAATGGGCGCGCGGTTCCCACCTGTCCGCCTCACGCGATGACCACCGTGACGTTGCCAGCCTCGCTCCCCGGCCATCGGCTGCCTCCGGGGGCCGCGGCGACGGGGGCGGCTGAGGTGGCTGGTTTGGCGCCGTTGAGCACGGAGCCCCGGCACGTGGGGCAGGAGTCGTGCGAGACGAGCCAGGTGTCGACGCACCGGACGTGGAACCCGTGGCCGCAGCGCGGCAGCACGCGCACCTTCTCGCCGTCCGCGAACTCGCCGAGGCAGATAGCGCAGACGTCCGGGGCGGCGCCCGCGGCCCCGGCCGCACCGCACCCGACGCCGTACACCTCGACGGGGATGCTCCGGAGCGCGCGCTTCTTGAGCCCGCCGTCCACGCCCCCGGCCTCGGCATCCCCGCCGGCCGCCGCCGACGCGCGCCGCGCCCACCTGATGAGGCACCGCGCCAGCGAGTTGAGGCCGAGCGCGAAGAGCAGCGCGAACAGCAGCGCCGCCAGGATGATCACCATGTTGGTGTCGAAGCTGGCGTCGCCGCCCCCCGAGCTGCTGCTGAGCGCGTGCTGCGCCTCGCCGCCGCTCCCCGGCTCCGGCGAGCCCGGCGGGCCCATGTACCAGCTCATGGACTTGGTGTGCTCACCTCCTCCTCCTAGCCTTAACCAGTAACCACGCTTCCCGCTCCCGGCAATTACGCACCAGAGGTACGGGTCTGTGCAATCCTACTTGTAAAAGAATGTGGACGTACCAGCGACTACCGCTGCTAATGTGCAGTGGCGCGCGCGCACTTCACACTACTCGTATCTACTTCGTGTTGGAAAAGTCGTAGCTTATGAGTGTGAGTTAGCGTGTGATACTGGAGTTTTCCTGATCTCGCGCACGAGCTAGCTGGAGGATTTCGATCGATCGGACAGCGGCCGGCCGTGCAGTGGCCAGTGGAAAATCAAGCTCGAGCCGTAGTGATCTGCCGCGAAACGGGCAAGGGACTATATATAATAAGTATCGCGAGGAGCAGAGCTGCTCGGCGGCCGTTGGACCAGAGTGCGGAGGAGTGGAGGTAGTTCGGTTCCGGGTCACTCTATGGTGGGCCCTCCAAAAGTTCACGCCTCACATGAGAAATATGAATTATTTTTTAAAATAATATTTGGAAAATAGAAATTTACAGAAGAAATATGCCAAAATTAAAAATTACAAACATACCTCCTTGTCGCTATTCGAAATAGCGATAGAGAGTCTGTCGCTATTCCAAATAGCGATAGAGACATGTCACTAAATCTCTTCTTTTCTCCTGCGCTTGAACGGTGAAGATGAGGCTCTTTGTCGCTATTTGGAATAGCGACAGAGATGTATATTTGTAATTTTTAATTTTGGTATATTTTTCTGTAAAATTTCATTTTTAAATATTATTTTAAAAAATAATTCTGAGAAATATCTTTGTCCGCTTTGCCAGTGCCACGCGCTTTTGCAAATGGATAGCCATGCGCGCGCGTGTGCTGATGCAATCTCGTCGAGCTTTTGTTTGTTTTAGCAACAGATATTTTCTAGAGTAGCCCGGCCAGCCAGCCATCCCGCGACAGGACAGGCCGGGCCACTACCCTAACCCTGCAAGCTAACCGGGTCTACCAGCCGCTGTTAGTCTCCAACGGTGAAAAATTGTAAACGCTCCACGCAGTGACGAATCTTAGATGAAATTAGAGGGTGGGCTCAAAGAAGTAAAGCTAAATTCAGATAAACATAGTCTTATACTCTTATGTAATATAAATTCATATATAAATAGCAAAGAAAAAGAAATAAAATGAAGGCATCTCACTAACGATTAGCAGGTAGTATATCAAAACTGTCTGCCTATGACCTACCTGAAATGTTGGATGAATTTCACATTATTAGGCAGAGAATTTGTTGTTTCGTTACTAACCGGTGCATCAAAAGACTAAAATGAGATTAGGCTTTGACAAATTACTTTATACTTAAACAATAACTCAATAGACGTGAATTCTTTTGCATATATAGCATTGCAACATCAAACCGAAGTGCTTACAATTACACCTATCTAGATGCCCATCCACCAATCCATTATCCATCCTAGACCAAAAGGAGGAAAAAAGGAAAGTAAGAAGAAAAGAAGTCATCAAATCCATGCACCTAGCAAATCAATCAACACCATCTCTTAGCTTCTTCGGCATCTAGCGATCTCAAATTTGGCCATGCATCGAGCTAGCGAGGGCGGCCACGCGATGAAATTGGGCAGTGGTTGCTCCATACTGCGGCACTGTGAATCATTCTTCGATGAACTCAACCCTGAGGTGATCCTTGCCTCCTTCCATCCGCCTAGCCTTGCTGCCGACCCGCCACTCAGGTGCATACTCCCATCCTCCGTTCAATTGCGTCTGGATCTGGTGGGGAGGAACGAATGTGAGGACTAGTTTATTGCTGGACCTTGTGAACTGGTGGCTGTGGGTCGATTCATGAGAAAAGGCTCATTTTATAATCTCTTCCTCCTTTTGCTTCGGACGCAGCTCGCAGCTCGCATCCATGGCCGGCGGAGGGTAGGCTCAAGCCTAATTGAGCCTATCCGTTGGATTCGCCCCTGGCTCCACAGACGAACGTAGTATCACTAAATGATATTATAATACGTTCAATTAATTAAAATTTAATAGATGATTACATATTTTTATTAATATATTTACTTATATTTAAAATTAATTACAAACATTTATTTACCTAAAGTTATTATAAATTATTGGACTACAGAATATATTTTACATTTTATTGTTTATACTTCGTCCAAAAAATACATACTACGAATACTATGACACAATATTATAAACTAATTTATCATACTTAGTGAATAAAAATAAGTTATTTTTGTGATTAAACGGGAAAACTGATGGTTAATCGAAAAACGGCCAATTAATTGGGTTATATAGCCAATTAATCGTTCAAATGAGTTAACTGCACTCTGATTATACTATTCGTGACGGTTTATCTATCGTCACCGATTAATCGTCCGACTAAACAGTTGAGTCGACCGTTTTTCACAACAATGATACGCAGAAGCTTTTTCGTCTTGTATACTCTTATACTACATATATTTGTTGCACAAAATATTTCTTATATTATGAGATATAACATAAGGAGTAACCACTCTCGAAAATGTTATAAGATATGTCCAAAGGAGTAACCACTCTCAGGAGTAACTAATCATCGCGCAGTTCGTTTCGTCGAAGGTTCGTCAGTTTAGATAGTGCGCATGCATCATTGTATCGGCTCCTGACACTACGCAGATCTACAACAAAGTTTGTCTAATCTACCTTTGCCCCTTAGGATGCACTAAGAAGAGCTCCACTCTGTTCACCTACCAATATGCCGGTGACAGATCATGTGTACAGGTAGGATACTTTTCTGCAAGTAGAGCAGCCTTATCTCTTAATTAACTCGGGCTGTCACACTCCTAACGTAAAGCACCAATAAAAAAATTAAAACGCCTAACCACGCAGCTGGTGTTGTGCTCATCTAAACCCCAACTAGACAACGCGCGAAAAGCCTACATGCAGATTATTGCAGAAACGCATGTACAACGGTACAAAGTCGTAAAGCCAGTGACCGGATCAGCAACCTTGTCAGATGCAGAATTACAGATACATCTTCTGCTTCTTCTCTTTCCAAATGTTGGCCGGAGTTCTGCCGTTACACTATAGAAAAGATCCATCTAATTTGTTATCTACTACTCCATATGTACGCCTCCAATTGTTCGAGGTTAAAAGTTGAAAGCCATGCATGCAGCATGCGTGCATGGACGGTAGTGCAAGCACCACCTGTTGTTGCTACTGTCATTGTGATACTATATCTTAGATATATCGATTCGTCCATTAGTTTGCCTCCTCTTGCCCCAGCACAGCTTAACCAAAATGCGCTTGAAGATTGCAGATACATTGAATTAGATGGCATCAGCAGTTTGTTTTCTTTTAAACATGGCATCAGCAATTGTTATAAATTGTTTCCCCGTTCAAGACCATGGGAGTTCCTCGTCGTCATACAGAGATGTAAACAATTCCAATGAGTAAAGCACTCAAATTAGCCAAAATTTTAACTTGAGATTCAACTCACTTAGGAAGTATAAGCATCAGCAATATCTCCCGGGCAATCTCCTTTAACAATAATCTAACTACCAAGTATACATTTGTTTTAAGTTTAGGATAGAGCTCCCTGAGGAAGTGTGGAGAGGATCAGCCATAGCTACATATCTGCACGGGATTCATCAAACTCAAACCCCTTATCCTCTATGTTTCAAGCACCTCTTAGTTATGGCATATTGACATTGCAAACAAGAAGTACAACAGAGGAGACGACTATAAGAGAGGTTGAATAGACGTCACCCAAACACTATACTTTTTTTAAAAAATCACTTGAAGAATTCAAGGTTCTTTCATTCCATAGCTATGAGTAGCTATGAAGATTAGAGCCTATAAACACATGGTGGAAAGACATCAAAAGGCAAGCAAAACAACCAACAAAGTACCGAAATACCTAGTAGGATGATCCAATTTCAATTCAGAATGTCCGGCTGCACCCAGTTGGATGGTCCGACTTCAACCTGGATATTTCGAATTAACACGAGCCGAAAAACAACAAACCACAACCAGGCAAGAGCTTGCACAATTTGCAAACTGAGGCTTCAAAGGACTTGAAACACAAATAATCTAGGACCATAGGGACCAATTCCAATAGGAGTTCCTCCAAGTGCTTACCAAAGTTGCGATCTTTTCTCACTTGAGCACAAGAGGCACCAAAACCGGGCAAAACCATGAAATGGAGATTGAGAGGAGCTTGTAGGAGAAATCAAACCAAGGTGGATAAGGATGATTTTCCACATATCCTAGCATACTCACAGCAAAAACCAATCCAAAAGTCCTCAAGATCAAAACCTCCAAAATCACCCTTTCTTGAGTCAAAACCTTGACAATCCAATAACTTGCAAAGGAATGCCTAAATAGATGGGATCTAGTCTCAAAGAGATATCACCATCACTTCCACATCATTGGTACCAAACAAGATCAAGAGGGGAGAAGGAAACACCAAAAACCAAGTCAAATAAAAATGTCAACACTTGAGCAAAGAGGAGAAAGACTTGAACGAATTTTAGATATCTATTGATACATGGAGATGAATGTTTACAGACGCTCACAAAGCTTAAGGATGACAAGAAGCTCAAGCAAAAGAGCTACACTCCATCTCTAAAAATTTCTCTCTAAGAACCTTAACCCTAACTATCCTCTAATTGGCTTAAGCCCTAGGCCAACTCCTCTCCATCATTTTATAGTGGAGGCTCACCTACCACTCTCAAGGAATCCTAAATCCGAGATACAAAGTGGATTCTATCCATTAACATATGGGCAAACCCGATAACCCAACACATAACAGTTTTTTCACTTACACACGCACACTTCTCAAAGCGTTGTTTCCACTTGGCTCAAATAGCGCAATTTTCCTTGTCTTGTCCTCCTCTTCATGACCTAAACCACTTAGGTCCCGTCGTGGTTTTGCAAGCGGTCTTCTTCGGTATTGGGCAAATGTCCAAAATGACATTGACCAACGTTTCCCGAATCCTTTACATCGAAGCATTGCCTATGCTTTGCCATCATCCATGTAGCCTCAATAACTTCCTGTCAAGACTCTCATGCATCAAGATCCTACCAAACCGTCATCGCTTGCAAACGGGCTAAAGTCACTTGGCGCACCACATGCATCACCTCGGACCATATCACACCTGGCTTCCCTGACTGTATTGGACATCAGCTTCTCCCTGAGCTTAGTCCCGATCAAACGAGTCATGTCCACCACTTTGGAAGCCTCAATCATCTTTTCTGATGGCGCCATGACCTTCTCAATCTTAGCCCTACTAGCTAAGTCACGTTCCCCTCTGCCTCACCATACCGTAGCTCCAAAGTCCAACCATAACAAACACTCAACCCATCATGTAGCACCGCACAATACAAAAAGTCATCAATTGACACAATTGATGTACCAAGAACGCATACCCCAGTGCTTCGCTCCTGGAAGCACCATCAAACCACATAGTCATCTCATGACTCACCAATGCACCAAGTGCACCTCACACATAATCACCTCAATCCGCCTCATGTTCATCCACTAACATCCATCATGGTTCGCCCAACAATGTCGCACAATGCCTCAACATGCACATCATAGCATATAGGCACAAACCTCAAAGCCCTCGTGGCATTGCAATCCTCAATCATGCTAATAATCATTCTCATTAGCAACTCGAGCCACCTGCACATCAATAAACCAACGAACCATTTACGAGCACAAGTTCATTCCATCTTGACCCATATTAGTCCAAATATGCAATGTGTATCCCATATGAAACAATTGCAAAGCCCTAGAACCAACCATGAGCTCACTTTAACAAATTCCAACATGGTTCACTCAAACATATCTCGTGTAACCTAGTTGGACCTTCCGATTTCAATATGGACTTTCCAATTTTGCTTATGTACTTAATAAACCCTCTCTAACCAAAGTCCGATTCGATGGTCCGTTTCTATTCAGACCTTTCGACTGTGCATACACCAAAACTTCAACTCCCTGACCATAGTCTGATTTGATAGTCCATTTCAATTTGGACCTTCTAACTACGCATATATCAGATTTAAACTTCCTGACCATAGCCCAATTCAACATGGACCTTCCGACTTGCCAACACACAAACTCACAAAGCAAACTCCCCAAAACCAAACTTGACCTTTGACAATAATGCATAAACATAATCAAATACTCATCACAAACTATGAGGTGATCTATACATGGTCTCACAAAGTATTATGCATGGCAAGTCAAGTTTCAAATAGTTAAATCAGTGTACTTCACAGCACTTATTTGCATTCTGCTTCTGTCCACGCTGCCTAAGAGGAGAAAATCAATTGGTATGCATAGTTTATCTTCACAAAGGTTTTAATAGGCTTCAAGGTACATCAGCTGGTGCTTGACAAGTGGTCGGAAATATTTTCCCGGTGCAATTTATGTGGATCTAGGGATCGATATGTTTACCTCTCAGTCAATAGTATCCTTCAAAGGAAAAAAAAGTTTGCTTTTTGTCCCTGAACTTTGTCCTTGGTTTGATTTTCAACCTTGAACTATGAAACCGTCTGGAACACAACCTTGAACTATAAAAACCATTTACTTCACGCCCCTCAACCCACTCTACTCCAGTTTTGGGCTTACTTGGATGCCACATCAGATTCTCACTATCAAATAAAGCCTCATCAGCATTGAGCCCGCAAGTCAATCCTTCCCGTCTTCTTCCACTCCTCTCCACATCATCTTCTTTCTCTCTCCTCTCCTCTGACGACACCACAAAAGAGCAAAACGTAAGCATGAATGGAAACCAGTGAGCAACCACTTCACACTAACAAGTAGAAAAGGGTCCAATCCACTGAAAAGTGCCATTCAACTTGGGACCCCTCCTCCATGCCTAGTAGGTCATGGTGGATAGCACCTTCTCCATCATCTTGATCCACACGGTCAACTAATATCCCAACACCAGGTCATCCCACCAACACGCTTGTATACAAATCTGTTGTGTAGAGGAGGTAGCCTGGCATTTTTGGCCTTCTACTAGTGATCAAAGTGGGCAAAAGAGGCGACCCGACGACCGGCATCCTCGGCCACAAGAGGCGTCCCGGCGACCGGTGTCCTCAACATCTCTGCTGGTGACCAAAGTGGGCAAAGAAGGCAGCCCAACAATCAATGTGTTGGATCCACTCAACACATGAGGCGGCCCAATGATTGGCGACCTCATCGTCTCTACGGCGATGGGATTCGCACGTTATCGATGCCGATGACTACACCTCGCCGAGGATGTCGCCACCACCCTCTCCTCGTTGACTTTGTCCTTCTTGATGGATCCACTAAAGGTGAAAGGGGAGCGCTGGGCATGTGGTATTTGGAGGGCTCCAGCGAGAGGTCTTGGCGGTAGTAGGTGGAAAGGAGAAGCGTCTTGGAGAAGGGTTGTGGCTGACGGGATAAGAGAAGAGAGAGGAAGAATATAGAGACGGCCCATTCTTTTTACTCTTTGTTTATTTGTTATTACTTATTAGGATGTCACGTTAACGTAGCTTACCTATAGAGATGATACATCATATCAAAACAACCCTAGTTTGGATCGAGAGGTAAAGTAAACGATTTCTTTAGTTTAAGGTATCAAATCATACAGTTTTAGAGTCCGTGGATGAGGATTGAATTGAGGCTAGAGTTTGACATTAAAAGGAGGGGGGGCATGCGCAACTGATTAATGATTACGTACGTGATGCTATGCTCGCTGCATCGTTGGGTAGTGTGGCAGTACATGGTATTTCTGATTGGAGTCGCAGCTTCTGGATTCTTCATCTTTTTACCGAAGAAAAAGTGAAAATATGATGTGCCCGGTCTCCCTGGGTGTGGGACCCATCTCCATGGGGATTACGTGCTTCGTGTCCTATATGAATTAAGTGTATATAGTGCATTGGACGCACGCTATAGAACGCGATATTTCGATTGTCGAATCCACTAGATAGATAGGTGAACGCGACGTGCCACGTCACAACCGTTGCTCCCCACGTGAGTAAATCGAGAAACACGTGAAACGGTTGAAAAGATATAAACGTATTTGCGTTTTTTTCGTATTTATTCGGGGTCCTCTCACGAAGGATCCACGATTTTACGTAAACGAAAAGTTCTTTTCGTAAAAACGGCAAAAATGATCTAAATGTAATTAAATATTTTTTTTGTGTATTTATCTGGGTCCTCTTTTTCGCAAAAAATAACCAGAAGAATCTAAACGTAATAAATTTTTTTCTGAAAAAAAAGATCTAAACATTTTTTTTTTGCTCGGCTCGAGCCAGCTGAAGCCGCGAGCCGAGCCATGGCTCAAATCCCTGGAAGGCCGGGATTCTTTCCACAAATAATAGAGGTACGATGCCTACAATATAGAAACAGCTGCGCGATCAAAACCGTGCACCTCAGCTGGTGAAGTTGGCATAAAGTAGAGCAAATTTTCTCAACTTTTGATGCACAACTTGGGTGTCGAACTGCTAGTGGAATGGAGATCTTGCTTGGCTCCAAAAGGACCTAAACTATTGCTGCATGGAAGAACTCTACTAAGAGCAACTACCACAAAGGAAAATATGGATGGCACCTGCGTCATTCTGACTTTCCTCTCGGACAGGCGCAGTTATATTTTCTACCCCGTTTTAGTGTTTTGCTCGTCCATTTGCGTAACACTTTGAGAAGCAATTCTAAAATATTTGAGTCCCGAATCTAAGACACGAATACAAGATGCTGTGGTGGTATAAAACTGATGATTCAGATATTCAGCTTAACTGGACATTTCAATCGGATCCAGATTTAACTGGACCATAGTGTAATGGAGAAAACGAGAGATAGAGATCGATCGGTTGTCTAGTTTGTCACACACACACGTTGGCATCGCCGACTAACAAAAAGGCAAAAACGAACGAGTCTTTGATGGATGTATGAATTCATTCACGATCCGAAACGAGTATGGATTTAGGGTCACGCTCAGGTCGTGTTCTTCCCAGAATATTATGCACAAACGGAAGTGGAGTTCAGACGAATATTATCTTTGTCAACTTTTCAGCTCTTGCACCTGTACTTGGGGGCAAAAACCCACCAACTTGCGGTAATCCATTTGGATTAGAAAGTTAAATCCACCTGATTTGCGGCGTGACCGGAAGATTATGCCCAGTGGATAGATGGCTACCTCAGTATCAGCTGAGTTCAGAAACTTCACCTCGATCCCAAGTCTCACTCATCCCATGCATCTATCTTCTCTCCCTAACCAATCATGTCGAAACTTATCCTCTCAAAAGCTCACCATCTCTTTAAAAACCTCGGATGAAAGATTTTCCTTTGCACGGTTTGACAGGGGAAGGGAAGCTCCCGAAAGCTCCTCTCCTCCGATCCTTTGTTGTCGGCCATTCTTTTGTTATGGGTAGTTCCTACTCAGCTCTCACTGTATAAAACATCTCTGACTAGCATTTGGCCGTCAGCTTGTTGGTAGTACTAGTCCATGTAATTGCCGACGTTGTTCTAGCACTTTACTGGAGGAACAAGATTGATCAATTTCCACGGAATATGAGTACTGTACTGCCGGTTTATCGTTTCCCTACGTGATCGAACGGGATTAATTCTGTCGGGGCAGCATACATGTGTGCATGTATGTCGTCGGATCAACAACCAACGGTCCAGATCACGTAAGCGATGATCTGTCTCTGTGTGGCGGACGGCGTCAATGCGCGTGCCTCCCTGTGACGGATTACCGAGCAAACGATAAAAGTCCGATTCTTCGACCTTTAACTATTGACTGACTTAAAAAAAACAACCATCAACTTTAAAACCGTCTACTTTTCAACCTCAACTCGTAAAATCGGTACAAAGTACCCCCTTATGCCGAAATCAGCTCGTGTGCATACGCTGCCTGCCAGCAGATGAGTCCGCCTGGCCACAGATCGAGTCCGCCTGGCCGGGCTTAGGCACTAGCTAGGTGCAGGTCGGTTAGACGTGAACAAAGCTCAACTAGCGAGGAAGCTAGCATCAGTGCCTTCAATCGATGTCCGCACTCCGCACCGCACGCCCACCGAACAGATCGTCAAGATTTGCACCCCTTGGACTAGTTTTTCACCACCTAAGCATGGTGGTGGCCTCTGATTAAGGGCCTGTTTATTTTAGTTTTGGATTCTCTAAAAGCTGATTTTGGATTGTAGTTGTAGAGAAACTGATTCTCTAAGAGTTGGAATCCAAAACACATATGAAGTGGATTGTGGATTATAGTGTATTTGGGTGGACTGAATTGTGAGAATCGGATTCTAAAATCGGACCGTTTGTTTTTTATTCTGATTTTGAGGCTAAAATTCAGAATCAAAAGCTAACAAATAGATCCTAAATTTTAAGAGGTGTTTATTGGTTTGCCGAATGCCCTCTCCGCACACCCCTCGGGCGGTGCACGCCTTGCGCTCGATCGGCGCACGCCCATGCAGCTCATCATCCACTGCTCTTTTGACCCGTCGCCACCTACCGTCTAAGAGTGCTAGGGTACTCACGGTGTCACCGGTAGAGGGCGCTAGCCCCTTAAGGCTTATCCACGGTTGGGTCGGCACCAGACTACGCACGAGTTGAACACTGCAACTAATGCGTCCCGCTGCAGGCGGACGCGCCAAGAACTAGCTAGGCACTGCGGTGGAGTATCTCGGAAACAAGCCTGCGGCCCTGCGCTAGCCGCGCCCACGGTTTTGTCGAGGTTGGTCGATGGCTTATGGACGATCGAGGCGTCGGTGCCAACTGTTATTCCAGAATCGCGCGTGCGAAGTTGTAAACGACACGTATATCGGATATACGTGCATGCAACAAGGCGTCACGCTCAAATGCGACCTTCCCCTGTTTCTTCAAAGCACATGCATCATTGCTTCGTTGCCCCAGGCGGCAAACCAACCGCGCTCGCTAAAAGAACCGGCCGGCGGCCAGTTGTCTCCCCTGGATTGCAATTTGCAAGCGATCCTTTGTTCCCAGTGCACAAGGGCATCACTACGCTATAGGTAGTTAAATGCCTTCATTAACCTGTATGTTTTGCGTGAATTTTTGCCATCTCTCTCGTCTTCTTCTCCTGGACCTGTCCCTTAGAAGTAAGTCCCCCGTGGAGGCGTGGAGCTGGTTGGGTTGGCCCGTGTGGGCGGCGACTGGGGAACGGCCGGTGGCAACGGAACCACATCCTCTGCTTTTCCTGTATAAAAGGCATGGTGCCTTTAGAAATCTGAGCCAATGGATCGAAGGTAGATGCATCGGATCAATTCATTCGCTGGTGCAAACACTGTAGCAACACCAGCCGCGTAGCGTTCTACTGTATCTATTTCGGTATTTCCTGTAGCATTCATCTAGTACGTTGCTTTCCCTGTCCAGCGGTTGAGGTTGGTTTCATGACAATTTACCTGCCATCGCAGCTTATCTACCATAAACTTCCGGCGAGGACTAGGAGAGGACCGAATACACGAAACAGGAGCGGTATGAGAGTTGCCGGGTATGTCACACCTTTTTAAAATTTGAAAAGTACTATAAGTTCATCTTTCTAATAGACCAAATTTATTGATTGAATTAGTTTCAATTTTAATGGTTTGAAATTTTTTAGTCCTTGGAACTATTTGTATTGTATTTTTAATGAATTCCAAAATATGTGTTGAATTTAAGATATTACAAAATCTTCGTATAAAATTATAGAGTTGCACGCGCGTATGTATTCTAAGATCCGCCCCTGACAATAAACGGTGGAAGGAGGGGTATGCGAGCCAAGCAGTGCAGCGAGAGCCGAAGCTGCACCGGACTCGAACGTAAGCAGAGAAGGAGAGAAAACTCCTCTGGGTTTTCAGCCGTAATTACGCTTAATCGGGCCATTCTCTAATAGAGTTGGGCCAGGCCATATGTAGCGAAGCGTTTACGAGCTGAGTGGATCGAATCGGGCCGGGGCGCCGGAGTTTCAGGACCGTTGGATAGTCGTTGGATGAACGGATTTGAGCTTTTTTTTTACAGTGGATTAAATTCAATATAAACCATCCATTTTTTTAATCTAATAGTTGAAATCAATTTAGATCTAATTATACTATCACCTGTAGTATTGGTAGTAAAATTCAGAGAGGGGTAAAAGAGTAAAAAATTCTATCATACTATTTGTCCTCTGCGGTAAAACACGTCTTATGATCCTGATGAATGGCGGATGAATGGATAAGAAGCCTCTGAAAATCACCAGATATTCGGTGAATCCAAAATTGTGAACGAATTAGGAAAAATCTAAAATACCCTTGATGGATATATAGAAAAAGTCTAAAATACCCTTAAGGAATAGATGGTTAGATTTGATTTCTACTCCCACTACTTTTACTAAATATGTTATCCACTATAAAATTTATCATCCTACTTTATATTTGAAT
This sequence comes from Otatea glauca, assembly GCA_036346275.1. Classification (NCBI taxonomy): domain Eukaryota; kingdom Viridiplantae; phylum Streptophyta; class Magnoliopsida; order Poales; family Poaceae; genus Otatea; species Otatea glauca. The sequence goes on from CM070711.1 coordinate 76,168,115, forward strand.
CGCATTCTCACCTTCCACAACTCCTTATCCAAACAGCGTTTCACCTCAGTTCATGAATATTCAGTTCCTGGGAGAGAAATGCAGATCTCCTCTATATTGATGATGTAGTGGTAAAATCTGCAGATTTCCAACATCTCGCCGACTTAGAGAGGGTGTTTAAAAACATAAGATCGCACGGGTTGAAGATGAATCCTTACAAGTGTGCGTTCGGCGTGTCGGTTGGACAATTTTTAGGCTTTATGGTACATGAAAGAGGAATCGAAGTCAGTCAAACAAGGGTCAAGGCTATAGCCAATACTAAACCACCGATATGCAAAAACGAATTACAAAAGTTGATCGGCAAAATTAACTATCTCCGTCGGTTCATCTCGAACCTCTCCGTAGAATTCGTGCTTTTACTCCGTTCTTTGAAGTTAAAGACAATGAAGAGTTTGTATGGGGGGTCGATTAGCAGAAAGCTTTCGACGAGGTCAGAAGGTATCTGTCAAACCCTCCAGTCCTGGCTGCGCCTCAAAAGGGTATTCCTTTCAGATTGTATGTCTCGACCGAAGAAGATACTATTGGAGCTGTTTTGGCACAAGAGGTACATGGTAAAGAAAGGTTATCTTTTATTTAAGCTGACGGTTGCTAGACGAAGTAAGGTACCCTTTTATCAAAAGCTATGTTTATCTTTGTATTTCATGCACAAAGCTTAGGCACTACATATTAGCATCGACTTGTAAGGTCATCGCAAAACCGATGTTATAAAATATATATTGTCGCTCAATTCTGCGTGGTCGACTTGGCAAATGGGCTACGCCTTGGTCGAGTTCGACTTATCATATGAATCGGCCAGCAACAAAGGACAAGTCCTAGCCGATTTTATCACAGACATGACACATGCAGACAAATTTAATCGTGGTCGCACCATGGCAATTGTTCTTTGATGGATCAAGATATGGGAAGGAGATGGTATCGGTATAGTACTTACTCACCCAGAGGGCATAGCTTTGAATTTGCATTCTGCTAAGAAGCGATGCTCAAACAATCGTGCCGAGTATGCGAGGCGTTAATCAAAGGCCTACAGGTTGTTGGAAAATATTGGAGTGAGTCATTGAGGCAAATGGTGATTCACTATTAATAGTACAGCAAATAAAAGGAGAATACCAATGTCGAGATGAAGTACTATTGAAATACTTAGAACAATGCTTAGAAATCATCGGCTCTTTTACATCATTTTTTATCGGTCATGTTCCTCGAGAATTGAACGATAGAGCTAATGCTCTGGCTCAACAAGCATCAGGGTATAAAGATGTTGGTCGAAGTCAGGAGGCTGAACTGGTAGACAAAGCAATTATGTGCACAGATATTGCCGACTGGAGAACGCAGATTAAAGATTATCTAGTCGACCCATCTAAGCCTATTTTAACGAAGGATACTGCAACAAGCATTGAAGTATGTTGTTATGGACGATATACTGTATTATCGGACTATGGAGGGCTTGTTGTTAAGATGTCTTGAAGCTGAAGAAGCACGAGTGGCGATGGGTGAAGTGCATGAAGGCATTTGTGGTTCTCATCAATCGGCACATAAGATGAAATGGATGCTCAGACGGACAGGTTATTTTTGGCCGACGATGCTAGAAGATTGCTTCAAATATTACAAAGGATGTCAAACATGTCAAAAGTTTGGCAACATACAACTAGCACCAAAGATCGTTTTACATCCAATTATCAAACCTTGGCCGTTCAGAGGTTGGGAATAGACATAATCGCCAAATATTTCCGCCTCGAGTAAAGGACATAAGTTTATTTTGGCCGCAACCGATTATTTGTCAAAGTGGGTCGAGGCTATACCACTTAAAAAGGTGACCATGTTGAAGCGATTAGTTTTGTGAATGAACATATCGCCCATCGGTTTGGAATACCATAAACAATCACGACCGACCAAGGTACAGTATTCATGTCAAACGAGTTTCGTGAGTTACATAACGAGTTTAGGATCAAATTGTTAAACTCTTCGCCATATTATGCTCAGGCTAATGGACAAGCCGAGTCGCCTAATAAAACGCTAATCAAATTGATCAAACGAAAATTGATGAGAAGCCAAGGAATTGGCATTCGACTCTATTGAGTCACTTTGGGCTTATCGGGTTATCTTATCACGAGCGACAAAACTTTCACCTTACCAATTGTGTATGGACAAGAAGCCGTTACGCGTGGAGATCAACATTGAGTCGATGAATAGCCGGACAAAATGGTTTGTCGGCTCAAGATTACAATGATTTAATGGTCGATGACTTGGATGAATTAGCGAAGTTACGCTTTGTCTCACGCTGATCGACTTAAAAGGAATAAGATCAGAGTTGCAAGATCATATAATAAAAGGTCATGATTAAGTCTTTTGATCTAGCCGATTTGGTATGGAAAACAATCTCGCGGTTGGCTCGAAAGATAACCGATTTGGAAAATGGTCACCACGTGGAAGGGCCATATAAAATTAATCGGCTAGTCGTGGAAACTCATACTTCTGGAAACGCTTGAAGGGTATGTATTGCGAACGCTATTAACGGAAATACTTAAAGAAATACTATCCTAGCGCTTGGATCGAACCTAGCCGACTAAAAATCTTAAGGGTGCGTTTGGTTGGTTGAATGAGGTTGAATTGGATGGGATCGTGCGGGATGGATGGGATGATCCTAGATGAGATTGTACAGAGGAGGGTGTTTGGTTATGCGAATGGAATAATACATGAGTTTGTTTGGTTGCTTGGATGGAATAGTGCAGGATGAGTGCAGGATGGTGCGAGATGATGTTTGGTTGGATGGATGAGGTTAGTATGGTAAACTTTATCACTAGTGGTACGGGATGGTACAGGATGGTTCAACCAATTTGGAGGTATGGGATGGTACAACATATTTGAAGAATATTCCTAGAATCTGTACCACTCCATCCTGTACGAGATGGTTCCATACACTCAACCAAACGCATGTATCAAAATCTATCCTGAATCATCCCGTACAGGTTCCTCCTCGTTCACCCAACCAAACGCACCCTAAGAGAGTGTCCTCCTACTGATCCTCCTTTGAAATTCGTGCAGCCTTTTGAGTCTCCATGTAGGTTGCCTATGTTTCCCACCCATTGAATACTTGCAGAGATCTTGAAGCAACATCCAACGGCAATCCACTTAGGAGGATGTCTTCTTAGGTGAGAATTTCCTCCTCCATCGCTGGGAAATGATTAGCGTGTGGAGAGCAAAATTTGCCCAAGTTCTGCCCATCAATGGAAGTGCGCTAACCGGACTGTGGTCAAGGTTCATCCGTGTTCATAAGTTCATGTCGATAAAATCACAGCGCAAACCGAAAGGAATAGACAGTTGACAGTTCCACAACTTCCACGGGGGAATAATTTAGATCAAATTAAGCACGCATGCACATTACATAGCCACGTACGTTACGAAGTACACATCGGTTCATCACTCTGTTTACGGAAACCACCGTCACCCAAGCTACAACATTCATTAGGAGCTGTAGACATACGTTTCCTAAACACCTCAAACGACGACTAGATGGACATGGATCTAGTCAAGCCTAGCAGCAAGCTTAGTACTAGTAGCATGTTTTATTAATCTCCGGCAATAATTCCTCGTACGGGAGGCGCGGGTACAGGGCACCTTAGTTTATCCTGCACAAAAAAGAAAATGTTGTAGCGTCAGAAACTGGTAACAGCGCGTACAGAACGACCACCGCAGTACTATAGATAGTATGTATTGACACGTACGAGTTGCAGTTGACGCTCGTGCTGATCTTGTAGGGCAGGGGGACATTGCACTTGGAGGGCAGCGCGGCGGCGCGGGTGATGTAGGGCCCGCCGGAGGCGCCGTTGGCGACGTTCTTGAGGCAGCCGCAGATGGTGCGGCGGTCCGGGGTGTTGTTGGCCGCGGCCAGCAGGCTCTGGATGCCGGTGCAGCAGCCCCGCGGCACCGTCCCGCCCGACTGCACGTACGGCAGGCACGGCATCAGGGTGCTGTACACCGCCGAGCAGGATATGGCGGCGCGCACTGTGGTCGGCAGCGCCACCGCAGCCGCCATGAGAACCACGGCCAGCGCCAGCGTCGTACTCCTCGGAGCCATATCGATCTCTCGCACAACGCCGGTAGCTCGTCTGAAGTGTGCTACGCTGAGTGACGTGTATTCGCTAGCTAGCTTAATTGTGTGGAGGAAATGAGGACTCCAGGGGGGTTTATATAGCGGTGGGAAGGTTAGTTTTTACTGGGGTAGTTGAATGCATTTAGGAGAGGAGTTAAGAGCGCGAGCTGGTGGATGGCTGGACGTAGAGTAGGACTGAAGTACAAGGTGGAGTGAGATTTCTTGTTTTCTACCAGACGTTTTTACTCGTTCCGAATCTGGACTGGTGCCGCACTTTGCACTTTTTTCATTGGAATTTTTCGGCCTATATTTTTCCAGGTAGCTTACATCCAACCAAAGGAAACGATCATGCGCATGCGCATGCACCACACTCGATCACTCTAGCCATACAAAACTTCTGCGATGAAGAGATCATGAGTTAGCTAGCCATTTCAGGCCCGGTACGTTAGTGGCAAAGAGGCGGCCGATAGGGGTCTGATCCATCGGATGAGCAGATAGCAGTGGTCGCCACATGTTCCGCATGTTTTAGCATGTACTCCTACCATCACAAAAACACTATACGAATAATCAAACTTTCGAAACTATGATTATCGATGTATTTTAAAATATTTAGATTGGATGCATGGAAATCATATGTATAGATCTCCCTCAAAAAATACTTTTGTAATATAATAATTTTATTGTATTTTATAAATATATTATAATATAAATTAGTGATCAAAATTGCTTGTTTATTCAGTGCTTTCCGTTGTTAAATACTCACACCGTAAGCTAGCCTATAGGACATATTTATTAATGGTTTTATTTATAAATGTAAGACATATTTTATATTTCAATAAAAAGTTAGTGTGATGTTCTCTTTATATATATCTAATAATTATCCAATTTTATTTAATATTCTCTACATGTATATATTGGATACAGTGATTAGCGATGATAATTAGAGGCATTTTATTATTTTTAATATTTTTTAGTCTATATATCAAAATAAAATATATTATATAAAACGGAGGAAACCCTAGATTTTGAACTAGAAGGCAGAGGTAACTTTTACAAGTCAGGACACGTCAAGACGAACAAGGTTACAAGGGTACGTGTGAACTGTACCGACTATGCGAGAGAAGGGTAGGGAGGTACTCGTACCAGGCCAGATTCTTAGCCCCTTTTCTCGACCGATTTCACGCAAATTCATCGTCACCTACAGCGAGTCCGTTCGTGAACATGGAGTACGTTTTCTGTAATGGCTGGCTCGGGACGTGGCCTCGTTAAGCATTTGCACCTCTGGCATCGACCGTAATGGGGCTGCAGGTGACTGCTGGCTGGCCTCAGATGCTTCCCTTTTCTTCAGAATTTAGATCTGCAAGGCTTAACACTGTGTGCGGAGTTACTGCCTGTAGGTGGCCAAGAATTTATGAAGCTGCCAGCAGCGGCCATGTGAGAACCAGTTGATCACATTTACAGCGGCTGCTGCAACTGTCTGCAAGGCGCGCGGCAGAGGTGTAAATAGAAGCTTTGCCTATTTCGCCTCCTTTCGTACTTTTTTACTATCTTTATCTTTTTCTTAAATAAAATTGTAAATTTAGCAATCTTCTCATCTACGGAAGCACCAGTAGGTGACATATGTTATCTGTCATGCTCTTCTACCGCGGCAGGTCGCTGGCACCACTCCCACCGTGAAAGATGAGCTACGGTGGTACCTGAGTTCGGTAGGATACGATACCACGGTGCCCGAACTCGGCATATACATGATGCGATACCCGAGTGCGATAAGTGACAGTATCATCTGTTGGTGGTTCCGCGATCGAGAAGGGATGTAGATTTGCAATTTCGTTCGGGAGGTGACCAAAAAATAAAAAGAAGTGTGCAATAGGGCATAAACACACACATTTGACGACTCCATCTTAGTGTTTATCTTAGCGAGGACCTTAAAGCTTGGTTTGAAGATCCTTTGAGTGCTCGAGAGAGTAGATAGGTCTAATTTGTGTATTGGTCCTAGTTGTTTGACCTTCTAAGGTGAAAGCTTTAGATTTATTAGTCTTAGAGGTCGGTGACTCCTAGACGGTTTAGAGGCGTTTTGCTAGGTGATCTTCCTAGGAGGCGGTTGTGGTAGGCATCGAGAGTCTTGTGAAGGTTTAAGTCCACCAATCCGGGGTGGAGAAGGACTACCACGAATATGTGACTTGATTCTTTGCGTGGTTTCAAGTCAGAGGCAAACTCTTATGAGAGTAGGGGAGATCGTTAATATCCAAGACCTCGGTAAAAAATCGATTGTGCCTCTTGTATCTTTAGCATTTCCATATTTACTTTATCGTATTTCTATTCCTAGATTTCTAGAATTGTATAGGATTAGAATTATATTGCAAAACTCAGATAGAAACCCTAGTCACTTAGATTGGACTAGTAAAATTTAAATTTTTAATTAAACCTTAATGTATTGCCAAAAAGAATCTCAATTCACCTTCTCCCTGCATCCAATCCACTTTATCATTTTATCAAGGTGATGTAGAAAATAAGCTCAGATGTTGTCTCGGTGAACAAATCGCAAGCTGTACGTGTAAACTTAATAATCGATTTGCAAAGACCATTGACTACAGCCTAAATGGTATCCATATTTTCCCAATTAGGCAACCAACAAGAGCTAGGTAATTCACAGCCAACTGTTTTATTAAAAGATGAGCAAAACCTAGTATGAAATTGAGAAGCCAATAGCGAACTAAGGTTAGGAATACTAGATATATGAGTATTAAAAACTTAAAATCCCCAATAAGCAATCTGACAGGAAAGAAAGAAGGAAATGAGGAGGAAGATTCTTCTTTTGTTGATCTGGCAAGGCAACATCCTCATTAGAGCCTCACTGGAAATTCCAAGCACTTTTTCGACGAGGTGAACAAATATAGCACTGCATTGAACTCAAAATCAAGAGTCGAATACTGAACTATTCATTGCATTGACTAAACAAGAGTAGGACTAATCATCCACTTAAATTATTACATGTTTGTTACCTCGAAAAATTGCAAGGAGATAAAAAAAACCTACCAACGCCTACAACGTTAGAAAATATATGTCCAACACTACCATATCCCTATAATTTGTAATCAAAAGATAGCCGCCTACAAAAGGCACAATTTGAGTCATAAAACATTCTCAAGTTTAACTCATGATGGTTAGCTATTTTGTTCCACCAATCCTTGCGTATATAATTACATGAATGAAATATGACTTTACACAGAGTAAAATCAATATCAATAAGTGAAAAACTCAGGCCCATAGCGAACATAGCACATCAAAGTCACAAACTAGTTCTACTTCCACGAAGTCCTCTAAACCAAACCTAATTATGTCTCCTAAGTCCTAATCAATAATCAGAATATGTGGCCTGTTAATTTGTCAAGAACCACCATACTTTTATTTGAACCAATAATTAGCAGATCAATCATAGCACTCAGCACCATGGTATTTTAATTAGGCAAAGAAAGCCAGGTGCATCCTTATACCTATGTCATTGTCCATATGGCTGCTTCACAGAAGCCAAAACAAATCAGAGATGGACAACTTTTGCATCCTGTGGACAGTGGACTTATGGAACGGCAAAGCAATCCGAACTCTGGAAGAAAAACCTCACTGAGCTCATGAGCCCAAAATAAGACGAGATTAAGAAGAAACAAATCAAGATTTTGGAAGGCTATACAACCTTTTTTCCCCTTCAAAATCTAACCACTGATTACATACATGGGCAGATATTCTCAAAAGCTATCAAAAGCTGAAAGAGTAAAAATCTCATATCCAAAGTATTGTTTTTTACCTTTGCTTCAGATTGTCAGTTAACATCATACGCCAAAGACCTCAAAACAATTCATTTTAGTGGTAATAATGAAGCTGCAAAATAACCTATAAAGGTTCAAATAGTTATACCTAGTTCTTGATAAAATTGGGAAATAGAGATATTGCCCTCAAAGGCACTGAAACATTGGTCTATCACCATGCAGCACAATACTTTAACCCTCAATATCTTCTGCTCCAACCCCAACACTGCAAAATTGAGAAGGGAAGTCTTCAACTCCTTCTGTCCGAAGTGGCTCACTTCTAAACAGACGCACATACCACTACTACAGAAAAGTTTATCACAGATGGTTTGGAACCGTCATCATAGACGGTTTCCCGAACCGTCTGTAACCATGTGTCAGTGATGTCACGCCATATCACGAGCGGTTCGTAAACCGTCGTGATATTTCACATTACTGAGCGGTTTCTAAAAAAACCGTCGTGATATTATCATATCACGGACAATTTTGTTTGAAACCGCTCATTAAAACATTACATCACTGAGCGGTTTTAATTAAAAACCGTCTGTTAAATATTTATATCACGCATGGTTTTAATTAAAAGCGAAATGCGTGATAAAACTTCAAAGAACAACCATTTTCTATTTATTGGCTAGCCTCGGAAATACTAGCCACGCCCTCGGAAAAAGCGGACTACGAATAACTAAACTCATGTAACAAAAACATTACAACCATTTCAACTACGGGCATTATTATGTCCAATTCATCAATCAACCGATTAGATTCCATCACGTATGAAGCATTTTACATATAGATTAATATTGCATGGCACATCTCTTTCATAAATGAACTCGGATATATTAATCAAATGTAAATCAATAGCATTAACCAATTAATAGAATACACAACTACAATTTACAAATCCACAACACAAGTTTGATAATTAACCCAAATGGTAATTCGGAAAAATACGACTCTTCAAGTTATACGGCGCATGGAACTCGCCCTCTTTGTTTATAACTTGATCGAGCAAGAAGGCACAAAGTGTCCTCGAATTCGCTCCAGATCGGCCTCTTCCAACGCAGATTGTTACCGGTTGGCCGTTTTCTTAGTGACAAGGAGTTCCATGTTGTGGCAAGCGTAAAATCCACAGCAGTTATTCCCTGTCCTCTTTGGTGGCACCTTTGCAAATATAGATTTGGTTAGTTCTAAACTCATTATTACATAGTTTACTTAGGATTATTGTGTCTGTGGATACAGGAAACTTAAAATCGTGATTGACCTCGCCCTGTCCTTGCCAGAAGGCCCTCCATAAGCTTTGTACACTTTGAACGCGCTACATGATTGCAAGAGGTTAGCCTCGGCTATTCTAGGAGAAACATACATGTTTGAACAGCCTACATGAACATGTTATCTTTGGAGGAAACGTGATTAATTACCTGGTGATTAATTTTGCGATAGGTTGTAAGTCGTGGCTGCCACTTTGTAAGTGTCGGCGTTTTCGAGCGCCGGCAAGTAAATTTGTAAGTCTAGGGGGTCGCGCGTTCCACTCCCTGAATGGTTAGACTCGTGAGTCCAAGATGTATCTTGGTTGGTGAAAGTCCCTACTCGATTCGGATGGCGATTGTATTGCTTTTGCACCATGTTTCTGAGACGTGGCTCCTAAATGACTTAGTCTCCTCGTGTTCTTATGTGTCCTCCCTTTGAATCGTTTAGTCACGCCTCCTTTTATCTGAAGGAAGGGGAGTTACATCGAGAGTTGGGAGGAAGAGCAAGGTGACCTATGTTAGGAGCTCAGGTCCTTAAATCACTGTGGATTTGGTCGCCACCGTCTTGCCCATCTTTGGGTTGGTAGCCTTGGTGGTCGGGGAGGTTAGGTATTCCGGAAATAGCGTACTTGCCTCTGTGACCCTTGCGAATCTTGGCGTCGCGGTGCGTGGCGTTAGTCTTTGCCTCGGGAGGAGCGTGCGCAGATCTTGTACATGGCGGTTGATGGGGTGGAAGCTTTGTCTTCTGCGATCACGGATCTTCTTGGGAAGGAGCCACCGCCCTTGTATAGTCACTCGATTGACCTCATTCGGAAGTGCGTGGCGGTAGGCCGATGAGGACGACATACGGCCCTCGGCGTCCGCCACCTTGGTTCGGTTGAGTCGGGATCCCGCCCGCCAGGGGGTCGGGGCTATTGTCCGGTCGGAGTCGGGAGATCCCGCCCGCCAAGAGGGGTCGGGAGAGCTGTCGGTCGGATTCGCTTCCCTGGCCGGTCGGGAAGCGGATGTCTTATGCGGTCTCGAGCGATTCGATCGGTGGCGGGCGGGCGCGGCTGTTAGGTGGAGATATGCTTGAGGCGGCTCATCGCCGGGCTGTTAGGGTATCCCTGTTATTAGTATTCGTCGATAGCCCCGAACTCCGGCGATTTGGCGGGTCGGTTGGGGTGGAACTTGGGCGAAAGTGGTGGCCGGGCTGGTCGGTCGGTCGCCGATCCGGTTAGCGATTTCGTCAGTGTGCCTTGTTGGATCCAACGGCTGCCACAGAGTTTGGCGGGGCATTTGAACCGCGGAGGCTTTACTCGCCTCGTTGCGCATGCCGAGTATAGTTTAGCGCGCCACTTTGCTAGTCTTCTTGGACCCGGGTTCAGTGAAGGGCGCCGTTTTCGGCACCGCATTTACTCTGAGACGCTTAGCCTCCCTTCATCCGGATATATATATATGTGCTGTAGCTTGCTTGAAGGGATGAGAGCTCTTTCTTATGTTCTTTCAAATGGCTTGAGACACCCTCTAGTCTTTAGCCGGACGATGGCGTCGCGGTGGAAGAAGAAGATCCTCTGGCCGAGCTTTGGGTGAGCTCAACCGCTCGAGCCAACTGGAGCAAGAGGGCACGAGCCCCGCATGTGCTGGCGACGCACAGCGCGCTGTGGCGTCGCACACACCAAGCAAAGCGGAAGGGTCCGACGGTCCTCACTTCTTCCCCACGCCATCAAAGCGTGATTGCGGCCACAATCTTTGCCGAGGCCTCCGGAGCCGACCGACCCGGAGGCCAAGGCCACTTACCAAAACCTCAGGGGTGGTAGAGCACGCGCGTCGCGGCAAAGACATGCACGCATCCGCCCTATCGCCTCGGAGCCACCTCGCCATCGGGCGTCGCCGCCGTCTGGCCGGTTGGGTCCGCACGAGCGTCGCCGCCGCGCGAGCCACACGAGCCTCGTGCGCCCGGTGCGCCAACGCCTCGGTGATGCCTCGACATTCGCGCTACCCTTGAGGCGCGAAGAAAGATGCGATCGAGGCCGCCACTCCACAGGTTGCGGCGGCGGCACCACCACCGCAGCCGAGCCCCGACGGTCTGGATCCGCGGCGTTCGCCGAGGATCCGCCAGCGGACTTCTGCCGATTCGGGCGCTACCAACATTGCCAAATACACCGGGCCACAAACCCGGTGTCGGCTCAAGATTACCGGCTCGCATGTCGGGCGGGAGGAGCAACGGATGACCTCTTCATCATCCAATACCTTCCCATCTACCTCGCAGACTCGGGCCGAGCAGCTCAGTACTTGCCGCCAAAACCATCGAGGCTGGACCGACTTGAAGGCCCTCTTCGTCGGCAACTTCGTGGCACTTACAAGCGCCAGAAACTCCTGAGACTGAATGGGCGCAAGCAGCGTGGAAACCCTCCGGGACTACATCCGGCGGTTTTCCCGCCTAGATGCAACGAGCTCCCGACATCTCCGACGCCGATGTCGTGGGAGCATTCATCTGGCACCTCCCGCAAGGCCTTGGTACACAAACTAGGCCGTCTCAAGCCCGAACTACCAAGGAGCTCCTCGATATCGCCACTAACCACGCCTCGGCGAGGAGGTGTGGGGCCATCTTCGAGGAGGAAAGGCCCAGCCGAACCGGCGTCCGTGATCGGGTCCCCGCCGACCGCTCCGACAAACTAAGGCACGGAAGCAGATCCGCGAGACCCAAGTGGTCGCCACCGTCGACCCATACGCCAGCGGCGAGTCGCGACCGGCCGTCGCGCCCACCACTTCGAGAAGTTGATGGACGGCCCGTGCCCAAACCACGGGTTCTCCGTCAAGCACAAGTCACAGGGGCTGCGAGGTCTCCGGCGTTACCTCTCCGGCGTCCCGCAGCGCCGCGTGGCAAGGGAAGAAGCTTTGCTGCGGCCCGGGTCGAGAGAAAAGGCGACGGCGAGTTCCCGAACCCGGCATTTGCCTCATGATCTTTGGAGGACCGGCACGCTATGCCGACAAAGCCGGCTCAAGCTCGCTTATCGCGAGGTCCATACCGTCGCGCCATCGTCCCCAATACCTCCGGTGGTCGGAGCTCCGATCACCTTTGATCGGACCGACCACCCGACCACGTTCCACGGTAGGGAGATACCCCCGGTGGTCGGCCCGTCGTGGGAAGAAGCGCCTTTCAAAGGTGCTTATGGACGGAGGCGGCCTCAACATCCTCTCGTCGAGGCGCTCGGCGCTATGGGATCCGCGCTCAACCCTCCGACCCGACAAGGCGCCCTTCCATGGCATCATTCACGGCGGCGAGAGCCCATCCACTCGGGCGGATCGACCGCCGTTACCTTTGGGGAACCAGAAACTTCCGCACGAAACCCTCGCTTTTGAGGTCGTGGATTTCCCGGTTCTTACCATGCCATCTGGGAAGGCCATGTTACGCCAAGTTCATGGCGGTCCCACCTCGCCTACCTCAAGCTGAAGATGCGAGGCCACGGAGTCATCACCGTGGCATCGTCTTCGGCTTGCCTACAATCGCGGCAGCGCAGTTAGCTAGAGCTTGCCTCGGCGATCATCGCGTCTGCCGAGCTCGACAACCTCGGGAGGAAGCCTCGAATCCGCCCTGAGTCCGGCAAGTCGGGCGGGATCCTTCAAGTCCGCCGAGGACACGAAGGAGGTCGCGGTCGATCCACGTGATCCGACCAAGACCGTGCGGATCGAGCCACGCCCCGCCAAATAGGAAAGCGCTCGTCGACTCCTCCGCACCAACAAAGGCGTCTTCGCATGGAGGTCCTCCGGCATGCGGGAATCAAGGAAGTCGCCGAGCACTCCTTGAGCATCCGACCGGGCTCAAAGCCGTCGCCTAACGCCGCGCCCGCTTCGACGAGAGAAGCGCAGGATCATAGAGGAGGAGATCGCCAAACTTACGGCTGCGGGGTTAAGTAAAGAGGTGCGCCACCCGAGTGGCTAGCCAACCCTGTACTTGTAAGAAAGAAAAATGGGCAATGGAGGATGTGCGTTGACTATACGAGTCTCAACAAAGCATGTCCCAAGGATCCTTCCCTTTGCCCCGCATCGACCAAGTCATCGACTCCACCGCGGTGCGAGTCCCTCTCTTTCGGATGCCTACCGGGCTACCACGGTTGCGCTAAGGAGTCCGACCAGCTCGTGACTTCCTTCATCACCCGTTCGGCTCATTCGCTACGTTACGATGCCGTTCGGCCTAAAAACGCGGCGCTACATACCCGATGTATGCAAAGCGTGCTTCAATAACCGGATCGGCCGTAACGTTGAGGTGTACGTCGGCGATATTGTCGTAAAAACCAAGAAGGCCGGCGACCTTGTCCCGACTTGGAAGAGACCTTTGCGAACCTTCGACGATTCGCATAAAGCTCAATCTGAGAAATGCGTTTGGGGTCCCCAAAGGAAGCTCCTTGGCTTCATTGTCTCGGCGAGGCATCGAGGCCAACCAGAGAAGATATTAGCAATCGCAAGGATGGGCCCAATCAAGCAACCTCAAGGGGTCGGTGGCCGGATGCCTAGCGACTTTGAGCCGTTTCGTGTCTCGCCTCGGCGGCGCGAATGCCACTCTGAGCTACTCAAGAGATCCGACCGCTTTATTTGGACCCGAAGCTCGGAGGCCCTCGCGCTGAAGGCCTTCTGTCCTCGCCTCGATCCTAGTCGCCCGGCACTGGGAGCCATTGTTTCTCTACATAGCCGCCACTACCCAAGTCGTCAGCGCGGCCCTCGTGGTGGAGCGAGCGGAAGAAGGCCGCGAACTTAAGGTACAACGGCGATTTACTTCATTAGCGAGGTCCTTTCCGAGTCAAGACTCAGTACCACAGTGCGAAGCTACTCACGCGGTGCTCATTGCGAAGAAAGCTCGTCCACTACGCCGATCGGACAACATCACCGTGGTGACCACGTCCCCGTTAAGCGAGATCGTCCGCAACCGCGACGCCTCGGGAAGGATAGCCAAGTGGGCACTCGAGCTCAGCGGCCACGACATCACATACGTCCCTCGGACGGCGATCAAATCGCAGGCCCTAGCCGACTTCGTCGCTGAGTGGACCGAAACCCAGGCACCACCAGTGATCGAAGACCCGTCTTGGACAATGTACTTGATGGGTCTTACAACAAGAATGGCGCGGTATTGGGTTATCATCATCTCCCACTTGGGAACAAGCTCGGTATGCCATCGGTGCTTTTGGCGCCACCAACAACGTTGCGAGCACGAGGCCCTCGCGTCAGCGGTCTCGGATCGGCTGCCGACCTCGGTGCTCGCCGACTCGTCCACGGGGACTCCAAGCTTGTCGTCGACCAAGTCATGAAGGCGCGGGCCCCGAGACGCCCGTATGGCGCGTCTTGTCGAGAAGTCTTGGCGGGCTCGAAGTGCGGTTCAAGGGCTTCGAGTTTCACCATAGCTACCGACGCCACAATAGCGGCGCCGACTACCGCCAATCGGCCTCCAGAGAGCCGGTCCGCCGGATCTTCGTCTGCGACCTCTGCGACCTTCCATCCGGTGGGCCCGGTGGCGAACGGTCCCCGACCTACCTAGACGGTCGCCCGACCATGCATGCGATCGGCGTAGAACTTGGCCGGGTCGAGCGCGGCGTGCTAGCAACCGAGTCCGACCGAGAAAGCCATTCATAGATCGTTTGACGGATGGGTCGCTTCCTCCCGACACGGACCGAGGCGGCACCTCGCCCGTGAGCAAAGTCTTCGTCTGGTCGGTCCGGACCTTTACAAAAGGCCCTCGGGGTCCTCCAAAAGTGCATTCGGCCGACCAAGAAAAACAAGCTGGCGGGCGACATACAGTAGAATTTGCGGTCACCACGCTGCGCCCGATCTACGGTGGGAAAGGCCTTTCGGCAAGGTTTCTATTGGCCGACCGCCGTGTCCGACCGAGAGCACATCGCACGCACCTCGAAGGATGCCAATTCTTTGCGAGCAAACACATCGCCACTCGGGCCTTGCGGACAATCCCCATCACGTGGCCTTTTGCGGTTTGGGGCTCGATCCGTCGGGCCTTTCAAGAAAGCGCCCGGGGCTTTACCCATTTGCTCGTCGCGGTTGACAAGTTCACCAAGTGGATAGAGACCAAGCGGTCGTGGCGCCACGTCGGCAAGCGGCCATCTTCTTCGCGACATAGTCTTTCGATTCGAGTCCCAAACTCCATCATCACCGACAACAGAACGCAGTTCACGGGAAGGAATTCCTCGAGTTCTGCGATGACTTCAACATCCGCGTCGATTGGGCGTGCGTGGCCCATCCGCGGACCAACGGCCGTGTCGGCGCATAAGCGGCATGATCCTTCAAGGGCTCAAGCCGCGGATCTTGATCGGCTCAAGCGCTTCGCGGGGCTGGGTGGCCGAGCTACCCTCCGTCCTCTGGAGTCTACGGACCACGCCGACCCGGCGGCGGGTTCACACCGTTCTTCATGGTATACGGGTTGGCCGTCTTGCTTAAGCGAACACAGGTATGGCGCCCCAAGGCGCAAAGCCGAGGAGGCTCGGGGCTCGCCGCACAACAAGACTCCGTCGACCGGATCGACGAGGTGCATGGCGTGGCCGATCTGCGATCGGCCAGGTATCAACAAGCTCTGCGACGTTATCATAGCCGCCCGAGTTCGAGGCGGTCTTCGATCTTGGCGACACAGTCTGCGTCCAGTCCGACCGGCAAAGATAAGCCTGGTATCGCCGCCCAGGAAGGCCCTTCACCGTCGTGCAGATCCTCCGGCCTGGCACCTTTCGGCTCAAGGACGCGGTTTTCGAGCGCCGGCAAGTAAATTTGTAAGTCTAGGGGGTCGCGCGTTCCACTCCCTGAATGGTCAGACTCGTGAGTCCAAGATGTATACTGGTTCGGGCTGAAAGTCCCTACTCCAGTTCAGATGGCAGTATTGTATTGCTTTTGCACCATGTTTTATAGACGAGGCTCCTAAATGACTTAGTCTCCTCGTGTTCTTATGTGTCCTCCCTTTGAATCGTTTAGTCCTGCCTCCTTTTATACAGAAGGAAGGGGCAGGTTACATCGAGAGTTGGGAGGAAGAGCAAGGTGACCTATGTTAGAGCTCCGGTCCTTCGTCACGTAATTTGGTCGCCACCCGTCTTGCCCATCTTTGGTTGGTAGCCTTGGTGGTCGGGAGGTTAGGTATTCCAGGAAATAGCGTACTTGCCCTCTGTGACCCTTGCGAATCTTGGCGTCGCGGTGCGTGGCGTTAGTCTTTGCCGAGGGAGCGCGGCGCTTCATCTTGTCGTGGATCGGTTGATGGGTGGAAGCTTTGTCTTCTGCGATCACGGATCTTCTTGGGAAGGAGCCACCGCCCTTGTATAGTCACTCGATTGACCTCATTCGGAAGTACGTGGCGGTAGGCGATGAGGACGACATGCGGCCCTCGGCGTCCGTCACCTTGGTTCGGTTGAGTCGGGATCCCGCCCGCCAAGGGAAGTCGGGCGCTGTCCGGTCGAGTCGGAGATCCCGCCCGCCAAGAGGGGTCGGGGCGCCGTCGGTCGGATTCGCTTCCTGGCCGGTCGGGAGCGGATGTCTTGTGCGGTCTCGCAGCGATTCGGTCGATGGCGGGCGGCGCGCTGTTGGTGGAGATATGCTTGAGGCGGCTCGTCGCTTGGGCTGTTGGGGTATCCATGTTATTAGTATTCGTCGATGAGGAATCAAGGTAAATGACCCGATTCGTCGATGGATGAATTACAATGAGTATCGATGAAACCTACACGGTATGTCGGCATGGTCAATTAATGAGCGAGTTGTGAGCATAGTGCAAATCAAACTAGCACTTACAGGTTGTGGGGTATAAGTATGAACTCTTTATCTTTTGAGCCGCCAAGGCCTCTCAAGCGTATTTATCGACAAATCCGTAATCTCATCCATTGTTTGCTTGGAGACTATGTGTGGGTCCAGAAACCCACGGTTGTTTGTTACGTCTCGCTTCGGATCATGTATCTAAATATCGAAAGCATTGAGTCATATATATATGACTTTTATCGATATTACGAATGTACCCGTGAATGCACACACTTAGAATGTCCGGCATCTCAAGAGCGGCGTCGAGGCGTCGAGGTTGAATCGTCAAAAGGTCCTTGAAGTCGGGTGTGAAGAATCCCCGATGACTCGTTGAATAGATGCTCGGGCTTGAAACCGACCGAGATACTCGTTATGCGGTCTTGCACTAGCTTTTAGCATGTTCCATGCACCAATTCGCAATCTAACGCAAGCCATAGAAAGGTTCTTCATGCGCTCTCCGGTTACAAAAGGCTCTCCTAGTTGGTATACTTGGGCGGCCGGGCAATTGGATAGTCAATTTCTTCGTGATACGCTTGATTTGCCCTTGACTTTTTTTCGCCGCCATAAGTAGTGCACGACGGAGAGGCAGTGGGCACCATCCGCACAATGTCTTTTAATGCGAGGAGCACGGAGCGATTTGGTGCCCTCCGAGTGCGACACATGACTCGAGCAGTTGGGAAGCTCGGTGATGGAGGACGGGCGTCGAGGAGATGTATTCTTTGGGCCTTTGGATAAAAGTATGAATAGCGTCCCCAGTGTCACAATCTCATCGTTTGGGGGCATCGGTAGTGGGGCGATCTTGAAATTATCGTTTACACCGCCCACACTAACCTTCGTGAATCTGTTGCCACAAGGTGCCGTGCACCAATGCCCCTTCAATAAGCGGATCACGCGACCCCAAAGCGGCCGGAATAAGAATGGCCCCACGCAGACAAGTCTCACTTGGAGAGTGCACAGCGTGGCCACCTACATAACGAAGACAGACTTAGCTCTGCGTCCAACGACTATTTGTATGGAGCATTCAAGACATATATATAAGTACCTTGATTTCACAGACGTGGATTTCCATGTTGGTGTGGGAGTGGCGGGCCGACAGTTGCTCTTTACAGTAGTGGGGGTGATTTGCGCACATAGTGCGGGACTTGCGGTGATTATTGAGCCTTTCCTCGAGGCTTTTATCTTATTGTTGAATTATTCTCTTAGTCTTTCCTCAATCCTTTGTACGGTCGTTCCTCTCGCTCTGCTTTTGTTCTCTTCCTACTCGGTATTTGTGCGAGTCACTGAAATCCGGACTTCAGGAACAAAACCCCAATGCCTCGTGTGCGACTGTGGTGTTCCTTGTTTCCCAAAGGCGTGGAGAGTACATCTTTCTCCTGTCACGGCAAAAAGTGCCCTCGGAAGATTGTGTACTCAACGCTACCGCAAGATCCCAAAAGTTAATTCACTTACGAAATTATGGACAAATTACGTACAAAATTGGAAGTCCAATATCTTACGATCGTTGGCGGACTTCCTCGTCCATGAGGTTTGTAAAGGAGGCGGTCGGAAGGCGTGGCACTTGACCTTGCTCGAGCCGGTCTACGCGCGTCGGTCAACGATACTTGCAAATGGCGCCAGGCCTCCTCGTCCTCCCTCTCCCATTGGTCCCTCTTCCCGCGTACCCAGAGGTGCCAAGTCCGTGGGGTGGGTGCTCCTTACTGCGAGGGCCTTGTGGGCTTCACTTTGACGCACGAATTCATCGTCGTCTTCGCCTCAACAAAATTTTGCCATCGTCCTCGATAATAAACCCGTACTTAGAGAAGGGAGTCTGTCCTTATTGACATTTTCCTTGACAAGCGTGCTCTTGAAATTCTTCCACGCCTTTCCGCCACTAGCGATTGCATACCGTCGCACTAAGATCACAAAGTCTTACGGGATATCGAGCGAGGACATAATTTACATCACCAAGTCGTTGCGGCTCTCATCGATCGGCGACTTCGGGATGGACAAGTGATGGGGACCCGTTCGTGCGACTATCTGCACAATGTCCTAAATGCATTCACCGCCTTTCTTGGTTGGTGGGGCCCCATCCTTTCGATCAACCGCCGTGATGGTATATCGTTCAGTGGGCCTTTTATTTGCTCCTCTTGGACCTCGAGGAGGTTTTCTTTTGGATGACTCATCACATCCTTCAGACGGCGAACGAGGGGACACCATCTTGCAATCTAAATTTGGATGTCGTGGCACAACAGAAAGACAAGTAAACAAAAATGGAAGGCTACCAATTGATGGTGCTTCTATTTAATGGGTACAAAGGTAGTTCAAAGAAGGTAAGAAGGTAAGTTGAGAGAAGCATGGTTGTTACCTTTTTTTGGCATTTTCCCTTAATCTGGCAATTTTTTTTGCCTTATTCACCTTCACTAAAAGTGGATCTTCGTGCAGACAATTATGTATACACCCATTAGAGCACATGCAGCACATAAGTGCATTAAAAGGCTATGAAACAAGAGGTAAATGTAAAAGTTACATTCATAACAGAACATAATTTCTTTTCTTCACAACCTCAAAAGATTTTCATGCACCTTCTTGATATTTGCTTCCCTAAGCATCTCAGTATGCAACAGAATAAAATAAACATGTAATAGCCAACGTCATTAGAGCACCATTTTCAGAAACCCTGAAAATATCTCCATCGAAATTGACACAAATGAAACCAAAGATGCCATTCACTACATATCCAATTGGTCAACAACGAGATTGAAAAAGGCGGACAAATGCATGAACAAATAGATTAATCACAGCAGGATAATAAATAAAATTTGGTGGCATTGCACATTACATTCATGATGCAAGATGCGCTTAGTATATCTCCTAGGTCCTAAACAATCTTGTCGAAGTACACCTAAACAGACAGAATCAAATCATAAACCACCACGATTCAACAATTAAATTTTAGTTCATCCGTACCAGGTTCGACGAGGGGGAGGAGTCGGCGATGGGGAGGCGTCGGCGCGGGGCGACGTCGGCGATGGGGAGGCGTCGGCGATGGTGCTTTGCGTCGGCGAGTAGTCGGGGTCGGAGATGGGGAGGCGTCGGCGAGGGAGGAGTCGGCGATGGGGCGTCGGCGATGGGGAGGAGTCGGCGATGGGAGGCGTCGGCGACGAGGCGGCGTCGGCGATGGGAGGCGTCGGCGGGGCGGAGACGAATACTAGGGTTTTGAGTAGCGTGAGTAGAAGAGTGGAGAATAGCGGATCTGCAGTGCGCATTTTATAGGTCACCCATATCACGAGCGGTTCTACATAAAACGATGCGATATAAAAATATCACAGACGGTTCGTAAATAGAATCGTCGTGATATTAATTATCATGACGGTTCTATATTATAGCTATGCGAAATAGTTTATATGGCGACGGTTATGTAACAAAACCGTCTGTGATATTAATTTATCACAGACGGTCCTATATTAGAACCGTCTGTGATGAAGATTTAAACAGACTCATTGCTATGGTAAATCCAAAAGTTTAGCCTTCTTGACATAATGTATACTGTATATGGAATTGTAGATGAAGCAATATCAGTAAAGGAAATAAAACTATATTACATAAATCAGATGCATATATACACAAAGTTGTTTTTAATTTCAAGCATCTCATTACAAACAACTATATTATCTTCTAGAGTACACTTAAAATCATAACTCCACTTACTTATTCTTTTGTATAAAAATTAGCCCTTCATGATGATCGACGCGTGCGTAGCTAGCTTCCTCGGGTTGTTCTTCCTGGACTGTGATGCTCGTTCCGATAGGAGGCAACTCTTCGAATTGATTGTATTCTTCCTCATCTACTACATTCTCTACTCCGACAATCCTCTTTTTTCCCTGAAGAACTACATGTCTCTTCTTGTTGGACTGGTCGATTACATAGAATACTTGAACAGCTTGGTTAGCAGTATGAATGGTTCATCTTGGTATCCGACGCGTGCGAGGTCAATGATAGTGACACCGTGCTTGTCAACCTTCACGTCTTTGGAGGTGGAGCCAACGACACCTAAATAAGGGGATCTTGAATAGTACATAGTCAAGCTCCCAAATATCCTCTATGAACCCATAGTAGGAGCTCCTCGTTGACCCAGCGGTGTTGAGCGATCTATCGTACACCGCTGATTCAGTTTGTGCTCTTCATGTCACGATCTCTCGTGTAAAATGTGTACCCATTTAAGTCGTATCCTTTCCATGTTACAACTGTAAATGTTGGCCCTTTTGCCAACCATGTGAGCGTATCACCTGAAGAGGTCCCAGTGATGGGTCGCTCCTTCAGCCATCTGTTAAACTGAAGGTTATGCTGTCTCGTGATCCAAGGCTCTTGCCGCGTCGGATTCTCTTGCCGCAGCCAGTGCTTATGCTCGTCGATGTACGGGGACACTACAGCCATGTGTTGCAAAACCGTGAAATGAGCTTGAGCATAGGAAGCCGGATCAGACGTGATTGCTTTCCTTCCGATGGTCCCGAAGCCCTAGAGTCTCCTCTCATGGCGAGATCGAGTGTAACATCCCGAAAAATAAAGTAATATAAAAATAAATATTTTAGATTTGAAAATATTTATTTATGAGCTTTATTGGATTTATTGGATCACATCTGAATTTCTTTGGGTTTATGCTTTGTATGAAAAATCCAACAAATGAAATTAAAGAATGGAAAAGGTAAAATGGTAAAAGTAAAAGTTAGAAAAATTTACCATGGTAATTCTAAGCATGCAGTGGGTGATTTTATCCGGCAAATAAATTTTAATACATAATAAAGTATTAAATAGTTGAAAGGACATCCTTTGACCTCCAAATAGTGCAAGGACAGATTTATTATAAAATTTTAGAACGTTATCTGCACCTGGAAAATTTACCATAATGTCCTCAATACATTAGTAACCTCTAGTAAAAATCTTAGAAATTAATAATGTCATTTAGACTATTTAAAAATTCGAGAACAGAGGCTTTGGAACTCTGTAAATTTTCATGTCAGAATTTTTGTAAAATAATTATGAGGTATTTTAACTTGAAATTTTTATGAGAGAATTATTGATCTAAAGATAACTCTACATAAAAGTTTCAAAATAAATAATACAATTTGGACCTTTAATTAAATCAAAACCGAAATCAGAATTCTGAGCAGTGCACAGTGTCAGAATTTTAATTAATTAACTATGCGGTATTTTATTCCCAAAATTTTACTGGACACTAAGAACTCCCAGTAGACTATGGTCAAAAGTTTCGAAATTTTTCAACTCAGTTGGTCGCCATTTGGACGCACAGAACTGGAGCCATGCTGTGTGCTGTTCCTTTGGGACACCTCACTCATTCTAGAGCTTTCCTTCACATGTCTATATTTGAGCCAACCCATTGATTCATTCTCAGCACCAAGCCAACGCCAAGCCAGAGCTTCTCCACGCCAAGGCAAAGCCAGCAACTTGCAGTCATTTGAGCAAGAGCTTGGGTCTCATCTCTTCCATCACATGAGCAACAAGCATCCAACCTCCAAAAATCACTAAGCCAAAGAGGAGGGGCAAGTGAAGATCACGGCTACTACATCCTCTTGTGCGCCATCCAGAACCTCACACTGATCATCTCCTTCAGAGCGGCTGCCGAGTTCGCTTCCTTCCCTATGCCGTCGCAAGCAAGAGAAGGAGAAAGCCGATCGAGCAAAATCGGTGAGTCACTCTCAAATTCCTCGCAACCGTGGCGTCCCCGAGCATCACGAACTCATCTCTCTCATCGATTTTAGCTCTTCTTGCTGTAGAGCACCGCCGCGCCCCATTTCTTCTTCCTCGGCTCGGGCTCACGGTGGCGGCCCAACTCATCACTTCTCGAAGCGATCCGTGGCAAAATGGTACGCCTAGCCTCGCCGATGCTCACATCGTTACCGATTGGTAGGAGACTTACCCTTCTTCTTCTCCGCGAGTTCTTGCCGTTGTCGCCGCCCCTCACGGTGGCGAGCACCTTCCGACCTCCTGGCGAATCGACACCGTCTCGGTATGCGATCGTCGAGTGAAGCTCATGGAGTAGCCGATTCCGCCTCTCCGACCTTCCTTCGCCGCCGCCGCGAAGCCGCCACCGTCGCCTCGCTTCGCTCTTTGCTCGGCGGGCCCGCCATGTCAGCCACGTGAACCTCTCGATCAAACCGGTAAAAGGCGTTTTCCTTTTGTGAAAGCGTATTTCGATTTTTAGTAAATTTAGTAGCCGAGCTAAATTCAATTAGCTATAACTTTTGAACCATAGATTCAAATTGAGTGAAATAAATTTCTATATTCATTTAAAATCAGCTAATTTCAGAATATGAAATAATATTTTGAAAATATTCACTGGGTGAATTCGAAATTCAAATTTGAATAAAAGGGCTAAAAATATGCTTTGTATAAAAATTTTGCAAACAAACTTAGAATTGAATGAAACCAATTTTGATAGAATCCTTATGCTTCCAGAAGTTCAAATATATAAAAATATTTAGATTTCATTTATGTTTGAGCTACTTTCTATTAAAGGATTCATTCAATACATTAAAAACTCAAATATACATAACTTATATAAAAGAAATCCAAAATATGATGAAATAAGTTTCTAAATTTGAATTAAGCTATAAGGATTTGGAATATGTAACAAAACTTAGATGATCACTACAATTCAAATTATTTCAAACAAGTTTGTTTGAAGTCCCTTTTATGTAACATATAGTAGCTATGAACTATAGCTCCTAAAATCATGAAGTTGTTCTCACATGTCCCTGAGACTGTAAATGTTCCATTTCTGCAAAAGTATTCAATATTGAACTCAGTTTGTATTAAAAAGTAAGCAAAAGAAGCCTCCTTGCATAGAGAATCAAATAGTTAAAATATGGGTTAAATGAATTTGATTAATCACCAAATCAGTTTTGTTGTACTCCTGACATCACAAGGATCCCAGATATGCAAAAATATTTAAAGTTTATCATGGAAAACAGTAAATGTTTAGTAGTCGAAGTTTCAATGCTTGTATAATCCAAATAGTCATAACTTTTCAAACTAGCTTCAAATTTGACAAAACCAAATCCTATAACCTTGAAAAATAATGACCTTGCTGATTATGCAAAAATATCTTATGATTGTGCTGATCTAAATTTAGTCCTTTTAGACCCTAATGATCACTTATATGGAAACCATCTTGAATAGAAGCCAAGTATCGGAATTAGCATTAAAGCACTCTTAGAGTTGTTCCTTCATTATGCTGAAAAATGGATAGATTATCTTATAAGGCGTAGTCGCAAACTTAAATCGAAAATGAACCTTCTGCGTTAACATTGTGATCACTTAAGCATTTTCAGAGCTTGTAAAGTATCTCATCCAAATGAAAAGAATTATGAAAATGGTGTAGAAATACTCTATAAAGTACGTGCTACTATGTTATGAAGAAAGAATGTTATTTTGTTAAGGTTTGTATACAAAGAGTCTAGTAACATAACCCTAAATGTTATGTTTTACGAATAAATGAAACACTTAAGCTTTTTCATCAATGAATAGAATGTCTCATCTAAATGCTAAAATGTATGAAATCTGCTTAGGATTGCTATCCAAAGTATAGATTACCTGTTATGAAGAAATAATCTTATTTCTCTATGTTTTGCATATAAATCCTAGTAGCCAAATATCCCTAAGTTTTATGGTTCATGAACTTTATAATATGGATAAGCAACATAGTATTAATGATGAAATCCATAGTTAATATATTTGTATCACGAACCTTCTTAGAAACCGTAAGTAAATCCATTAACCTAACTTAACAGATATACCTTATTCAAAATCATTCCTTGTGTAGTATCACTTGATTAAGTGCTATTCGCATAACCCCTTTTAGCTAGTGTTTTAGTTCTATTAATCTAATTAATTTTAGTATCTATAATTGAAGTTATAAATACAAGAATTCATAATTTTAGCCTCTTGAATTCGTAATTCAAGAATAGATAAGCTATAAAAGAAGTTGTTTAATGCTTAATGTTAAAAGCTAATAACAATATGGATATTTAATCAATTTAACATAATCTGAAATCATCTAATTCAAACCCTAAAGCATTCTGTTTTCAGTAGTGAATCTTTATTTGATTTCTTTATCTGTTTTCTTTTGCCCTTATTGAAGTTTGTTATTTGCTTTATTTCCGTTGAGCGGCGTGTAGAACACGATGTTGCCGTTTAGTCGTCGACTTCATCTTTTGCGACCTCGTCTTCACCGTAAGCAATGATTAAGCAAGGCAAGCGCCCCTTTGACCATCTTGATCCCAGTATTTGATTTGCACTGTGTTTACTAAAATGTTTCATGCATGCGTTTACTTTTTGTAAATTCGCTATTTTGTGGTATTGGTAGATATACCTGTTGTCATATGAAACTCCTTGATATTTATGGAAATGTGAACCTTGATAACCATAGAATAGGGCTAGACATTACTTAATGCCAAATTGGGTATATCGATCATATTAATCATGCTTAGCCATGCTTGTTTAGCAAGGAGTCGATGATCATGATTAAAATTGTTTCTGAAATGTTTTTATGGAACCTAAATGGTCCTTTGTGGGAAAATGGTTCTTTGGTAGTTTGATTAAAACCCAAAATAAAACTATGGTTTTGATGCGGGCGATTATTGGCAATAGCCGGATGTGCGACAGGTTTGCACGTAGTGTAGGGTGGAGTATCGCCGTGTCGGATTAAGGACCGAGCGATGGGGCGGTGAATCCATGTTTTTCGTGCAACCACGAGGGTGGTATGGGACAGTCTTAGCCTATTAAGTTATTTAGATGTGGCTTTGCATCTAAGGAAGGCGGGAGATTGCACAGCATTCGGTCAAGGTTGCTGTAGGGGTTTCTACATACCAATGCAACGGTGTACGCCTTGCCACGGACAGAGACGTGGTGTTGTGTGTGATAAATGTGGATCCACGGCTTGGGTGAGTGTCTCTTTGTGGCGAGGTTAACGTCCGGGCTGGTGTAAAGCCACGTCTAGATAATGTAAAGGCTCAGTATGATCTTCTTGCCAACACACCAAAGGAAGTGTGTTAATTGTTCGCGAAAAGGTTGATCATTCCTTGTGGGTAAAGTGTACACCTCTGCAGAGTGTAAATCTGATCGATTAGCCGCGTCCACGGTCAAAGACACTTGGTGACATTATTCCATGCTAGAATCTTTGGTATTTTCTAAAATGGGTTTGGTCTCGAACTTGTTTTTAGCAGCTGTTGTTTTATGTCGAAGGGTGACATTGATGGACCTTGTGGTTTGGTTTATTTGAACTCACGTCATGGAGGATTGTGAGTATTACTTCTCGTTGTATATATTCTTATCAATCAACTTGCTTTTATAAATTCCGTTTGCAAATGATAACTTGTTTTACAATTCAATTTCGCTTTATGCAAATTAACTGTATTAGCCTTTCCTTTGAAATGTCCTGCATATATTATAGGTTTTGCTCAAGTCTTCTTGATCGTAAAGTACTCACCCTTGTAATTATTATTTTAGGTGGAAGTTAGCGAGGCTTGAGTCTCTTTTAAATCATGAGTTGCGGGATCTTCTTAAATCGTGTTCTATCTGGAGTTTATACCTTGTCGGTTGCTGCGGGTCGGATGGGCAAACTACAAGATATTGCTTCTTTTGCTGCTTAATTCTCTGAGTTGTAGCTTCTCTTTGTATATTAGTTTCCGCTGTAAATATTTGTGGTATGGTTATGATTCCAGTTGTTGTAAACATGTGAGTGCTAGCTACTGATCCAGGGAATAGCACAGTAATCACATGGAGGTTCCTGTTCATCAGAACGGGGTCTCACAGCAGTGGTATCAGAGCTATGCTGACTGCAGGATAAACCCTAGATAGAATGGTCGTTAGCTTTGGAATAAGTAAGTTCAAAATCTTATTCTCAAAAGCTACTGTATTTGCAAAATGTAGGCTTTGCTGTTCTTTCCTCATTCTTAAGTTCTCATCCTTACCACTACTTCCAATTTGATTTGTAAACAAACTCCTCTTTCCTCAAAAATAGTTTGTTTTCGCTATTGGCTTTTGAAGACGTTGGGGCATGTCGCTACCATCCTTCATGCTAGCCGATGAAGAGCACAATATCTACGCCAACAATCTCAAGAAGTAGACAACGCTTCACTACCTTCGTCGACGTAGAAGTGAGTACAAAGATTCTACTTCATGAAGGGACAACATCGCCAACGGTGAAATGCACGGAGGATTAGAGTATATTAGGTTCTTCGTTAGGAAAGGAACCCTTATATGTGGCATGTTATTCCACTCGAGTTATATAAAGCATTTTTATGTGGTGTCTATCTCTTGCTATTGTGAATTGGTTTTATTTTGTTTGGTAGGGTGATTTATGTGTGAACTTAACTTCTAGGTTAAAGTTTCATAATAAATTGTTCTTATGTATGAATATGGAAAACCTAACCCATAGGATAAATAGGAAATCATAAAATATCTTATCTATCCTTTCTGTAAAAATTTATACAAGCTTATACTATCCTTCCTTTTGTAGACTTCTCACCTATGTAGTCTTTTGGTCACTAACTTTTCTCAAAAATCGGGCTTATTAAGATTAGTAATATAGTCTCTCTATTACTACTTCTAACTTCTTGAGACCACATCCTCCATGAATAAGCCAAAGCCAAGACTTCCACATACTAGTAACCACCAACTTACTTAAGTCACTTTAGACTATTTGAAACTTAATTTTCTCCATAACAATTCTTCATCATGCCAAAAAAAAAAAAAAATCACCTCAATACTTTGTCTAGATTATATACCATGAAAATGAACTAGAGCCCGAGAAGTTATATACTTCTGAATGGAAACCTTAGAATGGTTGTCAAAATGAAAACCGAAAAGTTGAAAGCCTTATTTTCTAAAGAGAAATATAAAAAGGATAGAATTAGTTGTATATATATACTCTTTTTCCCATTTGTAAGATTTAGTTTCCTTATATGTATACTTTCTCCTCTTATTGGGTATCTCATATACTCAATTCTCCTCTGTAGAACTTTCTTTGTTCATTTCTAGTTATTCTTTCTAGAAGGAATTCTCTCCTTATGCTAAATAAAAACCACCGACAAATCTTTTTGAAAGTAATTTTGGTAGTAAGTCAACAACATCATGACGTTCGCGTAGTAACTTTAAGAAGATGGAAGTAGCAAAGAATCATAACTTCACCGACTTCATAGAAGTCCTAGAATATTGACATCGACAAGTGGTGTAAGCGTTAAAAGAAACTTGTTGTCGAACAGCTTGCTATAAGAGATAGTATTATCTAAAGTACATATTATTCTAAGTCAACCTCTTGAACATAGATACGTACGATTAGGCTAATGGAAGAAAAAAACTTTAGGTACCCCCCATATACTAAGTTGAATGCGTATATAATTCTATGGTACTATTGAAATTTCGTTGTAAACCTTTTGTATTGTTTTACGGGTTACTCTCGTAAAAGTTAAACCATTAGGTTGAAATTTACGATGTGCCAACCCTCATTTAATAAGAAAATCTAATTAAGAAAGTTTTAAGGAACGAAAAGTTGCCTTATAAACTAATAACTACCTAATAACCAACCTTGAAATGGTGTTTTAATGAATGAGACATTGCCTTATAAACTAACGTGATTACCTAATCCATATATATGCTATTCTCAAAATAATATTTTAAGGAACAAAAGGTTGCCCAGTAACCCAATGTAATTGCATCTAAATAACTTTATCCTAATAAATCTTGTTGCGGGATGCTGCGACACAATCTATTAATGCATTCATTGAAAGTAATGAGTAATACAATTTTCACCTTTATAATCAACCTTGGCTCTTCCCAAGTAACTTTGGTTGAGATGTATTCTTTCAATCGTCTCAAGCGTTTTAACATCTTGTGTATCTCTCCTTAAGTTAGCTTATTTTTGCTAAGATTCTCGATGTAAATTGCTAACACTCCTCATCTACTTCGTGAAACCCAACCAAGAAAAAAACGAATGCCAGAATCTCCAACCTTAGCACAAGTGCTCGCCATAATCAAACAAAATCACTAAACACATACTTTTCTTCTTCACGACAGCAAGCAGCCAGCTTTTTGTTAAAACCAAACATCTAGTGCGATTCATTGCACCGATCACGTGGTTCCACTGCACACACGACAAAAGGAATCAATTCGACACTGCACCTTTTCGCCTAGTCTTTTCCTTCTCTTCTCCTTTGTCTTTCTTTCAAGCAAGCTCGGTACAGAGTAGAGCGAAATTTTTCTTTGCGTTCATATTTGGCGCCGGCTTCGATGGCTTGCTCCCACTACCTGATGATCACCACAGTAGGACGCACCGTCTCCCTCACTCCACCGTGGTAGGTCAAAACAATGCCCGACTCACCAATGCCAATAATGATGATGAGACAGCCGTTGTACTCTTATCTCTATCTCAGTTATGTCCTACGCCATTAAAATCCCAATGTCATCACTTGACCGCCTACCAAAACCGTCACCGTTCAAACCCTATTTGTGCTGCCTTAAGCGCCTATAAAGGTCACTTTACATCTCAATCAGGAGACTGTATCGCTCCCCATTACCACATCTCTGCTCATGTGCGCCTAATTCAACCCTATCATTTACCATCACCGCGCATACGTGCATCATTAAGGTTTCCCTGTTTCTTTGGTCAGACAAATAGTGGAAACAACACTTGTTGCACAGACCCGTTGCAACTTGGCCGCCTTTACTCGCACTTCCGCTCACATTTTGTGGAAACATTTTCATTCCTTTTTAAGTACCTAACCATGATTCTCTTGGTTTACCCCGCTTCTTTTCTACAAGCGCCACAAACTTCTTTGTGTTGGCAAGGATCGTGCTCAGCCAGCCATCACTTTTACGATGATCTCAAATGTTTTAGCGTTTTCCTATCCTACATCTTGCGAAAACGTTCTCCACAAATCTGCATGTAAGATGAAAAACCATATGTCCGATGAACTTGAAACTAGTTCTTTGTCTAGCTGTTCTTCCTTTAAAAGACAGACTTGTCGTCTCGAGTGATAATTCTTTTCAAACTCTGTCATGCCGCATGTTCGATGCAAAACGAATATTTTGTTCTTTTGGATCTTCATCAAGCTTTGAAACATGACCATATCGCATAGAAGACTTGGTAAAATTATGACTCCCAGAGTAAAAGAAATAAAATCTGAAGCAGTTTACTCAAAAAAAATCAATTAAAGAAATGATGCTTGAACAAAGATACTTGTTTTAAAAAGAATTCTACTCAACTCCATGTTGAATTTCAATCGTCATTTGTCATCCCTCCAACAACACCAATGAACATCTGTTTGTTACTCAAAACCGAAAAGCCAAAAATTTCTTACTTTTGATGTAGTAAACGTGGGCAATATCCCATGATTGCCTAAAGAAGAAACAAAATCTATTTCATTCTCAACCCCAAGAAGATATACAACAATCTTAAAACTGACCTCAGGAATTTGAAGGCCAACAAGTCTCTATCTCCACATTTACTCCAACTCGAGACATTAAACATGGCATACCTGACTCAATGCAAGGTACATCGCTTATAAATACAGTTTTCATCAGAACTTAGATTAATTTGAAATCGTCTTGTCTCTTTAGATCTACTTGAAGTCAACCCAAAAGTTCATATAGAAACTATTCTTAACGTAATAATTTGATAAGCGAAATGTTGCCTATTAAATCTAACTGAACTCTCATCAAAATATGTCTTAACTTAGTCTACCCAAATAGCCGGTAAAAAGGTCAAGTACTAAACTTTCAATTTTCATCTCTAAACATTACCTGGTAAGTCCTCCATCTATTCGTTAATCAATGAAAAAAAATAGCATCTTGAATTTAGCTGCCTCCTACTTATGCTTTTAAAAGTCAGCTCAAACCAAATTTATTCGCAACTAACCTCATCAATCCGATTACCCACAACACTTATTCATGAAAGAAACTTATGATCTACGGATGCGAGATTAGATACGATGCTCATATATATATATATATATATATTTGAACCCTGCTAGAATTCAAACTTAATTCCAAGGTCAACCCTTTGACCCTAGTCGCCTACTGATCATTTGTTATATAACATTAGCAAACAAACTTGCTATTGTTTCGAATAAGATGGATAACGTCATCTACATTAGCCAGGAAGAACTTGAACACTTCGCCAACATCTGGCCAAGAAAAGTTCTTCATCTCGTCAAGGATAACATCGGTGATTTCAAGCCATCTTAAAGACCTAGGAAACGTCAAGTGCCCGAACAACCCCTCGCCTCGACGTCACCTTTGAATGTAAAGATCTTCCTTATGTAATTGCACCGACACTTAATGCAATATTGAGTACACCCTTTATGTAGTTAATTCTTGTAATCAACCCTTTTGACTCTGTGCAATATATTCCTTCATAATTGCCAAACAAAGAAAATCAAAACCCTATGTTTACCAAGATGACCAAACAAATTAAATCATCAGGATCATTTTATAACCCCCTTGCCTCAACTCAATCCTTGAATTATCTTTATTCTGTTGTTAATCTATAGACAATTTTGAATAACAATTAATCTCGATTAATTTCACAACCGTTGTTAAACTATACCGAATAACCGTTGTATTCAAATATCATTTCTTGATGATAACATTCGACTCTTCCCAAATGAATCTAATAACAATGCATATTTTCTTTCACCTCAAATAACCTAAGCATACCAAATGCCATTCTCTAGATTAGATTATTCTTATTAACAATCCACAGTTATACAATCAAAAGATATATATAGAAAATAATAATATCCCTCATCTGTTTACACAAAACCCAAATAGAAGCCTTCTCTACTCTTAGCACATTGACTCGGAGTTGCAAGAAAAAGCTCCAGTAAAGTGAATACGCTGAAGACAAAAAATACAAGGAAACAACAAGATCACTTCCGAAAAGAAGAAATTCCCCATAACCTACCTAGTCCTTGCAAATCTCAGGGACGAGATTTCTGTAAGGGGGGTAGATTTGTAACATCCCGAAAAATAAAGTAATATAAAAATAAATATTTTAAATTTGAAAATATTTATTTATGAGCTTTATTGGATTTATTGGATCACATCTGAATTTCTTTGGGTTTATGCTTTGTATGAAAAATCCAACAAATGAAATTAAAGAATGGAAAAGGTAAAATGGTAAAAGTAAAAGTTAGAAAAATTTACCATGGTAATTCTAAGCATGCAGTGGGTGATTTTATCCAGCAAATAAATTTTAATACATAATAAAGTATTAAATAGTTGAAAGGACATCCTTTGACCTCCAAATAGTGCAAGGACAGATTTATTATAAAATTTTAGAACGTTATCTGCACCTGGAAAATTTACCATAATGTCCTCAATACATTAGTAACCTCTAGTAAAAATCTTAGAAATTAATAATGTCATTTAGACTATTTAAAATTCGAGAACAGAGGCTTTGGAACTCTGTAAATTTTCATGTCAGAATTTTTGTAAAATAATTATGAGGTATTTTAACTTGAAATTTTTATGAGAGAATTATTGATCTAAAGATAACTCTACATAAAAGTTTCAAAAATAAATAATACAATTTGGACCTTTAATTAAATCAAAAACCGAAATCAGAATTCTGAGCAGTGCACAGTGTCAGAATTTTAATTAATTAACTATGCGGTATTTTATTCCCAAAATTTTACTGGACACTAAGAACTCCCAGTAGACTATGGTCAAAAGTTTCGAAATTTTTCAACTCAGTTGGTCGCCATTTGGACGCACAGAACTGGAGCCATGCTGTGTGCTGTTCCTTTGGGACACCTCACTCATTCTAGAGCTTTCCTTCACATGTCTATATTTGAGCCAACCCATTGATTCATTCTCAGCACCAAGCCAACGCCAAGCCAGAGCTTCTCCACGCCAAGGCAAAGCCAGCAACTTGCAGTCATTTGAGCAAGAGCTTGGGTCTCATCTCTTCCATCACATGAGCAACAAGCATCCAACCTCCAAAAATCACTAAGCCAAAGAGGAGGGGCAAGTGAAGATCACGGCTACTACATCCTCTTGTGCGCCATCCAGAACCTCACACTGATCATCTCCTTGAGAGCGCTGCCGAGTTCGCTTCCTTCCCTATGCCGTCGCAAGCAAGAGAAGGGAGAAAGCCGATCAGGCAAAATCGGTGAGTCACTCTCAAATTCCTCGCAACCGTGGCGTCCCTGAGCATCACTGAACTCATCTCTCTCATCGATTTTAGCTCTTCTTGCCTGTAGCACCGCCGCGCCCCATTTCTTCTTCCTCGGCTCAGGCTCACGGTGGCGGCCCAACTCATCACTTCTCCGAGCGATCCGTGGCAAATGGTGCGCCTAGCCTCGTGATGCTCACATCGTTACCGATTCGGCCGGAGACTTACCCCTTCTTCTTCTCCGGCGAGTTCTTGCCGTTGTCGCCGCCCCTCACGGTGGCGAGCACCTTCCCGACCTCCCCTGGCCGAATCGACACCGTCTCCGTGTGCGCATCGTCGAGCTGAAGCTCATGGAGTAGCCGATTCCGCCTCTCCGGCCTTCCTTCGCCGCCGGCGAGCTTAGCCACCGTCGCCCCTGCTTCGGCTCACTGCTCGGCGGGCCCGCCATGTCAGCCACGTGAACCTCTCGATCAAACCGTAAAAGGCGTTTTCCTTTTGTGAAAGCGTATTTCCGATTTTTAGTAAATTTAGTAGCCGAGCTAAATTCAATTAGCTATAACTTTTGAACCATAGATTCAAATTGAGTGAAATAAATTTCTATATTCATGTAAAATCAGCTAATTTCAGAATATGAAATAATATTTTGAAAATATTCACTGGGTGAATTCGAAATTCAAATTTGAATAAAAGGGCTAAAAA
Organism: Otatea glauca; assembly: GCA_036346275.1. Taxonomy (NCBI): domain Eukaryota; kingdom Viridiplantae; phylum Streptophyta; class Magnoliopsida; order Poales; family Poaceae; genus Otatea; species Otatea glauca. The sequence continues at coordinate 76,201,913 of CM070711.1, forward strand.
TATGCTTTGTATAAAAATTTTGCAAACAAACTTAGAATTGAATGAAACCAATTTTGATAGAATCCTTATGCTTCCAGAAGTTCAAATATATAAAAATATTTAGATTTCATTTATGTTTGAGCTACTTTCTATTAAAGGATTCATTCAATACATTAAAAACTCAAATATACATAACTTATATAAAAGAAATCCAAAATAAGATGAAATAAGTTTCTAAATTTGAATTAAGCTATAAGGATTTGGAATATGTAACAAAACTTAGATGATCACTACAATTCAAATTATTTCAAACAAGTTTGTTTGAAGTCCCTTTTATGTAACATATAGTAGCTATCGAACTATAGCTCCTAAAATCATGAAGTTGTTCTCACATGTCCCTGAGACTGTAAATGTTCCATTTCTGCAAAAGTATTCAATATTGAACTCAGTTTGTATTAAAAAGTAAGCAAAAGAAGCCTCCCTTGCATAGAGAATCAAATAGTTAAAATATGGGTCAAATGAATTTGATTAATCACCAAATCAGTTTTGTTGTACTCCTGACATCACAAGGATCCCAGATATGCAAAAATATTTAAAGTTTATCATGGAAAACAGTAAATGTTTAGTAGTCGAAGTTTCAATGCTTGTATAATCCAAATAGTCATAACTTTTTCAAACTAGCTTCAAATTTGACAAAACCAAATCCTATAACCTTGAAAAATAATGACCTTGCTGATTATGCAAAAATATCTTATGATTGTGCTGATCTAAATTTAGTCCTTTTTAGACCCTAATGATCACTTATATGGAAACCATCTTGAATAGAAGCCAAGTATCGCGGAATTAGCATTAAAGCACTCTTAGAGTTGTTCCTTCATTATGCTGAAAAATGGATAGATTATCTTATAAGGCGTAGTCGCAAACTTAAATCAAAATGAACTCTTCTGCGTTAACATTGTGATCACTTAAGCATTTTGGTAGCTTGTAAAGTATCTCATCCAAATGAAAAGAATTATGAAAATGGTGTAGAAATACTCTATAAAGTACGTGCTACTATGTTATGAAGAAAGAATGTTATTTTGTTAAGGTTTGTATACAAAGAGTCTAGTAACATAACCCTAAATGTTATGTTTTACGAATAAATGAAACACTTAAGCTTTTTCATCAATGAATAGAATGTCTCATCTAAATGCTAAAATGTATGAAATCTGCTTAGGATTGCTATCCAAAGTATAGATTACCCTGTTATGAAGAAATAATCTTATTTCTCTATGTTTTGCATATAAATCCTAGTAGCCAAATATCCTAAGTTTTATGGTTCATGAACTTTATAATATGGATAAGCAACATAGTATTAATGATGAAATCCATAGTTAATATATTTGTATCACGAACCTTCTTAGAAACCGTAAGTAAATCCAGTAACCTAACTTAACAGATATACCTTATTCAAAATCATTCCTTGTGTAGTATCACTTCAGATTAAGTGCTATTCGCATAACCCCTTTTAGCTAGTGTTTTAGTTCTATTAATCTAATTAATTTTAGTATCTATAATTCGAAGTTATAAATACAAGAATTCATAATTTTAGCCTCTTGAATTCGTAATTCAAGAATAGATAAGCTATAAAAGAAGTTGTTTAATGCTTAATGTTAAAAGCTAATAACAATATGGATATTTAATCAATTTAACATAATCAAATCATCTAATTCAAACCCTAAAGCATTCTGTTTTCGTAGTGAATCTTTATTTGATTTGTCTTTCTGCATTTTCTTTTGCCCTTATTGAAGTTTGTTATTTGCTTTATTTCCGTTGAACGACGTGTAGAACTCGATGTTGCCGTTTAGTCGTCGACTTCATCTTTTGCGACCTCGTCTTCACCGTAAGCAATGATTAAGCAAGGCAAGCGCCCTTTGACCATCTTGATCCAGATTTGATTTGCTTGTGTTTACTAAAATGTTTCATGCATGCGTTTACTTTTTGTAAATTCGCTATTTTGTGGTATTGGTAGATATACTGTTGTCATATGAAACTCCTTGATATTTATGGAAATGTGAACCTTGATAACCATAGAATAGGGCTAGACATTACTTAATGCCAAATTGGGTATATCGATCATATTAATCATGCTTAGCCATGCTTGTTTAGCAAGGAGTCGATGATCATGATTAAAATTGTTTCTGAAATGTTTTTATGGAACCTAAATGGTCCTTTGTGGGAAAATGGTTCTTTGGTAGTTTGATTAAAACCCAAAATAAAACTATGGTTTTGATGCGGGCGATTATTGGCAATAGCCGGATGTGCGACAGGTTTGCACGTAGTGTAAGGTGGAGTATCGCCGTGTCGGATTAAGGACCGAGCGATGGGACGGTGAATCCATGTTTTTCGTGCAACCACGAGGGTGGTATGGGACAGTCTTAGCCTATTAAGTTATTTAGATGTGGCTTTGCATCTAAGGAAGGCGGAGATTGCACGGCATTCCGGTCGAGGTTGCTGTAGGGGTTTCTACATACCAATGCAACGGTGTACGCCTTGCCCAGGACAGAGGCGTGGTGTTGTGTGTGATAAATGTGGATCCACGGCTTGGGTGAGTGTCTCTGTTTTTGGCGAGGTTAACGCCCCGGCTGGTGTAAAGCCACGTCTAGATAATGTAAAGGCTCAGATGATCTTCTTGCCAACACACCAAAGGAAGTGTGTTAATTGTTCGCGAAAAGGTTGATCATTCCTTGTGGGTAAAGTGTACACCTCTGAGTGTAAATCGATCGATTAGCGCGTCCACGGTCAAAGACACTTGGTGACATTATTCCATGCTAGAATCTTTGGTATTTTCTAAAATGGGTTTGGTGCGAACTTGTTTTTAGCAATGTTGTTTTATGTCGAAGGTGACATTGATGGACCTTGTGGTTTGGTTTATTTGAACTCACGTCATGGAGGATCGTGAGTATTACTTCTCGTTGTATATATTCTTATCAATCAACTTGCTTTTATAAATTCCGTTTGCAAATGATAACTTGTTTTACAATTCAATTTCGCTTTATGCAAATTAAGCTGTATTAGCCTTTCCTTTGAAATGTCCTGCATATATTATAGGTTTTGCTCAAGTCTTCTTGAGTCGTAAAGTACTCACCCTTGTAATTATTATTTTAGGTGGAAGTTAGCGAGGCTTGAGTCTCTTTTAAATCGCAGTTGCGGGATCTTCTTAAATCGTGTTCTATCTGGAGTTTATACCTTATCGGTTGCTGCGGGTCGGATGGGCAAACTACAAGATATTGCTTCTTTCTTTGCTTAATTCTACGAGTTGTAGCTTCTCTTTGTATATTAGTTTCATTGTAAATATTTGTGGTATGGTTATGATTCGGTTTGTTGTAAACATGTGAGTGCTAGCTCTTGATCGAGGGAATAGCACAGTAATCACATGGAGGTTCTGTTCATCGAGCGGGTCTCACAATGATGGTATCGAGCTATCTTGATCGCAGGATAAACCCTAGATAGAATGGTCGTTAGCTTTGGAATAAGTAAGTTCAAAATCTTATTCTCAAAAGCTCTTGTATTTGCAAAATGTAGGCTTTCTTTGTTCTTTCCTCATTCTTAAGTTCTCATCCTTACCACTACTTCCAATTTGATTTGTAAACAAACTCCTCTTTCCTCAAAAATAGTTTGTTTTCGCTATTGGCTTTTGAAGACGTTGGGGCATGTCGCTACCATCCTTCATGCTAGCCGATGAAGAGCACAATATCTACGCCAACAATCTCAAGAAGTAGACAACGCTTCACTACCTTCGTCGACGTAGAAGTGAGTACAAAGATTCTACTTCATGAAGGGACAACATCGCCAATGGTGAAATGCGGAGGATTAGAGTATATTAGGTTCTTCGTTAGGAAAGGAACCCTTATATGTGGCATGTTATTCCACTCGAGTTATATAAAGCATTTTTATGTGGTGTCTATCTCTTGCTATTGTGAATTGGTTTTTATTTTGTTTGGCCGGGTGATTTATGTGTGAACTTAACTTCTAGGTTAAAGTTTCATAATAAATTGTTCTTATGTATGAATATGGAAAACCTAACCCATAGGATAAATAGGAAATCATAAAATATCTTATCTATCCTTTCTGTAAAAATTTATACAAGCTTATACTATCCTTCCTTTTTGTAGACTTCTCACCTATGTAGTCTTTTGGTCACTAACTTTTCTCAAAAATCAGGCTTATTAAGATTAGTAATATAGTCTCTCTATTACTACTTCTAACTTCTTGAGACCACATCCTCCATGAATAAGCCAAAGCCAAGACTTCCACATACTAGTAACCACCAACTTACTTAAGTCACTTTAGACTAGCTGAAACTTAATTTTTCTCCATAACAATTCTTCATCATGCCAAAAAAAAAAAAAAAAATCACCTCAATACTTTGTCTAGATTATATACCATGAAAATGAACTAGAGCCCGAGAAGTTATATACTTTTGAATGGAAACCTTAGAATGGTTGTCAAAATGAAAACCGAAAAGTTGAAAGCCTTATTTTCTAAAGAGAAATATAAAAAGGATAGAATTAGTTGTATATATATACTCTTTTTCCCATTTGTAAGATTTAGTTTCCTTATATGTATACTTTCTCCTCTTATTGGGTATCTCATATACTCAATTCTCCTCTGTAGAACTTTCTTTGTTCATTTCTAGTTATTCTTTCTAGAAGGAATTCTCTCCTTATGCTAAATAAAAACCACCGACAAATCTTTTTGAAAGTAATTTTGGTAGTAAGTCAACAACATCATGACGTTCGCGTAGTAACTTTAAGAAGATGGAAGTAGCAAAGAATCATAACTTCACCGACTTCATAGAAGTCCTAGAATATTGACATCAGCAAGTGGTGTAAACGTTAAAAGAAACTTGTTGTCGAACAGCTTGCTATAAGAGATAGTATTATCTAAAGTACATATTATTCTAAGTCAACCTCTTGAACATAGATACGTACGATTAGGCTAATGGAAGAAAAAAAAACTTTAGGTACCCCCCATATACTAAGTTGAATGCGTATATAATTCTATGGTACTATTGAAATTTCGTTGTAAACCTTTTGTATTGTTTTACGGGTTACTCTCGTAAAAGTTAAACCATTAGGTTGAAATTTACGATGTGCCAACCCTCATTTAATAAGAAAATCTAATTAAGAAAGTTTTAAGGAACGAAAAGTTGCCTTATAAACTAATAACTACCTAATAACCAACCTTGAAATGGTGTTTTAATGAATGAGACATTGCCTTATAAACTAACCGTGATTACCTAATCCATATATATGCTATTCTCAAAATAATATTTTAAGGAACAAAAGGTTGCCTGTAACCCAAATGTAATTGCATCTAAATAACTTTATCCTAATAAATCTTGTTGCGGGATGCTGCGACACAATCTATTAATGCATTCACCGAAAGTAATGAGTAATACAATTTTCACCTTTATAATCAACCTTGGCTCTTCCCAAGTAACTTTGGTTGAGATGTATTCTTTCAATCGTCTCAAACGTTTTAACATCTTGTGTATCTCTCCTTAAGTTAGCTTATTTTTGCTAAGATTCTCGATGTAAATTGCTAACACTCCTCATCTACTTCGTGAAACCCAACCAAGAAAAAAGCGAATGCCGAATCTCCAACCTTAGCACAAGTGCTCGCCATAATCAAACAAAATCACTAAACACATACTTTTCTTCTTCACGACAAAGAAGCAGCCACTTTTTGTTAAAACCAAACATCTAGTGCGATTCATTGCACCGATCACGTGGTTCCACCGCACACACGACAAAAGGAATCAATTCGACATCGCACCTTTTCGCCTAGTCTTTTCCTTCTCTTCTCCTTTGTCTTTCTTTCAAGCAAGCTCGATGCTGAGTAGAGCGAAATTTTCTTTGCGTTCATATTTGGCGCCGGCTTCGATGGCTTGCTCCCACTACCGATGATCACCACGATGGGGACGACCGTCTCCCTCACTCCACCGTGGTAGGTCAAAACAATGCCCGACTCACCAATGCCAATAATGATGATGAGACAGCCGTTGTACTCTTATCTCTATCTTAGTTATGTCCTCGCCATTAAAATCCCAATGTCATCACTTGACCGCCTACCAAAACCGTCACCGTTCAAACCCTATTTGTGCTGCCTTAAGCGCCTATAAAGGTCACTTTACATCTCAATCAGGAGACTGTATCGCTCCCCATTACCACATCTCTGCTCATGTGCGCCTAATTCAACCCTATCATTTACCATCACCGCATCGTGCATCATTAAGGTTTCCCTGTTTCTTTGGTCAGACAAATAGTGGAAACAACACTTGTTGCACAGACCCGTTGCAACTTGGCCGCCTTTACTCGCACCCGTTCACATTTTGTGGAAACATTTTCATTCCTTTTTAAGTACCTAACCATGATTCTCTTGGTTTACCCCCTTCTTTTCTACAAGCGCCACAAACTTCTTTGTGTTGGCAAGGATCGTGCTCAGCCAGCCATCACTTTTACGATGATCTCAAATGTTTTAGCGTTTTCCCTATCCTACATCTTGCAGAAAACGTTCTCCACAAATCTGCATGTAAGATGAAAAACCATATGTCCGATGAACTTGAAACTAGTTCTTTGTCCTAGCTTTGTTCTTCCTTTAAAAGACAGACTTGTCGTCTCCGAGTGATAATTCTTTTCAAACTCTGTCATGCCGCATGTTCGATGCAAAAGCGAATATTTTGTTCTTTTGGATCTTCATCAAGCTTTGAAACATGACCATATCGCATAGAAGACTTGGTAAAATTATGACTCCCGAGTAAAAGAAATAAAATCAAGCGGTTTACTCAAAAAAATCAATTAAAGAAATGATGCTTGAACAAAGATACTTGTTTTAAAAGAATTCTACTCAACTCCATGTTGAATTTCAATCGTCATTTGTCATCCCTCCAACAACACCAATGAACATCTGCTTGTTACTCAAAACCGAAAAGCCAAAAATTTCTTACTTTTGATGTAGTAAACGTGGGCAATATCCCAACAGATTGCCTAAAGAAGAAACAAAATCTATTTCATTCTCAACCCCAAGAAGATATACAACAATCTTAAAATCGACCTCAGAATTTGAAGGCCAACAAGTCTCTATCTCCACATTTACTCCAACTCGAGACATTAAACATGGCATACCTGACTCAATGCAAGGTACATCGCTTATAAATACAGTTTTCATCAGAACTTAGATTAATTTGAAATCGTCTTGTCTCTTTAGATCTACTTGAAGTCAACCCAAAAGTTCATATAGAAACTATTCTTAACGTAATAATTTGATAAGCGAAATGTTGCCTATTAAATCTAACTGAACTCTCATCAAAATATGTCTTAACTTAGTCTACCCAAATAGCCGGTAAAAAGGTCAAGTACTAAACTTTCAATTTTCATCTCTAAACATTACCTGGTAAGTCCTCCATCTATTCGTTAATCAATGAAAAAAAATAGCATCTTGAATTTAGCTGCCTCCTACTTATGCTTTTAAAAGTCAGCTCAAACCAAATTTATTCGCAACTAACCTCATCAATCCCAGTTACCCACAACACTTATTCATGAAAGAAACTTATGATCTACCAGATGCAGTATTAGATACGATGCTCATATATATATATATATATATATTTGAACCCTGCTAGAATTCAAACTTAATTCCAAGGTCAACCCTTTGACCCTAGTCGCCTACTGATCATTTGTTATATAACATTAGCAAACAAACTTGCTATTGTTTCGAATAAGATGGATAACGTCATCTACATTAGCCAGGAAGAACTTGAACACTTCGCCAACATCTGGCCAAGAAAAGTTCTTCATCTCGTCAAGGATAACATCAGTGATTTCCAAGCCATCTTAAAGACCTAGGAAACGTCAAGTGCCTGAACAACCCCTGCCTCGGCGTCGACCTTTGAATGTAAAGATCTTCCTTATGTAATTGCACGACACTTAATGCAATATTGAGTACACCCTTTATGTAGTTAATTCTTGTAATCAACCCTTTTGACTCGTGCAATATATTCCTTCATAATTGCCAAACAAAGAAAATCAAAACCCTATGTTTACCAAGATGACCAAACAAATTAAATCATCGGGATCATTTTATAACCCCTTGCCTCAACTCAATCCTTGAATTATCTTTATTCTGTTGTTAATCTATAGACAATTTTGAATAACAATTAATCTCGATTAATTTCACAACCGTTGTTAAACTATACGAATAACCGTTGTATTCAAATATCATTTCTTGATGATAACATTCGACTCTTCCCAAATGAATCTAATAACAATGCATATTTTCTTTCACCTCAAATAACCTAAGCATACCAAATGCCATTCTCTAGATTAGATTATTCTTATTAACAATCCGGTTATACAATCAAAAGATATATATAGAAAATAATAATATCCTCATCATTTTACACAAAACCCAAATAGAAGCCTTCTCTACTCTTAGCACATTGACTCGGAGTTGCAAGAAAAAGCTCGAAGAAAGTGAATACGCCAAGACAAAAATACAAGGAAACAACAAGATCACTTCAAAAGAAGAAATTCCCATAACCTACCTAGTCCTTGCAAATCTAGGGACGAGATTTCGTAAGGGGGTAGATTTGTAACATCCCGAAAAATAAAGTAATATAAAAATAAATATTTTAGATTTGAAAATATTTATTTATGAGCTTTATTGGATTTATTGGATCACATCTGAATTTCTTTGGGTTTATGCTTTGTATGAAAAATCCAACAAATGAAATTAAAGAATGGAAAAGGTAAAATGGTAAAAGTAAAAGTTAGAAAAATTTACCATGGTAATTCTAAGCATGCAGTGGGTGATTTTATCCAGCAAATAAATTTTAATACATAATAAAGTATTAAATAGTTGAAAGGACATCCTTTGACCTCCAAATAGTGCAAGGACAGATTTATTATAAAATTTTAGAACGTTATCTGCACCTGGAAAATTTACCATAATGTCCTCAATACATTAGTAACCTCTAGTAAAAATCTTAGAAATTAATAATGTCATTTAGACTATTTAAAAATTCGAGAACAGAGGCTTTGGAACTCTGTAAATTTTCATGTCAGAATTTTTGTAAAATAATTATGAGGTATTTTAACTTGAAATTTTTATGAGAGAATTATTGATCTAAAGATAACTCTACATAAAAGTTTCAAAAATAAATAATACAATTTGGACCTTTAATTAAATCAAAACTGAAATCAGAATTCTGAGCAGTGCACAGTGTCAGAATTTTAATTAATTAACTATGCGGTATTTTATTCCCAAAATTTTACTGCACACTAAGAACTCCCAGTAGACTATGGTCAAAAGTTTCGAAATTTTTCAACTCAGTTGGTCGCCATTTGGACGCACAGAACTGGAGCCATGCTGTGTGCTGTTCCTTTGGGACACCTCACTCATTCTAGAGCTTTCCTTCACATGTCTATATTTGAGCCAACCCATTGATTCATTCTCAGCACCAAGCCAACGCCAAGCCAGAGCTTCTCACGCCAAGGCAAAGCCAGCAACTTGCAGTCATTTGAGCAAGAGCTTGGGTCTCATCTCTTCCATCACATGAGCAACAAGCATCCAACCTCCAAAAATCACTAAGCCAAAGAGGAGGGGCAAGTGAAGATCACGGCTACTACATCCTCTTGTGCGCCATCCAGGAACCTCACAGCCTGATCATCTCCTTCAGAGCGCTGCCGAGTTCTGCTTCCTTCCCTATGCCGTCGCAAGCAAGAGAAGGGGAGAAAGCCGATCAGGCAAAATCGGTGAGTCACTCTCAAATTCCTCGCAACCGTGGCGTCCCTGAGCATCACTGAACTCATCTCTCTCATCGATTTTAGCTCTTCTTGCCTGTAGCACCGCCGCGCCCCATTTCTTCTTCCTCGGCTCAGGCTCACGGTGGCGGCCCAACTCATCACTTCTCCGAGCGATCCGACCGGCAAAATGGTACGCCTAGCCTCGGCGATGCTCACATCGTTACCGATTCGGCGGGAGACTTACCCTTCTTCTTCTCCGCGAGTTCTTGCCGTTGTCGCCGCCCCTCACGGTGGCGAGCACCTTCTCGACCTCCTGGCGAATCGACACCGTCTCGGTAGGCGATCGTCGAGTGAAGCTCATGGAGTAGCCGATTCCGCCTCTCCGGCTTCCTTCGCCGCCGCGCGAAGCCGCCATCGTCGCTTCGCTTGGCTCACTGCTCGGCGGGCCCGCCATGTCAGCCACGTGAACCTCTCCATCAAACCGGTAAAGGCGTTTTCCTTTTGTGAAAGCGTATTTCGATTTTTAGTAAATTTAGTAGCCGAGCTAAATTCAATTAGCTATAACTTTTGAACCATAGATTCAAATTGAGTGAAATAAATTTCTATATTCATTTAAAATCAGCTAATTTCAGAATATGAAATAATATTTTGAAAATATTCACTGGGTGAATTCGAAATTCAAATTTGAATAAAAGGGCTAAAAATATGCTTTGTATAAAAATTTTGCAAACAAACTTAGAATTGAATGAAACCAATTTTGATAGAATCCTTATGCTTCCAGAAGTTCAAATATATAAAAATATTTAGATTTCATTTATGTTTGAGCTACTTTCTATTAAAGGATTCATTCAATACATTAAAAACTCAAATATACATAACTTATATAAAAGAAATCCAAAATAAGATGAAATAAGTTTCTAAATTTGAATTAAGCTATAAGGATTTGGAATATGTAACAAAACTTAGATGATCACTACAATTCAAATTATTTCAAACAAGTTTGTTTGAAGTCCCTTTTATGTAACATATAGTAGCTATGCGAACTATAGCTCCTAAAATCATGAAGTTGTTCTCACATGTCCCTGAGACTGTAAATGTTCCATTTCTGCAAAAGTATTCAATATTGAACTCAGTTTGTATTAAAAAGTAAGCAAAAGAAGCCTCCCTTGCATAGAGAATCAAATAGTTAAAATATGGGTTAAATGAATTTGATTAATCACCAAATCAGTTTTGTTGTACTCCTGACATCACAAGGATCCCAGATATGCAAAAATATTTAAAGTTTATCATGGAAAACAGTAAATGTTTAGTAGTCGAAGTTTCAATGCTTGTATAATCCAAATAGTCATAACTTTTTCAAACTAGCTTCAAATTTGACAAAACCAAATCCTATAACCTTGAAAAATAATGACCTTGCTGATTATGCAAAAATATCTTATGATTGTGCTGATCTAAATTTAGTCCTTTTTAGACCCTAATGATCACTTATATGGAAACCATCTTGAATAGAAGCCAAGTATCATGAATTAGCATTAAAGCACTCTTAGAGTTGTTCCTTCATTATGCTGAAAAATGGATAGATTATCTTATAAGGCGTAGTCGCAAACTTAAATCGAAAACTGAACCTTCTGCGTTAACATTGTGATCACTTAAGCATTTTGGTAGCTTGTAAAGTATCTCATCCAAATGAAAAGAATTATGAAAATGGTGTAGAAATACTCTATAAAGTACGTGCTACTATGTTATGAAGAAAGAATGTTATTTTGTTAAGGTTTGTATACAAAGAGTCTAGTAACATAACCCTAAATGTTATGTTTTGAATAAATGAAACACTTAAGCTTTTCATCAATGAATAGAATGTCTCATCTAAATGCTAAAATGTATGAAATCTGCTTAGGATTGCTATCCAAAGTATAGATTACCCTGTTATGAAGAAATAATCTTATTTCTCTATGTTTTGCATATAAATCCTAGTAGCCAAATATCCCTAAGTTTTATGGTTCATGAACTTTATAATATGGATAAGCAACATAGTATTAATGATGAAATCCATAGTTAATATATTTGTATCACCAGAACCTTCTTAGAAACCGTAAGTAAATCCAGTAACCTAACTTAACAGATATACCTTATTCAAAATCATTCCTTGTGTAGTATCACTTCAGATTAAGTGCTATTCGCATAACCCCTTTTAGCTAGTGTTTTAGTTCTATTAATCTAATTAATTTTAGTATCTATAATTCGAAGTTATAAATACAAGAATTCATAATTTTAGCCTCTTGAATTCGTAATTCAAGAATAGATAAGCTATAAAAGAAGTTGTTTAATGCTTAATGTTAAAAGCTAATAACAATATGGATATTTAATCAATTTAACATAATCAAATCATCTAATTCAAACCCTAAAGCATTCCTGTTTTCTGTAGTGAATCTTTATTTGATTTGCTGTCTGTTTTCTTTTTGCCCTTATTGAAGTTTGTTATTTGCTTTATTTCCGTTGAACGACGTGTAGAACCTGATGTTGCCGTTTCCGTAAATCGACTTCATCTTTTGCGACCTCGTCTTCACCGTAAGCAATGATTAAGCAAGGCAAGCGCCTTTGACCATCTTGATCCCAGATTTGATTTGCCTTTGTGTTTACTAAAATGTTTCATGCATGCGTTTACTTTTTGTAAATTCGCTATTTTGTGGTATTGGTAGATATACCGTTGTCATATGAAACTCCTTGATATTTATGGAAATGTGAACCTTGATAACCATAGAATAGGGCTAGACATTACTTAATGCCAAATTGGGTATATCGATCATATTAATCATGCTTAGCCATGCTTGTTTAGCAAGGAGTCAGATGATCATGATTAAAATTGTTTCCTGAAATGTTTTTATGGAACCTAAATGGTCCTTTGTGGGAAAATGGTTGCTGGTAGTTTGATTAAAAACCCAAAATAAAACTATGGTTTTGATGCGGGCGATTATTGGCAATAGCCGGATGTGCAGACGGGTTTGCACGTAGTGTAGGGTGGAGTATCGCCCGTGTCGGATTAAGGACCGAGCGATGGGACGGTGAATCCATGTTTTTCGTGCAACCACGAGGGCTGGTATGGGACAGTCTTAGCCTATTAAGTTATTTAGATGTGGCTTTGCATCTAAGGAAGGCGGGAGATTGCACAGGCATTCCGGTCAGGTTGCCTGTAGGGGTTTCTACATACCAATGCAACGGTGTACGCCTTGCCCTGGACAGAGACGTGGTGTTGTGTGTGATAAATGTGGATCCACGGCTTGGGTGAGTGTCTCTGTTTTCAGGGCGAGGGTTAACGTCCCGGGCTGGTGTAAAGCCACGTCTAGATAATGTAACGGCTCTGTATGATCTTCTTGCCAACACACCAAAGGAAGTGTGTTAATTGTTACGCAAAAGGTTGATCATTCCTTGTGGGTAAAGTGTACACCTCTGCAGAGTGTAAATCGATCGATTAGCGCGTCCACGGTCAAAGACACTTGGTGACATTATTCCATGCTAGAATCTTTGGTATTTTCTAAAATGGGTTTGGTGCGAACTTGTTTTTAGCAATCTGTTGTTTTATGTCGAAGGGTGACATTGATGGACCTTGTGGTTTGGTTTATTTCAACTCACGTCATGGAGGATCGTGAGTATTACTTATCGTTGTATATATTCTTATCAATCAACTTGCTTTTATAAATTCCGTTTGCAAATGATAACTTGTTTTACAATTCAATTTCGCTTTATGCAAATTAAGCAGTATTAGCCTTTCCTTTGAAATGTCTGCATATATTATAGGTTTTGCTCAAGTCTTCTTGAGTACGTAAAGTACTCACCCTTGCTTAATTATTATTTTAGGTGGAAGTTAGCGAGGCTTGAGTCTCTTTTAAATCGCAGTTGCGGGATCTTCTTCGTCGTGTTCTATCTGGAGTTTATACCTTGTCGCTTTACTGCGGGTCGGATGGGCAAACTACAAGATATTGCTTCTTTTGTCGCTTAATTCTACGAGTTGTAGCTTCTCTTTGTATATTAGTTTCATTGTAAATATTTGTGGTATGGTTATGATTCCAGTTGTTGTAAACATGTGAGTGCTAGCTACTGATCCAGGGAATAGCACAGTAATCACATGGAGGTTCCTGTTCATCAGAACGGGGTCTCACATCGAGGCACGCCTATTGGTTCGACCTGAGCCATGTAATCGACGCAGAACTCTACGACCTCTTCGGTTGCATAACCTTCGACAATGCTACCCTCCGGCCGAGATCGATTTCGTACGTAGGACTTGAGAATCCCCATATACCTCTCGAATGGGTACATGCTACGTAGGAACACGGGCCCGCATATCTTTATCTCTATCACAAGGTGAACAACGAGATAGACCATGATATCGAAAAACGACGGAGGGAAATACATCTCAAGATTACATAGAGTCATCACCACCTCAGCCTGCAGTGCATCTAGTGCTTCGGGATCGATTACCTTCTGAGCAATTGTGTTAAAGAAATAACACACCTCGTGATTGTCTCCGAACCTTGGTGGCAAAATACTTCTAATTGCCACAGAGAGCATTTGTGTCATCAGCACATGACAATCATGAGACTTCATGCCAACTAATTTCAAATCTTGCATCGAAACAAGTCTCTTCATGTTAGAGGAGTAACCGGAAGAAACTTTCACACCATGCAAGCACTGGCACAGTTCAGTTCTCTCGGCCTTAGACAAAGTGTAACAAGCAGGTTCGCAATATGTTCGGCTCAGATCTGTCTCTTTCGGTGCTAACTCGGGTCTTATGCCCATATCGACCAAGTCAAGGCGTGCATTGATCTCGTCCTTTGATTTGCCTTTAATATTCAATAAGAGACCAATCAAGCTATCACGGACATTCTTCTCCACGTGCATCACGTCGATGCGAAAGGTCGAACTTCTAGGTGCTCCCAATAAGGTAGGTCCCAAAATATTGATCTCTTCTTCCACGTGCTCTTCTCACGGGACCTCGATTTACGCCCCTTTCCAAACCCAACATCCAAGTTCTTAACCATATCATGGATATCTATCCCACTTAAAGGCTTTGGAGCTAAACCGTCTTCATTCGTTCCATCAAATTGTTTCTTCATTTTGTGGTATGGGTGATTCCTCCGAAGGAACCTACGGTGATGCATGTAAATAGTTTTGCGTGAGTGATTCAGCCACACACTCTCGGTATTGTCTAAGCAGTGAGTGCGGGCTTTGGTCCCTTTGTACTCGGCACGATAGGTTACCAAGGCGGGGTAATCATTTATAGTCTGAGAACAAAAGCAGTGCAAAGTGAAGTTCTCTCGTTTGTACGCATCCCATACCTGTACCCCGGGAACCCATAGTGTTTTCAGATCTTCCACCAATGGTGCTAGGTACACATCAATATCGTTCCCAGGTTGTTTCGGTCCTTGGATAAGTACAGACAACAAAATGTACTTCCGCTTCATACACAACCAAGGAGGAAGGTTGTAGATACAGAGATTCACGGGCCAAGTGCTATGCCGGCTACTCATGTTACCGAAAGGATTCATTCCATCTGTACTCAATCCAAACCTTATATTCCTCGGATCCTCACCGAATTCTTGAAACCTCCTATCGATGTTTCTTCATTGGATGGAATCAGCAGGGTGCCTTAGCATTCCATCGTTCTTACGCTCCTCCGAGTGCCAAGCATAGCATTTTGGCTCATTTGGGTTCGCAAACAAACACTTCAAACGAGGAATTATAGGCAGATACCATGCCACCTTAGCAGGAGGTCCTTTCATCACCTGGGTGCCCTCACTGTCATCATCCGAATGACTCTTACGCTTGTACCGGGATGCGTTGCACACAGGACATATGTGCAAGTTCGCGTACTCTTGGCGGTACAGGATACAGTCGTTCGGATATGCATGTATTCTTTCTACATCCATTCCCAAGGGACAAAGAACCTTCTTAGCTTTGTAGGTGGTTGTCGGCAACTCGTTTCCCTCGAGAAGCATGTCCGCCAATAAACGTAATAATTATTGTGAAACTCTTATCGGACCAACCGTTGCTTGCTTTCAATTTCAGCAGTTCAAGCACGGATGACAACCTTGTGTATTTTGACTTGCAGCCTGTGAACAAAGGTTTCTCCGAGTCCTCCATCAAGACCCGGAATTTACCATATTCTCTATCATCACGGTTGCCTTCTACATCACGCAGCATCTGATTCAGATTATCTTCCTGCGACCTATCCTCATCGGAACCACAATCGATATGACCATCCGACATATCATTGACTTCGTCGACCATGTTAATACCTGCTTCCTGTATCTCCTGCTCTTCACCGTGACTGGTCCAACATGTATAACCCGTTTTGAAACCCCTCATAATCAAGTGTGCTTCGATCTGCGCAAAGTTTCGAAACATCTTCAAATTCTCACAGTCAATGCACGGACAAGACATAAACTGCCCCCCCTTATTAAACATATCCTCTTCTGCAGCTCTTCTAAAAGCGGAGACGTCATTCATGTACTCGGCACTCACACGGTTCTTAGTGTACATCCATCTTCGGTCCATCTACGCCAAGCAATACAACATTTAGTGTTAATGCAATTAAAACCCATTACTACCCTTACAAAGAAAGAACACATGAATATCTACAAGCTAAATCTAAAAATCATCAAATTCCATTCTTAATAAGGTAGATCTTGAATATCTGCAATTAGACACCGTTACTAACCTTAGATCACCAAAATCAAATGGATCCTCAATCACCTTTCAAATCAACGGTCTTCTTTTACCAAATCGCCTCACACGGCATTACAAGTAGCAGCCAAATGAAAATAGATCTCAAACCCTAAAAATGCACCAAGTGGCTCGGGCCTCTGTATTTTATATAGCCGATAGAAATCTCGAGCGGTTTCTGTAAAACCCGTCAATGATAAACATAGAATGCAGACGGTTTTATAATAAAACCGTCATGATATATAATGACGGTTTTATTACAAAACCGTTTGGGATAGTATGTGATATTACAGACGGTTTTATGAAAGAACCGTCTGTGATATATTCCCAGACGGTTTTTAATTAAACCCGTCTGTGACATGGATGTATATCACTGACGGTTTTTGTAGAGTACCGTCTGTGATAATTTCACTGACGGTTAAAGTATAAAACCGTCAGTGATATTATCAGAACCGTCTGTGCTGAGGCGTCTAATATACCCCTTTCTGTAGTGTACACACAAACAACACTAAAAATGTGTGAGAACAAAGCATTAGAACTCTATCTAGAAAAGAAATGGATGTACTCTCACGTCGTAGACTCGTACTACCAATCTTCAATGGTTTGTGCTCAATTCCTAAATTCAACTACATGCACATGAACAGCCCCAATCTAAAAAGAATGGTAAGATGACTACAAAACTACATAGCTAGCTGGAATAAAAATTAGCAGTTAGATTAGTATCGAATTCTAACCTGAAAGTAAAATTTGAAATTAAAAAAATAGATTAAAAAAAAAGAGTCTATATCAAGTATAATAAACAATAACATTAACTCAAAATAAAAATTAGTAGCTGAATCTATGTACGATCCAGCCTAAAACTGAAAAAGAAAGTCTATAAGAAGTACAATCCAAAAATATGCAAATTCAGAATAAAAATCAAAGCAAATTAGCTATTGTTTTTAATTCAAAACTAATTGAAAAATTGAAAATTTGGTTTTATTCATTTATTAAAATTCTTGAAATATGCTAAGTCGAGAGAAAAATAAAATAAGGTAAGGAATTTGATTATACACACACAACGAATCAAAATCTATCGTATAATAAAAGTCGATGACAAGTGGTTTACTATCGCTAAAAAAAGATAATATACTAAAAATTATTTAAAAAATATTCTTACCCTTTATTTGGTGGTCCTCCAGTGGATGGAGGGGTTGAGAGAGTAATACATCAATAGGTGTTCACTCGACTATACCAGTATAAGTTATATGATGTGCATTATAAGTATGTAGCATAGACAAATATTGAAATAATGAAAGAAAGAGATATGATGATGTAAATGAAAAATGTCATATTATGCTATGTTTATTATTTTGCTGTGTAAGTATTTAGAGAAGAAAGTTCTGGTCACAGTTAAGGATGTGCCCATGTAAGTGCGCAGACCACCTTACTAGTTACTGCTTAATTCACTGTGAAATGTACTGTCATAATAATATATGTGGCATGTATAACACATAGTATTTTGTTGGAATTTTCTTAGTTAAAATGACCCCGAAGATCGAGAGAATATACACTGCTTCCAACAGTTGTGTTTTAAGGAGGGAAGTACATAGGCCATAAGGATGGGAAGCACTAGATGTCTGGATACACCGATCGATGTCCAAAAATGGCATATATTTGGAAGAGTGAGGGTGATTTTTTCATGCTTTGTTGTTTTTAATATTACTAGCCGATTGCCCGTCGGCTGCAATAGATCTCAAATAAATATAGCATAAGTTATAATCATTTGAGTATTCCTTTATAATGGACTTGATTTGAATCAAACAATTGTTGGCTGTGGTTTTGAATGCTTGATAGTTTGATTTGCTAGAAACGGATTTGAAGAGCCTTTATCATGTGAAAAGATCCCATGAATTTGCATGCTCGCGTGCGGATTTCCGTTCTTCATTTTAGCGTCCTACTAGTGTGATGGGAAGAACTCTTGGCAGCGTACGCTTCCTTTAATATTGGATTGCAATAGTGGTCCACGCTGCCTTCTTAGGTGTTGGTGTCTTTTTGATTCCAAACATTTGCCGTTATATTAGATAGCTCAAAACATCAAATCCACCGAGACAACATCAACAAACATATGTTCTTTCTTCTGACGACGGCGGGCCACACACTGAACAAATTGGGATGGGATGATCACTGGAGAGTTGGATTGAAGCCAGAATGGGGTAAACGGGGAAATTCTAGGGGACAGTTTCTCCCAGAAGAAAGCCCACCGCCCAGTTTGGATAGAGTTCATTTTGTCCGTTACAACAGTAAAATCCAGGCCTACGGTAGGCCCAATACATTCTAAGCTGAGGCCGAGATGTGTCTCGGGCGCAGGGCGTCTAGAACGCTGTTTGTTCTGTTTTGGAGAGAAATGTCTGTCTAGTTTTAGTAGAGAAACTTATGAGATGTGGGAAGAGGCCCAAAGATGTTGCACGCGCTGCCAACGCAGGCAGCGAGGCATGATGCAACATATTCCCCGGTGCGCCCGCTCGTCCGTCGGACTCAGACGTGAGCGCACGCGCGTGCGTCGGAGGCGAAACATCGCTCCGCTCACCCGCTCCTCCCACGCTACCCACGCGATGGCAGCGTCGGCGCCCGTGTGGATGGCGAGGTGCCGGTTACGTCGGCGCCTTACGAGGACACGAGGTCCCCACGCACGCGGCCTCTCACTGTTTGGGTGCATCCAGCGCCAGCACGAGTGCAGTACCATGGCGGAGACAGCGCGGCGTGTTTCCCTGACGATTTCGCTGGCAGGCAGGCAGGTGGCATCTGTCTCCCGGTCCACCGGCTGGCCTTCGATCTCCAGCTTATTAGTGTAATCTGTATTCTATTCTGTAGTAGTATGTGGTTGTAGTGCGCGGTTCGGCCCCGTCCAATACCGTGTGTATGGCTGAACATTTGCAACCTTTTCATTTGTACATGTTGAGCCTAATATTTTGACAGTACTTTGGGCCAACATATTCATTTGTAAAGAACGTAACTCATACTATTTTCTTCCTTAAAAAAGCTAGTAACTTTTTGGAAATACCGAAGTGTCAGTTTCTAGTAATAAAAAATTGTTTTGCAATCTACGTGACAAAAGGCAAGAAGGCATATTGCTAGTGTTATTTTGACGAGGCTTTAACATTGAATCCTTTTCAAATAAGATTCTTAATTTAGCAGAATTTGTAGCACTTATATTTTATCTCTCTCTACGTAGCTAAATTATTTTTAGAAAACACTATTGTAAAACATGGTGTGAAAAATACGTGATAAATTAAACAATCCTTAATAAATAGACTTAATGTCTACCGTAATTATCAAAATAAAGAGCCATTATGATGGTTCTCACAAGTACCTCTGTTAGGGAGAATGTACTCGACCTAACTCGAGTATCGATCACACCTGGTCAGAGGAATCTATAATTGGACATGTACACCTTACTTCTTCGACCAGGTGATATATATGCCATAATCAATGTGTCTGGTAGATTAAAAGGAAACATACACCTTGTCTTTTTGACATAACGGTGCGTACCTAACTTCTGCCTCTAACAATAACCATCGAACAATCATACTTACAGGATGTTTCGCTGATAATAACTTATGATCACATGTGGGATTCACGAACCGATAAGGCGCCTCTCTATGGGTTGCAACTGCCACCCTTCGATGCTTTATAGGGAATCGTGCCAAGAGATGGACGACAGCTAGCGCAAGATCACAACATATCTCTTCGTAGCCATAACCGCACCTTGTGCACTCCATTATAATCTCCAGCAATACAAGAATACAAGAAATAGGGTTATTATTATGATGACTCGTATAATTAATATAGAGTAATAATAGTAATACTGCCATTAATCTGAGTTAAGTATACTGATCTCGGCATATTAACTAACAAAATATCAAGCGCATCTGACATTTTATCAATTAATACACTGTATTTAGAGCGTTGCAGCAGAACAATAATTAGAGACTAAAATAGAAACTTATTACAATCCATTACCACGCAAAGCTACAAGTCCAGTACATCAGATTATACATAAGATCCAAGTACAACAAAAATATACCACATAAATAATAAAATACTAATTACTCCGAAGACCGACGAAAGCTGGAGTACGGTCTAACCCACAACCTAACCCTCCTGATAGCCCACCTCCTCATAGCGCTAATCCCGTGGGTAATCCTCACCCTATGCCTCGTGGGCGTAACCATCGGGATCCATATCCCAACCGGTCACCTGATCGCTGATGCAATTTTCTAAGCAATCGATGACTATACAAGGCGGTGGCTCTTCCCTAGAGAGTTAAGTAAGAGTGAGTACAACGAAGACGCCTCTCCGAGGCAACACCCACTCAAAGCCAAACATTAATAATAAAATGCATCATATGAATTTTTCTATCATCCATCTCATGTACATCTCTCTCTCTCTCTCAAATCCATTTGTAGGAAAATAGAGTTTTATTATGAAGGAGTTTGTTTCCCATTTTAATTTCTGAAATAGCTACTATCACTCGTATATGAGGTAGACTTCACTTCCATAGCCTCCAGTATAGGAGACATGCATGAATTCATGATTTGACCCAAGTTTGTACCACTTTACCTATAGTGAACTCAAACTCTGTTGAGAACTCAGAACGTTTATCATTACTCAGGTATCTAATCTCCAACCCTGGCAGACATGCCAGTTGTACTTCACCTGACAATGGAGATACTCATCTCACGGCTTTAAATATAGTGCCCCTAGCCTAATGCTTTTGCCCCATAGACCTTAACGCTCTTACCCAATACCCTGGTCTTATCGGTCTTACCTCAACAAATATTACCAGTTTTACCAGTATGCCTCACTAGGCTCATACTGGTCTTACTAACCTAGTTATCTAATACAAACCCAATATAGAGATCTTACACCTTCATAGGAGAAAATTTTCTAGCCGTTTCCCACACACTATGGTTAATACGAATTATACAGCTCATTACCCGAGTGTAGTTTGTTCAACCTTATATTCTAGCATAGGTAGATAGCCCCACTAGCAACACAAACATCCATAACCCCTAGCATCCTCTACCTACCTCATATATACATATGTCACCGAGCTCCTTTCGTTGGATGAGCCATTCACAATCACATCAATAATCAACCAATGCCGCAACAGTTCATCAATAATTCAGTATATCCAAAATCAATTACTGCCTTAGCAGTTTACTAACAAACCATCTCCTTAGCAGTTTACCAACAAACCATCTTTCCAACCGCATCCTATTTATTGTTTTCTTAAAAAGGAATTTTCCAATGCATGGATGATATCACATATAAGCAAATATATTTGATTGAAATTGTTCAGATATGATCAAAAGATTGCTTGCCTGAATTTTGGTAAAAATGGTCGTCCTCGTACGATTGCTGCTGAAGATTACTGGTCGGATTTATTTTACTTCCTGAAATAATATAATACTATATTTCCGACTGCTAACAGATTATTTATGTGTTTTATAGGGTCCAACCTTACCATGACTTCTGATAAATTGTTAAATGTATACTGCTTCTTTTACTTGGGGTATATTTATTTTGACGTGTTTTAATTGGGTTTATTTTGACCTGGGGCTATTTTTAATTTGACACATTTTTATTTTTGGCATCTTTTAATTTGGGACATTTTAACTTGCTATATTTTAATCTGTGTTACTCATTAAAATTTTGTATCATGTTTTGGCTCTAATAGGTGCATTATATTTCTTATTTTGATCATTGTGGCGGTTGTTGATATTAGTTATTTCTTTATCTATTATCCATTTATATACGTCCTCCTTGTATTTTATTTAAAATTTTCAATGCCAGCATTGCTTCTTGTTTGCATTATTGCCATTCTTTCATTTGGTATTATTATTCTTATTACTACGATCATTATTCAGCGTCACTTTATTATTTTTCTCTTTTCTTTTCTCCCCCTTTCCTATTTCCCCTTTTTATTTTCTTCTTTTATCCTTTTGTTTTCTATTTATCTTTTCCCTTTTCTTCACTTGTTCGACTCATCCTCTCTTTTTCTCCCTTCTTCTCCCTTTGCTCCCCCACCAATCTACTCCCTCCCCATGATGCCTTCGCCTTTTCTCTGTTCGCGCCCCGCCGATCCCCCCCACAGGCCCATGCTTCATGCTAGCACTGTCGGCCTCGGCCGCCGTTGCCCCTCCTCCACGAGCGACTCCTCAACCTCATTGGCCTCGCGCCTCGGCCCTCTAGCCCCGTCGGCTGCCTCAGCCCCAACTCCCTGTCGTCTCACATGGCACCCTCCTTCAGCCTCCTCCTGGCCGCCGCCGCTTGACCTCATTCTAGGGCCTCCCCTTCCTTCTACCGGCTTCTTGCTTCATCACGCCTGTTCCACCTTCGGTGACTAACTTACTCTACTGGGATGCTTCTTGACTATTTTACATGTTGTCTATTTTTTGCTTTGAGATGCTATCCTAGGTTGATGATGATTACTTGGCTCATTCGGGACGGTGGTGTCGCGACGATACCCGATGGACTCTTGTATGCCGGGGAATACAGGGTGGTCGAGCATGCTCGACGCTACCCTCAACGACCATTTTTTTGAGACCTCGGTAAACCCTAGCTCTATTTACTGGCTAACTGGCTTTTGACTAGGACTATTCTATGCTATATGAGCTTAGTCTAATGTGCTTGGGGTTACCTAAGCAGATGAATGCTTGAGGGGGATGAGGTGGTGTTCAGTGATGCTGATGTGGGACGAGGTCGTGTTGCGGTGGGACTACGGCTTGTTCAGATTTGCTACCTAATGCTGGTTGGCTGGGAGTTCTTCCCCCCTGATTCTTGATCCCCCGCGGCCTGCTTCGGCTTGCTTGCCCTGGTTTTGGTTACACCTGGCTTCTTTTGGCTTTGGAAACTTTAGTTTTGTGTGGGAAGAAATGGATCGGGGAATGGCTACTAGCTCCCTTGCCTTGGCCTTGCTCCTTGACTTCCGCCTCCTAATCTCCTCGGCTCCTCTCCTCCTAGTGGCTTGTTCTTCCTCTTTAGCTTCTTTGGCTTGGTTGTGGGTTGTGAGTGAGCTGGACGGGAGGAATGGTTCTGGACTTGAGGGAGGCTTCGGCTAGTTTCCTCCTTTTACCATGCCCGAGCTTATCCTTATCTCTTTATTGTGCGCAATATTTTTGGTACTATTTGGAAAATGGCTAAGGGTACCCGATGAAAATAGATTTGTTTGCCGACGGATGATGAAACCCTAACTAGCGAGAGGTGCCGATTCGGCCCCAGACGAATTTGGTATCTCGATGAGCAATACTTACTCACAATTGGGTCTGACGGCACACCTAAATCCTTTTTATTCTTTTGGGTTTTAATTATTTGACTCTTAAATATATATGCATGAAAGACTAACAATTTTCAAGGTTCAAGCTAAAGATCACAGAAGCTTATCTTTTAGGGAATTTGAACACTCTTGTAATCTTTCTTTTTAATGTATTTAAATATCTATGTACATTGTAATTGATACAATTTGTATGACACTTGGTTAATGAATAAAGTTGATGATCATTCTTTGTTGATTAACTAATTTTGTGCATCATTAATTTATGTTGATGATCTCATTTACACTGATAAAACTCTGGGTTGTTTCAATTACTCTCTACGAAGAAAGCCAAACCTGTCTAAAACACCTTGTTTTCTTCCCACGTGATCTCGATTGCCGTTCTCCCTGCAATTACTTCGTAAAATTAGTAGTAATTCATCGACAATATGATTACTCGGTACATTGTTTATGTATATATCTTTGAATAACTAGTGATATTCGTGGTACCTCATTTGTTTTAAAGTATAGAATCCCACAATAATATTTAAACATGAAGAGGCAAAATTTCTATAAATTCTTTCGTTAATAGAGAGAAAAAGATAATATACAACACTTATTTTGACGAGGCAAAATAATCATTTTCATATATATATAGGAAAATGATTCTGTACTCCTGGGTGTACGTACTCCTACCTCTAGTATACCGTTTAAATGATGTTGTTATACCTTTTTATACTTTTGAGTATACTCTAATACTGATTATAAGATACTCCAAAGTGAGTTCCACAAAAAAATTCATTAAAGTCCACTCTTTATAGCATAATTTATTTATATATTCATTTTACATATGGAAAAAGGTATGTAGCAAAAAAAAAGTGCTCTTATGAAATTTTTTCAACCATGTCGTATTGGAGTATATTAGAATTATTATTGAAGTATACCGAAAGTGATAAATGTGTATAAAGCGTTCATTTAAGTGGTATATTAGAGGTGAGAGTATGTACTACTGAGAGTACAGAAAAGGCTTCCATATATATATATATATGCAACTGTTACATATGCATAGCAAATACATATATATACTTTCAAATGTATTAGAGATATATAACAAATATACTATATTATAACATCTATCTTCGTAATTACTCAGCAAATTCCACTAGCTACTACAAGATTGTCTCTGATTAGATGAAGTCACCGGCAGATCAATTACACACATCTTGGGCAAGCCTCTAGGTTTTCAGTACCCTAGGCCAAGCGTCAGCAATGGTTATCGGTTCCTTGAACAAGGCCACCCAGTACAAAAGCGTCCTTGCGAGTTGCGATATCTTACCGTCGGCCCAACCAGCCGAAGTCGGACTTCTCTGTTCGCCGGTCAGGTCGCTTTGAGAAACGCGTTCACAGTTGCGCGCAGTACGCAGCATCCAGTCTCGAACATGCTAGTACAACGAGGCCTGTTTCTTCAGCGCTACAACAGGGAACGATCGAAACGCCTCGCTGCACGTACTGCCTGCCTCCTAGGCCGTAGCCCAGAGAGAGCGACTCCTGGGGCCCGACGACGGTGTCGCTTTGGCACGGCACATGGCAGCAACAGGGCGCGCAACCGCGACCTCTCGGCGCGCTCCTGTCACGCGCAGCGTGGCGATCGGTCGAGAGGCCGGGCGCGCGCGCGTGCAGCGTAACGTGCAGTCTCCAGTTAGCCACCGGCGCAGGCGATGGGACACCACGCGCCCGGGCGGGCCCCCCTTAGCCGGGCAGGATTTCGCACGGGAGAGTGACGCGGGAGCAGCGCCATTGGTTCGGTTGGGCCTCGCGCCATCGCGCCATTGATGAACGGAAGCCCCGGTCGTCGGCCGGGCGGCCCACCACCCACATGCATCGCCGCGCCATCGATTTCTCTTCTTCGGTTTGTTACCTCCTCGCGATCGATTCAGCCCTTGCTTCTGGATGCTACATTTAGGTGCATAACTAACTAACAGGGTTCCATTTAACGTCGATTATCGCGATTATCGATCTTACCGATCCGATTCGGTATTTAATACCGATCGGTAAACCGGTTAAATTCAAAAAAAAATTATGTGACGTAAATATCGCGATAATCGGTGAATATCGCTCGATTATCAATGAATATCGAGCCAAAATCGCTCACAATATCGACCGCCAGAGAACACAAGTTTGCAAAATCGATCGGATCGATTTTCGATTGATTATCAGTGCATATCAAGCGATTATCGACGTATATCGAGCGATTATCGGTGAAGATTATTTTTAAAAAAAAATTCATCAAAAGTTTGATTTTGAAACCCTTCGATTCTCTACCGATTTTCGACCGATTTTTTCCGATTTTCGAAAATCTCAATATCATCGATTATCGCAATATCAATAATGTGAACCCTGCTAACTAACTTCTTATCGCTTTTCTCCTTTATAGAAATTTGAGCGACAGTTTGGTTTCTCCCCGGCAATCATGAACAGCCACCAACTGGGGCATGAAACGTTTCGAGCATTAGCTAGTGTAACAACCCATGATGGTGTCCAGGCGGTTGGAGAAGAAGATACGAATGGTACTACCACGAGATTCTCTTTGAGTAGGCATGATGTTTCTTTCTTTCAGGGCTCACAGAAATCTCTTAGCGAGATGTTTCTCCACATCTCTCAATATTAGTTATCCAAATCTTAAAACGGTAGAGGAGGTAAGTAATCACTATTTATTAATAATTTATATTTTAATATTTATATAACTTTTAAAAAGAGACAGAATAAAAGCACCTCCTAATCTTTTTTTTTTTTTTTTTTTGTTGGGGGCGCGATCTGCACATGAGTTCCCCGAGCTTAAGTAGCCATCACGGTAAGGTTTTGTGATCCGTTTTGGTGTGCTGCTCCACACATGGCTTCTCTCTCCCTCCGAGCAGTTATCACACCTTTGGTGCATTGCATGAACAGCTCCAAACTGTTCTGTTCTCATCCGCAGACGAAAGAGAAACTATTTAAGTATAAAATCTACTCCAAAAGAAAAAGAAAAAGAATCCTGGGAATGTACGAAGTTTTTTTTTATCTGGAACAGATTGTGTCACAGTAAATATTTGCAAAAAGAAACATTGTATTGCCTTAGGATTCAAGATAGATATACGAGCTTTAAAAAAAACTGATATACGTTTTTGAGGAACCAACGGTGGGGGATCCCCGCCAATATTACATTAATTTTTCAGTCAAAATTTGTTTGCTTTCTATACATCATTCAACTAAAAAATTGTTAGTCTATATAACATTTAACCAAAAAATTATTAGTTTTCAGTCAAATTTTTTCGAACCATTGGATTCAAATTGTAAGGGTCGTATCGTTCCCTTCCTATCAAACCCCACCTTATCCTAAATCCTAACCCTATTTCCTACCCAGCCGTCAGCCACCATTCCCCCATCCCCACCCTGCTGCCACTCAGTGCCTCTTCGGCACCGACGAGACCCGCCCTCCAGTCACAGCCCCCGCCGCTGCCACCTCCTAAGGCGGCTGTGGTGTTAGCTCTGTCTGCCACCTTGTCCATCGCCACACCCCTACCTCCCGACACATTCTTCTTCCCCTCTGGCGTGTCCTTGCCGCCAAATCCGCCGCCACACACCGCCTCGCCACCAAATCTGGTCATTCACCTGCCGCCGACACGCCACCAAATCTGGTCATTCCCCTGCTGCCATCCTCCTCGCCAACAATCGGTGGCGTCGTAGCTAGGCCTCTGCTGCCCCCTCCCTCTAAAGTCTGGCACTGTGAACCTAACCCTTACCCGGTGTACCCCGACTCTAAAAGGCCCACTGAAGGATCGTCGGAGAAAAAGACCAAGGTAGTGGCCCACGAATCTTCAACCCATCCAACAATGAGAAATTCAACTGAAATTTCAAAAAAAATTTGCTCAAGTGTAATATAGCAATTCCGTTTAAAAATACAGTTGAATCATAATTTTGCTATACTTGATGAAAGTTTCAGACATTCTGATTTCATCAAATTGAACACGCACTGGACGCTGTGAAAGTCCAAATCAAACTTTTTATTTTGCAAAAACACAGCGCTTGCTCTAGCTCAGCTCAAATCCACCACTACCCAGCATCAGAAGTTCACAACACAACATTTAGGCATGGGCTTACTCGATCATTAGTGTTTTTAGCATGAAGCTGCTTATGATGCTGGTAGTTAGAAATGCTTCCAATATAAGGTGAATAAGCTAATGACAGGAGATTGGCCGTGATGTCCGGGCGGCCATGTGCAGCTAACATGGCGTGGGGCCACGAAATGGATGGTTAATTAGTCCCCGAGAGTATTGCTTTTTCGAAAGCGTGAAGCTTGGCATGCATGTTATCTTTGAAAGGCACAGATTATGACAGGAAAGCTAACAGCAATCTTGTTATCTTCATATCTTGTACTAATATGTGATCCTGAAACATTGACGATTCTGAATCGTTTGTTCTTTTCTGCCTGAAAGAGATCAGCAATTACTTGGATTTCTAGTGTATGCAGGAAGTGTAATAGTTTACGTTCTCGAGTTTATCTTTGTACCTGCCACCTTAATGTGAAACTATTAGGCATGACTATTATGTTTTGAGCTATGTTCTTTATTAAGAAGAGAAGCATAAGGCACAACACAGTGTGTGATTGGCGTCAAAAAAGAAAAGATGATAGAACTAAAAGCAGCTAAAAAAACTGCATTACAACGTGCAGACATGAATAGCAAGTAAACCGGTGCAAGGCACCAAATTAAAGTCTCTCCCATTTGGTAAGCCACTAACCAACATTTCCTGCAGACCGATCCTTACAGGAAGGTAGTTACATTGACATATCAGAATCAAGATAGGTTAAGAAATGCGTTATTGCAGCGACCTGTCGCTTTGCCACATGGCGCAGATAAAAGGACAGTAATCCATGTGAACTATGAGGAGATGCACAACAAAAGATGCCCCTCAGGTTTGTCAGAGCAAACGAAATCTTGGACATACATGCCTGCGTGCGCATGCAGTATGCCTGCAGTTTTGTGTCAAGGGTTCGATTTTTATAGTACAACTTTGTTCGATCAAACGCCTACCTACGTGGCCATTTTGATGGATGTGAAGTTGTGAAGCCTCCCAAGCGACCACGAATACGCTCTACCTTATCCACGTGGCTGGTAATTTGAAATGATCATCGTGAGTTAGGCCAGTAATATTGGTGCCTGTCGTACTTCTGCTACAGTCGTATTTACTTAGCTATTCTGCTCGAGGATTCACTGATTTGTGTTCCTAATCCGATGTTTCATGGAGCACTGCTATCATCCATTTAAGAAGAAGAGAAGCTATATACAAGGGTTCCGTACATGCGGAGAGAGACCTAGATGTGGTCGACCCATAGACGACAGGAGTCTACAAGAATCGTAGGAGGCTACTACAATCACGCTGTCTTTACAGCATTACACCTGCTTATCGAAAAGGTTGTACTCTAGCAACATTACAGCACTACAACTGGTTGCAGCGTTACCCCTCGTCCTGCTGCGGAGAAGAGCCTGCTAATGCCGTTTTGCGGTTGCAAACAGCCTCAATGATGGAGTGAAACACCACCTGCGTGGAGTGGTAGACATTTTGGAAAATCCTATCGTTTCTTTCTTTCCATAGCTTTCAGAAAGTGTAAAGTAGCACCCCATCAACCTCTATGCGGCGTTGGTGCTATGTATGGTCATGAACGAGTTACCACCACTGATCGGCAGACATGGCTCTATCTTCAATGTTCTTTTCTACTCCCTCTCCCTGGAAAAACGTAGGACGCTCACCTATTTTGAGATATAAAATTTGTAAATTTTGATCAATAACTAGTTCAAATATATATATATATATATATATATATATATATATGAAAATGATTCCATACTCCTGGGTGTACGTACTCCCACCTCTAGTATACCGTTTAAATGATGTTGTTATATCTCTTTATCCTTTTGAGTATACTCTAATACTAATTATAAGATACTCCAAAGTGAGTTCCATAAAAAATTTCATCAAAGTCCACCATTTATAGCATAATTTGTTTATATATTCGTTTTACATATGGAAAAGAGTATGTAGCAGAAAAATAAAGTGGTCTGATGAAATTTTTTCAGCCATATCGCATTAGAGTATATTAGAATTATTATTGGAGTATACCGAAAGTGATAAAGGTGTATAAAGCGTTCATTTAAGTGGTATATTAGAGGTGAGAGTATATACTCCTGAGAGTACAGAAAAGGCTTCCTATATATATATATATATATAATGTAACACAAAATTGATACCGTTGGCTTCGTATTTAAAAACGTTTTCTTATAATTATGATTTTGTAGATATGAACAAAATATTGTAAAAGAGATTTAACAATTAAAGCTCAATCTTAGATGTCACACCAAATCAAACGTGTCTTACATTTTTCTACGAAGGGAGAAGCCGAGAAGCATACAATAGTGGGAGCGGTTAAGCCTTTTACAAGAAATCGACCGTCTCTGAGTTTTCGGATATTATCCAACGAGAGGTGCTTAACTGAAGAATGCAAGTTTCGAATCTCTGAAGAAGCTCTCGCTACCGTTGGAAAGGGAAGGAGGATACATGAACACGGCTAACACTTTAGGACGACTGGTTGTCATTTGCTTTCTTTTCGTTTCTCACATTAATCTACACGCGCAACTTGATCAACCATCACTAAATTAGTGGTTTACTCCTACTTTAGAATGGCGTTGCATTAAATCAACTCTTACGTGCCTTTGACATGCATTTGCCTATCATGGCACGTAGTAAAATCTTGCATGTTAGACGTACATGCGTGAATCCACCAGACGGCCCATGCTCCAGTCGCAACGCATGGACATCCACGCGAGCACGCGCGTGGATCTCCGACTCCGATAATCCACAGGCAGAGAGAGTGTCGGGATGCATATATCCATCTGGTCTACTTGATCACATGATTATTAAGATGCTCCATGTTTTTTCCCCCTCCCACTGGCGAAATTCATGGCCTAGAGCTTGTGAGAGCCATGTGGGCATGCAAGTTTGGCGACTAATTGGACCCCGTCCTGTACACACACGAGCAGTTGGTGTCTCCTTGTGTGCGCAGGCAGCGTCCGACGAGCACTTGCATGTGCGCCCGATTCCAGTGATTTGTATGTGTGAACTGCCGTCGTGGGCTCGTCGTCGGCGGGGGCTCAGGGCCAAGGGGGGATACGCAGTCCCCACCTCCCTCCCTCGTCTCTTTTTCTCCGCGGTTGCACAAAGTTATCAACGATTCCAACTGCCAGGAGCACTGGCGCTACGCCTATAAATACGTGCGCCGGGCGCACACCTCCCTTCACAGCCAAGCAACCATCGATTCCGATCCTAAGTTAATTAGTCGCTCAGTTTAGCTAGCTAGAAAGGTGGTGTTAGGCTCATCAGCTAGCTAGCTTCCTCTTTGCTATGGCGGCCGCCAATGCTCTGCTCGTCCTCTTCTCAGCCTTCTGCTTCCTTGTCCGGCGAGCCGCCGGCGACTACGGCTCGTGGCAGAGCGCCCACGCCACGTTCTACGGTGGCGGCGATGCGTCCGGCACGATGGGTGAGTTCGTAGCACTTCGTGACAAATAGCAGAGATCGGCCCCCGCTGACATGTGGTGTATGCCACTTAACCGACACCGACTGCGTTAACTGATACGTGCGTGTATCGTGTCGTGATGCGTTTTCGCAGAAGGGGCGTGCGGCTACGGGAACCTGTACAGCCAGGGGTACGGCACCAACACGGCGGCGCTGAGCACGGCACTGTTCAACGACGGCGCGGCGTGCGGGTCGTGCTACGAGCTGCGGTGCGACAACGATGGGCAGTGGTGCCTGCCGGGCACCATCACCGTCACGGCCACCAACTTCTGCCCGCCCAACTACGCGCTGCCCAGCGACGACGGCGGCTGGTGCAACCCGCCGCGCCCGCACTTCGACATGGCCGAGCCGGCCTTCCTCCAGATCGCCCAGTACCGCGCAGGCATCGTGCCCGTCGCGTACAGAAGGTGAGCCAGCACGTTGAAACTCTGGAGCCCATGTCGGTTCGGACCCCATGGTCGATCGATCGGTGTTAGGTGGGCTAGCTTGCAGATTTGGTTGGGTCTCTAGTGTTTCCCTGTAGGCTATAGGCATGCACGCATGAAAATGACTACGATTGACGGCAACTCGACTTGCTGTTTGGAAATAGTAGCTTAGGCATCACATTGACTTCCGAGCTACTCGACTACGTACGATTTTGCAAGTTGCAAGAATCACCGACGGATTTTACAATTTTACTGACCTTTGCAAATCTACCGATGGCGTTGCAGGGTTCCCTGTGTGAAGAAGGGCGGGATCAGGTTCACCATCAACGGCCACTCCTACTTCGACCTGGTGCTGGTGACCAACGTGGCCGGTGCCGGCGACGTGCAGTCCGTCTCGATCAAGAGCTCCACCACCGGCTGGCAGCCCATGTCGCGCAACTGGGGCCAGAACTGGCAGAGCAACTCGTACCTCGACGGCCAGAGCCTCTCCTTCCAGGTCACCGACAGCGACGGCCGCACCGTCACCAGCAACAACGTCGTGCCGGCCGGCTGGCAGTTCGGCCAGACCTTTGAAGGTGGCCAGTTCTAGGTTGATTCAGGGTGATCACTTTTTATTTTCTCTCCCCGCCAGGAGAAATCAATGTCCGTGGCATTGCACTTGGAGCTTGAGCAAGAGAAGGAAACCTCTTCGCTATAGTAAAGAAGAGGCTTTGGCTATTCTGAGGCTGCTTATTAGCACCCGCTTAGGCCTTTCCTTTCTCTCATAGGACGGCAGAGATAAGTAAGTAATGGAGTTGAGAATTTTCTGCATCATTGTAGCCTTGCTTTAAGAATTGCAAAGGCAGTCTAAGGATATTGTAGAACTATAGGGAGTGATGTAACTTTTGTTGTTACATTGTAACCCCCGAATCCGGCCACATGGGGTGGGAGATGTTTGTGGGGTACCCTTCTGCTTTTGGGGCCATGGATTATGCTAGTTTATGGTCTACCCTTCTGCTTTTGGGGCCATGGATTATGCTAGTTTTTGGTCTATGTATATGGTTTGTTTGTGATTTGATGATCAGTTGTCCTTTGTCCTCTGTCGCCTCATCAACTCGTGATTACTGTAGATGGCTGAGAAGTCAATTTTGAAGCTTTATGAGTAGAGTTCCTGTAGAAACTCAAGCTTTGAAAGCTGATTACGCAAATTTTGCCAATCAGTTTCGTTGGAAATTTGGAAGACTGGTAGGCATAAATTGGGAAGGCAATGAGAATTGAGAAGTGAAAGACCATGTGAAAGTCTATCCATATTTGTGATGAGTTATTGACAGTGTTTGAGTATGTGGTGCTCAAGTTTAATTTTGTTTTTGATTTGGATTTGAATTTGAAGTAATTTAAGGGTTGTCAAGTCAAAGGCGGCAATACCGGCCTTGTGGGAGCGGTAGTACCAGCCAGACGGTACTATCGATCCTGCGGTGCTACCGATCAGGGGTGCGGTAGCTCTTTCATAGAGAGGCGTTTTCTCTGGGTGTGCAAGGTGTGGTACTACCGGCCATCTAGGAGCGGTAGTATCGGGGGTGCGATACTACCGGCCTCCAGTGGCGGTAGGTATTTTCGAGAGAAATCTCTCGGGGTTGGTTCAATAGAGCGGTACTACCGGACTTACAGTACTACCGACCCTGTGTGGCGGTAGTACAAACCTTCCAATAATGTTGTGCATAACGTTTGCACTAATTGTTGATTAATGCATATTATTGTGAACAGCGCGCCATTTGATGTGTTTCTTGTCTGTGGTGGTTGTATGACTCTAGGGCTAGGTCATAGTGAGGCGAATGCGAGACCGGGACTAGATTAGGAGAGCTGAGGTCCAGAACGGTCAAAGGACGTCGGAAGATGACTGAGACCAAAAAATGGTTGCAAGTCGAGAAGACAAGGAGCCAGAGCATGAAGCACTGGTATGGACATGGCGGGCAACGGTATAAACCGGGGTTAGGCTTAGGGAGGAGTTGAGATCTAAAATGGTTAAGGAAGCTGATGCCACCATGGTGAAAGCGAAAAAGAACATGTGATGTTCAAGTGACTTGGCCTGTTTGCGAGCGAGGACAGTTCGGAGGAGTCCGGATGCATGAGAGGCTTGGTGGCAAGTCATTAGGGCCACGTGAAAAGCGGCGAAGCATGGACGATGCTTCGATGGGAAGGAAGACCGGTTATTAGGGCAAATTGTAATTTGACCAATACCGACAGTCGAGGGGGTTTGGAAAACCGCGACGGTGGCCCAAGTGGTTTAGGTCACGCTAAAGTGGTTTTGACGCAAATTCGGGCTCGCGGAGCAGATTTGATGTCAATGTAATAGCCGCTTTGAGAAGCGTGCTTGTGTGAAAGGAAACTCCGTTAAGAGTGTTGGGTTTCAGGTTAGCCCATATAAAAGTGGATGGTATCCACTTAGTGTCCAAGTTTAGGGTTAGGGTTGCCTTCACTATATAAGGAGATATAATGAGAGGGAATTTTTTTTCGAATAATACATTTTTAAAAAGGAATGGAGACATTAATATGCGAAACAGAAAGTTTGCAAAAGACAAAGTCGCCAAACGTACAGCAAAATAGGAGTAGTGGCCAGCGGGCTGGACGAAGTACCTATTGTCGCCATATGGTATGATGACAAGTCGTTAATCCCGCAGTTACTGTTGCATCTACAGAGCCGAGGCAACAACGCGTGACACATGGCAATTTTGTCATACGGTGTGGCGACAATAGATTGTCGTCCAACAGTTAGGCGAAATTATTGGTAGGAATTGCGACATTAATACGTCCAACCTATTGTCGCCACACCGTATGGCGAAATTGTCATGTGTCACGCACTGCTGCCTCGGCTCTGTCGGTGCATCGGTAACCGCGGGATTAAGAGTTGTCGCCATACCGTATGGCGACAATAAGTATTCGTCCAGCCCGCTGGCAACTACTCCTATTTCACTGTACCGTTTGACGACTTTGTATTATTTTTGCAATTTTTTGGTTTCGCGTATTAATGTCGCAATTCCTTTATAAAATGTATTATTAAAAAAATTCTAGTGAGAGGTGAGGAAGATTTTGTGTTCTTGTGTGGGTGTGTGAGTGCTCTTTGAGAGTTTTGCCCTTAGGTGAGAGGCTTTG
This sequence comes from Otatea glauca, assembly GCA_036346275.1. NCBI lineage: Eukaryota > Viridiplantae > Streptophyta > Magnoliopsida > Poales > Poaceae > Otatea > Otatea glauca. The sequence goes on from CM070711.1 coordinate 76,236,856, forward strand.
TAAACCTTCCTCTTGATCTGAATGCAAATCATCTCTTCGCTCAAGTTTTTGTCTCAAGTTTTGATCTTTTTCTTGCTTGGCTCTTGATCTTTTATTGTAGTTTCTTTCTTGCTTGATCTAGTGTTGCCAGTGATGAATAATTGATAGATGTATCTTCTGTAGATCATCTCCTCAATCATCTAGGCAAGCTTCTTAATGATCATCCAAGTTTCTCCAATAAACTGGTTTTTGAGTTGAGAAGGAAGTTATTGAGGTAGATCTTAATCTTGCATATTTGACGGTGATTTCTTTGGAGTTCTTGCTTGCTGCGACATGTAAGAGGCCATCTAAGGTCATCTTGATCATCAAATCTCAGAGCAAATTTAGGGCAAAGTTTTGGATTTTGACCTGGTTTTGATGCAACCTTCCGTAAACTTGAAAAAGATCAGAACTTTGACGTCAATTCTTGCGATTGAAGGTTGGATAAATTCCTGACATCCTTAGAAAGGTGCATATAAAGTTTCACAGGGTTTGAATTAGCCGATTAAAAGTTACACAAATGTTTTATTTTGAACTCGTGCTAATTTTATCATTCACTGATCTTGTCGCTCTGATGCAGTAGTACCAGGGTTAGTGTTTATCCCGGTACTACCGGCCATACGAGTGGTAGTATCGCCACTGTGCTGATTTTTAAAAGACTTTTCTTCTTTCGCTCTTTTAAACTCTTGAGAGGTTTTAGTTAGATTCTTTTAAAAAAATTGATTGTGATTATTTAGCCCCGCCTGATCGTCATTTCCAGTCCATCGAGAAGGATGAAGGAGCCGTTTGCTCAAGCCTTCCAAAAGGGCAGCTTATGGGCCATATATACGGACGTTACATGGGCCGAGGCGTCCCACCACTTCTTTGGCATAACTTGAGGCAGGGCAGCTCTGAACAAGTCATATAAAAGTGGCCCATATCTATCCCGGAGCAGAGTTTGGGCTAGGACTTTCAGCCCATAACCAATCAGGCATACTAGAACATGTTTCCGAGTTTGGGGTTTTGAAGTGTGTGTGACTGTTTGCATCGCCAATGGCAGCTTGATTTTCCAGTAGATTCTTCTTCAAGTCCACTGACCTCACCTAAGTATCTCGACAGGCCTAACAAGAGAACTTTACACAGTCTAGCACCACCGAAGTCATCTGGTAGCCTGATTGAATTCTAAACTTCTAACTGAAAATGATGGCAACTCCTGACTAATCCACTGCAGGATAGCCACGGTTTACTCTGTTCCTAGCACCTTCTCATTTTGATACACTAGTTCATTGGTCCGCTAACGCAGATAGGGGAGTCCATTGGTCCGTTAGTATTTTTTTTTTGGGTCCAGAGTTGGCTGAAGCGCTGCCAAATTGGCAGATTGTCGCTGCAGTTAGGCCGTTGTGCGGATAACGACGTAGATATGTGCTAATTTTGGCCTTTCGAAGGCATGGGAGTCCGCATGTTTGGTAGGTCGTCACCGTCGTCTGAATATGTCAGTTTATCTATCGTTTTGCTATCGCAAATTTCGAGGATTGGACGGTGAAATGGACCCCCCCAAAAAAAATACTCATGTGTATAGCACGGCTGTACACAGTACAATACTCAAACTTCTGTACACAAATACAAAACTCGCTAATTTGAATCCCTGCTTTATGTACTGTACCAAAGTACTCATGCTCACATCTAATACATCACTCATACAGTATGTGTACGTTGTAAGTGGTGTAGAGGGAGTGAGAGGCGTGTACATGTACGGTGCATGTACGCCGTATATACAGGAGGTGTAGAGTGAGGATGTGTACATGAGGTGTACCATGCACTGCACAGGAGATGTAGGTGTACTACGCACCTTAACCGGCGACGATAATGGCCAGTATGGTGCACGTCTGGCCCGGAGGAGCACATGGCGGCGGCACGAGGACCATCGTGGTGGAGTACACGATGACTGATATGAGCTAGATGAATCTTGGGAGGTAGAGTTAATCGTACTTTCCCCGCTATTCTTCACCAGAAATCGTGTCCCCCCTTAAATCCGCTTTTTCTTTTACTCAAAAATGGTGCGAAATAGTGGCTTGGCTGTCCGACGCTTGATTCTCCGGGTTCGGTTTATCCACGCTTTTTTTCTCCCATCCCATCTTGACGGGCCCAGAAGCTTTTCTCATGTTTTCGAAAGCCTTTTCAGGGATTTGTTTTCCAGGCTGTTACGCTGTAGCTTCCCCAACTGATTGCTTTCGATAGAAAGAATCCGCTTTCCTAGACAGAAATGCAAAAGTCTTGTACAGTTTGGGAAGGGGTTTCTTGAGAGAAAAGAAAAATCTACTTCAACCGATAGCCAAACGGATTCCCGAGTCGAATGAGATATACCGATTGGAATCCTTAAGAAATCGTTAGGATTTCTATTTGTTCTGAAAGAGAACTAAAAAGGCAATATAAATCTGTGAAATGGTCATAGAGAATCAAACAAGTAAGAAGCCATAGGTCAACTTATCTAAAGTGAGAGGTGTATAAAAGGATTAGAGGCTATGTTATTCTTTAGCACTAGTTTTTTGTATAGGGCAAGGATCTAAATGTCCTAAAAGGTTCAAGAGGTTATGAGAAAGCAACAATCCCTTGTACTCTTTTGAGGTTGTGCTTAAAGAATTTGCGGTCAGTTTCGTCAAATTTCTCTCTCTCATTGTGGTTGCTTCAACGTTATTATTTTGGTTCTCTCTATGAGATTCATCTTCTTCATTTTTGAGACCGTGCACGCTCGTACCTTATCTCATAAAACTCTAATCCGATCTAGAAGTTGTTATGCAAAAGAAGGGGTATCAAAGTATAACTGAGTACACATCGATTGTGGCTAGGACCATGGACCATGGGCATGGCGGTGAAGGAGAACGAAGCCAATCGGGTTGGGGATGGCAGATCTGTCAATGACGTTCTCGAGGATGGGTAGGTCACTGAGAAATCGAAGCAGGTGCACGTCAGTGGTGCACCAGAACTGAGGAAGAAGCCCAAATGTGGAGGTGCATCGATGATCAAGACCAGCTGATCCAACAACGGTGAGCATGGGGCTGGCGGATCTAGAGGCGACAAGCTCGAAGGTACCGGATCTAAAGGTGGTGAGCTCAGGGGCAACGGATTCAAAAATGGTGAACTTGGAGGATCCGGAGGCCACCTCCTTGCGTGCCGGAGCTAATACACACATAAGATGCCAGGCTGAGGAAGATGTACTACTCCACTTTCTAGCGCCAACGGCTGATTGAAAGTTCAAGCTAAATTAGTTTGGTTTTGGTGTTAATGACATATTTAATATTAGGATTAACTCTTTTGATAATCATAATATTGATTAGTCTCAATGGTTAAATAATAAAAAATATTTTTATGAGACTAACTCTTTTATTGAGTATATCTTTGATTAGTCTTATCCCATTGAAAAATAGAAAACCCAAAGTATGCACTCGTATTCATTTTATGATACCTTGATGCATATTTCGGATTCAAGTTAAAGGATGAACTCTACCATTATCTAGACCTCAAGATGTGCATTAATGTTTCAATTCCATATATACATGAATGCACACATTTAGGGGGAGTTCATACTTTACCTTAATATTTCAATAGTATTTATCTAATTCATCTTTCTATATCAAGGATCATTACTTTGAATTAAGCTGTTAAGTATATATAAAACTTGTGTAGTTGTAATATACTCATGTTAATATAGGACAAACTCCAAAGCAATCTCAAAAAATGAATATGTGCATATTGATTCAAGTTCAATTATTTGTATGCGCACATTTAATGAAGTTTATTCTATAATTAATGGTCTTAAGAGTATTGATCATTTTCCACCACTCCATATAAATTGGATCAATACTTTTAGATTCTATCGAATTGAGTATATGAAACTTGTGTAGTTAATATATACTCGTGACAATTCAAATTCAATTTAAATTGTGTTCGGTTGCCATTCAATCAACAAAGAACTAATCATGTGTTGATAGTTCACTGTGTTAATCCTAGCGCAATCGAAAGTTCTTGAGTATATGAAGCATTAGTTACATTAGTATACTCAAGACACAATTAATCTTTCAATCAATTTGTCCTTGGATTGTGGTCAATCATCAAAGGATAAGATCAAAGAATCTTGGGAGCATCCATTATGTGTTAATGGAGTGTATTGATGATTGAGACAACCATGTGTTTTGAACTAACACTTTCAATGAGTTTGAAATAGGTTAAGTCCAAGGTTGAGATGGATAAACGGGACAATGACGTCATCACGTATTGATAAGCATCAAGAGAGGATCCTGAAGCTAAGACAAATGGAGTTCATCATGTGTTGATGAACAAGACGAAGATCCCGATTTGGAGAAAAGTTGATCGGTCATCATGAAAACTCCAAGTTGTTGAGAGAGGCAAAGGTATAACTAGCTAGGGCTAAGGATGTGTTCTTAGTCTTTTACCGATCTCGGTGTTTGGATGGGAGACCGGGTTGCTAGTATAGGTTGTTGTACTATTAAGAGGGGTCAAGTCTTATAGCTTGAGTCTCATCATGTATTGATAGCTCAATCCCGCTTGCTCTAGCTCACACTCTCTTGATTTGGTTTTTGCATAGAGCAAATATTTGCGAATGTGTTTTGCAAATAGTCGTAGCACATGCTTACAATTTTATTGATGTGTTCTTTGCTGGAGCTTTGATTTGCAAATGTGTTTTGCAAATAGGAGAAGCTAATGTTTGATGTTTTGCAAATGTGTTTTGTAAACAAGTTGATATTTGTGCAATTCTTTGGAGCATGTGACTATAGTTTGCAAATGTGTTTTGCAAATTGGCTTGATTATGTGTTGATCATCACATGGCTCAAAGATATGATCTTGATTGCTCTTGTTTGCAAGATTTATATTTGCAAATGTGTTTTGCAAAATATTGATGTTCATGCATTTGATTTTGGAGCATGTGATTAGAATTGCAAATGTGTTTTGCAAAATTATTTTGACCACAAATTGACCATTACATGGCTTAAGATTTGATCTTATTGACTCTTGCTAGCTTGTAGTCACGCTCTTGATCAAGTCTATGTGAGGGATTTTGAGAAAATCATATTTTAGACTTGAGTGACTACATTGGAGTTTTTGTTTTTGTGATATTTAAAAATATCTATAGTTGCTTAAACCTTGAAAAAAGATGGAGATTGTAGCCCTCTTGATAAGCTTCGCATAGAATCCAAGATCACTTAAATCAGACTTTAGAGTAAAAAGTTATGACCGTTTTAGTTGCTAAAACAGTGGTACTACCGACTTTTACATAGTGGTAATACCGATAATCGGCGGTACTACCAACTTTTACAAGGCGGTAGTACCTGTCCAGAAGGCCGGTAGTTATTTTTTAGAGTCGCGTTTTTGATTTTTTTAGGGTCAAAAATGTCGTTACTACCGGAGTACTGTAGCAACGGCTATTTTCAGTGCTTTTAATGCCTAGAACTATCCGTTACCGCTGAGGCCAATACTATCGGGATTTACATGGCGGTAGTACCGGAAATTGCATATTTTTTTTCCGATTTTGTCCCTAAACGGCTAGTTTCTTTGAGGGGCTTTATAAGCGGCCAAATGGGGAGGGTTTTGCTGCTGCTCTAGCACCCATTTGAGGTATTCTTGTGAGAGCAAAATCTCAAGAGCTCATTAAGCCATATTTGAGTGATTTGAGAAAAAAATGATTTAGAGTTTCTTGTGTAGAATCTCTTTGGTGTTGATTTGCATTCTCTTGAGCTAGTGTGAGCCTCTCCTCTACATTGTGCATATGTTGCACTTTGTGAGCAAGGAGAGAATGTCTCTAGTTGCATATGTTGTATCTAGAGAAGGATTGAGCATCCTTGTACATGTGTTGCACTTGGTGAGGATCAAGCAAGAGATTTGATCTATTACTCTTGGTGTTTGCCGACACCTAGACGGCGTGGAGGCGTCGTGATCCGGTGATCTTCTCAAGAAGGTTGTGAGAAGGCCCAGTGAGTTGTGAAGGTTGGAGCTCACCTACCTGGAGAAGAAAAGAGCTGTCGTTAGTGGATTCGAGGTGTTTGGCTTAATTTGTGGAGCCGGTCCAATTCGTTTGGGCTTACCTCAACGTGGATTAGGGGAGACCGGTAAGTCTCCGAACACCACGGTAAAAATATTGTTTTTCAACCTAGAATTAAATTGCTTGATTGTCAACCTAGAATTGCAAACCTGATTTAGTCTTAGATTGTTAGTGTACATAGTAAGCCTAGAGGATTTATGCCTTAGTTGTCAAAACCGTTTGATTTACGCTTCTGCATTATAAATTAGGTTTTGACCAAAGAGTGTTTAAAGATAAATTTTTAAAATAGCCTATTCACCCCCCTCTAGTCGGCATCCTTGATCTTACAGATGGCTGTATCACCGCCTGGTGGGAGGAGAGATCAAAGTGGGGATATCTGGTGAGGAGAGAGAGATGAGAGGATAAGGGGGTGGCTGCGGGCTTGGATGTACTGTACTTCTAGTAACATCTCCTTTTCTCCCTCCCTTCGAAAAGATAAAAAGTCTTTGGAATTAAAGGAGTTTTGCACAAATCTCAGAACACTAACGAACGATTATGATTGTGGGTTTAGGTGTACCTAGGTTCGTAATATCCTTATTGATTCTAGCCATTACTAATTTGTAGTTTCCTATAATTGCCTTTTCACCTCTAATGGCTGATGAAAGGGCGGCTCTGGATCCTTGTGTCTCAAAACATTAAGGCACTCCCAAGGGCCTTATGTCAGTAGTGTCCATAACATTAATTAGTATGCCAACTAGAATTAGTGCTGAGGTGGAGGGTAATTAAAGAAGAGAGAGAAGGAAGTGTCTCATACAAGACATTGCTTTAGCACATAATCCAACAAGAAGACATGGATAAAGCATCCATTGGGAGGAGGGGATGTCTACCACCCTATTTGTGGGGTAACCATAACCATCTTATTACGCTCGCCGATACTAGCGGCGTGCTCGCCACTTGCGCGCATGTAATGAAAACTAGCTAGGGACACGCGCTACGCTGCGTCGTGCGAAACCTTGTCTTCGTTTTTTCTGTGTAATCATGTTTCTCTTTTTTTTAAAAAAAATCGCTAGGGCCCGTCGGCGAATCCATAGACTGCTATAAACCGTCGGCGAATCTGTGAACTGCTATAAATCGTCGATGAATATGCGGTTTTTTGTTTTTAGGAGAAAATAGATGATTTTTTGCGTAATTCGAGTTCCTGTTTTTTAAAAAGGATCTAAACGTAATTTCGGTTTTGTCGGGTCTATTTTGTGCTAAAAACCGCTGGAGGACTCAAACGTAAACCGCGGAGGGACCTGAACGTAATTTCTTATTTTTTCAGGTCCTTTATGTAAAAAACCGGCGGAAGGACCTAAACACGATTTTAATTTTTCTGAAGGGTCTTTCCGCTAATTTGCTGACGTGGCGATTGCCTCCGCGCAGGAATCCTCTCCGCTATAAGTAATACAAGTTGGTGATGGCACATCCTCTTCCCTCGCCGCCAATGGCACGGGCATTGGTGCCTCCTCCACTTTCGCATGGGCGCCACGCCCGAGCAAAGGAACGAATGCGGACTTGCACCAAAGGACAGGAGTAAATGAACAAAGAGAAGGAGGAGCGGAACCCACAATCAAAGGGTAAGATCAGGAGCCGAGCGAAACCCGAACGAAGCACGAGAGAGCTAATTGGCGAGGGAGCCCTCAGATCAGAGGACGTGCGAAACCCAAACGAAGCAATAGACGTGAAAAAAACCCCGAACGCACCTGGAATCACAAGGCAGCGGAGGAAGACGGAACGGCGGGGACGAAGCGAGCGATGCGGAGCGAAGGGCATAGAACATAACGATCGAACGAAGCACAAATGTTTCACAACGCTCCGCCGAGGCGAACCAACCGATGGTAAGGAACCACTCGCAGGCGCGCCATACGAAGCCTCGGCGACAAACCCGACGGAAGCGACGAGGCCAACATCGTCGGGCGGAGCTCCCGAACCAAACGGCGACGTCGGCAACGTGCGAGGAAACGGCGAAATCGTGGTGATTTAAGGGCCATCGCTGGGAGCGCCGGCGACGGCGTGAAGCGGCAGGATAAGCGCGAAATTGTGACGCTTTAAGGGCCAATCGCTGGGGGCCGGCCGGCACCGACGCGTGGACGGAGCGCCGGTGATGGCGTGAAGTGCGCCGGCGACGGCGTGAAGCGGGAGGGTAAGCCGCACGGGCGGGGCGACGGCGTGAAACGAGGGGACGGACGGGGCGACAGCGCAAAGAGAGCTAACGCGGGATGGACCGGAGGGCGAATAAAGAGAAGCAGGAGGTGCGCTGCACACACGCGAATGACGTGGCGTCGCTGAGAGGCCGCGGATCTCTTCGCCTTTAATATAGTAGTTATATAGATTGCACTTGCCGCCACGCTCACTGTCGCGCTCGCCATGCTATCACACAATGCATGTTGACCTTGTATATAACCGAAGCAGCACTCAATCAGGACAACAGTCAGAGGCCAATGAAGGCATTGTCAATGTCCATCGCCACCAGATCTTGGAAGATGTGCCACGCCAAATCCAAGTGCCTGAAGCTCCATTGATGCGGCTTGTTGTGTCCCGATCTTTCGATGAGAAGGATATCTACGATTTGTGGAGACGACTCTCACGACCTGGCTACCAACCGTACACGATTGATACGTCAAGCAATCACTAAACCAACTCTAGGATTGTAATCGACCTAGCTAGAAGCACGATCGACCTGATCACAAAAATCAATTCCTATAAGCAATCAAAAAATAAGAAAAAACAAGATGAAAAGCAATTTAAATATTGTAGATATCAAATATTAGTACAAAGAGTTAAGGCCTACAATCACAGTTGTTGGTCTAGTAGACTCAAGAACAAACAATGAAGTTTCACAGTGGGAAACTAATATGAACAAACCTACCTTACAATGGCATAATACCTAGGTATTTATAGTGGTTATAAACGAACTCCTCTAAACTTACGGCTGAAGAGATCTGTTACTATCTCAGCAGGACTCTTAAATGTAGGACTCAAAGACTTTATCTAAGTAAACAAATCCAAACGAAAACAGAAATAAAATTTTATTCGTTGAAGAGATCTGCTACCATCCAAATAGACCTTACAACGTAGAACTTCAAGACTCTATCCAAACTGATCGGTAATGGTCGCAAATTGGTCGGCGTGGATTACTGAATGGTCGGCACTGGTCATGGACTGGTCGACGTGGATCGTTGACTTGTCAGCACTAGTCCTAGACTGGTCGGTGTGGGTCGCAAACTGGTTGGTTGATTGTTTATTCTAGTCGGAGATGGATAGTTGTTGGTCCGGGTTGGCCTGGACTTGTGATGGTAGTAGTGTTGCTCCCCTCTCCTTGATTCCTGAGTAGAATAATATCATATGACTTAGGTAGCAATCCATCCTCAATAGAAAAATTATGAACTCCTAGAAATGAGCTCACCTGGTAATTCAACTTTCGTGCACATGCCCTCGTCATAGGTCCTTGCGTAACATCTTGTAGAGAAGTGTTGTGTGTATCCAAGGAAGTGGTGTCCTCATCATCTATGGAGACACACCGTCGCCAGATCTGGTTGCTTAGAGCTTTGTCAAGATGTTGCACTATCACCAGATCGGATGACGAGCATTGCCGGTCTTTGGATCTGTTGTCCTTGACAACGGTGAAGAAGGGTGGTGATGGTGTGGTAGAGAGGGGGATTTTGTGGCGCAGGGACGAAGTGATGGAGAAGTGGGGAGGGTTTGGCGAAGTAAGTGGACGACGTGCCCAACACACGGAGAGAGATAGAGGGGGAAAATGAGGTATTAGAGAGAAAAAGAGGAGAGAGAGCATGCGGGAGGAGACAGGGAAATAAATATAAAATTACAGTATTATTAGGTGGGCTAGATGATAGATACGATGCATTAGGAGAGTGGTGTCTAGTCTGATATCTATATGAGGTGATAATTCATAGACATCGTTATATAGTGTCACCATTGAGAATGCCCGTATGCCGCTTGGTTCTAAAAAGTGAAGCTCAAATGTGAAAAAAGAAATTAAACAATCGCATAAGAGACTCAGAGGAAGTTACTGTTGGAAAATTAACATGGCATAATATTAATTTAATTCCATAGATACGTAATAGATATATGAAGATTAATACTGCGTCTACAAGATGATTATTATCAGCCAGCAGATTTACATAACATACTAATAAAGAAAATATACCTACACATGATAAATAGCCCAACTGATATATAGATATAAACAATAATATCATAGCAGCATGCATTCCTATCAGATTTAATCACAATAGAAAGATTCACTTGAACCAAGAACTACTCAGTCCGAGACACTTACAACGGGCTTGATGAAGAATGTGAAGCTACAAAGGAGCAACGCGATGCGACGTTCGAAGAGAAAGTCGAAGACGAACAGTTGCGCGGAACGGCACTTCCCAGAAATCTGATCGCCGGTCTCCCGTGCAGGGCTTCAAGTGGTCGGCGTCAGATCGAAGACACTGCTCTACCTCACGCTAGTTGCACGATGGGCGAAGGGACGGAATGGCTCCAAAGGTAGCAAGCACGGAGGAAGCAGAGATCACCGAAGAGAACGATATTGATTTTTGAACAGACTAACCGCACGAGAATGTGCATCTCCCTGAGTCCGTGGCGCCACGTTGGCAGTCGAGGTGTAAGGTGATGTGGCACAGTCGGTACACATGAAAAAAGGTTAAGTACACTTAGCACATCTCGGTTGCGCGTCATCACAAGTCATGCGATAAACACACAAAATACACGTGCGTATACATAGCCAACCATGTGTACCTCTAGCCTTATCACCAACTCATACTAGAGTCCATGCATGAGTTCCCTTATAAGTTGGTTGCATTCCACCTAGCTAAGCAATATGGTATTAAAGACCATATCCTCAACTCAACAGCCATTTGACTTTTTTTATTGAATTAATTCAGGATTAATTCCAACAGTTACTAGTACCAGATATGGATAGATCATGGCGTAAATACCGTGCATGTATAGCATTCCCCATTTAGCAAGTGACCAAGGTTCATGCATCTCCAGTGAACAGCGAAGATTTTTTGGCAGGACGGATGTGGTAGGAAAGTACGCCATAGACTGGGTAGCAATTTGCACCTTCGACACCAGGGGGTTGGACTGGACAGGACGACGCGCCGGCCCTGTGGTGTGCTCTTCGTGCATGTACAAAGCGATGAGCCTTGGCAGTCGCGTTGCGCCTGACACCACCTGAGAGACACCTGCCTGCGCCGTGCAGCTGTGCCGGGCCACCACGCACACAGAGGCGGCAGAGCTCGCGTTACAGATTTTTGCCTCCCGTACGTGTCCCTTCCCGTCCCCTCCCCTCTCGCAGCCAGCCTCCTCTCCGCCGCCCGCGTCCCTCGGAGTCAGAGGCGTCATCGACTTCGTCTTTTGCGGTGGTGCGCGGGGATGGTGGAGGGCGGGATGGCCGGGACGGTGGGGGCGCTGGGCCTGTCGGTCGTGTCCTCGGTGTCGATCGTCATCTGCAACAAGGCGCTCATCAGCACCCTCGGCTTCACATTCGGTGAGGGCTAGTTTGTTCACGGAATCATGGTAGGAACTAGCTAGAAAGTGATTGACGCTGCCAGCTTCCCGTATCTCTAATGGCTGCGATGTACTAGCAGCAACCGTGATCCTTTTACTATTAACGGAGACGTTATTACGAGTTTGGACTTTGGAGGGATAAAAACGAGTTTTCTCTCTAGGTGTTCTTGGAATTGCTTGCTTGAGTGCAGTTCTCTAGTGCCTGAGGCTAACTTCCTATCTACAAATATGTGGTTAAATATAGTGTACTTGAACTTTCAGTATATATGACGATGCGAAATTGACACAACTAGTTTCTTTCAGCTACTACGCTCACAAGCTGGCATCTCCTGGTGACTTTTTGTTCGCTCCATGTGGCTCTTCAGATGAAACTTTTCGAGAACAAAGATTTTGATCCCAAGGCAATCATCGGATTTGGAATACTAAATGGCATATCTATTGGTTTGCTTAATCTGAGCCTTGGATTCAACTCTGTTGGCTTTTACCAGGTTGGGTTTACTTTCCGGAATTCAGACCAATCTTTCATCCCGAGTATTCATCTTCTACAACTGTTACCTGCTACGAACTTTCAAACTTAAAATTAGCATTTCAAACCAAATGGCAAATGCATGCAAACAGACTTTCTTAAAAATGTTCTTCATCTACAGACTTCAATTGTTTGTGTTTTTCAGTAGTTCTCTGCTTTGTATTAGCCGTCTCACTCTATCAAATGTATCAGATGACCAAGCTGGCAATAATTCCTTGTACTGTATCATTGGATACTCTATTCTTCAGGAAGACATTCAGGTCCGATCCAAGTCTTATAATATCACATATGACAAAATCATTACTTAGCAAATATGCGATCCTGGTTGGTACTGATAAGATATAAATTCATGGTATTTGAATTTTTGAAGTGATGAAGACCTGCAGGCTGCAGGTCTGCAGCACTAGACATTGTTCTCCAATTCAATATTATCGACCACAAATTGTAACGATGTTTGTCCTTGATGCAGCCGGAGCATTCAAATGGCACTGGCAGTTCTTCTGTTTGGTGTGGGTATTGCAACAGTGACAGACCTGCAGCTCAATCGTTTGGGGTCTGTGTTTTCTCTGTTTGCTGTTCTTACCACATGCATTTCACAAATTGTATCCTTAAAATAAAGATCATGAAATTCAATTTAGTGTTCTTTCTACTAGAAAATCAATTGATTCGTGAATTCTTTTCTTTACGGATACAACATCAGACTCATGGTACTGGTGCATAACATCTGCGGAGATGATATTGCTTGATGAGATGGATAGTTATCATTCTCTGTTCTCTATTTTGATGAGATGTATAGATATGCCTACACATATATCAGTCAATGTCAGGCATAAACTGGATAACAAATTAACATACTGTAAATACGGCAATGTGGCATTAGAAATCAGGTAAAGAATTTTAGTCATTACTATGATAAGGATTTTTTTTTGGAAACCTCCTTTTTTATTTTAAACAATGACATCACAGAGGAGAGGACATTACGTTGGTTAAACTCCACTTTGTTGGTTAGATAATCTAGGCTCTCTGAGTATAGACAGTTCAGTACTGTAGTTGCCAACTTGTTATATTGCCTCTGGATTAGTTTGTATTAACTTGGTTCCTCCGAAATCCTCAAGCATTATTTGTTATCCAAGTTCAAGTAGCAAACTCCATATAATAATCTACTCTACATTTTATTGATCAACAGAAAGTTGTTTGGATTCTGTATTGCCTATTGAATCAAGGTTTGTGTCCATCTTTTCTTCTGCTATTATAATTTTCTTCCCTGTAAGAACTTAACCAATTCTGCTAGATGACAAACACAATTCAGAAGAAATTCAAAGTTTCTTCAACTCAACTTCTCTACCAATCTTGCCCATACCAAGCGCTGACTCTTTTAATCATCGGTCCATTTCTCGATGGTCTTCTTACTAACCAGAATGTATTTGCTTTCAAGTACACACGCCAAATCCTTGTGAGCATTTCTTTATCTGACACAATTTTTTTTCTCTGAATGACTACTGTGCTATCATCCAATAATTATGTATTTATTATCTTTTTTTTTCAGGTATTCATCTTTCTTTCATGCCTATTATCTGTCTCTGTAAACTTCAGCACATTTCTTGTGATCGGGAAAACATCTCCTGTAACATACCAAGTACTAGGTCATTTGAAAACCTGCCTTGTCCTTGGTTTTGGATATGTTTTACTTCACGACCCATTTAGCTGGAGGAACATAGTAGGGATTCTTGTTGCCCTGCTAGGGATGATACTTTATTCGTACTTCTGCTTGATGGAGAGTCAACAGAAGGCCCTCGAATTGTCAGCTCCGCTGTTCCATACACAGGTACCATGCTTCTGTTTTGATGCTCCCTGACTATACAAACGTTACATGTATAGACTTGCAGTTATGCTCACACCTCTTCTTTCCAATCAAGGGACACTAGTCTCGGCCTTACACATTGCCTAAATCACTTTTGGCTCATCAACCATGGCAGGTGAAAGAAGGTGAAGCAGATGTTCTCCTCCTGGTACAGAACGGATTGGCTAAAGTTGCCGATGTTGTTGCGACTAAAGGACAAGTTTGGAACTCGAACAGAGATTTGGATGCATGACTTTCTTCTGGAGTCACGGTACACCGCATTGTTCTGATGGCATTAGCACGGGCTTCTGAAGCAACCGTTGCTGCAGAAGGGCATTGCAGTTCGATGTGTCTGGAGCTTGGGCTTACGTGAAGCAGAAGAAGCAGAGCAGTTTTGCCGGTCACTGAAAAAGATTAGATACTCAACGTGCTCATTCACTTCAGCTTCTGAGCTCTGAATGTCCCTTGGAGTGCATCTTGTATACAGCCATTAGCGACAATCGTGACAAAAATAAAGAACTTTTGCATACTATTACTACTATTTAAAGGTTCTTTGGCCTCTGAAATACGATGCTCTGTTTGTTCCCTGAAATCTGGATGTTGCAATGTCTCTGTCCTCAGTAGGATCTTACTCCTCGTTGAATACATTTTGAGCAGTGCTTCAATGCTTTCTTTCCAATACAAGTTATACAAATCTTGAAGCAACCGAAGGGATAAGTAATCACCATCTATCATTCATTTATACTTTAATATTTATACAACTGTCAAAACAAAAAGAATGGATACCGTATAACGTTTTGCAAAGCGAAGTCTTGGGCCCTGTTTGTTTCGGCTTTTTCACTGGCTTAAAAGCAGAAAAACCAAAACCGAAACAAACGACTGACTTTTAAGCTGAATTTAAAAAAAACCAAAAGCCTCCATATAACTATAAGCCAAAAACTAGGTAAGAGGTGTTTTTTTGGGTTTTTTTATGAAATAACTCTTTGCCACTGGAAGTCTCCAAAATTACCCACCAAATGCCATCGTATATAAACTCAAGAATCCTTCTCCCATCTCCTCATTTCTCCTCGTCTTCTCTTGCTCCCCTGTGCGACATGCCTTCTCCCTCCGCCGCTCCGGTCTCTGTCATCCCCGACCTCCTCCCTTCTCCGCCGTCCTCAGCCTCCTTCCTTCTCCACCGATCCGGATCAAGTTGATAAATAACTATGCTCAGAATGAAGTTTTTATATACGACATTCGGTGAAAAAAGTATAAAACATTTGTATTAGATAAATCAGTACATAAGAAAATTCCTTACAACCTTAAAGGGTATTTCAAACTTTCTAGTAACTAGCAAGATGGCCCGTGCATTTGCGCGTGCATCATTTTTAAAGTATGTTTAAATTACTTGATAATATATATGCAATTTTTTTTCAAAAATAGATCAATACAAAACACAATTTGTGATATTTTGATATTGTATATTATAGGAGAGAATATATTTACTCCGTTTCTCAATACTTATGACATGTGACCGAAACTTTCTTCTACGAATACTTGCATAGAAAAATAGTAAACATAACATAAAATAATATTTTCTATTTATATCACCATCTCTTAATTTCATTATTACGATGTTTGTCTCTTTCTTTCTGTACTTCTTTTATTGCACATCATATTGCTCATACCGGTATAACTGAGTGAACAACTGTCGATGTATCACCCTCTTAATCTCTTCATTTCGTGGAGATCCACCAAATAAAGAGTTAGAATTTTTTTGAGAATTTTTTAGTATATTCTATATTATTTTAGCGACTATAAAAAACGTGTAATCGACTTTTATTACATAATAGTTAATATATATATATATATATATATATATATATATAAATCAAATTACTTACCTTATTTTATTTCCCCCTTAAATTAGCATATTTCTAAAATTTTAATTCTGAATAAAATGAAAATTTATATTTTTCACTTAGTATGGAATTAAAAATAATCCCTAATTTCTTTTATTTTTATTCTTATGTTATTTATATTTAATTTCAATTTCAAGTTTTGATTTAGAATTTGTATAAAAATCAAATGACTAATTTTATTTTGTTTTTATTCGAATTTATGTTAATTTTTATTTAATTTTGCATATCGGTTGTCTTTGTAGAAATCGTATACAAATTCAACTACTATTTTTTATATAATTTATATTCTGTATTTTGGCAATATACATGTTTAATTTGGACTTCATATGAAAGTTAAATGGTTGATTTGCATTTATTTATTATTCTGAATTTCTGTTATTTTTATTGTTCTTAGTATGGGCTCTTTCTTTTATAATCTAAGCCATTGATTTTATTTTTATTTAGTTTTGAATATTAGTTTTGGATTACAATTGATAATACAAATCTAATTGCTAATTGTTACCTAATTTTTATTCTGAATTTTAGTAATGTACGTGTTTTAATTTAGAGTTCATATGAAAATCAAATTTCTAATTTATTTTTATTTTTTATTCCGAATTTTTGTTAATTTTTTGTTGTACTTCACATAGACTCTTTCTTTTAATCTAAGCCACTATAATTCGGATCCGTTAGATAGACGGTTAGACATTTTTTGAAATAGTAACATCAAATCTAATGGCTATTATAGTTCAACTTAGTTAAGGTTCACTAAATTAAGGGTTATATGTTTTGCTTTTTATGAGAATTTCTAGCATTTTATTTTCTTAACAACTCTACATGATATGCTATTGAAGCGTTGTAGGACCGGTCTTGACCCCGTGACCCAGTATAGGATGGGCGTAATGCCTTCTGATGAAGCCCAGAACACTATTACCATATCAATTTGTTTTATTTGATCAGGTCGGTGCCATACTTGGTGTTGAATCTATCATAGACGAACCAAGAGATAAAAAAGAACAAATCTAAGGAATCCTGATTTTGTGGGAGTTAGATTGGGAGATCAGGAGGCGCACTCTTTCACGTCAAGAAAGAAGCGATTTACATTTTTTTCGCTACACAAGTAAAAGGATTGAAGGGCGATCGAGCTCGTGCAATGTTATTATTTTCCGTTCTTTTCTTTCCTCAGAGCACTTGGGCGAGGAGCACCAGTGAACACCATGACGTCCGAGGATAAGTCTATATCTGATAAATGTCTTGATTTATTTGTTTCTCGATAAAACCGATCTACTTTTAGGGAGTTCTTAGAAAAACCAAATCAAATACCAACATGAGGTCATTTGTATTTTCTTTAATTGCATGCATTGAGTCACATCAGTGTGTATTGTCTGTATAAGGCCAAGGTGCGTTCAATGTAATGTCAGAGTTCATGTGCTGATTTGTTGGTTATGATTTACTAATCAAAATTATAATTAGACTTAATCACGCATGAGATCCAGATGTATCGATCCGCCCCTACCATGTAAGTTTTGTCTTTTATTTTGATTTTATACTACAAAGTAATATATATATCTACTCAATAGCATCTAATGGTCAATATGATGCATTTTTAATTAGGGTCTACCAGATTAAAGGTTAGATATTTTGCTTTTTTGTAAGAATTTCTAGTCTATTTCTTAAAGATCCAATGACAGTTGTAAATATAGCCCACCAGATTAAAGGCTAGATATTTTGTTTTTTAATGGAAATTTCTAGTCTAACTCTCATGGGCTTTATTTCTAGCCTATTTCTCAAAGATCCATTGACAATTATAAATAGGGCTCACAAGATTAAGGGCTAAATATTTTGCTTTTTTGTGGGAATTTTTAACACTATTCAACCCATCAAAAACCAGAATACCAAACAGCATATCTTAGCTTAAAAACAGACGGCTTAAAAGCTCGTTAAAAAAAAAAAAAGCTAGCTTTTAAGCCAACTTGGACCGCGCGATCGGATGAACCAACAGCCAGGATGCTCTACTGCTACATGCCGCCGATTGTATAGTGGCCACGCGTGGCGCTAATCCTAGAGGAGTACTCGGACGCTTGGGAGCTTGAACCAGCCGCCGCCTCCCATCCGTCGCAACGGTAAGAAACTGAACTCCTACGCGCACACCTAACCTGCGTTACGCGATCCGACGTTGGTCTGACCCGTTCGCTGGCTGCGTGGCGCAGACCTTCAAGCGCAGGAATGGCGGCCGCAACAGGCACGGGCGCGACCACGTCAAGTGCATCCGCTGCTCCAACTGCGCCAAGTGCTGCCCCAAGGTAAGATGGAGCACCCAGCCGTAGTCCTCTCCCCTTCTCCTTGTGCTCAAATCGCCGGATCCGTATGTTGGTTGTCTCAGGACAAGGCGATCAAGAGGTTTCTTGTGAGGAACATCGTGATGCAGGCGGCCGTCAGGGATGTCCAGGAGGCTTGCGTCCATGGTGGTGAGCTTCCCTTTCCGCTTTTGATTTCTGCTTTAGAGTTTAGATATGATTCGAAATCGTGGTACACGGTGGTCTTGCGTACCAGTGGAAAAATTTTACGTTCCCCCACCTGTTTTGATCCCCTCGTCGAACTCTTGATGCGTTGATGGCGTAATGGACAATTGTTTGGTTGCAGGATACGTTCTTCCCAAGCTGTATGCCAAGGTGCATCACTGCGTGTCCTGTGCCATCCATGCCCACATCGTTCGTGTCCGCTCCCGTGAGGCCCGGAGGGACCGCAGGCCGCCGGAACGCTTCTTCCGCCGCAGGGTACGTGCTCCTTGCCCTTCTTCATATCAAACCAGCTTCCTTCAGTTTCGTATTTAGTTTGTAGTGTTTACTTGGTAGCACAGACTGGTTTCAGTTTATTTGTGCACACTACTTTATCAGCTCAGCTGCCTTAACCCTCTTCTGCCGGTCAGAATGATTGCCTGCCTGTATCTGTCATTGATAATTTCAGCTTCCTCGCTAAAAGTGTGCACATTAGTAGGGATATCTGCTTTTGGTATTACCTTTTATGACCCATGATCCATCTTAATTTTTTTTAAATGTAAAATGTTGATTATTAGTTTAGCTGATTGTTTGAGAAGTATCATTTTATCAAAAGTAACTGGCATGCCTCTTAGCATATACATTCTGCATACCATCTGTATAGTTTTTTTGGGACTGCACGTTTGCCCCGATGGCAATACATAATGCCTGTGGGATGAACCGGTCCCTAACATTCATACCGTCCATCTCACAATTGGCTGGCAATCTACGTGTTTAGCTGATCATTTAGGATGGGAAATGTTGATGTGGAGATAATTTGTTCTGTGCTCTTTTTCTAAAATATTTTGCATATAATACAGGCCATTTCACAATTGGCTGACAATCTACATGTTTAGCTGATCATTTAGGATGAGAATGAACAATTTGAAGATTGTTTATTTTGTGCTTTTTTACTCAAATATTTTGCGTATAATGATCGTAAAATGCGGTGGTGCTGGTGCTGGCGGCGGTGGCGGGGCTCTGGCTCCCAACGTTGCTCAGTCCTGATTTTGCTTCCTAGAGTGATCTGATTTTGATCGGCCGATAACCTTAAAAAGTCTGGCATGATGCCAACATGCTGAACCTCATATAGGATCGACCAATTATGAGTATCGACTTGGAACATGACCATCTTTTTTTCTTACTCGATACATTTTCTCTGCCTAGAGTGAACAATGATTGTTCTGGTGGTTCTTGTGGCCTCCGTGTCCGTAATCAGAGCTGATCACCACACGGATGGAAGCATGTTCGTTCATACTCTCATGCCTGGCCCAACTTTTGATATCAAGGGTCCTTTCCAATTATGGTCCAACCCTTGCTCGAAAATCAGGCTGACCAGGCCTGGATTGGCCACAACCCAGGGTTGCTGCATGGCCAGGATGAACGTGACCTGGTAAGTTCTCCTGTTGTTGGGTCTAGTGAATTGCAATGGGCCTTGATAAGTTTTGTTTGTCTTAGACGTTTCTTGTTCTTGTCATCTCTGTTATCCCTAGTTCCCTACGGTTTCTATGCTATCATCCCGTGCACCGAAGTAGATGAGAGTTGACAAGATCCAACCGTCCACCTCAAATCAGATGGCTCCAAGTCCACCAGCCACCCACCACGTACGTACTACCCTCTCTGACGCTGCCCAACGTCGTAACCCCACCATCCTCGCTTGTCCATGTCGCCGCCGGTCATTCGTCGTGCCTCCACTTTCTACCCACGATTCCAAAACCACGGCCGCCACGGACCGTCCACGCGACGCATCTGACGGCCGCAGTATCTCCACGACCCCTCCCCGTCCCCACCGTTTCTTTAAACCCACGCAACCACCACCAGCCTGGAGATCAAGCACCTTGCAACTATCCAAGGTCCCCCACCCCCTCACCGGACGGCCGGCGGCATGACGGCGACGTCCAGGGCCCCGCGGCGCCCCCGCATCCGCGGCCGCGCGCCTCCGCCTACCCCGATCCGGACGGCGCGCGGCTCGCGCTCCGCCGCGGCAGACGAGCTCGTTCTCGCCGAGTTCCTCGAGGCCTCCCTCCGCGTCCCCGACCTCACCCTGCCCCGGAAGAAGCGCTTCCACTTCCCTGCGCCTCCGCCGGCCCCCGACGTCCCCACGCAGGCCCTCCTGTCGGGCGAGGCGACCGCCGTGCGGACGGCGGCCGGCGCCGCCGCGGAGGCCGGCGCGTTCCGCGTGGGCGGGGCCGTCGATGCCGGCGAGGTGCGCGCGGCCGTGCAGGCGGCGGAGGCGGTGTTCGGGGCGCCGGAGGAGGTGAAGCGGGAGCTAGGGAGTTGGTTTCGGAGGAGGGATCGGGTGGTTGGGGAGGAGTTCTACTGGTTCCGGCCGATGAACCCGGACGTGGATCGGGTGCTGGACGCCGCCCTGCCCGGCTCGACGTACAACGTGTTCAGGTACGTGCCACCAGCAATTTATACTACCGCCTTGTAGCAAGTTTCGTCTCTTTCCTTCCTCGTCACCTTCGCAGGTGCAGCCACCCATATACGTTGCGCATAGACTATCTAGGTGCGAATAAAAAGATAGTTTCAGAGCATTTTTATTGTAAGCGGAATCTGATCAGAAATTATTTAGAATTTTTTTTTAACTATATATGTTGGATCGGAGTATCGATCGGACTGCTTTATCAGCAGCGCAAGTTATATTTTTAATCTGATGGCATGTCTGCATTCATCTTGATAATGATAAATGATGTGAGATCAAGAGTGGTATAGATGATTCACCAGGAGGTCAATTAATGAACAGCTGCTATAACCTGTTACTGCCGAACTGTTTGGTGCACTAGTGGCTTGCTCGATTGGCATTGAACTGCATGACGAGAATATAGATCAGCCTAGTAAGCACCGCAATACATGTATTAAGGCCTTACGTTTGCCTAGGAAACATTCATATACATGATCGAAACTCGAAGAAGTTGGTCACAATGGATTGCTCTGGTGAAGTCCATAGGGTTGGAAGAAAGTTTTGCCCGAAAACTAGAATTAGCACAGGAAAGAAGAGCTTTTGAAGACTTCCCAAACCATGCCAGGAGTGGAAGGCCCGTCATTATATAAAGAAAATTAAGTAACGCTACATACAACAAGATGCATGAACTTGTCTGCTGATCACTGAGCTATGCATAGCACATAAAAGAGAGTGTCTCGTGACGTTCGCCCAATACCAATTTATTAAAGAAGCCTGCTAAACATAACTAATAATCTTCAAATTCAGGTTACTATAATGTTTTCATAATGCATAAGCCATCAGAACTTGGCTTTCAGATGCATGCCAATGTTTCTCCACCACTTACTCATGGCAAGAACATCAAATGAATACCCTGATAATCGCATTAGGATGTGATTTCAAAATGGATTTCCCGTGTCCTGACATGAAACCTTCCTTTATTACTAGGGAGAAGATGGAGATTGTTGTATCAAAAATGGAGGATCTTGCAAAATGTGTCATAAGAGTTCTTTCTGACAACGTCAAGAATCCTAAAGATTCTGATCTGCCTAGAGAAGCCCCATCAATCCTGTGTCTGACACTATATAACTGTAACAAGTTGAAAACACGTTGGAACGAGTTTGGCAGCACTGATCCTCCAAACTCGTACGCTTTGAGCATCCACCTCTCTGGACGCGATCAGGAAATTTGTCTCCGGAATCAGGGCGGGTCAACTTTTTTCAGTTTGCCAGCTGGTTCTATGCTTGTCACAATCGGCAAGCAAGTCCAGGTATCATGCTTGCTTATGACATTTTCATATGCCTTACTACAACTTAATGATAAGAAGTCTTTGTTTGTATTCTGCTCAAAACCTGCTAAATTGAATACCTGACCGTAATGCTAAGTTTGGCCCATGTATGCCCCAATCTTCTGTCCCAAGTGTGAAGTATGGGCAGTGCTTGTTCTGAACCCAGTTTGGCTCATGTATTAATGCGCTTGTGCTAACGTTCCTGACAAGTGTGGAACATGACAGTGTTCGCTTTGAACTCAGGAATGGTCCAGTGGGGAGTTCAAAAGCGCTGTTGGTGAGATACTATTTGAGCTGACTGATGAACCAAACCCGTTCATTTCCCTGGAACTCCTGTACTCTCCAGGAGACCTGCATCTTTCTGAGGTTGGTCGGCACGCTAGCTGCATTGACCGTCCCAAGATTGTTTCTTTCAGGGACCAGATTCTGATTGCTTTGGTTGTGCTGGTTTTGTTCTACCTCTTCTGGGGCTAAGTGCGCCCATTTATACAACGTCTTTTGTCATGGCGTAAGCTGATATGTCCAAGAAGGCTTATTTTTACAGCTTTCTTGGATGCACCTGCCTGTCCTCCATTAACTGATCGTGGAGAAACACTGCCGTGGACGGCGGTGATGACAGGTCGTTTGAGTCTTTGGTTTGGTTCAGATTTTTAGGATGAAAAACACAGAATAAAGTGAGTACATACTGCAATTAGCCATCCCAGTTGAGGAAAATGGGATGGAGTAGATTTTGATTGATTGGTTTGTCGATTGAGGCTTGTGGGTGTCTCCTTTGAGATTGAGTTGTTGGTTTTAAATGACGCTGAGAATTATTTCTTTTGTACATTACTAAATTATGTATGTATCATTATAGTATACGAGCTTGTTCATGTGGCATGAGTTGAGGAAACCATTGCCATGGCCTTGTATAAGTGTTGATTCATACCTGAAATTAAGGAAGCTTGTATTCCAACTACAGTTCTCCTCGTCTTCGTACTTATTATCACCTGAAATGATCATGCTATAGACTGTACTAGTCAATTCCCTTGCTTTGGCTACAGTTCCTGCTTTATGTGTCGGTCCTGCTTGTGATGATTCTCGTCCTACTCATAGTCACCAGATGGCGCAAATCGCCCTATACTATTATTACCGCGAACTCATGGTGATAGATTTTCCAAAGTACATACACCTGTCTCGTCATGTCTCGCGCCATTTGTGTTACTAGAAAGGGTCGCGCGCTACGCTGCGCCGTGCGAAATTCAGTTGCGCGACGTTGCGACACGCGAAATTTGGTTTGATGATTAATTTTTGGAAAAATGGGTCTAAGGACATAAATGTATGAGCCGTCGGTGAATCCGCGGATTTTTTGGAAAAAAAACGCGGACGGATATAAACGTAATTTTATTTTTCGGGTCAATACAACAAAAAACATCCTTTAGGACATAAACGTAATTTCGTTTTTTCCTTCGTCGAATCCACGGATTGCTATGAGCCATCGGCGAACACGGGGACTTGTTTCAAAAAAAACGCGGAGGGATATAAACGTAATTTCGTTTTTTCGGGTCAATCCAGCAAAAAAAAGTTTTTCGGGATCTAAACGTAATTTTGTTTTTTCTCGGGTTGATTCCGCTAAAAACTGGCGTGAGGACCTGAACGCAAACCCCGGAGGGACCCGAATGTAATTTTATTTTTTTCAGATCGATTTTATTAAAAAACCGATAAAAGGACCTCAACGTAATTTCCAATTTTGCGGAAAGCGTTTTTGCGAGGAGGGCGACGTGGCATGGCTTAGCTCACGCCAATCCCACCCGCTCTAAGGATAAGAATATTAGCCAAGAACGAAGCAGCATGGTTACAGTGTGCTTCAGTTACAGTGGTTTGTTGCTTACTATTAGGGAACCAAATCTCGGATGTGCTTGAATGAATCTGCACTCTTTCAGCCAAAAAAAAAACGGCGCTTCGGATCAGACCAGTCATCCATGATCCATCCGGTAAGACGGTACGTGGTGGTATCGTCGAAAGATACATAAACGAAGGCGCCCGGCGCGGTGCCGATTGCACTGTGACCACCACCCCTCTCACCCTGCAACGGGATCGTCGGGGACTAGGGTGGTGGTCTGACCTCGTGACAAAAGGGAGGTCCAAATGAATTGAACGGCCACCTGCAATGCCCCTCCTCCAACTGCAGACAACTAGTCTTCACCAGCTGCTACTTCGTCGTCGCGCCGCTGCCACAGGAATGCAAAACGGCAGGTCCTTTTCTTGTCAAAAGCATCCTTGTGTCGCCCGGGGCCCAGCCATGCATCCACGCACCAACTGCAGATTTACTCCGCCCAAGCCTAATCTACTCTGTAACTCGTGCTGTAGGAACCAAGAAAGGATGCATTTTCCTTCATATTTTGACATTTGTGCTCACTGTCGCAGCATGCCCGTTGCGCTTTGCGGGCTGTTCCACGGGTGAATTCCAGCCGTTTCTAGCGTACGTAGAACCGGCCCGGCGCTCACCTGAAAGAACGACGTGCGACCAAACACCGTCCTTCGTCTTCGTGTCCGGTGATATCTGGGGCCTTCTCTCATAAATGTGGCAATCTCTTGGGCGATCTGCTAGGACCAAGGGCCTAGAAGAAGCCTTCCCCACGAGCCCCACAAGGCTACAGGACCTGATGCCAATCTCTCAACACCCACCGTCCTGTTCATGCATGCTGTGTAGTAGTAGTAGACTAGTAGTAGTGGTGCCTTGCTAATCATTGTAATCATTGGCACCGTCTTTGCCCATTCCGATCCTTTGTTTCCTAGTCTTCTCCACTCACCTTCTCTTTTACTTTTCTTTTTGTCATGTCCTTCAGATCCTTGCTTTTTTTTTTAACACCATGTCAAAGCAAGGAGAAAAGAAGCAATGCTTTTTGCAGCAATGCGCATTTTGTTCAGTTCATCGTATCGGGCAGTCATGGTAACCGGACCGGCGATGTAGTACACTAGTGCCGTAGTACCCGTGTGAGGAGTAATGATGCTTGGTTTGAGGCTTATTCAAGGATGAGTCGGTCCACCACGAGATAATCTTATAAAATTTGATGGGATTGTATCATTCCTCGTTTTATGTTAACTTTGTGCTTATAAGATTAAGATTGTGATGGATCAACTTATTTCATTTCTCAAACCAAATAAGTGAGTTAGGTTCGGAGCTATGATCGGCTGGGCCATTCACTATCCCATTCCTAAAACCAAATAGCCCATAAGTAATCTCTACTGTTAAAGCGTGATTCGAGTTTATTTCGTTTTTAGTTGCCTACTCAAACTTAGAATTCTACCCGTATACGGAGATTTCTTTGTGTACCACTTTAAATATGTACATATAGTCCATAGGATAGAGTAAGACAAGAAGAAGAGAAAAGATAATCTCATTACAAACATCTTCTCATATAGTGATATTATCTTCGTGCATCCATGTTTTTTTCCAAAAGGTTTTTCACATAAAATTCATATAGTGATATTCCTACATTTAAGTGCATTATTTGCAACAAGTGGTACTAGAGCTCTCGTTGAAACCAAGTCGTTGCGCCTAGGAGGAGGCGACTCCTGGGGCAGCACTGGCACGACAACATCATCAAAGGCGGCCATCTGCATGGCATCATCAAGACAATCAAAGGTGCCCATCACGCGACATCATCGTGGCCATCGCATGAAGTCTGCACATCATCCACATCGAGGATTTTTGGTGATTCTGTTGCAAGTCATCATCCACTGCTACATGCACAAAAGGAATGTAGCGGAGATTCATCAACCTCAACTTGACAATTTCAACTCATCTTGACTCTATTTCACAACTCGACTTCATACTGAGCGTTGACTCATACTCTACCACGATGAATGTTCTAGCACTAATTCCGTCAAAACCATTGCCCGTACCACTCGGCGCATGCCCTAGTGTTGTATTGCACTATCTCTGTCAATGATCTTCTGCCTCAATCGATCGTTACATTGCTGTTATTAGAGGTAGAGTTCATTGCAATTCATGTCGTTGTGCTTGTTATTGGCAATATCCATGCGGGATTAATCATTGATAATTTCTTCAACGATCCGTCGTTTACTACAGGTTACTGCAGCAAGATATGCACATATAGAGTCTAAGTTGGAGTTCAACATATTGAGTTAATTTGGGCTAAGTCTTGATCAAGGAGACTTTGAAAAAAACCAATGTCAGTTGTGGGGATAACTGAATTTGCTGTTTTATTCACTCTTTGGATTTTTTGCAATTTGGATCCCTTGTACGACCATTAAAGAGGCTTTGGTAACATTCAATTTTAGAAGTTTGATGATACCTAATGGCAACTAGCATGATAATCTTCAGAGTTTTGTTGTTTTAAAAGTGAAAGTTTTGCTCCAATAGCAGTTTGAGATAACTGATTTACGTGCAAAAAAGGATTTTTTTGGTGTGGCACTATAACATTTACCAGTTGTCATAGCTTGATATGAGGGGTTGTAGGATCAAGGATAATCGACTACAGAGGGGTGAATAGGAAATTTTTAAAATTCTTCAGCTCTAATTGCAATAAATAAATTGTTTAAGCAAGAATTGTGTCGGGGATCGGCCACCCTGACACGTGGCCCCCCCAGGGGGGCTTTGGGCAGCCCTCCTCTAGGATCGGGGGACTATTCCCTACCTCGGGCGGAGACGTCTCCGAATCGCCAGTCCGGAGCACCAATCGGACTGTTCCGAGCCAGGCTCCGACCGAAGGTCCCGCAAGGCTATAAAGGAGCTCTTTCCCGACCAAGCCGACCGCCCCGAGCTCTTTCCCGACCTAGCAGGGCGTTCGACCTCCATCACGGACCGGGCTCCCCTGACCTCCGACCAGCCCTATCCCGGTCTCCGCCAAGGGTCGAGCATCGGGTCCTCCACTGGCCGTTAACCACGTGTCCAACAATCGCGACCGCTTTGAAGCGACGCCGCACGAAGCGGTGGCTCCTTCCGAGGCGACGAAGGTCGCCAAAGTCAAAGCCTCAGTCCCATCATCCGATCGCGACAAAGATGGAGTCCTCTCACCCGAGCGTGGCGGGGCCACGCATGACAACGTCATCATCGACAAAACCGCGAGAGAGTGGGGCGGTTGTTTCCGAGGAAGCGGCGACCGCTTTGCTCGGAGAGTCTACTAACCCGGCGTAGGGCAAGGCCAAACAAGACTAGTCACCAATACAAGGGCTTCCTGGTATGAGTCCCTTCTTCCTCTCAGCTCCCAATCCCCAATGTAACACCGCCTTTTGGCCGTATAAGGAGGGGCAGGGCCCTCTGGAGGAGGGCTTATTTTTTCTTCAGACGACACCCCCACGAACTAGGCTCCGGCACTCTCATATTGGAACCCCTAGCTCTCATTTGTAAAGGCGGTGCAGCCATCGGCATCAAAGGCAATGCAGTACCAACATCCGAACTGGAGTAGGAACGTTCGCCCGAACCGATATAGATCTTATGTCCCCTGTTTGATTGTGCTGGCCCCCCTGTTCAGTACGCCAGCTGAGGGTACCTCCCGGATGAGCGAAACTCTGGGTCTCGCCCTCCGTACTACCCTTCACCCTCTTTCTTTGCGGTCGACGGTCCCGATTGTCGACGGTGGCGCCACCGTGGGGCCGAAGTTCGTTCGTCAAAGTTCGTCGCCTCAGTAGCGTCGGCACCTCGGCTCCACCACCGGCATGTCACGAACAATGAGCACAGGCTCGAGACCGTCCCCGAGTACCAGGGCTCCACATCCATGCTCTCACCCTCCTTGCTGCCCCACGAACGCCGGGCCTTCGCGGCCGACGGACGTGAGGCGACTCCCGGGGCGGGCGAGGATGACCCGGAAACTCCTCGGGAGGCGCATCGGCTCGCCCAGATTGCGATCGACCAAGCTATCGCCGCTATCCGACGAGAAGAGCGTGGTACGACCCGCTCCCAGTCCGGTCAGCTCAGCCCTCCCCGTCCGGACGAACCTGCCCAAGAACGCCTGCGGACCATCGCCCGGGTCATGGCTGACCCCGCTCGGGCCGGCTCGGCCCTCTTTCGACGGTCCCTGGTCGAAGAACTCAACAAGGCCACCGACGGCGTCACGCCCCGGCGGCGAGCAGGCTCCCTGGGCTCTGAGTCTCGCCCCCTGATGGCTAGCGGCTCCCTGTCGCGCGATCACTGGCCTCCTCACCGTCCGTTAACGACCAGGAGGACCTGGTGGCCTTCCTCGAAAGCGTTCCGTCATGGATGGATCCATTCATCAGGTTCCTCGACCAAGGGGAGCTCCCCGCCACCCCAGTCGAAAGAAGCAGGCTCGGCGACGTGCGGGCTCATACAGGCTCGTCGACGGGCAGCTCTATCGTCGGGGGGCTTTGGGCATTCTGTCAAAATGCATCACTCCAGAAGAAGGTAAATACCTGCTCAACGACATACACTCCGGCCTATCACGCGCGCCACTCCTCTTCGGGACCATGGTGGGAAGGCCTTCAGATGGGCTTTATCGCCGACGGCGCTCGAAGATGCCCGGGGCATCGTTCGTGATTTGCGAACTGTCGGTGGGCCACGCCGGAAGGTCGTGCAACCGCCTACGCTCTGCAGACCATTCCTCGCGCTGGCCATTCTCGGCGTGGGGCCTCGACATCCTCGGTCCCTTCCGAGGTCGGTCGAGGAAGAAATTCTGTTCGTGGCCATCGACACCTTTTCAAAGTGAGTCAAGCGAGCCGGTCTCGCTATCACCGCCAGGTCGCGGTAAGTTTCTTCCGTTCCTTTGTGGTCACGAGGCACGGAGTCCCTTGCGAGATCATCACCGACAACGGACGCAGATTCACGGTGAGTATTCCAAGAGTTCTGCGCAGATATGGCAGCAAAGTGCGCTATGCCTCGGTAAGCCACCCCGAGCAGCGGGCGCCGAAGCGCCAACGGCGGCTCGTCCAAGGGCTCAAGCGAGTTTGACGAGCTCGATCGCCGTGGCGGGCATGGGTGGGCGAGCTCCCACGATCCTTTGGTGCATTCGCACCTCGACCACGGCAACAGAACAAGCCCTTTCGGCTCGTCTTGGGTCGAGGCTGCCCCGCCCTAGGTCACGCTCCGCTCCGTCGAGGCGAGTTCGGTCGGACCGGTCGACCTCGGCGGCAGCGATCCTCGACCTCGCCTTGGCGAGGAAGAAGTAAGGTGTCGCACTACTGCTGCTTCGGTAGCGTTACCTACAAGATCTCCGCAGGCATGCCGCCCGAGCTATCCGACTGAAAGGACAGGGGATGTCGCCTAGAGGGGGGGTGAATAGGCGAATTAAAAACTTTATAGCTAAATGCAGCGGAATAAAAATTTGCAGCTAAATAAAATCTCCCGAGTTTCCTGAACAATCCGGAGTGTCCGGGTTATTCAATCCGGATACTCCGGATAGTCCGGACTGTCCGGGGTATTCAATCCGGATACTCCGGATAGTCCAATCCCGAGGGTCCTAACCCGGAGTGTCCGGGGTATTCAATCCGGATACTCCGGATTATCCGGACTGTCCGGGTTCAGGGATTCGGATACTCCGGATTGAGGATCTCGAAGAGAGATTTTAAATCCCTGCAATTTTTCAACAATCTACTTGAATACAAAAGATCTTAATGATGTCAGGTACCTGAGGGTATAGAAGATCTGGAGCCAAACACAACAAAAGAGTAGATCGGGGCTCCCAAAGATTCAAAACCAAATACTAAAGCAAGAGAAAGAAGCAAACTTGGAGACGATGATTTTTCACCCGAAGTTCGGATCCTTGAGGGGATCCTACGTCTCCGTTGAGGCGGCTCGGTCACACTTGAGCCGGGGTCTCTTTCAACCCTCTTCCTCCCGGTGTTGCACAAATGCACTCGCCGGTCTTCACTCCTTTGATTCCTTCCTCACGGAGGCGGAACCGCCTTCACAAACTTCCCACTACCAACCACACAAAGCTCCGGTGGCTCGTAGGCGACCTCCTAGCCGTCTAGGAGTCCTCAACCTCCAAGAGTAACAAATGCTCACGAAGAACAAACTTGGAGATGAAATCAAGTGCTCAAACAACTCAAGACTCACTCCCCAAACTCTTCCCAACCCTTCTCACAAGGGGATCACTTAGATCTAAGGGTAAAAGCTCCTCAAAGCCCCCACACAGCTCCTCAAAATCCACTCCAAAGCCTCACCAAAAGCTCTCTCAAAAGGAGGAAGGGCTATATAGAACTCCCCAAAACTAGCCGTTGGGGCAGTGCGCATAATCCGGAGACTCGGATTTCAATCCGATATCTCGGATTGGTGAGAAAGGCTAACAGAGAGACTCAACCCGAGAGTCCGGATGAATATCCGGATACTCGGATGATCCGGATAGTCCGGACTAACTCCGGATAGTCCGAATCAAGACCGAGCACTCGACTAAAACGAGCATAACTTTTGACTCGGACTCGATTTCAGAGATTTTGACTCTCCGAAAGCTAAGAACGAGGGCTACACAAAATAACAAGGTCTCACTATCCAAAACTCAAAGGATAACCACAGATTTCACAAAGAAACCAAGAGAGACCTACAACCTCACTTTCCCAAGCACTACCAACACCACTCTCTTTCTAAGATTCACAAGGATGGATCACTTGAGCACTTGACACATCTAAAAGTCATTCGACATCGCATCCTCTTAATAGTACGGCAATCCTTAGACTCAAATTAAATCAAAGATAATATAAGTCTAGAACTAGTCACTTGTCGTCTTCTTTCTTGATGTCGATGCATGAAGACCTTCACCATATAATTGATGACATCTTCGCCTTGTCCAACTCGACTCGATTCACCTCATGAGACTCTCGTCCTATCAACCTTGACTTGATCATCCTCTCGACGATCTCCACGCCAAGTTGCTCTTGACTTAGTCCTCGGCTCTTGGTGACACCGACGTCTTGTTGACCTCGGCTTAATGATCATCCTTCAAGATACTTTGGTCATCATACACATACGGGACCTAATTCTTTCCAAACTACTCATGAAAGACATTAGTCCCAAAAGCTCAATAGATATGAATAAAGTTGATATTTGTGAGCAGTTGATTACAACAAGTGTTTCATATAAAGAAGCACAATATAAATGGAAACACTTGACATAAGAAATGTTCTCTACTAAGTACATCATGATGAATATGTAATTGATCTATATGCACTAGAGAGATAATTGCCAATATGATGAATCAATTAAATCAAGGCAAGGATCACAGACTTTACTTAAATGAAGCACATGATAGAATATACACGAATTGTACATGTGCAAATAACATTTGGAGTAAGAGTAAATATGTGATCCAACACTAGATAAACTTCACTAAGAGAATTGCATGAGAAGATATACAAATAAAGCATGCATGCACCAAGTCAATCTATAGCAATATGAAGTTTAACTCTAGTTAATACATGCATACTAAAAACAAAGCATATAATGAACTCGAATGAATATATATGCACAAATAAATATGACATGAACCAATGTGCATATATATAATCAACATGCTATTTGGAGTTCACTATGCATTTGCACAAAAGGAATGCAATAACAAATATAGAAGAGATACCAAAATTGCATACCTTATCTTTGCTTAACTATCCCATTTGATTTTCCTCTAAAAGATGAGACTGATACTCAACTAGGCAATATCATGTTAGTCTCATAGCAATATAATCATATTAGAGGTTTGTCATTTGTTAAGCACTAAGTTAAGCATTTACTTAATTATAGAGATTGTCATTATGAGTGTTTGTCATTAATCACCAAAATAACATTCATTAATCACCAAAATAACATAAGTGCCTAGATGCACTTTCAATCTCCCCCTTTTTGGTGATTTATGACAAACCTATTATCAATTTCACCAAATGACAATATTAAGATATTTTAACATTAAAACAAACATAAAGATACAATAAGAGATCATACTTACAAATCATCCCTTTTGTCAATCCATTAGGGACAATTGATAAATCCATAAATTCTCCCCTTTGTCATTAATCCCAAAAGGTGCTTAAAAGATTCTTATTGTTTATTCAATAAAATCTGTTCTCCCCTTGATTGCACACTCAATAAAAGATTAGGAGAAAATAAAATAAAGATAAGGAGCTAGTAATAGGACAATAATATTAAGCTCCCCCTAAATCTAGGCAAGATATGATACCAATTATTTCCAAGATTTAGGTAATAGATTTTTCTAGTTATACCAAATTAAAGAAGTCATGATTCTTAGGATATAAGTGATGCTTAAACATGACACACGAATATGATTTCACATATTCTTTAAACATCAAGATCATATAGCAAATTTATATAATTTAAGCACATGCTCATGATCAAATCAAATTCTAACAATCAAGATCATATAAAGAAGATTACACAAGTAGGAATTGCTTATATGATCACAAGATGTATACAAGATCATGAATCAAGGTTGTATAAGTAAGATGCACTTTCATGATCAAGAATTTCATAAACTTATCAAGGGCATACCTCTTTGCAATGTGTCACCCATATGTACCTTTTAGTTCTTGATAATGCCGAATGCAAGTTAGATGACACTTCAAAACAATTTAGGATTAGAGGATACCTCTTGAAAGATACCAATTAATCATATCAATTGAAAAATACAACACCATTTAGAATAACACAATTTAGCATAATGGTGTGCATGACATTATTGAATATGGTCGAAAAGAAACACGTCCCTTTGTCGATTCTTGTCCACCGCATGTTCGAATTGGTCATGATCACCGCGCCGGTCTTAGATCCTCGTACTATGGAGCTCCTCTCCATTTCCTTCATCCCACCGTCGAAGATGACCCTTTTCCAATACCTTGAACATCAATAGACAAGCACACGATTTTCGGAACAAATATCTTTTAATTTGATCCAAGTTAGTTTGATAATGTCTAAGTACAACATGCATGATATATATGATATACAAGACAATACTCTTTGCATGCAATTTAAAACAATTTGAAGATATCAATTGAAGATTTTATTACACCACTTTATAATGAAAATATTTGAAACTCATTCAAATTTAATCTTGACACCCACTTGTAAGAGAGACAATGAGTAAAACACATTCAAACTCACTCTTGAGCTTACAAGGAAATTTTCTCTTTTCCATAATAAACTCGAAGTTATGCAAGAGAGAAAACATTTTGAGGCTAAGTTACAATTAGATCCAATTTCGAATAACTTAGCCAAAAGATGCACTTTCATTGGAATGAAAACTTAAATAGATATGCTCCACTTAGAAGCTTGGAGCAATGAATAAGTTCACTTAGTTTTCATCTTGAAAGGCTTGCCAAGATGCCAATTTAAAACTCTTAAAATCTCAAAAGATGCAAATAGCAGCACAAAGTCGATTATAACTTTTAAACCATTGCTCAAATACAAAAATCATCAACGCGAATGATCCGACTCAAATCCTCTTCGAGGGCTATGAAGACGAAAATTGATTTGAGCAAAGGAGAAACCCAAAAATAGGATGAACAAGATATTGCAAGAAAGTATAGATAGCAATTTCAGAATTTGGGTCTAGTAAGATACAACCCGGATACTCGGTGTTTTGATCCGAGTGTCGGATAATCCGGATACTCGGATATATTACCGGATACTCGGGTTGTTCACTTCATCCCTAAAATCAACATTTTGAATTTGGATCAAATCTTGATCAAATGAAGTCCAATAGCCATAAGATTTTGCAGAAATGATCCATGAACATCCAAGAGACTTCTCCAAAAGAATTTCTCAAATATCACCCTCCAATAAAAAATTAGATCAAAATGGGCATTGAGGTTTAGTTTTGACACTAAGTCAAATAAAGTCAACAATCTTGCAAATGAGTTCAAATAAATTTGAGAATTTTCAGATATGAACTCCATATGTGATAGAAGGTTTTCCAACAAGGATTTTCAATAAATAAATTTAATTTGAGAAATATGATGAAAGATGCATATGAAACACATAAAAGATTAAGATTTTCACCAAATCCTCAAA
The DNA here is from genome assembly GCA_036346275.1 of Otatea glauca. NCBI lineage: Eukaryota > Viridiplantae > Streptophyta > Magnoliopsida > Poales > Poaceae > Otatea > Otatea glauca. The sequence continues at coordinate 76,270,952 of CM070711.1, forward strand.
ATGGAACCAAATGAGTTTTGAATGGTAATATGCACTTATATGGCTTCATATGATTTAGAGAGATGTTTATAAGCCTATTTGCATAATTAAATCCATTCAAATCGTAAAATCCAACTTAATGCAAGAGTATGCCAAATAAGATCGAAGAGAGAAAAAGGCATAACTATTTCAAATTAAGTTGAAATTATTTGAAATTAGGCATAAACATTATTTAGACTCCCAAGAAACTTTTCCAAAAAGAATTTTCCAAAAAAGGAGTCTCCAATCAAAGGATATGCCAAATTTTGCTTTGTAGGCATGATTTTTACTCAAAGAGAAGAAAAGTCAAAACTTTTTCAAATTGAGTCCAAATGATTTGAAACTTTCCAGAAATAAACATTGGACTATTTAGAACGTTTCCCAAAAAGAATTTCATTAAAAGGAATTTTCGTTCAAAAGATATGGCAAAATGCGCTTTGTAGGTTCGAAAAGAAATTGAATTTTCACCAAATGCTCAAAATGCATTCCGGATTGAAATTTATGGAGATTTGAACTTTCATAGCTTTGTATGAGTTAGAAATACTATTTCAATCCAAGATATGCAAATAAATCCAATTCAAATAGCGAAATCCAGAAAATACAACAACGGGTCATTTTGGGTGAAATGGATGATTTTGGCCAAATTCAAGTGGCTATAACTTTTGAACGGTTGGTCGTTTGGAAAAACTTTGAACTAAAGAAATGCTTAAAATGACCAACCTTATGAGTTTTGTATTGACCACTTTTTCAAACTCCAAATAGATTTTGCTTTAGAAAAATTTGAAGTTAAATGCAAAAGCAAGATCACAAAGATCTTTTTAAGCCAAAGTTTGACTTTTAGCTTCTAACCAAGGGTTAGATACTTGAAAACATTTGAAATACATTTGAAAACATTTTTAGAAGACTATTTTCATAAGATTTTGCATTTCAAACAAATATTTTGCTTTTAACCCTTTTTGAAGCAAGTTAAATAGGAAATAGTTTTTCATAAAAAGCCTTAAAATACAACTCAATTTGGATTTCATGCAATTTCAATTTCCATGGCTTAGAATAGATTATCAATATGGTTTCTAGCCAACATTTATAATGAAATCCAACTTGAATGCTAAGATTTGAGCAATATGCTTAAATAAGCTATTTTAGTTCAAACCAAAAACTTTTCGGGCTAAAATTGATTTCAATGTAGAATTTTCATTTTGAAAGCTTGTAAAACATTTGAAATACATATTAGAATACTTTTACAAAGCTTTTCACAATTTTGGGCCTTTTAAACATAAGATTTGACTTTTGACCAAAGTGGTCCTTTTGAAATAGCTATTTGTAAAACAAAGCCAAATATTTCAACACAAGATTCAAATGAAGAATAAGATGAGATATAGAGATTTGAATTTTGTGTATGAGTCTAAGATACCATTTTGAACCAAGATACTACACAAGATCCGGTCCAAACGGAGAAACTCACTAAGTGCAATAGTATGACAATTATGGGTCAAATATAGTTTTTCGGCGAGTTTCAAAATCAAATAACTTTCACTAGGTTGGTCTTTTGAAAGTCTTTTGAACACAAGAATTGTTAAGAATGACCAACTCTAGGATTTTTGTTTTGGAATTACTTTCAAATTCATTTTACATTTAATTTTATGAAAATTATAAGTTTAAATCCAAAACAAGATACTACTATCTATATTTTGATCATGAAACTCATTTTCTTTTCAAAATAGATTTTGTGAAGCCAAAACCTTTGAAAGACGTTTCAAATATATTTGTATACATTTTGCAACTAGTTTTTCACAAGAATACTAATGGTATAAAAAATTTTGACTTTTGGCTAAATGGCTTGATTTTGAAAATATATATTTGCACTTATATAAATATGGGCACATGTAGGGATGTAATATACATGGTTATGATTTAGCACTCCCCCTTAATGTGCCACTATCCCAAACTTACTCAAGATTGCAATCAAAACAACTAATAAGCATGAGCAAGCATATAACAAGCAATCTAAATTGATTTTCATGAATAATGCAATATAACCTACACAAGGCTATAAGCTATAAGAATCAATTTAAATACTTGTTACCCGAGATGTCATTGGTTTATGATTGAAGTGAATGTCTTCAAGCTTGGCTTCTTTTTGCACATGATGGAATCATTCTCTTGATAAGCCAAAACTTCCAATGCATCTCCAAGCACCTACAATTCTTTTAGGCGCTTTTTGGTACCCAATTTTTGTTGGGTCCAACAATGTTAGTCACAATAGATTTTGGAACCCAAATGGTCCTAATTTGGATATTATTGAATTGACTAACATAATTAGAAATAGGTTTGCAATAATTATTCCTCCTAGGCAAATGATTGGCATTTTTATGAAAAGGCTTAGGAGGGCAATGATATTTTGCAAAACCATTTCTAGTTTGATCTCTTCTAAGCATATGATAATTGAAATTATGCATTGGCTTAGAGGATCTAGCAAATCTAGCAAATGGTTTGCTATTGTTATCTTTCCTAAGCACATGATCAACATGATTTTTCTTGGTCTTAGGAAGTCTAGCATTTTGAGCAAACACATTTCTAGATTCATTTCTCCTAAGCAATTGAATATTATAATTTTGCAAATACTTGGGAGAATCGACAATCTTGGCAAACACATTGCCATTTTTGTCCTTCCTAAGCAAATAATGATCATTGACAATAATAGGCTTAGGATGATACCTTTGGGACAATCCTTACCGATGTGTCCCTTTCCGACAATTGTAGCAAGTAGGCTTTGAGCGTCTCTTCTTCTTCTTGACTTGCTCTTTGTCGGTTCGCCTCATTGTTGATGGTTGTGGCTTGATCTCCACTTTATTAGGGCACACGGAGGCGAGGTGTCCTTCTTGTTGCAAGCAAAGCACTTGATGATCTTGAATATCTTTCGTTGTGCCTTGTCTTGCTAGTCTCCTCTTGGAGATGTAGCCGAGTCCTCGCTATCTTGAGGCGCCTTGGCTTGCTCAAGATCTCATCGAGAACGGCTTTTCCTTTACGCACTTCTTTAAGTCATTTTCTAATCTAATGACTTGGGCCTTGAGCTCCTTGTTTTCCTCTACAAGATTAGTCTCAATATGCATAGAGGAAGTTGAAGCAATATTTTTATTTGAGCAACAAGGCATATCATCACTAGAGGTGGGCATATTAATTTTAGATGAAATGCTAGAATTAGAAATTAAGCATGGCATATCATCAATTAAATCACATGTAATTCCTATGTCCACCTTAGGCTTATGAATTTCTTTGGAAAGGAGGATTCATGATTTTCTTGAAGCATGTTATAATCATTTTGAAGTGATTCATGTTCAAGCTTCAAAATTTTATATTTCTTTTTCTCCTTTCCAAGACATTTATTTAGCTCCTCTAGCAAATTCATAAGTTCATCATAAGTGAGCTCATCATCATCATCGTCACTTACCTCATTCTTACCTTTCGCCATGAAGCAACGGATTTGTGATGGAAGAGCATCTTCATCGTCACTTGAGGCGGAGGTTGAGGTTGATGGAGATGTCGGTTCTTCATCACTTGAGCTTGAGGTGGAGTTTGATGTTTCATCTCCCGACATCTCTTCCTTAGTGCAATCCTCAATAGAAGTGGATGATTCAAATAGTTCATGAAGCTTTATCCACATTTCATGAGCGCTCTTGAGATTGCATATTCTATCAAAAATTTCATCGCTCACAACACAAAATAAAACATTAGTAGCTTGAGCGTCGAGATGTAGGCATTTCCTTTCTCCTTGGTTGGAGCAACTTCATTCAATGGAGAGGAAAAGCCGACATCTACGATCCACCATATTTGGGGGCTCATGGATTTAAAATGAGAAGTCATAATTGATTTCCATGAAGCATAATTTGTGCCATCAAACACAAGAGGATCATGTGAATACACTAAACCTCTAGTCGACATCCTTTACTCTCTAGACGGTTAAATCTAATAAAGGAGAGACCTTGCTCTGATACCAATTGAAAGGACATGGGATGTCGCCTAGAGGGGGTGAATAGGCGAATTAAAAACTTTATAGCTAAATGCAGCGGAATAAAAATTTGCGACTAAATAAAATCTCCGAGTTTCTGAACAATCCGGAGTGTCCAGGTTATTCAATCCGGATACTCGGATAGTCCGGACTGTCCGGTATTCAATCCGGATATCGGATAGTCCAATCGAGGGTCCTAACCCGAGTGTCCGGTATTCAATCCGGATACTCGGATTATCCGGACTGTCCGGTTCGAGGATTCGGATACTCGGATTGAGGATCTCAAGAGAGATTTTAAATCCTCGCAATTTTTCAACAATCTACTTGAATACAAAAGATCTTAATGATGTCGTGTTTTGAGGGTATAGAAGATCCGGAGCCAAACACAACAAAAGAGTAGATCGGGCTCCCAAAGATTCAAAACCAAATACTAAAGCAAGAGAAAGAAGCAAACTTGGAGACGATGATTTTTCACCCGGTTCGGATCCTTGAGGGATCCTACGTCTCCGCTGAGGCGGCTCGGTCACACTTGAGTCGGGTCTCTTTCAACCCTCTTCCTCCGGTGTTGCACAAATGCACTCGCGGTCTTCACTCCTTTGATTCCTTCCTTACTGAGGCGGAACCGGCCTTCACAAACTTCCCACGGCCAACCACACAAAGCTCCGGTGGCTCGAGGCGACCTCCTAGCCGCCTAGGAGTCCTCAACCTCCAAGAGTAACAAATGCTCACGAAGAACAAACTTGGAGATGAAATCAAATGCTCAAACAACTCAAGACTCACTCCCCAAACTCTTCCCAACCCTTCTCACAAGGGGATCACTTAGATCTAAGGGTAAAAGCTCCCTCAAAGCCCCCCATACAGCTCCTCAAAAATCCACTCCAAAAGCCTCACCAAAAAGCTCTCTCAAAAAGAAGGAGGAAGGGCTATATATAGAACTCCCCAAAAACTAGCCGTTGGGGGCAGGCTGCGCACAATCCGGAGACTCCGGATTTCAATCCGGATACTCCGGATTGACTGAGAAAGGCTAACAGAGAGACTCAACCCGGAGAGTCCGGATGAATATCCGGATACTCCGGATGATCCGGATAGTCCGGACTAACTCCGGATAGTCCGGACTAACTCCGGATAGTCCGAATCAAGATCGAGCAGCTCGACTAAAACGAGCATAACTTTTGACTCGGACCGATTTCGAGATTTTGACTCTCCCAAAGCTAAGAACGAGGGCTACACAAATAACAAGGTCTCACTATCCAAAACTCAAAGGATAACCACAGATTTCACAAAGAAACCAAGAGAGACCTACAACCCTCACTTTTCTAAGACTACCAACACCACTCTCTTTCTAAGATTCACAAGGATGGATCACTTGAGCACTTGACACATCTAAAAGTCATTCGACATCGCATCCCTCTTAATAGTACGGCAATCCTTAGACTCAAATTAAATCAAAGATAATATAAGTCTAGAACTAGTCACTTGCCGTCTTCTTTCTTGATGTCGATGCATGAAGACCTTCACCATATAATTGATGACATCTTCGCCTTGTCCAACTCGACTCGATTCACCTCATGAGACTCTCGTCCTATCAACCTTGACTTGATCATCCTCTCTGACGATCTCCACGCCAAGTTGCTCTTGACTTAGTCCTCAGCTCTTGGTGACACCGACGTCTTGTTGACCTCGGCTTAATGATCATCCTTCAAGATACTTTGGTCATCATACACATACGGGACCTAATTCTTTCCAAACTACTCATGAAAGACATTAGTCCCAAAAGCTCAATAGATATGAATAAAGTTGATATTTGTGAGCAGTTGATTACAACAAGTGTTTCATATAAAGAAGCACAATATAAATGGAAACACTTGACATAAGAAATGTTCTCTACTAAGTACATCATGATGAATATGTAATTGATCTATATGCACTAGAGAGATAATTGCCAATATGATGAATCAATTAAATCAAGGCAAGGATCACAGACTTTACTTAAATGAAGCACATGATAGAATATACACGAATTGTACATGTGCAAATAACATTTGGAGTAAGAGTAAATATGTGATCCAACACTAGATAAACTTCACTAAGAGAATTGCATGAGAAGATATACAAATAAAGCATGCATGCACCAAGTCAATCTATAGCAATATGAAGTTTAACTCTAGTTAATACATGCATACTAAAAACAAAGCATATAATGAACTCAAATGAATATATATGCACAAATAAATATGACATGAACCAATGTGCATATATATAATCAACATGCTATTTGGAGTTCACTATGCATTTGCACAAAAGGAATGCAATAACAAATATAGAAGAGATACCAAAATTGCATACCTTATCTTTGCTTAACTATCCCATTTGATTTTCCTCTAAAAGATGAGACTGATACTCAACTAGGCAATATCATGTTAGTCTCATAGCAATATAATCATATTAGAGGTTTGTCATTTGTTAAGCACTAAGTTAAGCATTTACTTAATTATAGAGATTGTCATTATGAGTGTTTGTCATTAATCACCAAAATAACATTCATTAATCACCAAAATAACATAAGTGCCTAGATGCACTTTCACCGACCCAGGGACTTCCGCGTTGGGGACCTGGTCCTAAGGCGAATCCAAGATCGCTCCCACACCAACAAGTCGTGTCCCAGTGTGGAGGGCCCTTCAGAGTCATCTCGGCAAGCCGCTACAGAGCTTACCGTCTAGCGGTCCCCGATGGCAGGGAGCTCGCGAGCTCGTGGAACGTAGGCCAGCTCCGGAGGTTCTACGCCTAGCGCTCTTCTTTCACCCGCCTCTAAGTTAAGGTGTCTCCTCCCTTGCTAAACCCGATCTGTATGCGTGCTCGGGCTTTTGTATTGCCATGCCCTGTCCGCCCAGTTTGCGCCCGTAATAAAGATTTCCTTCGCTCTCGTGATCGACCTCTTTTGATTTGTGGAAAGGATGGCGCCCCGTCACAACCTCAAGTTGCAGTTTCCTTCGGCCGAAGGTCGCGCCATCCTAAAAGACCTCGGGCCCAGAGTCCCGTCCACCTCCTTTTTAACCAAAGAAGTTTCTTTTAGGACGCCTCAAACGGCGCGACCCCGCGGCATGACCATAAGGGCAACCATGAGGTCACGCGGCGGGTTTGACCTTGAGGCGTCCATGCGTGCTCTTTTTTTTGCAGCGCCTAGGGTCACGTTCTCTAGGTTCGCCTCGGGGATGAAAAACCCGAGCCAGGGCATTCCCAGGATCGGGGGCCGTAGTAAAGCGATCGTTATCGGGGTAAGCCGGCCATCCCCCCATGCTGCCAACCATTGAACGTTCTCAGAGGGCGCCCTGAGCCTGATGACATTTCCCGGGCTCGGAGGTCGCAGTTGGGAATTCACCACCGGGGATGACTCAGTCGTTCTAAGCCGACCTTTCCTTCGGGGCCGAGTGGCCAGGTTCGAATTTCTAAACCGCCCTCTGAGGGGGCCTTGCCGAGCTTGATGCATTCCCGAGCTCGTCGAGTCAGACCCAAGGCCTAAAATCTGGTCCAGCCTGAGCTATCCCAGGCCGACCAGTCCGAGTTGTGCCCAAACACGAAATCGCAGCGAGGCCTCGGTTGGGGCCGTTTTCTCTGGGTTCGCCTCAGGGACGTCAGCATCCCGAGCCCGATGCATTCCCGGGCTCGGAGGCCACGGTAAAACGATTCTTATCGGAGTAAGCCGGCTATTCCCCTGCGCTACCGACCAGTGAACGTCCTCAAGGAGCGCCCCGGGTCTGATGACGTTCCCGGACCCGGAGTTCGCGACCCCTAAGATTACTACCAGGGATGATCTCGGTCGCAATAAGTCGCTCTGTCGCAACAAGCCGACTAATTCCCCACAGCCAAGTTATCAAGACATGTCAACCCGAATCGTGCCCGAGCCCGAGTGATTTCGGGCGAGGCCTCGGTTAAATTGGCCTCGAGCATCAATTAGCTCGGTCAGCCCGTCAACCCGAGTCGTGCCCGAGCCCGAGTGATTTCGGGCGAGGCCTCGGTTGGATTAACATCGGGCATCAGACAACTCGATCAGCCTAAACTGGGTAGTTCAAGCGAAAGGCGGTGGGTCTCATTACGGGGGTCTGCAGGAACGTGCTCGCCACACGCCACGTACCCAGTATTGTTCGACCCTTCCATGAAGCAGCCCACGCAAAGTATGCAATGGTGGCACAGACCAACAAACGAGCTAAGTCTTCCAAAGAAACGCAACTCTATAAGACTTAGCAAAAAATTATTTTGTCTTCACAAGGGGGGGATCTTTCGCCCCCCGACCCATCCACTAACTTCAGTTTACAGAGACATGTCTCGGGCGAGCTTCTCCCGTTCGAGGTCGGAAACCCTCCGCCCGATGCGATGACCTCGGCCGGCCTTATCAACCCGATTCACGGCCGCCTGGAGCTGGGCCAAGGCGTCTTTCCCCGCACGAGCCACCTGCGCCAGCTTCTCCTCAAGACTAGCATTCTTGGCCTCGGCTTCAGCCACCTTGGCTTCCGCTCCGGTGGCCCTCGCCTCCAATCCCGCAACTGTCCTCTCAAGCTCGGCCGCCTTGGCCTCGAGCTCGGAGGAGAACGCCCCTTGCTGGGCGACCTCCATCTCCGATCGAAGGTTGGAGACCTCGAGCTTGAGGCGCTGGATCTCGACCACCGTGCCCCTTCACTCCTCCTCGATGGCCTTGGAGAGCACTGTGGCGTGGAGGTCCCTCGCGGTGTTCAACTCCCGCTCGACCTCCCGGGCCCCGCGCTCCCGCTCAACTTCGACGGCCCGCGCGAGCTCGAGGGCCTGGGCCTCCTTCAGGCGCGAGACCTCCTCACCACATAGGGACCGGAAGATGAGCACGTGTTCGCGCGCGATGTTGTACCCCCGAGAGACCATCCGCAGACCCTGCGAAGGCAAAGAGAAACTCACTATGATCATAAAGAAAAGGGGGAAAAGAAGGAGGGGACACCACGACCGTGCTTACCTCCACTAACTGATCCTCCAGCGAAGACAGGTCGACAGCGCCATCGGGACCCCGGGGCAGCTCCCCCGTGGCTACGTCCCCGGCGGCCTCCGCCGCCGCTGTAACATCGGCACCCCCCGAAGGACCAGGGAGATCCGCTCCGGCCAGGGCAATGGCGGCCGGACCCTCTGGGCCGGCGAGCGGCTCGACGGCCCCCTGGCCGCCCTCGATCGCAGGAAGGGCCTCGGCTCGCCAAGGGTGGTCGGGTCCGCCCGCGCCCGACTCGGCTGCCAGCTCAGCAGTCGATGCTCGCTCTTTGGGCGACTCTGACTCCACGGGGGGTGGCTCCACCCGGGGTACGGCGGCAACGCCGCCCTCGATCATGGGCGCAACAACCGAAAGCGCCCCGGTCGGAGGTACCGGGGTCGGACGATGGGTCGCCGCCACGACCACCCCGGTATATGTATGCGCGACAAATTATCGAAGATGCTCGGTCGACCCTACCACCACGGTTAAGAAACAGAGGGAAACTTATCGCTACGAACGGATGCGCGACAACCTTGCCTTCTTTGCGGACCCCCTGCGGGGCGATTCGCCTCCGCTTTCGAGGACTCCACCCGGACGCCTCACCGGGCGCGATGACGATGCCGCCTCAATCGCAGCCCTTCGGCATAACGCTCGGCGGCGGCGCCCGATCATGACGCCCTTGTCGTGGCGCTCAACCGCCCCTCCTCGCCGCCGTCCTCCTTGGAGGACGCGGCAGCAAAGATCCGCCGCGTCCCGGTCGCGGCGCAAGACGATAATCGTCCTCGTGGTCCTCCTCCCCGGCCTCGCCCTGGACCACAGGGAAGGTCGGTGCCCCTCGGACGCTCGAACACCGCGATGGGGCGGGATGACGAAAAATATACGGGGGCCGTACCTGGCGCGATTGTTCCTCGACAGCAGCGGGAGGGCTTCCCCCTCGGGGATTTATTGCCGAGCCGTGGCTCTATTGCGCACTCAGGCTCTTGCGGCAAAAGCCGCCTCCTGTTGCTGACAAAAAGCAAGAATTAGTAAAAGAACCGAAAGAGGCGGCCCGATGGAAACGAGATCGAACTCGGATACCCCCAAGCTCGAGGAATCTAAACTCACCACGACCCGATCACCCCACTCGACGTGGGGCTTCTTGGCGACTTGCCTCGGGGCGTCAAGAGCTGGCTTCTTGCCCCCCTTCTTGCCTTTGTTTGGGCCAGGAAACGGTAGCAATTGTTTCGCCGTATCCCAGAGCTCTTTGGTCACCTGCACAAGCTCACCACAATAAGCATCCGAGTCCGGACACCCGAGGCAAAGATCAAAGTAAAAGGCTATTACCTCGCTGCTACGTGCCAAGACGTTCTTGGGGACGTTGCCGCCGAGGTCGTAGGCGTTGGCGGCCTTCCCGAAGATCTCCTGCATCCTCGAGGCGATCCAGGCCGACTTCGGTGCTACAAGGTCAGAAATAGAGCGACAAGAAATAAGGGAACTCCGACCAAGGCCCGAAAGGATTTGAGGTCGGACAATGCTTACCCTCGTGGCTTTCCCGGGTGGCGTTGCACCTCCCTGTGATCTCAAAGAAGGGGTGCAACCTCCTCCGGAGAGGGAGCACCTGGTTCGCAAGTAGTCGTAAACGACCGCCTGCCCCTTGAGGCCCCGTATGGCGCAGATATGGATAAAGGCAACCGCCGCCTGGTCGGTCGCCGAGTCCTCAGGCTCTGGGGTCTCCCGCTTCCCCTCGACCGCAGTGCCGTTGTAGGCAAGCCCGCTCCCCTCGCCCTTCTTCAGATAGAACCATTTCTCCGTCCACGGCCCGAGCGAGTCCTGGGTCGGGATTTGGAGGAAGGAACAAGGGAGCCCTGCCCGCAGCCGGAAGTAAAGGCACCCGACGACGGGATCCTTCGCGGTGCGGGACAAAGAGTAAAACCGGAAGAAAAACGAGGGGGTGGGGAGGACGCCCAAGAACCCCTCGCAAAGATGCGTGAAGATGGAAAGGAAGAGAAGGGAGTTCGGTACCAGGTTCACGAGCTCGATCTCGCACTGTGCAAGAACCGCAGCCAAGAAGTCGCTCTCCGGGGTTCGCAGCCCGAAGAGCATGTACTGCTCCGTGCTCACGATCTCGTCGTCCCGAGCCGCAGCGCGGGCCCCGGACGGAGCCACCAGTGAATGGGTCCAGAGCCCTAAGGATTCCATCTCCTTCATCCGCTCCGCGATGGCGTGTTCTCCCGAACTTCGCCATGAGGTCGAGGTCGGGGACAAGATTGCAAGCGAAGGCTAGAAGGCGTGGTCACGGAAGGACAAAGAAGAAGAAGGCAAGAGCACGAGCAATGGGAAGCGAAACCCTGAAGGAAGAGACCCCTCCGGCTTTTAAAGACGCCTCGCCTACCGTCGTCACCATCGCCTCAAAAGGCGCGCCCGTAGCCGGCGGGCGGTAGACGAGGCGCCAGGGCCCCTTCAAAACCCCCGTACGGGCGCGTCGATCCACGCATCCGCCAGATCACATCCCTCCAACTTCCCTATCCACGAGGCTCCCGGGCCTTCTGAGCCCACCTGGGAAAACAAGATATCGGGATCCAAGTGTGCGCCCCGGGGAGGCCTTCTCTCGGCCTAAAGGTGAGCCCCAGAAACCTCGAGCCCGGCCGAAGGGGGGCGATCCCTTCCCAAGAAGATCTCAGACTCAAGAGCGCCTAGAAGTCTCAGACCGCTTCTTGAGCCTTGGGGGCTGGTTGCGAGGATCGGACACTGACACGTGGCCCCCCCAGGGGGGGCTTTGGGCAGCCTTCCTCTAGGATCGGGGGACTATTCCCTACCTCGGGCGGAGACGTCTCAACCGCCATCCGAGCACCAATCGGATCTGTTTGAGCCAGCTCGACCGAAGGTCCCGCAAGGCCATAAAGGAGCTCTTTCCGACCAAGCCGACCGCCCGAGCTCTTTCCCGACCTAGCATGGCGTTCGACCTCCCATCCACGGACCGGGCTCCCGACCTCCGACCAGCCCGATCCGGTCTCCGCCAAGGGTCGAGCATCGGTCCTCCACCGGCCGTTAACCACGTGTCCAACAATCGCGATCATCAAGCGACCGCTGAAGCGTGTGGCTCCTTCCGAGGCAAAGACGAAGGTCGCCAAAGTCAAAGCCTCGGCCCCATCATCCGGTCGCAGACAAAGATGGGAGTCCTCTCACCCCAGCGTGCACTGGGCCACGCATGGCAACGTCATCATCCGACAAAACCGCAGAGAGTGGGGCGCTTGTTTCCGAGGAAGCAATGACCGCTTGCTCGGAGAGTCTACTAACCCGGCAGAGGGCAAGGCTGCACAAGACTAGTCACCAAGACAAGGGCTTCGGCATGAGTCCCTTCTTCCTCTCACTCCCAATCCCCAATGTAACTGCCCCTTTCGGTAGATAAGGAGGCGGGGCCCTCTGAGGAGGGCTTCTTTTTCTTCAGACGACACCCCCACGAACTAGGCTCCGGCACTCTCATATTGGAACCCCTAGCTCTCATTTGTAAAGGCGGTGCAGCCATCGGCATCAAAGGCAATGCAGTACCAACATCCGAACTGGAGTAGGGACGTTCGGCCCGAACCAGTATAGATCTTGTGTCCCCTGTTTGATTGTGCTGGCCCCCCCTATTCAGTACGCCCGCTGAGGGTACCTCCCGGACGAGCGAAACTCTGGGTCTCGCCCTCCGTACTACCCTTCACCCTCTTTCTTTGCGGTCGACGGTCCCGATCGTCGACAAATTGCAATTTTGATAATTAAATCCTAAATTATCTAGATTTTACTAAGTGCACCAACAACCTAACTCTAAGCAAGAATACAATCCTAAGCATAAGATCAATACACTAAAATGGCTAGGAATGTAAATTGCACACAAGAATAAGAAATTCAAACAACAAGAGAGAAAGTGACACAAGAATTTATCCCGTAGTCTCGAAGACTTACCGGTCTCCCTTAATCCATGTTGAGATAGCTTGATCAACTTCAAGCCGGCTCCAATCCACATGAGCCTCCCTTGATCACTTGGTAGTTCTTCCCTGCTCTGGGAAGGCGAACTCCGGCCTTCACAAGCTTGCCAAGGCTTCTCACAACCTCCGTTGAGAAGCTTACCACGCACAATCACCTCTAAACCATCTAGAAGGCGACAACCTCCAAGAGTAACAAGTCTTGACGCTTGCTTGAGGTTGAATCAAGTGTCTAAAGGCTCAACACTAAATGCAACACTTGAATTTGCTACCAACTCACTCAAAATGTGAATTTAATACCCACAAGAGAGTTGGAGACTAGCTAGAGCTCAAATATGATCAATGAGGTCCAAGAGTTGCTCTAGAATATAGGTGTGGGGGGTGTTTATAAACCCCACCAACTAATTTGGCTGTTGGAGTAAATTATTCATAAAATTGCCTGGAAACCCGATGCTACTGCCCTTTGGCCGGTAACATCGCTCCTCTAGCTCCAATGGTCGCTACAGTGCATTAAATGGCTATCAATGACTGTTGGGCTCAGTCAGGCCAGTGCTAGCCCTAGGGCCGGTAGCATGAGGCCTCGATTTCTCCAATTTGGCCAAAAAATAGTGCTTTCTAGAAATTATGCACCGAGGGTGGCCAAGGCTACCGCCGTCCGGTAGCACCGGCCACTCTGGCCTCACAAAACACCCTCCTCTATAATTTAAGTACCGTATGGGGGCCAGTGCTACCGCCAGACCGGTAGCACCGAGCCTAGGTGAAGGATCGAAATAGCGATCAGAGAGGGATGAATGATCCCAAATAAAAATTTTCCCCATTCAAAATACTCCAAACAAGGCCTCAAAGAGAAACACGCAAGGGAAGCAAGTGAAATGAGCTAGTTATTCTGTATGGGCAGTGCTACCGCTAGGAGGCCGGTAGCACCGCACTAGGGGCGGTACCACCGGGCTCAAGAACAGCTGAAGAACCAGCACGACCTTCAAAAGCAAACCTTGATGAATCTTTTGATCGGCTGGACAAAAACTCACGAAAGTTGGTAGATGCGATCCTAAAGATGTCAGGAACTCATTCCAACCTTCAATCACAAGGATTGACGTTAAAGTTCTGACCTTTTTACTCATGAAAGAAGACCACACCAAGTTTGAGCAAAAACTCAAGAACTCGATCTAAGACTTGCTCGTTGGGTTTTGATGCTCAAGATGACCTTGGAGGACCTCCCACATGTCACAGCAAGTACGAATACAAGTCCAAAAACTTCGCAAACACAATCTTGAAGAATGATCCACTCAAGTACACAAGATCGGTTTCTTGCAAGAAACGACGCATGAATTGCCTAGATGATTGGGATATGATCTGAAGAAGATTCATCCATCAATCAACATCATCGGCACAAGATGCAAAAGCATTTTAGAAGGAGAGGAGGGAAATCCAAAAGCATGTAGAAGTAGGGGAGGAAAATCCAAATTACATGAATGTAAATTGCAAGAATTTAAGTGCGAAATTTAAATGCGTAAAGTAAATTCAATCATAAGGTAAAATGATTTGCATTTCTGGAAGGGAGGTTTACGAAGCCTCACAACAAAGTAGGCAAAGCTCAAAGGAGCACAAAACCTCTAAAACCTTCAAGAGGAGGAATGCCACCCTTCCTCCTCTATTTATACTACTCTTGGGCCACCTACCACCCTTGGATGAGTCCCTCAACCCTAGGGCACTTCATCAAAGGCTAGGATTGACCCACTCACACAGCCATGCAAAGGCTAACCCAAAACTTACCAGACAAACCGGGTTTTCTTGCACGGTTTTCAAAGCACACTAACTAGACCCGCTATCATATCAACTAGACCGCGATCCGACGACCCTCATTGATCCAAGCAGCTTCTAGCTAGAATCTCATATGTTCCTTGTCTTCTTGGCTAGCATCGACTCCATCTCCGATCATCTTCCGGCGATCCTCGACCGTCTGGACCTTCGACGCTCCTCGCCTAGTCCTGGTCATCCTCCATCTCACCATGATCAAAACCCGATGTCCTGCAACCATCAAAAATAAGGAAACACATCACATAGCAATATCCAAAAAGATACGCAATTAAAACCTAATTGCATCGCTCAACAAGTCGGCACTATTGACCACTGTATCGACTTCATCGAGTTGCCACCATCGAGTCGGATCCTTGCTCGAGTAGAAACTTGACCACCGTTTCGACCGCATCGAGTGATCGACCGCATGTCAAACTCGATACATAGTCTATCGACCTCAACTCCATCGATCACAGCACCAAGTCGATAGCATGATATCGAGTAACAATTGGTTAAACTAAGGACTCGAGTTGAGCTGACAGCAGAGTGCTCGACCCAGCAATATTTCTACACGATACTTAGCTACTACCAATCTACTTGAATCGTTTGACCACAGGTCAGCAGGGCGTTACTCAAGGCCGATAGAGCCGCTCGTGATGACACAATTCAAATTACTTCAATTTGAAAATCCAATTCAAATCAAACTAAAACCAGAGCATACCAAGCTCAAATTTAGTCAAATACTCATCACAAAACATGGGTAGACCTCCACATGGTCTTTCACTAGGCCAGTAGCACCGGCCATGCAGTCCACTAATGCCTCCATATGAAATTTGAAACTTTGCTCAAATACTTTGGCAAGAAATAATTCAAGTATGCATGCATTGAGCCTTTAAACATTTTCCGACTTCAAACAAATAGCCAAGACCCCTCTTAAAAGTGCGACACCTATTCTAGCAATCCAATCTTTTCTCCAAAACTCCAAGATCGTCAAAAGCTATGAAAAGGTCATTAAATTTTATATTTTAGCCATTTGCCTCGATGTGTTGATCTTCTTTTGCTCTATTTGTATGCTTCCATGATCGTCGAACTTAGGACCAACCTATTTTCAATATTCTTAAAAGAAAATATTAGTACTTTAATCATGAATATCATTAATTACCAAAACCAAATCGAATTAGGGGCCTAAATGCTTTCAATCTCCCTCTTTTTGGTAATTGATGACAATCCTAACATAAGAAATGAATTGAATTTAGATTTTGAGCATGCAATAAGAAGGTCATGTTGCATACTCAAGAATTTTTGTTTTAATAATATTTTGCTTCTTGAGATGAAGTAGTGCAATGAAGCAAAACATTATTAAAATCATAATATTTAACTAAAAACTCTCCCTAAAGATGTGCATATGAGTAGGGGTGGGCAATCGGTTAATTCGGTTTTTCGGTTCGGTTTTTGGATTTTGCTATCCGAATCAAAACCGAACTCATCTAAAAACCGAACCAAATCGGTTTGGTTAATTCGGTTTTTGGTTTAACCGAATTGGAATCCGTAAGCCTCTTTCTTCCGCTCGGACCACTCCGGCATGATCTACGTCCAACGCCCCTCAACTCCAGCGCAAGATACCGCCCACCCGCATCAGGCACAGGATCTTCCCATGGCCAATTTATACCCATGGAATCATCCATTGCCCTCTGCAGGTTTTCAGTGGCTTGGTGCCTGCAGGTGGGAGGGAAGCGGCCCTGGATCTCCCTCATGGTTGTCGGATCTTTGCGTCAGTGGCTTGGTGCTTGCAGGTGGGAGGGAAGCGGCCCTGGATCTTAGCAACAATCACTAGCGCGAGGACAAATCAGTGAACACCAAGCGAAATTTAGGAGAAAATTATGTAGATCCGAGCAAACAATCAGGAGGAAACAAATAATTTTGGAGATCTCGATTCGAAACAATCAGGCTGTGGCACAGACCGGGCTTTGGTGTCGACTCGACGGACTCCGGTAGACCGGCACTAGCGCAGGAGAAGTACCTACGGTGTGTGCGAAATGGGGACAACAACTGCGGCTTCTGGCGCATGAACCAGCTCCGGATGCGGCTGCGATCGTCTACCTCTGTGCCAGGCGCCGGCATCCACGGCCGCGTCCGCCTCTGTTGACCAAGGATCGTGAAGGAAGCGATGCCGCCGTCCCGTCGACGCGTGCGGGGAGGGTAGGGGTCGATGGGAGCCAGGAGGGAAGGAGGAGATTGGGGATGAGTTGTGATAGGGATGAGATGACCGTGTGAGTTGTGACAGGGATGAGATGACCGTGTGAGTTGTGACGGGGATGACCATGGGAATCATGGGACAGGAGGGCAACTGGGTAATGTCGGTTTTTGGTCTATCCGGTGTACACAAGTTAAAAACCGAACCAAAATTTGAAAACCGAATAGCACCAAAATGAAAACCGAACCGAAAACTGAAAAAACCAAAATATTCGGTTAAATCGATTCGATTTTTCGGTTTTGGTTTAAAAATGCCCACCCCTACTTATGAGTAAAGAGTTAACATTAGCACACTTTGAGATTTTTAGATACTTTGACGGAGTTTCCCTTAAATATTGAGTCCGAGGATAACAATATGTAAGCAATGAATATATCAAGCATGAAAATGAGTATACAACAATAAACCATAGATGAAATTTTAGTACTAAGCATAGATAAGCATTTAAACTACATAAGCATCCAAACATCAACATTTTAAATATCCAAGCAACGATGAACATAACCATCAGCGTCCAACCACGAACATCTAAAAGCAACAACGAGGTTCATTAGCTCACATAAACACACACACACACATATATATATAGTAAAAATAAGCTAATCCTCTATAACAGCTTCAACTTCAAACTCCTTGCTTTGCTCCAATTCTTCATACTTCTCCCCCTTTGGCATCAAGTACCAAAAGCGGGGCACTCCAAGATGTGCTCAAGAAGATGAAGGAGGAGGTGGAGGAGGAGTACGGCGATGCTCATAGCGGTGCCTTCTTAGTGCGGTACTCCTGGAACAAAGTGCGAAGCTCCTAAATGGTAGAGTCAATGGAGTCCAAATGCCCTCAAACCTCCTCAATAACCTGTCGAGTCTATAATTGATACTCATCAACACGAGCAAAATTGCTCATCATGTCGGTCCTGAGACTCGCGAAATTGCTAATCATGGTACTATGCAGACTGTCAAAGCTCTCATGAGATGGACCAGAGTAAAACTGCTAAGCTAGATGAGCCTACTGCCCTTCCTCACTAGGCTCCTGTTGCTACGGCTACTGAGAAGACTAACCTCTTTGTCCAATGGCCTGAGGTGCTACCTCTCGTGGCTTGTATGGCTTGTGCGAGCTACCACACCCACCATGGTGCCCCGTCACCCTCTTGATAATCATCATGATATAGGGTGCGAAGTAGATCCTTTTGCCATGGTCTCCAGCCGAGGAATACATCTCTCTCATAATAAATCAATCACATCAAACTTTTGCTTGTTCATAATCTTGCTCATTAGGTTTCAAGCATAGCCTCTAATTTCATTAAAATTACTGCTCTTGGGATGAATGGTAACTCTCACAATCCTATTTATGAGACTCGATGTGGGAAGAAGATTTGCTATTTTACCTGGACTCCTGGTGGATGCAGTGGGATCATAGAAGTCATACTGCCTCTGAAGAGGTAGGACTCTGTTGCTATGGACTCTAGGATGCCCACTATGGAAGATGCCCCGTACTTACTCAATTTCTTCCTTGGAAGTAGTGTATACAGCAGTGTCAGTCATCCATGTAATCTCATCAAAGGAATCAGAGACATGGAGGGTGGTATAAAATTGACGAATCATGTCATCCTTGTAGTCACACCTCATACTGACGAAGTCTGCTAGTCTATCTCCATGAAAAAGCTTCGGCACACTAACAAATAGAGGTATCTTCCGGATGTGCTCCCAACTCATCAACTTGTGATCAACAAACTCTTTATTTAGATATATTCATGGTAGACCTTTTGCTGAAACATCGTTCTAAACGTGTCCACTGTGGCACTGCGAGGCAACATATATTGATTTGCCTACCTCAAAGAGAAATACTTCTCCCCTTTTATTTGTCTTAAGTCAACAGAAGGGTCGAAGTCATCAAGGATCTCTTCCTCCTCAGATTCTTGGTCCTGAGATTCATCACTGTCATTGTCACCCTCTATATCCACATCCGTGTCATCGCTATCATCTTCCTCTTCACTCTCACTACTGGGCTCCGAAACAGGTTGCTTTCCTTTTCTGATCCGAGAGCCGCCACCAAGCTCTGCTTGGATTTTCATTCTTATTTCTTTGTCTCTTGCTGCGATTGTGTGCGAATATTCACTATCGCTATCATGAGAGACAGGAACACCTCTTCCTCTAACTGATTTGCGAACAACCCTACCGCCACGAGGATGGGCACATTCTTGGTCTTTGGCATGGTTTCTAGGTGAACAAGGAATACAAGAGGTGAAAACAAGGATATGATGCCCTAAAGTCGGATTATAATGTGAATGTGACAAATTTACCAAACCTTGGCATGCAACAACGGTGCTACCGCCCTGGGGCCGGTTGCACCGGGCATAAGCGGTGCTACCGCCCTAGGGGTCAGTAGCATCGGCCATACGGTGCCAATGCCCTAAAATTTGCAAAATTTTGAGTAGATAGAACCATTGAATGGTATCTAGAGACATCATAAGTTGCTAATCTACTCATTACTCCCAAAAAATTCAATCGATTTCACATAAATTTGCCACATTGTACATCAAACCCTAGAAAAGCAATACATGAACCCTAGGGCATGAAAATGCAAGGAAATCCAAGAGGAGAGAAGGGGAATTGATACCTTGAAGTAGTAGATCGAGGAGGAATCAAGAAATTTGCAGAGATTCACTTGGATTAATGGAGGAGATCTTGGGGATATGAGACGAGAAGAGGTGAAGAGAGAGAGAGGAGAAGAAAATGAGGAGACGAGGGCTGGTTCAGCTAAGAAGATAAAGAGGCCGGTTGGACCGAACCATAAAGGAGGAGATCGGTTACAACCGACGCATGTGGTGCTTCCGCCCCTCGGTGCTACTGTCCTAGGGCCGGTAGCACCGCCCCTGATAGACCGAAAAACAGTCCAAAAGCCCGAATGAATTGAAATAGCTCATGTGTTCACAAATCTCAATGAAAAACATATTTGAGCACTCTAATTCGATAAATCAATCCAAAGAGCAACTTTTTCAAATAGTTTTTATTAAAGTAAACTCTTTTCGATTAAAAAGGAGTTCTTTTTGAAAAATTGAATGCTTGTCAAGAGAGAATTCAACAAATTTGGCATATATGAGTTTGAAAATACCTTTTGGAAAACTAGATATGATGAAAATCTAGTTCCAAGGCTATCACTCACATTGTGTATTAAATAGATCAATATAGACCAACTTTTGGATTTTATGAAATTTGAGAAAATCAAAGATTTGTCAAACATTTTGAGTTGTTTCCAACATAAAGAGGGTTTAATAAAGTAAGCAAACTCAAGAGACGAGATTTATATAATTTATACTTTAGAAATGAAGGTTTTGAAGAATTAATACCTTAAGCCTCAAAATAGGATAATTTCAAATAGTTTTGACTTAGTATGGTCTAGAGTCTTCCTTTTGAAGATTATTTGCACTTATTTGATGTTTTCACATTTTAGGAATGTAGTATATAGACAAAAGGTATAATACTCCCCCTTAATGTGTTGCTCATTAAAATGATTAGAAAGATCAAATAAGAGCCAATAACACCAAAATGAAAAATCAATCATAGTGCATGCATTCAAGCCACATTAGAGATATCTATGACATTTAACTCATTCCTCAATTTGAAAAAATGGCCTTCATCTAAGGGTTTGGTGAGGATATCTACTAATTGATCTTCGATTCTAATGTGACTAATCACAATATCACCTTTACTCACATGATCTCTTAGAAAGTGATGACAAATATCTATATGCTTGGTTCTTGAATATTGGACCGGGTTGTTGGCTATCTTAACCGCGCTTTCATTGTCACATAAAAGAGGCATACTTTTAAAATTTATTCCATAATCCATTAGAGTTTGCCTCATCCATAATAATTGAGCGCAACAACTACCGGCGAATATATATTCGGCTTCAGCGGTGGATAGGGCTATGGAATTTTGTTTCTTGGAAAACCATAAAACAAGGGATCTACCTAGAAATTGGCAACTTCCCGAGGTACTCTTTTTATCCACTTTGCACCCGCATAATCCGAATCCGAATATCCAACTAAATCAAATTTAGCACCCTTAGGATACCATAAGCCTATATTGAGGAATGCTTTAAATATCTTAGAAATCTTTAAATAGCCACTAAATGGCACTCTTTAGGTGAAGCTTGAAAACGTGCACACATGCAAACACTAAACATGATATCGGGCTTAAATGCGGTAAGATAAAGCAAACTACCAACATAGAACGGTAAAGATTTAAATCTACCGGTTTACTTCCCTCATTGAGATCAAGATGACATGGGAGTCTTGATGGGCTTCGCATCTTCCATGCCAAACCTCTTGAGTAGATCCTTCATTTACTTGGTTTGGCTCACGAACGTCCCATTTTTGGGTTGTTTGATTTGAAGTCCAAGGAAGAAGCTCAACCCCCCGATCATTTACATCTCAAACTCCCTAGACATCATATCACCAAATTATTTACAAAAATCTTCATTAGTAGAGCCAAAGATTATATCATCAATATAAATTTGGCAAACAAAGAATTCTCAATCTATTACTTTAGTGAAGAGTGTTGTATCAACCTTCCCAATTTTAAATCTTTTTGAAAGTAGAAAATCTCTAAGTCACTCATATCATGCTCTAGGAGCTTGTTTGAGACCATACAACGCCTTAGAGAGTTTGTATATGTGATTTGGGTGTTTAGGTTTTCAAAACCGGAAGGTTGTTCAACAAATACCAATTCGGATATTTGTCCATTTAAAATGCACTCTCCACATCCATTTGAAATAACATATAACACTTGCAACCAATAACACGAAAATAAGAGAAGCTCATAGGAAGTCTTTTTCAAAAGACGATGCAAATAAAGCCTATTTGTTGCATGGCAAGCGGTATTTACGGCTTCCGTCCAAAAGCTATCGTGAGTACCATATTCATCAAGCATGGTTCTTGCCATTTCAATTAATGTTCAATTTTTTCGTTCTACAACTCCATTTTGCTCCGGAGCGTAGGTGGCGGAAAGCTCATGTTTTATTCCGAGTTCATTAAAATAATCTTCGATTCTTGTATTCTTAAACTCGGAACCATTATAACTACGAATCTTATTTATTTTAAAATCAAATTCATTTTGGGCCCTTTTCACAAAGCTTTTGAAAATACCAAAGGCTTCAGATTTGTCATCTAAGAAGAACACACAAGTGTTTAGTAATCATCAACAATGACTAAACAATAAGAATTGCTCCTAATACTCTTATAGGTTGTTGGGCCAAACAAATCCATATGTAAGAGCTCAAATGGTCTAGATATGGACATGATACTCTTTGAAGGATGAGAGCTAGCCACTTGCTTACCGGCTTGGCAAGCACTACAAAGTTTATTTTTTCTCAAACTTCACATATTTTAAGCCCACAACTAGATCATTTTTGAAAAGCTTTTTAAATTGAATCATCCCTACATGAGTTAGTCTTCTATGCTATAACCAACCCATGGAGGTTTTCGCAATTAAGCAAGTTTGAAGACATGAATCATTTGAGGTGAAGTCAACTAAATATAAATTTCCAAATCTAAAGCCTTTAAATACCAAAGAATTATCATTTTATTTAGAAATAACAACACCATTTCTATAGAAGGTACAATTAAGGCCAAGATCACAAATTTGAGCAACGGATAGCAAATTAAAATTCAATGTTTCTACTAAAGGGACATTTAAAATAAAAAGGTTATTTGAGATAGTGATTTTATCCAATCCCAATACCTTCCCTTTGCTATTGTCGCCAAAGGTGATCTTGTCGTGTTGGTCACTCCCGACTTCAAATGTAGTGAACATTTTTCGGTCTCCGATCATGTGCTGAGTACATCCACTATCCAATACACAATATCGTCCACCGGTTTTGTAGTTCACCTACAAAAGAAGATCAAATCTTTTTAGGTACCCAAATTTGTTTGGGTCCTTGGAGGTTAGTAACCAAGTCTTTGGGCACCCAAATGGCATTCTTTCTATGACCGAGTATAGGAGTGCCAACAAATTTAGCAATAATCTTACCATTGCTATTTTTCCTAGGCACATAGCAAGAATCATAAATATTATTTTTGATAGATTTACCTAATTGACAATCACTTGCTATGTGTCCTATATCAAGGCATTTATAACAAAGCTTCCCATTTGATTTTACAAACCGATGAGCTTTGTTATTTAATTTCTTACCCTTTTTGGGCACGAACCCAAGGCCTTCTTTGTTGTAGGAGCATCGTTGGTTGTTCAAGATTATATCAAGGGTCTCCTTGCCCTTGAAACACCGATCCAAACTCTTACTTAGTTTGTTCACTTGCTCATAGAGCTCATTATTTTCAATAGTTAAATTTTCATGAATAGAAATAGAGTTAGAGCATGAGCTAGAAGGCATGTCCATAAGATCATCACATGATGTAGATATGCTAGTTTTTGAAATACAACAAGAATCAATTTCTAGATTAGGTATATCATCAATAATATTGCAACTAATGCCTACATCAATTTGAGGCTTTGAATGCTCCTTGATAAGGAGAGTCTCATGAGCCTTCTTTAGCTCCTCATAAGAATCCTTGAGTGAAAGATATTCTTTCCTCAATGCTTTATGTTTAGACTTGTCCTTGCCGAGGTATTCATTCAAATCCTCAAGCATATCCATGAGCTCATCATATGTTGGTTCGTCATCGTCATTGGATTTTACCTTATACCCTCCTTTTGTCATGAGACAAAGAGGAGTGACGAATGGCGAAGAGGCCTCCTTGATAGCGACGCCGACGAGATCTTTCTTCTTTGAGGGTGTATCATCTTTGGAGGAGTCAAAATCTGAATACTCTTCTTCAGAATCCCACTCTCCAATATGGGCCTCGCCTTTGCCATCCTTGTGAAGCTTCTTGAAAACTTCTTTTTCCCTTGAAAGGCCTTCTTCTTCTTGGGCGACTTGTAATTGTCGTCCTTCTTCTTTGGACAATGAGAGGTGATGTGCCCCTTCTCATCACACTCATAGCACTGAATATGTGCATATCAGTTGGCGCTAGAGTGTTGTCCCTTGAATTTATGAGGGATGCTTGAGCTTGAGCACCTCTTCATAAATCTCCTCATTCTTGAGAAGTGCCATCTCCTCCTCAGTGTCGTCCTCTTTGGAGTCTTCAAGCGGTTCATCGCTTGACTCTGCTTTCGCCTTGAAGGCGAATCTTCTTCTTCTTGAAGAGCTTTGCTCCAAAAACTCTTCCTTATCCTTCTTGTAAAGCTCATTCTTGATGAGGTTTCCAAGAAGTCCTGTTGGTGTCATCCTTGACAACTTCGGTGAGTTGAGAAACAACGTCACCAAAAGTCTCATACTTATTCGAAAGAGCCCTAAGCATCTTATGAACAATATCGAAATCGGTTAGTGCTGCCCCAAGGTCTTTGAGCTCATTCACTATGTTATTGAGCTGTGAGTACATCTCATTGATATTCTCATAGGGTAACATAATGAAACTCTCATATTTTATCCGAAGCATATGCAATTTGGCTTCTTTGACCGAGGATCTCCCTTCATGAATTTTCGAGATGGTAGTCCAAATCTCATGAGCGATCTCAAGATTACTCACTTGATTGAACTCATACGCGTTCAAAGCGCCAAATAGAGCATTCATTGCTTGAGCATTTAGTTGAGAATTTCGCTCTTCTTGTTCCATTGTGAGTGTGGATTTACTCCCGTAGTGAAACCCTCATCTACAATCCTCTATATGCTCGGGCTCATGGCTTTGAGATAAATAGTCATGCTATTTTTCAATACGCATAATTTGTGCCATCGAAAAATAGTGCTTTGCCTATGGACACCCCATCGCTAGCCATCATTTACTCTCTAGACGGTAAAGCCTTAAAACAGAGTTCAAGCTCTGATACCTCTTGTAGAATCAAGGATAACCGATTAGAGGGGGTGAATAGGAGGTTTTTAAAATTCTTTGGCTCTAATTGCAATAAATAAATTGTCTAAGTAAGAATTGCAATTTTGACAATTAAAGCCTAAATCTCTAGATTTTACTAAGTGCATCGACAACCTAAGTCTAAGTAAGAATACAATCCTAAACACAAGATCAATACACTAAAATTGTTAGGAATGTAAATTGCACACAAGAATAAGAAATTCAAACCATAAGAGAGAAACTGACACAAGAATTTATCACGTGGTCTCGGAGACTTGCCGGTCTCCCCTAATCCACGTTGAGTTAGGTTGATCAACTTCAAGCCGGCTCCAATCCACACGAGCCTCCCTCGATCACTTAGTAGTTCATCCCCACTCCGGGTAGGTGAACTCCGGCCTTCACAAGCTTGCCGAAGCTTCTCACAACCTCTATTGAGAAGCTCACCGTGCACAATCACCTCTAAGTCATCTAGGAGGTGGCAACCTCCAAGAGTAATAAGTCTTGACGCTTGCTTAAGGTCGAAGCAAGTGTCTAAAGGCTCAACACTAAATGCAACACTTGAATTTGCTACCAACTCACTTAAAATGTGAATTTAATGCCCACAAGAGAGTTGGAGACTAGCTAGAGCTCAAATATGATTAATGAGGTCTAAGAGTTAATCTAGAATGCAGGTGAGGGGTATTTATAACCTCTACCAACCAATTTGGCAGTTGGAGTAAATTATTCATAAAAATGCCTGAAAACCCGATGCTACCACCCTTGGGTCGATAGCACCGCTCCTCTAGCTCCAACGGTCACTACAGTGCATTAAATGGCTGTCAGTGACCGTTAGGCTCAGTCAGGCTGGTGCTACCGCCCTAAGCCAGTAGCATCGGGCCTCAATTTCTCCAATTTGGCCAAAAATAGTGCTTTTCTGGAAATTATGCACCGGGATAGTAGCACCGGCCACTTTGGCCTCACAAAACACCCTCCTCTGTAATTTAAGCACCGTATGGGTGCCGGTGCTACCGCCAAGTCGGTAGCACTGGCCATGCTGCCCACTAATGCCTCATATGAATTTTGAAACTTTGCTCAAATACTTTGGCAAGAAATAATTCAAGTATACATGCATTGAGCCTTTAAACATTTTTCGACTTTGAACAAATAGCCAAGACCCCTCTTAATAGTACAACACCTATTCTAGCAATCCGATCTTTTCTCCAAAACTCCGAGATCGGCAAAAGCTATGAAAAAGTCCTTAAATTTTATACCTTAGCCATTTGCCTCGACGCATTGATCTTCTTTTGCTCCATTTTCATGCTTCCACGATCACCGAACTTAAGATCAACCTATTTTCAATATTCTTAAAAGAAAATATTAGTCCTTTAATAGCGATTGTCATTAATTACCAAGACCAGATCGAATTAGGGGCCTAGATGCTTTTAGGGGTCTACTGTAGTTTATAATTTATTAATGACACAAGAATTCCTTTCATCCTAACAGTTTTACAGGAACAATTCAATCATGTCATGGAATTTAATTACATTTGAAGTCGTCAGTTTGATGTACATGATGGTATCATGTACAAGTGGCTCTCCAATGAGCATTGTTTGTTGAGTTTAGTGTTCCAGGTGAAGCATGTCAATATTCCATGAGTTGAGTCTTCGTTATATATCCAATGTCATGGGTGATGTCTTGCTTATGTCGTTTGTTGACTGAGCATTTGTTTTTGCAATTCAGTTGCACATACTCTTATTTTGCTAGGATTATAAATTATTGATGACCCAAATTTGTTCATTTGCTTTGTCGATAGCTGTGTATTTGAACCTGTTGTTGGTTTGCTCAATTTAGCTTCATGAGAAACGTTTAGATAAGACTTTCAGTTTTTCTTGTTGACATTAGTTCAATGGGCTTTCGAGGTACTAAAGGGTGTTTGGGTACTAAGTGGTGGGAGGTATTTCTAGCTGATAAAGACTTATTTTGAGGTCAGATTTTGATAATTCACTTTATTTTTCAAGCTCATGAGTGAACTAGGAGCTGCCAAAAGGCCTAAGTCTGATAAAGATTCTTGTCAAGGTGGAGATTGTCAAAGTGTGATTGTTAAAGTGTGATCTGAATTCGTTTCGGTTGTGTTTCCTACTCCAATTCAGAGTTCTACTTCTACATAGAAAGTCTTTTATGTATCTATTTAAATATATACTTGTAATCTATAGGATAGAGAAAAGAAAGAAGAAGAGAAAAGAGAATCTCATTATAATAATCTCTCCATACAGTGACGTGGTCTTTGTATGTCCATGATTTTTTTCTGAAAAAATTCTCACATAAAATTTATGGGTCTCGGTATTACTATTTTGTGCAAGTGTGCATTATTTGCAACGTGTACTGTCTTTGTCAATCTGGTACAGTGGGCTGCTTCGTGATGCCGTGCTCACTTTTGCAGTGAGAGCACATCTGCTTACTTTTGCCTGGTAACAGAGTAATGCACATCAAGGGAACCATCATGTTGACGTGGTGGTCACTCTGGAACATAGGTGGTAACATTTTGAGTCAGTACAAAAAGGGTCAGAATTGAATTGCTTTTGTAAAGGGCCGTAGTTACAATACACGTTCAGTTGAGACATGAACAATTAACTCTGAAGGAGCCTGGCCTTTCAGCCGTCTCTTCAGTCTTTTATCTACTGTAAAAGTCACTAGCTTGTTCCGGTTAATTTTGTGCTCCGGGTTTTCTTTGCTACTGCCTTTCCTGCTCTCAGATGTGATGTCTCAAAGTTAAAGCCTCTTGCTGACTAATCGCTGAGCGCCATTAAAGACCTTCTCCGAGAGCGTGATAAATGCCCGATATGTATAGCAGCTTGCAGCTGCAGGGCCTTATGTCAGGCTTGCATGTATGGATGATGTATGTGTGTATGCATGTAGCCATGTAGGGAGCTGCTTCCGATCATCTGCGGCTTCTTGAATAGTATTTTGGCACTGGATGGCCTCATGGCAGTTCATGCACTGTCGAATCTCGAACCTGTGAAGTGATACTTCTGGTAGTTGGCAGGCACGAGCTTAAAAGTTAAAACCACCAGGTCGACATTTGCAACAACTGTAGCAAATCACATTGCAGCACATACCATATGGTAATAAGTTCAGTGCTAGTATTCTATATGCAGTGTTGAAGCTGTAAATTGGGTGACGATTGCGGTGTGCCCACCGTCACTGTTGATTGGCTTCGAATTCTGTCACTTCCGACGGACCCAGCCGGAGCTTCTTCCAACAGTAACCTCCTGGATTTCTCATGCACAAGATAGGCTAGCTGAAGGATCCATACAGGGAGCTTGTACTGTTCACCCACCTTGTGCATGCACAAATATATGTTGACTCGAGAACCATACTGAAGAATGGGACGCAAGTTGTGCATGCTGTACGTACGCATTGCGTGCAGATTCAGGTGGTGCAATAGGACCGAGGACCGGCAAGATGGGTGGACACTGTTCACGGGTATTCGC
The DNA here is from genome assembly GCA_036346275.1 of Otatea glauca. Classification (NCBI taxonomy): domain Eukaryota; kingdom Viridiplantae; phylum Streptophyta; class Magnoliopsida; order Poales; family Poaceae; genus Otatea; species Otatea glauca. Next base: position 76,299,322 of record CM070711.1, read on the forward strand.
GAACAAATATCTTGTTTAGAACGGAGGAATTATGTAGGAAAGTTTTATGTTAGTCTAGCCCTTAACCGAACTGTCTTTACCTCCAAAGTTTATGTAAACTTTCAACTGAATTCATCCGGACGTACTGTGCTCAATTAATTCTTCGAATTAATGGAGCTAGGTTGAGAGACGCAACAAACATTCGGCCATTTGAACCTGAATCATCCTTCCCTCACATCACATGCTGCAAATTCAACGGCTGCTCTCGTAGTTGCGTGATGTGAAGGTGGTGGTTGCTTCCAATCATGCCATATTGTTGTTATGCTGCAACATTTGCGAAGGAGCATGCTAGCTAATGGCCATGGAAATGGGGCCTCTCGTTTGGGACCCTGTACTGAATGGGGACAAATGGTGTGGTGCTACAGTTCTAGAACCATTTAAGTCTTATTTGGAAGACCTAATCCTGGCCGAATCCCTATGAATGGATCGTGATTTAGTCTAATTCTAGTCTATCTACAAGGATTCCGGTCGGGATTGGATCTCTCAAACAAGACCCTGAGGGGTATCCATATTAATGTGGGAGGAGGAGGAGAACTTCAGAATGGTCTGATCCGCTTTGTCCTTGATCCCCGGCGATCTTTGAGACGTTAAGGAGCAGCACTTCACGTGCCAAGTGAGCTCAAGCTCAATCATCCTTCTTGAGCCAAAGACTAAACTGTCAGTCATTAACTAACACTGTAAATGTGCAGTAGTGTAGATAATTACATATGAAACGAACTACTATTTGGTCGGGTTATATCTACGCTAAGAGAACATTGGCATTTTCCTCCTACTGCTTTGGACAGATAACCTAGCAAGGTCCAAAGTATGCCCTACTAGTACTTTTGAGAAGTGAATTCCTTTCCTTAAGATCTGCACACACGCTCTTCTCATTGCTGGGGAATGGAAATATGGAATCTCCAGACTACAATATCACAGTCCTCCTTGTATGATGAGTAGAAACGTAGTAGCAGTAGGATTGCTCAGTGTTTCACTTGCTAGGCCTTTTGTCTGCAACTGTTATTGCAGCTGTCCCCTAGTTCTAGCTACACTGCCTGCCCAGTGCCCACAGCTGCGCCTGCGAGGCTCAAGAAGATCCCAAGGAGTTAAAAGCATGCAAGAAAACCAAAAAATAGCCTGCTCCAAAATACTCATATCGAAGGAGGAACAAGTGTGCCGTACCGTACCACGAATTCACAACTGTATCAATATTGATCGATACTAAAATTTCAAGAGGAAAAATAAAAAGGGAATAAATAGCTGTAAATCATTTACTTCATCGTACTAACATGTTGACTTGTACAGTACTTGAGAAGCAAACCTTTCGTATTGAGCCTAAGATCATTTTGCTTTTTTTTTTCCTTTAGCACACTAAAAATCGTTCAGTATCAAGTGACTTAGCTAAGGCCATATTTTTACCCATGCTTAATGTATGACCAAATACCATAGGATGGAGCCAGATATATTGAATACTGCACAATATACAGTGAATACATGCGATTTATTGTACCAGTATTCAGTACTACTACTGTTGCATACAGTTCCCCTACGATGTGGAGTTATGAAGCGTAAGGAGGAAGGTACTACTCGTTCAAGAAACGACATGCAGACTCAAAATTAGTTGCTGTTTAAATCTGGCATTAATTAGCAAATCAGTCTAGGATGCTGAACTGACTTAACACGTCATCTATAAGCCTTCAACTAAACTAATAAACCTGGTCTACGACGTACAACTAAACAGTAGAGTCGCTGGTCACTACTACCACCCGCATGTCATAGCAGGCAAGACCCAGCACCAACTAAAATTCAATAGCTTGGAGAATTTTCACTGTTCATTAATATTCTCAACAATACTCTTTACCACAGTTGATTTCCAATTTACTTCTACACCCATGTCTTATCGGTTACTTGCTTCATTTCCGAATACATTCCAATTTTCAAATTTTGTTTTTAAATATATATATCATTCTATAATTTTGTGGTGATTTTTTTACAGTTTTTCCTCTTATACTCCTCCTTCTAACTATTTTCAATGTATTTACTATTGTAACTAGAGAAACATTTAAAGATATAATAAAGAGATAATATAGTCTTTTATGGATATATCTTCGTAACTATGCAATAAATTAGAATACCATATATTCTAGAACGGAGGAAGTACCGTTTACTTCTATCCCCATACCTTATCAAAGGTGGCAGGCTAGAGCAAGTACTACACTACCTCTAGCAGGAAGGTATAGAGAAAAGAAGAGCATGGCTTCACAGGCTTGGAGAACATTTATCATAATTGATGCCCAATTTAGGATCATTACCAAGATCTAATTAAGATTCTCAAGAAGACATTTCTTGGCACGATGGAACTCGTTGAATTCACCACCATGCAAGAGTGCGTTGCATTGCATGGCATGTGCTCTGCTGCTACATCTTGATGTTCGCGAGGCTGGCCCAGATATGCTCGAACACCTCGACGATGAGGTCGTGGTACTCGGCGGCGTTGAGGGAGAGGTAGCACGCGAGGAGGTCCTCGAGGTCGGCAGCGGTGCGGATGCCGTTCTCGGCGATCATCTCCTCCATCGACTCGCGGAAGTCCCTCCTAGGGTCCCGCGACGACTTCACCACCGCGAAGCTCTCGGCCAGAGGCGGCTTCGTCCGCGCGGGCGAGCGCGCGGCCGTGGGTTGCTTGGACTTCTTGGACGATACTACACGCGGGGTGTTCGCGCGCGTCTTGAGCCGGCGCGTCGACGACACGGACCGCCGCGGTTTGACGTTGCTGTGTTCGGAGACAGGATCGGTCCGTTGGGTCGCGTGTGTGAGGACGTCGATGTGCTTGTCCTCCAGCTCGCAGCCATCGGGCTCTCTCCTCGCCGGCTTGGTCACGATCGGCGGGAGCAGCACCTTGTCGGGCCTCTTCTTTGTCCGCAGGTCGATGATGATGTCCGTGGCGGAGGTGATCACCTTGCCGTCGAGGTCGTCGTCCGCGGGGATGGTAACCGACGGCTTCGTGAGCACTTCCCCTGAGTCGTCGTCGTCGTCATTGTAACCGGCAAACTTGTCGCGGCGGCACGGTAGAGTGTCAGGCGCCTCGACCACCACAAGATCGGGCTTGCGCCCGCAGCGGCAGCCGGTGGAGACTGGCGAGGACACAACGCTGCTGCCACTGACAGACAGCGCCAGCTTGACGGACCGCCTCTTATGCCGCCGCTTGGATCGCCTCGGCGGCGACAGCGGCAGCGGCGGGAAGTGAGTGTCCGAGGCCTTGGGGTGGAGCGGGGACCCCACGAGATCGCCCGCCCGCTGCGTGTAGTAGTAGGACGCCCTATGCGGGAGCCAGGCGGCGTGCCTCGGCGTGCACGGCAGCCGGCAGGCCCTGCCCGCCCGCGACACGCCCATCGACGCCTGGGTGACCACCCGGCCTGGGCTACCCGCGCCCGCCCCGCCCCTGGGGGCGCGCATGTCCCGGAGCTTGAAGAACCACGCGTTCGGGATCATGTCGGACAGTCGAAACTTGTGCCTCCCCATGGCCGGCCTCCCTCTGCTGTTCAGTGGCAACGACTGCTACAGAGGAATGTCTCTGTGTATACGCAGTTAGAAAGAGGAGGAAGAAGGAGAGCAAGAACAAGAAGGCTCGTGTATGCTGCTATGTTTGTGCCGGGTTTTGGTGGCTTGCTGCTGTTTTGCGCGTAGGTTTCGCTGCACGAGGAGGAGCAGAGGCAGCGGCACAGGCAGGGGAAGACGATGGCGATGAGCAGAGGAGAGCAGAGTAGGAGCGCAGAAAAGGGCGGGTAATAGAGTGGGGGACGGTGGAGGGGGAGGGGAGGGGACGCGAGGCGCCTTTTGTCCTCGCCCCTCTCTTCTCTCTGCGGCGTGGGCCCCCACCGCGCATGGCCGAAACGCTGCTCAGAGGAATCAGCCTCATTTCTTGGTGCTGCTCGAACCAAGGACGCCATCGCGTTGCAGATTGCGTTTTCGTAAGAGTCGGGGAAGCTTAGGACTATTCGGCCTCTGCTTTTTTTTCGGTTTCTTTCTAATGAAATTATAAATCTAGTACTATTTCGATCTATAAATGAGTCGAACTTGAACGAGCCAAGTCTGTTAGGTTCGAGCTTGAGTTTGGACTCAGGCTCGAGCTCAGTTCGAGTAAACTCGGTAACGGTAAACAATTCAATATATACTATTTTTCACCAATATAAAAATGTTCAAACTCGAGGTTGGCTAAGTAAGCTCAATAAAAATTAACATATAGTAAGTAATTTATAAATTTACTAGGTTCCTGCCAAGCTCGGCAAGAGAGGTACCGCGATACTCGAGCTCGTCAGAAGGGTATCAATGGTGCCCAGCCACCAGTAGGTGACACGTGTTGTTTATCATACTTTCATGATCGAGAAGATAACTAGATTTACAATTTCATTTAGGAGATAACCAAAATGAAAAAAATGTGTATAAAGGCTACGTAAACCTGAGAGATGGGCTTCCGGTGATTTTGCCTATGTGAAAGTTTTTAAAATTGCAAGGGAGCCAGGATAAGAGGATGGGAGGTTGTCGAAGATGGGCCTGCTCATAGGATTAGAACGATAGTGTTGGCATCGAAAAATGCGACGACAGATTTGTTAGCTTAAACACACGAGAACGTTAGGTTTAAGTTGGTTCGTGACGTATCAGCCGATTTGATCCTTCAATCGGCAAGATAGATTGAAAAATATACGCTCGGAGCCGATATAATGTAACAATCGGCAAAGATCTAAATAACTGTCAATAGCCGATCAAATCAAGGGTAACGATAAGTCTAAAAAGCCGATTAGAGCTGATTAAATGATAAAAGCTATATTTTTCGAAAAACAATGCGCAATCAGATCGGAGAAAATCAAACCTGGCGTAATCGATGAAGACCAACAATCGGCGATGTGCAACTTTATTGATCAAAATCAGATTACAAGAGGGATTCTAAATTATAAAGCTACTCCTAGATAACAGGAAAGTAAATAAAAAGTAGATGCGAGTTGTTTGATTTATTGTGTTATTTCTGCTTCCTCTCAATCCCCTTGTTATAGTGCATCGGCCGATCGTATCCTTCTCCAATGCGTTGCCAATCATGATTCGTATCGACCTTGTACAGATGAAAATCTCATCTTTTAATCAATATCGGCTATAATCGTAACCTTATAATAACTTTTCCTTTTTAAACCCATATGCTAAAAATATATATTTTATCCTTTAGCCTGATAAATTGGTCATACTCTGCTAAATTTAAGTGCAAATAGATAGGAATAGCTTGCTTTGTTTTTCAATTACCTCTTTTCTCGTCAGCCTTAAATTGTGTGTAAATAGCGTTTTCGACACACAAAAAACGAGAGCTGCATAGTCGAGTGTCTATGTCAGCCAGACAAGCACCATCACCATGCATTTCGACCGTCTTCTGCAAATACTACCAGATAAACTAAGGTGTCGTGGCATGTTCGGGTACACCTTTTTTCCCCCCCAAAAATTCACAAATTTTAAAGAAAAATTGTTAATATTAGATAAGAACAAATATGTATAACCTAAAAATAATAAAATCGACGATTTATTTCTACCTAATATTTAAGTCTATATCTATATCTAATCTTCACTTCAATTTATTTTTATAGGTTGATACAGATTTAACATCACATAATATTAAATACTTTGTTCTACTATTCACAAACTTTTTTAAAAGGGACGTACCGAAACAAACCCCACCGGAAATATAATACTCCTAGGTAAGCCGCGTTTTCCGCCGCCGCAGCACGGGAGCAAGGCTTAGTACTTAGTAGGCAACGAGAACGAGGCGTCGCCGGGGGCAGCGAGGACGCGGCCCGCGAGTTTTATTTTCCCGGCTTGTCGGGCGTTGCTCTGATCGAGCGGCATCGCCACCTTAAACATCTTCTACATCTACCAGAACCATTTCCACTCCCCGTCGAGATTGTTAATCCGCGTGGAAACTAAAGCACGGCAGGATCTTGGTTTCCCTTGGTGCGGAAGCTGTGTGCCGCGTCCTGACAGGAGACGCCATTAGTTTAGGGTGCGTTTGGTTGGGTGAATGAGGATGAATGGATAAGATGGTACAGGATATATTTTGATACATGCATTTGGTTGAGTGTATGAAACCATCTTGTGCGGGACGGAGTGATACAGATTTTAGGAATATTCTTCAAATATGTTGTACCATCCCGTACCTCCAAATTGGTTGAACCATCCCGTACCATCCCGTACCACTAGTGATAAAGTTTACCATACTAACCTCATCCATCCAACCAAATATCATCTCGTACCATTCCATCCAAGCAACCAAACAAAATCATGTATCATTTCATTCAGACAACCAAACACCCTCCCCGTACCATCTTATCCAGAATTATCCCATCTATTTTGTATCATCCCATTCCGTTTATCCTCGTTCACCCAACCAAACGCACCCTTAAGCTCCCAGTGTTCCGTCCTGCCTTCTTTCCCGGCGGGCTCCTAATTACTACGCAGTGTCTCACTGACTAGTCAGCGAAATTGAAAGATGCTTTCGTACTTTTTTTCTTTTTACATTTGCATAAATATTAAAACATGAATGAAGATTAGATGCAGATTACTCATCCCTTTGTTTGCTTCAAGATTTGTGCAACTTGTATTAGGAGGGAAATCATTGAAACACCGCTCAAGTGAAATTACATATTACTCCCTCCATTCCTAAATAAATAACTTTTTACTCCCACCGTTCATAAATAGTTGTTATTTTAGATATTGATGTCTTCAAAACACAACTTTGATCACCAATTTCTATTATAGCATATTTATAAAATCCAATAAAATTATAATAATATGAAAGTACTTTTCGAGACAAATCGACAAACATGATTTTCATGTATTCAATTTAAATATCTAAAATAATATTGACAGTCAAAGTTTCAAAAGTTTGACTGCACCTATATCCAAAACGATAACTATTTTGACCGAAGAGAGTAGGATTTACACTTCAACCAAGACACCTATAAGAATAACTAAATTGTTCTCCTTTATTAGTTCACTTATTACTCTTGATAGTATGTGTTACTCTAATTTACTATAATAAATAACATTGGGAATAATAAACGATAGAAGTATGTAAAAAAACAGTTAAAAATTATCTTAAAATTGTAGAATGACATATATTTACGAATAAAATTTGAAAGCTAGAATGCCATTCTAGATCAGAGGGAGTAAGATATTAGTATTGTCCTCCTTTGACAGTAGAGGTGCAACTTGGCGTCGCCGTGCAAGTTGCAACGAAGGATTAATTAGCACTGCACTGAGATAGAAGCATGACAGGATCAAATGCGTGATGTTCTTATACAAACAAACAGTTTTGGTCTCGAGATTGATCGATCCCTTTCCGCTAACTCCATTTTCGAGACTCTAGTCGGTGATCGGTCGAGCACTCTTTGTTGGGGTCAATCCCGCACTGCTGATCGATGCTCCTGCTTTGCTTTCCATCAGATTCAGTTCAGATCCATCCACCGGTGCTTTTCACGGATCATTACGAGGCTAAGCTTCTGTTTTTCTTTTCACGAGATTAGCATGTCCTAATCAAACCATGAGCAAACCAAGTACGCCCAGAGAAGCCGAGAAGGTGGAAACAGTACCGGCGTTGGAGCATACGCACAAGTATACGTCTCGTCTGTATTATTAGTGTATTGTGCGCGCTCTTTAATCGGTCCCGGCTGCTTGATATGATCGAATACCTGCCGCGATACGCAAACAAAAATACGGATGCTTCAGGGCGACGGAAAGCAACAACCGGCTAGTGTCCTGAGCTGAGCTCCTGGTGAACGATGGTCCTGGATATTAATAAATGGGTTTTAAATTTAACAACGTTTTGTTTAGACTTTCACCGGTGCTGGGAAGGTATGTGAGCCGTTAATTAGTTGCAACATGATAATCCACAATTGAAAGTATCAATGCAAAGGTACTTAATCTGTGGACCAGGTATTAACTTATGTGGAATGTTAGATAAGTAATTTCGTATTCTTATCGAATCAAAGGAGAAGAGTAACCTAGTGAAAGTACATATCCACGTAATTCAAGCCTCTGTATCCCACCCAGCACATCCGCGATGAGAAGCACGGCCGGAGGAAATGTGGAGAGGAAGAATTTTTGTTTCCATGTAAACAACATCCAAAAAATGTAATTTGTAGTAGTTATATACCGATTATATCGATGCCATAAATAGCTCACCTTACATTGCAACCAGCCCTTTGATACATTGTTCATCCATTTTATCCCAGCGTCAGGCCTGCAAACTGTGATTTGCAAAAGTTTGTTCCTTAATCAAAGTGTTAGGTACAACATAGATTCGTAGGACTAAGTAGTTGTATATTGGATTAAGTAACTCAACATAGATTACGTAGTTTTTCTAGGAATTACTATCATGGACAGAAATTGCCACGGCGGCTCTCCGCTTTTGTATGGACGAGACTTGACTATGAATGAATGGGAAGGACGTGAACGGTGGAGAAGGGGAAGAGTACGGCCTGATTACAACTGGTCTAGAGGTGCGCTGATGCAGAAGATTGAAGACCACAGCGGGCAAGCAAGAGGCAAATGTTAGGGCTAACATACAAGGTTAGGTCAAAGAATTATTACTAAATTACCAATGTTTACAATATTTGCTATTCCTAAGTTGACCCTTTTCCTTCTGCCCAGCTCCCCGAAAACAATGTTCCACTCGCATGTGTCAAGCGTATAGCTAGTGTTGCTTCTGAGCCGGGATCAAACTCAGATTTTGACCATGATTGGGTAGACAAATCAACCGGTGATTATCGTAAGAGAGGAGATACCTTAGATACCATTCAAGCACCGGAGAAAGTCTATCTAATATTCCCTCCGGTCACAAATAGTTGTCGTTTTGGACGTTGACATAGTCTCTAAAACTCAACTTTGACCACTAATTTCTATTGTGATTTATTTAAAAAATCCAATAAAATTATAATATTATGAAAGTACGTTTCGAGATGAATCTACCTGTACGATTTTCATGCATCCAATCTAAATATTTAAAAAGATATCGATATCTAAAATTTTAAAATTTTAACTGCACGTATCCTAAACCGACAACTATTCGTGACCCAAAGGAGTAGCGTAAGATACCTTTGAAGCACCAGAGAAAATCTATCTAATAGAAGAGTAGCGTACATAAAACCGGATCTGAAAGAGATCAATTTAAGCTGGCTCGGCACACATGACGAAAAAGTAGGATTAGTAGAGATAGTAGCTCCCACCACCCGTACCGGGTTCTAAGCAAAGCACCAACCGTGCTGAATTAAAGATCACTATTTGAGCCGATTTGGTCTATCTAACTGGTAGTACTACACTACTACCTAGTCTTTGACATGTACTAACATTGGTTATTGCTTTCTGGTTGCATTTGCGTCCTTCCGGTATCGAAGACGTATACGATTTCTCCTTGAAAAATATGGATCCATGTAAAGTCTGAATATATAAAGCGCACACAGTATACTTGTGTACCAAAATGTACTAGCAGTAGTTTGCCATTCGCTTAGGCGAGGATAAGCTCTGTTTGAGACCATGACCTGACGTGACAATACACGGGCAAGGCTCATACAAGCAAGTGGAAGGCCGGGAAGTTGCCAAGGCCGTAGAGATAGAGGAGAGAGGAGAGGAGCCGAGTCCACATACACTCGGGATCAGGCTGTAACCTCCCGAGCCAATGACAAGGACGCCGCAGCGAACTAAGCGAAGCCTCTAAGCTCCCGTAAAATTTATCCCTTCTCATGGAATCCAGCTCATGGATACCAGTGGTCCATTCTATATTAGACTGCAGTCTTCTTGGTCGCGACATTGAGGTGCAGTGTAGAAAGCTTAGTCCTTAAAAGATTCTCGACCCCTTGTCACTAATCTCCACGTACGTAGCTTTACTAGCATGCTAGTTATACTACTGGTGCTCCATTAATTTTTGCACACTGCAGTATTTTTGCATACTTTTAGTTCTCCTGATCTCTGATTATGATGGAAAAGGATTGGACATGTTGCATCTTCGGGCATTGGTTTAGTCACAAGAGCCCTACAAAAGGTCCACATGTCATGACGCCATGATTATTTCAGCATCGAAAGATAAATTGATGGGAATAAAGCTGAATGGGGGCAGCATTGCTATCAGGCCATCATGGAGGTTGCGGCACCTGAGGTGATGGCAATATGAAGGCATGTTCAGTGGTCGGCCCAATTTCCTCTACCAAATGCTCTCTTTTCAAGTATCTTCAAGGTTCAGTCTGAAGTCAAGTCAGCACGCCACTTAACCAATGTCAATTACCACTACTACATAAAAACTTATCATAGATAATTCGAAAACATCATCAACGACCGTAAACCTATGTCAGTGATAAGAAGGCACATCACAGACGATTTTCGAACCATCAGTAAAAACTAATATCAGAGACGGTTCTACCTACGAACCGTCTATGATGAGGGAATATCTTATACGGTTCTATGATAGAACCGTTTCTGATGACGAGTAATCACAGACGGTTCTTAATCAGAATCGTTTGTGATGTGAGATTATCACAGACGGTTTTTAAATAAAACCGTTTGTAATATATTTTTCCCCTAACTCTCTTGGCAGATTTCATGATTAGTATATGTTGTTTGAAATTTTATTCTCCTTAGATATTTATGCAACGACATTTATAAGACACAACCAATTATAGATTTCGCAATTGAATATCAAAACATCCTAGATGCATGAAGGCAACAGCTTGTCTGATGAGGAGGGTCTTAAAATATGAACATTTGTAGCACTTTCATCACCTTTATTATTCTAATGTTGATGGATTCCAACACAAAATCCAATTCTATGAACAGTTTGTCCTGAAAATTCATACTCTGATTTATTTTTCATTTCATCCTCATCCCCGAATGAGAATACCATATGCAGCCTATTTTCATCCTCATCCTCGAGTGAAAATAGGTTGCTTATGGTATTCTTATTCGGGGATGAGGATGAAATGAAAAATAAATCAGAGCATGAACTTTCAGGACGAACTGTTCATGGAATTGGATTTTGCGTTGGAATCCATCAACATTAGAATAAAAAAGGTGATGAAAGTGCTACAAATGTTCATATTTTAAGACCCTCCCCATCAGACAAGCTGTTGCCTCAATGCATCTATGATGTTTTGATATTCAATTGCAAAATCTATAACTAGTTGTGTCTTATAAATGTCGTTGTAGAAATATCTAAAGAGAAGAAAATTTCGAACAACATATACTAATCATGGAAGTTCTGTCAAGAGAGGTAAAGAAAAACATTATTTCATAGTTCAAGACAAGAAGATCTTACCACAAATATAATAACGAAATATTTCATAGTTCAGGTGACAATACATTAACAAAATATGATATATACCACAAATATCAACAAGTGTTCAGCTAGAAACCACATTATTTCATAGTTCAAGACAAGAAAATCTTAGGGTTTTTCATGTCTTCCATCATATGTGCCATAGCTTCCGCAATAGAGACTTCTCGGTTCTCTCTGAAGTTCCACAATTCCAGTATAGTGCCGATTTGTTTGGCACCAATAACCGATTGATCTCTTAATCCCTACAAATTAAAAGCGATCATGTTGTTGTGAAAAAGGCGTGTTCGTATATTATCAGTAACCACATTGAATTCAGTACTAGAAACCTTTACATTACCTCTATAAGCTCAGCTTTGGCTTCTTCCAACTCTACATTCGCCCTGTTGTCCTTAATGATGAGTGCCATGTTAAGGGATTCGATATCTTGCAAGCGATTATATATGTCTTTCAGTTCTTGTTTCATCTCATAAATCATTTTTGTTATCTCAAATTTCCTCTTCAGTTGTTCGATCTCTACCTCAAGTTTTTGTTTAGCTTCTAACAGCTTTTCCATGTCCTTACCACAAATATCTTATAATGAATTAGGCGTTCAGATTCAATGAGTCTTTTCATGAACTAATAATAGACAAACAAGCATCTCAAGCATTCTCTTTTATAGCAATATAGATATGCATATACAGACGTTATCATGCATTAATTTACCGTCAGAACGACGGGCGTTTTAATTAACATTTTTTTGTACCAATGACACATATTGGTTGCAGCAAATGTAACACATACAATTTGATACAGTCTAATGATTAGGTTGCCACAATTACCACATCTGGTCTAGTCAATCAATGGAGGATGTAAGCTTTTACTACAGAAAAATGGTATTACCTAGCTACTTTAGACTTGGGTATAGCTTAGTTCTTACTGACTACCATTACATTAGGACATACAAAATTATACTTCTGGGAATGAAGAGACTTGGTTATTTACTGTGAAATGGATAAAATTGTTCAAGATTGTCTCGATGGTGCCAAAGTCTATATACAAAGCAATGATAACAGAATGACGAATTACTCAATGGCAAATTACTCAGTAGGTGAATTACTCGTTAGATGGATAAATAAAGATCTCCATGACATGTGCTCACTTCAGAGTCCATAGCTAAGATCAGTGAAGCTAGATTACAGAATGCATGCAAACAACTATGAATGACCAATCATTATTCACAAACTCAAAATGAGGATTATCAGTTCATACCCTAGTCAAGCATATCGGTTTATACACAACTCACCGACGGGGAGGAGGAGGAGGTAGCCGATGGAGAAGGTGCTCGCGGAGGAGGAGGTAGCCGATGGGGAGGAGAAGGTACTCGCGGAGGAGGTTGTCAAGGAGGAGGATTGCCGGGGGGCTAGGGTTTGCGGGAGACGAAACGCATGGGTCTGCGCTATGAACCTCTATCGGTATGTTTATATAGGGGTGTGAGATCATATCACATACGGTTCCTAGTTAGAATCGTCTGTAATGTTAACTTATCATAGATGGTTTGTGTTAAAAACCGTCTGTGATATGAGTGATGGTTCATGAAAAGTACCGTCTATGATTATGTCACTGATAGTTTCAGGATAAAACGTTAGTGATAAGGCGTTTAATATAAGACTTTCTGTAGCAGTGTACATACTCGCAGTGCCCAACTTAAACGCAAAAAAATACTGACAGCAACTGAATTCAGAGAGGATTTCTTTTGAAGGGAGATGTTAAGCATTATACTAGCGGTGTTCAGCTACCGAAAAAGATGTCATTGTGCACAGATAATTGGAGAATCTAGCATTAGAATAGGCCATAGATCATGATAGGTTTTGCTTCCTAGAGCATAAATTCATCCCAATCCTAGATAAATTCAGGTTTGCTCGGGGCTCTATGTGCTGTACTTAGTGGAAGTCAGGTCAAAAAAGACGATTAAACAACAACCATGTGTATAATTACTGTTGTGCGTACGGCTGTAACTGCAAGACCGTGGGCAAAGCTCAACCTGGAATTCTGGTTTCTTTTCCAAATTGGATACTCCAAATGGGACACCAGGAAAACATGAGAAAAAGCGCACGGTACAAAATTCAGATATGTGAGTAGGAAGACTAATGCTTCAAATATTATAAAGTTATAAACATATAATGTTGAGATAAACAATTTCGAACCAACAATTTCGAGCCATATATGTTCTACGTACAGTGGGCATTCAAAAATTGTTCTCCTCCACAGCTGATCAAGCAAAAGGTTCTGAGTTCCACATTATTACCATCAGGACAACAGTCGTCCACAAATATCCCTTCCCGTACACATCAGCTAAACCAGCCACGCTGCCGCAACCCTTCATGACCAGACACACCAAGCAAGGTGCGAGGCAACGCTCAACGCCGTCCTCTCGTCTGAACACTTCGCGTTGCGTCGCAGTGGACCGGTACCTCCCTCTCGTTTCAGCAGGCTTGCCTTGCACCACGTAGCCTTGTGACGGCCACATAACTGTCATGCATGCCGTTGTTCATGTGTATCAAATGTCCCAACATATATAAGGAGTGGATCACCTACCAAGCTTTTACCTGTGGAGAACTAAACTTGCCTGATCAAGTCATGGCCATGAGGGCTCTTCCACTGTCCCCCTATCAAAGCTCCTCATTTGGGTTTCACCAAAGCATCTCATCCTTTAAGCCTAGCAGTGGCAGCCCCAGATCAGTGAAGGCCTATGCGAAAGCAGACGAGGAGGTGAACAAGCAGTCCTTGTTTGGAAGCATCACGGAGGCGCTAGACTTCTCGCAGGTCCGGTCGGAGAAGGATGCAGAGCTGCTGTATGAAGCCAGGGAGTCCATCAATGCTGAAGGAAAGATGACAAGGGAACAGGTATTTTTTGAGCCGCTGATGCACAACAAGTGTGGATCAATGATGCTAATACCAGTAATCTGAAAGTTTCCCTAGGCTGATAATCTTTTGGTTGGATTTGCAATGAAGTATGGAGCGCTTCGGAGGAAGATTGGTGGCACCTACAAGGATTTCTTCAAGTCATATGTTGATGGTACTTTGATCTATACCTTGCCCCCGCTACAATAACAAAAATGACAAATTGGTATTTGCACGTTTTATACACTTCTATTTCAAAATACTGCATGACTGAATAAGTTATTACAATGTTATACATATACTGCTTAACAGATTTTCTCTCACACAGAGTTTTGCTAATCATTTCTTTTTTGAGCAAAAGAATGTAATGACCAACCAAATTGGTTCTGAATGCAGTTGAAGGGCAATACGTTGAGGAAGGTTGGGTGGACAAGACCTGCAAAGTTTGCAAGAAGGACACAAGGGGGGCGCCCAGGCAGGTTGACAAGCTAGGAAGATATGTGCATGTGGCATGCTTGGAGAACTCAAAATCGACCAGTTTCTTTGCAAAACTATTCGCCAGATGAACTTGTATTGTACCATCAAAAACATTAATTGTTTCACTCAAAGGATAGATACATAGAGGTGTTGTAGCCTAAAAGGATTAAACGATATTGTGTGTTCAATTTTACATATGAAATGGTATATAAGGAGAGCGTGCACATTCCATAGTTCAATTTCTTCAGTCAAGTAAAGTAGCTCATGAACAAAGGCATGATTTATAAAGGTCTGAACGAACTACTGAAAATGTTATACATATCAGCACAATAATTTACAAAAAGAAGTTAACAGTATGAGCTATCTATTAGCTTATGCTCCTAGTCCAAATACAGAAGGAGCTCAACCGAAACTCAAATCAGCAGAATAGTACTATAGAGCTAGCCGATTCTGCTTACCAAATGCTCGATAAATGATGTGTTTAGAAGTTTCGTGCGTTAACCATGGACAGATAGACCTTGCACCTGATGACAGTGCATCCAATCTTAAAACCCGGCATTACTGTAAACCCGACACTGATCTTTTCTTCTTCTGTGGTCATCTTGGTTGGTATATTTTCCATGTGTTTCTTTCGAAATTCAACACCACTCTTGACATAGAACATATCAGCTCTTGGATTCAAAGAACGGGCAACAGTGAGCAATGCCCATACATATCTTGACATTCTCAAAAATGCCTGGTAAAATGGTGTCCTTGGATGACCACCACTCTTGACAAATGCTCTATGATCCAAATTTCCAAAGAATGAGTCCTCCATACTCTGGGGCACAGCGACTAGATACTTTGCTCGACAAAATCTCCCAAAATTAGAATCTGGGGCCTCCATAAGAGCATCAAAAGGATCTCTGAAACCCATAATATGATCAAAACGATCTACGGAAAAATACTCCCCTTTGTCCCCCATAAGCATTACACAAGCAAAATACGCCTCAACAGCATACTTCTTATGAGCCCTTTTCTCATATACAACAGAACTATTGATTGAGTTTGTCAAGATGTCGAGGTTCGATCCAGAAACTTTCATCCAACCGATGATGAGTTTTGCAAAATCATGGATAGACTTTGATGAAAGCTCAAACAGTTCCATGAACATCTCCGTTGATACCTCCCTCCCGATTGTGAAACATCCTTCTCTGCACAACGCCTTCCGACCAATCTTCTCATTCAGTTCCATGTTCTTCCTTTCCAGCTCGTCCAACTCCGCTCTCAACCAAACAATTTCAGAGTCCTTTTTGCAAATGGCAGCCTGCAACTCCACTGCCAACTTCTGATCCTCCTGAATTCTAGAGCTCACATAACACTGGTACATTGGGTTGCTCCATTTGTTCACATTAACATACAAATCCTTTAACTCAGCAGTTTCTTCAAGCTCCGACTCAAAACGCTCATCGGCGATCATAATCTTTTCAGGATCATATGGCACATGCGCTTGCTGAACGTTGACATAAGCTAACTTAAGATCAGAAACAGCGTCGAGAAGCTTCTCGACAATCGCTTCCCCGCAACGGACAGAGGAACTTTCAGAGAGTCTCTCATGGTCAGATACTTGATGCGGGTGAACTTTCAGGTTTGCACCGTCTTCACTGCTCTCCGCGGTGACGGTGCTGTCGGCCTTCAGCTTCTCGCGGACGGCCGGCGCGACGCCGACGGAATGCACCTTGCAGATATCCGAGATGCGCAAAAGCAGACTGGAAGGCGTCCGCTTCACCTTCCCCGTCGCCGGCTCCATTCCAAGATTCCGTCGTGCAAGACGAGACAGGGCAGCTTCCGACCCCATAAGAGTTCTTCAAGCTGTTTGAGACAACAAGTCAAACACGCATGGATTCCAAGAGGAAAGGTTGCGACTTTCTAAGAGATTAAATTCGATCAGATCAATGCCAAGAACACGATAAAGGTTTTGGGTTTAACCAACCAATAGCCAACCAGGGGAGAGAAAAAAAATCAAAACAAGACTCGTTACAGTACCTTTCAGTGGTCGGCTCCGGAAGCTCCAAGAACGGCGGCCATTCTTGCACATCTGCACGGATCGAAGAAGCGAAAAGCCTGCAGCGAGAGTGAGGCCGCGCAGAATCTTCGAGAATCCAAGTGATGGG
The DNA here is from genome assembly GCA_036346275.1 of Otatea glauca. Lineage (NCBI taxonomy): Eukaryota > Viridiplantae > Streptophyta > Magnoliopsida > Poales > Poaceae > Otatea > Otatea glauca. The sequence goes on from CM070711.1 coordinate 76,316,209, forward strand.
GGTCAGTGGGAACTGGGAGCAGAGGGGTAGAGAGGTTTTTGGGAGGCAAACACCTCGTGGGCTCCAATGGATTCGAACAAGAAAAAGGGTGGATCGAGAAGGGGAGTGGGAGCCACTTGGGTGGATTTCTTTTGTAATCCCCAGACGCTAAGGATTTGAGAGATGCGGCCGACCAAAGGAAGCGGGCTTGGGAAACCCTAGTCTCTCTGCTTGGCGCCTCCTTGGTTGTCTCTGACTCTGACTCTCTGTAAGACTGTAACCGCTCATCTCTTTTATTTTTAGACTATGTAACTGCGGCTCTGACTTATGGGCTTCTATTCCAGATCTTACCACGTGGGTAGAAGGGGAATATTCGGAGGGGGTGTTACGTTGCAATAAAGAAACGCTTTTTGGTTGGTGAAAAATGATTTTGGGAGAGGTATAGTGCTTGAATAAGGTAGGTGTTCAGCCTTCGGTGTCCTCTAAACAAAAGAACAGGTGTTCAGTGGCATGCAAAGTCTATCTTTTGTAGCCTGTCAAATCTGAATGATAAATTAATATTTGTTGAACGACTCAATTTGTTGTGCTTACCCCGCACACACGCAGAGGTGGGTACTCGGGCTGTAGCACGGGCCGTATCAGATCTGATAAGCGAGCACGATGGACGACACGACCCAGTACGATACTATAGAATGGGTCGTATCGGGTCTGATAACCCAGTGCATAAGAAAGAAGCTCAGCATGAAGGTTACCAGCTCTCAGAGCACAAGCGCTATGGACGCACCCAGCAGCATGAACGCTACCCTTGTCGCTAACACCTGAGAGAGATGAGCAAGAGGGGAGAGAGAGCTGAGAGAAATTGAGAGATGGTGTAAGAAGTTACTCTCTCTCGCTCGTCTCTCTCACCCGTCTCTCTCAATCTCTCTCTCACCCGTCTCTCTCAATCTCTCTCACCTGTCTCGCTCACTCTCTTTCTCGCTCATTGCCTCATCTTTCGTCCGTGTTCAGCATACCCCATCGCTTTATGTAACTGTTCAAGAATAAGTAAATTTTAGTTCTTTTTCTTATAGTATTTGCGTCCACTGCCTCAACTCTATACATCTCCGGCTCCTTTTCTCTTGTTGAAATAGTGCAAATGGGTTCGATCTGGACCGGCACGGTACGAAGTAGGCACAAAACGCAAATGGGTTGTGCCTGAGCTCGTCAAAGACGAGTCGGACCAGCACGGCGGGCACGACGAGCCGTCTCGACCCGGCACGGTTCAGGTACGAAGCATGATGAGCTCGTGCCGGACCGACCCGACCTGGCACGACGCCCGCCTCTACACACACTTGGTCTAGAGACTAGATCTGGATTGCACAATCAAACAGCTTTGCATGTTTGTGCAAAAAACTGCCCAAAGGTGCTTAAACTTTTAAGTACAAAAGTTCTTCCTAAACACCGCACTATTCGAGATAAAGTAATACCATATATGCACGGTCTACGTGTAAATCTAATGATGCGATTAAAAAAAAGATGTACACGCACATATAGACCAGTGCGTCTTCTTTGTACGTGTCTAAAAAGACAGAAATTGAGGGTAAATACGTGACATCACGAAATTCCTACTAAACGCACTCACTCGTGCGTAAGATAACAGGATTTAAATCCTGCGAGTAGGGTTGGATATTGCATCTGATGCTAAGCAACGTGAGCTATCGCGATTTGCTTCTAATTTTTGGGTCGTGAATTCGCCTTGGGATAAGCTATGGTTTTCTCTTGTAATCATCTCGGTTGTCATGTAATATTTTATCTCGATATCTCTTAACTCTGATATCATATTGAGTTACATGCACCAATCAATTCATCCAAAAACTTATACTGATGAGGAAAGATAGACAATTCATTTATACTTCAACACTAATAACGACTAAGAATTCTAGTAGATTATTTTAAATCTATATTTTGCTTGCAAGAAAAGTCTCATCCTACCCTACGGTATAAGTGGGGCATATAAGCACATTATACATACACTAAAAAATATTAATAAAAGATGAGATTATATCTTATGTCTCTACTCTGATCTTATATTTAAGATCTTAGTTGGTTAGCAACGAATTTAATACGTAATATCGGCAACGATGTACTCTTCGAAACGCAATCTGGAACCGAAATCAAATCACAATGTATATACTAGGTATGTTTGCGCGGCGCCACGCCGCGCTGCGTAGATTCAGGCCGAAGAAAAGAATCGCAGAAAAAACATAATTTTTTTTCGAGCGCACTATCGTAGAAAACCTAGCTAGGCGTAGAATTTGAGATATTTCAAATTATATTCCAGTTTTTTTAGGCTAGATGACATAAGACAAACAATAAAAATCACGTGTGTTCTGGTGGTTGAGCAACGAAAAATTAGATAAATATGTAATCTCTGAAAGCCTCAGGTAAATTTCCGTGAAAAACAATGCGTTAAAAGAAATTCTGGAAGATTCGGAGGGCCACAAAAAAATATAAGCGTCTCTCTGTAAAAAACAGGCAGAATCGAAATTTAAGGGGTCTTTCCGGATCCGCGAAAATCCGGGTTTTCTGAAAAAACGGGCTCTCTGTAAAAAAAGGACACAAAACAGATAATAATGGACTAAGACGTAATTTCTTTAAAGTTTAGGGATGGTCTGATAGCAAAATCCAGGTTTTTTACCAAAAAAAAGGACGTATACGTAATTTCAAAAAGATCCCAGGGTCTTTTCGCAAAAATACCAGAAAAAGGACTTATACGTAATTTCAAAAATATCCCAATGTCTTTTCGCAAAAAAGACGCGGGACACGCGCGCTCGACCGAACAGGCACGCTGCGTGGCGCCACGTGTCGTCCGTGTAAATTCAGAGGCAAGTGCGCTCGGGCGGGATCGAACCCGCGACCTATCGCTCGCGACGCGCGCGCTACCGCTGCGTCGCTGCGCCGTTTGAGTTTAAACGGCGCGATTATCTACTTAAGGTTGGCAATGCGGTTAACCAAGTGGGCGACGTGGCTCAACAGACTGCGCGCCATACGAACGGGAGGCCGCGTTCCTGGTCACACGCGCGACGCGGCGACGCAAGGAGCGAGCACGTCATCCAAAACGCGACGTGGACCGTGCGAGTGACGAGGAAAACTCCAGGCTTTAATATTGGTATTATTCAAGTCTATTAATATCCTTTCCAAAGCAAACTTATTCGAAGGTAATTAGTATCCGAAACCAACAAACTAATGTACTCAGAGCACCACCAACGCATACTCCGTATATTAAATTTGGAAGGTTTTTTTGGTGCAGACGTGGTGTCCACGTCGATTTTCACAAACATGCTCGCTCCGCGCACGTCCACGTCACCCGGTCGCTCCTACCTCTGAAATAGCCTTATAAACATGTTGCGCATCATATTTCACAACCGGCGCGTAGCTCAGATGGTAGAGCTCATATTGTAAATTTTTGAAACTTTTTTAGAACGGTCCTCAGAGCATGCCTAATCTACCATAAAAATTTCAGATCATGATCAAGCTTGTGCGATTTTTAAAAATTCTGACAATGCTACTAGTGCATTTAAAGAAACTTCACTGATTTAATTTAGCTAAAAAATTTGAAAACTTTTTTAAAAAAAATTATAAGAGTCCTGAGATCATTCCTAAGCTACCATAAAAATCCTAGATCATGATCAAACTTTTGCAATTTTTAAAAATTCTGACAATGCTACTAATGCATTTAAAGAAATTGCACTGATTTCATTGAGCTAATAAAATTCTAAATTATTGAAATTTTTTGATAACGATCCTAAGAGTATTAATAAGATACCATAAAAATTTTGGACCATGATCAAATATGTGCGATTTTTAAAAATTATGACAATGCTACTAATGCATTTAAAGCAACTTCGCAGATTTAATTGAGCTACTAAATCATGTTGGAAATTTTTGAACTTTTTGAGAAGGGTTTTGGGAGCATTCTTAAGCTACCATAAAATTTCAGATTATGATCAAATTTTTACGATTTTTAAAACTTCTTATAATGCTACTAATGCGTTTAAATTTCGCCGTTTTTGGTTTTTCAGAGCTATCAAATTAATTTGATTTTTCAAACTTTTTGAGAAAGATTCTAAGAGCATTCGTAAACTACCATAAAATTTTCATACCATGATAAAACTTCTACAATTTTTAAAAATTCTGACAATGGTACTAATTAGGGTTGAAAACGGAAACAGAATTTTCAACTGTTCCGGAGAAAAATGGAAACGGAAGCCTTTTTTGGAAATCGGAAACGAAAACAGAAAATGTCGGTACGAAAATGGAAACGGAATTTTTTTTTGAAAATGAAAATGGAAACGGGAGAGCCAATTCCGACGAAAATAGATCGAAAATTTCGTATAAATCTAATCAGAAATTCCAAAGAAGCTTCGTCCACTTCCTACTTGGCCCAACCGGCCAACTAGTCAGGCCCAACTGACCAACCCTAAATCCCTAATCAACACTCAGGTCTCAAGATCCGTCCTCCCCTCTTCGGCTCCCCCCACCTCACCGCCCCCTCGTCCTCCCCCTCCTCGTCTCCCCCACCGCGCTGGCGCTGTCCCTTCGTCTTCCCCTCCCCTGTTCCCCCACTGTGCCTTCCCCACTGGCGACCTCCCCCACCGACGCCTTAGGACGACTTGTCTAAGCTCGTCTCCACCTTCGGCATTGGCGGCCAGGACACGTCTACCAACCTTTTTAGCAGTTAAGAAATTGTAGGATGAATCCACGAAGAATATGTCGAGCAAAGTAGCATTTTCACCTTGCTGCCTTGTTGATACAATATTGAATTCTTAGTCATCTAACCATGTCGTAGGCTTCTGGTTAAAAAACTATTGCCCTGTTTAGGGACTTAAAGCCAGTGTTAGCTTCTGAAAGGCCAGTAAACCCCTCAAACAGCTTAGCTTTTTAGCGGCTTTTTACATAAGCCAAAAGCCCCAAAAGCCATAAAAGCCAAACATTGAAAGTTTGGCTGGATATGCTTTTGCAGCTTATTGCTGAGGAAAATTAGCTATTTATTAAACAGTCTCTTATAAAAAGTTACAGCCGTTTTTCAGCTCAAAAAACCAAAAAACAGCTTTTCATAAAAGCTACAACTCCTCCAAATAGACCCATAATATTGTAGGGGAAATCTACGACAATGCCCTTGATACACAACAAAATGGATGCAGATTTCTGATGATAGATAATCATACCACATTCCGTTGATCGTGTTGCATCTGAATAACTAGCTGTTTCTTTGGATGAGGCAAACATGATTGAAGCAAAATAACTACACCCAGAACAACATTATAATTGAATAGTACAAACTAAGATAGCATAGTTACTAATACACAGATACCACATCTATGTTCTTTATTTAATGTAATTTCTCTTAGTGTAGACAAATCGAAGGATCCTTACTGGAAGGGCCTATTCCCTCAAGCTTCTCCAATTGACCAACCTTAAAGATCTGTATGCCAGCGCAAATGTTTGAAATTCTCATAATTATACACGCATAGTGCAATTTACTTTTTGGTATAAGTTTTTAACTAAAGTGGTAAATCCTGGTTGCATTTGTGTGTTACCCAGGAGGATTAATGATTCGAGAGATAGTGGATCAGCTTTCCCGGATTTAAGTGGAGTGCAATTTATGAAAACACTGTAAGTTCATGATTTGCCGGAGTTTTCGACCTTTTCGTATATAGGTTTTCTTATATAATATGAAGTTGTTTAAATGTAGGATACTTAGGAATTGTTCCATCAGTGGAAGCATCCCAGCTTACATTGGGACCACGGAAAATCTTAATCATCTGTAAGTTCATGACTTTTGATTTAGCTATATGAAGTTGTGCTTATGACTTTTATTTAGCTATACTTAAAATGCTTTTATGAAATCTAACGCTAAATTCATGTTCTTTGGATTTGCATCCACACATGAACAACCACATGCATTTTTCATGTGTGGATAACCTCGTGTTCTTTTGGATGTGCATTGTTCATGTGTGGATAACCTCGTGTGTTCTTTTGAATATGCATTGTTCATATCTTCGAATATACATGTACATCAAAAAGAATTGAGCAAAAATACTCCGGTGTAGACTCCTATTCACAAAGTCTGGCGTCATACACGTGTGGTGTGACGCTGCGCGTACACATCTAGTTTTCATTAAAAGTTGGTATATTTGGATAGATCATGTACTATGTTCTTGTGGAATTTTCCGCTTTCGTTTCTATATCCGCTCCGTTCTGATCCGCATGTGTCACTATCTGTTTCAGTATGTGTTTTCAGGGTTTTCGATTTCGTTTCCGTTACGGGTAAAAAATGTGGAAATGGAAACGGAACAGCTATTTACCGACCGTTTCCGTTCCGTTTTCATTCCTAGTACTAATGCATTTAACTTCACTGATTTAATTGAGCCATTAAATCATATTGAAAATTTTGAAACTTTTTTAGAAGGATCGTGAGAGCATGCCTAAGCTACTATAAAAATTTTAGATCATGATCAAACTTATGCTATTTTAAATTTTTGAAAATACTACCAATACATTTAAATTCCACTGTTTTCCCTAAAATCGCCCTCGCTCGACGTGCGCCGCGCCTAGTATCTAGTATCTTTAAGCGTACGCCCCTTGCTCGCATGCAGCGATCAAATACGTGCCACGACGCTGTCCAAAGTCCCACCGATGGTTGAGTTCACCAGCCTCGAGATATCTCTCGGCGCGGTGGCGCTCCTTGCTATAGCAGTTGCCATCTTTCTGGGCTGTGCGCCGCGCCGAGTCAAATGAGGCCACGGGCGGCGGCGGGGAGCACAAAGGGTTGCTGAACAAAGAGGTCGTAGTCGACGTCCCCGACGGCCGTACCGCGGAGCCGAAGCGCCATGAACCGATTTGCGCGATCTGCAAGGCGCGCGGCTCGAGGACGGGGGACGGTGCCGGCGCCCGCGGGCGTGCGGGCACGTCTACCACGCGAATGCATTGACCGACCAGTCGCTCGAGAGGAAGATTACATGCCCAGTGTGCCGCGCGGGCGTTGTTGTCTCGTCGCGCGGCCGTTTTGAGGTGATCGGGTGGGTGCGTAGACGTGCAGTGCGGTGCGGCTCACGGCACGGGTATGTGCAAGCGCCGCCGTCCGTGTGCACACGCGGCTATGCCATCATCTGCGTGCGTGTGTTCGAGCAATTTGGCGGCTTACGTAAGCCGTAGTTTCGAATCTCTACTGCTTCTAATTAGAAGTTGGTGACAGTGGTCCGTTCTCTTTTAGAGTATCTGATTTGTTGAATTTGATATTAATGGTTGAGATAGAAGATGATTTAATCATATCTTAAATGGAAGGATTTTATCATATCTTTTTTTAATAGAAATATTATTTTAACATATCTCTATTAACATGTTCTTACTATGAAAGGATGTTATTCATATATCTTATAAATGGAAGGATTTTCTCATCATGTCCTGCATGGATAGAAGGATATACTCGTCATATCCCATAGTAAAGGAATTCTATCTCATCATATCTGAAAATACATAGATTAAAAGGAAAGAATCACGCAACCAAATCACGTGCCAATCACAAAGACATCAGGGAGACCTAGTTTCCATCCGCCTGCGTACGCTGCCTTCTGCTTTCATCTACTCCCTATTAGAGCGCATGCACTCTCATCTCCAGGAGGACAGACCGGTCGGTAGTGGAGACACACGCAGGAAGAGAAGAGACGAAAAAAGCTACGTGCAAGAAGCAAGAAGATTTTCTTCAAGAGGAAGGTAATAACTTTCTCGTCCTTTAATGGTAAGGATTGATATCTCTCTACTTCAAAATACTTGATTCGTTGGATCTAACATGAACGGTTGAGATGGAAGAGGATTTAACCCGATAGCCAAATCTCTTCGGAGGAACAAACTTTTCCTACTATTGAAACATAACTAAAGTTAGTGTTCTTTGTAAATAATTTTTTTGTCGCAAATCGAGTTTTCGTTGCAACGCACGGGTACATGACTAGTTAGAGCTAAAAATTATGTTCTGTTCCGTCATTGGGGAATTGTACTGCGTACGTGTACAGATTTGGAACAGAGATTATGCTCGGTTTTCCCTTAATATTTCTCCCCTCGTTCGATCAACGGTGTGACTGCATAGGGTCGAGATTGGGTGCAGTGTGCGATGTACTGCATCACGAAATCAGTCTATAACGGATCTTTTTTTCGGAAGAGTATGTGCATTACACAGCTGCAAAAATTCTCTCTAAAGGGAAACAACTGAAAATATTCGAGCTCGAAAGTGATCGGCAGGCCAGCAGCAAGTCCAATGGGCAAAACATAACATTGCAATTTACTCGGCCGGTCGGCCCTAACAAGTGCTCTGTATGGACAAATCATTGGCCGACCTAACAATGTTATACGAGTTGCTGCCGACAAAGGCCACTGGTCTTTTTTTTTCCAGCCCAGGATCACAAAATGGCCGCTTGCCACCCATGAAAAGCATGTTGAGAGAGAGCTACGCTCGGTTGGCTCGTGCGCTAGGTGAGCTCATGGCTTCAGTCTACTTAGACGCGTGCGCTCGCTTTTCCGTTTAGACTGCAACGGAAAAATTTAAAAATAAAAACGCATACGTGCACGTTCAGTGGGATAATGCGTTCCTGTGTTTCGGGGCTCTTAAGTCACAAATTAAACTCTTAGTGTATGTAGAGAACACGTACACAGTGCGTAGGTTGTGTGTGTCATTGTATCCATAAAAAAAACATATTGAGCTAACTACGCTCTCTTTCCTTGTGCGGCACAAAAGCAATTTTCAGAATAAAAAGAAAGGCCCCTACGCCATTTTCATGGATGGCGCTCAACCACACGAGGTCTAATTAAGACTAGCCAAAGCCTTACACTACGCTACGTCAGGTGAATTTCGGTAAAATGCTCAGATGGCAAAACTAACATCAATGGTGGATGTCGTTTTTCCTTTGACGAAACCCTTAAAAATATAAGGAAAACTGAAATAATAAAAATTTTAGAATTCACGAGGGGTCGTTTCGCATAAACGTAGAATGAGAACAAGATTTCGAGAAATCCGTAGGCTTCACCTTGAAAGTTTAATGACCACTTTTTTTTTGCAAAAGGCTTCAACTCGGGTTTGGATGCAAATTATCGAAACTGGGGTTTTTTTGCAAAGGAGTCGGTGAAGGGTTTATTTGGCAATTTTCCGCAATCATGAGTCATTTTTTGCAAAAGAGCCGTCACAAGGTCCTTCACAAATTTCGTGGAACTAGGAATCCTTTTTGCAAAATTGTTGGTGCAGGATCCTTTGCAGACTTAAGGAACCAGGGGAACTTTTTTTGTAAAAGAGTCAGGTGCAGGATCCTTTGTAGATTTCTGGGAACCCGGTTTTTTTTTTAAAAGAGCCGACCAGGGGTGCTTTCGCAAAATCCACCGATTTCTCCAGCATTATATAGTAAATATTTCGGAAACCAAGCGGGTTTTTTTTTAAAAGAGTCCAGCCTAAAATTCGTGGCACGGTACGGGTGACTCTCCAGCATTATATAAGCACAACCGGCCATATGTTGGTCATTAAGCTTGATAGCTAGCTAGCTAGCCGCTCATGTCATGCACAAATGTACCAGTTTATTTCATGTGTTTTCTTTGGATACCTCTTCTAATCGATTGCGTATTGCTCGCTAAAACAAAAGAATGCTTATAGTTTTGGGATAGGCTTATTTCTTATTTACTTGGGCTTTTTTCACCGTAAATAGGTGGTTTTTTTAAAAAAAATTCAGAAGTCTCTATATAACTAAAAACAAAAAGACACCGGAAATGTGATTTTTTTTTCTTATTGAGGATTGGTCTTAAATTAATGTTACTGAAGATATATTAAGATTACCCACCTCTACCACATATGAAATCCGATTGCTTTTAAGTTGTTTAAGTCCAAAAACTGGTTTTAAGTTATAAGCTAAAAAAACCTAAGTTTAAATATACTGAGTCTTAGTAAAAAGTGTATTATTATGGAACAAATAAAAATATATTAGCAAAGAGAATAAAAAGTGCTAATGAAATAAAAATAAAATATTAGTGGAACAAATTTAAAGGGCGCTTGTGGAACAAACCGATACGATTAGTGGAAAAAAAATTAGTGAAACAAATTGAAAGTGGAACAGCACAATACTATTAATGGAACAAAAAAAAATAATAGTGAAAAAAATTAGTGGAACAAAACAAAGCTATTAGTCGAACAATCAGAAAACATAATTGTGGGACAAATATATAATATTAAATCAATCTCGTGGAACAATTCAAAAGGAGTATTAGTGAACAAACCTAAACTTCTCGTGGAACAGTTCCCAACTATTAATGGAACAATACAAACTGTTAGCGGAACAGATGAAAAATAATGGTGAAACAAATGAAGGCAACTAGTTGAAGAAATAAAAAAACAGAGTAAATCTCATAAACTATAATTTTCTTATATAAACTATGAGAAATTTATAGGTTTTAGAACATATTTCACAAAACTATAAATTTTAGAAGAACTTGTATCGCAAAACTACATATTTTAGATTTGATAGTTCTTTGTAACGAGTCTGATAGTGTAGGTCAGCAGGACAACATCACGCACCTCCATTTCAAGTATCACTCGCGCGTGAAGCTGCTATATAAGCCTATACTATCAGACTCGTTAGAAAAAAATAATCAATTTTAAAATCTGCAGTTGTATGATATAAATTATCCTAAAATTTGTAGTTTTGTAACCTATAATTTTATGATAATATATATAAAAAATTTGTAGTTTTACGCACTTTATCTTAAAAAAATATAAATAGAGTCAAGGAAAAAAAATACAGTAGAAAAAAAACTTCTACTCAATGTTCGACAAAAAGCTACTACTAAAAGAAAGAAAGGAAAAAGGAAGGAAAAGAAAAAAGTGGCCGTGCCCCGTGGAATCAAGAAGGCCAGTGCGCGGCTTACGGACATGTCTGTCGTGAAGGCCGACGCACCCCAGCAGCGCGCTCGTCAATTGATCAGCCGTGACATGAGCGCCGTCATATTGTACCGTGGCGGCGATTTGTAGCACATCCGGCCTTTCCCACGTCACAAAGGAGAAAATTACGCAAATACGTGGCCCCTGAGTTCCACCTTACCGGGCGCTCTCCTCACATGGGGCCCAGCGGTTCCGTGCACTACAGCCGCGTCTCACGCCGGTCCTGGGCCCCCTCTCCCGCTCCACCAGCCCATCTCGACCTCTTAGCCCGGGCCCAGCGAATGCACCGCTTTCTAGGTGGTTTTGGCGCGTTTTCATAGCCTGCCAGGCTGCCACACGGCCAACGCTGCCACTCAGGGTCAGGGCCACCTTGCCACTATGCCGCTGGCCTGGCCGTGCTGTGGTTGCCCCGAACAACTGTACTGTGCTCCCGCCGCCGCCGCCGCCGCGTCGCGCAACTTTGTTCCCGTATCTGGCCAAGGGGATTCAGAATAGACAAAACAGACACCGTAGGCTGGCTAGCTCTCGGAAGTCAATCAATCGTCCATTTTGTCAGCGATGCACAGTCCTGATTCAGGCGATAGGAGAGAACCATTAGTTGGTTGCCTCAAGCCAGACCACAAAATTGCTATCTATCTTATCTACCTATCTATTACCTCATAAAAGCGAAGTCAAAAGAAATCACCGTGTCCTCTCTCAAACCTAGCAATCATCGTGTTAATTGGAGACAAAGAAATATCTACATCGTTAATTGTGATCATCCATATTAATTAAAACAAAGAGTTGATATCAAGTACAACACATAAATAACTAAAATTCAGAATAAAAATAAAATAAAATTAGCAATTTTTATTTTCTATCTATATTCCTAAGTAAAATCACTAAATAAATATAATTTAGAATAAAAATAAAAAAATACTAGCAATTGGATTTATATGTGAATTCCTAAAAAAGTAACTGAAATTTGAAATGCAAAATAAAGTAAAGTTAACAATTGGATTTCAATACGAATTCCAAAGTGAAATCCCTAAATAACTATAATTTGAATCAAAATTGGATTTTTATATGAAATCCGTCCAAAAATAATTGAAATTTGAAATAAAAAACGAAATAAAATTTATAGTTTGATTTTCATACAATTCTAAAGTAAAAAATCTAAATAACTAAAATTTAGAATAAATTAAATAAAATTAGCAATTTGATTTCCATATGAATTCCTAAGTAAAATACTTTAAAAATATATATTCCAGAATAAAAATTAATTAAATATTAGTATTTGGATTTGTATACGTAGAAAAAAATAATTGATATTTAGAATAAAAAATAAAATGAAATTCGCAATTTGGTTTCGATACAAACTAAAGTAAAATCCCTAAATAATTAAAATTAGCAATTTGATCTGTATACAGACTTCAATAAAAGACAACTAAAATTTTGAATAAAAATAAAAGTTATTACGAGGATAACACGAATATTGGCGGAGGACACCAGGAAAGAGCGCAATGGCGTCGATCCGTCTTGCAATAACACATTCATCCATTGGGAAGCAAAGTGCCGAGGTGTAGAGAGAGATACGAACAATGGGGTGCTGCTCACAATAGCCATTCAACGAGGACAATAGCCATTCGCCAAATTCGTTGAAGAGAAATGCCAGAGTCAAAAGAGCCCGGGGCCATGACTACGAGTGGTAAGCATTGGTATTGTTAAAAAAGTCGGTGGCCAAATAAACTCAATGATAGGGAAGCTTTGGCAAAGAGGGGTGATGCTTTGTAGTGAAGATGAGCTATAGATGATATGGGGCTATCGGGTAGTTAGGACCGTGCCATCGCTAGTGAGGGGCACAACATCATTGGTAATGGCGAGAAGATTTTCCATATCGTTAGACAATAACTAAACCAGACATGTTGATATCAATGAAAATATGAGGTCGCCGCGGTTAGTGTGGAAGCCATAGAATTCAGTTAGTCAACATCGAAGACGAGTAGTGACCAACACATGAGAGGAGGAAATCGAGCATGTATAACATTATACATGCGTACACATAGAAGCACTGAAGCAGAGAGGCAAAGAGCTCACAGTAAAGATTGTGCAATCGTAGGGAATAGGCTAAAATCCATCAGAGAGAGCGTGACGATTGTTCTTGGTATGGATTGGTGACGGATGCATGTGTATACGTGTTTAATGTTGCAACGGTCAGCATTAAGCAATAATTAGAGAGAAGTAGAAAATAACTATGTGTTGTAGTATTGCATTGGAAGGGAAGAAGCTAAGAGGGATTGACCAAGAATTGAGCATGCTATTGGAGGTTGAAGTAGAAAAGAGGTAGCGGTGAAAAGAGATAGAGACACACAGTTTGGTGGGGTAATCGGCGTGTGAGGGAATCTAAGCGCATAGGTGTATACATGAGCAGAGTACTCTAATACAATATAAACTAATTAGATATATTACCGCATATATAATCAATGTATTGATTTAAGATTAAATAGAGATACATGTGCATGCATATATGTTGAAAAAAAATAACTAAGGGAGGAAGAATATGGGATTGCAGCTATATGATCCATGCATGATGGAGAGTGGTTACATTTCTAAGAACCCTATCAACTCAGTATGCTTAATTATTTTTCTTCCATAAAAAAACTCATACTTCAATTACATTTCTCAAATTGTATTTTTTCTTTAAACTTCTATTGTCATTTTCATTGTTTATGATGTCTTAAAAATCCAAATAGCCTACAAAATATACAAATATATTCTCAAATATCTAAATTATATCATTCGATAATATAAACTTTGAAATAAATCCAGCCACGCAAATGTACGGACCACCCTGCTAGTTATTAGAATCCTAACGCTGATTAGATCATCTAAGCTTCATTTGGTCTCAACTAATCCATTGCCCCATTGGTTTTGTTTACTTTTGTTTCAAATGTCCTTAGTTCGCTGTCAATCAAGTGACGCATGTGGATGACCGACTTGTTACCTTTAACAATACAATCATGTATTGGTTATATATAGATCAAACCTGCTTGTTGTAAGTACAAACTGACGCCCAAAATGTCTTCAAAAAATAAAAAGGCCAGACAAGCATATGGCACCGTACAAATCAACCTCCCCACTGTGTACCATCCTGAATAACATTGTGCGTTTATTTGAAGTCGAATCAAATTGATTACTAGCAGTTCACTGGGATTCCTCAAATTACCAATTATCGCTCATCTGCAACACTAGGGACTGGAGCTCCCTTTTTCTCGAGGATGGTACATAGGCTATCTCACGGGGGATAAGATGGTGACATTTATTCCAGCTTTCATTGACAGAGACGCAAGTTGACAAATTCGATTTTATCTGCAATTAACAATCAACGTGAAGACCATTTTGGGGGCTGGGAGCTCTACAATTCACCATTTTCGATAATCAATAATCCGGGCAAGACGAGGAATTGATAAGGATTGTGCGGGACCAATCAAAGGTAGCAAATATATTACTATTATAAATCTGTATGGCTCGGCACGCTGAAACCACATTCAAACTTCAACCCGCTCTATCTATCCTATCCAAATTATATATTCACACCATGACCCAATAATACTCGAATCATTAAGCCTAACCCTCTTATTTAATGATTTCTAACGGTGGAACCTTCTAAATGACGAAACCGATACCGAGAACCTCTACCTATGCAGGTCCATTTTGCTTATCGTACTCTTTTTTTCTTCTCCATGAACAGTCTTTTGTTGCATCAAACCCGGTGAAAAAGTTCCACTTTATTTTACTCCGTTGCTTCCTAATTATACAATAGCAGGGTGGCCTGCACATTTGTGCGGCTAATTTTTTTTTAAAGTTTGTAATATTAAATGATACTCCCTCTATCCCATTATATAAGATGTAACCGGAAAAAACGCAGAGACCAAGAAACAGTAATTTTTGCTCGTCCCAACGCGAATGCGAGCGCGGCGCCGCCCCAGCCCGTGCCAAGAATGTTTTTCGTGCGTGCGTCGCCCAGCAAATTTCCGCCAGCCCGCGCGCGTCGCAGACTCAACCCACGCTTGCATGCACCATGCAGCCATGCACAGCGCAAAGATTTTTTCATGCACGCGCAGCCAATTTCCGCCCGCGCGCGTCGCAGACCCGGCCCGCGCGAAGCAAATTTCCGCCCGCCCGCGCGTCCATGCGCCATGCATAGCGCCATGCTGAGAGCTTTTTTCAAGTACGCGCCCAGCCGAGGGCTTTTTTCATGCACGCGATGCAAAATTGAAGAATGATGATTTCAATTTGTCCTATAAATATGCACAGTGCTCACAGTTCCTTCTGCTTTTTTTTCTGTTGTCTTCTTCCCTCCCATGGTTGAACATAATGCTTGGTTTGGATTTGAATCAACCCATCAATTGGGATGAGATTGATTATTTCGATGGAGGTGCACCTGGTATGTTCTATGACGACGACGACGACACAACTAACGGCGTGGATGAAGTTGAAGCCGGCGACGGTGCAGGCGAAGCTGATGCCGTGGCAGTCGACGCAGGTAATACTCGCATGTTTGTTGTTTATTTTTCACTACTGGATGTAGCATGCACGTACTAAGTCCTCGTGTATTTTTGTGTAGATATCAATATCAAGAGGAGGAGGCACTACCCTCCTAATATAAAACGAACCCTATATGTCATGTGTTTAGAAAGATCAGCTACTGGCATGATAAAGGAGGGAGTGACAAAGTCTGTTGCTAATGATATGGGGGTGCCATGGAGAGTTGTCCAGCGTATATGGCGAGATGGACAAATTGCCAATGGAATTCAAGCTTTTGAATCCAAGAAGAAGGAAAAATGTGGCTGCAAAAAACTTCCCTTTACCCCGGATGCCATCAAAGATGTGCCGCTTAGACGGCGCCAAACCATCCGTGACCTAGCCAAAGCTTTGCATATGTCAAAGAGCACACTACATAGACATCTAAAGGAAGGAAGTTTTAGGCGCCATACAAATGCCATAAAGCTCACCTTGACCAAAGATAACATGAAGGCTCGTGTGCGATTTTGCATACAAATGCTTGACAGCCAAAGCATACCAGATAAACCAACTTTCAAATCTTTGTACAACGTCGTGTACATAGATGAGAAATGGTTTTATAGGACAAGGCAAGACCAAAATTATTACTTGGCACATGACGAAGAGAACCCTCGAAGAACCGTAAAGAGCAAAAACTTAATTGAAAAGGTTATGTTTCTAGGGGCAAAAGCCCGTCCAAGATTTGATGAGCACGGCATATGCACATTTGATGGAAAAATTGGAATTTTTCCCTTCACTTACTGGCAGCCGACCAAGAGGAAAAGTCACAATAGGGAGAGGGGTAAATTGTTTAATTTTGCTTAATTACTTGAATTATAGTGACTCTACTAATCTTGGTTACTTGCATGATCGATTGTAGGAACTTTAGAGCTGAAGGCCATGACATCGGTCACGAGGGACACTAGCCAAAAGTATCTGATGGAAAAGGTCTTGCCCGCCATAAAAGAAAAATGGCCTACTGAAGAACGAGGACTTCCAATATTCATCCAACAAGACAATGCGAAGACGCATATTGCGGTTGACGACCCAGAATTTTGCCGTGTTGCACAAGAAGATGGGTGGAATATACGACTAATATGTCAACCACCCAACTCTGCAGATCTTAATGTTTTGGATCTAGGTTTTTTTGCAGCCCTGCAGTCATTGTTTCAAAAGTCATCTCCATCAAAAATCCAAGAGATTGAGACAAATGTGATCAAAGCATATGAAGAATATCCGGTGGAAAGATCGAACCGTGTGTTCCTTACACAGCAGGGGTGCATGAGAGAGATTATGTGTGCAAAAGGCGGGCAACATTATGCAATCCCGCATATGAAAAAGGAAACATTAGAGAGAAATGGTCAACTTCCAATAAGGTTGCAATGCGACAAGCAAATTTATCAAGATGCGATGGATTTTATCAATGCATACCTTAGGATTTTACTCTTCATACGGTTCATTGTCCGACAACTAGCAACAAAAATGGAGTAATCTTGTCTATTTTTCTTAGATAAATTTGCTATTGTTGCTACTGTTCATTACAGGTTCACATAAACAAGATACAGAGTACACCATTGCCCCTTTCTCACATGAAATTAGGGAACATAATTTTTAGCATGATTGGCCAGACAATCGCAGCGGCCTCCTCCATTTTTATCACTTCCGTAGCAACAATTGCAGCAATCCTAGCTTCTTCCTCAGCATCGATCTCCTCGAATGAATCCCGAATGAAGGTGTCGCCTGCTAGTGAGTCGAGAACATACTAAACGCTATCGGAGTCGGTGACATGATCGATGCCGGCCATTTCACTTTCACCCACCTCGCGGAATCCGGCACCGGCATTGTAAGTGCCATCCTCTAGAAGTCATGCACTGGAGTCGTCGGCGTCGTCCCATCTTCCAGAAGAGTTCGCACGCGGCCAAGCTCCACCAGCGCCTGCTGCCGCATGCGGACGATGTGGTCCAGAAGCACTCGCGCCCGGTCGAGCTCCATCAGCGCCTGATGCTGCATGCACCGAGCGCTCGTGACCTCCTGCTCGGCCAGCTCCGCCCGCCGTCTCGCCTGCCCCAAGGCCTCCTCTGCCTCAGTCTTCTCTACCATCACCATCGCCAGCCACCTCGCCTGCGCTGTTGCTAGCAAGGAGTCCAACGGGAGCTAGCAAGGGAGTTCCCACGTCTACTCTGGGAAGCAAGGGAGGTAGCAAGTCGTATAAAAGAAGCAACGGCTTGCATGCCATTTAATGCGCATGCGGGAGCCGATGAGTTGCCGCCCTCTTTTCTGGGACGTAGATGAGAAACAGTTGCGCCTTATATACTGGGACGGAGGGAGTATAACTTATATGCTTAAGAATATATTAACGTGTCTTGTACGTTATTTAAATTTTTAAGATATCATAAATATTAGAAATAACAATAGAAGCTTGAAGGAAAATACAACTTAAGGGACATATATTTGAAGTATGAGCTTTGATAAAAAAAAATAGATTAATTCCTTATATGCCATTGTAATTTGGGAAATACATGAATGTGTCACTAACATGTGAGATTATGGTCCACATATCAGTGAGACAATGAGTGATATATATATATATACATATATATATATATATATATATATATATACATATACATATATACATACATATACATATATACATACATATATATATATACATATATATATATATGGGATGAGGCAAACTTTCAGCGGCATATAAGAAATTGCCCTAAGAAAAATCATTGAGCACAATAAGCTGTTGGAGTTCTTAGAAACATAGCAATTCTTCATCATCCATGTATCATGTAGCTGTATACCCATATTCTTTCTCCATTACTAAACTCTTTTTTCAAAATATATACAACACATGTACATCTATTTAATATCTGATATACTAGCATGTCTGTTTTAATCGTTGTCTAAAGATATGGAGAATATTATGTTATTGCGGGTAACATCGTGTCCCTCACCAGCAATGGCACGTTACCAACAACCCAATGGCTCCATACCATCCATAGCTCGTCTTCAGTGCAAAGTTTCATCTTCTCTCTGCTATGACTTCCCCATCATCAAGCCTGTTTCTCTATTGATTTCTTCAACAACGCGTGGTTTCCTTCGACAACATTTGTGATATCTACATTATAACTTTAAATTTTATTCAAAATTTTAGTTATTTTTTGTTTCGAGCTCATATATAAATCAAATTGCTAATTTATTTAATTTATTCTAGATTTTAGTTATTTACAGATTTTACTTTGGAATTCGTATATAAATCAAATTCCATTTTTTCTTTCATTTTTTGTTCCAAATTTTCTGTAATTCATATAGAAATTACAAAATTTTAGTTTTTATGGAATTCATATAGAAATCCAATTTTAATTATTCTTTAATTTTTATGCCAAATTATATTATATAGTGACTTTACTTAGGAATTTGTATGGAAATCATATTGAAGATTTTATTTCACGTTTTATTCTAAATTTAGTTATTTTTTGTTGGAATTATTATGGAAATTAAGTTGGCATTTTTTATTTTTATTTATGAATTGTACTTTGGAATTCATATAGAAATCAAATTGATAATTTAATTTAATTTTTTATTCCGAATCTCAGTTTTTTTGGGATTCATGTACAAAGCCACTTGCTACTTTTGTTTAATTTTTATTCCGAATTTATTTAGAGAGTTTACATAGGAATTCGTATGGAAACCAAAATATTAATTTTTATTTGGAATCTCTGTTATTTTCATCTTATACATGACATGAACTCTTTTTTAATATATACTGTTATAATTGGACTCACTACGATTAACGGTGTAGATATTTTTGTTTTTTCTCTAATTAGTATGAGAATTTCTAGCCTTGAGAGTAAACATGATGATTTCTTTTGCCTCTACTTTAATATTGATAATTTTTTATTTTTGAAAAATTATATTTATCTAGGAATTGTAAGTGGAATTCGTATGGAAATTAAATTTATAATCTAATTTTATTTTTTATTCCAAAATTCAGTTTTTTAGAATGTATATAAAGCGAGTTGCTATTTTTTTTAAAAATTATTCCGAATTCTATTTATTTAGGGGGTTTACATACGAATTCATATGGGAATCAATTTTCTAATTTTATTTTATTTTTATTCGGAATTTAAGTTATTTCTATGTTGTAAATGACGTAGACTTTTTTTTAGTGTTGATTGTTATAATCTGAACCCACTTCTGAGACGACCAGATTCAGAATTCATACTTGGGATTCGGAGCATGCTGTGCCAGGCCAGCTCACCGCCTTCGTAGCTGAAGAAGCCGTCACGATAACCCCCGAGGAACATGAATGTGATTGAAGGGGATAGCCAGGAAATTTCAACTGACGTTAGATCGAATATGGTCATTTCCATGGACGTACGCAGGTTTTGGTGGCCCCTGCCCACGCCGCGCAGAGTTCGCCCACCCTTTTCGCTTTGCCGCATGTTTTTGCACCGGATTTTCGCAGGCGCGGCACAGTACGTGTGTGACCAGTCACCAGCAATAGGATTGATGGTGATACTGACCAAATTGTCCCAATAAATATCGCACATATGTACCATCTACAAGTTTCACATCGCACTTGTCTCTTTATTTGACTCGTCGGGATGGATAATCTACTGAGAATAGTCAAGAAAAGACTAGGAACAGCTGTTCTGAGATGATTACTCTTATTCCCTTTTAACTCTTTTTATTTATGCACAGCAGCTTTCGGATATGATCAAAATTTTATAAGATAAGCTATGAACGGGCACGGTTTATTAAACGAAACAGAAGAATCTCGTAGAGAACTAAAATAATAACATAGAAACAATCACAACGAGAGAGAAAGATTTGATGAAGCCGACCACAAACTCTTTAAACACAATATCAAAAAAGTATAAAGGATTGTTGCTCTCTCATAACCTAAAAAAACCCTCGAATCTTTACCCTATACGAGAATATAGTGTTAACCAATAATCTAGTTTCTAATCCTCTCGTGCACCTATTGATCTAGAAAAGTTGGTTTGTAACTTCTTTGTTGTTTGGTTCTCTATAACGACCCCTAGGTTTATATAGTCTCTCTAGTTCTCCTCTAAAGCAATAGAAATTCTATTCCTATTAGGATTAGAAATCTCACTATATTAGAATTAGAATTAAGATTCATCTAGCATATATTTTTAAATCATAAAAGACTATATATGAGTCATCATATTTAACAATTCCCCCTCTCGTCTGAGTTTTCAGTTTCTGTTTCTTTCCTACTGCGACTCGTTTTTGATCCGTTCTGCATATCTTCAACTCTTGGACCTCTCTCGGTGAGCACAACCTAAATGCCAATCGCAGCTACTGATTCAACAGGGAACTCAAAATCCATGCGCAGGTCAAAAAGAAATTATTGTGTCAATTAGATTGTTTAGAAATGTTCCAACAAGGAATTTGTTCTAGGATCCAAGTTACAAATCGTTCCAAGACCCGCTTGACTTGTATCCTTCGTCGGTGTCAGCTGGGGAAGCAATTCGAGTTCGACTGGAAGACCAGATGCAGAGCACGGCCAGAAGGGAGCCACACCAATTAGAAAAGTAGCAATGGTTCGAATGCAGCATGACGTGGAACGCCATCACCTGAGCTTTTCACGGGGAAGCAAGGCTGTGCTTCCTTCTCTCCAGTAAGATATTCTGAAACCATCTTTTCTTATATCTCAAAAGCGCCCAACTGTGAGACCGAGCGTAGGTTGGTTGGTTGGCTCACCAGGTGGGCGTGTCGTGTGGTCCGTCGGTACTCGAGCTCGTTCGGACGTATGTGCTCTTTTTTCTGTCTGAGTTGATGTTTCAGGCGAAAAAATTAAAGTGATTACACATACTTGTGTTCAGTAGAACAATGCATTCTTACACCCCGGAGGTTCTTAGGTTTCTAAGAAAAAATATCCTTAACATGTATAGATGATGTGCACGTATGTACGTGTGGAGTGCGTGTGTATAGAGTGTGTTATGCGTCCTTGTATTCTTTTAAATTTTTTTAAAAAAGCGCCCAACTTGATCAGAACGGGGAGGTCAAACTCGGTAAGCTCTGAACAATTAAAATCATTTATTTCTCCGAAAGGAACACAAGCGCGCGTGCTTACAAAACAAAAAACACCGTGTGATCCAAGAAGCTGCCATTCTGCCGAAGCCAAAAAAACCGCGAGCTGGTCGGCAGGCGGCGGCACGACACCTTCCGGCCCAAAAGCCGGCGGCGCCTGCGCATCGGTTGAACCGAACAGACATTGGCATCTACTCCTACGGTCCTACCTCCACCCATCAAATATTTGCACCACCTGCCTGCGGCTGCGAGGACTTACCGTGCAGTGCACCCTCCGTCTCTCCTGCCTTTCTGTCATGTTTTTGGCCATTAGAGAACGCAGAGGAAAGGCTGGCCGCTGGTCCCAACCATCGCAATCACTCCCGTAGGGCAGCTTGGACGGACCCATCAACCACCCAATAATAACAAAACTAAAAAAGCGTCAAGGCATCCCAGTTGCTTGTTTCTCTTACGTTGGATCATGGAGTGGACGGAGACCGGGTGCCCATCAGTAAGTAAATCGGAACAAATGCGTTGCTTTCCTTCCTAAACAAAACAGTAGTTCAGGCGTCAGAAAGATAAGGGAATCGGTTTATCCCTTCTGCAGAGGATACGGTTTACAGTCCAGAAGTGAGCAAATGGAGGCGCAAACTAATCAGTAGTTGGATTTATATAGGAATTTCCAACCTAAAACTTAAATTTAGAATAAAAATAAAATAAAGTAAATAATTTGATATACATATGAACTCCAAAGTAAAATCTCTAAATAGCTTAAATTTGAAATAAGGATAAAAGAAAAAATACTAGTTGGATTTGTTTACTATTCAAACCTAAAACTATATAAAAAAACTCCGTATGAAAATTCGAAAGAAGCTGCCATATTTGCTCAGAATGGCTAGAAACTACCGTATTAATCGGTGAAAAAAGAGAGAGATTTACACCATCGATTGTGCTGAATCCAGAATATATCGGTGGGGATTATTGGGATATAAGTAGACAATACACTTTGATAGCAAATAGGACTATAGTGTTGTAGATGCATACAACATATGTTACTTAGAGATATCAATCTATATACTAGCATTTAGGAATAAGAGAAGCTACTGCATCATCCAACGGCGAAACAAAAACCCTTATTTTGTTAGAGATGCTTTGTCTGTATCCAAAGAACGTTTCACTGTGTGAGTGAATATGGAGAACAAAATTAGACAAGGCTAACAAACAGAACACCGATGCTGTTTCATGCGGGTTTGATGGACATGATTTGGACCCAGTAATGTGTGAAATTAGGCCGGAGAGTAATATTAGAAGCTCGATGTAAGAAATCACTAGTGGCGACACAAACATGAGATTGCTTTGGTACTGTCGATGCTAGATATGGTGTCCCTGATCCAAATGAAAATATGATGTAAGGCAGTCACGTGTGAATACAGTATGTATCGTAGGACGAGATCGGAGTGATCAAAGGTGAACTTAAGGACAAGCAAGGCACTTTGCCAATAACGAGAGATTGGCCGGCATGCAAAGGAAGCACAATAACACAAGTCCAATATACATGATGTCATACTAATCAACTAATGCAGCTCCAATACGATGAGTGATGGAGTAGGTCGAGAGAGAGTAGACGAGGTTTAGCAATAGCCGGTCTGAACCATTAATGTCTTGCTTGGTGATGGAGCTAGTAGTTAAGGTTAGAACAATGATAGCTTCATAATAGAATGTTTTTACTAACATTATGTTTGAATAATACGTTTCTATTACCCTAAGATACTACATTGGATAAACAAATATTATAACAAGACTTCGGTTAAGTATCCTCAATATATACTTTCGGTAGATGCTTTTTTATAACAGTAAATGTCAATCTAATTGTATGTGAACATCTCATAACTAATTTCATTACCAGTAAAATCAAGTTATAGTTAAAAAAAAATTCAAATAGTTGTCTACGATTTATAACAAATCTAGCCAGAGAGATACGCGAACCACGCTGCCAGTTTTGGTCGAAATTGAAGGGGGATTACATTGGACCAGAGGTCCAGAGCTCTCGATATAAACAGTTGATCAACAACTCGTCATTATCTCTCAGATCAATGAATAGTTACAGTCTAAACAAACCTTGTACAAGAAGAGGGGGAAAAAACTTTTTGGAGCTTTATCCTATGAGGCCATCATGGCCGGAGGCACCACACTGGCGGCGGGGCACCCGGCGCCTCGCTCCCCGTCGGCGGCTTTAGAGGCCGCCCACCGCCGGCATATCCTGCCGAGCGACGCGGCCTTGCGCCGGGCGCGCTCCGTGCCGGTGCCCATCAGCTCCCATATCGCCCACTCGACGCCGGGCACGGCCATGACCTGGGTCACCGCTTGCGCGCCCAGGCGCCGGCACAGCAGTACCAGCGCCGCGGTGGCGTTTTCTCTGGCCCACTCCGTGCCGCGCCGCATTTCGGCCACGAGACGTGCCACCGCGCCGTCGATGTTAACGATCACCTCCGCACCTCCGCGCTTGGCCAATGCTGCTAGAACTGCCGTGGCTGTCTCCTCCTCGCTAATGGCAGACAGCGCCACCTCAGCGACGCCTGCATCCACGAGCTTTCCGACGTTCTCCCTCTCGCCGGCCAGTGACAGCAGCGCGGCCAATGCGTCCTTCTTTGTGCTCGTCGGGCCAGTGAGCACCAGATGCACTAATTTTTCCACAACAGATGCGTTCCTGCCAAGCTTGCGGCGGTACGAATGGACGGACGCCAAACTGAGGACGGCCGCAGCGGCGTTCTCCTTGGCGCGCCACGTCGCACCGGAGTTCATGATATGGGCGACTGCCTCGATGGCGCCCTCGGCGTGCATGATGCGCTTCTTGTTGGCCTCGAGAATAGAGAGGTTGAGCAGCGCCGTGACGGCGTTCAGCTGGAGCCCGGCGTCCTCGGAGTAGAGCAGAGGCACGAGCAAAGGCACGGCTCCGGCCTCTCCAACGAACGCGCGGTTGTCTGAGCCGGACTTCGAGAGCAGCCGGATCTCGTGCACAACGCGGTTGGCCGAGTCAGGGGAGGAGACAGAGAGCTTCTTCACGAGGAACGATGCCGTCATGCGCGCCGCCTCGAGCGCGGCCTTGTTCGCGGCCACTGCCTGGACCGGCTCGCTCTTGCTGGCCTCGCAGCTTTCCATAGCAACGCCGTTCTCCCGGCACCATTTGGAGATGAGGTTCTTGAGAGCCTTGTTCGGCACGAGCTCCAAATTGGTCAAGACCTGCCCCGTCTTAGGGCACGTTGACTTGCCGGAGCCGAACCACCGGTCGATGGACTCGCTGTCGTATGTCTGGCCGCTAGCGACGACAACGGGGTCGCGCATTAGATCGAGAGAGATGGGGCACCGGAAGTCTGGAGGCGGCGCCGGCGGCTCACCGCCTTCGACCACGACGTCCGCATTGGAATCTGACGGGCGGGGCGTGGCGCTGAAAAGGACGCACTTGGCGTAGCGGAGAAGCCCGACGAGGGCGATCATGGCGGGCGTCCATCTCTCCGAGATGCGGTCGCCGATCTCCCGCTCGAGGCTCTCGATCTCGTCGCTGCAGCTCGCCGGATCGTTGATGCCCACCTCCTCCAGGATCTCCTCGAGCCTCTTCCGCTCCGGCACGATCTCGCGCTCGATTTCTTGTATCAGCGACAGCACGCTCGCCTTGAGCGCCTGCTCCGCCTCCGCGGCCGGCGAGCACCGCCTGCACTGGCGCGACGCGAGGACGAGGAGGTCCATCACGTCTTCGGCGAGCCCCAGCTCGACGACGGGCAAGAGGTCGAGCAGCGTGGCCAGGTCGTGGTGTAGCTCCCGCAAGTCCTCGTCCATCTCGTCCGACTGCAGCAGCAGCCGCATCCGGCTCCGCGCGGAGCAGTCGGCCACGATCGCCTTGAACCGCTGCAGCACCACGAGCACCTCCCGCAGGCACAGCGACGCCGACCGCGGCAGGTCCCCCGCGGAGGCGGTGCAGAGAAGCAAGTCGTCGAACGCGGCCGCGAGAAGCTTCGACCTCCTGGAGATGGACGCGAACTCGGCGCGCAGGAACGGCGCGGGCGTCTCGACTACGGAGAGGTCGCGCGCCAGGCGGTGCAGCGACCGGAGCAGCTCCCCGTCGGACGGCGACGGGGGCGGCATGAACACCGAGCAAGAAGAGGCGGAGGACGATGGCGCAGTGGTCACCACCGCTTTCGGATTAGCCATTGGCGCAGTAACTTAACCTAAAGCAAAATAAGGCTGGTCTGGTTTAGTGGAACGACTCAACGGAAATGGTGGTATACGCAGGCGGAGCGGGGAAGAGAGAGAGGTTTATAAACGATGGAGGAGAGAGGAGCGGCAGGCGTGCCGAGTATGTTGAGAGCTGGAAGGAATCCCCTCTGTTGTTTGTTCTCCGTTTTATCCGTTGTGAATCCGCATACTTTAACAATCACCAGCCGAATGACGGCGCTTTGTTACCGTAAAAATAATATTATCTACCATGTTAAGTTACTTTTATTGTATTTAGTTTGCGTCAGGCTCTCAGCCTCACCGTAGTATCTAGTTGAGCTTTGGCTCAACCCACAACGTCACTTTGCTGTCGACACACTCTTGGTTTCGCTACCGCTGTTTGTATTGCATCTCCATCACACACCATAAAAGAAATGAAGAGAGACTATTAGGATAAGTATTACAGTTTTTAGCAGTTAATTTGTTTATTATAGGACAATTTTTTATTTTATTAGATATTTTGTAAGGGTGGATGAGTGATTTGAGAAGAGGCGGATGAAAATTGGAAAAGTGAAGAACTCTCCATTCACCGCAATTATGTTTTTTTTAAGGAGCAAGGAATAAGTCTACTTTACCCCTCACAAATTATGCCCGTGTCTGATTTACAGCCTCAACTACAAAACCGTTTACTTTCTACCCCTATCATGAAGAACAAATGCAAATTGCACCCATAGCTAGTTTTATTGATGGTTTTGGTCACATGGGCAAGTTTTGGGTTGAGCTCGGCATCTTCTTCTCTTGTTCTGTTCTTCCTCTCTCTCCCTTCATTCTTTATCTTTCTCAGCGTGCTCTCTGCTCTCCCACCTCGCTGAGCTCAACTGGTCGCCACGAGCCTAAGTAACCAGCTACCATGGAAATATCGCTCTCTCCATGGCGGCCTGTAAGAAAGGAGTAGGCGACCGAGGACAAAGCCGACCGCTCAGTTCCTACTATATCCGCACCACCTCCCACTAGGAGCTACGCCACAGCCTCCCCGAACACAAACCATGTTGCCCTCCTCCCCTGACCATATGCCGCCTCCACCTCCCTTTCTCACGAGCCACGCGCGCTTGCCTTCCTCATGCGTCAAGGAGGAGGTACATTGCGACAAGTGCTGAGCAAACTCTATCGGCGGTGGCAAGTCTCCTCTCCTTCCCTACTTCTCCCCCAGCTCCGGTACCAATATGGACAGGGACAGATTTTTCCTGCACCGCTGTTCACCTTTCCTATCTCGTCTCTCTCAACGTCTTCCTCGGATCCACTTGATTCCATCATCGCCGACTTCAGTTCACGACAGAATCCGTGGCTCGTCTTCTGATACAACATCAATCCGCTCACCTCCCTTTTATCCGAGCCTCGAGGCGATGGACAGCGAGGCTGGGAGCTAGACAGGGGAGTACCAGGTTGGATCGATTTACTTGGACGAGTGATGATGACTCAGCTCTGGTTTTTTGATCGGTCGCATCGCGACCATCGGAAAAGATAGCGCGTTGATGCCTGCCAGTGAGGGGTGAGCACACGATACTGGTTCGTTGAGGACACGATGCGGGGCTCGCAAGAATCCTAGGATGGCTGCAAGCCCGCGAGTAAGGTTAGAAATCCCCACGATATTTCGCGAGAAACCGTCGAGATCCTGTTCTCCGGAGCTGGAATAAATGTAGACTGTCGGCCAAATTTAAAAAAAAACATATTACTACAGTAATCTCATTTTTCTCGGGCGAGATACCGCTCTTACCGACCGGTATCTCGTTATTTTCACCCAGAATTTGAAGTTTGATGCCCGGATTTGACTGGAGTTAGGTTAATTACCTTGAAAAAGAGATCTTCCATGATACTTTGTCGAAAAACCTTTTTTTTGAGATATTTTAAAATTTCGATAGAAAAACCGTCAAATTTTTATAAAATTTTAGAAGCTTTTTAATTCTATAAAAAATTTATGGCACCATCCTCACAAGTGTAGGATCACACATAAAAATGTGCAAATTATTATAAGTTGATTTGTTATATTTGAAAAATAAAAAACAGAATAAGCATAATGAGGTAGTAACCGTGTTCAATTTTTTTAAAATTTTTACAGTTTGATGATGACCTAAAATTTTTAGGAGAGCTTAAGAATTTCCTCATAACCCTTGTCTAAAAGTTTCAAAAAATTTGAAACTATTTTTTATTGGTCAATGTAAAATTGTAAACTCTACCAGCACGCGCTCTAAAGTCCGAAAAGTGTGAAGTAGTACTATCACAATTTTTGGGAATTTGTTAGTTTTGATCACTATCTAAAAATTTTATTGAAACATTATGGATGCTTCAAGACCATCCACAAAAATTTTCAATTTTTTTTGCATCTTTAGAACTCTACCAAAATTTTGTTTGCGTCTTTAGAACCATGACCAGGACAAAGACCCACTCAATTGCCTTATTGAGGGTGCGATGCATCCTGATAGTGACCCTATTGCAGAGTGGTTCGACTCGTCCAGGTTTGGAGGGGAGCCTCTACTCGACGAGGATAGCGGGTACGACCCACCCCTCCCAACAAGATTCGTGGTTGAGTCTATCCTGCCGAAAGAGATGAACAAGGCCACAGGTAACCAATGTAAATGTTTTCTATCCCACTTGTTCATCATGTATGTTAAAACCTCACAATAGTGTTAATCTTACTTCTAATTGGCCACATGTGGGAAGAGCCTCGCAGATTGGGTCGAGTACATGGTCGGTGACATGCACACAGCGAAGAGGAAGCGTGCTACCGACACCGCCGCCGCCGATATGCTAGCAGGAGCTTTAGGTGGGTTAGAGAAGTTATCGGGCAGCCAACGTGCACATGGAAAAGGAAAAGCCCGAAGTGATATGAGTCTGATGTCGGTAGTGATGATAAAACAGATACACCTACTCATAATGTGTAGTACCTCAGTAGTAGCTCAGTGACAGCGACAGACTCTCCCGGCGGTGATGGGACAGTCCCTAGCCGGTACTCCTTTCGACCCCGTTCATAGCCACAATCGCCGGTAGGATCGCAACAGGGGGTAGCGCCCCGAAGAGGATCTCAAAGAGGCAGACCCGTAGTACGGGGAAGGGCTCGTCGAGTGGTGGGGGTGGACGGCAGGCAGCACAGCCACAGGATGACGCAGGCTCATGGTGTAGCAGACAGTCTTCCAGCCATTTGGGCTTCTCAACTGAACATAGTGGGTGCGGTTACAGACATAGTTATGACGAATCGAGCATCTCTTGGCCATTTGATTACACTGATCCGTACGCCGATCCGTACGCACGATACTCATCTGTCAATGTCCGGTACCTTCACCAGTCAGAGAATTATAGCGGCTGTATGGCTCATTACGAACATTGAAAGTCTGCGTACCTACCGCGGGACATGACCTGGGAAGAATACAAGCAACAGCACGAGAGGAAGTATCACGAGGTCATTATCGATAACGAGGAAATAGAGTTTGCACCATAGACGTACTACTACTCGTAGGTACGTGATGTAAATATATATTGATTTTATTGTGATGCAAATAGGTGATAAATTGTCATATGTATCGATTTTATTTCATGCTTACTAATTGTCATACAAATATGCATTGATTGTCTCTAATTGTGACTCTCAAAATTCGAATTTCAGTCGAAATGCTGTCGAAATTTCTAACTTCAAGGATTGATAATCATCTAAAAATTTTATGGCAAGGTTAATGATGCATCACAACCATCCAATCAAAATTTTAAAATTTTCTAACGTACTTTCAACCATTTTTCATCCGAACATCACCGTTGTCCGAATTTTTAAAAATCCCTCGAGGTTCACAATTACCTTAAAATTTTATGAAAATATTAATGATATGTCATAATCATGCGCAAAAAAATCAAATCTTTCTAACGTGGTTTGTCCCATTTTTCATTCAGTTCAAAATTGTTGGTCGAATTTTTAAAAATTATAAAGGATTCATAATTATCTAAATTTTTTATGAAAACATCATAAATGTGTCAGGAATCTTTAGAAAAAAATTAATTTTTTAATTTCGTTTAGATTGAATTTCGCACCGTCCAATTTTGCCGAGATCTCAGCAAAATCGACCGAGATCTTGTTTCTACCGTTGGGAAAAAAACCGGAATTCCAAATCTGTTTTTAGATATCGTCCGGAATTTGTTTGAAATGACGAGATCTCGTTGCGATTTCGTTCTCCGGCTAAGAACGATATTTAGTGCGAAAACGAGATTTCAATCCTTGCCCGCGAGATGTTAACATTTTTGTTTTCATTTTAGACCTCTGAAAAGGAAAACTTTGACAAGGGATTGCGTAGAAACCAATTTAATTTCCGTAAAAATCTATGGTTTTCATTTAAAATTAGCACAAACTATACGTGACAGTTTATCGACAGCCAATCGATCGAGTGAGCGTAGCAAAATAAAATGAGAGCTACTACTGAACCCTGTAACATTGGAATTGATTTCAACGGTATAGCAGGTTTCATAGGTTTCACAGGTTTCAGAGCAGGTTTCAGAAGTTTCATAGGTTTCAGAGCCAGGTTTCAGAAGTTTCATAGGTTTCAGAATCAGGTTTCAGAAGTTTCATCGCGCAAAAAAAAGTATACCGTTTGTACGGTACACCGTACGTTAGTTTTTCTAAAATAAAAAACAATGATAAAGGTAAATAGTTGGATTGATTGAATTTGTCAGAGAGCACGGATGAAATTTCTCGGTTGTGAAATTCTTTTTATGTTGTTGCTGACCTGGACAATTTGCAAATGCGACCTCGTCGCGAATTCCAACACACGAACGTGCTTCCACAT
Organism: Otatea glauca; assembly: GCA_036346275.1. Classification (NCBI taxonomy): domain Eukaryota; kingdom Viridiplantae; phylum Streptophyta; class Magnoliopsida; order Poales; family Poaceae; genus Otatea; species Otatea glauca. The sequence continues at coordinate 76,346,764 of CM070711.1, forward strand.
TGAACAGTATTACTTACTGGATCCAATAAAACCAATCTTTAGCCAGAGTTGAACCAGTGGTATCAGGTCAACCCGTTAGCAACTTGAATCTGTCCTACTTTTTTTTTAATAATAGAAGAATATGTTAACATTTTGGTCTCTATATCGTGAGAAGCACACAGCTAAAAATATTGTCAAACCGAAATTCTCACAAAGAAGTTTAAGCGAAATAAAGGTTGCAACAAACTAGAAAAAGAATAATAAAAAACACTCAAACCGCACATAATCTTGTTTGGAATCTCTATCCATGCCTGATAAAAAAAATCCCTAACCACGGTATGTAGACATCTGCATACCATTAAAATCATCTCCTAATCCTACACACATGTAATGAAATCGCAGGTTATCCTGACATTTTGTAAACCGGTGATAGTTACCAATTTGCTCATTTTATGCGCCATGGTACCAATCACGACGATGAGATAGTAACACGACGACAAGATGGGCACGGTCAAAATTTTCATCCTTCGAAAGTTACAAAGCAGGTCTGAAAACGGTCTACAGGGTTTTTGCAAATAAACAGGTGAGTAATTTCGAAGAACAACGACGCTAACAACGGAAGACAATGCCACATGGTGCAAGAAATTACCATCTGACTCCTTCAGATTCCAAGTGCGCAGCACGATGCCATATGGAACAGGCCACGGCCGACGTACGTCCTGCCGGCCGAACGAAGGCTTTTGACCCTTGAACCAGCTGTTCGGCAATCTCCAACTAGCAAAACGGCAGCGTGTTCACGTAGACGACGACAGCCTCTGCGCAGAGTGCAAAGCCTGGTTGGAGACGCCTGCGGCCTGTCACGCTGATCTCCCACGTAAAAAATATGTAGTCGATATGAGACGAGAGTGAACAAGGTTTTGTGCAGGTGCAACGAACGGGGTAAGGTCAATTCCGCAGTTCGCTTCACGCACGTGCTCTTTCCATTAACTGGGCTACTTTTTGCAGCCTCTTCCCAATAAATTTATAATAATGGCTCCTTCTTAACTGCAGAAGGCGCGTCAACTGTCACCTGTGATATCTGGAAAGCTTCGTAGCTTTTCATGTCCGTGACAACAGTGTCGGGTCCATCTCACTGTCACGCTCCTCCATCTCGAAAGGAGCTCGCGTAGTGGCGAAGCTAGGATTTCGCTAAATCTCGGGCGAAAAACTAAGAAGCTATTACTAATATCTGAGATGGTAGCAAGTTACAAATCAAGATTAGCAAAGTGTAGTAGAGCCTAGATAATCTCTTGAAGTCATAATAAATATCCAACGCAGTTCATGAAGATCTGATGTTATTTGATTCTAAGTTTTCACTGGCTATTGCTTACTAGTTATGATCCACACACATCATAGTAGTGTAACAGGCAAAATGAACTGAGTATCATGACCATTATATACAAAATGCACTGTGTCTTCTTGTTTCTATTCTTCTGATAAAGGAAGTAAAAGGGCAAACAGTGAGAGAAAAATAATACCTTGAGCCGTCTGGAGAGCTCTCTCGCGTGCATTATGTTTTGCCAGTTTAGATTGTCCATAAGCCATTTTATCATTGTATCTGCGGCTACCATCTACTACCAGCCCATGGTAATCTTCACAATTCACAAACCATAACCATATTAATCAATCAATCGTCCTGTCATCCAACAAAAAATGGCATTAAGAGAACTTAGGAAAGACATCATCATTCATCAACATAAGACCGATATTTCAGATTCCACAAAGAAAAAAAAAGAAAAAAAATCATCACCTCGAGCTTCTGTAGGAGGCCTTGGCCGTCATTGGTGGTGATTCTCCGTAGACCTCCTTGCAGTGGTGGTGCGGCGCCTCACTCTCCCCACCGTCCCGGAGGCCGATGGGCAATGGGGATTGGGGATCTAGGGGTAGTCGGGTAGAGCCGCACAGGGGTAGCATCGCAGCGGCTACCAAGGCTCCAGCCTCTAGGTGCGGAGTGCGGAGACGGCGGCGGCTTGCCGACGGGCGTGGGTGACGTGACCTCGTAACGGCATGAAGACGACTAGACGAGCGTCGAGTGTGCGTGTGCGTGAGGACGGGCGAGCTGCTGCCTGCTGGGCCATGAGGTGCTACCTGGGTCAGACCTCAGGCCCTACTTTGGTCGGACTGCACTACTCCACTGGTACTTAGGCCAAGCCTCAGGCCATGGCCTCAGCTCCGTCCCGGAGCTCGCGTGCTTAGCAGACCTCCTACCGAGCTCCCGATACTCAGTACTCGGTAGCAGCTCTATCGTGCTTTCCATGCTCGACAGCTTCTCAAATAGCTACCGAGCTCTCCAGACATGGTAGGTTAGGAGAAAAGACTATTTTTTAAATCTATTTGGAAAGAGGTCTAAAAAAATATATATCTTTAAAGCCGGAGAAGCGAAGGACTCACTTTTTGCCAGGTTTTTTCTACTAAGCACTGCGCGAAAGTGACAGCCCGCCGCGCGCCGTGGACAAATTTTTCGCTGGCCCCGGCCCCCGGCCGGCATGTAGGCACACGCTCACTATGACATTTGGTTGTTAGGGGGTCTGTGGCTAGGAGTAGCGCTGCAGCCGGCACAGCTTCGTACTACCTTGCATCAGCCTAAACCATGCTCCATTTGACCTGACATTCCTGGTCAATTTAATCAGGCTAGGAGTACGAGTTATCAATGGAATGGTACGAGAACCGAGTCTGTCTTAGTTGCGAGAGCAGCCGCTCTACTGTCCAAACATGTTTGAGTCGCGGCTGGGACGCGTGCGCTTATAGTGGCAGATGCAAATATGTGTGGATAGATATGTGTTTATAGTTCGACTGTTATTATTAGTTTTACACTAAATAATAGTGCTTCTTACTAATTTTTTTTTAAAAAAAACAATGTTACGGTCTCGTTACAAAGCCAGCACTGATAAGAGCTGCGGACAACAATCTTTGATTATCAACTTTACAGGGACGACTAATTCACAACAGTTATACTTATCTATGGACCCGCACTCATAAGTGGCGTATAGCAAGTTTAGTCGGTTGTAGTTCTGTTTAGGTGCTGACTAGTGAGATTTCCCAAATGTGACCGTATTTTATCAAGTATAGCTCCTTTGCAACCGAAGGAAACTTTCTCGGAGCTTTAATCCAGTCGCAGTTTTTTTTAGAGAAGAGCAATGTGGTCATAGTTAATCTCTAAAAGAAGGCTATATGTGCAATGATTAATCCATGGATATTTAATTCCCTAAACAAATAAATTCATGGATACATTCATGAATAATCTGATCTCTGGTTGGGCGGTCCTTCCATCCATTTCCATCTGCCTATTATGAGAGAACAAGTCGCAAAAGAAAGTCAGCAACTCAATGTAGCTGTCTCCTCCTATATACCTAAGTCTAAATTTAGCGACTTTTTATCATCCTTAAGTACAAAAATTTATATTAAGTTAGAATAAAGAGGTATAGTACTACCTCATGCCTCAATGTAAATTAGAATAATTCTATTTTACACCCTCTTAACTTTCTAAAAAGTTTATTTAATATCCTCAACTACAAAACTGGATATTTAACTCCTAAACTTATAAAATCGGGTCAATATACACCCTAGAGCAATTTTAGAGGGTGATTTTGATGATTTGGATCCAATTCAAGATGGTTTTCACCATATTGGCAGCAACGTCATCAAGTTTTTGTAATGATGATATAATTCAAGGATATTGATATCAACATCATTGATCTGTTTCTCGCTCCTTTTCTTTCTATATACATTGTGCCAGATCCAATGTAAACCTCCATGAACCGTGAAATGGATTCGTTGACCTCGAATCGAATTAGGGTATAAGATTCGTGTTCACGATAAAGATTAGAAGAAAAAAATAACGAATCAGAAACCCGTATCTCATACCAAATGAAACTATATTTCTGGTAATTATGGTGCAACCTTTCGATGTTGAATCGGAAACGCTACGACTGCTTGGTTACAGATCATCGTGTTGCAACCTGCTCAAACCCTCCCCGTTGTCTTTGTTGCTGGGGATCAGGCCATTTCCCCGTCGGTGACCCTCTGCACGGACAAGCCGCTCATCCTTCGCTTCGTCGAGGAATCTTCCTGATGTCACCTCTCTTTTTTCTTTGTGCTCGCAAGCACACTGTTCGGTGTTGATTTCCTTCAGCGACAAAACAATTTCAGCAGCTATGGTTGCCCAAACCATTAGTGAGGAGCTCCAAATCCTGTGGGCTAATATTCCGGTACAGGTTCTTTAAAGGTTGCAGGTGGTAGCGTTCGCGACCCTAGCACCTTTACCACAACAGGAGACTTCCCACACTCGTTGGCCACCGCAGATCCCTTGCCACGCTCACCTGGCCACATCCCGTGTGGCAGGAGAGCACGAAGGCCTCCTCTTATATTAGGGGAGCATAGAAGGTACATTACGTGATTGTGACGGAACTATATTTACAATATCATTTAGAAAAGAGCACATTAAAAAAAAAGACAAAAGAGCGCTAGCTCTCAAGTTTTGCTCGGGGAGTGCCCTTCTCCATCCGAGGAAGACAGAAAAACCCGTAGCAGCGTCTCTTCTTACAGAAGATAGATATGTACGATTTTCAGTTGTTTATAAATGGTACTTGTTTTTGCATAGAGTATTGAAAGACATTATTAAAGCTTTTAAAGAAAAACAGAGTGAACGAAAAAGATGTAGGCATCGCAAAAGTAGTTAACCACAGTCAATTGGACACCTAATGATGACAAATGTGCGCGATGCATTTCTTCATTTTTAATAAGAACCCGTACCTAATGCAAGCCATGAATTGAATAACATTTCAGAAAAAGGATGGTTTGTAACATCCATGCATATAAAACGAGCGGGACAATATGCGATGAAATATATATATACAGGTAGTCAGTAGAATCATTGCAAAGTTCCAACAAAATGATGGGTGATCATCGTACCCATAATCTTTTAACGCCTCAGCACGCAAGAGCCATCCAATGAGATTCCTAATCCACGAAACCCTCTCAGAAAGCACACACAAAAAATTACTAAAATAAAGTGAATTAAGTTTATATTTTTAATCTAAAAATATAAATAAGATGATTCATCTAAACACTTTTAATGTATCCATAGTTACATAAATTTCTAGAGTTAAAAATACCTACTCCACTAACTTCTACGCTAAACATCCACGTAACGAGTGCCAAGTATGCTTGTTCTCTGTCGTTCGATTCGTCTTGTCCTTTGCGTCGCCGTTCAGCGAACAGAAATTAATGAGGCATGAAAGCTTGCACTGAAACAGCTCAGGGATAACTTCTTCCCATTTCTGAGTTCTGACAGATGTATGAACGGGAGAAGAAGCCGGGCGCGGACCAACGTCGGTGCATGCACAGGCTGATGACAGGTCCTTAATAATATCAATCACCAGGATGTCATGGATACACTGATACTGGTCCTTAATAATATCAATCACCAGGATGTCATGGATACACTGATACTACTGTTAGGTATAGCAATTAGAGGGAGAGTAGATCACACGTGTACCCTACTAAGAAAAGAGAAGAACCTGATTACTTTTCTTGATAGTAGTAACAGCAGCAGTACTGGAAAGTGTCGTGAGGTGGTATATATCAAAGCACACGTGTTTTAGAGTGTATTATATCTAATTTTAGAATTCTGAATGGCATATCCGGAAACTTCGTATTCTGAACGGCATACGTACCGGAGACCATTTTATCTGAGGAGCAACCGACAGGGTTACGAATTTCGGCGAAATTTCGAATTTCGGACACCACCTGAAATCTAAAGTATCGGCCGAAAAAAATTGAAATTGCTACAGTAACCCGAAATTTTGTGTTTTTGGCCGGTTTTGAATCTTTTAGGTCTGGATTTGACCGGATTTGGTCCAATAACCCTTAGGAAAGTCATCTCCTATGAAAATTTGTTGAAAAAACGAATTTTTTAAACATTTTAAAATTTTGGCAGAAACACTGTCATATTTTTATAAAATTGTACAGGCTTGATAATAAGCTGAAAATTTTATGGTACTATCCTTAGTAGTTTTGTATCATACATAAAAAATTTAAAAATAATTTAACTTCATTTGTTATCTTTAAAAAATAAAAAACAGAATGAACATAATTGGGACAGTTATATTGTCAATTTTATAAATTTTCTTGAGTATGATTATGATCTAAAATTTTTGTGAAAGATTAATAATTGACTCAGTACCATTATATAAATTTTAAAAAAAAAATTAATTTTTTTGTTTGGTCAATCAAATCTATGTAAGCATTGAACTTCGTTTGTTATATTATATTTCAAAAATAAAAAAGAAAAGAACATAAATGGTACTATGCCTTGTAAGAATTTTATAAATTTACTGGAGTGTGATCATGAATCACAATTTTTATGGTATATTAAGAACTTCCTTATCACCATTATGTAAAATTTTCAAAAAAATTTATGGTTTACATAATTTTTCATTTTGTTCAAGTTTGCCGGTAAGCCTTTTAACAGGACAGTAGTACTGTTCGAATTTTTAAAAATTTATACAGTTTTATAATAGTATTGAAATTTTATGAGAGAATTATAGATACATCATAACCATTCACAAAAAATTTCAACAGTTTCTAACTTCATTTGTACCATTTTCCATTCGGATCAAACTTGTCGGTCAGTGTTCTATCAGGACAGTGCCACTCTCCGAATTTTTAAAAATTCCTCACATGTGATGATCAATTGAAATTTTTGTGAGAACATTAGTTATAGATCATAACCATGCACAGAAAATTTAAACAGTTTATAAATTGATTTGTACCATTTTCAATTCGGATCAAACTTGTCAGTCAGTGTTTTATTAGGACAGTACCACTCTCCGAATTTTTAAAAATTCCTCAGTTGTGATAATCAGCTGAAATATTTTGTGAGAACATCAGAAATGTTTCAGTAACATCCAAAAAAATTTTCAAAATTTTTAGATAATGTTTAGACCACTTTTTAGCCAGTGCAAAAAACCCGAAATTTCGAGAATTTCGCCCGAAATTTCGGGGGTTTTCGCCGAATTTCGGATTTTTATTTCCGGAATGGACCGGATTTGAATTTTCAAATTCAAATTTCATCCGAAATATTTTCGAAATTGCAAAATTTCGCCAAAATTTCGTGATCTGACCAGGGACGAAATTTATTCCGAAACCGAAATTTGAAACTTTGGCAACCGAGCCACTAGAAAGACCTTAACCAAAAGGACTAGTGAGTAACGAGGACTTCTGTACTAGTACAAGGCTTATGTTTGGGGCGGAATTCAGAGACTTCAACAGTCAAGGTGAATCAGCTAGCTTGTCTAAGGTCATTTATCATACTCCCGTTAGCAGCAACAATCCTCTTTTTTAAGGGTATCAAAAACAATTCTGATTAGTGGGTTTAGCAGGACCGACCAACCAACCTTTGTATGTTTGCCAGTCTAGTTAGCACGTAACTGCTGCAGATAGCAGAACAGGAACAAAATCTGATCAGTGATCACATCACATTTCATTAAACATATGAAAGACGAGGTCCACATCAGTGCTTCTAGAAAGCCTACGTTAATTAATTTAACGCCCTCTTGCATTGCATGTCCCTTGTAATGACATGGTTAGCTAGCGACAGGGACGTCGCAGAACAAGTTGATCATTAGGGAATTAGGTCTCATGTCCCTGGCAGGCCACTAGATGGTGCTTGAATTTTTTTAGTAGTACAAGCCTACAACACACGCACACTATTCTTACACCATACATACACAAACGAGCAAGTCCTCTACACATCTAGATTGTGCTCAAATTAAGAAAGAGGGTCATTTGGCTCCGGTGGAAATGAGCCGATTGCGAAAGATCAACGGTCCGATCGATTGTTGTTTTGCAGCGCACTTGAAGGAACTTGGGTTGGGTCAAGGTTTCAAATTTCGATTTCGGATCATATCTCGGAGGTGGTCGAAAGCCGAAATTTCAACGAGATTTCAGAATTCAAATCTAGTCAAAAAAAACTTGAAATCCGGTCAAAATATCCAAAATCACTGAAATTTCAGCGAAATTTACCGAAATACCGGCCTTTTCCAACACATGTAAATGGTCTTCCGATGCTATAAAAAGTTGGGAAAATGGTATATAAGGCATGAAACTTAGAAAGGGTGAGTTGGTCCAAGGTGCCATGTTAAGCTCATCAGAGCGAAATCTAATGCATAGGCCGATGCAGGCAAGCAAATAATAACATTGCAAGAACCAGGATTCGAGCGGAGTACCATTGAGCTAAGCTAGCTTGTTGCAAAGTTTTTGAATTAGTAAGGGTTAGAAATGAGGTCCAAGTGGCCCATTTATCTCTAATACCAAAGCTACAAATAATAGTACCATATTGCTAGTTGAGAGGGGAGAATACCAATTTAAAAGAGAGAGCTTCCACCATATCTTGTAATGAGATATATGGAGGGTGAGGAGCTGGCTAAAGTCACACGCGCGCGCGTATTTCGCGAATTACCGCGTGACTTGTGACTCCGTGCCGTGGACATGGCGTCTATTTCTAATAGAAACTGTCGTTTGAATGACCTGCAGTTACTAGCATTTAATGGTGTCCGCATCGTGCGAGGCTATAAAATGCAGACGCCCGCACGTAAAGAAGCTTTTTGATTTTTGGCTCTGATACTCGTGTTCATTCACGGTGATCTGTGTTGCGTTTTCGAGGCTATAAAATCTGGAGACGTCCAGACAGAAAGAAGCTTTTTGATTTTTGGCTCTGATACTCGTGTTCATCCACGGTGATCCGTGTTGCGTTTTCGTGCTGTGCTCGTTCTTCACCGACCTTCCTCTCGGCGTGCACCGCGAGGCAAGGAGAGCGGGATCTTGAACCGCTGCGCCGAGAGAACACCGCACGGGCGGCAATAAGGTTTCGGCAACAGAATCGCGCGACCGCTTGAGCTCTTCATCTTGCAATCCACGGCGTCGATTACTTCCTCTACGGCTGGTCGCTACTGCGCTGCTTCCTTTTCGTCATCAAGCCCATCGTAAGAATTCTTCTATTTTTTCTCTGTGGATCGATCTACTTTACAGAAATATGTGGTGTCTTTTATCTTGTCTGTTGTATTTAATTATTTTGGAAATTAGCTTAATTTTCAAATCTAAAATAAAAATAATACCTAGATTTTCAACGGTAAACTCTTATAGATAACTTGTATATGTATAGATTTCGGTTCAAATACCTAAAATTTCAACGAAATTTGCTGAAATTATTGTAGTAATTTAATTTTTTTCAATTTTTTTTAATTTAGTCAGGATTTATAATCTTGTCATCGGCGGAAATTTCAAAAATTTTGTTCGGATTTTGAACTACGGGTCGGGTCCGGAGCTGAGAGGAGCGAACACTTCCGAGCATTCCATCGGCGACCTGCCACCAACCTCGCATGCACGTCGCAGGTCCATCTCCCCCTAAAGCGCACAGCGCAGGGGGTTGACATGATTTCTCCTTTAATGTCAGACTGGGACGTCCAAGTGACAAGTGAAATCAAGTCTCGATTGGATTCATTATTTGCGACATAATTTTGCTTAATTAGGTGTACTAAAACTTCTCATTTGTATTTTTTTTATAAAAAAACTACTCATTTGTGAGCTAGTACCAAAAGGTGGTAAGATTTGCAGAAGAGAGTGAAGATGATAAGTGCAATGTGTCAGGGAATTACCATCCATCTTACAAAAATAGATGTAACACGACATTTGAGGTCACGGGAGGAGATTTGTTATTTTAGATAGGTTCAAACCTTCTACGAAGATAATAATAACCGTATGTTCTATGTTCTTGTATTGCTAAAGATTATAATAAGGTGCACAAGGCTATATAGCTTTAAAAAAGTACATGGTTATCTCGTGTTTTGTATGCATTTGTGTCTTCTCCATCTCCAGGCTGTACTCCTTGTAAATAATCTAAGGGGTGATAGATGTAGCCTGCAGAGAGGTGTCTCGTCAGTTTGTGAATGCTGCATGCGGTCATTGGTTACTGTAAGTGAGACTTTTATCCACACACAATCGTCGAGCGGTTATTGTCAGAGACAAATGTTGAATATGTGCAGTTATGCCGTAGGGATAAAAGCACACATCCTTTTTAACTACTACACAGGTTGATTGCAGTGGATTTAATCCTCGACCGAAGGATGGGGCCCACATATCTTATTACGTACCTTTTCGATTAGGGGATGACCGATACTTGGCTTAGCCCTAACATATTCTCCCCCCAACTAAAGGTACTGTAGAGGATCCATCGAAACCATTATCTATCCGGCTCCTCGCCGCAACCTAAAATATATGTAACCAAAATCAGAAAGAACTAGACAGTAGCATGATGATGTTATCTTTGTTGTCTTTTGCACATGGAGTACCGATTTCTCATAACTCGAGTACGCGCGATGGCTTTAACTAGCGTGCCAGCCAAACAAAAAGGAGCCCCACGGCGCCGCGAGGGCACTCCGGCCAGTATATTGTTTTAAAGCTATTTCCAAAAGGTTAGAAAATATATTAATTGAATGTTTAGATATAACTTCCTAATAAATAGTATGTATAACTTGTATCTACAAGTACAATAAGATTATTTATTGTTGCACGTGAGAAAAGATCAATTGTAACATATTTTTCTATGTGGTTAGCTCTTTGATCCTCTTAGATGGTACAAATGATCCGTGCAAGACCACAAAGCGTGTAAAATTAAAATGGTTCAATCCATAGTGCAGTTTCAAAGTTTTTTCTAGCTCTTTAGTCCTCTCAAGTAGACTATATCTTATATGATATACAGTTTTCTTCTTTTTTTCTGACTAACTACTTCTCCAAGTTACTTTTTGTTCTATATAGCTCATCGTTAGAAACGACTGACTAGAGCATTAAGAGTGCTCCGAGGGTCATGCGCCGGTGAGGTAAAAGATGACGTGCCGCGGCTGCTATGTTATCGGTGGAACAAAAATCCTATGCGTCAGACACCTAATGCAGTACGTGCAATGCTCAACTTGGCAATAGCTAAACCGAGCGCGCCCAACGGCACGGCACAAAAGAACCGGTCGCGTCGTACTGCAATTTATCAGGGCCGGGGGCTCACAGTCACATGCACTCCGAGGAGCCGAGAAAGCAAGAGCTCGTGCGCGCGCGAGGCATGTTCCACATGCATGTTACTTGTTGTTCGTATGTTGTAGCTTGCAATCATGTCTAGCACTAGCAGTCTAGTAAAATGGGAACGGAAGGAGAAGGGAAGTATTCGCGTGCGTGATTCGTGGATTGGTGGATGGAAGCCAGCTACAGGCGCAACTGGAGCCCAAGCCTGCCACTGCTGTTCAGCTGATTTCGCCTGCACCTAGAGGCTGGAGGTTCCGTAAAAAAATTCTACGGCGCCAGATATCTTACGGAATTATCGGTAAAAACTAGACACATGGTTGTTATACTCTGATATATTTTTTTATACGTGCCAATTCTCGGATTGAATCAAAATTTTATTAGATAAAGCTCGAGTGTGCACGATCTCGAGAACGAAATGAATGAATCTCGTAAAAAAACAAAACATAACGACGTTGAAGTAACCACAACGAGAGAAAGATTCGGCGAAACCGACCGTAAATTCTTTAAGCACAATCTCAAAAGAGTACAAGGGATCGTTGCTCTCTCACAACCTCTTGAATCTTTTAGGACCATCAGTTCTTTGCTATATACAAGAATTTAGTGCTAAAGAATAACATAGTCTCTAATCTTCTTGTGCACTGGCCTTTTGCTCTTGATGAGTTGACTTATGACTTCTTGGTTGATTAGGTTCTCCATGACCACCCCTAGGTTTATATAGCTATCATTGATGATACGGTTTCCTTTTCCTAATCATGATTTTTTTTCAGACCTCCCATTGGTTACTCTTCCTTTAGATTTACTCATCAATCGGCATCTTCCATTGGTCCATATACTTTCATGATTACCTGCCCTGTGCAAATAACTCGCATGACTCTACGTTGAAATGATACCTCACAACCTTCGAATTCAAATGACCTCACAGATATTAGATTCTTCTTTATGCCGAAAATATACTGAACTCCTTTCAATATGCGATGTGCTCTATCAAACATGTACAATGTAATTGTTTCCACCTCAGAAATTGCATACTCGTTGTAATTAGCCAAGTGAACAGTTTCATACGCCGGGCATAAAGATCATTCGTCAAACATCTCCCTCGCCAAACATATATGAAATCAACAATCTGAATCTAATATCCATCCATGAGAAGCACCTAATTGACTAACGATAAGTATGTCTGAATCATCTTTTCCTACCGTCATTAAGCACGCACCTTTCATTTGCTTTAAACTTGGACAGTCTTTTATCATATGACATTCCTCGTCACATGGATAGCATACACGTGTGCCTTTGCTCTTGCCCTCCTTCCAATAACTTTTACTTTTGCCCGCAACACCTACTATACTAATGCTTCATCACCCGAAGATAAAGATTCGGATAGCTTTTTTTAAAGACTTTGTCTCCAATAGATATACAACTACCTCATTAAAGTTCAGATTGTTTTTCTCGACGAGAATATTCATCACCAATTGCTCTAATGATGATGATCGAGATGATGCCAGTACGATGACTTTATCGTTCTCCTTAATTTTCTCATTCACACTAATCGATTGTGTGATAAGTTTGTTGAAGACATTGAGATGGTCAATAAATCGTGTACCTTCCTCCATACGCAACCTGTATATTTGTCACTTCAGCACCCACCGGTTTGTCAGCGACTTTGCTATATACAATTCTTCTAAGTCCTTCAATAATTTTTCGGTGAATTCTCCTTGATTACCAAGTACTTTACCACATCGGAGAGCAATAGGCGAATTTTACTGACAACCTTCCACTCCATAATCTTCTAATGTTCAGTGGCTGTCCTTTCTGGTTTGTCCCCTTCAAGAACAGCGATTAACATTCTTCACCACACATTGCCTAAAATTTTCTCCTCTATCAAATTTCTCTACTTGATTCCACATCGTTGACATCAATCTTGATTTCAGTGCTGTCGGTGTTGACAATATAAGCGCTGAAACGTTAGAAAGTTCAGATTTATGCCATTTTCGGGGGGCATTCTTGCGCGTGGTCAATTCAAAGGTTGCCCAACCGATGGATTTCACGACAGTTCATGGAACCTCGAGGGCCGTTCGCGCGCTGATCTAACGCTGGTCGCCGTGTGCTGCCATCACAGCGTGACGAGAGGATCTGAAGATAGAAGGTCCTCTAGACTTCTAGTCTGTATGTATGTGATATTTTTTGTAAATTTGATTCTCTTGTAAATATAATTGTAGAAAAAATCCCTTTCCTAATCTTGAAAGTGACGGAAGGTGACATGTCACCTTCCGCGCTCCTACGCCGTGGGAGCTATACCGCGCTCTAGGAGTACGGCAGCTTCCGTGACTTGACGCGCTCTAGATGACATGTATCACCTTCCGTCGTTTTCACGGTTATGGATGAGATATTTTTTGCAATTACATTCATAAGGAAGTTAAATTTGCTAAAGAATTACTAGAGTACTAGAAAAGATTTCGTTAGAGGGCAAAGGAGAAACAGCCTGTCAAACAGTATGAATGGAATGATAGGAATATATATCTCTACTACTTCCAAGTACGACTTGGTGGTAGCGGTCCGTTCTCCGTTCCTCCTCCTCTCTTTCCTTCTATTCGCTTAGCCTGCCCTCATCTCCCCTTTCCTTCTGTTCGCTCAACCTTTCATTGTTCTTGCCTCATGTTGAGGCTTGTTAAAATTATACTAGCATGAATGATTAACTGATAATTTGAAACACTCTTAAGTAGTTAACAAGTTCGCTTCATGTATGTCTTTCTCATCAACCAATTTGGCTGTTGCTTTGAAAATCTTTTTTTAATAAAGTTGTGTTTGAGAATTTTTTGTAGCAACGCACGATCAATTAACTAGTACTACCTATATTACACTCTGGGGGTTCTAGCCTCTCCGTCGTTCGACCGTTGTTCACAGCTTCTGTGAGCTTGGCACGTCTCGCATTGATGAGACCGAGTGCACGTCCGCCGAATCGCTGCTTCGAGTACTCCCGAGACGGAGCGGAACCTGGGACAAGCACCCACTGAGGGCCTGTTTGTTTTTGCTTTTGATTCTGTATTCTGGCCTTAAAAGCAGAATAAAAAACAAACAGCCCGATTCTAGAAATTGATTCTCACAATTTAGCCCATCCATATACACTAGAATCCACAATCCACTTTATATGTGCTTTTGGATTCCAGATTTTGAAGAATCAGCTTCTCCACAACTATAAGCCAGAATGAGCTTTTAGAGAATTTAAAGCAAAAATAAATAGACCCTAAATAGGATCAAGAATTTAGGATATTGGCGTATTGGGCTGTCGAGTGAAGACGAAAACGCTTGTCGAAAAACGGTCTAATGTATTTCAACGGGAAAAAAAAAAGACGTCCTTATAGGCATACCAATCAGGCCCGAATTCTGTCGTAAGGCCCATATTAGGAGATTAACCATTTTTGGAGATTCACGATAGTAGAGAACACTATCTCAGATCATCTAGGGGCCGCCAAATGTCACACAGCCACGCTGGCTTCATGCCTTCATTGGACCGGACAGCTTTAACTACACGTCTACCCAAGTACCCAACCACAAAACCGTCCCTACCGGCCCATCTCCAGCGGCGGTGGCGCGCGCGGTCACCGATATGCCCACCGTCGCCTGCCGGCATGTCCGTTCACCATGCACCACCATCCCACGTGGCCACGCCGCCGCACGCCACTTTCCCTCGCTCCGGTCGCTGCTTTTATACGGTGCCACATGCGGTTCGGTTCACCGTGTTGAAAGTAGAGTAGAGGTTAAACTCGAGAATGAGAGCTCGTTTTTTATTGCACATGTGTTACATATTTATACAAAATAATGGGTGAAAGTTGATGGTGTCCAAAAGACACTCATTCAACAAAAGACACCCATTCTAAGAGTTAGCAGTTAATTACCCACTTAACTCCTTAACACTCTCACTTGGGCGAATAACACAGCCTTTATGTGCTTCGATAAACTCCTCTAAAAACCGTGTGAAAAAATATGAGGAGAAATTCGTTCTCATAATTATATGTCATCTAAAGCTCCTTTAAAACCCAATGAAAACATATAAGGAGAAACTTTATCGCATAAGTTCACATTAAATGTTGTTTCATTAAAAATCTTCTATGAGAAACCACTTATGTAAAACTCATAAAGGAAAAGAGTGCAACATGTTCTAGTTCAAGAGTTAACTCCCCCTGAATCTTGCAACTCACGAAGCCGTCTCATATCGATCCGTTGGACACATGTTTGAAACGAGGACGTCGGTAAAAACTTAATAAATAAATCGGTTAGATTTTCACGTGACTTCATTTGCAAAACATTTATCTCACCACTCTTTTGAAGTTCGTGAGGATGAAATAGCTTAGGAGCAAAATATTTTGTTATATTACTCTTTATATAGCCTGTTTGCATCTGAGCAACACATAAAGCATTATCATCATAAATAATAGTAGGAGATTCTAATGAATTAATACCACATGGCCTTTGTATGTGGTTAATCATTCTACGAAGCCATATACATTTACGTGATGCTTCATATAAAGAAATTATTTTAGAAAGATAAGTGGAAGTGGCTACCAAAGTCTGTTTACAAGACTTCTATGAAATAGCTGTACCATCATAAAGGAAAACAAATCTAGTCTGTGACTTGGCACATTGGGGGATCAGACAGATAGCTAGCATCTGCGATCCAATTAAAGTCATATCTTGATTTCTTTGAAACATCAAACCAAGATTTTTGTACCATTAAGGTACCTGAGCACTTGTTTAATACCAACCAAACGACTTTTTGTTGGTGATACGCTGTATCTAGCCAGTAGATTTACTGCAAATGCAATGTCAGGCTTGGTGCAATTTGCATGATATATTAGTGCTCCGTTGGCACTAAGATAAGGAACTTACGGTCCCAATATCTCTTCATCCTCTTCCTTAGATCTAAATGGGTCTATATCCACATCAAGAGATCTCACGACCATAGGTGTTTTCGTTGGATATGATTTATCTATATTGAATTTCTCTAATATCTTCTGGATATATGCAGACTGGTGCATAAATGTTCCTTCAGGAACATGCTCAATTTGTAAGCCTAAGAAAAATTTGGTCTTTCCCAAATCTTTCATCTCAAATTCCGTCACAAAATGGTTACTTGCCTCTTTTATGTCCCTTGTGGTTCTGATGATATTTAAATAATCAATATATACTGAGATGATACAAAATCCACTTTGGGATTTTTTTATAAACACACATGGACAATCATCATTATTGGAGTATCCTTTCTTAAAAAAAACTCACTTAGTCGGTTGTACCACATCCTTTCCGACTGCTTTAATCCATATAGCGACTTTTTCAACTTGACGCTATACATGTTGTGATTTGCATTAGGATTTGGAATTTTAACCCCTCCAGGGACTTTCATGTAAATATCCGAATATAATTACCCATACAAATATGCGGTCACTACATCCATTAACTGCATCGATACTTTCATATTAACCACCAAAGATATTAGATATTGGAACGTTATTTCACTCATAACGGGAGAGTATGTCTCATCGTAATCGATGCCGGGTCTCTGCGTGAACCCTTGGGCTACAAGCTTCGCTTTGTATCTCACCACTTCATTGTTTTTATTTTTTTCCGAATGAAAATCCATTTGTTTCTCACAGGAAACACTTTAAGAGTTGGTGTTACTGGACCAAATACCTCTCTTTTATTAAGCGAAAGCAATTCTACTTCAATTGCTTCCTTCCATTTGACCCAATCTGAACGCTTCATGCACTTTGCCATGGTCTTTGGTTCTGGATTCAGTTGAAGGCTCTCAGCAATCTTTGAGGCAAAATGTATGTGGATAATTGTAGTATCTCTTTTATATAATTCTCCCGAATTGACATAATTTGTGGAAATTTCTTCATTTACATCTTCTAACTCCTTGTGATTTCCCATAACAACGGAATCTAGGAGTTCCGATGTCCCAACATCTAAATTTGTGCGCACTTTGTTGCCGGGTTTACCATTCCTTCGATGGTTCTCAACTTCATGTTGAGTTTTTTTTATTGATTCAAGTACTATACCTTTACCTTTAGAAAAATTCCATTTTTTTGCGGAAGTCTCCACAGAACCAAGTCCTTTGTATCCAGAATTCTCCCCATCTTCTCATTAGGGGCAAGAGTAGCTTTCTGAGGTACCTCCACTCTTTCTGGTACATTGACTGCGGGTATATATGATTTTGTAACAGCCTTGTAATCAGTAAATGCATCTGGCAGATTATTTGCAATTTGTTGCAAATTTATTATTCTCTGAACCTCCAGTTCAGATTCTTTAGTACGTGGATCTAAGGACTGAATGCCAGTGGCATTCCAATCTATTTCTCGGCATTCTTCATGGTACTTATCTCCACCTAATGTCGGGAAATTGTCCAAATCAAAAATACAATCAACGTATCGAGCTGTAAACAGATCCCCTATTAATGGTTCAAGGTATTTTATTATTGACGGAGAATTGTACCCCACATAGATCCTCAAATTCCTGTGAGGACCCATTGATGTATGTTGTGGTAGTGAAATCGGTACGTATACTGCGCAACTGAATTTTTGCATATGAGAAATACTTGGTTCATTTCCACGTACTAATTGCAACAGGGAGACCGTATGATATGCAGTTGGTCTTATTCGGATTAGTTCTGCGGCGTGCAAGACCGCATGGCCACAACAACTTTTTGGTCACCTACAATTTTGTAAAAGAGGTTTAACAATCAGTTTGACCCTCTTTATCAAAGATTCTGCTATGCCATTTTGTGTGTGGACATATGGCATAGAATACTCTACATTAATACTCTGAGCCGTACAATAGTCATTAAATGCCCTTGAGGAGAACTCAGCGGAATTATCCAATCTAATGGATTTGTTCCTGTTTCAGGAAAATTGGTTCTTAACTCAATTATTTGGGCCCTTAATCTAGCAAAGGCATGGTTTCATGTGCTTAATAAACACACATGGAATCATCTTGTAGAAGCGTCTATTAAAACCATAAAGTATCTAAACGGACCACTTAAGGGCTGAATAGGTCCATAGATGTCACCCTAAATTTTATCCAGAAAATTCAGCAACTCATTTTTTACTTTGAGGTATGATGACCTCAAAATCAATTTCCCTTTAGCACAAGCAGTGCACATGAAATCCTCTGATTTCGAAAAATTTAAAGTTTTAATATTATGGCCAATAGAACAGTTTACATTTTTTTCTCATTATCACCATATCAGATGACCTAGGCGATCATACCAAATCTTGAATTTGTCAAGTTTTTGAAAAAAAAATTGAACGTAACATGTGGTTCAAGTTTGCGTGTAGTACAATCTGAATGAATATGAAGAAAGTTTTTTAACCACTTGTTTTCCATATCCATCAACTTTAGTGAGGAGAATATATTCATCGTCTCCCTCACTAGTAGTTTCCTCATGAAAATCATTAAGACATATATCTTTAAAATGTAGTAGGGTACGATTTGATTGAGGATACAACAGAGCATCTTTAATCGTGTACCCATAGGGAGAACTATGATGACTCTTTCAGTGCCAACAATCAGATTATTGCTTCTAACGATAGTCATTATATTTCCACTTTTCTTTGTCAAAGTTTGAAAATATTTTATTTCCTTTAATATTGTATTTGTGGTACCACTGTGAACAAGACAGATTTCGTCCTCCATTGGATTGTGCCACCAAATTCTATAATAAAGCGCATGATTATTAACTCAAATATTGAACAAATACATCAATATATATTGTATATTTGCAAATACAATATGTGCTTATACAATACAATTGCAATACCCATGTTCCTGCAGAGCTTAGTTAACTAAAAATATACAACAATATTATGTAGAACAATTATGACTGACTATTTACATAAGGGGATAATTAGGAGACTACACGGTGTCTCCAAACTGATCTTGGGAAGCGTATTTAACTAACATATCATCTGTTTTCATGAAGTCGTCTTCCTTCAGTTGGACCATCTGATGGTGCTCAACATTCAGAGCAATATCCTCTGATCCTATTTCCAGATCTTTGTCTGCTGGTAAAGTGTCTGCTGGTAAAGTGAAGTGAACTTCAATATTATCTCCTTTAGGCCTCTTGCTTTTGTCCACAGATTGTTGATATAGCTCAATCAAAAGTGGAGCAGTGCGACATTCTTTTGCATAATGTCCTTTGCAGCCACATTTATAGCAAAGGCCTGATTTTTTTTAGAAAAGTTCTTCTTGAATTTTTCCTTGACATATCCTTTGCCTTTGAATTTATACATCATTGGATTTCCACTTTCATTTTTTCTTATGGCGCCTCTTACGCCCATGGCTACTGCTAGCCCACTGAGTATTAGCATGTGCTTCAGGCACTGCCATTGCCCCCGTAGGACAAGTATGATGATTTTTCATAAGAATTTCATCATGTTTCTCTGCTTGAAGAAGAGTATAAATCAAGTCAGAGTATTTTGTATAAATCTTTTGGCGATATTGCTGTTGAAGTATACGCATAGAAGGATGGAAAGTGCATAATGTTTTTTCTATTATTTCAGCATCACCAACTCCATGGTCACAAAATTTTAGCTTAGAATTTATTTTATGTATTGTTGAATTATACGCTGCCACGGACTTGAAGTCATGAAAACGTATAAGTAACCATTCTCATTGAGCTTCTGGTAACATGACCGACCTTTGTTGGTCATACCTCTCTTTTAAGGAGTTCCACAATTGAAGTGGATCTTCCTCCATCAAATATTCAGTTTTTAGGTCTGAGTGGATGTGATGCCGAATAAAATGCAGGGCTGCATATTTTGAGGTTTGTAAAATTTGCGTGTCATTTTGTTGAGGTTCAGTGATGGTTGCACTAAAACCTCTACCCACCAAATTTATCTTTAGATCCATCGTCCAAGTCAGATAATTGCTGCCATCCATGGCCAACTCTGCAAACTCCTTTTCGGAGATGTCTACCATGTCATACAATTTGTTTTTCAAGCAATTATAATTAATTTATTTTCTCAAAGTAAAATTATGGTATGAAATTGTTGTAAATCAGTACACTAGGGTCAATGTATAATAATTGCATTTCCCCAAAAATTCAGGGACTAAAATGCAATTTTGACTTAACTACAACAGTTAAATATGTGATTTCCCTAAATTCAGAGGGCTAAATTGCAAACTTTATATAATAGGCCCATTTAGACCTGACGCTAAGGTTTCCAACCCTAACACCATGGCAGTCGATGCCTTGGGCGGTTGGGTAGGCCGTCGTCGCCCCAACGCCGACGAGAGGCTCCACGGCCGCCGCGTTCTCGCCATCTACCTCTGCGCACGGGAACCGAAGTCCTCGACATCGCCTGAGGGGCGCTCCGGGCGCGTCGCCAGATCCACTGTTGGTTCTGGCGGCTTGGGGCGCGTCGGGTAGCGCTGCCACTCCCTCGAGTGCGGCTGATGCCTCTGTCGCCTTGGTGTCGGGCGTCGCCAGCACACCGTCGCACCTTGCCTTGGGCGCGTCTGGTGGCGCCGCCACCTCTCCAGGCGTCGCCACTGCGCCAGGCGGGGTCATGGGGCACGGCCGCAGCCGAGTGGCCAACGTCGTTTGGCGGAAGCCCTCCCTAGCCTTATCCCTCACGTCGTTGTTGCGCCGGCCGCCGCGTCGGCCTCGCCACACGCCTCATGCGCGCGGACTAAGGTGGTCACCGCCCCGGTCTCGGCCGCGCTTACCACGTTGTGGGGCACCTCGGCCCCTACTGCCTGCGATGTACCGAGGAGCACCACGGCCCCCTCGGTCGCTATGGCCAATGGTGGTCCGCCGACCATGCCACGATAAGGCCAAGCATGACCTCGCCGGCGTCAATCATATCGCGCATGCCAATAGCGACGTCCTGGCCGACGGTGTTGTAGAGGCAGGATGCGAAGGATCGCCGTTTCCAAGTTCATGATAGAGGTGATTACGTTTGAGATATCGTCGTTGTTCTCAAAGATACGGCAATAAATCGGCAAAATTTGGCAAGTCTAGTCAAAATCGGCAATAAAGTCAAAGATACGGAATTAACGGACAGGATGGAAAGGTTTGGAGATATTTTGGTAACGGCAAGATCTTTAAAGAAATAACTGTCCGAGATAAGGCCGATACGGATCAAAATTTGAAACGTATTGTAGTCAGACACGATCGACCGAAGGGTATAAAAGAAGGACCAGAGCAAGCTGCGGAGAGAACAACACAATACAATCAACCAGCTTTTACTTTCTTCCTGTCGACTAGAAGTAGCTTTTGTAATTTAGTCTCTGTAATCGATCTTGATCAATAAAGTTGCGCATCACCGATTATTGATCTTCGTCAATTACACCCCAGGTTTGATTTGTTCTGATTTTGTTGCGCATCGCCTTCTTCAGAATCGATCTACCTTTATCCTCTGACTAGCCTTAATCGGCTAATTAGATTTACCTTGTTACCTCGATCTTGATCGGCTTCAAGCTGATTAAGTCTAAGCCGATTGATCTTTACGATCGACTTTTGAGTGAATTTTTATATTTTTACCTTGTCGGTTCGAGTCAAATCGACCGCACGCTCTTGAACCGGTGTTAAATGCGGTGTGTCTTTGTCGAAACCCTACCTCAAGTTTTTGACGTCAACACACTCTTGGCACGCCCGGTGGGACACAATTTCTTCTTCGGGAGTTAGTTTATTGGGAGTTAGTTGAGCTGAAGGGAACTGCAGCTTGGAGGTCATATGTGAGGAGGGCGGAGCAACGTGGATGGTGTCGGGTGCTTTTAGTGCAATCGTATGAAAGGGTTGTTGCCCCGCAGCACCCGCTGGACGTCGGTGAGTGTAGTGAGCCTCAAAATGAGTTCACTTATGGCGACACTGGAATTGGAGAGTCTAGTCGGGAGCCGCATGTTCAGGGTTGCAATGAGGATATTGGCTACCAGACTGGTGAGCAAGTTGAGATTGGGGATGATGATGGAAACATTGGGCAAGATGCGCGGGGGCAAGTAGACGAAGGTGAGGAAATTGAGGAAGTAATAGCACATATGGAAGAGGAAGACCTTGAATATGAACAAGTAGAAGTGGAAGGCAGCGATAACTCGGATGAGGAAGATGAAGATGAAGATGTTGAGCCATACGCGTGATTGGAGCACACATCAATTTAATAACTGGTTGTGAATGAAGGCAATGATACACCTTGGCGATATAGCGACAATGGGGTGAGACCTAACAAACATGTACCCCACAAAAAGCGATCTTGGATGCTATCAAAGATTGGGCCTTATCACTAACAAGAACTTTCGGGGTTAAGAAGTCCACCCCAACCCGCTACGACGTGGTGTGCGAGATGCGAGGGTGCCCTGGAGAGTGCAGCGTACAAGCCCAAATGGGGCACCCATCGGCTATGTTCGAAGGTTAAACAACATAGTTGTATGATCATGAAACCACGGTGGCTCACAGAACACATCTTCCGGGTATATCGCGAGTGTCATGTACCCGGAGATAGTTGAGAACACAATTTTGAGCCTGTGCTATTATCCGAGCAATTGAGAACAAATTTGATACACAATTAGCTACGGAAGGCATGGCGGCGAAGCGAAGGCCTTGGAAATGAGATTTGGGAAATTTGAAGACTCGTACCATAATCATCGCCTTTGCTCGATTGCATTCGTGGAATAAATCCTGGTACTTTTTATGATTATCAGGACTGTCCGTCAAGGAAGTGGCCGAACAAGAGGCATTTGAAGAGAGTTTTCTTCGCATTCGGAGCATGCATTAGGGCGTTCTATCACTGCCGTCCATTGTTGTCTAGGAGGGGCGGGAATGGGGGCACCCCATGGCACGTACGTATGGCTCCGTGGGTCGAGGAGTGGAAAGGAGCCTTGGACGACGTCCATGCTGAGGATGCGCCGTACGACCCGCAGACGTACCAGGGGTACCGAAAGTGGTACACTTCCCGTACTTGTGTGCGTTTGGTACGTGTCGACCCGGATCCTCCTAGACACATCCCCAGGGTGAGGGACACGTATCCCCGCCATACAGACTCGGTTCTGCACGGTGCGGTAAGTTTTGTCTAATGTACGACGTATTTTCGTATTGCATTTTCTAGATTAATGTGTTAGGTTAATTCGTAATGTACTTTTCAGATTGATGTGCTAGCCCGGTATTACGAGGAGTCCGGGAGCTTCCTGTCTCGTCTGTCTCGTGGGATAGACGTGATCAGGGAGGACGTGACCTCCTTCTTCGCGAGGTTCAGGGAGAGCGCCAGACGCACCCTCGAGTTGGCAGGTTGCCGCACGGCTCGTGATGTGGCTGACGGCCCTCGCGGCGTGCCGCTTACTACAGGGAGGAGTGCTCCAGGTACTTCTTCACACCCCACGTCCTCCCATCCCACCGTCACGCTGACTTACGCGACAGGCGAGCTGCTGACACCGCCGGTCTAGCCCTCACGTCGGAGGTAAGCCCTTCGCCACACCGTATGTTTTCTAATTATTTCTTGAATGTTACCAACAATTCTTCACTTCTTATAGGCTCACGAGCACGATGGTTCTCCTCTGCGGCTTCACCGCCTCAGCGACTACGAGGCGGTTTGATGATCTGACCCATGCAATTCGACCTCGCGATGGTGGCGTGTCGAGATACCGTTGGTCCGGATGTGCTCGGATCATCGCGGTTGCGAGGAGCACCACCACCGACAGCCTTCTCGGTTGGCGTCGCTACACCTCCGGCTAGACCACGAGGGCCCACCACCCACGGTGCGCTTGGCGTACTCGCGAGGGCACGTTCGCGAGGCCTGCCCAGCCGCGAGGAGGTGCCCAGAAACGGGGGCGCCAGTAGTTTGTATTTGGCTTATGTATTTTGGCTTATGTATTTGGTTATTACGTTGTAGCGTACTTTGCATCTTATGTATTTATTTGTATCGATATATTTTCCTTATGTTAGTAACCCGTACTTTTGGTTATGAACTATTGTTATTCTTTATTACAATAGCCTCCTTTCAAGCATGGCAATCTTGTCGTCTGCCAGCCTTTTGAGCGAATAGCATACTCACGGCGTGCATCCTTGTCAGGCCGATTAGACAAGTCACATGCATCAGCTTTGTCAGCCTTGTCGGGTCGATGGGACAGGTCACATGCATCAGCTTTGTCAGCCTTGTCGGGTCGATAGGACAGGTCACATGCATCACCTCTGGCAGCCTTGTCGGGCCGATGGGACAGGTCACATGCATCACCTCTGGCAGCCTTGTCGGGCCGATGGGACAGGTCACATGCATCAGTTTTGGCAGCCGCCTTGTCAGGTCGATTACACAAGTCACATGCATCAGCTTTGTCAGCCTTGTCGTGCAGCTTTGCTGATGGGTGACACGTCGTGCAGTTTTTCACAGAGGATACCGGCCCATCAGTGCTTTAGTTGTGTGGAGTAGCCCCTCAGCACCACTATAAAAGCGGCCGAGAGGTAGACATCCAACACCGCCAAACAAGCAATACACGCCAGTTGAATCTTCACAAATTAGGGCACGATGTTGTTCTACCGTCGCCTCTTCAGCAAGCAGAATTCATCCCGCCCCGAGTACCCGGATACTAGTAGCGTTGGCGCTTGATTCTGCCGGAGTTGCCCGACCCAATTGCATCGCAACCTTCCGGCGAAGATGATGCAATCTACCCACGGAGAGCGGCCGCGCGCTCACTCTTGTTGCCCGCTCTTCGGGTAGACTGCTGGTGTCCATACAATCTGAGTAACATTACCATTTCATGCATCGTTCTTTCTTTTCTCAAAGACAACCGGTGTTGCTTCTTCCAATGGATCGACAGTAGAACGGCGTGACTACGAATTTGTCCACAAGCGCCACGACGCCGAACCCGCCGCTGAGAACTTCAACCGGTGGGAGGCCGCCAGGATAAGTCCCCGTTCTAGGCGACTAGAGTTCGGGCGGTGGGCAAGAGGCCAACCAATCGGTGAGTTTCATGCGGCGAACTCATGCTTCACTCACAAAGTAGTAATTCTAAACCGGTTAAATGCATCTGAGGAGTTCAAAAGAAAATCGCGAAATTGCTCGAGTCAAAGGAGAAACCTCCCGGGGCCACCCAAAGCCCGACTTTTGCGAACACGGCCTTGAGGTAGTGGTTGATACCGCCACGATGAACTAGCGGATAGGAGATTCTCTGGTGCCCCTTGGCCGAGGATGAATGGTGCGGCTACTTCAATCGGGTGGACCCAGACGTACCACCCACATCTCAAACTTCCGTGCGGGATAGCGGGGAGCAACCCTCCCGTGGTGCTACTACCGCCCGAAAAGCGGACCGAGCACGCCTACGGTGTTATTCAACGACCACAACGGGCATACTGTATTGACTGCAGGGCACACTTTCGGTTGTACAAGGACAAGCCCAACACACACCTCCTGCACCATATAGTGAAGTGCGAGCCGAAACAGAGCAGGCGTCTCGGCAAATCTCCGCCAACAGCCAACGCAACAGAGGCGCAAGAGGGTACCTCCTCTCGAAGAGGAAGGGACAAGGGGAAGCAGCCGGCCGAGGTCCGCACCACGCAACAAGTCCTTGACGCGTTACGCAGACCATCCAGGAACCCGGGTGGTATAAACATAGGGGACGCCGGAAATCGGTATGACAAAAAAATTATGTCTTACACACCCGAGACGTACGGCATAGGCCACCCAATCGGCGACACCTGGGAGCACTGCGGATCCCCGTGGAGTTCTTTCATAGTGGGGATTGAGCGGTGTCCGAGGACAACTCGCAAAATTTACACGGGTCAGGTAATATGCAGAAAATGTGGGACATCATTCTGGCTGTACCCAGATAGGCGGAACGATCATCTGTTCCACCATGACAAACACTGCTTTCGTTAGTTAGTTAGTTAGTTAAATCAAGCAATTTCGTCCTTTGTTGTAATGCCCTTGTAATATAATCTAGTCTATTGCTTATTTTACCATCCGAAATGCTCGTGAAAGCGCCTCATGTATGTTCAACAAATAGTTTAAGTGCTATGTACGAAAAATTCATAACATGAGTTGTAAATCGCGACTATAATAATTATGGGTTATTGCACTAGTGGAAAATACATGCAAAGCAAGGTGTAAATTTATTCACATGCAATAACGCGATTTGTTCACATGCAATAACGCGATTTTGTCCACATGCAATAACGCACAAGGCTTCGAATTGTTCACATGCAAAAACGCGATTTTGTCCACATGGAATCACGTAGAATGCTGCGAATTGTTGACATGCAATGGCGTCTAATTTACAATTGTCGAGTTAATTAATCAGTAACAAGAGAGGAGTCGAATGAAATATGAAATAAAAGAGTTTGATCTTGATTTAGTTTTCAATGTGTTTCGATTCTTGAATCTGAGTTAAGAGTACAAATTCTAGGAAGTCACAAATTTATAAGCAAGCGAGCAAGAGAAAGCAAAATGTGATAGATAATCCATGTGTTGTACCATAAATATTTTGCTTGATCCTAAATCTGTTTATCCAAATCATTTCACTTTTTTAATGTCTCTCAGAATTTTTAAACGAATTTAAAAAATTTACTCCCATCTCGCCCTCTCATTGGGCGACTTGATACGTGTCGCCCTCTCATTAGGCGACTTCCACATGTCGCCCTACCATAGGGCGACTCATAAAGATGTCGCCCTACCATAGGGCCAAGGTTCAAAATTTCGTTTTCGGAATAAATTTCGGCCTAGATCGGACGACGAAATTTCGGCGAAATTTTTAGATTTCGGAAATATTTCGGACAAAATTTGAATTTAAAATTCAAATCCGGTCCATTCGGAAATAAAAATCCGAAATTATTTGCGAAATTCGAAATTTCGGTTTTTTGCACCGGTTTTGAAAAGAGGTCAAACGTTAACGAAAAATTTTTAAATTTTTTTGTAGGTTCCTGACACATTTATTATGTTCTCACAAAATTTCAGCTGATTATCACATTTGAGGAATTTTTAAAATTCAGAGAGTGGTCTTGTCTGATAAAACACTGACCGATAAGTTTGATCCGAATGAAAAATGGTACAAATCAAGTTATAAATTGTTAAAATTTTTTGGAGATTCATGGCACAATCATGATATTTACATAAAAATTTCAGATTATTCTAAAGTTTGTGTAATTTTTCAAAATTCAAACATGGAACTATCACGATAAAAATTGAAGCAATTTTGAACCGAATGCAAAATGGTTCAAACCATGTTATAAATTTTTTTGCATGGTTATGAGGTATCTATAATGCTCTCATAAAATTTTCAGATGATGATCAAATTTTATGAATTTTTAAAAATTCTAATAAATACTATTGGTCTCATTACTGTTAAAATGTTTACCTAAGCAAAATTGAAAAACATGAAAAATTATGTAAACCATGTTAAAAACTTTTGAAAATTGTTGTGGATGGTCCTGATATAACATTAATGTTTTCTTAAAATTTTTATATGATGATCATTCTCAAATAATGTTTAAAAATTCAGACGATTACTACGTCCGGATAAAAGTCTAATGATTAATACATAGATTTGATTTAGCAGTAAAAGAAGTTTAATTTTTTAAAAATTTTACAGAATGGTGATAAGGAAGTTATTAATATCCCATAAAAATTTTGATTCATGATCACACACCAGTGAATTTATAAAATTCTTACAAGGCACACTACCATTTATGTTTTTTTCTTTTTGTTTTTAGAAATATAATATAACAAACAAAGTTCAATGCTTACATAGATTTAATTGACCAAACAAACCAAGTTTAAATTTTTTGAAAAATTTACATCATGGTTCTGAGTCAATTATTAATCTCTCATAAAAGTTTTAGATCATAATCACACCCAAGAAAATTTATAAAATTCTGACAATATAACTGTCCCAATTATGTTCATTCTGTTTTTGATTTTTTAAAGATAACAAATGAAGTTAAATTATTTTGAAATTTTTTATGTATGATCCTAAACTACTAAGGATAGTACCATAAAAGTTTGAGATTATTATAAATCTTGTACAATTTTATAAAAATCTAACAGTATTTCTGCCAAAATTTTAAAATATTTAAAAAATTTGGTTTTTCAACAAATTTTCATAGGAGATGACTTTCCTAATGGTTATTGGTTCAAATCCGGCCCTAAAACGGTCAAAACCGGTAAAAAAACACGAAATTTCGGCGAAATTTCGCCCGGAAAAACGAAATTTCGTATTTTACTGTAGCAATTTCAAATTTTTTTAATTTTTTTTCCCCGACGGTAGTTTAGATTTCGGGGGGTCCGAAATCCGAAATTTCGACGAAATTTCGGCGAAATTCGCCGAAATTTTGAACCTTGCATAGGGCTAGTTCTCCAGTCGCATTACTGCAGTGCGACTCATATGTCCACATGCCTGTCTAGTCAGCAAGTCGCCCTACCATAGGGCGATAGTAGCATATTTTTGCAATTTTTCGGTTCGGTGGTATATTTATGCAATTAGAAATAAAAAATGTATTATTAAAAAAAAATTCTCGACGAACGCCTTACTCCGTGATATGAAGTGATCCATTGGCCAAGACAATGAATGTGCAGGAACGGACACGGTACATGGTCCGCATACATTTGTACACATGCAAACAGTTTGTTATCCTCCGCAACTCCGTATTTCATGCGACGTACGTCAACCGGTACTGTTTATTCGAGTTGTTCCATCACTTCTACTCGTTTTGGCCAACATCATATCTTGTGTACAAACAAGGATAACCATCTTGGTATGAGCCCTTGCATCAACCAGCAGCAGCTCAGCAGCATGAGTGCGTACGCACGTGTCACCCATCCGCACTCTACTGTTGAACCACATGGCCTGGGGCCTTGGGCCAGTAGGTACAGTGTTTTGGATTTCGGTTTCGGATAAAATACCGTTCATGCCCGGAAAACGAAATTTCGGCGAAATTCGGTAATTTCGGACAAATCTCGTCCTGAAATTCAAATCCAAATTTTGAATCCGGTTTTTTTTCTACCGGGAAATGCCGAATTTCGGTGAGAATTGGCGAGATCTCGCCGAGAAATGGCGAAATTTCGGCCAGATTGACAAGCCCGAAAATTGGTCCAAAAGATAGAGAAAAATTTCGAATTTTTTTTTGGAGAGTTCTGACGTATTATTAATGTTGTCATAAAATTTCAGATTTTTTGAATCATGTAAATTTTTAAAATTGAAACATTGGTACTGTCGTAATGAAACGCTCTTGGCAATTTTGAATGAATGAAAAATGGGACAAAGCATGTTATAAATATTTGAAATTTTAATAGCATGATTCGACATGTGAATAATGTTGCCATAAAATTTTCAGTGAGTTCTTGAAGCTCGAGAATTTTTAAAAATTGGGGAATTCGGGTATACGTCGTGAAGTATGAAATTGGGGAATTTGGTATACCTACTAATCTTATTGTATATGGAAATCTTATTATATATTGAAATCTTATTCATATGACCTACATTGATCCTACTTGTGTTTTGAAAAGGTTTTATCAAAATATCACATTTAGGGAGTCAAGTTTACTACATGTGCAAATTTCGTCCTGTTTCTTCTATATGTTTTCTTGAAAAGGTTCATCGAAAATGTCTTATAACCGATTAAATTAAATTTCTCATAATTCTCGCGGACTACTTGAATTCTTTGTCCGAAGTTTTTACTTCTACACAGGACTAGTTAGCGATACTAGTCGGTTCACGCAGGACTAGTTAGCGATACTAGTCGATTCACGCCGGACTACTTACAAGTGGTCGGCGTGAACAACTTTCTTGCCGGACCACTTCCAAGTGGTGCGGCGTGAATCGATGTTTATCCTATTTCGATTTTTATTTTTAAAACATAACAAATGATGTTAAAATATTTTCATAAATTTTATGTATTATCCTACATATCTTATGATACTCCCATAAATTTTCATAGCATAAAAATGCATTCTCAATTTTTAAAATTCAGAGAGTGTTTCTAGAAATGACAAAAAGTCTAAAAATAAACTTTTTGAAACATTATCATTGAAGATCACTTCACGAGAACTTATTGATATAATTCGGTCAGATCCGCCAAAAATTCAAATTCCGGTTTAAAATTCCGAAATCTCGGCGGTTTTTGCCGAAATCTCGCTGAAAAATAAAAATCCGAAATATCTTGTAGCAATTTCAAATTTTTTCGGATTTTTACATCCGACCGATCTACGCAGATTCATTTGGGGTCCAAACCGAGATTTGGTGAGATTCGCCAAATTCGGCGATTTTGTAACCTTGAGTAGGTAGTCGAAAAAGTCGAACCAAAAGAGACTTGCCGTCCCATTTGCTGAAGAGGACTCGAGGTGGCTAGTTAGGCTGATTGGACGCAACAAGGAGGTTCCGTCGCTTCTCTTTCAGCGGCTGATGTACCCACCGCGGCGGGTGGAGGTGGCTGGCTGGTGGCGTCACGTTCCGACGGACAGTCGGAGTGGACTGGTCAATGCTGCGCATGTACACGGACGTCGGAGTTGTCACCGTGCGCGCCCGATCGCGCGCGCTGTCGACCCGAGCCGACCGGGCGTCGCCGCGCCCTGTTCCCTGATGCGATCGGGCCGCGTCCGCATGCGCCCGGAGCGTGATAGGACGGCGTACATAGGGGATGGGTACAGCGTCCGAATGATCCAATCGGGAAACCAAAGGAATAAACGACGTGTGACGTGACAAAGCCATCGCCCAATTTTAACCGGAGAGCACACGATTTCCCTGACTGGTAAAGGTGCCGCGGCATATAGTACTGAGGATGTAATTGTGCGCACGATCAGCAGGTGCACTGTTTTTTTAACTTACCCTCGAACTAAAATATTTAAAACACCTTCGTATGATGCCATAAATAATCTTCTCCCTCAATCTCTAACTTCCCCGTTTTCTTTTCCCTGCTCACTTCCCTCAACCCATTCCCTTCCTCTCCGACATACAAATTTCAAGTCATAAAAATTTAACTTTAGAAAATCTAAACAGGATTTCAACTCGAAAATAGTAAAGTCAACTCGAAAAAAATTAAATTGGAAAATTTCAACTCGAAAATTTTTGAACTAGGCAAACTTCCAATACTACAAATTAAGTTGAAATCGATAGTTTTCAAATAATAAATATTCAAATCACTCGAAAAGTTTTGAATAAGGATTTTTTACTTAGGATGTTTCAATTCGAGGAATTTCAACTATGAAAAATTCTAATAGAGAACTTTCACCTACGAAAATGTTAAAATCAGAAAATTTTCAAGTGAGACAATTTCATAACAGAAAATTTCAAAAAGTTTCAATTTAAAATTTTTCAGTTCGAAAACTTTAAGTTAAAAAAAGGCCGGTTCAAAACTTTCAATTTGAAAAAAGTTTCGACTAGAAAAACTTTCGGTTAAGAATATTTTGATTCAAAAAATTTCAAAAATAGTTAAAAATACTTCTTATTAGGGTGAGATTTTTTTTTTTTGAGTTTGAGCGGAAAGGAATAGAAGAGAAAAGTGGGATAAAGAAAATACCGCCAAGTGTCGCGACGAGAGACCTTTTGAGGGAATGGAAGTAGGGAAGGAAGTATGTGATGCCCACGTCACAATGAGAGGGTGTGGTGAGGATGCCCTCAAATTAGCAATTCCGCTGTTTTTATGTCACCAAAAGTCTGCCTCATTCGTTATATGTTATTTATCGTCTCATTGGAATATAGGTCCAGACCTCACATGTCAATGATCTAATTAAGGATGTCGTAAATTTTCAGTGACATATAAAAAATTAATTCATGTTTTTATTTCAGCATTTTTTTTATCGTTGAAATGTTAGAAACACGATTCGGTGAGATTGAAATAGTCTATTTTATCCCTACCTTTTAAAGAAAAGGGAACGAATGCAATGATCGACATAGTTCATAGTAACAATTCTCTGCTCCGGCATTTTTGAGCGTTTTGCAAGTTGTAAACATCGGTACGTGCGAGTTGTGCTCGCCTGACATAGTGACATATATAGCTGTATCTAGGTATGACTATGGATAGACCACGTACATGCGTGTTGCATTGCATACTTGCACTCCTAATTGGCTACTTCCTTACTGTCATGAGTCTAAAGAGGGAGATGTAAAAATGTAAAAATCTGTGGATGAAAAGCAGCAGTAAGAAAGGAGTGATGACGGTTGAGGAGACAAACTGTCTTGGGATGCCTGAACCTGACTGCAGGCTGCAGAGTCCACTAACCAATGCGTCCTGTCATTGCATTTCCTCACGCCAGCTTGGCTTCTTCCCTTTGGAGTTTGGTGCCATGAAAGTGCCGGATTTACCAGATATTTACACACACTCTTGGGAGTCATGTTACGTGGTTGGATGGAACATTTGAGAGATGTTTGTTCATGAGCTACGAGATCACTCGATGTGACACTGGATTCTCCTATTGTTTACCAGGTGTTTGATACTACTTTTTGGGTAATAGCTTTTTATAATTTTGCACGCCGGCTTAATTCCTTTTATTGCACGGATCTTAGCTCTAGCAATCAGGTTTTTGCGCATAACCTGCTCATAGGAATGCGCCAAGTCAGAGACTAGGCTTGATATATACTCATCACTGCCTGAAGTTAATTGTTCCGAGCAAATATGGGACGTAATGCGAGGCCTCGCATGTGCTCTGAACTTTGATATATCCTGTCGACACAAGATTCAAGTGCTAGGTACAGTATGCAAATAGACTTCTTTTGGCCGAGACTACACCGGTGAGCAGAAGATAAACCAGTGTTTTCTCTTTCGAGCAAGATTAGCTATGTCCATAGCGTGCACTCAAATTGTAGGGTATCTCTTACAAGAATCCATGGGTGAACGCTGCACTAGCATAAATCCCCCGTCATGCTTCGCACGAATCTTAGTCGAATCCAAGAATGTGACCAGCGCCTGTCGCACTTGACCCAAGAATGACCAGCTCCTAGATAGGCACCGCTCAGTACTCATTAGTCACCGCCCCATGTCTGCACCTCTCTCTTGGACCATTGGCTCGGCTTGGACCCCCTTGGTGTGTTTAACTTCTGCCGAGTATCACAGGCTTTTGGGGGCGCACATGCAAGCTGCTGCTCTGCATTGTCCTCTATTTCCCCCTAGGTGAGAACATTTGGTATTTCGGCCAGACCAATTGACTTCGATCTCTAGTTGGCACTGAGCAATCATACACAACTAGAAGTAAGGTGACGAGTGAGGCGAGGAGGATGGTAAGCTGTAGTAGAGGGTACGTTGCCACTGTGCCAGCCTGCGTGTTCTTTTATGTGTGTGTGTCCTGCACTCCTGCTCTTTCTTGTTGATGTATTAAATTCGATCGATCGATCGATCTAGTAGTACTAGTCTTGTCCAAGGGAGCCGGGCTGGATTCCGAGAGATCTGACGCGGCTACAGTGGCGATTTGGAGGGCTACAAGACAGAGTGAGGCGCACGTCCCTCGGTGCCGGCCTCTCCGCTTCCGCTTCTTAAATTTGGCCGCTTGGTCAGCTTCAGTTCTACAGGCTACAGCTCCTGTGGCTTCAGGGGGCTTAAAAGGAGCAGTTTTGGGAAGTGCCCATGGAGAGCTCCCGGGGGAGGTGGAGATGGAGCAGCAAATCCATGCTAAAGTTGGCGTTCTTGTGCTTCGCGTTGGCCCTCTCTCTGTGCTGCGTTTGTTCCTGGACATGCAGTGGCAGCGGCTGCATGGGGAGTACTGTGCTGCTCCGTTCAGGTAATGAATTAACCGAGCTATACTCTTTTGCGCACTTGTTTACTTCATTCTGGGACTTAGTTTTCAGAGAGTAGCTCTGGCTAGCACGAGGTGGTGTGCCACTTCCCATCGTTCTGTATGTTTGTTGGAGGCTCATATATGCTATGCTGCAAGCTGATGCGAGTTCTTTCTTCCTGCAATGCAACTGGAATGTACAGGTTCAGTGCATGCTTGAAGAAAAAAAATACACTTCATTGTCATCTCTTAGACCTCTCCGGTTCAAGTGGTAATCACTGTGTAATAGCTTCTGTGACCTTTCTTCTACAGATTTCGTGAGACGAACAGCAGCATCTAGCGCTAATCAGGTGCGTTTTCATCCCCTTCCTTTTCCTAATCCCCGGGGGTCAAAATACACAAACCGCTTACGTCTATGAGAAATGCCCCAGCGTTAGAACGTTGCCGCTGCATACCGCCGGAATGCGCACAGTTCCGGCGGTTGCGCTGCTTGGCCTCGGCGTATGTGCTGCGAAATGATTCAAACGACGGGATTTGCTGTTCTTAATCTGTTCTGAATTCATCTTGAGTTCTTGATGCGCTATCACAAAGCCGAAATCCACACATAACACAATGCAACCACACAGGGCCCACCATGGCAGGTGCACGCTGCAATCCCCACTAGCTTGCACGCACAGGCACAGCCAGGCAAGCTCACGGCCCCCTCCGACAACCCTTCAACGCCGGCGGGGCCCATCTCCTTTTGACCATACGATGCTGCTGCAGATCCATACAGCGTAACGTAACACCGTGCACGATAGCGATACGTATGACGTATCCGTACCCGTCCTCTCAATGATTCGTGGTTCATGCTCGCAGGAGGAGTGCTCGAGATCAGGCGGGCAATGGCGGCTTCGGCGGCGGCTTCTGGCGGAGGGGCCGGGGTCGTACCCTCCGCGGTGCACGTCCAAGTGCGGCTCATGCAGCCCATGCTACCCGGTGCACGTGACCGTGCCGCCGGGCGTGCCGGTCACCACCGAGTACTACCCGGAGGCGTGGCGGTGCAAGTGCGGCAACCGGCTCTACATGCCATGAGGCAGGAGGAAGCAATGCGCGCACTTGTTGTCCCGTAAGCCGCGGGAGGAAGGAAGGAGGCAGGCGCGCGGCGGTGAGCGCACCGACCGGAGCGCGGCAGGAGCTAACGAAGCCACCCGTCGCGTGGCGCGGTGACGGCCTGGCCCCATGCGTGTAGCCGCGCGCTGCATTGTTGCTCGCAGTGCCGTGGCTGTCGCCGCGCGCACGGGTGGAGGAGAGCTGCAGGGCGCGTGTGGTGGTAGCCTACTTGACCTGCTGAGCTATGTGCCGGTGCGTGTCTTCTCTGTGGCGCTGGAATATGCACCGCGGAGGCGGAGCCCTCCCACGAGGCGTCGGGGTTGTACGGCGCGTGCGGAGAGGGAGGTGTGGAGGAGAGCAGCTGCTTCCCGCTCCGCACGTGTCCAGATAATCTGTTGATATATTTTTTTCTTCTTCCCTTCTATTCGGTGTAGAAAATTGGATTTGGAATCCCGCAAAAATTGGAGCTGTGACGATCTAACCTAAGAAAGGGAAGTAGCCATGCACATTTTACCACACAAAACAGCACAGGTAGCCTTCCTCTCCCGAAGACGACTCCAAACAGACGTGGCGCCCGTGAACGAGGCGCCGGCCTCCGGTTGGTCCAGCACGACGTATATACATACGGTCGTCGCAAAGCTTCGCACTAATGATACGGCTCGCGGCGCACAAGAGTCCTCACGGCCTCGCCTCGTCCAGTGAATTGGCGTGGAAGGAGCTGAGGGCACTCCCATCAGCAATGTAGATACAGCATTAATTAGCATTGCCAACAGAATTATTGCTAATGTGGAGAAGAAATTAAATAAGAGTGTCTCATTCAACACGTTACTTAGACCAACGTAAATATGAGAATTGATATGGTGCATACATACATCCGATGCCATTGGATAGGTATCGAATGCGTCCCACGGTCCCACCTTTATTTATTTCCACACCGCTTCATCTTATCCTTCCAAATCTTAACAGTCTTAACACACCACCTCAAGGTTTCTATCTTTCCCTCATCATAGGTATCCTAAAGATTGAAGAATTGCCGCCTCGTGGGCGTTTTGAGCCGGGAGGGGCCGGCTTGGCTTGCGGCTCGAGCCGAGCCGGCCAAAATTTTTTTGCATCCAGGTCCTTTTAAAAAAAAATTACGGATAGGTCTTTTTTAGAAAAAAAAATTACGATTTGATCCTTTTTCCGAAATAAGATTACATATTACGTCCATGCCCTTTTAGCGTTTTTAAGAGTAGCGCTCGGGTCCTTTTCAGGAAAATCAAAACTACGTTTAGGTCCTTTTTATAAGAAAAAAACCCACTTCTTTTTTTTAAAAAAAAAATATGCATCGCATTTATGTCCTTTTTCCGGTTTTCGAGCATTACGTTTAAACCCTTTTGCGAAAAGCAAAGTCTTATTTTTTGATCATTTTCGCGCGTTTTCTCGATTTACTCGTGTGTGGAGCGTCAGTCGCGCGTTTTATCGATTTCCTCGCGTGGAAAGCAGCGCCCGCGGCGTGGCACGCAGCGCATAAATTTCTAGTTGGTTTAGAACCCAATCGCTTTGCTCTTCAATGCTGCCACCGCAATCATATGCTATTGCCGGCAAAGCCGTCAGCTGAGCCATGTTTCATGGAGCGGACAGAGTTCTCTTGATCTGTCACCACTGTGGACAGAGCTCACCCGGATTTGGTGGGACCAAGGCTCGCTCTCCTAATTGGATATGTACACCGCCACGCTCCCACAAGAAACATGCAATGAGGCGACGGGGATTGAGGATCACGCCGCTGACGTTCCTGACAAGATTGCCATCGTGGTGTTTGGCCTCCTGTCTTAGGTTGAATTGTTGCAACAGTTGTTTTCAAATGTTAACACAAAATATCGAATGTTGTAGATGTTTTCAATCATTTCTTCGTTGTTGCAACAAGGATTAGGTTCTTGTATTTGTTGCTTTAATAATTAAAAATTGTTGTACATTTTTTTCTTTATTTTGTGTTTATTACGTCTAGAACAAAGATTTGTTTCAAGGGATTTTTTTGTTGCACCAGACCTCACCCTTATCTATTTCCCACCAAGCCTACACCTCCTAATCCTCATTTTTCACATCTAACCTCCCCCCTCCAATGGATCATCTCTGATGGTTGGAGCTAGCCTTCGTCATAGTCATGTTCCTCCCGCTCTTCCCTCCCTAGACCAGCTAGGGTGTCATAGCGACCAATGGCCAGAGAGGCAAGGCTTTCGCACATTATTGTTTCGTTGATTTTGTGTTTGTTGAACAGGGAGCAAAGATTTTATTACAAACTTAGAACTAATTGTTGCGTTTCTTGTATTTTTGTTGCATCGGATGGAACAGTTGATATCGATGTCTTTTAGTGAGATCCAATAGCTGGAGGAGCGTATGATGAGAACACTCATATCGTACATCTAGGCGCTAGTAGCTCCCTAAACACATTGGCTAAAAAATCCATTCGGGGGAGGGAGATATCTACCATGTGGGGCCACCGTAACCATCGCGTTGCGCTCATTGGCGCAAGCCGTCACCAGGCTCATCACGTCTACCATTGCTTTCGCCAAGCTGCCACCGTGTTTGACCTCACGCCATGCCCACCTTAGTGGTGACGTCTCAAATTTGGTCGTTTGCTGGCACAATCTGGTCATATTTGGGAGGAGGTGGTGGAGGGGAGACCAAGGTGGAGGGGCAGTGAGGGGGGGTGAGAGGTACCAACGAGGAGCGAGAGAGAGAGAGGAGAGATGTAGTGGCCGACGTCAGTGGGATGGTGAGGGGGTGCCGGCGAGGAGGGAGAGAGAGGGGGATATATAGGGCAACCGGCTCTGGTGGGGTGGTGAGGAGGGCGGGAGAGAGAGCAGGAGGAGAAGGGAGTAGGGAAGAAGAGAGGATAGGAAAATAAATATAAGATTATAGTATTGATTATGTAGGCTAGATAATAGACATTGTGTATTTAAAATAATAGATGATAGTTTAATATCTATATAATGTGATAATCTATAAATACTGTTGCGTAGGATGGAAACATAATAAGAGAAGACAGCTCACCTTTCGCTTCAGCCTACCCCCTCATCATTCTTCGGTTGTCCCCCTTTTGCTTTCCGTTTCCTCAACACGACAGCTATACGGCCGCCCACTAGCCGCGTCTGTATAATGTAATACGAGCGAAATCAGTAGATTCCATACGAGCGAAATCAGTAGATTCCATGGGATCAAACCACAACAGTTCGGGGCGGCCACCGGAGAGCCGAGAGGAACAAATCTGAAAGCGCGGTCTCGACAGCCCAAAAATCCCAGAAACTGAACAAGGAGCTCCCAGGGGGGGATCAAACGCGCGCTGAATCGGCCCCCATGGCCCCATTTGCCTCGCGAGATCGAGCCTGATCCATTCGTATGGGGTTTCTTGGGATTTGCTGCTCTTCTTTGTTCCGTTCTTGATCAGGTACTGTTCTTGTTGCATGAAGAGATCTGTTTGCTCGTAGTAATCGATTTCACTGCGTCTGGGTAGTGTTTGTGCGCTTTAGGATGTTTCTTGAAGGATTCGTTGGCTATTGATAATCTGTCAGTACTCAGCTCTGCGTAGGCATGGGTTGGATTTTGCTATTGTTGTTTTCGGAATTCAAAAGAGAGCGTTTTGTCTTAACCCAAATCATCTTACATGGTTACTCTGATTGCCGCGATGTGTTGGCTGTACCTATGTGCTTCATACTAGCCTAGTTTGATCGATAGTATTGGGGTGTTACCTAAGATAACATGTTTACCTAACGTTCGCCAAGGCTACTGAATTTGTGTTTTTCATTTGAGCTCTTAATCCCCTTCTGCATTACACATATACGTTCTAATTCAGTTTGTTCTTCCGGCTGACAGTTGTTGATCGGCAGAGGACTGGGGAAGGCAGAAAGATGTGTTTGCATAACAAGTTGATATTTCGCGCAAACAAGATCTGAGCTTCGTTCAAGCTCATATTGTGGGGCTTATTGAGTTGCATGTACCGGCCAATTTACCTAAAAGGTTAATGTGACGAGGAAAGCTGGGCAATTCACTTATACTTCACAAAAGATAGACAATTCACTTATATTTCAATACCCCTCCTCACATGTAGGCTCTCTTAGGCCTAAGAGGTCTAATAGAAGTGGACTATAATTATTATTCTTTAATTGTGTCAACTAGATCTTGAACTAAAAACCTCTTAGCTATGATAGCTTATGAAGTTGTATGTATCGATCAGTTCATCAAAAGCTTAAGCTAATAAGAAAAAGTGGACAATTCACTTGTAATTCAGGGCTTTCATGAGAATGCACTGCATACTGATACCGTTCCTCCTTTCTGTGTTTTTAACCACTGTAGATCGAGGGCTTTTTGAGGTTGTGGCTAGCAAGAGCAAGATTTATTTTGTTTTGGAGTATGCTAAAGGTGGTGAGCTTTTCAACAAAATAGCGAAGGGGGGAAACTTAGTAAGGATGCTGCAAGAAGGTATTTCCACCCAATTGATCAGTGCTGTTGACTATTGCAACAATTGAGGTGTTTATCACCGTGACTTGAAGCATGAAAACCCACTCCTGGATGAGAATGAATACCTTGAAGTCTCAGATTTTGGTTTGAGTGCCCTGGTTGAGTCCAAGATGCTCTTAATTTTTCATTTATATCACCATCTTTTAATTTCGTTATTACAATTCTCATCTCTTTCGTTCAATGCTTTTTTAAGTACACATCAAATTGCTTATATCGGTATAGCCGAGTAAACATCTATCAATGTATCACCCTCTTAATCTCTTCATAAAGTGGAGGTCCATCAAATAAAGAGTTAGACTTTTTCTTTTTTTGTGAATTTTTAGCATATCTATACCTATACTAATTAGGCACTCTAAGGAAGCTCCCACGTTGGCCATCTATTTGTTAGATCCGAGTTATAATGGTTTAGATTAAAAGAAAGAGTCCATGTCAAGTACAATATAAATATCTCCCACGTTAACCAGAAAGATTTGACCATCTATTTGTTGGGCCCGAGTTATAACGGTTTAGATTAAAAGAAAGAGTCCATGTCAAGTACAATATAAATTAAGAAAAATTCGAAATAAAAAATTAAAGAAATTAGCAATCTGACTTCCATACTATTTTCAAAGTAAATCTATAAATAAATAAAATTCAGAATAATAATTAATTAAAGTTAGCAAATTAAAACGATGAGTCTATCTCAAGTACAAGCCAAATTAAGTAAACTAAAATTCAGAATAAAAAATAAAGACAAATAAGCAATCTAATTTCCATGCGATTTCCAAAGTAAATACATAAATATCGAAAATTTGGAATAATAATTAAAAAAATAGCAAATTAAAACAATGAGTCTGTCTCAAATATATGCCAAATTAAGTAAAACCTATACTAATTAGGCACTCTGAGGAAGCTCATACGTTAACTAGAAAGATCTCGTCATCTATTTGTTAGGTCCGAGTTATAACGATTTACAACGGTTTAGATTAAAAGAAAGAGTCAATGTCAAGTACAATATAAATTAATAAAAATTCAGAATAAAAATTTTAAAATTAGCAATCTCACTTCCATACTATTTTGAAAGTAAATCCATAAATAAATAAAATTTAGAATAATAATTAAAAAAATTTAGCAAATTAAAACGATGAGTCTATCTCAAGTACAAGCCAAATTAAGTACACTAAAATTCAGAATAAAAAATGAATAAAAATTAGCAATCTGACTTCCATGTGATTTCCAAAGTAAATAAATAAATATAAAAAATTTAGAATAATAATTAAACAAAATTACTAAATTAAAACAATGAGTCTATCTCAAGTACAAGCCAAATTAAGTAAAATTCAGAATAAAATAAAATAAAATAAAATAATCAATTAGATTTTCGTACAAATTCCAAAGTAAACCCTAAAAATAAATTCAAAATAGTAATAAATAAAAATATAAATTTTCATATGAATTCCAACCTAAAACTCAAAAAATCCAACCCACGTATGAAAAAATATGCAAACTCTGAATAATAATTATTCAATCCGTTCAACTTTATAGGGTTCTCTTGGCACTAAGAACAAGATAAATAACTAAAATTTAGAATAATAATTAAGAAATTAGCAAATTAATAACAATTAGTCTATCCCAAGTACAAGGCCAATTAAGTAAAATTCGGAATAAAAATAAAATAAATAATTTGATTTTCATACAAACTCTAAAGTAAACCCTAAAAATAAATTCAGAATAGTAATAAATGAAAATATAAATTTTCATATGAATTCAAGCCTAAAACTTAAAAATCCACCCTAGGTACGATAAAAAATACGCAAAGTCGGAATAATAATTACTGACCTTATCCAAGTTTACAGGGTGTACTTTCTCTTGGTGCATAGACTAAAATGATAATGCAAATGAGCATCCAATGATATTGCACAATCCCTAATTATTATCCATACTCGCTATGCTATATTCAGTGCATGTATGTAGAAAATATAAAATAATGTTAGATATTTATTAGTGGTATAGAGGGGATACCGCACTAATTTTGTATTGGAATATGAAATACAATATATATTTATGCACAAGACCATTAAAAAATACGTCCTATACTTTTTTGACGCAGCGAGTCTATATCAAGTACAAGCCAAATTAACTAAAATTCAAAATAAAACATTATCAATTTTATTTCCATTGTAATTTGAGAGTAAGCCTAAAAATAAAATTCTGAGTAATAATAAATAAAAATAGAATATGGATTTTTATACGAATTCCAGCCTAAATTGAAAAGAAAAATCCACCAAAAGTACAATCGAGAAGTATACAATTAGGAATAAATTAAAGGATGCTTAAAATTTTAATTTGAATGTGAATTACAATGCTAAATTATAAAATTATTAAAATTCATAATATAATCTATTAAATATACTGATTATGAACTACGATAAATTTTTCACATTAATAGAGAAAAGAAAAGGATTTAGTGTCCATCTAACCGACCAAGATTATAACGGCTATCAAGTACAATCCAAATTAGCAGATCTAAGTGACTTTATCTAAGAAGGTAGTCCGTGCGGATGCACAGGTTACCGACTAGTTTCATATAATTCTTATTGACTAAAAAACTTGTCATCAATTTTCATTATATAATAGTTAATAATTTATATATATGCAAACCAAATTCCTTACCTCATTTTTTTTCTCTTTTTCTGTTAAATTAGCATATTTCTAGAATTATAATTTTGAATAAAACCTAAATTTATATTTTTCACTTAGTATGGAATTAAAAAAACCTAATTTTATTTTATTTTTATTCTTACATTATTTTTTTATTTTTAATTCCTAATTTCAAATTTTAATTTAGAGTTCATTTCTGGACATCCGAATTCACAGAGGCATCCGGCCGTCCCCGCCGACCAAGGCACTTTACACCTGTAACCTCACAGGGCATCCGGCCGCCCCGCCACCAAATTCGACATCCGAACCTCATGAGGCATCCTATCGCCCCTCGCCACCAAGGCACTGTTCAGCTAATACGTTAAACGGCATCGGACACCAACCTCACAGAGGCATCCGCCGTCCCCGCGACCAAGGCACTGTGACACCAATTCCTCACAGGCATCCGGCCGCCCCGCCACCAAGGCACTTGACATCCCAACTCACGAGGCATCCGGCGCCCGCCACCAAGGCAATCGTTTAGCTACGACGCAGAACGCGGCACTCACGCCTAGTTTCGGACACCAACTATGCCGACCAAGGCATCGCCTTACTTACTTGGACACCAATCACAGAGGCATCCTGGCCGCCCCGCCGACTAAGGCACTCGCACACTGAACCTCAGAGGCATCCTGTGGCCGCCCCTCACTCTGGACATCCGAACCTCACAGGCATCCGGCCGCCCTCGCCACCAAGGCACCGTTTAGCTACGACAACGAGCACTTGGACACCAACCTCACAGGCATTTGGCCAATTGCTGCACTCAGACACCGTATCACAGAGGCATCCTGGCCGCCCCGCCGACTCAAGGCACTTCATGGACATTACAGAGGCATCCCACGTCTCACGTAATTACAAACTGCTCGCTCTTTGATGGTTCAACCACAGAGGCATCCTGGCCGCCCCGCCACCAAGGCACTCGACACCCAACCTCACAGAGGCATCCGGCCGTCCCGCCGACCAAGGCACCGACACCCGAATTTCTTCGACATCCGGAATCAGTATCCGCCGCCCTCGCCACTACAATTT
The DNA here is from genome assembly GCA_036346275.1 of Otatea glauca. Lineage (NCBI taxonomy): Eukaryota > Viridiplantae > Streptophyta > Magnoliopsida > Poales > Poaceae > Otatea > Otatea glauca. The sequence continues at coordinate 76,389,822 of CM070711.1, forward strand.
CTGGACACCGAACTCAAGAGGCATCCTGCCGTCTCCGCCACCAAGGCAAACCGTAACTATATAATTCCGACCTAAATTGAAAGTTTAAAAATCCACCAAAAGTACAATCGAGAAGTATACAATTAGGAATAAATTAAAGGATGCTTAAAATTTTAATTTGAAGATTATCTAAGAAGGTAGTAACAAATAAGCGATTTGAGCCACGGCCTTGCGGATGCATCGTCATGAGATCACAGAAGGCTGGTTCCGAAACTAGTTTCATATAATTCTTATTGACTAAAAAATCATCAATTTTCATTATATAATAGTTAATAATTTATATATATGCAAACCAAATTCCTTACCTCATTTTTTTTCTCTTTTTCTGTTAAATTAGCATATTTCTAGAATTATAATTTTGAATAAAACCTAAATTTATATTTTTCACTTAGTATGGAATTAAAAAACCTAATTTTATTTTATTTTTATTCTTCTGTTATTTTTTTTATTTTTTAATTCCTAATTTCAAATTTTAATTTAGAGTTCGTATGAAAATCAAATGGCTAACTTTCTTTTATTTTTTATTCCAAATTTATGTTAATTTTCATCATTATTTTTATTTAATTTTGCATATCGGTTTTAAGTTAGAATTCGTATACAAATCCAATTGCTAACTTTTATCTAATTTTTTAAAAGCTAATATAAAAAGAGGGAATAACATTGTATTTCCTGTTTTTTTTTATTTTTTAGCTATATACATATTTTAATTTAGAGTTTGTATGAAAGTTAAATGGTTGATTTCCTTTTATTTTTTATTTTTAATTTCTAATTTTTATTCCAAATTTTTGTTTTTTATTGTACTTGGTGTGGACTCTTTCTTCTAATTCAATCTATTATTTTTATTTTTATTTAATTTTGAATATTAGTTTTAGGTTAGGATTGATATACAAATCCAACAGCTAATTTTTTTATCGAATTTTAGCTATATACGGTTTTAATTCGGGGTTAGTATGAAAATCAAATGGCTATTTTTTTATTTTTATTCCAAAGTTTTGTTATTGTTTTATTATACTTGGTATGTACTCTGTCTTTTAAACTAAGCTGTCATAACTTGGGTCTGCTCGATGGACGGTTAGATGTTTTTATTTAAATAATAACACCCGATGGCTACTTTAGTTCAACTTAGTTGGGGTCCACCAGATTAAGGGGGTTAGATGTTTTGCTCTTTGTGAGAATTTTTACTTTATTTCTTTTTTTCTTAGCAACTCTCTTTTAATATATAACTAGCAGATTTACCCATACAACTACGCGGCTAAATATTATAATACATTTGTCTTTGATATACAACTCTACTTCAGTTGAAATACAATTGTATTTGTTATATAACTCTAATATCTATATGATTAATCTGTACCGTTATAATCTGGCCCCAAGAAAATAAGTGGTGGAGATCCTTCTCTTTTTCTTTTGATTAATGTGAGAAATTTAGGAATTTTCTTTTTTAGGGTTATTGTGGGAGTTTTTTTTGCCCTTAAAACGAATGGGGTGCCTTGAATATTACCGGTTGTTTTATTTACTAGGATGAGAAGTGCGCTACGCTGCACTGGACTGGTGTGACATTTGAATTCGTATGGATTGAAAGCATAGCTAATATAGAATCTAAATGTATTTAAAACCATAGCGAGAAGAGGCAACATTATCTCACACCCAAAGCAGTACAAAGATCGGGACAAAATTATCTTTCAAGCATAATTATGCAGGACACATAAGAACTAAAACGAAATAGCATAAGCAATTTACAGCCACATGCATATTCTCAATTTTGAATGAAGCGCTACGAGTTTTTGGCTAGAGCAGACTTCATAACGGGACATTGCAAGCAAAAATCTCGAGGAGGTTTCAAGAGATGGAAATGATATTTCATCATTCTTGAGAGAAGGATGTCTAAGCACCGCAAATTATGATTGTTTCTGATTGAGAAGGATGTGTAGTACATAATCAAAGTTGAAAGCATAGAACCTTGTTGTTAGATATTCCAATTAATTTACCTGCAATGATCTATACAATACATAAATACTCATGGAGATTTTGGAATTTATCAAAAACAAATCTATCATTATGACCTTGATAATATGTTCATAAGCGTGGATTTGGTTGGAGTAATGAAGCATAACATTTGAGTCTTGAAAATATAAATAAGGAACGATCTATTGCATCCTACAATAACAGGCCACTTTTTGAGTTTCGCTTATAACAAAATCTAAGGCCATTGGATGAGATCTTTTCATAAACACAGGAAACAAATCATATTTACAAACATGATATATACCTATGTTTGGTTCATTGACCGGAAACAGAGTCTCTTCAGCTTCCTGCAAGTGGTTCATTCGAAAGCATGATATAGCAAACAAGCACCGGGATTCTGGCAGCTTCTTCCCTTTATAGCATATAGGGGGGAAATCATAAATCACTCGTAACCACTTTCAATTACAAAATAGGAAAAAAAAATACTAAAATTTGCAAAACAGGAAAGGGAAACATGCCCAAACAGATGGACAAATAATATGCTTACATTCTTTTTATTTTCAAAACATGTCATAGAATTTCTACACAATAGGAGTGGTCACATGGTGAGCAGAAGCTATTACCTTTGAAACTGTGATACGCAGCATAGGGCTAGTTGTTGTGGAGGTAGAGTGTCGCTAGCAACTGCACATTGATATGTGCATACAAGAGAGGGCAAGATCATTTAGTGTAGCATATAACTGTGGTCAAAACTAATTTACAAAAAGAGAAAAATTAAACTACATGCTCTGTTCAATAGCCGAAACTGAAAAAGGGCTTGCTATAGCAAAACAGGCATTGAGTTCAGGATTTTAGGTTACTATATAGCTTTAGCTTAATACCTTCTAAAAAAATAAAACCATATACATTTGATCTGCCCAAACCTATTCCTACCTGCATGAGCAAACTAAACCAATCTAAACTCGCCAATAGTAAGACGGCTATAGCGCAACAATCCTTCAAGAACCAATAGATTGGCAGGAACTGATCAGTAACACATGTAACACATCATGTTTCCATACTGCAATGCAGAGAGCCATTCTGGCATACCACCTTGATCATTCATGACCAATCATTAGTCCAATCAAAGGGAAAGCTAGCAAAATACAAAGATGAATACCAAATAAATCTGAATAAAGCCTACAAATGAAAATGCCTAGGAATTTGAATACTAAGCAAAGATGGATTATGTGCAGGAATCGACCATCTTAACATAAGCAGTAACCTGATGGCAAACAACTGAAAACTATGGGTCTAGCTATTCAGCACATGTCAATTAAGCAAAAAAACAATTAACTAATAATGCAGTATATAGAGGCTATAATAGCTAATCTTATGAGCTATAGCAGATAGCAAATGCCGTTGTTGGAAACATTGATGTCTAGGGGGGTAATTAGATCTTTCGATCTTTCGTATGGGAACGCTAAAATGCAAGGAAGCTTACACGATTGGTAGATGTGGCCCTTGCTTGGTTGATCACCTTTAATCTCAATTGTATAAGCCTTTGTTTTGAGATCATTAGATGTATTACCCAGAGCATTAACAACACAATTAAGTTTTTTTTTGTTACGTATAGTACTTGGAAGAGGTTATAAACAATCTGTAGAAAACGAAGCATCAAGCAATGCAAAAAAAAGGAATAACGAATAGGTGAAGCTGTCTAGTTATTTACTCATGATCCAAAGCTTGTGAAGCTGATATACGCTTTCGAGGGTTATACTTGGAACAGGAGGAATACCAGGGTTATCAAACCAACGTAGAGGAGTACAAAGAAAGAAAGGAAGAAATGAGCATGGACCAATGTTATGTTGAATCTATAATAGGCTACAGAGAAAGTGACATACTCAAGCATTTTCGACAAAAGATCAAATGCAGGACTCTTCTACGGCAAGTGCACAATATTATGAAGACGTGTTCTCACTTGCAAGGAGAGATGATTGCCTTAAGGAATGACAAAAGCAATATTTCAGATTTCTTAGAGCAGTTCAACAATGCCTGACATACTACTTATGCCCTTGAATGTGTTGCTAGTCGTTTTGCTATCATGAAAGATTAGCAAGGGTAGGCCATTTCTCAACCATAGGATGACCCTCAGAAGAATTGGACTATTATACTAATAGCATATTATCTAAAAAGGAGCATTCAATAAAACAGCACGAAAGCAGAAGTTGGCACATCCATACATAAGAGCTTAAAAATCTTATCTAGGTGATCAAGCTACAGGACATGTGTAAATCAGCCGTGAGATAAATAAAATGGCAAATAAATGACATAGATAGAGGGAAAAATCTGAAAGATTTAATACGGTAGGATAAACAAGACAATAGCATGCAACCATCTAATGACTAATTTACTTCAAGGAAGGGTCCACGTAAGAGTGTTATTTTACTTGAAACGTGATTACTATGTAAAAAGTAACAATTTTGGTCCAGTGATCTAATCTGAAAACAAAATTGTAGTAACTACTTAAGTGTAAGTGTCGATATACTTGAAAGGGTTATGGAGTAGCTTTGGCCTCAACACCTTGGAACAGTGGTTCCAGCGTAAGCAATCCAGCAAAAATGCAACCAATTACCCACGTATCTAGAGATGATAAAGGAAGTAACTGGATCAACAGTATTATCTGTAATAGCACACAAGAAACGAAGGGCAGCACTAATTGGCTAATCACCTACTTTCCATACCAAGAAATGAAGGGCATCACTAATCGGCTAATCACCTACTTTCCATACCAGGACCAACTTAGAAGCAAATCCGAAGCATACTAACACTAATCGACTAATCACCTACTCTCCACACCAGGATCAACTTAGAAGCAAATCCAAAGCACACTAACAAAGCAAGCATTGGGTACGGCACGGCTACGTGAATAAATAATCGAAGAGGCGAGATTAACAAGCAAGCAATCTCACCTAGGCGTAACGACCGTGTGGCTCGTCCGGCGAAAGGCGGCGTCCTCCTAGTTCCTCGCTAGCGCCAACAAAGGAAGCAACGATGACCTGCATCAAAGCTGAAAAAGAAGACCAACATTAACAACGGTGACAAACCACGGCAACGACGGAAGCAAGGCTGAGGTGGATAAAATGTAGGAAAGGAGATCGCCGCGAAATGCGGCTAGCCACAGCGAAGGAGAACAACAAAAAGGCTGGACAAATCGAGGCGGACCGGTGGCAGTGAAACAGTAACAGCCGAGACGATCCTACGAAGAAGCAAAAAGGGAAACAAAGAGCAAGCAACTGAAAGGCTAGGATGGAGGAAACGGAGAGGGCGGAATAACCAAGAGGAAGGGACCAACCGTGCGCAGTTCAAGGCAACCGGCAATGACATAGCAACGGGAGAGGCGCCGTACCAAAGCAGGCCACTCGATCCCACCGTGCGCAAGCTCGTGCGGATCTGTGGAGGAGACGCCGAAGGTACTATTCGGGGGGCACCCTCGAGCTGGATCGAGCTGATGGGTAGGGGATCCGAAGGCAGTGAGAATAGCGAGGAGGAGGATTTGGAGAGTGGGCTGGGGAAACCTGCTAGCGATGTCGGCCGATGTCGCCGAGGAATCGGATGAGCCGACCATGCGGTGCAGGCGGGGAGTGGGTGGTGAGGGTTCTAGGAGAGCGGGAGGGGTAAGGCCTAGGAGCTCGGCGGGCATAGCCGAGGAGGCCAGGGTGAGAGAGCAAGGCGGGGCTGCGGGGGCGACGATCTTTGCGAGGGTAACGGGTAGGGAGCACAGCGAGGACGGCGGGGAAAAGGGGAGCCAGTCCTCGAGGGCTCCGCGGAGGCCGATTTCGTGGCGCTTTAAGGGTCGCGGCTTGGGACGCGTGGACGGACCGATTGGCATGAACCGAGAAGATGGACGGCTGGGCAACGGAGACCCGTACGGCGGCGCTCGATCGGACTCGTGGACCAGGTCGCTCGGGAGTCTGGCGCGATTTCGAAAGCCGCGAGGGGCCTGCTCGCAAATCCGCCAACGTGGAGGCCCTGGGAGACCGGCATTTCCTTCCGCTTTAAGATAGTTAGTATATACAAAGCTAGATTTAACCTGTAATAAACGGGCTACACTATCAGCAACTGCAATTTTCTACATAGCCATGGAAGTTCTCTTACATCTTCTCCTTGGAGAAATACAAACAGCAGCCAAATTTTCAAATACATAATACCGCAATCAAGCAACTAGAAATCCATGTGAAGCAGGTCAATAGAAAATTCCAATTTCCCCCGGTTGGTTGATAAGAGCCGATGCTTTTCTTGTTTCCTGAAAGATTTCAGAGAAGACTTCCTTCAAGTCTCCGCACAATAGGTTAATACTACGGTCAAACTGGATCCATGTCTTAATAGCTCAAGCTCAGTTCCTAAACACGGTCCTGTAGTTCATCCCTACCTTCTCCTCGCCGGCAGCGACGGGTGAGGGAGAGCTGCATCGATCTCTAACCGCGACATGAACATGGAAGTCGGAATGGAACAGCCGCTTCGGGTAATTACCTTGATCTCTCTTAAGTCCAATTCTTGTCGTTCCACATGGGGATATCTGGGCTAAACTCATGGAGTTCTAGATCTCTTATAATGGATACCGACATGCTGTTAATCTCTATGTGTAAATGTTTTGTCTTTGTTATGCAATTACGGTTTCATGTTTTTTCCCTTAGCATATTATCTAGTACGTGGGAAAAGTTTAGTAATACTAGCTCTGCGATTGCACAGGTCATGCTAGTTTTTACAATTTCCGTTGGGTTGTATAATTTGTTGGGGGACATGATTTTGCTGACCTTCCGTGCGTTGCCGGCTTCCTGCACTCTTTGCAGCCACCAGGTTCACGATTGAGCAACCAAGACGGGTCGTCACACCATGGAGATGGCTCACCAGGAGAGAACCCAGCACAGAGCCTAGCGAAATGCGAGTCAGACCGGATAAAAACCTTCTACCAGACGGTCCTTTCGGCCATGGTCGTGTTCATCGTGGCCGCTCTGTCAGGCTACAAGGACATGAAGCCGCTTTACATCACAATCCACAACAAAGTTCACCTCAGCAACCTCCTCGTCGCCCAGGGCCTCTGCATGATCTTCACCTTCATATGCGCCGTAATCTTGATGATGTACGAGTTCTATGCCTACCACCATGAGCAGCGAGGCCGTCGCAGGTACAGGGATCTCACTGTCCTCGTCGCAGTCACCGGCACGATGCTAATTGCGACCGACACTGTCCTGGTCATCATCACGAGCAGCAACGCGGTGCTCTCGGTTCTTCTCGTGCCGGTGTTGCTGTTTGTTGGTGTGGCCGCGCGCGCCGGAGCATGGATGGAGCGACACCCCACTCCGACGCAGGGCAGCGGGTACGATACGGCGACGAAGAGCACGTTTGATCTGGCCACCGTTGGTACAATTGCTGCCTTTGCTCTGCAGGGGACCATCGCCTTCGGCTACCTGAAAACGCCCGACAAGAAGGGCAAACTTGACCCGCCGCTGGACCTCGCCGTGTGCTACGCCACCTCGACGGTTTGCCTGATCGTGATGATGATTTGCGCCATGCCGCTGGCGCTTCTCCCTGGCGGCATGCTGAATGTTCTGGTCGGAATCGTCGATAGGCTCAGGCACGTCCTGCTTGCCTCTCTGGCGCTGATGGCGCTGGTCGTCTCCGTCGAGTTCTTGGACGGCTTCGTGGTGCTCTCTTTCTGCCCGGAGGCCATTGCGTTGGTCCTGTACTACGGCGTGGAGTTCTACTCTGCACGCGAGCCCCGAGAAGGCGGGAGCCGGCCATGGCTCGACTTTGTCTTCCGGGTGGTCGCCACCGTTGGCTTCACACTCATGACCGGGCTGTACGCAGCGTTCCTCGGCACCGACCACTACAGCTTGTACCTGAAGGCCGCCATGTTCGTGCTCCTTCTGGCAGTTGTGTCAAGCCTGAGCCGTCTGGCAATCCCGTTCCACATGCCTGACAATGACATTGGAGGAGCTGTCGAGGTCGGTGTTGCAACCGCGGCTCTCGCCTTCCCCGCCGTTGCACTTCTGGTTGCTTGTCTGTTGGTGCTCAAGGTCTTCCTCGATCTCTACCTCAATCGCTAGTTTTTGACAGTGTTTGGGAGCTAGCATTAGCATTGTTTCCGTCCCTGGTCTTCCATTAGGCCATATTTGCTGTATAAGACTTTTTATCATTTTTTAGAGGTACCAAAATTTATGCTAAGGTAATACCAAGAGATATCAAAAGTTGGTACATATACTATTTAAATTTTTTATATATCTTGGTATTATCTGAGTGTAAATTTTGGTACTTCTTGAAGATGTTAAAATGTCCATGTTGTATACCTAGCTTTTTTGATACGTAGTCTAGAATCTAGATAGCGGGTTTTGATAAACATCACCCGGATGTTTTCTTAGAAAAAAACATCCAAATTTTAGAGCATTGTATCTACGGTAGGAAATGAGCACACATGTTCTGTCGCTCGAATAATGGGATGCATGCTCCTCATTTTCCAAGTCTGAACGTAGGTCGCCTCTTCTTATTCTCTCTCATTTTTTTTGGGTGAGGGCCTCTTCTTGTCGCTAGTCTCGGTCTCTACTATGGAGCCACGAATGATGTGATATTACTTAGGGTTGCGCGCTACACTGTACTGAGTAAATTTTGACACAATGAAAGCACTTTGATAGGTCAACATAATCATCTTCCCATCAGAGACGAATAGATAGAAATAGTTTTTGAAACAAATAAGAAATGTTCAGGCCATTGTAGCAAACTTCACATATCATTGAGGGCATGCACGCAAACCAGCTAAATAACACAGATTCAAGAACAAAAGGGGAACATTGCATAATCCCGTATGGTGCGTTAGCATAGCCTTGATGAATAAAATGGCCTAAGGAAACACATCAACCAAACAATATAGATACGGTAACCTAGATGCCAACTATTTGATAGTGCATAAACTAGTTACATGCCATATACATGACAGAAGAAAAGGCTTCTACTTCTCTAGCTGGTTCAGGAGGTACACCCTTGATTAACTCTTTTTAAGTCTTTTTTGTTATCGCTCGTATCTGGTTCAAAACAAATATTGTTACTCAAATCATTTAACTGACCTGGACATGATATTTCCAAAGGCATCATGATATATAGCGGGCTAAAAAGGTGGTTTGTTTTCAGTGTATGGTCTACACTGAATTATTCTAAACTTTTTCAGGGAAAAACATAGACAATATTAACAAAAAGGATAATTTCCAGTATTTTTTACCAATTGTTTTACAGAAGGTCAACCTTGCAAGGAAACCTCTCATTATTATACTATGACTATTTGAAATACCTGAAAAGATGGTAATTTCCTCCATAAATTTGCTTTGCATTTTTTACCAATAGTTTTATAGAAGACCAATGTTGCAAGGAAATATCCCATTATAATATGATTATTACTATTTGAAAGCTGACAATGTGTATAGGTGGTATGAAACAACCGAAACTAATTTACAAAAGGAACACAGAGGAAGATTTTTTTCTTATTTGCTCAACCATAGGATCTAAATGACACAACAAAACAGGCATAGCCAGATGACACCATAAAAGCTACAAACAACTCCATGTTTATGAACAATAGGCTACAATTAATTATGAATAGAACTTTGTTACTATTATTGATTGATCAAACACCACTCACCTCTATATCAAAAAACTGAAAACTTTAGGATCTGATGTAGCACTGGCCATGCACCTAGAAACCAAGAAAACACGACAAATAATAGATTATATGAGCATATATTTTCAGTACGTATGAGCATGAATAGAAATATTAGGTAAATCTCACATTATATGCAAACATTATCCATGGAGTTCTCTTATAGCACAATTAGCCTTGTTAGTGTTTGTTTGCGTCCTTGAAAGGCACATTGTATAAGACCATGAACAAAAAATAAATAAATTTGTGATATCAGAGTCAGATTGCAAGTGGGGAAATATGTAAGTAGGCAGTGGTTGTTGCAAATAAAGAACTTTAAATCATGGAATGCATAGATCAGTGAATGAGTAATTATTATAATAGTTTCTATAGTTGCAGGAACAGGAATAGAGGCATGATTCACAAGGACAAACACAGAACATAAAGGCTCACATCCACAATTTCAAGAAAGCAATGTGAAAAGTAGATTATATATGGTCATAAGACATGTAAAAGCGCAGCAAAAACTGAGTGTATCAAACACAAACAAACATAACTGTTGTTGCAATAGGTAGTCTATTCCAATATAGAGTAAAGCATGCCTCTCCATCACGACAAAATTAATATTTGGGGTTATCTTTGGAACACCGCTGTTAGAGCAATCTTACCACCACGATAATCATTAAGTGAATGAACTCAATTAAGTAAACCACTAACCGCATGCTGAAGGATCTTTACACAAATTAAGCTACAACCTTAGAAATACTCAAATCGTAGTCTAACAGAGCTTAGCGACCAAGGAAGCCTTCAATATGCAAAATAAAACATTCCAACATATAGATAATTTGTTCCTTTTTATTTTAAGGACGCAAACTGTGAAACAGGGGGAATCATGTTCAGTCCAGAACCCGGATACACAAATTTGTGCCGCACACAAAATCCAACCAAAAATAGCAAATTCATGGCATTTTAACCTCTTACTAAGCATAATAAAAACAATTTGAAGATACAACTCAACAAAGGAACAGGGAAAAGGGGCACCACATGTTTCCAATTCTCCATTCCTAAATATATCATAAGAGGATATATAACATCAACTAACAAACAAAGCAAGCCAACGCAAACTCATACTTAAATATACGAAAAGAATGTCTATTGGTAAAATGCAGATAGTACCTTTTGTATGCATTGCCATGGAACATATCTCTAGTTCTCTATTTTATCGTAGCTAAACAGATCATATGTTCTGGGGTATTGAAAAAGGAATTGCTAATATAATGTTACCCTCACCAATTCTTTGGTGATAACATATCCAGGTGTTGCCATATGGTGTTCCTCCCTTCACTCCCCCTTATCTTTCCCTTTTCCACCCCTTCATTCTCCTCTAACAGAATAAATTTTGATTTGAAACTTTCAGATGAATTTAGCTACAAACTTTCGACTAAAAAAACTTTCAGTTCGAAAACTTTCGACTAAAAAATTTTATGTTCGAAAAATTTCCACTCAAAAACTTTTGGTTCGAAATCTTTTGAACTTTCGACTCAAAAAACCTTCGGTTCGAAAATTTTCGATTGAACATACTTTTGGTTCGAAAACTTTTGATTCAAAAACTTTCAAAATGATTAAAAAATACTTCAATATAAAAACTTGTGGGGAAATTTGAAAATAATTTTTTTTTGAGTTTGGGGAAGGAAGGGAGGAAAGGAGGGATAAAGAGGATGCCGCTAAGTGTCGTAATGAGAGAGTGTTTGAGGGGAAGGGAAGTAGGTGGAGAAAGGATGTGCCGCCACATGTCACAACAAGAGGGCGCTCTCAAATTAACAAAACCGTTTTCTTTTTTGTTTGATCAATGTGAGATTTTCTAGCTCACAGAATGAACGTGGAAACTCACTTTAACATCTTTTAATAATATGATGGATGGCTAAGTGAAACGAGTGTGGATGTTTGTATATCATATCATCAGAATTACTTAAAGATTCAACCTCCATTTTTGAAGGAACAAAAATACAGGGTTAGTGTTTGGGTTCAACATGGCCTGGCTATAAGGGGTTGAACCAAGAGTGGTGAGCTCTGGCTACAGGATTGAAGGAGACTGGTGGATGGTGGCATAGGAAAGGGCAGTGAGTTAGCTAGCGGTGGGAGGAGGGCAACAAGGATGAAAGTGGGATTATATATAGGATGAGGCACTAACTGTTAGATTAATCTTGACAAGGTTAGCACATAGATAAGATTAGTTAAACTCAGTGTTAGTTTTCAGAGTTTAGTTCTGTATTTTCGAATGAGTGATACCATTTCCCCCTAATCTTGACATACCTCTTCGCAAGTTGACGTCCGATCTCCTGACGCATCTCCAAGAAGCTTCGACTTCTTGCTGGCCATACCACCGGTGACACACCTCGCTGGCGATTACAACCTTTTGACACAGCTCCAATTGTCTTTTCACTGATAACATAACTTGATGGCGATGCAGATGGCATAGAGCGCTTACTCACGAGAGAACTTGGACACACATACAAGAACTCTCAAGCACATGTATGCATCATACACGGACTCTTCCTACGTGCATCTATCTATATGCTGACTCACTAAGACCCAGACAGCTTTATTTGAGCACCTCCTTGCCGAGCTTCAAAGAAGTGCTGGCTCATCATTCGCATTTGCTGCAGTAAAAAACACCTTCTTCTATTCGCGACACTCCTTAGCGAAGTGTCCATACTCTTGGCAGTTGTAGCAGCGCACCTTCGCCTTGTCAAAGGTGCTCTTCTTCTTGCTGGAGCTGGAACCACCTTCCTTGTTCTTAGCCCTGGACTCCCATTGGGCTCGAGTGAGCAGTAGGTGCTCATCATCCACCTTGCTGGCCATGTGGTGTTCCTCGAACGCCTTTAGCCGCCTGAACATTTCTTCTACTGACATCACATCCAAACCCTCGAGGTTCTTTAGAGTGCAAACGATCGGTAGAAACTTTGGCGTCAAGACCCGAAGCACCTTATCCACCACAAAAGAGTCTTCAACCCTCTCACCCAGAGTTCGCATCTTGATGAGAGCCAGGGTGACCCTTATGGGGAATGCATCAATTGACTACCCTTCATGCATATGAAGGCTATCAAATTCTTTCTTGGCGGTTTGAAGCTTGGCCCTCGTAACACACTCAACTCCAATGTACATAGACTTGAGGGTCGCCCATGCCTCCTTGGCCGTCCTCTTGCCATGGAGGGCAAGAAGGGTCTCCTCGCTCACACCATGATAGATGGCCACGAGTGCCTTCTTATCTTGGCTCATGTCAACGTTGTCATCTTCAATGGCATCCCACACTCTTTGGGCATCCATGTACACTTTCATCTTCTTTGACCATGCAACATAGTTGCTACTGGTCAACAATGGCTATTGGAGCGTGATGCTCCCCTCCTTCCCGTCTCGCATCGCTGGCCTACTGTGAGCCACTTGCTCGTTGCCGCTGTTGGCCACCTCCTCTAGGTCAGCAGCAACATACCTGGACGACAACGGAGATAACGACCTTGCTGTCCTTGCAATCACAACACCAGCTCTGATACCAAATATTGTTGCGAGCTAACGACTACACACACGAATACCTTGGACACTCACACTTTGATCACGTGGTGAAAGTTTTGATCATGCAATAGAAAACCAACAAGACCTTTTTTTGTGTTGCGCAATACCAACAACAACATTTTCTTCTCTATTTAATCAAGACAAGAGCTACATGTAAGAAAAGAGTTACATGCGAGGAAGGAACTAATCAGGACAAGGAAAGTCTAATCACGTCTCAAGCTAAGAAAAGTGCTAATTACATCCAAGATTCAGGCCGCATGCACACATACACAAAAGTCCTAACACTACTCGGACACCATACATGGCTCATCCGAAAATACATAACTAAACTCTGAAAACTTACAATGAGTTTAAATAATCTTATCTAAGTGCTAACCTTGTCAAGATTAAATAGAGAAGAAAATGATGTGGTTGGTAATGCGCAGCACAAAAAAAAGGTCTTGTTGGTTTTTTGTTGCGTGATCAAAACTTTCACCACGTGATCAAAGTGTGAGTGTCCAAGGTATTCATGTGTGTAGTCGCTAGCTCGCGATAACACTAACAAGGGCGGCTGGAAAGTGAGAAAATGTGGCTTACAAATAAGAAAACAAAAAGAGAGATACTTTCATGCTTTTCTTTTTAACTGTTGCACACTGCTCAAAAAGAATATCAAGCAACTTACATATTGACAGTCCCAATAAGAAAAAAATGAAGCGACTTACAGTATTTACATGTAGATTGTCTTAACACCTATGTTGATTCACCCATGCATGAAAAAAAATGTTTTTACACGAAGCTTGGGAAGCAAGCTGAGAACAACATGCTCGTGTATGGTACTGGTACTATTTAACAAACAATGATAGCCACGGAGTACTTGCTGTTAAGGAACCTCGCTATCGAATAAAGAATAAATTGCATATTTATTCATGAGAGAAGTATGCTCTTCTAGAGCTTACAATTCATTATTCAAAAGAAATTGCTAACAACCATAATCTAAAAAAATGCATTAAACAGAATCTGTAAAATATGCATTAATTTCTGCTTCTATATCATCAACAGAAGTTTTATCTTCATTTGCCATAATATTGGCTGCAGCATCGATGTCCAGGCTATTCTGTGAGGATGAGACAAGTGGGGTATCTTCATCCATGGCATCATCATCACCAATCTTGGCGAAGTGTGCCTCTACTGGGGCGTTTTCCTTTGCCTTCCTCTTAGCCTGATATGCGTTGATCACTTCCTTGGATTCCCGACATATCTTCGACCAGTATCCCTAAATGCCGCACCTGAAGCACGTTTGGTTCTGCTGTCCATACGGCTTGGCGTGCGCCTTTTCTTTGTCATCCTTCTTCACTGGGGCTTTGGACTTTCCTTTGGCCTAATTCCTCTCTTTTCCACCCTGTTTGCCCTTCTTTCTATGAATGGGCTTTCTCACCTTATAGCTATTGGCATTGACTTCTGTGCCAGTGCCCCTTCCAGGTGGCTGCGAGACATAGTTCTTGCGTAGAACATCGTCTTGCGATTCCGCAACTTGCATTACATCAATCATTTCTCTATACTCCTTTATGCATCCTGACGATAGCTGCGTGCACTCTGGATAGCATTTGGGTGGAAGGTAGAGAGAGTTTTCTCAATCTTCTCCTCATCGGTGATCTTCTTGCCACATAGGGAGAGATTGGTACAAATTCGTGCAAGGCGAATTGTACTAAACCCTTATTTTGTAGTCTGCGAACCTCAGGCGGACCCAATCTTGCTGTGCTTGGGGCAAGATGGTGTACTTGAGCTTCTCGAACCGCTTCTAAAGTGCAGTCCAAAGCTCAAGTGCACTCTCCTCAGCCATGTATTCATTCTTCAAAGTGGCTGAGAGGTGGTGCCTGAGGAAGTGCAAGGCTTGATCGTTCTGCTCAGCGGTAGGTTTTGCGTCCTGCGAGGACCCTAGACCAATCGCGGCGCGGAGCTTCTTGCCCCCATGAACGATCTTCACGTCCGATGCCCAAGTGAGATAGTTCTGACCGTGCGGGGCCAGTTCTTCAAACTCACGATTCACGATGCCGGACATCTGCATGATTTCAAAATTCCTACATTAGATTACTGCGTGTAATCTAATAGAAAATGGTTGCAAAAGGTATAAAGTGCAGAAAAATAAATTGCTATGCATTGCAGTATACAAAATAAAGCAATGAATTCAAAATTCATAAAGAATATTCATAAAACAGAGAAATAAAGCTAGAAAAATTAAAAACAGAGCTAGATAATTTTCTGAAATTTTCTAGCAATTTTTCAAAATTTTCTGCTGTTTTTCTTTTTCTTCCTTCTTTCCCTTTCTTTTTTTTCTTTGGGCGAAAAAGGGGCCAGTGGACCGTGCCCTTCCTTGGGCCACAAACGGCCTCATTGGCCTGCCCGAACAAAAAAAAAAGGAACCGCCGACTAGGGTTCCAATCCCAGCCGCCATATGCGCTTGCTCCCGAAAAAACGCAAGGCGTGCGGCTCGGCGAGCGGCCGGGCGCGGCGGTGGTAGAAGTGCCTCGTCTTGTGGCTTGCGGCGGAGCGACTTGAGCCGGCGGCGGCAACCGCCCGGTGGGTGTGGCGCCGTGCGGCGCCGTGTGCTCGAGGCGGTAATAACGACGAGGTCGAGCCGCGCGACAGTGGAGCCGAGGCCTAAGCGGCGGCGGTTAGGCGCCAGCGTGGCTGCTGGCTAGCGGCCGAGGCGACGGTGGAGCGGCTGCGAGCCGAGGTCGGCGCGGGCCGGGTTCGGCGGCGACGGCCGGCGCGGCGCTTCGGCGCTACTTCTGATCGCGTCCTCGGGCGCGGCCGACGCTTCTGGCGCGGCCTCGGGCGCGGCGTCAACGGCGGCTTCGAAGCGGCGACGGCGATGACTTCGGTCTAGGCTTGGCCGCGGCCACCGGGAGGTTGGCGGCCGGACCGGCCGACGGAGGCCGAGCCGGGCGGCGGATGCGGAGGTCGAGGCCGCGACTTCGGCGGTGGCATGGAGGCCGAGACCGGGCGACGGCAACGGCGCGGGCGCGGCGGGCGCGCCGACTTGGTCGAGGCCGGGCTTCATGCTCGGCGGTGCGGCGGCAACGGCGGCGGCGTCTTCGCTAGCAGCGCAAGCCAAAGCGCCGCGGGCTCGGGACGGCGACAATGGCCGGACGCAGCTGCGGCGCGCAAGCCGTGGCGCACGTCTCCCCTTTTTTTTCTTTGAGATGAACAGTAGGTTCGTGTACTATTGCTTCGTGTCGTTGTAGCTTCTTGCCACGTGACGAACGCAGTACCGATGCGTAGGTTAGATGCATGCATAGAAAACGACAGCGATTAGATTCAATCGCTGAATTCCCACCTTTTTTCTCACCTTTTCAATCTGTTCACCGGAAGAGCTTCGTGCTGATAAAGTGTTAAGGAACCCCGCTATCGAATAGTCCGGGGTTCCCGAACAGATCTGAATTGGAGAATAGAGAGAGAAAGAGAGACACAGATTTAGGGAGACGACGATAGAATTCTTTATTGCTATTCTGATTTCTTGTACATAGGGGGGGACCCCCCTCCTCCTTATATAGTAGTCGCCTAGGGTTTCGGCTAGGGGACCATCGTGGGCTTTTCATTGGGCCACGTGGTTTCCCAACACTCCCCCTTGGGCCCTTTGCCGCGAGATGCATATGCCTCATTAAAACTCTAGAAAAACCCAGTGGGAAAAATACTTGGAGAAAGAGTACATAGCATACACTTACTATGTTGTACGAATTGCCTCATTAAAACCTTATGCAAGAAAACTTCATGAAAAACTTGCTAAGGAAAAGAGTACAATTCACCCAAACTTCAATCACTAATCTTCGAGATTCATGTTGGGTATTCATAATTTACGTTCGAGATTCATGTGGGAGTATATGAAATCTCTCCCCCTGAAATCTGCACTTCTCTAAGTCTCATCATCCCAATTCCTTTAACGCACCTTTCAAGGGTAGATGCTGGGAGTGATTTAGTGAACAAATCTGCAAGATTTTCACATGACTTAGTATGCAATATCTTGATCTCGTTCATCTTATGCAATTCGTGAGCATAGAAGAACTTGGGGTTGATATGCTTCGTGAGATTGCTCTTCACATAACCCATCTGTGCTTGGGCAACATAAGCTGCATTATCTTCATAGATGATCGTGGGAGTTTGCTCAATGTTCAAGCCACATGACTTCTGGATGTGGTGAACCATTCTTCGGAGCCATGCACATTCACGAGATGCTTCATACAAAGCAATGATTTCGAGTGGTTTGTCGACGTCGAGATGAGAGTGCGCTAGGCGTCTTCCAAGAAACCATTGTTCCTCCACATAGGAAAACATAGCCGCTTTGGGACTTGCCGATATCTTGGTCGATAAGTACCCGACATCGGCGTAGCCAACCAAATTCAATTCATTGTTTCTTCTAAAAAACAAACTGAGGTCTTTGCTTCCTTGGAGGTAACGGAAGATGTCCTTGATCCCTTTCCAATGCCTTTTGGTGGGTTACGCCTTTGCATACTTAGCTAGCAAATTCACAGTGACGCAATGTCCAGGCCTAGTGCTATTCGCAAGGTACATGAGCGCCCAACTGCACTCGATATGGGAATTCTACTCCCAGGACTTCCTCCCCTTCTTCTCTAGGTCTGTATGGGTCTAGGTCTGCTTGGAGTGACCTTCCGACCATTGGAGTCTTTGCAGGATATGCCTTTTCAAAGTCAAATCTTTCCAACACTTTCTGCGTGTAGGTTGATTGATGTACCAAGATTCCTCCTTGGACATGCTCAAGCTGCAAGCCTAAACAAAACTTTGTTTTACCCAAATCTTTCATTTCAAACTCAGACTTTAAATATGAGCATGCTTCTTCAATTTCTTCATCCGTCCCAATGATGTTCAAGTCATCTACATAGACGGAGATTATACAGAATCCATTCGGGGATCGTTGTATAAACACACATGGACAATCTTCGCTGTTTGTGTAGCCTTTCTTGTAGAGGAAGTCACTCAAGCGATTGTACCATATTCTTCCTCACTGCTTTAGCCCATATAGTGATTTCTCCAATTTCACACTGTACAAGTTTCTATTTGCTCCGTCTTGGTTCGGGATAGGATTCCTTAGGTGCTTTCATGTATATCTCGAATCCAAGTTTCCATACAAATATCTTGTGACAACATCCATTAGCTTCATTCTCAACTTCAAGTTGGTGTCATTGAGATCAAATATCTAAAGGTAATTCCTCCCATGACCGGAGAATAGGTTTCTTCATAATCAACTCCGGGACGTTGAGTGAAACCTTGAGCTACAAGCCTTGCCTTGTACCTTACAACCGTTATTTTCATTCCTCTTCCGAACAAAGACCCATTTGTGACCCTGTGGTTTATATGGGGAGGTGTGCGGCATCTGGCCCAAACACCTCTCTCTTGTTCGGAGAGACTAACTCATGATGATTGCCTTCTTCCATTCTTCCCAATCTAGCCTTTTCTTGCACTCGCTAGAGATGCGGGCTCGGGATCATGATCAATGATCGAGGCAATCTTCTTTGCAAAGTATGCATCAATATTGGTCGTTGTTCTATTCAGGATTCTCCTATTATTACAAAGTTTATGGCCATTTCTTCATGGGGTGCTTCATGCACTTCTACTTTCTCTTATTTGCTATTCCCTATCGCAGAGCAAGTTCCTTTAGCTTTTCATCGCCTATGTGTGCGCACACATTATTTCCGTGGCTTCTGCGCAGAGAAGATTCAAGTGCTGAATTGCCTTTTCGTCGACTTCTTTCCAAATGCTGTGTCTCAACTGGCTCCCTTCTTTCCTTGGGGTATTTTCGTTATTGGTTGTGGTAAGTCCTTTCGCTTGATTTTCTCCAGACGTCTCTCGGGTACTTTGGGTTTGAGGAGCAGATTTCTGTTCTTTTCTTTGATGCCTCGAGCAGGATGAGGTACCTTCTATTTTCTTTGGTATTTCCACCCTCTCGGTGCATTTCTTGCGGGTACATGCGACTTAACCACGCCTTGGATCACAAAAATGATCAGCGGTTCATTTGCTAGATTACGCAAATCAATTATCTTCCGACTTCTTGATTTGCTTCATTAGTGCGGGGGTCATGCGCGGGGATTCCAGTGGAATGCCATATAATTTCTCGGCATTTTTCATCCAAAGGTTGATTTCCTCCCCCTAATGACGGGAAACGATCCTCGTCAAAAATGCAATCAGCGAATGGGTGTATGCAAGTCTCGATCATGGGTTCCAAATACGATTATGGATGCACTCTCATAACCAACGTATATCCCGGACTTGCGAAGAGGGCCCATTGCGATCATTGAGGGTGGTATAGGAACATATACCATACACCCAAATTTCCTGAGATGGGAGATCTTCGGGAACCTCTTTGACAGTGTTTGATCCTTCGTGATAGTCACAAAGAGATTTCCATACCTCATATGCGGATCGAAGATGAACCACTCGGTTGAAGTCGCTGCGTCCCAAGCCCTAGATGATCAAGTTGCGCGCCTTGCTGTTTGCTTCAACATGTGCGCGATTGGCGTCATTGACGTTGTCGTTCTCGGGCACTTCATATGGTTTGAAAACCTTCTCCCAAATTGCAAAGCCCTGAGCTTGAATGTATGCCTCCATCTTGGCCTTCCAAAACTGAAAATCAACTCCATTGAAAACACAAGGTTTTGTCGAATATCTATCCATTGCTATGATTTCTAATCACCGGTTAAGATTAATTAGAAAAACTTTGCTCTGATACCACTTGTAGGATCGAAATATATTGACCTAGCAATCAGAGGGGGGTGAATGATTGCGCGGAAGCTAAAATAAAATTTTTGTGATTTTTGAAACACCCCAAACAAACTTAGATCGCTTAATTTGTACTCAACAGAAACCTTATTGCGTCGGACCAAACTTTTACTTCTACTCCGGACCAAACTTCGTGCCAGACCAAATTTTCACATGTACTACGGACCAAATTTCTACTGTAGCAAAACCAAAACAATACACTCCGGACCAAACGAGACAGACTGATATATGTTCACTAAAACTAAGATTTCTGAAGATCTAACCGTTAAATTGATATGAAATTTTAACTGTAGAAACTAGATTCAACTCCGAAGCTAACACAAAAAGAATTAACTCAATCGGACTTATGGATCTAGATTTATATTCTTTGCAAGACGACTGAAACGAAAACCGATCTAACAGCGACGGACCAAATCAAACTAGCTACGGACCAAATCAAACTAGCTACGGACCAAACTCAAACAATACGATTAACCGAAGATCCCACCGTTGGATTAGTGTGAAATTTTAACTGAAGAAACTAGATTCAATTATGAATCTAACCCAGCAAGAATCAACTCGATCGGACCTACGAATCAAAAGTTATTAACCTCGCAAGCATCTTGTGACAGATTATGACGAGCAGACCAAACCCCAATTTCGTGATAAATCACAATCTACAAAAGATTAACCAATGAAACTTTTAGGAACTCTAAGTTGATACTCTAGGAAGGTTTTGTATAGATCAAATCAATATTAAACTTGTTGAAACAAGAGAGACAATGAATCAATCTATAAAAACAAAACCAAGGCAAACAAATCATAAACCGAACACGACAGTAATCACAGTTATCAGTAACCCATGAAATCAGTATGCCGGCTTTTCCTTCGCTCGGGTGTCATTCTGGCGTGAAACAAAACCACCAGAAAGAAGTCGCATGATCGGGAACTTGAGTGCAAGGAACATGCAGGAGGTCTCGTCACCAAGCCAAAAGGACTAAAAATTGATTTTTATTTCCTTTTGTCTAATCTGGTTACAGTACTCCAAACAAAAGAGTACAAACCCTAAAAGAAAACTCAGCGCTCAAAATAAACAGGAGACACCTCCCCCTATTTATACTGAGCAAACATAAAGAGATTGAATACAACTCCACTTCCAACATGGAAAGAGTTTGTATACATCTCAACCTTGCCCAACATGGCCAAAAACAACTCTTGCACGTATGTACAACCCACATGCTATAAATACGTGACTAACCAGCCTCCATGTGCATGTTGTCTAGCCCGAACGTTCCGCATGACATCCTTGACCACCAAGACCTCGATTCCT
Organism: Otatea glauca; assembly: GCA_036346275.1. Classification (NCBI taxonomy): domain Eukaryota; kingdom Viridiplantae; phylum Streptophyta; class Magnoliopsida; order Poales; family Poaceae; genus Otatea; species Otatea glauca. The sequence goes on from CM070711.1 coordinate 76,411,142, forward strand.
CTCTGAATCTAGTCCCGAACCTCAGTTCCTCCATGAACCTAGTTCCGGTCCCATCATCGACCACGTTCGCCCTCGAGCAACACCTGCACACGAATAAACAAGAAACGAATCCGAGCACAAGTCTACGACTTGACTCAACATCAATCCATGCAACCACTCACACGAGCGCATTGCATAAAGCAAACCATTACCATGCTATCACAAGCATATCAAGTAAATATCTGAAATAGCACATGCCAAAGCACCACACATGCCATGAGCACAACCACTTTGCAATGCCAATTTCATTACTAAGCCAATTTTTCAAAGACATGATTTCACACGAGCCGAGGCCGAGGCGGGCGGGTTCGGCGGCGACGGCTTCGGGCGCAGCGCTCGACGCTACGATCGCGTCCTCGGACGCGGCGGTCGACGCTTCTGGCGCAAGCGTCGACGGCGGCTTCAGCGGCGGCTTTGGGCGAGCCGAGCCGACGGAGCCACCGAGGAGGCGGGGTAGGCGGAACGACGCACGGAGGCCGAGCCGGCGCGGCGGTCTTTGCGGAGGCCGAGGCGCGCGCCGTCAGGCGGCGGCGTGGCGGCCGAGACCGCGCTCCGTCGGCGGCGTGGTGGCCGAGACCGGCCGACGGCAGCGTGGCGCGAGGCGGCGCGCTGACGCGGCCGAGGCCGGCTTCATGCTCGGCAGTCTGGCCGGCGACGGGCGGGTGGCGTCTTCGCTAGCGCGCAAGTCGAGGCGACGGGCTCGGGACGCGGCGGCGATGGCGACGCGCGCGCGCAAGCCGAGGCGCACGTCTCCCCTTTTTTTTCTTCTTTGAGATGAACAGTAGCTTCGTGTACTGTAGCTTCGTGTCGTTGTAGCTTCTTGCCACGTGACGAACGCAGTATCGATGCGTAGGTTAGATGCATGCATAGAAAATGACAGCGGTTAGATTCAATCGCCGAATTCCCACCTTTTTTCTCACCTTTTCAATCTATTCTCCGGAAGAGTTTCGTGCTGATAACGTGTTATGGAACCTTGCTATCGAATAGTCCGGGGTTCCCGAACAGATCTGAATTAGAGAATAGAGAGAGAAAGGGAGACACAGATTTAGGGAGACGATGACAGGATTCTTTATTGCTATTCTGATTTCTTGTACATAGGGGGACCCCCCTCCTCCTTATATAGTAGTCGCCTAGAGTTTCGGCTAAGGGACCATCGTGGATTTTCCATTGGACCACGTTTTTTTCCCAACACTTGCAACGAATATACAGCAAGAATATACCCTTTTGAACAACTGACGATAATTTTCTTCATTGACTAGACTATGAAGTCTCAAGTCTTCTCTCTATTTCCCCCATCTCTCCTCTTGTGGGAGTTCGTGGATCATCCGGAAGATCATCGCCATGGCAACAAGCTCTTCTCCTTTGGAGGTACGGAAGCAAATCCTCTCAATATATCTTGCTTTGGATTAGGACCATCCCTTTAAAAAAACAAATTAGGACCATCCTTCGTGCAACTTAGTGTATCTACAAGAAAGGCCTTCCTTTCATGTGTTCGCCAGGCAAATTTAATCATCATTCATGTTTATGCATGCTTATAGTAGTCAGTTTTTTAATCGCCCGTGTTTTTGAAGTTAACAGCAAAAGCTAAGTTGAAGTTAACAGCAAAAGCTAAGTTGTTTACCCAGTATATTTGCACTTCAGCTCAGCCAATTTTGTACGATAATCTTATCCTGAGATCTGTCGAAGTAGTTCTAGTTTTTTTAGTGGTCTTGCTTTTGTTGTAAATTAATGAATCAATTGTCGTTATGAACCCTTCCCAGAGGAAATTATCTGATGAAGCAGTTGATTAGCTAACTGAGCAATTAGTAAAGGGAGCTTGGGTGGTTGGGCCTTTTTTAACAACTGATGAACTCCGTCGGAGTATTGGCCTCCGCGCCTTCGATGTGGACAACGCACCGGCCCCTCCGTCTTGAACGGTTTGGACGGTCGATCCTCCACGGCGCGTGGTGTTGCCGCGCCCTCTTCCGCCTCTTTCAGCTGCTGGGGCTCTCTGGTTTCGCCGTGGCTTAGGTTTGCCTTCTATTGCCAATGCCACTCCGTCATCAGCCCTTCACGCGCTGTCTTCCTCCGCTTGAGCGTACTCCTCCATCTTGTCAAATAGCTGCGTCATTGTGTAGATAGGCTTCCGGTCCATGCTTTCTGCCATGGGACCCCTCCGGAGTCCGCATCTAGCAGCGTTGATAATGGTACTCTCATTGACCCTCTTCACTTGGCACTTAGACTTCCGCAAATCTCTTGAAGAAACTACGCAAGGATTCGTTCGGCCATTGTTTCACAGTGAATAGGTGTCCTGCATCCTTCGGCTCGGTATAGCTTGGAAGTTGTCGCGCATTTGGTCTCAGAGTTGTTCCCACACGTATATCGATCTCAGTGGTATGGTGAACAACAATGTTAGTGCTACACCGGTAAGGGCGAGGACAATGCCTTTTGATTTGGTAGTGTCATCCCCTCCGGTGGCCTCAATGATTGTCTCATGCGTACACTCTCAGGAACTCTGTGGGTTCGGTGTGCTCCTCATAGGCTTTTTATGGCGGGCATCTTGAAGTCTTCGGGCCATCGAGCTGCTTCTTCGAGGTCTCCCTATAGTAAGGGTCTCGGTCTTGCTGCTGCGAGGGGGACTGTTGCTGGTGGTGGCGTAGCTACGGGTGCTGTTGCGGGGGGTTGTGTGGGGGAGGGATCCCGCTGTCTGGGGTGTCACGATAATTTTGGCAACTGGGCCAAAGGTTGTGACCATGGAGTTACACTGGCGCAGGTCTTATAGTTCTTGACAAAGACCTGCCAACTTTCCTCGCATGGATTCGTAGGCTTCTTTGTCTGCGCTCGAGTTCGCAAGCGGGGGAGGCCCTGTGCGATGATCCTCAGGTAATGAAACCTCGGTGTGCGCCCTTCACGTGTCGTCCCCGACGATTCCCCCATATGTGGAGTTGTTGGCTTCTTCTTTGGCGACTGCTGCGACCGCTACCAATGTCTTGCTTCGTTTCGTCAGTGGTATCTTGTTTGCAGCATATGCGGCGGTGGCTTCGGCTTCAGCCACTGAGACATTGGACGAGCCCGCCTTCTTCTTGCTAGGAGCCATGCTAGTGTAACTTCTTTGTCATTTCCATCGGACAACACCAACTGTTGTGGCTTCAAACCAAACAGCTGAATAGGAGGGCGGCGAGGGCCTCAGAACCGTTACCCTTAACATGGGGAGCTCTAAGGCCCTTAGGAGTAGAGTGTTAGGTATAATCTTGACATTAGTATTTGAGTTTGTTAGTTTGTTGCTTGATTAGTTAGCTCCAGGCGTGTTCCATAAAGATAAGGATCACGATAGTTAAGGAGTTAGTTCAGTTAGTTTAGATAAAGTTGTTAGCTTATCTCCTCATGCGTTTTCTATTTTCTCCAACTTAAATAGCAAACCTGATTACAAGATAAGCTAACAACTTTATCTAAACTAACTCAACTAACTCCTTAACTATCGTGATCCTTATCTTCATGGAACACGCCTGCAGCTAACTAATCAAGCAACAAACTAACAAACTCAAATACTAATTTCAAGATTATACCTAACATTTCCCCCCTAATCTTGACACACCGACTTTTACTTATTGAGGCAATCGGTCTCAATTACGATTTGCCTAACTCATACTCGTCACAGGATGGAGAACACACCTCCTCAACATTTAGGACTCATCTTTGACGGACTTGACTTTGGACGACGAACACATCTCTTCAACGCTCCGGAGTCAACTTTGACGGACTCGACATAGGACGACGAACACACCTCTTTAACGTCCTAGACTCAACTTCCTTACTTGAGACTACATCAAAATAGTGCCCCTTCCTCGTCGCCCTTAGCAGTTGCTCTTTGCTTTGCGTTGTTGTTGCTATCTCGTGCAGATGCACGCATGCATGCAGGCTTGTCTTTGCTAGTGCAAGCATTGCATCATGCCGCGGAAGTTCGTGATCGGGAGCAGGACCGCAGAGGTTCGGCTAGTCGCGCACTGCCGGCTCGCACGGCCAGTGAACGGGCACGCCAGCAGCCGCCTCACATATTTTGATCCTTGATCCAGTTCCAACATAGAGGACGGCATAGATTTTGAAAATGTGTATATTATCGTGAAAAATTGTCCTCTCCTAGTTTGGTGCCCAGGTTGGCCTATTTATAGTGTTATATGGAGGGTGATGAGATATTACGATGCCCTTGTAAAGATCCTATATCTATAAGGCAGGGTTTTACTTACCGGTAGCAGAAAAATACCGGAAGTCAGCGATAAACAGGATTATCGGATTTATCGGAATTCTATCGGCGATAGACAAAATTTTTTGGTCAAAATTTGAAAAAAATTTGGCTCAATTTGTCTAGAAAATCACGTAGATTGTATCCAAACTATTTGACACAAAAAAATAACACATATATAATAGATAAATAAGATAATATCACACGTTTATAGCATATACTTAACACACTCAATGCAAAAAATCATATAAGCTCATGTACACATGGATAGTATATTGATTGAGACTGAAGGAGAGGTCGAGAGGGAATAGATGGCGGGCCGGGCGCCAATTTTGGGCCGTCGGGAGGCGTGCATTCAAAAAATGCCGATAAATTTGACCGATAATTAATTTTACCGGACCTCACCGATAAACAGGAAAATCGGGTTTATCGGAACTCTTATTGCCGATAATGTTTTCCCAGCTATAAGGTCTTGTTTGGAAAGTCTATTCTCGACCGGATCTCTATAAATGAACCTAGATTTTAGCCTAAAATTTTGATCCAACTACGAATGAACCTCATAAACAAGGCCTAAGAGTTTTGCGCTCTTTTCACTCTTCGCTCCTAGCTTCGGTGCATGAAGAACCTCCATGGCCCTCGTCCACCATGTCGCCCACTCGGTTTATGGGTAGCCGTGACCCCCTTCAGTCAGTGCGAGACCCTAGCTAAGCTAGACCCCCTCTGCTGGTGTTGAAGTGGTAAGTACTAAGTTGTCTGGCCGAGGTTGCGTACGATCACCCTTCCTAGACCCTTCCCATGGCGCGAGGGGGTATCCGGAACCCTTCACCAAGTGCTGAGAGTCCAAACCGCCCATCCTTTTAGCCTCTGTGCCCTGCTTGCCAGAATGCCATTGCCAGGTACTGAGGCTCCTTTGTTAGATTCAAATGTGTTGAGAGCATAGCCCAAAGTAAGTTTAGGAGTGAACTTTCTTTCATAGATAATTTGTGTAGTTAATAACGTAATAAACTTTGGCATCACATTACGTGGAATTTTGTTGAAGAAAAGCAGTGCAAGAGATTAAATGGTGAATGAATGTCCCTCCCCAGAATGACCAAGAGGAAAAGCAAAGGCAGGCAACAAAGAAGACGTTGAGGCGTGTCATATCGCTAGCTCAAGCCTTCATTGCCATTGCAACTGGCATCCTCACGGCAACTTTCTCAGCAGGCAAAGATGTCAATCTGCACCGGCACGTCCTGGCTGCCGGCGGTTGCTTCCTGATCATCACATATCTATCTGCTCTCCTGCTGGTTTACTTGAAATTGTTATTGTCAGAGCACAGGCAGCTGCACAGATGGCACATCCGGTTCCTCCAGCTGCTCTGTGTGCTCAGCGGCGCAGCGCTGATCGCGACGAACTCCCTGCTTTTGGTCCTCATCAGCGAAGGGAATGGCTTACTGTCGCTCAACCTGCTGCCCATTCAAGGCATCGTCGGCATGCTCGCGTACCACGCGACGCCGTCGGAGGACAGCACGCGTGACGAGGCGTTCGAGGCGCAGATCAAGAGAGGACGCGAAGTCGCTCTCTTCGCCGCCGCAACGGCCTCCGCCATGCAGACCATGCTCGTATTTGGTTACCTCAAAAACTCCAGCTTCCAGGCGCAGGCGCTGAGCTATCGGTTCGATCTCTCGGTGTCCTTCCTGGCGTCGGCGCTCAGCGTGTTCTTGGTAGTGGCTACCCACATGCCGCTTGGGTTCAGGACGGAGGCTGCAAGGGACAAGGTGCTGTCCGTTGTGAGGTACCTGAAGGATGCCGTCATGGCGGTGCTCGCGGTCACCGCGGTGACTCTAGGCCAGGAGTTTCTAGGTGGCGCTACCGTGCTCGCACTCTTCCCGGAGATCACCGTAGCTGCCATGTATTATGCGGTGAACCTGTCCGCCGACGGGACGGCGGCGCAGGACCAGATCGACGGTGCAGACCACAAAATGGAGATGTTGCCGACCGTCGTCGTAGCGACGTTTGGCTTTGGGATGCTCGGGGCGGCTTATGCGGCACTGCTCGGCACGCCGGAGTATGACATGTACACGAAGGCCCTCGTATTCACCTTGCTCACCGCCGTCGTGTCCAGCTTGGGCCGAGTGGCCGGGCCGCTCTGCAACTCCCGGCGAGACAAGAGCTCGGCGATGTGGGTGGGGTTCCTGAGCAACATCCTCCCCATTGTGGAGATGCTGGTCGCTGTCTCGCTCGCCGCAAAGGTCGTGCTTAATTTCGTCGCCGTGTCCTAGCACTTGTCCAATGGTGTACACACACACGCTGACACGCATGTTGCTGCTGCAATTTATACCTGGAGATGTTTGTATGTAGTAGAGTGGCAACCTTCACTTTTAGAACTCCTGTGCCTGTACCATATATATTTTTGTCACGTCCGAGACGACACTAAATAGCATCAGGTTTTTGTTTGACTGCTGCTTGCCTGTTTTTATTGGTCCATTTCTTGCCTTACACAAAGAGTAATCTCAATTCAGTCTTACTTCTGTATCTGAAGTACCGAACTGTACCTTGTCATGCATCCAACTAATAATCACCAAACACTCGCACAACGACATTCTTGCAGAAAAAAAAATGATTGCCAGAATGAACTTAGAAACAAAAGGAGACTCTAAAATGGAAAAGAAGACTTCTGTGCACCCTGCCCTGAAATGTTTCTGCTGAACAAGGCTTAAGAGATTCAGATAAGCTGGGTTATTTTTACAAATTGGATCATGACAAACAAGACAGGCAATCAGCCTGTCCAGTAAATAAAGCTTGTTTATCAGATGATACGAACCACACCATCACGTATCATTATCCAATCCACGTCTTTTATCGTCTGAAAAGCCACAAAACAAAAGGTACATAAAGGCCTCGTTAGGTCATACTGAGATGCTATCATGAACACGGTTACTGGAATGGTATATTAGCGCGACAGAGACTTGCCAAATCTAGAAATTGTTCGAAAATAGTAGCGGTATTGACCAATCACCCAAAAATAACTCCACGCTAGATCAATTTCTTTACACCAAGCCATACATTTTTCCCAACCAGTGAGAACCGAGAAGTAAGAACATTCCTAGGAACCTAATCGGTTTGACACCGGGTTCACTACCGTGCGAATTAAGGCATATACTATGACCAAGAAACGTGGATCTATATAAACTACTAATCTTGGTGATGTACGGCTGGCCGTCCGCTTCCTTTGTGCACTGCAGAAACTACAGAGTTTCGTACTCCTTGGCCCGTTCGATCGGTCGTCATCCGTCATCCTGCCCGTTCGCCTGCCTCATCTTCACACTGCCTCAATTTCTATATTTGAAATGGCAGATGAACTCAAATCGCCTCAGCTTTGTTGGCTCGGATGGTTAGAGACTTAGAGCGCACGCTTAGTGCACACGAAGTCGTTCGAATCTCCTCGAAGAGCATTTTTTTTCCCAAAACAAAATGATTCCTACTACTGTAGATACTACAATACCTGAGCTACAGTGTTTTATTTTAAAAAAATAAAAACCTTCTTTCTTTTTCCACAAAAACAGATTTTCTACAGTACTATAGGAAAAAGATTTGTCCCCCCCCCTTTTTTTTTCAAAAAACAGATTTTCTATAGTACTATAGAAAAAACGATGCCTGGCGACAATATCTTTTTATTTTTTTTAATAATTTTTCCCTTTTTTATTTTTTACAAAAAATATTTTCTACAGTATTTTTTCCTTCATTGAAAGAAAATTAGTTTCCTTTTATTTTTTAACAAAAAACATTTTTCCTTCTTTATTTTCCAAAAAAAGAATTTCAGCAGTATTTTCTGTTTCTTCCATGAAAGAAAATTAGTTTCCTTTTTTAATATATTTTTTCTCTCTGAACAGACCGTCCGCCGCAATGCGCGGGATTTTTACTAGTTTTTATTACATGTGGTGAGTGATGACAACCCTCGACGCAGATAACTGAAGGGCGACATGCCGACATGGCCTCAGTATGTGTGACCCTGGAAGCCGAACGGTGCTGAGAGCCCTCGCGAGCATGCGACAACGAGCTCGCTCCCTCTTCCTTCGACAACTAATGACCATTGGTGCGTCACTGGGTTCGAGTTGGATCTGGGGCTTGGATTTACAGGGGAAAAGGCAGTGGTAGATTTTGCCAGAGCCGAGAGGCCGCGGTGGGCATTAGAACTGACCGCGACGTTGCGACACGAGATAACCGTCCATCTTTTTTGAGATTTTTTATCATCCTTAGAAGGTACTTTATTAATATTAAGCTAGTACCAAAAGGTACTAAAAGTTAGTACTTTCACACCTTAAATTTTTAATATCTCTCGGTATTAGCTTAATATAAATTCTATGTACAAGGATGGAAAAAATACTTCTTTTCGACACCCCTCAATGGTGCCTGCCTGGCTTGGTGGGGGGGCTTGTGGTAGTTCGGTGCGAGCAAGGAAGACAGGAGCGGGCCGTGCAGCAACGCACAATTCCACGTGCCGCCAAGCATAGAAGATAGGTACACGTGGGTGCAGTAGTGCCCACGGCTAACGAGGGAACGGTGCGTGTCCAGCGACGATAGCGCAAGCGGGCGGTTCAGACCAAACTTGTTAATATTATACTAAAGGCTATACCGGTTTAGCTTTTAGAATAGTATGTTCTGATACTGATCATACCAGCATACTATTTCAAGTTTGGTATAATAATACATATTTGTAAGTATATACATGTTTAATTATATGTACACGAAAGTTCACTTATAATATTACTACAAATACATAGCAGTACTATCAAATATAACGTATAGTTTAATAGAGTATATTATCAATTCCGCCAACATAACCGATTTCAAAGCCGATATGGCCGGTATTAACCGGTATTGGGTTGATATTGATCGATATCGAGACTAGTATGATACATAGAGCTACTTTATACTTGTCTAGATGCTAAAATAGTACATACCAGCCGGTATGAATGGGCGGGCTGGAATTTGGAGATGGAATTATGAGCTGGGCCGGATGTTAGCCTGTGTGGATCAGAAGAAAGTGTCAGGAGTCGGAAAAGGGCGCTACACATCCGTTCTTCGATGTCCGACGGCCAATGCTGGGAAATGCAATACAATACTACGACAAGCACTCTTAGCTACAAGATACGCTCCGAGATTCGTCCCACGAAGTGGTGAAGGAATCCGTACGAATCTCAGAGCAAAATCAACGACCGCGATAGTACCTGTAGCTACATGTGCCCGTAGAAAAACTGCACTCGCCGACGCTGCAACAATTAGGACGACCGGCGCCTGTGCATACGGATCGCGTGAACAGGGCTAATGATGGATCGATCAAGACGTACAGGAACGGAGGAGCTTTCTTCTTTACCTCAGATGAAATGGAAGCTGCTTAAGTTTTTTTGCTGAGTGCCGTGTGCATGGAAATGAAAAGGAACGAGGACTCCTGTACATTAACTTCTGATCCGGTGTTTCCGCTTCCTTTTAGCACACCTCAGCGTGCCATCTATATCGAGAACTAGTCAAGTAATGATGAACAATTACATTATTCGTTTTTGGAACGGGCAGGTCCATCGCGCAACCAGGAGAATAAAAATGACAGTAGCAGGGGAAGGTGAGGCATTACTGTTCCGATCCCGGCAGGCTGGCAGCTATATATGGTCCTGATGCAGACTTCCGTATATATAGTACTCTCTACTTACGCAATGGGAGTTCTAGCGAGGTCTGACTATTAGCAAAGGCGATTTGTAACACCCGGGATATATTTATGTACCGAACTGCACGCTAACCGACACACGACATTCGTCAATGTACGCAATCGTCAAAAAATTAACAAGTGATGTAGCTTGTTTCGCTATCCTAAGTTCCTAACTATGGGTTTTCTTCAAGAAGACCCTATTATAGTTCAGTTGCGTTGTCGGTTTCATCTAGTATTTCTAAGACGATCGGTAAGTGAACTGCTACGTCTATCCCTTGCATGTATAGTTGCCGTGCTTCCGGCAATTTCCTTGGCACTACTGACGTGTATATCGCCTCCTGTTACGGGTACAGAGATAGGAAACTTGTTTCATTGAGCTATATGTCACGGAGACTATGTGGCCAACAATGACGAGGAGAACAAGGAAGAAGCAGCAAGAGACGCCAATGTGTCTAGGCTGTGAAGTCGGGGCCAAGCCCATGAAATGGTTCAAGTAATTCTTTGTAACAAACTCCACGCTGGATAGTTAGACCACTTTTCAGACACTAGTATAGTGCCTGTGCTAACGCTACGACGACAGTACACCCGCTTATCAATTAAATGAGAAGATAAGTATGAATACAACACTTAATAATAAAAGAGAAATTTAGAATTTTAAATGAATTTAGAAAGAAAAACGGAACTAAATGGAGGTCGAATGGGCGAAAACGGGCTCCCAAAAGATTTTAAATCAAGAAAGAGAAAGAAAAAAGAATTTTTTGATTTTAGATTATTTTTTTTGCAGCTTCCACAGAGAGCACAGCGTGTTCTCTGGGCTTGGCCAGCGCAAGGGGGAGGGAAGGCCAGGGGTGGCCGGTCGGTCGCAGTGGGTCGGCACTAGTGCGGCAAGATCGCCGGCACCGGCGCCTGCGAGGGAGCAGACACGGTTGCGGTGAATTTCGCCGGGAAAGATGATGGTGATGGCTTGGGTTACCTCCAAAATCCGGCGATCTTTACAAGAGGGAGCACTTGGTGATTTACGCAATGCGATGGGGTGGAGGAGAACTCGCCGGTTTTTGTAGCCCCGAAACAAGCATATTTATGGAAACCATAATTTGGAATCAAATCAGATTGGGAGGAAATTTTGGCAATAGAGCACGAAATTTGGGGAATTAACACCATAGATGGAAAGAGGAGATTTGGTGCGGGATTGATGGAGCTTTGGAGCTTCTTTCTTGCTTTAATGAAGGGAGGGAAGAAAAGAAGATTCTCTGGTCTGGACTGCAGTTAAAAGAAGCTACAGGTGAGTTGCCTTCATTTTTTTAAATATAGAAGGATTTTTGAAAAGATAGCACATTAGGTTAAAAAATTCTAGAAAAATTCTCAAAAAAACTTTCGATTATTTTGTACTTAATAAAATTATTTTCAAAAAAATTTAAATTATAAATTTGCCGAGGCACGGCGGCCGTGAGGTCGCTGACCAGCAACCTCGCCGCGTCGGCAAAGCTACCGATGGCGACCGTGGAGCCATTGCAGACCTGCGTTCTCCCGGCCGCGCTGCCCCATCTCCCGGTTTCCTTTTCTCAGCACGTAATGTATGGTCCTTTCCTTTTCCAGGACGTTTGTTTTCTTTTCCTCGATTCCAAGACGTTTGTTTCCTTTTCCTTGTTGATCTTTGGAGGTGAGGAAGGTGCATTGTGGAGCCACGAGGATGATTTGAAATATATGAAAAATAAATCTGCGCTCGCCGACCATTTGGATCCGCAAGGAAAAAAGATAAAAATTAAAGCGATTGCTTTCGCCACTATTTGGTTCCGTGAGAAAAATTGAAAAAAATAACCAGCACTCACAGACCGTTGGTTCCTTAGATAAAAAATAAAAACAAAAATTCAACGCTCTCCGTTTGCTGAAATTAGGCTCTATGGGGCTAGATCCGTAAAAAAGTCTCGAGAAGGGTCATATTCGGAAAAAAATACGATCACAATGCCAGGACAATAATAAATTCAAGTCTTGTTTCCTTGCATGTGGATTCTCCCTGTTTATTTCCTTGTTTGATTCACCCTCCTTCCAAATATGTAGTACGTACAATTTTGGCCAGTAAAAAATTTAAGTCTGGTTTCCTTGCATGCGAATCCTTCTTATTTATTTCCTTGTTTGATTCGCTCTCCTTCCAAATATGTAGGTGGGGGAGGTCTGTTGTGGGCCACAGGGATGATTAAACACACTAAATAATGGCCATCGGATGTGGGTGAGTAAAACTGAGGAAAGATCTGAGACATTCATTTTGATGAATGCAAGTTTCTGGGGACGTTTTGCTGGGTGCACGAACATTGGGCCATCTCTAATGAGGTGCATTATTTAGGGTGGACGTAGAAAAAATTGCTTAGATGCATTATAAAGGGGTATAGATGAATTTTGAATACTTGAGCAGCCGTGTTCTGCTAATGGCCCATCAAGAACGAAAGTAAAATACTAACCCCTTCCTAACTGTCATCAAACTTCTTTAATTATGGAGCTAAGATAAGCTTGTTTGTATAATTACATGATCGCCACATTTGGGCTCTCGCAATTCTTGATGCATCATTTATGCATTTTAATTGGGTCCCACAAATCCATAGAATTAAGCTGAATGACGATGCATTTCTTCCGGTGTGTTAAGCAGCCCATAAACCATCGTATACTGCGTTGTCTTCCGGTTTACTTTTCCCAACACGTAATATATGGTCTTTTCCTTTTGTAGAACGTTTGTTTCCTTTTCCTTGAGATGATGCTGGAGGTGGGGGAGATCTGTTGTGGGCCACAGGGATGAGTTAGACACATTAAACAGTGGCCATCGGATGTGGGTGAGTAAAGCTGAGGAAAGATCTGAGAGGTTAATTTTGATGAAGGCAAGTTTCTGAGGACGTTTCACTGGGTGCATGAAGGTTGGACCATCTCTAATGGGGTGCATTATTTGGGGTGGACGTAGAAAAGAATGCTTATGTGCATTATAAAGGGGTATAGATGACTCTATATAAGCCATGCGTGAGAGAGAGAGAGGGGGGGATGATGATTGATGAATGCAATTCCTAATTCCCATCTTTACTATATCTCTGTTTGCACCAAAATTTGGCAGATAGGGTCAGAATCGGCAGTTCAAGATCAACAAGATACGATTATGATACAGGTTGAAGATATTTGAAAACGGAACAGGTGGTTAAGGAAAGCATCATCCAAATGGAGGCTGATACGGATTCTACTCCTAACGTGTTGTACCAGGACTCTACCGGTCGATGGGTATAAAAGAGGTCTAGAGGTGATCAGAAAAGTTGCCCAGAGTCAATCAACCAATTCGCGTATACTTTTCATCTACTTTTCCGTCGACTAGGAGTAGTTTGTGTAATTTAGTCTTCTTGTAATTCGATCTTGATCAATAAAGTTGCGCATCGCCGATTGTTGATCTCCATCAATTACGCCCAGGTTCGATTTATTCTGATTTTGTTGCGCATCGCCTTCTTCAGAATCGATCTACCTTTATCCTCTGATTAGCCTTAATCAGCTAGTTAGATTTACCCTTTTTTATCTTGATTTAATCGGCTTTGAGCTGATTGAATCTAAGCCGATTGATCTTCACAATCGGCTAGTTAGATTTATCTTGTTACCTTGATCTTGATCGGCTTCAAGCTGATTGAGTTTAAGCCGATTGATCGTTACGATCGGGTTTGAGTGAATTTTATATTTTTTTACCTTGTCGATTACACGTCAAATCGACTGGCACACTCTGGATCAGTTGTTCGTCTGGTGTGCTGTCGTTAGAAACCCTACTTCAAGTTTTTGACGTCAACACTCTCCTTGCCTCGATCTTTCTCTCTCGAATCCTCTCTTCTACCCAGAATTCCCTTCTCTCTATCAAGGATCGTAACACTATATCATCTCTTCATCGCATTAACCGCAGCACATGTGCACCCAGATGGGCTGATGAAGGGTATAACTCGCGATGAACCGATTGGTTCCATGCATGCATGTGCGTGTCCCCGCCCGCGCCATCGTGTCGCTCGGTGCGTCCTGCAGTGCCCGACATGGCGCTTGCTCGGCTCGATCGTTAGCAAACGTACGTAGGTTCGAAAAGTGTCAAGCCAACAACCAAGCAAGATCCGTTATATAAGACGTTGCGTCCTGTCCTGCTACATGTACACTGCAAGTCTGCAGCACACGGACCTATCCCTCTCGTCGTCGTGGGAGAGAGAGAGAGAGAGAGATGCCTCCCAACGCCGCAGAGCTGGCGCGGCCGCAGAGCCCTCTCCGGAGCATCATGCCGGAGAGCCCCATCCGGATCAAGCAGGACGGCAAGTTCTACGAGCGGCTCCTCACCAAGGAGAGCTCCGCAGCCAACCCCTCCTTCCGGTACTGGGCGGAGCCGGGCTCGGTGCCGTTCGTCTGGGAGTCCCAGCCGGGCACGCCCAAGGTCGACCTCTCTCGGATGGCCGCCGGTGCCCTCCCGGCCATCACCCCACCCCCGTCGTATCTGCTCCGGCAAGGCGGCAGCAAGGTGGCCACCTCACGTCCTCCGGAGAGCAAGGCAAAGAGCAAGAAGCGGTACAGGTTCAAGCGGATCAAGATCGGTTTCATCGCCGGCATCTTCCGGCGGCTCACCCTCGGGAAGGCGTGGCGGCGGTCGGCGCCATCCTCGGTCCAGATCTCGTCGTCCAGCCGGTGGCTGTTCTCTTCAGTGGCCACGGAGAGGGACGACCACCACCAAGATCAGGCGGCGGCGGCACAGACGAAGAGTAGCGTGCTGTGCACCCGGGCGCGCCCGAGCGCCCCGTGGATGCTGCGATTTCGCGGCTTGGGGAACCGGAGACGCGACGATGGTTGGGCGTAGATCGCTCTCAGGTGTGGCGCCATCAAAGGGATTAGAACAGCGTACCACCATGTTTGGGAGACTCATTTCCAGTCAGGATTTATGTGAATAAAATATCGGCTTATCCACGTCGATCTCGGCTACAAATGGGTCTTCCAAACCAGATCTAAATATGGTTTGTTATGGTTACGCAGAAAGACGTCAACAATTGTGTGTCTGCCGACTTTTTTAGCGTTCTGTCTTCAGCAGGCCGACCGTTTGTTGTTTGCCTAGTGTTGTAAGCATATGGAACTATTCTTGTGTTGATTGTGTGTTACCGATGAAAGTTCACGTGTTTGGAATCCTTGGTTAACGTTTGTTGTTTCTTTCTGATTATTTAAAGGGTAAAAGAATGCATAATCTCATTAGTTTGCTTTTCCGGTTTTGCTAATTACCATACGCATGCTTTTTAGAAGAAAAAATAAACGTAAGCCAAATTTTGGGAGAATCGATCATTTGCCCTATTTTAATTGGTACAATTGATCATTTGTACTGTTTTAGTTGGTGCAATTGATCATTTGTCCTGATTTAGTTGGTGCAATTGATTATTTGATTGGCTCTATTGTAGAGATTTACATCAACGATGTTGTGGTAAAATATACAGGATATTTGCAACATCTAACCGATTTAGAAGCGGTTTTTAAAAATACAAGAGCGTATGGTTTAAAGATGAATCATTATAAGTGTGCTTTTGGTGTGTCGGCTATGTAACTTTTAGGTTTTATGGTTCGTGAGAGAGGAATTAAAGTCAATCAAAAAAGGGTAAAAGCCATAGCAAAAACAAAGCCGCTAACGTGCAAAAATGTGAGACCCCGTTCTGATGAACAGGAAACTCCATGTGATTACTGTGCTATTCCCTAAATCAGTAGCTAGCACTCACATGTTTACAACATTCGTATCATAATCATACACGCAAACACACAGAAGAACTTACATAACTGAAATAATTATACAGAGATCAGTACAAATTTAAACCATTTTAACAGCGGAAATAAAAATAGAAATCAAAAGGAAACTAAAACTCCAAACAGCCTTGCGGTTGCCCACTAAACCCTCAGGCACTGACTAGGCAACCTAGAAGAGACTATCGTCAAAACCCCGAGACCTGCCTGAAAGAACGCGTCGTCGCAAATCATGATCTTCTTCCTCCGAGACAATAGATGCAAGATTGAGTACATTGGTACTCAAGAAGACTTATATTGGTTCACAGATGCAAATAAATAATTATGCGGTGAGCAATGGACAAAGCTATGGTTATTTTGCGATTGCATGAAACATTAAAAGAGTAAGCATAATAGATTGCAACATCGTATTTTAATAAAAGCAATTGAAAGACAGAATGATAAGCAAATATTCCAGATTTTCAACCCAGTCTACCCGACTGCATATAACCTCGGTGTCGATCCTTTGACACAAAAGATGGTTGTAAAACAGTTTCCAAAACCCCAAGTCATTTTGGAAATCACCAAAACTCTAGCATTGGGAGGATTTTCCCCAAGTGCCCATTACCGCGGGCGCGGCTAATCGATCAGATTTTTCACTCTGCAGAGGTGTACACTTTACCCACAAGGAATGATCAACCTCTTTTGCCAGGCCAGTTAACACACTTCCTTCGGTGTGTCGGCAAGGAGATCATACAAAGCTGTTACATTATTTAGATATGGCTTTACACCAGCCCGGGACGTTAACCCTCGCCCTGAAGACAGAGACACTCACCCAAGTCGTGGATCCACATTTATCACACACACACCACGTCTCTGTCCAGGGCAAGGCGTACACCGTTGCATTGGTATGTAGAAACCCCTCTGCATGCACTGACCGGACTGCTTGTGCAATCTCCCGCCTTCCATAGATGCAAAGCCAAATCTAAACAACTTATTAAGCTAAGACCCGCCCATACAAGCCCTTGTGGTTGCACGAAAACATGGTTCTACAACATCCCATTTGCTCGGTCCTTAATCCGACACGGGCGATACTCCACCCTAGCTACGTGCATATCCTTTTGCACAACCGGCTAGCGCCAAATAATCACCCGCGTCAAACCATAGTTTTGTTTAAGGGTTTTTAGCAAATTATCATCAACCAATTCCCAAAAGATTATATGACGGTTGAAAAGACTGAAAACACCAACGAGAGGCTTAAGCAGGAAATATTATTATGCTAGCGACCCAAGCATGACATTAAATATGTCTAGCTCAATCTAAGGTTTACAAGGTTCACAAGTCCATACAGATTGAGACAAACCATAATTTACAGGATTAACTACAGTTCTACCCCAAAATAGCACTTTTAGGGGGAATTATCCGGATGCACTGTACATAAGCAAAAACAACATAAAGTAGGTGAATTATCAGGCTCAACGTGATCAAGGAGTTGCTTGCCTTGCAAATCATCATCAAGAATAAAATCCGGATCTGCGAGCGATCGTCTTCTTCTTCGATAATGTCGGTCTCTACTGTTGAGAACAAGAGAACAAACGAATATCAAGAACTTCAAATGGCAAAAGAAAGCAGATGCATGACAAATGGATAAGCAAAATCCGAACTAAACAGAAGGTTGCTATTCATGAAATATTTGAACTCAAACATCGAATTATAGATGCTAAAATTATTTGAAATGAAAAGATTGTTCATTTGCTTCTTGGGAGGATGCAACCCTCCAAGAAACCAGAGCCTTCTCTGATTTTCTCAGGATTCCAAGAGCACTTAAAAACTATATCATCTAGGGTTATAAACCTAACAAGATTGATGTCCATTAACTACAGAAATTAGAGTTTAAGTCTTGAATTAGCTAGAGCATACTTTAATTATCAAATCTAACAACTTATCTTAATTTTTAGGGTTTGGATGAAGCTTGAAAACTATTGTTGAAAAGGCTTGGTTGAACTCTAGACTTAGCTACAAAACTGGCTAAGGAAAAAGGACTAAATCATATCACTTAAGGTTATTACACTTATGAAAACTAAGTGAACCAAAGCTATAAAACAGAATATTTTTCTGGAATCTGGTAGAACAAACTTTGTTTATCATTTATACACTATTCTTCCAAAATTTCTTACTTGGATGAGTTATTTTACACATAGTTGAAAAAGCTTAGTTGTTTCAATCATTCAGCAAAACATAAAAAGTAGACTCATTCCCTTAACTTGTTTTGCATACAAGCCTTAACAAAACATCATTATTTTTCCAGAATCTACTATAATATACTTTTTCAAGTGCTTCTATACCATTTTTACATTTCTTATCATTCATATAATCCATTTTATCATATGTTGAAAAGGGCTATATGAACACAAAAACTAACTTATAACCTTTCAATCTTTCACTTTCATTTATTACTAAACCATTCAACATCTTTTATCCATTTTCTTCCTGACATCAGGGCATGATCTTAAAAACATTTTAAAAGTGAATTTGAGTTATTTTGAACTTGTTCATAGCAAATTACATCTATTTCGGTTATAACTAGTACTGTTTTTCTTAATTTAAACAACTACCACATATACTTTTCTTTAAGTATTTTCACAAGAGCAACTCCCCATGATTTATGTCCCAATAGGATGAACTTTTAAACATTCAAACTTTAATCCTTTCTTTCATTTACTCAATTTCATTTTTCATGCTTAATATTCATTTTTGAGCAAATATGACATATAATAAAGTACCAAGGGAACATTTGGTTTATTTGGAATACTCATAACCCAGGGACTCTACAAAAATTTACTTTTCCTTAATTGGATCATCCCAAAAATATTTTATTCATATCACCCTATTTACACTTAAGCTTCTCTCTAATTTTTCCTAAAATCACATCTTACTCATCTTCAGAAATTTTTATATATTATGAAACTACAGAATTTTATACGAATTTAGAAATTAGTTTCACTCAATTTGGCCAGATGATTCAAAAGTTACAAGCATTTGAATTTTGGCCGGTTTCTGAAAATCATCCAAAAATTGAAAATACGCTTTCGCTCAGAGGAAACGGTTTCCCTGCGCGTGCCAAAAACGAGTTTAAAACCCCCAGCCTCGCTGACGTGTGGGACCCGCCAGTCAGCGACTCAGATCAGAGCATCGCGGTTCTTTGCTCGCCGTCGGCGAAGTAGCTCCGCCGCGGCGGAATGGCCAGCACCATGGGCACCAGCACACCCGTGCGCACCCATGGGTGGTACCCATTCGCCGGGAGGCGGCCGGGAAGGTGGTCGCCACCGTGAGGGTGCGTCGGCGCCATGACCGCGACGACGAAAACTTGGCTAGAGGCTACGATTCCGGCGGTCTAGAGCTAGGTGAGCTACAGTGACACTAGGGGATGCAGACTCACCGGATAGCTGGGTCGGAGATGAGCTGGAACGGCCTGCCACCGTGCGCCGGCCGTGAGGAAGAAGAGCGGCGGTGCGGCAGCGCTACGAGCAAAAATAAACCAAAATGGCGAGTGATGAGTAACCCTTGGGTGCTAGAGAAGCTCGAGGTGCGGTTGATTCGGAAGATTAGGGAGGAACTCACCCGATTCGACGATTTCCCCCCTTTCGGGTTCCTCCGGCTCAACAAGGAAGACGATGCCTCCCTGACTCCCAGCTCGGTGAAAATGGAAAAGTGAGGAGCAGCAGAGAAGTGCGATGCGAGTAGGAGGCTTAAAGCCGAATGGAATTGATCAAGTTCGCGGTTTTGGGCGCATGGCTTCGGTCGCCTTCTTCTGTGCTGATCGAGCGGACGGCGCAGCCACCTCCCTGGCGCGGCTCGACCACGATCGACCAAGCATAGGCGCAGAGGAGACCCTACACGACGTGGAGGGCGTTGAGCACGGCCGGACGGGGGCAGGTGAAGATCGGACGCGAAGGACGGCGGTGTCGCCTCGCCTCAGTCGGGAAGAGAGGAAAGGGGAAAGAATACACGGGGTGAGGATGACATGTGGGGACGGGGCCCTACTGGCAGCGAGACAGCCTCGCCTCAGCTTGCGAGCGCGTCAACGTTTCTACAGTACCGGGCCCACCTGTCAGCGAGAAGAGGACGTTTAATGTGATTTGACTGAACAGGAAATTTCTAGAGTTTGGATTTGTTTAAGCCCCAAACTAATTCCAGATTTTCCCAAACTTTTTGACTAAGTCTTACTGAGAGTCAGACGTCTACTGGAAAATTTTTAGACAAAACCTCCTTTTAGAAAATTTGTTAAAATTCTGACACTGTACCCTGGTCCTTAACTTTGATTCCGGTTTTTTATTTAATTAAAGGTTCATTTTCTATAATTTATTTTTGAAACTTTTTTAAGATGTTTCAATACTTATAATTGGATTACTGTAAAATTTTCAAATCGAAAACATGAGCCATTATTTTATAAAAATTCTGACAATTGTTTTCCTTACATTTTGGACCCACTGTAAATGAATTTTTAGGAGGTATATTTCAATTCATTTAATTATAAAAATTTTAACAGTGATGCATCATATCTCCAGGGATTTATATAAATTTTTTGGCTTTTCTTGACATTGGTTATTTTTCTCCCTACTTTTTGATTCACTGTTTTTAGTCAAAAAGTAGATACATATTTTATTTAACTTGACCCCAAGTTTATAAAAATCCTACTTACTGGTCAAACATTATGACCAGCTTAAATAGGACTCATGTTAAAATTTTCTAAATTTTATTTTCATCTTTTTACCTTTTTCTTTGTTTTCCCTTTTTATTTAATCTTTTCACATAACACAAAAGTCTAAGAAATTTTAATTGGAGCAAACAACATTAAAACTTCAGAAATACTTGTTCTCAATTTTATACCGTACACCTTTTACTGTTCTAAACTTTCAGGATGTTACAAAAAATGAGTTGCAAAAGTTGATCGGCAAAATAAATTATTTGCGCCGGTTTATTTCAAATCTTTCTAGCCGTATTCGTGCGTTTACACCATTGTTAAAATTAAAGGATAATCAGGAGTTTGTGTGGGGAGCTGATCAACAAAAAGCTTTTGATAACATCAGAGAGTATTTGACTAATCCTCCGGTTTTGGCCGTGCCACAAAGAGGTATACCTTTTAAATTATATCTATCGGCTGAGGAGAAAACTATTGGAGTTGTTTTGGCACAAGAAGTTGACAATAAAGAAAGGGTAATTTTCTATTAAAGTCGACGCTTACTTGATGCTAAAACCAGGTATCCCTTTGTAGAAAAGTTTTGCTTATCTTTATATTTTGCTTGTACAAAATTAAGACATTATATTTTAGCATCGGCATATAAAGTTGTTTGTAAAATTGATGTGATAAAATACATGCTGACAGCTCCAATTCTACGAGGTCGACTTGGTAAATGGGCCTATGCGCTCATCGAGTTCGACCTGACATATGAATCGACTAAGGCAGTTAAAGGACAGACGATAGCCGATTTTATAACAGGTCATAAAACTGCTGCTGATCTAGTATATGTAGCCCCTTGGCAACTATATTTTGATGGATCGGTATGTCGAGAGGGTGATGGTATCAGAATAGTGCTTGTTTCGCCTAAGGGGCATAGTTTTGAGTTTGCATTTCGGCTAAATTGCCGATGCTCAAATAATCAAGCAGAGTACGAGGCATTGCTTAGGGGCCTACAGTTGCTTGAGAATATCGGAGTAGACACTGTTGAAGCCTATGGTGACTCTTTGTTAGTTGTGCAGCAAATTAAAGGAGAATATAATTGCTATGATAAAGTTTTGATTAAATACTTAGAACAATGTCTTGCTGTAATCGACTCATTTACAGGATTCACTATCAGTCATATTCCTCGAGAAATGAATGACAGAGCAAATTTGTTAGCTCAGCAAGCGTCAAACTATAAGAATTTTGGCTAACTAGAAGAGTGTGAGCCGATTGAGAAAACATTAATGTGTGTCAACGTCGTCGATTGGAGGACAAAGATAATGGAGTACTTGATTGATCCTTCTAAGCTGATAGAGCGAAAAATTAGGCGACAAGCTTTGAAGTACGTAATATTGGATAATATATTATACTATCGAATGATGGAAGGTTTGCTGCTAAGATGTCTTGAAGCCGATGAAGCTAAAGTGACAATGGGTGAAGTACACGAAGGTATGTGTGGATCCCATCAATCGGTTTATAAGATGTAGTGGATGCTAAGGCGTACGAGATATTTTTGGCCGATAATGTTGGAAGACTGTTTTAAGTATTACAGAGGATACCAAAATTGTCAAAAATTTAGTAATATACAATTGGCTCCAGCATCGGCTTTGCACCCTACTATCAAACCTTGGCCATTTAGAGGTTGGGGTATAGATGTAATCGGTCAAATCTTTCCCACTTCAAGTAAAGGCTACAAGTTCATTTTGGTTGCGACCGATTACTTTTCTAAGTGGGTTGAAGCTATACCACTCAAAAAGGTTACAATTTTTGAAGCTATCGTATTTGTTAATGAGCATATTATCCATCGGTTTGGAATCCCGCAAACCATAACGACCGATCAAGGAACTGTGTTTATGTTCGATAACTTTCAGGATTTTGCCAAAGGCATGGGTATTAAGCTATTGAATTCATCACCTTATTATGCTCAAGTCAATGGTCAAGCTGAATTGTCCAACAAGACTTTGATTAAACTAATTAAGAGGAAAATTGATGAAAAACCAAGGAATTGACATTCAACGTTGTCAGAGTCGTTGTGGGCGTATCAGCTAGCACACCACAGAGCAACAAAGCTTTCACCTTATCAGTTAGTATATGGTCAGGGAGCCATTTTATCAGTAGAGATAAACATGGATTCCATAAGGGTGGCAGACAAAATGGTTTGTCGGCTCAAGACTACAAAGATTTAATGATAAACAGCTTAGACGATTTCGCAGAGTTGCGTCTGTGTACGTTGGATCGGCTTAAGAAGAATAAGATGAGAGTTGCTAAGGCTTACAACAAAAAAGTCATGCCTAAATCTTTTTATGAAGCCGATTTAGCTTGGAAAACTATACTTCCTATCGGCTCTAGAGAATAACCGATTTGGAAAATAGTCTCCTACATGGAAAGGGCCATACAAGATAAATCGGCTTGTTGATGGGAATTCCTACATTTTGGAAATGTTGGACGAAGTGGTGTTTCCTAAGACGATTAATGGAAAATACTTAAAGAAATACTACCCTAGCATTTAGATTGGTTCTTAATCGACTATAGATGTTCGTTGCTAGAAAAGCCAAATTAACACAGTGCAGTTAGTTTTGGCTAAGTTAAAATATGTATACAACATTGACAAACAAAACAAGACTTAGATAAACAATCGGTTAAACAGCCGATTGAAAATTACTAGGGTTTTCATAGTTTCAACCAAAACCGATCAGAGTATTTCTTGATTCGTTACAAAGTCAAGGAATTAGCATTACAGGCCAGAACTATGAAGTCTTGCACCTAAAGCCGATAGTGTGCCCACAACCTTGGCAATATTCTCCCGCACCTCATCGACGGTCCTTTGGTCTTCTTTGGCATCTCCAGGAACAAGGGTAACCTTGGCCGACTGCTTCTTGACGCTAGCCATGGCCAAGGCTATACTAAGCTTCTGCTCATTGATGGATGATGCTGATTGCTCGATGAGGAGTCGGCCATCAGAGATTTGCTTGGTCAGCTGGGCCAGTTGTTCTTCAAGAACTTTCTTGGATGACTCAAGCTTCTGTAAGGCTGCCTTATTGACCTTCAATGACTGGACGTCAGCGTCGAACTTGTGTTTCTTCACCTTCACATCAGCCACCAATTCGTCCAAGAGTCTTTGGTCAATTAGTAGAAGCTCTAGATGAAAAGAATAAAATGATCAAGGAGGATTTACTAAAGCCAATACATCTCCGGTAATATCTGCTAAACCTGTGTTAGTATACCCGGAAGAACTAGATTCATCGCTCGAATCGCTGTTAGAAACTACCGTCGGCTCAGGAAGGTTTGGGAAGAATGCGTTAATGATAGCTGACGGTGTCTTCTCCAAATATAGCGCCTCCACGATAGATGACCACCAGGAGGAAAAGTGCCCTGCTCGTTGTGTGTTCAAACAGAAATGAGGCAAGTCTTCACTTTGAAGCTCATCGGCTATTTCCAGTACAATGTTAGTCGCGGTTGTGTTGCGAACTCGAGCTCTTGGCTGAAGCCGATCCAACAGAGGGAGGCTCAAGATCACTTGGCTGAAACCCATCTGTCTGGCATAAACAGAAGGATGGTTAAACTCGTAGGATGGTTGGAAGGTTCGGTTCCTTGTGTTAAAGCTGATGTACAATATACTCAGAGATATGAAGATCTTATAGAAATCCAGAGTTGCCTGAGGCATTGAGGAACTATCGGCATCTAGCTGCAGAAAAGATGGCCATGGAAAATTGGTTGTTCCGCTGTAACTGAAAAAATCTTGCTGTTTGAAATCATCATTGTCCAACTGCAAGAAGAATGATAAGTACTTTCTCGAGCCGATAGGTGTAATCCTTGTCTCATTCCTAGAACACATGATGAATCTTTCACCATATGATCGGCTAGCTCTAAATTGAGTCACTGTATTTCCTGGAGTACCCTTTCGTGGAAATGTTGTGTCTTCAGCTGGTCCTAAAGCGAAGGATCAGCTGAACAGGCAATACAGCCAGATTTGAACCAACAAAAGTGATCCTCCCACATTGCCGACGGTGAACTTAGCAAAACCCGTAAATAGCTGACTCCTTATTACGTACATCATCTGGTAGACTGCCCCTAGCAGTATTTTTCCTAGGGCTAGCCGACGGCCCTCAAGCTGTTCTGCTATAATCTGATACACTTGGGTTGGCCCAAGAGAAGCCCCACAAAAAAGATACCTGTCTAGCCAAAGGTTGAGGAAGGCCACATGTTCCTCGTCTGATACTAGCCCGTTCACTTTGTTATTGTTGCTGATGTACTTGCTCCATCCTTCACCCTTGGATCTAATAAACTTATACTTTGGCTTAGCACTGTAAGTTGATATTTGTTCTCCGTTTGACCTTAGGCAACACAACTGAGCCACATCCAAGAGAGTTGGGCCGACAGGACCAGTGCGGAACATGAAAGTGTTGAATGTATCCGACCAGAAATAACAAGCTGTGGCCATTAAGAGTTCATTGACCTTTGGATCGGCTAAAGAAATATGGAGGCACTCCGCTATCCCCATTCTCTCCCATAATTCTCTCTTCTGGGCCGCTACCCGATTATACCAACTCTTCCACCCTTTGAGCACTGTCGGCCATGCCCTAAAACTCCTGCTCCACTCCTCTACGTTATGCCCATCAGCCGACAAGGGGAGATGAGGGTTTTCTTCGTTTATGACTGTGTTAGAGTCTAGATTTCCTACTGGACCTAGGTAGTACTGGTTGTTACTATCGGGGATCAGAATGAGTACCTGGCTGGAATCCATTCAGCCGATTTTAGCAGGAGCCGACTGAGAGCTGATGAAGCACTGGGAAGCTGGTCAACAGAAGTGAGGAAGCCGATATCAGACGTTCTGAGAGCTTGTGCACATGAAAATGATAGTGTGGGGGCCTCATATTTATAAGAGAGGTAAAAAGTGAAATGACGGGAAGAGTATTGAAGGACGCGTGCAGTTAAAACGCACGACACGCATATCGGGATTTTTATGACACCATTAAATGGGGTAGTTACTGGTGAAGATATTGAGATAAGCCGACAGACAAAGAAGCCAACAGAAGAGATTTTTGGAAAATAACAAGTTATCTTCCAAAAATGGGGGCATATGTTTGCACCAGATTTTAGCAAGACATGATAAAATTATCGGGCTAAGGATCAGAAGGCTTTTGGCCAATATCAGATATAGAAAAAAGGGTTTAAGTTTGGGATATGACTGATATTTATGGGAGTAGTTATTCGAGTTAAGGCCCACACGGATCATGGCAATCAGCCTGTTGGAGATGGACACGGTCGATGATAGCTATAAAAGATGGCCATAGACGAGCGAAAAAACAAAAACACAATCAACCCAACAAATCGCATTTATTCTTTTAATTTCTCGTCGACTAGGAGTAGCTTCTGTAATTTAAAATCTTTGTAATTCGATCTTGATCAATAAAGTTGCGTATCGCCGATTGTTGATCTTCATCAATTACGCCATCAGTTTTGATTTTTTCTCCAATTTTATTGCGCATCGCCTTCTTCGAAAAAGATCTACCTTTACCATCTGATTAGCCTTAATCAGCTAATTAGACTTATCGTTACCTTTTGATTTAATCGGTTTTTTAGCTATTTAGATCTAAGCCGATTGTTTCGCTATAGATCAGCTTTGAGAATATAATATATATTTATCTTACCGATTGCAGGATTAAATCGGTTGGCACACCTTGATCAAGTGAACCAGGTGTTCGTAGGTGTGTTGTGGCCGATTAACACTTTTCACGTTTTTGGCGCCAACAAGATCCCTGACCACGATCTCCATTAATCTGCATGCTGCTGACACCACATCCTGTGCCTCTTGAATCTGTAGCACGGACCATGAATGCATCCAATTGGTGCAAGTAAAGATAACCTATAACGGGTTAGAAAATTTTTTTCTTACCAAAAACCACGTCATTTCGACATAGCCAAATTGACCAACACAGAGCTGCAGCTCTAACTAAAATGTGAGCCCTTAAATTCTTTCCCAACCCCAGTAACTATCTTCCAAACATATTGGTCATGCTACTAGGAGGTGACAAATTAAAAGCCATTTGAATGACACGCCATGCGAAATGAGCAAAGTGGCATTCAAAAAAGAGATGTTGAATATTTTCATCATTATTACAAAAACCACATTTTTTTGCTACCATTCCAATTTGTTTTACTGAGGTTATCTTTTGTCAATATGACCCCATGATGTAGGTACCATAGAATTTTTTATTTTTAATGGCACCTTAAGCTTCCACAATTGACGGTTTGTAACTGGGATATTTTGATGCATTAAGGCTTTATACATCGACTGGACTGGAAACTGTCTATTCTGATGGAGATTCCATCAAAAAGTATCTCATTCCGGTGTTAATTGCACACCAGTAACTATTGTAACAAGCTCATTCAAGGCCAATTAATTAAGTCCCGTAATGGCTCGACGAAAAGATACATTAAGAGGGCCCGAACTCATTACTTCAGCCATCGTGGCATGTTTTTTCGGACAATTTAAAAGAGTCGAGGGTATTGTACACTAAGGGGGTTATTTCCAAGCCATGTATCCTGCCAAAAACGAATTTGAGATCCGTTACGAAGATGGAAGGACCCAGATCTAAATAAGTGTTGTTTGATCCTCATTAGACCAGACCAAAACTGAGAGTCCCCTGGTTTCCTTTGTACATAAGAAAGAGTCCTAATCGCAACATATTTTCTTCTGAGGAGATTTTGCGAGACACCATCTTCATTTAGCAGCTTGAAGAGCCATTTACTGATCAAGCAAATATTTTTTACATCAGGATCTTGAATTCCTATACCTCCTTGATCCTTAGGTTGACATAATATATTTCACTTAGCTAGCCTATATTTTTTTAAGGTTATCACTTTGCCAGAAGAATCTGGATCTATAATAATCCAACCATTTAAGAATATCACGTGGTATCTAAAAAAAGGATAACATAAACATGGGTAAGTTGCGAAGCACAGAATTTAAAAGGACCAAACGACCTCCAACGGACAAATGCTTGCCCTTCCAACTACTCAATCGTTTATCAAATCTTTCTTCTACCCCTTCCACTCATTGATTCTCAGTCTTCTGTAATGAATTGGTATGCCAAGGTATTGAAAAGGCAAATTGCCCAACCCACAACCAAAAAGCTCTGTATATTGAGTCTCAAATTCCTTAACAGCACCAAAACAAAAGATTTCACTTTTATGGAAATTGATTTTGAGACCAGAAAGTTGTTCAAAAGCACATAACAATAATTTCAAGTTTTTGGCCTATTCGAGATTATGTTCCATAAATAAAATAGTGTCATCTGCATATAGTAAAATAGATGACCCATCATCTACCAAATGAGGTATCACTCTACTTATTTGCCCATGCTTTTTGGCACGCTCTAAAATAACAGCCAACATATCCACTACAATGTTAAACAGTATGGGGGATAAAGGATCACCCTGTTGGAGCCCTTTTCGGGTTTGAAAGTACGGGCCAATGTCATCGTTGACCTTGATGCCAACACTACCTCTAGTAACGAAGTTCTCAACCCACGTGCACCACTGTGGTGAGAAGCCTTTCATCCTCAAGGTTTGATGAAGAAAAGAGTAATTGACCTTGTCATAGGCCTTTTCAAAATCTATCTTAAAGATTAGCTCATCCAATTTTTTCTTATGCATCTCGTGAATTGTTTCATGAAGAATAATCACACCATCTATAATGTTCCTACCTAGCATAAAAGTCGTCTGCATAGGATGTACAACATTTTGAGCCACACTTACAACCCTGTTTGTGCCAACTTTCGTGAATATTTTAAAGCTAAAATTTAGGAGACAAATCGGTCTATAATGTTGTGTTTGCTATGCATCTTTAGTCTTTGGCAAAAGCTTGATAATTCCAAAATTCAGGCGAAATAGAGGCAAGTCACCATTATGTAAATCTTGGAACAATGCCATTAAATCATTCTTCATGACCTCCCAGAATACATGATAAAATTCAGCTGCGAATCCATCCGGTCCCGAAGCCTTATTATGTTCTATTTGAAAAATTGCCTCCCTCACCTCTTTTTCATTGAATTCCTGTGTGAGTAGATCATTCTCTGTTGCAGAGACTTGAGGAATATCATCCTGGTGATATTCAATCATTGAAAAATGATTGTTTTTCAGTGGTCCAAAAAGACCTTTATAGTATTTGGTTATGTATTTCTTAAGCTGTACATCCCCAACTATTATTCCCTCATCTTGCTCTAGTTGAAAAATTCGCTGTTTCCTATATTTACCATTTGCTACAAAATAGAAATATTTAGTGTTGTTATCCCCCTCAAGAATATGTTTCGCTTTCGCTCTTTGGTACCATTTGATTTCCTCCTGACGTAACAACTGGGCTAGCCTCTCCGAAGAACGCTACTTAAGATTAATTTTCTCATTAGACAGCCCATTGTACTCTGATTGTTTATCAAGCTCATCAATAATGCGAAGTAATTCTTTCTTTTCTTTCTTGTAAGTTCCACTATTATTCTTAGCCCAGTCTCGTAATTGTTGTATGAGATTTCTGATTTTGAATTGCCATCTAGAAATGGATGTATTCCCCCTATGCTCATGGTGCCAACAATTAGCCACCATGTCAAAGAAGCCTTCCCAAGTGAACCATCCAAATTCAAATTTGAACAATGGCTGGTTCCCCGTGTGGAAGGTCAATCTAGTATTGAGCAAAAGCAGAGTATGGTCCGAAAGGGACCTATTAAGGGCATTAACAATGACCAATGGAAATTTATGTTCCCAATCTGTGCTCGTTAGCACCCGGTCAAGCTTCTCCAAAGTACGGTTTTGCAAAGAATTTGCTCAAGTAAACCTACGGCCAGATAATTCAATCTCTCTCAGATCTAAGCTATCAATGACAGCATTGAATAAAAAAGGCCATCGGGGCTCAAAGTTATCATTATTTTTCTCATCTTGTCTCCTGATCATGTTGAAATCACCCCCTAGCAAAATAGGTAATGATTTATTTTTGCATATATGAACTAATTCCGACAAGAATTTTGCTTTGAACTGATTTTGTGCTGCACCATAAATGGCCATCAAAATCCATTGAAAGCCATCATCCTTATTTTTTAAGTGAAAATTCGCAGAAAAATCTCCTTCATCAATAGAGCTAATGTCAAAAGATGACAAATTTACTCCTAGTAGTATCCCCAGATTGTCCACGAGGAGGCATACAATGCCATATAAAATCAAGTCCAACACAAAGGTGCTTTAAACAAGATGAGGAAAACTCACTCTTTCCTGTTTCAAGAAGTTCAACCAAATCAATGTCTTGCTCCTTGACTAATTTTGAAATGTATCTATGTTTAGCCAAGTCACCAAAACCTCTGCTATTCCAAAAGACACCTTTCATTTATTTACTTTCCTTGGTGGGCGACCCATCCGAGCCTTTGTCTTATCAGTGTTGGACTTTTCTTTACGATATATTGCATATTGATCACTACATAAGAGATCATTTTCCTTGTCCAACACTTCATCAGTTAAATCACTACATAAGTGATTGAGGGTATTAGTATCAAGAGATTCTTGATCTACATCCTCTGTAACATGATGAGAAGGCTGATATTTATTTGATTTTTTCATTGATACCGTCAAACGATCCATTTCTATATTTTTAATCATCTTAATTGAATTCGCAACTTCATTCTTAGTTTTTCCCAAAGAAATTCCAACATTATGTAAAACTGAAGATATATGAGTATCGGGAAAAGAAATGAAAAGAAGTAGTAAGAATACCTTTGAGAGCTTCCAAATTGCGAATAGAAGCTCTGTATTTGGCCTTCTCCAAAGTGTCCCAATTAGCCATTGCTACCTTACCTGGCATGACAGGGGTGTTCAGCCTCACACTCATGGGAGGTCCCATGAGGAGAGCATTCGTAGAGGTAAGACCTGCAAGAGTTCCTGAGACCAACAGTAACATCATGAACATCATTACAACCATAATCTCGATGATTTTCAGCTGAAGCAGCATCTCCAACAATATGCCCACTATATAGGTAGCTGATCAGATTTAACAACAATAGCATCGAGAAATAGATGTCCAGCTATATTAGCAAATTTAACAACAGAATCATTAACAGTATGTTCAGGAAGCACATCCTCACGAACCTGCAACACTGGAGGCTCGGCCAACCCATCCAATACCAGATTAGAGCGCATGCTCTTTTCTTCACCAAGCGGCTCAAACCCCCACTGAAAATCATGAACACCATCAGTGCCATCAGAATCATTGGTGGCGTCCAACCCGTCTGCATCTTCCCAAACAAAGCCGGTCACATGAACTGCATTGTTCACGGCTTGATCAACAGCAAAGTCCAGAAGATGCACAAAGTTTTTTTCAGTTGGAGCAACCAGCTTATCCATGTGTTCGGTAGGAGCTTCAACCAAACCGATCCCAGGATGTTTAGCCAATCCCAAAACAGCCAGACCCAGCTTTTGCTTTTCAGTAGGAGCAGTAGCCTGCTTGTATTCGGTAGGAGCAGCAGCAACCAATCCCATCTCATGGTTCTGATCGGTAGACACTGAATTGTCTTCGGTTGGGTCATCAGCATGCCCGAACTCACTCTCGACAGTAGCCGAAGTCCTAACAAAATCCCGCATCCTTTGCTGAGTGCATTGGAACATCATGTGACACGATGTGTTGTGCACTAGACGATCCCCCTGAGCAGTCTTTAGGTCTTTTAGAATCCCTGTCCAGCATATTGATCATCTATCTGTTGTTTGTCCTTTCCATGATCCTCCCTATCAGACTGATCGAGGTTGTCCGGACCCACTTGATCCTTGTTTTCCACCAAAAAAAAAATCTCATAAAAAGCGTCCCCAACACAAATATATGTGCTATCAGGGACTAAACCTGCATCAGTCACAGCGACATGCAAGCGTACCACTCCCTTTTTCCTTGTATTAACCATATCAATAAACTGTGTTGCACCAATGATGGAACCTAAAATTTAATTAGCATCTGGTTGGATATCTGGATATACATGTGGGCTAAGCCAAGTCTACTCTTTTGTCCCAAAAATGTTTCTTAATTTCAAAATCGTTTTCTAATTTAATTAATCCATAAAGCAAGTTTCAATTATTAAAATTGGCAAACCAACTCCAAAACTTATGAAATTTTTTAAGAAAGTTTTGAACATAATCTAACATTTTAAAAAAATTATTTTCAAGATTTTTTCAGATTTTAAATTTTCTCAAAAATTCAAACACTGATGTTCTTAATAGGAAAATATTTTAAATAACTAGCTAAAAATGCATAAAAACTCATCAATACATAATTTATTATTTTAAACATAATTCAACAAAGAATATAAATCTTAGGTCATTACATATAAGTGTTATATACTTTTTCTAGAGACATGGTATCTAGGTATTATCAAACTTTTAGTGTGTTATGTGTTTGCTTTCATTTGTATCTCTTAGTAAGGATTACCTTCATTTTGTGTTTTGATCTACGTGTATCATGAACTAATCGTATGTTTGTGATAACTAAGTCTTATATAATTTTGTTTACGACATGGTATCTAACTATTTTCTAAGTGAATAAAAATATTTATATTTGTTCAATTTTCAATAATGTTTTGATCAAATCAACTAGTTATGTGTTTTTGTTGATTTTTTATGTACAATTTAAGGGGTTATCATGTTCCGATAAATATTTGAAACCGTATCCGATTCGATTCGTATTCGAGCTGTATCTGTATTCGATATTTTATCCATATTCGTATTAGTATCCGGATTATCTGTATCCGTATCCGTATCCGCATCTGAGAAAACATATGAAAACAAATATGGTAAAGTTATTATCCGTCTGTATCCGATCTGTTTTCACCTCTGAGTCTAACCAATAGTATGCAAGTCAGGACCCCCGGAATGGGCCTTGTGTGCATGATGGACAGGTATATCCATGCATGCATGCATGGTACTGCCTGGACGCCCACATTTGTTTCGGTGGATTGGAACTTCAGATCTACGTTTTGCGTCGTACCTGTGGGCTCCATCTTACGCCAGGTGGAGATTAAGAAGCTGTCCTCTATGTCACATTTAGCGATTACTATGCACTACTAGTATAGTGCTTATGCTAATGCTACGACGACAGTACACCCGCTTATCAATTAAATGAGAAGATAAGTATGAATACAACACTTAATAATAAAAGAGAAATTTAGAATTTTAAATGCATTTAGAAAGAAAAACGGAACTAAATAGAGGTCGAATGGGCGAAAACGGGCTCCCAAAAGATTTTAAATCAAGAAAGAGAAAGAAAAAAGAATTTTCTGATTTTAGATTATTTTTTTGCAGCTTCCACAGAGAGCACAGCGTGTTCTCCGGGCTTGGCCAGCAAGGGGAGGGAAGGAAGGGGGTGGCCACGGTCGCAGATGGGTCGGCAGACTGTGCGGAGATCGTCGGACCGGCGCTGCGAGGAGGAGTCACGTTGCGGTGAATTTCACGGAAAGATGATGGTGATGGCTTGGGTTACCTCCAAAATCCGCGATCTTTACAAGAGGGAGCACTTGGGGATTTACGCAATGCGATGGGGTGGAGGAGAGCTCACGGCTTTTATAGCCCGAAACAAGCATATTTATGGAAACTATAATTTGGGATCAAATCAGATTGAGAGGAAATTTTGGCAATAGAGCACGAAATTTGGGGAATTAACACCATAGATGGAAAGAGAAGATTTGGTGCGGGATTGATGGAGCTTTGGAGCTTCTTTCTTGCTTTAATGGAGTGAGGGAAGAGAAGAAGCTTCTTCAGTGCTGGGCTGCAGCTAGAAGAAGCTACAGGTGAGTTGCCTTCATTTTTTTAAAATATAGAAGGATTTTTGAAAAGATAGAACATTAGGTTAAAAAATTCTAGAAAAATTCTCAAAAAAAACTTTCGATTATTTTGTACTTAATAAAATTATTTTTAAAAAAATTTAAATTATAAATTTGCCGAGGCACGGAGGCCGCGAGGTCGCTGACCAGTAACCTCGCCGCGTCGGCAAAGCCACCGATAGCAATCGTGAAGCCATTGCAGACCTGCGTTCTCCCAGCCGCGCTGCCCCATCTCCCGATTTCCTTTTCCCAGCACGTAATGTATGATCCTTTCCTTTTCCTGGATGTTTGTTTCCTTTTCCTTGATTCCAAGACGTTTGTTTCCTTTTCCTTGTTGATGCTGGAGGTGAGGGAAGGTCAGTTGTGGGCCACAGGGATGATTTCGGAAAAATATGGAAAAATAAATTGCTCACGATTTGGATCCGCAAGGGAAAAAGATAAAATTAAATAAATTGCTCGCTACCGTTGGTTCCGCGAGAAAAATTGAAAAAATTAAGCAAAGACTCACGCATCGTTGGTTCCTTAGATAAAAATAAAGAATTCAGCGCTCTTCGTATACCAAATTAGGCTCTATGGTGCTAGATCCGTAAAAAAGTCTCGAGAAGGGTCATATTCGGAAAAAAATACGATCACAATGCCAGGACAATAAAAAATTCAAGTCTTGTTTCCTTGCATGCAGATCCTGCCTGTTTATTTCCTTGTTTGATTCACCCTCCTTCCAAATATGTAGTACGTACAATTTTAGTCAGTAAAAAATTCAAGTCTGGTTTTCTTCCATGCGGATCCTCCTTATTTATTTCCTTGTTTGATTCGCTCTCTTTCCAAATATGTAGGTGGGGGAGGTCTGTTGTGGGCCATAGGGATGATTAGACACACTAAATAATGGCCATCGGATGTAGGTGAGTAAAACTGAGGAAAGATCTGAGACGTTCATTTTGATGAATGCAAGTTTCTGGAGACGTTTTGCTGGGTGCACGAACATTGGGCCATCTCTAATGAGGTGCATTATTTAGGGTGGACGTAGGAAAAATTGCTTAGGTGCATTATAAAGAGATATAGATATATATGCACCTAAACTAGCTAGATATATAGGAGTATCACGGTATACTTTTGTCACATCTTCCAGCAACCTTTCTAAACTAGATTTTCCTATAGTAGTATAGCAGTATTAACACCACAAAGACCTCAGGTTTTGCACTTTTAAAAGCTCAATTCTAGTAGCTAGGCACTAGGCAGCACGTCAAATTAAACACCCATCTGGGGAAGCGTACATGCCCTAAGCTAATACTAGTATATTGCCCTGTCTTCCGGTTTCCTTTTCCCAGCACGTAATATATAATCTTTTCCTTTTGTAGAACGTTTGTTTCCTTTTCCTTAATTCCAGGATATTTGTTTCCTTTTCCTTAATTCCAGGATATTTGTTTCCTTTTCCTTGAGATGATGCTGGAGGTGGGGGGAGATTTGTTGTGGGCCACAGGGATGAGTTAAACACATTAAACAATAGCCATCGGATGTGGGTGAGTAAAGCTGAGGAAAGATCTGAGGGGTTAATTTTGATGGAGGCAAGTTTCTGGGGACGTTTCGCTGGGTGCATGAAGGTTGGGCCATCTCTAGTGGGGTGCATTATTTGAGGTGGACGTAGAAAAGAATGCTTAGGTGCATTATAAAGGGGTATAGATTAATGCAACCAATGAGCCCAATAGGCACTGGCTTGCTAGTACTCCGTTCAAAAGGCGTCATATATAACCACCAATCTGTTGTCCATAGTCACTCTTGGAAGGGAAACTGCTGTGAAGGGAAGCTCTTGCAAGTTTGTTGGAAGGAAAACTGCTGTGAATCTTGTTAAGAAACCCTAAATAGCCCATTGGAAGGCCATGTGGTCCCTTAGCTAAAACCCTAGAGGAGCACTATAAAAGGAGGAGGGGGGTCCCCCCTATGTACAAGAATTCATTAGCAATAAAGTATTTCCGCTGTTGCTCTCCCTAAACACGTGTCTCTCTCTTTCTGTTCTCCAATTCAGATCTGTTCGGGAACCCCGGACTATTCGATAGCGAGGTTCCTCAACAAATCTAGCTAGCTCGGCATTTGGTAATGGGCACCTTTTTGGTAAATCGATCTCACCGAGAGAACCAATCAATGAACGGCTGGGAATATCCCATGAATGTAAAAATTGATGATTTATCCCTATTTACTTGTGTCATTGATGATTTGTCTCGCAATGTTCTATTGGCGGGCCCTGGGACTACATGTCATTGAGATATATGGGACAAATTATCAATTACACCAACTAAAACATGGTAAATCATCGAATCTAACCCCGTGAATTGATCGTATCGCGTTACAGGTTTATGTTTACTGCTCCCTTCGTGCAAGTTTATATAATGTATTTTTTTAATAGTTTTGTCTATAAATATGAGGTTTCAAATCTAAAATTAGTGTGATGTTTCCCACTTTTATTCGACTACAATCGCTTTCGTCAGGAAAACTACAAGTTGAGAAAACCGTTTTGGTCAGTTGACTAGGTACACAAGTTATACCCTCTCCCACCAAGATTCAAACCTCGACTTGGTGCTAGTGCTCACTTTCTTCTAGCAGTACACGCTAAAGCTCTTGGCCTAAATTCAAAAAAAAAAAAAACTACCCAAGTCACATTTTGTGTAGTTCAAAAGTCTCACGGTTTCTGCAATCAGATATGTTTGATGGCCTGGCCCAGCATATCAGTCAGACGTCTTGAGCTAGCAACAGAAGGCTTCATTGTTATTTGGTACCTTGGAGCCCAGGACATGGAGCGGTTAGCCCAAAACTAAACGGGAGTGCAATGGAATGGCATGCATGGAAGACCCATAACTTGCAACGAGCAAAGAAAATTACGCTGAATAAAAAAGAAAGCCCAGTACTGCTCTCTCCAAAGAAACACGGCCCAATACCTCACCTAAGGAACGAGGCCCATTATTTCTTCCCTTTTCTCGTCGAAAAATCTATATACACCCGCACAACTCACCTACTTTCTCAGTTTGCACCTCATATCTAAATATCGTGTACTTTGCTCCCTATAAGTTATGTGGACGTGCAGATACCCTTCTAGGTCACATATTAGAAATATTTCTCGGTTTTAATTATCTTTGGCACTTTCTTAAGTGGTATCAATACTTGTTTCAATGATTTTACTCACTCGGATTGCGGATTGCAAATACATGTAGAAACTTTGACTATCAATATCTTTAAATATTTAAATTGGATACATGAAAGTCATACGTGTAGATTTGTCTCAAAAAGTAATTTCATAATATTATAATTTTATTGGATTTTGTAAATATATTAAAATAGAAATTAGTGGTCAAAGTTGTGTCTGGAGAACGTATTGATGTCCAAAATGATATGTATTTGTGATCGGAGGGAGTAATACTTATTTCAATTATTTTGGTGATTATAGTACTTGTAATACACTATTTCATTGCTAATGTTTCAATACTAAAATTGTGTATTACAAAATATGAAATTACTTGAATAATTGAAAGAAGCATTAAAATCATTAAAAATAAAGGGATAATACATACTATACAAATCCATTCGTGGCACTTCAGGGAATACCACTCGTTGTCTTAATAACATGTGGGTCCAAGGGCCACATGTCATTGAGATAACGAATAGCATTTCCAGAAGTACTAACTTTTGGAGTGGTACAATATAAATTATCCCCCTAGAGGGGTATTTGCAAGCAAACTTAACTTTTGTGTGTGTTGGGGCGCCAACCAGGGGAGTAAACGAAAATGAGATATAGGGACTTAAATTGAAAAAATAAGTGTGTTATGAGGGTGCTTATGGATTTCTTTTTTTCTTTTTTCTAGAAATTGTCCCCAGATTTATCAAAACTGAACTATTGAATGGATAAATTTGGAAAATATGTACATATATAAAGCCATAAACGCATTCTAATTAATTCAGCATAAAGTACTCTTTTGGTAATTATCATGTGCTTGAACATAAGTCCAATTTTTTTACGGTTGGATTTGCTCCTAGATGTGTGTGATTCTACCGTTGGATATTATTTATTTGATGAATGAAAATTTGATTTATCCCTAAATAAACAAGGGTACCACTAATTTGAGGTTAACCTCAAACTAAAATATTTAATGTCAGCATCCTAGGATGGCACATGTCATCTTCTTTGTCCACCTCCACCCTTCCCGCTTCTCTCTTCCCTACTCACTGCCTTCACCCCTTTCTTCCTCTCTAACACTTGAAACTTTAAATAAAAAAATTTCAAGTTTGAAAATTTTAAACAGAAAGTTTCAAGTCAAAAAAATCTAACTGGGAAATTTTAACTTGAAAAACTTTTAAGTAGGCAAAATTTTAACTCTCGAAATTTCAAATCAGAAAATTTCAACTCAAAAAAATTCGAACCACTCGAAAAGTTTTGAAATAGGAAATTTTCATCTTAGGATATTTCAATTCAGGAACTTTCAAATCGTGAAACTTTCAACCGAGAAAATTTCAAGTCGGCAAAATTCAAATCGAGAACTTTCAACTAGGAAGTTTCACCTCGGCAAATTTTAAATCAGAAAAATTTCAAGTGGGAAAATTTCAGAATAGGAAATTTCATAAACTTTAGGTTCAAAAACTTTTGACTCAAATTTTTTTGGTTAAAAAATTTGGTTCGAAACTTTTGGTCTGAAAATGTTTCGATTCAAAAAGTTTTGACTCAAAAAACTTTCGGTTTGAAAAGTTTCGACTCGAATCAAACAAACTTTTCGTTCAAAAAGTTTCGACTAAAAAAACTTTCGGTTCGAAAAGCTTCAACTCAAAAACTTGCTCAAATGGTTAAAGATACTTCTTATTCAATTACTTATGGTGAACTTGGAATATATATATATATATATTGAGGGGAAGAGAATGGGAAAGTAAAGTGGGGCGAAGGGGATGTCACCACGTGTTATGACAGGAGAGTCTTTGTGGGGAGAGGAAAGTGGGAAAGAAAGAAGAATATGCCACATGTCACAACAAGAGAACATCTTTATCAAAAATTTAACAAAAGCACCCTCAAATTGCCAATTACAACAAATGTAGCCCCTAATGTGTAGGAAGAATAATTTTATCGCACCGATGCCACCACAGTTATATAGCACGATCCTTGAAACAACGGCAGGTGCCAATTACTGAGCTTCCTTCCTCGTCCTCCCTTCCTCTGCTATAACAAAGTCACATTTATCGCCTTGTTGAATCCTGACAGCGCCCGCGGCACGCGATGTCTTCTATGGATCTAGTCGTGTCCACGTCGCCAAGCACATTGTACTTACAGTTTCATCGGACAAGGGCGAGTACAAATTGTCATCGACGTAGGTGATTCAGTTCGTAGGGAGCTAATCCAAAATGCAGACTACATCCTTTGCTTCCTTGACCTGTGGAACAATTTAGTACAGCTGAACATCTAATATCCAGTTAAACTGCTGGCACTCGCCGCTCCGTCGATCTAGTCATGGTTGTCGCCAGCGGCCCGCGCGGCCATCGAGACTCGAGTTGACGGCGACGACACGGTGAAGAGGTGCGAGTCGACAGCGTAGCACCGACAAGCGCCCACAGTAACGGATGGTCCATGGGTCGGCTTCGGCGTGAAAATGCCTGGGTCGCCGGTTGTCAGCCAAAGCCCAAAAGCATAGATATTGTTGGAAAACCCTCATGGCCCATTGAAGGCCTATGTGGTCTTTTAGCCTAAATCCTAAGTGAGCGCTATAAAAGGAGGAGGGGGTCCCCCCTATGTACCATCAATCATTAGCAATAAAGAATTTCCGCTGTTGCTCTCCCTAAACACGTGTGTCTCTCTCTTTCTGTTCTCCAATTCAGATCTGTTCGGGAACCTCGGACTATTCGATAGCGAGGTTCTATAACACGTTATCAGCACGAAGCTCTACCGGATATCAGTTTTGAAAAGGTGAGAAGAGGTGAGAATCGGCGATTGATTCTAATCGTTGTTGATTCTATGCATGCATCTACTGTTCGCATCTGTTTTATGTTTGCATCACGTGGCACGAAGCTACAGGCAGCATCAGTACATGCATCATCCAAAGAAAACAAATGTGTTTTGGTTTCGCGCTCGCGTGCGCCGCAAATCATCGCCTCGGTTTGCGTGCATGACATGAAGTCACGTAAAATCGCGCGAAACCCGTGAATCGTGCTCGCCGGATGAAAGCCCGGCGACCGTCGGCTCGCCCGGCCGGCCTCGGCCTCGCGTCCGCTCGTCGCCGAACCGGCCGCCTCGGCCTCGCGCCCTTCGGCCACCGCCTCATCGGCTCCACCGAGCGCTTTGGCTCGGTTATCGCCAAGACGGAGCATCGCGGCCCTGGCGCACGAAGCGTTGTAACGCGCTCCTTCACCGGCGCCTTCAACGCGCCTCGGTCCCCTTGCTCGGCCGGTCCGATGCTCGCGGGCGCCGCACCTCGGCCTCGCGCCGCGCGCGCCGCGTCGCCGCCCGCCTCGCCGCGAAGCGGTCGCCCGCTCTGCTCGCTCCGCCGCCGCCGGACGATCGCTCGCCGCCCCGGCTCGCCGCGCCCGCTCCGCCAGCGCCCGCCAAGCCGGCCGCCGCCCGGCGCTCGGCCGCCGACTCCCGCCGCGCGCAAGAAGCGCCCGACGCGACGCCGCGAAGAAGCCACCGCGCGGCGCCGCACGAAGTCGCGCCGGGCGCGCCACGCCTCGCGAGCTCATGCCGCGCCTCGCCGCGCCGCCGGCGGCTCGTCGGCTAGCCGCGCGGCTCGAAGTCCCGCCGACGCCGCCCCTTGCTCGAATCAACCGCCCGGCCGGTGCGCCTGCGCTTGCGCTGCGGCGGCGCCCAAACCGCCGCCACCGCCGCCGCTTCCCGGCTCGGCCGCATCGCGAGAGCGCCGCGCCGCCGAAGAAGAAACGCGCGCGGAGGAGAAGAAAAAATGCGCGCAGAAGAAAAAAAAAGAAGAGGGCGACGGCGGCGGCTAGGGGAAACCCTAGCCGCGCGTGTCTTATGGGCCGGAGGAAGGCCCACGCAGGCGCTCGCCCGGAAAAGAAAAAAAAAGAAAAGAAAAGAAAGGAGAAGAAAAAGAAAGAAAAGAAAAAAAATGCAGAAAATTTGAAAAAAATTGCCAGAAAATCAAGAAGATTTATTTAGCTCTGTTTTTAATTTTCTTGCTTTATTTCTCTATTTTATGAATTTTCTTTATGAATTTTGAATCCTTTGCTTTATTTTATATAATGCAATGCATATGAATTTATTTTTCTGCACTTTATGCTTTTTGCAACCATTTTCTCTCAGATTACACGCAGTAATCTAAACCAGAATTTTGAAATCATGCAGATGTCTGGCATTATGAATCGTGAGTTTGAAGAACTGGCCCCGCACGGTCAGAACTACCTCACTTGGGCATCGGACGTAAAGATCGTCCTTGGGGGCAAGAAGCTCCGCTCCGCGATTGGTCTAGGGTCCTCGCAGGACGCAAAACCTACCGCTGAGCAGAACGATCAAGCCCTGCATTTTCTCAGGCACCACCTCTCAGCCACTCTGAAGAATGAATATATGGCTGAGGAGAGTGCACTTGAGCTTTGGACTGCACTTCAGAAGCGGTTCGAAAAACTCAAGTACACCATCTTGCCCCAAGCACAGCAAGATTGGGTGCGCGTGAGGTTTGCAGACTTCAAAACAGTGGCCGAGTACAATTCTGCCTTGCACAGAATTTGTACCAATCTCTCTCTATGTGGCAAGAAGATCACTGATGAAGAGAAGATTGAGAAAACTCTCTCTACCTTCCACCCGCTATCCAGAGTGCACGCAGCTATCGTCAGGACGCATACAAGGAGTATAGTGAACTGATTGATGTAATGCAAGTTGCGGAATCGCAAGACGATGTTCTACGCAAGAACTATGTCTCATGACCACTGGACGAGGCATCGCACGAAGTCAATGCCAATAGCTACAAGGTGAGAAAGCCCACTCATAGAAAGAAGGGCAAGCA
Organism: Otatea glauca; assembly: GCA_036346275.1. Classification (NCBI taxonomy): domain Eukaryota; kingdom Viridiplantae; phylum Streptophyta; class Magnoliopsida; order Poales; family Poaceae; genus Otatea; species Otatea glauca. Next base: position 76,452,357 of record CM070711.1, read on the forward strand.
GGGTGGAAAAGAGAGGCCCCAGGCCAAAGGAAAGTCCAAAGCCCTTGTGAAGAGGGATGACAAAGAAAAGACGACGCCAAGCCGTATGGACAGCAGAACCAAGCGTGCTTCAAGTGTGGCACTTGGGGACATTGGTCGAAGATATGTCGGGAATCCAAAGAAGTGATCAACGATATCGAGGCTAAGAGAAAGGCAAAAGAAAACGCCCCATGAAGCACACTTCGCCAACATCGGTGATGATGATGTCATGGATGTAGATACCCCACTTGCCTCATCCTCACGAATAGCACGGACATCAATCTCGCAGCCATTATTATGGCAAATGAAGAGAAAACTTGCAGATGACATAGAAGCGTAAATCAATGCATATTTTCTGATTACATTTAATGCATTTTCTTTAGATTATGGTTGTTAGCATTTTTCTTTGAATAATGAATTGTAAGCTCTAGAAGAGCATACTTCTTTCATGAATAAATACGAAATTTATTCTTTATTCCAAGATTCTTCATTTTGCAAGTAATATTTGGATTGTTTTGCCTCTATCGATTAGAATTATATTTCTTTTATCTAGAAATCATGTAGCGCCCAAATGGAAGAGATATGCATTGTTGATAGTGGCACAACAAATACCATCTTAAGAGAGTCTAAGTATTTCCAATGATCACGAAGAACGCTGGAAAGATTACTACGATCGCAGAAGCGACTCATATGTAATCGGCTCGGGAAGAGCCACTATTATATTGCCTATGGGTACAACTCGTAATTGAAGAAGCCCTTTTGTACCACGAATCAACGCACTCTCTTAAGCTTTAAAGACATCCGCGCCAATGGTTTTCACGTAGAAACCAATGAAGAAAATGGCAAAGAATACTTGTGCATTGTGAAGCACGCGGTATGTGGAAAAATGGTATTAGAAAAATGTCCCTCATATGAATCAGGTTGTACTACACGAATATTCATGCACCAAGTGTATACTTCCTTGAAAACTGTTTTAGAAGCTCTGAGTTATTTTCTTTATGGTATGGTAGATTAGGCCATCCTGGTCTTAGAATGATGAGAAATATAGTGAACAACTCACAAGGTCATGGTATTAATGTTAAAAATTTCTCGAATCATGAAGATTTTGTGTGCCCTGCATGTGCCACCGGGAAATTAATAACTAGACCCTCTGTCATGAAAGTGCAAAGTGAAATCCCTGCATTCCTGGAACGCATCCGGGGATATTTGCGGTCCGATTCAGCCCGTCGGGCCATTTTGATACTTTATGGTGCTCATCGATGCTTCCTCAAAATGGTCGCATGTATGCTTGTTGTCAACAAGAAACCATGCTTTTGCAAAGTCGATCTCGCAGATCATAAGAATTAAGAATGCTTTCCCGATCATCGCGTGAAGTCCATTAGAATGGACAATGCCGAGAATTTACTTCCAAGGCATTTGATGATTATTGCACAGCAACAGGGATAGCAGTTGAGCACTCTGTACCGCACGTCCATACGCAAAATGGACTAGCAGAAGCACTAATAAAGAGGATTAAGTTCATTGCCAGACCGCTTTTGCAGAGTTGTAACTTGCCCAACACTTGTTGGGGACACGCGATCTGCACGCGCCGCTCTTATCAATTTCGGACCGTCGGCCTACAACATCCATTCTCCTATGCAGCTTGTGCACGGGATCATCCCGAAGATCTCCCATCTTAGAAAATTTGGGTGTATGGTATATGTACCTATACCACCCCCTCAGCGGACTGCAATGGGCCCTCTCCGCAAGTCTGGGATATACGTTGGTTATGAGAGTGCATCCATAATCAGGTATTTGGAACCCATGACTGGAGACTTGCATACAGCCCGATTCGCTGATTGCATCTTTGACGAGGATCGTTTCCCGTCATTAGGGGGAGGAAATCAACCTTTGGATGAAAAATACCGGGAAATCATATGGCATTCCATTGGGATCCCCGCACATGACCCCCGCACTAATGAAGCAAATCAAGAAGTCCAGAAGATAATTGATTTGCAGAATTTAGCAAATGAACTGCCCGATCATTTTTGTGATCTGAAGGGCGTGGTTAAGTCGCATGTACCCGCAAGGAATGCACCAGAGAGGGTGGAAATACCAAAGAAAATAGAAGGTATCCCTCAACCTGTTCAGAGGCCTCAAAGAAAAGAGCAGAAATCGGCTCCTCAAACCCAAAGTACCGGAGACGCCTGCGAGAAAATGGCGAGAGGACTTACCACAACCAATCACAAAATGCCCCATGGAAAGAAGGGGAGCCAATTGAGACACGCACTAGAAAGAAGCCAACAGAAAGGCAATTCCGGACTTGAACCTTCCCTTGAATGAAGTCACGGAAATAATGTGTGCGCACACATAGGCGATGAAAAGCTAAAGGAACTTGCTCTGCGATAGGGAATAGCAATGAAAAGCAAGTAGAAGTGCATGAAGCACCCCATGAAGAAATGGCCATAAACTTTGTAATAACAGGAGAATCCTGAATAGAGCAACGACCAACGTTGATGCATACTTTGCAATGAAGATTGCCTCGATCATTGATCATGATCCCGAGCCTGCATCTCGCAGAGTGCAAGAAAAGGCTAGATTGGGAAGAATGGAAAAGGCAATCACTGCAGAGTTAATCTCTGAACAAGAGAAAGGTGTTTGGGCAGATGCCGCACACCTCCCCATATAAACCCAGAGGTCACAAATGGGTCTTTGTTAGGAAGAGAAATGAAAACAACAAAGTTGTAAGGTACAAGGCAAGGCTCGTAGCTCAAGGTTTCACTCAACGTCCGGAGTTGATTATGAAGAAACCTATTCTCCGGTCATTGGAGGAATTACCTTTAGATATTTGATCTCAATGGCAGTCAACTTGAAGTTGAGAATGAAGCTAATGGATGTAGTCACAAAGATATTTGTATGGAAACTTGGATTCGAGATATACATGAAATCAGGAAGGAATTTCTAAACCAAGATGGAGCAAATAGAAAAGAATGTGTGAGTACGGGAAGAATGTGGTACAATCGCTGAGTGACTTTCTCTTCAAGAAAGGCTACACAAACAATAAGATTGTCCATGTGTGTTTATCAATGATCCCGAATGGATTCTCAGATAATCTCCGTCTATGTAGATGACTTGAACATCATTGGGACGGATGAAGAAATTGAAGAAGCATGCTCATACTTGAAGTCCGAGTTTGAAATGAAGGATTTGGGTAAAACCAAGTTTTGTTTAGGCTTGCGGCTTGAACATGTCCAAGGAGGAATCTTGGTACATCAATCAACCTACACGCAGAAAGTGTTGGAAAGGTTTGGATTTGAAAAATCATATCCTGCAAAGACTCCAATGGTCGGAAGGTCACTCCAAGCGGACCTAGACCCATCTGAGACCTAGAGAAGAGGGAGGAAGTCCCGGGAGCAGAATTCCCATATCGAGTGCAGTTGGAGCGCTCATGTACCTTGCAAATAGCACCAGGCGGACATTGCGTTATTTGTGAATTTGCTAGCTCAGACAAAGATCTGAGAACCCACCAAAAGGCATTGGAAAGGGATCAAGGACATCTTCCGTTACCTCCAAGGAAGCAAAGACTTCGGTCTGTTTTTCAGAAGAAACAATGAATTGAATTTGGTTGGCTATGCCGATGCTGGGTATTTATCAGACCCGCATACTAGCAAGTCCCAAACCGGCTATGTTTTCCTATGTGGAGGAATAGCAATTTCTTGGAAGTCGTCTAAGCAGACTCTTGTCTCGACGTCGACAAACCACTCGGAAATCATTGCCTTGTATGAAGCATCTCGTGAATGTGCATGGCTCCGAAGAATGGTTCACCACATCCAGAAGTCGTGTGGCTTGAACATTGAGCAAACTCCCACGATAATATATGAAGATAATGCAGCTTGTGTTGCTCAAGCACAGATGGGTTATGTGAAGAGCAATCTCACGAAGCATATCAACCCCAAGTTCTTCTATGCTCACGAATTGCATAAGATGAACGAGATCAAGATATTGCATACTAAGTCATGTGAAAATCTTGCAGATTTGTTCACTAAATCACTCCCAGCATCTACCTTTGAAAGGTGCGTGAAAGGAATTGGGATGATGAGACTTAGAGAAGTGCAGATTTCAGGGGGAGATATTTCACATACTCCCACATGAATCTCGAGCATGAATTATGAATACCCAACATGAATCTCGAAGATTAGCAATTGAAGTTGGGAGAATTGTACTCTTTTCCTTAGCAAGTTTTTCATGAAGTTTTCTTGCATAAGGTTTTAACGAGGCAATTCGTGCAACATATTAAGCGTATGCTATGTACTCTTTCTCCAAGTATTTTTCCCACTGGGTTTTTCTGGAGTTTTAATGAGGCATATGCATCTCACGGCAAAGGGCCCAAGGGGGAGTGTTGGGAAACCCTGATGGCCCATTGAAGGCTCATGTGGTCCCTTAGCCTAAACCCCTATGTACCAGCAATCATTAGCAATAAAGAATTTCCGCTGTTGCTCTCCCTAAACACGTGTCTCTCTCTCTTTCTGTTCTCCAATTCAGATCTGTTCGGGAACCCCGGACTATTCGATAGCGAGGTTCCTTAACAGATATATGCAGCGGCAGAGCCACGAAGTTTTAGTAGCCTGGGCAAACCTAATTACCTGACAGCTCAGGACAAAGGTTTGCCTAAAAATTTTGTTTTCATCACATTTGCGACGGTAAACTGTGCTGCACCCTTATGGCTTATCGACAGGGAGTCCGGACAGTCGCCCATATACCCTACCTCGGGAGGTGGATTCACCGGTGCTTGTCAGGAAGTTGCCGCGGCGGACGGAGTCGCTACGTTGCCAATGACTTGCTACGGTGCCATGCACAATCATGTGCTGCACGTTTCCCTGTTACTGTAAGACGTCAGTGCGTAATGTGCTTAAAAATTACCGAACATGCTCCAGCGAGCCTGGGCAGCCGCCCAAGGTCGCTGAGAGGTGGCTTCGCCACTAGATATATGGTTCTGGGACTTGAGGAATTAGGGGGAGGAAGAAGATGACTTAAGTGTACTACTACAGAGAAGGCTATTACAGACGGTTCGAAAATGCCATCACAGATTTTCTGAATCGTCTGTAAGCATGTGTCAGTGATAATACGACACATATCACAGACGGTTTTCGAACCGACTGTGAAAACACATATCACAGATAGCTTCCAAACTGATTGTGAAAACATCTAGAACCGTCTGTGATATGTGTGGATCACATACAATTTTTAAATAGAATCGTCTGTGATACGTGTTGATCACAGATGATTTTTAAATAGAACTATCTGTAATATGTTTTTTCTAACTTTATTGGCAGAACTTTCATTATTAGTATCTGTTGTTCAAAATTTTATTCTCCTTAAATATTTCTACAACGACATTTACAAGGCACAACTAGTTATAGATTTTATAATTGAATATCAAAGCATTATTATGTATTGAGGCAACAACTTGTCTGATAAAGATGGTCTTAAAATTTGAACATTTATAGAACTTTTATCCCTTTCTTATTCTAATGTTGATGGATTACAAGGCAAAATCCAATTGCATCCACAATTCGCCCTGAAAGTTGTAATACTCTGATTTATCTTCCACTTCTTCATCATCTCCGAATGAGAATACCATAGGCAGTCTATTTTCACTCTGGTCTTGTATAGGAACAGGACGAGAGTGAAAATAGATTTCCTATGGTATTCTCATTCGGGGATGAGGATAAAGTAGAAGCGGTAAATCAGAGTGTGACAACTTTCAGAATGAACTGTAGATGGAGTTGGATTTTACCTTAGAATCCATCAACACTAGAAAAAGAAAGGTGATGAAAGTGCTATAAATATTCAAATTTTAAGACCATCCTCATCAGACAAGTTGTTGCCTCAATACATCTAGGATGTTTTGATATTCAATTAGAAAATCTATAACTAGTTGTGTCTTGTAAATGTCGTTGCAGAAATATCTAAAGAGAAAAAAAAAATTCAAACAACAGATACTAATCATGGTATTTCTACCAAGAGAGGTAGAAAAACTTTTGGTTCCAACAAGTAAGCTCGATACTGTTTAGTAATTGGATTAATTCAAGATGAGCAAATAGTAAGGATAATTTCAGTATATCAATACATTGACAAGATATGATATCACAAATATCAACAAGCATACATTGAGAAATAATATTAATTATTTAATAGATTAAGACAAGACCACCTTAGGGCTTTTCCATGTTTGCCATCATCTATACCACAACTTTCGCATTAGAGGCTTTTCGATTCTCCCTGAAGTTCCACAGCTCCGACACAATGCCTATTTGTTTGACACTAATAACTGGTTGACTTCCAGTCATATCTCTTAATCCCTACAAAAATGATCATATTGCTGTCAAAAGGATGTCTTGGTATATTATCAGTAACCACGTCGATTTACATACTAGAAACCTTTATATTACCTCTATAAGCTTAGCTTTGGCTTCTTTCAACTCTGCGTTCGCCCTGCGCTTCTTAATTATGAGTGCCTTATTAAGAGAATCAATATCTTACGATATACCATCTATGTCTTTCAGTTTTTGTTTTATCTCATAAATCTTTTCTGTTAACTCGGACTTTCCCTTCAGTTGTTCTATCTCCACCTTAAGTTTTTATTTAGCATCCAACAGCTTTTCCATATCGTTTATCTTGTTTATAGACTCTATGTTATATATGTGTGCAATTTGTAGTCACTGGGACATATAATATATATATATATGTGTGATGAATCACGACAGAAGTTAAACATCTAGATGGCTTTAGAATATAATATGAACAATCAAATCTTGCAAAAACAACATAATCGAAAGGATTAAGCAATTCATACTTATTATATCTACTTGACATTGAATTATGTGTATTTAACAGATTAATCGGTAATTATATGACAGAGTGCTCTCAGGTGTCGGGCTACTAAAGGTTAGACCTTCAGCCTCCTCGCCACAAGGTGTAGGGCTACTAGAGACAATTTCTTATCTCCAATACAACAGGGTCATATAATCAAAATTGAACTAGACAATTAATTAAGCAAATAAGGCCTTGAACTCTTACCTTCCTAAATTATGCACCATCAAAATCAGATTATGAATAGTACCTAAGTGTTCTTTTAGTGTATGGGTGTAGCAACAAATACAAAAAGAAAAACACTATATGCAACTTCAATTACCTATAAAGACCAAGGTAATGGTCAAATAGATCATATATAACAAAATATGACATGATCATAGAAATATTAGAAGTTCTAAGAATAGGGCATCTGCTTACTTAAACAAATCATATTATTAGAATTACATGTCATGTTCTTAGAATTACTGAATACTGAATATGATGATCAAGCTCAAAGACAGTAAAATAAAAGCAATAGTTTCTACCATTAACAGGAAGCAGCTATATAATTCAAGGCCACAATCACTACTTTAATTGTTTTAGTTCATCTATAGATCCATAGCATACTTGAGTAGTAATATGTACATCTAGGGGCAAAACATCCATGTGGCGCAAGGGCTCAAGGGGGAGGGCAGTTAGCTCATGGGGATCCAAAAATCAAATTTAAAGTTAGCATAACAAAATTAAGTATAAACATGCACCTTATGGAGAGATGAAGAGCTAAGAATGAGAGGATAAGTATGGGAGGTGTGGTAAAGAGGATAAGTATGAGGGAATAAACACAGCATTGAAACATGCAAGCTTCTAAAAGATAGCTGGAGTCTTATACAAACATTAAGCGAACACTAGGCATGTGCCCGTGCGTTGCACATGACATTGGAAGTTTCACAATAGCCAAAATTATAATCACTCTAGGTGCCTTCACTATAGTAGATAACATACAAACATGTGCATATCAAATTGTCTATATAAAGGGATTATAATTGGTGTAACCATCAATATATGAACTAACAAAAAACCCCTAAACCTTACTCTGAGAAACAATATCAAAATCCACATGACCAGACTCTAAAGCAACTTACGGTAAATTCTAAAATTAAGTATAAACATGCGCCTTACGGTAAATTCTAAAATTAAGTATAAACATGCGCCTTACGGTAAATTCTAAAATTAAGTATAAACATGCGCCTTACGTTAAATTCTAAAATTAAGTAGAAACATGCACCTTATAGTAAATACATGTTATTCTAAAATTAAGTATAAACATGTTATGTGGATTCTAAATACATGTCATGTGGATTCTAAATTGTCCATCACAAATATTATCCCATCAATCCACGGAAGAATAAGAGAGCACATATATAAGATAGCACATAGACCTCGGGGAGTCGGAGAAATAGGGGAGGATGCGGTACCGGATCAAGGGGAGAAGGCGGAGCAGGGACGGCGGGGAGGAGGCGGCTCTGAACGGCGTGGAGATGAGGCCACTCTGAAAGTTCAAGCTCTATTAGTTTGGTTTTGGTGTTAATGACAAATCTAATATTAAGACTAACTCTTTTGATAATCATAATATTGATTAGTCTCAATTGTTAATTAATTTTAATCCTTTTATGAGACTAACTCTTTTATTGAGCTTAACTCTTATTAGTCTCTTTTGGATGAAATAATGAAATTATCAAAGGTATGCATTCAATAACACATAGTATATATATTGTTGCATTCTTTGATGTCAAATATGTTATGATTTTATTGATAAATCTAAATGTGAGACTAACGTGTTTATTGAGTGTATTTTTGATTAGTCTCATGAAAAAGAAAAATGGAAATCTAAAAGGTATGTATCCAATGCAACTTTATTATTTCTAGATATATTCTTTGGATTCAAGATAAAGGTAAACTCCACCATTGTTTTAACCTTAAGATGTGCATTTTGTTTCCGACTCCATATATACATGAATGCACACATTTCAGGGGAGTTCACACTTTACCTTGATGTTTCAATAGTATTGATCTAATTCATCTTTCTATACCAAGGATCATTACTTTGAAACAAACTCTTGAGTATATATATAAAACTTATGTAGTTGTAGTATACTCATTTTAATATAAGACAAACTCCAAAGCAATCTCAAAAATTGAATATGTGCATATTGATTCCAAAGTTCAATTATTTATATGCATATATTTAATAGAGTTTATTCTATAGTTGATGGCCTCAAAAGTATTGATTCCTTTCCATCACTCAAATATATTTGAATCATTACTTTCCATCAAATTGAGTATATGAAACTCGTGTAGTTATATATACTCATATCAATTTAAATGAAATTTAAATTGAGATTCGCTTGTCTTTTAATCATCAAAGAACACTTCATCATGTGTTGATGTCATTCTTTGTTGATTTAGGACAAACGAGAAGTTCTTGAGTATAAAGAAGCATTAGTTGCATCAAAGTTCTCAAGACACAATCAATTCATTCAAAATTGGTTTGGGTTGTGCTCAATCGATCTCGAGGGCATCCATTATGTGTTAATGGAGTGCAAGTGATGATTGAGAAAACCGTGTTTGTTGGACTAACAATCTTTCATGAGTTGTGAAGTAGGTTGAGTCCAAAAAAATGAAGAATCGGGAAGAAGAATTTATCATGTGTTGGTAAGCATCAAGATAGGATCCCGAAGCTAAGACAAGTGCGTCATCATGTGTTGATGAGCATCAAGATGAAGATCTCGACTTAGAGAGAAGATGATCGGTCATCGTGAAAGCTCCAAGAGGTTGTGAGAGGCAAATGTATAGCTAGCTAGGGCTAAGGATGCCTTTCTAGTATTTTACCGGTCTCGGTGTTTGGATGAGAGACCGGGTTGCTAGTATAAGTTGCCGTACTATTGAGAGGGGTTGAGTCATTTAGCTTGAGCTTCATCATGTGTTGATGAACTCAATCCGGTTCACTCTAGCTCACTCTTTTGGTTGGTTATTGCATGAGCTAAGTATTTACATATGTTGCAAATAAGGGAGCTTATGCTTGCTTCTTATTGAATCTTGATTTGGTTTTTGCATAGAGCTATGGATTGGCATGTGTTGCAAAGTGGGATATAGCTTATGCAAATTGGTTTAAGTGGTTGTTTGTATGAAGCTAGATATTTGCATGTATTGCAAATAAAGAGCTCATGCATCGAAGTCTTAGCTTGTGACTTGATCATGTGTTGATCATCACAAAGACTAAGATGGGTTTATGCTTTGTGTTTGCAAAATATGGTTTAATTGAATCTTATCTTGAAGCATGTGAATAGGGTTTGCAAATGTGTTTGCAAATTAGTTTGATTATGTGTTTATCATCACATAGCTCAAAGATATGATCTTGATTTCTCTTGTTTGAAATATTTATATTTGCAAATGTGTTTTGCAAAATATTGGTGTTCATGCATTTGATATTGGAGCATGTGATTAGAATTTGCAAATGTGTTTTGCAAAATTGTTTTGATCATGTGTTGATCATCACATAGCTCAATATTTGATCTTATTGACTCTCTCTAGATTGTAGTTACGTTCTTGATCAAGTCTATGTGAGGGATTTCGAGAAATCAGATTTTAGACTTGAATGACTACATTAGAGTCTTTGTTTTTATGATATTTAAAAATATCTATAGTTGCTTAAATCTTGAAAATAGGTGGAAATTGTATTCCTCGTGATAAGCTTCGTATAGAGTCCAAGATCACCTAAATCGAAGTTCAGAGTAAAAAGTTATGGCCGTTTTAGTGCTTGTAGCAGTGGTATGACCAGGGACACTCTGGTCATACCGGCCAGCGTTATACTGGGGTCACTCCGGTGTGTTTTTTTCAGAGAAGAGGTATTTTAGCTCGAAAAATTGAAAATAGGCCCGATATGACTGGACCCACTCCGGTATGACCGAATTTTTTGAGTAACGGCTATTTTTTTAGCCGTTGGCCTGTGAGGAACAGTCATACTGGCCCTAGGGTGGTATGACTAGGTTTCCTGGGTATTTTTGCCCAATTTGCCCTCCAACGGCTAGTTTTTCTTGTGGAGGCTATATAAGAAGCTTTGGGGGTTGGCATTTGGTTGTTGCTGGGGTTTTAGAGAGTTCATTGCTCTTTGTGATTGAGTGGTGCATGTGTTGCACTCTCCAATTTGGTTTTTGAGCTAAGAGTGAGCTCTAATTGCATGTGTTGCAATTAGGAGAAGGTTGAGAGCCTCTTGTGCATGTGTTGCACTTGAGAGGAGCCTTGTACATGTGTTGCACTCGATGATCACCATTGTACATGTGTTGTACTTGGTGGAGCTCAAGCTAGAGGGCTTGACTTGTTACACTTGGTGTTTACCGACACCTAAACAACATGTGGAGGCGTCGTGCGCGATGACCTTCTCAAGGAGATTGTGAGAAGGCCCGGCAAAGTTATTAAGGTCGGAGCTCACCTATCCGGAGGAGAAAAGAGCTACCACTAGTGGATTCGAGCCGGGTGCTCAATTCGTGGAGCCGGTCCAAAGTGTTTTGGGCTTGCCTCAATGTGGATTAGGGGAGACCGGTAAGTCTCTGAACACCACGGTAAAACATCGGTGTGTATCTTTGGGTTTGCTTGCAATTCTTATTTATATTGTTGCAATTTACATTCCCAGAATTAAATTGCTTGATTGTCTTTAGGATTGCATTTTCTTGTTAGAGGCATAATTAGCTAATACACATAGTGAGCCTAGTTGACTTAGGCTTAATTGTCAAAACCTTAGTTTATCGCTTCCGCATTGATTTTTATTTAGGTTTTGACATAGGGATAAATAGAGTGTGTATTTAGTGAGAAGAATTTTTAAAGCCACCTATTCACCCCCCTCTAGTCGGTATCCTCGATCTTACATGCTCCGAACCAGCAGAGGAAGAATAACGATGGGAAGGCGACGACCGACGATGAGGAGGATTCAACTGTGGGGATGGACAATTTGGCGATGGGGACGGCAGATCTGGCGGCAGGGAGGAGGAGGAGGCTAGGGTTTGGAGAGAAGGCAATGAGACGACGCGTGCAGGAGGCTATGGTTTGGAGAGATGGTCCGCACGGTTATAATTATAGTGATGTTATCACAGATAGTTTTATAATAGAATTGTATGTGATCTATACGTATTATAGACGGTTCTCTCTTAGAACTGTGTGTGATGTGCGGCCCATAATAGAGCCATCTATGATGTACCCCACATCACAGACGGTTCTTGGTTAAAACCGTCTGTGATGATACATCACTGACGGTTTTAGCCAACAACCGTCAGTGATATCAATGGTAGTCATCTCTCACGGTTTTTGACTAAAACTGTAAGTGATTGTAACAGCCCAAAATCAATAAAATAATAAATATAATATCCAAAATATTTGTGTGAATTATTCTTGTATTTTCTGGCTTTTCTCAAATTATTGTAAATTCTTTTGGCATTTCTTTAATAAAAGAAAGTGAATTAAGGATATAGTAAAATGGTAAAAATAAAAATATAAAAATACCAAGTCAATAAAAATCTAAAAAAGTCATAATAAAATATTAGGGCTCTTAGAGCCAGCCTATGGCGGTTGGAGATCAGGAAAAATAAAAATATAATTTAATCAAAGCAAAAGCATGTGAAAGAAAAATCAGGACAGAAGGTAATAGAATTTTGTGGAATTCTCAAGAAGCTATTCTAGGTTGAAATTTTTACCCTGCCGACATCGTAATAGAAACTACATGTGGTAAAAATATAAAATATTAAATTTTATAATTTTAAAAATTCAAAAACAGAGAAGAAATAAAGTGGAAAATAGTAATGTCATAATTATTAAAAATTAAATATTAATTATAAAAATATTAAAATTTTACATAACGTGTATAATACTATTTAAAGATTCTATAAAAATTTTCATAAAATATTAACCTAATTTCGGTTGTCAATTAAATACAAAACAGAATCGGCAGAATTAAAGAAATCCCAGTGTCAGAATTTTAATAAAATTTTTACAGGATTTTTACCTAAAAATTTTACATGATGTTTATATTTACCTTTTAGACTTAGGTAAAAATTTTCATAAAAATAAAAGTCAAAATGACGGTTTGAACTGCTGAAGAAACCTTGGTGCATCCGAACTCTCCCAGAGTCGCATTTTTCTCTCGACATGTGGGCCCAGCCGCCAGTGCCCTCTCGCGCCTGCCCCCACATCGGCCTCGATGCTGATCCTTCTCCCCTCTTCTCGCCGCTCTCTCGCGCAGAGACGACCGAGCCGTCTCGAATCGTCGTCCCTGTGGTGTCGAGCCGCCTTCGCGCCATATAAAAGCGTCGCACGTCATCACAGCCGACCCAGTCTCCTCCCGCTTGCCTCATTCCGCCGCGTTCCCGCTCGTCTTCCCCAGCTTCGGCAAAAATCGAGAAAAGGGGGAAAACCAGCGTTTCGCCGCCACACCCAAGTTCACCGCGAACCACCCGAGCTAGAGCTTCCTCGCATCACCAAGAGCCATTCTCCACCGTCGGTTTGAGCCCTTCTTCCCCAGCAAGCCGCCGCGTTGAGCTCCTCCGTCCGCCGCAGCTGCGCACGGTGAGAACCCCTCCCCGGTTACTCATTCTTTTGACCAAGTGGCAAAATAATTTTCTTGTATTGCGCTGATGCTCAATTTGGTGAAGATGAGGCTCGGGAAGGCCTGGTTTCGCCTATTCGCCATTCGGCCATGGCGACCACGCGCAGCCACACGGTGGTGCTCCACTTTTCTTTGTAGCCGACAACCAAAAAGACCTCCCTTAGTTGCGCGCGAACCCCGTGAAGCTCACCCTGCCTTTGCCCGAGCTTGCCGCACCCTTCTTCCTCCACGCCATTGATCGGCCATGGCCGCTGCCGCATTCGCATGGTGGTGCATCGCTGTAGACCATCTCCGCCACCACGCGACCACCCCTGGGTGCGCATGAGCACGCTGAAGCTCATGGTGAAACCCATTCCGTCGTTCCGGTGTTAGTTCGCCACAGGCGAGCCTCGAAAGAGTCTCCCCTGCTCGGAGTCACTGCCGCGTGGGACCGGGTGTCAGACGCAGCTGTTTGCGCGACGCTCGAGTCACTGCCAAGTGGAACCCATCCATCAGCCGCGCCGCGCGCGCGCGCGCGCGCTCGTCGGCGCCGATCGCTCGCGCCTCGCCGACAGCCTGGGCCCGAGTGTCGGTCGTAGACACGGAGCGCCACTGCCATCTGGGGCTCGGTTGTCAGCGTCTCAACTCGGCGCGACCCGAAAAGGGAAAGCGCCTTTTCTTCGCGAAAGCGCACTTTTCGTTTTCGACAAATTTCTGATTTTCAGTATTTTTCAAAACCTAAAGTATTCAATAGATCATATCTTGCGCATATTAAATCCAAATTTGATGAAATAAATTTATATATTCATAATAAATCAGGTAGATTCATAATATGCAAAAACATTTTGAAAGTGAACTTTATTTAAATTTTGAATTCAAATTTAAAGAGAAAGACTAGAATATGCCATTCGTAGAATTTTTGCAAATGACCTCCAAATTTAGTAAAATAAATTTTTTTGATTCCTTGTAATCTCAGGAACCTGAATATGTAAAATAATTAGGGTTTGCTATAAGAAAAAGTTAGGTTGTTAAATGTATAGTAAAAAGATGCAATAATGATCCAAGTAAATTAAGTCTTTTAAATTTCAAATAAGAACAGATGATCCATGCAACCATTCCTGAATTATGAAATAATTTTTTTTGAATATTTCCATCTGATTTCTTTTTGCCCTATTGAAATTTGGTGTTTGCTATGTATTGCCGTACAACGTGTAGAACCCGACGAATCCGATATAGTCGACGATCAGAAGTTCGACGTCAAAGATAATCAACAAGGCAAGCATCCTTTTGATCATATTGATCTCAATTTTATAAATATTTTCATTAAATGTTTTACTGCATACGTTATTTTTATTAAAGTCTGTTATATTATGGAAATTGGTAGTTGTACCTATAGCTACATAGAACTTCCTTGATAAGTATGGATTTGTGAACTTTGATAACCCTAGAATAACATAGACATTATTTGATGTCAATTTGGGTCACTCACACTTAGTGTCATGCTTAGCCATGTTTAAGAAACATAAAACTTTGATATTATTAAAAATATTGGATATGACAAAATGATGGGTAATGACCTTTCATTGTGATTGGTATTTTGATCAAAAATGAAAATAAAACTATGGTTTAGATGCGAGCAATTATTGGCAATAGCCGAATGTGCTGTTGCTGCACGTAGTGTAGGGGGAGTCTATTGCCCGTGTCGAATTAAGGACCGAACTATGAGTTGTTTTCAAGCTAAGAATTATCATACAACCACAAGTGCTGGTATGGGACAACTCTAACTTATTAAGTTTTTTAAAACTGGCTTTGCACTTGAAAGGCTGGAGTAGTACGAGCTGTTTCTTAATAGATTGCTCGAAGGGACGTCCACACCGAGGTGATCATGGAATAAACGTTTACCAATATAACGGTGTACGCCATACTGTGGGGAGTTCCATCATTTCTATGCTCTGAGTTCTTCCACCACATAATGGGTTTATCGTCACCGTGCTGGTGCAAAGTCAGGGTTAAATAATGTAACGGTTATATCATGACTCTCTACGGCACACCAAAGGAAGTGTGCTAATGTCGATTGCACAAAGAGTCAGTCATGTCTTGTGGGGAAAGCTGTATACCTCTGCAGAGTGTAAAACTAATCGATTAGCCGCGCCCGCGGTAATGGGCACTTGGTAAAGTCATCACATAGTTAGCAGTTTCTATTTTCATAAAATCTGATTTCTACCGTGTGTCGGTGGTTTCTTCCATGTGTTGGTGGAAAAGTGGTTCATGGATATGGTCATGATACCCAAGTTCGTGATTTCACTTATTCATGTTTACATACTGTTCTTCTACGTATGAAATTGCTTTTACTTAAAACTTCATTTGCAATCTACTATTTTGTATTTACGTTTCAAACTGGCTTTATGCAAATTAACCACAATAGCCTTTCCATTGAAATGACCTGCATGCATTATAGGTTTTGTAAAAGTCTTGCGAGTACTTAAGTACTCAACTTGCCTATGTTAACATTTTTAGGTGAAGAATCAGACTATCCCGATGACTCTAACGTTAACACAGGATTCGGAGAATTTAACGATGAATTCTTCTAGTGTTTTTACTTGTCAGTTGCGTGTGGGACAATGGGTTAAAAATGCATACTACAAGAAGTTATCTCCACTGCAGTTTTACTTTTGGTATTGTAAAAATATTATGTAACCTTGCTTCCGCTGTGTAATAAAGCTTATGTGTGACTGTGATATCAATTTGTAATTGTGCGTACTAGCTACTGATCATGGAACTAGTACTGTATGCACATGGTACCTATATTTGATATTTATTATAAAAATAGGGGCCTTACAGTGATGATCAACTATCACACACAGATTTTCAAAACCGTCAGTGATGAGAGGTCTAATATAAATCTTTTTGTAATAGTGGTGTTAGGATTTATGCGTCCACAAGATGCTTTTTCCGCTAAGGTGTCATATACTTCTACTGTGCTACTTTGTGCGTTCTTTTCTAAGAGTTGTTTTTTAATTTTAAAAGTCTACGGATATGACTTTGACTATTATTTCAAGTATTATAAAAGTATTTTTAACGATAAATTTAATAATATAGTTTTTATATAGCTGATCAAATTTTAGAAAATTTGACGATATAGATTGTAGAGTGTCACTTAGAAAAGAACAAGTACAAAATTATCTCATAAATTGGTAGGGAAAGAAATCTCATAAATTGGTAGGGAAAGAACGGGAGGCCCCAGCTGGCTTCCCGAATGGCACTGAATACTTGGAAACCGAAGATGTTGTAACTGATATAAGGGTGGTCATACTGCACAATAGGGAAAAAAAAATGGTGTAGCCGTGTAGTGGTTGCGCCAGATGCATGCCCAGGTAGCTTCTTCTTTTCAACAGTATATCATTCCCTTGACATGAGAAGAAACACCAGCAGGGACACGAGGGAGGGAGGGAACCCTCACTTCCCAATATTTCTTCCTTTCACGCCCTGCCCATTTTAATTACTACCAATTGTACATGATTTAGGCCCATCCCCCTCATTAATACCTTGCCTTTTAAGCACTCTTTCCTTCCTTGCAATTCCAAACTTTACACTACTATACCTCTCCCGGTCGATCTGACTCTCCCCTCCCCTCCCCTCGATCCCCTCATTAATTCTCTTCTTCTTGTCCAAGCACAGGAGAGCATGCCTCAATGTCCACAGAAAGGTTAGAGGCCACAACAAGTAGATGCTACTTTCAGTTAATTTCCTCCTCTTTTGCGCCCTGCTTGTGTCTTTTTTTCAACATTCTGCATGTGTTTTCTTCAAAACAACCGAGAAGTGCTTTTGATCTATCACTTTTGCTTGTAAGGTTAATCAAGAGAGACAATAGTGGTACCTTTTGGCTTGTTCTTGTGGTTAGAATTTTACCATTGTGGTTTGCTTTGCATCCCGGACACCCTAGAGACTCCCCCTCCTTAGTTCATGCAACAAACCCTAAATAGCAACTCCGTCTTCTGGACTTCCAACAGGGAGAGACTCGATGAGATCGGCAAGAAGATCAAGCGAGAGCCATACACCGCCTCCGGCGTCGTAGTCGCCGCCACACCATCCGAGCACCACGTCCCCCATCGCCTTGGCATCGGCGGCGCCCTGAACACCGTGACCCCGTGCGCTGCATGCAAGCTCCTCCGCCGGCGCTGCGCGCAGGAGTGTCCCTTCGCCCCCTACTTCTCCCCGCACCAGCCCCACGAGTTCGCCGCCGTCCACAAGGTCTTCGGCGCCAGCAACGTCTCCAAGATGCTCCTGGTACGAGCAAACAATTTTAAAAGTTTTTTCTTTTTAAAAAAAAATCTTGTAGTACTGTGTGTGAATGTTTTGGTCGGTGCAACGTGTTTTAGGATGTGGCCGAGGCGGAGAGAGCCGACGCGGCGAGCAGCCTGGTGTACGAGGCGAACCTGCGGCTGCGTGACCCGGTGTACGGTTGCATGGGCGCGATCTCAATGCTGCAGCAGCAGGTGAACACGCTAGAGGCCGAGCTGGAGGCGGTGAGGGCCGAGATCTTCAAGCACAGGTACCGGCAGGCCGGCGCCGGCGCGGCCAGCCTACTGGACAACGTCCATGTCACAGCCGGCTTCGTGACTCCTGCTCCGCCGCCGGTGCATGCCGGGGACGTGGTGTCGGTGGCGGAGCCTGGCCAAGAAATGGCTGGGATGCCGGGGATTTCGGCGACGCCCGCGATGTATGCTGCCGGGCAGCCATCAAGTACTGACTACAGCTCCCTCAACACAAGTGAGCATGCTGCATACTTTGGTTGACATGCATGGATTTATTTAACATTTTGGTGAGATCACAATTAAGCTGGGGAATAAACTGTGTGCAAATTTAATTATATATATCTTCTCTAGAAATAGATATAGCTGTGGATACCTTGATTGAAAAAAAATTGTCCAGTGGATGGATCGATCCTTAATTTTCTTGTAAGTGCTCATTGTGATTTGTTGGTTAATTTAATTGACTGAGTGCATGCTTAATCTTAAGCCTAAGGACTGTTTTCCTAGTTCTAGGTTTAACAAACAGCAAAAATTAAACAAACTAATTAACACTGCATATGCGTGTATATATTTCAACTTGATTACTTTGATTAAGCAATATACACTGGTAGTTTCTTATGCGTGTACTGAATGTGATCCGTCGTTTTCTTCCTCGTTGATTTCATGGATTTGTTAATATCGATATAAATTTGCGTGTAGTCTAGCATGCATATCCGTAGCACTACAGCATTAGAGCTTCATCATTTCCTGGTCAGTGTAGAACGGAAGTTTAGGGGATGCGTGTGTTATCATTTTTCCATGAACTTATTATTACCTTGAAAATTAAACCTCTATATATAGCTCTATTTAAAACATAGGTAAATTCACATGAAACAGTACCGTTTATTTCTGGTACGCACCAAAAGAGCGTGTACTGTTTGTCTGACACTAGTCACGTGGATACGATGTGCATGCAAGTATGTATATATATCAGTTTGATACTTAGTCACGTCGATATCACTGTTCATTTTATACTTCTTGTCTTCTTAACATATTTTTGGCAATTGATCATTATGCTCAAGTAGAACTGTAATTGGATAGGACAAATCACATTCTACAGAACTTGTGGAGGAAGCAACACAATAAAGTTACTGTAGCACATATATTTGTACACTCCATATGCATTTATTTTTTATTTTTTGCGATGTAGCTATATTATACAATATTGTTGACGTCGATTCGTTTTTAACGAGCAGATCATCAAAAGATTTCCTTTTCCTGTAGGGCCAAAATGAGAGGATTTTTTTCCCACTCTACCTTTCCATCTACTGATGGAAATTAAAATATTTCTTTGCACTGCTCAGCTGAGCTTATTCTAGCATTGTGCCATCTTTATATATACAGCCTTCATTCAGTTGACCTTTATCATTTTGCATGGAGGACGCATGCATCCTTTGGTGATCCAGGTTAAGAATTTCGGTGGCATTTTTTTTCGGCACCTAGCGAAATCACCGAATTTCGGTGCAATTTCGGAACGAAATGGCTGTCCAAACATTTGAATTTTTCGACAAAATTTGACCGAATTCGAATGTTTAGACAAATTTTGACTAAAATTTGATTTTTTTTTGACAAAATTCAAATGAACCAACTGAAATTCAACCGAGATAAAAAAAATTCGGAACCCACCGAAATAACCGAATTTCGCTGAAATTCGGTGAAATTTCGGCGAAATACGGAACCCTGTTGGTGATACGCAATCTGGTGCATTTTCGGATCTTTTATCCTCTACTGGTTATCATCAGCGAAGTTCATTTTAGATCTGTATTGGCCGACATGTTCTTTTCTCCCTTTCTCATATCATATGCAACGTTGTACGTATTGTCTTCAATAATATGTTCCTGTGCAGTTTGAAGACCAAGTAGTGCTGGAAAGAAGAGAGTTTAATTACATATATGTGCACGAGTTTCTCTTGCTCAATACAGTTATCTCTCTCTCTCTCTCGTTCGGCGAAGAAGGTAGCTGTTTTAACCTACCACTGAGGTATACGCGTTCTTTTACTTGCCTAATACACGTCCCAGTAGAGGAGTTTTGGCTCTTTGCATCTACACACTGTACCAAGTTAGCAGTCCATGATGGACTGCTGGTTGTCAAATGTCAATGACTTAAGGCCAGCTGTTAGCTAATTGCATTACTAAAACTGTAGGACGATCGAGGCGGGGGCCTTTCCTTTGCGTGCAGAGTTTGCAGCTCGTACTGCTTGTTGAGTTCCAAGTAGGTAAAGTAGCCACAGGCACTTCACTCTTGAATTGTTGCACATTAAAATAGCACACACCAACACGGCTTGTAGTTCCAGGAACCATGTCATGTGCGAGACTTTGCTCTTTCCCGAGAGAGAGAGAGAGAGAGCGTGTTGTTCGTTTGTTTATTTCCGATGGAGCAAAGGTTGGGTTGGGTAGGGTTGGGGGACAGGGGGAGCTTGGCGTGTGTGGCCTGTGGGGTGTGATGGGATTTGGTGACTTGGTCCACCGTCGTGCTTGCTTCAGATGGCGGGCATCCCTGCTTATCTGCACTCAACACCAATGCCGATGCTTAGAAGTCTTCAGTCACTGCAGCTGTAACTGTTCCTTTTCTTTTTAATGCATTGGATTGGCAGAGGTTCTACTCCCATATTTCAAAAAAAAAAATCAGTACGCAATGCCAGCCAGCTATCTACATGCGCTTCTCTACGAGTGTTCGTTTTTCCATCCGCCTCTTAAACTTTTCTTTACACATATTTTCTTTCAAAATAAATTTATAAAAATTGTCTCTTCTCTAACCACTGAAGACGTAGTCACCTGCTGTATCTGTGAATCTCGTTAGTTTTACAAACTCGTGACTAGCCGACCGATCGCAGCAGAAATATCATACCCACCTCGGTACCACTCCCCTAGCTCGGAAGGAGCTCGTGCTCTTGGCCTCATGCTTGATAAGCCTCCTATCGAGTTGCTGAGGCTCAATGGTAGCCCTACCAAGCTCTCGTTGCTTGATGGCAACTCTATCAAGCTCTCATAGTCCGTAGCTATCTGAAAAGCTACCGAGCTTCATAAGTGTGGTAGATAACACGTGTCACATGTCTTTCCGTTGTCATAAATAAAGCTATTTTTACTAATTTATTCAAAAGAGTCATATTTACAAAAAAAATCTTATGAGGAGAATATAAAAGCGAAGTATTCCGTATCTACTTCCAGTACTACGACCGGTACCGTGTAACTAATTACATATGGATGGATATGCATGTCAAGTTGTATTGCATGCACATGGAAGTTCTGAAAACACTGTAGCTATATCATATTGAACGATTCAGACTGTTCGTTGATTCGATTGGACGATTCTAAAGCGGAGATCGACTTAAATTGCGGTTTCATGGTGACTTAGGAAACCCTTTCCCATGCACATCATATAGGTAGAGTACAGGCCACAGAGTCAGAGAGGATGGAACGGGAAAAAAACGCTCAACTGACACGAAGCAAGGTTGGTTTGTGTTCAGAATCTGGGGCGGAAATTTCAGCTGTAACTGTGCGCCGGGGGGCATGTTAGGTTTTGATATCCCAGTTCACATGCCTTGACCGGGCGTCGGGGCCTCGGGGGGCGCAACGGTGCAAGTACGCTCTGCAGATATCAGTTTTGTGTAGCGGCGAATAATGTACTAGCAGTTTCATTGACTAGTAGCTGCCAACCGCTGCACAAATCTTGAGAAGCGGCACGTGGTGGTGGCAGCTAGACGCGACCTTCGATCGTACCACTGCTGCGTGTCTGGCGACCGGTGAGTGAGTACACTGTACGCATGGCATGCGTTGCCGCGCCGGTTGCCCTTTGATCATCGCTCAATTCATCAGGAGCTGTAGTGATATTTACTCCCACGACACATGAGGCCATATCCCCGACTCTTTTAACTAAACCGGGGCCAAGAGCAAAATGTTGACGTTAATTACCATCGTTTTAGCGATCGTTTGCTGAATTTAGTATTGTTGTGCAAACAAAATCAAAGAAAAAATATGTTGGGTGTAGGATTCGAACCCACGCCTTTTCGGACGCGCCTTAGACCAACTCTGGCATCCCAGCATTTCTTGATTACTTCTCAAATCTGTGAAGCTAGTACCGTATACTATATATTTAGACTAAACACATATCTAGATTTTTTTTTTCAAAAACATACACACACGTATCTAGGCATGAAACAATCCCGAACCAAACGTGACGGAGGATGTTAATTGATAACCAATTGTACGCTACTTAGAGTCTGCAAAAAATATGATATATATAATACGGCGCATGATTCACTCACTCGCTACAGTAATGCTCCAACTTTTACTGTCCCGTCTCCAACCCCGTATTCACTCCAGTAACATGTAACTATATGCTATATACGCTCATCCATGCTTAATTATCCTATTACCACTGTTTGAGTCATCCTTTTGCACCGTGTAAATCCCAACATGCCCTCGGTTTATATTCAAATTTGAAAAAGAGAGAGGAAAAAATGTGGTCAGCCAAGGATCCAGTCCCTATATTGGGCCCTTTAACTTGTTAGTTGGGCTGGATCCGGCCTGCGGCTGCAAAAACAGTTGTGTTCCAATTGTTTTTTCTGCAGTGACAAATGTCTACTTCACAATTGGTCCAACGCTCCTATCGCAAACAAGAATACCAAAAAGAAAAGTCTAATGCAACCTTCACATTCATGTTCTTCAAAGGAAAGGATAATCTTTTGCCACCTTATCTGGAGATCCTAATGAAACGATGTAATTTAACTTTCCATACGAGGGTACTAAACGATCTCTTCAGAAAGTGGGGCAGAGGATAACCCTGACCACAGGCCTGCTCGAGCCATGTGTAACATGTGTTTCATTCTTGAATGAAAACTGATCCATTTTTTTTCTGCGAGGAGAAAAGTAGAGAACTGATCGTTTTTGGAGATATAGTGGAGCGGTTAAGACTAATGTAGTGCATTCTCTTTTGTTGCCACAAGTGAATCCCTTTTCTCCAAAATATCTCGACCATCTCATCACTATCAATGTAAATACGTGCGTAGCCTTTTGCGCTGTACATTTCTTTTTATCATTATGTATACCTCACTTTCATCTGTCTTTTTAAGCCAAGAAACCTATTTGTCAAGAGGAATGCAAAGCAACATTGTTATATGCACACATAGCTAATGGTATTACGGAGTACCGGCTAGGTAAGCATATTAACTGCGGTAGTGTTGACTAGAAACAGAGAAATAGACAAGTATTGGATGGCAACGAAGCCCAGCACCAATCTGGTCCAAACATAATATTTCATTTCACTTATCCAATCCAATCCAAACCCCAAAAAAAAGGGGCCTAGATCTAATCCAAGCCCAAATGAAGGCCCAGGCCTTGCTCCAGACAAGCTCAACAACAGTTGCTCCTGTTGCTTAAAAGCTCTCCATCTTGGGGTGACGATCAGGTGGGCAGCAGCGCTGAGAGGTTCCACAGGATTTGGTCAACGGCGTGGCTCGGCAGTTGGGCTCAGGAGGGCCGTTGAAGGGGAGTGGTGGCGAGCTGAAACAGGGGAAGTTTAGGGCTTACGGCGACGGCGAGCTACAACGCGTGCACGGAGCATTCCCAAGCTAGGCAGAGTTGGTGGTGGTGGTGCTCGGCATTGATAAAAAGTCTGTAGTGGTCGAATAGGGTATCCAATCAAATTGACCAGTGCTTGAGTAATAGGGCATCCTAGTGGTCCTCCAAGTGGCGTCGGCTTAGACTCAAGCGTCTTGTGGTGGCTTGCTGGCGATGAAGGCCATGGCGGCACAGAGGAGATTTGCGGCGGCGCTGTACGGCGAGAAGGGCGGTCATATCGGTCAGGGATGGCGTTGATGCGGATCAGCCTAACGACACGCTGCATTTGCGGGCAGAGGAGAGAGGAAGGGAGTGCTGCTCCATGCGCGCCGACGGAGGAAAAGGCCCTGGTCGTCTTGTTGTGCGACTCAAACTCCAGAGCGAACAAACAGATGGACTCATCACCATCTTCTTAACACAAAAAGTGAGGCCCACAATCTTGTCCAATCTAGCCTAAATTTGGTCCTAAAGATAAAAGATCCAAATTAATCCGACCTATTTTCTATTTTGGGCCTATCTAGTCCAAAAACGTAGATGGGTCTAAGCCAATTAGCACACCTGTTGATCCAACATCCAAGTGGTACAACCGTTCATACGGCTAGCCTGCAGGAATCGATGTTTATGAATTATGATCTTCTATCACTTGCGATAAGATCACTACGCGGCTTTCAGTATTGGCCGTATATGGCTGGAAATACTTTGCAGTACTATCCACTTAGGCTTAGAGATATACACAACGCTGCACGTACAAATCTGCATCGTCTCTGTGAAAGTCATGTACGTTGGCACGACATAGCAAGAGCTCAAGCTCGAGAGCTGTCGACGCTCTGCATGCGTTACAAATGGTGTCGCTAACACTACGGATGTGCGCTAGTGTACGTATTGTACCTAAGAACATGGATTAAAGATTTGGCTTTTTGGTCTTCTAGAAGAGTATCTTATCGTTAGCAATACTAATACGAGAGAGATCGATCATGGTGGGGATTACTACCCCCCTCTCGCAAATCCGCAAAGGTGCAACAGAGAAGCCTAGTTACTGTCTAGCTACGGCCGGGAGACCGGGACAGTCAAAAAAGCATCCCTGGAGATAATTTTGTGGAGACAGCACTTGGATCTGCAAAAAGGCCACTTCAATCAATCTTTTCTACCAAAGAACACAGATGTACCGATACGGCATCACACCTGCATCAGCGTGATGCATGTATAGATACTGTAAGCAAGATCACCTGTTCAGGAACACCTGCCTTAGACATACGCATACTATATCCCCCCAAACATCGGGTTATTGGGTCGGATGATACCACTAACCGCTCCCAGGAAAAACTATGTACATATTGTTGGGAAACCCTGATGGTCCATTAAAGGCCCATGCTGATCCCTTAAGCCTAAACCCTAGGTGAGCGCTATAAAAGAGGAGGGGGTCCCCCCTATGTACAAGCAATCATTAGCAATAAAGAATTCCGCAGTTGCTCTCCCTAAACACGTGTCTCTCTCTCTTTCTGTTCTCCAATTCAGATCTGTTCGGGAACCCCGGACTATTCGATAGCGAGGTTCCTTAACACGTTATCAGCACGAAGCTCTACCGGAGATCAGATTGAAAAGGTGAGAAAAGGTGGGATTAGCGTTTGAATCTAATCGATACTTTTTCTATGCATGCATCTATCTTACGTGGCACGAAGCTACACGGCGATCGCTCGAAGCTAGCCGACATGAAGCTACAGTACACGGTTTACTGTTCATCCACAGAAAAAAGAAATGTAATTCGGCTTTCGCGCTCGCAGCGCGCCGCTGTCACTGCCTCGGTTCGCGTGCACGACAAGGAGTCACCGAAGCACCACGCGCAACCCAGGTTCCCACGTTCACCGGCTAGAAGCCCGGACCGCCGTCGCCGACTGGCCCGCGCCTGCCGCCACGCACGAAGCTTGGCCCCAAGTGCCGCGATGCCTCGGCTTCCGCGCGCACGAAGCGCCTCCGGCCTTGCATCCGTGCTCGCCGCGCCTCGGTCGCCACGGCGCCCGGCTTCTCGGCAACTGGCCGTCGGCCTCGCCGCCCGGCGACGATGTCCCGACTCGGCCTCGCGCCCGCCGCCGTCTGCTCCGGGCTCGCCGCGCCGCAAGACGAACCGGTGGCGCCGCCCGCCGCACCCTCGCCGTCGTCATTGGCTCGGCTCGCGGCCGACCCCCCGCCACCACGACGACCTTGCGAAGCGCTTGGCGCCGCCTCCACGCCCAAGCCGCCGCAGCCACCGCCAACGGCAAGAAGCCGTGCCTCGCCGACCTCGCACGGCGCACGCGAGGAAGAGAAAGTGGCGCAAGAAGACGCGCGCGAGAAAAGAAGGCGGCGACGCAAATGAAAACGCACGGGGAAAAGAAGCTAGCGCGACGGAAAGAAAAGGCGATGGCGGCTAGGGAAACCCTAGCGCGCCTTTATCTTGGCGGGAAGCGAGCCAAGTGGGCCAAGCGGGAAATGGGCAAGGCCCATGGGCCGGTTCGGCCGGAAGAAAAAGAAAGAGAAAAGGAAAGAAAGGAGAAGAAAAAGAAAGAAAAGGAAAATAAAAAAGAAGAAAAAAATTGCAGAAAAATTGCATAAAATTTTGAAAAATTGCCAGAAAATCAAGAAGATTTATTTGACTCTGTTTTTAATTTTTCCAGCTTTATTTCTCTGTTTTATGAATTTTCTTTATGAACTTCAAATCCTTTGCTTTATTTTATATAATACAATGCATATGAATTTATTTTTTGCACTTTATGTTTTTGCAATCATTTTCTATCAGATTACACGCAGTAATCTAAACCAGAATTTTGAAATCATGCAGATGTCTGGCATTGTGAATCGTGAGTTTGAAGAACTGGCCCCGCACGGTCAGAACTACCTCACTTGGGTATCGGACGTGAAGATTGTTCTTGGGGGCAAGAAGCTCCGCTCCGCGATTGGTCTAGGGTCCTCGCAGGACGCAAAACCTACCGCTGAGCAGAACGATCAAGCTCTGCATTTTCTCAGGCACCACCTCTCAGCCACTCTGAAGAATGAATATATGGCTGAGGAGAGTGCACTTGAGCTTTGGACTGCACTTCAGAAGCGGTTCGAAAAGCTCAAGTACACCATCTTGCCCCAAGCACAGCAAGATTGGGTACGCCTGAGGTTTGCAGACTTCAAAACAGTGGCCGAGTACAATTCTGTCTTGCACAGAATTTGTACCAATCTCTCTCTATGTGGCAAGAAGATCACTGATGAAGAGAAGATTGAGAAAACTCTCTCTACCTTCCACCCTAATGCTATCCAGAGTGCACGCATTTATCGTCAGGACGCATACAAGGAGTATAGCGAACTGATTGATGTAATGCAAGTTGCGGAATCGCAAGATGATGTTCTACGCAAGAACTATGTCTCGCAGCCACCTGGACGAGGCACTGGCACAGAAGTCATTGCCAATAGCTACAAGGTGAGAAAGCCTACTCATAGAAAGAAGGGCAAGCAGTGTGGAAAAGAGAGGCCCCAGGCCAAAGGAAAGTCCAAAGCCCTTGTGAAGAGGAATGACAAAGAAAAGGCGCACGCCAAGCCGTATGGACAGCAGAACCAAACGTGCTTCAAGTGTGGCACTTGGGGACATTCGTCGAAGATATGTCGGGAATCCAAAGAAGTGATCAACGCATATCAGGCTAAGAGAAAGGCAAAAGAAAACGCCCCATGAAGCACACCGCCAACATCGGTGATGATGATGTCATGGATGTAGATACCCCACTTGCCTCATCCTCACGAATAGCACGGACATCGATGTGCAGCCATTATTATGGCAAATGAAGAGAAAACCTCTGCCGATGACATAGAAGCGAAATTAATGCATATTTCTGATTACATTTAACGCATTTTTTAGATTATGGTTGTTAGCATTTTCTTTGAATAATGAATTGTAAGCTCTAGAAGAGCATACTTCTTTCATGAATAAACATGCAATTTATTCTTTATTCCAGTATTCTTCAAATTTGCAAGCAATATTTGGATTGTTTTTGCCTCTATCTGATTAGAATTATATTTCTTTTATCTAGAAATCGTGTAGCGCCCAAATGGAAGAGATATGCATTGTTGATAGTGGCACAACAAATACCATCTTAAGAGAGTCTAAATATTTCCGGTCGATCACGAAGAACGCTGGAAAGATTACTACGATCGCAGGAAGCGACTCATATGTAATTGGCTCAGGAAGAGCTACAATTATATTGCCTATGGGTACAACTTTGGTAATTGAAGAAGCCCTTTTGTACCCGGAATCAACGCGCACTCTCTTAAGCTTTAAAGACATCGCGCCAATGGTTTTCACGTAGAAACCAATGAAGAAAATGGCAAAGAATACTTGTGCATTGTGAAGCACGCGGTTTGTGGAAAAATGGTATTAGAAAAATGTCCCTCATATGAATCTGGGTTGTACTACACGAATATTCATGCACCCGAAGTGTATACTTCCTTAAAGACTGTTTTTAGAAGCTCTGAGTTATTTTCTTTATGGCAAGGTAGATTAGGCCATCCTGGTCTTAGAATGATGAGAAATATAGTGAACAACTCACAAGGTCATGGCATTAATGTTAAAAACTTCCCGAATCATGAAGATTTTGTGTGCCCTGCATGTGCCACCGGGAAATTAATAACTAGACTCTCTGTCATGAAAGTGCAAAGTGAAATCCCTGCATTCCTGGAACGCATCCAGGGGGGTATTTGCGGTCCGATTCAGCCCCTGTCAGGGCCGTTTCGATACTTTATGGTGCTCATTGATGCTTCCTCGAAATGGTCGCATGTATGCTTATTATCAACAAGAAACCATGCTTTTGCAAAGCTGATCTCGCAGATCATAAGAATTAAGAATGCTTTCCCTGATCATCGCGTGAAGTCCATTAGAATGGACAATCTTGGAGAATTTACTTCAAAGGCATTTGATGATTATTGCACCGCAATGAGGATAGCGATTGAGCACTCCGTACCGCACGTCCATACGCAGAATGGACTAGCAGAAGCACTAATAAAGAGGATTAAGTTCATTGCCAGACCGCTCTTGCAGAGTTGTAACTTGGCCAACACTTGTTCGGGACACGCAGTCCTGCACGCAGCAGCTCTTATCAATTTCAGACCATCGGCCTACAACATCCATTCTCCTATGCAGCTTGTGCACGGGATCATCCAGAAGATCTCCCATCTTAGAAAATTTGGGTGTATGGTATATGTACCTATACCACCCCCTCAGCGGACTGCAATGGGCCCTCTCCGCAAGTCTGGGATATACGTTGGTTATGAGAGTGCATCCATAATCAGGTATTTGGAACCCATGACTAGAGACTTGCACGTTTCCTGTCATTAGGGGGAGGAAATCAACCTTTGGATGAAAAATGCAGAGAAATCATATGGCATTCCACTGGGATCCCCGCACATGATCCCCGCACTAATGAAGCAAATCAAGAAGTCCAGAAGATAATTGATTTGCAGAATTTAGCAAATAAACTGCCTGATCATTTTTGTGATCTGAAGGGCGTGGTTAAGTCGCATGTACCCGCAAGGAATGCACCAGAGAGGGTGGAAATACCAAAGAAAATAGAAGGTATCCCTCAACCTGTTTAGAGGCCTCAAAGAAAAAGAACAGGAAATCTGGCTCCTCAAACCCAAAGTACCCGGAGACGCCCGAGAAAAGCGGGCGAGAGGACTTACCACAACCAATCACGAAAATGCCCAAGGAAAGAAGGGAGCAGTTGAGACTGCTTTGGAAAGAAGCCAACAGAAAGGCAATTCCACACTTGAATCTTCCACTGAAGGAAGCCGACGGAAATAATGTGTGCGCACACATAGGCGATGAAAAGCTAAAGGAACTTGCTCCTGCGATAGGGAATAGCAGCGAAGAGCAAGTAGAAGTGCATGAAGCATCCCATGAAGAAATGGCCATAAATTTTGTAATAACAGGAGAATCCACGAATAGAGCAACGACCAACATTGATGCATACTTTGCAAAAAGATTGCCTCGATTATTGATCATGATCCCGGCTCGCATCTCGCAGAGTGCAAGAAAAGGCTAGATTGGGAAGAATGGAAAAGGCAATCAACTGCAGAGTTAGTCTCTCGAACAAGAGAGAGGTGTTTGGGCCAGTATGCCGCACACCTCCCCATATAAACCCCGTAGGTCACAAATGGGTCTTTGTTCGGAAAAGAAATAAAAACAACAAAGTGTAAAGTACAAAGCAAGGCTTGTAGCTCAAGGTTTCACTCAACGTCCCGGAGTTGATTATGAAGAAACCTATTCTCCGATCATGGGAGGAATTACCTTTAGATATTTGATCTCAATGGCGATCAACTTGAAGTTGAGAATGAAAGCGATGGATGTTGTCACAAACATATTTGTATGGAAACTTGGATTCGGAGATATACATGAAAGTGGAAGGAATTCCTATCCGAACCAAGACGGAGCAAATAGAAACACATGCGAGTGTGAAATTGGAGAAATCACATGTATAATGAAGCGATCGGGAAGAATGTGGTACAATCGCTGAGTGACTTTCTCTGCAAGAAAGGCTACACAAACAGCGAAGATTGTCCATGTGTGTTTATACAGCGATCCCCAAATGAATTCTGTATAATCTCCGTCTATGTAGATGACTTGAATATCATTAGGACGGATGAAGAAATTGAAGAAGCATGCTCATACTTGAAGTCTGAGTTTGAAATGAAAGATTTGGGTAAAACCAAGTTTTGTTTAGGCTTGCAGCTTGAACATGTCCAAGGAGGAATCTTGGTACACCAATCAACCTACACGCAGAAAGTGTTGGATAGGTTTGGTTTTGAAAAGGCATATCCTGCAAAGACTCCAATGGTCGGAAGGTCACTTCAAGCAGACCTAGACCCATACAGACCTAGAGAAGAGGAGGAGGATGTCCTGGGAGCAGAATTCCCATATCTGAGTGCAGTTGGAGCGCTCATGTACCTTGCGAATAGCACCAGGCCGGACATTGCGTTCGCCGTGAATTTGCTAGCTCGGTACAATGCAGAACCCACCAAAAGGCATTGAAAAGGGATCAAGGATATCTTCCGCTACCTCCAAGGAAGCAAAGACCTCGGTCTGTTTTTCAGAAGAAACAATGAATTGAATTTGGTTGGCTATGCCGATCTTTGGGTATTTATCGACCCATCTCGGCAAGTCCCAAGCGGCTATGTTTTCCTATGTGGAGGAACAGCAATTTCTTGGAAGTCGTCTAAGCGGACTCTTGTCTCGGCGTCGACAAACCACTCGAAATCATTGCTTTGTATGAAGCATCTCGTGAATGTGCATGGCTCTGAAGAATGGTTCACCACATCCAGAAGTCGTGTGGCTTGAACATTGAGCAAACTCCCACAATCATTTATGAAGATAATGCAGCTTGTGTTGCCTAAGCACAGATGGGTTATGTGAAGAGCAATCTCACGAAGCATATCAATCCCAAGTTCTTCTATGCTCACAAATTGCATAAGATGAACGAGATCAATATATTGCATACTAAGTCATGTGAAAATCTTGCAGATTTGTTCACTAAATCACTCCCAGCATCTACCTTTGAAAGGTGCGTGAAAGGAATTGGGATGATGAGACTTAGAGAAGTGCAGATTTCAGGGGGAGATATTTCACATACTCCCACATGAATCTGGAGCATGAATTATGAATGCCCAACATGAATCTCGAAGATTAGCAATTGAAGTTGGGTGAATTGTACTCTTTTTCCTTAGCAAGTTTTTTTATGAAGTTTTCTTGCATAAGGTTTTAACGAGGCAATTCGTGCAACATAGTAAGCGTATGCTATGTACTCTTTCTCTAAGTATTTTTTCCACTGGGTTTTCTGGAGTTTTAATGAGGCATATGCATCTCGCGGCAAAGGGCTCAAGGGGGAGTGTTGGGAAACCCTGATGGCCCATTGAAGGCTCATGCTGGTCCCTTAAGCTTAAACCCTAGGTGAGCGCTATAAAAGGAGGAGGGGGTCCCCCCTATGTACAAGCAATCATTAGCAATAAAGAATTTCGCAGTTGCTCTCCCGAAACACGTGTCTCTCTCTCTTTCTGTTCTACAATTCAGATCTGTTCGCGAACCCCGGACTATTCGATAGCGAGGTTCTTTAACACATATCACGCAACTGGTTTAGTAGATTTCTAGGTGGTTGTATCTGTAGTGATTATCTATTTTGAAAAGGTAAATAAGGTAATTAGCCAACTTCTTAATTAATTATAGGGGTTATTGGGGCTGGACATACCATTGATCGTGTACAGAAAGACGCCGAGAGGGTTTGGGGCATTCACATCACATACTGCCTCTACTGTGCAAGCGATAGTTTCAACATTGAAATCTGAGTTGGTTAAGTATGGATCAAAGTATCTACGTGGAGAGTCATGACATGAAAGAGGAAGATGGGAGTATGTAGATTAATTTCCTGACAAGGTTATGCTCTGTTTATTTTTTATTTCCTAATGTTTCTTCGTTGTTGAGAGTAAGATTTTGTGGAGTTACATTTGAAATACTATTATATCAACATGGACGACAGATACAATCCTAGGTGTAGTTACTCCTATCGTATCAACCGTTGAACGGCCTACAGATACCACCAGCTTGATGGGGTTATTGGGCAAGTTACTACCACACGGCATCCGTAGCAAACCCAACAGCTTACCGAGTAATTTAAATAAATACTGTAGTAGATAAAGTGGAGTATTAATGCAACAACCAGTTTGATTATCAGATGGCTTGACTACCCTGCCAACGAACATACGTCTCTCCAACACATTTGATGTATTCCAATACGGATAGAAGAGAGTACGTGTATACATTTTAAGAATTATTAAAAGCGAGTATATATATTACTAAAGGGAAAGTACGTATCTTCATGTATACGCGTGTATCTTGAAAAGGCTACATCATGGATGGAGCGTGGTAGGTACATATATTTATACTTGGAATGTGTATACTTCCTTAAAAGAGGTATTTGAATCTGAGTAGGGAGTATGTTAGCGTACAAGATAGGAATATTTCATCTTCAAAAGTAGTATGTTGTACGAGAGAGGAGTATGTGTCATTTGAGGGGAGTATGTGATCTTAAAAGGGAGTATGCGGAAGATGGGAGTATGTGGTCTTATAAGATGTATAAGTTCACGAGGAGTATATACGCACAAGATAAATACATCAGTGCAGATTGTTGGCTCGTGCTTAGATTTTCCTAAGACAAATTCACATGCTACTTTGCTCCTTTAACATACAATATATGTACGTGTATATATATATATATATATATATATATATATATGAAGCTGAAATGGGGCACCATGGTGCCTGGGCATCATGATTTCAAATGCGCAAATTAAAACCATATTCGATTATAATTTTCAAAAATTTCAGTTTTAGGGTATATACCCATCTATAACAATTCAAATGAAACACATACCTTTGAAAAAATATACTAGAATTCAAAGATTTTGAACGAGTTTGGATCACATGCTTTACTGATTTATATATAAAATCAGCACATACCTACAACCAAACTATCATCAAAAAAGGAAACTATAGTTTGAATTTCAGTTCAAACTTGTTTGAACTAGTTAGTAAACTGGTTAAACTCAGGATCCCAAAAATTTCAAAAAAATTCGCATTAAAATATATATAAAAAAATATCCTTTTTAGATTATGGTACTCAGGCACCATGGTGTCTCAAGTAATTATATATATATATACACACACGTATGTATATATAGGAAGCCAAAATGGGGCATCATGGTGCCTGGGTGGGCACCATGATTTTAAATGTGCGAATTCAAGCCATATTCGAGTATATTTTTCAAAAAAAATAGTTTTAAGGTATATACCCATCTATAGCAGTTCAAATGAAACGCATACCTTTGAAAAAATATACTCGAATTCAAAGATTTTGAACGAGTTTGGATCACATGCTTTACTGATTTATATATAAAATGAACACATACCTACAGTCAAACTATCATCAAAAAAGAAAACTCTACTTTGAATTTCGGTTCAAACTTGTTTGAACTAGTTAATAAACTAATTAAACTCAGTATCATAAAAATTTCAAAAAAAATCGCATGAAAATACATAGAGAAAATATTCTTTTTAGATCATGGTGCCCTAGGTAATTATACTGTATATATATATTGTATGTTTGTTACGGTCGCAACAGGAATACATATATAGTTGCAATCAAGGCCTTGTTTAGGGCGATATGTGGAACTGTTTAGTTCGTTGATGTGATCAAAGCTGGGCCAAAGCGCGCGTCGGCTAGCTGCCAGATCCAGGTTCGCAATATCGTCAATAATCACTAAAATACTGTGATTATTGACCATATCGAGCCGGTACGGTATATAATACCAGTCTAGTCTGTAAACTGGTTCAATTAAAAAATTCAAAAATTAGAAAAAAATTTATGTGATGTAAATATCATGATAATCGCTGAATATCGCTCGATTTTCAATGAATATCGAGCAAAAATCGCTCAGGTCAATTATCGAGGGATATCAAGTTATTATCAAGGCATATCGATCGATTATTGGTGAAAATCAATTTTTTATCAAAAAGTTTGAGTTCGAAACCCTTCGATTTTCTACCGATTTTCGACCAATTTTTTTTCTTATTTTTGAAAAATTTTATATAATCGATTATCGCGATATCGATATTGTGAACCCTGTCCATATCAGTTAGGATCGAATTGACTGAGACACTCCCGACGCTGTGCTAGTGCTCTTGCATTTTTCCTAATTTCTTTTGGCACCAGACGAACAAGTTATTGACGCGATCATGGCATCACGGTGTCGTCACCGGCCGCGAGCGCCCCCATGACCGCTGTCGGGGCACGTCGGCATCCGATTTATTCGGCATTCAATGTTTGGCCTAAATGCCTGACCCAGAGCTGGTTAGATATCATTGTTTTTCTAGTTTTATAGTATTACTTTTCAAATCTAGTCTCTTTAAAAATACAATTATAAAAATAGCCTCATCTTCAATCGTAGAAATGTGAAGCTGCTACCATATTGAGGAAGCACAACAAGCCACTTAAGATATCACGCTCCTAGAGCACGGTAGACGCTTCCGTGATCGATGAAGTTATTTTTACAATTCCATTCGAAACAAAACTAATTTATATAAAAAAGATTACACGGGGCTTGAAATGCTAGAAAAACTACATTTTCCGGGCCAGAGAGCCAGCGGCAGGAGTACTAGCGTAAGCATTGTGGATGGGGCTTTGATTAATTGCCCGTCGTAGTCGCATCCCGCGTCGCCTTTGCGAACTAAATGATCCACGGTCTAATAGGCTCTCCGAGTCCGCGCCGCGCGCGACCGTTTTCAAACAAAAATGAAGAAAAGAAACGCAGGACATAGCCAGCTTTCTCACGTCTTTCGCAAAGGCAACTTAAGTCGTCCCGGCCTCCCAGACTACACCAACCCACCGCGCCCGCCCGTCCGCCGTGACTGCCGCGCCGTCCAAAACGACGTCGTCACGTTTCACGTCCGCCCGCAAAGCCGGCGCACGCCCGACTAAACGATTCGACGTGAGTCGCGCGACGCCACAAATGCCGTAGTGCCACGAACGAGTAACGACACGGGCGGTCGCGCGCCGCGGCTAACTGTTACGACGGTCTGCCGCGCGCGTGCTAATTTTCTGACCGACCGCACGCGGCCGTCCACAAGCCGTGCCGTCTCGGACGAGCAACAACGCTGCCCGTGCCGGGTCGGCGCGCGGGCGCCTCGCGCCTGCGTGCATTTGGATTGACGAGCAGAAACACCATAATCACGGTGCGTTTTGCTCCTGTCGTGTCGGGCCGGCCAGCGCATGCCTTCACGTCGCGGCCGTTGCTTTCCTAGCTTCCCCTCCTCTCTCTCTCTCCTCGCGCATTATGGCCTGTGTTGCGCGGGTGAGTAGTGCGCAATAGCTCCGTGCTATTTTCTGCTCGTTTCGTTTCCTCACTCCTTTCCCTTTCCCTTTATGCCTCGTAAGTGATCAGAGTTCATACCAACTTTCCTTCGCTTGTACTCATGCACGTCTCTTTCTCCCTCACGCGCACACGCGCTAGGAAAGGATCCGGCATTTCCATTGATTGATCAGGCCACTACACAATGTTTTCCCCTCTTATCTAACTCGTAGCTAGCTCTTCTAATCTATTTCTGGCCTAGGAATTCTTCACCGGCCGGTAACATAAAGCGCATGCATGCAGCGGTTTCATCCACACGATACAGTCTCGATTCGTCGCTTTACCTGTGAAAGGCTGGTCTACGAGCGGATTAAAGGCAAGCGCAAACAGATCGACGACTGATACCACCAAGTCGGTCGGTACTACACTGTAAAAGGTTGAGGCGTTCACTACTCCTCCGCTAAGGCCACGTACAAAGCAGGGTTTGTCTTTGTATCAGGCGCATGGGCCTAAAAAACTGCCCCATCTTGCCACCATGGACAGCATTGCATGCAAATATGTCAGCTGCGCTGCTTGGAGAGGAGGCCATGCTTGGAGTGATTCCTACGCACGAAAGATTTCGTCACGAGAATCGGCGCTTGTGGCGAATGATTGTAAAATAGTTGTTTCCATTGAAGATTGTGGCTCTCATATAGATGATTCATGATGTGGCATTCGTCCCTTCTCTTTAAGCATCTATCTAAACGTTTTTGTATTGCACATGGTCTACCGGAAGCAACATTAAAGCTAAAGCGAATCGTGCGATCACGTACGTAGCTGCCATCTTCCTTGATAGTTATGAACTGACTGACGCGCCACCTGTGTCGTGCCGTGCCGTCTCTTTTCCTCTTTTCCCTCGTACCACTGATGGATGCTAGCTTCTGGGCGTGCCTCTGGCGTTTTCCTTAGGTAGACTTTGGAACTGGACCACCCCGGCCGGCCACATGCGGTCGAGCCATTGCAGGAGGAAAGAATCAAAAGCTCCACAGTCGCAGGATCCATCGAAATGAGAGGTGATCGATCGTCAACTGCGTCATATCGAGCCTACGCCAGCGCCCAGCCGGATCCAGCTGTACCTACCAGACAGTCGATATGGCTCGATCGCTTTGGCCCCATGTGCGATTGGCGGAGTTGCAGACGGCAGACGTCCTGGTCCCAGCCGACGCAGAGCCGCTGCCGCTCAGCGCTCAGACTCCTGCCCTTGCACAGTTTTCAGCCCATGCTCCGTGCAATGCAGACATGCTGCACGGCGTTCAATTATCACTACCTCTCGTCCAGTCCAACATGGATCTATTCGTTATTCGAGGACAAAGGGTAGCTATTTTGGTCCGTACGTACTTGAACATGGATCAGTGATCACTCAGCTAACAACTTCATTTCTGTGCATTTGTATGTGCTAATAGGAGACGATCATTCTCCTCTTTTGCACCAAGTACATTTCGGGACTCTGTTTCCTGTCATGACAAGACAAGCCAAGCCAATAACAAGCACTGCCGCCATAGCTATACAAAATGTTGAATTTGAGTATGATACAAATTTGTTTCCTACTCTATCTTAAATCTACTCTTACAAAGAGTCTGTTATATATCATTATAAATATGTTCATGTAGTCCATAAAAAGAGCAAGAACTTCATTATAAACGTCTCCTTGTATAGTGATATAGTCATTGTGCGTTCGTGGTTTATTCTAAAAAGGTTTTCTATGTAAAATCCGTCTCTTATTTCTTTAATCCTATATTTTTTTTATACATCTTGTAACAAGTGGTATCAAAGCTTATAAATTAAGATTTGAACCGTTGCTCTCGAAAGAAAGAGACTCTCAAGTGGGGGCTATTGTACCGTACCTGCGGCACAACGTAAAATCGGTGACAAGATAATAAGAGCGGCACTCGCACGACAATCAAGAGCGGCCATCG
Source organism: Otatea glauca (assembly GCA_036346275.1). NCBI lineage: Eukaryota > Viridiplantae > Streptophyta > Magnoliopsida > Poales > Poaceae > Otatea > Otatea glauca. The sequence continues at coordinate 76,489,828 of CM070711.1, forward strand.
TAAAGCTAGCGTTCCCAGCCGGCGTGTGCCCGACCATCGGCATCAGGGGCAGCGGCACAAGACAACAGTAAAAAGCTATGTGTGGCTGGAAGTCCTTGGGACGTGTGGCTACAGGTGAAGGAGTGCATCATGTGTACAACAGGCAGGCAAGAGTTCCTAGCGGCTGTAGCAAAGCAAGGAAAACATATACGCTCCCGTGCAGTTAATTTGGGTTACACTTTCACGGAGAAGACTATTTTTAAAAAAAAATCAATGATAGACAAGAAGATAATCTATTATATATTAAAAGCTCATGAGAGTCGCTAAGAAAAAAGAGAAATAAACTAGAAATTCCCACAAAAAAGCAAAATATCTAGCCCTTAATCTTGTGAGCCTTATTTATAATTGTCAATGGATCTTTGAGAAATAGGCTAGAAATAAAGCCTATGAGAGTTAGACTAGAAATTCCAACAAAAAAAACAAAATATCTAGCCCTTAATCTGGTGGGCTATATTTACAACTGTCATTGAATCTTTAAGAAATAGACTAGAAATTCTTACAAAAAAAGTAAAATATCTAGCCTTTAATCTGGTGGACCCTAATTAAAAATGCATCATATTGACCATTAGATGCTATTGAGTAGATATATATATTACTTTGTAGTATAAAATCAAAATAAAAGACAAAACTTACATGGTAGGGGCGGATCGATACATCTGGATCTCATGCGTGATTAAGTCTAATTATAATTTTGATTAGTAAATCATAACCAACAAATCAGCACATGAACTCTGACATTACATTGAACACACCTTGGCCTTATACAGACAGTACACACCGATGTGACTCAATGCATGTAATTAAAGAAAATACAAATGACCTCATGTTGGTATTTGGTTTGGTTTTTCTAAGAACTCCCTAAAAGTAGATCGGTTTTATCGAGAAACAAATAAATCAAGACATTTACTATATATAGACTTATCCCCTGGACGTCATGGTGTCTGCTGGTGCTCCTCGTCCAAGTGCTCCCGAGGAAAGAAAAGAACGGGAAAATAATAACATTGCACGAGCTCGATCGCTTTGAATCCTTTTACTTGTGTAGCCAGAAAAAAAACAGAAATCGCTGCTTCTTTCTTAACGTGGAAGAGTGCGCCTCCTGATCTCCCAATCTAACTCCCACAAAATCAGGATTCCTTAGATTTGTTCTTTTTTATCTCTTGGTTCGTCTATGATAGATTCAACACCAAGTATGGCACCGACCTGATCAAATAAAACAAATTGATATGGTAATAGTATTCTGGGCTTCATCAGGAGGCATTACGCCCATCCTATACTGGGTCACAGGGTCAAGACTGGTCCTACGACGCTTCAATAGCATATCATGTAGAGTTGTTAAGAAAATAAAATGCTAGAAATTCTCATAAAAAACAAAACATATAACCCTTAATTTAGTGAACCTTAACTAAGTTGAACTATAATAGCCATTAGATTTGATGTTACTATTTCAAAAAATGTCTAACCGTCTATCTAACGGATCCGAATTATAGCGGCTTAGATTAAAAGAAAGAGTCTATGTGAAGTACAACAAAAAATTAACAAAAATTCGGAATAAAAAATAAAAATAAATTAGAAATTTGATTTTCATATGAACTCTAAATTAAAACATGTACATTACTAAAATTCAGAATAAAATTAGGTAAAAATTAACAATTGGATTTGTATTATCAATTGTAATCCAAAACTAATATTCAAAACTAAATAAAAATAAAATCAATGGCTTAGATTATAGAAGAAAGAGCCCCTACTAAGAACAATAAAAATAATAGAAATTCAGAATAATAAATAAATGCAAATCAACCATTTAACTTTCATATGAAGTCCAAATTAAACATGTATATTGCTAAAATACAGAATATAAATTATATAAAAAATAGTAGTTGGATTTGTATACGATTTCTACAGTACAACCGATATGCAAAATTAAATAAAAATTAACATAAATTCGGAATAAAAAACAAAATAAAATTAGTCATTTGATTTTTATACAAATTCTAAATCAAAACTTGAAATTCGAAATTAAATATAAATAACATAAGAATAAAAATAAAAGGAAATTAGGGATTATTTTTTAATTCCATACTAAGTGAAAAATATAAATTTTCATTTTATTCAGAATTAAAATTTTAGAAATATAATTTAAGGGGGAAATAAAATAAGGTAAGTAATTTGATATATATATATATATATTAACTATTATGTAATAAAATATCGATTAACTATTATGTTTCGATTACGTTTTTATAGTCGCTAAAATAATATAGAATATACTAAAATTCTCAAAAAAATTCTAACTCTTTATTTGGTGGATCTCCACGGAATGAAGAGATTAAGAGGGTGATACATCGACAGTTGTTCACTCAGTTATACCGGTATGAGCAATATGATGTGCAATAAAAGAAGTACCGAAAGAAAGAGACAAACATCGTAATAATGAAATTAAGAGATGGTGATATAAATAGAAAATATTATGTTATGTTATGTTTACTATTTTTCTATGCAAGTATTCGTAGAAGAAAGTTTTGGTCACATGTGATAAGTACTGAGAAACGGAGTAAATATATTCTCTCCTATAATATACAATATCAAAATATCACAAATTGTGTTTTGTATTGATCTATTTTTGAAAAAAAATTGCATATATATTATCAAGTAATTTAAACATACTTTAAAAATGATGCACGCGCAAATGCGCGGGCCATCTTGCTAGTTGAATTTAACGTTTAATCACCGTTTAGAAGTGTTACAATTTGGATTATTTGCGCTACTATTATAAAGGCTTTAGCAACATTAATTGTCAAGAATTTGATGGTACTCTAATGGTAGATAGTATTATACTCTTCGGAGTTCTACTATTTAAAAATAAAGGTTTTGCTTCAACATCAATTTGAGATGAATGACTGAAGTGTAAGAAGGAATTGTTTCTGCATGGATACTACGACGTTGTTCAGTTGTCATAGCTCGACATGAGAGGTCTACTGTAATTTATGCTCCATTGAAGACACGGGAGTTCCTTTCATCTTGACAATTTTACAGAAACAATTTCAACAATGTCATGTAATTTAATTACTTTTGAAGTTAGCAGTTTGAAGTACGTGATAATCACACATGCAAGTTGCTCTCTGGTGGGCATTGTTTATCGATTTTTTTGTTCAAGGTGAAGCGTATTAAATATTTATGATATAAGTTCTTCTCTATCTATCTAGCACCACAGATTAGTTTGTTGGACCTTCAAAACAAAAGGCCTATCGATAAAGACTTATTTTGAGGAGGTTTTGATATTTCGGCTACAGGACGAATTCGTCTCAAGGTAAAGATTGTTAAAGTATGATCTAAATTCGTTTTGGTTTCGTTTCCTACTATAATTCAAAGTTCTACTCCTATACAAAGCCCTTCATGTTCTACTATAAATATGCCCATATAGTCAATAGAATAAAGCAATGCAAGGCAAGCAAAACAAAGAGAAGAGAAAAAATAGCTTCGATGTAAACATATCCTCATATGATGATATTTGACTTCATGCATACGTGGTTCTTTTTCGAAAGGGTTTTTCACGTAAAATATATCTCCCATTTCCTTTTATTTTATACTTTTGCCGTATGTTTTTATACCAGTAAAAAGCATCGCCACAGGCAATCCATCCAACAAGGACCATTATCTGACGTTTCTGGTAGCAAAACCTGAATCAAATTTCTCCCAGAGACATCTCGGATTTATCCAGCCAGTAAATTAAGGGGGCGAAAGGGATCGATGGCTCTGGACTAGGACCTGTTTGGTAGAGTTTTAGATCCTGTTTTTCTAGATTCAGATCTAGCTTTTGAACGATCTACTTCACTAAGAAGCTGGATCCGTCTAACAAAAACGTTTAGCTAGGAGGTTAGCTCTAGAGATCTTGAAGGGAGGAATGAAGACAAATAGATCATTGTGCCCTTGGTTGTAACTCTTTATTTTTCTTTATTTAATGTTTATTTCTATTTTGTACTAATATATGTCTATTGTATTTTTAAATTTTGCAGTAATATAGCAAATTTCCAATAACACATGGAGGACATATACTGTGAGATTGAGAATGGCTGAGGCTCGTGATTGAGAATGGCTGGGGCAATAACACATGCAGGTGCTCGTGATATAGGAGATTCGTGAGATGGCTGAGGCTCAAGTTCAGTCCACGATATAGGAGATTCGTGAGATGGCCACGCGAAAAAATGATTGTTATGCCCACAGAGATCTGCTAGTTGTTGAAATACAGCCACCTAGACTTCATGCTAGATGGCGCAGTTCATGTAATGGAGCAGATGATGGGAGAATTTCGTTAAAGTCAAGGAATTACTAGAGCATATACCACAAGTGAGAAAAGATTGCAGACAAAAAAGAAACCATATGTTGGTAATTCTGGCATGGACTAACCATGAGCGCTAACAAAAGACGAGAAAATGCCACAAGTAATATCTCAATCATCTTGTAATTGCCTGTGCAAGCGCATCACGAAATGCGTCCATGGATGTATCACTCATATCCGATGTTGACTTCTCTGATGCATCTTGAGAAATGACATATCTTACATATTTTGATGGTATTGTAGGCACGTAGTTTGGATCCTGATCAAACCTTTGAAAATCCCTGTCTGGCGCATCATGGTCACGTATGAAGTTGTGCAGTCCCATAGTTGCGGCTACAATCATCTTTTGATTTGACATTGGATAGCTTAGCATCTTTAGAAAAATTCTCTATTTTATCTTCCATACACTAAAGCATCTCTCAATAATATTGCGTAAACATGAGTACAATTGGTTGAATTTCTCTTTATCACCACTTGGTGCAGACCCTTTTCGAAACTCTGGCACATGATACCTTTGGCCCTTGTATGGCGTTAAGTACCCTGGACGATTAGGATAACCGACGTTCACAAGATAATACTTACCTGAAATATGCAATGTACATGTCATTTGAGTACTCAATGTATAAAAAGTACAAAGAAAATAAGCAAGTACAACTTACCTTGAGGAGGATGTGAAAATGTATCTCTATCAACTTCCAATGCATGATATAGGACACTTGTGTCATGCATTGATCCTGGCTGCCCAATAGATGCATATGTGAATCTCATATCATAATCACATACTGCCATCACATTTTGAGTTGTAAACCTTGACCTACCAATATGTCTAACTTGTTCTTCTACGGGAACAACAACTAGAATATGAGTTCCATCAATAGCCTCGATACAATCCTTAAAATGTGGCCACATGCGACGATCATTTCTAATTATGCTATGGACTGTAGAGAAGTTCGAGTCCTTCAGCTTTACAAGGTCAGCTAACATCATAACCACATACTGCAAAACCTCATCAAACTTCATGCTAATTGTCTCACCAGAATGCTTGAACCAGTTTTGCACTTTTCGATTAGATTCACAGCCTCTACAAATGTATAGGTCAACTGTCGCCGCCTGAAGGAGGCCACCCAGAATCGCCACGCGAGTCGCCCGAGCTGGATCCGAGCGGATTGCGAACGAGCATGGCGAACAATGCGCACGGGGTGGGTGACACTTCGAGAGAATAGAGGGGGTAAGTGAGTGGCAAAAGTGGGTAATTCCACGAAACTCCGGTGGGCATTTTTGTTTATGTGCGTTGGCTCCACCGGGATCTGCTAAAAGGCTGGTCCACGAGTTGTGTGCATTTCCAGCTCCACTCCTTCCCTAGATCCATGGATCACTTTTCTAGAGTTACGGTATTTGGTTTGGCTCTAGCTCCTCCAGACGAGAATCTTGAAACTGAAGCCCTACCAAACAAGCCCTAAAAATGAGCGAGATTTGCATCAGGTGATGTGATCGTGTGAACTGAGGCTCCGGTCGAGACCACCTGCAGCCATGTGAAAATATTGATGATATATAGGGTCTATTTGGGGGGCTGCGGTTGGTGAAAAAGTCGTTTTTGGCTTGTTGGATCACAAAGAATTGTAGTAAGTTGTGGCTTTTCTTGTTATGCTGTTTGGCAAACTAGCTGCTGCAGCTGTAGCTTTTGGGGGTCAACCGATCGGGGAGGTAGCAACATAGCGAAGTACAGCGGCGTCCGAGTGGGGAAGTGACGTGGAGACGGTGAGGCGGGTGGCGGAGGTCGAGAAAGTAGAGCGAGCGAGGTGGGAGGTGGTCAAGCGAAGCCACAGCTGAAAAGTTCCTCCCCAGCAGCTGCAGTTTTTAGGGATGCTTCTGCTTTGGCTTAGCTTCACAGCTGCTTTACAGCTATACTGTTTGGGGAAGCTTTTGGCTTAAAGCTGAAGCAAAACCGAAATACAGCGCCCCAAACAGCCCCATACATGGCTAGGCAAGGGAAACGGTGAAGTGAGATTGGTTCATCAACAATTGTCTCATTCCTGACCAAGGCAATAATTGACACACCAACATGATTCCATCACGAATCGGAAGTTCGTCTCCATGTCATGTGATTGCTAATGTGTACACATTTCGAAATCAAGTAATTATTCGTTAATTACCATTAAGTCGATGATTATCTGCCCAATGTTTTTGTTATGTGTTTTAAAAAACATAGGTCCTACTAAACGCAGAGCAAGTATAGTAAGATTATTCCCTCCGTTCTTTTTTTACTTAAAGTTTCTACAGCCGGTGCCGTCAAACTTTAAATTTCACTATCGTTTGGTTTAAAACCATCCAGGTTGGATGCATAAAGACTAAGAACAAGTCTATATTTAGAGAGGTAACTTTATCTTTTCTTTTTGATAGTTACATAAATATTAAAGTATAAATAAATAATAGATATTGATTACTCATCTCTTTATTTACTTTAAAATTTATACAACTTATACCAAGAGAGAATACATTAAAACACTGCCGCTGTATTTAATCCTCCGACTATTGACGGATTCCAAAAAATGGTCCAAGGTGATTTCGCGCTACGCTGGCCACCACGTCACTCTATGTCAGCATCCCAACATAGGCTGTGAAAAGACTCTTTCGCCCTTCTTCCTCCTAATCTCTTCCAACCTCCCCCTTCCTTTTGTCTCCTAGTCACCGCCACCCCACCACCTGCCGCCGGCCTTCTCCCTCCCCGTCACCGGATCTAGCAGGGGGAGCAGGAACCAGATCCGCCGCCAGTGCCTCATCTGACCGAAGACAGGACATGCCGGCGGGCCTGAGCCTTTCGCTTGCGATAACGTGCACAGTGTGCCTCTCCGCGCCACTGTGTGGCTGCTCGACAGGAGGCAGAGTCCAGGAGGGGCTGCGTCCCAGCGGAGGTGGCTCTATAGAGAGGGAGCCAGGCAGAACTGCGAGGTGTCGCAGGCCGGGCAGGGGCATGGCTGATGGCTCCCCGCCAGAGCCTTGCCATTTCTTGTTGAAGTATTTGAAAATTTCCCAATCTTGTCGCTAAATCTTTGAAAGAAAATGGAAATCATGTGCTCAGAGTGATTATTTCCTTGTTTTTATCTGCGCAACTTTTAATTTTTGCTACTAGTCAATCTACTAAACTATTGGCTTTGTGCTTGAAATGCTCACTCAGTCCCGCAGGACAAGTACGAAATAATCACTTTTTCAGCCTATAGCAAATTTTTTTTTTGACAAATTTGACCACCTTGCAAGCACAATTGCAGAAATAGCTCTATTTCTAATCACGAAAGCGCCGGAAGCTAACATATGTTACCTTTCATGATCTCGTGGCACGGAAGCATGTGAGGGGCCGCACTCTAGGAGCGCGATACGAGCTTCCGCGGTCGTTATCTTCCGCGCTCCCACGGCTAAGGATGATCTATTTTGCAATTACATCTACAAAGAGTCGGATTTGCAAAAAATACTAGCCAGGAGCTAGAAAAGTGATGATTTCTACAAGTCTATGTTCTTGAAAAGCTTTGTCCTAAGTATAAGTTCAATGTAGAGATCAAAATGAGCAGTTATTATAATATTTTCACGATCAAAATGAGTAGTTATTATAATATTTTTATCGTATATCCATTATTTAATAAAAAAATAGATAAATAATTGTAATATATCATTTAACATTAACCGTTTCTTAGATTGAGTATTTTCTTAATCTATAATTATGATTTGCTATGAATTTATATTACAGGACAGATGAAGTAATTAGCGACGAGTTGCTGCCTAGGCATCGGGAATGAGAGGGAGGAAAAGCTTGCCCGGTGGCAGAGAGGAAAGCCATGGCCCATGGCCAACGAAGGGAGGAAGAGTGTCCTTGTTGCTAGGGATGAAAACGGATCGCATAGTTTTCGATCGATTTTGATAATTTTTGGATATGAATTCTGTTAGATCGGATATTTATCGGATAGTATCGGATCGGATACGAATTTTTTTGTCGGATACAGATTCGGTAGCTCACTATCCGTCGGATACGGATACGGATTTGGATAATCCGGATATTGATGGGTCGGATATCCGAATATACATGTGGACTGGGCAAGGCTACTCTTTTGGCGCAAAAAGGTTTCTTAATTCCAAAATCGTTTTCTAATTTAATTAATCCATCAAGCAAATTTTAATTATTAAAATTAGCAAACCAACTCTAAATGTTACGAATTTTTTTGAGAAAGTTCAGACATAATCTAACATTTAAAAATTTTCAAGATTTTATCAAATTTTAAATTTTCTCAAAAATTCAAACACTGCTGTTCTTAATAGAAAATATTTTAAATAAGTAGCTAAAAATACATAAAAACTCATGAATACATAATTTATTATTTAAAACATAATCCACCAAAGAATATAAATCTTGTATCATTACATGTAAGTGTTATATACTTTTTCTAGAGACATGTTATATAAGTATTATCAAACTTTTAATGTGTTATGTGTTTGCTTTCATTTGTATATTTGAGTAAGGATTACCTTTACTTTGTGTTTTGATCTACGTTTATGATGAACTAATCGTATGTGTGTAATGAACTAAGTCTTATATAATCTTGTTTGCGACATGGTATCTAACTATTGTTTAAATGAATGAAAATGCTTATATTTGTTCAATTTTTAATAATACTTTGATCAAATCAACTAGTTATGTGTTTTCATTGATTTTTTATGTACAACCTAAAGGGTTATTATGTTCCGATAAATATCCAAAACAGTATCCGATCAGATTCGTATTCGATCCGTATCTATATTCGATATTATCCGTATTTGTATTTGTATCCGGACTATCAGTATCCGTATCCGAGAAAAAAATATGAAAATAAATATGGTAGAGCTATTATCCATCCGTATTCAACCCTCCCCTGTTGCATGCCAGCATGGAGTGGCTTGGTGGCTAGCACAACGTGAAACATATTGATAGTTGGGGAAGGTGGACCAGACGGTTTTAGAGTTGGATGATCATTTCTGGACCCGACAATAGTTAGAGGACTAAATATGGACTTGTTTACGAAGATTATATCACTAGATTTTTTGTTAAAATGCTTTTATAATATTATAATTTTACTAGTATATCTTAATGTCTTTTCTAATATATAAATATGAGTTGGTGGCGGTTGTCCGTCCCTTTCGATATAGGCATTGAGATAAAAAAAAAACTAATCGTATTCCTCTTTTCTCCTCCACTGCTCCCATATCGAGGCCATTACCCTCTTGCCCCTCTCTGTAACAACTTGGAGTGCAATTTTATTGTTTTAAATATATAATTTGATTTGATTATTTAGTTAAAAAATATGTTTTTGTTGCAAGCACAAACACTTTTAGTAAAGTTATACAAAGTGGTTAAGTTGTATCTCGAATACCTTGAAGTATAAAAACTTCATGTAGAAAAGAACGGAACAATTAAAAGCTGCTAAGTTCCGGACAGTATTACAGCAATGTTGCAGCAGCTTTCAATAAATATTAAACTAGTCAATCATGTACCCTGTTGCTGTTTTTTCATCTGTTAGAATGCTGCAGCAACGTTGCTGTTTTTTTTTCTTTTACAATTTTTCCCTGTGAAATCTCTGTATAGTTAGAAAAGAACGGAACAGTTAACAGCTGCTAAGTCCGGACACTACTACAGAAATGTTGCAGCAGCTTTCAATAAATATTAATCTAATCAGCTGAAAATATAAACTAAACAACCTGTACTATTAAAATTTCTATTCATGTATCATGTTGCTGTTTTTTTGTCTGTTCGAATGCTGCAGCAACGTTACTGTTTTTTTTACAATTCTTCCCTGTGAAATCTCTGCATAGTGCAGAGGATAATAAAGCTAATAAAGTTGAAATAGTGGACAATACTGATTGTACATGATAACAGAAAAACGGAATGAGGGCTCCGCTCCAGTACACTAATCCATGAACTTCAAGTACTAACGTAGTAGCACTTATGTATGCAAATTTCTTGGTATGGTACTGAGCAGATAATTACTATCAAGCATGCGAAAAGGCTGTGCATGTGAACTATTTTGAAAATTCATTAACATAGTCCCCTTTGAGACAGATTATGGGAGTGTAGATTCTGAATTATGGAAGAATCAGATAGGTGATAGTTTCTGCTTTTATATACAAATTCTGTTTCTGATTGTGGGACAAGCTTCCACTCCACAATCAGAAGCAGAATTTGTACACAAAATCAGAAGCTATCACCCATCCAATTATCTCATAATCCAGAATTTGCATTCTCATAATCTGTCCCAAAAGGGGCCATAAGCCGCTCGTCTAGATTTGTTTCATCCTATTACACTTACCGTAAGGGCACGGTACCACCACTTTTTAGTTGACGGTACCACTGCTCACAAAGTCTGAAGATAAAGTACAAGAGTTACTCTATTCCTCAAAAGTTCACTTCGATAACTCTAACCATAACTCTCGTCTACCTAGCTCACAAGGCTTATTGCCTAAGCCACCTCTAACACTTCTTTTATAGTGATGGTCAAGTCAACCACTCCACTTATAAACCTAGATGTGTACACAAAGTAGATTATGTCCACCAAAACATAGGCAAACCTGATAACTCAATACATAACGGGTTTTTCACTCACACACTTGTCAAAGCACTCTTAATTTGAAGCTCCAATAACCCGATTCACGCTCATGTCCTCCATTTGCTTTACTTATACTACTTAGGCCAACACTGTAGTTTTCTTCACCACCTCTTTTTCGGTATTAGGCATATGTCCAAATTGCATGTCCACCAACCTTTTCCCAACTCTTCTTCTCGAAGCAACTCTGAAACCAATACTTCACATCAAATCATCTCTACATGTTTTGACACGTAGCATATGGCGTCCAACGACTTGCTGTTAAGTCTTCATGCATCTGGTTTCCTCTAGATTGTCTCTACTTGCACCGACTCATGTCACTTGGCATACCACGTGCACCAACTCGCCTCTTCAGGATCCTTGTCTTTGCTTTCCGCTTGAGTCATGTAGTCTTACCTGACAGTACATACCTAATCTCTCTTGCCTTATCCTAGTCACTTGCCGTAACGTTCTTCAAGCCACCTGCACATCTAAAGCCCAAGCAACCATCTCTGAGCACAAGTTCTATATACTTGGTTCACTTTAGTAAAAAACATGCATTATGCAAGACATGTGTGTCTATGATCAACACCCTAACCCAATTCACAACTTAAATCAAGACTGGTGCTACTGTCAACTAAAAGTTGGTACTACCAGTCCAATTGGCGCTACCGTACTTTCAATGGTGGTACTATCTTTCTCAACCTTCAACAAAAAACACCTTCTATAAAAAATAACTACCGCCAACAAAAACCTGATGCTGTTAGAAGTCGATGCTATCACCTTTTGGTTGTTGATAGTACCGCTCATCAATTTTCTCAACCTCTCCAAAAACACTAATTCTGGAATACAACTACCGCCATGTAAACACCGATAGCACCGGACCGTGGTGCTACCGTCATGTAAACCCAGGTACCACCGCTCTGGTGCTACTGTCATGTAAACAACGGTAGTACCGCTCTTGTCTTGATAACAAACTGAAATTTGCAGTCTCTCCAAAAATACAACTCAAACTTCGACAGCACTTACAACAAAATCAAATACTCATCCCAAGCTATAGAGTAACCTCCATATGGTCTTACAGATAGTAATGCTAGCATTTCATGATCGAACGGTTGCTAATCCTTCTCACACGGTTGGACATTTTGAATCACAAATATGCATGTTCTGACACAATAAGTTTTCATTGGACGCACCCCCGTGTGCTGTGCAAGTACCTGAGAGATATTTCGTTTGCTGACGTCATGCTTGCAGCAGCAGCATTGCCGAATCTAATCCGACCATTAGCAAGAGACAGCCAAAGACTGACGAGTACAATCATTATATCCACAAACAAAGATGTCCAACTAACTACACACGATCGATGGCAAATCTGTATTTGCAAATGAACAGAGAAGAGAACACACTTCCACTTCGTCCCCAAGCTTTTTCTTCCCTGCTTTTTCACGGCCGTCACGTTAGAGTAAGTACAATAACAAAGATCAATAGTTACTCTATCTCTCATTCATATCATCTGGAATAAGCAATAAAATCAGCCTGTACAATAACTATCTCTAAAGGTTGTCTCTAGAGGAACACTAAAACATTTAATTTGGGCATTCAACACTAACTTTATCTTTATGGCTATTGGTAAAATACTAACTTCAACACTAAGAGCCGTTCGCGTCGGCTCCAACACAGGCTTTTAGCCGGCGATAGCATCTATGTTCCCGTACGATGCTCGCTACAAAATAAAAGCTGTCTATCTTTTCTCACTCTTCTATATAGGACAAAGCTGATATGTACATACTAAAAATAAGTTAGAGTGATCTTTAGCTACTAGCTCCCGCCTTCTCCGCCGACTCTCTTCGTACCAGGCATGTGCATGCATAGGACACATGCCATGGCCTTTTGCACATTCACCTTCCTAACAACCACCTCCATCACCTCCACCAACACAGGCACCCGATCCACCACACTAACTACACTGCACCAAGCATCCATCATTCCATCTCCCAGGCTGGCAACCATATAGATGGCAGCAAGAAGCCAGGAGCTTGAAAGAGGCAGTAGAGACTGAGCTTAATTTGAGCATGTACATTACTACACTATCTCCATCAGCTTGATCATAGAAGGAAGATATGGCTTTGATGTAGTACTACTCAACTATCTAAGATGCCGCTACAAATTAATATGGAGGAGTCATTGTGACAAGTCCAAGCCGAAGCGAGTGATCGGACGGACATCACCGGCGTGGGAGATGTTGCAGTCTCGCCGATCCGGCCTACCAACCACACAAACCATAAATGCATTGGCTCACCAGAAAGACTGGAAATAGCTAGCGCATTTGGCCGGGGTAGCAGAGCGATGGCTCTGCAAGCTTTCGGCGAATAAATAGCATTTTCCCATCCAAGTACACGAGGAAGATGGAACTGAACATTGCATTGCAGTGTGCCATCACACAGCGTGCATGTGGGAGGACCACGAGAGGCCGATGATGGATCGACCTACCCTGCCCATCCTTTATGGTTACCTCTGCCTCACAGGCATGTCAGATCTTCGTGTTCATGCATGTAGTATGATGGTAAAAAGGGAACTTATATGTTCAACTCTTGTTTAGCATGGATCGGACGCACCATTGATGTTGTTGTCGGGAGGGATGGGTCAATGTAAATAGGCTGGGGAGTGCTACCGCTCGAGGTAAATTGGCTGCCTCGCCTGGTCAAGATCCTGGAGGACAGGGTGTCGCGTTTGGACATATCGAGAAAGGTCACTAGATTGTCACTAGATGGGCATAGAGTCTTGAAAATTTCTTCACTAGATCTTTCATGGACCATATTGTAAATTTCAGCAGCTGACATCTAATGATATGACCTGCAGAAGAGGCCATGGATGTCTGAAGTTTAACCCGAGATCGAGCAGCAGTTCATCTCTTCAGTGGTCCTATCAGGGGCCAAGCCGGGCACATACTTCACGGAATATGGAGATTATTACGGCAAACTGAAGATATCCAGGGTATTGAGTACTGACATTATTTCCCAGACGAGATTTTCTCGGACGCTTGAAAGTCACAGTATCTATTCGTTGACAAAATAGATATAACAGATGACTATGTATACGAACATAGACGCATTGATTATATGTATACGAACAAATGCTTGCGAAATTGTTATGGACAGTCATTGAAAGGTACAGTATCAGCTTTGACTCCGTCTCTTTGTACATGTACGGACCTACCAACCAATCACTAGGACACAACCTAACAATTTCGTTTTTAGACGTATAGCTACCTTTTAAGTTCCAACCAGTAGTACCCCATACCACTAACATGGTGGAATAACAGCCAGAATTCCTCACTGAAAAAATAAAGATCAAGAAATTGAAGGTTGTTAGGAGTACTAGTTACTACTTCCACATATTCCTGACTTTGCATTGAATACTACTAGCATGGAAGAACCAGTGCAATGGGGAATCACATCCTCTGACATGGCGTTACAATGTCACGGCATGCCATTCCTCTCATCTGAACCGTCCATCGCCAAATGAAGAGCCAACAAGCTGAGGCCCACCGCCCCCACCGTAGCACCGAAAACGAACACATCTCGCAGTTCGCCCTCTCGTGGCCGCCGGCCGACTGCCGACGCCACATGTCAATGAAGATGACCGTCGCCGACACCTCAGCAGACCCGACGCTGCCATCCTGGGCAGCTTGCGGCCATCACCACATATGCGAGAAGGGCTACTTTTTTTGTTTGGGTACGTGGCTAGAGTATTATTCGTTTTTGTTTGGAGGATTCTAAGTTTTAACCAGAGTAAGAGGATGCAGGACTTTTGGCAAGCAATTCCATGCATGATCCACAATTTGAGATTGCCAGTTTGCCACCTTCATGTGGACTCAAAATATTATAAACGTTCTCGTTCAAGGTTCTTATTAGCAAATCAAGTTGCTTTCTCGACACAAGGACAAATGGAAATTGACATCCAAAGAGTCATCTCTTATTCTCACGATAGAGGCTCTAATGGCCGATCAAGATGCTGCTTCCCACGGCCTGCGGGTGTCTCGCTAGAAGCTAGAAGCACCGCTTATCTCCCCAGAGCGGTAGCTGCGAATAGCTGGCGGATCTCTGAAGATCGACGAGTTCAGAGTTAATGGAGTGAGAGGAGGAGAGTTCAGACTTGGTGGGATTGTGAAGACAGACCTTTCATTCGGCGATGAACGGTTCAGATGAGAGGAATGGCATGCCGTAACATTAGAATGAAATGCCAGAGGATGCGATTTCCTGCAATGGACCACTCAAAGTGCAGTGGTTGCCTACTCACAAATAAGTCTATACAAGTCCAAACAGATCATTCATTGTTACTTTCAAGCACTAAATGTGAGTTCCAGCTCCACGTACGTACTATTCTATGTACAACGGGAAATAAACAAATGATCAGCAAGTAGCAGCGGGCCAGTGGCCAAGCCAAGATGAAAGAAAACCTGATTTCTTTGATCAAACACTCTTTATATATATAGTGAAAAGGTCATTAACCTGCGTAATACCTACGGGGGTGCTTTTATACATCGCTATTTGAAAGTTGTACAAATACTAAAGCATGAATGGATGGTAAATTATAATTATTTACCCCTTCGCTTGCTTCAAAATTTGTACATCTTATATTAGAAAAGTGATGCATAGAAGCACTCCCCGTGGGATCAGTCAAGAAACCAAAGAAGAAGAAAAAGAAAGAAAAGCTACATCGCCTGGAGGCAGATGCTTCGCGTATGATAGCTAAATTAATCGACTTAAGAAGCCCTCAGGTCAGAAACCTCTGGGGCCTTGCTACCACCTACAAAGTTAGCTAAGCGGGCAAGGCATAGTGTCCTTACAGGTAGCCTCCCGGCAAAATTGCGAGACCGCGCGTAGAGGGCGGTGCAGAGCAGCGTGCCGATGACGCACGTCGAGCCCCAGATGACGAACGTCTCCTGGTAGCAGCTGGCGCCGGTGCAGGTGTGGCTTCCCCGCGCCTTGGCCTCCCGCTGGTAGAGGAACGCGGCGAAGGAGCCGAAGCACAGGGAGCCCACGGGGATGTTGGTCACCAGGACGTTGTGGTTCACGCCGAAGTTCTTGGTGCCGAACAGCTCGCTCGTCGCGGACACCGACACCGACGTGATCGCGCCAGTGCACGTCCCGATGATGGCCGTGCTCATGTACAGGAAGAAGTCGCTTGGGTTGAGCAGCAGGAAGAAGGCGCCGGCCATGGGCGCCATCAGCGAAGCCATGGATGCCGTCCTCGATATGGAGTAGCCACTTCTGCGCAAACGAACAAGCTTAGTTAGCATCCGGGAAACAGGTAACTTACTGGGACAAAAAAACAGAGAAGATTCATATCTTCTATATAGAAAGTAGAAGTTAGCACTTCATTAAAAAGACTGCATGGATCTTTGAGACCAACCGCAGAGTCTTTGAGTCTCCAAGATCTCAGGAAGGATACTAATCAAACAAAAAAAATGGCATGCTAGTTTAAGTGTTTAGTTATGAAAGTGTGTGAAAAGAATGATCGATGGCTTACTTTGCAGAGTAGTAGTCCAGGAAGGACGGAAGTAGGCGGCCGAAGAAGCCAAACGAAGACGACAGGGAGACCAGAGTGGAAGTCTGCCCGAGCCCTCGCGACTCGGCAATCTGTCCCAGGTTGTTGAGGAAGACCAGACCCAGGGTGCCACTGAACATGTAGCTGAAGAAGTAGAGCCAGAAGTCCGGGTTCCTCAGCAGCCGGAGGCCGCCGACCTCCTCCTGGGGTTTCTCCGCGACGCTGTCTTCCTCCTTGGTCTCGACGTCGGCGACCTCGATGACGACGACCGCCTCCACGACCTCAGCCTCGTCGGTGCCAAGATCGTGGATCCTGTTCTCCCGCTTCGTCTCCCATATCTTGTTCATGCTCTCCCGGATCTTGAGAGCCGCCGGGATGAGTATAGGGGTGGCCAGCAGCACGCTGAGGCTGATCATGTGCTCCGTGGAGGACAGCCCGGTGGACGTCGAGCCTATGCTTCCGACCACGGCGCAGGCTCCGGTCGTGAGCGTGATGGCGAACATGACGAGGAATGCCGCGTCCGTGCTCGACTCGCTCTTGAGGTCGATCACCCTGAGGGACGGCGCCACCACGGCTGTGACGAGCATCGGCACGACGGCATTGAGGAGGAGGTACGCCTTCGCCTTGGAGTTGGCCAGGCCGGGCATCGTCTCGGCCAAGCTCGTGTACACCTTGGCGCTCAGGCCGAGGTAGCTCGTCGCGAGGCTCACCGCGACGCGGCTGCTGGACGCGAAGTTCTTGATGCAGAGGAGGTAGCAGACGGTGTTGATCCAGCAGATGCCATTCCCGGCCAGGGCGGTGAGCACGAACAGGTGCCAGTACCGGAGCCCAGCGCTGTCCAAGAAGAGGTACTGGATGCCGTAGCCGACGAGGCCGAACGCGGCGCCGACGAACGCGACGAGCCACAGGGGCAGGTACAGGGCCGCCACCCCGGAGAACCAGCCGAAGAGCTTGCCCGCGTCGGACGCGAAGGCGAGGAAGTTGAGCTGCACCTGGTTGATGTGCTTGAGCTCCTTGAGCTGCGACGAGTAAACCGGGAAGTCGGAGTTGGGGCCGTTGATTGTTTGGAGCCAGATGCTTCCGACCAGGCTCAGCCAATGGCCCGAGGAAGGAGAAGGCATGGTGAGGAGTCTATGGTGGTGGCTCCACTTGAGCTCTAATGGCCTGTGCCGGCTCAGTATTTAAGCAAACCTGACGGTTAAAGTAGCCGCCAATTAAGTGGCCGATTGGGATGGCTGTGACTGCAAGCTAGATACTCGGTCTATTACTTATCGTTTTAAACATAAATATAATCAAACTTTTAAATTTTTATTGTCTATATCTTTTTAAATATTTAAATTAGATACATGGAAATCATATACGTAGATTTATCTCTAAAAGTACTTTCATAATATATAATTTTATTGGGTTTTATAAATATATTATAATATAAATTAGTCGTCAAAACTATGTTTTAGATACCGTATCGATGTTCAAACGACAACTATTTGTAACCGAATGGAGCGTGTTGTTTGCTGTTAACCAGTACGGGGATTATGCAATTAGGCCAAGAGCTTAAGTGCATTAAGCCAGCACAATGGAGGCAACAGTGCTATGGGCCAATATGTAACTTTCAGCCGGTGCGATCACAACGCAGCGAGTTCAGACTTCACTGCAGTCGGTTGTTTGCAAGACTTTCAGTTGTGGCGCAGCATTGCATCTGTTGTTATTGTTTGCTAACTAGGGAGTCATGAATGACCAATGGCAGTATCTAACTCCTGGCCCGAAATCTAGAAACAGCGCATCACCTTTTCATAGACTGTCTCTAGGTTAGATGTTTGTGGGAACCATCGCCAGATAGGTATGGTTACCATCTTTTTTGCCAGATAACTAGGATGAGACCGCCTCCCTTAGCCTATCAGAATGGAACATTCACCACATAGACCGCCACTCGAGTTTCTCAAAAAGGGTCAAAACTATGATCATTCTAACTTGCTGGTAATGGTGGAAAGAGCGAAACAACAGAGTTTTCCGAAGCAAATAGATAACCAACGATAAAATTTTCCAATCCATTAAGGATGAAGCCGTCACCTGGATTATTACGGGAGCAGTGCATTTAAAAAAATTAGTGAACCGGCATATATGATTGTATTTTCTTCTTCTTTTTTCCTTCTTCTTTGTCTCTTTGTGACTCTTTCATTCCCTGGTGCAGCATCCTGCACCTCATACTCTCTTTTTTTTTGTTCATTCTAATATAATTTACGGTCTAGCTGTCTTTCAAAAAAAACTCCTGGCCCGAAATACTCTGGGCTGGTCACGGTTACCCTGCAGCCACGATGGGCAGATCAACAGAGGCTCACAAGCACAGTTACTGAGTACTGACTTGCTTTGCTAATAGACGTCGCTGTGGTTTGACTTGCCCGTCATTGGAAGTCAAAACCAAACCAAACAGCCACTGAGGTTTGGTCACGGCTACCCTGCAGCCACGATGGGCAGATCAACAGGGGCTCGCAAGCGCAATTACTGAGTACTGACTTGCCTTGCTAATAGACGTTGCTGTGGTTTGCCTTGCCCGTCATTGGAAGTAAAAACCAAATCAAACAGCCACTGTGGTTTGGTCACGGTTACCCTGCAGCCACGATGGGCAGATCAACAGGGGCTCGCAAGCGCAATTACTGAGTAATGACTTGCCTTGCCCGTCATTGGAAGTTAAAACCAAATCAAACACCATGATGGGCCAATAACAGTGTGTTTAGCAACAAAACCAGAAGTTTCCGGTCGAACTGTGGTGCCGGGTTCATGGCCTAACGTAATGCGTAATATTGCTAAGGGTCCTTGGCCTAATTCGGGTGACCTAATCATTCCGAATGCGAAACAGGAACGGAACCTTAAACAGTATGAATTCTAGTTCTTTACGGACCTACAAAACAGTACAAGTCCTAATAGGATCCAATTTCGGGAGAGGGGAGGGGAGGCATTCTCGATCCTGCTGCCACAGAAATACAGGAGTCAAGTTTGTGACGTTCAGCTTGCAGCAACAGATCCGCCTGACGGTGCAAAGTTCATTTCCCGGGGATTCAGCTCAGCTGGTCGACGTGAAGCGTTTCCCGCCATTCGGTTCGATTCAGCTCCATTTTCAAATGCATTGAACCACCTGAAGTGTGGCTAGCCTATGAATCTGAATCCATGGTTCGTTGTCTCCTGATGGTCACGCTCAGGCCACTTTCACCTTGAAACGTGGACACTGTTTCCATTAAGCAGTTATGACATCACGCCGCTTAAGGTAATGGTTAACTCGCCCTCGCCCGTATGCTCAATTCATGTCTGGCCACGCTCAATGCTGCGGTTACCATCAGCTCACCTCGGCACAATTAAAATGAGACCAGATCGCCGTGATCAACAGGAACCAGTGATATCAGGCTGTTAGAAACGAGGCATGAACTCGTGTACTGATTTCTATCCATGTCTGCGAGAGGCCTGGATCTACCTTTCGCGTTCAGGCCTCAGACCGCCTTCAACCTGAAGCTGAATCTCTGTTGCCATTAGGTAATGGTGACATCAAGACATACGGCGAAGAGACGAAATCTGGGACTCCTGTACGGAGTGCAGCCTGACCATACCTGAGACCTAAAATTCTCTTCGTTCTGCATTCAGACCACCTTCGAGTTGAAACTGAATTGCCAATTGTCGTTTGGTAAATGGTGGCATCATGAATGTTGGGCTGAACTAACGAATGGAAACGTATACTCATGTCCAACATTATTTCCGAGATTCCCAGAGGCTACGGCTGGCATTCAGATCACCTTCATTGTTCATAATACCCAAGATCATGTTCTCGGGGAAAAAAGATCAACCAAACCAAGGTCACTCTGAGCAAATGCTGATCTCATCTGATGAAAGATGAAACTTACTATTTTACCCCTTTACTGCCTTTTTCTTCTGTGAACGAAAAAAAAAATATGGAGAGATCAAAACTAGGCCAGTAAGCTCGATCAGACTTGAGTCGACACTGTCAGAATATAAGAACACAAACCACATGATAACACTCCAAAAGCAACTACATATTCGGTTGCGCTGTCATTTAAAGTACTATTTCACTGTCTTATCGGTTGAATCTAGAAGGAAGAACCATGTGCAACCTTAGGACATAGTGATGTACTCACAAGGTAAACCCACGTTCAGAATTCAGAATTTAGGCCTGACGAGTGGGAACTTGCTAAGATCTTAGTAATGAGTCACTGGCTCAAACAGGTCAATGTTTAACCAATCTATCATCTGCATGCTGCTAGCATGAAGAAATACGCTTTAGTTTGACAAGCCAGTTAGGTGTATCAAACTTAAAGTTCAAAGGCAGTTCTTTCTACACAGATCCAAACAATGTAGGAATGGCAATTTCTACTGTGTCATCGCAAAGGTGTGGTCAAGATTTAGATCAATTGTATGTTTGTGATCAAGATCTAGGTCCTTTATACTTGTGGTCATGAAGCATAGAAGCACCTCCCGTCCATTAATCATCTGTTCTTGTGTTGCTCATCATCCCAGGCAATTTGGGAAAAGAACGATAGGGGAGTGATGACTCCCCTGCAAATTCTTGATCACGCATGACCTTACCGAACTGACGTTGCTATTCTGAATACTGGAATTCACACACTGTAATGCACTGCCCTCTGGTTGTGAATTGTGATGCATTTTCTACAAGCAGAGGAAAACTACTCCATGCGTTTAGCATTCGAACCAAACTTCAGCAAAGGCAAGAGAGTAGTTCGACACCAGATTGACCTTAAACGAACATGTATACAGATATAATTACAGATATAACGAGGAATGTTAAGGAAACAGTAGAAACGGATTTATTGTGGAAAATCACGGACATACGAAGGAAAATATTACTATATGAGGTGATGTTTATAATTAGGCTATCTTTTCTCTTCTCTCGTCTTGTTTGCTTTACTCTATTTTATGGACTACAAGTACATATTTATAATAGAACATAATAACTCTTTATAAGAGTATAACTCTGAATTATAGTAAAAAATGAAACTGAAACGAATTTGGATCATACTTTAATAATCTTCACCTTGAGACGAATTCGCTCATGTAGCCAAAATATCAAAATCTCCTCAAAATAAATCTTCATCAATAGACCTTGTGCCTTGAATGTCCAATGAACTTATTTGAACAAGAAAGACCGAAACAAACTTATTCGAACATGTCGACGATCGGGACCGCCGACCGCAAAGAAAGAGGAGGAAGGATCGTACGGAGGGCGAGGCTCAGAGCTTCGCTCGTCCGGGTGGCACCCTCGGCGGGCGCACTAAGCAGGGGAACCTGCGCAACCAAACAGGGGACACAAGGTTTATACTGGTTCGGGCCGAACCCCCTACCCCAGTTCGTGTGGTGGTATTGTATTGCCTTTAGTGTAGATGGCTGCACAAAGTTTACAAACGTGAGTTATTGGATCCTCGCGCAAGAGTACTCATGGCTTAACTAGAAGAATCCCCCCTCTTCCCCGGGGTTCCTGCCTCCCTTTATACGGTAGGAAGGGGCAGGTTACCTCGAGAGCTGGGGAAGGGCGAGGTGACCTATACTAAGAGCTTTTGTCCTTCGTCCTGTCGACTGGTCACGCTCGTCCCGCCTTACGCTGGGCGGTAGTCTCGTTAGTCGGCGGTTAGGTATTTCACCGGAAGCGGCGTACACGCATACGTGATCTGACGAGTGTTGGCGTTCTTTGTTCACGACGTTGGTGCTGCCTCGGGAGGAGCGTGTCTTCGATCAGACGTGACCGGTCGATGGGGATGGAAGCATGACTTCAGCAGACCATTAAACCATCTTGGGAAGTGACCACCGCTCTCGTATAGTCACTCGATTGACCCATCCGTGGGGCACGTGGTCGTTGGTGGTGGAGGCTTTGACACGCGGCCCTTGGCGGGGTTGCCTTGGCTTGATCGGTCGGGGATCCCGACCAGCTGAGGTCGGGAGCTCGGCTTGGTCGGTCGGGGACCCGCCCCCGCTGAGGTCGGGAGCCCGCCCGCCTGGTCGGGAAGAGCTCGGAGAGGTCCTTGGTCGGGAAGAGCTCGGAGAGGTCCGCCAGGTCGGGGAAGAGTGTCCCCGATGGCCTCTTGGGACCTTTGGTCGGATCTCGACTGGTAACAGTCCGCTCGGTGCCCCGGGCCGGTAGATCGGAGACGTCTCTGCCTGGGCTTAGGAACAGTTCCCCGGGCACGGAGGGGGAACGGACACGTGTCAGGGGGACGCGCGCCAGGCTGTCCGATCCCCGACAGAACACTTCTTGTAAAGCAAAATTGAGCAAACCGCCGATAGGTCCAAACACACAACTATTAACAAAATAGACGAATGAATCTTTATCTTCAATATTTCATAATCTCAGCAAAGTCTGAGTCTGTGCAACTGACCTCCTGAAAAAAAAAGCTCAATCATTTAACGGCGTAAGCCAAACATCACCCATGGTGCTTGGTAGATAAAGAATAACTCATATTATGGATATTTACATGCTCCACTCGGAACACAAAATTCGGTAAACAATGCCCATTAGAGAGTAACTTGCACATGTAATTATCACGTACTTCAAACTGTTGACTTCAAAAGTAATTAAATTCCATGATATAGTTGAAACTGCTCCTATAAAACTCTTTAGATGAAAGAAACTCTTGTGTCGTCAATAGAGTATTAAACTGCAGTAGACCCCTCATATTGAGAGTTATGATAATTGGACAACATTGTAGTATCCGCACAAAAGAAAACTCCTTCTTGCACTTTAATTCTTCATCTCAAACTGATATTGGAGCAAAACCTTCACTTTAAACCGTAAAACTCGAGTATAGTGCTAGCTACCATTAGAGTATCATAAAATTATTGAGAATTATTGTTGCCAAAGCCTTCATAATAGTTGTGCAAACGATCCAAAATTACAACATATTCAAACGGTGAATGAAACACCAAATTAAGTTGAAGTCATCACTTATCTAGCCCAATGTACCTCTTTTTTTGCGTACAAATCTAGCCCCTTCCCCCGTGCATGCATTTACAAAAATAGCCTATTTCCCTACCGCGGAAGGCGCGACAAGCGATGCTTATCTCCTACCATGCCCAGGGAGCGCTGGAGGTGGTCGGTGCTATGGCAGCGCGCATGAGCACTAGAGGATGAGTTCTCGCACGCTCCCACAGTGCCAGCCATCTCTCACACTCCCCAAGCGCAACAGGGGACATGTGTCGCCTGTCGTGCCTTTCGCGCTGGAGGAGAGAGCTATTTTTGCAAATGCATGTGTAAAAGGGCAAGATTTGCAAAAAAAACGAGGTACAAGAGCTAGATAAGTAATGATTTCAATTTAGTTGAATATAGGAGTAAGGAACGGGAGACACGAATTTATGTGAAAAACTCTTTTGAGTAAAACTATTAATGCAAAAAAGACAAATATTACAATATGAGGAGATGTTTACAACGAAGCTAATTTTTTTTTCTTGTCTTACTCTATTCTATATACTATAGATATATATTTATAATAGAATATAAAGTACTCTATATAAGAATATAGAACTCTGAATTACATAAGGTAGAGAAATCAAAAGAAATTCGAATCATACTTTACCGTAGGAATGCCATGTCGAAGGTGGCGCCCATGACAAGTTGGCCATCTCGACCTCGCCTGTGGACAGGGCAGATACCACTAAACGCGGCTGCCGTCAGGGAGGGGGAACCCTTCCCGGCTACCGGCGGCCAACGGCAGGCAGAGAAGTCCGCATCGCTAGGGCAAGTTTGCTTGGAGTTGGTTGTGCTTCGCCGCTACTTGCCAAACCAATGTGAATCGACCCAGGTTAGTTATGGATGTCTTCGTTTTTTTTTTTGCCTGTCGACCTTCCTAGCAGAATCGTTGACATGGGCTTCAAGCTTTTTACATGGGCTTCATAATTGTTTTACGTGTCTGCATAAACAGCCCGATTATTGGTTGGATGGGCAATTTCATGTAGAACTCGGTTCATGCTCCTGCACAACAGCCTTGCTTGAAAAGATCAGTTGAAAAAAATCCAAAACAATTGCAATTGAAATAAGCATGATTTATTGAACTTGCACTATTCCTCTAAAGTATACGTTCATGAGAGGTGATTCCATGTTTTTTTTTTACAGTTGTACAAATATTAAAACATTAATAAAAAGTAGATGGTAATTACTTACACATTCGTTTGCTTTAAGATTTGTACAACTTATATTAAGAGAGAAAATATTGAAGCACCCCTCTACATTCATTCATCAGTTTTGTACAGCTCCACTGTTAGTGTTACTGTTACTGTTTGGCGGCCCCTCCGTCGTCACCTGCTGCCTCTCCCTCTTCAGTGACGTGCTTGTCGACCGGTTGCCTACGAAAGTAGAAACAGTAGTGCGCACCGACCCCTGCCATCACGAGTAGGCACATCACATCGACCGTCCCAAAGACGATCACGAGCTTGTTGAGCATGCGGCTAGCGGCGGTGACATCTTCCTCACCGTCTTGTTCGTAGTCGGTTCTTTTACCAACCTTTACCCAGTAGCTGTACCGGTGGCTCCCGCCGACCACCTCCCTGGCCCCTGCCGTCAGCTCGTAGTGCGAGCACACGGCGTTGTCTGCCATGGCGTTGCCCTTCACGTAGAGGGCGGCGGCGCACGCGCAGCTGCGCATGCACAGGTCCACGCACTGCTGCGTCGTCACGTTGGCCAGCGGCGAGGCGGTCTGGAGCACCGTGGTGACGCCTCTCATCTCCACCATGTAGTGCGCCTCGGCGCTGGCCGTCGCGTTGCAGAGGGTAGTGCTGCCCTGCCCATGCGCCGGCCAGACACCGTACACGGAGAAGTCATTGCAGTGCCCGGCGGCGGAGCAGACCCCGCTGACGCCGCAGGCGAGGGGGAGCTCGCAGAAGTCCAGAGCCATGTACGAGGCTCTGAACTTCTTGTGACGGCGGTCCAAGAAGTACAACCCCATGTTGCCATCGTCTCCCAGCGCCAAGAATCTGACCGGCGCTTTCTTTACCGCCGGCCAGATTTGCGCGACCGGTCGCCCCCTCTGGTCGAACATCGTCAGTCCCGACTGGTCCATTCTCGTGAATGCCATGCTCCGGTTGTGGCTAGGAGTGAGCTCCCAGTAGGAGTACCTGGTTTGTCCGAAGTAGAGATAGGTGGCGATCTTGTCGCCGTGGAGCTCGAAGCAGTAGAACGCCGACGTCGCCGAGGATATCTTTGTGAGGTAGGCGGGCAACCGAAGCCACTGGCCCTGTAGGAGTTTGTCCGTCGGATTGTTGAAGCTTTGCCAGACGGTATGGTTCTGGGCGTCCAGGAGAACGAGGTTGCCTGTCCTGGAATCCAAGTGCAGAGCCTGCACATGTGCCAAATTAAGTAGGAGGGAAACAGCACGATTTGAACATCCAGTTGGTTAATACCTCATTCCAGAGGACAAAGGGGCGTATATATGCCTTCATGTAATTCGTTTGCGGATAGAAGTATAAAACTGTTTTCTGTAGATCATGTAATTCAGAAGCCCCCTACGTTCGCTTGTATTTCAAGGAATTCAGAGTGGCGATCTTTGTGCCCTGATTCCTTATTTCTCCCCTTTGGGAAGATGCAATTTCTGTTAACGAGTTTACTTTAAAAAAAAATTCGGTTAACGAGTAATAAAGCTCGATTTACTCTAAAAAAACTATTATTGCTCTCTCCGTTCTAAAATAGACGTTGTTTTAAATACGTGCAATTAATTTTTAAAACTTTTTTAATAACGTTGATTAGAGTGGGAATGTGGTCATTGAACTGCAAATTCTAGCACTAATCTAAGTGAATGATCTGTATTGCTTATTTTAAGTTTTAAATCACGATTTTCGCAGCTTCACAGAAAGATCTCAAAAAAAATAACAGCAGCTATCGCTAACTATTATGGAAGCTACCGTTCGTCACATTTTCAATATTAAAACAATAAATATGTGTATAATATAAATCACCTTCAAACAAATTATTAAACCATGATACTTTAGAAGGTATTAATATTTTTATAATAAAAATCTCTACTACTTCTAATTAGAGTCAGTGATGGTACGTCTGTTCTCCATCCTCCCCTTCGTCCAACTGCTCCCTTCGTGAGCGCGCTCGGCCCACTCGTTCCCCACCTTCCTACAAAATCGGCACCCCTCCCACCCGGCATGATCCGCAACGCACACCTCCTCGGCTTCCTTCGCCGCATCTGCAAGCTCCTCTTCCTACGCGCCTGCCCCCTCTTTGCCTTTGACGGCGCCACTTCGGCCCTCAAGCGTCGCACCCTCGCTGCCCGCCACTGACACGTTGATGCCGCCCAGGCCAAGGTCCGCAAGACTACCGAGAAGCTCCTGCTATGCCATAAGTCACCTCTCCCCCTCCCTCTGCATGCGTGCATGCTTAATTTAGGTATCCCCATTGTTAATGATGCGGATGATGGTAGATTTAGATGAAAATTATCCGCTATTCCGAATTGTTTAAAGTTTGGGGTTCGTTGATCCTTTTTGCACTTTGAGGTGACCATGGTTTTGTGCCTTTCACAGGAGGACAAAGCGCAGGTTGTAGTGACAGAAGATCTTTATGAAGAAATTTGAGAACTTTCCTTAGTTTATGTGCCAAGCAACCAAAAATGTGTTCGTGTAAACCTAAGTGAAGGGAGCTGTAGCAGTTTAGTGAGGAGAGGGGCTTGTTGGATTTTGCAAACACAAGCTCAAATCTTGGCCTATTCTTTGCAATTTGAAGATGTGGTATTTTCCCATCAACTGGAGATGAATTTGCCGAAGTGTGCGAGGAGAGGGGCTTCTTAGATTTTGCAAGAAATATTGCAAATTTAGGACTTCATAATACTATCAAACTGTAAAATTAGTAAGTTTTTGGATTTGGAGATGGAGAGGCAATCTAGCACCCGACTTGGTGCTCTAGAAAAGTTGAAGAGCTTCCGGGGGATAGAGAAGCAAAGATGCTTCAAGTTCTTGTCCATGGAAAACAGTAGAGCTTCAAGGAGAGGAGGAACAAGGACAGCCCTCGAAAGAAGGGTGACACCGCACTCCACCTTGCGGCTAGGGCTGGCTGTGTTGCCCATGTACAGAAGATCTTTGCGGGGAGTGATCCAGAGCTGGTGGGGGAATTGGCTGCCCGCCAGAACCAGGACGGTGAGACCACGCTGAATGTGTCTAATGAGAAGGGGCATGTCGAAGTTATGTGTGAGATATTGAAGGTGTGTGATGTGTAGTCCGCAGGGATCAAGGCCAACAATAGCTTTGATGCATTCCATATTGTAGCAAAGCAGGGTCATCTAGGTTAGTTTTTTTCGTTCATCACAAATGGTAATTTACTATTGAACTTGATCTCCCAGTGAGTTTTGTTTGCCAAGTCAATAAATTGCTGATTAGGTTTGTGTGAATTGTAATTCTTTAATATGTTGAACTGAGTTGAACCAATCATTTTGGTTTGTTTGTACTCATAGTTGTTTATGTTTATGAATAATGACTTATATCTGATTGACTTCTGTAGGCCCCTATGATTACAAAAGGACGTTTTCCCAATATATTTTGTGAAGAACATGCATTAATAAAGAATTTACACACTGACTTCCTTTACAATAAATGGATGATAGATTTACTTGAATTATAGATTCCAAATTGACTTATTTACCTTTCTTGGGTTGACATAAAAATTTAGCATGGATTAACAATTTTTATACAATGTGCAGCAAAATTCTAGAATCTTGCTGAAAATAATTGCTGTGTCAAACAAAGTAGTGGCTATCCTTTTGGGCATCAGATATAATTAATTTGACCACAGATTTAGAGATAAGATAACAATTTTTGTCAATTCGTAGCACTTGTAAATAGTACTTCCTAGTATTAGTTTGATCTGCCAGCAGTCTGCCCTGAACCAATGAACCCGTGTAATTTTCAATATTTGGATTTGTAGGCTGTGGAGAAAATACTGTTGTGTCGTCATATCCCCTAACTATAATTATGCCTATACCTTAGCAGTTAGCACTGTGTTTTGTTTAAACTGATTCTTGGCTTTGCAGATGTTTTGAAGGAGCTGTTGCAGGCATTTCCTGCATTAGCTATGACAACAAATTCCATAAATGCCACAACTTCGGAAATTGCTGCCACTCAAATTCACATTGATATTGTCTATCTTCTATTGGAAACAGACACAAGCCTGGCCAGAATTGCAAGAAATAATGGCAAAACAATTTTGCTTTCAGCAGCAAGAATGGGCCATGTGGAGGTGGTCACATCATTGTTAAATAAAGATCTAGAGATTGGTTTCAGAAAAGAAATAAGGATCTAGAGATTGGTTTCAGAAAAGATAAGAAGGGACAAACAGCACTGCACGTGGCTTCAAAAGGTCAACATGCTGAAATTCTACAAGAGCATGATGTATCAGTTATACATTTGGAAGATAACAAGGGGAATAGACCATTGCATGTTGCAACTCGAAAGAGCAACACCATTGTAGGTGATTTGTAGGTGATCATATCTTAGAAACATCTTCTATTTTCTGCCATCCTTTCAGTCTTCATGTTAACAGTCTTAACTCTGGTTGAACCTATGTTGGTCATAAACAATATGAAAATAAAGCCTCATCAGCTCTTTCATTTGTGAGATATTGCTCGCTTAATACCGACAGTGTTAGTTGTTCTATAAAAGAATTCTAAAAGGGCAATTAACAATTTTCTCTACTATTATGAAAGGAAAGTTTGTCCGTCTTCCTCCACTTCCTCACGGGCACACGCAGCGCTCTCTTAAAAAACCGGCTCTTAGAGAAAACCAACAAAACCTGAATAACCAATTGAGGTATGGATTACCAGTTCATTAGAGGAGGTCCAATGCTTGTGTTTTTTCCCCTTAAATGAGTTCTGTGCATATACATGCCAGATCTCGATATTACCATATAAGTCATGTTGCTTCTATCAATCCAAACCAATTGGCTTGACCAATTGTTGATGCTGCAGAGAGAGTAAGAAGTCATATTGATGATCAACTATAAGCTTATCATCTTCGTTAGCAATTCTACATAACAAATCATCTAATCAATACACTTTAGTATTGGCTAAATTCCTCGGGCGGCAAAGCCAATGGTGCAGTCAAGAATATCGTCCATAAAGATGTTCTAACAATCCTAAATGCCTGATGTATTTTATCTGTAGTAATGTTGCACAACAATGTCTACTACTTAAATGTGTGCGCCTGTGTTTGGTTTAACCTAATTGTATTCATGTATGTTTCGATATATTTATTGGAAATAAAATTGATGTTCATGGTACAATTTAAAATCATGTTTTGCTTATATGTATTATCATCTTTTAGTATTCCGTTGCAACGCACAGGCACCTTACTAGTATGAGTAAGTCCGAAATCAACAAACATGCTAATAAATATCAAAAACCATAACTAATAATGTTCTTAACAATAAGTACTTAGTCACTAAGAAATATGAATGCTGGATTATTGAAAAATAGTGAGATGAGATCTTTACTAGATTTTTTTTTTCATAGTTCAGGCTTATAAGAGATGTATTAAAGCCTTCTAATAATGTTAAAATTCAAAATAAGTCTAATGTTTTGGCCCGTGTGTGCCTATGTAGGATTGCAGAGTTATTGCTAGCTACAAGCTGCGGCATATACCGGAGCTATTACTAACTATAGCATTTGTAGCTAATATAGCAGAACAATGACTCGTAACTTCGCATTTGGGGTAAAAAAAACTATAACACAACTATAACTAGCTATTTAGAACATTGCTTATTTTGGTGGACCTTATTATAAATGTGTAGATTAATCAGATATGGAGTAGCAATAGACATTATACTTCCATGGTGAACATGACTCTATTTTGGATATCGAGATCTATAAATAATATTCACCTATGCAGTTACATGGTATTCCCCATGTCACGGCAGTCTCTCTTCCGAGATTGACTTCTCCAATTTGAGCAAACCTAGGCACAGAGAAGGAAATAGGAATAATTAGAGGGAGCCTCTAACTCGGACACTTGAAAGACAGCCTCCTCTGTGTTAGGCAGTACTTACCTATTCAACCGAAGGAAACCTGGAGGCCTGGAGCATATCACGGAGATTGCTTTCCATCCTTAGCTTATCTCCTGTTTGTTTTGTTTGGCATGTATCTCAACCAACCTTGGTTGCTGGCTGTACTATATGTATATGCATGATCCTCAATGGAAAGACTGCATTCGATTGCCTAATTACTTTCATGGTATCAGAGCCAAGAGGTCTCGAGTTCAAGATCCGGTTGGCGCAATTAAAAAAAATTTGCAGCTCACTTCTATTGCACATTCTAGGCCTGAGGAAGCCTACACGTAGTGGGGAGTGTTGAAGTATAAGTGAATTTGCCCACTTTTCCTCATCAGCTTAAGCTTTTGGGTGAATTGGTTGGTGCATGCAACTCAATATGGTATCAGAGTGGTTTCAATCTTGTCCCATCTCTTCCACCTAGCTTCTTCCCAGCGCCATGACTGCGCCCTCCGATGCGGCCAAGGCAACCGCCGATGCTCATGCTGTCGCCGTAGCCACGGCGGAGCTCGAGGCCAAAGCCGCCCTTTGGGCGCAGCCTGTTGCCGTTTCCTCCGTCAAGCTTCTTGTTCCCATCACCCTCGACCTCCAGGCTGGCAATTATGCCCAATGGCGTGGCTTGTTCGAAGTCGCCCTCGAAAAGTATGCTCTTGACAGCCACATCCGCGCATCCTCTCCCTCAACTCCGGATGCGCAATGGTTTCGCCTAGACGCCCTTGTGCGCTCCTGGCTTTATGCTGCTGTCTCCACTGATTTGCTCGCCATGGTGATGGACTCTTCCACCACCGCATACGACGTTTGGACGCGCGTCGAAGGCCTCTACCGTGACAACGCCGACACGCGGGCCATCTACCTCGAGCAATAATTCCATGACCTCATGCAGGGCTCTCTCTCTGTTGCCGACTATTGCCACAAACAAAAGACCCTCGCAGATGAGCTCACTACCGTGGGGACCCCGATCGTTGATAAAAGTCTCATCCTCAACACGCTACGCGGCTTGAACCGGCGCTTCGCCCACATGCGCACGTTGCTTTCCATGCAGCGGCTGATGCCAACGTTCCTTGCCGTGCGGTCGGCACTCCTTCTTGAAGAACTCACGATGAACTCCGAGAACTCAGCACCCTCGATCCTCGTCGTGCAGACCGAGAACAACCTCAAGCCGTCTTCCGGCGGCTCGTTCTCATCCAACTCGGGTAGTGGCCCGTCCCGCACCAACACCATCACAGGCGGGGACTCAGGCAACAACACCGGAGGCGTGCGCTATCACAACGCGGGCGGCAATAATCGTCGCCGCAACAACGACGCAAATTGCTCTCGCGGTAATGGCGGCCGAAGCTTCGCGCAACTACTGGGAACGCCCAGGCTTGGCCCTCCATGCAACATCCCTGGGTTGGTTCAATCCACATGTGGCCAGGCCAAGGCCCACGGCCCAGTCAGGGCCTTCTTGGCCCACGTCCCGCTGGGGCTTTCACAGCTACTCGCCCTCAGCGCCTAACACGATCGGGCCCGGCCAGTCATCGCTCCTCCGTCCTCAGACGCCCACAGGATTGCTCCTCCACAAGCCTCCTGGGACCAGCAGCATCTCATGCAAGCTTTCAACACGATGACTTTGGCTCCACCATCTTCTGAGTGGTACATGGACTCTGGCGCGTCCACACACATGACCCCGGATAATGGTAATCTCTCGTGTTCTTCACCTATTCCTTCCACTGCATCTCCTTATGCTATTGTCGGAAATGGGTCTCACATCCCGATCACCCACACCGGTCAAGCTTCTTTAAATTTTCCTGACCATTCTTTTCAACTCCATAATGTCCTTGTTACTCCTTCTCTCATTAAGAATCTTATTTCCGTTCATCGTTTCACCATTGATAACCATGCTTCTGTTGAATTTGACCCTTTTGGCCTTTCTGTGGAGTATTTTCACACTAAGAACGTGATCATCAGGTGCAATAGTCGCGGCGACCTCTACCCCCTCATATGGCCGCCACATTCTCCTCGCATTTTTTCCGTCACCACTCCGTCCACCACTTTATGGCATCGTCGTCTCGGGCATCCCGGTCAACAAGCTTTGTCCAAACTAGCTAGTGCATCTCACATTTCTTGTACTAAGTTAACAAATGATCCCTTGTGTTCTGCATGCCAGTTGGGCAAACATGTTCGTCTTCCTTTTCATCCTTCTCAACCTCGCACCACTAGGGCTTTTGAGTTAATACATTGTGATTTATGGACTTCGCCAATTCTTAGTATCTCAGGTTACAAGTACTATCTTGTTGTTCTCGACGATTTCACCCATTACTTGTGGACATTTCCTCTCCGCTTAAAATATGACGTTTTTGATACTCTTTGCAATTTCTTTGCCTATGTCGGTACTCAGTTTTTCTCTACTATTCGTGGTATTCAATGTGACAATGGTGGCGAGTTTGATAATCACAACATGCGTCTTTACCTTCTTTCCCATGGCATTGCAATTCGCATGTCATGTCCACATACATCACAACAAAATGGCAAAGCGGAGCGCATCATCCGTTCCACAAATTACATCCTTCGTTGTCTCCTATTCCAAGCCAACATGCCATCGTCCTATTGGGTTGAAGCACTCCATACAGCCACACACCTAATTAATCTTCACCCAACCAAGGCTCTCAGACTTGGCATTCCCCA
Organism: Otatea glauca; assembly: GCA_036346275.1. Taxonomy (NCBI): domain Eukaryota; kingdom Viridiplantae; phylum Streptophyta; class Magnoliopsida; order Poales; family Poaceae; genus Otatea; species Otatea glauca. The sequence goes on from CM070711.1 coordinate 76,523,054, forward strand.
CCAAGCTCTCTATGGGTCGCCACCGGATTATTCCCATCTCCGAGTGTTTGGTTCTCGGTGCTACCCAAATTTGCCCGCCACAGTAGCTCATAAAATCTCCCCCCGCTCCAAATCCTGTGTCTTCCTTGGGTACCCCGATCATCATAAGGGATTTCGCTGTCTTGATCTTGACACAAATCGAATCATCATATCTCGCCATGTGATATTTGATGAAAATTCTTTTCCTTTTTCCAAGCTGCCGAACCCGCCCGTTTCCTACGATTTTGACTTTTTGTCCATTGCTTCACATGCTTTCGCTCCTGTGTCAACTCCTGTTGGTCATCCGATTGCTCGCGTCATGCCTCCTCTTCATGCTGCAGTTCCTTCTATATCCGCTACTCCTCCTGTGCCGTCCGCACCTGGCCCATCTGCTCCCCATGCGCCGACAGTACCCAGCTCCCCTGTGTTGCCCACGTCGCCCATGCAGGATGTCTCTGCCATGCCACAAGCCTTTGCATCACCACAAGTTTCCATGCCACCTGCCGCACAACCCATACCTCCTGTGGTCAATAATCACAGGATGCTCACATGCGGCAAACAGGGGTTTCGACAGCCCATTGATCGCCTAAACCTCCATGTTGCAGCTCCGTCGCCGCTTCCACGCACATACCGCGCAGCTCTTAGCGATGAAAATTGGCGCATTGCTATGTAGCAGGAGTTCGATGCCTTGCGCAAAAATAATACATGGGAACTTGTGCCTCGCCCAGCTGGTGCTAACATTGTTTCAGGAAAATGGATTTTTCGGCACAAGTTTAAGCCTGATGGCTCCTTGGACCGATACAAGGCTCGGTGGGTACTCCGGGGGTTCTCCCAACGCCCTGGTGTCGACTTTGGCGAGACGTTCTCTCCGGTGGTCAAATCGGCTACCGTGCGCACTGTCCTCACCATTGCTCTCTCCAACGAGTGGCCAGTTCATCAACTCGACATCAACAATGCTTTCCTTAACGACACGCTTGATGAGGTCATCTACTGTCAGCAACCTTCCGGCTTCGTCGACCACAGCCTTCCGACGCATGTCTGCTGTCTCAACCGGTCGCTCTACGGCCTCAAGCAGGCTCCTCGCGCCTGGTTTAGTCACATCGCCGGCTTCCTCACATCCCTAGGATTCCTCGCTTCCAAGGCTGACCCGTCGCTGTTCGTCTACCGCCACGGCTCCGACACGGTGTATCTTCTACTCTACATCGACGACATCGTCTTGACAGCCTCGACAACCTCTCTACTTCATTGAGTGATTGACTCACTCGTCGTGAGTTCTCCCTCAAGGACTTGGGCACCCTTCACTATTTCCTTGGTGTCTCTGTACAGCACAACTGCTCCGGCTTCTTCCTCTCGCAGCAATAGTACACTCAGGAGATTCTAAATCGTGCAGGCATGAGCAACTGCAAGCCCTGCAGCACCCCAGTCGACACATGTGCCACGCTCTCCTCCGACGGCCTTCCGTGGCAAGAGCTACTGACTACTGAAGAATTGCTGGTGCTCTTCAGTATCTCACATTTATGCAACCGGACATCACGTATGCGGTTCAACAGGTGTGTCTCCACATGCATGATCCTCGTGAGCCTCATGCTAATCTTCTCAAGCGGATTCTTCGCTACCTCAAGGACACTATCGACTACTGTCTTCAGCTTCATCGCACCTTGCCGACATCTCTCACAGCCTACGCCGATGCTGACTGGGTTGGCTGCCCTGACACAAGGAAGTCGACATCGGGTTACGCGGTCTTTCTTGGTGACAATCTTGTCTCTTGGTCGTCAAAGCGACAGCAGACGGTCTCTCGCTCTAGTGCTGAAGCGGAATACCGCGCCGTTGCCAATGTCGTCGCTGAATCCTGCTGGCTGCGTCAACTTCTTGCCGAACTTCATCGTCCTCTCCAGAGTGCGACTATTGTTTTTTGCGACAATATCAGTGCAGTCTACCTGTCCACTAATCCCGTTCAGCATCAACGAACGAAGCACGCCGAGATTGATCTTCATTTTGTTCGCGAGCGTGTCGCCTTGGGGGAGGTTCGTGTTCTCCACGTCCCGACCTCATCTCAGTATGCTGATGTCTTCACCAAAGGACTACCGACTATCATCTTCAAAGAGTTCTGCTCCAGTTTGAATGTCTAACCCTCTCCCGTTCCAACTGCGAGGGGTGTTAGGCAGTACTTACCTATTCAATCGAAGGAAACCTGGAGGCCTGGAGCATATCACGGAGATTGTTTTCCATCCTTAGCTTATCTCTTGTTTGTTTTGTTTGGCATGTATCTCAACCAACCTTGGTTGCTGGCTGTACTATATGTATACGCATGACCCTCGATGGAAAGACTGCAGTCGATTGCCTAATTACTTTCACTATGTTGGGTGCTCACACCGACAAATGAAAAATATATAGAAGAGAGCCTACCCATCAAAAGAGTAAGGGGAATGGTTGAGATGAAGAGTGTGTGTGTGGTAAATGGGTTCATCAAAGAGGATCTAAACATTCTCTGCGCTAAAAATCTTGTGTCATTGCCCATTGCTGCTTTACTAGTCAGGCTCCCCAAGTATTGGACCATTATTAAATTGTCAACAATTTATATATTTAAGCCGATAGCTTGCTAAATTATTGAGGCCTCATTTTAAATAAGAATTTAATTTAAACCCGAAGGCTTTAAAAATTCTTGTTCCACGTCCTCCCCGCGCTTTTGTGAAACACTTATGTGTAGCCCTTCTAGATCACGTCTATACTAAATTTGCGCCTTAAAACGAACTTTTTTTAAAAAAAACCGTCTTTCATGCACCGCATTTGCCAGTGTGTCTTTCATTCGAGGAGTAATTTTAGCATCCGGAGAATATATAAGATCTGGTAGCTTGTTCATGCTGTTTAGCAATTCTCCATTCATATTTTTATATGACAGTACCGATGGGCGATGGCTTAGGTTCAGCACATGGCAGATCTACGAAAAAATCGCGGATGTAGACATGTACAGCCGCGGATGATTCATATCGCCTCACGCACGACCATGTCTAGAACTGGTCCATCTTCAACTGCACCATATCCTGACGGATCGCATCTCTAGCTTCTAATCCTATCAAATCTGCAAATCCTAGTTTTTTTCCCTCATAGCAAGAGCAAAACCAAGCCAAGAAGGCAAGAACCGGGCAAACAAACGACTGAGAACAGCGGAAATTAAGATCGAGAGGACGAGCTATCACCTTAGCGCCTCGCCCTGCCGTGTCGGACCGCCACCCGACGGCCCCGGCGCCGTCCGTCAGCCGCAGCTGGCCGTCGTCCGTGAGCTCGAGCTGGCAAAGGGCATGCACCGCGAACTTGTCGACCGAATGATCGGAAGCCCAAACCGTGACGTTGCCCAGGAGGACAACGAGAGAGCACATGTACCTTCCCATGCCAGCCTCCAAGCTCACGGCGGCGGCGAAGCTAGGCTGCCGCTCGCCGGCTACATCGAGCACCGTGGTCCTTTCAGCGAAGCCCGGCTGGTAGGCCACAGGCAGAGGCACGGTGAACCGAGCGCCGAGAGTGAAATCCAACGACGCGAGCGCGGTTTGGAGGAGGAACGCACCGACGGGGAGAGCCACGAGCCAGGTGGGGCTCATGGTCACGATCGTCGTTGCGGTCGGTGAATTCTTTCTTTGTTGGGTTCGGGAAAGGAAAAGAAAAATGAATTGAACCCAATTGTTTTTCCTTGCAGGTGCTTGTATTTATTTAGGGTCTAAAGACTCCTAATGGGGAGAGGGGATTTAGATCTTGGAATTAATTCGGTGGCAGGATTAGTGTTGGAATTTAGAAATGGTAAGATTGTCTTTCCTTTCTTCAGGTGCAATCTCGGCACCTTGTACATGTACCTTTTATTCCTTCTTAATCCAATCTCGGCTTTGCCGTTTCAAAAAAAAAATGGTAGTACCCTGCCCGGAAACGTAGAGTGAAATGTGGCAAAAAGAAAAATAAGGAAGCCTATATAACACTCAAACTTTGGTCAAAAGCTCGTCCAGCGCCCCGAATTATGAAACTAACATTTGACTCTTCAAACTTTACAATCTGATTCAAAGCCAGATTTCACACAGTGGTATTGCTCGTGTGGCATAATAAGTGGTGGTTTTGTCATGTAGGATAACACGCTGGCTAAGTTAGGTTAATGACATGTGAAGCCTACATGGGCTTAACCTCCACCGAGCTCCCAACCACGCTTCCATGGCTATCGGCCCTGTAACTCCTTCCCTCTCTATTTGGATTTGGAAGAGAAGCCCCCGTGAGTTCCGCGTGTTATTTAGCTAAACTTTCCCAGCGTGTCATCCTACGTGATAAAACCGTTTACTCATCACACCACGCGAGCAATACCACTATGTGAAGCCGGGTCAGGTTATTATTTTAACTGGATTATAAAATTCGGGGTGTCAAATGTCTGGTTTTATAGTTTGGGGGGTGCGAGATAGATTTTCAAACAAATTTTTAGGTGTTATATAGACTTTTTCCAGAGAAAAAAGATAGCTGTGTCATGCCCTACTGTATCCCCACAGATATGTAATCAAATTTTAATATTTTGAAAGGATTTCTTACGTCAAAATAGATGAGAAATGGCATTACTGCCCCCTCAGATCTTGGGAGTTTTCCTCTTAAAAAAAAGGTGTTAACTGCCGAAATTGCGAAAAAGTCGATATTCAATTAGAACATATCTTTCTCACTGGCATTTAATGTTTGCAGATATTTTCCCATTAATTGGCATTCTATGGAGTACACTAAATTAGAGTGACGACATTGTAATTGTTGCCTTCTGTTTAAAGAGAAGGAAGCGTGGCGTCAGACCCTGTGTACCGACTCCAAGAATGACGCGAAGGAAATGCTCGGTGGTGAGAACTGTTCTATCCCCTGCGCCTCGCCTCATTTGCACCCTTGCATTTTTCTTCTACTTCGCATAGGAATCGATCACCAACGCGGAAGTGGCTGAAATTTCGTGTATCAGTTTAGGAAAGGATATGGTGTAGTTTCAGTTACAACATGAAAGCCATGGGATATTTGCTTCCATATTCCCCGTTGCTTATAGATGGTAAAGCCTTTATGTTTAGCAGCGTATAATTAATTACTAATAGACAGTTTTGCATGGTCCACCTAATTAAAAACTGACGTTCTTCTGGCAAAAATTGTAAGTATTTTAAACGTTTCTTTGAACAGAACGCAGTGGATCCAGTTTTATGTGTACACTTTCTCGAACTATTTTGTGCAGCAATCTGCCCTTGCCAAAATTTACAACTAGTATGAAATTAAAAAGAAAAAGGTTCATGTTTCAGCCTTCCAACTCTTACTTGGATCTATTTTTCAACCATCAATTAAAATAACGTTTGAAACGGTCCCGCATTACTTGGAAATGGACGTCCTCTGATGAGTACTCAGCAAAATCGGTATACATGATCCAATTCATAGGTTCCATTGCCGATCCAAACTGCAATAGGATATGGAAAGCTAATGCGGACGACAGATGCAAGTTCTTTGCCTGGCTCTTTGCCCAAGAAAGGATCCTTACGACAGACAGGCTTGCAACTAGAGAATGGCCGTATGGTGCAAGTTGTGTGCTATGTGGATTGGAAGCTGAGTCGACAGGTCATATGCTTTTGCTATGCCCCTTCGTGAGGCAGCTGTGGGCACAGGTCCTTCGTTATTTGGCCATATCACACATACCTCCAGACTTCATTATTTGGCCATATCACACATACCTCCAGACGCTTCCTCCGTAAGTCTAGGTCTTACTATTTGGTGGATCAAGGTCCGCTATTCCGTGCCGAATCACCGTAGGAGGGAGGTGGACGATATCATCCTGTTTGCCATGTGGAATCTCTAGAAAGAAAGAAATGATAGGATTTTCACCAACTCCTACCGTACGATGGATCTTGTGGTCAATTCCATAATTCAAGACGTGCGCAATCGAAGAGATGCTTTCACCGCTGCATGACGATCCTGCAGGGTGCGTTGCACTGGAACCTGCAGATTTGATTCCCCTTTTCTTTTATCCTTGAGATCATATCCTTATAAGTGTGTCTACCTCCTTTGAGGTTTCTTTTTCCTTCAAACTATGTATGTATTTATTCTTTCTTCTAAATACATTGGTAGAGCTATTGCCCTTATGTAAAAAAAAAAACAGGTCCCTCAACTCACAAAACCGGACCCCTCGACCCACTTGTCATCCTCTCCCTCTCCTTTCGTCTTCCTCCCCTTCTCACTCATATCTCTCTCTCTCCCTCTCTTCCCTCTTCTATATCTCCCTCTTCTCTAAGTCTGGCATCACCAAGGGCTGGGCCAGACTTCGCTAACGCCACCACCATTCACCGATCAGACACCTTCTTCCCGCTGCTGTCCACCATTTTCCCCAAACCCACACCTTGGCCTTCTCTCTCTCTCTCTCTCTCGGCGCCACCAACTCCGGCCACCACTCCCCCATTCTCTCTCTCCCTCCCTTTGGGCATCTCTCCCTCTATCTCACTCCTCTGATTGCGCGGCTGCCGCGGCATCTTCTTCCACCTTCTCACCTCCATTCCTTTTTCTATCCACAAGAACATTGAGAACACCTTGCCTTCGTCTCTAAGCCCACAGTGCACCGCCGAGCTTCGCCTCACCGTTCCAGAAGAGCTGGTGAGCTCCATGTAAAACCACTCGCATCATCATGTGTTCCACATCTTCAACTTCTATTCCCCTAAATTAATTTCGCCTTTATCTCAGGAGCATCGTGCTGCGCCATCTTCCTTGTTCCTGACCAAAAACCACCGCCACCATCTTTTCCTGGTGAGCTCCCGCCCGATTCATCTCACTTAAAGCATCCCTACACCTCCCCTTGACGTCCTCAACCTCTGATTCGATCTCCTCTTCACCTCCAGATTGCATCCACCGATAAGTAGTCCTCGTCGCCTCTGGTCCCCATCGCTAGCCCCGCCTCTGCCAACCACTCCACTGAGTTTATCTCACCCCATAGATGCTCATCTGCGCTCAGTTTCTTGTTTCTTCCCTCCGGTGTCGCCGCCTCCTTTCTTCCCTAGCACCAACCACAAGCTGCGTTCGAGCGGGCGGCAAGTCGCGTTTGAACACCTCAGTCCGCGCCATGGCCACCCCTAGCCTCCTTTCCCTCTCAGCGAACCATTTTTGCTCTCCTCAGCGCCACCACTGCCGGCATCGAGCTCACTTGAGCCTCCAACCGCCACCTCAGCTCCTTTGTTTTGAAATGAATGAGACTAGTCACTTTTCTCTGTCTCCGTTTCTCTCTCTAACCCTTTCTCTCTTCGACAAGGTGCTGACAAGGATTAAGTGGACAGCTGGATGCTAGGTTGGCGACACATCAGGGAAAACAACCATTGGTTTGGTCGAGAAGGTTGCCTATTCAGCTTTGTGAGTCGAGGAAATTGTTGCTTATCTAATTCCATGTACCTCGCTTTTCTTTGGCAAATCTAGCATTACATATGCATTTGTGAATTTAGCACTTTACTCCATTGCGAAAGGCTCGTTAGGCGACACCTATCCCCTGCCGCGCTAGGGCAGCGCGGAAGTTCACCGCGCCGTGGCAGGGCGATGGGCTGCGGGAGGAGACATTGCCACGCCCAGGGAGCGTGGGAGGAGTTGCAACGCTCATAGCACCGGGCATGAGATGCTACTGCGCTTAGGTAGCTTGGAAAGGATCCTGCTATGGTAGGCCATGTGCTGCTCCCGTGATCGACTGAGCTCCTGGGTGTCGGTGACCTTTCACGCTCACTAAACACGATAAGTAACATGTGTCGCTTGTCACGCCTTTTATGGTAAAGGAGGGGGACAAATTTGCAAATGCATGCATGGGTCTAGATTTGAAAAAAAAAGGTACAATGAGCTAGATAAGAGGTGAATTCTGAGTTTGGGGACCAATTTCACATGGTTTTACAATTAAGGGTTGAAAAATGAATCCAGGCTAAAGTTAATATTGAAAAGTGGAATTTAATGGGAGGAATTGGCGCCCTCCCAGCCGTGCCACCTCATCCCCCTTGCGAAAAGGCCCTTCGAAAAATTCGAAATCGCGTTTAAGTCCCTCGTTTTTTTTAACAGAAAGGACAAAAAAAAATGAAATTACGTTTAGGTCCCTCCGCGGTTTATGTTCAGATCCTCCGACGGTTTTTCTCAGAATAGACTCAAGAAAAAATAAAATTACGTTTAGGTCCCAAGAAATTGGTTTTTAGCATATTGGACCGAAGAAAAACGAAAATACGTTTAGGTCCCTCCGCGGTTTACTCAAAAAAACTCACAGATTTGCCGACGGTTTATAGCATTCCACGGATTCGCCGACGGGTCCTAGCGACCCTTTTTTTAAAAAGAAAACAAGAAAACCTAAATTAAACAAAAAAAATAAAATTACGTTTAGGTCCCTCCGTGGTATTCTCCAAAAAAACCCACAAATTCGCCGACGGTTTATAGCAGTCCACAGATTCGCCAACGGCTTCTAGTGACCCATTTTTTTAAAAAACAAGAAAACCGAAATTACACAAAAAAAAATTCAAAAATATCCGTCGAACCAAATTTCGCGCGGCGCAACGTAGCGTAACCAAATTTCGTGCGGCGCAGCGTCACATGATGAAATTTTATATGATACAGCGTAGCGCGTGACCATGCTAGTAAACAATTATAATGGACAAGAACGAACGAAGAATTCAAAACATTCGGCCTTGAATTCGGCTATTGGGTGGTCCTTTTCAGCTCATTGGTGGTTTTCCATTGGGCCAGGCCCGAAGCTTGGAGAACACGGCCTGGTACGGTCAGCACAATTGACCGGAGTCTGGTTTGGAAGGCTCAACAAGACTCACGAATCAGGGTTGACAATATCCTCAACAATCACTCAAATATCGCGATTATAGGACTTATTGAGCTGGCTCGGTATCTAAAACTGCTCGTTAAACCGGTAGAATTCAAATTCAAATTCAAAAAATTTAGTAAATTTAGAAAAAATTATGAAAAAGTGCTAAAATTTTTGTGTGAGATCCTGATGCAATGCTAATGATGATATAAAATTTTCAGATCGTTATCAGACCTGTATATTTTTTAAAATTCTAATAGTGCTACTGTCTTTGTATATGCTCTTCTATTTTTGATTTTCTAGTGGCAATAAATGAACTCTAATATAAAATTTTTGTGCAAGGTTCTGAGATAATGCTAATGATTAAGCAAAATTTTAAGATGATGATCATAGCTTTGTATTTTTTTTAAATTCTAACAGTGCTACTGCCTTTGAATATGCTCTTCTGTTGTTGATTTTCTAGGGGCACTAAATGAAGCCTAATATTTTTGAAGTTTTTATTACATGATCCTTGGGAACCATTTATGATTCCATTAAAATTTGAGAGCATGATCAAGCTTGTAAATTTTTATAAAAAATCTGACAATGTCTCTAGTCCTTTTCATTAATTCCCTTTTTTATTTTCTAGAAGCACTAAATGAATTCAAAAATTGTAGAAATTTCTCTGAGGTGTTTTATAGAATAATTTTGATTTATTAGGATTTTTCCATTTTTTTCCAATTTTCCTTTAGTGTGCCAAAAATCGAATAAATTCACTCGAAAATCGCTTGAAAATCGAAAATGGGTGAAATCGGTTGAATTTCAATTTTTTTCGGCGAAGTTTGACCACCGATTTCAAAAAATTTGACTTCAAACTCATACGATTTCTACCGATTTTCGACTGGTTGTTTGCCGATAATTGAAAATAAAAAATCATTTGAAAATCAAAATTTCGATATTTGGAAACCTGCTCACGATCTCACACCCTGCCTGCAGTTTACCTAAGAACCATCCTGGCCCCCAGTAGTCCAGTCCCCCCAGATCAGTACTGGCTCCACAATGGCTGTAGTTGTGTCCCAGACAGGCAGGCCAGTTGGAACTCGAAAGCAGGGTTCAAAAAGCCGACGAAAACATGTTGGTTTTCGCGAACCGATCTTGCTGAGCCGATTCAAGAGAAAAACCGACCGGTAAAGCGAGGAGTTCAAATGTAAATTTAAAAATTTTGAAGAAATTTAGCAAAAGGTGTTAAATGTTTTTGAAAATTTTTGTGTGAGGTCCTGAGGCAATTCTAATAATGTTATAAAATTTTCAGATGATTATCAGACCTGTGTATTTTTTTAAATCTGACAGTGATACTGTCACAATATACGATCTTCAGTTTTTTAATTTTCTAGGGGCACAAAATGAAGTCTAATATTTCTTAAAATTTTTGTGTGATGTTATAACGTAATTACAATTATATTGTAAAATTTTCAGATGATGATCAGATATGTGTATTTTTTTTTAAATTCTGAAAGTGCTATTATCATTGTATATGCTCTTCTATTTTTGATTTTATATAGGTACTAAATGAAGTCTAATATTTATGAAAATTTTATTACATAATTTTTTGTCAATATTTATGGTTATATTAAAATTTCAGAATATAAAAAATCTTTTAAATATTTATAAAAATCTGACAATGTCTTTGTTCCTTTTCATCAATTGTTGTTTTGAATTTTTTAGAAGTAAAAACTGATTTCAAAAATTGTTTAAATTTCTTTGAGGTGTTTTATAGATTAATTGGGATTATTTTGTAATTTTTCAAAAAAATTGCAATTTTTTCTTGCATTTTCACCATTTTTCCTTCCATCGTCGATTTTCATCCTTTTCGACCGGTTTTCGGTTTTTTTGAATCGGTTTGATCACCTGTTTGACTTTGGCAAACCGATCGGGTTTTACCAAATTTTGGTCGGTTTTCGCGAAAAACCGATGCCGATCAGATACCGGCTTTTGAATTCAAAACGAAAATGTGAACCCTACTTGGAAGTCACTCCAAGAACAATAGTAAAGGAGTTTACCAGCTAAAAGAAAACTTTCCTGAGAACCATCACAAATTCTGGATATTAACGCACAAACAGGATTTCACTTGCTGGAACATGCAACAGCAACTCAGGAGCAGGGTTTACAAAATAGACTATTATCGACCAAAAATCGCGATAATTGAGCGTATCGAGCCTGTTCGGTTTTTGAAACCGATCGATAAACTGATCCAATTCAAATTCAAAAAAATTGGAAAAATGTATCCTGAATTTTCCCCAAAATTAGTATTAATAGCTTTGTGACATTTGGGATGAAAAATTTATAAAAAACCAAATTTAGAAGACGTATTTGAGCCAAAAACCGAAAATTGAAAGTTGAAAAGGCAAAAAAAAAAGTATAGGGCCTGCAACCCACAGTAGGAGGCCCAATAGCCCGGTTCGGCCCACAATTGAACCAAGCACGTTTTAATGCAGTTCGTGTTCGTTCGGACACAATAATTGAGCTTCCAAGTCTCCTCTCCACCCTCTCATCTAGCTCGCGCAGCCTTCGACTAGATCTGGCCGTCGCCAGCACAAAAATTGCCACGGAGTTTGAAAACCGAGCGGTTTTGGTCGATAATCGCTTCACCAGTCACGAGCGCGTGGATTTTTTTTTGTCAAAAATCGTCTATTTTCAACTGAAACCGAGCGATTTTCAGTTCTTTGTGAATGAATAGCAGTAGATGATGTGCTACACTAGCATACTTGTGATTAGTATTTTCATTTTTGATTTAGTTGTCTCATTGCAGTCATGACAGTACAATAGCATGTGATTAGGGTTAGTATGATTGAGGGTTAGGTTATTTGTATACATGATGTGTAGTATACTTGTACTGTCCAATAGCATACTTGTGATTCATATTTTCATTTTTGATTTGGTTGTCTCATTGTAGCCTTGGATAGTACAATAGCAAGTTGTTAGGGTTAGTGTGATTGAGGGTTAGGCTATATGTATACATGGTGTGGATGAATTGGTAATAACTTTTTTGAGGGCTAGAGTTAGTGTGATTCATAAGAGTGTTGTGCTTCTGAATAAAGCAACAATTATATATGTGTGCTTGATGTTGTATTTACTTTGCATGTATGAATCATTGAACCAATTGCATGAATGCACCAATTAGTAGTAGAAAAAAGTTTGTATATTGTGATTACTTGCTTAGAGTGGTTCAGCAACTTCATTTGGTAGTCGAAAATTTAAGCAAAAAGGTGTGTTTATTTAATTTTTGCATATCTTAAGAATTATGTTCGGTGATTCACAGGTAATCAGAAGAAGTTTGTTTTGAGTATCTTGCATTTTGCATGCCTGGACTAGGATTTGACGCTAGTTATCTGCTGGTGTAGTTGTTATACCATGCAATCTTCCTGTAAATGTTACTTTTCATCATAGGTGTCGGGGATCGATACCCCTCGTCACGTGTAAGCATCCCCTCGGGTCTTGTGGTAACTTTCTACGAGCTCGGGTGATAAGGACATCCCAACCAAGGATACAACCGCTACCCCTTCTTCTTCTACGACCGCTACTTCGTCCCCGACCGTCGCTGTTTCGATCGCTACTTCGTCTACGACGTCTGGAGGGCTTAATCCGGAAGCAAGTCCTTTCCATCCACCTTTGCTGGACCAGCACGCCAAGAACATCCACCGAGGACATCCCACACGCCAAGGAAGGCCCAAGATAAAGCCCAATTCGTCGCCGAGTCCGGTTCGGCCATCCAGGAGCAGCAGTACTTCAAACGGACGCCACGGCCACATCCGAACTCCGTTTTCAACGCTCGACAACTCGTTTGAAAGGTATTGAGATAACCTTTCCAATGGATCTGATCCTGAGGCCAAATTCCTCCTGGAGTGAAGGGAAATCATAGAACAATCTCACGGGACAGAAATTGCAGGTGCTGCGCCACCTTTCTTTTGGGCCCAAGGCCCATGTACTTCTAGGGTTCCACCCCTCCTTTGGCCGGCGCCCATTTCCTGGCTGCCGCACCCCTCTTGGGCGCCCTCCCTTGTGTGGGTACCCCTTTATATTGGGTTCTCACCCCTGTTATTCAGTTTTTAGGTTTTGTTGTGTTTTGGTAGACCCCGTGTGCGCCCCTCCTCAATCTTGCGTGTGTCGACTAGACCACCCGAGTTGAGAAACAGAACCTCACCTTGTTTTTCGTTGAGATTATTGGATTGAAATTGCTATCACCTTGTTCTTGCATGTTCTTGGTTGCAGCAGGTTCAAGGATCGATCGGGTCTTTGATTCGGTTGTTCGCCTCGTGTGGTGACGTTACGATTGTTTGGTCGCTGATCTTGTGGTTCATTGTATCGTTCTCATCAGAAGGTCGGGACAACCCTAGTGCAAATCATCGGGGGCTTGTCTCCAACCTAGGAAGTGCACTCCTCAAGCCCGGGCTCGAGTCCAGCGAGCTCGGGCTCGGACGCAAGGACAAAGACCCTGCTCGACCCCGACGCCACGACCTCTTCACCTCCCGGGGTAAAAGGCATTTGTAATAATTTGTTTATCTCGTGTAAAAACTCTCTCATGCATGGGAATCAGTGCCAAACCTGCCCCTGCGCGGGAACTAGGGCCTAGCAACTCTCAGCAACTGTCATCAACTCCCAACGGCTACCGTCAGCCCCCAACGACCGTCGACACCTCTCAGCAACCCCCGTCGACTCACCACAGGCACCTGACGTCAGCCTTGGGACCAGGTAGCGAAGCTCTCAGAGGACTATAAAAAGACAATGGATCACCCCGACCATGGGGGAGAAAAAAGGGACATACACACAGAGACAGACACGCACAAGGTAAAGCACGGTCGATAATAGGGTTTTGTTGCTACTAATCTAACTCATTGCTATTGGTGCTGTAAAAATATGTGGCTGAACAGGCCAAAAAGGAGACGGTTTACAAGGTTTGTGGTATTGTAAAGAATCAGCTTATGCTTCCTGAAGGCACTGAAGTTTGTGGCTCTTCTAAGTTTACTGATATTGGTGCTGATTCGTTGGATACAGTAAGTCAACTCGATTCAAATATATGTTGCTACTAAACCATAGCATGTTGCACTATTTCGGATTTTAATTTCTCACGTTCAAATACAGCCATCCAAATTGATGGCCAAAAAATCCCTGGGAAGAATTGAGATAATAGGAACCTCCTGGAAGGACAATACAAGCAATTTTGTCTACTTTGTATATCAATCCACTTTCTCGATTCATCGAAGGAACCGCCGCTTATATCCTTCATTGCTGGATAAATCATATGATTATTTGTTCCAAAATACAGCTAACACGATTAGCATGCTGCTATGCTATTTCTATTTTCCTTTTCGGCCATCCAGGTTTTGAAAATTCAACATGACCATTACAACATGATTGTTACAGGAAAATTCAAATTTAAAATTTCATGTTCAAATATAGCCGTTCGAATTTATCCGTTAAAAGATAACTGTTACAATGTGGTCGAAACAATAAATTTTAATTTTTAAATTCCCGCATTCAAACATAGCCGTTTGAATTTACCGGTAAAAAAAATAGTTGTTGTTACGACAGTTATGTGGAATATGATTAGAATATAGGAGAGAGAAAATAGAGAGTGTGATATAGAGAGTGCTGTTGGAGAGGAAGGAGATATGGAGAGAAATTTTTTTGAAGAGTTCTCTAAATGTGATTTTGAAGAATGAGTTTTAGAGAATCCTGGTAGAGATTAGAGGTGGGCACTGGGCCGGGCCATTTTGGGCAAGACGAGGCCCGCCCGACCCAACGAACACTGCCCAAGATGTTATCGTTTAAACGGGTCGGGCGGCCATACGATTGTCCGTGCCGTGTCGGGCCGGCCGGCGACGGTTGTCCGTGCCATGCCGACCTCGCCATTCGCACGGTGGGGCGCGCCGGCATGGAAGTTCTGGGCGTGCTTTTCGGCAAGACGCCCAAAATAGCCCATCCGTGCCTCGACACGCAAGACGCCCACGGCGGTAGCGCTGGGCAAGCGGCCGAGCATGCGGCAGCGGCAGAGCGCGCGGCAGCGGCGGCACGCGGTCGAGCCAGCGGCAGCGGCCGGCCTGACGTCTTGGCCGCAAGAAAAAGGAGGGACGGAACGGCGGGGCGGCGTGAAGGTGCTCTGGGAGCGCGCGGCGGCGGCGCGGCGCGCGGCGGCGCGGCCGGTGTGGCGGAAAAAGGAAGGAAGGGGACGCGTCGCCATGGCCGCCGCGCGTGAAGGTGCTCGGGAATGGCGGGCGCGCGCAGGGCTCCGAACGACGTGTAGGCGCTTGGCCGGCGCGCGAGGGAGAAAGGTGCGGGGCACGGCCGGGCGCGCGAGGCAGCGGCGTGCGCGGGCGAGGCGGGCGAGTCGAAGCGGAGCCCGAGAACGGCGAGGAAAGCAAAGCGGGCCGGGCACGCACTGGCGCGAGAGGCGGGCACGGCCGGCGCGATCGGACTCATGATGGGCGGGCGGGCGAGAGCGAGGCGAGGCGTGGCGCCACGCGCCAGAGTCACGCCTGGGCGGGCCCGAGGAGATGACGCGGCGACTCGAGGAGTCGCTAGGCCTCGCGCGCGCACGCGCCCGAGGGCGGAAAAGAGAGGCGCCGCGATCAAGTCTCGACCAATCGGTCGGTTTTGAAAAAAGAGTGTAGCGCATGCGACAGCGTCCTGTAATTTTAACGTCTCGCGGGAAAAATTATTCGAGGGAATCATATGTCGAATTCAATGTCTCCTCAACGCCTAATTGTCCGCGGAAAACAGAGAGAGGAAAAAGCTCGTTATCGCGGAAAACAGACCGAGAAGGAATCGAAAGTACATCACGGAAAAAATTGTTCGCGGGAATCACGCGTCATAATGACATGCGTTTGAGAAAAAAGAAGCGAAATGACGTAAAACATTGAACTCTCGTGTGCATGCATGCAACCAAGGGAATCACGCACGATTTTGAATGGACACGCCACATTCGATAAAATCACGGAAGAAAATCACGCTCGATGAATTTTAAGTTTTGAACGCAAAGAAGACAAGCGATGTGATTGATTGATTCCATCCCGCTCTCTTTAACGCAATTTTGAACGCGACAATGCAGAACAACGGTCATTTCATTTGGACACACCATAAATCTGAGGATGGCTTGCATTTCTCTCGCACAACTCTCAACTCTCTTGCGCTCTCTCTTGCCCATTTTTGCTCAGCGCCAAGACATTCTCGCATCTCACTCTATTTGCTTGCATTTTTTGCTCTCTTGTGAAATAAAATGTTTCGCAAAAGCAAAGCAGGAGAGCACACCCGCGCCCCTAGTCCCCTCGCCAGATCAAGAGATTGATCCACGCCAACTCTCCCCAAAGATGGGAGACTACGGCATGGATGACCGTCATCCGGGCGGCACGCGCGGCATCGAGGATGCCTCATACACTCGGATGCACCGAGCTCGGATGCCGCTACCACGGTGCATGCGGGACGGGCGTCGGTATCCACACGAACACGCAGCCCGACATATCCATGCGGCCAAAGACGGCGCCCATAGCCGGCGATCGGCGGCGCGCGTGGTCGGGCAACATATGGACGAACCGTCAAAGCGTTGACGGACATGAGGTAGTGTATCTTTGTTTGCAAACATGTCAATCTAAACTATCTCATGCGTGCATGTGGTGGTACAGGTCATCTAAAGAGACACGCGGAGAATTGCTTGAGGAAGATATCGGTCGGACGGAGGCGGGCGAGGGCGTCTGAACACACTCAACTTCAACACCGACGGTTCGGTAAGCACATGGGTATACAACGCCGACGTAGCTAGAGAAGAAATTGCACGTTACATAGTTACAGAGGATTTTCCGCTTAGAACGGGTGAGAGCTCTAATTTTGAGAGAATGGTGCAACGTGGTTTTTGCCCGCAATACGAACATGTTAGTAGAAGAACAACTACACGTGATGTTGTTAAAATGTTTACAACTAAACTAGAAATGTTAAAAGCAGACCTTTATGACGCTTAGTTTTTCATTCGCATTAACATCGATATATGGACTTCCTCTCACCAAAGAGCAAAGATATATTAGTATTGTTGCGCACTATCTAGATGACTAGTACGTACTAAATAAAAGAGTTATAGGGTTTAGGCTAATCTCGGAGTCACACACCGGACATGCTATCGCTACCCATATACTTGAGGTTGTTAATGAATTTAAAATAGAAAGTAGAATTGTTTTCATTACTTTTGACAATGCATCAGCTAACACAACCACTATGGAGCATCTCTCACCGCGCCTGGAGTCTTATATTGGAGGTTTTGTACTCCACCAGAGATGCGTATGCCATATTATTAATCTCATTGTACAGGCAGGTATGCATGTAATGAAACCTACTTTGGAGGGCATACGTAATGCTATCGATTTTATTACTAATTCACTTGTGAAGTTTGCCCAGTTCTCAGAGTACTGCAAGGCCAATAATATGAAACCAAGAAGATTCAACCTAGATATGAAGGTTAGATGGAACTCAACTTATACTATGCTGCAACAATGCGAAGACTACGAGCACATTATCATTGTCTTCGTCAACTGCAATAATGGTGAGGTATTGGTTACTGACGCAGATTAGATAATTGCTAGTCATTTTCGTAATTTTTTTAAAAATTTTTACGACGCAACTAAAAAATTATCCGGTGTTTATTACCCAACTTCTTGCTTAGTTATCGAGTGGCTTTGGCTTATTGCTAATGCTTTTAAAGAAAATAGAGATAATTGTGTTTTACGTTCCATTATAGAACCAATGGAGCAAAAAATTTTAAAATATTTTCAAGCTATTCCACATTTGTACTGTTTTGCTGTCATTTTGGATCCTCGGAGAAAATTTTCTGACTTGCAGGGCGCCTACGCGGGAATAGGTGAGACATTCGATCTTGATTTCTCTGAGGCCTATACTCATGTTTATAATGAGTTTTTCAGAGTTTTCGACAAATACTACGAGAAGTTTGGCACCAGAAGTGAAGCACGAAGATCTACCTCAACAACGCAACAAGCACGAGGCGGTTCGATGGCTTCAAACATGTGGAAGAAGCTGAAAGGCAAATCATCTGGTTCATCTTCCGAAACGTCGAGCAGACCACAATGGAATCCACGGGTAGAGATCAACCACTACCTCGACACGCCTTTCATGGAGTCCGAGTTTGACATGGACGAGGAAAATCAACTTAACTTGCTTTTGTGGTGGAAGAATAATCAACGTATTTACCCCGTGCTATCCCATTTCGCACGGGATATACTTACTGCTCGTGTCACTTGTCTCGTCGGAATCCACTTTCGATTCGGTGGGAGGATACTTGAGCCAAGGAGGTCGTCTCTCACACTGAGATGGTTGAGGCAATTACATGCCTCAAAGGCTGGAGCGTCAGATCGAGGACACAACATCACCAGAGGATCAGAGATCACGGACGCGTAGCGGACTTTGACAATCTCACCTCGGGTAGTCTATGTATATAAATGTAGTTATGTACTCTTTTCCTTCGGGGTACCCACACCGGGTGTAAGGTTTTAACGAGGCAAGAACTTTGTACATGTTCAAGATTTAATAAAATTTACTTCTTTTTACCTCAATATTTGTGTCCATTGCTAGCAATACCGATATCTACCCAGGATGTTTCTTTCGCATGCTTTCATTTAGTCATTGCTTTGCGTGTACATTTCTTCTTGTCATTTATTTACTTACTTTGCTAATTTCTCCAGAGATACACAAGAGAACGAATGCGTGTTCGCTAATAACGATCTAATTAATCGGCAATCTACTGTAGCAAAACTGGAGCAATTACTGTAGCAAAAATGTAGCAATTTACTGTAGCAACAATAATGTACCAATTTACTGTAGCAAGACCATTTTATTAATCCGGACCGTCGATTCGCTCGATCCGACGGTTGGATGCCCATCAACTGCAAACTTGGCAGTCACTGCGACTGCCAAGGATCTCTGTCCATGCGTGTTGCTCGATTGTAGATTTACATATTTATTTAATCAAGGTGGCTATACATTCGTTGCAATCAGTAACATCGCAGACGACGCTACTACAAGCAAATTTGGGTCATTTCCTCTCGTCGCAATAGTGTAAATGGACCGACCCTGGACCGGCACGGCACGAAGTAGGCACGAAGCGTAAATGGGCCGTGCTTGGGCTCGCTGGAAGCGGCGAAGCCGGCGGCACGGCTTGCACGGCGGGCACGATGGGCCGACGCGCCCGCACGTTCCGCCCGAAGCATGATAGGCCGTGCGGTGCCGCCCAAGACGGCACGACGCCCACCTCTAATAGAGATGCTCTAAGCTCGGAAAAGTTCAGTGCAAGCAGTTTCGTTGGTCAACCAGTCAAGGCTATTTTCCCTTCGTCCAGCCTTTTTTTTCCTTTGAAAAATTGCACTCGCATAAATTCCGTAGGAAACTAAATATTTAGCGAAAATAGGCGTTTTGTTTTACCTAATATTATTATGGAATTTTTGTATTTCAATTTTCAAAGGAGCTGAAGCTTCTTTTCTTAGAGGAAGCCTTAAACGTATGTCAAGCTGAGGGCAGATACATCATGAACCGGTAGTACCGCTTACATAGGAATCCTACTACTACTAACAGCAAGTGACAGGACAAGTATAATAGCAAAGCCAACTACTGGCTAATAGTAATTAAAAGTCAATTTGTACAATAACTGTCTTTAAAAGTTGTCTCTAGATGTTGTACAATAACTATCTTTTCTCTCTTGTACATAAATGATCTACCTATACTTTCGTGCCAAGCTAGCTACTAAATAAGGGCATGTACAATAAGGGCACGTCAGCTGGCTCTTAACCTGTACACATCAGATTTGGTCTATGTGGAGGAGTGAGAAAAGAGGAAAGAGAAGAGAGCTGGCTCTTATTTAGTAGCCAGCTTTGCACGGGAGTATAGATAGATCATTTATGTACAAGAGAGA
Source organism: Otatea glauca (assembly GCA_036346275.1). Taxonomy (NCBI): domain Eukaryota; kingdom Viridiplantae; phylum Streptophyta; class Magnoliopsida; order Poales; family Poaceae; genus Otatea; species Otatea glauca. The sequence continues at coordinate 76,542,805 of CM070711.1, forward strand.
AAAGATAGTTATTGCACAATATCTAGAGACAACATTTAGAGACAATTATTGTACAAACTGGCTTTTAGCTTACTATTAGCCAGTAGTTGGCTTTGCTATTGTACTTGTTTTAAGAGCCAGCTCTCTTCTCTCTCCTCTTTTCTCACTCCTCCATATAGACCAAAACTGACGTGTGCAGATTAAAAGTCACTGACGTGATCTTATTGTACATGCCCCACCTCTTCATAGCGGAGAATTCGATGATGCCGACGAACAAAATGTATCATTTATTAGCACGATTACTCGATCAGTACTGAAGGCTGTTGCTTTGGATGGCTCGAAGAGAACGTTGCCCAAAAAATCGTAGGAAAATAGCCTTTTCGAACTGGATTCCACTTTATTCCAGACTCCAGAGACGTACTTCTCATGGAAGCAAATGAATATGTGTGCTCCAGCGGTCCAGCCTGACATGTATTCAGGATTCAAATTTTGTTTTAGATAAAATTTTGCCGATAACCTAAATTCGAATTTTTGGTGAAATCTCGTTATTTCGGACAAAATTCAGACGAAATTCAAAAAGCAAAATTCAAATCTGGATTTTTTGACTAAATTTCGGGCGAAATTGCCGAAATTTTGGCAAATTTCAACTGAATAAAAATTAGTTTAAATGATGTCAAAAAAAATTTTGGAGGTTCCTGACACGTGATGTTCCCATAAAAATTTCAGATGATTATCAAGTCTGAGGAATTTTTAAAAATTCGAACATTGCTACTGTCCTGATAAAACGTTGACCGGCAAGTTTGAATCGAATGAAAAATGGTACAAACCACGTTAGAAAATTTTGAAATTTGTTTTGCATGGTTATTATGCATCATTAATATTATTATAAATTTTTTAGATGATGATCAAGCTTCATGAATTTTTAAAAATTCGATCAGTGCTATAGTCATGTTAAAAGGCTTACCGGCAAACTTGAACAAAATAAAAAATAGTTCAAACCAAGTTAGAAAACTTTGAATTTTTTTTTGAATGGTCCTGATGTAACATTAATATTTATATAAAATTTTTATATGATGATCATGCTTAAATAATTTTTAAAAATTCTGACAGTGCTACATCCTGATAAAAGACTGATGATCAACACATAGATTTGCTTTAGCAAGAAGAAAAAGGTTTAAAATTTTTGAAAATTTTACAGAAGGGTTATAAGGAAATGTTTAAGATCTATTAAAAGTTTTGAATCATGATCATAGTCCAGTGAATTTATAAAATTCTTACAAGACACAGTACCATTTATGTTCTTTCTCTTTTTGATTTTTGGAATATAATATAACAAATGAAATTCAATGCTTTCATAGATTTGATTGACCAAACAAAAAAAATTTATTTTTTTGAAAATTTTATATATTGGTACTGAGGCAATTTTTAATCTCTCATAAAAATTTTAGATCATGATCACACTCGAGAAAATTTATAAAATTTTGACAAGGTTACTGTCCCAAGTATGTTTATTCTGTTTTTGATTTTTTAAAGATATAAAATAAATTTAAATTATTTTGAAATTTTTTATGTATGATATTACACTACTAAATATATTACCATGAATTTTTCAAATCATTATCAAGATTGTACAATTTTATAAAAATCTGACAGTGTTTTTGCCAAAATTTGAAAATGTCTCAAAAATTCAGGTTTTTAACAAATTTTCATAGAAGATTCTTAAGGGTTATTACACCAAATCCGGCCCTAAAAATTTGAAAACCAGCCAAAAATCATGAAATTTCGGTGATACCGTAGTAATTTCAAAAAAAATTCCAAATTGTTTTTATCCTGCCGGTGGTTTGGATTTCTTGGTGGCCTAAAATCCGAAATTTCGGCAAAAATTCACCAAATTTCGGTAAAATTTGTATCCCTGCTCGTATCGCCTCTATGGGCTTTAACCTCTTTCATGTCCTTTCTCCCATCTCCATATGAAAACGCAAGCAAATGAATGAATGAAGGAACAAAAAAAAAAGAAAAGGAAAAACAAGATTCTTAGCAAAACATGATCCTAAATGCTTTTGTTGACAGGAATTTATTCACTTCATTCAATATTATACACGGTAATGTATCACCAATAGAATACAACAGTGCCCGGCCGCAATATCACGGGCCAAACAATCTCTCTACGATCGAAACCTAAAAGTCTATAAAACAGAGAAACGTTACAGGGGAAGCAATCTTGAAGCTGTTGCAGTACAAACAATGGCTCGCAGCATCTTGATTTACCTAGACCTTTTACTTGCTAGCTAGACCCCTTTGACTTTGCCGCTGATGGAGCTCATGACGTTGGAGGCAATGGCGATGCTGCTCGTGATCACGGCCAGAGTGATCATCGTCGCCGCCAATGCCTTGTCCTTCTTCTTCGCTATTCCGTGAACATCCCTGCAAGAATTGAGGTGTTAGGTTTTAATTCTAGGCGAGCATCAACAACGAGACGTGATTTCTCAAAGTATCTTGTACAAACAATTAATGGCTCGGCTCACCTGAGAACAATGGCGCCGGGGAAGATCAATGAGATGCAGACCGCGAACGTCGACCCGGAGTACTGGAAGAGCGTCCAGATGCTGGGGATGGCGATGGCGAGCACGCAGAGCACCGCCATGAGCACGGCCGTGAGCGACACGAACCGGCGCGTGTCCGTGGCCAGCGGGCGCCGGCCAGGGAAGAGGAGCTCGTCGACGTTGACCCGGAGCGAGAAGTGGAGGAGCGGGAAGACGAGCACGAGGTGCAGCGCGTAGCTGAGGCGCGCCGCGTCGTTGAGCGCCTGCGGGACGCCGGCCCCCGAGGTGCGGTCGAAGTTGGCGAGCACGTCTGCCATGGTCTCGTCCCCGAAGAGGAGGAAGCCGAAGAAACCCACCGCCGCGTAGATGATGGCGCAGAGCACGAGGGAGATGCGCACGGCCGCCTTCATGTCCGACGTCTTGCTCAGCTCGGCACGGATAGGGTGAACTGCATTGAGCAAGGCACAAGCCGTGCATTGCGCCAGGCAGAGTTGATGAGTCCTAGGGGCGCGCGGTGCACATACGGACATGCTACTATTATGGCAAGATCGATGCGATACCGTTGAAGTGGAAGGTGAAGGCAACGACGATCACGGGGACGGCGGTGAAGAGCTCGAGCGGGGAGGAGAGGCGAGAGAAGTCCGGGAACATCCGGGGCATCTTCGCCGTGCCGCTGAAGAGAGCGCAGAGCGCGATGCCTAGGCTGATGAGCATGAACACCACCGCCAGTAGGATGGACGCGGCCGATGTAAACCTCAGAGAATCTGCATGTGTTGTAGCAAGTTTGTCTACTAGTTGCGCTTATGCTCTTAAAATGAGGTTATTTTGAATTAGGATGGTAGTATAAACTTATACATTGTAAAATTAATTAAGAACTCAAGGAACCCTTAAAAAAATCTCGTCCTCTATTCGGCGATTGCAACTATAAACACTACCCAACCCCCACCAAGGAAACTGAGAAGCAATGGTCTCTTGTTGAGCGAACCACCATGATACAGCACGTGCTACATGTTAGATCCAAACATAATATGTTCATATTAACATTTTTATACGAAACGAGACAAAAGTGTAAACGAGATGCTATGTATATGTAGATCTGCTGTATAGATAGACTGGACATTGGACAAATTTGAGTCCGTGAGTTACGTACTACTTGTGTAACTTATCAGATCTTGAGCAAACGAGGTGAAAGGACAAGAAAAGGACAACATTTTTTTTTTTGCAAAACAGTAACTCAGTAAGCTAAAATTACAACCTAGGGGCTCAGCTCATGCTCTCGAATCTCGATCATTTAGACTAGATGTATAGCTCCAAATCTTACCTCCCGAGAAAATATGATTCTAGTTCGGGCACTAGAGTTCAGCTCGGTTCGAGGTTCGAACACCACTTAGCACCAGGGCATAGGCTTACGTACCGACACGCTTCCTCAGCACGAGGGGCAGGAGAATCACCGCGGCAGCCACCAGCACCACCTCCCGGCCGGTCCACCAGCGAGGCCCGAACCACTCCGGCAGCACCCCGGCGCGCGCCTTCCCGCCGCTCGTCGTGCCGGACATCACGTCCCCTGCAGGAACAGTCTCCCCATCCTAGGATCACTACCCATCCCAACACACATGCGCCAAGCGAACGTACGAATTGCCCGTTCGCTCGGCACACGGTAGTCGGTACGTGTGGGTTGCACGCAAGCGCTTGTGGTTCGTGGCGTTACCGACGATGATGAGGTAGATGGTGAGAGTCCCAATGGCGTTGAAGGCGACGAAGACGTTGAGAAGCGCGGCCCCGGCGCGGCCGAACGCGTCGCCCATCAGCGCCGCGTACGACGGCGGGGCGCGGGTGTACCGGAGCATGAAGTCCACGGCGGCGTTGGCCAGGAGCGCGACGCCGACGATGAGCGCCACCGCGGGGGCCACGCCGAGCACCCGCATGGCCGCCGGGATGGACATGATCCCGGCGCCCACGACGCTCGTCGACACGTTGAACACCGCGCCGAGCACAGACGCCGCGCCGACGCCGACGCCGTCACCAGGGCGCGCCCCCGCGGCTCCGACGTGCTCGGACAGCAGGAGCGCTTCCGCTGCCCCGTCGTCGGCCGTAGCGGGGGCCCGCGAGTTCTTGGACACCATGGTTGATATGATTAGTAGGAGAGTAACAGAAGGGGGCTTTTGATTTGGTGCGCGTTTGCTTTGGAATCGGCGGCTCGAGAGCGCTTAAGAAAACGACGGGAGGTCGAGGACTGTGGCGAGATAAGAGCTGAGTCAGATACTCAGATGAGTGAATGGAGCTCGACGGCCTAATAATGATCGAGCTGAGTCAGATGATGGCCGTGCAATGCCCCACCCCGCCAACTGCTGGACTCGGCCGAATAACAGAGAATCAGGCCGGGCCCCACTTTCAGCTTCTCTAGTGTCATGTGGTCCGTGGCAGTGTGGCACTAATCCAAACATATCTTTTCTTCCACCCTGTCATGTACTGGACAGTTTCAATTATCCAATTTAAATTCAAAATTTGAGTCTAGCCAGTTTTCGGCTGGTTACAGCCCAGCTAGACAGGTTACCACCTGAAATTGCTATTCATCATTTTAAATTCAATTTTTAAATTTAGATCTCTCCACAACCGACATTCTTTTTCCAGTCTGGCCGGTTATGGCTGATTTTCTTACCCTTGAATGTAAGTAATCAAGAAAAAAAATTGTCCTTCAATGGAAGTAATATAGTAAAACAACCCGAAAACTTAGTGAATTTAAAAAGGACATGTAAACAGAATAATAACTCAGTTAACTAAAGCATGTGACAAATATACACATTATTTTATTTATCCAACATTACAACAAAGGAGAACAAAATTGTGTACGTTGGAATCATGTACAATTTAATTAAGTACAACAAATAAAATACAAGAAAATGCTACAAGTAACCTACAACTAAAGTAATTTTTCCAATGACCTCTGACGTCGATCACCTGAAATCGTTAGTTGCAGCAAATGCAAACAAACATAGGCAGATAAGAAAAATTAGGAAATAATTTAATTGCCATCAGACCCAAATGCAATTAGAGAATACTCATCGAGATACCAGACCGTCTAGGGCTGACCGGCACCTCTCGCTAATATGGGTTTCATCATCCAGCAAATACAAACCTGCTCGTAGTCGGTTAACCGTAGGCATGCATAAATAGTGCCAAAATATCTCACACATTAAAAAGATAAGCACAAGCACGGTTAAAAGGAAAGGAGAGCCAGAACTAGCCCCCAATTCACTTCATTCTCCACACATAAGTCACCAAGACCAAGCTAGCTAGGAGGCCAAGAGCCACAGAAGCAAACCGACCAAGGGCAGTCAAAGCCAAGGGAGCCCCAACCAGCCAGCAGGAAGAAGACCTAGGAGACGTCAGCCACATCGCCATCGACCCAACCGCCAGCACCTCACCATCAACCACCCCTCCAACGTGAACCATCCCCATCATAACCCTTAACAACACTAGGTGCATACACATACATCTTTTGCTAACTTAGGAGCACTAGTGCGGAAGTGAAGTAGAAAAGGTAGCCAGTAGCGGGGCTAGGGCATACCGTTGGTCTCAGTGAGAGTGGAAGCATGAGAGGCGACGCAGCGCGTACCCGACAACTGCCTCGTACTCCCCAGCGTACGGGAGGTTCCTGGATGTCATCGTAGCAATGCCAAACCTTGAGCACCAACCCACAAATCATCATCAACCAGTGAGAATAGCTCAAATCAAGATCAAACAACGAAGCAAATTAATCCAAGCATCGCAATAGAAGGAGAAGAAGAAGAAGAAGAAGAGGTAGGGGGCTGGCACTTGCGGGCTGCTGGGTTGGTGGCACTTGCAGGTAATGGCCCAACGACGCCTAGAGAAGGGGCACGACGAGGCGCAGATGGGGAGGCTTGACGGCAACGTGGCGGCGTGTGGCCAACCGTGCAGCGGTTCTTGGACGGGCCGAGAGAGGAGCCCAAGGGGGGTGGCGACATGGAGAGTTGGAGAGAGAGAGAGATATGGAGAGCAAGAAGGATTTGGATATAAGAATGAAGATAGCTGGTTCGGCCGACCTCTATGGTAAAGAAAACAGCACAGTAAAAAGAAAAAAGAAGAAGGTAAAATTTAATTAAATCAAATCCACAAGATAATGATAAGAATATTTTTATTATAAAAATTAAATAGAATAAGGGGAGGAAAAATGCAAATAGCTAATTAAATAAAAGAAATAAATAATACCAATAATAGTTAAAATAGGAACGGTATGACAAGTCCAGCAAGTATGTGCTTAAAAAATTATCATGCGAAGCAAAATAAACTATGCCACGTAAATGCGTAAAACTTAGCATAATTTAGAGAGAAGTCAAACGCCGTAAAATACATAATAATTTGACAGCAATCTGAATTATAGTACCCAAAATTTCAAGAAGCGAATTAAATCAAGCAGGAGGTTGGCTCCGACATTCATGTGAGGACGAATATTTCAACCAGTTTTAGGCAAGTATTTCTCAAACATATTTGGAATAATTTCAATTAAATATAATCTCTTATACGTATTATCACCCGATGCATTGGAAAATTCTTTTCATTGAAAATTTACAATCCGAGAATCGAGATGGATGGAATTGATCATGGTATGAATGGATCTCTATAAAGATCAGGAATAGACTGTTTAACTACGAAGAATTAACAGACATATATATAGAGGTGGGTAGAGGGTGCTAATGAGAATGTGGTAGGCCAGTGGGGCCCTCTACATAAAGTAGAATATAAGGTTAACCCACTACACTCGGGTAGAGTCGTATGTTGTCATATCAACCATAGTGTGTGGAAACGACCAAAAAAAGGTTGTCCTATAAAGGTGTTACAATCTCCGCATTGGCTATGAGTAGCTAACTAAGAGTGGAAAGTCGGGTGGGCCAAAAGGCCTGGTGAGCCCACGATTTAGAATTCAGATGTGGGCTGACCATTTCGGGACGCTATATTTAAACGTCATGAGATAAGTATCATTGCTGTGTGGAAGGCATTATACAACTGGTATACTGCAAGTAGGTGGAGAACAGTCGAGGACACCACGACTTGTTCCACCAGGGTTGGAGATCTAATACTTGAGTAGTGATAAACGTTCTGGGGTCCTAACGGATATCGGGATCACTATGGGTAAACTGATACAAACCTACGCATGGTCAAAATCATGAATTCATGCCTTTTTCCTGAATTGGAGGCTTGTAAGGTCGAGGATGCCGACTAGAGGGGGTGAATAGATAGTTTTAAAAATTCTTTGCTATCTATGACTAACGAATCGGTGCCTATGTCAAAACCTAAATAATATGAGGAAGGGTAATTCTAAGGTTTTGATAATTAAAGACTAAATCAACTAGGCTCACTAAGTGCACTAATAAACTAAGTCTCTGACTATAATTTGCAATCCTAAAAACAAGCAATCAATCAATTCTATTAGCATAAATTTCTTGAATGTAAATAAAGAATAGAATGTAAATCACAAGAGACACACCGATATTTTTACCGTTGTGTTCGGAGACTTGCCGGTCTCTCCTAGTCCACGTTGAGGTTAGTCCAAATACATTGGACTACCTCCATGAATTAAGCACCCACCTTGAATCCACTAGTGGTAACTCTTTCCCCCTCCGAGTAGGCGAGCTCCAACCTTCACACACTTTTCGAGCCTTCTCACAATCTCCTTTGAAAAGGTCACCGCACACGACGCTGCTACGCCGTCTAGGTGTCAGTAAACACCAAGAGTAATAGGTCAAGCCTCCTAGCTTGAACCTAACCAAGTGCAACACATGCACAAAGATCCCCTCCAAGTGCAATACACACACAAGGAGAACTCAATCCATTTCTAATTGCAACACATGCAAATTAGAAGCTCAACTCTAGCTCAAGAAACAAATGGAAGAAGGCAACACATGCACAACACTTCCAAAATGATCAATTAACTCAGTAACCCCGAAATGCCAGCCCCCAAGACTCCTTTTATAGCCTTTCCAAAGAAAACTAGCCATTTAGGGGCATTTCAGGCAGAAAACAGCAAATTCGGCACTATCGGCCCTAGGGCCCGATAGTGCTGGCCTCGACCCCAACGGTCGGATAACAGCTATATTCTCGGTGCTACTGACTCATAACGCATGGTACTGCCGACCTCTGGTAGTACCGACTCCTCACAACGGTAGTGCTGACCTCAGCGAAACACCGAACAACACACGCTCTGGAAAATAACTACCGGCTACTAGACGCCGGTACTGCCGACCTCCGGCAGTACTACTCCTTGAGCCCGATATTGTCGACCAAGGGATGGGCACAAAGACAGGCCCATTGGGAAATAACTACCGTCATCAAAGGGGCGGTAGTACTGACCGAGCGGCAGTATCGGCTCCCATAAGCGGTACTGCCGGGCCAGCGTTACTACCAGAATTAACACGTCGGTAGTGCCAGTCTTCAGGCAAAAACATGATTTCACATAGAAATCATTTCTTTTCAAATCAAGAACCAATTAAGATTAATTCTTTGAGCCATGTGGTGATCAACACATGATCACAACACTTTGCAAAACACATTTGAAAATGCTAAACACATGCTTCAAAGAATTACACGATTAAGCTCATTTTGCAAAACACATTTGCAAAAAAACGACTTGCAACAAAGAGTGATCAAGAACACATCTTTGAGCCATATGATGATCGATACATGATCCTTAAATTTTGCAAAACGCATTTGCAAACTCTACTCACATGCTCCTAGGATGAATGAACTTGAACTTAATTTTGCAAAACACATTTTTGAAAGCAACAATAAAACCAACAATGAGCTATGTGATGATCAACACATGATCAACTCAATTTGCAAAACACATTTGCAAATTCTCACATGCTCAAAAGCAAATCAAATGCATGAGATCTAACTATTTGAAACACATGCAAATATTGACTCAATGCAAAGAATCAACCAAGATTCAATCATTTAAACACATGCAACACATGATCTCTAGCAATTTGCAAAACACATTCGCAAATTCTAGTTACATGCTAAGAATCCAATGCGTGAGCTTCATCTATTTACAACACATTCAAATACTTAGCTCCATGCAAATAACAACCATTAAACCAAATGCATGAGCTTTCTACTTTTTCGACACATGCAAAACTTAGCTCCATGCAAAGAATCAAATCCATTAAGAAAGCAAGCATGATCTATAACTATTTGCAAAACTCATTCAAAAATATGAGCGTCATGCAAAAGCCAACCTAAGAGAGTAAGCTAGAGCGAACTGGATTGAGTTCATCAACACATGATGAAGCTCAAGCTAAATGACTCAACCCTCTTAATAGTACGGCAACCTAACTAGCAGCCCGGTCTCCCATCCAAACACCGAGACCGGTAAAAGACTAGGAACACATCTTTAGCCCTAGCTAGTTATATCTTTGGCTTTAGCACATCCACTTGGAGATTTTATGATTATCATCATTTTCTCTCCAAGTTGGGATCTTGTCTCGTTCATCAACACATGATGAACTCCCTTTGCTCTTCGCTTCGGGATCCCTTCTTGATGCTTATCAACACATAATGACATTCTTTGTCCCGATTTTTGACTTGATGGCTATCAACACATGATACCATCCAAATTGATGAAAAACTAGTTTGGCCTGATCTTCCGATGAGAGTGATAACTACGATTGATTGATGTGACGTTGACTATAAGGCTACTTGACCGAGACGACCAAGTCTGTTCTACAATCGCTACACCACACCCTTTGTCGTTATCAACCGTCCCCAACACAATTGATCTTTCCTGCAAGCAATCGAGAATCAAGTAAGAAAGAAACAAGCGCAATCTAAATTGGAGGATGAAATGTAAAGTTTTATTGACTAATGGTGAGGCCTGAAGTTGACGTAGTTGGTCTAGTCGACACAAGTACACAACTGATGTTTTTTGAACGAAAAACCAATCTAAACAACCCTAAACCCTAAAAGTGGCAGCCACAAAGGATATAATGGGGAGCCGGCATGCTTCAATAGGAGAGGGGTGCACACACAACTGGAGTCTGATTCCAACTTTATTACAAGGCCCAAGTTGGCCCAACAGGTGATGTAATACTTTTCTTTGACAATTGTGATGTGTATACAATAAATCTGAAGGTGATTCTATATCCATTGGAATGGTCTCATCGCCCACTTCGATTTGAGTACTTGAACGCATCAAACGGACTCCGTATGTGAATGTTATAATTATTTTACTCGGGGGTGCGAGGCTGACTCCGAATTGGTCTAGAATTGAAACAGGGTCAGCCTGGATATGTTGTGGTAGTATTGCCGCTTCACTCACCTTGGTTATTGAGTAGAATAACTTCAAATAACTTAGATAGCAATCCATCCTCAATAGAAAAATTATGAACTCCTAGAAACGAGTTCACCAGATAATTTAATTGTCGTGCACGTGTCCTTGTCATAGTTTCTTGCCTAGCATCTTGTAGAGGATTGGTGTGTGTATCCAAAGAAGTGATGTCCTCATCACAAATCTTCATCATCATTGAACTCAACCTACTTCACAACTCATGGAAGATTGTTAGTCCAACAAACATGGTTGTCTCAATCATCAACGCACTCCATTAACACATAATGGATGCTCCAAGATCCTTCGATCTATTCCTTGATGATTGACCACAATCCAAATCAATTTGAATGAAAATATTGATTTGTCTATTGATGCAACTAATGCTTCATATACTCAAGAATTTTTCGTTTGTCCTTTAATCAATAAAGAACACCATTAACACATGATGGAGAACCTTATGATTAGACAACAACCGAATACAATTTAAATTGTATTTAAATTATCATGAGTATATATTTACTATACAAGTTTCATATACTCATTTTGATAGTTTCCAAGTAATGATCCAAATTATATGGAGTGGCGGAAAGGGATCAATACTATTGAGACCATCAAACATAAAGTAAACTCCATTAAATGTGTGCATATAAATAATTAAATTTTGAATCAATATGCACATATTCAATTTTAAGATTGCTTTGGAGTTTATCCTATTCTTCCATGAGTACACTACTACTACACAAGTTTTTATATACTCAAGGATTTGTTTATAAGTAATGATCTTTAATTCATTTGGCAATATGAAAGGGATCGATAATTATGAAATATCAAGGTAAAGTCTGAACTCCCCTAAATGTGTGCATTCATGTATATATGAAATTGAAACATTATGCACATCTTAAGGTTAAAACTATAGTGGAGTTCACCCTTTATCTTGGAACAAGGAATATGTCCAGAAATATTAAATTTACATTGGATATATACTTTTTGGATCTCTATTTTTCATTTTGATGAGACTAATCAAAAGTATACTCAATAAATGAGTTAGTCTCATATTAGGATTTATCAATATAAGATCATGAATTTTATATAAAAGGAATGCAACAATATAAATAAATGTAACATCGAATGCATACCTTTAGTTTTCATCCTTTCATTCAATTGGGACTAATAAAAGATAATCTCGATAATGATTAGTCTCACAATAATTAGATTTGTCATTAAATAATAATTAAATATTAATTACCAAAACCAATCACCAAAACCTAAAAGGAGTTTGAACTTACAAGGCTATAGAAGCTAAGTATGTCTCAGATACAAGTGCTAGTAGAGCTTTCTAAATTAAAAATTGACAACACAACTGTTTCTTTAATAAAACCCTACTTTCAATAAAAATAATATGAGAAAAGTGTGGAAACATTTCATGTCATACATTTTGTTATTAATGATTGATGAGTACTATTTGTACTCACCCTTGTTTAACTCCCTCTTTGCTTAGAAAATCGCACCAACAATCAGGTGTCTGGTTGGGACACGGATCCCTATGGATATGCCTACGAGGCGTGGGGTGAGGATCACTCACAGTTCAGGGTTATGAGGAGGACTACCCGGAGGACTGGGTGTAGTAGTGGATCGTATGGTAGCTCCCGTCGATCCACTGGGTATTTAGTATTTATGTATATTAATTCTTGTGGTATTTGGATATTATATAAGGCTAGCTGTGTACTGGACTTTTAGCACTACATGGCAATGGTTGTAAAAAGTTTTCATTGAAGCCTCTAATTATTATTCTACTGCAACACTCTGAACACGGTGTAATAACTGATTAAATATCGGGGGTTCTCGATGTTTTATTAGCTAATATACCGAGATCAGTGTAATTATCTCAGAGTAATGGTGATACCACTATCATTATCCTATGTTAATTATGCGGGTTGCCACATCTAGAAAAAAATCGATAAACTATCGTAGTGCAAATTATGAGCTCAACAACGGGAAACAATGTTGCGGAGCAGAATGTGTGGTCGACAATATGCAATCAATGGACATTAGCTCCGTGTTTATCTCCATTTGAATGTATGTTTTTTGTTTGTATCATCATCATCATGAGTTTAACTTAATTTACTATCAAACTATGGATGGGAATTGGGAGCAAGTGGAATGTCTTCGTCCCAAAACAATGAAAACATCCAAGAGACATGCCTCTGAGCCAGCACCACTCCTCCATGTCCCAAATAATTTTAGAAGGCTTAACCGGTCAAGTCAACTCACAAGTCACAACTCATTAGTACCTGTTTGCTCCCTTTTTTAATTACAGAAAAGTTAAAGAACGATAAACCATTCGGACCTGTTATAAAACTTGACTAAGATTCGACTGGAACTTAGTTATGAAACTTGGTGGGAATTCAAGGGTAGCTGCTAAATTTTTGTTTGTGAAACTTGATGAACCTTCAAGTAGTAGAGAGGTAACCAGTGAAATAGCTGATGTAAACTTAACGAAACTTGATAGGGATCGAGAGGGGTTAACTAGTGAAGACTTGTATTTTGTGTTGGAACCTACTAAAACTTGAATAATATGGGTAGAAACTTCTTTTATGGCATGTACCAATGTGCTTTCTTCGTATTTGTGTATTTTTAGGCATGGAGTCTCCATCTGTTGGCACTAATTTTGTGTTGATTCAAGCAAAAAGTTAAGATGCTTACCTCGGATGAAAGCGAAGGATCCAATCATGTATGCACTATCTCATGCAAGTCAAACGGAGCCAAATCATGCACACACTATTCATGGAAAGAAGTGCTAGCAGCCTGGGTTGATATTGAGAAACCTAAATCCACACCTCAAGGTATTAAGAAACCTAAGACTGTTACTCGGGGGACTAAGAAGGTACATTGCAGCTAATGGTGTCAGACTTTTATTTTATAAACTGTTCTTTTTTTCTTTCCCCGAACCAAAAATATTGATATTGTCATTATTGCAGAGTTTATTAGTATCTTACAGATTCTCTCCGCATCGTATCCCATCGATAGTCAAGTCCATTTCTGAAGCACAGAAAAGCTATCTCAGAAATATTAGATTCAAAAGCCTACTGTCAATGGCAGTATGTGAACTACCAAAGGGCTTCACAATGTGGTTGATCAACTAAGTAGACTGTGACAGAGGTACTTTAGAGGTTGGTGGCAAATCCATACACATTAAGACTTTGGTAGAGAAGATTCTTGGTGTTCCATGTGGTCCTGTGCAAGTACCATATGATGCAAATATAGAGGATACACTAAAGACAGATTATCAAGTGGAGGAAGGGGATAATTTGTGAACCTCTTGGTTCCTGAGATGATCAGCGAAAGAGATGAGACATCATATTCCAAATCATCCATGCTTGTGATACTTTGCTTATATTTAGCCCTGATACAAACCATAATATCGACATATCATTCTTGGGCGCACTAAGCGATGTAAAGAAGATTAGAGAGATGAATTGGTGTGATTTTATTGCTGACTACTTGCTGCAAAGTATCAAGGATTTTAAGGCATCTCTAGCAACTAATGTGCAAGTGAAGGATGGTGTCCACATCCTTGATGTAAGTCAGTTTTTATAATCAAAATATTTATTTGCTTTCTTTAACAACTTTTTATTTCCCTTTTTGTAGCTCATATACATTGATTTTGTTTATGCGTTGGGCCTATCAAGTCCATCAGGGTTTCCATGCTTGAAACACATGACAAGTGCCAATCTCAAATCGTTTCCGTCCCTTGATGTGAAGTCTTCAACAGGAATAACTACATTGAATATGGTCACCTTTAGGTATCCGAGACATTTTCTACGATGAAGACTGTGCATGATGTAGACAACAATGTCTATTTTATTGTAGTCCTCAAAATGCTAACTACAACTTGACAATAGCATCAACTTTGACTGAAAGAAAGTTTTCATTAATTAATACTAGATTATATACGCTACATTTATATCTGGCATCATTTTTTCTTGAATTGTTGTCTTTACTCGCTTGTTTTTCTGTCATGGGAAATAATGAATAGTGCCAATAGTATGATTAACAATGAGATTTTCTTGTTACTTTTTTGCAGGCTGACAATTAGTTGAAACCATTAATGCTACATCAAACAAGGATAATGCCCATAATCTATCTCAAACCTTAGCTGATGTGCATAATAAATTCGTAGAGGTTAGTGTTAACTTTTTCTCCATTCTTCACCATTTCCCAGTCTGTTGTCCACATCATGCAAAATGGATCACACCATTTCTCAATCTATTCGTACCTTATTGTTTCCTAACAAAAAATCATGCTATAGATCATGCCTGAGCCCTCAAGAAACGACATCAATGGGAAACAAATGTTGATGCCTTGGGCATCGGTGGCGCTGCCTTGGGCGATGATACCGCTTTACCCGAAAACATGGTTGACAATGCTCCATCCCGGCGTTGTACTTCAATTCAGGTTAGTCATTTTTTCTATCCTCGAAATGTTGGAGAAACTTTATTCAACATTGGTATGATTCGTTACTTTTTCTTTATGAAACATGTTGAATTCATTTATTAACAGGTGTCCAACCTTCCTTTTTGTTGTGTCCCTCTATCTTTTTTTTTTACAAACACATACTATGACTAACTTGCTTGACAAGTTAGGCATGAAGCTTTAGTCCATATGCTCTCAACTTGTCAAAGATACCATTCAATATATCGAGTCACGTATTGCATCATTCGACATAGAAATAATTGATGAGTTTTGTAATAAACTAATGAAGATAGGGATGTAAAAACATCCTTCTTCCACTACTGCTAGTGAAATCCAAAAGTTATATCCTAGAAAGACAACTATCCTAGCAATGGTTGTCACCAGCATGACGAGGATATGCGAGGTGATGGCAGTTCACCCAATAATGGTACTAATGGGGTATAGAAGGTGCTTAATGAGGTAGTTGAAAATGGTGTTGCTGCTACCAAGTAGATGGCTGAAATCGTTGATCATGCCCAAGATGAAGTCCCTGCAAATGCCAAGGATGTCGCACACGGCCATGTTGGTGATCACATGGGTGGTGTTGAAGGGGAGGCGGTTGGCAATGATGTGGGTATTCAATAAGAGTCTAATGAAAAAGGCCAAGTTGTTGATGAGGATCATGCACAAAGGAGGGCACCAACAATGATGAATTGCAACTGACTGTTAATGAGTCATATACATCACTGATCATCCCCCACTGAATCAAATTTGTAAGTTGAAATGGACCAACTAAAACTTGAGCTTACCCCTTGTAAGAAGCTTATCCACTACAAACACTGCCTTTTTTAATACTTGAATTTTTTATTGATATGCAAACACATGACGCTTTATGCTATCTAAATTCTTATATGAACATATTGAAACTCTATGGAACTTTCCCTTTTCTAAAATATTTGTTTTCATAATTCCACTATCTTCATGATTTCTAGCTTATTCCACTATTTAGTTACCCACATTAATAGAGATTGAGAACACACAGGAAACCCCTCGGCTTGAAGATGTCCGAAAGAACTACCACTAACTAAGTTAATCCCCAACGGTGAGCAGTTCCCTGATCCTGGGAGTCTATCGCCTAACACAAAATAGAGGACAAAAAGGTATAAACAAATTAGTGAAAATGTCGAGGCTACCGTGCAGTTGGTAAAGAGCAAGTCTATTGTCAAGCCAACTGTTGCAAAAACATACAAGGAGCATGTTATGTATGGATTTAAGATAAATCTTTAAAAAATGAAAGTGAACATTGGGGGAGCCCATGTCCTACCATAAGAGTTTATAAATACTTTATGGCCCATGAAGGGTGAAGTTTGTGACGGTTTCATATGGTTATGCACCCAAGCAATGATGTTTGACTAGGAATCCACAAAGAAAATCATGTAGATATAATAACCACTGTGAGTAATAAATAAATTTTTTACATATTCTACCTGCTCATCTTCATGTGTTTCCACGACATACATTTGACCATGCTGCTCTTTCTTTTGTATTTATTTTGTTCCCTGATTGTGTAGGCTCAATTGATCGTACCATTTATATGTTCCAAGGATTCAAAGATTGCGACTAAACCCTCACAAGTTCCAATACAACAACTTGAATGGGTATGCGTTTTTCATCCTTATTATGGTTTTTGTTTTGCTTGCACACAAACAAGTATCATCACGCTCACTATCAACACGTATATTCTTTTTTTGTAAACAAATGTAGATATACATCACAATCCTCGCGGATCACTATAGGATCTTATTTGTTATTGATTTTTCCAATAAGACTGTCGAGATTTATGATTCTCTGAGAACCCCGGGGGCACGCTAAGCTGCATACAAAGTATTGTTGTACAATGTGGTTAGTAGTTGGTTCCAATCATGTACGATGTGTTTTATGTTTTCTTTTTCACATAAATTTTGTGGCCACATCACACAATTTTTTTACAGGGCACCAATCTACATGTATTATCAAAGTTGCGAGGTGAACAAGTTGGAGTTTATGATTATTCAAAGTCGTGTACCCTCTGATTCCACTCCAAAACGACATGTTTGTTAGGTCATCCTTTTCTTCTTTCATCATAATTGCTCGCTCTTGATGCTTTATTGCATTTGTTTTTTTCTTCATCATAATTATTTTTTACATCTGTAAACAACAGTCATACATGCAGATTTTGTGTAATAAAGATGCTTGAATGTCACAATGATAAGACTCTGATTGGTTACAACATGGTACTGAACAAAATATACATCACATATTTGACATCATTTTTCCCTTTCCTGTTAAACCTTAATGTTTTACATGTTCCATATTAATTTTGTGTGATGCAGTCTAACATGGAAGATTACAAGAAGCAACTTACTCACAGGCTCATATACCGCTGCTTCAACGACCTGAACCCTCATCGAACCTTCGATAGATTAGCTTTGCCACATGCTGGTCTTTTTCCTTTTTTACTCATAAAATTCTGGATGAAATTGCCTTGAATTTGCAAGTGATCATAATTGTACTCATTTTTTATACAATTTGACATAGATATATGGAAGCCTATGCTGGTACCACTACTTCAATGTTGGTATATCTGTGTTGTTTAGCATTTTTAGTTTCAAAATGTTCCACACTATACAAATGATGGGGTCCCTATTCTTATTTAATTGTGGTTACGTGTTCCTGGAGTTAACATTTTTGTTGTAAAATTAAGTTTTTGTGCTCAAGTTACATGAGGTATCATCAGGTTTCAACTTGTTTTCACGAGATCACGACTTAGTTTCATGAAGATAACCAAGGTTTCATGATATTCCATGATGCTGCATTAAATTACATGACTAAGTTTCATTTAATTTCATGAGGTTTTTCTAACTAAGTTTTATGATGTTTGCAATGAAGGACTTTTCACGAAGTTTAACGGAAAAAAATTTTAGTCAAGTTTCATGCGGTTTCATAATGATACAGCAAGGCTTCATGGATAAGTTTCAAGAATTTTCACGACTAAGTCACACAAAAGGTTTCATTAAGTTTAAGGAGGATTCACGACTAAGTTTTCATGAGGTTCCAAGAGAACTTTTCATAAAGTTTTAATGAAGAGGTTTGACGACTAAATTTCATAAGTTTCACAAGGTTTCAAAAGTTTCATGAGGTTTCGTAAACTAAGTTTCATGACTAAGTTTCACGACGTTTCATGAGGTTTCACGAGTAAATTTTCATGAGGTTTTCAAGATAGAATTTTCATGAAGTTTCAATCAAGTTTCATCAGGTTTCACTAGTTTTAGGAGGTTCATGGGTAGGTTTCATGATGTTTCACGACTAAGTTTCACTAGGTTTCATAACTAAGGTTTTATGAGGTTCTATGACTAAGTTTTATGAGGTTTCATTTAAAAGTTTTTCATGAGGTTACATTAATTTTTCATGGATACATTTCAACAAGGTGCTCCAATCAATACTACCACAATCCATACACAGAGCATTACAGATAACCAAGTTTTCCAACCTTTCCATAAATATCAATAGAAATAATTACTATACCTTTTATCAGCAATCAAAATAATTATTACAGATAACCAAGTTTCATAAGTAACGACCAGCATGCAAGAGATATTAGCAATCAACAGGCCCTAGTTTCCTTCTAGAAGTCTTGAATTAGTTGCTTCACCGTTTTCTTTGCATTCTTTTTCTCCATGTTTTCCCAGTGTCAAACGCGGAAGACTGTATTCTTGTTGAATTTCTTGGCTGGCCTCTAGAAAATATTTTTACAGGATCTTTCAATGCTAGTATGTTACTATCACATAGAGATCTCTTTTCCAGTGACACGTCTATTGGGTGGGGTCCAGGAGACGTAGCTTGTCAACATAAGTTTATGGCGGCTAGTTAATTAGTTAAATCTTCCATGGCCTGAAGGGCAAGCATGTACCCTTGTTCTGTCTTACACGCCTCGCCGGCCATATAAATCGAATTTTTGCAACTCTGGCATACTTCACTTTCCTACTTATAACCTCATCGATATCCATAGGTACAAAACTGAACCATCTAGTGTCTACCTCTTGATAAAAAAAATTCAGGATCTGATTGACATTCAGGTGTAACATGACCATTAGAATGTGCTCGTGCAACATCCCGTCTCGCTCAACTTTTTTGCACACATAACTGAATGATTAATCCTCTAAACTAGCATGAACCAAATATTTCCTATTTAAAATTTCTCTACACGCATTCTAGACATAATAACAACTAGGATCTGGAGCTACCTCACTCACAATATTGTATATTATGGTGTTCGTGAGCTATTTCTGAAACTTATCAAATATAGCACATGTGTGGAATGCGAAAGCTTGCTTTTTCTTTTGGCATCTGGACCATAATTTTGCATCAATTTGGATAGTAACATACATCTGATCATCGTTCCTACCCAAGCAAGACTGAACTAGATTCTCATATTGCCTAATGAAGTTTCTTATTAAGTCATTTGGATACACAGAATCCTCGAAGAGTGCATTCATACCCTCGCTACGTTGTGTGGTGCTCATGAAACGAAACAAGCAGTCCATAAAGTAGCAAGGCACCCATTTCTCCCTAATCTTGTATAAATATTGCACATATTTATGATCTGCTAGACCATACAAGTCAACCATCTTCTTTCGAACTCATCAACTGTCAGCAAACCATCAATGCAAAATCTTAGGTCATCTTCGAAACTTTCCAACCTTGATGTAGACCACCAAGTTTAAGCTTTGTATTCCTATATGCATGTCACATGTAGTGCCTATGGGCAGTGTTTGGCATTGCAATCTCCGTCGCTTTATCTTGATATGTTATGATGCTCATAGACGACTTGTCATCCATTGCCTTCTAAAATGCATCGAACAACCATTCAAAGGTTTCAACCATTTCATCCTTGAGAAAAGCGTAGCCTAACAACACAATTTGTCCACGGTTGATAATAGGATCAAACGGGAGACGATACTTGTTTTGTGCAGTATGTTGTGTCAAACAGAACACAATCGCCAAACTTCTTGTATGCTTTATTTGAAGCCCCATCCACTCAAGACTTGATGTTGGCTACCATATTGATGTACACACTCTTTTACCTCGTAGATGTCAAGCTGTCGCTGATGTGTTTATTTGTGTAGGGGGTGTTTCTCATATTCTTGTATAGATTAGATAGGACATACATTACTCTCCTTGTAGGAATGTTGTTTTTGTGCAGTAATTCTATAAGGCCGTAATCATCATCAGTGATGAGCACATGCAACCGCAAGAAACAAAGCTGAGAGGGGCTCAAAAGGAGGTGATTGTGATCCAACTCAACTATGGTGACCACCCATTTCTCATCCTTCTTAATAATTACCATCCTTGCTTTGCAGTTTGTCTTGTGTAGCCTGTTGCTCTTCTGTGAGCCGCTGGAGCCACTTGCTCCATCACCCTTTTTTGTGTCGTGTTTAGAGTGGCAGGCGAACTCATACCTATTGTAATATAATGTAATTTGGCTCTTGGTGCTTGAAACATTTGTTCCAAAACAAGCAGTAAACGTATAATTATTGCAATACTTCTGCACTTCCTCTTTGGTGAAGAACTCCATGCCAACATGGGGTTTTGCAGGCTACGAGCTAACACAATATGCATATTCATCATGTCGATCCATTTCTTCATTGTTTGCACCTCCATCCCTCTGATCATTACTTGTGGCCAATAAAGCTTCAGCAAAGACATCATTTAATTCATTATCTTGAGTAACACCTTCGTCCATAGCCAGAGTGGCCTGCACAAATACAAAAAAGATGAATTTCCAGCATAACTAATTGAAACACAACAAAGAAACATCCAACTAGAAGAATTCAAATGGAATAAAGCCACGCATTTCGTCAAACACGGTGCATGCAAAAAAGACATGGGGAGAAAAGCAAGAATCTTGCTTGAGACATGCCGTAGTAGCAGACACGGAGAGATTGCGGACATTGTCTTCAAGAGCAACAAGAGGATTCAAGACAGTGACTAAAGCCGATGGAGACACAATAAGGCAGGATAGCGAGGTTTCGCGCACCCTGCTCACGCAAAATCGAGGAAGACAACATCACTGGCGCTCCGCATGCGCGACGGTGGAGGACGATACGGTACAGGGATCAGGCAGAGGACATAGGAGGATGGCACGACGAGGGCACACTCCGTGCGCGCGACGGAGGAGAACGGCGTAGCACAGGGATGATGCAGGTCGGTACGGCATGACAGAGGAAGCAGATGATATGCAAGGACGAGGCAGGAAGAAGCGTCCGATCATTAGTCAGGGTCTCAGGGATGGATGGATCCGAACAGTATAGCGTTCTGTAGTTGCAACATATTCTAACTCCAAGGAGTAATAATCGAAACAAAACAGTGAAACACTAGTTCGGTTACCGCGAAGATTGTAAGTTCATGCTCTTTACAAAATAGTAACTTGGGTCTTGAGAAAATTGTAAAGTCTGACCACACCACACGTACGTCTGCATGCATAGCTCAACTAGAACCTTCTAAATACGGATCACAGTGGTTAGGTCTCAACCATTCCAGAAACGGCTGGAACCCCTCGCCCTTGGCCAGCCGCAGCCTGTGCGCCGAACCCAACCGCCACGTGTAATCGTGAACGGCATCGCCGTGAGTACGGGACAACGCCCCCGGTACTCCGGCGCCGGACAAGCTAGGCACGTTATCTCTCTCCGGAGCTGCCACCCGCGTCGCGCGTTCCAGTTGCCCAAGCCGTGCGAGCCGGATAGCCGGGTCTCTGCGTCGCGCTAACGAGACAACCTCGACCACTCGATGTTGCCTCGCGCGCGCCGCTCCCGCTCCCGCTCCCGCTGAAAACGTCAATCGGGCGGCCTTTCGCGGGACACGGCCGGCCCGGACGAGGCCGCCGAACCGAACAGCGTGGCAACCGTCCGCTCGACGTGCGCCGGTGCGCGCCGCGCGCAGGCGCAGAATTAGTCGTGGACGCGTCGCCGAGGCGTACACGGCAGGTCTGCACGTCGAGGGAGTCGGAATGTAAAGAGCGCGGTGTGGCCGCGCGCCTCGACTCTTGAGCGCGCGCGGCCTACGGGCCGCGGCGTTTATGATGCTAGAAGACGCTTTTGCAGTTTTGCCCGTTAGGCTCGGCCTTCTCATTTGCCTACCGTCGCGTACTCGTGTGCCCATGAATCCACTAAAGTAGTTCAATAAAAGCACTGTAACCGCGGGTCACCAACAGGACGCAGTTGTTAGTTGCTACCTAAAGTAGGCAACAGGTTCCATTCTTGTGATCCTTGTAACAGCTACCATGCCTCTATGGGCAAAACACAATTTCATATTGACCCATCCAAACAAAATCTCTAACAAGTAACAAGCACACGGAAAATTTCAATTCGTTAATCGCACTCTGGAAAAAGCATGCCAAATTACAGAACAACATGACCCTATGAGAACCGATCAGAAGAGCTACAGATTTAACACAAGTGAAACGATGGCAAGGGCCATCAGATTCAGATCATTACTGTGGAAATTGCACAGCAAAATTACTTTAAAAAATTATCAGAAATCAACAGAAAACCTCACTACGCATGCGGCTATCAACTTTGCTGAAGCTCTCTATAAGCAAGCAACTATGCAACCTTGCTAGCTACCTTTGCTAGACACGAGGGGCGTTATCCCGTGCCCTCATGGCTCTTGGGCTGTCTCATCCTTCGGCTTGTCCTCCGGCGGCGTCCTTGGCCCCGAGTAGGAGTTTCGGATCTCAACAATCCTCCTGATCACCTCATCCATTTTAGGCCGCTGCTCAGGGGGAATGGCAACACAAGCCATGGCAACCTGGAGCATCTGAACCATCTCGTCCTCAATGTTGGGATGCCTTAACAAGTCCACATCGAAAACCTCTGCGGTCCATTCTTCTCGAACTACAGACTGCACCCATCTTGGCAGGTGCTCGATGGAATCCTCACGCCCGGGAGACCTGAGAGGGGCTTTTCCGGTTAGCATTTCAAGGAGCAGAACACCGAAGCTGTAGACATCAGACTTCTGAGTTGGCTTTTTAGTCTCGAGGACTTCTGGTGCACGATATCCAACAAGCCGTGCGGGAGCGGGCGGAGTAGTCATCAGCTGTGCGAGGCCAAACTCAGAGACACAACCGTCGAGGTTCTGTGACAGAAGGATGTTCGATGATTTGAGGTTGCCATGGATAAACTTCCCGCCTCCCTCGGCATGGAGATGAGCAATTCCACGAGCTGCACCAAGAGATATCTTTACTCTGGTCTCCCAGTCCAATGGGGCTCTTCCAGCAGATTTATTCCCTGAAAGTATTTATAATCAACCACAACCAGGTCATTTCATTTCAACAGTCAACCGACACTACGGACACTCTTGTCAACTATGGTTGATGCTTCTGACATAAGCTACGGCGGGTCAAAGTAGACTGTTAAATCTCAGTTCAATGCTTACAGTGAACAGAAATTATATGCATTTTCTAACCTATGATTTAGAAAAGAAGATGCTAGGAGAAATAGAAACAAGTTTTTTCAATTCCTTCTATTTGGCATGATTTTGTGAGAATGTGCTAGTAAATCAGAGAATAAAAGCAGTAGCTCCCCATATAACTTTACAAAGGAAAAAAAGCAATAAGTTGACACTGACACAGATATGCACACAGAAATGTAAAATGCTTCCTTTCAGACATGGGAACTCAAAGCACATAAGCTGAAACATTAGAATATCAGACAGATCAATGAGTTTTGTGTCAATTAACAAGGGTAGAAGTTGACAAGTTATACCACTTAAGCCTATTTCTCCTGATGACAAGGTTCAAAAGCACAAATAACATGAAAGTGTATTCACGTTATTTTACTCAACTAAAAAAAACTGATTGCAAAAGTTTGGCGGATCGTAAAGACTACATCCATATATTTACAGGGCTGATTGCTAACTGTTCATTGATAAAAACTTAAGAAGTCATCCCAGAGTGACCACAGAAGTTCAATTGAACTTCAAAAGAAAATCACACAAGTAACACAAGGATTAACCACAATAATTATTGTTATGCAACTCCCACTGCTAGCAGTCTGATTTGCTACATGACTTCCAAATTGATTATATAATTGGATTTCTTGGTTTCCAGCTAGATTTTGAATATGCTTGTAACCTCGAACTAGTGCCCACTGCCTACTAGTTGAGTCTGAATTAACTATTTTCCTAGCTTCAGTACGGAGGAATGCATTGAATAGAATAGAAGTTCAGACTTCAGAAATAAGTACTTGTGGATCAATAGTTCAAGAGAGGTACTTCTATGCATCATTGTTTGAAAGCTGCACAAATATTAAAGCATGTATGAAGGGTGGAAGTTGATTACTTACCCCTTCACTTGTTTTAAGATTTGTGTATCTTGTATTGAGAGGGTGATGCATAAAAACCATATATAAGAGGCAAAACAAAGAGCATACCATGCAAAACAGCAGCAAGGCTACCAGATGGGACATAGTCATACACCATTAGCTTCTCATCCTTGGAGTAATAATAAGCACGCAATGGAACAACATTTTGGTGCTGACCAACCCTGCCAATTATCTCCATTTGCTGCTCGAAATCCTTCTTCCCCACCACCACCTCCTTCAATCTCTTGACCACAACTGTGGTGCCATCCTCAAGAACAGCTTTGTAGGTAGTTCCATAACTACCTTTTCCAAGGACTTCAGCCGAAGCTCTAAGCAAATCCTCCAAGTCAAAACTATATGAACAGCCCTCGAAGAAAACCAATTTATTCCTCTCTGCTTCCTGAACACCACTGCTGTAGTCTTCCTTAGGGTTTTCTATCCTGCCACCTGCAATAGCTTTTCCTTTGGACGACGAAGATATGGCAGGCTCTGTGTGCTTCTTTCTCTTGAAAATACATATCAAGAGTATGGCAATCAAGATAAGCAACAATACTCCTCCTCCAGCAGCAATTGCAATTATAACACCAGTGCTGATCTTTTTCCAGAAGCTCCTCTTGGCCTTGCTGGGTGTTGATGGTGATGTCGGAGGAGGAGAAGGTGCGGTTCCAGGACATGGTTCCAAAGGAAACCCACATAGAAAAGCATTCCCCAAGAAGGAACTGGCTGGGAATTTCTGCAGGGAAGGCGGTATTGGCCCACTGAGGTTATTGTTGCTCAAATTCAAATGCCTCAATTTGGGGAGTTGGAGGTCAGGGATGGGTCCATAAAGAGAGTTGTTCTGGAGAAGCAGTGCAGTAAGTTGAGTGAGATTTTGCACTCTCAATGGGATTTCTCCATCAAAAGTGTTGTAGGACAGATCTAGGAATGTTAAACTGAAACAAAGGGAAGTCGGTATGATTCCAGACAGGTTATTATGCTGAAGATAGAGGGAATGGAGAGAAGGAATCGATCCTACATCAGGAGGGAGGTCAACAGTAAGGCGATTGGACCTAAGGCTCAATATCTCCAGGGCATCAAGCTTACCAAGCGTGTCCGAGGGTATTGGTCCAAAGAGTCCTACTGCAGGTAGGCGTAGCGTGTGCACACGGCCCTTGTCCGGTGTGCATGTCACCCCCACCCAAGAAGTGCAGATAGGGGCTGTGGAGCTCCAGTTGAGCTTCCTGCCATGGGGCAATGATGCAGCAAATGCAAGAAGAGCCTGCTTGTCGGAGTTCAGATCAGCACTTTTGGCATGAGGAATGCATGTAAAGAGAAGAGAAGCAGCCACAAAAGCTGCAAGTGTAAGATGTTGCATGGCTGAGACTTGCTGGAAGCGAATCACATTCAACACTATAATCCAAGCTTTCACATAAGCTCTTCCACTCCTCTAGCATGAGAAAAAAGAAACAAAAGTAAGTGAAAGCGGCGCATAACATTGACACAAGAGTAAAAGGAAGGCATTTAGGATAGGAAACATGAAGCATAAACTTTGCCCTTAGATAAAATTTCAGCACTAACTGCCTAATAAAAAAAATGTGCTCAAGAGATACTGAAGAAAAGATGAGAGGAGTGGCTCTTTCATTCTATCTTGACGACATTAAAAAGAAGTGTGAGTTGAATGAGTGAGATTGATATGCTTTCTTCTATTAACAGTCTACCAGTAGCATCACCATATTCATAGTTTTTAAATCAAGGACCCATCTTAGATCATTTCAAAGACAGATTCCAAGGCCAGCTAACAAATAGTACATATTTTATTACAAATACAACTCTTATGAGCTAACAGGGGTTTGACACACCAAAATTACATGGAGGCGATGTATTAGGTCTAATAAACAAGTAGTGTACCATGTACGATACGACAATTTCCTCGAGAGTTTCAGGACAGCATTTAAGATCACTCCAACTTGTACCTAGCTCTAAGCTTTCATTCCGCATAACCAGGACTAATTCATTTTGCAGTGCAAGTGCAACTGGAGTTCTCATAATCAGCACAACACGCTGGAGCGATATCATTCTTGTAAAAAAAAACAGGAGAGAAGTGTTTCCACAGTGAGGCACTCTACGCAGGGCACCTCATATTTCTCAACTGCTACATAGTAAGCTCCCCACTCAAAGGAAACACACATGGCTCCTCCTGTCTCTTCCTCTAGTCTCAACCTTAAGACCCACCATCAAGCTAATCTGCTCAATTTTATTTTAACCTTTTTAAACGGGGGCAGTTGGGATCATTTGCAGATGACGAAAGGAAACCGCCCACACATCACAAAGTAGCTATCACTCATCAGCCTCCTTTTTTATAAAGCGCACACCCCATTATGTTAACAAATACCCCAGCTACTGTGCGTAAGCACTGCACTTAGGACTAACCATCATAAAGAAAACAGTGTACATATAATGCCAAGAACTGTTTCAACTAGACTCCCAATGGGAAAATTGCCAGATACCCTTGAATGGAGGCGATCTCTTTAATGTACCAGCCGCATGGCACCGTATTATAGCCCACCCAACCTCACATCTATACTCTCCCCATCCAAGTTTATAAGTCTTATTTTTTAAATTATTTTGTCCATAAATATAAGGTTTGCATGTAGATTTAATAAAATCTTTTCTTCTATACCCCTATTTATTCTCTCTCAACCATATGCATTTATTTATTACCATCCACACAAAGTATATCACTTATCTTTCGAGACAATTAAGTGAGAGCATCTAAATCATTTTCTCTCGTACCTTTTTCAATTTCAATACATCCTTAATCCTTGTGGAAAGTCAAAATACACCTTATATTTTTGGACGAAGAGATTACCTGACACGGTTGTGTTCTAAAGAAACAAATGCTTACCAAAAGTAATGGCATCATACTAAAGGCCAGGACATAAAGTCAAAGCTCTCTGATGGCAATGCGAGAAGCCAAAGGGGAGGAAAGACGGGAGCATTGGACTTTTGGAGGGATGGTGGGGGCTGGGATAAATTGATGCGGGTGTTCATGGGCTACCATGGCATGGCCTACACAAATCCATATCGCACCATATAACAGATTGTGAACTGAGTGAAGTTACGAAATCACAGCCTCAAACTCCGCAAAACAAAATTACTGCAACAGTAGAAAGCTTTTCCATAACAAAAAAGAATCATTAGCACATCTAGAGAAGGCAAGTAACTAAGAATTAATCCCTATACAGAGTACTCCCGACCAAGTGGTTCTTTAATTAATACTACTACTTCCCACCCAACTCTTCCGGCATTAAAAGAAAGGTCATTTTTCAGAAACACTTTTTCTCGCTATTTCGAGAAAAAAAATTGAGCAGAAACCAACGAAACAGTTTACCAAAGCCCAATCTGTAGCAAACGAAACGAGCGCAACAAACTACATTGCACTAATCTCTAACAACCCATACAGCCCACCCTCCCTCAATTCCCTTCCTAAAACAGGGGGACAAATCAAGCCAAATTTCCAATCTCGCCATCAAATTTGAACCCCGAAGGCTCCCCTCGTTGCATCGAAGAAAGCAATCGAAGAAACCCGAGGTGCCTCAAGAACAGAGAAGGCCCCAACCTTTGGCGAGCAGAAATCAAGAAACGGCCGCCCCCCCAGTCCCGCACCGTCCGCCTCAAGATCCAACCTTCCGCCAGAACCACACGTGAGGAGCGCGCCGATCGAGAGCCGGGACAAGGAATTGGACCGAGGGAGCAGCCCGATCTGCCCCGGAAGCGGCCGGCATTGCGCCGTGGCGCCGCGGGGAGCTCCGGCCGGCCGCCGCTCCCTCCCCCTCCTCGCGGGCGACTGGCGATCCCACTGCGAGTCTGCGACTGAGCTGTCTTGTCGTGCGTCTCTCTGTGGAGTGTCGGGGTGTGTGTGACGGTGTGGATGCGGTGGTGTTGGTGTGAAGTGAAGTGGTGGGTGCTGTACTGCGGCCTGCGGGTGTGTGCGCGTCACTGCGTGCAAATTTGGCGTGTATTTAACAGAGGCGTGTGGGGGCGTTTGGTGTGTGACGGATTTGCCCCTGAGGAGTGAGGATGACCGACCGACGTCAACGACGACGAGAGCACAGCAGAAGGGGATGTGGCCAATAGCCATTCATTTGGATGAAGCGGTGAACACAGTTGGATTCAACCTAATTACATAGTTACAGGCTTTTAGTCTTGGGGTGCATCAATATTGTGCAGATGGTAATACTTTTTAATAGACTACTTGTACTCCATTTAGAGCTACTTTAATTACGGCACAAAGGCTAATTATGACCATGGCTTCTGCACCGTCTAGATAACAGACTTTCTTTATAGTCTCCTTGGGACCCCAAGAGGGAATATAATAGTAAAGGGATAGGTCCGTCATATCGATTGCACGCTGCACGGCTATTTGTGGTTTTGCCAGTAGGATCAACTTTATCAAGATCTAATCCTTGTTTAAGGACTATGTAACCTTTTATAAATCTGCTCAGAATAAAACATGAGTTGCGTGGCCATATGGCCTATGGGAGCTAAGCAATCTTGCTTGCTCTACCCACAACATCCAAAAAAATAAGTATAATATAATTTCCGTTCATTTCTATGTTTTGCGTTGCCTTTTGTATTTCCTCTCAGAAATTATCGCTCATTTGATCGGAGTGGTTCAACGTTGTATACAGGACCACAAGCAAGTAAGTTATGTTGGTGAATAATTCTTGCAAAGCGGCAGTGGAGCTTGACAAGAAATAAAGGGAGGGCAGTCAATGGAAGCTTATCACTTTTCTAGTCTTGTGTGTAACCTTTTTTTTTTAAATTTGGTCATCTTTCAAACGTAATTACAAAATTAGCTATATTGCCGATCGCGAAAGCTATGGAAAGTGACACGTATCACCTTCTACGCTCTTCTAATACGGAAGCCGTTACCGATCTCCCAGACTTGCCGAGCTTTGGGAGAGCGGTAGCGGCTTCAACGATAAGGAAGAGTGGAAAGTGACATGTGTCACATTCTGATGCTTCTACGGTCGGCAATGGATTTATTTTTATAATTGCATTCAGAAGGAGGGTCAAATTTGCAAATAAAAAAGTTACACACGGACTAAAAAATGATGATTTCCGCTAATGGTGACAAAACATTGATTATAGAGGCTATGCTTTAAGTTTCAAAATAGCTGGTTTGGAGAGCATTAAACTAGTGAATTCTTAGCCAAATATATAGCCCAAGTCATTTTGAGATAATTTTTTGCATGTCACTGCAAAATTTCCAAATCTTTTATATACTATCAAGTGCCTTGCATAGAATAGACTTAAAATTTGCAATGATAAATAAGGAATTTACGCATACAGAGCCGCCGGAACGGAGGATCGAGCCCGACAAGACCTATTTGGTCGACACAATCCTCGCCCCTGTTGCAAAGTGCATCATCACGATGGGCACATGTCGATGGTGACCGAATTCTGATGATTTTTTTAAAATAATTTTATAAAATTAATATGTTGAAACAAAAAATTACAAAAATACATCTACGTCTCTATTTTAAATAGTGACAGAAGTCATGTCACCATCGCCATTTCAAATGGTGACAGAAACCTGTCGCTATTTGAAATGGCTATAGGACTTTAGTCGCCATCTCATTTAGCGACAGGGTTTCTGTCGCTATTTTAAATAGTTACAAAGGTCTATTTTATAACAGATTAAATTGACCGACCGATTATTGTATCGTTGATTCATTTGGTCGACGACGGTGAGACTGTTGCCAATTCAAATGACGACAGAAGGATCTTGTATCGTCTTTTCAAATAGCGATGGAGGTGTATTTTTGTAATTTTTTGTTTCCGCGTATTAATTTTGTAAAATTATTTTAAAATATATTATTTTTAAAAAATCGAATTCGATACCCGGCTCATGAATGCTTGCAACGACTGCTGACTGCTTAGTTACACGTTTAATCATTCGCTTCTGTTCCTAAAGGCCTGCATTATGATGCTATGCCAGCTACAATCCAAGCCACTAATACACCATTAATGTGTACAAATTAGGTTTGATCAATGTAACATCAGCGTAGTTGTCACTACAGATCGACTAACAATTATCAGGAGGAGAGGACAATGTTTTTGTGCTCACCAGATGCCGATTTGTGCTCAAAGATTCTATGCATTCTGGTGGTGCTGGACTGGCAGAAAGCAGGGAACGGTAAGTTTTTCCCTCTTCGTTTTTTGTACATAATTGGTGGGTGTTTTAGCTGGTAGTATTGATTGATTTATCATACGTCTACGGGTAGTACGTTGGTGGTGGGTGAATCCGTGAGAGCAACGCAACGCATATTTATGGCTAACGGCTCAGATCAACCACCCATAGCAGATATGACTACTGATAGACCGATTAGGTATTTATGGACTGGTAAACTGTAAAAAGATGGGAGTGAAATTGTTTTGTTTGTAAAAGTGTGACAATCTGAAACCAAAGGCTTCCAAACCGGATAGCTAGACGCTAGTTGCTACAATGCTACTGCTATGTTTCGCCTGTAGCTTCTGTCCATTAACTTGGGCATTTTGTTTAAAAACCTGTTTGTGTTGTTTAGACCATGCTATATCATATTTTGGAACGTAACAAGACAATAAAAGATCATGCTGCAAGCCTCTTAACATAACAAGGCAATGAAAATATTGCATCTCGTGGTCCACTTCTAGATGGCTACACTACATTGGTCAGTTGAAACATGGAAACATCGATATGACGATAGGGTGTACGGATTCAAAAAGTAATCACCATCATTATCGGAAAGCCTTCTCGAGAGCACCAGCATAAAAAAGAGCAGGGAATTCTTAATGTTCCGCTAGTCAGTCCGTGGTTACAGTTGACTGCTTCCTCCGTTCAGAAATATAAGACGTATTTTAATTTTATATAAAGATTAAAGTTAGAATGAAATTAAAAAAATATAAGTAAAAATAACTTAAATACCCTCACTTAATTGTCTTGAAAGATAAAAGATAATATTTTGTGCGTAGTGGTCATAAATAAATACATATAGTTGAGAGTGAATAAATAGGGGTATAGTGGGAAAAGCCTAATTAAATCTACATGTAAACTTTATATTTCTGAACAAGATCATTCAAACTATAGGCCTTATATTTCTGAACGGAGGAAGTAGTTGACGACGTAATTGAACTTGACAGTGGGAGAACTTCAAATTAATTTCGTAGTGCAGATAAGTAAATTGCACAATTTCACGGTTTAGCCATTTTCTTTTTTTTTAACTAAACGGTACGAGCTCTGCCTCCTCAGTACACAGTGACTGAGAACCGTTTAGAAGTTGGCAGTAACCACCGAAAAGAAAAGGTGAGAAAAACTACGAGGTCATTAAACTGATCGAAATTTACAATAAGCAAAAGGGCACCTGACATGCCTCAAGAAACGTTCAAGTCTTGAGCAAGTCCTGAGCAGCACTGTTAGACACTTAGTAACGGCGTACGAAAAAAACTGCTGAAGATCATGTTATTTCTTTCTTTTCAAAGGTTCCAGAAGGCGTACATTACAATTCCATCCACTTCCTTGTGTCGATGCCTGTCGGTAGTAGTGCGGACTGTCCGCCACCATCCCTCAACGCCGAGAAGGACTACAGTCGGCTGAGGAATCGGATAATTGATCTGCATCAAACGAAAAACCTCCCTCCATACCTGCTTTGCAAAGGGACAAAGAAGAAACAAATGGCATGCCGATTCAGGCTCCGTTCCACATAGTGCACTGAACACACTATGCGGCTAGCCTCTAGATGCAAGTTTGTCCACTATAAGTATCATGTCCTGTATAAATAGCCATGCCAAGAACATCTTCCTTCCACGCCCGCCTTCCAGATGATATTGTAATTGTGGTCTGGGACAGAGCCATAGAATTGAATCATGTACGCCGTTTTGGCCGAGTAGTCCCTATTCTACGTCCATTTCCATACAATGTCGTCCTGCACATCTGTTTGCAAGTGTAAATGTTGGATGGCTCGCCATAAACGAACAAATTCGTCAAGCTCTGTCTCCGATGTAATTCTTCGAAACTGCCTAAGCCAATTCCCATTCTGAGCCGGTTTAGCCATTTTCACACACTACTTCGTACTTTCGACTCTAGGAGCTGAAATTTCTTGGTCCACCCCCTTGTGACAACGAACGAAATTTATGCGTTCATCTAACTTTGCGGCTTATGTCTTTTTCAAAACTGGTCAGCCAACGCATAGTCGCATAATCTGATTCCAGAGGCTCAAAACTGACAACACGTTGGTGAAGATAAGACCTAATGACCTATACAAAGAAACAAGCAACATAGCCATGTGAATATGTTAAGTTTTTAACACACAGTAGCAAAGGACAGACAATATACCCCAAGGAGAAGGCCCTCCATGCAGAATTTTTCCTCGGGCAAACAAAAGAACTGTAAATTTAGAGAACTGTGTTAAAAGTTATTATACACATAAATATTAACATCCTAATAGCGGAAGGAATCCGCGAATTCTCAGCGATGTCACGTCGGCGTTTTGCGCGGAGAGCCCTCGCGTTTTTCTGTATTTGCGCGTGGAATCCGTGAGCTCTCAGGGCCTCCACACCTGTTTTTTTGCGCAAAAAACCACGAGCTCTGCCGAATCACGCCGAGACCCCTCCGGAGCCCCACGCGCTTGAACAACCGATGGCCCGTAAAGCCGGAACTTTGTGTAAAGGCCCTCGCAGTTTCACCGAATTAGTTCCACATCCTGCGAACCATGGTTCGTCCGATCACGGGAGTGGGACGATCCGATCGTCCGCACGCGCCCTCCATGGTCGGTGTGTGACAAAACCCTAGCTCGAGCTAGCCTCCAGCCCCGCGCGCCTCCTTCGTCGTCCCAACCTTGCACGGCCTCTCCCTTGCCTCCGCTCGCTCTCCCTCGCCCTTGCCGCCACGCCGGGCATCGCCTCCTCCCCTCCCATCCCAGCCATCGTTCGCGCCGCTGATCGGGAATCGCGGCCCCTCCCAGATCCCCTACGGAGCTGCCTCGCGATCGATTCGTCGACAACGCTTTCGGAGCCCTCCAGGCCATGCCGCCGCCGGCTGGAGACCTCATGGAGCCGCTCTCCCTCTAGCCGCCGGAGATCTCCGCAGGTCTCCTGCGACCCACGTGCTCCCGTCAGCCGACACCGCCTGCGGTAAACCCTCCTTCCCCCGCTCCTACTTCCGAGATTCGCACCACTTCCATGCCCTAGCCCTTGCCTTCTCCCTTCCTGGTTCATGTACGTGACATCACCGTACGGGAATAGCAGCCTCCCCATCGCCTCTAGCGGCCCGCAAGCCGATGGGTCCGCTCAAGGCCGTGTCAGCTACGGTGCGATCCCTATCCATCTGGTGGATCTCGCGGTTCTGCTGCTTAGCGCGGGCGAGGAATTGCTCCTACCTGTGTATTGCTGTGATTTTGTGCGGATAGGCTGGATCTTTGTCGGGCTCCCTCCGCTCCCCCCCAATTGCGGAAAACCCTCGGTCAAGGCCATGGCGCAAGTGGTCGACCTTGACGTCGTGGTTGAGGAGGAGGAGGGCCCGGTGCAAGTGGAGCTAAGTACATCATTGTATTTGCACGATGCACATGCATACATGATTAGCTTTCTTTGATTCTTGTTCTTGGAGGGCCTCCCTGGACTGGGAGTGCGTCAGGCTCAACGCAGCGTAGATTGTCAGGGGCTTGGCTTACAGCTTACGAGACTCGAGAGTTGAAAAACGTTGTCATTTGCCGGGGGCCCTAATGAAGCCACATAACATTCTCCCCATTGCCATTCGGTAGCTATTGATTCCTCTCAATTTCTATCCATTTTAGTCATTGTACTCCACACTTTATTTCCTGTTCCGGCCGTAGTAACAGCCAATCCAATTAATCCTTGCTTTTAGTCGGTGTGCTCCACACTTGATTTCCTGTTCTGGCTATAGTAACAGCCAATCCGATTAATCCTTG
This sequence comes from Otatea glauca, assembly GCA_036346275.1. Taxonomy (NCBI): domain Eukaryota; kingdom Viridiplantae; phylum Streptophyta; class Magnoliopsida; order Poales; family Poaceae; genus Otatea; species Otatea glauca. The sequence goes on from CM070711.1 coordinate 76,577,468, forward strand.
CTACCTTCCGGCCGAGGCATCACATCAGGAAACAGCCTCGCTGTCAGCCACAGGCATCTGCTCTTGCCAAGCTCTTTCTTGAGGAGAGGAGGCACATGTAACATTTTTCTTGTGACGAATTAAAACACTCCTCAAAGCCGTTGTTTTTTTACATCGACAAAAATATACATATATTCCTTACTTTCTGCAGGCTGCCATCTTCAAGTTACTGTCAGGGGTTAAGTCTTGGTATGACATTCAATTCTTCACAAACATGCATGTTGTGAATTCTACGTATGTGTGACCGTGGTTGATAATTAACTGTGCATGGATGTTTGTTTTGCAATGGCAAGATTGTCAACAAAGGCAAAGAACTGGCTCGTGTATATTCTTGGAAAAACCATAGTCTCGGCTCCTGATCTGCATATGTCCTCCCTTCGATTAATTTCCACTTTATGCATCAGTAGTTTGTACTCAACTTCTGGTTCATTAGGATTTGGTGCCTTGAGCACACACGTAGATTATCATGCCATTTGATTTTCCATCAACTGTCATAACTATGCCATCCATGCCTTGCTCTGAAGAGAAGTTCTTGGCCTCCAAATCAAATAATGGAGTCAGCGTTAGGCAAACCATGTGTGTTTAGGTCAGTCTTGCTTTATGGTGCCAATCAATCATATTCGGATAGTCATTATTCTATAATTGTTACTAATTGCAGAGTGTAATGTGTTTTTCCTCCTGTAGAGCCTTCAACAGATCCAGATGGCAGTGATAACATTGAAGGTATATGTTGAATACAAGCTCTGCACCTAAAAAACATTAGCATGGTATTTTACTAAAAAAATGTTTCTGTTCTGGCTTGGGAATGCAAACCCAACTTACCGATGGTCTGTCATCAATAGAAGGATATGACAAACTCTTTTGGAAAAAGTATTGGTCTTTAAGCTTTGAACTTTGTTTTCCTGTAAGATGAAACAGTTAGTGCTAGGATAGTCATACTTAGCAATTTAGTTCCATGTTGTTCAATTACGAGCTTACTAGCAGTTTGTGTCTCTGCAGATTTTTTCCCTGCTCACTAATTCTTTTAGAGGGTGATTTTGCGGAGGGTCACATATTTGAGAGATATACTCTCTAAAGTCCGTTACCGTTTCCAAGGTAATATCATACATATGGGCTTTTATGCTTTTCATTTATATTGCATATCTGATGTATTAATTATTCGGTGTGATAATGTACTTTTATCGATGTTTTACCACTTTCCTTCTTTACGTATTATATATATACTAACTTTACAATTGTATGTATCTTTGATGATGTGCTCTATATTCTCTACTCCTTACGAAAATAAAGAGAGTCAAATATGCCTTCGCTAGAATACTAGATTTCGTCTGCTGCATGTTCGTCTTGCTCAGAAAAGTATTGATTTTAGGATTTGTTATTGGCGTACAAAACAAGATAAAACAATCCTGTCACAAGTAGGATTTATTTATGGTCATTTTTATGTCTATTGGAAGTAAGATTTAGTTGTTTTTCACGCTTGAGCAGATTTAGTTGTCTTTCATGCACTCCGTTTATTCCTGTTAATTTCCTTTTATTTTGTCGTAAGGACATATTGCCGTTGTTTTCGTATTCTCATCATAATTCTGAACTTCTTGCAATGTTTTTTTATATTGACCAGTGACAGCCTCTTTGGAAGCCTCTTCTTTTCATTTCTTATTTCACAAAGAAATTCAGTGTGCTGGTCTAATATAGATCACCGACCATAGACATAAGAGGTATTTCTAGGTACCATGGCTTTACATACTATTTCAGTTCAAACAGTTGTGCTTTTACGAGGGAAATCAGGCCAATTACTGACGGAGAAGAAAAAAGCAGTCCTCTTTTGTTAGAGAGTTGAAAGTAAGACTCTAAAATTTCACTCTCCATTCGAGCAATGCAAAATTACGGCCCGTTGATTGCTGCTTTTGATCTTGTTCTAAACTTCGTATTTATGCTTTTGAGTGATAGGCCATGATTAATGACGCATCAAATACTGAATCAGGGTCAAATGTTGATGATTTTGGTTCATCATTTTTTCGGAATGTTACTGGCTATGGTTACCTCACTTCACTCCATAAAGAAGTAAGTTCGATGCTTATCTATTAATTCATCTTTTTCCTTGCACTTTGCGAGCTTTGTTCTATTTATATATCCTTCTTGGTTCCCTTTCCTGTAGTTGCCGATCTTTGATTCGTCTAGCTCACAAGATTATAAGAAAATAGAGAACAGCTAAATTTTCGTTTCCACTCAAAAGAATTTCTTCTTATACATGTACAGCTTTACAACACAATATTAAGGAGGAGACATATAAGAATGACTGTCTGGTTGGTATCCCAATGGTTTCCATCACACTTATTTTCGATGTTGAGTCTTTTGCTTATTTTTTTCATTCGGGTTTCTTACATTCTTTTGCTCCAAGCCAGAGGACCACCTAATGTGAAAATTCTACAAACTATTGACAGGCAAACATATTGGAGCAGTTGTTTGTTAAGCTAGAGAATTCAATTAGGATTTCTGGATGCTTTCTTGGAAGGTAATCCTTTTTGTCTAAACATTATTACAGATACAACATGCATACTGCATCCTTAATAGTCTTATTGCTTATTAATTTTTCTGAAACTCTGGTGAGCTCATCATTTTCTGCAGATAGGTTGGCCTATATTTCCTACGGTTATTCATATATATACTTTACCAATCCAGTTTGACTTTTTTTCAGTCATATATTTTTCCGTTGTGCTAGGTGTTTAGTGAGTTTGTTCTTGTGCAGAGCAATTGTCTTGCTTAAAAACAGAGACTGACTTGGTCATGTCTTAAGACAAATGCCTGTTGATTCTTGGATAAATTCATTTTTTGTTTCTTGCATGGTGCATGCCTATCAAAATAGCCTTAGTTCTGTAGTGTGCCTTCCTCAAATCTTCATGTTGCTTTACGCTTGGCGACCTATCGAGATTTCTGTTAAGATTAGTATATATAACATGGAACTTGTTTAAACAATATGTATTGAAAGACTAATACAAACCTAACCTAAGCAATAGCTCTCGTAGTTAGAAAGCTTGCTAGATATTAATTTGTATTGTTGACTGTATGTACATTTTTAGCTCTTCAAGTATGGATAATATACTGATGCATGCAGTCTTTTTGTTTGTTCTTCCTAAATCATTATTGATAGCCATATCTTTTCTGGTAGGTTGAGGAACTTGAACTCCTTTTCGTAGGCCTTTCGATTTAAAGTCTGTCCTTGATATTTTACATGTGCTAGGTAAGCTGTAGTTTGACAACACAATTTTTCATCTCGGTTGTTGTATCCCAATATTTTCCTTGATATATGTACGAATGCAATTTACTTTTATATGTCTATATAGTACCTTAAGATCCAAAAAAATAATTGATTTCAAGGGACAATACCTGGATAATACCTTTTTAACCTACAAGTGATCACGCTGTTTTAACATTTATGTTGTTTAGTTGTTCCTGTGTCCACTATCAAAGTATTTCAAAAAGAAAATCAGAGGATCACCTTCCTTTTCTGTGTAAGTGATGGGAAACTTCATGAACTGTAGTATGTTCTGTACTTCGATTCCTCTTCACCTGGATGCGCGATAATGGTGAACCTATGTCATGTGCATACAATCTTTTGTAGGCAAATGGATACTCCAAACCATAATTGAACTTAATATCACAGATGTGTACAGCTTCAGTCTGATAATGATGCTATTAGTGGTTGGCCATTACATTCTCTATTTTGGTAGTAGAGCGTACATATCCCCATAATACTGTGCTTTAGTTTCATTGTGGCATAACCACATTTTCATTGTTATTTCGGATTCTTGACATTAAATGAATTGTTTCGATCGAGGTTTTGTTTTTGAAGGTACAAGGGTTGTTTGGTCTACTACTTAAATTTGTTGGGATATTAGGTTTGTGCTCTTTTTCGTTTTTGCGTAGACGTACTAATTTGGTTTGTTGCATATCAAATCTCAAACATCAGATAACACATTGTATGGAGTAATGATTTAAAACTAATTTGTTCCATTTTTGCCTAGCCACCTGGCACGTATTGTTCTGTCGTAGCACTTCTAAAATTTTAAGTCAAAACTCAAATTCCGTTGGGGACTAAAGGAGATTATATTTATAGATAGGAAGGAACTAATCTCTTCCGTGGCAAATGACGCAGCCTCTGAGTATATAAGATCATGTTCATATTGTATTCTCTCTACGAATAGTGCCATAGAGTGTGCCCTGATGTTCCGATAAAATAGATGGTTGCAATAAATTATTGGTCTGTTATTCCTTACGAATGTTTCGGTGCATCAAAACCGCACGCAGCGTAGCGCGTGATATCTGCCTAGTCAGAATGATTGAGCACCATAGAATGGTCACCACTAGGACTGTAGGAGCTTTATAAGGTCAACTAGCTGCTCAGATGCTCCTGTCCCGCCAATGGGATCACTAGTTGAGCTAACCGAACTGGATATCCTGAGCAAAAATTGCAGTAGTCAAGCATTTTTAAATTAGAAAACACCGTGTGGGAGCTGGGACTGACCAAGGTTGGCAAGAAATGTACAGTCTCGTACGGTATATAGTCGAAACTTGAAAATGTCAATGTGACAATAATTAAAAAAAATGTTATAAATATGTAGTGTTCCAGCACTTGGATTTTTCAAGTACAATAATCACTCGAAATCGAGCTTCCGGATACCGCAGGAGTAGAGAGTACAAACCCCACAATCTTATCTTTTAGCAGATATATGAAAAGATGGGGGAAATGGAAAACCAAACAGCAAGGAACAAACAGAACAAGGAACGAGATCTTTACAGATGTTAACCATCACAGCGGACCAAATGGCTCTGGGAGCGGCTCGAACCGGTGATCGAACACAGGGCTCTGGTCGGACTTGTCGTCGACACTGTGCAACCAGTTCGTGCTCCTTGTGTCCTCCCTGAGCAACATCGCCTCGTACCGTGAACTGCCATACATATCCAGTTCACTCAATGTCTCTTTAGTTCCAATGCTTTCCCTATCTGGGGAACCAGTTGAGCTCCCGCCATTGTGTGAAAAAGCTCCGGTAGAATCACCAGAGAAGTGTCCATTGTTGCTGCCATTGTCGGTATAGTGTCGGTCACCATTTGAGATGGGATGGCCAGGGTCTGACATTCGAGCTGGCCGGCCCTTAGCAGCAGTAGACCGAATGCTATGAGGAAATAGAGATGCACCACGAATGCCACCTAGGTTTTGTCGAATGTCCTATCATATATAGGAGTTATTCAGTTTCGTCTAAAGAATATTATTATAATAACTTAGCTACACCGAATAAATAGTGCACTAGGTAGTAGGTACTAGACCTACAATATTAAAACTCACAAGCCATACTAGATTTCTTCTAAAACATGAAAGTTTTCTATTGTTGACATCAGTCTAGAAATTGATCATGCAGTGAACGCAACAATTGCTTGAAAGCTTTCCCACATCCAAATGAAAATTACTAATTTGTAATGGCACTATCACATAAAAGTAAAAACAGGCACGGCCTTATTTATTTTAATGCAAACATGAGGGTGTGAACATACCATGTGCTTGATTGCCATGTCAAGTGACTTCCTCGATATTGTCCTACCGAATCCATTATCTGCACTTGTGACAGACCGGGAGGGTCTAGCAGGTTGATGTTCCATAACACATATCTCAGCCTGTCTACTATGGTGTCCATTGGTAAGAGAAGGTGTCTTGGATGGTACATCAGAAAAATTACTTCGAGTAATAGCAGGCACAGACATCTTTTTCGCAGGAGCTGAGGAAATTGGTTCAGGATTTGGGGTTGACCTGGCTCCCAAACCCATTCCAGGTCGTGCTCTACCAGTGGAGAGTGGCCTTTCCGGTAGCTTAGTCCTAAGGTTACGCGGAGTTTCACTTGGGAAATCTGGAATATCTAGTGGCCTAACTGGAGCTCGTGGCCGCGGATTTGGGGAACTTGGACGGGATGATGGCGCTGACGAAGGTGCTGAATTTCGACCATTAGTGGCTACCGGTCGGCCATTAGATATTAAGTTATTGCTGCCAGAAATCCGCCCAACAGAAGGTAAGCGACCAACGGATGGAGCTGATGAACGCATGACAAGCTGGCGCGTAGGCGTAGATGACCGAGAGCTAGAGCGGCTCACTGAAGCAACTGTACTTGAGGAAGAGGTAGTACGATTGATTGCAGGAATTGTACCAGAGGATGAACCGGGGCGACTCATTACAGGAGCTGTGCTTGAAAATGAACTGGACATGATTCGAGGCCGAGAGGTTGGAGTTGATGGCCTTGAGTTTTGCACATATGTGGTCTTCACAGCAGTCGAGTTGGCCATAGAGCTGGGGACAGAAGGGCGACTTTTAACTGGAGTAGATGGACGAGTTTTGACTGGGGTAGATGGACGTGTTTTTACTGGAGTAGAGGACCGTGTTGGCACTGAACGGGAAGCTGGAACTGATGGCTTTGATGAAGGAAGAGTGCTAGTCCTCTTGCTTGGGGTTGTAGGTCTTGAACTGACAGAGGAAATGCTTGCATTGAGAACTGATGACCTGTTGTTGCCAGACATAAGAGTAGATTGGATTGAAGGGCGAGAAACAGAGTTACTTCGTGCTGGTCTGGCGGGAACTCTGGAATGCCCATTCTCTGTTTCAGAAATGGAAAGCTGCAATAAACAGGTGATACAGTTCTGTTAATTATGATAATCACCATATGGCCAACTGGGCAAATAGTAGGTTTCAAGAAGCAGTTGGACAGCTAAGTATGTTCCCATGGTTTGATGAGAGAAGGTGTGATATGATTATATTAAGTTTGCTCACTCCAAATTACATGGAATTTGATTGCTTCCCAAAAATAAATTCCGTCTGTTGTAGATGAAAATGCACTACCGTAGATTGTAGAGAGAGAAAATCTAAGGTGTAATATATAAACATGAAAACACACATATATTATTGCGAAGCATTCCAAATTTACTCAATAATAACCCAATCATACAGCAAATCAACCAGAGGATTGAATGCTATGTATTGTATGGGTCTTCCAAGCATAGCCAAAGCAGAAGAACAAAGGGTTCTGATTAAGTGATTATTACATAAATAATAACTCACCATTATTTTGAAATGGAGTTCTGCTGACAATATTGTCAAAGATATGATGGTTAACAAGTGATAGACCTATGACGCCTGAAATTAAGATGAGTCTAGCCATCTAGTAAATAAGTTTTGACATCCTATGAATTTGCCAGACTGTCCAGTTGATCAATCTTTTCTTATACCTTCTGCAATCTGCATATTATGTAAGATTGGCATTCCAGTTGTCAATTATAAGGCAAGATATAGGACCACCATGCCTTTCTACTATTCAAGTTATGATAGAATCCTTCCGGTTATGATTTCTACGTTGTTGTCAGCAATATTATATTTGCAAGTTGTTGCAACAAAAATTTTCCTCATTTCATAATTGACACAAGATGGGGATAATTACTAAATAAAAAACTTCAATGAAATCACTTTGGTCTGTGTTAGCCTCTTACAAACCATGCCTACTGATAAAGAAAAAAAACTACAAAGGAAAATTATTTGATTAGCGACAATATGCAGCACTGAATCAGTTACTATAATTATGAGATGATATGATTCATTTAGAGGTGAAAACAGGTCGGATATCTCCCGCCCGATCCGGGTTCGGATCCGGTCGGGACCGGATTTGACTATCCGGTCGGATCCGGAACGGGATCCGGATACTTGAATCCAGATTTGGGATAGGAGTATCCGGATCCCGTTCCGGATCCGGAGCATTCAATATCCGGTGAATACGGGACGAGATCCGGATATTCTGATTTTTCCTATTCGGATATTTGGATTTTTCCTATTTGGATATCAACAAGGCCCAACCTATTTTCATCATATTTTTTCCATGACAACCCATTTATATTAACAATTAGTTGGTTCTATTGATCCTCAAGTAGCATATTCTTTCTACGACGTCTATTGAGTTTGATTGATATATAACTTGTTACTATAGTCATGTACGCGTATGGTTTTAATTCAACATATATTGCTCTATATATGCGTGCATTATCTGTATATCTTTATCCGTTTCCGACCCGAATCCATCACATATCCATCCCGTATCCGTATCTTGAATAACCCGGATCCGTATCCGTATTCGGTTAGCCCGTATCCGGTTCAATGGGTTGGGGTTCACATGATTCGAGTGATTTCTTGCAACTATTTTATTTAGGTCAGTTAAGTATGGTAGGTTGGTCAAAACATCCTTTCCAGTTCAGACTTCAGATGCATAATAACAAAACAGTTACCCTTTTTTTTGTGTGTGCACAGATTAATCTTGAAAATATTGAAGTTGAAACTTTGGACCCAGTAGTTAAAATTCCTGGCCCCACCTGTACCTTCCATAATGTATGCATACAGTGACATTGACAGGCACGTAACAAACACATAAACCAAGAGACTGCTTTTGACACTACATGTTGATCTGATACAACTTAGATAAAATGATATTTTGTTATCCCTTGCAAGCAAATCAACCAACATAACCTGAGTGAATTCAAATGCCATTGAAAAATAAGCCCTAAAGGCTAAAACATATAGTTTGCACAAGATTTCTTGAGACTGCTTGTATAAAAAGAATCTTGAAAATTGAAACACCAGCATGTAAGAATATCTTAAGAGAATGGTACCAACCCTTGATGCTCTGGTGGTTGAGGATGATCTAGTACTAGTGCGTTTGGGCACATTTGAGGATGGGGCTTTCTCAGCAATCTCCAATGCAGGATCGCGGGGTGTTCCTGGGGGTGTGAGAAGCCTGAGGAATGCATTCCAATGTTATGTAAGATCAAAAGAAGATGAGCAATGACATGCATGCATGTGGTGCACATCAAAGAACAGAAATATCTGACCATGCAACATACGAGGCACAAAAACAAATGAAAGGCATATATTACGACCAACGACACAACACTCCATTTTTGTGGCAATCTCATGCTTGACATCCAAATCAACTTTATCATACACCTAGATGGTTATCTATTTATCTCACCACAGTATTGGAATGTGGTACAGTTAGGATGTAATAAGGGTTGTATACATCGCTACGTAAGTGCAACTGCAACGTTGCAGTGGTTATATACAGATGATAAATATTTCAAGTAAACTTGCATTGGAAAATCGAAACGTTTGGTCAATTATAGGTTCCCAGTTGATATTAGTGTATCTTTCAATTTCCCAAAATGGCTTTCACAATGTAAAATTTTTCTACAAATGTTGCAATATCTCCTTTAAACTATGGCGATATCATTCTAACATGAGCTAACTTAAGACATCCTAAAGTTGGCAATGCTATTGGTCAGCCTATTTGGTCGGTTGCGCTTTTTTTTTCCCCCTTTCCAAGTAGACACAGAGTATGTGTTGTCCCAAGCCACTCTTCTAGGAAGGAGCCCACAAACCAACTATGTAGTTACATACTTCTCTTTGCTCTCAACACAACTAATCCTCCAACTAACAATTTCCCTACCAGGCCAACCTTGACCGGAAACAATCGCATCCGTCACAAACGAAAAGGGCCAACCATGATTTGGGCGGGCAACACCACCGATTACCCACAAAAAAAAACTAGCACGGTTCACCTAATAACAAGCACGATCAGTACGAAATTGGCCTAGAACGACCAACTGAACTCCACAAACCGTTTCGAAACACCGCATTGCCAACCGTCTCACTAAGCTCAGATTGCAAAACAAAACATGAAAAATCACACCCAAATTCAGCAAACCAGATCACCCCCAAACGAGAGAGATCAGCCAATCACCAGTCGTAGTCGTGCTTCCCGATCTCCGTATCCAGAAATTCTTCCATCTCAATCCCGATCGACACCCGCAGCTGCAAACGGGGAGGGGGGAAAATTGAACTCAAAACACATGCTACATAAGTCAATAGCTGCGGTTACTACTTACACTACCTCCAGCGATGGAGCGCGCGGGGATCCGACGAGAGGCGGCCGGGGATCGCTCGCCCGGCCGTATGGGATCCGGATCGGCGGCGGAGGAGGTCCTCGGTCTCGCCCTCCTCCTCCACCTCCTCTCACACCGACGCGACGCTTCGAGAAGCTGCGAGCTCTTGCTACTTCCGTGCCATCTTGGCCTTTGCTTGTGGCGATGAGCTGTGCAGACTGCGTGCGAGGCCGCGTGGAGGCGACTGAGACGAGAGAGGGAAGGGGGAAGAGAGGAAGGCTCAAAAAGAATAGATACGTGTGCTCCCCGCTGTTTTTTTTTTTTTTTTTGCATTCGATTGTTGGTTCGAATCGCGGGACGGTAAATATTGGGGCCTATCCGTCACGAGGGTTTCTTACATGTGGACCCAGTGTACGCATGGCTCGGTTGTCAGTGGGTATGGACAGTTCGTGGGCTGCACGGGTTGGTGAGGGAAGGATTAAAGTAGGCGGTAAGTCCGGAAAAAGTCGGCTACTCTTTGCTCGGATAGAGGCGACGTGTCGGGGTTTTTTTTGGGGTCCCACGATGACATGCGGGGATGGGTTCGTCGTCGGGCCCACCTGTAATTGGGTTACGGTGCTGTAGGGGACCCGCGTGTCGTAGACTGATGAGTCTCTGGTCAAAATTGGAATGTTGAGGCAGATCACTGGTCCGAGCGGGCGTATGATTCTTTTCTCAGGTGTTATTAGCTGTTACGGGTGTAATCGGCAACTGGCAAGCTTTTTATATATTATTAATATAGTGTCCGTGCTAACGCTACAACGACAGTACACCCGCTTATCAAATAAATGAGAAGACAAGTATGAATACAACACTTAATAGTAAAAGAGAAATTTAGAATTTTAAATGAATTTAGAAAGAAAAACGGAACTAAATGGAGGTCGAATAAGCGAAAACGGGCTCCCAAAAGATTTTAAATCAAGAAAAAGAAAGAAAAAAGAATTTTCGGATTTTGGATTTTTTTTGCAGCTTCCCCAGAGAGAGCGTGCTCTCTGGGCTTGGCCAGCGCAAGGGGGAGGGAAGGCCAGGGGTGGCCGGCCGGTCGCAGCGGGTCGGAACTGGTGCGGCGAGATCGCCGGCACCGGAGCCTGCGGGGGAGAAGTCACGATTGCGGTGAATTTCGTGGGAAAGATGACGGTGATGATTTGGATTACCTCCAAAATCCAGCAATCTTTACAAGAGAGAGCACTTGGGGATTTACGCAATGCGATGGAGTGAAGGAGAGCTCATCGGCTTTTTTAGCCGCGAAACAAGCATATTTATGAAAACCATAATTTGGAGTCAAATCAGATTGGAAGAAAATTTTGGCAATAGAGCACGAAATTTAGAGAATTAACACCATAGATGGAAAGAGGAAATTTGTTGCGGGATTGATGGAGTTTTGGAGCTTCTTTCTTGCTTTAATGGAGGAGGAAGAGAAGAAGCTTTCTAGTCCAAAGTGCAGCTAGAAGAAGCTACAGGTGGGTTGCCTTCATTTTTTTAAAATATAGAAGGATTTTTGAAAAGATAGCCCATTAGGTTAAAAAATTCTAGAAAAATTCTCAAAAAAAACTTTCGATTATTTTGTACTTAATAAAATTATTTTTAAAAAAATTGAATTATAAATTTGCCGAGGCACGGCGACCGCGAGGTCGCCGATCAGCAACCTCACCGTATCGGCAAAGCCACCGATGACGATCGTGGAGCCGTTGCAGACCTGCGTTTTTCCGGGCCGCGCTGCCCCGGCTGCCGCGTGCATTCTCTCGGCCACGCTGCTCCATCTCCCGGTTTCTTTTTTCCAGCACGTAATGTATGGTCATTTCCTTTTCCAAGACGTTAGTTTCCTTTTCCTTGATTCCAAGACATCTGTTTCCTTTTTCTTGTTGATGCTGGAGGTAAGGGAAGGTCTGTTGTGGGCTACAGGGATGATTTCGAAAAAATATGGAAAAATAAAATACGCTCGCCGACCACTGGATCCGCAAGGAAAAAAAGATAAAAATTAAACAGCGCTCGCCGGCCGCTGGTTCCACGAGAAAAAATTGAAAAAAATTAAGCAGTACTCACAGACCGCTGGTTCCATGGATAAAAAATGAAAATAAAAATTCAGCGCTCTCCGTGCGCTGAAATTAGGCTCTATGGGGCTAGATCCGTAAAAAGTCTCGAGAAGGGTCATATCCGGAAAAAAAATTACGATCACGATGCCAGAACAATAAAAAATTCAAGTCTTGTTTCCTTGCATGCGGATCCTCCCTATTTTCAAGTCTTGTTTCCTTACATGCGGATCCTCCCTGTTTATTTCCTTGTTTGATTCGCTCTCCTTCCAAATATGTAGTACGTACAATTTTGACAAGTAAAAAATTCAAATCTGGTTTCCTTGCATGCGGATCCTCCCTGTTTTCAAGTCTTGTTTCCTTACATGCGGATCCTCCCTGTTTATTTCCTTGTTTGATTCGTTCTCCTTCCAAATATGTAGTACGTACAATTTTGGCAAGTAAAAAATTCAAATCTGATTTCCTTGCATGCGGATCCTCCCTGTTTATTTCCTTTTTTGATTCGCTCTCCTTCCAAATATGTAGGTGGGGGAGGTCTGTTGTGGGCCACAGGGATGATTAGACACACTAAATAATGGCCATCGGATGTGGGTGAGTAAAGCCGAGGAAAGATCTGAGAGGTTAATTTTGATGGAGACAAGTTTCTAGGGACGTTTCGCTGGGTGCACGAATGTTAGGTCATTTCTAGTGGGATGCACTATTTGAGGTGGAAATAGAAAAGAATGTTTACGTATATTATAAAGGGGTATAGATTTGGCGATAAAGATGGTCAAATATGCCGAACTCAACACGCTGCACTTAGGTTCTGTCACACCTTTGGTCCACACACAACCAAACGCAGTTTAATTAATCGAGTGAGTTTTTAATTTGTTCAGGCGAGGAGAAAACAACAAAATTAACAGAGGTCAAAACAAGGTTCAAAATCTCGCTGAAATTTCGAGATCTCGGTTTTCGGATGTGGACGAGATTTGAAATGTCGGTCAGATTGAAAAAATTCAAAAACAATTAAATTGCTACAGTAATCTCAGAAATCTCGCCGAGATCTCGTCATCTTTGACCGAAATTTTGTGTTTGACCACCGGATTTGCCCGAAAATTGATCAATAACCCTTAAGAAAGTCATCTTCTATGAAAATTTGGTTTGTTGAAAAAACCAAATTTTTGATATATCTTTTAAAAACTTCAGAAAGATTTTCATATTTTTATAAAATTGTACGTGCTTTATCTTGATCTAAAAAATTTACGGTACCATACTAAAAAGTGTAGTATCATACATAAAAATTTTAAAAATAATTGAACTTCATTTGTTATTTTTAAAAAATCAAAAACCAAATGAACATAATTGGGACAGTAACATTGTCAGAATTTTATAAATTTTGTCGAGTGTGATCATGATCCAAAATTTTTATGAGAGCTTAATAATTGACTCAGTAGCATTATATAAAATTTAAAAAAAATAAAAAAAATTTGGTTGCTCAATCATATCTATGTATTTATCGAACTTCATTTGTTATATTTCAAAAATCATAAACAGAAAGAACATAAATGGTAGGCTGTAATTGTAAGAATTTTATAAATTCACTGGAGTGTGATAATGATTCAAAATTTTTATGAGATCTTAATAATTTCCTTATAACCCTTATGAAAATTTTTCAAAAAAATTAAACATTTTTTGATTGCTAAAGCAAATCTATGTATTGATCATTAGGTTGTTACGAGAACTTAGTACTCTCAGAATTTTTGGAATTTTTTGATGCTTTATCATTAGATAAAAATTTTATAGACACATTTATGATAAATCAGGACCATCCACAAATTTTTTAAAATTTATAATATGGTTTGTACCATTTTTCATTTGGTTGAAGTTTGCCGGTAAAGCTTTTATCAGCACAGTACCACTGTCCAAATTTTTAAAAATTCATGAAGTTTGTTCATCATCCGAAAATTTTATGGGAATATTAGTGATGCATCAAAACCATGAAAAAAAAATTTCAAAATTTTATAACGTGTTTTGTTTCTTTTTTCATTCGGTTCAAACTTACCGGTCATTGTTTTATCAGGACAGTAGCAATGTTTGAATTTTTAAAAATTCCTAAACTCTGATAATCATCTGAACTTTTTATGGGAACATCACTGATGTGTCAGGAACCTACAAAAAATATTTCAAGATTTTTCGACGTCGTTTGATCCATTTTTCACTCGGTGCAATTTTGCCGAGATCTTGGCAAAACCGGCGAAATTTCGGTTTTCTCGGTAGAAAAAACCGGATTTGAATTTTTGTTTTTGTATTTCGTCCTAAATTCGTTCTAAATTTTTAAATCTCGCCAAGATTTCGTTCTCCGATCATAGACGAAATTTGAAGCGAAACCAAGATTTTGAAACCTGGGTCAAAATAGGATAGCACATGAGTTTAGCTTAATATGCGAAGAGAACATGAGATTTAGCTGTTTGGTCTAGTTGTAGCCGGTGTGCACTTCTCAGTTCTCACTTCTCGATGATTGTAATTCATATATTTTTCCTTGAAAATATTCTGACGATCGATATCGATATGTTTTCTTTATGTCCCATCTGTGTGTACCATAAAAGACGCTGTTTGTTGATGTTAGCTTTTAGGTTTTTACTCTACATCAGAGCTATTGGGCGGACCAAAAGAGTGTCACGTACTAATGGAAACATCCAGCCTCATTTCATCATTTCATGTCATGGTGAGCTTACTCCATCGCTAGTTGCTCCATCGTGGTCGGTAGCAATCGCCAATCGAATCCTTTTTCCCGGGCACATTCCATCGGTACAAGCAGGAGCACGACAGAGCAAAAGATTTACAGCCTGTTTGAAAGAGCAGTAACTTTTCTAAAAAGTTATTTTTTGATTTATTGAGCTGAAAAACAGTCGTAGCTTTTTATAAGATATTGTTTGATAATAGCTAATTTTCTTCAAAAATAAACTGCAAAAGCAAATCTAGTCTAGCTTTCAGCTTTTGATTTTTGCTAGCTATACAATAGCTTCTAGCTTATACTAAAAGTCGTTTAAAAGCTGAACTGTTTAAAAAAACTTACTGGCTTTTTAGAAACTAAAATTGGCTTTAAGTCCCTACAGCTAGCACCGTAAGTAACGCAACATGCAAGTCGGCTGCAGCAAGTGCAAACATTACACACATGCTGATCGTATTTACGCGTGCCATGAATGAATTGAGTCATGTATGTTGATAACTCGATCTATATATAATTACGCACCATCGACTTATATGCATATATACCTCAAGACAATCAGGACAATGCGTACAGGTACAGTCGCCTTCAGGCGCTTCCCATGCTGGTGCCGGTGGTTAGGTGGCCGCGCACATGTAAATAGAGGCGGATTAGTTTGATGATAAATTTGTTTCATTAAATCTTATTAAAATTTGGTATTATCAAAATTTAGTCATTAAATTATATACCAATGTTTTGGCTAAAGATTGTCAAGAAAATGAACAGAGCAAGGGATAAGGAAATTTTGCTAAAGTTTAGTAGCAAACAAAATACTTAACAAATTTGATTAACACTGCTAAAATTTTATAAGACAAGAATTGACAATCATGCGAAATAAATCAAACAGCCCCGTAGTCTTGGCCAGCTGAAACGAGTGGAGCGGGCAGGCTGCCGGGTAACGCACGGGTAGTTGGGCAGTGACGATCGGTAGCTGCCGCGTCGCGAGAGAGACTGGACGGAAACATGGTGCAGTTCGGGAGATGGATCGATCCGTCCAATCTCCCTCTAGCCCATCGTCTTGTCGGCCGGCCGCCTGTGCGTCGGCGCGGCGGCGACTCGTAGGAGCATCATATCGTCTTGTTCTTCAAGGCGTTCAGCGTGTGTTACTACTATTGTTAGTTAGAGAAAAAAGGACGATAGAAATTGGACGGTAAATTCTCGCATCTCTGCATATGTGTTACTCCCTCCGTTGATAAATATAAGGCCTATAGTTTGAATGGTTTTATTGAAAAATATAAGGTGTGCACGTAGATTTAATGAGCCTTTCCACTTATACCCTTATTTATTCTCTCTCAACCACATGCATTTATTCATTATCTCTCATCTTTCAAGACAATTAAGAGGGATATGTAAGTCATTTCCTCTCATGTCTTTCTCAATTTCACCACAACCTTAATCCTTGTACAAAGTCAAAATACGCCTTATATTTATCAACGGAGGGAGTTCTAGTTTGTTCAGTTTGTGTAAGGGCAGGGTAACCGGAGTAATTGATATTGCGTCGACGGCCTAGCTATTATTAGAGCAAGTACAATAGCAAAGTCAACTACTGGCTAATAGTAAACTAAAAGCCAATTTGTACAATAACTGTCTCTAAAGGTTGTCTCTAGATATTGTGCAATAACTATCTTTTCTCTCTTGTACATAAATGATCTACCTATGCTCTCGTGCAAAACTGGCTACTAAATAAGAGTCAGCTCTCTTCTCACTCCTCCATATAGACCAAAGCTGATATGTACATACTAAGAACTAGCTGATGTGGTCTTATTGTACATGCTCTTAATGGCAGTAAGCTTTCATTGACTCGTTTCAGCGACCACTCGTGATCGCGAGTATGCATCAATGCATGTATGGTATCGCCGTGTCGGTCCTGGTGTTCCGCCCGTCCTGCTCTTTGTAAAGCCGAATCGAGATGATTATAGGCTTAATTTGGGCTACAGAAATGTGTCCATGCCGAAGAACGAGGTTTCATCAAATATTAACCAAAAGGGTCCTGCCCAGAACTGCGCTTAATTAGTTTGGATTAATTGGTGCATACAAACGTAGGGAATCTAGCATCGCGGCCTCGACAATGAGGCGACCGCCGGAGTCTGTGACCAAGAACCGAACGACATATCAAGAAAAAGGATGCGCCTTGGGGAGGCCGAGGTGGATGGTCGAGGACGAAGAGGGTGATGAGGTCGCGCGCCGACGATGCGGAAGATGAGTGGGCAGCGGGTGCATCGGAGTCACAGTTTCCGCGGAGGTAGGGGTGAGGCTGCCATCTGGTGGAGTGGCGCGACTAGAGCCCGTGCAGGGGCGAATCTAGTGTGCCAGTTATACACCGATATCCTCAAAAATTTTAAAATATTACAACATTAAATTTTTATTATATCAAATTTGTTGATTGAATTGACTTTAATTTTGGTGGTTTGGGATTTATAATACCTTAGAACAATTTTGATTCTATTTTTAGTAAATTTTGAATATATATATTTGATTTATAATATTTTAAAATAATTATATAAGACTATAAAATTATACATATAAAGTGTGTACATTAAAATTTTTCTAACACCGTCGTTGACTCCGTATTGGTGGGTGAGGAGCACCGGCGGTGCGGCCGTGGAACCCACCCACCCTGCTCGGCGACGTGAAGCGAGACGCCAGCAGTTGGCATTGATTCGAAAAGGCTCCTGCAAAAAGAAGCATTTCCACTGCATATTGATTGTTCCTCAATCTGAACCGCTCAAGATGGATGGAACGGTCCAGATTGCGGAATTATTTGCTTCTTATAGGGTGTAACTTGATAATAATAATAAGGTTCGTTTGTCAGAACGTACGTCCAAGGCACATAAAATCCCACTCAATCATAACAATACAATGTTGATCGCACGGCCCAAAATAACAAATGATATTCGCGATCCGAGTTGGAGGGGGTGTAAACGGTATACCTAATTTGACAGATATTTCTATGCTTTTTTAGTTACATAAATATTAAAGTATTAATAAAGAATAGATGGTGATTACTTTTTTTTTTACTTTAAAATTTATGTAATTTATATTAAAAGAAAAGGCACGCATAGGTCCTTCGTGGAAGGGTTCGTCCACTCTGTTTCCCTACTAAATCTGAGCCACACAACGTACTGTGATCAAACGTCTCAGAGATCGGGAGCGCATCGATCAATGGACCGCACGTCAGACTCATCGTTGCCGTCGCGCTCGTCGGTGGAGACAGCCGCCGGCCCCTCCAGCTTTGTACCACGCCACTGCGTCCGCTTCACCGCCCCCAGAATGCCGCTCTGACGCTCCAGCACGTCATGCTCCGTCGTCGCCACGCCGTGCGCGCCTGCCACGATGACCTGCACCCATGCGCACTGACCGAGCTAGTGTCGCCGCCGGGTGCCACCGGTCGGAGTTATCGAACAAACGATGGGTCCTCCCTCCGGCCGCAGCTCGACCTATTTGGTTTCGGGGAACACCTGCAGATGCAGTGTGTTGTTTAGTACGATCTTGTATGTTTCGTATCATGAAAAAAAAATCAAAATGTTCACAGCATTCATGTTAAGCAGTATTTATGCTCTTTGATTACGTTGCTTGCAGTTGTTGATTTCTATAAGAATTTGGGGTTTTAAGTTGATCACCAAGGCATCAAGATCGAGCATGTTCTTGTACGGTTGTACCCCACATTCATAGCTTCATATTGGAGAGAGAAATGCTTCTTTAGATTCTGTTTTTTTAACTCCTAGTCTCCTACTCTTGATTCTTCTAGAATCCATTCATTTAAGAATCTAAAGTTGGTTGAGAGATTTGTTTGGTAAGAGGTTTATCTCACCAAACCATGAATGAGAGAATTGGTAGAAAAAAGAGCATGATACCCCTGATTTTAACACTCACGGTCCATTTGTTTTTTACTTCTTTGTACTTGTAGATATTTTTTTGTATAATTTTTTTGGTACCTACCGATAGTCTATTTGAATGTAATACCATGCGAATATAATAAGATGAATGCATTTCATATCAACAGTATACAAATTTCTGAAACATATATGTACAAACTGTGTGCAAGGGATGAATTACAAAAGTATAAGCACCAGTAGCAAGGAAAAAGTCTACTTTTCCCCCTCAAGTACGGTGGTTCGTCTACTTAACCCTCTAAAGTATAAAACTAGGTAATGTGCTTTCTTAACTATGTAAAATCTGTCTAAATAACCCCTTAAATCGGTTTCTGAGGTGGTTTTGCCACCGTAACAAATGATATAGCTAATGACATGGTGACGATCGAGCAGATGTAATATCTTAGGCTTATCTTGGCCTTTAGTCGTGGCATTATGACCATCCATTTCTTTTGCTTGGCCAAAAACTTACTGTGGGATCTTTAGAACCCCGCCACTTCACTACAAACTGTCAGAACCTTTCCTTTGTCTTCCCTGCTCTAAGGCGAAGGTTTCTAACGAGTAAAGACACGCAATAGGGTAGTTCAGTCAAATATTTCACTTGATGAGCACTTGATGAAATGGCGACAGAAGGCGCGGGGATCTCTGTCGCCATTTCAATTGACGATTTGTGACAGATGGCGTGGCAACCCACATGGCACTCTATCATTAGTTCAAACTAGCAGATTTATCCGCGTAACTGCGCATCTAGATATTATAATACAATTGTCTTTAATATACAACTTTACTTCCAATAATTGAAATACAATTATATTTATTATATAACTCTATTTATATATGATTAATTTGCACAGTTATAATCTAGCCCTACTAAAATAAAGTGGTTTTCAAAAACTTCTCAACTCATGAAAATAACTCTAATTTCTACTCCTCAGTTATTGGAAACAAAATCCAAAAAGATCATGTTTACAATACAAGAACACTTAAGGCCAGCCGCCACCATGGGGATTGTCCCTACGGGTACCCATCCAGCGAGGGAATTACCATCCCTTGTCAAGATCAATACTTAATACCGTGTTAATCTTTATTAAACAAGCAGACTCACCCACATAACTGCGCGTCTAGATATTATGATACATTTGTCTTTGATATACAACTCTACTTTTCAATAATTGAAATACAATTGTATTTGTTATATAACTCTATTTATATATGATTAGTCTGCACTATTATAATCTGGCCCCACTAAAATAAGTGGTGGAGATCCTTCTCTTTTTCTTTTGATTAATGTGAGAATTTCTAGAATTTAAGATTATTGTGGGATTTTCTTATTTTTAAAATGAAGAATGTGCTTTAAATATCACCGATTGTTTATATATATAGAAAGCCCGTTTGGTACTCTGGAGTACATACTCCCACCCATTTTTGGCGTTGATCAATTTAAGATGTGAGCCAACTTAGTGGGTGCTTTGGTATTTGGATACCTCCATTAGTAGTGGACGAACCGGATGAGAACAAATAAAATACCTTTGTTTTTCTTTAATTGCTACATGCATCAATGCATGCACAACTGATTCAGGATTAGATGGAACCGCCCGATTTGAAATTTGAAATGCAAACTTTACTCCTTGATGAAGTATCTGGAGGCAATAAAATATGTATTTGCCAAACTTGATGCTCGAAATTACACCGTATAGAAGTATACTTCAACGAGGAAAGTAGCTTATGCTTGCCTCGTATGAAGTGCATTCAAATTGCACCGTTTGCAGTTCATTCATGGTGGTACATGATACTCACAGAGTAGCATAATACCAAATTTAGCTTCAATGTAGCGTAGTGCTTTTTTAAGGAAGTAGTACAATACTATTGATCCCATAACTGAGAGTATTATGTATACTGAAGTATTCTAAAAAATAGAGTATTAAGTATACTGAAGTATTCTAAAAAATAGGGTATAATCCTATAAGTGAGTATGGAGTATACTGAAATAGGGACTAATCAAACAAGTATAATGAAAAAGAGTATTAATATAAATGAAGTATATTACTCGTAGAAGAGAAACAATAAGAGCTTCAAAATTGAAGTTACAACATCACAAGTCCACGATCTGAACTGAACTAACACAAGTGCTAGAAAAGAGATATGTTCCACTCAATTACTCAAAATAAAATTAGGAGTATATACATCAGGAGCTCATTTGCACTAGTTAATATTCACTATTCAGAAGCCTACTCAAGACTGATGCCCATGCCATGACTACCATTTGCGGGCACAGCTTGTTCATGGCATTTCATCAAATAGGTGCCGTGCACCTCTACTGGTTGCAGCTTCATGATGATAGCATGCCTGCATTTTGCAGACCATAACCATTAATAAGTAATTGATTGGTTCAAAAATGACTATCAACACAAAACTGAATGCGATAGAAGAAGAGTATAATTCCTCCAACAAAAAAGTGTTCATCCTTAATCTATCATTGTACCCTTTTCTCTTAACACATACCCTTTTTCCAATAGACAAACCTCCAAAGAAAATTCAAGCAACAATTTCAAAAAGTTAAGACAACAATGAACAAGAAGAGGATGGCAGGATGGTTCTAGTCATTGTGCTGTCTAGATGCATGTATCTACTAGATACATGTACTTAGAAGTATGTGATAAGTAGTTGTTAATTGCAATACAAACTAGATAGTCCATAAAATTATTAAAGGTTACCATAGTATAAAAGAATTGTGCTTGGTTGATAAAATCAGTATACTCACAACAGGAACAGTATACGTGTATTAGCATTTGATCTAATTATAATCCTAATTAATGGGATAAATGTTGTACATCGTATAAGATGCACTTCTCTCTAGCTTAATCTCAATTGCACTCACATTCACTAAGCAAAGTTGTTTCTCTATCGGTGTACCCTTTTGTCTCACTCGTATCCTTTTACCAAATGGAAATATCCAAAGTGAAATTTGAAGCAGCAATTTCCAACAAAACTTTCGATGATAATTGGATTGTCCAGTCACCCTTCCAAATACAAGTATATTAGAAAGAAAAAACTGTACGCCAATTGACTGAATAGGAGTACATACACATATCCTTTTACGAAACTTCCTGATAAATTGCTTAAATCATACTGCTAGGACTATGCTACTGGTTACTGAACTTTTCCAAGATCAGAGAACTGAAAATTCATTATGGATAAATTAATAAGGAAAGACCAATATAATGGAAGGTTATACTACCATATCCTTGGTCAGTATACCCAATTCACTTACTGCACATACCCTTTTCCAAAAGCCTAATCTCCAATAGGAAATTTAATCAGGGACTCTAGAAACTACATCAAGTATATCATATAACAAAGTTCAAGCCAAGAAGGGGAACACCAAAAGGGAGTATACTTTCACCTCGTGCTTCACATCGTCTAAAGGCTTTGCAGCTAAGAATCCTTGCATGTTGATTCACCTCGTGCTCTACAATGGGGCGGCTTTGTACTCTCCCGATCGGCATCATGCTCTAGCCCAGAAGCTGCCATCAACAAAAAAATGATCGGGTTCAATTGATCTCGGAAGAAGCCAGAGACATGGATGGGGTTGTTAAACAAACCCCCATGGTCCAAGGGACACCAATATCAGCAGAATCATGAATGGATTGGAGTTCCAATCTAATAAAAAAGACTACACCTCAAACCCAACGTCCTAAAGGCCAGAACTACATATCTGAAGTGTCATCGATCCTATTGGGTAATGGATGCTTATGTGCCCTCCAGATCTAAAAGAAAATGTGAGAATAAATTTTCGATCTGCAAGAGGAGCAAGGAATAGAATGGAAATCTCTAAGAAATTACGTAGATGCAAAAATATGCAAGAATGGGAAGATACCTTTTGTTGTGCACATGGCGTCCGCCAGCACAACAATTGTTCTCTCTTTTTCGGCTGTGAGAAGATGCGAGGTGGTAGTTGATGATGCCACAGGGCGTGAGGAGGTATGGATGCCGCCACCGAGAGTGAGGAGGTATGGACGCTGCCGCCGGGCGCGAGGAGAGATGCAGGTGCACAGCGTCGCTGAAGCGGAGTTGACGAGCGCTCCGAGGTGCGAATTGCCATCCAATAAATTCGGGGATCACCAACTAGACGACATGACTATATAACCATTTATATACATGAAAAATATCTTTATCATTTTGGATATACTTATACACTAATTATAAGATATTTAATGTGAGCCACATGAAAAAATTGCAAGGGAATCCATTATTTTTAGCGACATATGGAGTAATTTTGAAAATACCATTTTTATATAGAACTGTTTCGCGTATATATCTAAATTCCTTTTATACCCGTCGCTATCACCACGCCTTGTCCTTTCAAAAGAAGTATATGCATGTGCAAAAATATGCATACCACCTTTGTGAAAAATGTACATACCATCGTTGTGTATCGTGCGATAGAGTTGTTCGTAATGTCAGATCTTATATCACCGTGGTACAAACATGAAGAATCAATGGAGCCGAAGACATGATCGTGCATGAAGTCTGTGGAAGAATTGGTCGAGCATATACTTCAATGAGACTTGCTTGCGGATGGGTTTGATGAGTGGCCCATTTGGCAACAACGCATATATACGTCAGATGCCAAATTTTTCTAAGTGTTTGTGTTAGAATAAGTGCTTGCGACATGGCGGATGGAGATTTAAATTACGGTAGTTCTTCAAAATGCTTGTATTCTCTGCGGTGATTGCTTCTTTAGATGTGGAATACGGTAGTCTTGGCCTCCTTTTCTTTCAAAATCTCTATCATGCAAGGCGAAGAGTGATAAAAATGTGGTTGCTCCTCTCCTTTGGATAATCATCATATGCTTGTTTCACCTTCGCAACAATGTCTTCAACATTTGTTGGAGATGACTTTTGAAATGACGTTTGAAGTCTTTGCAAAAAGCCTAGGTCCAAAATATTTAGATCGGGGAGTTTGGTGGTTGATGATTAGCCTTATGTCAAAACCATTAGCCCTTGCCGCATTAAAAAAAAGCATCATCAATGGAATATGTGTCTTGGCATTGTCACGTTGTATAAATATAAAGTACCATGTTCATCTGCAGCCATTTTTCCTTGATGGCGGGCAGCACCTTATTCACAATATACTCACGACTAACATCCTTCGTGACTGACGGCAATACCTTGGTTACCAATGTACTGCAGCGGGCCTATTCACACTAGTCCTTTTCGCTGGCTTTACGAAAGTGAATGGAAATATCCCGATTTTCCCGAAAATGTGACATTACCATCACCATCAAACCTTGGTTTCGCAATAGCCGCAAGAAACATGACCTTCTCAATGAAGTTCTTGCTTTGTGTCGTTCTTTCCAGATCCTCCTCGTCTACCGCCAAATAGTAGTTCGACTGCCAGATGCGATAGAACCACTTTTCATCTATGTACACGATGTTGTACATATCGTGAAAAGTTGGTTCTTCGCAAGCTAATTGGGTTAATCATTGATAGACAAAACGAACTCTCGATTTCTTGTTAGCTTGGTCAAAGTAAATTTAATCGCATTTGTGTGCCGCCTTAGCTTGCCTTCTTTCAACCGCTTAAACAACGTGGTCTTTGACACATGTAGCTCATTAGCCGATCTTTGAGAGTCGTTCTACTCCATAATGGCACTTGTTTAATGGCCGGGATCAACCATTATTTTCTTGCGGCCACAATTCTTTGCCCTCTTGGTCAACACTCCGTGTAACCCACCACCATGCTTTCCGTGGTACCATATCCTCTGCACAACTCTAAGCGGTATGCCCGTCTCATCAAGAACGGCCTTAGTGACACCATGCTTTAATATTCCAAAGCTTGTTCTCTCTAGAAGCATGGTATAAATCATCTATCGCTCTTCATCAGTGTATTGTTTCCTTCTTGGTTTATCTGGATTTACAAAACGAGAGATACATTATCAACTACCCATGCCATGCTTATCAGTTAGAATCAGAACTCATACTCGTGCCATGCTGTTACAATTACTCGTTGAATAACAATGGCTTACTCGTGTACTAGGAGTAGAACAAGAATTACAATTAGTACTTACTCGTGACATGGCCATCGTCCTGGGAAACACCTTCGTCGCCATGCACGGCATTGCCTCTGTCCTCGCCATACACTTCATCATCAATCATCTCTCCATTCACGACATCACCCTCATGGAGCACGTTCCCTTCGGTGCCCATGGCCATTGTTGCTGCGATCTCCTCCCCAGTCTAGTGCACAAAAACGTGCTCTCGTCAACACACGCACGTACGTACAAACATATAAGCAGTTTGTGTACACACAAGCATATGATCAGTTTATGTACGTACAAGCATATGAGTGTGTATGCGTAAATACCAGAGCGAAGGTGCCGCGCCGACGGCGTCCTCTCGCATCTCGTCCACGACATTGACACCCGGCATAATCATCTCCACCGAGCATGGCGTGAAAGCTACCTGCGAGCCTGAGCCTTGCACGGCCGACGATGAAACTAGCACCTGCATACCCATGGCCGAGGTTGAAGCCAGCACTGCAGCCACGCCTGTGGAGCCCTGCGATCGTGCATGTCGGCCGGCGAGCCCTAGCCTGCCGCGCCCGTGGCCTACGTCGAAGGTATCACCGCGACCACGACCGACAAGGCCTAGCCTGCCGCGCCCGCGGACTACGTCGAATGTACCACCGCGATCGGCGATCCCTAGCGTGTTGCACCCGCCTACATCTAATGTACCACCGCGACCGCGACCGGCCAGCCCGAGCCTGGCGCTGCCACGGCAGACGTTCAAACCAACACCTGCGACGGTGTGAGTACCGTGGCTGAGACCAGCGTCGGCGTGGCCGAGCCCAGCGTCACCAACTTGTGCACCTTGCTCTTCTACATCTGTTCATGCACGGAAGAAAAAACAGTTGGTGATCTCCATCGCCAAGAACTGCAAAGAAATTTGTACGGGAAAAACATACCTTCACCGCTATTATCATCGCACAACAGATTGCAATTTAAATCGATGATTGAACGACTCTCATACTGGTTGTCCTCCCAAACTATTGGTTCGTTTAAATCTATATTCTCCATTGACAAAGAGAAGATGAGTCAGAGGTGTTGCTATCAAATTCATGAGCAGGGCTTGCTCTATTTATACTCTATTTTTTGAGCGCCAAGGAATACGAAATCAAATTTAAAAAGAATGGGCCACAGGTCATTGAGTAAATCCCCTTCCTCCATCCATTCCTCCTTCCTCGTCTATCCTTCAACACTAATTCTCTGCATTACGGAGGAGTAGTTTCGTTTCATTGGTCTTTGGGAAAAACCTTATACGCCTAAGAAAGGCGACGGGTATATCACTAAAAAGAATGGGCCACAGGTCATTGAGTAAATCCCCTTCCTCCATCCATTCCTCCTCCTCGTCTATCCTTCTATCTCTCTCCAAGTTGGAGGAGTGCGGCTTCAACACCGACGTGACGTAGGGGCGGTTGAGCTGTGGACCGATCTGGTTGTCTTCGTCACGCCCTCAAACAACATCGAGGGTCACGCGGAGACGTTGGCGCAGAGCGGCGAGTTCATCACGCTGCTGTGGGCGTCATCACCACCATCTTCTCCACGCTCGCCGTCGTCGCTAAATTCTTCGTCTTCAAGTTGCTGGTCGCGATATGCCACATGAGGATGACCTCAGTGATGCTCCTGCTCTCGCACGCCTAACCACAAGAGCTCCTCTCCACCAAGCCGCCATTGCCATTGGCCACCGAAGCTCGATCTCTTAGATCGGTGAGCTACTTGGACTTTTGTTCGCGTCACTTTGTCTTCTAGCCTATTTTCATGCAAGCCCCCAAATTAATCTGATTATGTTGCTCATGGGGGCCTGGAAATCGAGTTCTTCTCCATCGCCTTCATTTGGGTTTCACCACCGCCGTTCGTCGTGAGCCTCCAGCCAATTAACTTACACCAGAGCTTTCCCTTGCCGTGATCTACACTTTGACGTGAGTATGTATTTCTTTCTACCTGTGTAGCACCACCTCCTTCGTGGCCAAATCACCGCTGCATTGCCACCCGTCACCGGCATGTCCTTGTTGGCTCACTCCCCGAACAACTACCATCATCGTCTCCGCATCATCTTAATTTGGTTTCAAGGAACTCCTGCACATGCAGTGCGTTGTTTAGTACGTTCTTGTATGGTTAGTATCATGACAAACCAAAATGTTCAGAAGATACATCTTAAATAATATTTATGCTCTTTGATTGCTTGCGGTAGTTGAGTTCTACAAGAACTTGGGATTTTAAGTTGATCACTACGGCATCAACAGCATGTTCTCGTACCCCCCAAATTCCAGTGCTGGTAGCTTCAAACTGGAGAGAGAAATGTCTGCAGGAACGATGACCAATGTATTCTCTGCAACAGTTTGGAGTGCTACTTCTAGAAGCTTTGGCTTATCATCTGTTTGGTATGGCTATAGTTTTCTGAAAATTAGTTTTTGAATAGACTACATGCCTGAATGGCTGAACAACTAGGTTGAAAAAGTTTGATGTTTAGCGATCTGACTTTTAGTATAGCTTTTTGATGTGAGGGACGCGGATTAGAAACGTGGGTGAGAGGGTGTAGTTTGGGATTTTATACATGGTAGGAGAAAGTAATTTTCTTCAACTCTAGTAGCAAAGTCAGAACCCTAATCCATCGAAACCGTTGAAAGCTACCCCAAACTAGCTTTTGATTTTCAGCTTCTCCTAGTATAAATGAACTGTTGGCTTTTAGCTTCTAACTGTGAAAAAGCCAACCGTTTGGAACATCTTCTGACTTAAGGTGAGAAACCAAAGCTGAAGCTCATGTAATTTTTTTTTTGCAAATCTATCCCTTCACGTATGCATTTACAAATTTGACCCTCTCTCCCACCTTGGAAGGCGTAGCAAGTGATATTTTTCACATGCCGCGCCCAGGGAGCTTAGCAAGTGACTAGAGCTATGGAAGCTCAACCAACCATGGCGATAGGAGCATAGCCCACTACGACAGGATTCCTTCCGAGCTACCATGGCTCGGCAGCGAGATGTCATGCACCCTAGCGCGGTTCCCAAGCCGCACCTACTGCTCCGCTGCAACTCGGCAGCGCCCTCCTCCCGCATCCCCTCGTCTTGCCGTGGCGCCAGTCTGTCAAGCTTCTTGCGCACGGCAGGTGACAAGTGTTGCCTGCCGTGCCTTTCGCAGTATGAGAGGGGGCTAAATTTGTAAATACATGCGTGGGAGAGAGGGAGGCTAGATTTGCAAAAAAAAAAAAATGTACACGGAGCTAGATAGGCCAAGGATTCCTATTTCTATTATGCAATTCTTCTGGTCAAGAGTAACAGTGGCTTTTGCAATATCTTGTTCAAGTGGCCTGCTGCTCTTGGATGTAACAGCATGTTCGATGTAAAGCGAATAACACGCTGGTATTGCAATATTATGGTCCACACCAAGGCCTGCTCATCCGCAATTCCTTCGAAGTATTCGGTGGATATCTGAATATATATCAGCTGTTAATGTCAGATCAGACGTACAGATCCTGTACCTGTGTAAACTAGCACTTTGTTTGCCGTTTACTCTAAGTACCTAAAGCTTCGCTTGTTCCCTTCCCTCTTCATTGAAAGCTACTCCAGCCTAATGTGGCGTAGTGTGTGAACTGGCCTCGCATTTGCATGATTCCGTTGAGCTAGCCTGTTATCGGCGCTCCACTACTCTATCAGGTAAGGCATAAAAATGCAGAGAAAATCAGCATCGAGATGTAAAAGCTTAAAAGTGAATGAGCCACAATCTTCCTCTGGCCTCTGCTTCCTAACTATAATTTCTAGCCTACTTTTTTTTTGTCATCAATCTGCTCATATTAGAACTTAAAAAAAAATGCTCATATTATTATCGTACTACTCAGGCAGTTACAATCGTCATCAGCACCGTTTACAAATAGGATTTATCTACGTTTTGGGTAACAAATCCGTACTTCACCGTCGTCACTGAGAAGCTGCCATCTGCAGTCAAACGCGCGTGCTGTTTGACAGATCTAAGTCATGTAGGCAACCCAGCTTTGGATTTTACTTTACTAATAAGATTAGATTATTAAGGGCGTGTTGATTGTACATACCAATCAGAGAAGCAACCGTGCCACGGATCTCAGCAAGTGAAAGTGGAGTCACGATCTTCTGCAAGAGCAAATGGGTTTTGAAGCATGATACTTTCCCCAGAAGCTATGAAGCAGTTGAGAACTTGAGATAAGTTAACCAAACCTGGACCAAACAGAAGCAGCGGAAGAGTACACACGCACGCGTCTTACGCACGCAAATCACTTACTTAGTACTGCTTACCAAGCATTAACTTCTGAAATTTTTTTCCTGGGCCGTCGTTTTCATATCGGTACCATGAGAGAATTGTCTACTTACTGAATACTCCAGCTTCTAAAAAAGGAAACACAACCTGGCCTAAAAAATAAAAAATTAAAGAGTAGTGCTTCAATATTTTCCCTCTAATACAAGTTGTGCAAATCTTGAAGCAAGCGAAGGGTAAGTAATCATCATCTACTCTTCATTTATACTTTAATATTTGTGCAACTATAAAAAAAATGCATGAAAGCACCTCTAAAATATAAAACAACCTAATGCGTAGTAAAGCTCTTCCAAGCTACCCTTTTTAACACATCCAAAGACTACTAGGTGATCTCCATAATATTTAAGATTTGAGTTCATGTTCCTTACAAATATAGAAATTTCGCAGGAAACAATAGAATTCTAGTAAGATTCCTACGAAATCAGGCACATCCCAAACGAGCCTGAGCGATCTCATTTCTGAACAAAACGGTGAGAGTATCAGCGGTACGTCATAGTACTGTCACTGTTACCGACTTCCCATAGAAATCTCATAATCTTGTACCTCTCTGGTCCTAAACAGTGTTAGGCATGTGCCATGGTACATGTCCGTTATCTCTGTACTTTGTCACGCTTCATTTTTTTATAGGAAGGGAGAAAAGAAATGGAGAGAGTATAGTTATAGATAGTATAAAATATCGTTACGTTTATTATTATCTATAATAAATATTTTTTATATTATAATTAAAATATTGTAGAATCGTGTATAGATAATTTTAAGATAGTCGAGTAGGTTCTTCCTTCAGATTCACGAGGAAACAGCACAGCATCACGCTGTCGAAGTGTCATTATCTTTGGACTGAGCGATGGTGCCGTATTAAAAAAGGAAACAGCCGATATGGATTCCCAACGAGACCAGCGACACAAAGGTTTGAAATCTCGTTTTAATTTGATATCTTAAAGATGGCCAAAGAACCAAATTTCACAACGAGATCAGACGATATCAAGGTTTGAAATCTCGTTCTTGCTCAATATCTTAGAGGTGGCTGAAGAACAAAATTTTGTTGAGATCTCAGAATTTTGGACAAATTCCAAATGAAACACAAAAACAGAATTTCAAATCCGGTTTTTTTCCTCCGGAAAACCCAAGATCTCAGACGGTTTTGTTGAGCTGTCAGCAAGATTTGCCGAGATCTTAACCAAATTGCACTGAGTGAAATCAGGTTAAAACGAAGTCAAAAAATTTTGGAATTTTTTGTGAATGTTCCTGACACATTATTAATGTTATCATAAAAATTTCAGATGATTATCAAGCCTGAGAAATTTTTAAAAATTCGAACATTGCTACTATCATGATAAAACGCTAACCGTCAAATTTAAACCGAATGAAAAATGGAACAAACAAGGTTAAATTTTTTTTGTGGTTAGTCGTGAAGCATCCCTAATGTTTCCATAAACTTTTTACATCATGATCAAACCTAACGAATTTTCAAAAATTATGACAGTGTTACTTCAAAGTTCTCGGACTTTAGAGTGCATCGGTGCATGCTTCTACAGTTACAATTTTTGATTGAGCAATCAAAACAGGTTTAAATTTTTTGAAACTTTTAGAGAGGGTTATAAGGAAATTTCTACAGTTACATATAGAATAACCTATTCTACTCCCTAGCCATTTAAGGCTGTCCGATCGAGCCATGTAACACACTAACAGCGCATCAGATGCATTACTATCTTAACGTGACAAAAATAAACTAATAAATGGACTTCAATTTTGATCGAGCCATACATTACTATCTTATTTATTACATTTTATTATAAAACAACAAAACGAAATTACTATGAACCAGTAACATAGTCAAACCTACTAATAAATGTATTCTGTAGTTTGTACATATATAACTTTTTATTTGTAGCTCTGATTCACAAATATTTTTCATCAGTAGATTACTCACGACGAGAGGAACAAAATGATACAAGTCTCGCTAATAAATAGTAAATTGATGTTCATTTAGCAATAAAATTTAATTTATGCGAAGTTTATTACCAAAACTTATATTGTATTGTTCCTCTGGTCGTCAGTAATCAACTGGTGAAATTCGTTCGTGAATCGAAGCTGCGAATAAAAAGTTATGGCTAACACAAAGAGAACATATTCATGCACAAACTAGAGAACATATTTACTAGTTGGTTGGCCATGGTTCCGATACAAAAATAGCTTCATTAGTTCTTTATAGTAAAATATAGCAAAAGATGTAGTAAACCTTTGTGTATAAAATAGTAAAAGACAATATATCCTATGTAAATCACTGTAATCAAGTAAAATTTATGAGATCATATGTAAAAAATTTCAAAAATTCTTAAAAAATTACCATAAGAAGGGAAGGTGATATTCTACAACCTGTAAAATTTGAAGGTCAAAATCAATCTCATTTGAAAGATATGAAATTGACAAACGCTAATCAATGATGAATAGTAAATTTGTCCTTTTCATATCCTTTAACTGCGAGTGAGTTTGGTCTTCAAATTTTACATGGTTGCAGAAGCTCACGTCACCTACGTATGATAATTTTTTGAGATTTTTTTAGAATATGTACATATAGTTTTTATGGATTTTACATGATAAATATGGTTTAATACCAAATGACTAATCTGTGTATGATTTTACTACTGAATATACGCTTAACATTTTTACGAATAGACGTTCAATTGATTTTATCATCTATTACAACAACGTTTACAATCGTCGATATAATATTTTACTACAGGATCGACAAACAGAGCTAGATTCTTATTCTGATAGTTCACTCCATTTCTGTTTAGTAACATCTTGTGTAATAGTGAGTAATATGTTATTTTCTGAACAATAAAAGACAACATATCCTATGAAACCTCTTCTATCATGTAAAATTTATGAAAATCATATGTACAAGTTTTCAAAAATTCTCAAAAAATTACCATAAGTAGAGGATGTGAGATTCTATACCCCTGTAAAATTTGAAGACTAAAATCAATCTCATTTGAAAGATATGAAATTAACAAACAATAATCAGTGATAAATAATAAATTTGTTTTTTTTTCATATCTTTCAAACGTAAGTGAGTTTGGTCTTCAATATTTACAGAGTTGTAGAAGTTCACATTCCCTACGTATGGTATTTTTTAAGAATTTTTCATAACTTGTACCTGTTGTTTTCACTGATTTTATATGATAAGGGTGGTGTACTGCCAACTAACTATTGTGTGTAGGAAATTAGTCCCACATCGCTCGCGGAGGTTCGTCAATACTTGTTTATATAGCCAAACTGGCATTATTCTCCCGATCAAAGTGATTCGTGTAATATTAGTAAGGATAAGGCTCTGTCTGTGGACCCGCTGCACTTTGTGCTGGTGGTGATGGATCCGGGCATCTTACCTTTTAACATCACGATTACTTTTATGCATTTTTTTATTGACGGTCGTTGATGATTTCACAAACTCGGACAATAGAGTTTACTACCTTATAATTTTTTTGTATGTTACTGTCGCACATGCATGATTTTTCTATCGAGCTTCTTACCTCATATTATAGTAAAAAAATCGTAACTTTACTAGCCATCTCATTTTTATTTATGTGTATTCAATCATTTTTTCATGCGTTCACACATGCATGATTTTTCTATGGAGCTTATTACCATTATAGTAAAAAAATGGTAACTTTACTGACCATCTCATTTTTATTTATGTGTATTCAATCATTTTTTTCGTTCCTGATGTACAGCATGATTTTACTAATGTTCTTATGACTTTTTACTTATTGTTCCATTTAATTTACTACTCTGGACTTTACACTCTACTATCATCTACATATTTTACTACCTTCAACATCACAAATGATTTCGTAGCTTATATATGTATCTGTTTATTCTTTATTTTAGCAATAACTTCTATTTGTAGCTCTGATTCATGAACGGTTTTTATCAATAGATTACTCACGATGAGATGAACAGAATGATATAAGTCTCGCTGATAAATAGTAAATTGATGTTCAATTAGCAGTAAAAAGTAATTTATGTGAAGTTTATTATCAAAACTTATATTGTAATGTTCCCCTCATCGTCCGTAATCTACCAGTGAATTTCGTTCATGAATCGGAGATGCGAATAAAAAGTTATTGCTAAAACAAAGAAAAAACATATTCATATACAAACTAAAGAACACATTTATTAGTTGGTTGGGCACGATTCTGATACAGTAATAGCTTCATTAGTTCTTTATAATAAAATATAGTAAATAAGATAGTAAACGTTAGAGTATAAATCCGTAAAAAGCAATATATCATGTGTAAATCACTGTTATCGTGTAAAATTCATGAAAATCATACGTACAAGTTTTCAAAAATTATCAAAAAATTACCATAAGAAGGGGAGGTGAGATTCTACATCCCTATAAAATTTAAAGACCGAAATCAATCTCATTTGAAAGATATGACATTGACAAGAGCTCATCAGTGATGAATAGTAAATTTGTCGTTTTCATATCTTTCAAATGCGAGCGAGTTCGGTATTCAAATTTTACAAGGTTGTAGAAGTTCACATCCCCTATGTGTGGTAATTTTTGGTGAATTTTTAAGAACTTGTACATATAGTTTTCATGAACTTTACACAATAAAGGTGGTTTACAAACGACTGATTTGTGTAGGATATGTTATAGATGTAGTAATTTCATGTTGTAGATATAGTAATTTCTGTTATCAGTCAATAAAATTACTGTTTAATAGCGAGACTTATATCAATATGTTCCTCTCGTCGTCAGTAAGCGACTGGTAAAAATCATTTGTAAATCGGAGCTACTAATAAAAAGATATGGCTAAGACAAAGAGAAAACATATTCGTGTATAAACTGCAAAACGCATTAACTAGTGGGTTTGACCATATAACTAATTCACCAGTAAATTCATCAGTTGTTCTATAGTAAAATATATTCGTGATTTACTACTGGGTTTCTGCGGAACACATTTACTAGTGGCTGGCCATTTAAATGGTTTAGTCAACACACGGGCCATACGCTTCTCTAGCCAGGCGTAGAATAACTATTCTACGCTTGAGAGCATAATAGTATTACCGTATGTATGTATGTATATTATAATTACTTGGGACACTATGATGCCTGGGCAACAAGAATTATGTATCACATGTGGAATTTTTTGAAAATTTTAGGATGTATATATATGTATTATAATTAATTGGGACTGGTGCATGGGCACCATGGTATAAAATAGGTGTTTTCCATATGTATGGCGTGCAATTTTTTTTTGGAATTTCTGGATGTCTAGTTTAACTAGTCTAGTAACTAGTTCAAACAAGTTTGAACTAAAATTCAAACTAGAATTGTATTTTTTATAATAATTTGATTGTAGGTATGCGCTGCTTATA
The DNA here is from genome assembly GCA_036346275.1 of Otatea glauca. Lineage (NCBI taxonomy): Eukaryota > Viridiplantae > Streptophyta > Magnoliopsida > Poales > Poaceae > Otatea > Otatea glauca. Next base: position 76,611,882 of record CM070711.1, read on the forward strand.
TATATAAATCAGCAAAGCATTTGATCTAAATTTGTTCAAAATATTTGGATTCGAGTATTTTTTTAAGGTATGTGTTTTATTTGAATTGTTTATATCCTAAATCTGAATTTTTGAAAAGCTATACCCAAATTTGGGTTGAATTCTCTCTTTTAAAATCATGGTGCCCGGTCACTATTGTGATATAATATAATTAACTGGGACATAGCACCATGATCTAAAACAGGCATTTCTCCTATGTATTGTATGCGAAAAAATTGAAATTTTGGGATGTCGACTTTAACAACTTTACTAGCTAGTTTAAACAAGTTTGAACTGAAATTCAAACTAGAGTTGCCTTTGTTATGTCAGTTTGATTGTACATATGTGCCGATTTTATATATAAATTAGTAAAGCATGTGTTCAAAATTGTTCAAAGGTATCTGTTTCATTTGAATTGCTACGGATGGGTCAAACCCTAAAATTGATTTGTTTTAAGAATATACCCAAGTTTAGCTTGAATTCGCGCATTTGAAATCATGATACCCTCTCACCATGGTTTTGAATGAATTTAGATGAAACGCCTACCTTTTAAAAAATACTTGAATTCAAAGATTTTGAGCGAATTTAGATAACATGTTTATATATATATATAATATTAATAATAATAATAAGCATATACCTACAATCAAACTACCATTAAAAAAAAGTAACTCTAGTTTTAATTTCAATTTAAACTTGTTTGATCCCGTTAGCAAACTAGTTAAACTCGACATAAAACATTTCAAACTTTTTCGTATGTGATACATTGGGAAAATACCCGTTTTAGATCAAAATGCTCAGGCACCATGGTGTCCCTGTTAATTATACTATATATATATCCTAACAATTATGGATAAGATCAATGTAATCGATGATCTGGCTAACTAATTGATATGATACCAATCAACTAGTACTAGGAAACTAACTAATTATTTAAGAAAATATATGTTCTTGTCGTGGAAGTTAATCCCTTTCTAAAACTAATGCTACAGTACGGTTACTGTTTATGTGGTGCACGAGTGTCGGCGTTTTCTAGAGCGCCGGCAAGTAAATTTGTGAGTCTAGGGGGTCGCGCGTTCCACTCCCTGAATGGTTAGACTCGTGAGTCCAAGATGTATACTGGTTCGGGCTGAAGGTCCCTACTCCAGTTCGTGTGGTGGTGTTGTATTACTCTTGGTACAGATGACTGCACAAAGTTTTACAAGCGAGAATGCCAATGGTTTAGCGAGATGGGTTTGATAGCGCTCTCCCTCTCTCGTTCTCGCCCCTCTTTCTGAATCGTTTAGCCCCGCCTCCTTTTATCTGAAGGAAGGGCGGAGTTACATCGAGTTGGGAGGAAGAGCAAGGTGACCTACGCTAGGAGCTCCGGTCCTTCGTCCCGTGGGTGGTCGCCACCGTCTTGCCCATCTTTGGGTTGGTAGCCTTGGTGGTCGGGAGGTTAGGTATTCCCGGAAATAGCGTACTTGCCCTCTGTGACCCTTGCGAATCCGACATCGAGGTGCGTGGCGTTGGTGCCGCCTCGGGAAGCGCGCTTCGTCTTTGTCGTGATCGTTGATGGGTGGAAGCTTTGTCTTCGCGATCACGGATCTTCTTGGGAAGGAGCCACTTGCCCTTGTATAGTCGCTCCGATTGACCTCATTCGAAGTGCGTGGCGGTAGGCGATGAGGACTCGACGCGGCACTCGGCGTCCGTCGCCTTGGTTCGATTGCGATGGGAGATCCGCCCGCCAAGAGGGGTCGGGGCTGTCTGGTCGGATTCGCTTCCTGGCGGTCGGGAGCGGATGTCTTCTGTGATCTCGCAGCGATTCGGTCGGCGGCGGCGGCGCGACTGTTGGTGGAGATATGCTTGAGGCCGCCTGGCTCGTCGCCGGGTGTTGGGGTATCCTTTTATTAGTATTCGTCAATAGCCCCGAACTCCGGCGATTTGGCAGATTCGGTTGGGGTTGAACTTGGACGAAAGTGGTGGCGGGCACGTAGGTCGGTCCGGCCGATCCGATTAGCGATTTCCGTCGGTGTGCTTCGTTGGATCCGGCGGCTGTCTGGAGTTTGGCCGGGGCATTTGAACCGCCGGGGTTTTTACTCGCCTCGTTGCGTATGCGAGTATAGTTTAGCGCGCGCGCCGCTCGTCTTCTTGATCGCCGGGTTACAGTGAAGGATGCTTCGTTTTGGCAGACCCGCATTTACTCGAGATGCTTAGCCTCCTTCGTCCGATATATATATATATGTGCGCTGTAGCTTGCTTGAAGAGGATGAGAGCTTTTTCTTTTGTTCTTTCAAATGGCTTGAGACACCCTCTAGTCTTTAGCTTCGCGATGGCGTCGCGGTGGAAGAAGAAGATCCTCCGCCGAGCTTTAATGAGTTCGACCGAGCGATGGCCGAGCTTAGGGAGGAAGAAGGCGCGCCCGTGACGCCGCTTACGTTGACGCCACGCTCGAGGCCGCCCGAGGCTCGAGGTGGTAAGGGGGCCCTTCGAGGCGATGGCGCAAGAGGCGCCGACCGTAGTTAGTGCGGCCGCGTCGATGTCGCCGAACAGCGCGGAGGCATCGGCGTGTTGCCAGCGCGCGCGCGGCGGCTGTCCGTCGACGAGCAAGGGCCTACCAAAGATGCCGTCGGTGCCACCGATGCCGCACGGATGTTTGATAGGTTCTAGGCGTGGGTAGAGTCCTGCCGCAGTGCGGCGTGGCCACTCTTGTATCTGCTCGGCTTGTGTGTAAAGTCGTGTAAAGTTTGAGCTGTTGGCCTATAATGAAATTTTCTTTTCTTTATGAAAATGTCTTTGCGATGAGTTTGCTTTAATTTTAATCGTTGTGGGCGGCGCCTTGGTGGGCAGGCGATCGGATGCCTCTGTGAGGTTCGGTGTCCGAGTGCTCGTTTAACGTCGTAGCTAGACGGTGCCTTGGCCGGCGCAGGACGACCGGATGCCTCTGTGAGGTTCGGTGTCCGAGTGCCTTGGTCGGCGCAGACGACCGGATGCCTCTGTGAGGTGTCGAGTGGGACGACCGGATGCCTCTGTGAGGTTCGGGTGTCCGAGTGCCTTGGTCGGCAGGGACGGCCGGATGCCTCTGAGAGGTTCGGTGTTCGAGTGCCTTGGTGGCGGGACGGCCGGATGCCTCTGTGAGGTTCGGGTGTCCGAGTGCCTTGGTCGGTAGGACGACCGGATGCCTCTGTGAGGTTCTGGTGTCCGAGTGCCTTCGTCGGCAGGACGACCGGATGCCTCTGTGAGGTTCGGATGTCCGAGTGCCTTGGTCGGCAGGACGACCGGATGCCTCTGTGAGGTTCGGGTGTCCGAGTGCTCGTTTAACGTCGTAGCTAGACAGTGCTTTGGTCGGCCGGGACGACCAGATGCCTCTGAGAGGTTCGGGTGTCCGAGTGCCTTGGTGGCGAGGCGGCCGGATGCCTCTGTGAGGTTCGGGTGTCCGAGTGCCTTGGTCGGCAGGACGACCGGATGCCTCTGAGAGGTTCGGGTGTCCGAGTGCTCGTTTATCGTCGTAGCTAGACAGTGCCTTGGTCGGCAGGGACGACCGGATGCCTCTGTGAGGTTCGGGTGTCCGAGTGCCTTGGTCGGCAGGACGACCGGATGCCTCTGTGAGGTTCTATTGTTCGATCGCCTTGGTGGCGGGACGACCGGATGCCTCTGTGAGGTTCGGTGTCCGAGTGCCTTGGTCGGCGGGGCGACCGGATGCCTCTGTGAGGTTACGGTGTCCGAGTGCCTTGGTCGGCGGGACGGCCGGATGCCTCTGTGAGGTTACGGTGTCCGAGTGCTCGCTTATCGTCGTAGCTAGGCGGTGCCTTGGTCGGCGGGACGACCGGATGCCTCGTGAGGTTACGGTGTCCGAGTGCTCGTTTATCGTCGTAGCTAGGCGTGAGTGCTCGTACCGTCGTAGCTGGACGCGGAGTGCTCGCTACGTGAGTGGCTGAGTGCTCGTTCTACCGTCGTGGTGGACGTGGGGCATCCTTCTCGAGTCCTCGTCGGGCGAGGGTAGCTGCGAGAGGAATGGCCGCCGTCTATCCCACATGTATACCCCATCCGCAGGTGTGGGACCTGGAGGGGATGAGCGGCGCGCGTTTACCTGCGTTGGTTTGAACGCCGTGCTCGTGGAGCTAATAGCGGGTAGTCCGAGTGGGTCCTGGGAGGTCCCGCCCAAGGGGGACCCTTCCGAGCGGACGGTCCCGAGTAGGGTGTCTGGCCTGGCGTGGGGCGACCCATAAAAACCTTTTCTACTCAATCCGTATGGACTCTAGGTCGTCCGCCGACCCAGAGCACACCGGTGGTGTCGCTCATTGATGAGCTCCGGGAGAGTGTGAAGTATGGTCTCGACGCGAGTAGAGGTGATTAGGCCGCCACCGACCTAACCGAGGGCCCACCGTGGGGCTCACCTCATACCGCCCCTTGCTCAAGTTTTCTTTGGCGCCTTATACCTATCTCAGTGGGGTAGGCCTTTTGAACCCACTCCTTCTTTGGCCCCTGGCGTAAGCCACAAAGCTTTTGTCGTCTTGGGGCCGCAGCGACCCAGTGGGCTTCTCGCGCGCGCCCCGAAGCAACCGTTCTGGCCTAAAGGCGGAGACCGAGAGGTTACGGGACACGTTGTTCGGGGGCGGCGTCTTTATGGTCCTTGTCACCGACAAGACAGGATTAAAAGCGGAGTGGTATTGGAACCGGAGTTACCAGTCGCGCGCGACAGCGAGGGTGGTCGCGACGCCGCTTGACGGGCGCCGCTTGGCGGCGCTCGCCGCCCTCTATAATACGCCCGTTGGGTGCTTTCGAGTGGTCACGCTTTCTTGCCTTCTCTGTCTCTGCCTCTAAAACAAGAAAAGCACCAGAGAGCTAAGGAAAGAAAACCCCAGCCTTTCTTTCTCACCTTCCGGTCATCTCCCGTGAAGATGTCGTGGCGGAGTGCTCGCGCAAGACAACGCCGGCGCGGCTTGGTGAAGAAGGGCTTCCTCATGCCGCAGACCTTTCCTTTGGAGGGTGCCGACCGGGCTGCACCCAGCGCCGCGGAGCGACGAGATCGTGGTGCCCGCCGTTCTTCGAGCGGCTTTGGCTCGCACGCACCCGCTCGTCCGGGCCGTTGTTTCATTACAAGGTGGAGGTGCACCATCTCAACCCCAATGGGGTCCTCACATCGCCATCTTCATCACGCAGGCGGCCTTCTTGGGGATCGAGCCGCACCGGGCGTTGTGGAGGCACTTCTTCCGAGCAAGGCTCGAAGGGCGGGCCGTCGGACGCCGCGGCGCCCAGGTGGCGGCCCTCCGGCCTTCGCCCGGCCGAGCACGGAGTACACGGAGGTAAAGCTGCCTCGTCCATCAAGGGTGGCGTTCGAATGGATCTACGTCAAACGTCGGCGACAGCGCCCTCGCTTCACCGGCGAGCTTCCCATGGTGGAGGAGCGGTGGAACTGGGCGCCGAAAGAGGAGAAGAACAAGTGGCCTCGATCGTGGAGCGATCGGGGCTCAAAGGAGGCGGGGCTCACCGGGACGTGGTTGTGCGCGCCTTCATGGGGATGCGCGTGCAACCACTTGTGCATGTGCCGCACTTCGTTCCGTATTGGGGCCGTTCGACCGGCGAGGATGGCGTAACCCAGCTGGCCGCGTCGAGGTGGAGGCCCGGTGGCGTTTATTCTGGCGGAAGCGCCACGGTGGCCGCGGATGGCCACCCGAGCCATTCTCGGCGACTTTTCCGCCAAACCGTAAGCCGGTGAAATTCCTTTCGCTTCTTTTCTTTGTCCTTAGCACTTGACCGACATTCTGCATCCTCTCGGGGCTCATGGGGATGTCTTCGTGCACCGCCCCGGGGATAAGGAAGCGCGAGGGCGCCGCCGGCGAGGCAGAGGTCGACTCCTCCCGCAAGAAGCGGAAGGAGGAAAGGAGGAGGAAGAAAGTAAGGAACGCAGCAGCAGCGCTTGGCGGCGAGGATGTGTCGGAGACCACCGCCGTGGGGACAACCTCCATCGACAATGGCGGGAGTGCCTCCGGTCACCCCTATGGTGGGTTTTTCACGACTGCCGATCGCGGCGGCCCGAAGCGTGGACTCGCCGAGGCGGCATCACGGGCCCCGTGGGCCACGGATCCCCGTGCGGGGTGATCTTGCGCTTGCGGTCGTCGCAGCTGTCTCTACGGAGGAGGCTTCAGTGGAAGCGATCGGCCGACTTGACCCCTTGGCGGGGCGGCAAAGAGGCGCGTGCCACGCACTCCGCCGGCCTTGTAAGTGTATTCTTTTATTGGAGCATTTTATTTTTGGCAAAGCCGCCGAGCGACTCTTGAATCTTTGCAACGTCGCGCCTATCTTCGGGTGACCGTGGGCGTGCCACATCGGCTCATAAATAACGGCGCCGGTGATTTCGGTGACCGGTTGGGTCGGCGAAGGTCGCGCGTCGGCGCGCCCGAGGGCGCTGGTCGCCGAGGGCGGGCCCCACCCGAGGTCGTGCAAGAAGAACTTCCGCCGCCTCGGTGGGACCCACCGACGACGTGATCGCTGTTTGGAGGATGAGACAATGGCGCCGCGGTGATCGCGCGCCGATCGTGGCGAGCCGGCGACGGAGGTGCCCGACCCCGCCCTGTGGGAGGTGCCGACCGATGCTCCTCAGCGCAGTCGCCGAGGGTTTCGAAGGTTGACCTCGTCACCCTTGCCAATGGTGCTTTGACGGGCGACGCCCCGCTGAACGGGCGAGCGAAGGCGCCGCCACGTGTAATTCTGGTCGGGCATCATGGGTCGAGCGGAGGAGAGCGAGTGGGCCGCCTTCAAAAGGCGCTACCTGACGCCGGCCGAGATAGGCGATCCGTGAAGGTCCGCCCTTGCTCAAGTCTTCCACCGTATGCTGGATATGATGGTCGGGAGTCCACCACGCCTGTAGGTCACCAAAAATTCGATTCGTTGCACATTTTTATGGTTCTTCCGCGCGACTAACGGAGTGTCCACATTTTTGCAAAGACTTGCGGGCTCGCCGGCGTCGAGTTGAGCTCTGCAGACTCCCGGTCGTGGCGGTACCGCAACGGAGGAGTGCAATGGTTGCGCTTGAGCTGCGCGCCAGCCCAGAGGCCACGGGCATTAGGCGGTCGGAGGCGTGGTGATCCGCCAAGGATTTGAAGAGGCCTCAAAGGCCCTTCATGATGAGCGCCTAGGAGCCGAGGCCTTGAGGCGAAAGTGGCGGAATCGAGTCCTCTCGACGGAGGTCACCGAGGCCAAGGATGCCGTTGCCACGGAGGGGATCGCGCAGACGCGGTAACACGCCCGCGACCGAGCGAAACAAGGCTCGGGGACGCCGCCGAAGTTCGCTCCGAGCGGCGATCGCCGTATGAGTGGCCGAGTGAAGACTTCATCGAGGCGTCAAGTCGGAAGCCGCAATCGACCAACTCGCGGCCGGTAAGTGTCTCAATTCTTCAATTAAGTTTGGGGTGCGACCTGTGGCGAACTTATCCAAAATCTCCGCAACCGCAGAGGCGCAGAAGAATCGGCGTCGCCGTGGAGGCGCAGAGAACGGCCGGATGCCCGCGACGTGGCGATCGTGGCCGGGACGAGGCCCGGCGGCGTTGAAGGTTGCGGAGGACGGCCGGGCCGAGATGAGCGCCGAACCGAGGCCCTCCGCAAGGCCGGCGGGAGGTCTGCGACCGCATCCTGGAGCGTGGCAGCCCGAGTGCCTTGCCCCCGCTACGCCCGAAAGCGCGACCGTAGAAGAGGCGGTGGTCACCGCTACGCGCTTGAGCTTCATCGGCGCCTGGTCAACACCATCTCGTACTACGACGGCATCGACCTCGCGGTGGTGGGGAGCGGCGTGGCTGGAACCGGATCGATGAGGAGATCGACCGGTTCGAGCTCCGGTCGAGCCAAGACGCCCGAGATCGCCACCGCATCCCGCCGCAGCCGCCTCCAGAAGCGAGGCACCAACCTCCGCCGCCACTGGCCGCCCGCCAAGAAGAATAGAAAAGTTAGTTTTATCCTTCTTAGATTGTAAAGACCGCTATTTAAACAATCTTGAATTTATCAAGTCCCGTAATCGTCCCTCGTCCTTTTTCGTATTTAGGATGGTCGTTTGGCCGACCATAGCCTTAAGGACCGCAGGGCCACTTATCGCGAGGTCGGGTTGTTTTGGGAGGAGCGAGGTGGATTGGAGACTTGGCTATGCAGCGGTTAGGCGCACTTGTGAGGGATAGGAGTGTTCTAGACCGGCCAGGGATCTTTCCACTCGGGTACTTCCTTCTTCCGCGAAGTGCTACTTAGCAACCATAGCCGCTGGGGCGTAGGCCGTAACACTTGGGTTGAGAGGGTTACCGCTCGGGATGGACCTCATGACCAGTCGGGTCACGTACCCTCATAAGCGCGCGGGATAGCCGAGTTCGTGCGGGAGGAGTGTTCCCGCCGACCCAAAGGTCACTCCACTCGGTACTTCCTTCTTCCGCGAAGTGTTAGCAACCATAGTCGCCGGGGCGAGGCGTAGCACTTGGGTCAAAGGGTTACCGCCGGGAAGGACCTTGTGGTCGGTTGGGTCATCAACCCGCGCAAGCGCCGACCGGGAGCAGCCTGAACGGGGGCGCCGAAAGGCAGCCCCCGAGTCGTCGCATGGCGACCAAGTGCTCGGAAGGAAGAAAGTAAAGAGCATGCTAGGAAGAGGAAAAGAGTTTAGGGATAGAATCGCCTTAACTTTTCTATATTCCATGCATTTGGAAGGATGCGGCCGTCGGTGTCCTTGAGCCGAAAGGTGCGGTAGGAGGATCTCGCACGACGGTGAAGGGCCTTCCTGTGGGGTGACGACTTGTGCTTATCCTTGCTGGTCCGACCCGACGCAGACCGTGTCGCCAAGATCGAAGACCGCCCTCGAACTCGGCGGCCGTGGTAACGTCGCGAGCTTGTTGATATCCGCCGATCGCGGGGCGGCCACGTCATGCGCCTCGCCGATCCGTCGACGGAGTCTTGTTGTGCGGCGAGCCCCGAGCCTCCCGAAGGCTTGCGCCTTGGGGCGCCATACTCTAGGTCTGCGGCAAGACGGCCTCAAAGACCGTATACCATAAAGAACGGTGTGAACCCGGCCGCCCGGTCGGCGTGGTCCGTAGACTCGGAGGACGGAGGGTAGCTCCGCCGCCGCTTCCACGAAGTGCTTGAGCCGATCAAGATCCGCGGCTTGAGCCCTTGAAGGATCATGCCGTTTTGCGCGCCGACACGGCCGTTGGTCGCGGATGGGCCACGGCCGCCCAATCGACGCGGATGTTGAAGTCATCGCAGAACTCAAGGAATTCCTTCCCGTGAACTGCGTTCGTTGTCGGTGATGATGGAGTTTGGGACTCGAATCGAAAGACTATGTCGCGGAAGAAGATGGCCGCTTGTGCCGACGTGGACGCTTACGACGCTTGGCCTCTATCCACTTGGTGAACTTGTCCACCGCGACGAGCAAATGGGTAAAGCCCCGGCGCTTTCTTGAAAGGCCCGACCAGATCGAGCCCCAAACCGCAAAAGGCCACGTGATGGGGATTGTGCGCAAGGCCGAGTGGCGGATGTGTCCGCCGGCAAAGAATTGGCATCCTTCGCAGTGCGTGCGATGTGCTCTGCGTTGGACACGGCGGTCGGCCAATAGAAACCTTGCCGAAAGGCCTTTCCCACCGAGATCGGGTGCAGCGTGGTGACCGCAAATTCATTGTGTATGTCGCCCAAGAGTTGTTTTCCTTGGTCGGCCGAATGCACTTTTGGAGGACCGGGAGGCTCTTTTGTAAAGGTCCGACCGACCAGACCGGGAAGACTTTGCTCGCCGGGCGAGGCGCCGGGCCTCGGTCGGGTCGGGAGGAAGCGACCCGTCCGTCAAACGATCTATGAATGGCTTTCTCCAGTCGGACTCGGTTGCTAGCACGCCGTGGCTCGACCCGGCCAAGTCTACGCCCGACCGCGCGGCGGTCGGGGCGACCGTGCTAGGTAGGTCGGGGACCGTTCGCCACCGCCCGGTGGATGGAAGGTCGCAGAGGTCGCAGACGAAGATTCCGGCGGACCGGCTCTGCTGGAGGCCGTTGGCAGTAGTTGGCGTCGCTATTGTAGCGTCGGTAGCTATGGTGAAGCTCGAAGCCCTTGAACCGCACTTCGAGCCCGCGCACTTCTCGACAGTACGCGGCCATACGGGCGTCTCGGGGCTCCGCGGCCTTCATGACTTGGTCGACGACAAGCTTGGAGTCCCCGTGGACGTAGAGTCGGCGAGCACCGAGGTCGGCAGCGATCCGGAGACCGTTGACGAGGGCCTCGTACTCGGCAACGTTGTTGGTGGCGTCGAAAAGCAGCCTGATGGCGTACTGGAGCTTGTTCCCAAGTGGGGAGATGATGACAACTCCAGCGCCCGCGCCATTCTTGTTGTAAGACCCATCGAAGTACATTGTCCAGTACTCGGGGTCTTCGATCACTGGTGGTGCCTGGGTTTCGGTCCACTCAGCGACGAAGTCGGCTAGGGCCTGCGACTTGATCGCCGTCCGAGGGACGTATGTGATGTCGTGGCCGCTGAGCTCGAGTGCCCACTTGGCTATCCTTCCCGAGGCGTCGCGGTTGCGGACGATCTCGCCTAACGGGGACGTGGTCACCACGGTGATGTTGTGCTGATCGAAGTAGTGGACGAGCTTTCTCTTCGCAATGAGCACCGCGTAGAGTAAGCTTCAGACTGTGGTACCGAAGTCTTGACTCGAAAAGGACCTCGCTAATGAAGTAAACTAGCCGTTGTACCTTAAGTTCGCGGCCTTCTTCCGCCGCTCCACCACGAGGGGCACCGACGACTTGGGTAGCGGCGGCGGCGTGAGGAACAGCGGCTCCTCGGCGCCGGGCGACCAGATCGGAGGCGAGGACAGAAGGCCTTCAGCGGGTGAGGGCCTCCGAGCTTCGGGTCCAACTAAAGCGGTCGGATCTCTTGAGTAGCTCAGAGTGGCATTCGCGCCGCCGAGGCAAGACACGAAACGGCTCAAAGTCGCTAGGCATCCGGTCACCTCTGGACCCCTTGGGGTTCTTGATTGGGCCCATCCTTGCGATTGCTAATATCTTCTCCTGGTTGGCCTCGATGCCTCGCCGGAGACAATGAAGCCAAGGAGTTTCCTTTGAGGACCCCAAGACGCATTTCGAGATTGAGCTTTATGCGAAATCGTCAAGGTTTGCAAAGGTCTCTTCCGTGTCGGGACAAGGTCGTCGGCCTTCTTGGTTTTTACGACAATATCGCCGACGTACACCTCAACGCTGCGGCCGATCCGGTTATTGAAGCACGTTTGCATACATCGGTATGTAGCGCCCGCGTTCTTTAGGCGAACGGCATCGTAACGTGAGCGAATGAGCCGAACGGGTGATGAAGGAAGTCGCGGTGGTCGGACTCCTTAGCGCAATCGGTGGTAGCCCGAGTAGGCATCCGAAAAGAGAGGACTCGCACCGCGGTGGAGTCGATGACTTGTCGACGCGGGGCAAAGGAACGGATCTTTGGGATATGCTTTGTTGAGACCCGTATAGTCAACGCACATCCTCCATTGCCCATTTTCTTTTTACAAGTACAGGTTGGCTAGCCACTCGGGGTGGCGCACCTCTTTACGAACCCCGCCGTAAGTTTGGCGATCTCCTCCCTATGATCCTCGCGCTTCTCCTCACCGGCGGCGCAGCGTTGGGCGGCCGGCTTTGAGCCCGGTCGGATGCTCAAGGAGTGCTCGGCGACTTCCTTGGGATTCCGGCATGCCGGAGGACCTCCATGCGAAGACGTCTTTGTTGGTGCGGAGGAGTCGACGAGCGCTTTCCTATTTGGCGGGAGCGTGGCTCGATCCGCACGGTCTTGGTCGGATCACGAGGATCGACCGCGACCTCCTTCGTGTCCTCGGCGGACTTGAAGGATCCCGCCCCGACTTGCGGACTCGGGCGGATTCGAGGCTTCCTCCCGAGGTTGTCGAGCTCGGCAGACGCGATGATCGCCGAGGCAAGCTCTGGCATGCTGCTCGCGATTGTAGGCAAGCCGAAGACGATGCCACGGTGATGACTCCGTGGCCCCGCATCTTCGACTTGAGGTAGGCGTGAATGGGGACCGCCATGAACTTGGCGTAACATGGCCTTCCCAGATGGCATGGTAAGAACCGGAAATCCACGACCAAAAGCGAGGGTTTGGTGCGGAAGTTTCGGTTCCCAGAAAGGTAACAGCGGTCGACCGCCGAGTGGATGGGCTTGCTGCCGTGAATGACGCCATGGAAGGGCGCCTTCTTTGGTCGGAGGGTTGAGCGCGGATCCCCATAGCGTCGCGTCTCCTCGACGAGGATGTTGAAGCCGCCTCTCGTCCATGGGCACCTTTGAAAGGCGCTTCTTCCCCACGATGCGGTGACCACGGGGTATCTCCCTACCGTGGAACGTGGTCGGGTGGTCGGTCCGATCAAAGGTGATCGGAACTCCGACCACCGGAGGTATTGGGGACGATGGCGCGACGGTATGGACCTCGCGATAAGCGAAGTTTGAGCCGGCGCTTTGTCGCATAGCAGCCGGTCCTCCAAAGATCATGAGGCAGCCGTCGGGTTCAAGGAACTTGTCGTCGCCTTTTTCTCTGCGACCGCGGCCGCAGCAGCTTCTTCCCTTGCCACGCGGCGTTATGGGGGCTGGAGAGGTAACGCCTCGGGACCTCGCGATCCGGTATTTGTGTTTGACGGAGAACCCGTGGTTTGGGCACGGGCCGCCCATCAATTTCTCGAAGTGTTCGGGCGCGACGGTCGGTCGCACCTGCTGCTTGGCAGGGCGGTCGACGGTGGCGACCACTTGGGGCTCGCGGATCTGCTTCCCGTGCCGCTTCCGTTTGTCGGAGCGGTCAGAAGGGGACCCGATACGGACGCCGGGTTCTGGCTGGGCCTTTCCTCCCTCGAAGATGGCCCCCACAGCCTTCTCGCCGGAGGCGTGGTTGGTGGCGATATCGAGGAGCTCCTTGGTAGTTCTGGGCTTGAGGCGGCCTAGTTTGTGTACCAAGGCCTTGCGAGGTGTGCGTAGATGAATGCTCCCACGACATCGGCGTCGGAGATGTCGGGAGCTCGTTACCTTGGCGGAAAACCACCGGATGTAGTCCGGAGGGTTTCCCGCTGCTGTTGCACTCTTCGATCTCAGAATTTCCAGGCGCTTGTAAGTGCCTCGAAGTTGCCGACGAAGAGGCCTTCAAGTCGGTCCGGTCCACGATGGTTTTGGCGGCAAGTACTCGAGCCGTGCTCGGGCCGAGTCTGCGAGATAGATGGGAAGGTATTGATGATGAAGAGGTCATCCGTTGCTCCTCCCGCCGGCATGCGAGCCGTAATCTTGAGCCGATACACGGGTTTGTGGCCCGGTGTATTTGGCAATGTTGGTAGGCGCTCGGAATCGGGCGGGGAAGTCCGCTGGCGGATCCCTAGCGTAACGCCGCGTCCAGACCGTCGGGGCTCGGCTGCGGTGGTGGTGCTCGCCGCCCGCAACCCGTGAGTGGGCGGCCTCCTCCGCTATCTTTCTCCGCGCCTCAAGGGTAGCGCGAATGTCGCAGTATCACCGGCGTTAGCGACCGGGCGCGCGAGGCTGTTGTGGCTCGCGATGCGCGACGCCTGTGCCGGACCCATCCGGCCGCCGGCAATGACGGGCCCGGTGGAGGTGGCTCCGAGTGATAGGAGCCGAGGCGTGCATGTCTTTGACGGCCGCGTGCTCTACCACCCGAGGTTTTGGTAGGTGGCCTTGGCCTCGGGTCGGTCGGCTCCGGAGGCCTCGGCAAAGATTGCGCCGCGCCACGCTTTGACCGGGCGTGGGGAAGAAGTGAGGACCGTCGGACCTTCCGCTTCTTTGGTGTGCTCGACGCGTCTTGTGCTGTCGCCAGCACATGCGGGCCTCGAGCCCTCTGCTCCAGTTGGCTCGAGCCGGCCGAGCTCGGTTCCGTTCTCCAACTCTTTGCGCTGTTGTTGGAGCTCGGCGCGGCGGGTCTGAGCGCGTTCAGTACGCTCGCGCTGGCACTCCTCCTCCTGCGCCTGAGTGCGCCGGACAGGAGGCCCCGCGGCCGCGAGGGCCACGGGCAAATCGACGGTGCCCGCCATGTTGCACTCGCGAGAGTGCCGCCTGCGGGCAGGGTACTCCGTGTCGGAGCTGGAGTCACGTCCGGAAGAGTCTTCCAGCAGCTCGTGGATGGAGGCCGGCAGGTAGCCAGCCATCGCCACCAGTCGCGAGCCTACGGGGGGTGACATGGTCACCTGCCCGGGCCTACGGGAGTTTTCGCCGACCGTGGCGGAGCACTCCTCGGGTTCCGGCTTCGGGGCCTGCAGGGGCGCCCCAAGCCGGAGCTTAGCGAAGTCGCCGGAGAGGACGCCCAAGCTCTCAGCGGGCGCCTGTCCTCCGGAGGCGGCGGGACGAAGCGCGAGCCCTCCGTCGGGTGACGGCGAAGTCGAGGAGCCGGCGGATCCGGTTCTCGGTGCGCCATGCCGTCGCAGTGGGTGGATGCCATCAGGGGGATAAACGGAATCCGGAGATGGTGATGAAGACGCGCGAAGCCCCCTACCTGGCGCGCCAACTGTCGGCGTTTTCTAGAGCGCCGGCAAGTAAATTTGTAAGTCTAGGGGTCGCGTTCCACTCCACTCGAATGGTTAGACTCGTGAGTCCAAGATGTATCTTGGTTCGGTGAAGGTCCTACTCCGATTCGTGTGGTGGTGTTGTATTACTCTTGGTACAGATGACTGCACAAAGTTTTACAAGCGAGAATGCCAATGGCTTAGCGAGATGGGTTTGATAGCGCTCTCCCTCTCTCGTTCTCGCCCCTCTTTCCTGAATCGTTTAGCCCTGCCTCCTTTTATACAGAAGGAAGGGGCAGGTTACATCGAGAGTTGGGAGGAAGAGCAAGGTGACCTACGCTAGAGCTCCGGTCCTTCGCCCCGTGGATCGGTCGCCACCGCCTTGCCCATGCTAGGTTGGTAGCCTTGGTGGTCGGGAGGTTAGGTATTCCGGAAATAGCGCATTTGCCCTCTGTGACCCTTGCGAACGCCGACGCCGAGGTGCGTGACGTTGGTGCCGCCTCGGGGCGCGGCGCTCGTCTTTGACGTGGATCGGGTTGATGGGTCGAAGCTTTGTCTTCTCGCAATCACCGATCTTCTTGGAAAGGAGCCACCGCCTTGTATAGTCGCTCCGATTGACCTCATTCGGGGTACGTGGCGGTAGGTCGATGAGGACGACACGCGCACTCGGCGTCCGTCGCCTTGGTTCGGTTGAGTCGGAGATCCCGCCCGCCAAGAGGGGGTCGGGAGCGCTGTCTGGTCGGATTCGCTTCCCCTGGCCGGTCGGGAGCGGATGTCTTGCGCGGTCTCGCAGGCGATTCGGTCGGCGGCGGGCCGGGCGCGGCCTGTTGGGCTGGAGATATGCTTGAGGCCGCTGACTCGTCGCTTCGGGCTGTTAGGGTATCCTTTTTATTAGTATTCGTCAACGAGCGGCACATAACAGTATTTACCAGAACTACAAGCAACCGATCCTACTCCGACGAAAAATCTATAGATTTGACATGTGGGGCCTGCACGGTTGAACCACGGATAATGCGTAATAAAATATAGCGCGTAAAATAAATTAGTAGACTCATCTAAGTATCTAACACGCAGTGTTCCACATAAACCAAGAACGCCACCCTCTGCAAACCCGGATTCTTGGCAACCGACCCCTCCGCTGCTCCCCTGTTCAAAGCTTCCATCAACCCACTCGCCTCCCTCGCCGCTGCCTGGCTCTGCCGCGGACACAATCCCAAATGGGAGGACGAAAGAAAAGAGCCAATTGTAACAGTGATTAGGACAGTTGTACTAGCCGCAAAAAGTATAGGTTCTGGTACCCTGGTAAGAGTAGTAGTATATGCTATTGCGATTGGCGAACGGGAAGGAAGCGAGCGCGTCCGCGTTTGCTCTCCCCTGCTCTCGAGTTCTCGAGCCAACATCCGATTAGCTGCTTCCCCGGCTGCGCGTGAGATCGAGCTGTGTTGGGCTGCTGTCTGGGAGCGGAATTCACGGCCTTTCAGTTTTGAGGTCAGTTTCTTCATTACTTCATTTGTGTTCTTCTTCCCCCTTTTGGTTCTCCTCTCTGTGCGACTGTGTTACAAGAATCCTCGGGCTTCTGGTGATGACTTCCGTTCGCTTGTTCTCTTTTCTTTGGATAGAAATCCCGCTTCAGGTTATTTATCGTTTGCTTGGTTTACTGAAGTTTTCGCTTCTGTTCCTCGTCCACTTACATGTGCACCTCCTAATCATCAAAGTTTTTTTTTTCTAAAAAAAATGGACAGAGATGCTTGCGTTGTGCTTGTAGTATTATGCAGAAACGTCATGTTGTTCGCCGTACAAAATTTACCCGGTAATAACATGTAAAGCCTTCACCGACTATTTACCTTGAGTACAGTACACGTATCTGGTAATTTAGTTGGCAAGTCCTAATGGGTAATGGCTGATCACGAAGGTCTCACTTACTGTCAGCATTAATGTGTTGTTATCACCTTTTAGTGCAATTTAAGTAACATGGAAGTTCGTTTACTTTTCTCTAGTTAAAAGAAGGGAGTTGATTTTTGATCGCTCTGGGCCATGTTTTCTCCCGGGTTGTTCCTTTGATCAGAGCAGGGTTAGGTCAGACAGGAAGATAAGGGGCTGTTTAGGGGTTATGCTTTAGCTTTAGGCCAAAAGCACGCAAAAAAAAAATAGTATGACTGCAAAGCAGCTGAAAAGCTAAGCCACAACAAAAGCACCCTAAAACTGCAGCCGTTGGAAAGGAACTTTTCAGTCATGGTTTCACTTGACCGTCTCCCACTTCACTCGCCGTCTCCACCCCGACCTCCACCACCTCGCCTCGTCACCTCCCCACTCGGTTGCTAGTGTACTTCGCTCGGTTGCTGCCTCCCCGCTCGCTTGCCTCCTAAAAGCTACAGCTGCAGTAGCAAGTTTGCTAAACGGCATAACAAGAAAGCCACAGTCGTCAACTACAGCTGCTTTACAGCCCAACAAGCTAAAAGCAACTTTTCAGCTCAGCCACTGCCCCAAAAAAGACCCGAAGAATCCGAGGCAATCGATATGCTTTCACACGATATAAGGCAGTCCTGTCTGTGTCGAAGGAATAAGCGCCTCCACTTTGGACTTATCAATCATTAGAATGCTCTCATAAGCATTGGTTCCATTTCTTGCTTATGATCTCAGATTGTTAGAAACTGTGCTGGATGGTGCAGGGATGACAAGTTGCTTCTAATTCTCTTGTACAGACATGGCCAACTTTGGAGGTTTCCCGTGTGCAGTAATCCTGGTTGTTTTGTGCATTTGCCATGTGGATGTTGCAAGGGGACAAAGCACTCATCCTGCTGAAGGTAACCTTTAGTTGTCATGTGCTCTACTTCATATGTTTGTTTTCCTTTGAGTCAGGCAGTTGGAAATTGCTCTTCCCAGAAAAGAATTCAGAGGTGCTTTGCCACCTAGGTGCCCCTTGGTTCCTAATTGTTCGCTATTAGTTTCTTGATGAAATTGCCATGATTTTGGGAGAACTGAATTGCCGTTCACTTATGCATCTCCTTTTTGTGTAGATTCAGTCAGATTTTTTGTGTGTGTATTGGGTCGTCTTGAAAGTATCTTGAAGGGCTCATTTCTCCTCATCTGATGAAGGGTCCAGTACCCCTTGTGCGATGTATATGCCACCATTTGTTGTATCACCAGTAATCAGTTATGAGCTGACCAGAGCAGTTCACAGACTGTACTTAAACATAAATATAATCTCTCGATAATACACGTCGCATCCTATTAGTTAGTACGTATTACTAGAAAATGGTTTTCGTTGAATCTTTTGTTAGAGAAATAGAGTGGTCTGTCGTTCTGGCATGGATACTTATCGGATATAGCGATCCTTCCTGATATCGTATCGAGAAGGAAGGGTGAAATTTTGCATTTAAAATTAATAAAAATAATCCTGATCCTTCTCCGATACTCCGTGATACTCTCGGATATTTCCAAGCTAAAAACACAAAGCTAAACTCAATCCAAATCATCTCTTTAACCCTAAAATCTCTCTCTCACACTTATTTCACCCAGTCATCTCTCCTACCGCTGACTCCCATAGAATCCCTAGACTCGATAGCCACAGCCCTCCACCTAGTGGACTGACGATTGCTACTAGCCGCCACCTCCCCTTTAGTATCCACCGAGCCTACGGGCCATCATTGTCACCTCCCCTCCCTTCTCCCTCCATAGTCTCGCCATCACCTCCCCTCCCTTCTCCTTCTAGCGCCAGCCCGCCACCCAGCCTGCTAATCGCCGCCGCCGCCGTCTTTCCCCTCTACAATCTCGCCATCGCCTTCTCCCATTGCAAGCCGTCTTCTCTCTCCATTGTTGCTTTCTCCCTCTTACTTTTTTATTTATTTTTTAAACACATATACACTCGTCGTATCGCCGGATTCTTGTTTTTGGGAAATTGTGTATTGCCGTACCAATATCGTGTATCGGTGATACATAGGTGGTCAATAATTATTTTCAAGGGGTTATTACCAGGTAACTCTTCGATTGAGAGTATCTCAAGTATAGCTATGATATTTGAAGTAAGAATAGTAAACGTGGTTTCATATGCTATCATTTGCACTCTGCCTGTTGAGATGCTACATGTTTAGTTAGTGAGAGGTGCTTCAAATGTTAGTATTATCCTGCAGTCCCCAGATACTCCATTAAATATTTAAAACTGTAGTTGTGAATTGATTTTTTTCTTCTTACATGCAGCAAATGCTCTCAGGGCTATCAAAGGCAGTTTAATTGATCCTATGAATAAACTTAAGAACTGGGATAGTGGAGATCCATGCACATCACGTTGGATAGGAGTCTTCTGCGAGAAGATACGCAGTGATACATATCTTCATGTAACAGAATTGTATGATTAGCACCTCATCCTTATTTATTATATCCAAAATATCCTTTTCCCGTCTTTTTTTTGGTTAACCACGATGCATTCTTTTCTATGTACTTGTTCAGTGAGCCCTCCGATAAAGCAATTAACTTTGTAACAAACTACTGCTCACAAACAATAACAGCAACCATAAAATCATCTCTCAAGTTGAATTGTAACTGGAATATCAATTGGCTTTGTTAGCTACAAATCATCCACATGTCCACTGTTTCTCTTGAAGGATATCTATCCATGGCTTTGGAATAAGTTTCCCCCATATTACCATTATTTTAAGCATTAGCAGTACTATAGATCCTCGTAGTTACTGTTGCAGACTAAGTTTGCATTTCCTGGTCAAAATAAGGGTTACTCTCTAATGCTTTCGTTGCTTGGCTATATTTTGCATCCTAAAATATGTTTGTTCTTTATTTATCTGCCATTTCTATATGATGTGTAACATAATGATTGGCTAGCATGTTCATTCCCTCTTAATAATGCATACTTCTGCCCCATGTAGGCAGTTGTTTAATATGAATCTTTCTGGAACTTTGGCACCAGAGGTCGGTCTTCTATCGCAGCTGAAAACATTGTGAGTACTAATTTGATGGACAGTTGAAATTGTTAACTGAATTGAGCGCTTTCAAGCGTTTCTTAAATAGTGTACCTCCTGGGCTCCACTTCATGTTTCGCATGGTTAAGTGATTTTTGAGCAAGGGCCCAAATATTCTGACTCGCAACAAATTTACAAAAATGACATAGGTCATATAACTACACAGGAAAAGACTAGATCTTGTCGCATTTTTAACTGCTGCATTCATGGTTAGTTGTTTATTCTGCATTTGTGCTCTTCGAGTTGTAGCTAACTGCTATATTTTATTGTTTTGGAAGAGATTTTATGTGGAACAATTTGACTGGTAACATCCCGAAAGAGATAGGCAATATCACAACACTCAAGCTTATGTAAGTTTCTTTTTTTTCTTACTAACTTCTGTACTCAGTTTTCAATGTGCACACAAACAGACGTCTTACTGTTTATCTTGCAAAGCCACATAAGTTTAAGCATCTAAGCCTGCATGGTCCGAAAATAGTCCGAAAATAGCACAACATTTTACACCACCATTTTCTCCACCAAACAAAATAAAGGACTATTTATCTAATTTAGAGCTTGCTTGGGAAGCCCAAAATCCCTTGCCACCCATTTGGATGGACCGGGATATTGAATTAAAATCCCAGCCCATCCACGTGGGTGGGCCAGGATTTTAGGCTTCCCAAACAAAGCCTTAGCATGGGGAAATCAGTTTCCTAGACTTATATGATTCTGCAGCTGATGGCATGGTGATAAGGAGCGCATTAACTGTTGTTAGTATTTGTTTTAAGATCCCATGTTTTTAATGTTGTTTCTACATAGGGCAGCGGTCCAATCTTCTATTTTTATCTAAAAGTTGTAGTGAATGGGCTAAAACAGCTAAGCTTCAGACATAGAGGATCTTTCCAAAAATGACACAATGCTTTTTTTCAGTGAAAATTGCAAATATATATGTATATAAGGCACCTAGGTGGCTAGGCAGTTCTGCATATATTATATAGTTGTGTGTGTAAGTTTGCCATGCAGACAATCTGCTTTTCACCTCTTCTTAATTAGTGTAGGACATCTTAGAATTTCTCCTCTTGTCGATATCTGTTGTGCAGGTTACTTTTCTTATCCTTGTCCATTCGCTTTTGTTCAAACATTAAACATGTGTTAATGTCTTGTATTTTTCTTCAATCTGCACAGAAAACATAAACATGCTTGTATGCAAAATAATGTTCGCAGTTACTGCCTCAATTTTTGCAGAACTTTGAATGGAAATCACCTCTCTGGTTCTTTACCAGCTGAGATTGGCTATCTACAGAATTTAAACAGACTACAAATCGATCAAAACCAAATATCTGGCCCCATACCTAGATCATTTGCTAACTTAACAAGCATAAAGCATCTGTAAGTATCAAGTATTTCTAATTTTTCTTACTCCCATCCCTATGTTGCTTCTTATTTTAAGCTTTGTTATAATCTTGACACTCCTTTTACCTTCAGTCACATGAACAATAATTCATTAAGTGGCCAAATCCCATCTGAGTTGTCCAGATTGCCTGTACTCTTCCATCTGTAAGTGGACCTTTGCTTGTGTTTTGACTTTTTTCCCCTGTTATGCAAGTTGCAGCATGAGTTTTAATTAAATTGGTCTCATGTTGTAAACCGTGCAGCCTTGTGGACAACAATAATTTATCTGGACCTCTTCCCCCAAAATTAGCGGAGACGACTAGTTTGAAAATACTGTAAGTACATTTTTATGTACCTTAATGAGACTTCCTTGACATGGAAAGTCTTCTGGTTTCTTTCAGAGAATATCTATCGGTTTCTGGTTGCTTGAGGTTGATTGATGATTAGTTTGGTTTTGCATTTTATGGAAGATTATATAACACTACAAATTTCTCGAGTATACTTTCTAATATGACTTTGCTGGTGTATTAAATGTCACATAAAACCTAATGTGATTTCACCTTTCTCGTGTTTACTAAGCAAAAGCACCTGTCCTTCTCTTTGAGAATGTTTCTCTCTTCTTTTAGATAAGATTGACACTTTTGTTAGCTAACGACGTTCATTTCTTATATCTATATCTTTGTAATTTCTAGTCAGGCTGATAATAATAACTTCAGTGGAAGTTCCATCCCTGCTGCATACAACAACATACCAACGCTTTTAAAGTTGTGAGTGCAATCCCTTTTCTTTAATGTTGTCATTTTCTTCTTCTTAGTATTTGAGTTAGATGCAGGGGACTGCGTAGCATAAAAAAATCATTTTAAGAAGTAAAGGGGCTATCACTCAGAGTTCCCTTCAGGGGGCGTTTGGATGAGGCGGGTTTATTTGGGATTTAGTTCCTATTCGAAAAAATACCCTCTATCCAAACAGCCCTTAGTCTGTGTAAACATATTCACCGATAAATAATAATTTAGTTGATTAACTTCATTTGATAAAAGCAGCATCCAATCACCATCATGCTTAAACTCAAATCAAGATATGTGTTTAGTTGATAATCTTTTTTCATGTTACCAGGAGTATTAGGAATTGCAGCCTACAAGGAGCTGTTCCTGATCTAAGTGGCATACCTGAACTTGGCTATTTGTAAGTTCAGATCAAAATAAATGCTGCATTTTCTTTCTCCGTTTTACTATTTTTGACATCCTACTACTATAATTTATCCTTTTATTAGTTTGTAGCAGTGGCTTCGGAACAATTGTTGTAGCGACCCGCATAATTAGCCCCGGGTAATGAAAATCACACTGTCATTACTCCTCAGTTAATTACACGAATCTCGGCATAGTAGCTAATAAAATATCGGGCATCCTGATACTTTATCAGTTACTATAACGTATTCAGAGTATTGCATCAGAACAATAATTAGAAACTGAAAATAGAACTCTTTATTACATTCCATTAAGCCACGCAGGGCTATCTGTTCATTACATTAATCTTAAAAGGGTTCCAAATACAACAAAATACACTAAAACCTCTTATTACCCTAATAGCCCGCCATATCGAAGATATGGCCTACTAGACCCTCTACTCCTCCTGATAGTAGTAGTAGTAGTCGACCTCCTGGTTCTGCAAACAGCCCTCACCCCAGGCCTCGGAGGAGTGCTCATAGGACTCACCTTCTAAGCAAGGGGAATTTAAGCAAGGTTGAGTATAGGGTACTCAACAAGCATTAATAGGAAAATGCAATAGATGATTTTCTCTCCTAATCCAATCCAATTCAAATCCATCTAATGATCCCCTTCCCTCAAAATCCATTTATACAAAAATTAAGTTTTAGTTTTAAAGGTTG
This sequence comes from Otatea glauca, assembly GCA_036346275.1. Lineage (NCBI taxonomy): Eukaryota > Viridiplantae > Streptophyta > Magnoliopsida > Poales > Poaceae > Otatea > Otatea glauca. Next base: position 76,634,597 of record CM070711.1, read on the forward strand.
TTTATTTTAGACTTTTAGAAAACACTACTAACACTGTATATGAGACAGACTTAGCTTCCGTAGTCTCTAATCTAAGAAACTGGCTTGAATTCAAGATTTACCCTGTGCAAGTTTGTAACACTTTACCCATAATGACACCCACAAGAGATGCCCCAGAACGTTTATCACTACTCCAATATTAGATCTCCAACCCTGCACTTGAGTTTGGAACACCTATCCCAGGTTGCCCCACAACTCACAGATACAGTTGTACTCCTTCTCGAAATCGATGGTACACATCCCGTGGCTTCAAATATACTGCCACACTTTGGTCCCACACCTCTATGGCATACCGGCATTTCCCAGTGGGCACCCTAGAATTCTTACCCAATGTGGAGATTTTAATACCTTCATAGGATAACCTTTTCTAGCCTATTTCACACATCATGGTTAATACTGGTTTTACGGCTCATTGCCCAAGTGTTAGTTGTTTGGACATTATATTATAGACTATGTAGAGGACCCCACCGGCATGACAATCCTTCTCATCTGCGTCCTCTACCAACCATATTAAACACACCAACCATCTTATTAACTACATGAACCAATCTACCACCAACCCAATTATTTATCCATCAATCCATTTTCAACCCATCAACCCATTCTTCAACACATTCTTCCTAACCACTTCCGATTTAATGCTTTCATTTGTAAAATAAGCTTTCCCATGCAGTGATGATATAAATAAGTACATAAAAGCAGTTAAAAACATTTAATAAAACATAATCAAATGAATGCTTGCCTAGTATATACTCGGAAGATACGACCTCGCTCGAATATTGGTTCTGGCTGTCTCGTGGGTTTTGTTCTTGTTCTGAAAATCATAATATACTAATCTACAGCAATTTATTTGACTATGAGTTATGGTGTCCAACCATTCCAATAGCTGCAAATTCATTTATATGAAGGGTGTTGGTTGCTAATTTTAGCTGTCATGCATTTTTAATGTTGTATTTAAATGCTTGTTTACTTAATGTAACGGTTTGGCTCTAGGGTTCTCGCTACTTTATTACTTGGGTTTGGGGTTTTGCATTACAAGTGATTTTGTTGCTCCGGTTAACATATGAGGTGAGCTCTTAAGGTGAGATTGTGCTGTGATTTAAAGGTAAGCATGGTCTGTGATGATCTTAGGGTTTGAGCTCTAGGTTGGGGGGCGGGAGTGACGACACTGGCTGCCACCGTGCTCCGGTGAGGGCATGGGGGTGGCTAGGACGCTCCTCGCAAGCCCCTAGGGTTCATCCCCTATTGAGACCACCTAGTTTTTCCCCGATCTATCCTCTACTCTACTCGATCTACTCATTTGCATACTACATTGCTATACTACTACTACTCTACTGCCTTGTGCTCCTGAGGAAATGTGTTCGGTTATGGAGTTGATGATGGTGTTGGTGAGACACTGGTGGAGGGGTGGCCGAGGTCGGGTCTTGATCTGGCTCCTTCTCCGGTTGCTCTCCTTCTTGCTTGGTTTGGCTATTACTCCTTCTGGCTCCTCTTCTTGGCCTTCTCGTCTGCTTGCTTCGGCTGGCTCCTGGTTCTTGCTCTCTGGCTTGGTTGTGGGAATGGCGATAGGGGATGAATGCTGATGTCTGGCTGTGCTTGGGTTGCCTCTCGGTTGGAAATGGGGAAAAGGGAGTGAATGAGCTACTGCTTGGTTGGCTCTTTGCTGGTTCTCGGTTGTGGTGAAATGAGGAAGAGGGGATGTATCGGCTGTGTTGGGTTCTTATCCCTTTACTTTGCTCTATTTACCTTTTTACCCATGAGCTTCCTACTGGATACATGAGGGTATATTGGTCACTTTAATTACTTGTGCATAATATTGGTCATCAAGCTTAATTGCCTGCTATTATATTGATTAGACGCTTAAGGGATGCATTTGCTTAATTGAATTTTCAGGGTCTTACAGTTGTTTTATGCAGTATATGTATATTGAATGCTCTTTATTACTTATCTTTCAATGAGAAGATCACTCATTCAGTTTAAGAAAATCTAGAAAATTATTCTGCATCTCTTTTCTAACTCTGGCATGCATTGTCAGGGATCTTAGCTGGAACCAACTGACAGGGTCTATACCAACTAATAGGCTTGCTTCAAATGTCACTACAATGTATGTTGCTTTTGATAATCTTTCATTTTTTTTAAAAAAAATCACCAAGCTAACTTCAAGTTTCTGGCAGTGATTTTTCGCATAACTTTCTTAATGGAACTATTCCGCCAAACTTCTCGGGACTACCGAATCTTCAGTTCTTGTAAGTAACATTTGAATTGCAATTATTGCTCCAACCCCTGATAAATATGCTTTTATATTGTGCTAACCTATCCTACAGTTGCGGATGAACTATAGATTAATATATTTCTTTTTCTAAAAGAACTAATGAAAGTGAGAAAATAGGTTTGCCAAAAGTGTTTTTACTTTTCAAGTAAAAGTACATTGGTCAGAACCATGCTATTACTTATTGGGAAAATTTTGCTGGTGTCACTAAAAAGTGCCCAATTTCACTTCCGCCACTGCTATTTTTCTCGTTTTATTTTTGCTACTACTGTTTTCACTTCATCCTCCTTTTGCCATTTCCGTCAGTTGATTGTGAGTTGACTGTCAGTCGGAATTGTTTCTTTTGTTTTTTTAAAGATAACAAATGAAGTTTAATTCTTTTGAAAATTTTTTGTATGATCCTAGGTTGCTAAAGATGGTACCATAAATATTTCAAAGCACGATCAAGTTTGTACATTTTTATAAAAATCTGGAAATGGAGTTGAATGACTTCATTTTTATAAAAATGTATAAGCTTGATCATGCTCGAAAAAATTTATGGTACCATCTTTAGCAGTCTATGATCATACAAAAAAATGTCCAAAAGAATTGAACTTTATTTATTATCTTTAAAAAATCAAAAACAAAAGGAACAATTCCGATTGACAGTCAACTCACAGTCAATTGGCGGTCAACTGACGGAAATAGCAAAAGGAGGAAGAAGAGCATAGTCTAGTGGCAAAAATGAAACGAGGAAAAGAGTAGTGGCAGAAGTAAAATTGGGCACTTTTTCAGTGGTATCAGTAAAATTTTCCCTTACTTATTTTGTTAGAGGTGTATGAAAATGTTTTTTTACAGGTCAATTGCAGGAAATCACCTAGATGGTGTTGTTTCATCAGCAATTTGGAGTAACATCACTTTTACGGGGAATAGAAGCCTTGTTCTGTATGATATTCTTTGCATATATACTTCCTGTCTTCCGCAGTCTATTTGAGATATGCATATTTATCTATTTTAAAAAAATATTGCAGGGACTTTCAAAACAACTCCATTGACACTATTCCAGCTGCATTTGAGCCTCCAAAAGCTGTCACTGTTCTGTATGGTGCTTTTCCATGGAAAATTTCTTTATCAATTTTCACTTACTGCACACTCATATGCAATAGCCCATGTTCAGATATATAGTTTGTTGGGAATATGGAAATTTCATTGCTGAAGATCTGAACAATTTGGTGATTAGTAGCCTCAGCTGTCAAGTTACAGCTAGCACATACCTGTATAACAGATGTTAAGGTTAATACAGATCCAAGAATGCAAACAAAAATAAAAATAAATCATCTAGAACTTTTCAACTGAAACTTCTCTTTCTGATGTGACAAATAACCATTACCATCATTATCATTCTGTGCAGGCTTTATGAAAACCCCGTATGTGATAAGTCTAATGCAGCTCGAGCAACTGGCCTTTGTCAACCCACATCTGTAAACGAAGCACCATCTGGACAGGGACCACAAGTTAGTATAAACTGTGCTCCATGCCCGACAGATAAAAATTATGAATACAATCCATCGTCCCCTATACCTTGTTCTTGTGCCGTGCCTCTGGGAGTTGGATTTCGGCTGAAGAGTCCAGGGATCTCAGACTTCCGTCCTTATAAAGAAGCTTTTGAGGCCGACTTAACCTCTCATTTGGTCCTACTTATTTACCAGCTATACATTGAACGGTACATATGGCAGGAAGGTCCAAGGCTGAATATGCATTTGAAGTTATTCCCAAGTAATACTAGCTTATTCGATATGTACGAGGTTGTGCGTCTCAGACAACTACTTGCTGGATGGGAGATTACTCTATCAGACATTTTTGGTCCATACGAGCTTCTCAATTTCACGCTTGGTTCATATGCAGAAGGTATTTAGAATTTACTTTGCACTAAAGGATGACGTTCATAATTCTATCATATTAACCTATTAGTTGAAATGTGTCACCAGCATATGTGTATTTCTTTTGCCAAGTCAGACTATGAGATATCAACAGAGTTTTTGTTACTGTTCCATATGCTAGTACAATCAGAAATTTCATGAAGTTTTAATTTGATTTTATATGCTCTATGGAGTTGATACAAGTGTTTTGTGTTAGTATGTTCAGAAATAGATAATTATTTCATGCAACATAATAAATCTTGATTTTTTCTGTGCCTTATTCGCCATGAAATTTAAATTTTAATTTTTATAAGGTAATTGTCATACCATGAAATTTGGAAAGTGGTAGGTGACTGCCCTTATTTGTTAGAAATTGACAAGCAAACAAGAACGAAGAAGATCAAACCAACACAGATCAGACACTAGGATTTTAACGTGGAAAAACCCTTCAATGCGAAGGGAAAAAAACTACAGGCACCAGCCAGACAAAACTTCACTATTTTGGAGAGAGTTTACAAAACGCCGTATGATTCCTGGCGACTTACAGATGAATTTAAGGTGAACTCTAATCCGGGCCGGAGCGAAGCGAGGCCAACTTGACCAACCTTGATTAGAATTTGGATCACAACATAACATTATTCGGATCCCCAGAATATCTCGAAGAGGAGTTCGTACTGCTCTACACAAATACTCCATCCAACCGCCTAATTTGATGATTCACTAGTTTATTGTTTTGTCCTTTTCTTTTTGCAGAATTTCCAACTGTGATGTCATCAGGTTTAAACAAGAGTGCACTAGCTGGCATTTTGGCGGGAACAATTATTGCTGCTATTGCAGTGTCTGTGGTTTCTACAATTTTTATAATGAGAAGACATTCAAAGCGTCGATCAGTTTCAAGGCGGCATTGTAAGTCATTATATTTTTGAATGAATATAGTTTTCCACGTGCTACACAGACAAAACTTTTCTATCTGACAAATTAGAATGGCTTGTTGCTTTATATGGCAAGCAATTATATATAGGAGCATCTTTCTTTTAGTAGGAAGCTATTTTTTTACAGTTCTTCGGTAATATTGGAAGTTGGACCTAAGCTGTCATCGCTTCTTGCTTCCATGACCTCATCTGAATGGATAAGATTAGGAGTTTTAAAGAGAACATAAAATGTTTCAACTATGTAGCAAGTAGACTTCTAATCTTCTTGTAGACATTAAATGCAAGCCACAATAAAGATGTGTATCATTTTGCAGTACTATCAAGGTTTTCTGTCAAGGTTGATGGTGTGAGATGCTTCACATTTGAAGAAATGGCTGCAGCAACAAATGATTTTAATGATTCAGCTCAAGTTGGTCAAGGCGGTTATGGAAAAGTCTATAAAGGGGATCTAACTGATGGAACAGCTGTTGCAATCAAACGGGCACATCAAGGTTCTCTGCAAGGTTCAAAGGAGTTTTGCACAGAAATAGAGTTGTTGTCAAGATTGCATCATCGTAATTTGGTTTCTCTGGTTGGCTATTGTGATGAAGAAGATGAACAGGTGCATCTCTCAACCTCCCCTTTTGGAATCATCTACGTATAATAAAGTGTATCGTTGAAATCATCCCACAAACCTCTACACATTATGCAAGAATTAAACAAATGTCCCTGCACATTATTCAAGAATTAAACAAATGTCTTGGCAATGTTGAGCTCAGGGTTAGGGGTTCTGCAGTCACTTGAAATCTGCAAGTTTATCATATATAGAAAAGAGTATCTGCATTAACTGTTGCTCATAAGAGAATTGTGTTTTGCAGATGCTGGTGTACGAGTTCATGCCAAATGGCACCCTACGTGATCATCTTTCTGGTGAGTAAGTGGCAAATAACAACAAATATTCCTAGGCTCCCCCCCACCCCACCACCACCACACACACACAACATAGCCATCATGGATTTTTATATTTAGGGCTTTTTCCGAAAGTGGAATTCAGATCCAAATCCTTAGGATTTAGTTAAATTTTGGACTAAATTTTTAAAATTACTAGAGCAATCATCCTCTTCCAAACAGGCCCTTAAGATCAAAAACATGATCCCTGAACTTCCTAAAAAAATCCTAGAGCAATCCCCCTCTTCCAAACAGGCCTCTATGATCAACCATGATCCTAGCCCATCTCCCGGAATTTTTATTTAGTGTGCTTTATCAGTAATGCATGTTTGTATATGTTGTGCTTTTGTTTTAGCCTTGGCAAATTCAAAGTGCATAGTTATTAAACTTGTGTTGGATGTCTAAGCATCTAATCTAGTTTAACACTTTCCACAGCCAACTCTAAAAGACCTCTGAGCTTTGGCCAGAGGTTGCATATTGCACTGGGTGCCGCAAAGGGAATCCTATATCTACATACCGAGGCAGATCCTCCTATATTTCACCGTGATGTTAAGGCGAGCAACATTCTATTGGACTCCAAGTTTCTAGCGAAGGTGGCTGACTTTGGTCTTTCAAGGCTTGCTCCGGTCCCGGATGTCGAAGGAACATTGCCAGCTCATATCTCCACTGTTGTTAAGGGCACCCCAGTAAGTCCCATTACACCCAGCAATGTAGCAACATTGCACTCACCATAATCACTCTCTTGCTGTTCCATGTCAGACAACAGGAAACTTTTGAGCCCGTTTATTAAATTGTAGCCTGCAAATTCAGTTGATCGTATCTATCCATTTTTTCCCCTTTTGGCAGGGCTATCTCGATCCTGAATACTTCCTAACTCATAAATTGACAGACAAAAGTGATGTCTATAGCCTGGGCGTTGTGCTTCTTGAACTATTGACTGGGATGAAGCCAATCCAGCATGGTAAAAACATCGTTAGAGAGGTACAGAGGTTTCCACCCTGACCAACCCGTACGTAACATATTAATTAAGCTCTTTTACGGTACACTAAATTCAATATGAACCATTCATTCTTTTCGATCTAACGGATCAAATTAGCTAGAATTTATTTATATCATCTGTTAGTAAAATAGTAGAAATACCTTTAACAAATCAACGATTAGATCTGCTTTCTACTACTCACTATATACCAGCATAAAACACTATAAAATTTCTCAATAAGTTGGAAAACAGGGTGCATAGTATTACTATCGAGCTGTTGAAACTTTTTTTGACCATTCAGTAGGAGTATCAGTAATTCAGTGGGATTTTATTAAGGAACTACATAATTAGTTCTTACTGTAGGTAAACACGACTTACCAATCAGGCTGCATTTCCGGAATCATCGACGGCCGAATGCCCTCCTACCCTCCGGAATGCGCCGCGAGGTTCCTCTCGCTGGCGATGAAGTGCTGCCGGGACGAGACCGAAGCGAGGCCTTCCATGGTCGACATCGTCAGGGAGCTGGAGGCCATCCGGAGCGCGCTGCCCGAAGGAGAGGATCTCCTGTCCGTAACCACGGAGACAGGCTCCTCGGGCGCACTGACCAATTCCATGTCGGCCTCCTCGAAGACCACGGCGGCGCTCTTCGTCTCGTCCCATACTTTCGGCAGCGACCACGCGAACAGTGGCATCCCTTCCGGGATGGTGTCTCCTCGGTAGCAGCATTGCCGGCTAACGTTTTTCGTGTTGTAAATGCTTGTAAACATGTAAGTAATGCGCCCTTTGTAGCACTCTGGTCTGGTCTTGTCTGGCCTGGCCTGGCCTTCCAGGTGACCTCTTCTTGTCCTGTACTGTACACGAGTGGATGTTGTTGTGAACTGCCGTAGAATCGGGATGTATTGTACTAGTGACAGGCATTGCTGACGAATGCAAATGAGGAATGCTAACCGTAATGCTCTCGGCTACAGAGTTACAGTTACATACTTACATCTGCTGGAAACTCCTCCATTGATCTCTCTCTCTCTCTTTGCAGCTTAGCGTTTAGTCTGACACCTTGAGCGCATGCATGCATATGCCCCGCGCGGTGTCATCTCATGATTATACTGTTTCGTTGCAAAGCAGACAATCCACCTTTTAGCCTCGTCGGTTTGCGCGGGAGTGTGGAAGCGAGGGAAGCTAGGACGCAGAGTGGCGAGAGGAGATGGGAACGTCGGAAAGGTCGGCGCGCCCGCGGTGTGTTTCGGTGTCAGCTGGTTGGTGTCGGCGAGCGAACGGGCCGAGAGAGCCGCTGCGGCAGACGAGAGGGCCGTGGGCGCGTTGCCGTTGCGGACGTACGTATAGAAAAGCAAGCGGCGGCCGTGGCGGAAACGGCGAGAACGAATGGCGAGCGGCACGCGGGGCTGCATGCGGAGGCACGGTTCCCGCCTGAGTTAAGACGACTGGTGCGCGTGCGGTGGTTGGCTGCGGCTGCCTGAAGCGGCGAGCGGCCGGCGGCACGTGCAGCGGGTGCAAGGCAAAGGCAGGCATCCCCCCCGAGGCCCCGACACGCACGGTTGTCTTGTGTAAGCAAGACTCCAAGTGGTTCTCGCTTCTCAAACGTCGACGACGATGATACGACCGCAAATCTTGTTCTTGCTTCTCTGTACGCACGTTTGCTTTGCACTGATGAGCAGTCCTAATGGTGGTTCCCCTTTCGATTGGCAATTAAGATTGTGTTTGTGTAACGCGCATTACGGATCAATCAATCTCATGCTGACATGCAATAACACCGACAACCTGCAATTCTCTCGTGTCAGACCGAATGGAAATGGAACGGCATGGCATAGCATCCACAAATCACAGCAAGTGCAGATTGTTGCAGGCTTGATTGCAATGATATTACACACTAATCAGTGTCAATGCTCGAGAATTTCTTTTCCCTGGAAGCGGCAAGCATCGCATGGTTTCACACTTCTTCGAAAACACTTTTTTTTCTTCTAATTGGACACTTCTGACAGGTTCAGCCACAAGCAGCTGCTGCCTAACAAAACAATTTTCTAAAATTGCAAACCAATACTAGAGAGTATATAGACTATATATCAGCTTCTTACAACCATTTCAACAAGAAAACAAATTCCATTAAAGCTAGCTACTCTCCGGACAAGGTCAACAAGACCATGAAAACCAACACGTAGACAAACTCTTAAGGCAAACTTCTCAGTTCAAGTCAGCAAAATAAACGCATGCTGCCACCCTTGCACTTTTTACAGGGGCTCAAGGGTACGTTGTCAAACTCAACTAACCGAGAGTTGGTAATTCAGATCAATCAGAACTGCCGCGTCATCCAAACATGTCAAAGCTTTCACCAGGTCGGAGATGGGAGAAGCTCCCAGAACTCTCCACCTTCCCCAAGAAATGATCTAGTCCTGCACAAATTTAACCAATACCAACTTCAATAACTTCTTTGCAATTTTATATTTATAATTAAGTAATGTAATTTGTTGCAATGAAGATACTTGGATTTGACATAATGTTCTCGTATAAGGACATCTGGCCCAAACTGCCTGACGATCTCGAGCTATTATCATTGGATCCATACATCATACCACGTATTTGCTCATGCTCCGTGTCAAAGTGATGCATCTCGGAGATCCTTTCGGAATTGTGATCTCTCACAACCATGTTCTGGTGGAGTGGTCTATCAGATTTTGGCTTCTTGTCAGTTGGGGACTCCTCATCTGCCTCAGCTTCAGATTCAGCGTTATTTGGTAAAGAAGCCTGCTTCCGCTTCGACCGTGCCCTTCTATTCTGGAACCAGTTGTAGACGTTTGTCTCCGAGATCTGGCCATGTTGTGAGAGCTCTGCTGTTATCTCTTTTATCTTTTGCTTGCTTGGAGTTCCATTGCCTTGGTCAAAGATGTTCTCAAGGATCTGCAGCTGCATCTGGGTTGGTGTCCATCGCTGCCTCGCTGTGACCTTGTGACCTCCAGTAACCATTAGAGGATCACAATAGAGATTACCAAGCCTCATTCCTGAAGAAACCGAACCTCAGTTGACCAGTAAAAAAACTACCTGTTCTATCGATAACATATAGAGTAGAATGGATCAAGAAAAAATAAAGTTGAGAATGGGCAGAGGGCCAATTAATCAAATCTGTGCTGGGAGTCTATCTAAAAGAGGGTGCTTGTATCATAAGCACAATCCTCGGCATTAGATTACCTGAATTTTAAAAGAGAGAGAGAGAGAGGAAAATTCGTAGAGTGGTAGGAAAAACACACTTAAGGCCATTAGGTAAATTACAACTTATAAAAATTGCCAAATTTTGTTTAAAAAATACGCTTAAGTTGTGCACAAGAAATCTAGTTAGCTGATATAAACTGATGTTCAATAACAACATGGACATGTATGGCAATTGTGAGTGATAGGCGATGGTATGTGAGTGATAAAATGATTAGAATTGCATTATAAGAATTAGTGCTTGACCCAGTAGAAATATAAGTAACATGTTACAAGATTCCTGCATGTCAAGCTTAGATTATGCAGAACAGCAGAAGATAGCAGAAGATTGCAGAGTTATCAGGGTGCACATGGGAAAAAGGCACAAAATGGCAACTGGTCCCACATGACAATCTGTGCCACTAGCTATTCATTATTAGCTTTAATTAATTTATATTGCAGCATTTGAGCTGCTATCTGGATCATAATATAAAGCTTCCACTGAAAAAAGGGACACTAAACATATAAACAACCCATGGTGACAGATCAAACAGAAAAAAAAAATTACAGCTTAACATAAATAACAAATTCATACAATACCCGTGAAATATGACCTAGAGCAAATAATTCGAACACAAGTACATTAACTAAACAATAAATGAACGGCTTTCAATGTTTAGTGCGGGCCCAACCAATTGTCAACTTCATAATTAGACATCAAATTGCTGAGCTGGCACTTTATTTTGTTTTATATGGTTTTAGTTTACTTCATGAGCAATACAGTAATAACAAATGCAGGCAACTGGCCAATAAGGTCCTGCAACCAGTAGTGCGGTAAATCCTGCTATAGTTTTCATAAGAGAAAGTTGGCAAGGCCAGTTAAGATATTGGAAAAATAAATTAATTTTGCACTTTAGGATCATTGTGTATCAGTTGTAAGCTTGGGTTCAACGAGCCCCAATTAAATGGAGTTTTGCTTGCAAAATTCTAATTTAGTTGAGCAATGCAGTACCTTTACTGGCCTAACAACACATTTTCTCAAATAACCCACTACTCTTACATTAATCAAGAGGATGTCCATTACCATTATGAAGAGAAGTTATAAGTATGCCAAGCAAAGAAGAGACATAACAAAACTCTGTATAATTAATGAACGAAAATGAAACGTCATGAACCACAATTTACTACCCGTCCCCTGTATTACCATTGCAATCAATTTCAAACACCAGCAAAATTTCAACTGGCGAAGCAAAGCCACAACTAAACACATCTGCTAACATAGTCACATGAGCAAAGTCAAATGGTACTGTCATAACCAGTCGAAAGCAACAGACTGAAATAATATAGGAGAATTAAACAGAATAGCAATGGTAATGTATGGGATCTGCTCATGCATGAAGTGACAAACAAAAACGCTAGTCTAGATCTAGATGACGTAGTATAAAATGAAATAAAAGTTGATCACTAAGAATTTCGTAACATAGGTAAACAGAATCCCAGCCATATTACCTCTAACTGTAAGCATAGTATTCCTATATATCTGACAATAACCTATAACATCTGAACTTAACTCTATTCATAAGGAAACAAAGGTGCGTCCTTCGAAAAATTATTATGGCATAAAAAGAGAACCTTTTATTTTTTCCTTTCTGCAGAAAGAGTAAATGGAACTCCAACTCCTCACAGTGCATGTACCAAAGCAAAACACCAAAATAATGCTACTCTCCAATCTCCCAATTTTCTACATCCAAATTTCCCGATTGCTCTCGTTCTCTAATCCGCGTGAATCTACGTCCTTCTACTCCCCAAGAACAACCAACAAGAAGAGAAGAGAAGACAAGGCGAGAGAAGAAAAGAAAAGTGTGATTGTTACAAGTGTACCGACCTGCAATAGAGTCCTGGTGCGCGGTGAGGGCGCGGTGCATCTCGACGAGCTGCTCGCAGATGGTGGCGTATATGGAGATCTGCTTCCGGAGCACCTCCATCTGTACGTCCGTCATCACCTTGACGTACCCCAGCCCTTCCTCTCCGGTCCTCTCGTCCACCGACTCGCCGGCCTTGTCCCATTCCATGACTCCTGGCCGGCCGCTGGAGGCTTGCGGCGGCCGGACGCTGGCGGAAGCGACAGCCCGGCGGCGTAGATCTGTGCTCCCGGAGGCAGCGGCTTCCTCTTCTAGCTCCAGACGGCGGGAAGGGAGGGAGGCGGCAGGCGTTGTTGGAGGCGGAGGCGGAGTCAGAACACCTGGGATCCAAACGGCCAGCGTGATGTAAGGCAGTGGAGGTCGACGGCGCTCGATGGGGCGGCGGAGTGGCTTGAGAAAGACGGGAGGAGGTGCGTCGACGGAGACTGCGCTACAGGAGGCACAAAGATGGCATTTACGAAGGGCCACAAGAAGGGAGTTGGGAAAGTTGAGTTCTTGGTGCAGTAAGATAGATGGAACTTGGAAGGAAGTAACCAAACCTGTTCGGCAAATCCCGATTCCCGGCGGTGGCGGGGTAGCGGAGATTGCGGCTGCAGCCTGGATGGAAAGAACGAGGAGAAGATGGTGCCTTCCAGTTCCCTTGTTCTGTTGTTGTACGTAGGATCAGATATGGCAAGCTTTAATTGCGATTGGCACAAATCTGCCGCAAGAACTGCAAGGGAAGGGGAGGAGGCAGGGAGGGGGACTGGAAAGAGAGAATGCTTTTGGTTTTTGCAACAGAGAAACGGAGAAGAAAAGCTGACAACTCGTGCCAAAACCGCAGCTTTGCATTGGAAAGCTTTGTTGGAATGTTTGGCTCTCTCCCCGGCTAGTATCCCGGACTGATGATTCTGGCGACGCTCCTGGCTCTTGTAGCGACTACGCCGACTAGCGACTCTTGCTGCTTGTGCATGTCTGCCATGCTGCAGCAGACGTGGTAGTGGTACTACACTACTACTACATTATTGTGCTCCCCCATCACACAACTCAAGTGGAGAGGCTGGGAGAGGGGAAAAAAAGAACATGCAGGTGTTGTTACTTGTCAACTTTGTCCAAATTTAGCGTATACTAGAAACTTGTACACGGCGTGGCGCCGTAGGTGCCGTTCTCCACACGATAAAATCGAGAAAACGCGCGATTGACGCTTCACACACGAATAAATCTAGAAAACGCGCGAAAAAGATCTAAAAAGAATTTTGTGTTTTTCGCAAAAAGGTCTAAACGTAATGCTAGAAAAATGCAAAAAGGGCCTAAATGCAATACAATTTTTTCCCCCCAAAAAAAAAAGGACCCGAACGATTTTTTTTTACAAAAAAATGACATAAACGTAATTTCGAGTTTTCCAAAAAGAACCCGAGCGCTACTCTTAAAAACGCTAAAAGGGCATGGACGTAATATGTATTCTTTTTTCGGAAAAAGGATTTAACCGTAATTTTTTTCCGAAAAAAGGACCTATATGTAATTTTTTTTCGAAAAAGAACCCGGATGTAAATTTTTTCGGCCGGCTCGCTCCAACGGCTCAAATGAACCAGAGGCCGTGAAGTCTTCTGATATTAGGAAAGGTATGTTTTGATTTGTTACTGCTGTTTTATAAACTTTGGTGAAACTCCCTTTTCATCGGATATCTAGTTTATTTTTGTTACCGATGTTTGGCCAAAGCAAATGCTAAGAATATCATAACTAAAATTTAGTGTGGTTATAAAGCAAACAGCCCCTAAATACTATTCCCAAGGTTCAGTTAGGTCATAGTTCCACCCGTCTTTTTTTTTCTCTTGACAGAGATGCCAACGTAATGAATATTTAGAGATCGTGTCGAAAGTAGTGGAACACTGGAACCTCCAGCAGAAAGAAGAAACCTCCGTCAGTAAATACTTGTCCAAACGTAGAATGAGGCAGTGTTTCACATGCAGTGAGAGGTGTTTTATCTCGCATTTTCGGTTGGTTCCCGGGTCAAAAACGGGTTAGATATAGACGGATATTACTCTTTTTTTTATTCTAATCTATATTTTTTGATTTGGAATCGGATATGAGTTAGCCAGATACGGATATGAATCCAAATTATTCGGAATACGTACACGGAACATACATATGACAGATTGGGTCGAAAACGGATAAATATATATGATAATATACCCATATATAGAATAATATACGATGAATCAAACCGTATGAGTACATGACCATAATAGCAAGTTACATCCTTCGGTCTTGCCTGTCGCCCCTCTCGCGGTGGAAAAGGGGCTAGATTTGCAAATTTTATTCGTAGGAAGCCATTTTTGCAAAAAAGATAAGCAATAGGCTAAAATAGTAATCATTTCACCTCTTGCACTCGGGTGGCACGATAGGAGGTGGCCTACCCGACCTATTACGTTATTGTCCAATTCGTACATCTATCATTCCGCTGCTTCATAGAATGTGACGCACCTTGTTTGCCGTTGCTATCGTGGTTAAGTAGAGGCTAAATTTACAAAATCATTCGCAGCCATTTTGGATAAAAAAAAACAACAGGATGAAGTAGGCCAAGGCCTCCCTTCAAATTAGGTGCAATAGGCTCAAATTTATTCGGATATCTCTCTTTTCGTATTTTAAATCTTATTTTTATTGGATTTAGAGTTGGATACGGATAGTACCGAATACAAATACGACGCAAATAGTATCGGTAACAAATTTGAAACGAATACGGAGCAAAATCGATACGGTACCGAATATTTTTAGCTACTCGACCACGACAGCAGGCCTTCCACTCTGTCCAACCACGGCAGCATGTGCTCCCGCGCTTGGCATGCCCATGCACCCGTGCTCTATGCCCTCCTCCTGCACTCCTCGGGCATAGCAGTGCCTGTTGCCACGCTCATCCCCTCCCGCACACCCTGCCCCGTGCTCTGTGCCCTCCTCTCACGCTCCCTAGCCGTGGTAGTGCCAGCTCCCACGCTTCTCGGGCACGGGAGAGAATATGTATCACATGTCGTACCTTTCACGATGAAAAAGAGGATTAAATCTATAAATACATTTACTAGGAGACTAGATTTAAAAAAAACAAAAAAAAGAAGCTACAAAAGTCATGACTTAGGGTTTGTTTGTTTTTGCTTTGGATTCTCTAAAAGCTAGAATTCAAAAGCACATATGAAGTGGATTGTGGATTCTAGTGTATATGGGTGAACTGGATTATGAGAATCGATTCCTAGAATTGAGCTGTTTATTTTTTATTCTGTTTTGAGACCAAAATTCAAAATTAAAAATAAAAACAAATAAACCCTTAGCTTAGCACCAACTTAAACACCAACCCAGGGGAGGAGCTAGGAGAGATTCAAATATGGAACACCAACACCACACAGGGAAGGAGTATGAGAGGTTCTAAAGTGCGCGCTCCATATAGGTAATTGATGGCTACAAAACCAAACCCCAATGAAGTAGCAGTCAAGTACTAACGAGACTCACGAGACACGAGAGAGACAGAGGGAGAGAGAGGAAAAGCAGAAGGTACGTGAAGAAAGAAGAAAAAGGACATGTAATTTGACCCCCCGCATAAGTTCAAAGTCTTTCGAGAGGGCGATGTAACGCTACTTTTGGACTAAATTGTATGGCATGCACTGCACTTCTTTTCCTTCACCACAGATTCGGCCGCCCCCCCTCCCCCTCTCCGCGTCTGGGCCAATTATGGAGTATCACATTCTTAGTTGCAAAGAGGTGAGTATGCTTAATTGCTTATAGTTCCTAAGTTTTAATATGTGTATAGTTATGTGATGTTTTCCGGCTAACTAGGTTAATACCTTTTTAGAAGCTTTGGTTTAATTGGTTTCCATGCACATTTTTTTCATCTCTAGCCATCATCCAAATGAAATTACAAATCTAGTCTTCTCTCCGACCGCGAAAGCATCGATAGGCGACATATATCACCTACTGTAGTAGGTTGTTAGCACCGTAACAGCTCCATCCTTCGTGGCAGTTTCCCGACAAATATGATAGGTGACGGGCCAACTTTCCTGCCGTGGTACGGGATTGCTACAAGTACTTACAAAGTTTGGGTTTCGCGGTATCCTATCTTGTCGAGCTCAAATAACACGGTACCTCGTTTGCAGTGGTGGGCCCTCCAAACATGTTGGTTGAAGGGAGATGCTATGGTGTCGGGCTGTCGGTGTCTCGACGGCCTACTACGGTAGGAGAGCGTGTTAGGTGATACATATCGTTTGTTGGTGTTTTCATGATCGAAAAGATAGCTAGATTTGTAATTTCATTTAGATATGAACTAAAATGTAAAAAAAAATCCAATCTGGTCAAATACATAAGAACTTCACTTTTTTATGGTTTGGACAACTGGACCTAGCTTGGAGACGGTCTTGGAATGCACATGGTGTCTCCAAGACACCCAAGTTTGGCAGCATCCGTCTCTATATTACAATTTCTAAGCACTTCGCTCCAAGAGTCCTCAACTCTTCGTACCTGATTTTGTCCTTTGTGCAGTTTTTTCTAACACAAAGATGGTGTAGCTACGTAGAAAAGTCAGCAACCTTTCTCTGAAGTTTGGACAGAGAGGACTCAGGGGCTTCCTGTCCCTGCCAATGAAGTGCTGCTGCCGGGACGAGAGTACGAGACCGATCGACGCGGGGCCTTCCAGTTCTTCCATGGCGGACATCGTCAGAGAACTTGAGACCATGCATCCGGAGCAGCAGGCTGAACTGGGCAAATCGATGGATGCTTAGCGGTGATTCAATGTTTGTTTTTTTAATATAAATTATATAAATTTTAAAACAAACGAAGAAATAAATAATTATTATCTATCTTTTATTTATATTTTAATAATTATGCAACTGTTAAAAAAAGTATAGAAACACGAGGCTACCTTCCTTGGCGTTCGGCAGACGCGATGTGTTTGCCCGGGTCGACGAGACCGTGAGACTACCGTCTGTTGTTTCGGCCGCACCCCAACACGTTCTTTCTGGCCAACGGCCCAGTTAAGTGGGCCACGCGTCGGGCCACAATAAACGGCAAGAAGGAACGGCATGCACGCCATGCAGTGGGCTGCTGAGGCGACGGCCGACAGCACAACAGGGCAAGTCGAACGTAGCGCCTCGGAGGTACAACCGTCGCTCGCACAAGGTTCAAATTTTTGGCGAAATTCCAAAAATCTTGGTCGAGATTTCAGATTATGGTTGGAGATGAGATTTTAAATCCCGGCGAACATGAGATATTTTGATCGGATTTTAAGTTTTTTTGGGCTGAGATTTCAGTATTTTTTGCCGAGATCTCGGCAATTTAGAAATCCTAATAAAAAAACCAGATTTGAAATTTAATTTTTGAATTTCGTCTAGATTTCATTCGAAATTATGAGATCTCACCGGGATTTCGGATTTCGGTCACCTCCGAGATACGATCCAAAACGGAAATTTGAAACCTTAGCCGCCAGGGGCGGATCTACAGGGTGTGCCGGGTGGGCCGCGGCATACCCTGTAGATTTGGCCCAACCCATACATGATCTCGTCATAATCTGGCACAGCAACCTTGTAGGATTTATAACTTTTGATCCGTAGGTCCGATCGTGCTAACTCTTTTTTAGTTAGATGCGTACTGGAATCTAGTTTATTATGTTCAAATTTCAGGTCAATCAAATGGTTGGATCTCTAACAATTCGTGATTTACCGAACACATCTACTCTGTTTTGTTGAATACGAAGCAATTATTTGAGTTTGAATTGGGGTGAATTTTTTGTAGATCAAAAATTTGATTTTAGATTCCGCGCAATCATTCACCCTCTCGATTGCTAGTTTAGTATATTTTGATCCTACACATATACTTTATTCGACTCCTACTATAGCTAACATAGTTATATCTTTATTTATTGCTTATCTTAGTTAGTATTTTAACCACTCAATGGACATATTTTATTTGCAAGATTTTTAAATTATGAAGAGGAACGGAGAGACATTGCATCTCTTTTTCGAAAACATGCAGCAAAGAAGGCTACTGCTGCTTCACCTCCTCCCCCGTCACAAATTGCAACATTGAGCGAGATATTTTCTTCAAAGTGGAAAAAGATGGTATAATCAAGAGTTTTATGGCCATTAGAAGGCATAGACCGAACAACAAGAAGTAATATTATAGGTATATAAGCTTCTTTTAAATATATCATCTTGTTTTTAATTATTTGTTTACTTGTATACCGAATTGCTCGATAAATTTTAAATCGTTTACCGAATTATTATTTGATCGGTATACTCTAGATTTAAATCCTAGATTCGCTACTGTTAGCCGCACGGCTATTTCCTCCTATCACGGTTGCGTTTCTGTCTTTTAACCAAAGGCTTCTCAATTCTCAAACGTTGACAACAAAGAACAAACACAGCCCAAAAATAAAAGGCAAAACCATTAATAAAAACGCAATACAGAAGGAAGAAAGCAGTTGGCTGCAGGAATTATCTTGCGCAGTGTGTGCTTTTTAAATGATCGATGACCGGCAGCAGTATAGCAAATGAAGAGAGATCGACAGGCAACAGAAAACTGCACAGCCATGATATCAGATCTTTCTTGAGAAATACCCTGACATCAATTCAACAACCTGAAAATATGTTGCATAGACATAGCGTTATAGACTTATAGTCAGACATACTTGAAACTCTGGTGCTCTGCCTCACGGTAACTTGGAACTCTGTGCACTATCCCTGTATTGATCAGCACCATCGTGGATCTGGCTTTCAAAATTTTGAAAAATATAAGGAGATCACATCTTTAATGAGACGAATTTGTTGATTAAATTGGTTTCAATTTTAGTGGTTTGGGATTTGTAAGACCTTTGAAATATTTGTATGGTATTTAAGCAAAATTCGAATATATGTGTCGAATTTATAATGTTACGAAATCATTGTACAAGACTGTAGAGTTGTACGCGTGAAGTATACACCATAACAGTTGATGATAACGAAAGAGATAAACATTCTAATTTTACAACCACGGGGACTCAACTACTTGTCGTCTCAGCCACAAGTTAATAAGGTAGATCAAAATTCACCACCTAGCACTGGCACAATTCCATACCATTACAGAAGCTTGCTCATCAAAAGCTAGGCCATAAAAGCAGGGTTCTATGTCACGAAAGCAGAGGATTGGTTAGACTTTCTGAAAGAAACAAGCGGGAAGAATGGCTCCCAATACTTATTGTTTCCCTAGTTTTGATCCACCATTGCTGAAGGGAGAGGCACTACATTTTGATGGGGGCTATCCTCTTGATATGTTGAGTTTAACATAGTAAGTTCTCTAAGTTGCTGCCTCTTGAAATAGTCCTGTGACTCGTCGTGCATAATAAACCATGCAAGGATTGGATTTAGAAAGAGATAGAAAGAACAAAGTCTGTTGTTCATGTTTCTCTCTATTTTCTTTAATTATGGTAGCAAACCAAATTATTGAAGCGAACAAGTCAGCCAAGTGCTCCAGAAACATTGTTTTTTTAAAAAATTAGCAGGAACTCCGCCTTTTATTCAAGAGGAGTAGAAAATAGCTAGTACTAATACAATTGGAGAATTATGACACCAAAAAAAGGAATGTTCCAAAATGTCCACTGAACCAACATGGCAGAAAAACTAACGACAAGATATGGCAGCATACATAGCTTAGCACATGAAAGCAGTGGCGGAGCCAGGATTCTTTCAAGCCTCGGGCCGAAAACTAAGCGACAATAACTAACATCAAATACTACTATAGCTTCGATCTCTTCATCATGTATTTAGCAAGAGTATATATTTGTCATGATCTCTCTATAGCATTTGAACTGTATGCAAATATATCAATGATTAATCAACATTCTAAAATGCAACTAGTACTTATATAAGATTTCAATGGTTTTCACTACTATGTACCTGTATAGAGCATGAGTTTCATTTTTGTCCAGGAGAGGAGAGCTAGATGGTCACATAAAGAGAGGACCTGAAAAAAGCAACCATTGAAACAAACATTCATCAATCATCACATTCACACAACTAGAAAATCAATGTTCAACTACATTAGTAAAGTTTGACCAATCATCACAGACCAGAAATTCACCAATCACCAATTTTCACGGTTTCGCCAATCACCAATTGGTCAATCACCATTCACCAATGTTGCGAGGCCAGCAGAGCAAGCTTGCGGCGAAGTTGTGAGGGGTGAGGCGTGCCGGCTGGTGGTGGTGCCGAAATTTGTCGGCGGAGCGGGCGCGAATGAGCGAGAGCGGCGGTCGCCGGTATGCCGACGGGCGGGGGCAAAGAAGCCGGCGGGCGGACGGGCGAGGCAACGGCGAGAGCGACGGTCGGCCGACGAGGACGGGGCAGCGGCCGACGGCGGATCGGGATGTCGAGGCGAGGACAGACGGCGCGCCGCGAGAGGGGTCAGCGTGGCCGTGAGGCGACGAGGTCGCCGAGCAGCGGCGGCGCCTGGGCGAGGTAGCGGGCGAGGAGGCGGTCGGCCGACGGCGGCGCGAGCTCAAATCCAGCAAGCCTGCGGAGATCGGCGGCGTGAGGCGTGACGGAGCCGCAGCGATGGGTGTCGCCGGGGCAGCGAGCAAGTCCGGTCGGAGCGCCGGCCGGGCCGCGGAGCGGGCGCGAGCTCGGCGAAGCGGCGCGAGCTCAGCGGGGGCGGCTCGAGGGCGTGACCTACTGAGCTCGTCCGACGCCCGGCTCAGACTGCGCATAAGCTAAGCCTCTTGGGCCGGCTAGTGCTCGGGCCCAAACAAAAAACACTTACTATTCTTTACTGTTATTTGGGTTAGGCCTCGGGCCCAGGCCCCACTGGCCCGAGGCCCAGCTCCGCCCCTTCATGAAAGATTAGCAAAAGCACTAAAACCAGAAAAGCTTGTTTGCAAAAAAGCCGAGTTGTTATGCTTGTGTGCGACTGGCGCAAGCAAAAATCTTCCCTGTGCAACGTTTACTGCCCTGGCCTTGGCGTCATCAGCTTGTTAGAAACCTGTTCCGAAAGCCAACCTCCTGGATAGCTGCTTGTATTGTTAGATTACAGAGCAACAACAACGGCCATATGATAGGGTGTGAATGCTCTTCTTCGATTGCCTACATCTTGTGAGATTAGGTTAAAAACGTATTGCACTGTTTGGTAAGAATTTTCAAAAATTCTCTTGTTCCTCTTCTTCCATATGTTCTAGAAGGTGTATATGAGGACTCCGTCGACCTCCTTCCTTTGTTTGGAAGGTGTGATGTCATAAATGGCTTGCCACCACTGAGAAGCAGTGAAGGAGCTGTTGTGTAATTGTACTGAGGTCGGCTGCATGTGTAGCCAGCGGAAGACTTTAATCCATACCTGTTTCGCAAAAGGGTAGTAGAACATGAGATGTGCGGCTGATTCAAGTCAGATCCACATAGGGGGCACTGAGCGCTATGTGGCCATCCTCTAAGCAGCAACCTGTCTGCTGTAAGAATCTTGTTTTGGATGAAGAGCCATACGAAGAATTTGCACCTATTCTCTGTATTAGCTCGCCGTATGACATTTTAGTTATGCTCCAGTCCGGAACCATGGAACTGCACATTGTAAGCTGTTTTCGCTGAGAATTCACCGTTCACCGTCCATTTCCACGCTATCTCATCGTATACCTGTGGTTGTAAACTAACCTGTTGGATCACGTGCCATAGAATGACATATTCATCAAGCTGTGTAGGAGTGGTTATACTTCAGAGTGACTTGAGCCAATTTCTGTTTGAAAGCTCTTATTAGACAGATCTGTTCTTCCTCCTTACCAATGCGAAGCACTGGGGCGCTAGCTCACTTGGTGAGTTTCGCTTTAGCCATCTGGAGGTCTAGAACCTTGTTGTTGTGCCATGAAAAATACTATGGTGGTGCTTGCATTGAAGAGGTTCCTGTTAGTTCCATTGCAAGGTATGTCCATGCTGACCTAGGGCCATTGCGTATCTTTTCATTTGTACCAAAGCCACCTCATACGTAGCGCTCGTCCAAAACTATGGGGGTCTTTTATCCTCAAACCTCCTAGTTTTTTGGGTCTGCACACTCTGTTCTAGTTCACTAGGCAGTGACCTCCGTTACATTCCTACTCACAGTGTTATTGACACAAAATCAGGGATAAGAAAATCAAATTATGAAAGTGAATGTGGGAGAAAAGCCAAGCAAAGGTACCTCAGTCTTTGATTGACTTGGCTAATCCATAAATGGCTTATATCCAACACTTAACTAACAGCGCTGAAAAAAAGATAGAGAACTCTTATAAAAAATAACTCATTACCTTACCTTTTCCAAATGTAGTGGTTTGAAACAAGTTACACATTAGCGAACAGAAATGAAGAGAGGGTTAGGCAATCATATACATACCACTAGGTTCAACAACTCCTCTAGTATTTCTTGTGCTTGTGCAAGTCTTGTGTCAATGACATCAGCAGGTAATTCAGCCTCAATCAAGATATGAGTTGGATCATCCAAGTGTCCATAGCCAAGCATTCCCTTAAGTTGCTCCTCCTATAAGGAAACAAAAGGAATGGCATGTTAGAAAGACTTGTATGCTTGCTACAAATGAAATACAAGATTTGCACCTGGTGCCTACTAGACTAACTTATAATGGTGATTGATGATCAAGTATAAAATGCTACCAAAAATTACATCCATCTAATTCCAGAATGGCAATGTAAACAAGTAATAATTTATTTACCTTGACGGGATCCTTTATGGAGCCTTTCCCTCTAATTAAAACATGGCAACATATAGTCGCTTCAACTCACTTCAGCGAGTTCCCCCTCGGCCCAAACAGACGACCAATAAAATTGAACTTAATGAAGTATGTGAAAGAAACAGTAATTAACAGTTTGTTGATATTAGTAACCATTACAAGCGTGAAAGATCATACATGAGGGAAAGCATCTGTTGGAACTTCCAACCGCACAATCTTCTTGACAATGTAAGAGGAGTGGCTCTACGCGACACCTTGGCAACACATGGTTCCTTGAGGAAAACCATTTCTCTGCCAACCCATGGTACAAAGATACAATGATGAGTTAATGTTCTTCTTCGAAGATATAATGGACAACATAATAAAGCAGCATGAGAATGAAAAGATATGAACCATGTGTAGATGAAAATTCCACCATCCTTTCAACATGCAAGTAAACAATTAATTTCAAGAAAAAATTCCGAATATCTTCAATTCTTTTTTAGACTTCAATATGGAACTAGCTTCATAATTACTTTGGAGAGGAGCGAATATCATGCATTAGAGAAAATAGTTCATCATGATATCTAGTGACTTCTTGAGCAGTGTAAGGGCTTGTTGGTGGTAAAAAGAGACTAATAAGCTTGCTTTCTGTTCATCTTCATGCTAGTTCCTAAACTGACCCAACACAATGGCCAATCTCCAATGCATTAAGTAAAATAAACAAACCAATATGTTCAATTCATAACTACATTACATAGTTGATATCTAAATATTTCATATTCATGCATTGTTTGAAACAATAAAAAAGTGTCTTTCAAGTATTTCCTACAAATGGACTTGCAATAGTCAAATTCTAAAGTGTAAACCAAGAGCGTTGTGGTCTTCTTTTAACAAAAAAAATTCCTTTCCATATCCGCCATATTCACTAAATCAGGTATATTTGTTTTGCAATTTTTGTATGCATCTTAGTGATAACATGTCCTACGCGTAAATGTTAAGGTAGTTTGTTTCTTCCATTTTCCATATTTCTCTTCAATAGTCATTTTGGTTGATTAAGAGCTGC
This sequence comes from Otatea glauca, assembly GCA_036346275.1. Lineage (NCBI taxonomy): Eukaryota > Viridiplantae > Streptophyta > Magnoliopsida > Poales > Poaceae > Otatea > Otatea glauca. The sequence continues at coordinate 76,658,490 of CM070711.1, forward strand.
CAAAATTGCTTCAGCTTGAGCTTTTGTCGGCATTGGAAACGTCGTCAGTTCCTTTAAATGCATTCCCAAGTTATATAGTCTGCTAACCAAAAAGTGCTTTTATGGCTAAACGCATTGAAGACATCAAGCCAGGTTCATATGAACATGGAGTATGTCTTAATGAAACCACCATCAAGGTTCCAACATCATAATTCCTTGCTTCTGCCCTTTTTCGCACAAGTCGTAGTTCAACTTAAGTTTCAGACAGCCTATATATATTTTGTAGTGCCTTTCTTCACATATGCTTGATAGCACAAAGCGCAGAGCTAGCAAATAAAATAAATAACTGAACATCTCACAATTATTTTAGTAACCTGTACAAATACCTCAAGATGCATCCCACTCCGTGGACCAAAACCGTTTTCGCAAAAATTAGGCACCTGGGGCAATAGATGCATGTGATTTAGACTTGCAATTGGAAGCCTCTCATGTTCCCTAACTCCAAGGTGCAAAAGCATGCTTGACATTCTCATTATCTCTGCACATCATGTTTCCAATAGCACGAATCAACAACGAGCTGCCAGGCATCCAAAAATCCAGCATTTTTACAAAGCGACATATTTTCGTAGCACAACATTCCCTTCATCCTATCCAACACAAGAGCTATGCCAAATTTCACAGTACAAGTCACCTCCACATTAGCCCAACGTGCCATAATCAACAAAACAAAACCAATGAACTATCAAATCTACGCTAGATGTGCACTAAAAAGCTAAATTAAATATCTCACCTTGGTTCAATAGCCTGCCGCAGATTGGGAGCACCTACATGAAGGGCCCGAGCTTTTGTTGCTCCTACACCAACTCTGTCAGGTATTGACTACACTAACTAGGGTTTACATTACCGAACCAACATTGAAAATCGCCCCACACGATGGTAGCGAATTTAGTCAAAAATTAGTAAAGATCGAACAAAATTCAAAGTCAAACTTTTTGAACTTAGCGGTCAAAGAGCGACGAATAATTTTAAAGCCGACCGGTTTTTACCATTTTTGACCGGTTTACATTGAAAATCGGCACACCTAGTGAAAATTGAAAAAAATCAAGAAAAATTGAAAAAAATTACAGAAAATGCTAGAAAATTTGTAAAAACCCGGTAAAGGCCCGGAAAATAAAAAAATGTTATAAATGTATAAACAAATATGGAAAAATTGGCATTACCTTTCCTATATTCTAAGACAACATCAAGTTGTAAAGTACATATTTTGCAATAATAGCACAACTATAGGAAAATATGGAAAAAAATTTGGCATGACCTTTGCTAAATTTTGGCATGAAAAATTATGGTCCCCACCTTGTCGCCGTGCTCCCACGCCATGTTGACATGCTCTGTCATCTGCTAATAGAAAACAACAAGAAGTAAGCATACATGCAGTTTACGTACATGTATATATAGAATCGACAATTGAGCAGGCTCTTTGTAGATATTGGCATACAATACCAAAGATTAAAAAACAACATAAGAGTGTGGTAATGGGTCCTCCTATTCAAGAAAATGTCACCAAGATATAAGTTTAAATATGGCCGGCATAGGTGTGGTAATGTTGGTCAACGGCGGGCGGATTTGCCGGCGACGACGGTGAGGTGTTGTCGGGACAAGAGAAGTGTTGTCGAAAATGTGGAGAAGATAGTTAAAATGTGGGAGAACTCTTGGTGGGTTGGATCGGGCTATTGTGCCCAAAGTGGCTGTGGGTCACAGCTTGCAACATTTTTTTTCTCTTTGTTCCCTTTTCTATTATCTATATTCGGTTTTGCTCAAAAATGTCTCAAAAATTCGGTTTTTCAAAAAACAAAATCATGGTAGATGTCAAAAAACTATTAATACTAATTTTAGGATACTTTTGGATAAATTTTCCCAAATTACCTGAATTGTTTGAATTTGAATTGGACCGGTTTATCAACCGGTTCCGTTTCTCAAGCCGGATCAGTACGGTCAAAAATCGATCGATTTTCATCGATATTGTGAACCCTAGCACCGACCCAATCCAATCCCATCCAACCTAAACAGATCAACCAACACGATTCAGACGACGATCCAAGAACACAACAACAAGATTACAGCACGATTCCAACAACCAAATATTGAAAAGATAGTAAATTTTAAGAATCCAATCTTGGTAGCATCATACTTGGCAGCGTCCGGTGATGCAGGTGACCTCACTAGCGGGGACATCACCCTGGTAGGGGAGAAGCATTTGTCATATTCATAAACGCCTCCCTGGTGGCCGGTTGGGTTAGGGTTGGATTAGCTGCGACCAATGAAGAGAACAAGAGGAGGAAGAGAAGATGTGATTGCGTTTTCCTTTTTCTTTAGTTTTTATCTAGTTTTTTCTCCTCTTTTTTGCGGTGCAGAAATAATCAATCGTGAAGATTTCCACAAAAATCCTGTATACATGGTGTCAAAATGGTTGCATCCGTCATTCCTTTGGGGCTTCTTCCCCTGCCTCTCTTCCTTTTTACCCCGTAGGTTTTATAGCTGCGGATTGCGGTAAGTAGGGGTGAAAACGGATCAGATAATTTTTGACCGATCCGGATAATTTTTGGATACGGATTGTGTCAGATCAAGTATTTTTTAGATAGTATCGGATCGAATACGGATACGTATTTTTTTTGTCAGATACGGATACGGATTCGGTAGCTCACTATCCATCAGATACGGATATGGATTCGGATAATCCAGATATTGATGGGTCGGATATCCGAATATTCATGTGGGCTGGGTCAAGGCTACTCTTTTGGCCCAAAAAGGTTTCTTAATTTCAAAATCGTTTTATAATTTAATTAATCCATAAAACAAGTTTCAATTATTAAAATTGTCAAACCAACTCCAAAAATTACTAAATTTTTTGAGAAAATTTCAGACACAATACAAAATTTTAAAAAATATTTTAAATATTTTATATTTTCTCAAAAGTTCAAATACTACTATTTTTTGGGAAAATATTTTAAATGAATAGTTAAAAATGCATAAAACTCATAAATACATAATTTATTATTTTAAACATAATTCAACAAAGAATATAAATCTTGGGTCATTACATATAAGTGTTATATATTTTTTCTAGAGACATGATATCTCAATATTATCAAACTTTTAGTGTGTTATGTGTTTGCTTCCATTTGTATCTCTGAGCAATGCTTTCCTTTATTTTGTTTTTTGATCTACATGTATGATGAACTAATCATATGTGTGTGATAAACTAAGTCTTATATAATTTTGTTTGCGACATGGTATCTAACTATTGTCTAAGTGAATGAAAATGCTTATATTTGTTCAATTTTCAATAATGTTTTGATCAAATCAACTAATTATGTGTTTTCATTGATTTTTTATGTACAATCTAGGGATTATCATGTTCTGATAAATATTCGAAACCATATCCGATTCAATTCGTATTCGAACCGTATCTGTATTCGACATTATCCGTATTTGTATTCGTATCCAGACTATTTGTATCTGTATTCGTATCCAAAAAAATATGGTAGAACTATTATCCATCCGTATCTGATCCATTTTCACCCCTAGCGGTAAGGTAAGATTTTGGGAGCCGCCTGTGTTTGGTGATCATTCCCCTTCCCTAGATTGAGAGGTACAGTTTAGAAGATGCCAGCCTGCCAAGGCAATGTCGTGTAAACATATAAAGTTATATGGTTGGCGATGGGTAAATATTATGTAAAGTTATATGGTACTTCCTCCATCCAAGTTTATATGACGTATTTATTTTAGGCACATAGACTAATAAGATATTGAAAATGACTAGATACCCCTAATTATTATCACTAAGTACTATATTCAATGCATATATTAGAGAATATAAAGTAAAGATGTATGTTTATTAGGGGTATAGGGGGAACATCACACTAATTTTACATTAGGATACGAAATAAGCCCTATATTAATTTATGGACAAGGCCATTAAAAAATACTGCGATCACCTCTTTCATTCACCCATTCCCCTTCCCCTCAATGTCTCTCTAGTCACGACACTTGACAGCCCCTTTCCTCCCCTATTCCCTTCCCTCAAACTCAAATAGTTTTTGTTTTTCTAATTTTCCTCAAGTTTACAAATAGGACGTATTTTTTGATAATTTTAAATTTTTGAATAAAAAATTTTAGAATAGAAAATTTTTGGATTGAAAGTTTTCCGAGTTGAAAATTTTTATTTGAAATTTTTTGAGTTGAAACTTCCCGATTTAAATTTTTCGAGTAGAAAATTTTGAGTTCATTTTTTTAGTTGAAAATTCTTGTTTAAATTTTTCAAAGTTAAAATTTTCTAATTTGAAAATTTGTGTTAGAGAGGAAGGGAGTGAAAGTTCAAGCTCCATTAATTTGGTTTTGTTGTTAATGACAAATCTAATATTGAGACTAACTCTTTTGATAATCATATTATTGATTAGTCTCAATTGTTAATTAATGACAAATCTTTTTATGAGACTAATTCTTTTGTTGAGCTTAACTCTTATTCGTCTCTTTTGGATGAAAGGATGAAATCATTAAAGGTATGCATTCGATAACACATAGTATATATACTGTTGCATTCTTTGATGTCAAATATGTTATGATTTTATTGATAAATCTAAATGTGAGACTAACATGTTTATTGAGTATGTTTTTGAATAGTCTCATGAAAAATAAAAATAGAAATTCAAAAGGTATGTATTCAATGCAACTTTATTATTTCTAGATACATTCCTTAGATTCAAGATAAATGGTGAACTCCACCATTGTTTTAACCTTAATATATGCATTTTGTTTCCAATTCCATATATACATGAATGCACAAATTTAGGGGGAGTTCACACTTTACCTTGATGTTTCAATAGTATTGATATAAATCATCTTTCTATATCAAGGATCATTACTTTGAAACAACCCATTGAGTATATTTAGTTTATGTGGTTGTAGTATACTCATGGTAATATAGGATAGACTCCAAAGCATTCAAAAATTGAATATGTGCATATTGATTCAAGTTCAATTATTTGTATGCACACATTTAATGGGGTTTATTCTATAATTAATGGTCTTAAGAGTATTGATCCCTTTCCACCACTCTATAAATTGGATAATTACTTTCATATTCCATCGAATTGAGTATATGAAACTTGTGTAGTTAATATATACTCATGACAATTTAAATTCAATTTAAATTGTGTTAGGTTGCCATTCGATCAACAAAGAACTAGTTATGTGTTGATGGTTCACTTTGTTGATCCTAGGGCAATCAAAAGTTCTTGAGTATATGAAGCGTTAGTTGCATCAATGTACTCAAGACATAATTAATCATTCAAATTGATTTGGGTTGTGCTCAATCGATCTCGGGAGCATCCATTATGTGTTAATAGAGTGCATTGATGATTGAAGCAACCATGTGTTTTGGATTAAAATTTTCAATGAGTTTGAAATATGTTAAGTCCAAGGTTGAAATGGATAAACGGGACAAGTACATCATCATGTGTTGATGAGCATCAAAAGAGGATCCCGAAACTAAGACAAGGGGAGTTCTTCATGTGTTGATGAACAAGATGAAGATCCCGACTTGGAGAGAAGATGATCGGTCATCATAAAAGCTCTAAGTGATTGCGAGAGGCAAAGGTATAACTAGTATAGGGCTAAAGATGTGTTCCTAGTCTTTTACCGATCTCGATCTTTGGATGTGAGACGGATTGCTAGTATAGGTTGTCGTACTATTAAGAGGGGTCAAGTCTTATAGCTTGAGTCTCATCATATGTTGATAGCTCAATCCGGTTGCTCTATCTTACACTCTCTTAATTTAATTTTTGCATGGAACAAATATTTGCAAATAGTTGTAGCACATGCTTTCAATTTTATTGATGTGTTCTTTGCATAGAGCTTTGATTTGCAAATGTGTTTTGAAAATAGGAGAAGCTCATGTTTGATATTATTTTGCAAACAAGTTGATATTTGTGCAATTCTTTGGAGCATGTGATCAGAGTTTGCAAATGTATTTTGCAAATTGGTTTGATCATGTATTGATTATCAAATAGCTCAAAGATATGATCTTGATTGCTCTTGTTACTTGAGTGACTATATTGGAGTTTTTGATTTTGTGATATTAAAAAATATTTATGGTTGCTTAAATCTTGAAAAAGGATGGAAATTGTAGCCCTCTTAATAAGTTTCGCATAGAGTCCAAGATCACCTAAATCAGACTTCGGAGTAAAAAGTTATGACTGTTTTAGTTGTTGAAACAACGGTAGCACTGCCCCAGCGGTACTATCGCCTCAAAAGGCAGTGTTTATTTTCCAGATAGGTGTTTTTCGGTTGAAATGGCCAGTGCTACCAGTCCTAGATGGACGGTAGCACCGGGGGTACTATAGCAATGGCTAGTTTTGGTGTTTTTAATGCACGAAACTGACCGTTGAGCCTGGGGCCGGTGCTACCAATCCTAGATGGGCGGTAGCATTGGGTTTTGCTGATTTTTGGGTATTTTGCCCCCAATGGCTAGTTTTTTAGGGGCTATAAATGAGCCCGAGTTAGGAGGGTTTTGCTGTTGCTCTAGCACCCATTTGAGGTATTCTTTTGAGAGCAAAATCTCGAGCTCATAAAACCATATTTGAGTGATTTGAGAAGCATTTAAGGTAGAGATTCTTGTTTGATGACTCTTGGTGTTCTATTTGCCTTCTATTGAGCTAGTACAAGCCTCTACTCTCAATTGTGCATGTGTTGCACCTTGTAAGCAAGGAGAGAAGGTGTCTAGTTGCATGTGTTGCATATAGAGAAGGATTGAGTATCCTTGTGCATGTGTTACACTTGGTGAGGATAAAGCAAGAGGCTTGATCTATTACTCTTGGTGTTTGCCGACACCTAGACGACGTGAGGAGGCGTCGTGCGTGGTAACCTTCTCAAGAAGATTGTGAGAAGGTCCGGTAAAGTAGTGAAGGTCGGAGCTCACCTATCCGGAAGGGAAAAGAGCTACCACTAGTATATTCGAGACGGGTACTCAATTCGTGGAGCCGGTCCAAAGTATTTTGGGCTTGCCTCAACATAGATTAGGGGAGACCGGCAAGTCTCCGAACACCACGATAAAACATCGGTGTGTCTCTTTGTATCTTCTTCCAATTCTTATCTATATTGTTGTAATTTACATTCCTAGAATTAAATTACTTGATTGTCTTTAGTATTTCATATTCTTGTTAGAGACATAATTAGCTAGTGCACTTAGTGAGCCTAGTTAACTTAGGCTTTAATTGTAAAAACCTTAGTTTATTGTTTCCGCATCTATTATCATTTAGGTTTTGACATAATGGTACTTAGGCAGATTTTAACTAATCGTAGAAGAAATTTTTATAACCGCGTATTCACCCCCCTCTAGTCGGCATCCTCGATCTTACAAATGGTATCAGAGCTTGGTCTCTCATTTATTAGGCTTTACCACCTAGAGAGTAAGAATGACAACTAGTAGTTTAGTGCACTAAACCAATTCACATATTTTTTATGGCTCAAATTATGCTTCATGAAAATTATTTATGATTTCTCATTTTAAATCCATGAGCCCCCAAATATAGTGGATCGTAGATGTGGGATTTTCTCTTCGGTTGAATGAATTTGCTCCAACTAAAGGAGAAGAGAAATACCTACATCTCGATGCTCAAGCCACTAACATTTTATTTAGCGTTGTGAGCGTAGATGTATTCAACAAAATTTGCAATCGCAAGAGCGCTCATGAGATGTGTGTCAAACTTCAAGAAATATAGGATTCATCCACATCAACCAATGAAGATTGCATTGATGAATGCATTTCGGTAGAAGATTCCTCTACTTCTACCTCAAGTGACGAAGAAACCACAACCTTCGCCTCAAGCGACAATGAGTATCCAATGCTATCTTCTCTAACTCGTTGCTTCATGGCTAAAGGTAAAATTGAGGTAAATGATGATAACGATGATGAGTCCTCTTATGATGATTTGATGGATATGTTAGAGGAGCTCAATGAGTATCTTGGGAAAGAAAAGACTAAATATAAGATTTTGATGCTTGAGCACGACTCACATCAAAATGATTATAATGTGCTTAAGAATGAGCATGAGTCTCTTCTTCCCAAGGAACCCATTAAGTCCAAAGTGGACATAGGCATTACATGTGATTTATTAGTTGATATTCCGTGCTCATTTGCTAACCCTTGCATTTCATCTAAGGTTAGTATGTCCACCTCTTGCGATGATGTAATTGATATGCCTTGTAGCTCAAATGAAATTGCTTCTACTTCATATATGGTTTGTGAGACTAATCTTGTTGAGGAAAATAAGGAGCTAAAGACGCAAATCATAAAGTTGAAAGATGACTTAAAAAAGTGCTACAAAGAGAAGTCAATCCTAGATGACATCCTAAGCAAGCAATGACTCTTGCATGATAAGAGTGGGATTAACTATTTCTCCAAGAAAGAAAATAGTAAGATAAGGCACAATGCAAAACACACGAAGACCATCAAATGCTTTGGATGCTATGAGAAGGGACACCTCGCTTCCGTGTGCCCTAACAAAGTGGAGATCAAGCCAAAATCATCAACAACGAGGCAAACCGGTATTGAGCAAGATAAGAAGATCAAGAGAGATCCAAATAGCCAAACTTGCTTCAATTGCCAGAAAAAGGGAAACATTAGTAAACAATGTCTCTTAGGTAACACTCCTAAGCCAACTCTTGTAAATGATTATTATTTGCTTAGGAAAGACAAAACTGACAATGTGTTTGCTAAGTTTTTCAACTCTTCTAAGTATTTGCAAAATAATGATATTCATTTGCTTAGGAAGAGCAAAACTAAAAATATGTTTGCTAGATGTGTTAGTACTCCTAGGAGCACACAAAACAATGCAAATAATTTGCTTAGGAGGAATAACAATTGCAAACCATTTGCTAAAAATGCTAAATCCTCTAAGCCTTTTCATAAAAATGTTAATCATGTGCTTAAAAAGAATAAAACTAGAAATGGATTTGCTATAATTGTTAGGACTCCTAAACCTCCTCATTACCATGCCAATAACTCGCTTAGGAGTCATAACAAATGCAAATCTTGTACTAGTCATGTTAGTTCACCTAAGACCAATAATGTTAGGGTCATTTGGATCTCTAAATCTCTTGTGACTAACATTTTTGGACCCAACAAAAATTGGGTACCAACAAGTGCCTAAAAGATTTCTAGGTACATGGAGAGGCATTGGATGTTTGGCTTCTTCAAAAGGGAAGAGGACTTCATCATTTGTAAAATGAAGCCAAACATGAGGACGATCTCTTAAATCTTGAGCCAATGCCATCCCGGTAGCAAGTATTTAAATTGATAATTTTAGCTTCTAGCCTTGTGTAGGTTATGTCACATTTTCATGAAAATCAATTTAAATAGCTTGTTCATGTTCTTACTCTTGTATCTTAGTTGTCTTTATTGCAATCTTGAGTAAGTTGGGAAGTGGCACATTAAGGGGGAGGGATAAATCATAACCATGTATATCACATCCCTATGTGTGCCCATATTTATATAAGTGCTAATATATTTTCAAAATCAAGCCATTTAGCCCAAAATGAAAAATCTTAATAACTATTAGTAATCTTATGAAAAACAAGTTGAAAAATATATACAAATGCTTTTAAAATGTTTTCCAAAGGCTTTGGCTTTACAAAAACTAATTTAAGGAGAAAATGAGTTTTTAGCCCAAAAGCTAGTTACTAGTATCTTGTTTTGGCTTTAAACTTGTATTTTTCATAGAATTAAGTGTAAAATGATTTTGAAAATAGTGTAAAAACGAAAAACATAGAGTTTATCATTCTTAACAATTATTGTATTCAAAATATTTTCAAAAGACAAACATATCAAAGATTATTTGATTTTGAAACTCAACCAAAAACTACTATTGACCTATATTGGTCATATTCTAACACTTTGTGAGTTTCACCTCTTGGACTGGATTCTTGGACATATCTTGGTTCAAAATGATATTTTAAACTCATAAATACCAATTCCAATCAAATACCTTCTCATTTGCTTTATTTGATACTTTTTGGAATAACGTTAAAAACCATATGCATGCATATGCTTTATATGAGCCTCTTTGGTCAAAAGTAAAAAATATTGTTTAAAAGGCCTATTTTTGTGAAAATCTTTATAAAAGTTCTAAATATGTATTTTAAATATTTTACAATACTTTTGGAGTAAAAATCCCTATTTTCAAAACAAAATAGTAAATTTAGCCTCAAGTAGATCTTATATGATCTTATTTTTGAATTAAATGATATATTTCTATAAATCAAGATATATTGAGTTTTTGAAAAATTGGTAAATACAAAACTCTTAGGGTTGGTCATTTCAAGCATTTCTTTAGTTCAAAGTTTTTCTAAACGACCGACCGTTCAAAAGTTATAGCCATTTGAATATGACCAAAATCTTTCATTTGACCCAAAATGAACTATTCTTGCATATTGTGAGTTTTGCTATTTTAATTGGATTTATTTGTGTATCTTGGCTTTAACTAGTATTTCTAACTCATACAAAGCCATTAAATTTCAAATCTCCATGAAATCCAAGTTTAATTGCATTTTGAGATTTTGATGGAAAGTCAATATCTTTTCATGCCTACAAAGCGTATTTTCCCATATCTTTTGAAAGAAAAAAATTCCAAAATTTTTTTGTGAAACTTTATAACTAGTCCAAATTTAATTTTTGGAAATTTTCAAACCAGTTTGACTTTATTTGAAAAAGTTTTGAATTTTCTTCTCTTTGAGTGGAAATCATGCCTACAAAGCAAATTTTAGGATATCTTTTGATTGGAGACTCCTTTTTCAAAAATTCTTTTTGAAAAAGTTTCTTAGGAGTCCAAAGTATGTTTATGAAAATTTTCAAATAATTTCAACTTTATTTGAAAAAGTCATGGTATTTCTCTCTTTGATCAAATGCTGAAAATTCAGATTTTGCAAGTTTTTAAGCTGATTTGTGATTTTTGTATCTCCAAATCAGATCATAATTTGAGGTTATCATTATAATTAAAATTGATCCTCAATAGTTGGTATTTAGTGTTAAATTTTATCAGATTTTTTAGACCTCATTTGTGCAGTTTTTCAGCCATCTTTTGAAGCCTAAATGAAATCGAAAAATCTGAAATTCTAGTTCTTTGAAATGTTTGTGGTTTTCATATCTTCAAATTGGCTTCAAGTTGGTAGAACCTCTCAAAACAAAACTTAAGCATGTTTAAATGTATCAGGTCTATGATTTATCTTATAATCCTTTTGAAGCTTGTTTATTCAAGTTTTGTATATTTGAAAAATACTCTCCTTTTTGGCTTTGTGATGGTATAAGTTGATCTTAAATTGACATATAGTGTTGATCTTTAAGAAAATGAGCTTGTTTTAAAATAAATATCAATATTTTTCTCAAAGTGGTATCCTCATACAAAATGATCTTTTCATATGGTACCATATTTAAAAAAATGAGCATTACAAGTAGGGGTGCAATAGGCTCGGATTCGATCGGATGTCGCTCTTTTTGTATCCTAAACCATATTTTTTATCGGATTCGGAGTCGGATACGGATAGTGTTGGATACGAATACGGCGTGGATAATATCGGCTATGGATTCGAAGCGAATACGGAGCAGAATCGATACGATACCGGATATTTTTTTGTCGGATATCGCACCAAAGCTAAAACATAGACGCCCACAAAGAACTAAAATTTTATACTACCAACGTGCCGCCACACATAGAATCCCATCCGAGGGATAATCTCCTAGTCATATTTGTGAGCTATTTGTCCAATAGCCTAAAATCCCATCTAAACTATTTACCCAATCAGAATACTTTTTCAGAAGCAGACACTTGTTACTATGTAACAACAACACAAATCACGGGCGACTTTTCTCTTTCAAGCGTGTCACCTTATTTCCTCGGGAGCCGAAACCGATCCTTATCTCTTCAACTCTCCTTCACAAGCGTAGGAGCACTTGCTCAGCCTTATCTCTTCGTTCTCACCGGTCACCATCCAAACAGGAAACAAGAAGAATTGAAGAAACACCACAACACTTCACCCAAGATACCAAGACCAAGAGCTCCTCCAAGCTGGATCAAACACGGAGAGAAGGAAATGGCCGACTGGAGGACGACGCCTGGAGGATGCTGCGCGCTCAGAGGATCAGCCAGCGGTGGCTCTAGGGGGCCTGCACGACGCAGATGATCGACGGATGGCGACAGAGGCGGTCAGGCAGGAGAGGAGAGGACCAACGAGCCAAGGTGGCGCGAAGATCGCGGCTATGGTGGCCCGGGCAACCAAGGCGGGGTCGACTGAAGCAGGGCTGGTCGAAGGCAAAGCCCCGGAGGTGTGCGGCCACCGGAAGGAGGTAGCAGTCGGTGGAGATGGCGTTTGGCTAGCAGTTGGTGGCCCGCGTACCAGGGAGGAGGCAGGCGCGACATAGGCCGGTATGGAGACGTCGGTCGACAGTGGGTCGCGAGCGGGCGTCGCGACAGCCTGATGGGAGGCGAAGGATCCGGAGCTGGTGATTCGGATATCCGAGTATTTTTTTTTTCGGATATATCTTAAAACCATCTTGGAATATACCGATTCAACGGATAGTAATCTCTCAAATCCGAAACCGAAAAATAATATCCGAAACTGAATTCGAATCCGGCAATTATTCGAAATGTCTATCCGAATCCGATCCAAATACATCCGGTCGGTTGGTCGGACGAAAACTATCCGAACCGATTGCACCCTTAATTACAAGTAGTATCACTTTAAAATTGATATTTACAAGTTTTATCTTTTCTTCAAGTTGTATTACAAGTGATGCACCTTTAAAACTTTCATACAAGTGGTTTTATGAAAAATTTGAAGCTTATTTGGATGTTTTTCTCGTTTAAGGGCTATTAAGCTCTCATAGACTCTTTTTGTGAGTTTGTTTGCAAATTAAAAAGCATAATAAAATGAGAAGTTTATTTGAATTTGTTTAAAATATTTTTCTCATACTTAACTCAAACTATGGCCACTTTTTATGTTAGTTTACTAAATATCTATTTTTTATTTTATATGAGAACTAAATGAAGTCTAATATTTTTGAATTTTTTTGTGAGGTTGGAAATTATAATTTTTAATTAAAATTTTAAGATATTATCATACCTATGTATTTTTTAAAAATTCTAATAGTGCTACTATCTTTGTATATGCTCTTCTGTTGTTGATTTTCTAGTGGGCACTAAATGAAGTCTAATATTTCTGAAAAATTTATTACATGATCCTTGGGCACTATTTATGATTCTATTAAATTTCATAGCATGATCAAACTTTTAAATTTTTATAAAAATCTGACAGTTCTATGTTCCTTTTCATTAATTGATGTTTTTTATTTTCCAGAATCAATAAATGAATTCAAAAATTGTTAAAATTTCTCTGAGGTGTTTTATATAATAATTGGGATTTATTCAGAATTTTTCAATTTTCCTTTTGTTTGCTGTAAATCAAATAAAATAGCTAAAAAATAAGTGAAATTGGACGATTTTTTATTTTTTTTCAACGAAGTTTAGCTGATGATTTAAAAAAATTGACTTCGAACTCATTCGATTTCTACCAATTTTTTGCTAGTTTTTACCTATAATCAAAAATAAAAAATCATTTGAAAATCAAATTTTCGATATTCGGAACCCTGGTCAACGCCTCGATGCACCCTGTTGAGCTATCACTACCTCCTCATTGCTGCATTCCCATGCTTCACTTTACTCTTCATTCTCGCTAGACAGCTATTCTTCCCATGGTTGGCCTATAGCGCTAGTGCCAATACCACTTCATCTTTTAAGTGCTACCCACCACCATCAATCCAACATTCCAACCACCTGACCTGTAAGGTTACAATGAACCATAAATAGGCCTAGTTCATGACAGCTTCATATTATATAGATTCTGAATTATAGCCAGTTGTCTAGAGAAGTGATTGCCGGAAGAATCTGCTGGTTGGAGAATCTGGTTGTTCGGCAATCCGTTCGAGAATCTGATTGTTGATGAGCCGGCTTTGGGCAGAGGGGCGGCGGCAGAGGAGGAGGAGGAGCTTGGGCCGGCGGCAGAGGAGGAGGAGCTCGAGCAGAGGAGGAGATTAGGCGGAGGGGCGGCTGGAGGGGCGGTGGGTGGCTCGGGCGCGACGGCCAGAGGCGCGGTGGCCTTCGGGCGGAGGAGGAGCGAGGATGGGCTTTGGGCGGAGGTCACGAGGAGAATCGGGATCCAGGCGGCTTCTGATTCTCTGTTATTTTGATTCTGATTATGGGAGAAGCGGTTCACGATCCTACCGTTCGGCAAACAATCAGGTTTTTTTTAAGCAGAAGCTGAAATGAACGGGGCCATAGTTAGTGTTCTATCCTCACTTTAATAGTTGTGTTGCTATCACCGCACCATATGTAATTACTAATATAATTTATCTAAGCGTAGTAAAAGCCCTAACATTGTTATCGGAACAAATAGAACCTCCAACATATATATGTGAATTGCATATGCGTGTTAAATTGAAGAGAAGATATTGCATTGACTATATATGTGTATCATGTTATAATGCAATTCAAGCATAACAAAGAAACGTCTAATATTATATCAAAATGATAATGAGTATGTCTTTGTTCATCTTTTCATTGTTGGTGTATATATGAATTTGAAATCTTGTTTTGCTGGGTGTGTAAACACCTTTTCTTGTAAGAGCCTTTGCCCTCTAACTAAATTAAGTTTATTTAGTAACGGTTTGTTTGGTTGGAGAGAATGGGAATTTTAGGGTAAGGGTTAATGAAATCTCTTGCTTTGTTTAGTAGGCATGAGAGGTTAAGTAGGACAAGGATTAGGCTTTTGAGGGTCTTAACTCCAGCCAAACATATGGAAGGAGTTGGAAATTGTTGTTTAGAGAAAGATTGATACATCACTTCCCTTCATGTTAACTTATGTTAGAGGCTACAAATTAACTCCTCACAACGCCCCATCTCTCCTGTCAAACAGATCTTGGAACTAAAAATAAAATTCCCATGCCCCATCCAACCACAATCCTATCTTTTAAACTCCCTCCTTCCCAATTGTTACTAAACACGCCATAAGAAAATTCCACAGTTGCACCAAAGAGAGGATCTGTAGGACGTGCTGCATCTTCTAAATTTTGTACACAGGAGCTCGATCATCTCCGAAAAAATAGTAGTGTGGCTGTTAAAATGATAAAAATCCAAACAACATGTTTGGCGAACCAAGGCTTTCTGTACCCAATTTGACCGCATGGAACAATTCATCGTGTCTTGGTGGGATTGAACTTCAGATTGGGACCACAAGGAACGAATTTAGCCCCCGTTTACTGCATAAGCTAATTGCAGGAGCTGATAGATGAATAACGTACCTAAGATCTTCCTAGTCATATATTATCTGTAGCAACTAATTGCAGCCACTGCCTCCGGTCGGTAGCAAGCTTATTATTTGTAGGTTAGGAGAAATAAGCGGCAAAAACGAATCAAAGTTGACAAATGCGAGCCCCTGTGTTACACACTTAAGTTGCGGAAAAAACATTCGTTGTTTGAGACTAGAGGTGGGTGTCGTGCCAAACTGGGCCGGCATAGCTTGGGTACGTCGGGTCGTTTGTCTAAACCGTGTTATGTCGCCATGGCCCGGCTGGCCTGACTCGCCTTCGACGAGTCCATGTATGACCCATTTGCAATTTGTGCCGGTCCAGGTCTAGTTCATTTGCACTATTGTGATGAGAGGGAAGGAGCTAAGATGTACTGAGACAATGAACACAAATATTAGGAGAAAAAAGTAAATTTTATTCATTTTTGAATAGTTACAGAGTGATATTGTAGTGATTGCGTGAGTACATGATGCTTCTTAGTACACGATCCCCTGCCCCTGCCGACTGTTTGCCACGGGCCTTGCCGCGGGTCGTGACGCCGACTGCGGGCCCTGCCGGTTGCCACGTGGGTCGTGCTGTGCACGTACTGCACGTCGCGTGCAGGGCGAGCCTTGCCGGCCTGATCAGGACTCATTCCACCGTGCCTTGCCGGCCCGCCGTATTTGGTTGGTAGGCCCAGCCAGGGCTGGGCAACCATACCGTACCGGTATGATCCATTTCAATGTGGGCTGTACAGAGTCGTATCCGTCGTGCCAGGTGTTGGCTTGAAAAAAAACCCGGCCTAATGCTAACCTCACGGACACGCGATATGGCACGGCATACGTTTGCAAAGAGGACATCGGCTTGCCTGCCGCAGCTCACATGAAGGATACGCGTCGATTTTTCTCGGGGAACAGAAGTTGCCACATGGAGAACTCGAGACGGAGGACGAGCTCTTGTCGGGTGTGTATAGTATATTAACAAACCCACGGGTTTTTTTTTCTACGGCAATTTGAATTGGATTAGCAGGTCAAAACGAGGAACCCGGCGAGTCAAGCACGTCCAACGCCAGGAGATCGAACTAGCAGGTGAAGTGCCCACGTACGCCACGCTTCGCGTCGGGCAACACGCGCATCGGCCCGGCACGTCGGCACCGCCCACGCCCAGCAGGCGCGCGGTTCGCGACCGTCGCGACCCGGGGGATTGGGGGTTGGTTAGGGGGCGGCCACAGCACATGGTGCCGTAGAGTATCTATAGTATCTTTTTACATGATATATATTGAAGAGAGAAAAGGATTTAACTATTTTAAAAACTATGTTTTGTTATATGTCTAATTTTTAGAAAAAAAATACTATACAGCACCTATGCCATAAAATTTTTTGGCACGTTGTACGTACAAGCTACTAGAACGTCGCTACATGCCGCCCGCGCGCCATGCACCTTGCTGCCGTTGTGATTTACCACACAGCCCCCATGAAATTGAAGGGGTCCCGGCCTGTGACAAAGGCCATCTGATCTGACCCATACCGCATTGTTTAACTTTAACCTTTCGATTGATGCTGTTCGCCCTTCCGGCAATAAAATAGCGAGAGATCTTCTCTCACCGAGAAGAAATGAGATCAACGAAGGAGCCTTCGGCTTCTCTGTGACACTGTCCGCAGAGACACACGTGGCCGCCCCAATGACGGCCCAACTTGTTTCAGCATGGGCCGAACAGCACGCCGCGACGTGAAAGAGCGGCCCATATCGCGAACCGAAACTCTGGTAGTGGTAGGTAATAGGATCCACGGCTGTTCACCAACCGACCGACCGCGGCGGCTGGATGCGCAACGCAACGAGGCTGTCAAGCACGTTGCTTAGCGTGCGGTCGCAGTAGCAAATAGCGACTGCAGGTTCGTCAACTAATGTACGTCGAGCTTACAGTTCTTCCTGTGCGCTCGCTCTCCATTTCCCTTTCCCCGCGCGTCGTTTCCTTTCCCTCGCGCTGAGCGCTGATGAGCTAAAACTTTCCACCCTGGCACGTGAATCACCATGGCGCTGAGCGCTGATGAGCTCTCGACCATAAACGCGACACGTGGACCGTATATTAGTTCAAAACTTTCAAGAAAACTTGCAGGGTGCCAGTTGAAAGTTTTGAACTCGTGAAAAAATTTCAATTCGAAATTTTCAAGAAAATTTCAGCTCGCAAAACTTTCAACTGGGAAATTCAAATCGAAAACTTTCAACTAGGAAAATTTAAACTCGGGAAATTTCAAATCAAAAAAATTTCAAATGAGGAATTTTTAGAAAGGGAATTTTCAAAAACTTTATGTTCAAAACTATTAATTAAAAAAAATTTGGTTCGAAAACTTTCAATTCAAATAAATTTGTTTTGAAATGCTTCGATTTGAAAAAACTTTCGGCTCGAAAAGTTTTGACTCAAAAACTTTTGGTTCGAAAAGTTTTGACTATGAAAAAAGTCGGAAAGTTTCAACGCACAAAAGTTTTAAATCGAAAATTTCAAATCAGAAAGTTTTCAACTTAGAAAACTTTCGATTCAAAAACTTTCGGTTTGAAATTTTTTATTACAAAATTTCCAGTCGGAAAATTTCAACTCAGAAATTTTTAAATACACCCCAAAAAATCAACTCAAAAAATTTAAATTGTAGACAAAAACGAACTAATGACTTGTACTCTTAACGCAATCGGGTTGAACTACGGTGGCACCCTGCAAACATCTCGGCTCCACGCGCTCCGGCTCTGACCACCCAAGCGCTCCACGCGTCGCGGTCAGGTGCAAAGCGCACGGATGGATGCGTGCGGGCGACCGTAGTGATTCCGTCGCCAAGCACTCACGCTTCACACAATCACACTTTCGGAAATTCCCACGTCAAGAGCCACCAGCCCGCGGCCGCGCCGGTTGCCGCCGAAGCCGAGAGAATGGCGGCGCTGCGCGTCCCGCTCCGCGCCATCCTCTCCCACCCGCGCCCTCCCACCCCGCGTCTCCTCCTGCCTCTCCACGCCCACCTACTCGCCTCCGGCCGCCTCGCCGCCTCCCCCGCCGCGCTCACCTCACTAGTCTCCCTCTACGCGCGCGTCCCCGCCCTCCACGCCCTCCTCCCGCTCCTACTCTCCCCCTCCTCTCCGCTCCCTTGCTTCAACGCCGCGCTCTCCGTGCCCCACCCGCTAGCGCTCCCCGTCTTCCACCGCCTCCGCCTCGTCCACTCCCCCGACGCATTCTCCTTCCCTCCCCTCGTCTCCTCCGCCCCCTCCCCGCCCCAGCTCCTCGCCCTGCACGCCCTATCCCTCCGCTGCGGCCTCGCCCACGACCTCTTCTGCGCCAGCGCGCTGCTCCGCGCCTGCCTCAGGTTCGGCCTCGCCGACCACGCGCACCGCCTGTTCGACGAATTGCCCTACCGGGACGTCGTGGTGTGGAATGCGATGGTCAACGGATTCGCGAAGCTCGGGTGCTTCGACCGAGCTGTGGAGTGCTTCAAGATGATGAGGGAGGAGGGAGCCGTGGAGATCAGTATCTACACTGTCACCGGAATCCTGTCAGTCTGTACAGCCACGGCGGATTTGGCGCGCGGCACTACGGCGCACGGGTTGTCGGTGAAGTCTGGATTTGACCAGGAGGTGTCAGTATGTAACGCGCTGGTGGATCTTTACGGGAAGTGCCACAAGGTGGACGAGGCTGTAATGGTGTTTGAGGGGACGGCAGAGGAGGACAAGGACCTGTTCAGCTGGAACTCAATGCTGTCGGCGCTGCAGTACTCGGCTGACTATTTGGGGACAATGAGGCTGTTTGCAAGGATGAGGCATGCTGCAGTGTGGCCGGATGCGGTGACTGTTGCGGCCGTTCTCCCTGCATGCTCGCAGACTGCAGCACTGCAGGTTGGGAGGGAGGTGCATGGGTACATTGTGACGAGCGGACTGGCTTGTGATGGTGCTCTGGACGTATTCGCTTGTAATGCACTGGCTGACATGTATGCCAAGAGTGGGGCTCTGAGTGAGGCTCGTCGCGTGTTTGATTGGATGTGCCAACGAGATGTTGCATCGTGGAACATTATGATTGATGGGTATGCAGCGCACGGTCGTGGGCAGGAGGCACTGGAGTTGTTCCACCAGGTGACAGAGGTGGAAGGTCTGGTGCCGGATGAGGTAACGCTGCTGGGGGCATTGTCGGCTTGCAGCCACTCTGGACTTGTCGAGGAAGGGAAGGGTTTCCTGAAGAGGATGAAAGAGGAGTTTGGATTGGAGCCACAGCTGGAGCACTACGCATGTGTGACTGACATGCTTGGGCGAGCAGGGAGGCTGGATGAGGCAAGAAAGGTCGTAGAAGAGGCTGGGGATGTGGGGGCTGGTGCGTGGAGGACATACCTTGCAGCATGCCGGATGCATGGTGATAAAGAGAGAGCGCAAGAGGCAGCTAGGATGCTGATGTCGACAGGGGAGTCTGGGAGCGGTGGATGGGTGCTGCTAGCGAACACATATGGTTGGGAGAGCAACTTTGAGGAGCTGGAGGAGGTGAGAGGGGAGATGAGACGGCGAGGAGTGCAGAAGGCTGCACCGGGCTGCAGCTGGGTCGAGGTGGGGGGAGAGAATGGTGGGAATGGAACAGTGATCCATGCTTTTGTCAGTGCTGATAGGGGCCACCCTGAGGCTGACATGATCTATGAAATGTTGCACGCATTGATCAGTTGGATGAGGGATTGCAGCCCCTTGAGTAATGTGGCTCCATTATATCCTATAGAATGCTCATAACTATTCATATGTCGTTACAACAATCGTTACAAGTTCGCATTGACATACAATTTCTCAGGATACTTAGATTCGTCATTTCATAGGCGTCCTTTACCTTGGCTGGAAATTTATTCCGGGATGATGATAATGGAGACTGGTTTCACGTTTGCTTCTTCCCTCTGGTCATGGAATCGATTCTAAAGTTGTGGCACTAGGAGAGGGAAAAGCATAGCTGAAAGACGGTGGCAATAGAAGCAATTTCGTATTCTCCTGTCCCATGGAAAATGCTTCTCAATTCTGGAAATCAACGGTGGAGCTGGGAGAACACGAGAACGCTAAGAGATCACACCGCCAACCCATTGATCCATACCGAGCAGGCCTCTCATGGACTCTTCTTCGTCTCAGCGGACAACGCCGTGCTTATTCGGGGATGGCCTGGACACCCGGACGGCATTATAATGCAATTCTCTTCGTCAGGCACGGTGTATTTTGACGACGCCTCCGTCCTCTGGACACCAATTTTGCCCCCCACACACACACACACACCACACACCAAGAGGTGGGTATCCTGCCGGGCCGGCCTAGGCCTAAACCGTGATGACCCATCGTGCCACCGTGCCATGCCGTGCCGGTCTGCCTCGCCTTCGGCGAGCCCAGGCACGACCTATTTGCCCTTCGTGTTGTGCTGGTTCAGGCCTGGTCCATTTACACTATTGCGAGGAGAGGAAAGGACTCAAAGACGCACGGAGCTGAGGTAATAGACATAAATATTGTGGAAAAATAAAGTAAATTTATTTATTTTTAAACAAGTTCAAAGAGCGAGGATGATGTATTGAACACAGGCGAGAGAGGAGAGTCAACGGGCGAGAAAGAGAGAGAGAGACGCGAGAGAGATTGAGAGAGACAGAAAAGAGAGGACGAGAGAGAGCAACTTCTTGCACCGGCTCTCTCAATCTCTCTCAACTCTCTCCTTCTCGCCCTGTCTCTCAGCTCTCTCCCTTTCATCCGTCTTTCTCAATATCTCTTAGCTCTCTCTCACCCGTATCTCTTAATCTCTCTCATCTCTCGCTTGTCTCTTTCAGTTCTCTTTCTCTTACCTGTCTCTCCCAACCCCTCTCAGCTCTCTCTCTCTCTCCTGTCGCTGTGATGTTTGTATAAAGTATATAGTTCTCGGCTTCGTCTACTCATTTCTCTTTTCTTTTACCCTTTTATTTCATTCGTCTCTTATTTCTTTCCCTTTTCTCCCTTTTTCTTTTCTTCACATCCCTTTCTATTCTTTTTTCTTCTTTTCTTCGTTGTAAAACGTAGTCGTTCACCCACGATCAATCAACCTCACGCCAACGAGATCACAAGAACAAAAACAGGAGCACACAGAATATAGGGGTGGAGCTCTCTTGCTTTATTATTGAAATTGATCTTTTACATGGGGAAGCCCAATATATATAGGAAAGCATAAGAGATGAGTTCGGATTCGCCCACAAATAAGAGATAGATGGTAACCGATTCGGTTACGGAAATCTTATCTCATAACACTCCCCCTTGGGCGAATACCACGTAATGCATATGTCTCGTTAAAAACTCCACTCAAAAACCCAGTGGGAAAAAGGAGATGGAGAAAAGAGTACATTGCACTCGTACTTTATGTAGCACTAGTCGCCTCGTTAAAAACCTTTATGTGAGAAATTTCAGGAAAACTCACTAAAGGAAAAGAGTACAACTTATAATCTTCTAGATTTAAATTAGGATCTTCAGGATCACCATAAGGGTTATGGTTCAAGGGTTCACTCCCTCTGAACTTTGCATATCTCTAAGTCTTCTCATTCCGATGCCTTTAACACATCTTTGAAATGTGGATTTAGACAAGGACTTAGTGAATGAATCTGCAAGATTTTCACATGACTTAGTTTGCAAGATCTTTATCTCACCGTTCTTACGAGTTCGTGAGGATAGAATAACTTAGGAGCAATATGCTTCGTGATATTACTCTTTACATAACCCAATTGCATTTGTGCAACATAAGCAGTATTATCTTCATGGATAATTGTGGGGGTATTGACGGTTTTAAGGCCACATGACTTCTGGATGTGGTTAATCACACGTCGTAGCCAAACACATTCACGTGAGGCTTCATACAAAGCTATGATCTCTGGAGTGGTTGGCGAAGTAGCCACCAAAGTCTGTTTACAAGACCGCCAAGAAACGGTGCAGACTATCACAGAGAAACACAAAACGATCGTGATCGGCATTGTGAGGATCATACAGGTAGCCAGCATCCGTGTATCCCACCATGGTTAAGTATTGGTTCTTCTGGAAGAATAATCCAAGATCTTGAGTACCTTGGAGGTATCTGAGTAAAGTCTTGACACCAGCCCAATGTCTTCTGGTTAGGGCTGCACTATGTCTTGATAGCCAATTCACTGCGAATGCAATATCAAGCCTTGTGCAATTCGCAAGATACATCAGTATGGGACTTCAGGTCCTAAGACTTTCTCATTTTCCATCCTTGGTCTGAAAGGGTCTTTATCCACTTCAAGGGATCTTACGACCATGGGGCGTTTTAACGGATGCGATTTATCCATATTAAACCTTTCTAATACCTTCTGGGTATAGGAAGACTGGTGTACGAGGATTCCTTCTGGGAAATACTCTAGCTGCAGGCCTAAGTAAAATTTAGTTTTACCCAAATCTTTCATCTCAAAACTCCGTCATGAGGTAAGCACTTGCTTCCTCTATCTCCTCTGTGGTTCCGATGATATTCAGATCATCGACATATAACTGAGATGATACAAAATCCATTATGAGATTTCTTTATGAACACACAGGGGTAATATTCCTTCTTCAGGAGGAACTCACTAAGTCGGTTATACCATATTCTCCCCGACTGTTTTAATCCGTATAGCGATCTCTTCAGTTTGATGCTATACATGTTGCGATTATTAGGATTCGGAATTGTAACTCCTTCAGGGATTCTTATGTAAATATCCGTATCCAGTGACCCACATATACGAGGCCACTTCATCCATCAACTGCATTGATAAGTTTAAGCTTGCTGCCTTTAATATTAATTTTCGGAACGTTATCCCACTCTTTACAAGAGTATATATTTCATCGTAATCGATGTCGGGTCTCTGCGTGAACCCTTGTGCTACAAGCCTCGCTTTATATCTTACCACCTGAGTATTTCATTTCTCTTCCGGATGAAAAACCCATTTGATCCTACAGGGATTACTTTAGGAGATGTTTGGTCAACGGGACCAAAGCTTTCCTTTTAATAAGCGAGCGCTGCCTCAATTGCTTCCTTTGTTTGACCCTATCTGGGTGCTTCTGGCACTCTGCCATGGACGTTGGTTCTAGATCCAGCTTTAGCAATTTTAGAGGCAATTATATGTCGACAATTGTAGTCTCTTTTTTTGTACAACTCTCCTGCATCACTTCAGGGATATCTCTTTATAAATTTCTTCCAGCTCCTCGTGATTTCCCACAACGATGGAGTCTGGGTGTTCCGATTTCCCAGCATGGGATTGTGCGCGCAAATATACGCTGAGGTTATCATCTTCAGGATGGATCACTTCAGGGATGTTACCATCTCCAGGATGGCTCTCTTCAGGGATTTTCTCAATATCAGGTTGAGCTTCTTCCACTGTCATGGGTAGTGTTCTCATTTGTTTGGTTTTCTAATTCTGCGGACGTCTCCGCGGAATTGAGTCCCGTGCATCTCGAGGCCTCCCCCTCTTTTTATCATGAGGGTCAAGAGTGGGTTCAATATCCTTCTAGGGTATTTTCACTCTGTCAGGTGCATATACTGCAGGTATGTGAGATCTTTTCACTCCCTTGTGATCAGTGAAGGCATTTGGCAGATGTTAAGCTTATTTGTTGCAGATTTATCATCCTCCAAACTTCAAGTTCGGTCTCTGTAGTGCGTGGATCTAAGGACTCGGCATTCTCTAATGTGGTACTTATCTCCCCCTAATGCCGAGAAAATGTCCTTAGTACAATCAGCGTACCGAGCCATGTACAGATCCCTTGTCATAGGCTCTAGGTATTTTAATACATGACAGAGATTCATAACCTACATAGATCCTCAACTTCTGATGAGGTCTTATGGTGGTACGCTGTGGTGGAGAGTTTGGCATGTATACAGTACAATCAAATTTTCGCAGATGGGAAATACTTAATTCTTTTCCACGCACTATCTGCAACGGGGAAAATCCATTGTGCAGTTGGTCTGAGTTGAATTAATACCGCAGTATGGAGCACTGCGTGGCCCCAACGACTGGTGGAAAGCCTACTATTCTGCAAGAGCGGCCAAGCAATAAGTTTTTATTCTTTTAATACAATGACTCTGCAAGGCCATTTTAAGTATGGACAATAGGTATGAGATGCCCTACATTAACTCTCAGAGCCATACAACAATCATTAAATGCTTTTGAGGTAAACTCGCTAGTATTGTCTATTTGAATAGACTTGAACTTTTCTTCTGGAAAGTAGGCTCTTAACTTAATAATTTGGGCAGAAGCATGGATCCAAATAGGTAAGAGATATACACTGGACCATCTAGTAGAAGCATCTATCAGTACCATAAAATTTCTTAAAAGGAGCCCAACAGGGGCTGAACAGGTCCATAGATATCACCTTGAATTTTCTTCAGAAAATTAAGTGATTCTTCCCTAACTTTTTAGGTAAGAAGGTCTAAGAATGAGCTTTCCTTTAGCTCAATCAGGGCATAAGAAAAACTTCAGGTCTAGGAAAGACTTTATGCTATGGCCAGCAGAATTATTAATTATTCTTCTTATACTATTCAACTCGGGGTAACCAATCGATCCGCGGATCTTAAATATATCTAGGTTTTGCATTGCAACACAAACTTCAGGTTTTATATGTGCATAGTATAATCCGGAGGAGAATAAATGAAGCTTTTAACCACACGTTTATTATACCCGTTAAACTTAGCCATGAGTAGGTATTCCGTACCATTCTCATTCACTATCTCCATACGGAAACGATTAAAGGAGTGTGACTGGACTCATGGTATAATATGGCATTATTTCAGTGCCAACTATGAGAGTATCGCTTCTAGCGATAGTCATAATATTTTCAATTCACTTAGTGTGGTACAATTGTCTTCTAGACAGATTTTCTCCTCCGCCATCAGATTATACTTTGTTCTATATTGGAAGTATGATTTAACAATCAAACAATTATTTCATTAGGAACAAATTGTAGTATATAGAACAAACATAGCACAATTAATCAAATATCTGAGAAATATCAATTTATTCAATTTTCGAGTGATAATCGCTCAACAGGAGCGTAGACCAAATGTTCGTTCAGGAACTAGGGCTAAACTAATAAGGAGACTTATAAGGAATATGTGACATTGACATAGCAAAGTGAAGGGATATTTAGGATACTAATCGAGGTCTCCTTATGAGACGTAGGTGTCCTCCTGGGACTCCTCGACATCATATCATCACACTTCTCAACATCCATATCAACAACAGGTTGAACGGTGAAGGATGACTTAATATTATTTCGCCAGGTCTTATTTAGTTTTCCAATGGATTGCATGTAAAGGTCTACCACATGCTTCGGGATGCGATAGTTGCGTGACCAATGATCAGCGCATCTTTACTTAAATAGGGTTGTTCAGGGTTTGCGGCCTTACTTCTGGAAGCCTTCGTCCCTTTGCCTTTACTTTTTCACTATAAATTGCCTCTTCCCCTATTAGATATGTCATTCTTCCACTTATCCCCTTTATTCCATTGGCCTTTTCTGTAGCCATGGCTATTGCTAGCCTGTTGAGTATTTGCATGTGCTTCGGGCATTGCAAAACTCCCATTAGGAAGTACGTGATGATTCTTCACCAGAAGTTCATCATGTTTTTCTACTTCTAGCAAAATGCATGTGTGCTCGTAATACTTCTGGTACTGGACATGGCGATACTATTACAGCAGTATCCTCATATTGGGGTGGAATGTGCACAATATCTTATCGATCTATTTAGCATTAGTAACTTTCTGGTTACATAATGTTAGATCAATGATCAAAAATAGCAGCTAGTCATCTTTCATCAATTATTTGGCCTTCAGTCCGTTTGAAGATGGTGCCTCAGGAGGTGCAAAGCCATACATCTGGCGGCTTCGGGAAGAAGCAGTGTACCAGCTTCAGGCTGGGAAAAATAGTAGCTCCGAAAGATCGAGCTATCAGATTAATCTTAATATTCATTGCCCGGGTAAGGTAATTGTTGCCATTCAGGGCAAGCTTGATAGGTTCCCTCTTTGCGATGTCCAACATATCCTAGTTCTATTTATTCGAAATGACTTTTACTACTGGTAAAATCATTATATTGCATACTCACTCTTCAATCAGTAAAGCTTGGTCTATATCTATTCAGTAGATAATTATCTAAAATTTCCCAGAATTTTCATAGCAATTTTTATGGTTTTCTGCTAATTATTAAGTAATTTTCAGAATTACTGAATAATAGGGAAAAATATGACCAGCATATATAATTATGAAAACATGCTAAGAAAATTAATATAGTATCAAGACACACTTCAATGGGTCATACATAATGTTTCGTAATTTTCTAGCATTTTCTGTTAATTTCAAAGCAATTTTCAGAGTTACTTTAAAAAACAGAATATAAATTTCAGCACATATTAAACATGGCATCATACTGGAAAATAAACCCAAAATATGGAACTTTCAAATGTGCTAAAAAACAAATTTCCAAAAATTTATGGAAGTCCATAACCTAGAAGACTATTTTTCTAGGATTGAATACCAATTTTCAGATTTTAATCACTAAAGCATTTTTTTTCCAAAAAAAGAGATTGGCTGACAGCCCATCAGGTCCGAGTGGCCTTTAGGCCCAACAACTTGGGCGGCTAGGGTTAGAAAACCCTAGCCGCCACTTGCCCCGTTCCATGTGAAGCCGCCGCTACGCGGAGAGCAAGCGCGATCTACAGTGTCATTTGAGGCCGAAGCGTCGTCGGGCCGAGCACCACCGGGGTAGTGCGGACGTGGCGCGCGCGAGCCGCGACGTCGGAGACCGGGACCATCGGCGGCGAAAAGTCGCGAGCGCATTGAGCGCCGCAGCTATGGCGCGAGGGCACGGAGAGCACCGCCGGCTTCCGGCGAGGCCGCGGCTTGTGTCGGCGTATGGCGACATCCAGCGAGGGTGCGGGAGTCGAGACGCCGGCGACGTGCATGGAGTTACACGGGTGTTTCGACGGCGGCGAGCGAGCTGCGGTGGCTCGGCGGCCGGAGGCTCGCGCGATGATGGGTGTCGCTGGCGGCGGCAACGGCCGAAGCGGCAGCGCGCGCGTGGTGAGCCGAGGCGGCGGCATCGGCGGCTTTCGGTGCGGCTGCGGTCACCGTCGACGCCAGCGTGGAGGCGAGGGCGGTGCGCGCCGAGGCACGTAGCGGAAGACGAACGGTCGCCGCCGCTTTGGGCCACGCATGGGCACCGCTGCTGCCGCTTCGGGCGACTTGTAGGCGCTGCCGCCGAGGTGCGAACGCTGTGAGCTGTACTGGCATGGCTGCTGTGCTTAGCGAGGGCATGGCCGCCGGTCGTCGGGGCACAGGCGTCGGGCGCGTCGCAGACATGTCGCCGTTCGGCGAGTAAACGCAACGGCACCGCCGCACCGGCTTGCGCTTCAGGCAGAGATTGCATTTTTTTATGAACAATATTGATTGCCATGATAGATTAGGCTAACAAGTAAACTCTAATTAACAGAAAACAATCTGCAGGATTAAATTTACTGTTCATATGAGATCAACCGTCGTAGATTGAACTTACGTAGGGCTTGATGTAGGTTGATCGCGTGATGCAGGATGAAATTCGGTGCAGTGTTGATTGTTGCAGGCAGGCGATCACCATCGGTGGCCTCGGTAGAGCTTCGTGCTGATAACGTGTTATAAAACGTAGTCGTTCACCCACGATCAATCAACCTCACGCCAACGAGATCACAAGAACAAAAACAGGAGCACACAGAATATAGGGGTAGAGCTCTCTTGCTTTATTATTGAAATTGATCTTTTACATAGGGGGAAGCCCAATATATATAGGAAAGCATAAGAGATGAGTTCGAATTCGCCCACAAATAAGAGATAGATGGTAACCGATTCGGTTACGGAAATCTTATCTCATAACATTCTTAACATCCCTTTCTATTCTTTTTTCTTCTTTTCTTTTTCCTTTTTCTCTTTTTCTTTCCCTTTGTTTTTTTTCCTCCATCTTCTCTTTCTCCTTTTTTTCCTT
The DNA here is from genome assembly GCA_036346275.1 of Otatea glauca. NCBI lineage: Eukaryota > Viridiplantae > Streptophyta > Magnoliopsida > Poales > Poaceae > Otatea > Otatea glauca. The sequence continues at coordinate 76,686,848 of CM070711.1, forward strand.
CTTCCCTTCTTCCTCTTCTCTCTCTTTTCTTCGCTTAGATCTCAGCATCTCGCCCCCCCAGACCCTCACAGTGCCTCGGCTCCTCCGTCGCCCCAATGGCACCTCCTCCCTAGTCCCCACAGCGCCTTGGCCCTTCCGACGCCCCCATGTCGCCTCCCTACGGCCCCTTCTCCCCACGGTCCTCCACCGCCCCCTCATGGTGCCTCCTCCCCATGGTGCCTCGGCCCCTCCGCCCCCATGGCGCCTCTTCACCATGGCCTCTTCGCCGCCCCCCACGGCCCCTCCGTCGCCCCCCATGGCGCTTCCTTCCCCACGGCCTCCCCGATGGTCCCCCCCCCCCGTCGTGTCTGGTTGGCAGGCCCGGCATGGCCCGAGCAAACATTAGGGGTGTCAACGGGTCGGGTGCGGGTTTTACAAAACTCAACCCGAACCTGAATACCCTATCTGGTAAAAAACTATACCCGAACCCGACTAGTACTCGACGGGTTTGTGCAGTACTGCAATTCTAGGGGTGGCAATAGGTCGGGTCGGGTGTGGGTTTTGCAAAACCCGACCCGACAAGAAACCCGAACCAAAAAACCCAAGTCGAACCCGGTGGGTACTCGGAACCCTACCCCAAACCCGATGGGTACCCGGAACTCGATGGATATGTGCAGTATTTTAGATATCAAATGGGTACCCGTGGGTCGTTTTATAAACCCGACTCCGACCCGAACCCATCTCGGTACCCGACCCGAAGAACTCGCGGGTGAAAATTAAAACCCGAACTTGACCCGATCAGGTGTAGAACCCGCGGGTTTGATTGCCATCCCTGGCAAACATGACTGGCACGACCCGATCTCAACAGTGTTGTGCCGGACATGTCTCGTGCTAGCCCGAAATAGTTCGACTCAGATGTCCACCTCTACACACACCTAGTCCTCCCAACCTCCCCTTCAGCGACGGTGTGGTCCAAGGCAAGCCCATTTTGTTTTGGAATTTAGATCTCTGCGAAAACCCATTGGATTTGAAATTTAGATCTCTGCAAAAGACTCGTCAGTACAGATTTAACGGGCGGCTGCTGCTTGAACTAGCAGGAAAGGAAGTCCTGAAATGATTATGCATGCGCATAAATGCTTGACTATCAACAAGCGACGCACTTAGAGACTCGAGAGACTAGACTAGAGCAGAGCCTGTGACGGGAGTAAGAGTAACCTTTTGGAGTGAATGTTCACCAATCTGACAATCTCCCTATATACATGTGACATGTGGTCATCCACACTCCACAGTAACATTATGCCAGATACTTTCAGAGAATGCCACTCATCGATGCGTACGGAAGGCAAACAGAAACCGCAGACGGCAAAGACGGATGTTGACTTGACGAGCATCAAGAAGAGCCATGGCTGCTGGTGGATGCGTACGGAAGTCTTACGGCTACGGCAGTCTGGTTTTTTCCTTTATTTTTTGGCATATTGCAACGCAATGTAGGCAAACTAAAAGCTTGTCCCCTTGGACATGTGTTCCACTTATGAGAGCATGCGTGACTTTGGGGGACTCTTTGTAAAACTCAACGTACAGCAGTGAACCGTGCGGGATGAGGATGTACTGTTTGATTGGCAACATCCGTAAATATTTGGTTTATTTAGCCCTGATATTTTTTTTATATTTGACCTCCTGTGCAAACGAAAATATAAATTTGACACTTTTTTCTGATCGTGGAAGCAGTGGCTCGCTCTCCTACTATAGCACTTCACCGACAGCGCGACACCACCTTCATCGTGGCACGTGTTCCGACCAGTGCGGGCTCTACAAGCCTACCGCAGTGTAGGACTACAGCAAGTCTTGCTGCGCTAGGAGATCGTGGTAGATCCTGCTGCATTGCTAGTGCCCAAAAATCCTACCGTGTTACGGGACTACGACATCTCCTATCACGGTAGGCCCGTCCCACCTATCGCGATGCATGCCACTACATCAGAGTTGGCTATCCACCATTGTACGGAAGCGCGTCAATATCATCTGCCGCTGCTTACATAGTCAGCAAGTTACGGAGGGGGAACATTTGGTGCATGTTCACCGTAAACGTGCAATTGCTGATCAGTGATCAGAGATTCGAAAGATCAAGGGAAGGAACATTGCTAGTTCAGATCGGTAGGGTCCCAGATCTATAAGCACATGGGGAGATCATAGGGCATTTCAATGCCAAGTAATCATTGGAGATCTGCGGAACTTCTGATAACGTTTCGCTGTCAGTTTGGCGACATGAAAGCCTTGAAACCGCTGAAAGGAGCTTGCAAATCTTTGCCTGAGATAATCAGATCCATGTATGGGTGGGCAGTGGACACACATCCGGCATGATTGGCTGCTCGCGTTAATGAGGTGGCATGAATATGATGGGGATGGGCACACATCAGCATACGCATGTGGTCATGCATTAAAATGCATGAGATTGTTTTCATATAATTCTCTAATATTATACTATTTGATCTCAAGCACTCAGCACTGGGACATCACAAAGATACAGTACACAACATACACTTGAACCGAGTATATCATTGAATGAAGATCATGGGGTACTACATTATTTGAAAAACGAAAGAAGAAAATATGGGTGCTGACAAGATGCACATCGGAACCCGATCTACAAGGTTCAGAGTGACTTGATGATGATATGGGTTCAGAGTGACTTGCGCCAGCGCCAGCGAAGCTATACCAAAATTAGCATAGACACATAGCAGTGGCGTTTATGCAAGCAGGCACGAGGAACAATATCTGTACCGATACAATTCGTACCTCAAGCTGTCCCCATGATTTAGTGGCTATTGTAGATGTCATGGCACTATATTCTTTGATATGTTCGACAATATCTAGTTTTTGCAGATAACCCTGTGCAGTACAGTATCTGCAAATCAGATCAAGAGTAATTTGAGTATCAAGAAATTGCAGTTAATCTGCACTGCTGCAGATGCGAACACCCAACATACAAGGGAACGACGTACTTAGAAGAGCAAGCTCAAATAGAAAATAATCCATCCTGCCATGGAGAACACAGCAAAAATGTGCACCCAGAACAAGATCGCAGCTGATTCTTTTCCACACCCTCTCAGGTTTGCAACAGCACCTACAAACAAAACGATCGTATTATAAGAATGCACGATGTGGTTTGCTAACATGCAGCACATGGCGCCCCCAGCCCACTGGCTTATAGATCTCAACTAACACAGAACATCATTAGAGGAATCTTTAATCGTGAGCACATGATAATAAGTGATAAGTAGCGACACTTATTCGTTTATCGTACCTGACAGCACTGATGTGGGCATAGAATGCTGCAGTAGCAGGACAAACTTGAACATTTTGTCACCTTTGGGAATGAAACCGAGTTTATCAACCAACAGGACAATGCCAACCCCAGCAAGAGGAACCAAGATCAACCGTGCAAAAATAATAGCAATGGTAGTTCGCATGCCAAGCCTCTTACTTCCTTCGCCAGGACCTGATGTAATAAACATGGGTTTGGTTGGGATCTGGAGAAATGCATCTTAACACCATAAAATGGCAATAGCAGGGGTGGTACCATACAATTTTCCAGCAGTATCAAAGGAACTAGAATAGATTCTTACCATCAACAAGATTGCCTCCCACAGCAAGCAAAATGCATGGGATCATAGCTTCCCTGAAAATTTGTCAGAATTAGACACTAGAATCATCATGCCTGTTCTTACTTTTGTAATTTTACTGGCAAGACGTTTGTATTCTGCAAAATGAAATTGAGAGGAAGACATGTAAATACCCAAGAATGAGACAGCTGTCCGTGAAAAAGAATAGAGGTGCATCATCCGTGAGGACAAAATTCTTCAAGAATGGCACAACACCAATGGCAATTGCAAAAGCCTGTTACATAGTGTAAAAAACTTGTCAATGCACAGAATGCAGAAATATTTTGTACTTATTGCAAGTAGAATACTATAGCATCAATACATACGGAGGCAACAATTGGTGGCTGAAGAAGTTGCTTGTCTTTTAGGAAGTTAACCACACATCTAACATGGCTCATTATCTGCACCAATAGAACATGATTATTTATTTCCCATTATCCCATTGAAAAGTAAGTGCACCAAAATGATATAAAAAATTTCACCGTTTAGCAAATCTCCAAAAGGTGCGCCAAATGCCCGCTAAAGTTTCTTACCTTTGATCCTAGAGAAGTAGCACCTTTTTTATCCCCCTCAGCAGATAACAAAGGCTCATCCTCAGGTACAGTACTAGTGCGAGTGCTTGTTGGATACTTGCCTAGTTCAGGTGCCACATTCTCTCCAGATGCCTTAATTGGAAGTTCCTCCTCTTCAACATGAAAGGTCTGTCCTGGCGGTGGAGCAAGCATCTTGAACACATATGTGTAAACAATAATGGCACCAACCTGCCTCAAGTAAGGATTCATTGAGCAAATTATCACAACAAATATTCATATTCCTAATATGAATGCCAAACTGTTATATTTGTATTGCACACTAGTTATTCTGACTTCTAAGTAAAACATGAATATGTGAAAGTTTGGGAAAGAAAAGATGCATACCCATTGACCAAATGAGATATACGCATTTCCATCTTGGTTGCATTTATCAGAGTCACCAAAAGGATTGGATTGATCCCGACATAATGCTGCGATGAGAACCAGAGGTATATTTCCAATATTCCCTGTGTCAAAAATAAGGGGTCAGATCAATATCAGATAGAAGATGAAGAATGATACACGAAAAGGCAACTTTTTTCCAAGAAAGAAAAGAAAGTACCTATTCCAATGTGGATAATAGTGAACTTGAAGTACGGATAAGGAGGTTGGATGATACAGGCCACCACAAAGCCAATCAAAGACCCAGACACGGCACCTACAACAATATTTACTGGAATATACCACCTACAAACACATAAGTATTACCCCTATAAGAAAATGTTAAAAGCAGGAAAAGCAGAACACAAGCAACACAATTATCAACAAAACAAAAGGCAGTATGCCATCCTAGACAAAAAGTTAAAAACAGGATTGAATGGTCTCGAAGATGCTCAACCAATTCTAACAAGATGCATACTGCCAGTAACAAACAATATGGTAGTTTAAATTAGTCCATGTAAATGAATGCATTGACATAGTTTCTCAAGTGATTGCCATATTTCAGTATATCAAAAACGAAGTACTAAATAAGTCATGATATCTGGGGTAAATTCTATTTTTACCATTCATTTCCTACACAATTGATAGATACACTGTTGACTTTTGCGGGAACTTGAAAGTGACTTAGAATTGATCCAGCCAGAATATCAACAATAATAATCCATGTGATGATCTTTTAAATAATGAAACCTAAAAAGAGTAAGAAACATGGGTCTGGCTTAAATAGGTGTATCCATTGGGAAAAACTAGCTGCGAAACAGCATCTCAACCAATAGCTTACAGTGAAACTCGAGAAATATACAGCAAACTTAGCAAAGCATAACAACCACAAGTTCCTAAATAATTGGACAACTGGAGTAAGTTATCCAATCAAAAGCAATCCTTACCATTGCAGCATCTTCTCGATTGTGATTGCTCTACCCAGTTGGGAAAATATAAGGCAGGGTAGTAGAAGCGAGAACACAAGCTGCACCAAACGATCAAAATGTGAGCCTAATCCGATACAGCAAGAACGCATGTGGGCACAATCAAGTCCCCGACATCTTCCTACTCTGGACAACATCCAACTACCATTCGTCATGCTCACAGTGTGACTCGTACATCTCGCTAGCTAAGCTTTTATAACAAGAGGATAAACAAAGCTCACCCCGTTGAGAAGCTTCCGGCCGTTGGGCTGGAGGATGTTGACGTACTTGGAGGCCATGAGGAATCCCATGAAGCAGACGGTGAACACCTTGGCGATGGGCAGCACGGCGTACTTGAGCATGTCCAGCACCGAAGTCTCCGTGGCGCCCCCCTGCGCCGCCGTGACCAGCACCTCCATCAGCGACCTCTCCATCTCACTTGACTTGAGCCTACCCTTCCTTGCCTTGCAGCCCCTCACACAGGACCCACGTACACAGTTCTGCCATTAAGAATGATAACTTAGAAGGCAAATATAGAAGCAACAGCAGGAAAAATCAAGGACGGCTTTTGACGTCGGTTGCTCAAACATAACCCAACTGGAGCAGAGAACTAACCAAACAAGCCTCGAAGGTTCCGGCGCGGGAAGCTCGGGTGCTAACTAACTTCTAATCTGCGCGAAACTACACGGCGATTTATGCGTGAGGAGAAGACAATCAAACCAAACTGGGAAAACCTAACCAGATTCCAAAAAGCTCGATCGGTGAAAGCGACGACGCCGAAATTTGTAGCGCGTCGGTGTTTGCTAGCACCGAATTCGCACGGCTAGGGGGATCCGATTCCCCAAAGCAGCGTAAGCATCCGGCGACTCTGCTTGATTCGTCACGCCACGTCCAACTCTCACTATCTGTTTGACTACCAAATCCGCACAAAAAACCACTCCGCGGAAGCTACAGACGCAACCGAGCTCCAAATCCCAGCATCGAGAGAGAGAGAGAGAGAGAGAGAGAGAAATCACAAATCACCATTACATCACAGACAAAACCCGCAGATCATCCAATGCGCGCGGAAACGACCGCGGCCGCGACGACCTCCACTCCACAAGCGCCACGCCTCCCCAACACCCCACCACCACCACACACACACACACAAAAACGCAAATGAAGGGCAGATTACAGCGAGAACTCACCACGAAATCAAGGAGGGGATTCGTGCCGGGCGGTAGCCGAGCCCCTAGGGGGGGAAAATCCTCCGGATAGAAGTAGAACTCCCCTCTCCGGTGTGATTAAGGCAAGCCGGAGTTCGAATGGCGCGGGGGTTGGGTTCGCGGAGCGGGTGGTGGGATCTGGCTGGCCTCCGAAGAGGAAACGACGAGACGAGTCGAGCCGAGCCGAGGCGTGTGGCCTGTTCGGATGGGCCGATCGCGTATGCACGCGCATTTATATCTTGTTTTTACGTCCGTGACGGAAGGGGTCGGGAGAAATTGCGGGAGTGCCATTCCGTACGTCGCGATCTCTATCGATGCTACCGCTGGCTGCTACTCCACTTGGCTGTGTCGAAGTGGATCACCGAGGCCATGTGGCCGCCTTCGCGAGTGGCCAAAGGTTTTTTCCTTCTTTGACCTGTTACCCTGTTGGTTTTTTTTTCTTTCTTGACAAAGAAAGGTGTTTCTTGTATCATTATTTAAAAATTATATAAATATTAAAGTATTAATAAATAGTTGGATGACGATTAATTATCTCTTCTTTTATTTCAAGATCTATACCATTTGTATGTGGAGGATTATGGCTGATTTTTTCTTAGAAGAAGTCACAAGCTGTATCAAACAACTGGCTTTTAGTTTAGTTTTTTGCCCAAGTTCAATCCTATTTATGAAGAGAAGCAGAAGTTTTTGGCACTGTTTGGGGGGTGGTTAAGCTAGCTTCAACTTTTGAAAAGTCAGCAGACCCTAAACAGCTCAACTTTTAAGCGGTTTTTGGCATAAGCTATAATCCATATATAACAAGCAAAAGCCAAAAGTTAAAAGTTAGGTTAGATCTGTTTTTGCAACTTATTTCTGAGGAAAATTAACTATTTATCAAACGATCTCTTATAAAAAACTACATCCATTTTTCAGTCTAAAAAGCCAAAAAGTAGCTTTTTAGAAACGCTACAACTTCCCTAAACAGACTCTTTGAAAAGTGACTTTTGTACAAACCCAAACCATACTAAAAAGGACCAATACATACAAATGGTACTAGAAAATAGCGTAATTTCAGTGCATAGAAGTCTGAAGTTTGGACTTTAGGTTACTTGGACAGGTTCAGTTACGGTGGCACCTCGGGGAGGTAGAAGGGGTAATAATGGATTGGTCGGGGAAACTATTACGCGGCCGTGGCGGTGGCACCATCAGATTCAGGTGGCAATTACCGACGGTGTAAATAAGGAGAAGGAAAAGAAGGTCGATGGGTTAGTTAGGAGAAGGAGACGACGGTGATAACAATTGTTCGCATAGCAAATCGGGGTGTGGCAAATGAGGATGGCTCCTGTGAGGTATGTGGAGCTCGAGATGAAACTCTGATGTATATTCTGATCGTCTGCTCCTATGCGAAATACTTTTGGACAGCCATGAGGGAGTTGGATGGTGTTAAACTCCCAGCTTTATATCCGAGCACTTGGTGTAGGGTTTTAAAAACCGGCGAAAATCGTAGTTTTCGATCTTATCGTTGTGGTTCGAAATCTAAAACTGTTCGGTACATCGATCTAATTAAAAAAAATTTGAAAAAAATTATGCGTTGAAAACCGCTCGCAAAACCGTTTTTAGAGAACATTCAATTGGTCGGTTGGTTTTCGATGAAAACTGAGCGATTTTTTTTGTGAAAAACAGCGGTTTTCGTTTAAAACCGAACGGTTTTTGATTTTTTTTATTTCTTAGCCCTTCAGTTTCTAACGGTTTTCGAGCGATTTTTGAGAGGTTTTGGCGGTTTTCGAAACACGAATTTCTAACCAGTTTGGCAAAAACGGTTTTTAAAACCCTCCTTGGGCGGCAGATTTGATTGATAGCTCGCTGTGTCCTATTGATGATGCTGCGGTCATGCCGTTGCATATTATCAGTGTTCTAGATAGCTAGTTATAGCTACAATATAGTTGCGCGATGACTTTTTTATACTATAGCTTTTTTGGATCTTAAACGCGAAGCTACGGGCCAACGTTCCGCTATATTAGCTACAAGCGCTATAGCTAACGATAGCTCCGCTATTTAACATAATTTGTAGCTAGCAATAGCTCCGTTATCCTACATAGATATCTATGGGTCAAAGCATTAGATCTATTTTGAAAACCAAGTTTCATTAGATCTATTTTGAAAACCAAGTTTCTAAAAGATCCATATGCATCTCTTATAAGCCTGAAGTATGAGAAAATCTAACAAAAGACCTTATCTCCTCCTTTTTCAATAATCCAACATATATATTTCTAGTGATTGAGTATTTATTATTAAGAATATTATGATATAGTTATCATTTATGGTCTTTTGAACATATATTAGTATGTATATTGATTCTAGACTTGATTCATATTCTTGTTAGATTTCTCTTGTTGATGCTAGCAAGGGAGAAATTCTTTCAATTTGTGGTGCTTTAAATTGATGCACCGGTTTCTGATTTCTTGCTTTCAAACATGTACATAGCTCATGCTTATATAGGAGTACAAACATCCAACTACTACTTCTATTCGGTTAGACAGCAAAACGACTAGGAAAAAGAACTTGCCATGCATACGTTCAAATGACGCGAAACAATTTCCTCTTAGCTAAGACTCTTCCTTGTAGACCCTAGTTATTTCTGACTTTAAATGTTTGCACAAGATTAGTTCCAACAATCAACCTTCTAATCTTGTTGCCATTATTTTGAGTTCTTTCTAGGCAAACATTATAGTAACACCAGCTCGTCATCTGTTGTAGCAGAGTGCGCTTCTTCCTTCTTCGGCTTGCGACACTTAGCGGAAAAATGCCCACGTATGCCACAGTTGTAGCATTTTACATTCTTCATGTTGAACTTGCACTCACTGACATCAGAGTCGTTGTTGTCCTCTTCGTCGTCATGACCGCCACCATGGCCACCACCGGTTTTGCCGCAGCCACCGCCACAGACATGGTTCTTCTTTTCTTTAGTGGCGAAGGTTTCCCCTTGCGAGCGTGTGAGCAACAAATGCTCTCTCTCCTTCGGGTTGCTGAAACTCATTCGGACGCGCTCGTCGTAGGCTTTGTACCGCCCGATGAGATCTTCAACGGTGAGGGTCTTCAAGTCTACACATTGCTCGATAGAGGTGACGAGCTGTATGTAGCGTGCTGGGGCAACACGAAGAAACCTGCACACAATAGCAATTTCGTCCACCTTATTGTCGCCCAACGCGCGGATGCCGGTGACGACCGATGTCACCTGACCGGCGAAATCCTCGAAGTTCCTCTTGAAGGTCTGCAAATTAGCCTCGTGCACACCCTCATCTCCCATGTGCGCCATCTTGATTGCTTCCCATGGTGACTTCGCCGTGTCTTTCCCAACGAGGGAAGGCATGACTTGCTCTGGCACGGTCTAGTAGATGGCATACAAGGCCATCCGATCCTTCTGGTACTCCGCGGCACCAGATTCCACAGCTTCCCACACGTTCTGCGCTTGAAGAGCTAGTGACACGCATTTTCATCGCCAAAATCGTGTAGTTCGTGCGGGTGAGTTGCGGGTACGATATCGTCACCGCACTCTCCCTCTTCACCACCTGCGAGCGGACGGATCACCTCACAGTAGGCGTCGTACTATAAAAATATTAGAACCTTCTAAAGTATCGTGTTTTAATGATTTGTTTGGAGGTGACTTATATTATATACATATTTAATCTTTGTAAATCTTTTAATACTGAAAAAACGATAAAGAATAGCTTCCGCGATAGCTGCTACAGCTTTTTTGAGACCTTGTCGGGAAACCGCGAAAATCGCGGTTTAAAACCTTGTGTTAACAAACTCCTTGAATGGTATTTCCATTTTCTCAAAGAGGTACCCAGAGATTGGGTACAATATTATACCTGCTGTAAGATGGTGCAATGATACCACCTGCGAGGCTGCGATCTCTTGATGGCTAGTAAGCAACAGGAGGGGCAAAACGTGCGCACGGCGGAAAGGTAGAAGCCACCTGATGATAATGTGATGGAGTTAAATGTCGATGGCGAATTCTGTGCAGAGAATCAGGCCGGCGCCACAGGTGTCGTCGTCCGGGACAGCCGAGGTGATTTCCAGATAGCTCAAACAATCTGGTACAGGCATCTCTCTAACGCCCTCAATTGCTGAAGCTTTGGCTCTTCGTGATGGAGTCAAGCTAACTGCCGCCAGTCAGTTTGGGAAGATTGCCGTCCAAACTGATTCGTTGGCTTTGGTAAATATGTGAAAGACGAGGCATAGTCATCGTGCGGAGATCATGCCAATTATCGCCGAAGTTCAGGAGCTGAGCAGGGATTTTGATGTCTTCTCTATTTCCTTCGTGCCAACAACAGGCAATGAAGCGGCTCATCTTTGCGCAAAGCAGCAGTACTTAGGAAGTGATCGGTGCATGTGGCTTCAAGCACCTGATTTTCTTTGTAATTGCCTACGGGCTGATTCATGTAACCCTGCTTCTAATAAATGAGTAAAGCTCCTGATTTGAACAAAAAAAGAAAAAGAAAAATGTAGTGTGGGACAACCGGATAGACGTTGGAATTAATTTGGGGTGTGAGACTTTAGTCCTATATTACTTAGCTAGATGATGGGAAACTAACTTATCAGGGGAACTCTTGTATAGGCTTAGTATAAGTTGATGGCAATGTTAGAAATATACATGGTTGACTATGTTATGCTATGTACACACGTACGCACGCATGTGTATCACATATTTCGCGTGACTTGTGACTACGCACATCAAAACATTCTAAGTGTATTTAACTTTTTTCCATTTGTACCGACTATGCCACATCACCTTATACGTGGCCCTGTGGACTTAACGAGACGCACGTTCTCGTACGATTAGTCTGTTAAACCCATGGTACGAGATTTTAGGGGGCGGTTTCTTGAATCATGACAGTTCGATCTGAGTTCTCTCAAGTCGGTTTTGGTTGGACACACCTTCGTAAGGGAGACGTCCGGTATGTGAAGGTACATGATGGAAAAACCAATCATGTCTTCCTCCGGCGCTCTCTGCTTCCTCCAGTACTTGCTGCCACCCGAGCCATTCTATCCCTTTGCCCGTCGTGCAACAGGCATAAGGGAGACCAGTGTCTTCGATCCGACACCGGCCTTTGACAATCTGCACAGGAGACCGGCGATCAAGATTCTGGGAAGCGTCGTACTACACGACTGCTCGTCTTTGTTGTTGATCATTGCATCGCTTCTATGCATCTTTTTCTTTCATCAAGCTCGTTGTAAGTGTCTCGGACCGACTAGTTGTTGATCCAAGCGATTTTTTCCTTTCTATGATTAAATCTGACAAGAATGCATCGCTGCTATGATAGTATTGTTTACATCTGGGTATCTGTTGGACTATCTAGCATGTGTAGACGTACCTTCTTTACTAGCATGTTATGTATTTTTTGAATATTTGTTGTCTGATAGTATTTTTGTTGTAGACATAATATTTAACTTCATATTGTTATTACATAACTATAGAATTAAATTAACATTAGACCATATTAATTTTCCAACAATAGGTATGTGGGGGGTGGAAAATGGGTGTGGCGACAGATTTAGTGGGAGAAGCACTTGATGAGCCACGGGTCTTATTAGCCGTTCGATCAATGATTCATAGTAAATTAATACTTCCTCCGGTTACAACTAGTTGTCGTTTTAGGTATCGACATGATCTCTAAAACACAATTTTGATTACTAATTTATGTTATAATATATTTATAAAAAGATAAAATTATTTATATTATAAAAGTATTTTTCAAACAAATCTATACATATGATTTTCAAGTATCCAACTTAAAAATTTAATAATATATTAATAATTAAAGTTTCGAAGTTTTGAGTACAGCAATGTTCAAAACACCGAGTACTTGTGACAGGAGGAGTACGATATGAGAATAACAAATCTATGTTGTAAGATCTAAGCAAAGAAGAAAGGTTTCTTTCTAAAAAGGGAAAAATTGGTTGCGCATATCCTACTTACTTAGGCACCTCTGGAACAACAATACAATCTCAAACTCATAATCTAAGAATGTTAAGATTTAGACAGTGATCTCTAACCAAGTTTCCTTACTATCAACATCAGGGCTACTGTTGGTCAGCTGCTAGTTTGCACTTTGTATAATCCACTTGACGACGGCTAATAGATCGAGAATATTTCACGGGAATAATCTAGTCAAAGTCATACTTTTATTTCAGTTAATACATGAATCCAAATATAGCCCGTCTTGAAGTGAAACCCGTTGTAAACCATGAAGCTAATTAAAGATGTCTTGGCTTGGATATACTTAAGCGGATTTACAAAGAAATAGTACTACATTTTTGCGGTGTTAAAAGCCATTTGAGGGACTCTTGGATAACTGAGATCATGGGCCATGGCGAGTAAAAAATGTTTGTGCTCCCTAAGAATTTCTCTCACGTTCATCTCAAATGTCGTATCCTGATCTTGGACGGTCTTATAGCTCGTCCTGTTACTGTATCTACACTAGTTGACAGCATACATGAATCAGACCAGAACAAAAGTAGGCCATGAAAATTAGGAGAAAATGAAAAATAGTCTAGTTAATTCCAGATAACGGAAGACACTTTCAGATAGAAATCTCCTTTTGATTCAACTCAAGGTGGTCAGGCAAAGAATAAAAGGCGTGAAGTTTCGCAGGATGCTTCCCGACCGCCATCCCTTGATGGGCCATGAACGCCTTTCGACGAAAGGAAAGAGGCTCCTGCTGATTTGTGCACACAAGCAGTAGTAGTAGTAGGAGTAGCTTTCATCTAGCAAAAGCTCAAGTTTTCTTCCTGTGGCTTTCATTGTTAATCGTTGTTACGTGTGAAATAATAGTAGGCGTCTCTGTCCGCATCAAATGTGTCGTAGCCATCAGAGTTTTTTTTTCAAGGACGGAGCCATCGTAATTGAAATCTTGGGAGTAATTCATATTCCCATTGACGTCTCATATGATAAGAGATAGTTGATTGATACTTCTTTGGAAAAAAAAAGGGAAACCATGTGTAATGCTACAGCCTTTGTTTTTTTTTAAAAAAAAACATGTTTAATTAATCTTCATCCGTTACTGTCCCTCTTTTGCGAGGACACGTATAATACAACGGAGATACGGGTAGGCACACGTATTTGTATCGTGATACAATAATCTTGACATGTCACAAGGCGTCTCCAACGGGGCCCAGAGCACCAGCTACGGCCGACGCAACACCACCCCAAATACCATCTAGAGCTTCAGCTATATTTTAGTCCTGTTTCTGTGAAGTGTCACACAACAAATTTCTCTTCTAACGGATACTAATAATCCATCTATTATAGATGGCAGAGCTTGCGCGCTCTGGGCGATTTGAGCCGCGACTTCGCGGCTGTAGCCAAGCCGTGAATTTTTTCGTTCAGGTCCTTTTTTCGAAAAAAATTACGATTAGGTCCTTTTTGTAAAACAAATTACGGTTGGGTCCTCTTCCCGAAAAAAGACTACATATTACGTCTAGGTCCTTTATGCGTTTTTAATCGTTGCGCTTGGGTCCTTTTATGAAAAATCGAATTACGGTTAGGTCCTTTTCGGAAAAAATACGTTCAGGTCCCTTTTTTGGAAAAAAATATACATTGCATTTAGGTCCTTTTTGCGTTTTTCTAGTATTAAGTTTAAGCCATTTTGTGGAAAACCCAAAAAAATTTTAGGTCCTTTCGCGCGTTTTCTCGATTTACTCGTGTATGGAGCGGCGATCGTGCGTTTTCTCAATTTGCTCGCGTGGGGAGCGGCACCCTCGGCGTGGCACGCGGCGTATATTTATCTAATTAATCCCTAATTCTGTTGCGCAATGAGTGTGCTAACCTAATTTCGCCTAGAGTAGATCGTCTTTCTTTCTCTGCAGGGGTGGACCGGGTGGGGAGGGGGTGGGTACTTCTAAAAAAATTAAAAAACTCTACAAGATTACCTTTTAAGTAGATCAAATTTGCTGATTGAATTGGTTCTGATTTAAGCGATTTGAGATTTTTAAGACCTTAAAACTATTTGTATTGTATTTTTGAGTAAATTTCAAATATATGTGTTGGATTTACGATGTTACGAAATCATTTTACAAGACTATAGACTAGTTCCACCACTATTTCTCTGCTGTTAATATTTTTTTGCATTTCTGCATTGGAGTATGTGGAACGTTCTCAACACACCTTGTTAACAACGGAGTCGTTCTCCCTTCCATTAACCTACCTACGCGACGACGAGCAGTGCCGAATTTCATAATTAAGGCAGTCTGGTATAGTGGTATGTGGTAAGTACGTGGATCAGATAGTTGATCATCAACATGCATGAAACGTACGTCGACGAAAGGGACGAGCAAGACCAGAGGCGACCAGCATGGTGCAGGGGCAGGAGGGGGAGTGCAATTAGCTATCTGAAAAACCATCTTGATTGGCACAGTTCAGCTAACATATATAACAATTGTACTTAGTACAGATGGTTAGTCTCGGATGGAAGAACACTGCTTCGAGACAGAATCAGGCGACTAACACGGCCCCAAAAAAAATAAAAAATAAAAGATCAAGATTTTCCCGAAATGGATGACTATTGACTGGACGAGGCAATCGTCCAAGACGTCGCCGTCGCCGCACGAAAGCGGCCGGAAAGGAGCGACTCACCGCGGTTGCTTCGAGGGGGCGGCAACGACGCGAGAGCCCCTCCGGCATGCTGGTTTCCTAGTGATGCCATCTATCTTCTAGCTAATGAAAAGGCCAGAAAATTTCCTAATGCAATCTACCAATGGAATCAACCGCTGACTTGATTTGTACAGTAGTTGTGAGCATTCACCTGATCAGTTGGCAATAAACATACATATACGCATCTCTCTGTTAGCCAGACACGTAGATTTAAGTACGCAGTTCGACCTTCGCGAAGACGGACAGGTAGTGTGCGAATCAGCACATCTCGCCCTAAAATGAAAGGTTGTGACTTGTGAGATCTTTCTTCATATGATATGGGAAAGGTCAGTCACAGGAGGTCATCAGGTTTTGTTTCTTCTACCGAGTTCTGTCTGTCTTTACGCGCAGCTAACTATCACGCGCAGCTAACACCGCGCGTCCTAACGCAACGCACGTGCCAGCTTTCTGATACCGTTGGACATGTAAGTTACTAGCATGTGTGACATAGCAGTAGAGACTAGCAGATTTGCTTGCGCAACCCTGCGGCACGTAAGATTCTATTTTTTTTTAACAGAAATAGAATTATATTTGTTATATAATTTTAATATCTATATATGTTAATGCGTTGTTATAATATGACCCCACTAAAATAAATAGAGATCTTTCTCTTTTTTTCGATTAATACGAGAATTTCTATTTTTTTGTTTTAGGATTATCGTGTGATTTTCTTGGCCTTAAAATAAAGAAGATACTTTAAATATTACCTATTGTTTTTATTTATGTAGATTAAAAGAGTTTTGTTGAGGAAGGAAAAGGACATGGCATTACTATTTGACAAGAAGAATCTAGTACACTGGTTAGGTGTATAATCTGCATGCAGAGTGTAGCTAGTTCATGTTACTCTCTTCGGTCATAAATAGTTATCGGTTTAGGTTATGTACAACCAAAATTTTGAAACTTTAGCTATCGATATCTTTTTAAATATTTAGATTGGATGCATGAAAATCATATGTGAAGATTCGTTTCAAAACATATTTTCATAATTTTATTAGATTTTTAAATATATTATAATATAAATTAATAGTCAAAGTTGAGTTTTAGGGAACATGTCGATATTCAAAACGATAACTATTTATGACCGGAAAAAGTAGTAGTAACTTCTAATTTGACCCTTGAATCGTCCAAGGGGCATTTCGTTTAATCGTTTGGGTGGCCTTTCGAAGGAAATTTCATTCTGTCTATCGTAGGTTTGTGCGACGTGGAAACTGGTATAATGTATGACATGATGCCGCAATTGATTATGATCATGCAACGCGAAATGTTACAGAATCCACGCAGTGGGGCACCTCAGTTGCTAGGGTAGAGAGGTCAAGTTCCGACTTACAAATACAGCCTAGCTAGTTAGAACCTGTGCTTGCTTCGTAATTAAGGTCTCTGGTCATCTCTTGGTTAGGTAACTTCCGACCAGCCTTGGAAGGTACTGCTTGTTTTCTGTAGGACCTGGGAAGATACTGCTTTTTTTTTGCCCTTTTGGAGAGGGGCTAGAAGCACTAGAGAAGTTTTCTGTATATCTTTCTCATCTGCTAGGCACTTCAACTTCCGAAGACTTCCCCCTTCTCTTCAATCCTTTTTGACGGAAATGGCCTCTTACTCAAATTTACAAAAATATCTCTCTCTTCCACTACAATAGGTCTAGAAAGCGACACGTATCACATAATATGGTACCGAAACGTATTAAATCTGTACACACGAAAACATGCAGCACACCACCTGCTGTGCTTCCATACTGCAGCAGAAGACGTGCCACACACCCCTACCACGGTAAGTGGCATGCTTCGTAGCCTACCATGATAGGGGAGTGTGGTTGGACACCCGCTAATGTATGAGAGTGCAACAGATGGTTGGATGTATGTTTCCTGTGCGTCACGTATCTAATATGATAAGTGACTTGTGTCGTCTAATGCTGTTTTCGCGATTTAGGAGAAAGCTATTTATGCAAATTTGAGGAAGAAAGGCCTGTCTACTAAAACGAGTGAGCAAGGGGCTAAAAATGTATTGGACTACCAACTTTCGAAACAGCCCAGCAACTATTTGGGCCTGAATCTTTTCGATATCCATTGGCCCATTTAGGTCCGATGGGCCAGAGGACTGCATCTCTACTTGCCACGGGAATCCGTCCTTAAAACTAGCTATGAAGCATTTGAGTGGAAACACTAGTGATTAGTGAAGGGTTAAATGGACCATTGGTCCCGATGCAGCGATGCAGCCTAGGAGGTCCCAAGTTTGGTTCCCAGACGAAGCTAGAACAAACAACACAGTGGCTAGAAGAATTCTCATGATGCCATCGATCGCTTCTACTCAAATATAGAAACGAAAATTTGAAGACTTCTCAGGACACCACCATTTCTCTAACTCAAATACAACAAGGGAATTTTGCTAATATGTCACTGCTGGAGCTATCCAGGTATCTGTTGCAGCTTATTTATTGTCGAAAAAACCACGAGATTCAGCGTCAAACATAATAATAAAAAAGGCACCGTTTCCTTGCACCTGACCCGTCAGATCACATCCGTACGTGTAGGTATAGTAGATTACTAAATATTACGAAAAGCTAGCGGCCGGCAAGAATCTTCTCTCCCTCCTGTGGACGCATGAAAGATTCAACTTCAAGCGTCCCATCAAACACAATCTAGTTTTACAGCCGTGCATGACAGGCAGACGAAGGAGCTCCGACGCATGGTTGGCGATTGACAGAAGGCGCTGCATGTGGTCGGCAAATTGTTCGTGACCTCCGCAGCAGCAATGCTGCATTGGCTTTGCAACGCAACGCACGTTGGCACATAAAAATGGCTGCTCCAGCTCGGTACGTACACGCTCCGACAGGTCCTAGTTGAACATCCAATTAAACACCTGCTTGTCCGTCGATGGGCCGGCTGCTTAGGGTGTGTTTGATTGCTTGTACCAAATGGTATATGTATGAGATGGTTCAAAAAAAAGTCATTCATGCGTTTAATTGCTTGAATAGAATTATCTCATTCTGAATGATGGGATACAAATTTAAGGATTATTCTCTATAGATATTGAACCATTCTATTCACTCAAAACAATAGAACCAAATGGTACATTCTATTCCATACAAGCTCATCCTACCAACCAAACACACCCTTAATTTTCACGCAACAACACATGCACGGATACGACCAGCTTGGCCTGGCGTCCGGAGATCGATCGACCGACTGGCAGGCAGTCGAGCGAGGCGAAGGAAAGTAAACGCCCCATGTGGATTGATCGACGAGAGCACAGCACGTACGTTATTTAGACAGTTTTATAGTTTAAGTAGTTGATTAGACACATATCGAAAGTTTAGACGGTAAATTAGACTTATTTCTTTCTTTAAAATAGTTTGACTAATATTCCATCTCATTACAAATAGTTATTATTTTGAATATCGACAACAGTCTCCAAAGCACAGTTTTAAATACTAATTTTTATTATAATATATTTATAAAACCAATAAAATTATAATATTACGAAGATGTTTTTTTAAGACAAATCTACACAAATGATTTTCATGTATCAAATTTACATATTTTAAAAGATATTAACAGTTAAAGTATGGAAAATTTAACTACACCTATGTTAAAAACGATAACTATTTATGACCGATGAAATAACTATTTGAGCAATCCACGCCAAAATTAGGATACTGGAATAAGTACGATGATAAGATAGGAAACAAATATATTTCCTCGTAGTTTTGTTTATCAATTTTAAACATAAGGATACATGTCTACTCCAAAGAATCATGTTAGCAAGATTCTTTGACTCCACGCGCGCTCATGTCTGAGTCTGACCAGACTTCTGCAAGATAGCCTCCCTTAGGTAGTTAGGTTTCTACCCTTTTTTCAGTTTGTCGTACCATGCTTCCAGCCAAGGAACCACATGAAACTGTGATACTGCACCAGCAATTCGTACTATTACTGGTAAGTTATTCGTGCGTTGCAAAGAATTATCAAAATAGAGTGATACATATCATTATATCTGATTCCATATGTATGCTTGAATATATTGGCAAAAAACAACTTTTATGAAGAAAACATTATTATAACAATGTTATAATTGCTGGTGAAGCATAAAAAAGAGATTAAAACAACAAAACTTATTTCAGCATCATAAAGCAACTAAAGGCTAAATCTTATGGTCTCTGACCAGACTTATTTCAGAATCATAAAGCAACTAAAGGCTAAATCTTATGGTCTCTGACCAGACTTTTGTAAAGACAGCCTCCATTAGGTTTCTACCCTTTTTTCAGTTTGTCGTACGACTCGTACCATGCTTCCAGCCAAGGTTTCTACCTTTTTTTTCAATTTGTCGTACCATGCTTCCAGCCAAGGAACAGCATGAAACTGTGAAACTGCACCAGCAATTTGTACTATTACTGGTAAGTTATCCGTGCGTGGCAAAGAAGTATCAAAATAGAGTGATACATATCGTCATACGTGATTCCATATGTATACTTGAATATATTGACAAAAAAAACAACTTTTATGAAGAAAATATTATTATAATAATGTTATAATTGCTGACGAAGCATAAAAAAGAGATTAAAAAAAACAAAACTTATTTCAGCATCATAAAGCAACTAAAGGCTAAATCTTATAGACGGAAGAAAAGTGTAATTATATACTATCCTTGCTTTACCCAATAATAAAGTAAAGAGGATTTGTTTTCCTTATACATCTTCAATTCAGTTATTTCTTTTCCATTTCTACTTTTGCCAACTATCTGGAAGATGTTTCTTAACTCCTTGCACAATTGTTGCGCTGCAAGCCTGCAATGGAATCCCAAAGAACACACATATGTTAGACTAACCAGATATTTGAGTTAATTAGCACCTAAATATTCCTCCAATCAAATACTAATACACGTTTCGATTCAAATATCAACAGCCCCACAATCATTACAGTGTTCTCAAGTTAAGGACATTACCAATCTTACAGGTAACTCATTCGCCTCGGAATTAACATGGGAGCTTAGTCTCATAGACTTATACGATTGTTATTTAAAAAAAATCAAAATTTCAGAAAAATTCAACTAGTCCGTCGATTTTCCATGAAAACGGTCGTCCCCCTCCCCACAAAAACTTTGATTTTGAAACTCTACGATTTTTGACCGATTTTTGGCTCGATATTTTTCGATTTTTGAATTTCGAGCGATTTTCTCCGTATCGATTTTGTTGGGCCCGGCCTAAAAACCCAATGTGGCTGAAATTACTTGGCCAATATAGTATTTTATTAAGGGAACTGATATAACCGAATTTTGGCAAAATATCACCAAAATTGATAACCTTGGTCATGGCCCAGGTCATGCACAACAACAACAATAGATTAGGTGCAATAACAGTAGATTTGGTGTTGGAACAATATTTTCCTTAGCTCTAAGACTTGATTAGTTTGGATTTCATATAATTTGGTTGCTTTCCTTATCTTTTGGGGTTTGATTGTTACTTCTTAGGCATCGTCTATATAAGAGGACATAATGGAAGTTAAGCATGGAATAAACAAATCATACTTTCTATGTATCCATCTCGCTCTACCCAGCGGAATTCTCCTCTCTCACCGAGCTTCTTTGTTCCTCTGCCCCAGTAGTTCAACACCTCCCTACCCTCTATATTCTTCACCACCACACCTACCCAAAGGGGTCCAAGGCTTCACACTCCAACCAATCACAGTTATATCGTGCGTTCTTTTATTAGTATCAGAGCCACCTGCCATGGCTTCCATTGTTGCTCAAGATGAGATCCATGTTTACTAGGATCTTGCAAAGGCTAAAGGAGCAAGCATCACGGCTAGCTGCTGTCATCTAGAAGTAGGACGAGCAAGCCACACAGCTCGCTGCCTTGCATGTTAAGGTGTCTGCCCTAGGCGATGCAAGAAGAGCACATCACAGCCTTCAAAAAGATCAAGGTGACAACTAGAAAATATCTTGAATTACCACGAACCATCTGGGAGTAACTGCGTACCCGAGGTGTTCAAAGCATAGTTATCAGAAATGGGGTTCATCCGAGTAGTGGTACGAGATTTGGGTTCACGATTCACCACCTTTTTTTCAATTTTCACTACGAACACGAACCCTATACCCTAAACGAGTTCGATGAATCCAGTTCGTGGTTCGTGGGGGTTTACATTGAATCCGGTAAGAATGGTTCAAAGTCCCTTACCAGAGGGAATGTGATACTTTTATTTTGCTTGAGGATGAATGATCCTTGCTCTCGTAACCACTAGTTTGATGACGGGCACCATGGGCTAAACGCAAAACTCGCGCTGCATACCCTAAGATGTGGACACCCTCAAGATGTTAGCACTCTCAACAACTATGAGTCTCAACAAGGGAGACACCCATTTTGTCATGGCCAACAATTCTTATTCACGAGAAAGCCAATTGAATTATTCGATTCAAATTTTGTAGAGCTAGCTCAACCAGAGACAGTTGGTGTGACTTGAGGCATTGGAGAATCCACCGCCGATGGACACCACGCTACAATACTAGAAGTTGGCAGAGACCGCACAAAAATAGAAGGAGATCGGCATGTGTCTCATAACTTGAGAAGAAATTATACTCATTGTAGGTGGAGCAGCGTCCATTGGGCTACTGTCCAAACTAGTGCACCCACCTTCATTGCTAGAATCAACTTTTGAAAGGGAGAGAACAAGGATAATTAGCACTAGGATAATTATCATCGACCTGTTGCCCTCATTAGCAAACACTATCGGTGCGCCTGCCACCACCACGGGGGCCGATCATGGGGACCGCAAGAGTTCCACAATACCACAAGAGAGTTTCCGTCTATGATGGGATGGAAGATCCTTTGGTATGTATGAATTGTTACAAATAATATTTTCGTGGATGACGCCCCTTAGAGGAGGTTTGGATGGCATCTTACCTTAAGATTTGGGCTTCTCAACAATGGTATTACCAACAAGAACGTGATGACGGCATGCTGACATGGATGCACAAGGATTTCATCAATTCAGATCACCAATCCGAAGCAACCTATTAGGTGATATGGGGAGGCTTAGCCTAGCAAGAACTGTGGCATACTACTGGATTAGTTCCTCAGTTTATTGTGTCTCGCCAACTCTTTGACACTACAGCAGAAGTGCAAATATATGCAGGGGCTAACAAATCTCCTCCACTAACATCGAGTTACAAAACCTAACAAGCCTACAGATAGCCATGATCCTATATATGTAGGCTCATCAACAACAAATCAGGCATGGCATCAATACTTTCCTTATATCTAGGTTTTGATTAGTGTGGAGTTGATATATTTGGTTTTTTCCTTATCTTTTAGGATTTGATTGTTAAGCCCTTTATATAAGACGACATAATATCTCAATAGAAATTAAGCAAGGAATAGGCAATCTTTTTCTTATGTATCTATGTCTCTCTTTACCCTTGCCGGACCCTCATTACATGACAAGCTTCTCTTTTCCTCTGCCCTTTTTGTTTGACTCCTCCCTGCTCTCTATCTTCAAGACAACTACCCGAAGGGATCTAGGATCTCACCCGCTAGCCAATGATAGATATCCCCTACATTATTTACCCAAGAACATAAGAAGTTCTAAGGGCATGTACAATGGTGTAATATCAGTCGCCTATATGCTTTGCCACGTAATATTTTTGCTAACATAGGGAGAGAGAAAGAGGAGAGAGAGTATAGCTGTCTCTTCGTGAAGAGACGATCATATAGGCAACATAAATCACTATTGTATGAGTTATTTTTTAAATAAATACCTTTTCTTTTCCATAGTTAAAAGATTGTAGGATCTCGTAAAGACAACCTTAGGATGACATCCATTGTAGAAGTTGTCTTAAATTTTGTCTTTAGATGACATGGAGCAATATATAAACAATAGTGGTCTCTATTATTGTACATGCTCTAACAATTATCATGATAAGCTTTACTCTGTAAGAACTACTCCAAAAATAGAAACGGGAAACATTGTATAGCTGATAAAGAAAATCTAATGACAAAAAAGTGGGACATTGTATTGTGTGTTTCATTTATCTATTTTTCAATGTGTATTTTTTCTTGCTTTATTAGGTAAATTGTTTTTATAAACTTGTGTGAATATTATATATTTTGGTTTCCCTTAAAAATGATGCTATTCTACAAGCTATTGTGCTTATTCGGTAAATCATCAATGGAAGAGTGAATATGAATAACTGACCTAGCAGTCAATGGTAATTTTTTTATCTAACTAAAAATCTGTCTTAATATTTATCTAGTTTTATATTGGCTTGCATTGTACTTCAATAGAAAAAGGATGGGCTCTCTATAATAAGATATATAATGGTAGCAATAGTAAAGAAATGATCATGGGAATAAAATGAACAAAAAATTAATTATTGTAGGCATTTAAAAACAAAGGTTCTTGAGTGCTGTCCAAAACTCAAGAGAATTGACAGGCTTTAATTTGGTTCTACATTGCCGAATGTTCTTCATAGCTTTGCATATTTCAGTTAGGTTCTCTTGATTTTTGGAAACAATTGGTTTAACTGGTTCATTATATACACCTTTACATTAAAGTCTGGTGTTACATTCTTTAGGTTGGAAGAGACAAAGGATCAGGTGATGGTAAAAGGAGGCTAGATGTGAGCGTTTTGTTGTGATTTGTGAGTGTATCAATTGGCTATTCCCATGATGCCCTTCCTTGCCTTGCTAAATATTAGCTCTTTTACAGTGGATTAAAATCAATATAAGCCGTCCATTTCTTTGAATCTAATGGTTGAAATCAATTTAGATCTAGTTATACTACCACCTGTAGTATTAGTAGTAAAATTCAGAGAGGGGTAAAAGGGTAAAAAATTATGTCATACTATTTATCCTCTACGGTAAAACACGTCATGTGATCCTGATGAATGGCGGATGAATGGATAAGAAGCCTCTGAAAATCACCAGGTATTCTGTGAATCCAAAACTGTGAACAAATTAGGAAAAATCTAAAATACCCTTGATGAATAGATAGAAAAAGTCTAAAATACCCTTGAGAAATAGATGATTAGATTTAATTTCTACTACCACTGCTTACTAACTATGTTATTCATCGTAAAATTTCTCAAATATCATGCTATTTTGCAGCTCGCACTGGTGACCAGCTCTAAACCCAAGAACTTGGTCAGGTCGAATACATTGATACCCTCAACCTCACACAACTTGATTCAATAGAGGTTTCTGGTATACAAAACTGCAGTACATGCAATCAATGTGGCAAAGAAGCTGGAGGCGTCAGGATATGCAAGATATGTGGAGACCCTGAAGAGTACAAGAGATTCTTGATTTGTGGTTACTCTCTTTGTTCGTACAAGTACTACCACATCCAATGTTTAAAGTCTAAGCAGATTGCAAGCCGCAGCGGGACAAACCGTGCTGGTACCAAGGATTCAAATTTTGTTTTCGGATAAAATATCGCCCTGGACCGGAATCCAAAATTTCACCAATATTCGGATATTTCAGACAAATCTTTTTCAAAATTCAAATCCGGTTCATTTCTACTGAGAAAAACAAAATTTCACCGAAAAATCCCAAAATTTCGGTATATTTGCATTGGCTGAAAATGGGTCAAACAACAACGAAAAATTTTGAATTTTTTTTGGAGGTTCCTGACACATTAATGATGTTCCCATAAAAATTTCAGATGATTATCACATTTGAGGAATTTTTACAAATTCAACTATTGCTACTGTCATGATAAAACGCTGACCAAGAAGTTTGAACCGAATAAAAATGGTACAACCCACATTATAATTTTTTTAAAAAAATTAATGGTTATGATCCATCATTAAAATTCTTATAAAATTTTTAGATAATGATCAAGCTTCATGAATTTTTAAAAATTCAGACAGTGTAACTGAAGGCTCACTGATAAATTTCAATTGCATGAAAAATGGTTCAAACCATGTTAGAACATTTTGAAAATTTTTATGGATAGTCTTGATACATCACTAATGTTACCATAAAATTTTAAAATGATGATAAAAAACTAAAAAACTTATATAATTCCGACAATCTTACTACCTCGTTTATGCTAATTCTGTTTTTTATTTTTAAAAGATAAAAATGAAGTTAAAATATTTTATAAAATTTTCTGTTTGATATTGGACTTCTTGAGATAGTTCCATAAATTTTTCATAGCATTATAAAGCATATTCAATTTTATAAAATTCCAACAGTGTTTCTACCAAAATTTTAAAATGTCTCAAAAAATAAGTTTTTTGACAAATTATCATCAAAGATCACTTTATTATGGGTTATTGATGTAATTGAAGTCAAATTCGGCCATAAAAAACTAAAATCCGGAATGTTTTCATAAAATTTCGCTGAAAAAATCAAAATTCTGTAGCATTTTCAATTTTTAAATTTTTTTCTGGCTGGTGGTTTAGATCTCGGGGGGCCCGAAATCCGAAAATAGCTGTGATGAGGGCTATCATCTGTACTGCTTGACACCTCCCCTTACCTCGGTACGCAAGCGGGAGTGGTATTGCTCATCCTGCATTGTGGGGAGACCAAACGAGGGAATGAGAAAGTATGAGCAAAGGATGCTGAAACTCCATAGAAAGGATGATCCTATGCTCCTGCCCGGTTTTCAAAAGAAAAAAAGGATGATACTATGCTGAAAAATGCTAGGGTGAAAGAGCAGGTGTTGACTGTGACAGAGTAGGAAGCCTGGAGATCTACAACTTCCTTGCACTGTGGCTGTGGCTATATCATAGTTTCAGTGTTCTTTTGGTCAGCAAGAGGATTTGTATTCTCTGCAGTGAGTTCAAGCGGCACAAATTTGTTGTTCGGAGAGACTTAGCTGTCCAGTTGAAGAACTGATGGTCAGGACAACGGCAGATGAGAAATTTAGCTGTTGATTTCTGATTGAGCAGCCGAGGGTTTGCCAACAACATGTGCCGTTTGAACTAATGGTAGAGAATAAGAACCCGTTAGGTCGTCGCTCTTTTTTATCGTTTCCTTAACCTCTGTGAGGTCATATTTAAAGAACTTGTCAGCGTCTGAACTTCAAGGATGCTTAGTGCAATATCGTCCTCCTAGGTGGATATTATCATCGTTGTTAAAAAGGTTGGATATTACCATTTAAAGTACCTCATGAGTCATTAGGAATCACTATTGCACATAGGGATATCACAAACAGTCCGTAAGGGTCATCACAGACGGTTTTGCGAACCGTCTATGAGCAACTGTCAGTGATGACTTCGGTGATCACATACGGTTTGCGAACCATGTGTGAAAATAGTCATCACAGACGGTTCCAAACAAGAATCGTCTGTGATGATTAATTTCCAGTTTTTACTATTTTTAATTTATTGGCTAGGCTCAGGAAATACTAGCCATGCCCTCTGAAACAAAAGAGGTTGGACCTTAATTTTTTCATTTTCATAATAATGGCAAAATGCTATTGCTAAACCTTTAAGACATAATAAATCATATCAGTATGCATTTGCAATGAACATTTATTTGGGAAAGTAATATATTGGTATTCCTTCTATAATTGTTTCACAACCAACAAGTTGTCCTCCAACTGAAGCTTCTAGTTAGAATGAAATAATAGATCATGAAAGCAGGAAGCTAAACAAGACACTTGCAATGCATATTTAGCACGAATAACATTATTCAGTGGATGAACTTAAAGTAGACTGACAAGCTGAATGCAATGCATTTTTTGGAAGTTGAACTATTCGAAGTCTCGCCTTAGGCTATATGCATATCCTAAGAATAAGTAAACATTCTTATGCTACATGCCCTCTGAAATGCTAGCCACAGAAAATATTAGCCATACCCTTTGAAACAAAAGACATTACAGAGCATCACCAGCATATTATTATGACATACATTTCAGAAATAAACTCGGATCACATATTACAACATATATTTCAAAAATCAACTCAAATCACTCATTACAATGTGTATGTGCATCCATTTCAGAAATCAACTCACAAATATAAAAACCAATTGAATTCATAACTACAACTCACAAATTCACAGCACAAGATTCACAAATTAATCCAAATGGTAACTAATAAATTAATTATCATTATCATCAATTTACCCAATATCATCACAGAGCAATTCCCACAGGCAACAGAAGATTGAGAGAGCAATCTGGAGGTATACTCATAGAGGAACAACACTCAGCAATCTGGATGTATACTCAACAAAACATGACCATGCAATCAATAGCCAACAATCCAACATTAGTGGTAAAAAAAGTAAGGTGAAGTTTCCATGACACAAACAGAAAAGGTACAAAATGAAAAATAATAGTGTAAAAACAAATAATCACATAGGTGCAGCACTATTTAATTAACTTGCATATAACAAGTTCCAACAGTATCATATACGGATGTCTTTGTTAGAGATATATCAAGTTCAATTGAAACTAGCAAGGAGAAGAATATATAAATACTAAATAGTAGGGAGTTTCTAATTGAAAAGCGGTTGTTAAAACTTGAAAGGAAAAAACATTAGCTATAGCAAGGTATCATCCCTATCTATATAGTCAATATCCATCAATAGCCAGAGAAGAGTAGTGGACAACTTCAGGCTGTTATTCTAGCAATCCCTAAAAAATAAGCATAACAACCTTAAGATGTGTAGATCACATCCTCCCACACAATTGGTGACTAGCATTTGACTTATGAATGTATATTGATCGAATAGCAGTTTTATACATCCAACATATTCAGAAACTATCGTATTCTGTATAGAATATGAGCTCCCACTCCCTTGAGTCATAACATAAATATATTCTGTATAGAATATTAGTTCCCCTTCGGCCATAACATAAACCTCTTGAGAAAAAGACTAAACAAAATGGCTCAAAAGTTTCAGATTATGGTGAACTATAACTCAAACATAGAAGTGCCATCATCTATAAAACACTTCAGCTGTTCAAACAGACTAATTAAGCACATTGCTAGAAGAAATCACTTTCTTCATCAATTGTATAGATCATAAAATTACTATGTAAATAGGTAGAAGGACCGGTAAATCAGAACATCTCATTATTGTAATATATACACCATATCATAAATACGTCATCCTAAGAAATAGCAAGCAGATATACAGTGTAATTCTGAATTTATAAATTACTAAATTTGCTTCAGATCACAAATTTGTAACAACACTAAAACATGATTTCTCACAACCATCATAATAAAAAAATGCTATGTCAACAAGACAATTAACTTATCGCAGTAAACATTTGTAAAGTGGAGACTTTTCCCATTGCTAGCTGGATTATAGCAAACCCATATAACTAATTTGGGCTTTACACAACTTGAAAGTGATTCTATTGATACTATGAACCTTACAATTAGAAGTTCAGAACTGCATCAATGCACTAAAGGTAGCATAAAGTATTTTATAAGACAAGGAGGTGACTTACCGGTGCGGAGGAGGAGGAGGCCGGTGTCGGCTATCGAGGAGGAGAGGGCAGAGTCCGGGGGCGTTGGTACTTTGAGGTAGAGGACGGCATTGGTGCGGAGCAGAGTGCGGAGCAGAGGTTGAAGATTAGTCTGAGCCTATGCCGTTCGGCCGTTGGATCGCCACGCGTCTTTTGCTTGGCCATGTCTCCGATTACAATCCTGCCTTGCGCCGCCACCGTCTGGAGCGCCGACTCTAAGGTTTGCCCTCCAAATTTGGGACTTGTCCGGGTATTTAAGGCACGCATAGGATGCACCATGACCCTGTAAGCAAAACCCTATGTTCCTTAGCCCGGGTGCGGATTCGTTTCGCCGTATTTTGAGGATTAGATCATGCGCCGTCGAGGGAAGCTTGTCGTCGATTTGTCACTGGTGAAGGCCCATCCGAGCCATCAAGAGTGTCTATGGGTTCGCCATCGCAAGGAGCACCTGGTGCGCGCGCTAGACAAGCTAGAGCGTCGTCGAAGTTGCAAATCACCGTGGAGATCATCGCCGCCTTGAAGAGATCGTCGCTGTTGCCATTCCAGTTCATCATAGAAGAAAACGTGCACGTCACCAGTTTCATCTTGTCGAAATCTTTCCATAGGTGTCTACCTCAGCTGCCGGTGATGAGCCTAGGAGCTCACGCTGTAGATGACATCGTCATGGGCTATGTGTTGGCACTATTGCGTGAGCCGGGTTCATGATGGACCGTGTTTGGCCATGAACCAAGTTCACGGAATAGTGACGCCACGTGTTGATATGGGGTTGGCCAGGTTCTGTGCTGACATCATCCTTACGCAATAAATAGAATTTTCAGTATAGAAATAATTTGATTAATTCGATATTTTTCCAATTTTTAGGTTTTTATGATTTTTGAATCTTCCACGAGCCCGTTCTCTCTCATACGAGCTCCGATTGTGGTGATTCAAGTTTTTTAAAAAAAATAAAATTAATATATATTTAATGGTGAATTTTATTTGATTTTTAGAGGTTTTTTGCTCTCTATTTTGGTGCTTATTTGGTATTCTCTCTCGTTTCGCGTAGACGTCGAATTGTACGAAGCGTCCGAAGAGGAATCGTTGATTCAAGACCAAGGTCCAGAGCAAGAATAAGGACTTTTCTAAGATAAATTATGCTTTGATCATGTTGAACCCATGTTTATAAAATCGCTATGTTGTTTTACTTTATTGCATACTATTTCACGTATAGAATTGTTTTGAATTAAATTGGGACTTAGCTAATTTACCTAATTGATCTATACCCTACCTTGTCATTTGTATGCCATGATTATTTATCACCCTAAGATGGTTCATTACTAGTTGGTTAATATTAGCAATCAACATGGGTTGGTTAGACCGTGTTTAGTTTGCTTAGCCATGCCATGTTAACTCATGTCTTTTGGAATATCAAAAGTGAATCTTGACTAATGAAATATGAAACATGTTTACGAAAGGTGTGTCGGGTGCTGTCACATAATGATGTTGAGTTGTAGTGACGTATGTCACAAAACGATGTTGATTTGTTGATGGCACGTGGTGCATGGTAATCAACTGGAGTGGTAAATAATTTAGATTGGGGCAAGTGGCAAGTGGTAGTGTGCCAAGTTGGGCCAGGAATGGTAGAGGGTTTGTGGAAGTCTTGTCTCGATCATCTTAAGGACTTAACCTTGCGAGCCTTTGACTGAGTCAATTATGCAACCACATGATCTGGAATGGGACAAACCTAACTAAGTAGGATTACCGATATCTTGATATATGACTCCTCAGGTGGATAATCACACAGAAGCATGCATACACCTAACGATTTATCGGTCCTATCCTTCTCCTCCGCTGAGGGAAGGTGTAGTGTATGGCTTATCAGGAGGGTCAATGTTAGGATAAAGGTTTTTGAAAGGTTTTGTCATGATCACTCGTCTTTGTGGTGTATGGTTATGTCATGTGGGTAAAATGCATAACCTCTGCAGAGTATAAATCTATTAGGAAAGCTGTGCTCGCGGTATTGAGCAATGTTCGAGAATTACAGTCAAGGGTTAGATTTTATTAAATAAAAACCTGGATGAGAATGCTGGATGCTGTAATTGAAAGTTAAAACTTGACTTAGATTAGATAATTTGGTTTATCTGAAATACTGAAAATTATTATTTACTGTTATTTGTTTTACTCTTTACAATCTACTTATTGTACTTGTTTATAAATGTTGCTTTATTGCAAAATAGCCATGTTAGCCTTTTCTTTTGGAATAAGCCTTGCATATAGTTATGTTAGAATTGCATTCTGTGCACAACTTGTTGAGTGCTTTAAGTACTCACCCTTGCCAACAACAACATCACCAGTGAGGAGTCTACACCAGCTTTGGAGGAGGTGTTCCAGGAGGAGACGAATATTTAGGGGCAAGCCTTGTCAGTTGTCTATGGTATACTGAGGAGTTTATTAATCTTTTCATTCTGCTACAGTTTAATTTGTTATTTAGCCTTGTGGGGCATAATCATGTAAGTTTGACCATAAGGTCAATCAACAGTTTAATATTTAATATATGATGTCTTTTCTTGTGTTTTTGCTATGAATGATTGTGGTATTCATCTATGTTGAGCCTGTGTGCACTAGCGTGATCCTGAACTAGTGCAGTATACACAGAGAGTCCGGATTTGCATATTCGGGTCTCAACAATAACTCCGCTTGCTTATTCTTTTGTATAAAAATTAGCCTTTCACGATGATCGACGCGTGTAACTAGCTTCCTCAGGTTGTTCTTCTTGGACCATGACGCCAGCACCAATAAGAGGCAACTCCTCAAACTGATTGTATTCTTCCTCATCTACCGAAAGGATTCATTACTAGAAGGATTCATTCCGCCCGTACTCAATCCGAACCTTATATTCCTCGGATCCGCTGCAAATTCTTGAAACCTCCTATCAATGTTTCTCCACTAGGTGGAATCAGCAGGGTGCCTTATCATTCCATCGTTCTTACGCTCATCCGAGTGCCACTGAAGCAGTTTTGCCTCTTTTGGGTTCGCAAACAAATGCTTCAAACGGGGAATTACAGGCAGATACCACGCCACCTTAGTAGGAGGTCCTTTCTTCTCCTCGATGCCCTTGTCGTCGTCTGATCTATCTTTACACTTGTACCAGGATGCATTGCACACCGGACATACATGCAAGTTTGTGTACTCTTTGCGGTAGAGGATACAGTCATTCGGACATATATGTATTCTTTCTACTTCTATTCCCAAGGGACAAAGAACCTTCTTGGCTTTGTATGTGGTTGTCGGCAACTCATTTTCCTCTGAAAGCATGTCCGCTAACAGAACTAACAGCGTCGTGAAACTCTTGTCGGACTAACCGTTGCTTGCCTTTAATTTCAACAGCTCCAGTATGGATGACAACCTAGTGTATTTAGACTTGCAGCCCGGGAACAAAGGTTTCTCCGAGTCGTCCATCAAGCTCCGAAATTTTACATACTCCCGCTCATCACAGTTCCCTTCTGCATCCCGCAGCAACTAATCCAGATTGTCATCGTGAAACCTATCCTCATCGAAAGCGTAGTCGATATCATCTGGAGTATTGTTGACTTCATCGATGATGTTAGTACTACTTGTTTCCTGCATAATCTGCTCTTCACCGTGATTGGTCCAACATGTATAACCCCTTTTGAAACCCCGTAGAATCAAGTGCGCTTTGATCTGCGCTGGGTTTCAAAATATCTTCAGATTCTCACAATCAATGTATGGAAAAGACATAAATTCCACCCCTTTATTCAACATATCTTCCTCTACAGCTCTTCTAAAAGCGAAGACGCCATTAATGTACTCGACGCTCGCACGGTTCTCAGTGTACATCCAGCTTCGATCCATCTACGCTACGTATGTAACAATAGGTGTTAAATAATGAATTAAGTACACTAGGAGTGCCCATGCACACATATGCTACGTATAAGCTACATTTAAACTTACCGATTAACTTATATAGCTCCTTAATCACAAAAAACAAATGGATATATAAACATATATAAGCTATATTTAAATTTAGCATCTTCAATTCTCTCTTTACATAGCTAGCTACATCTTGAGTATAGTGCAATTAGAACCAATTACTACTTTAGATCAAAAAGAACAAATGGATCTACACCAAGCTATATCAAAACCATCTTCAATTCCCTCTTTACCAAGCTAGATGTATATACCTTGAATATAATGCTATTACAACCAATTATTAGCCTAAATCACATTCCTTTAAGTAACTATTTACATATTGAGTATAATGCAATTAAAACCAATTACTAATTTACATCACAGAGAACAAATGGATCTACACCAAGCTAGATCTAGAAACCATTTTCATTTCACTCTTTACCAAGCTAGATCTTAAATGTAATGCCAATTTGAACCAATTACTAACCTTAAATGACCTAAATCCAGGGTCTCTTTCCACCAGATCGTCTCTCAATCATAGCCACCTCAAAAATAGTTCGGGAAACTCTAAAAATACAGAGGAGGTCGGGGCTCTCTGTTCTTATTTACTAGAATGGTCCCTCTCATCACAGACGGTAGCCTAAAACCGTCTGTGATGTGTCCGAGACTCATCACTGATGGTTTTTATAAAAAAACAGTTAGTGATATGGTGTCTAATATAACCCGACCCTTTTGTAGTAGTGTCGGCGTTTCGAGCGCCGGCAAGTAAATTTGTAAGTCTAAGGGCTGCAGCGTTCCGCTCCACGAATGGTTAGACCACAGGTCCAAGATGTATCTTGGTTGGGCGAAGGTCCTACTCCGGTTCGTGCGTTGGTGTTGTATTCACTGGGGTGCGGATAGCTGCAGAGTTTTTCTGAGCGAGAGGTGGAGCCTCAACACTAGAATGATCTAAACTTAGCTCTCGGAAGGAGAAGAAAAGAAGAAGAGGAAGAAGAGGAAAAAGCTCTCTTGTAGCTCTTACTCGCCGCCTGTTAGGAGGTTCTGCCTCCTTTTATTGATCTGAAGGCGGGTTACATCGAGAATTGGCGAAGTGCAGGCGAGCTACTTCTAGGGGCTTGATCTTGCCCGCCGTCGCCAATCGTTCGCCGATCGTCGCTTGCTCATCTGCCCAGTCGCCGCTCTTGAGCCTATCTTTGGGTCGGTGGTCTAGGTGGTCGAGCGGTTAGGTAATCCTCGGGAAGTGGCGTAGGCTGCTCTCGTGATCCATGTGGGTCTTGGCGTAGTCGCGTGTGGCGTTAGGTTGCCTCGGGAGGCGTGTCCTTACCTTTGTGGGTGGGTGGTGATGGGACGGGAGGCGTGGCCGGCGGCTATCAAGCTGTCTTGGGAAGGGACCACGCCCTCGCTCGATCCGCCGAATGACCGTTCGTGGGGCACGTGGCCTTAGGTTGACACGGGACTCGATCGCGCGCGCGCGCCCTCGGCGGGGATTATCATGGTTCGGTCGGGCCAGGGGATCCCGTCCGTGCTGCGGTCGGGAACCTGTTTGAGTCGGAGTTGGGGAACCTGCGAAGTCGGGAAGTCGGAGTTGGGGATCCGTCCAGCTGAAGTCGGGAACCTCTCTTGAGTCGGTCGGGACCGGTCGGGAATGGTCTCCACTGAATGGTCTCGTAGGCATTTGGGTAGCGGTAGGGGCGACTGTTTAGGCCGGGCCGTATTCGAGGCCGCCTGCTTGCGCACAGGCTTTGCTTGTTGCAATTGGGCCGTTGGTGCACCTGTTTTATGAGTATTCGTCAGTAGCCCCGAACCTCCAATCGAGTTGGCGGACTCGATTGGGGTTGAGCTTGGTGGATCCGTTCAACTAGGTGGGCCAACGGCGCCTACCGATTTTGCCGGCGTGCCCCAGCGCATCCGGCGTCGCGGGATTACGTTCTGAGGTATGCGAACGCGGGAGCCTCTTAATTGCCGTTGTGCGCGCGCGCACGGCTAGGTGTGTTTTGCTCGTTCGTCTTCTTGGCCGCCGGGTTCGGTGGTGGGCGCCGTTTTCTGTGCGGCATTTATTCTGAGTCGTTTGATCTTCCTTGAATGGGTATATAAGGCGCCACGGGTTGCTCGGCGGCGGACTCTTGAACGAGAATCCTTTCCTTCTTGAAATGTGTTCAAGACACCCTTTAGTCTTGATTTGGTGATGACATCGTGGTGGAAGAGGAAGACCCTTTGAGCGAGCTTTGGGTTGAGTATGATCGGCGATAGCGAACTCCCAAGAGAGAAGAAGTAGCTCGCGGCGTTCTTCGCCGCTTGGCGCTACTTGAGCGATCCGAGCTTGGGTGGCAAGGGGCCCTCCTAGAGGCAATGGCGCGAGGCGCCGATTGCGATAAGCGCGGCAGCGTCGATGTCGCTGAGCAGCAGCGGCGGCATGCCATTCGCGGTGTGGCTTCAACCTTGACGGCCGGGCAAGGGCCTACCCGGCGAGTCATCTCCAACGACCTCGGGTCCACCGACCCCAAGTGCGCCCGTCGGCGAGCAAGGGCCTACGTCGGCGTTGTCGTAGGGAGTTTTAGAGTGCAGGTGTAGATAGAGAGTCTTGCGTGTGCCTCATGTAAAGTGGTGTAAAGTTTTGAGCTGCCAGGCTTTTAATGAAATCCTTTTTCTCTATGAATGACTTCATGAAGGAGTTAGCTTTGCTTGATACCTTTGATCATTTCGGCGCTAGAAAGTTCGGCGATCGGTTTCGAGTGGTCGGACGTGCGAACTCGCGGTTTGTTCCTCGAAATCTTCCTTTGCGCTTCGTTTGGTAGCAGTAGCTAATCGGTGCCTTGGTGGCAGGATGGCGGATGCCTTGGAAGTTTTAGTGCGAGTGCCTTGGTCGGCAGGGCGGCCGGATGCCTCCGCGAGGTTCCGGTGTCAGAGTGCCTTGGTCGGCAGGGCGGCCGGATGCCTCGCGAGAGGTTCCGAGTGTGTCCGAGTGCCTTGGTCGGCAGGGCGGCCGGATGCCTCCGCGAGTTCCGGTGTCCGAGTGCCTTGGTCGGCAGGGCGGCCGGATGCCTCGCGAGTTCGGTGTCCGAGTGCTCGTTAACGTCGTAGCTAGACGGCGCCTTAGTCGGCAGGGCGGCCGGATGCCGCAAGGTTCGGTGTCCGAAAGTGCTCGTTAACGTAGTAGCTAGAGCGCGCCTTAGTCGGCAGGGGCGGCCGGATGCCCCGCGAGGTTCGGTGTCAAGTGCCTTGGTCGGCAAGGGCGGCCGGATGCCTCCGGCGAGGTTCCGGTGTCCGAGTGCTCGTTAACGTCGTAGCTAGACGCAGGGCGCCTTAGTCGGCAAGGACGGCCGGATGCCTCCGCGAGGTTCCGATGTCCGAGTGCCTTGGTCGGCAAGGGACGGCCGGATGCCTCCGCGAGGTTCGAGTGTCCGAGTGCTCGCGCTTAACGTCGTAGGGCGGCCGGATGCCTCGCGCCTTCCGAGTCGGCAAGCAGGACGACCGGATGCCTCCGCGGTGTCCGAGTTCCGTTGCGTCCGCTAGTGCCTTAGTCGGCAGGGCGATCGGATGCCTCCGCGAGTTCCGATGTCCGAGTGCCTTGAGTCGGCAGGGCCGGATGCCTCGCGAGGTTCCGGTGTCCGAGTGCTCGTTAACGTCGTAGCTGAGCCCGCCTTAGTCGGCAGGGCGGCCGGATGCCTCCGCGAGGTTCCGATGTCAGAGTGCCTTGGTCGGCAGGGCGGCCGGATGCCTCGCGAGGTTCCGTGTCCGAGTGCTCGTTAACGTCGTAGCTAAACGCGCCTTAGTCGGCAGGGCGGCCGGATGCCTCCGCGAGGTTCCGATGTCAGAGTGCCTTGATCGGCAGGGCGGCCGGAGTGCCTTCAGAGTGCTCGTTAACGTCGTAAGCGCCTTAGTCGGCAGGCGGCCGGATGCCTCGCGGATGTCCGAGTGCCCCGGTCGGCAGGGCGGCCGGATGCCTCGCGGTTCGGTGTCGAGTGCTCGAGCGTCGTAGCTAAACGCTGCCTTAGTCGGCAGGGCGGCCAGGATGCCTCGCGAGGTTCCGATGTAGTGCCTTAGTCGGCAGACGCGGCCGGATGCCTCCGCGAGGTTCCGGTGTCCGGAGTGCTCGTTTGGTCGTAGCTAGCGCGCCTTAGTCGGCAGGACGGCCGGATGCCTCCGCGAGATGTCCGAGTGTCGGCCGGCCGGATGCCTCCGCGAGTTCGGTTAGTGCGTTCGCGTCGTAGCTAGTGCCTTAGTCCGAGGGCGGCCGGATGCCAGGTTCCCGAGGGCGGTCCGCGATGTTCGGTGTCAAGTGCTCGTTTAACGTCGCCTTGCGCCTTAGTCGGCAGGGGAGGATGCCTCCGCGTTCCGATGGAGCCGGATGCCTCCACGAGGTTCCGAGTCAGAGTGCCGTTCTGTCCCACAAGTTTATCCCCAGTCCGCAGTGAAAGTGTGGGAAGTGCGTCTATCCACAAGTTTACCCCATCGGAGTGTGGGACTGGAGGAGTGG
Source organism: Otatea glauca (assembly GCA_036346275.1). Classification (NCBI taxonomy): domain Eukaryota; kingdom Viridiplantae; phylum Streptophyta; class Magnoliopsida; order Poales; family Poaceae; genus Otatea; species Otatea glauca. Next base: position 76,724,081 of record CM070711.1, read on the forward strand.
CGGCGCGGCGTTTACTGCGTTGGTTTGAGCGCCGTGCTCTTGGAGCTAGTGCGGGTAGTCGAGTGGGTCTGGGATGTCCCGCCAAGGGGACCCTCCGAGCGGACGGTCCCAGTAGGGTGTCACGGCCTGCTTTGGGGCGACCCATAAGAAACCTTTCTTTACTCAATCCGTATGGACCACCGGGTCGTCACCACCCGAGCACTGGTGGCCATCGCTCATCGATGAGCTCGGGAGAGTGTGAAGTATGGTCTCGGACCAGTAGAGGTGGCTGGTCGTCACCGACCCAACCGGGACCCACCGTGGGGCTCACCTCGTACTTGCCCTCGCTCAAGTTTATTGGGTGCCTACGCCCATCCGGTGGGTTAGGCCTTTTGAACCCTGACTTTGTTTGGGCCCTGGCGCAAGCCACAAAGCTTTGCCATCTTGGGACCGCATGGCCCAATGGGCCTCTGCGCGCGCCGGAACAACCGCCGGCCAAAAGCGGAGACCAAGAGGTAACGGACACGCTGTTCGGGCGGCGTCTTTATGACTCTGCAACTGACGCGACGAGATTAAATGCGGAGTGGAATTGGAAATCGGGAGTTACGGGCCGGGCGTGATGAGGCGAGGCGGACGCGACGGTCGTTCGAGCGTCCGTTCGGTCGGCGTTCGCTCGCCTCCTATAAGTGCGTTGTTGGGGTGCCTCGGGTAGCCACGCTTTCGCCTTCTTCGTCTCCGTCCTAAAGCAAGAAAAAGCGCGAGAGAGCAGAGAAGGAAACCTCCCTCTTCTTCTCACCTTCCGTCGCTTCCGCGAAGATGTCGTGGACGGAGTGCTCCGCGAGAGAGTCGCGCTCGGCCTAGTGAAGAAGGGCTTCTCTGCCGTGAGGCACCTCTGTTGGAGAGTGCCGCCAGGGCCGTTATCCGTGGCCATGAGCGGCGAGGTTGTGGTCCCCGCCTGCGTTTTTGGAGCGGCCGGCCCCGCTCGCTCCACCCTTTCGTCCGTGGGCTTCTTTTCCATTACAAGGTGGAGGTGCACCACCTCAACCCTAACGGGTCCTTCACATCGCCATTTTCATTACCATGCGAGGCCTTCTTAGGGATTGAGCCGCATTGGGCGCTGTGGCGCACTTCTTCGGCGAGGCTTTGGAAAGGCAGGCCGTCGACGCGGACAGCGCCCATGGGCGGCTGGCCCTCGGCTTGAGCAGGCGGAGCTCGAGTACACGGACATCAAGGCTGCGAGTCCTCTAACAAGGGATGGCGCTCGAATGGATCTATGTCGGAGCGTTGAAAGCAGCGCCCAGGCTTTTCTGGCGAGCTCCACTGTCGCGATGGAGCAATGGACTGGGCGCGAGAAGAGGGAAAGAACAAGGTGGCCACGATCGTGGAGGAGATCGGGGCTCGAGGAAACGGGCCGAGGGGATGTTGTCGTGCGCCTTCATGAGGATCGCGCGTGCGACCCCTCGCGCTCGAGCCGCACCCCATGTTCAAGTATGAGGGCCATCCGGCCGGGTAAGGATGGAGGTGGCCGAGTTGGCGCGTCAGAGTGGAGGCGGGTGGCGGCGATTATCGGAGGAAGCGCCACGGTGGCGCGGCGCCACGGGGCCTCTCGTCGGCTCATTCCCAAATCTGGTGAGTTTGTGGGATTTTTCTTTCTGCTTCTTTCTTCTTCGCTCTTAGCGTCGGCTGATCGGTCGTTTTGTATCCTCTAGGGGCTCATGAGCATGTCCTCCGGGCACCGCTCCCGAGAGAAAGAAGTGAGGGGCCTCTCGGCGAAGACCGCCGAGGCCGATTCCCGCAAAAGCGGAAGGAGGAGAGGAGGAAGAAGAAGCGAAAGGAGCGCGCGGCAAGGCACGCGCGCGCGCAGCGTGTCGGAGTCCACCGCGGTGGGGCGACTTCTGCGATAGTGGGGAGCTTCCCGACTACGGCGCATTCCTTCCCGACCCTCCGGTGAGTGGTGGCTCGAGAGTTGGCCCGGCAGGGCCCGCGCCGCGGTCCCTCGGCGAAGAAGCGTCTCGCGGCCGCGCTTGTCGACAGCGCCCCGGTGGTAGCCGAGGCGCGCCACCGACCGCCCTTTGGGGGGGGCGAAGAAGAAGCGCGCGTCTGCGACGCCCGCTCCGCTTCGGTAAGTATTTCTTCCCTTCTGCTTGGAACATTTTTGTAGCAAAGCCGCTCGGCGACTTTTAAATATCGTGGCGTCACGGCGCCTACAGGCGTGGCGGTGGGGCGTCGCGACCACTTCTCAAGTGGCGGTCACGGCGGCTCTGGTGGTACCGTCGGTCGGCGCCTATGGAGCACGCGACCGTGGGCCGCGCCCTCCTTTGAGGAGGAGAGATCGAGGCGGCGAAGAGCTCCGCCGCCGCCGGACGCCGCCGGCCGCGAGGGTCTTCCTGCAGGAGGAGGGCGGCGGCCGGCCGGCCGTGCGCCCGATCGAAGGGGCGGCGGAAGAGGTGGAAGCGACCGCCGACTCCACCGGCGGTGCCGGTCGAGATAGTCGCCGAGGGGTCGGCGGTAGCGGCGGGGCCGCGCCGGTCGGGCGGCGCCGATGCCGAGGCGTCCGACCCCGCCCAAAGGGGCTCCCGAGGCCGACCATCGCCGCCGGCCATGGCGCTGCTCGTCGAGCGCCGCTCCTCCGGCGAGAGCGGCGAAGGCTGCTGCCGGATGTGGCCCTGTGGCGGGATCCATGGACCCACGAGGAGCGAAGTGGGTGCCCTTCTACAGGCGCCGCGGTTCGCGGAGGAGGAGATAGGGTCGATCCATAAAGTCGACCCTAGCCTTAGAGTCTTCAGGCAGTATTGGAGGTGATGGTCGGGGATTCAACCCGTAAGTTTAGTAAGGCCGAGCGAAGGAGTCGTACTTTGTAACTCTCAATATGCTTACGCGGTTGTGAAATATCCGTGTTGTGCGACATTTGCGGGCCCGTTCAGCGCCCGGTGGGCTCCTTCGTCGCTCGGATGCTCGTGGGCGACGCAGTGGAAGAAAGTGGTCATTGCGGCTTGAGTTTCGTCTTGCCCAAGAGGCTTTGAACATTGGGCGGACGGAGGCGAAAAACTCCGCCTAGGGTGGAGGAGGCCTCAAAGGCCCTTTACGACCAGCGCCTTGGGGCCGAGGCCTTGAGGGCAAGGGTGGTGGAGCTTGAATCCTCCTGGCGGAGGTCACCGAGGCCAAGGGCGCCGCCGTCACCGGCGAGGGTGGCACAAGCGAAGCGACCCATCTGCGGTCGGAGCGAGATCGGGCAGGGAGGGCGCCGAACAAGCTCGATCCGAGCAGAGGCTGACCGGAAGGTGGCTTCCTTGAGGGCGCCCTACGAGTCTCGGAGGGAGGTCGGCACTGATCGACTCTGCGGTCGTAAGTATCTCAACTCCTCCATTGATTTCTTTGGTTGGGGTAACTGTGAGGAGACTCATCCGAGGCAGAAAACTCGCATGAGGTGCAGAAAAACTGGCGTCGCCATGGAGGCTCGGAATCGCGTGGCGGAGACCCGCGACGTGGCGATCGCGCCGTGGACGCAGGCTCGCGGCGGCGAGGTCTCCGAGGATGGTAGGGCGAGATGGGCGCCGGGTGGAAGCCTTCGGAGGCCGGACCAGAGGTCTGCGCGCAAGTCTTGGGCACAGGCGAGCCCAGCGCACTTGCCCTCGCTGGCCGCCCGAGTCACGGGGCTTGTGGAAGCGGTGTGATTGCGGGCGCGCAGATGGGAGCTTCGTCATGGCGGTCAACACCGCCTCGCACTATGACGGTGCTCGACCTCGCGATGGTGAGTAGCGGCATCGCCGGGAATCGGACCGGCGGCGAGGTCGGCGAGTTCGAGCTCCGGTCGAGCCGCATGCTCGAGATCGCCGACCACGTCCTTTGAGGTCGCCTTCAAGATGCGAGTCCTCCTCCTCCGTGCGGTCGGCCACCGGGAAGAAGAGGAAGAAAGAAGTTAGCCCCCTTTTTTTCTTTTCTTGCAAAGATTGTGTAAGCGATCGTAAGTAATTGTAAGCTCGGTTTGCCACTTTGCTCTCCTTTGCGTTTGGGTTTGACCGACCATAGCCTCAAGGACCACGGGTCGCTTATGCGTAGGTCGGTCAATTTGAGAGGGCGAAGAGGATAGGAGTCTTGTTTATCACGGTGATTCACGCACTCATGGGGAGTTGAGTGTTCCCGATCGGCCAAGGGTTTTTCCACTCGGGCACTTCCTTCTTAGCAAAGTGCTACTTAGCAACCATAGCCCGTGGGGTAGGCCGTAGCGCTTCGGGTCGAGAGGGTTACTGCTCGGGATAGACTCTGTGACTAGTCGGGTCACCGACCCACATGAGTACGTGAGTTAGCCGAGTTCGTGTGGGGAAGATTGTTCCCAATCGACGGAAGGTCATCCCACTCAGTGCTTCCTTCTTCCGCGAGTGCTCTTTGGGCAACCATGGCCGGGTGGCGTGGCGTAGCACTCGGGTCGAGAGGGTTACTGCTCGGGATAGACCTCGTGGTCATTGGGTCACCGACCGCACAGACACCATCCGGAGCGGCACGAGCGGGCGCCCGCAGGCAGCCCCGAGTCGTCGCGTGGCGACCGTGTGCTCGGTTGGGAGAAAGGTAAAGACTTATACCGGAAAAAGAAAAGAGCTTAGGATAGAATCGCCTTAACTTTTCAATGTTCGGGCATTAGGGAGGATCGACCATCGCGTCCTTAGTCGAAAGGTGCGGTCGGAGAACTTCCACGACGGTGAAAGGACCCTCCGGTAGCGTCGGCTTGTGCTTATCTTTGGTTATCGGACCGACGCAGAACCAAGTCGCCCGGTGAAGGATTGTCCTCGAACTTGGCGGTACGTGGTAGCGGCGCAGGCTTGTTGATATCGGCCGACCGCGGGGCGGCCACGTCGCGCCTCGTCGGTGGTCGATGGCGTCTTGTTGCGAGGTGAGCCCCGAGCCTCATCGAAGGCTTGCAATCTCGGGAGCCGTATTCGGTCGATGGGCAAAATGGCTTGGGCGAACACCATAAAGAAGGGTGTGAACCGGTCGCCGGTCGGCGTGGTCCGCAGACTCGGAGGACGGAGGCAGCTCGGTTACCCCGCGCCTGCGAAATGCTTGAGCCGATCGAAGATCCGCGGCTTGAGTCCTTGAAGGATCATGCCGTTAGTGCGCTCGACACGGCCGTTAGTCGCGGATGGGCTCACGCCCAATCGACACGAATGTTGAAGTCGTCCACGAACTCGAAATTCCTTCCCGTGAAGCGTGTTCGTTGTCGGTGATGATGGAGTTTGGGACTCCAAACCTAAAAGCGATGTCGCGAAGAAGATGGCGCTTGTGCAAGCGTGGCGCTCACGGCCAAGCTTGGCCTCTATCCACTTGGTGAACTTATCTACCGCGACGAGCGGTGGGTGAAGCCCCGGCGCTTTCTGAAAGGCTCGACCAAATCGAGTCCCAGACGGCAAAAGGCCACGTGATGGGGATCGTCTGTAAAGCAGAGGTGGCGGATCGTCACGAGCAAAGAATTGGCATCCTTCGCAGTCGTCACGATATGCTCGGCGTCTACCACAGTGTTGGCGAGAGAAACCTTGTCGAAAGGCCTTTCCCACAAGAGATCGGGTGCTGCGTGGTGACCGCAGACTCGGTATGTATGTAAATCCGGTGTTTTTTCCTTGGTCGGTCAAGATACATTTTGGAGGACCCGGAGGACTCCTTTGTAGAGGTCTGGGCCGATCGGATTTAAAGATTTTGCCGCGAGGCGAGGCGCCGGCCTCGGTCGGGTCGGGAAGTGACCCGTCCGTCAAGCGGTCGATGTAGGGCCTCCTCGATCGGACTCAAGTGCTAGCACACGCGGCGAATCCGCCAAGTCTACGCCGCCGCGCGTCGGTCGGGGTGGCCGTCTTTGGATTGGTCGGGTGGCCGCCACCGCCGAGTCCACCGACGATGGCCGCAGGAGGTCGGAGACGAAGATCCCGGCGGGACGGGCTCTGCTGGAGGCAAGATTGGCGGTGATCGGCCTCGCCATTGTAGCGTCGGTAGCTATGGTGAAGCTCGAAACCCTTGAACCGCTCCTCGGCCGCGTACTTCTCGACGAGACGCTGCCATGCGGGCGTCTCGGGCCCGCAGCTTTCATGACTTGGTCGACGACAAGCTTGAGTCCCGTGGGCGTAGAGCGGCGGGCACCGCAGGTCGGCAGCGATCCGGAGACCGTTGGCGAGAGCCTCGTGCTCGGCAATGTTGTTGGTCGCGTCGAAGAGCAACCTAATGGCGATTGAAGCTTTTTCCGGCGAGGAGATGATGGCGACTCCGCGCCGCGCCATTCTTGGTGTAAGACCCGTCGAAGTACATTGTCGATGCTCGGGGTCTTCGACCACCGTGGTGCTCAGGCTTGGTCCACTCGGCGACGAAGTCGGCGAGCTGCGACTTGATCGCCGTCAGGGGCGTATATTATGCCATGGCCGCTAAGCTCGGCGCCCATTTGGCTATCCTTCACGAGGCATCGCGATTATGGATGATCTCGCTGGTGGGGACGTGGTCACCACGGTGATGGCGTCTTGATCGAAGTAGTGAGCGAGTTTCCTCTTTGCGATGAGCACCGCGTAGAGTAACTTCGCACTGTGGGTACCGAGTCTTGGACTCGGAAAGTACCTAATCGATGAAGTAGACCGGCCGTTGTACCTTGAGCTCACGGCCTTCTTCCGCTCGCTCCACCACGAGGGCCGCTACGCGACTTGGGTAGTGGCGTGATGTAGAGGAGCGGCGGTTCACACGGTGTCGGGCGACCGGGATGGAGGCGAGGACGGGAAGGCCTTCAAGCGGGTGAGGGCCTCCCGAGCCTCAGTGTCAAGCGAAGCGGTCAATTTCTTGAGCGACCAGAGCGGCATTCGCGTTCGCGAGGCGAGACACGAAGCGGCTCAAAGCCGCGGGCACCGGTCGACCTCGGACCCCTTTGAGTTCTTGGCCAGGGCCCATCCTTGCGATCGCCGAGATCTTCTCCGATTGGCCTCGATGCCTCGCTCGGAGGCGATGAAGCCTAAGAGCTTTCCTTTGGGGACCCCAAGGCGCACTTCTGCTGGTTGAGCTTTATGCGAAACCGTCGAAGGTTCGCGAAAGTCTCTTCTAGGTCGGCGATAAGGTCGTCGACCTTCCCGGTCTTTACGATAATATCGCCGACATACGCCTCAACGTTGCGGCCGATCCGGTCATTGAAGCACGTTTGCATACATCGTTGGTATGTAGCGCCCGCGTTCTTGGGCGAAGGGCATTGTGACATAGCGAGCGAGCCGAGCGGAGTGATGAAGGAAGTCGCGGTGGTCGAACTCCTTTAGCGCAATCGGTGGTAGCCCGAGTAGGCATCCGAAGGAAAGAGACTCGCACCAGCGGTGGAGTCGATGACTTAGTCGATGCGAGTAAGGGAATGGGTCCTTGGGACATGCTTTGTTGAGACTCGTATAGTCAACACACATTCTCCATTGCCGTTCTTCTTTTTACAAGTACAGGGTTGGCTAGCCACTCGTGGTGGCGCACCTCTTTCTGAACCCTGCCGCCAAGAGTTTGGCGATCTCCTCCCTATAACCTGCGCCTTTCCTCGTCGAGCGGCGCGGCGTTGAAGCGGCGGCTTTGAGCACGGTCGGACGCTCAAGGAGTGCTCGGCGACCTCCTTTGGAATGCCGGCATGTCGGAGGACCTCCATGCGAAGACATCTTTGTTAGTGCGGAGGAAGTCGGCGAGCGCTTTCCTATTTGGCGGGGCGTGGCTCCGACCAAGACGGTCTTGGTCGGATCACGAGGATCGGCCGTGACCTCCTTCGTGTCCTCGGCGATTTGAAGGATCCGCCCACGATTTCTTGGATTGGGGGACGGACTCGCGGCTTCCTCCGAGCTTGTTGAGTTCGCAGAGCAGCGATCGCCGAGGCAAGCTCGCACCGCCGCGCTTCGCGATTGAAGGCAGGTGGAAAGGCGATGCCGCGGTAATGACTCCATGCGGTCGGGCATCTTGACTTGAGGTAGGCGTGGCGGGGATCGCCATGAACTTGGCGTAGCATGGCCTCCCGAGGATGGCGTGGTAGGCGCCGGAAATCCACGACCTCGAAGGTGAGGGTCTCGGTGCGGAAGTTTCCGGCTCCCGAAGGTGACAGGCGGTCGACTGCCCGGCGGATGGGCTTGTCGGCGGGATGGCGCCATGGAAAGGTGCCTTGCTTGGCCGGAGGCTTGAGCGCGGGACCCCATAGCGTCGAGCGTCTCAGCGAGGATGTTAAGGCCGCCGCCCCGATCCATCGGCACCTTCGTGAGGCGCCGTTCGACGACGGGTCGACCACCGGCGGTACCTCCCGGTGTGGGGACGCGATCGGGTGATCGGTCCGATCAAAGGTGATCGGGAACTCCGACCACCGAAGATATTGGGGGCGCCCGTAGCGACGGTGTGGACCTCGCGATAGCGAGCTTGAGCCGACGCTTGTCGGCGTAGCAAGCCGTCCTCCGAAGATCATGAGGCGGCCGTCGGGCTCGGGAACTCGTCGTCGCCTTCTTCTCCGCCGTTCAGCGGGGCGCGGCGAGCTTCTTTCCTTTGCTTGCAGGCGTGGTGGGGGCGCTAGAAAGATAGCGCCTCGGGACTTCGCGATCCGGTGATTTGTGCTTGCGGAGAACCCATGGTTGGGCATGGGCCGTCCATCAATTTCGAAGTGGTCGGGCGCGACGGTCGGCGCGCTGCCGCTGGCGAGGCGGTCGGCCGTGGCGACCACTTGGGTCTCACGGATGCGCTTCCGTCGCTTCCGCTTGTCGAAGCGGTCGGAAGAGACCGTTTGGACGCCGGGCTCTGCTGGCCTTTCTTCCTTCGAAAATAGCCCTACGGCCTCCTCGCCGAAGGCGTGGTTGGTGGCGATGTCGAGGAGCTCCTTGGTGGTCTGGGCTTGAGGTAGCCTCACTTGTGCACCAAGGCCTTGCAGAGGTGTAGATGAAGGCTCCCACGACATCGGCGTCGGAGATGTCGGGAGCTCGTTGCTGGCGGGAAAACCTCGGATGTAGTCGGAGAGTCTCCCGGCTGCCGCTTGCAGCCTTCAGTCAGAGTTACCGTGGCGCTTATAAGTGCCACGAAGTTACCGACAAAGAGATTCTTCAAGTCGGCCCGATTCACGCGGTTTTGGAGGCGGTACTCGAGCTGTGCTCGAGCCGAGTCCGCGAGGTAGATGGGGAGTCTTGGATGATGAAGAGATTATCATCGCTCCCGGCCCGACGCGAGCCGGTAATCTTGAGCGAGACACGGGTTGGTGGCCGGTGTACTTGGCAATGTTGGTAGGCGCCGGAATCGGGCGAAATCCGCTGGCGGATCCTTGGCAAAAGCCCGTGGTTGGGACCATCGTGGCTCGGGCTGCGGTAGTGGCGCCACCATCCGCAACACGTGAGTGGGCGGCGTCCTCCGCCATCTTTCTTGGCGCCTCGAGGGTGGCGCGGATGTCGAGGGCATTACCGAGGCGCCGCGCCGGGTGCGTGAGGCACCGGGTGGTTCATGGCGGGTGCGGTCTTGGCGCACCAATGGTGCTCAGCATGCAGACGGCGGGCGATGGCGGATAGCGCGGTGTGGTAGGAGCCGAGGCTGCATGTCTTTGCTGCGGCCGCGCGCTCCACCACCGAAGGTTACGTAGGTAGCTCGGCCTCGGGTTTGCGGGCTCCGGAAGGCCTCGAGGCGGATTGCGGCCGCGACCACGTTTTGGCTGCGTGAGGGAAAAGCGGGGCGCCGGATTACGCCCTCGACTTGTGGTGCTCTTGGCGCGCGCGCCCGTCGCGTGCCGCCAAAGACTTGCGCGGCTCGGGCAAATCTGCTCGAGGTTGGCTCGAGCCGGTCGAGCTCGACCTTCGCTCCTCGGCTCTCGCGTTGCCGTTGGAGCTCGGTGCGCGAGCTGAAGGCGCTCGCCTTCGTGGCTGGTATTCCCCCTCCGTGCCTCGGTCGCGCGGACGGGGACCGTCGTAACCGCGGTGGCTACGGCCGTCGGCCATGCTCGCCACGTTGCACTCGCGAGAGTGCGCTGCGGCGGGATACTCGTGTCGGAGCTGGGCCGTGGTGGAAGAGTCTTCCAAGAACTCGTGGACGGAGGTTGGCATGTAGCCGACCATAGCTACAAGTCGTGAGCAAGCGGGAGGTGACGGGATCTCTCGCGCGCAGCTCGGAGGGGCTTCGCCAAAGGAGGTATAGCTCCTCGGGTTCGGCTTTGGGGCCGCGGGGCGCCCAAGCGGAGTGGGACGGTGCGGAGATGGTGTCGAGCTCCCGCAGCGCCGCCTCCGGCGGCGAGGATGAGCGTGAGCTCTCCTCCGAGGTGACGGTGAAGCCGAGGAGCCGGCGGATCCGCTCCGAACACTGATCATCCGTCGTTGGAGAAGAATGCCATCAAGGAGACGAATGGGAATCGGAGATCTTTGCCGAAGACGCGCGAAGCCCCTACTGGCGCTGCTAACCGCCGGCGTTTGAGCGCCGGCAAGTAAATTTGTAAGTCTAAGGGCTGCGCGTTCCGCTCCTGAATGGTTAGACCACGAGTCCAAGATGTATCTTGGTTGGGCGAAGGTCCCTACTCGGTCGTGCGTTGGTGTTGTATTCAGGGGTGCGGATGATTGCACCGAGTTTTTTTACAAAGCGAGAGGTGGAGCCTCAACACTAGAATGATCTAAACTTAGCTCTCGAAGGAGAAGAAAAAGAAGAAGAGGAAGAAGAGGAAAAGCTCTCTTGTAGCTCTTACTCGCCGCCTGTTAGGAGGTTCCGCCTCCTTTTATTCATCTGACGAAGGGCGAGGTTACATCGAGAATTGGCGAAGTGCGGGCGAGCTACTTCTAGGGCTTGGTCTTGCCCGCCGTCGCCAATCGTTCGCCGACTAGTCGCTTGCTCGCCGATCGGTCGCCGCTCTTGAGCCTATCTTTGGGTCGGTGGTCTAGCCGGTCGAGCGGTTAGGTAATCCTCGGGAAGTGGCGAGTCGCTGCTCTCGTGATCCATGTAGGTCTTGGCGAGTCGCGTGTAGCGTTGGAGTTGCCTCGGGAGAGCGTGTCCTTACCTTGTGGGTGGCTGGTGATGGGACAGAGGCGTGGCTTCAGCGGCTATCAAACTGTCTTGGGAAGGACCACCGCCTCGCTCGATCCACCGAATGACCGTTCGTAGGGCACGTGGCCTTAGGTTGACACGGGACTCCGATGCGCGCACGCCGCCCTCGGCGGGATTATCATGGTTCGGTCGGGCGGGGATCCCGGCCCCGCTGCGGGGTCGGGAACCCGCTGAAGTCGGAGTTGGGGATCCCGTCCGCTGCGGGGTCGGGAACCTCTTGAAGTCGAGTCGGGGATCCCGCCCCACGCGGGGTCGGGAACCCCTCTTGAGTCGAGTCGGGACCGGTCGGGAATGGTCTCCCTGAATGGTCTCGTAGGCATTTGGGTAGCAGGCCGGGGACGGCCTGTTTAGGCTGGGGCCGTATTCGAGGCCGCCTGCTTGCTGCTCTGGGCTTTGCTTGTTGCAATTGGGCCGTTGGTGCACCCCTGTTTTATGAGTATTCGTCAAGTAGTGAATGGTGTAGTTTCTATCTTGTGCACTTGCTTGCAGGTACTATTTTGTGGATGGTTTGCAGTTCGAGAGAAACATCACCTCTGGAAACTGCCTCAGGTGTCCTAATTAAGGTCACATTCTGTATGATCATTTTGGCCTGAATAGCAAGGCTTCGCCATACTATGCTCTGAACAACATTGCTTTCTCATCTGGAAGCTTTGAGGTACTAATGTGTAGGCTCACATGTTAACAGTCTGCCAGCAGCAGTAATCAAAACTCCATCAGTTACAAGGATGGACTGGTAAGCCTCAAAATAACCTTGCTGCATTTTGCGTCTTTTTTTACTGGAGATCTATACCTCTGTTGAGATGCATGGCTAGACACCATACTGCTTTGAGCTACTGAGCTGGTGGATTTGCTAACGTGTTCGCAATAACACCAAACAAGCGGCCACTGATCATAGCGTGGCTTTCTTTGGTCATTGTTATACCGTATTGCATCAGGAAGGCATGCACGGATTGAACAGCGGTTGAAAAATATATGTAGTGTGGCTGCAGCGCTGCACAGAACTAGAAGCTGAGAATCACCTCACCTCAGCCTCTCGCGAGTCCTACATATGAGTGTCGTGGGATTTCTACAAAATTACCATGTTCCAGATGGGCCTGAGTGTTTATCGACTTTCCCTGGAACCTGTAGCTTTTTCATGAGCTAATTGACGAAGATTGTAGAGGACTAAAAAATTATGGGAAACGGCCGAGAGCCTGAGATCAATCGGCAGTACGTGATGGATGACCCAACTAGGAATGCTCCATCCTGTACCAAGAACTCAGCCAGCCAATGGAAAGGGAGCATGAACGGTGACAAGTAACGCGAAGCATGGATGCCAACACGGTGACGCAATGGAGAACCAACCCCCTCTCATGTCGCCACGAAAAGGCGAGATGAACTGAGCTCGCTGTCCTGCTCGCTAAGTAGAAACAGGAGTTCATCACTTTTCTAGTCGTGTGTATAACTTTTTTTGTTGTAAATTTGGCCTCATTTTGAATGTAATTGTAAAATAGCTCCATCCCCAACTGTGAAAGAGCCGAAGTTGACACGTATTCTATCTCTAACCATGGTTATTTCGTTATCTTTCTTCTCTAGCTATATGAGTTGTTTAGCATTCAGCTTCTCATCTCCTTGGTCAATGTGCACAATGTGAGAAACAACACTAAAAATAAAGTAAGTCGTTAGTTTCAGAAATAACATCACTTGACATATCATCTACATCTCTCTTTTTTTACGGTATATCTCTCATACTCTCAATTTGGATGCTCTCAACCTCACATATGCACACATCTCACTCTTTTTAACATTCACACAATTTGGCTATGTGGCTCTTGTTCTTATATGGTTTTTGATGCATCTCTTTGATTTTTCTTTCCACTTTAATAGCATATGTCACAGGGTCGTACAAACTACTAAAATATTTATATACAAGTACAATTGTAATATTAGAATTTAAACATTTCTTAAAGTATACCTTCTTGTCATACTCACAATTAATACCAGCTCGATTAAATGCACGACACAACTCATTAAAGTAATCGTGGACAAATTTGGATCCTTGTGTAATACTCTCCAAGTGACGAAGTAACACTTACTTGTAATACAGTGATATAGACTTTCTCCTCATGAAAAGTTTTAAATCTTTTCATGTTTTGATGAGATGTTTTTTGAACAATTGTTGCCACCAATCATATATATATATATAATCGTCAAACTCTCTGATGGCTCTTATAACCTCGTTAGCTTTTGGAGTCATTTTGATTTAAAATACCCAATCCATTTGTACTTCCCATGCAAGATATTTTTTTTGAATCATTACTTTCATAGAAGGGAAAATGCCAATACTTATTTCCTACCATGGTTAATTAGTTAAGTAAAAGAAGTATACAATTATGAACGTATGCAAGCATGTGTGGAATCACTCAATCTCACCATTCTTAACAAATCAAATTCCCATCTTTCTGAAGTGAATTAAGGCCGAAAACTTACAAATTGGTTGTCATACAAGTCAACAATGGTGATGATCAAGCGAATAAAATGGTGAACCTAAAGCATAACAACGGTGGTTTAGTGCAGTGGCGGGCCTAGAACCAAATTTTAGGGGGTTCTTACCAGACTACACAGCTAAGCCAACTAATCCCAGGTGTTACAAGTGATGTAGGCCTGAGGCGCGGGTGCCAGGAGGGCGGTGCGGGCGGACTGGGTGTAGATTTGGACTAAATCAAGGAAATTTCAGCCCAATATTCAGAGAACAGAGAGGAAGTTCTAGGGTTCTAAGCTAAGCAACTAAAAAGGACACTAGAATATGTTGAAACATGATATGCTTCCATTTTTCACTTCATCCGGGCTTAAAACCCCATAGTTTTACATCGATCTACCAGAACAGTGACAAGTTAAAGTAGCTTGGTAAGAACAAGAGAGAGTATCGACAAAATTGATGACTAGCGTTTCGGTAAAAACTCTTTGCAATCTTTTAACCGTTGGATGTCCCTCCTCTTTTCCACCATGATCTCCGATCGTAGATTGTCCCTTAAGTGGAATCGCCATATCGTTACGAACTTTGCCAACTTTCCACTATTCTTCTTCTTCCTCTCAATGGCTTTGTCACTAGGCGCACGACGCGGCAGGCGATGGCGCAAGTAGCATATATCGGGCGCGCGGTGTGGTAGGTGACAGGCGGCGCGGCAAGGCGGCGGCAGTGTCATGGCTGGGCTAGGTGCCCATGGGCCGACCGGTAGTAGGGGGTGCGCCAACCCCAGCTAACCCCCCGTTGGGTCCGCCCCTGGTTTAGTGAAGTTTAGTATGGATATATGTATCAAGGAGTAATACATATGTAACTCAATTAATACAGGATTAAATAATAATCCAAAAATTAATAATATCCTAAATTGCTGTCACATGATATAGAATAAAGCTAGCAAAATAGGACCCGTAACAAAGTGATATAAGCACAATGTCATAACTGAGCTAAAACGGCAAATTAGATATGACAAAAAGGCACACAAAATATAGTTCAAAGGACTGCACCAAAGTATGATTTTTCCCTTAGAGAAACACTCAAGGGCACCTTTCTATTTCTTTGTTTAACCGATTTTTTTTCTTTCTATCTTTTTTTTGTCAAGCATTCTTTTTTTCTATTTTTTTTTTGTAGATGCTCTCGGTTTGGCTTTATGGAACACAAGGAAGACAACGAATTTCCTTGGAGCTTGTGCAGTGACCGGTACTGATGGCGATGCCAGTTTGCAGGTGGAGAGGCTAGGGCAGCAGCGAGGATGAGCGAGGTGAGAGGCACGGAAAACAAAATTTGGAATGCGAATTTGCGGCAGACGGAACGAAAAATTGGTATTTTCTGGTATTCTTGATGCAGTGCGTGGATAGATAGCAACTAAGAATAGTTTAACACATGAATTAACATTTGATATTGCAAAACTATGAACAAATCTAAGCATGAAGATCTAAGTATATGATGGTATTTTTGTAAGGCAATTTTCTTGATTATAGCCTACAGGAATAAAAATAAATAGGATAGTAGCTGGGGATAAATAATCCTACCGTGTCAACCTAACGCTCTGATACCAAGATGATATGAGGGTTTGTCCGATCTTCACGTCGTAAGATCTGGATACTCACGTACTCTAGATCTCTTGATGAACACAATAGATAAATAATATTAATTAGTACATTAAGCTGCTGTCACTGGGTTTAACTTTCATCATGTTTTTGGCTTCGCCAAAGTGTCTTGTTGAGCTCTGTCCCGGTCCGCACCATATTTCTGCTGTTGAGCTTGGTTTAGACAGGGTTTCACTACCGTTATTTGCATCGTATCTCTGCCGCACGTGCACATCACAAAGGGAAAGTTGTTGGAATAAGTATTACATTTCTACTAGTTAATTTGTTGTTATAGGATAATTCTTTAGTTTTTTGTTAGAGAGTTTTTAGGATGAAAGAAGAATTTGAGGAGAGTTTGGTGAAGGTTACGAAGCTGAAAAATGCTTCTTCACTGTCACTGTTTTTTTTTAAAAAAAAGGAGTAAAGAAAACGGCCCAAATCGATTGGCCGGGTTGCACACTGCCTTTTGATGTTTGATCTGCGCGTCGGCACCGCGCATGCAGGGGGACTCGGATCACATGCAGTTGCTACTATGACCGTAACGTAAGCAGTCGCAACATCTCAGCCGTTTGAAACCAATCCAACGTCCTAGAATCAGGCAGGACCTTTCTACTGCTCATCAAACTGAAAGACATCCCCATCTGTCCATGGCGAAAAAAGATTGAGCAAAAGCAACAGCCCACCCAACCTCCCCAAGGTCCGGCTGGAAGCATTTGGAGCCAGCAGCGACCCTGATCTAGACCTCAACCACCTCTTAGCACTGGCATTAGCCAGCCAAGGTTCCATTGCTAACCATTACAAAGCATCAATTATTTCCACGGCTATATAAGCAATTAAGCGCACGATAAAACAAAAGCCAACGTGATCATCGGCGCTGCGATGTAAAGGGCCACACGTGCTCATCGGCGCGACAGGTGCCAGCCGGCGGCTAAGGGGCAGGCCCCCGGCCCGATGGTCATTGCGCTGAAGGTTGCGCGGGGCAAGAAGTAGGGGCCAACGACACACATATGGGCGGGGCGCTCGGATGCACACGGTCATCGAGATGACCACTAGTGGCGCGCCATGGCATGCTACACATGCAACTTCGCGTACTGCGAGGTGCCGAAGCCCCCATGGACGAGATGTGGAGGACTTGGAAGCAGGCCAGATGGGGAGGAAGGAAGAAGGCCTTCCTGGTTCTGAGGCGTTGGATTGCTTTCAAACGACCGAGATGTTACGGCCGCTTATGTTACAGTCATAGTAACAACTGCAAATATATGATCCGAGTCCGCATGCAAGGGCAGGGGGGACGTACCTGTACTGGCTGCGGCACCGGCCGGCGCTGTACGTGACCGACCCGGGCCTGATCCGGGAGATGGCGCGGTGCGTGTCGCTGGATCTCGGCAAGCCCGCGTACCAGTAGAAGGGCCAGGAGCCGCTCTTCGACCGCGGCGTCCTCAAGTCCAACGGCACCAGCTGGACTCACCAGCGCCCCAGTTCTACATGGTCAAGGTCAAGATGCTTGCTTCGTGGTTCTTGCACGTAGAATATGCAATGGTCTCACTGCATGCGGGAGCCGGGATTTCAGGGGATGGCGGACTTGTTGGTGGACGCGGCCGGGTCCCTGCTGCACTCGTGGGAGAGCGCGATTAACAGGGGCACGGTGTCGTCGTGGCGATCGACATCGACGACGACGTCCGGAGCTTCTCCTTTGATGTCCAAAGGCGCGCTTTGGGAGCGACTACTCCAGGGACAAGGAGATCTTCCTCAAACTCAGGGCGCTGGTCCGGACTCATGTCAGAGCCTAGCAATGTCTTCTTGGTCCCGTCCTTGAGGTAGGAAACGAAACTCCGGTCTGCTTACGTCCGTGTGGAAGAATGATGAGATGTATTAATTAATTTCTTACGTTTTGTTAGGCTTCAAAGCACAGAATTATATTGTGCGTGCGAGCATAGGTATGAACCGACGGAGCAAAACACGAAGATATGGAAGCCGACGCACGACATCCACTCGCTGATCCTGCAATTGGTCAGGGAGCGCAGGGCGTCGAGGAGGTCGATCGTCTGGCGGAGATGGACTTCCTGGGCTCCATTATCGGGGGCCGCGACGGCGGCGATGACATTGGAAAGAGGTGCTTGTACTCGGACGACTTCATCGTGGACAACTGCAAGACCATCTACTTTGCCGGGCACGAGATGAGCGCGATCCCCGCCACCTGGTGCCTCATGCTTCTCGCCGCGCACCCGGAGTGGAAGGACCGCGCACGCGCCGAGGTCCTCGAGGTCTGTGCCAAAATGCATCGTGTGAACTGTTTATGATCAACTTAATACTGATATTTGGTTGTGTCGTTTGATCAGTTGAGCATGGTGGCCCAGGAGACGCTGCGGCGGCTGTCCCCGCCATCGTCGTTAATCCTGGTGCAGGAGGCATTCCGCGACATGCGGCTGGGGCGGCTGTACGCGCCCAAGGGGACGCCCTGTTAGATTATTATGGGGTTGGTCCATAATTAATTTAATAGAAATTCCAAAAGGTCCATTAGAATATTAGGAGTCATGAAATTGGTTTAGTACCATATGGATAATTGAGAGAAGGTTTGACCAACTTAAATAGTTGAGTTGTGTGTCTCTTAATTAGCAAGGTGGAAAAGGGTAAAGTCTGTGCCACAAGCGCGCGCCGAGCCGAGCCGAGGCGTGGCGTGGTGTGTACGAGTCAACCGAGTCGAGACGTGCACGTGCGCAGGCCAGGCCAGGCCAGGCCAGTCCGGACGTGATGTGATGGGCGGGGGCGGTTTGTTTTAATATGACGAAGAACGCAGTGATCAATGTGACCAGATCGCCGCCGTCAATTAACGGACGTGGTTGATGGCGCATAATGACCGCCGCCATCGTGCGGCTACATGAGTTGATGGTCGGTAACTCCGGCCCCGCCGCTGCATGTCGCGAGGCTATATAAGGAGAGCCACACGGCGTGCTTTTCTTCACCGCAGAACTCTCCCACGCAGACTCCATTCATCCTTTGTTCTCATTGCCCTTTGCATTCCCGCCTCTGCTTTTTGCGCGCACAAGTAGCGAGAGGGAGCGAGGCCTCGGAACCTCGCCCTTCTTGAGATCTTGCTCGAGATAGAAGGCCGATAAGGTTTTTGGGAGCGACCACGCCGATCGCTTTCGAAGGTGTTCCTGAAGCGCATTCGCACCGCAACGCGCTCGCACCGCATCAACCTCTTCATCGCACTAACGCTTCATCGCGACAACCCGTGATCGTCTACTTCGACCGCCATGGCGAACGAGAATGTTACGTCGCGCTGTGCCAACGGTGGCACCGGCTCAAGGGTATATTAACTTATACCGTGTTTTATTCATGCTTGATTTTCGCTCATTAGTCTTTGCGTATGAGATAGATAATTTGTTATCTAGTACCTTTGGCTTTGAACAAAAATGCATCTTTGTTTAATCATGATTTACGTAATTCGTGGATTAAAATATTGAGAAAATTCCTAATATTTCCAACAATCCAAAAACCTTATACTAGGAATTTTACAACCATCGATTTACGCCGCTTAAGCCAACTATATTTGACGCAAAATTACAAGCGTTGGCGCCAAGATGATTTTGTGGTTGATCGCCATGAACGTGTATCACGTTGCGCAAGGCAAACCATAGCTCGAGGGTGGGCTCTCTCCGAGCAGAGAGTGCCTTCACTACCGCGGATAACTTGTTCGAGGCGCCGTGATTAGTGTTCTGGAGAAAATCTTGTTGATGTGTACATGATTTTGCCAAGTGGTAAAGAAATGTGGATGCACTTGAGGCAAAATTCGAGTCTCCGACGCTGGCGGTGAACTCTATGTCATGGAGCAGTTTCATGACTACAAGATGGTTGATGACCACTCTGTAGTAGAACAGCTCATGAGGTTCAAGCTTTATGAAAGAACTTGAGAATTTTACATGTGCATTACCCGACAAGTTTGTGACGGGATGCATCATAGCGAAGCTGCCACCTTCTTGGAGGGATTTTGCCACTACTCTAAAACACAAGAGACAAGAGTTCAGCGTTGCTGGTCTCATTGGGTCTCTAAATGTTGAGGAGAAAGCGAGGCAAAAGATATACGTGGGAAAGAAAGTTCTAGTACCAATGTGGTACAAAGAAAATCTTTCAATTCAACAAGAAGAATAAAAATAAGTCTGAAAAACCTGAGAACAAGAACAAGGCCGCTCAAACTACTAGCTTCAAGAAGAAGAAGAATAAAGGAAAGGGAAACTGCTTTGTCTGTAATGGTACTGATCATTGGGCAAAGGATTGCCCCGATCGCAAAGACAATAAGCGTAAAAAGTCCGCCAACGTTGTTATTGGCAATACCGAGGAGGAACATCCGGTATGTTTCAATACCTACCGCTCTATCAAGATGTCGTTCACTGATTGGTGGATTGACACGGGGCCAATATACATGTTTGTACTTGTGATCCTTATTCTCTTCTTACCGAGTTGCGAGGGCTACCTCCGTGTTGATGGGGAATGGGTCGCAGCATTTGTACGTGGAGTCGGCACGATTGACTTGAAGTTTACTTCAGGAAAAGTCGTCTGATCGAGGAACGTGCATCACGTGCCCGTGATAAATAAAAACCTTGTCAGCGGGTCTCTATTGTATAGAGATGGTTTTAAGCTAGTTTTTGAATCCAATAAATGTGTTGTTTCTAAAATTTGAACTTTTATTGGAAAAAGGCTATGAGAGCGGAGGCTTGTTTCGCTTGTCTTTGTGGACATGAATAAAATTGTGAATCATGTTTGTAATCATGAGACGATATTTGGCATTCACGACTTTGTCATATTAATCTTGGTTGCATGATGCGGTTAGCCAAGATGAATTTAATCCCAAAATTTACCCAAGTCAAAGGTTCTAAGTGTCAAGTGTGTGTGCAATCTAAGCAACCTCGCAAGCCTCACAAGGCGGTGAGGCGAGAAACTTGGCAATCGTTAGAACTAGTTCATACCGATTTATGCGAGATGAACGGGAGTTGACAAAGGGTAGTAAGAGGTATTTCATGACTTTGATTGATGATTCTACTAGATATTGCTATGTGTATTTATTAAAGTCAAAAGATGAGGCTTTTCACTATTTTAAGATCTATAAAGTCAAGTGAGAACCAACTTGAGAGAAAAATCAAACGGGTTAGGTCGATCGTGGTGGAGAATACTTTTCTAATGAGTTTAATTTATTCTGTGAGGAACATGGAATAATCCATGAGAGGACGCCTCCCTATTCGCCCCAATCAAATGGGGTTGCCGAAAGAAAGAACCGTACTCTAACTGAGATGGTTAACGCCATGTTAGAAACAGCGGGACTGTCCAAGGAATGGTTGGTGAGGCTATATTGACTGCTTGTCATGTCCTAAACAGGGTTCCTACAAAGAATAAAGAAATCACACCATTCGAGGAATGGGAGAGGAAAAGATTAAATTTCTCTTATTTACGTACTTGGGGCTGTTTGGCTAAAGTGAATGTGGCTATCCCAAAGAAGCGTAAACTTGGACTAAAAACCGTTGATTGTGTCTTCATTAGTTATGCTTTTCACAGCGTTGGATATAGATTCTTAATAGTGAAATCTGGAGTACCTGATATGAATGAAGGTACAATTTTTGAGTCCAATGATGCCACATTCTTTGAGGACTTATTTCCTATGAAAGAGACATTTAGCTCATCTAGCCAAGAATCTATCTTCTCTCCTAAACCTTCCACTCCTATACAAATTGAGCCCATTTTTGAGGAAAATCCAATAGATGAGGGCAATGAAGTAACTCGTAAGAGTAAGAGACTAAGGACTATAAAGTCTTTTGGTGATGACTTCATTGTATATCTAGTGGATGATACTCCAAGAACCATTGAGGAGGCTAATTCATCGCAGGACGCTGACTATTGGAAGGAAGCGGTCCAGAGTGAGATGAATTCCATCTTGAGCAATGGAACTTGGGAAGTTGTTGAACGTCCATATGGGTGTAAACACAGAGGATGTAAGTGGGTGTTCAAGAAAAGCTAAGGCCCGATGGTACGATTGAAAAGTACAAGGCAAGGCTTGTGGCCAAGGGTTATACCCGGAAAGAAGGCGAGGACTTCTTTGATACTTACTCACTGTTGCGATTGACTACTATTAGAGTACTACTGTCTTTGGTCGCCTCCTACGGTCCGATCATTCATCGATGGATGTAAAGACGGCTTTCCTTATTGGAGAGTTGGAAGAGGAAATCTATATGGACCACTGATGGATTTGTAGTAAAGGGTCATGAAGGAAAAGTGTGTAGGTTGTTGAAGTCTTTGTATGGCCTTAAGCAAGCACCTAGCAAAGGGTACGAGAAGTTCGACAGAATTTTAACATCTGCGGCTTTGTTGT
Organism: Otatea glauca; assembly: GCA_036346275.1. Lineage (NCBI taxonomy): Eukaryota > Viridiplantae > Streptophyta > Magnoliopsida > Poales > Poaceae > Otatea > Otatea glauca. The sequence goes on from CM070711.1 coordinate 76,745,529, forward strand.
GAATGAAGTCGACAAATGTGTGTATTACCGCTATGGTGGGGTGAAGGAGTGATTATGTGTGCGTATGTTGATGACATCTCGATCTTTGGGACAAACCTTAATGTGATTAAGGAAGTCAAGGACTTCTTGTCCGAAAACTTTGAAATGAAAGATTTGGGAGTAGCGGATGTCATCTTAAACATTAAATTGTTAAGAGATGGTGACGGTGGGATTACTCTTGAGCGATCCCATTATGTGGAAAAGGTGTTGAGTCGCTTTGGCTATAGCGATTGCAAACCCGCTCCAACGCCGTATGATCCAAGTGTGCTATTACGAAAGAACCAACGAATAGCAAAGGATCAATTGAGATATTCCCAAATCATTGGTTCATTGATGTATTTAGCTAGTGCAACAAGGCTCGATATCTCGCTTGTGTGAGCAAACTAAGCCGGTTTGTCTCAAACCCGGAGATAATCATTGGCATGCTCTTGAGAGAGTAATGCGCTATCTAAAAGGGACATCAAGTTATGGAATTCACTACACCGGTACCCTAGGGTAATTGAGGTTATAGTGATTCAAACTGGATATCCGATGTCGATGAAATAAAAGCCACAAGTGGATATGTGTTCACATTGGGTGGTGGAGCTATTTCTGGAAGTCTTGCAAGCGCACCATCTTAACGAGGTCTACAATGGAAGCGTAACTCACAAGATTAGATACCGCCTCTGTGGAAGCCGATCGTCTGCGTGAACTTGTGAAGGACTTACCGGTGGTTGAGAAGCGGTGCTCGCTATTCTTTGAACCTGTGACAATCGACGGTGATTGTCAAGGTAAATGATTCTAAGGATAACATGAAGTCATCAAGGCACGTTAAGAGGCGTTTGAAGTCTGTCGTCGAAAAATGAGAAACTCCGAGTTATAGCGTTGGACTATGTCCGACGGCTAAAAACTTGGCGATCCTTTTACAAAGGGACTATCACGGAATGTGATAGATGAAGCATCGAGGAGATGGGCTTGAGACCCACATAAAGTCATGTCTTAGTGGTAACTCATCCTATTTGATCGGAGATCCCGTGAATTAGGATGTTGAGACAAGCTAGTGAGTGGCCGAGAGGAGAGTACATCAGTACTTAGCCCACTCCGCTTGAGATGTAATAACTCTCCTATTCGTATGGCAGGTTGGTTATACCTTAATGTATCCGAGTGGCTTTGATAAGCGGAGATGTTGTCCTCTGAATATCTTATGAGGAATACACCTATACGAGTTCGATTGCTAGTCACGATCTATGAGATTGGGTGATCTCTAGAGGCTCATGAAAGGCTAAGGAGTATGACTTATAAGCTCCAAACCGAGGATGCATTTAGCGACCTAGTATCGATAAAGGACTTTGGTGAAACTTGTTCGCACAAAACTGTCAATTCAAGGCATAGTCCATTGTTGATTATAGATGAGTGTAACCTTTGTTCGGTGGAAGTTCAACTTAACAGTCTCCATCGAAAAGCGGTATATCAAACTACATTGAATCGAGAGTATTTCAAATGTGCCTTTGAAATTTGGTGGGGATTGTTAGATTATTATGGGGTTGGCCCATAATTAATTTAATAGAAATTCAAAAGGCCCATTAGAATACTAGAGTCATGAAATTGGTTTAGTACCATATGGATAATTGAGAGAAGGTTTGACCAACTTAAATAGTTGAGTTGTGTGTCTCTTAATTAGCAAGGTGGAAAAGGGTAAAGGTGTGCCACACGCCGCCGTAGCCGAGCCGAGGCGTGGCGTGGCGTGTCGCGAGCGCGAAAATCGCGAGTCGCGAGTCGCGAAAGTCGAGTCGAGTCGAGTCGAGTCGAGTCGAGTCGAGTCGAGACGACGCTGCGTCTGCTGGCGAGCCGATCCATCCGGACGTGATGTCTTTGGCGGGGCGGTTTGTTTTGCCGTTCGAAGAGTCAATATGACCAAGAACGCAGTGATCAATGTGACCAGATGCGCCGCCGTCCACCGTGAACGGACGTGGTTGATGGTCGGCATAATGACCGTCGCCATCGTAACGGCTACATGAGTTGATGGTCGTAACTCCGGCTCCCGCCGCTGCATGTCGCGAGGCTATATAAGGAGAGCCACGGTGTGCTTTTCTTCACTGCGAATTCTCCCACGCAGACTCCATTCATCCTTTGTTCTCATTGTCCTTTGCATTCCCGCCGCTGTTTTTGCGCACAAGTAGCGAGAGGAGCAGCCTCGGAACCTCGCCTTCTTGAGATCTTGCTCGAGATAGAAGGCCGATAAGGTTTTGGGAGCGACCACGCGATCGCTCGAAGGTGTTCTGAAGCGCATCCGACCGCAACGCGCCTGCGACCTGCATCAACCTCTTCATCGCACCAATGCTTCATCGCGACAACCTGTGATCGTCTACTTCGACCGTCATGGCGAACGAGAATGTTACACCGCGCTGTGCCAACGGTGGCACCGGCTCAAGGGTATATTAACTTATACCGTGTTTTATTCATGCTGATTTCTTGTTTATTAGTCTTTGCGTATGAGATAGATAATTTGTTATCTAGTACCTTTGGCTTTGAACAAAAAATGCATCTTTGTTTAATCATGATTTACGTAATTCTGTGGATTAAAATATTGAGAAAACTCCTAATATTTCCAACACGCACCTCTTCGTGCCCATCTCTGCCATGCATGCACCACGACAAGGCCGTCTGGGGCCCGGGCGCCGGACGATTCGACCAGGGGCGGCCCCGGCGCGCACACATGACTCTGCCAGAACCTCGCGCTCGTCGCCGTGATCCTCGCGCGGTTCGAGTTCGCGCTCTCGCCGGAGTACCGGCACTCCCGGCATTCCGGCTGATCATTGAGCCCGGGTTCGGGGTGCGCCTTCTCATGCACCGTGCTGGTCAGACAAGCAAATCAGAGGGTAGTAGCTCTTGGACGACTGAACTGGGAGTCTGGGACATATAGCATCTTGTATTTACTAGCTCCATCGAATGGAAAAAAATTCTTCAGAAAGTATCGGCCGGTAGATAAAAATCCAGACACATTCCATATACGAATATACAGAATTGAACATTGTAATTTGCCATTCACTCTCTCTAAGTGTAATTAATTGATGACTCTTCAGTTCGTCAAAGCTTCCTCAAGAGTTAGTTGTCATGGGCCAAACATAATTATTCATGTCATCGATCGCTAATTAACGCCGCAGCAGCGCAGCTGCCGGCCACCGGCGACGACGCCATCAGAGGCTCTATTGCCCCGGCGGTGGCAGCGCCTCCACAACCCAAGTTTTGCAGCGGCCTTCGCCGTCGCCGTCGTCGGACTAGGATCTCGGGTACGGAATCGGATCGCACCGTACGGTTTACGGGAGACGTTGGATGGTCGTGGTACGGCCTAGATTAAGGACTGGACAGGAAAGCGTGGGGCAGGTAACTTTCTAGGAAAACCCTTATATTAGTTTTTCAATCAGCTCCAATTTGAATCACGGATAAGCATCGAGACCACGTGCGGATTACAGGGCCTGTTGGATGGACACAGTACGGCCTAGATTAAGGAGCGGAAGAGGCGTCGAAGTCGAACTGGCAATTTTGTATGAAGGCCCTTACATTACCTTGTATTTCCCTCAAGAATACGTGTATAGTGGTACCCGACTCCAGCTCGAGACTCAAACCCTAACCCCCCTTCTACGGAGCTAGCTCCGGCGAGATGCTCATCGACGCTTCGGCGTGACGCAACCTCTCGTCGGCGGTCAGGCGAGGGGTGCGGAATGGAGGGGAGTCGGGTCTCCGCGAAGCCTCGGCCATCCTGTGTGCGGAGGGTGGTCGCGAGGAAGCGGCCGAGGCCGGAGGCGGCAGCGAACAGCGCGTGGAAGCTGCTGCGGCGGGAGATTAACGCATTCCCCGGCCGCACCTTCGCCGCGAGCGCTACTCGGGAGCGATTCCGCAACATCCAGCTCCAGGTCCGCCACGCGCCCCTATCCCCAGCGTTTCGTTGTGGGTGTCATTGATGGCGTAGAGGCGCCCACGGTGCGCGTGCTTGGCATTGGTTGGTGGGTTAGGGTTTAGCGAGGGTAGAATTATTCAGAAATCATTTTATTTATATGCCAATTGTGGGAAGAGTTGGAGCCTGAGAGATTAGGTTGTTGGGTACCGTGAGGGGCGATGTGAGGGCTATCCGGCCATGCGAGGAGGAATTGTGACCTTAGTTAAAAAAAATCTGAGGACAAATTAAGATTTGGCGATGATGACTTGTTTGTAGAGATTGTTTGCTCCTCCATAGCTTTACTATTTGTAAAGTTGCTGGGGGTGTTGGGAGCACATTGGTTAGTAGAAATTCATTGGGAGTAGTGTATTGGGCCATGGTTAAGGGGAAATGATGTGTTAGTGTTAAATTCCTAGGTGTTGTTGTTTTCTATGGTCATTCCTATGATAATTTGTTTCATTAGAGGTAGCATGTGCTACAAATATCTGGAGCATAACTTATAGTGGGATGAATGGTAAGCTGCATTTGGTGTGGTGGGAGATGATACCTCCCTTTCAAATTTCAATTTCCCAGCCTTGGAAAAGTTTCACATGAACTGTCAATCTCAACGAGTATATTTTGTATAAGCTATTAGGCTACATTTGAACGATTGATTCAAGTCATCAATTCATTCACTGTAGAAATATGACTTTAGTGAGTTAATTTTTCTATCATTAGCACTCAATGCTCAAACCTTGTTGAGTTGCTTGGTGGTGCGAATATCATTCCTGATTAAAAAAGCCCTCACTCTCCATACTTGCCCTTCTCCCTTTGTTTACCATGCAGTTGTTTTTCCTTTATCTTTTAGTAACATATCCCATTCTCATTGGGATTCTTAATAACACATTTGATTTTTTTTATTACTTTTAGGAAGAATTTGATACTCATGATCCTAAGGAGAATGGTTCGCTACTACCTTACTTGAGGAAACGGTCTGAAATTATTGAGATAGTTGGAGCCTGTGATATTATCTTTGCTTTATCACAGTCGGGAGTCTGTGCTGTGTTCAGTAGAGGTACAGCTGTCTTGGTAATGGCTGGTCCTGTTTAAAATAACCATTCTGATATTCTCTTTTTTTCCCCAGTGACAAATCAGCGAATTTGCTTTCTGAATGGAAGTCCAGATGAAGTCATTCGCAGTTTGTTTTATAATAAGAACAACGACTCACTAATAACTGTATCAGTTTATGGTTCTGAAAATTTCAGTGCTTTAAGATGCAGAACAACCCGAATTGAGTGAGCTTCACTTTCTATATTCCTGTTACAGTACTAGGTTCTAGCTTTCTCATATTGCTAGTTGCTTACATAATATTTTACTCTTTTAAGGTATATACGGCATGCAAAGCCAGATTCTGGTTTCCCTCTTTTTGAGACAGAATCCTTGAAGTGGCCAGGTTTCGTGGAATTTGATGATGTAAACGGAAAGGTGCTGACTTACTCTGCCCAAGACAGGTACCAGAACTCTATACTTTTTTTAAGGGCAAGGCAATTTACTTAATCCAAATGATGACATTATTTTCTCATTTCAAACAGTACTTATAAGGTGTTCGACTTGAAAAACTACACACTGTTGTATACCATATCTGATAAAAATGTTCAAGAAATAAAGATCAGGTGAGGAAACCTCTCTTGCTTGTCTTGATTTGTTTTCCTAAACTACATTGTACGACAATCCCAGTTTTTGTTCTCTGCATTATTTTGCTGTTCTCTGGCAATACTGGCAAAATGTTGTTTGTTCTATATCTTTTTCTTTTGTAACTAGAAGTACAAGCTACACGATAGACTGTTCTGTTATTCTCTTTTGTAAGAGATACTTATGATTGCTTTGATCCTTTAAATGTGCTTGAATCAATTATTAAATTTGAATGTTTTGCATCAAACAAGCTACAGAAGGTGATACTATTATCACTAGATATTGTTGGCACATGTTGGAAATGCCATTGCTGATCCCTATCCATAGGTGAAGATAAATGAGCATTCAAGAACAGTATGTCTGGTTGCACTGTTGCTCTTGTGTTACTTCATAGATCTCTTTCAGCATCCAGTCTCTTTGCACATTATATTTGTTTGATGGAGAAGCTAATGGTGAGCAGTTGGGAGAAGGAATTGTTTTTGCCAAAAAGTACTTTAGAATTGCTTCCCTGCTCTCCCAAGAAGCAAATAGCACAATTTTTAAAGTAACCCTTGGGCCTTATTTGCAACCATCCACAACTCTATCGACTGTACTGCTTTAATATTTGTGTGGTTTAGTTTTGGGGAGAGCATATAAATACCATTACCAAGTATGTTAGCATGGATTTATTCTTGGTCACTTCCCTGATGAGATTAGTTGATTGCTTTTCTGTCTAGAGAATAAGAGAAATATGGTTGGATTGATTGAATATGGAACTTGTGCACAAGTTCCATTGATGAGTTTCATACTCTGGCTTGCAAATTCATATCTTATTTGCTTATTGTTGCCTTCTGACAGCCCTGGTATAATGTTATTGATCTACTCAAGAAAAAAGGGTTTTATTCCTCTTGAGATTCTTTCTATTGAAGATGGTAAGCGCTTGAAGTCATTTAACCATCTTCTTCATCGCAATAAGAAGGTCGATTTCATTGAGCAATTCAATGAAAAACTTCTGGTCAAGCAGGAAGGGGAGAACCTTCAAATTCTTGATGTAAGCATTTTTTCTAGATTATAGATGATGACAGCAAATAAAGCAAAACAATTTTCTGTTTATTGTTTCTATTTAACTTCTGTGCACAACTGCAGGTTAGAAACTTCAAGTTGACAGAAGTGAGCAGTAGTGAGTTTGTGACTCCATCAGCCTTTATTTTTCTGTATGAGATGCAGTTGTTCCTGACCTTCCGTAGTGGGTTGTTATCAGTTTGGAATTTTCGTGGCGAATTGGTCACATCTTTTGAGGATCATCTGTTGTGGCACCCTGATTGCAATACCAACAGTATTTACATTACTAGCAACCAAGATCTCATTATTTCTTACTGCAAGGCTGATCCTAATGACTCATCTTCAGAGGACAACGGTAACATTTGAACTTTCTGATGCTTCGACTTGTATCACTGATGTGTTTACTTCGTAATGGAATGCCAACTCTACTGCTTGTTGCATTTGACTGGTTATTGGTTGTTGCAGTTTCCTTTCACTATATTTCCATATTATTCATAACTGCTCCTTTTCATGTTAGATTTAGTTTGCAGCTGCAAGGTTGGAATTTTCGTTTTCGGTTCATATCTCGGGGGTGGCCGAAATCTGAAATTTCGGCGAAATCTTGGAATTTCGGACGAAATACGGTATAAATTCAAAAAATAAAATTCAAATCCGGTAGTTTTTGAACCGATATTTCGGCCGAAAAGTGCCAAAATTTCAGCAAATTTGAAATAACTGAAAAATGGTCTCCCGAGGCTCTAAAAATTTGGGGAAAATAATGAAAAAATCATACAACCATTTATGTACATTTCCTATCAGTTTGAATGCAAAATACTAAGTATTTACACATAAAAGATCCTAAATTAGATCAATGTCCTGTCCTTGTGTTGCACATAATTGGATAAAGAAGTAACTCAGGCGTGTACATAACAACACGATTTGGTATGTTTGTGTACTCTTCACTGTCTGCATCTCCCAGGCAGGTGTAGCCTACCAAGTATGAACATCACCTGGAGTTTGCTACCACCAAACAACTAGCCAGGACTTACAAGTTACAAGTACTAACTACTTTCTTTCCTAATTAATTATGACGAAGTACTAGCCTTGCAAATCCGGTTTAATCCGGTTAGATCTGGCAGTTGGAAGCATGATTTCGGACAAACATACCGAAATCTTGGGCAAAGCAACCAAAATTTCAGACAAATTTAACTAGATTTCATTACCTGCGCTTGCGAGTACTTGGGAGATTTCGTTACCTCACCGTTGAGATCTCGTCCAAAAACGCCGAAATCTCGATCTCCCGAGCCGAGATCGATCTTGTTCCCCACTGGAGATGGCCGGAGATTGACAAGAGGCCGCTGGATCTCAAGTGCTACAGGGTGCGCTCTATGGGGGGACGAATGCTTTGTCCCAAATCTGGCTACGAAGCTCTATACGGGGTGAGCTCTATGGGGCTACGAAGCTCTTGCCCTGTGCTCAATGCTTTGTCCTTCTGCCTTTTGGGTTCAATGTTTGTTGTGCATTCAGCTATAGCAGTAAGCCAGTATAGCACACCGTAATCTTTTGATGACTGAAGCTAAGCGTGCACGGGGAACGAATGCGCGGGGTAAATGCGTGGCTAAAGCTAAGGTCAGTAAATGCATGGGGCTAAGTGGTGTATTCAATACATCTTTGACTGAAGCTAAGCGTGCACCGTGCACAGGGTAAATGCACAGGGAACGAAGCGTCACGCGGGGGCTATGCAGGAAACGACGCTCCATTTACCGCGAGGGCTATGAGAGGGAAACGAGGCGCTCCATTTACCGTGTGGGAAGCAAAGCGTTGCCATTTACCACGAGGGCTGTGCGAGGGGAACGAGGCGCTCCATTTACCGCGTGGGAAGCGAAGCGGCAATGAAGCCAGAATGACGCGTTCACACGGGGTCTACACGGGTAATGAAGCGTCGCGAAATTACTGTAGTAATGTTTTTCACTTGTGCCGGTGACACATCTTCTTCCCAATCTTGGCTTCGCCGGGAGAGAAATTTCTCAAATGGTCCTCGCGATCCGCTGAAACCAACGAACGAGCGACACAAACAGCTCTAGTCAGACTTAGATCCAACGCCACCCCACTCCAGATCTCGCGTCCCTCCCATGACCACTCCCCCTCCTCGGATCTAACCACTCCCCCTCACCGTGACCGGAGGAGAGATCTGCACGTGCGCGGCCATGGCGGGCGCCGCGGGGGGATTTGTCACTCGGGCTCTACAAAACCGAGATCCCCCTCTTTTGCTAACCGAGATTTCGGCTTTTTCCTACCTAGATTTCGCTACATTCACCCGATATTTCGGGATGGAGCAGCGAGATGTACCTTTTTTGTCGCCTGAGATGGCCGAGAAGTCCCCGGAGTTGGCCGGATTGGGTCGGTCGTCGAGTGGAAGAAGCACAGCAGCGAGCTTAGAGACAAAGTGTGAGTGTGGCTTGTGAGCCCGTGAGCAAATGTGTCGGGCTCATTTTGTTTGCTCTGAGGCAGAAGCTACAAATTTTACACTATGTGCAGCAGATCAAGCAACATGGCTCGGCTCAGTTGGTTGGAACGCAAGAGATAAGGCTTTGCAGAGTAGACAGGGCGTGGGTTCAAATCCCACGCCCAAAATAAAATTCAATTTTTGGTTCACTTTTTTTCACTTGTATTCCTCATAGATGGTTTAACAATACTCCAGAAAAAAAAATTGAAGCCAAATCCGGCTTGAAATCACTGCAATACGGTCAAAAAAAGTGAGAACCGGCTCAAACAATTGAGATCTCGGCGAGATTTTTTGTGAAAAACTGTAGCATTTTGATTTTTTTTTATTCCAGGCGGGATTTTGAATCTCGTAGGGGACCGAAATCCGAGATTTCGCCGAGAATTTGAACCTTGTGCAGCAGTGCCAGTCTGCTCTTTGATTGGATGCACTGCTCTCAACCTTTTAATTTCAGCTCAATTTGATTATTGATGCATGGTATTGCAGTATGTTATCCTTGTGATCAAGTGTGTGCCACTAAAGTTTTTGTGTGTTTTGTACATAGAACGTCAGAATAGCAGTGCTCTATTGTTTATTCCAAATACCTTATGAATTATGATAACTGAAATTATTTTGGTGATGTATTTCTGCTGACTAAGTCAATTAAACAAATATGCATCAGAAATTATGTTAAGTTAGAGATGTGCTTATTACATGTTCTTGTTTCGAATTCATTTTTCCTTTTCGTATCTTGAAAAAAAATCTCCTTTAAAACTTGCTGATGTAGATAAATGAGGATGATGCCAATGAGTGGCATTTCCTGAAGTGCCAATCTTTGGAGTGGTATAGTATGAATTATCCCTAATTTAACTTGCATTTTGATTCTTATGCAGCTTGTTCTATAAATATCAGCGAGATATTAACCGGAAAATGCTTGGCCAAAATAAAGGCAGGGAACCTCTGCAAACAAAAGAAGGCATCAAAGTTCCAAACTACACCTTCAGAGGCCCTGGGGGACATCACAGCTCTTTACCATGATGAAGAGCGTGATGAGATCTATACCGGCAATCGACAAGGCCTTGTCCATGTGTGGTCAAATTAACAGTTGCTCAGGCAGTCAGGCTACATTGGAGCACCAACAAATGCTTGTTAACATCTGGCACCAGTTAGTCACCAACCTGACCTAGCTGTGTCATCTTTCATCAAGGCTTTCATCGTGGGAGCACTATTTATTCGTGTATAGTTCACCATCCATCACCAATCTCTCATCTGCTGCTGGGTTGACATTAGTAATATATTTTAGGATGGGTGTAGCTACTATAGATGTTTACCATAGGGTTCATCTAAGATGTAGGGTTTGAAGTGTGAATGTACCATCCTGCCCCGCAAGCTATTTATTTGATATTGATCTGAGATATCGTTTCTCTGTGTACCTGTATTCCCATTTGGATCGCCGGTGCATGTCATTTCTGTTGTCTGTGGAAAACAATGTGCAAAATTCGTAACTTTGTTGGGCAACGTCTTTCACCTTCCCCATCGTACATGTGAATTCTTTGAGATGAAACAAGGTAATTTGCGTTGGGGTTGGGATGAATACGTTCGCTCGCTTCTGTTGGGGCGAGGCGCGCACCACTACGCAAGTACACCAGTAAAGATGCATCACAATGATGCAAGCTGATCAGAATTAATGTATCTACAGCATTATTTGTAACTAAATTCACGCTGAGAGTCTTGAGGTAGTGGTCGAGCTGAATACATGCGTCTGTAGCATTTGTCAGCAGGGAGTTTTAAACGCAATAAGAATAAGTAAAATCAAATGGACATGGCATGCCACAAGAACAGTATTAAAGCAAGAACAGCTCATAGGGTACCTGTCATGACCTCCTTGGCTCGCCAATTAGTAACACAGAACTAGATGCGGATCAGGCCCACGCATTGCTGCAAATGAAAAGAATCGTTGAGACAAATAGAAATTTTAACACAGAGGGAATTTGTTTCGGGGATACCTCGGAAAAAAAGAAACAGAAAGCACCGATCTCTGTAAAAAAAACATCTCCTCGAAATTTTTAAAAAAATATTTATGCAAAAAGTTTAAAAATATGGTAATCTAATTTTTTTTATGGTAGCTCAGGAATGCTCCCAGGACCCTTCACAAAAAAAATATATATACAAATTTAGTAGCTCAACTAAACCATTGAAGTTACTCTAAATACATTAGCAGCACTGTCAGATTTTTTTTAAAATTTCATAAGTTTGATCATGACCTAGATTTCTTACAGTAGTGTAGGCACTCTCTCAGGGCCCTTCCCAAAAATTTTCAAGAATTTACAAATTCGGTAGCTCACTTAAATCAGTGAAGCTGCTCTAAACGCATTAGCAACACTGTCAGTTTTTTTTCAGAACCGCATAAGTCTGATCATGACCTGAATTTTTTATGGTAGTGTAGGCATGCTCTCAGGAACCCACTGAAATTTTTTCAAGAATTTTTAAATTTATTAGCTTAGTTAAAGTAGCGAAGTTGCTTTAAATGCATCAGTAGCATTGCCAGATTTTCTAAAAACTGCAGGAGTCCGATCATGATCTAAATTTTTTATGGTAGGTTAGGAACGCCCTGAATACCCTCCCCAAAAAATTTCAAAAATTTACAACATGATCTAGTAGACCAACTAAATTAGCGAAGCTGATGTAAAAAAACCTGAAAATCCAGCAAAAAAACGCTTTGGCTGGGATTCGACTTGGAGACCTCACGCACGGGCAGTAAAGCTTTTGCCAGCAGAGCCAAGCAGCCTTTGTGAAATATGTTGCGCAATAATACTTTGAGTCTATGGAGAAGTTTACTGTAGAATCTACAGGAAAATGCGTGACGTGGCGGCACGGGCGAGCGACGGCCGTACCTGCCCACAAATAGAGATATATATATAGATGCCAGCCACGATGTTACAAGCGTGCAGAGGTGCACTCGTAAAAGTTTGATACCTTGTTTATTTCTGTGTCCCGATTTCATCTGCACAAGCTCTTGGTACCAGTCATGACCCATTGTGGACTAAAATTTTGATCCTTGATCAGGAATTATTTGAAATGTCACCTATGATGTTACATAGCATGCATGAAGTGCACTCACCAAAGTTTAGTACTCGGTACCTGGTTCCATTCTGTGCTCCGGTTTCATCCGCACTAGTTTTTGGTAAACGTCAAGGACCAAAATTTACACCCATTATGTCCCCACTAAATAAAAATGGTTCCAAATACATCCCATGATATCATAGCACATGTAGGAAATGCATTTGCCAAAGTTTGGTGTGTGGTGCATTTACATGCCATGGTTTCGTCTGTACGAGCTTCTGGTACCCATCATGACCTGTTGTGAACCCAAATTTGTCTCACTGACTAGGATCATTCTAAATGCCTCCCATGATGTCGTAAGTCATGTAGGAGGTGCACTCGCCAAAGTTTGGTCCCTGATTCCATTCCAAGACCTGGTTTCACCCACATGAGCTTTTGGTATACGTCATGGACCAAAATTAATGCCCATCATGACCCGTCAGCCGTCAAGGACCAAAATTTAGCTTACTAATTAGGAATGGTTCTAAATTTCTCCTATAATGTCATAGGACATGCAGAAAGTGAACTCGCAAACATTTGGTATCTAGTTTCATTCCGTGCCCCAGTTTTGCCACACGTGCTTGCGATGTCTATCGTGGATCAAAATTGATACCTATCTTGACCCACTGCGGACCAAAATTTGGCTCACTAACTAAGAGTATTTCTGAATGTCTCCCACGATGTCATATGGCATGGAGGAAGTGGACTCGCTAAACTTTGATGCCCAGTTCTTTTTTGTGCGCTGGCTTCACCCATATGACCTCCTGGTACTCATCTTAGACAAAAATTGATACCCATCGTGACCTGTCATGAACCACATTTGGACTCACTAACTGGGAATGCTTCCAACTGCCTGCCATGATGTCATAGTACACACAAGAAGTGCACTCGCAAAAGTTTGATACTGGGTTCTTCCATACCCAGGTATTGCCCACGTGAGTGTATGGTACCTGTCGTGACCCGCTGTGGACCAAAATTCGGCTGACTGGCTAGAGATGGTTCACCCTCCCATGATGTCATTGGGCCTACAAGAAGTGCATGAGCCAAAGTTTGGTACCTGGTTCCTTTCCGTGCCTTGGTTTCGCCTCCAAAAGCTTCCAATACCCATTGTGACATGACTCGGACAAAAATGTGGCTCACTGGTTAGGAATTGTTCAAAATGTCACCTATGATGTTATAAAGCACGTAGGAAATGCACTCACTAATGTTTGGTTCCCTGTTACGCTCCATGCCACGATTTCACCCTCACAAGCTTCTAGTCCCTGTCGTGGACCAAAATTAATACCTATCATGACATGTCGTGGAACACAACTCGGCTCACTAACTATGAATAGTTCCAAGTTCCTTCATGATGTGATGTTATGGCACTCACAAGAAGTGTACTCACCAATGTTTGGTACCATATTCCTTTATGTGCCCTAGTTTCACCACACGAACCTTCGATACCCGTCATGGACCAAACTTCAGCTTACTGACTAGTGCAGGAAGTACGCTCGCCAAAATTGGTGCTTGGTTCCTTTTCGTGCACCGGTTTTTCTGCATGATCTTCTATTACCCGTCGTGATCCATCTTATATTAAAAATTGGCACACTCATCACAAATGGTTCAAAATGCCACCAATGATGTTATACGTATGTAAGAAGTGCACTACCAAAGTTTGATATTTGTTTCCATTCCGTGCCCCTATTTCGCCCTGGCGGGCTTCTAGTACTTGTTGTGGACCAAAATTGATACCCATCGCGACCTATCATAGGACAAAATTCAATACATTGATGACGAATGACGAATACTCATACCAGGGGTACCCCAACGGCCCAGGGTGACGAGCAGGCTGCCTCAAGCACAGCTCAAGCCTAACAGGCCGCTCCAGGCCCGCTACCGACCAAAGTACCCGCGGGGCCACACAGACGCCCATTCCCGACCGATCGGGTAGGCATCCTCGACTGCCGGGCTCCCGACCTCCAGCTGGTCGGGATCCCCAACACCGACCAGCAGGGCTCCCGACCGCAGCTGGTCGGGATCCCGACCGACCAAACCAAGGCAACCTCCGCCAAGGGCGCGTGTCGAAGCCTTCGCCGGTGGCGACCACGTGCCCTACGGGACGGGTCAATCGGGTGATTGTACGGGAGTAGGTGGCTCTTTCCCAAGATGACATAAATGGTCGAAGTCAAGCTTCCATCCCATCAACCACCACGCATAATACGAAGGCACGCTCCCTCCCGAGGCGCACTAACGTTACACACCGCAACGCCAACCATCGCCGAGTTCATTGAAGCGAGTGCGCCGGTTCAAGACAAAGAGTTGACCGCCTCGCCCACTGTGGCTACCGACCAGCGTGGGCAAACCAGACGACGACCCATCACCAAGCGATTGCCCTCTCCCAACTTCCCATGTAACCCGCCTCCAGGTTGTATAAATGGAGGCAGAGCCTCGGGAGAGGGCACCGAGAGATCTCTCTCTCGCTAGGCCTTTGCGAACACTCTTGTGCTCAAACTCCTTTCCTCATTTGTAAAACGTTGTGCCGCCCGTCTGGCACCTAAGGCAATACAACACCACCAAACGAACTGGAGTAGGGACATTCGGCCCGAACCAGTATACACCTTGGGCTCTCGAGTCTAACCATTCAGGGAGTGGGAACACGCGGCCCCTTAGACCTACAAATTTACTTGCCGGTGCTCGAAACGCCGACAACGAATCACTCCAAATGCAAATGCATTCCGTGATTCCACAATACACACAGGAAGTGCACTCGCCAAAGTATAACAGACTTTTTCTTTTTTATGTCCCAGTTACACCCGCGCAAGCTTTTGGTACACATCGTAGATGAAAATTCGGCTTACTAACAAAGAATGTTTTCAAATTCCTTCTATGATGTCATAGGGTATGCAAAAAGTGCACTCGCCAAAGTTCAGTACCAAGCCCCATTATGTGCACAAGTTTCTCCCACACGAGCTCTAACTTCCTGTCATCAGCCGCTGCCAACCAAAATTTGGCTCACATATTAGGAATGGTTCTAAATGCCTCCCATGATGTCATTGGGCATGTAGAAAGTGTACTCGCCAAAGTTTAACACATGTTTCCTTTACGTGCCCCGATTCCACCCGCACGAGTTTCTAGTACCCTTTGTGACCCACTGTAGACCAAAGTTTGGCTCACTGATTAGGATTGGTTTAAAATACCACTCATGACGTTATATGGCATGCAGTAAGTGCACTTACTAATGTTTGGTTCCCAGTTTCATTCTGTGCCCCCCTATTTCACCCGCACGAATTTCTAGTACATGTTGTGGACCAAAATTGATACCCATCGCAACCAACCGTGGACCAAAATTGGGCTTGTTGACTACGAATAGCTCCAAGTGCCTACCATGATGTCATAGCACACACAGAAAGTGTACTTATCAAATTTTGGTACTTGATTCTTTTCCACAACCCAGTTTTGCTCGCACAAACTTCTGGTACCCATCGTGATACGCATTGGACCAAAATTTAGCTTACTGATTAGAAATGGTTCGAAGCCATCCATGGTGTTATAGGGCATGCAGGAAGTGCACTAACTAATGTTTGGCTCTCAGTTCTATTCCATGCCCCAGTTTAACTCGCACGAGCTTCTAGTCCTCAACATGAACCAAAATTGTTACCCATCGCGACTAGCCGTTGACCAAAATTCAGCTCACTGACTATGAATAGTTCCAAATGCCTCTAATGATGTCATAGCGCACGTAGAAACAACACTCACCAAAGTTTTGTACTCAATTCTTTTCTGTGCCCCAATTTCACCCGCACGAGCTGTTGATATACGCTGTGGACCAAAATTGATACCCATTGTGACCCGTCGTAGACAAACATTCAGCTCAGCTCACTTATTAGGAATGGTTCCAAATATCTCACATGATGTCATACAACACACGGGAAGTGCACTCACCGAACTTTAGTACTCGATTCCTTTTCGTGCCCCCATTCCGCCCACGCAAGCTTCTGGTATCCGTTTCTTGAACCAAAAATGATACCTATTGCAACCCTTTAGGGACCAAAATTTCTCTCACTAACTGGGAATGGTTCTAAAATTCAAATGTCTTCCATGATGCCATCCAACATGCAAGAAGTGCACTCACAAAAGTTTGGTACCTGATTTCATTTCGTGCCCCACTATGGACAAAATTTGGCTCATTGAATAAGAATAGGTCCAAATGCCTCAAATTGTGTCATAGGGCATGCAGAAAGCGTACTCACCAAATGTTGGTATACGGTTCCTTTCTATGCACCGGTTCGCTCGTACAATCCTCTAGTGCCCCTGTCGTGGACAAAAAATTGGCACACTGATTATGCATGATTCAAATTATCACCCATGCTATTATAGGGCATGCAAGAAGTGCACTCACCGATATTTGGTACCTGGCTCCCTTCCATGCCCATATTTTGCTCGCATGAGCTTCTAGTTTTCATCGTGGACCAAAATTAATACCCATCACAATCTAACGTGGACTAAAATCTGGCTCATTGACTACGAATCATTCTAAACGGCTCCCATGATGTCATAGCACACAACAAAGTTTGGTACCCATTTCTTCCCTGTGCCTCAGTTTTGCCCACAAGAGCTTATGAACCTCCCAAAATGTTATAGGACATGCAACAAGTGCACTCATCAAAATTTGGTATAAGTTCCAGCTTCACGTACCGACCATGGACCAAAATTGATACCCATAGTAATACGACATGAACCAAACTTCGACTAATTGACTTGAAATGGATCAAAATGCCTCCCAATATGTTATAACAAAAGAAGTGCACTCGCTAAAAGTTTGTTACAAGTTTCTTTCTGTGCCTCGGTTTCATCTGCATCAGCTTATGGCACCCACCAAAATTGATACCCACTTCTACGATTATCTTTGAAAATTATTATTACTCATATTTAAACTAACATTTGGCTTTATGCAGCAAGACATTATAGTCTTAGGGTCTGTTTGTTTTAGTTTTTGATTTTGGATTCTAGCCTAAAAGAAGAATAAAAAACAAATAACCCGATTCTAGAATCAGATTCTCACAATCCAGCTCACCCATACACACTAGAATCCACAATCCACTTCATACGTGCTTTTAGATTCCAGCTTTTAGAGAATCAGCTTCTCTACAACCACAATCCAGAATCAGTTTTTAGAGAATCTAAAGCTAAAACAAACATGCCCTTAAATGTAGATTGACACTATGTTTGACGCCTCACGTATAGCTGAATAAAAATGGCTATCAGACTGTCAAGCCAACCCAGGCGATAACGTGAGTTACATATAAATAGAGCAATTGCAAGTCAAATCCACTTTTCTCAGTGTTCATGAATTATGCATGAGTTTGGGCAGCGTGCTTGCTAACAAATTATTCCATGATATGATCCCCTTGATCCATCTCAAAACTATAGCAACAAAATTGGCTATCGCAATTTTGACTTCTGACTATATTTAGTTGTCAACAACTTCAATGAGGGTTGGCTCGTAGTCAGCAGGAGCCTCAAAGCCGTGGAGATTCATTACGGAGGCGGCGACATTGGCGAGCCCGGGGGTCTGAATATCGGACCGGAATTTCACTCCAGGGTGAAGACCAGGGCCTCCAATAGCAACCGGGACCTGTAGGTTTTGCCGTTTTACAGAGCATTAACAATAAAGCGATCAACGTGAACACTCGGTTTCAAAGAATAATATCAAAACCTAGCATATGCATTGCACTTACAGGTTGAAGCGTATGCGAGGTAAGAATCTGGACACCACCATTCTTGTCCAGAGTCGGTTGGCCAGATTTGTTTCTTTTTACCATGTCCTCTGCATTTCCATGATCGGCAGTGACAAGATAGATACCACCTACTTGCTCCACTGCATCCAGTATAATCTGATCCAAAGGGGAACCAGTGAGTACACACTATGTAAATGGTATAAAATATACTCTGGTAACCAAGGTAAACGTCAAATTGCAAAGCCCAGGAAAATAAATTTTTCAGGGAAATTTCCATTCGTACTATAGAACATGAGTTATTTCCAATCAATGTAATTGTTCAGCTTTCAGAATATACATATAATGAAAACAAAATTCTGAAAGCGACATGACATTAGTTTGTCTTGCTTGCTCTCACCTTGACAGCTTCATCAGCAGCCTTGCAAGCAACAACTGTGGCCTCAATATCACCAGTGTGACCCACCATATCACTATTTGGCAAGTTGACACGAACCTACAAGAATTAAATGCTATGCAGCTTTACAGGCAAACAGATAAAGTCACCTACTGTAAATTTCAGAATTTTGTTTACCTGGTCAAACTTTCCACTAAGGATAGCATCCCTGGCTTTCTCAGCAATTTCGAGCGCCTTCATATTGGGTTTAACATTGAACGTGATACCAACATCACTAGGAATTTCTACATATTCTTCCTTAGTTTCATCAAAGTATCCTGAACGGTTTCCATTCCAGAAAAATGTGACATGGCCAAACTTCACTGTCTCGCTGTTATGTACAAATCAATGAGTTACACCATAAATACAACTGTGTCATAAAGTAGAACATTGTGTTGTAAGCACAGATCACAAAATGGAAATCAAACAATTCCGAACCGAAATAGTATGATACAAGCTCTAATAAATGACAAGACGTACTTCAGACCATGCATACAACAATGCAGTCATTTTATCACACTACGAGTGAAGCAAATATACTTTGTGACCAAACTTAGTACCAGAACAAGGACGTCAAGTAAAAACTCGAATAGAGAATTCGAACCACTTTGTAGCTAAGCTTATGCCCCTTGAAAAGGATCCAAGCAACAGGAATAAACATAATAATAGGTGACTGAATGTAACAAAGAACTCCAAGTGGCATCCTCGGAGAGAGCAGAGTTTTGTGTCTCATGCTCTATCGGGATAAATTTGTCTTTTCCTAATTAGGAAATTTAGCCCATGATTGAGTGATAAAAATGCAGCACAAGGCAATAAATGTAGCCAGTGATAAGATCTTTTGGCAGGTATAAGCACCTGACTGGTTCTTGCAAATTTTACCTCATACATGACCTATATTTGTTTTCATGTTCAAATTGTCCTTTAGAATATGCTAAAACTTAATAAAAGATTGGTCGAAGTAAATGTGCCATATGTCCGAGACACCAGTATTTTTAGTACAGAGATGAACGTGAAAAACAAAGTGCTTTGACATTGGAAGAGAAGAGAATGGAAATCAGATACTTGCCTGCAGGCAAAGGTGCGGATGCCATTCTTTACCAAGTATTCACCAGATGTCCTCTCTATCTCTGGAGGGGAAACAAGGTAATAGCTTGGAAGCTTCAACTCACCATCATACTGGAGCATCCCAGCATACCGGATTTTTGGTACACGAACACGATCAAATTTGTCAAAATCTGCATATTCCAGTGCTTTTGCAAGCATAACCATGCGATCAGCTCGGAAATTGAAAGTCACAACTGCATCACCATCTACTATAGGCCCAACCGATTTGCCACTCTTGTCAACTATCACAAATGGGGGCAAATACTGATCACTGGCCTTGGGCTCTGCTCTTAGTGTTTTCACTGCTTCAACTGCACTCTCGAATTTGTGGGGTGCTTCTCCAAGCACCTGGGCATCCCACCCACGTTTAACCACATTCCAGTCATTCTGCGAAGTATTAAATAAGATGACTTTGACTTCAGGAAAACAATACATCTTTGTATTCAGAAAATAGCTCAAAACTGTAGACACACTGCTAAACAATAGAAATTGATGGTTGACAGAAATGAGATGAATGTACCTCATAGCGGTCCATGGTAACGTACATCCTTCCACCACCTGATGCAATCCGTGCATCAACACCCTTTTCACGAAGCTGAGAAAGATCATTCTCTAGTGTCTCTACAAAACCAACACTACTCCCATCCAAAACATCACGCCCGTCAGTGAGAATATGAACGCGAATTCTTTTTGCTCCCCTCTCACTGGCACCTTTCAGGAGCAACTGAAAATAGAATGAAACAAAAAGGAACAGCTTAAAATTGGACAGATTAAATCATCAAAAGACAGCAAATCAAGGCCTAATCATTCATGACATAGTAGCAAGATAAATCAAAGAAAGCTTAGCAAACCTGCACTTGATCAAGCCGGGAGTGGACACCTCCATCACTCAACAAACCAATAAGGTGCAGAGTACTTTTATCAAAACATTCTTTGATGTAATTGAACCCCTCTCCTTCAAAAATCTTCCCAGAGGCAAGAGCAAGATCCACAAGCTTAGCACTACAGAACGATAGAATATATTATTCAGTTAGTTTGGTGGTAAACAATGCAAAGACTTGATGGTTATATCATATAACAAATGACAGCGTGAAGGACGCAGACGAGTTTGACAAAAAAATGCAACAAAATTTAGAGTAAGTAGATTCTAGATTTCTTTGTATAACGGCCATGGACCATCGTTATGAGTACAAGTCAAAAAGTCAACAGAATTTATGCCAACCTATCCAAAGCAAGCACAAAGTAGCACCCACAAGAGATGGGTCCTAGCTAGTGATTGCTCAAAAAACAAATTGTTGATATATCAGTGATATATGCAGAGTTCCTCCAGGCTCCATACTGTTCAGTAGAAGACTATGCAACAGTCCCAAGGTCCTGGTTAAAGTCAAGCCACACATATTTCAAAATCTTATCGACACTAGAATTATTATTGGCTGTATTATCACATTTTGAATCTTGATCTTTTTCGCAACTGGATCAAAACTTGTACTTGTGAGCATCCATACCCCCAATGATATACCCAAACAAATAATAAGTGCATTAGTAACAATAAGGACTATATTTCCAAAATAAATCAAAATCAAACAGCATACCCTTGAGCATAAATCCGACCAGCGCCAAGAGCATTGTGGCCAACTTCACTGTTGCCCATGTCATCATCACTAGGGAGACCAACGGCTGTTCCATGAGCCTTCACTAGTCTCCACCTCTCTGGAGCACCCTTTTATTACACAAAAGAAAAGAAAGTTAAGCATAGTGATTGCACATCTAAAACAGAAGTTATGTAGGACAAGATCAATATTGGAAAAATTGATGATTTGCCTCGTTTTTCCTTTGCCATTGATCATTTGCCGCATGATGTCTCACTGACATGCGGGCCCTGAGGCCACATGTCAGTGAGACATACGGGGCAAATGATCAATTGCACCCAAAAAAACAGGGCAAGTCATCGAATCTCCCTATCAATATTACATCTAAATATTGTCAAAACCACATTTGAACAAATTGAGGTTCAATGCAACATCTGAATTCCTCGTGTTAAACGGCTACGTGAGTGCCCACTAGCTGCTACTACGGTAGCTGCACAACATTGACTATGTTAGAGCCAAAAGGGCCAATAACCATATCAGATTCATCATCACAATAAAACTAGTGCCACAAATTCATAGCACAAAGCCAACCCTGTGCAAGATAAATGCATATGCATGAACTTGCTGACCACGGGATCATGCAACAATTACAACCATGATGGGTAACTTACAACATAAGGGGAAAAAAACATATTTGCAATCGCATTAACGGATTAACCTGATAAAGGTTGCATCTTCGCTATATAAGATAAAGTAGGCAGGTTCCAAGAAAGCATACATTCTTGAGCGAATCCATGACGGGCGTCTGGGCGACATGGATGCAGTTGTACTTGTCTGGGTTGGCCTCGCCCCATCCGTCCAGCACGACGACGGCCACCGTCTTCCCCTTGGGGAGCTTGGGGTGGTCGGGCAGCGTCCACGAGAAACCCGAGCTCGCCATCGCCAACTAGAGGACTACCAAATCGCACCAGCAGACACAAAGGAAAAGAACATGTCAGGCACAGTAAATCCCCAGAACCAAACAGATCTGCACTGGTACAGAGTCGCAACATGGCATCATTAACTCGTGCTAATCAACAGATCGGAGTGAGCAATCTTAATCTACCTCGGCCAATTAGCAAGACTAACCGCGCCAGGAACCAGAACAACAATGGAACTCATCAAAACTAAGTGTAAATCTCGCAACAAAAAAAGCAAAAAAAAAAAAAAACAGATCTGGATGAGCGGATCCGACGACCGATCGGAAATTAACTGAACATCAAATTTTAACGAACGCTACAACATGCAAGTGGAGAGGCATCGATCAGATCAGAGGGGTTCTTCTTACCTTGCTTTTCTTGCGCTTTGCCGAAGAAGTTTTTCGCGAGCGGAGTGCAGGAGGAGGATGACACGAGGAGGCGGCCGCGATATTAATAAGGAGGCGACGGCGACGTTGCGGGGTGCGAATATTAGGGTGCTCGCGTCACCATTGGACGGCCCGATCGGCGGTCGGGGCCAACAGAATCGAGCAATCCGACGGCTGAACTGAAGTGCCCGAACCAGCCGCAGAAAGCGAAAAATTTCCCACTTCGGTGCGATTACGGGTGGCTTCGCCTGATTTGATGGATCCAAACGACGAGATCCGCCGGTTTTATATTACGCCCCTGGTATTGGACGTACGCGACGGTGCCAAACGTCATCGAGACAGCAAAAAAAAAAAATAGCTCTAGTCACGCGAGTCCCTCCCTGGCTTGGATATTCTTTCGACAATCGACATATTCCAACAATTTTCGAGCTTCCCCCCGCTGTTTTTTGCTCTCTTTTTTTTTTCCAATGGGAACGTCGGGTTCTTGCTAATTGCTCCAGCGTTGGGTCCTCCTCTCCGTGCACCATGGAAAGCAATGGAGTCGCATGTACTATTGATCATCGCATCGCAGGGATCTAGAAGAGAGCAGTTTCGCTGTGTGAGAGTGATAGCATAGGAAGAGCCGAATAGGAAATGGCGAGGTGAAAATTCTACTATCTTCTCTGCCAATGGATCAAACTGTTGATAGGTTGGAACGACAAGCCAGCCGTCGCAGGGAGGGGCCCAAAGCGGCGACGAAAAGAAAACCTGTAACCATCGACTGGTTCTCGCTGGGTCATTCTTCCGCCGACGGTCAAGAACGAGGGCTAGGTGTTGTGTGTAACGAGTAGAGGTGGGCCGGGTATCGTACCGTGCCGTATCGGTCGAGTGTCCAAACATGGTATATTTGTGTTTCGTGCCGTGTCAGTTCAGACCCAGCCTATTTTCACTATTACGACGAGAGAAAAAGATCCAGAGACGCACGGAGTTGATTGTAGCCACAGCTTGATTTGGAATGCGTAATTAAGCTTATGTAGCTTTAAGCCAAGCTCAAAAGATTTCTTAGTTCTCTCGTGATCCTTAGATCCAATCTTATACAAAAGAGTGCAATACTCCCTCCGTCCAAGTTTGTAAGACGTATTTCTTCTTGCCACATAGACCAGAAATATATTGAAAATGACTATATTACCCCTAATTATTATCATTAAGCACTATATTCAATACATGCATATAGAAAATATGATGTAAATATGGATGCTTATTAGGGGTATATAGAGGACATCATACTAATTTTGTATAGGAATATAAAATACACACTATATTTATAGACAAGATCATACAAAAATATACCTTATAAACTAGTAGTAGTATTGTCGCAAAAAAAAATATGTTACTAGTAGTACGAGGCTATCTGACGAATACTTATAACAGGGGTACCCCAACGGCCTAAAGCGACGAGCGATGCGGTCCAAGCACACTCAAGCCCAACAGCCGCTCCCAAACCCACTCACCGACCAAGCACCAACAAGGCCACACGAGACATCCTTCCCGACCGACGAGGGAAGTGTCTCGACAAGCGAGCTCCCGACCGCAGCGTGGCCGGGATCCCCGACCGATCGTGCCAAGACAACCCCGCTAAGGGCGCGTGTCGAAGCCTCTACCACCAACGACCACGCACCTACGAACGGGTCAATCGGCGACTATACAAGGCGGTGGCTCCTTCCCAAGAAGGTTTAATGATCGACCAAGTCATGCTCCCACCCCATCAAGCAGTCACATACAAGACGTAAGACACGCCTCTCCCGAGGCAACGCCACGCCAGCGCAAAGAACGCCAACACTCGTAAGGTTCGCAGAGGCGTGTACGCAGCTTTCGGAAATACCTAACCGCCTCGACCAACTAAGCTACCGACCAAAGATGGGCAAGACGGCAATGATCGGTCGGTAACGAAGGACCAAGCTCCTAGTGTAGGTCATCTTGTCCTCTTCCATTCTCGATGTAACGCCCCTCCTTTCAGATAAAAGGAGGCGGAACCCCGTAGGAGGAGAGGATCGCAATCGAACCCATCTCGCTAAGCCATTAGCACTCTCGCTTGTAAACTTTATGCACTATCCAGATCAAGGGAATACAACGCCGCCACACGACCGAGTAGGACCTTCGCCCGAACCAAGATACATCTTGGACTTCGAGTCTAACCATTCAGGAGTGGAACGCGCGCCCTTAGACTTACAAATTTACTTGCCTGCTCAAACGCCGGCGGTTGGCGCGCTGTAGGGCCTTCGCGCCTTCATCACCATCTCCGATTCCGCTTGCCTCCCCGATAGCATCTTCCACCGCGACGGCATGACTACGTCGGGAGCCGATCCGCCGGCTCCCTCAACTTTGCCGCCACTCGGCGGGAGGGCTTACGCCATCTCTCGCCGCCATCGAGGCCCGGCGCCATCGAAGCTTGGGCGCCATCTCCGGCGATTTCGCTAAGCTCCGGCTTGGGCGCCCGCGAGTCCCAAAACCGAGTCGGGAGCGCCCGCCACGCCCCGCGAAGCTCCGTGGGCCGGCAGTGACCGTGTCACCTCGCAGCTCACAACTTGTGGCGATGGTGGCTACATGCCGCCTCTATCCACGAGCCAGCCGAAGACTCTTCTAGCCACGACTCCGGCTCCGACACGGAGTACCGCCACGGGCGACACTCGCGAGTGCAACATGGCGCACGGCCGATTAATCACAACCCCGCGGTTACGGGGCCCCATCCGCGACCGAGGCGCAGGAGGAGGAACACCAGCGTGAGCGGCCGAACGCGCCAAGCTCGCCTACCAACTCCAAATGACGGCCACGAGGAGCTGGATAAGCGGCGGTCGAGCTCGACCACCTCAGCTAACCCGAGCAGATGAGCCCGAAACCGCAGTGCCCGGCGACGCACGACGGCGCGGCAGTACACCACAAGTGGCGGGAGAACTGACGGCCCTCGTTCTTCCCATGCAAGCTAAAACGTGGCCGCACCGCAACGCCGCCGAGGCCTCCCGAGCCGGCCGACCGGAGGCCAAAGCCACGCACTGTAACCTCCGGCCGATGGAGCGGCGCCATGCAACACATGCAGCCTCCAGCTCCTACCGCCCGGCGCCACCTCGCACACGGCCCGCACCGCCGGCCGGTTTACTGGTCCAAGCAAAGGCGGGCGCCAGCACCTTCGGGCCACCGGGCGACCTAGTCCTCGCGTCGGGTCCAAACCAGAAGGACAAGCACAAGCCGCCGCCACTCGAAGGCCCTCACCGTCGAGAGGTTCTCCGACCGCACCTTCGACTCAAGGACACCGACGGTCGATCCTTCCGAACGCTTGGAACATAGAAAAGTTAAGACGATTTTATCCCTAAACTCTTTTCTTTTTTTCTGGCATGGTCTTTACCTTTACCCTTCCGAGCACCTGGTCGCCTCGCGACGCCGAGGGCTGCCCTTGGCGCCTGCTCAGCCGCTCGTCGGCGTTTATGCGGGTCGGTGACCGACCGACCACAAGGTCCATCCCGAGCAGTAACCTCTCGACCCAAGCGTTACTGCCTCGCCAGCCGCCATGGTTGCTAAGTAGCGCCGCGGAAGAAGGAAGTGCCCGAGTGGAGTGACCTTTAGTCGGTCCGAACACTCCTCCCCGCGCAAACTCGGCTAGCTCACGCGCTTATGCGGTCGGTGACCCGACCGACCACAAGGTCTATCCCGAGCGGTAACCCTCTCGACCCAAGCGTTACGGCCTACGCCCCATCGGCTATGATTGCCAAGTAGCGCTTCGCGGAAGAAGGAAGTGCCCGAGTGGAGCGACCTTTAGTCGGCCGAACACTCCTCCTCCGCGCCAACTCGCTAACTCACACGCGCGCGTGGCGGTCGGTAACTGACCGTCACGCGTCCTCCCCGAGCGGTAATCCTCTCGACCGAGTGCTATGGCCTACGCCCGGCGGCTATGGTTCCGCACTTCGCGAAGAAGAAAATGCCCAAGTGAGCGATCTTTGTCTGGTCGGAACACTCCTCTCCCTCACAAGTGCGCATAATCGCCGAGTAACCAAGATTCCTATCCTCTTGGCCCTCTCGGCAACCCGACCTACGCTGTAAGTGACCCTTGCGGTCCTTAAGGCTATGGCGGTCAAACATTCACCGTAAACTCAAAAGGGCAAAGGCGCATCGAACTTGTTAACCTTAAAGATTGTTTACAAGCATAATAGTCTTTACAATTAAAAAGAAGGATAAATCTAATCGCTTGTTCTTCTTCGAGGCGACTCGCGGCGAGACATGGTCGGCAATCTCCCGAAGCGCGGCTCGGCCAAGAGCTCGAACTCGTCGATCTCTCCGTCGGTCCGATTCCCGCGACGCCACTCACCACCGCGAGGTCAATTCCATCATAGTGCGAGATGGTGTTGACCGGTACAGGAAGCTCCAAGCACCACGACTCGTCGCCCCCGGCTGAAGGGCGGCGCGCCCGTCGGCACCCTCCAACCGAGAGATCTTGCGCGAGGAGGAAGCCCTTCTTCACTGCCGAGCGCGCACTGGCTCGGGCAGAGCACTGCCACGACATCCTTGCGAAGAGGCGACGGAAAGGCAAGGAGAAGAAAAGGCTGAGTTTTCTTTTCCTTAGCTCTTTGTTGTTCCTTTTTTGTCTTAGGGACAGGAGGCGAGGAAAGCAAGCAAGCGTAACTACTCAAAGCGCCCCAGCAACGTATATATAGAGGCCAAGCGGCGCCGACCGAACAGGCACCCCCTCGAGCGAAGCGTCGTGTCCACTCACGCCAGCCTGGTAACTCCCGGTTTCCAATTCCACTCCGCATTTAATCCTAACAAAACGGCAGAACCATAAAGACGCCGCCCCGGGCAAATCGCCTCAGAACCTCTCTGTCTCCACCTTGAGGCGGGGCGATTTGCTGCTCGGGGCGCGCGAGAGGCCTGGCTGGCCGCGCCCCGAACGGCAAAAGCTCGTGGCTTGCGCTGGGGCCCGCCTAAAAGTCTGTGGGTTCAAAAGGCCAACTCCACCAGATGGGCATAAGGTCGCCCAAAGAAACTTGAGCGAAGGGCAAGTATGAGGCGAGCCCCACGATGGGCCTCTGCTAGGCCTACCGACGACCCAATCACCTCTACTCGCGTCGAGACCATACTTCACACTCTCCCGGAGCTCATCGATGAGCGACAACTAATGTGCCCTGGTCGGTGGATCACCCAGTGGCCCATACGGATTGAGTAGAGAAAGGTTTCTTATGGGTCGCCCCACAACAGGCCGTAACACCCTACCGGGACCGTCCGCCGGAAGGGTCACCCTTGGCGGACCTCTCAGACCCACTGACCACCGCTATAAGCTCCACGAGCACGGCGCTCAAACCAACGCGTAAACGCGCGTCGCCACCCTCTCTACGTCCCACACCGCGGATGGGGTATACGTGGGATAGATGGCGCCATTCCTCTCGCAGCTACCCTCGCCAGAGAGGACTCGGGATGGATGCCCCACGCCCGGCCACGACGAAACGAGCCCACGCCCGGCCACGACGTAAAACGAGCCCACATCCACCACGACGAAACGAGCCCACGGTCCCAAATATGACGTTAAACTAGCACTCGGACACCCAACCTCGCGCAGAGGCATCGCGGCCGCCCCCGCCGACCAAGGCACGGGACTCGGACACCGAACCTCGCGAGAGGCATCGCGGTCGCCCTCGCCGACTAAGGCACGGCACTTTCGGACACCGAACCTCGCGCAGAGGCATCGCGGTCGCCCCCGCCCACCAAGGCACGGCACTTTCGGACACACGAACCTCGCGCAGAGGCATCGCGGTCGCCCCCGCCGACCAAGGCATCGCGACGACACACGAACCTCGCGCAGAGGCGCGCGGTCGTCCCCCCGCCGACCGCCGGCGCACGGCCCGGCCTATGACGTTAAACTAGCACTCGGACACCCGAACCTCGCGCAGAGGCATCGCGGTCGTCCCTGCCGACCACGGCACGGTCCAGCTATGACGTTAAACTAGCACTCGGACACCCGAACCTCGCGCAGAGGCATCGCGATCGTCCCTGCCGACCACGGCACGGTCCAGCTATGACGTTAAACTAGCACTCGAACACCCGAACCTCGCGCAGAGGCATCGCGGTCGTCCCGCCACCACGGCACGGTCCGGCTATGACGTTAAACTAGCACTCGGACACCGAACCTCGCGCAGAGGCATCGCGGTCGTCCCCGCCACCAAGGCACGGCACCCGACGACACGACACCGAACCTCGCGCAGAGGCATCGCGGTCATCCCCGCCGACCACGCAGGCACGGTCGCCCCCGCCGACTATGACGTTAAACTAGCACTCGGACGCCCGAACCTCGCGCAGAGCATCGCGGTCGTCCCCCCGCCACCAAGGCATGGTCTAGCTACGACGACTAAACGAGCAACTCTGACAACTCAAACGGCAAACTCGTTACGTAAGACATTCATAAAGAAAAAGGAGATTTCATTATAGGCCAACAGCTCGAACTTTACACAACTTTACAATATAGTACCAAACAGACACAAGAATAGCTACGCTACACTACGGCAGGACTTTGTCCGCGCCAAGACCTCTTAAACATCCATACGGCAGACGGTGGCACCGACGGCATGTTGGTAGGCCCTTGCTCGTCGACGGATAGCCACCGCACCGCGGATCGCGACGCCGACGCGCGCCTCGCTGCTCAGCGACATAGACGCAGCCGCACTAACTCTGACGGCGCCTCGCGCCATCGCTTCTAGAAGGGCCCCCTTGCTACCTCGAGCCTCGGACGACCTCGAGCAACAGATCGACGCAAAGCAAAGATCACGGCTACGCCTTCTTCCTCCTGAGTTCGCCATCGCCCGATCAGACTCATTTCAAAGCTCACCCAAAGGGTCTCCTTCTTCGCCACGACATCATCACCAAAACCGAAAACTAGAGAGTGCCCAAGCCATTTCAAAGAGCAAAAGAAAGGATTCTCGCTAAACGCTTATCACTCAAGCAGCCGTAGTATCCTTATATACCCGAACGGAGGGAGATTAAACGCCTCGTAACAAAATGCAAGCGTTGAAAACGGCGCCTTCACCGTAACCCGGCGATCCGTAAGACGAAGCGCGAGGAGGCGCTAAGCCATGCGCGGCGCACAACGAGGTGATTCAAAGCCCCCACGGTTCAATACCCTGCAAATTTCAGGCAGCCATCGGAAGCGTTGGGGTACGCCTAGCGGAAATCGTTTGACCTAGTCGGTCGGGCCAACCACTCGTGCCCTACCACTATTCTCATCCAAGCTCAACCCCAACCGAACCGCCAAATCGCCGGGGTTCGGGGCTATCGACGAATACTTATAACAGGGGTACCCCAACGGCCCAAAGCGACGAGCCGGCGGCCTCAAGCACAGCTCAAGCCCAACAGGCCGCTCCCAGCCCACTACCGATCGAAGCACCAACAAGGCCACACGAGACATCCCTTCCCGACCGATCGAGGGAAGTGTCTCGACAGCGGAGCTCCCGACCGCAGCTGGTCGGGATCCCCGACCGATCGTGCCAAGACAACCCCCGCTAAGGGCGCGCGGTCAAGCCTCTACCACCAACACCACGCACCCACGAACGGGTCAATCGGCGACTATACAAGGGCGGGTGGCTCCTTCCCAAGAAGGTTTAATGATCGATCAAGTCATGCTCCCATCCCATCAAGCAGTCACATACAAGACGAAGACACGCTCTCCCGAGGCAACGCCACGCTAGGCGCAAGAACGCCAACACTGTAAGGTTCGCAGAGGGCGTGCACGCAGCTTCGGGAAATACCTAACCGCCTCGACCAACTAAGCTACCGACCCAGCATGGGCAAGACGGCAATGATCGGGCCACGAACGAAGGACCAAGCTCCTAGTGTAGGTCATCTTGTCCTCTTCCAATTCTCGATAACTCGCCTCCTTTCAGATAAAAGGAGGCGGAACCCCGTAGGAGGAGAGGATCGCAATCGAACCCATCTCGCTAAGCCATTAGCACTCTCGCTTGTAAACTTTGTGCACTATCCAGATCAAGGGAATACAACACCGCCACACGACCGGAGTAGGACCTTCGCCCAACCAAGATACATCTTGACTTCGAGTCTAACCATTCAGGGAGTGGAACGCGCGGCCCCTTAGACTTACAAATTTACTTGCCGGTGCTCGAAACGCCGACACTATCAATGTGTCATATGCCAAGGAGAATTCTACCTGTCTATTGCTTTTTTTCTTGATATGCATGCGTGATGCATAGGTATGCACATGCTCCTCATGCTGATGTTATGTTCTGTCATATGCACACATCTTTTCCTTAGATTTTTTGCACGCATGCGTGATGCAAAGGCATGCATAGGCTCCTCAGGCTGATGTTGTGTTCTGTATCGTTTGATATTAAAGAAACAATAAATAAAAAAGAATTATCAATTGGTCCCGTTTGATATTAAAGAAACAATAAATTTCAAACAGCGTCGAACCGCTTAATTATTACCGTGTAATTTTTTTTAAAAATAATTCAGCGGGGCGAACTGCTTAAATTTTTCGAAAAATGTTAAAAAATTTACAACGCTTGCCAACCGTTGCCTTCGACGTAAAAAATGAGAAAAATTATTCAGCGTTCGCCGACCGCTGAAAAAATTATTTTATTTACTACTTAAACTAGTATAGTGCCTGTGCTAACGCTACGACAGCAGTACACCCGCTTACCAATTAAATGAGAAGATAAGTATGAATACAACACTTAATAATAAAAGAGAAATTTAGAATTTTAAATGAATTTAGAAAGAAAAACGGAACTAAATGGAGGTCGAATGGGCTAAAACGGCTCCCAAAAGATTTTAAATCAAGAAAGAGAAAGAAAAAGAATTTTCGATTTTAGATTATTTTTTTTGTATCTTCCACAGAGAGCACACATGTGCTCTCCTGGCTTGGCCCGCAGGGGGAGGGAAGGCCAGGTGGCCACGGTCGCAGTGGTCAAGATCAAAAGGCGAGATCACCGCAGACCGGTGCTCGCGGGAGGAGTCACGGCTGTAGTGAATTTCGTCGGAAAGATGACGGTGATGGCTTGGGTTACCTCCAAAATCCGCGATCTTTACAAGAGGGAGCACTTGGGGATTTACTTAATGCGATGGGGTGGAGGAGAGCTCATCGGCTTTTATAGCCCCGAAACAAGCATATTTATGGAAACCATAATTTGGGATCAAATTAGATTGAGAGGAAATTTTGGCAATAGAGCATGAAATTTGGGGAATTAACACCATAGATGAAAAGAGGAGATTTGGTGCGGGATTGATGGAGTTTTGGAGCTTCTTTCTTACTTTAATGGAGGGAGGGAAGAGAAGAAGCTTCTCTGCTCTGGACTGCAGCTAGAAGAAACTATAGATGAATTGCCTTCATTTTTTTAAAATATAGAAGGATTTTTGAAAAGATAGCATATTAGGTTAAAAAATTCTAGAAAAATTCTCAAAAAAACTTTCGATTATTTTGTACTTAATAAAATTATTTTTTAAAAAAATTTAAATTATAAATTTGTTGAGGCACTATGACCGCGAGGTCGCCGACCAACAACTCGCCAAGGCTTAAAAGCCACCGATGACGACCATGGAGCCATTGCAGACTGCGTTTCTCCCGGCCACGCGCCTAATCTCCCGTTTCTTTTCCCAAAGACGTAATGTATGGTCATTTTCTTTTCAGACGCTTGTTTCTTTTCCTTGATTCCAAGATGTTTGTTTCTTTTCCTTGTTGATGCCGGAGGTGAGGAAGGTCTCATGGGCCACAGGATGATTTCAAAAATATGGAAAATAAATGCGCCGCCGATCACTGGATCCGCAAGGAAAAAAGATAAAATTAAATAAAGGTTGCTCACGCACTACGGTTCCGCGAGAAAAAATTGAAAACAATTAAGCAAAGACTCACTGCATCGCTGGTTCCTTAGATAAAAAAATTCAGTGCTCTCCGTGAGCTGGAATTAGGCTTTATGGGGCTAGATCCGTAAAAAGTCTCGAGAAGGGTCATATTCGGAAAAATACGATCACAATGCCGTGACAATAAAAATTCAAGTCTTGTTTCCTTGCATGCGGATCCTCCTGCTTATTTCCTTGTTTAATTCACCCTCCTTCCAAATATGTAGTACGTATAATTTTAGCCAAGAAAATTCAAACTGTTTCCTTGAATGCGATCCTCCTTATTTATTTCCTTGTTTGATTCGCCTCCTTCCAAATATGTAGGTTGGGGAGGTCTCATGTGGGCCACAGGATGATTAGACACACTAAATAATGGCCATCTGATATGGGTGAGTAAAACTGAGGAAAGATCCGAGACGCTCATTTTGATGAATGCAAGTTTTGGAACGCTTTTTGGTGCACGAACATTGGGCCATCTCTAATGAGGTGCATTATTTAGGGTGACGTAGGAAAAATTGTTTAGTGCATTATAAAAGAGTATAGATAGTTATTGATAGTCGCTTGTTATTTACCGACCGCTCGGATTGATAGTCGCTTGTCACGCACACAGGCCACCATGTTCTCTCTTTTTTCTCGAAGAACTCGACGGGTTCTAAGACCAAGATGTTCTTCCTAAGTCCAATCCTGAGAGGCTTGGCCTTGGTCTGGCCTGTCTTCCAAATGCTTCCTGGACCAAACTTTAAAGCTTATTCCTTGGGCCGCCGAACTGTTATGGCAAGCTCGCACTCAGCATTCTTCTATGCAGATGATGAGATCCACCGAAGCAACGGACTTTGTATTCTGTTCATGGCTGCGTCAGCCTACTCCGGTTTAGCCCAATACACGGTCGCATATGAATAGGCTGGCTACTCCAGTATTCTGAAGTCATCTGCAAAACCGCTACTCACAATAAGCTATGCTGCTGTAGAACAGACACTTTTAACGCTCATTGAAAGGTATTAAAATATATATTGAATTAGTTATAAGGGATATTAAAATTTTAAAGAGTGAAAGTACCAAAAGGTACATATATTTAAGGGTAATTTTGTGGTAGCTCATAAGGATCGTAAAAACTCTAGCAATATTAACTGAGAGCCAAACGCAAATGGCCATGGGAAAAATGATGCGATTGGGCAAGCCATAATGTTACTGTCGTCTTTAGGGGTGGACATTTTTAACAAAATCGAGCCAAAATAGCCCAAAAAATCGGTTTTTTCGGTATTCAGTTTATACACGGTTTTTATTTTGATACTATTCGGGTTTTGGTTTTGGTTCGTTTTTTCCTTTCCAAAAACCGAACAAACTGATTACTGAATAGCTGATTCCTCATTATCTGTTCGGCCGTTCCCCATTCTTCGTAATCGTTCCCCATTCGCCTCCTCCTGCGCAATCCCCACGTCTCTGTCTTCTCGGCCTCCACCCGCAGCTCCACACATTGCAACGCCTCCCTCGCGGACTCCGCTCACTCTGGATCGGCGAGGTCGACAAGGACCAAGCCGTGGTGCGCGCCGGCAAGGAGGGAGCGGAGCGCAGAGGAGGGGAATCGTTCCTCATTCCCTACCCCAGATCAAATCGCCATGGCGCCCTGGCGAGCCCCACCAGTGACGCGGCAAGGAGTTCGGCTGCCTCGAGCCCTTGACTTTGACTTCTCCTCCTGCTTCCCGCCTCCCTCGGCCACAACAAATGCAGATCCGCTCTGTACGACTCTCCGCGATCCTTCTCCAACCCCAAAATCTGGGCATAGGTGCCACCCAGATATGTTAGAGCATGATAATCTTCGACTATTTACTCTTTTTCTTATTGTTGCCAATGTTGATTTTGCTTTGACAAGAACATTTTCTTCTAGAACAATGGATCTGGTCGACGTCTCAGGCACGTCCCCTTTGTCGCCGACGGTGCCACCCAAGAACATGGAGATATGCGAAATCTGCAACCGTGACCTCGGGGATGGGTACGCTTCCCCCTTGTGGCAAGGGCCTTGCATCTCTTGATCCCTTTCTCCGGTGCGAGCAAGAGTGGGTAGGGATTAGTATGAACGAGCATTTCGGTTTACCGAAGTAACCAAACCAAATTTTTTTGGTTAATTCAATTTGTTTTTCGAATTTAAAAGTAAAATTTCGGTAGCTAATTTTCAAAAACCGAATAAACTGAAGAAAAAAAAACGGAAAGCCCACTCCTACTAGCCTTCCCTCGTGACCATTCAAAGTGTTGGGAAACCTCATGGCCCATTGAAGGCTCATGATTGGTCCCGTGGCCGAAACCCTAGACGACCGCTATATAAGGAGGAGGGGGGTCCCCCCTATGTACATGCAATCAGAAAGCGATAAAGTATTCTGCTGTCGCTCTCCCTAAACACGTGTCTCTATCTTTCTGTTCTCCAATTTTAGATCTGTTCGGGAACCCCGAACTATTCGATAGAGAGGTTCCTTAACACGTTATCAGCACGAAGCTCTTCCGGAGTTCAGAATTGAAAGGTGAGAAAGGTGAGAATCGGTGATTGTATCTAATCGTTGTTGATCCTATACATGCATCTACCGTACGTATCTGTTTTGTGTTTGCATCACGTGGCACGGTTGCGTGAAGCATCGGGCACGCGCTATCTCGTAAAAAGGGGAATACGTCGCCTCGGCTTGCGCCAAGACACAACAGCATCGCCGCCGCCGCTCGCCCCTGCACCGGCGCTCGGCTTGCGCTAAGAAGACGCCGCCGCGCCGACGCCGGCCAGCCCGCCGAGCATGAAGCTCGACTCGCAGCGAAGCGCCGCCTCACCGCTGCTCGCGCGCCAGCGCGCTCGCAGCCTGTTGCCGTCGTCGGCTTCCGCACTGCCGTTTGGCCAGAGTCATGTCACCCAACCGATCGTCGCAGCCACGCTTTTGTACCGCCGCGACGCCGGATCACAGACCTACCGCGCGCACCGCCGCCGCCGCTCGTCGCCGGCCATCACCGCCGCGCCGCCGGCACAGACCGCGCGCCGTCCGCAGCCTCGCCTCACGCCTCAGGTTCGCGGCCGCCGGCCGTCACGCGACACGCATGCCGCCGCTTCAGCCGCCAGCCGCCGCCTCGCAAGAAGCGTAGGCGGCGATCGCCATTGCCCGGCAGCCGGTGCCCACGCTGCTCCTAACGAAGATGCGTGGCGCCCGGCGCCCGACGAAACACCCGGCGCGGCGCTGGCGGCGCGCGACGGCACCGGCGCCCGAGGAGGAGCCCGGCGGCGGCGCGCTGCGGCGGCGGCGCTCGGGTGGCCGACGCCGCCGCCTCTCGCCGTGGCGCCGCCGCTCGGATGCCATCGCGCAGCGCTGGGGAAGAAGACGACGGAGGGGCCGCGCATGGGGAATGCGGCGCGGGCGCGTAGGAAGGGGAAACCCTAGCGCAAGCATGGGCCAGGGCAAGGCCCATTTAAGTCGTTCGTCCGGCAAAAGAAAAAGGACAAGAAAAAGAAAGAAAAGAAAAGAAAAAGGAAATAAAAAAATGGCAGAATTTTTTTTTGAAAAAATTGCTAGAAAATTTTCTGGCTCTGCTTTAATTTTTTTTCTAGCTTTATTTCTCTATTTTTTATGAATATTCTTTATGAATTTTGAATTCGTTGCTTTGTTTAGCATAATGGAAATACATGTGAATTTATTCTCTGTACTTTATGCCCTTTGCAACCTTTTTTTCTATTAGATTACACACAGTAATCTAATGTCGGAATTTTATAATCATGCAGATGTCCGGTATCGTGAATCGTGAGTTTGAAGAACTGGCCCCGCACGGTCAGAACTATCTCACTTGGGCATCGGACGTGAAGATCGTTCTTGGGGGCAAGAAGCTCCGCGCCGCGATTGGTCTAGGGTCCTCGCAGACGAAACCTCATCACGAGCAAAACGATCAAGCCCTGCACTTCCTTAGGCACCACCTCTCAGCCACTCTAAAGAATGAATATATGGCTGAGGGGAGTGCACTTGAGCTTTGGACTGCACTTTAGAAGCGGTTCGAGAAGCTCAAGTACACCATCTTACCCCAAGCACAGCAAGATTGGGTCCGCCTAAGGTTTGCAGACTTCAAAACAGTGGCCGAGTATAATTCTACCTTGCATAGAATTTGTACTAATCTCTCTCTATGTGGCAAGAAGATCACTGATGAAGAGAAGATTGAGAAAACTCTCTCTACCTTCCACCCAAATGCTATCCAGAGTGCACGCAGCTATCGTTAGGACGCATAAAAGGATTATAGCGAACTGATTGATGTAATGCAAGTTGCGGAATTGCAAGACGATGTTCTACGCAAGAACTATGTCTCGCAGCCACCTGGAAGAGGCACTGGCACAGAAGTCAATGCCAATAGCTATAAGGTGAGAAAGCCCATTCATAGAAAGAAGGGCAAGCAGGGGGGAAAAGAGAGGAATCAGGCCAAAGGAAAGTCCAAAGCCCCAGTGAAGAAGGATGACAAAGAAAAGGCGCACGCCAAGCCGTATGGACAGCAGAACCAAATGTACTTCAGGTGTGGCACTTGGGGACACTGATCGAAGATATGTCGGGAATCCAAGGAAGTGATCAACGCATATCAGGCTAAGAGGAAGGCAAAAGAAAACGCCCCCGCAGAGGCGCACTTCGCCAATATCGGTGACGATGATGCCATGGATGAAGATATCCCACTTGTCTCATCCTCACAGAATAGCCTGGACATCGATGCTGCAGCCAATATTATGGCGAATGAAGAGAAAACTTCTGTCGATGACATAGAAGCAGAAATTAATGCATATTTTACAGATTATGTTTAATGCATTTTTTTAGATTATGGTTGTTAGCATTTTCTTTTGAATAATGAATTGTAAGCTCTAGAAGAGCATACTTCTCTCATGAATAAATATGCAATTTATTCTTTATTCCAGTATTCTTCAAATTTGCAAGCAATGTTTGGATTATTTTGCCTCTATCTGATTAGAATTATATTTCTTTTATCTAGAAATCGTGTAGCACCCAAATGAAAGAGATATGCATTGTTGATAGTGGCACAACAAATACCATCTTAAGAGAGTCTAAATACTTCCAGTCGATCACGAAGAACGCTGGAAAGATTACTACGATCGCAGGAAGTGACTCATATGTAATCGGCTCAGGAAGAGCCACTATTATATTGCCTATGGGTACAACTTTGGTAATCGAAGAAGCCCTTTGTACCTCAATCAACGCGCACTCTCTTAAGCTTCAAAGACATCCGCGCCAATGGTTTTCATGTAGAAACCAATGAAGAAAATGGCAAAGAATACTTATGCATTGTGAAGCACGCAGATGTGGAAAATGGTATTAGAAAATGTCCTCATATGAATCTGGATTTTACTACACTAATATTCATGCACCAAGTGTATACTTCCTTGAAGACGCTTTTAGAAGCTCGAGTTATTTTCTTTATGGCATGGTAGATTAGGTCATCCCGGTCTTAGAATGATGAGAAATATAGTGAACAACTCACAAGGTCATGGCATTAATGTTAAAAATTTCAATCATAAAGATTTCGTGGTGCCCGCATGTGCCACCGGAAATTAATAACTAAACCTCCACATGAAAGTGCAAAGTGAAATTTTGCATTCCCGAACACATCCAGGGGATATTTGCAGATCGATTCAACCCTTGTCGGCCGCTTTCGATACTTTATGGTGCTCATCGATGCTTCCTCTAAATGGTCGATGTGTGCTTATTGTCAACAAAAACCATGCTTTTGCAAAGCCGATCTCGCAGATCATAAGAATTAAGAATGCTTTCCTAATCATCGCGTGAAGTCCATTAGAATGGACAATGCCGAGAATTTACTTCAAAGGCTTTTGATGATTATTGCACGCAACAGGATAGCGCTTGAGCACTGCATCGCACGCCCATATGCGTAATGGACTAGTCAAGCACTAATAAAGAGGATTAAGTTCATTGCCGACCGCTTTGCAGAGTTGTAACTTGCCCAACACTTGTTGGGGACACGCAGTCCTGCACGCAGCAGCTCTCATCAACTTCAGACCTTCGGCCTACAACATCCATTCTCCTATGCAGCTTGTGCACGGGATCATCCCGAAGATCTCCCATCTCAGGAAATTTGGGTGTATGGGATCATCCCGAAACTCTGGGTCGGCGAGGTCGACAAGGACCAAGCCGTGATGCGCGCCGACAAGGAGGGAGCGGAGCGGAGGAGGGGAATCGTTCTCCATTCCCTACCCCGGATCAAATCGCCATGGCTCCCTGGCGAGCCCCACCCATGGCATGGCAAGGAGTTCGGCTACCTCGAGCCCTTGACTTCGACTTCTCCTCCTGCTTCCCGCCTCCCTCGGCCACAGCAAATGCAGATCTTCCACAATAGCCAGATCCGCTCTGTACGACTCTCCGTGATCCTTCTCCAACCCCAAAATCTGGGCATAGGTGCCACCCAGTTATGTTAGAGCATGATAATCTTCGACTATTTACTCTTTTTATTATTGTTGCCAATGTTGATTTTGCTTTGACAAGAACATTTTCTTCTAGAACAATGGATCTGGTCGACGTCTCGGGCACGTCCCCTTTGTCGCCGGCGGTGCCACCCAAGAACATGGAGATATGCGAAATCTGCAACCGTGACTTCGGGGACGGGTACGCTTCCCCCTTGTGGCAAGGGCCTTGCATCTCTTGATCCCTTTCTCCGGTGCGAGCAAGAGTGGGTAGGGATTAGTATGAATGAGCATTTCGGTTTACCGGAATAACCAAACCGATTTTTTTGGTTAATTCAATTCTTTTTTCGAATTTAAAAGTAAAATATCGGTAGCTAATTTTCAAAAACCGAATAAACTGAAAAAAAAACGAAAGCCCACTCCTACTAGCCTTCCCTCGTGACCATTCAAATGAACTTGAGATAGGGAAAACCGACACTACTACAGAATGGTACATCACTATCGCTTCATCTGTGTCGGTTCTTAAGTTTTTAGGAAGAAACGATTGTGATAGATGACTTAGGAGAGGCATTAATCATAATCACTATCGGTTCTTAGGTTAGAAGTGATAGTGATGTAGCACTGAGAACATTACAATCGGTTCTTACGCAAGAAGTGATAGTGATATGCATTATCATCACTATCGGTTTTCATATAAGAAGCGATAGTGATGAGCATCGCATTATCACTATCGGTTCTTATTTAACAAGCGATAGTGATGATATGGACATCACTATCGCTCTCACAAAAGAACCGATAGTGATGAGAACTTCTCATCACTATCGGTTCTTTTGTGAGAAGCGATAGTGATGTTCATTATCATCACTATCGCTTCTAAATAAGAACCGATAGTGATGTGTGCGTGCTCATCACTATCGCTTCTTATATGAAAACCGATAGTGATGACTATTATAATCACCGCCGCTTGTCTTGTAAGAACCGATCGTGATGTTCATGATCACATCACTATCGCTTTTATATGAGAACCGATAGTGATGTACCTCGTTAGGTTATTTATACCACTCGTGTTGAACTCTTCTCTGTTATTGTTCCGAGGAGGTTTCTCCGCCACCGTAAAAAAATAGCTCATATTCGTGTTTGGAAGCAATACTTGGGTGAGAAAATTTGAAATCCTCAAGGGTGGGTGTTAAGAGGGTAAATTTGAAGCCCTAACTTGAGGAGATTTCTCATTTTGCATAATTTGTGGTTTTCTTCAAAATGTGAGCATTCCTTCAAACCCCTTTAATTTTGTACTATGTAATTTTGATATGTCGCAAGAAAGTTTAGATTGCACTGGTATTGTGTATATCCTATCGATTTCACACCCTTTATTTCACAAGCATGTACACATGTATTTAATTATCTTAATTTGTAGTGCTTTGATGTTAATATGGAATTATTATTGCTGTCACTTGATGAATGCTAGAGTTTAGGTGCGGAACCTACGCCTCCCGCTCGAGGATGCTTGTTTATAAATATACCGAACGAAATGGTATATTTATAAGTTTAGCGCCTCGAATTGTCCACGTTCTTTGGATGCTGAGGATATGTAGCCGCAAGTTCTCGAAGTGTGTTGTACAATCGCAGAGTAGAGATTTCGTAGCGTCTCTCGGTATTCTCCGGATACACACCCTCTTGACCGTTGTCGAGACGTGTATATGGAGAATAGCGAGATGTCGCCAAATTTTCTCCGGAGTTGTACAACGGCTTAGGAACTTGTCTGAACCACATATTCTCGAATGGGATTAGGACCAAACCTATTTAGAGATTAGGAGTCATCGTTGGTACCCTTGTATTGTTTCGTTGTAGTCAAAAGATCTCAGAGGCTAATGCACTATATAATTAGATTGTTTGATATCATTGTTCATGTTAAAAATGTATGTCTCTTATCTAGGAAATTGGAAGCTCTAAACCAGGAAGAATCTAGGTATCGATCTAAGTACATATTTCATATATGTTGCGTGAAATTGTCATCTATTTTGCAAAGGTAATATTAATCAAATGATGTCTCAATATTTCAAATAACTAGCTTGTCGTCGCTCCGCTTTGTGCATAATTTATTGGGCTAAGTTTAATTGCGAGATGAACCGTAAGGAATGGATGTATGCAAAAGTCGTGTGAGTGCTTTGAATTTCGAGGGTGTTAAGGAGTTCAAAAAATTGCCAAGAGGACATGGTGAGGAGGGTGTAAACTTCATATATTGTCCTTGCATTGATTGCACTAACTCGAGAAGATTCAAGAACTCACTCAAATTGAGGACCACCGATTCGACGTGGCTTCGTGAGGAATTACACGTGTTGGATCCATCACGGGAGACAGTAGTACTCGCCGCAGATGTAATGAAGACACGGTGGAACCGGATGATGAGTTGCAATTTGATATGTTTGAGGCGGAGAATTTGGAGCAAATGTTGCGGGATGTGGAGGGTAATTACACGTAAAGAGAGTTTGGAAAGTTTAAAAGCCCGATGGAAGACGATATAAACCACTGCTCACAAAGTTGCAAAGCGTAATACACTAAGTTAGGTTCGGTCCTTGCATTGTTCGAATCAAGGCAAAACACCGCTGGATGATACAAGTTTTAATGCACTTCTAGTTCTTCTATCTGACCGCTCCGAGGGAAACGAGTTGCCAACAAGCATTTATGAAGCGAAGAAGCTACTATGTCCCATGGGAATGGAAATAGAAAGGATACATGCATATCCAAATGATTGCATCTTGTACCGTGAACGCACATCGAGTCGCACATTTGTCCGTTTTATGTGTGCCTCTGCACAAACAAAAGGAGAAGCGAACGACAAGAAGCGTAAGAGCCGGGCAACGAGGGTGAAGAGGTCACTAAAGGTGCACCGCCAAGGTATTGTGGTACTTGCCCATCATTCCGCTCTAGAAAGGTTGTTTGCAAATCCTAGAGAAGCAAAATTGTTGCGTTGGCATTATGAGTCTCGAAAGGAAGATGGCAAGTCGAGACACCTCACGATTCGCTCAATGGAGAAACATCGATTGGAAACATGAGGAGTTTGGTGCCAAATGAGGAACATAAGATTTGGATTGAGTACCGATGGAATGAATCCGCTTGGTAACATGAGCGATCACACAAAGACGTGGCGCCTCATTGTGTATCTACAACCTCCTCCTTGGTTGTGCATGAAGCGGAAGTATATCATGATGTCGTTGCTAATCTCGGGACCCAAACAATGGAAATGATATTGATGTGTACCTCGCCCATTGATCGAGGATTTGGTAAAATTGTGGAATGACGGGGTCATTGTGTGGGATGCGTCATGAAGAGAGCATTTCACCCTACGAGCTATGGTATTTTGCACCATAAATGATTTCCGCTCTTGGTAATTTGGCGGCTACAAGACGAAAGGAGCAAAAGCGTGTCCTATTTGTGAAGAGGAGACCGAGAGCCTATGGTCGCCGAATTCCAAGAAAACTATGTATATGGGTCACCGAGGTTTCTACCTCAAGTCATCGATACCGTAAGATGGATGACAAATTTGATGGGAAGAGGGAAGTCCGCTCAAGACCGCAGCCTATGAGTGGAAGGCAAGTATATTCACGTAGAGGATATCGATGTTCAAGACGGAAAGAGTCAGAACTGCTCGTTCTAGGACCATTTGGAAGAAGAGGTCAATATTTTGGGACTTACCGCATCGAAGGAGTTAGATGTTCGGCATTGTATTGATGTCATGCACGTTGAGAAGAATGTCTGCGATAATTTGGTTGGTATCCCACGAACATACCGAAAGACAAAGGATGGTGTGAATGCTCGTCGCGACATGGCCTACATGGGAATCGTGCCCGTGCTTGCAGTGATAGAGGAGGATGGAAAAGGTCCGTATATCCCGCCGCATGCTACACCTCGCCCAAGAAGGAGAAAGAGGACCTTTGCAAATGTCTCCATGGTATTAAAGTTCCATCCGCTACTCCGCCAACATTAAGAAGCTTGTGTCCTTGGATGATTTGAAGTTGTTGGGCATGAAGTCCCACGATTGCCATGTCTTGATGACCCAAATGCTCCTGGGTTGTAATAAGAAATATTCTCGCCAGAGGATGTCGTTTGCAATCACGGTCGTGTTACTTCTTCAATGCGATCTCCGCAGTTATTGACCCCGACGTGCTAGACAACTTGCAGAGTGAGGTGGTGCGACTCTATGTCGCCTTGAGATGCATTTCCCACCGTCGTTCTTCGATGTCATGGTCCACCTTGTTGTTCACCTCGTTAGAGAGATTAAGATATGTGGACCGGCATTCCTACGTTATATGTACCCGCTCGAGAGGTACATGGGTATATTAAAATCCTACGTGAGGAATCGGTCAAGCCTCGAGGGTAGTATTGTGGAAGGTTATGGTATCAAGAGGTTATTGAGTTCTGCGTGGACTATCTCGGGAAAAGACAAGCAATCGGTGTTCCTCTATCTCGCCATGAGGGCGCATTTGTCGGCAAAGGAACCGTTGGATCGAAACTAACGAGGCCACGGTTTGATATGTATTGCAAAGCGCATCTAACGATCTTGCAAAGAGCGCAGAAGTTGCGTGGTACATCGAGCAAAGACAAGTCGATATTACGGAAGAGAATCCACAAATGGATGAGCTTTCCATCATGCGAGAACACAACGATAGATTTCTCACATGGTTCAAACAAAGGGCGGAGGTCTCTCAGTAGTGAGACTATCAAATGGTTGGTCGACGGACCTAGATTTAATGTACGTATATGGCAGGGTACGATATTAATGGGTACACCTTTACATCGAAAGTCGATGTGAAGAGTACTGCTCAAAACAGTGGTGTAAGCATAGATGCTTTTTCCGATGAACATCACTCAAAGGAGGATCCTCAATGGCAATGAACTCTTACTGGGTGATCAAGAAATTTGGGAGCTCGATTACTAATATACCAAATTCCATTGTTCCGATGTAAGTGGGTGGGACTCCTACATGGAGTGAAGGTCGACAAGAGAGGTTTTACTCTTGTGGATCTAAACAGACTCGCTTATAAAGATGACCCATTCTGCATTTCTTGCGAAGCAAGCAAATCAGTCTTCTATGTGCGTGATCCGCCAATCCGAGGTTGCACGTCGTCCTTCATGGCAAGCGCGGATCGTTGAGTCGAAAATGTCATAGATGAAGAAGAATACGACCAATTTGATGAAATTCCTCCGTTATGCGATGGGGCTGTTTTAGTGGCGACGATGACACACATGGAAGAAATTACATGCGTGTAGATCATCGTGAAGGGTTGTATTGCAAATAAAAGGAGTACATCATTGTATCGGTTGCTATGTGTTTGAAATGTTTGTATTGTACATAATCAGTAGTTTCGTGTTTGCAAAGGTTACGTGTAACGTATGAAACTTTTGCAAAAAATTTCAATGGATTGTGGTATGTATCATCTACTTGAAGCAAGAAAAGAAGCTCTACATCAAATCCTTTCTCGCAATTTTCAAAATACTTGGACTTCATTTCGTAAAGATTTGACTTTGAGACTCTTTGAACAAAAATCATGCCTACAAAGTGACTTTGGCCTTCTTTTTCAATGTCACTCTTTTGCCGTAATACTTTTGGAAAAGATTTGTAGTATCACAAAGTCTGCTTCTCGCAAAATTTCAAAAATTCCAACTATGTTTGCAAAAGTCATGGCCTTTTCACTCTTTGATCGATATTTCGCAAGTTCGTAATTCATGGTTTCTCCGAAAACAAATAGTGCATTGAACAACATTTGTGTCGGTTTTATTAGAATACCGATAGAGATATAAACGTTATTTGTATCGCTTTTGTGAACAAAACCGATAGAGATATGCATGTTTTTTTTTATGTCGGTTTTATTCTAAAACCGATAGAGATATAGAATTATTTGTGTCGGTTTTATTCTAAAACCGATAGATATGTACCAGTGTTTTTGTGTCGGTTTTTCAAAAACCGATAGAGATATAGCAGGTTTTTGTGTCGGTTTTTCAAAAAACCGATACAGATATGCATTTTTTTTTGTGTGGTTTTCAAACAAAACCGATAGTGATGATTATTCGAGAAAACTAGAGTGATCTTTTGTTTGTTGTGTCGGTTTTCTGAGAAAAACCGATAGAGATACTATTTGTGTCGGTTTTCTGAATAAAACCGATTGAGATGGGCCTTTTCTATTAGTGTCGGTTTTCTGAA
The DNA here is from genome assembly GCA_036346275.1 of Otatea glauca. Taxonomy (NCBI): domain Eukaryota; kingdom Viridiplantae; phylum Streptophyta; class Magnoliopsida; order Poales; family Poaceae; genus Otatea; species Otatea glauca. The sequence continues at coordinate 76,790,440 of CM070711.1, forward strand.
AAAACCCAGAAGATGTACCTTTTTTTTATTTGTGTCGGTTTTCTGAAACAAAATCGATAGTGATGATTATTCGAGAAAACCGTAGTGATCTTTTGTTTTTGTGTCGGTTTTCAAAAAGCGATAGAGATGTCCTTTTATATTTGTGTCGGCTTTTTGAAAAACCGATACAGATGTGCATGTTTTATTTGTGTCGATTTTCAAACAAAACCGATAGTGATGATTATTTCGTGATCTTTTCTTTTTGTGTCGGTTTTGTGAAAAACCCGATAGAGATGTTCCAGTTTTTGTGTCGGTTTTCAAAAACCGATAGAGATGTGCATTTTTTATTTGTGTCGGTTTTCAAACAAAATCGATAGTGATGATTATTCGAGAAAACCAGAGTGATCTTTTGTTTGTTGGTCGGTTTTCAAAAACCGATAGAGAAACTATTTGTGTCGGTTTTCAATAAAACCGATTGAGATGGGCCTTTTCTATTAGTGTCGGTTTTCAAAAAACCGTATAGATGTACCTTTTATATTTGTGTTTTTTCAAAAAACCGATATGATGTGAATCTCTTTATTTGTGCTTTTTCAAACAAAACCGATAGTGATGATTATTCCGTAATAATCTTTTGTTTTTGTGTCGGTTTTATAAAAACCGATAGAGATATTACTTTTTATTTGTGTCGGTTTTACAAGAAAATCGATAGAGAAATGAGGACCACGTGATTCATTAGGGCTGCACTTCAACATTTGGCAAAAATTATAAGTCCGCGCGCCTCCGCCTTGTTCTCGCGCCCGCTTCCTCGCCCACGCCGACGCCCTTGCCCCGCCGCCGCCTCCCCACCCCGCCGCCCCACACCCCGACGCCCGCCCGCCGCCTCCCCCCCCCCGCCGCCCACGCCCGACGCCCGCCGCCGCCTCCTCCCCACCCCCCCCCACGCCGCCCCACGCCCCGCCACGCCTCCCCCGCCTCACGCCCCACGCCCGACGCCTCCCCCCCCGCCGCCTCCCCCGCCTCCCCCCTCCCCCCCCGCCCCCGCCCCGCCCGCCCCCACCCCGCCGCCCACGCCCCTAACGCTTGCCCTCGCCGCCCGACGCCCCCCCGCCCTCCGCGCCCGCCGCCCCCCCACCCCGCCCCCCGACGCCACCTCCGCCCGACGCCACCCTTCGCCCCGACGCCACTTCGGGCTTCGACGCCGCCACGGCGCCAGATTTTGTTTCACAATGACGCCGCTTTCTTTCGATTTACGCTGCTCAGTGAAGATAGCTTTCTTTGTTGATTTGATCCCCGTGTTTTGCTTCGTGATGGTAATGTTGTGCTAGCATTTGGAGTCCGATCACGAATTTTGAAAATTGTCGTTGGTTGTCTAAATCGTGGATAAATCAATTGCCTTTGAATACAATTTAAATAAATTAAGGCACCATTAGAATGCATCTATTATGACAAGATAGCATGCTGTTTATGTACCAGTGACACTTGACAAGAAAGCCACCGCGACTCGACCATTCCTTGAGAGTACACAACGAGAATCACCAAAGATTTCCAACAATGATCCGTTGCTCTAATGAGAGCCACACATGCGGTACATCCTTCATCTATTGGCCCATGATATGATGGTCTCGAAACAAAATCCAAGCTTAAGTAAATAATAGATTTTCATAATCTTACATTTTTCTACATACAAATAATTGAGATATTACCTTCACACAAAAACAACTGAGGATAGAAGCCTTGTCAGGTTGTTCGTTATAGTCCTTACCACTACACTCAGTTAATTCCTCTCGTGCCTGCTGTTCTCTCAGCAACTCATCCATTCTGCAACAATTAAGTGGGAACATCAATTATATATTTCATATTTGGATGTGCAATGTGTAACTATGGACAAAAAATATAGAGTGCATCAATTAATTAGCGAGAAAATAACCTGAAAAATGCTCTTCCCACTGCATTAGGCAGATTACTACGAAACTCTGGATCATTGAGAACTTCAAGATGAAAGTGTGCCGCACAATATTGTGCTACAGCAGGTCCTGAAAAAGAAAATAAATAATTCAGATGGTCATCATACACAACTATTGTAGTAAATGTTACCTATTACAAAAAAAAAGGATGGATCAACATAATTCTTTTATACGTTCTCTAAATCGTTGCTTCTTTTATTTTTCATCAATTAGGAAGCCCTGAAGGCCCTTTGGTGTGCTTCTTTTATTGGAACTGCAAGGGAAAGACCCATCTACAGCTTTTAGGTACAGGATTTTCTCCTTTATTCGAATGCTACCCTTTTGTGCATAGTTTTAAATACTGAACAAGTAAATGAACCATTGTCGCTTCCTGTTCACATTAGGGTTATCTATGTTGATGCTTCCCATGTAAACACAACAACTTGGCAAGATAAGATTTATATATAGATTTATCTATTTATCACATAGAAATCTCCTCATCCTGTTTCCATTATATATTCAATTGAAGGGTTGCCTCTATATTCAATTATTCATGATATACATGTTCCTTCATCCTGCTTCCATGTATGTTACGATGCTTTTTCATTACTTTCTCATATGTGCTTTTGTACTCAGATTTGTTAAGAGTTTAGGTTATGTAACCTACATCTCCTGCTCGAGAGTGCTTATTTATAAATATGTCGAATGACATATTTATAAGCAAGCATCTCAATTGTCCACGATTTTGATAGCTGAGGATATGTGGTTTGGGCAAGTTCTCGTTGTTGTACAACTCACGAGTAGATTTCGTAGCGTCTCCCGGTGTTCTTCGGATACACACCCTCTTGACTCGTTGTCGAGACGTGTATCCGGAGAACAATGAGATGTTGCCAAATTTTCTCCGAGTTGTACAACGGCTTAGAACTTGCCCGAACCACATATCCTCGAATGGGATTAGACCAAACCTATTTAGAGATTAGGAGTTATCGTCAAAATGCACGTATTTAGTTGGTCTACATACGACTTGTCTTGAAGATCATTCATTCATCTCGTTACTCTAGTGCAATATGCTAGAACAATGACATGCTATGAATTATCCATTGATCTGTTATTTTAGATGATTTATTGTGAAGTTCACATAATAGCTACGAATTGCTTTCTCTCATGTGAAATATATGTCCATGTTAGATAAGAAAACTCAAAATGTCGCAATTAGAGAGTATCGGCTCATCGCCAGAAAGAGTAGAAGGTGCTCCTGAGGGGCCAAGCCAACTTCCAAGTGTCGAGCGGAGCCAGGTTCCAAATGTCGAGGGGCCGAGTAAGGTGAGGAAGGCCCGAGGACCGAGCAAAGGGGCCACAGCGAGAACGCCGCAAATTCTCCACTTCAATGCGACGGGCGTTTGCACGGGTCCTCCCAAGTATAAGGGGCGATACCGCTCATTCCTCGGGCAACTGGTGAGGGAGAGAGTTCCCATAACGGTTAAGGATTGGAGAAAGGAGGTCAGCGTCGAGCAGAAGAACCGACTGTGGGACGAGGTTAAGGGAAAATGGATTATAGAAGAGGAGGATGAAAACAATGCCAAGCGGTACGCCTTGAAGAGGATGGGTGTGGCTCTGAGGCACTTCAGGGTCTACATGCACAGTGAGTACGTGCTGAAAGGCCGTGCACCATTCGAGAGGTATCCGTTCGTGACTAACGATGTTTGGGAGGAGTTCACGAGGATCAAGAGTACGCCCGAGGCGCATTTAGCCGAGACAGAGGAACGCTGCTACCCAAAGGTCGAACACGCACGCGCGCACCACCTCTGGCTCGGTGGCTACGAAGGGAAGAAAGCGAATGGGCACGACTAGCCGAGGAGTGCGCCAACTCCGGACAACGATGCCTTACTCGCACATATGTGAGGAGCGGCACGGATCGGGTATTAGCGAGGACAAAGAAAACCGCGGACGGCACCGGTAGTACCAAACCCCACTACGCGCAAGTCGCCTCCGCCATCGTAAGATATCAAACTTACTACATTGCAAGAGACCATTCCTATCAGATTTCAGATCTAATTCGCACTCGCTTATTGCGGGAAGAGGTAAGCCGAGGAAAGAGCAGGAACCTTTCTTAGCCAAGGGTCAAATGACATCCTATCCATCGCGATCGGAAGCTCGACCATAAGGGCCGGTGCTTGCCGCAGGTCGGGCATACGAAGAAGTCCTACTTCCAAGATGCCGCTCGAGTACCGGATCAAGAACATGGGAGGCACGTCCGAGCGCTCAAGGACACGCTTAGGGAGCAATGAGGAGGAGATCTCGGAGGAGATGAGGAGGAGATGAGGTGCGATGATGGCACGTGAGGAGGAGATGAGGTGGAGATGATGGCACGTGAGAAGCGCCTAAGGGCCGAGATGATGGCGATGATCTCCTGCAGTCGAGCCATATGCCCCGCCTCTGTAGAGAAACCCGTGCCCTCACCAAGTAGCCGGTTCCAAAATGATAAGTCCGGTCCCCACCAAGGTAATAATTAATTTTGCCTTACTTAATGGTGCGAGGGTAACTCTTCATATGTTTTCTCTCAAGTTGTGCACTTTTGCAGCGCCTACCAAGTGCCACCACCCCGATGGAAGACGGATTTCGTTGAGGTCGCACGGTGTTGCATTTCCATGCAAGGAGACCGACACGGTGCATGGTCACCTTTGGGAAGGGCTACATGAGGGTCCTGTGGACTACGCCCACGGCCTTCTTATCACATGTGCTCGAGTTCCCCTAACGAAGACATCACCACTCTCGGGCCAGCGCGGATGTCGCTCATCAAGTGGCCCACGACAGCGCCGATCTTGGTCAAGGTAAACATCCTCACGCCTTCGTACCATTCCAAGAGTATTGCAACAAGTTACTTAATTATGCGCTGCTTTGTAGGTTCCTACCGCACTGCGCCGCTCCCACGATCGTGACGAGCCCTACACAAAGTACAGAGTGGTGTATAAAAGGACTAGCACGACAACCACGTAACCACCGGAGGCCTCTCGCTAAAAGGCTAGGCTCACAAAGCCACAGGCCCCTCGTGTACATGAAAAGCCCATCGCCCGGTCTCGAGACTCCTTCGCCCGTAAAGGAGAGCCGCATGCACCACGTGAAGCCTTATGATTTTAAGGCCTACGACATGGAAAGCCCTTCGCCTCCCAAAGAAATTGAACGCCTAGGCATATGGACTCGATACCCATGGATGGTACTTTGACAAAGCGAAAGATAGCGAGCGTGTCGACTTCAATGTTAGATACTGAAGGGACATTTCCACCGCGAGGAGGATGGGACATTCCAGCTAGTTTTGAGGATCTGTTCGTCTGTACTCAACCGGTAGCCATCGATATTTCTACAGACGATCTCGACGCCGTGAGTATCGCACCACGCTGTACCACCTTATGACTTCCATAGGATTTTGCATTACGCTTTTTAACATTCAATGCGAGTTGCGTGGCGATGAGGCAATGGTCGTGACGAATCGACAACTAGTTGGGTTCGCTGACCTTGAGCTTGTGTCCGCGACGATGGCTAGGCTTCAACCGAATGGGTTGCGGCCACATCAAGAGGGCATTGCAAGTCGAGTCGAAGAAGGACTTCATTCTATTCCCGCATCACGAGGAGTAAGTACTACTTCACTGCTCAATTACTTCTACACACGAAACCGTATGTGAACTTATTTTCTTCACTGCATACCATTTAATAAGCAACCATTGGGTTCTACTCGTGTTCTTCCGAGAGACAACAAAGTGTACACTTTTAATTCGGTTGATAAGAGACCGATGGCCTACGCGATCAAGCCTCCTTTGGAGCAAGAAGTGCACCACTCTTATCTAACATTTTCAGATTTAACTACATTCATTATTTTTTACTCAACGACATCTTTCCAATGTATATAGGGGTTTCAAGGAATACGTCAAGGGGAGGGACACACGACGACAAAAGGGCTCCAAGTCGAGTATGTCCGCTTCAAGGTACAAGTTGCTATCATATATAAGATTTAGATTTTCCGACATATTTTCTTTGTCTCTTAATTTATTTTTCTTTCTTCACAGTGTCATCAACAGTGGCAATGACGATCACTGTGGTTTGTATGTCATGCAACACATGGTGATCTTGATTGTCGGCTCGCACTGCTTCCCTAAGGTAGTACATGCATATACAATTAGTCTTTCACATGGAAATTTGAAAACTCAAATTAGAGCACTCGTTTCTATCTTGCAGAGTACCGTTATCCCCGTAAGAGTGTAGACAAAGATCGCACTCAACAAGATACGAGACCACTTATGCCGTGGTAATGGATAGAATGCTTGTCGGAGGACTGACGGTTTAGAGATCCCAAAAGCTCCTACTAGACCAGATGTGAACAAATATTACATATCCGAATGCGATTGCATGTGTACTTATGGTTAAGCATGTTTACGTTCTATTTTGTTAACGAATGTGATATGTGTTTGTTGAAACAAGGTGTTCATGTTCGTTGAATGTGATATGTTGTCCGTAATTTCGTGTGAATGTGATATGTGCATATTGTGTGCAATATGTGCCGATTAGAATGTGATAGCACACCACCCTTCATCTCTCGCGGTTCTCACAAGAAAATGATAGAGATGTGACGATCATCTCTATCGGTTCTTTGAAAGAAGCGATAGGATAATGAACTCATCTCTATCGGTTCTTTACAAGAAGTGATAGAGATGAGGATATTCATCTCTATCGGTTCTTTCAAAGAAGTGATAGAGATGAGTATATTATCTCTATCGGTTCTTTTAAGAAGCGATAGAGATTATGAAGTCATCTCTATCGGTTCTTTGAAAGAAGCGATAGAGATGATGGTATTATCTCTATCGGTTCTTTAAAAGAAGCGATAGAGATGATATGGTCATCTCTATAAAAAGAACCGATAGAGATGATCATATTATCTCTATCGCTTCTTTCAAAGAACCGATAGAGATAATACCATCATCTCTATCGTTCTTTTAAAGAACCGATAGAGATGACCATATCATCTCTATCGGGCAAGAACCGACTGTAATAATGCCCGCCTCATCTCTGTCTCATGACTTTGTGTCACCACCAGAACCGACTGTGATGACGAAAAAGAACCGATTGTGATGTATATTTATGTAGTAGTGCGAAAAGCTTCTTAAAACCAGAGTGCCGCAGCATACAAACTTTTGGACAGGCTGCATATGTTGGGTCGCTAGTGTATCTTTCCATCTTTCGGCGTCGGGCATGCATCATCCCCGGCTAGACTGACTCACCTGATATCTGGAAAGTATCCACGCACCAACCTTTTTCTCGGTTCTAACTGATTTTCAGATCCCAGGCTCCCAGGTGTGTACGTTTTCTCCAGGATGGCAAACGGGTCACAGTCTTGCCAGTCCACATACAAAAGCAAACAACAATGTTTTCTGCAAGTGTGATTCCATGTTTCCATTCAGCACTAGAAGTAGAAGTATTACCTCTACAGAAGATGAAGGCCGTAATGCTCTATAAAGGACAATATGTTATCTTCAGAAGCTAAGAACCGTATACAACAACAGTTGTCTAGTATTTTGATTCCAGGAGTCATTTTCCTACTTCCGAGAGTAGTTACTCCCTATGTCGTATCTCACAACGTAGGGAGTATCTCATACAACGAAGGGTATGTATGTGTAGTATACGAGTATATAAGACTAGCTAGGTAGTATTTACATTTTTTTCAGATGTGGTATGCATATTTTTTAGATGTACTTCTTTTTATGTGCGTATATAAAGGTATTTGCAAAATATGCTAAAAACTATGTACTCTCTTGTGATTTTTTTCGTGTGTTTCACGTTAGAGTATCTTATAATTAGCGTATAAATGTACCTAAAGTGATAAAGAAATATATTTTAAATTTGTTTAGGTGGTATTTTAAATGTAAACGTAACTAGAGAGAGACTTCCACCCCTCTTTACAAAATTCATAATTTGCTGTGGCGACAACACGCTGACACAGCACAGGAGTCAGGACTCGGGAGAGACTTCCATGCAACCCAAAAAAAAAAAAAACAATTGGCCATATGTGCATTTGTGGGCAACCAGGGACAGAATTTGCTCTCATGCCTACACACATCGATCGATTTCACCATCAACAATTCATAGCCCCAATCAAGGGGCAAAAAAACTAGTAATTAACTCGACTAATTTGAACTAAATAAAAATAATCTACGAGGACCAGCTCCTAAAGAGAGACGGCCTCGCAAACATCTGGTCGAGCGCCACCACGACGGCCATGGCGAGCGACACGCCGACCCCGGGCTGCACCACCAGCCGGAACACGTCCGTGCCGACCGCCTCCTTGGGCCGGACCTCCGCCACCGCCCGCCTCTCGCCGTCGTACACCACGCAGCACCGCCGCGCGTACGACCCCTCCACCTCGTACGACGCCCCTCCCGCGGCGCCCGCGCACGGCGTCACTTGCGCCATCGACTTGCCGCGCCCGCTCGGCTTGACGGCGTACACGGGCCGCCGCGCCTCCTCGCCCGCGAACACGAGCCACTGCTCGCCCAGCAGGCTGAACCTCTTGCGGCGGACGGTGAAGGCGGGGCGGCCGGCGGGGTCCATGAGGACAACCTCGTCCCCGGACTCGGACGCGTAGCTGTCAACGCGGTAGGCGAGGTTGCCCTTGGCGTCGAACACCGTGAACCCCTTGCAGTTGAACAGGAGCGACTTGCGCCACACCGTCAGCGTCGTCGCCTCCTCCTCCCCCCGCTGGACGCCGGCGCCCGGCGCGGGCACCATGTTAGGATGAACCTTCGCCATGTACCGATCGATCGAAGGAGTTTGGAGAGTGAGCAGGTGGTTGCTGAGTCGTACGTAGTCAGGCAGGCGAGCTATCGAGCTAAGCTAGGTCTTGTTGGTTTTGAGATGTAGAGGTAGGCGGTATATATATATACACGTCTCGTGTCATGGACCGAACAAACTGCACACCACCAAAGGCGAAGGCGAAGGCGAAGGAGAGTAAAGAAGGCATGTTGCTCTGACCTGCGAGGGGTCAGGGATACTGCTGCTTAACGACCCCCTCCCATAGGCCATAATAATGCTTTGCTTTGCGAGATCATCGCTTTTAACTAAAAGCAAGAGCAGCCAGTGCATGCACGCACGTTTTATTATTTTTACTGTCAAATCCATATACACTCTCCTTAAAAAATATAAGACTTATTTTAACTTTGCACAAAATTAAGGTTAGAGTGAAATTGAGAAAAGATATGAGTGAAATGACTTAAATACCACACTTAATTGTCTTAGAAGACGAGAGATAATATTTGTGTATAGTGGTCATGAATAAATGCATATAATTGAGAGAGAATAAATAAGGGTATAATAGGAAAAGTCTCGTTAAATCTACATATAAACCTTATATTTCTTAATAAGATCATTCAAATTATAGACCTTATATTTCTGAACAGGGGAGTAAGTAGGGCATCATAGGAATATATATATATATAGAGAGAGAGAGAGAGTCAAACTTTCAAAATTTTGATTATTAATATAATTTTAAATATTTACATTAGATATAAAATTATATGTATAAATTCATCTCAAAAAGTACCTCCATAATATTACAATTTATTTTAATTTATAAATATATTATAATATAAATTAACGATTAAAATTATATTTTAGAGATTGTATCAATATAAAAAATGCATATATTTATGACTAGAAGGAGTATTATTTTTTCCCATCCGCAACAGAAACTAACCTTTCGATCATATCCGGGAACAAGCCAAACGTTTCGTGCGTGCTACATGTGATAGATTAGATCGACCAGAGTTGGTTTAGCCTTTTCTTTTCTTCAGTTTATCTAGCTTGTGGGCGATAATGCGATTACGCATCAAACGTAGACGCATCACCGGTCCGATTAGGACGCTCATTGTTCATTAGTATATCCATGTACTCAGAGTTTACATTACCGAATTGCTTTGGGAAATCGGTGTGGGTAAGTAAAGATTTTTATCAAAAATCGTCAAAAATCGAAAGGTTTCGTCGATTTTCACCAAAAAATGTCGACCGACCAATTGAACTTTTTTTTAGCGGCCGATTTTTTGAGCGATTTTTGTTGATTTTCGATATCAAGCTATTTTCACTGATTTTCGACCGAATTATATCCCTAATTTTTTTAATTACACCTATTTAATTATAACCGGTTTCTAATTTCAAACCGGCTTGTACAATCGGTTTTCAATGATAACTGCACGATTATCGACAATATTTTAATCCCTGACTGCACCATAGAATTACGGATGCTGGGCCCGGTCTTGACACGCGGCGGGAGGCGAAGCTTTGGGTGGTTAGAACTTATAGATTAAAACGAGCGCGGGCGGCTCTCGGACAGCGAGTCGTCCAAGCTAGTCGCTTGGTACTCCACAGCAAGGATTTAAATTTTGTTTTCGCAAGAAATTTTAAGTAAACCTTGAACGAAATTAAAAACAAAAATTTTAATCCAATTTTATTTCTACCAGGAAAAACGAAATTTCGATCGAAATTCCCGAAATCTTGACGAGATTTCAGTGAATTTGCACCGAATGAAAAATAGCTCAAACGATATCGAATTTTTTAAAAAATTTTAGAGGTTTCTGACACATCAGTGATGTTTTCATAAAAATTTCAAATGATTATCAAGTCTTAGAATTTTTAAAAATTTAAATATTGCTACTGTCTTGATAAGACGCAGACCGACAAATTTGAACCGAATGAAAGATGGAATAAACCACGTTATAAAATTTTGATTTTTTTGCATGGTTATGATGCATAAATAATGTTCCCTAAAATTTTTAGATAATTATCAAACTTAATGAATTTTAAAAAATTTGAACAATGCTACTGTTCTGATAAAAACCTTACCGGTAAATTTTAGCCAAATGAAAAAACGTTAGAAAATGTTGAAAATTTTTGTGTATGGTTTTGATGTATTATTAATATTTCTATAAAAATTTTAGATGATTATAAAGCTTAAATAATGTTGTAAGGTCGAGGATGCCGACTAGAGGGGGTGAATAGGCGGCTTTTAAAGATCTTTCGCTCTACTAATTTCTACAAAGCAATTCACCCCTAAATATCCTTATGCCAAAACCTTAACAATAAATAATACGGAAGCGATAAACTAAGGTTTTGACAATCAAAGCCTAAATCGACTAGACTCACTATGTGCACTTAACTAATTATGTCTCTAACAAAAATTATGCAATCCTAAAGACAAGCAATCAATCAATTTAATTCTATAAATATAAATAACGAATTCAATGTAAGCACAAGAGACACGATACTTTTTACCGTGATGTTCGGAGACTTGCTGGTCTCCCCTAATCCACATTGAGGTTAGCCCAAACGAATTGGACCGGCTTCACGAATTAAGCACCCACCTCGAATCCACTAGTGGTAGCTCCTTTTCCCTCTCGGGTAGGCGAGCTCCGACCTTCACAAACTTTGCCGCGGCTTCTCACAACCTCCGTTGAGAGCTCCCGCTCACGACGTCGCTACGCCGTCTAGGTGTCGGCAAACACCAAGAGTAACAAGTCAAGCCCTTCCGCTTGAACTTCACCTAGTGCAACACATGCACTTCCGGTGACCTCCTAAGTGCAACACATGCACTAGGATTCTCCTCAAGTGCAACACATGCACAAGAGGCTCTCAATCCACTTCCTAATTACAACACATGCAATTAGGGCTCACTTTTAGCTCAAAACTAAATTGGAATGTGCAACACATGCAACCAACTCCCAAATGCTCTAGCAACAGTAACCACTACTGCCCTTGCTCCCCAAGGCCTCCTTTATAGCCTCCAACCCAAAACTAACCGTCGGAGACGAAATGGGCAAAAATCCAGCAAACCCGGTGCTACCGCCCTACTAGGCCTGGTAGCACCGGCCTCCTCGCCAACGGCTACAAAACTAGCCGTTGCAAGAAATCCGGTAGTACCGGCCAACTGGGAGCAGTGCTATCGCTCGGGCAGTAGCACCGGCCTTCACCCCGGTAGCACCGGACCCAAGCCGAACACAAAAACACTTCCTCTGGATTTTTCACACCGGCCAGAGGAGCGGTAGCACCGGACCTCCTGTGCTACAGAGCTACCATGGGCGGTAGCACCGGACCTTCGGTGCTATCGGGCTACCATGGGCGGTAGCACCGGACCGACCGATAGTACATGCTCCCATAAGCGGTACTACCGGCCAGACAGTGCTACCGGCCCTACATAGGCGGTACGACCGGCCATAAGGAGAAAACACGGTTTTTCACAAAAACTTTTCTCCAAACCATTAAAGATTTATTCTTTGAGCTATGTGAGGATCAACACATGATCACAACATTATGCAAAACATATTTGCACATGTTAATCACATACTCCAAAGAATCTCATTAAGCATAACTTATTTGTAAAAAACATTTGCCAATAAACCAAGAACTTATGAGATCAATCCTCTTAACCATGTGATGATCAACACATGATCAAGTCAATTTGCAAAACACATTTGCAAACCATATTCACATGCTCTAGGATCGAAACCCATAATCTCAAGTTCATTTGCAAAACACATTTGCAAATAACAACTCCAACTTATTTGCAAAACACATTCGCAAATAAACTATGAACCTATAAGATCAATCCTCTTAGCCATGTAAGGATCAACACATGATCCCGACACTTTGTAAAGCACATTTGCAAATGCCAACACATACTCTAGGATCGAACCTCATAACTTTCAGCTTATTTGTAAAACACTTTTGCAAATAACAAATCAATACTTTGCAAAAACATATTTTGCAAACACAAAGCATAAACCAAGCTTAGCCTTGTGATGATCAACACATGATCAATCACAAGCTAAAACACCAAAGCATGAGCTCTCTATTTGCAACACATGCAAATCTATAGCACCATGCAAACAACCACAACAAATCAAGTTGCTTGAGCTCTCACCTCTTGCAACACATGCAAAACTTAGCTCCAAACAAAAACCAAATCAAATAAGATTCAATTAAGATGCAAGCATGAGCACTCTTATTTGCAACATATGCAAATACTTTGCTCATGCAAAATTCAATGCACGAGCTTCACCCATTTGCAACACATGCCAAATGGTTGGCTCCATGCAAACACCAAACAAGAGAGAGAGCTAGAGTGAACCGGATTGAGTTCATCAATACATAATGAAGCTCAAGCTAAAAGACTCAACCCCTCTTAATAGTACAGCAACCTAACTAGCAACCCGGTCTCCCATCCAAACATCGAGACCGGTAAAAGACTAGAACACATCCTTAGCCTTAGCTAGTTATACCTTTGCCTCTAGCGATCCACTTGGAGCTTTTATGATTTCCAATCATCTTCTCTCCAGGATTACATCTTCTTCTTCTTGTTCATCGACACATGATGAACCTTCTCTAGCCCTTCTTTTCATTTCGGGATCACTTCTTGAAGCTCATCAACACATGATGACTTCTTGTTCCCGATTCTTCAATATCTTGGATTCAATCTACTTCACAACTCATGGAAGATGTTAGTCCAACAAACACGGTTGTCTCAATCATCGCTTACACTCCATTTACACACAATGGATGCCTCTAAGATCGATTGAGCACAACCCCATGAATTTGAATGATTAATTTGTGTCTTGAGTACTTTGATGCAACTAATGCTTCATTATACTCAAAAACTTTTCGCTTGTCTTTAATCAACAAAGAGACACCATCAACACATGATGAAATGTTCTTTGATTGATTGAAAGACAATCGAACTCAATTTAAACTCATTTAAATTGACATGAGTATATATAACTACACAAGTTTCATATACTCAATATGATGGTTAGTAATGATCCAAATATGTTTGAGTGATGGAAGGGATCGATACTTTTGAGACCATCAACTATAGAATAAACTTCATTAAGTATGTGCATATAACGAATTGATCATAGAATCAATATGCACATAATCAATCTTAGATTGCATACGAGTTTATTCTATATTTGCATGAGTATACTACGACTACACAAGTTATATATACTCAAAAGATTGTTTCAAAATCTTGATCCTTTATATTATATGACAAGAGATATGGATCAATACAATTGAAACATCAAGTTAAATTATCAACTCCCCCTAGATGTGTGCATTCATGTATATATGAATTAGTAACATAATGCACATATTTGGACTGAAACAATGGAAGAGTTCATACTTTAACTTGAATTTTAAGTATGCATTGATATAATAGAATGAATACGAGTGCATACCTTAGGTTTTCTATTTTCCATCCAAGTATGAGACTAATAAGAATAAGACTTAATAGAACATGTTAGTCTCATAATGATTAGATTTATCATTAAACAATGATTAAACATTAATATTAAACCAATCATCAAAACCAATGGAGCTTGAACTTACAAATGTTCAAAAATTCTGACAGTGCTACGTCCTGATAAAAGCCTAATGATCAATACATAGATTTGCTTTAGCAATAAAAAAGGTTTAGAATTTTTGAAATTTTTTAGAAGGGTTCTAAGGAAAAAACTTAAGATCTCATAAAAATTTTGAATCATGATCACACTGCAGTGAATTTATAAGATTCTTACAAGGGCACTGTACCATTTATGTTCTTTTTGTTTTTGATTTTTGAAATATAACAAATGAAGTTCAATGCTTACATAGAATTGATTGTGCAAACAGAAAAGTTAAAACTTTTTATATAATTGTACTTAGGAAATTATTAATCTCTCATAAAAATTTTGGATCATGATCACACTTGAGCAAATTTATAAAATTCTGACAATGCTACTATCCCAATTATGTTCATTCTATTTTTTATTTTTTAAAGATAACAAATGAAGTTAAATTATTTTGAAAAAATTTCTGTATGATTCGACAATACTAAATATAGTACCATAAATTTTTTAGATCATGATCAAGCTTTTAGCATTTTATAAAAATTTAAAAGTGTTTCTGCTGAAATTTTAAAACACGTCAAAAATTCGGTTTTTCAACAAATTTTCATGGAAGTTGACTTTCTTAAGGGTTATTGAACCAAATCTGGTTAAATTCGGCCATAAAAAGTCAAAAACAAATGATTGAGTGGCCATTCAAACCAATGTGGTTCACATGTATAAAACAATTTAGTTCTCAATCCTAAAAGTCACGGAAACCCTAACTCAGTGGTAAAGGTCAAGGCTAGAAGAAACAAGGTCTCAGGTTTGAGTCCTGCCCATGGTGCTTTTTTTGCATAGTTCCGAGCATTTAAAAATTATAAAAAATTTTATGGATAGTTGGAAAGCATCGATGATGTTTCCATAAAATTTTGAGATCATGATCAACCCTAACAAATTCCCAAACAATGTGAAAGTGGTACTTCACAGTTTTCGGACTTCAAAGCGCGTACTTGTACCGTATACATTTTTTATTGAGCAAACAAAACAGGTTTAAATTTTTGGAAACTTTTACACAAGAGTTCTGAGGGAATTATTAAGCTCTCCTAAAAATTTTAGGTCATGATCAAACTTTAAAAAAATTATAAAATTCCGACACGGTTACTACCTCGTTTATGCTAATTCTGTTTTTTATTTTAAAAGATAAAAAAGAAGTTAAAATATTTTTAAAAAAATATGTATGATACTATACTAATTAAGATAGTACCATATTTTTTTCATAGCATAAAAAAGCATCTTCTATTTTATAAAATTCTGACAATGTTTTTGCTCAAATTTTAAAATATCTCAAAAATATTTTTTGACAAATTATCATGGAAGATCACTTTCTTATAGGTTATTGATGTAATTCTGGTCAAATCCGGCAATAAAACAGTAAAATCCGGTCCAATTACACAAAATTTCGGCCAGTTTGGGCGAAATCTCGCCGAAAAAAATGAAATTATTGTAGTACTTTAAAAAAAATTATTCGGCTGATAATTTGGATCTCGTGGGGGCCCGAAATCCGAGATTTCGACAAAATTTCACCGGATTTCACCGAAATTTGTATCCTTGCTCCATAGTCCATATACGGTGAATTCATCGTTTATCCCGCTTATTTTATGTTGTTTGTTTTAAATCTAGCTCTCCCTACATACAATCGTACATTTAGTACTCTCCCTCATCTAGAAGGCACGGCAGATGACACCTATTTCAAACCACGTCCAAGGAGCGTGGAAGCTGGTCAGTGCCGTGGTAGGTCTAACGAGCACTGAAGCAGACGCTGTCGCAGCCGGGGAGCGCAAGAGGCGCTGTCGTGCCTGGGGAGCGTGGGAGGAGCTGTTGCCGCGGTGGGCCACACGCCTACTGTTGCGGTTGGCCGAATTCCCATTCCTTTGGCCACCTTCCGCGGTGCGGGAATGCGACAGGTGACACGTATCGTTTGTCATCACTTTCGCGGTTGGATATAAGGCTATTTTTGTAATTGCATTTGAAAGGAGCTATATTTGAAATTTTTTTTGTCTAAAGCTAGAAAAGTGATGATTTCATATATGTCAGCTAAATTTTATTGCAGAGGAGGAATTTTATTGGTGTAGCATTACCGACACGGGATTATTGGTTCATTAACGTAAGGAGAACGATCGAGTGAGTGTGATTAACAAAGCCTGTTGATCGATGTTGGCGTTAGCGATTAACTAGCTTAGCTAGTCATGGTGAAAATGATGAATGGACTGGTTAATGACGAGCTAGAAGCTAGCTAGTACGTACCGAACATTACTTTTGTTTGCATTCGAGATGTCGTTGATCGATTCATCTTTAGCTTGCAGCTAGACTGGACTGCTGAGAAAAAAAAACAAAGATTGAGAGACAAGTTAAGAGCCATCCGTACGTTATTGATTGGTTTGGCTTGGTGTTAAAACTAAACTAAGTATATTGGAGAACGACTAGAAGAACCTGTACTGCGTGTGTATACTTATAATTTAACCAATCATTGGAATCGGATAATATTGTAATCTTGTCATTATAGTAATATGCAGGTATAAACTTACGTATGCAAAACTAGTTATTTTAATCTTGTTCTGCTAACCTTGTCTCACAAAGCACCAGTATATTAGCCCTGCGTCCGCTAATGCGAATATGTACATTTGTGATATGATCTCGTTCCGGTATATATTAGTCACAAGTGTACAACTGGTTCTTAACTTTTTCCTGTTCCTTCTGACCTTGCAGCTAGTGTAAGTTCTATCATTCTCGGTGGGGCATCAGCGTTTGCAGCAGTACGTGCGTACGTGTTGATGAGCCACCCATCAAACGGGTGAGCAATCAGCTGGTCTCCTCTGTTGGTAGGAGATGCTCCACGATCGATTAAGATTGGGAACAGTTCTGGCGGAGACCGGTGCCCATAGCACAATGATTTTGTCCATAATATGCGGCATAATCAATCAATTATCTGATGTCCGGGTGCGTTGGAAGAACCCAATCAAGAGAAGTATTGTGCATTTCAAATCAAGGTTGCTGCTAGTGCCAACGAAGGTTAGGAATCCACGCTACAATTGTACTAGTACTAGTAAATTACTGGTATTGAGTATAGTTTCATTTTTTTTCTCCTTTTGATAATCTGTGGACTCTAGTTTTGATTTAATTTGCAAAGGTCTTGCCGACCCTCAGCAATTTTGTATTTCAAAACAAATGTTTGTTCTAATATATCATATGTAGATGTTTAGTCTGATAAGTAGGCACATTACCCACTAATCCTTTTTTCAAGGACAGACACAGTTGATAAATATATTACGAAATTAGCCCTTGCTTGCCATTATCGATACTGGCAGACCCTTTGCTCGAGAAGTTCATTAGTGGCAACATTTCCTTTTAATCTTTAGATATTATAAAGATGTCTGTAGTTTGCCAAACCTACACCTTTTTGGATTCATGACTCAGTGCACACATCACCCCACTAAGCTTTTGCTCAATACTAATGTATGCATCCGTTGCTAGATCTTGAAAAGTAAAATCACAGCTCCCATAATTAATAGGGTTCATCCGCATGCTGATTCCATGTCCAACTGTCCAAGGGGACCGAATAGGACATTTCTATTTTTTTTCACATGACAATATCTATGCCCGCAAAGCCGGCGTGGCGTATATGTAGCATAGAGAGCAGCCAAGTTCCGCAGTACCCCCTGATGCTACCAATACAAGGCCGAAATTATAACCTGGTTAAGTTCGCAATCGCAAACATGGCAAAAGCAACTATGATTCCGATTCCTGCGCCGGCCGGAAAGACGTCGTCCCGGTCCCGGCCAGCACAGGTCCACGCTTAAGACACGATGATGGTCCAAACACCCGACTTAACGCCCGTCACTCTCGGATTAAGTAATCCCGCTAGAAACATGGGAGGCGAAAAGAGGAGACAAGAGGATTAATACGCACAGCTTAATTGCATGATCACAACTAAGCAGCCATCATGGTGTCGTGTCTGCGTGTCCCAGTGGCCTAATCAAGTGCCCATCCATGATCTGCTTTAGTCGCCCCAGAACCAGGCAGCGTGACCCCAGAAGCACAATCTCCGGCACGACACCGTCGCCCTCGGACAGATCGTCCCCCTGCCCTCCCCTCGCAAATCGCGTGCCGTCCGTCGATATCTCCAATGAGTTTAGCTCGTCTCACCGGCCGCGCTCACGGCGTTGTCAAAGTTTGTCACTTTTCTAGTCCATTGACAAACATTTTTTAAAAAAATTTGGTCTATTTCTGAAGGTAATTGCAAAAACAGTAATATATCTGATCACGAAAATACCGACAGAAAACACGTGTTACCTTCCGCTCTCCTACATCGCGAAGGACTTACTGAGCTACGGGAGCCCGGTAGCTTCGGTGGCTTACCAAACTATGTAAGTTTGGTAGGTCCTTTCGTGATATGAGAGCATGACAGGTGATACGTGTCGTCTGCTAATGTTTTTGTAGTTAGAAATATAACTATTTTAGTAATTACATTTAAAAGTGAGACCAGATCGACGAAATAAATTTGTCGGTGGGCTAGAAAAATTCCCTCTCGCCCGCGTCGCTAGGGCCTTCGCTTGCGTCGCGCTGCGTGGATCACTGTACTGGACTACTGGTGTTCCCGTGATCCAAGGCAGTTGGCCAGGTTTAGCGTTGGCCCCAGGGCGCGGCGACCGGGAGAGTGCAGAGACGTTGGAAAAGCACAGAGCGCCTCAGGGATCCACACGCAACAAGCCATGTGGAGGAAAACAAATCATGTGAGCGGATGGAGCAGAGTTGGTGATCCAAGAAAATTTTGTATTAGTGCCGCCGGATAGATGGATGGGACGACGTACGCAAGCCATATATCGGCCTTTCCGATCGATAGCTAGCTGCTGAGGACTAGTGCTTGTGCTCTGTAATTTTCTTGGCGCCATCGTCCTTTCGGTCTCAGGCCCTTCCCAATCTTCATTGGCATGCATGAGCGCGTGACATATGTAGGAGTACATACTGGGAGCTTGCTTTCCTTCTCGGTGACGACGGTGAGGGATTTCAGTGTGTCGCTAGATCTGTGAACTTTGGTACAGAGACCAGGCCAAAGACTTCTTATCTGTCCAAAAACTAAATTACATAAATCTCGAAGCAACACTGTCAGTACTAGCATGTGTTTGCAAATTAGACCTTCAACGCGATTTAGATTCTTCATGATTAATACTTTTCGGGAAAGCATCGAAGCACCTACTAAAATTCACACGAATTTAGTACGGAGAGTGTATGTCCTGCATGATTCCTAGCTGCAAACGAGTATAAGAACTGTGTGTGAGCGCACCACAACATGTCAACATGCTTTCAGAAAAGAGAGAGCAATGGCAAGATAAGTTAGAAATCACGGCCTCATAGCCCCAACAAATAGCCCGATAGCTGACGGGACAACATAATGAACTTGGCTAGCAAGAGATTCGGGCCGTCTTGCTTCCGAGAGGGCCGGCCTAAAAAGAGAGAGGTTAAGCCTAATACTTCTAGCTCTATCTGTATTTACAGAGTCCCCTAGTTCTCGTCCACGCACGGTGAACCGTTGGCCTCTCTCTTGTCTTTGCTGATATTCTCGCCGGTGTTGATCCGTTAATTTTCAAAAGTAATATTTTTCTTTAGTATTATTCTTTTTTTCTTAGGTCAAGTTGTTCTAGTTTGTTCATCTCGACCAAGTTCATCAATTTTTTGTTTATCTATTTTATCGAACCAACTCGTCTGGACGACAATAGCAACGAATACGTTGGATATGGACACTAGCCTGGCCTGAATTTGATATAAATAAATCTCCTCTGATTTTTCTCGGACGAACAATACCATTAACAAGTCGTATGTCTACACTTCAACGAAGATCATCAACAGTCTACTTCGTGCTACTGTGATCATCAACAATCATGATATCCTTGCACGATCTAGTCTCTTCGGCACGGAAGATAAAAAAAATCCAGCACATTTATGGGCTCAAGGATTTGAGGGTGATATGATGTTCATCTATAATCTTTAATGTGAAAATTAAGTACTTATGTACTTTATCCATGAATTATTAATACAAATAAAAGGATCTCTCTAAAAATCTCTTTCTGTATTCCTGCCGATTTTGCTGCATGCAGAATTGCGTAACATTTTGAGCAAATCATGAGGTCATGTTTGCACCACTATAGCCAAAGTTGACCAGAAATTCGCACACGCCCACGGCCCACATCTAAGGTATCTTTGGGTGAGTGATCGCTTTTCTAGTTTTCTTACTTAGTTTTTTTTATAAATCTAGTCATCTTCCGAGTAGGATTGTAAATTTAGCCTTTTCCTCAACGTAGAAGATGCGATAGACAACATGCACGGCCACGCGTCGCAAGTCACAAGTTATCAATCTAGTCATCTTCCGAGTAGGATTGTAAATTTAGTCTTTTCCCCAGCGTAGAAGATGCGGTTGCTAGGACTCGAACTCGCGATCTACTGCCTCACGCGAGCCCACCTTACCATCTCACCTATCACTCATTCCTCAACCAATATATGATATATTTTCCTTTTGTTCCTTTATCTCTGAAATATTTGATGATTATTTGGATATCTAGATGAATTCAAATGGAAAGATTGTCAACTACAAAGTTGTAGATCTCGTCGAGAGCTACAATTTTTATATAAATTTTATCTCCATCCGACTCCCTATGAAAAAGTTATGATTTTTCAAAAAATAGTTTGTAGCATTATTACTGCCGGTTGGGAATACGAACAGCCAACCGGCAGTGATACCATTATTTGGTTATTTAAACAACTTCAAATGAAAAGTTGTCAACTATAAAGTCGTAGATCTCATTGAGAGCTACAATTTTCATATAAATTTTATCTCCATACGACTCCGTATGAAAAAGTTATGATTTTTTGAAAAATGGTTGGTAGCATACTAGCATTATTACTGCCGGTTGGGAATACGAACCGCAAACCGGCAGTGATACCATTCTTTGGATATTTAAACTACTTTAAATGAAACAGTTATCAACTACAAAGTTGTAGATCTCGTCCAGAGCTACAATTTTTATATAAATTTTATCTCCATCCGACTCCGTATGAAAAAATTATGATTTTTTGAAAAATAGTTGGTAGCATACTAGCATTATTACTGCCGATTTGGAATACGAACCGCCAACCGGCAGTGATATCATTATTTGGATATTTAAACTATTTCAAATGAAAAAGTTGTCAACTACAAAGTTGTAGATCTCGTCGAGAGCTATAATTTTCATATAAATTTTATCTTCATCCGACTCCGTATGAAAAAGTTATGATTTTTTGAGAAATGGTTGGTAGCATACTAGCATTATTACTGCCGGTTCGGAATACGAACCGCCAACCGGCAGTGATATCATTATTTGGATATTTGAACTACTTCAAATGAAAAAGTTGTCAACTACAAAGTTGTAGATCTCGTCGAGAGCTATAATTTTAATATAAATTTTATCTCCATCCGACTCCGTATGGAAAAGTTATGATTTTTCAAAAAATATCAGCACCATCGGTTCTTCTAAAAACCGGAAGTGATGGTATTACTACAGGTTCGTAACCGGCAGCCGGTTCATCAGAAAAAATCCGTTACTGTCGGTTTTCCATTCGAACCGGCAGTGATAATATTATTATTGCCGGTTTTTGATGAACCGACAGTGATATAGCGGCAAAGATAACTAATTCTGTAGTAGTGTGGGAGGCCTATTTTCGGAGGGATCTATGTGATCCTGGTCAAAAATGAACCAACCTTATTTGAGAGATTTATTTTCGACGGGATCCACCTGGGAATCTAATGTACCTTCTAAACAAGGTCTGGCAAGATCGGGTTAGACTTCCGTGACCAAGATAAAGGATTTGACTCGCGCGTGCAAAACACGGACAAGAACGAGTATAGTGTCCGTGCTAACGCTACGACAGTAGTATATTCGCTTATCAATTAAATAATAAGATAAGTATAAATATAACACTTAATAATAAATAATCACAGTGTTCGTATGCGAGTACAAAAATGAAGATATAACACTCAATAATATTTTTCGCTAAACGTTTCCCGTATGGTCTTAAGACTTGTTCACGTATGTATGTACGTCGATGTCGCCGGTCGCCGTTGCCGCACGTAAAAGCCTCGCGGCCTCGCCGAACGGCTGGAGGTATGGCACCTCCGTCTTAGCGTTTGGGCGTTCTTTAGTTAGGAATTCCTGAGACCTGCGCAAGAAACACGGAAAAGGAAGGTATGGATTTAGTTTGTGTTTTTTTAGAGGATTCTGTTGCAAGAATAGGACTCCCATTTGACGCATGGGAGAGGAACCAATACGTGACAAGATTAACAAGAGAAAAGAAGATAGTGTGTATGATAAGGGATTAAGGGGTTGTATATGTACCACATATTTGGAAGGAGAGTCAATCAAACAAGAAAATAAACAGGGAGGATCCGCATGCAAGGAAACCAGACTTAAATTTTTACTATCGTGGTCTCGTGATCGTTTTTTCCCGAATATGACCCTTTTGGAGACTTTTTTACGGATCTAACCCTATAGAGCCTAATTTCAGCGCACGGAGAGCGCTAATTTTTTTTAATTTTTTATCCACAGAACCAGCGGTCTGTTAGTGCTACTTAATTTTTTTCAATTTTTCTCATGAAACCAATGATCGACGAGCTAGCTGTTTAATTTTATCTTTTTTCTCGCGGATCCAATGGTCGGCGAGCGCATTTATTTTTCCATATTTTCCCGTAATTATTCGGTGGGATCGGCACCGCTTGAATTTTTTTCTTTTTCTTCCACGCTTGAATTTTTCAATGTCGCCGAGCATTTTTTTTTTTTTGTTAAAATTATCAAGCTTGACGGCACCGCTTGATTGTTTTTTTATTTTTCGGGAATTTTTACAAGATTGGCATCATCGTTATAATTTTTTCGAATCAACTCGCGACGATGAATTTGCGATTGTAGCCTCGAAATGGAAAAATTTAATGAGCGGAATGCAGTATTATTTACCAGCGCCTGCATCTAATTTTTACTATATTAGTATCGTCATTATAATTTTTTCAATCAGCTCTCACGGTAATGAATTTGCGATTGTAGCCTCGAGACGTAAAAATCGTGGAGAGGTCTTCGGAATTTTTTTCGCGGTTGAGAAGCATCGTAATTTTTATCCCATGCCCAAAATTATCCAAAGGTCGGCAACATTGGTTTTATTTTTTTCGTGCTGAAATTTCCATCGTCCATTGGATAATTTCAGACGGAAAAAATTTCAAGACCTCTCCGTTGAATTTTTCGGCTCAGTGCTACAATCGCAGCTTTCATCGCAAATTGAGAACAATCTCTAATGAAAAATGATTCAAACAAAGTTGAAATCTAAATATTATATATATTTGAGTTCTGGGAAGTATAAGGATTCTAATAAAATTAGTTTCATTCAATTCTCAGTTCTTTTGCAATATTTTTATATGTAGCATATCTTTGGGCCTTTTCTTTAAATTTGAATTTGAAATTCACCCGGTACTATTTTTCAAAATATTTTTGCATATTATAGAAGAAATTGATTTTATATGATTTTAGAATTTTGTTTCATTTTATTTAGACATATAATGTAAAAGTTACAAATACTTCTATGCTCTCGGGTAATCGAAATTCTAAAGAAAATAGAAAATACGCTGCAGTAACGTAAAGCGTCTTTCCTCGCTGGCGCGCTTTTACATCGCCAACAACATCGACCTTGGGGCCCGCCTGTCAGCAAGAGCAAAACAGGGGACCAGCTAGGGCTGGTCGCCGGCGGAGCTACGGTCACGGATGGGCCCGGCCGAGGGCACTATTAGCACCAGCTCGCTGACGCGCACCCGCCGGTGAACTTGGTCGCCGCCGGCGATGGCCGAAGATGCCTCGCCACTGAGTGAACCATGCGAGTGATGCTTCGCCACACGCTTCGAATGGGCTTTCCTCCGATCGCCGCCGAGGGCGCGCGGCTCTCCTCCGCCTTCGCCCGCCGCGCGCCGATCTCCTCCTCCTCGCGCGCCGGCCACACCGCCTTGCCGTCGTCGTGTGCAATCTCCCGACCACGCTGCCCCGTCTTCGCCGAGTACGGCCTAGCGCCGCTGTTTGCGGGCGTGCAGCCGATCATCGGACGGGCTCTCCTCGATCACCGCCGAGGCCACGCGGGTCTCCTCCGATCACGCCGAGGGCGCGTGGGCTCTCCGCCGCGTCCGGCAGCCCACGTCGATCTCTCTTCCATGCGCCTCGGACGCCGCGTGGATCTTCTCCTCCGCGCCCGGCGCGCGTGCAATCTCCGGCCGCACGCCTGTCTCCCCATTTCCTTTTCCCAGCACGTATGTATCGGTCATTTTCTTTTTCAGAAAGTTTGTTTCTTTTTCCTTGATTGATTCCTTTTCCTTGATTTCCTTTTCCCAGCACGCATGTATCGGTCATTTCTTTTTCGAAAACATTTGTTTCCTTTTCCTTGATTGTTTCCTTTTCAATAAAGATGCTAGATGGAGGTGCGGGGAGGACGTCTGTTGTGGGACACAGGGATGATTAGACACACTAAACAATGGCCATCGGATGTGGGTGAGTAAAGCTGAGGAAAGAACTGAGAGGTTAATTTTGATAGAGACAAGTTTCTGGAGAGATTTCGCTAGGTGCACGAAGGTTAGACCATCTCTAGTGAGATGCACTATTTGGGTGGACGTAAAAAAAATGTTTAAGTGCATTATAAAAGAGTATAGACTAACGTATTTGCATAGCTGAAATAACAGTGAAAATACCATTGTTCCACCTCGACATCAAATCTGATCTAACACGGTCTTGAAGAATCTGACTATTTATTTGGTTCAGGTATTGAACTGTGTGGAACGGACAGGCAGCTAGCTGGTTGATAAGACAATAACCTCCCCCTTCACGTTCCACGATAGTAAAAAGCAGCTACGAACCCAATTCAGGGTAATTGCATGCACAGATGCACTAGACACTAGACAGAATGATTCAGAAAGAACAGTATACGCTACAGAAAATGAGAAGAAACCAAAATCAAAACGACGAAGTCCCTACGTGCCTCAGAAGCCTACGGTGCCACTAGACCATGATCTACTGTTGGCCGTCGATGATGTCGCGCTCGTCCGGTGCGCCCCGGACGACGCCGACGTCGGCCGCTGGTTGGCGTTGCTCACGTACTGGCGCACCGGGTCGCTGTTCGCGGCGGGCGCCACGGCAGCCGTGGGCGCCCCCGCCACCACGTACTGCTGCACAACTAGCACCGACACCGTCATCGAGAAGTCCGACGACACGAGCATGTCACCGATGGGCCCCAGCTCCGGGCACTCCATCCAGTCCTCCAGGGAGGACGTCATCGGCGACCCGACCTCACCAGTGCGCCTACCGACGATGTACAGGCTGTTGTCCATGTTAAGTGTAATCTTGTTGCATCATTTGTTTCCCACCACTACTACATAGTCAGTTAACTTTGCCGTCGTATCACCGCCGGTTCATAAAAAACCGACAGTAATAATATTATCATTGCCAGTTCGGATGGAAAACCGATAGTAATGCCTTTTTTCTGATGAACCGGCAGTGATAAATCCTTTATTACTGTCGGTTTGTGTCCGAACCGGTAGTGAGCAGTAATACTATCACTGCCGTTTTTTGAAGAACCGACAGTGATGATATTTTTAAAAAAATCATAACTTTTTCATACGGGGTCGGATGGAGATAAAATTTATATAAAAATTGTAGATCTCGACGAGATATACAACTTTGTAGTTGACAACTTTTTCATTTGAAGTAGTTTAAATATCCAAATAATGGTATCACTGCCGGTTGGCGGTTCGTATTCCCAACCGGTAGTAATAATGCTACCAACCATTTTCGAAAAATCATAACTTCTTCATACGGGGTCGGATGGAGATAAAATTTATATGAAAATTGTAGCTCTCGACGAGATCTACAACTTTGTAGTTGACAACTTTTTCATTTTAAGTAGTTTAAATATCCAAATAATGGTATACTGCCGGTTGGTGGTTCGTATTCTCAACCGGCAGTAATAATGCTACCAACCATTTTTCGAAAAATCATAACTTTTTCATACAGTGTCGGATGGAGATAACATTTATACGAAAATTGTAGCTCTCAACGAGATATACAACTTTGTAGTCGACAACTTTTTCATTTGAAATAGTTTAAATATCCAAATAATGGTATCACTGCCGGTTGGCGGTTCGTATTCCCAACCGGCAGTAATAATGCTACCAACGTAACCAACTATTTTTCAAAAACTCATAACTTTTTCATACGGAGTTGGATGAAGATACATTTTATATGAAAATTGTAGCTATCGACGAGATCTACAACTTTGTAGTTGACAACTTTTTCATTTGAAGTAGTTTAAATATCCAAATAATAGTATCACTGCCGGTTGGCGGTTCGTATTCCCAACCGGCAGCAATAATGCTACCAATCATTTTTCGAAACATCATAACTTTTTCATACGGAGTCGGATGGAGATAAAATTTATATAAAAATTGTAGCCCTCGACCAGATCTACAACTTTGTAGTTGACAATCTTTCCATTTGAATTCATTTAGATATCCAAATAATTATCAAAATGTTCGGAGACAAAGGAACAAAAGGAAAATATATCCTATATTGGTTGAGTAATGAGTGATAGGTGAGATGGTAAGGTGGCCTCACGTGAGGCAGCGGATCGTGAGTTCGAGTCCTAGCAACCGCACGCGCGCGTATTTCACGCGAAAATCGTGTGATTTGTGACTTGCGACGTGCGTAGAATACGGAGTAGTCGGTACAGATGCAAATAATTTTTTTATTTTACCGAGTGATTTACGAACCGGACTATCACTGCCGGTTCGCATACAAACCGACAGTGATACCGACATCACTGCCGGTTCTAGAACTGGCAGTGATAGTCCGACTATCACTGCCGACCAATCACTGCCGATTTCAAAATCCGGCAGTGATGCCAGTTTGGAACCGGCAGTGATATAGTGTTCTCTAGTAGTGCACGTTGACTGTGCATGTTAGTGACTGTGCATGTTAGTAATGAAACGTACTAGATGTGACACACTGTTTTAGTGCACGTCCTGCATTAGTTTCATATAAGTGCTATGGAGTATCTCAAGTATTTAGGAGTTTGTTTTTAAGATTGAATAGCACGTTCAATAATACGAAATAGAGCTGGCAAAAGAACATGGAAGTTGTTAGCCATCGTTCTCAACTCCGGCAAGAAACAATCAGCGTGTATCCTTCGTAAAACTGAGCGTGCGAGTGAGTTTCTGGGGCCAACATTTGGTATCAGAACTCTAGGTTGTGTATGCCCAAGATAATGCCACGGAGCAGCGACCTCACTGACACGGCGACATCGGGCGCCACTGTTGTGGCTATGCCGGTGAAGGAGAGCAGCGAAGTATCACTGCAGTACCCAATACTTTCTAGGAGTAACTATACTGCATGGGGCTATCATGATGAGGGCCTACTTGCATGCTTAGGGCGTCTAGGATGCCATTGAGCCTGCTACTCTGGAGATGGTTGTGGAGATGAGGAAAGATTAGATGGCCCTGGCCTCCATCTATCAAGCGATTCTCGAAGAAACTTTGCTACTCTTGGCAGAGAGGGAGACAATGAAGGAAGCATGGAAGACCTTAAAATCCATGTATGTTGGCACCGAGCGCGTCAAAGAGGCAAAAGTTTAGACTTTGAAGAGTGAGTTTGAGTTACTCAGCATAAAGAAGATGGAGAACATTTACGACTTCGTCATAAAATTGACAACTATTTGTCAATAGGATTCGTGGTCTGGGCGACAAGATGGAGGAGTCCACCATCATCAAGAAATTTTTGCGTGTTGTCCCGCCTAAGTTCTTGCCGATCGTTTCTACGATTGAGCAATTTGGGGACATGAAAACAATGATCGTCGAGGAGCTTATTGGGTGCCTAAAAATTCACGAGGAGAAGTATCGTGTCACTGGTTGCCTTGGTGGCGACGACGACCACCACCACGTCCTACTAACCAGGGCGGAATGGAAGGCAAAGCAGAAGGTGTCCGCAGAATGCTCCATGTCAAAGTCGCCCAAGGGGTGAGACAAGGGTGGCTCGCGTGGCCATGGACACGACCGTGGGCATGGTCGTGATGGCGGGCGCATCGAAGATGGTTGGGACAATGACCAAGGAGGCCACAAGGTGTGGAAGTTCGACAAGAAGGTCAAGTGTTACAATTGCAACAACTATGGCCACTTTGTCTCAGAATATGGTTCAAAGGAGGAGAAGACTCATGTCGCTGAAAAGGATGATGATGAGCCTGCTCTACTTATGGCAAAAATGTGCGCTCTGGAGCAACCCATTGAAAAGGAGGCGATGGAAGTCCTGCTCAAAGAACAGGGAGTGAAGCCACGACTTGGAGAATCCACAAGGTATGCCAGTGATCTTTGATATTTAGATACCGGGGCCAGCAATCATATGACTAGCTCCAAGATGAAGTTCACAGACCTCAATACGACGGTGTTTGGTACTGTTAGATTTGGAGATGGGTTTGCTGTGGAAATATGTGGTCGTAGAACTATGTTATTTGAGTGCTATGATGGAGGACATCAAGCACTGACTGATACGTATTACATACCCAAACTTAGAAGTAACATTGTCAGTCTTGGGTAGTTGGAGGAACATGACTGCAAGGTGGTGATGGAAGGTGGGCATCTGCGAATCTTCGATCAGCAAAAGTGGTTACTGGCCAAAGTCAAGAGAGGGAGGAACCGGCTTTATATTCTAAACCTGAGCCTAAGACAGCCTGTGTGCTTGCTGTCCAGATTTAGAGAAGACGCGTGGTTGTGGCATGAACGCTACGGCCATCTAAACTTCTAGGCTCTAAGGAAGCTAGCATAGAAGGAGATGGTTAAAGGGCTACCACATCTGGATTATATTAATCATGTGTGTTATGGGTGTCTAGTAGGCAAGCAACATCACTCATCACTTCCCCAATAAGCCATTTTCGAGCAGACCGACCCCTAGTGCTGATGCATGGTGATCTTTGTGGGCTGATTACATCTCCCACTCCAGTAGGTAACAGTTATTTCCTATTATTAGTTGATGATTTTAGTAGGTCATGTAGATTGTACTGTTGAAGCACAAAGACAAAGCCCTGTCCGTCTTCAATAAAGTAAAAATAAGTGCTGAATCAGAGGTGGATATCAAGCTCAAATCTCTCTGCACTGACAGGGGGGTGAGTTCGCATCCAAGGAGTTCAATGCCCACTGTGAATCTACATGGATAAGGCGCTTTCTCACTGCTCCATACTTGATGTAGTACAATGGTGTTGTGGAGTGGCAAAATCAGACCGTTGTGGCCATGGCAAGAAGCTTATGAAAGAGCAAAGAGATGCTGGGTGTTTTTTGGGGAGAAGTTGTGACAATTATTGTATATCTCCTCAACCATGCTCCGACAAAGCGTGTTGATGGCAAAACACCATATGAGGCATGGCATCAAAGGAAACCAAGTGTGCATCACCTACGCATTTTCGGTTGTTTGGCTCATGCAAAGGTAACTACCCCACATAATAGCAAAATAGCAGATCGAAGCATCGCCATGGTGATGCTGGGTTATGAGGCTAACTGCAAGGCGTACTGTTTGTACAATCCTGGGACAAAGAAGGTGTACGTGTCATGAGATATCGTGTTCAAAGAAGGGAAACAATGGGCTTGGAGGAAAACAGCTGAGATGGAGTCAAGCAATACAAGTGAAGCTTTCACAATTGATCCAGCTGATGACATTGCAGGTGAAGAAGCTAGAGGTGTTGGCTTGGGTACCTTGTCATGCCTACTGCTAGGTCACCTATAGAACCGTGTGAGGCAGCCACTAGGACACCAGTAGCGATTCCTATGGTAGCTGCCATAACTGTCGCACCAGAGTCCATGACTCCTACAATGGCAGCAAATTCTAGTGCCATGGTAGTGAATTCAACTGCTACTCCTGTTGGGACAGTTGGGTCCCCGACAACATCTACACCCACCTCCTCATCATCCTCAAGCGATGGGCCATGTCATTATCGTGATATACAACATATATATGAAAACACAAACCCCATTCACATCGATTGGCATGAGCTCGAGTTATGAATACTGGGTGCAGATGAGCCAACGAGCCTTGTCGAGGCACAAAAGCAATCTTGCTGGAGGCGTGCAATGGATGAGGAGCTGCAGTCCATCTGTAGTAATGACACATGAGAGCTTGTGAAGTTGCCTGTAGGAGCTAGACCCATTAGCTTGAAGTGAGTTTACAAGGTGAAGACAGATGCTAATAGTGCTGTGGTGAAGCATAAGGCGCGACTTGTGGCAAAAGGCTACATACAACGTCAAGGGGTGGATTTCAATGAGGTATTTGCACCAGTAGCTCGACTAGAAACTGTTAGATTGCTCATTGCATTGGCAGCTCAAGAAGCATGGGAGGTACAACATATGAACTCCAAGTCAGCTTTCCTCAATGGGGAGCTACAGGGAGAAATTTATGTCAACCAGCCACCTAGGTATGAGGAGATGAACTCTGAGCATAGAGTTCTTAAGCTAAAGAAGGTGTTGTATGGTTTGCGCCAAGCCCCCTGTGCATGGAATGCTAAGCTGGATCACAACTTAGTGTCACTCGGTTTCCAGAGAAGTCCCCTTGAGCATGCCATCTACAAAAGGAGCTATAGCGAGACAAGGCTGCTGGTGGGAGTCTATGTAGATGATATGATTGTCACTGGATTGGATCCACATGAGGTTGGTAAGTTCAAACAACAAATGATGGACTTGTTCAACATGAGTTACTTGGGGCTGCTGTCCTACTAACTAGGAATTAAAGTTTCTCAAACTGCTCGAGGCATTGCTATGTGCCAAACCGCGTATGCCACCGAGATATTAGAGAGGATAGGTATGACTAACTGCAATTCATGTCAAACTCCCATGGAACCAAGGTTGAAGTTGAGCAAGTCAGGTAAAGAGCCACTAGTGGATGCTACATACTGCAGAAGCATGGTGGGTTGTCTGAGATATTTGGTGAATAACAGGCCAGACTTGGCATATGCAGTGGGGATTGTTAGTCGCTACATGGAGAGCCCAAACACCCAACACATGGCTGCGGTAAAACAAATTCTTAGGTACATACGAGGTACACTTGACCTTGGTGGCCTCTATGGCAAGGAGGTGGAGAAAAAAAACTGTAACTGATCGGATTTAGTGACAGTGACATGGCCGGGGATGTTGATAATTGTAAAAGTACACCTGTTTGATCTACTTTCTCAGTTCAAGTTCGATGACATGGGTTTCACAGAAGCAAAAGGTGGTGGCTCTATCATCATGTGAAGCAGAGTATATTGCGGCCACCATCGCGGCATGTCAGGGGATATGGCTTGGTCTCCTATTAGCTGAACTGAAGGAGAGTGAACCAAACCAGGTGACGCTCAAGGTGGACAACAAATCAGGTATATCATTGTGCAAGAACCCTGTCCACCACGATAGAAGCAAGCACATCAACATCCGATATCATTTCATTTGGGAGTGCTTCGAAAAAGGAAAGGTTTTTGTGGAACATGTGAAAACTGGGGACCAGCTTGCATACATTCTCACAAAATCGCTTGGATGCATCAAGTTCCTGGAGTTGCGACAGAAGATCGGGATGCAAGCTGTGAAGAAGAGCCAACAAGATTAGGGAGGTGATTATTAAGTGTAATCTTGTTGCATCATTTGTTTCACACATTAATTGTGCGTGTTAGTAGTCACGTTATGTACTAGATGGGACACACTGTTTTAGTGCACATCCTGTATTAGTTTCATATAAGTGCTCTTAAGTTGGGCACGTAGTTTAGCTGGGTCAAGCCACAGCGTGAGAATCGGTCAAGTAGTTGGCTGTGCATGTGTTGTGGAGTATCTCAAGTATTTAGGAGTTTGTTTTGAAGATTGAATAGCACGTTCAATAATAGGAAACAGAGCTGGCAAAAGAACACGGAAGTTGTTAGCCATCGTTCTCAACTCTGGCAAGAAACAATCAGCGTGTATCCTTCGTGAAACTGAGCGTGCGAGTGAGTTTCTGGACCAACATTTGGTATCTCTCAGGTATTTAGGATTTTGTTTTGAAGATTGAATAGCACATTAAATAACAGGAAAGAGAGTTAGCAAAAGAACACGATAGTTGTTGGCCATCGATCTCAACTCCGGTAAGAAACAATCAGCGTGTGTCCTCTGTGAAACTGAGCGTGTGAGTGAGTTTTTGGGTCAACAGTCCATGCTCTAGATGGCCGCCACCATCTCCTCACTGTTGGACACCATCTTGTCGGTGTACGTGATGGCATCGTTGCCGTGGTTGCGGG
The DNA here is from genome assembly GCA_036346275.1 of Otatea glauca. Taxonomy (NCBI): domain Eukaryota; kingdom Viridiplantae; phylum Streptophyta; class Magnoliopsida; order Poales; family Poaceae; genus Otatea; species Otatea glauca. The sequence goes on from CM070711.1 coordinate 76,823,126, forward strand.
CCTGGCAGGAAGCACATGTCCCCTGCTGTGCCCGGGGAGTGTGGAAGGTGACCAACGCCCTGGGAGCTTAGCCAACTAAAGGAGCAGCGTGGCCCACAACGGCAGGATGGCTTCTGCGCTACCCTGGCGTGGCAGGGAGGAGCCGTGCGCATTGTCGTAGCCCCTCCCGCTCGCCTGCTTGATTGCCCTGCGGTGGCGCCGACCAGCTTCAGTGCTCCCTGGGCATGGCATAGGACATGTGTCGCCTGACACGCCTTCTGCGGTGGAGAGGGGGCAAAATTTGCAAATATATGAGTGGGGGCTAGATTTTGCCAAAAAACAAGGTACATGGGGCTAGATAAGCGATGATTTCCATTGCGTGGTCTCATTAAAGGCTCATTCGAGAAGCTCATTTTCGATTGGGATCCCGGTCTAATTCTGGCTGACCAAAGGGGAGCAATCCCGACGAATACTTATAACAGACCGTACCCCAACGGCCCAAAGCGACGAGCCGACGGCCTCAAGCACAGCTCAAGCCCAACAGGCCGCTCCTAGCCCATTACCGACCGGCACCGACAAAGCCACGCGAGACATCCCTTCCCGACTAATCGAGGGAAGCGCCTCCGACTGCGGGCTCCCACCCGCAGCGGACGAGACCCATCGGCCCGACTAAGCGAGCTCCCGACCCCGCAGCAGTCGGGATCCCGACCGATCGTGCTAAGATAACCTCGCCAAGGGTCGCGGTCAAAACTTCTACCACCAACACCACGCACCCACCTAACGGGTCAATCGGCGACTATACAAGGGCAGGTGGCTCCTTCCCAAGAAGGTTTAATGACTGACCGAAGTCATGCTCCCAGTCCCATCAGCCGGTCACATACAGTACGAAGACGCACCCTCTCCCGAGGCAACACCCGCGCCAGGCGCAGCAACGTCAACACTCGAAAGGTTCGCAGAGGGCAGGTACGCCATTTCCCGGGAAAATACCTAACCGCTCTGACCAGCTAAGCTACCGACCCAAAGACGGGCGGGGGGCGATGATCGATCAGCGTAACGAAGGACCAAGCTCCTAGTATAGGTCATCTCGCCCTCCCCATTTCGATGTAACTGCGCCTTCCTTTCAGATAAAGGAGGCAGAACCCCGTAGGCAAAGGGGCGAAAGAGAGAGAGCGCTATCAAACCCATCTCGCTAAGCCATTGGCATTCTCGCCAGTAAAACTTTGTGCATCATCCGTACCAAGAGCAATACAACACCACCACACGAACTGGAGTAGGGACCTTCGGCCCGAACCAGTATACATCTTGGACTTCCGAGTCTAACCATTCAGGGAGTGGAACACGCGACCCCTTAGACTTACAAATTTACTTGCCGGTGCTCGAAACGCCGACAAATCCCCATGAGGAAAATCGACCTACTTGCTCGTTTAGGAAGTAGAGGGGTGGGGCGGGGTGGGGAGGGGGAATTTCTTGGCCCAATCCCTGGGATCCGTGGGGCTAAAAAAACTCCTCCATAGGTTAGGATTTCTCACCCGTCCACTCGTCGCTCGCACCGCTTCATCTTTGTTGCTCCCGATGGTGGCTCGTCGGCCTCCTCATCACTACTCCAACACCGCTTCCTTCGGAGCTTGCTTGAAGAGGTTGACGCTGCCGACCACGTGGGCTTCCTCTTTTTCCCCATTATTTGAATATCTTTTTTTTTTCAATTTTTCTGAATTTTCATTTTGGATTTCTTGAATTGTGGTGGGATTTTTTATCCTCGCTTTTTCCAAATGGTCACAGTGAGACATTCTCCTAGGGGAAATGCTCCCACCGGGATCCCATGTGCCACAAAAAATCCACTCCAAAGTTTTCTTCCCAAGGAATATTTTCCCTAGCATCCAAACAAGGGAAAATATTTTCCCTAGCATACAATCTCATTCTTGTAACGCTTTTTTCCACGATAATAAAATCTCTACTGGATGGTGCTCTTTTTTTAAAAGTTTGATAGAGAATGCTAAGTCTCGAGATAATGTGTTCCAGATATGCCCTGGAAGTTCATGTCCTAGGTCCTAACTAGAGTTTCGTCTTTCTTAAATCCCAATGGGCTCTGTCTAAAAAATTCTAATGGGCCACCTCCCTTTGGGAGACAGCTAGGGCCTACCAAAAGAAGGTGTCGCGCAGCCGCACAGTAAGCCCGCCGCTCGCCTCAGTGCCTCAGTAAGCCCACCATACAGTAAGCCCAACCACCTCCACTCGTACCTCGTTCCGGAGTGTGCCCTTCGGGTTGCCTTGCCTCCACTATCGTTCCGGAGGTTGGAGCTCCCTCCTTGACTGACGACTGGTACGAACTTGCTGAAAGCACGAGCGTAGAAGCGAAAGAAGAAGCGAGGGGATTGGCATCATAGCTACACGAGGGAAAGCGATGCTGCCCACTCTGCCGCAAAAGGGGGCGGCTTTCTTCCCCCAAAAAATGCCAGTTCCACCGTCAGGACCAGCAAGCAGCATAATTATGTGGCAAGCTGAGAGAAGGAAGCTGACAATTCAGTTGGTGTGAAGTGAGCTCTAAGCCTATCACTATCAGCTCTTGGCTTATTCTAAGCTGTTACATTCATATGTAATATTTATCAACTATTAGTTGATAGATCCGCTCTGAGTCTTCTGCAGGATGAAATCCGCGATCGTGTTTTTCACAGGATTTCTCGTTACTCATGTCAACATTCTCACTTCTGATATCTCCGGGTCTTGTCACCAAAAACCTTCCCCACGCTCGCTGCCCCGCGGGTAGGTGCCCGCGCTTCTGGCTGCCTGCAGTAGACGTTCTGAACGCCGTCGCCTCGGGCTTTCAGCCGCAGCCCGCAGAGCACGTATGCCGCTGCATATGCCGTCCCGTCCACTCTTAACACTCTCCCGTCGGCCAAACCGCGTTCCGCGCGCTATTGCGTGACCGCCGTTCCCTCGTCCGCGGTTTAGACCGTGCCGCCGTCGAAGTGCTGCGGTCTGCAGGGCTCGGCCGACCGATGCCGCTCGTACGTACGTACGCTCACGTCGTTTCACGCAAACGCGCGAGCGTGGGCGCCGTCCCACGCCAACGTGGTACCCCTGTATGGCTGGCTCGAACACGAAAGCGGAGTACGTAGCACACCAGCACCATATCTAGCGTGGAGGATAGCGCGCGGTTGGGATTAGTTAACTAATTATAGTGTATTGATCTGCCCGTGCCCGACCCATTAAAGCGTGTGTAGTTCGGAGGCGTGATTTTGTTGTGCCGTGCGGGGGAGAGAAAACGACGTGGTTGGAATACGACGGCGCGATCGCGGAAATTTTGAATACTGAGACAAAATACCGCCGGAAATTGAGAATGATACAACATGTTTGCGTATTTACTGAAAAACCCTACCATACCGGAATCTGAAAATCCGTTAACCATACCCGAGACGCCAGAACCCGGTTAAGCCATACCCGGATTTTGAAATTCCGGGTATGGGGCCCATTTCATACCGGATTTCAAAACCGTATGGGTGGGCCCCATACCCGGTTTTTCAAAATCCGGTTAAGCTACCTGCACAAAATCACATGCATTCCTGCTGATTAGACACAAAGTGACATGCATGCATGCTGATTGGTCTCGAAAGGCCAAGATTCCATGCATGCATGCATGCATGCTTGATTAAACAAAAGTGCATGCGGATGATTAGTGCAAAGTACATGCTTGATTAGTAAAATTATAATTAGTAAAATAATTAGTAGAAAGTATAATCGGTAAAAGTACAATTAGTAAAATGATTAGTGAAAAGTATAATTAGTGAAAGACGGGCTAGCCTCGATTGGTTGGCGTGGCTCATGATTATTGGTATTTTGGCGACGGATGCATCGTCCGCCCAAAGACAGAAAGCAAAGACAGTCAGTCGATGTCCCCTCATTAGCACTTTTTCTCGATATAAATCGGAGGGAACGCAGAGAGCGGCAATGCATTCACAAGATAGTAGTAGAGAGCAAAGCGTAACCGAGAGCGTGAAGGCGGAGATTAGTTAAATCGGTGTTTAGTTTGTTAAAATTTTCGTAAAGTCTAAAAATTTTCAAGTACTTCATTTGGGATTTGTATTTTGCGGTATTTTTAGGAATATTTATTGGTACATTGCTCGTGCTTTATTGATCTTTGGTACAACTTTGAAGGTTAGTTACAAATCTTCACGAGTAATAGTATATTATGGACGATGTAGTGTATTATGGACAAATCTTCATGCTTGAATAACTACCGTACATAAAATAACGAGAACATAGCATAAGTAATGGCAGAATTATCGGTGTTAATATTTTGTAGGAATTTATTCGAGCTATCTTCATTCTATGAATTAACTAATTGGGTTCCCATTTCATGCAGCACGTTCCAGAAGGTGATTTTGCAAGTTGGCGAGAGGTTTTACGATCTTACGTTCTGACTTCACATGTGTTAGTTTTTAATATTTAGGAATATTCTTGTGATATTGTTATAATACAACTATGATAAGTAGAATATTAGTACAACTAGTATCACATACAACTAGTATGCCCAAATGGCCGGAGGACTCGCTGCTACACCATGCCCAAATGCCAAATGCCCAAATCCTAAGTGTAGTGGAAATGACTCAAAATCATACCTTGAAATCATGCTAGTTGCATTTAGAACAAAGTTTTAAATGTTCTATTTTTACCTAAGTTTTCACGGACTACTTGTCTTATGTTAAAAATCGGTCTGCGTTGAGCAAAGTTTTTCATTCAATTTGGAAAAATTGAAAGCATTTTCATGCTATGAAAAATTTATGGGAGTATCATAAGATATGTAGGATAATACATAAAATTTATGAAAAATTTTAACATCATTTGTTATGTTTTAAAAATAAAAATCGAAGCAGAATAAAAATCGAGTTCATGGGGACCACTTGGAAGTGGTCCGCAAAGCTCCGTTCACGCGGACCACTTGAAGTAGTCGTCACGCCTGACTACTTCCAAGTGGTCCGCGTGAGCGGAACTTTGCCGAGACCACTTCCAAGTGGTCCGCATGAACCGATTTTTATTCTGCTTCGATTTTTATTTTTAAAACATAACAAATGATGTTAAAATTTTTCATAAATTTTATGTATTATCCTACATATCTTATGATACTCATAAATTTTTCATAGTCCTTATTTCATGTGCGCTCTTTGGAAGGTGATTTTGCCGGTTGGTATAGGTTTCCGATCTTCATTCTGACTTCACATATGCTAGTTTTTAATATTTAGGAATATTATTCATGCAAATAATTTGGTTGCATGCGGGGTGATTAGTTTTAGCCATTAAAATTTTTAAGTTTGTCTATATATACTGTCTAAATGTACTTGTTTGTTACGAGCCATTTGTTTGAGCAAAGACGTGATGGCGGCCATTGCGGTTCGAGCTTCTTCGTGAGTCGATCGATGCCCACATCGTGCGAGGGCAATTTCTGCAGAACTATGGTCCGACGCATTACTATATTACCTGTCATCACTGCTTTTGAAGGCGCATAACCACTTTGTCGTTAACGTTTGATTGCCCCCTCGCAAGCCGATCACCGCACAAGATAAAAATTTGGACTATCGATTTCATATTCCACTAGCTCGTGCGGGTCTACTACCGCTTGCGCTCCTCATGGATGGAGCTCACCGCAGGAGGCTTGACCACACCTATACTCGCCATTGATCGTGCACTTCTCATTGGTCTCGCCGACCGATGGCGCACCGGAGACACACACCTTTCACCTACCATTCGGTGAGATGTCCATCACTTTGAAGGGCGTGGCCATGCTAACCGGCACGCCCATCGAAGGGGCGTTGGTTCTTCCTCGCCCGCCAGACAACAAATGGCAGCACTACATCGCGAGAGGTATTACATGATATAATGTTATTTCATATTTGTAATGTGCACGATATTATCGACTCTCTTAATCCGAGTTCATGCGAGTTCGTGTCCCATCGTCTGTAAAGAAAATGGTGTCTCTATGACTTGGCTCACGTGGATTACGGGAATACAATCCATGCCCACCGATGCCGAGCGGAAGCTCTTGGGGCGCCACTCACGGTGCACCTCTACTACTTCTTTGGGTGGTGTCATGTTCACGACGATCGCGGAGACGTCATCTTCCCGCACATCGTGGATTGCTAAGCGATTGTCCGCCAACCTTGATGACATCCCCACCATACCGGGATCTACGCGTCCTAGCGGACACCTACCGTGGTTTGTGCGATGCATGCCAGCGCAGAACTTGAGGCACTATTATGGATGCCCGCAACTCCTTGGATGTGGAGTTGGGAGTACCTTCCGTCTCTACGGAGAATGCGTCTGAGGTACTACCCTGTTGTCGTAGATGATGACACGCCAGAGGCCACTCGCCCTACAATGGGGCACCGTTGGATGCACGCCCGGCTACGATGGTCGCCGACGGGTGACCACGCGAGCTACACGCGTGTTGTCGCCGACGTGGACTTGCTGACCGCAGATCATGTCAACTGGGATCCATGGACCGTAACGAGCCGAAGAGCTTGCGATCCGGCGGTCGTATCTCTTCGTGTTGCACGATGCGACCACGCTACCGTGGATGACTACGTGCTTCCTCTTGTACATGAGCGTGGTGAGGTCTACTCGCCGAAGCGGATCGAGCGATTCGGTGGCGGCGGCGATCCTGATGCAAACATCGCGGGGCCGGGAGCTCTCATGGGTATGCATTTAATTTTTTTCAATATTTTCCCTGTATATGAAAATTTTAGAATCTTACGTCCTTGCAATTGTAGGAGAAGCACGAAGGGCAGTGCGGCTGCATCGAACTGGACCGTCATCCACGCCGCACATTACACGATGGATGGAGGCGTTTGCCAGAGGTTGTCCATCCCCTCCGGGCCATATGACCCCGAGGAATATGACAACTACCTTAGATGGTACAGGCCCGCACGCGTCCCACTTTTATCGAGTGAGGAGGTCGACGAACCACCATGGACTATCGGAGGACCGATCTCGACAAGTCCATATTTTGGTACTCCCAAACCGTACTAATGCCTTAGTAAATTTATTTACCTAAGTTCTAATACCCGTTACGCCATGCGACGCAGGAGGCATCGGAGCTATATACCCAAGCGGATCAAATTGCGGCCCAAACTGCAGGCGCTTCTAGCTCCTCGTCACCAGCAAATCAGATGAGACGGTACCTCGCGTCCAGGGGGTCCCGATTCCTCTCAGCGATCCGTCGTCTTGGAGGACCTTCACGTCCTTCCGCCCCAGTAGCTACGAAGATGCTCCCATAGATCCTGCTCGTAGCTCACAGGCAAGGCGGTCATGCACCAGCCGTCCCTCCGGTCTTGTCAAGACGGCAGCGGACGTCGTGCATCCACGCCCCATGCACCGAGCCATTCCTCGCAACGTCGTTCTCGTCCCCCATTGAAGTACCGGTGAGGCCTTCGCACAACATGACGAAGGACTCGGTCCTTCTGCATCACCGGAGGTACCCATTTATCGCACTCCTTCGGGACGGGCGTCGATCACACGGAGGATCGAGCGAGGCGGAGATTCGAGTTTGACTTCATGTCGCCCCTACCTTCACTCTTGGGCTACTTGGTGTGCGGCCACATGGACCTCCTCCCCACGGTAGGGGACCTCACAGGCGGCCGAGCGTCTGCGTCTGACGGCTCCCCTAGGGACGGAGGATGCAAGTCGTGGTACAACCAGATCCACAGCGGAAGGCAATACACATTCACCAGGGCTTCCTTCCCCAAGACGAGCATTTCGACGTGTCTGGCCAAGCCAGAGGCATGGGCCATCACAGGTCATGGATGGCGCGACATGCCCCCCGAGATGTACACCCGAGAGGACTTGATCGGAAGGCGTGGTGGACGGCGCCGAGGAAGCGATGATTTTTATAGTGTGTGTGAGCTGTGCGATTACTTTAACCTAGTCATCGTGTAAATTAACTATTGTATGGTCAGATTTGAAATACAGTGTTGCCCTTTCGCATTCAAATATTCATATCTTTTGCTAGGATGGTCGAAATAAAGTGAAATTAGTTTCTAAATTTAAGTTTTGAAATGATGAATTTGAATCTGAAATAAAAAGTTTTATGTTGCGTGCAGAAAAATATTTTTATTGCAGTTTGAATTGTAGGCTCTAAATGTGAGTTGCGAATGAAGTATACTCTCTGTTGATCCTTAAATCTTGAAATAAATACCATAGTATCTTGCAACCATATGTACTTCTTTTCTGTAAAAATATTTAAATTTGAAAGCATTTTGAATCGATTATGGATAGTTGAAACTATAATGAGTAAGCCTTTTCGTCAATCGAGGAAAAATATCTCGCCCTAATGCAAAAGTAAAAGAGAAAATATCGAGTTTAGTGTATATACTACCATATTACGTATAATTATTTTAATTAAAACTTGATTTGCATCAGAATCGCACTTAAGCAAAACCCTAATCGACAACGTCGTTGAAATCTCTTGTATGGAGTTTTCATGAGTTTGTGTCGTGTGTAAGAAATAAAATAATTTGAAGTTTACGTTTAAGCAGATATAATGATTGTTTGTAAGCTATTCCGTGACTATTTCCTTTTGCCGGGGTATTTCACGGGATCTTGGGAAGGCTTATATTACCATGAAAAAGATGCCACGAGTAGTGAATTATGCTCAAGAAGCTCAGAGCGATGGTAGCTAATTGACTTACAATCTACTTCACTAGAATAGCTACCGGTACAACAAGGATAGCCACGCACACAATCTTCTCCAACCATTTCACATTATCTAAAAGGCGGTCCATCTTGAACATCGGCATGTTCACTCGCTTTCGAGAATAGGGTCCATCCTCTCCATAGTAGGATGCATCCTCTGTGGTCTTGTGGTTGTTGCACGCCCACCGAGGTGTGCAATGTGTCCGCCCTCGGAAATATTGGCACCTGCAGCCTACGTGATGAGGTTAACATGCTTTTAGGCCGTGCAAACAAATGAGATCTCGCAAGGAACTACACAACTCCAACCGGAAAAGGAGCAAGCGAACTTCTAACTACGGAGAAAAAGGGCATTTGTAGAACAACCGCCGTTATTTGCCTCGGTCTTTGAGTAGAACACATTAGCTTGCACATGGCAATTAGGACAATCGACTTGCCTTGCGATGTGGCAAGCGCTGGGCCCTCCGATTTCTGAGCTCGCCGTTTGAGACATGGTCTTTGGAGGCAAGGAATGGGATGAGGATGAGGATATGTGAATGGGTTGAGGAGGAGGATATGTGCAGCGGAGCTGGTACGAAGACCTACTTATAGAGGCGGTGCACACTTGTCAGTCGTGAAGCGCGACCGATGTTTTGAATTCGGTTTGGATAAAATATCGTTCATGCGGAAAACGAAATTTGTGAAATCGGTAATTCGGACAAATCTCGTCCGAAATTCAAATCCAAATTTTGAATCCGGTTTTTCTCATCGAAATGCGAATTTGCGAGAATTGGCGAGATCTCGTAGAAATGGCGAAATTGGCCAGATTGACAAGCCCGAAAATTGGTCCAAAAGATGGAGAAAATTTTAATTTTTTTGGAGAGTTCGACGTATTATTAATGTTGTCATAAAATTTCAGATTTTTTGAATCATGTAATTTTTTAAAATTGAAACATTGGTACTGTCGTAATGAAACGCTTCATGGCAATTTTGAACCTGAATGAAAAATGGGACAAAGCATGTTATAAATATTTGAAATTTTAATAGCATGATTCTCGACATGTGAATAATGTTGCCATAAAATTTTCAGTGATTATGAAGCTCGAGGAATTTTTAAAAATTGGGAATTCGGTATATCGTCGTGAAGTATGAAATTTAAAACATTTTGGTGAAAATCGAAGATTATTGAGAGTCACAATTCGAAACAATTAATGTATATTGGCATGACAATTATTAAGAATGTAATAAAATCGATACACACAACAAGTCTTCACATATTTGCATATGACAACTAAATGAATGTATGTTTGCATCACATACCTATGAGTAGTAAAGCGCCCCTGGTGCAAACTCCACCTCCGCGTTGTCGACAATGATCTTTAAATGAAGAAGTTTATGACTCCGTGACCTACTAATCTTATTGTATATGGAAATCTTATTGTATATTGAAATCTTATTCATATGACCTACATTGATCCTACTTGTGTTTTGAAAAGGTTTTATCAAAATATCACATTTAGGGGGAGTCAAGTTTGCTACATGTGCAAATTTCGTCCCTGTTTCTTCTATATGTTTTCTTGAAAAGGTTCATCGAAAATGTCTTATAACCAGTTAGAATTAAATTTCTAATAATTCTACGCCGGACCACTTGAATTCTTTGTCCAGAAGTTTTTACTTCTACGCCGGACTAGTTAGCGATACTAGTCAGTTCACGCCAGACTAGTTAGCGATACTAGTCAGTTCACGCCGGACCACTTGGAAGTGGTCCGGCGTGAACTGATGTTTATCCTATTTCTGATTTTTATTTTTAAAACATAACAAATGATGTTAAAATATTTTCATAAATTTTATGTATTATCCTACATATCTTATGATACTCCCATAAATTTTTCATAGCATGAAAATGCATTCTCAATTTTTAAAATTCAGAGTGTTTACGCAGAAATGCCAAAAGTCTAAAATAAACTTTTTGAAACATTATCATTGAAGATCACTTCACGAGAACTTATTGATATAATTCCGGTCGATCCAGGCCAAAAAATTCAAATTAGGTTTAAAATTCGAAATCTCGTGGTTTTGTGAAATCTCATAGAAAAAATAAAAATCCGAAATATCTTGTAGCAATTTCAAATTTTTCGGATTTTTACATCCGCCGGTCTATGCAAACTCGCAGGGTCGAAATCCGAGATTTGGCGAGATTCGCCAATTTCGCGGTTTTGTAACCTTAGGCGTTGTATAGTATAGTTGTGTAATCGTCCGCATAATGCTCGCCGCTATTTTCTCTCGCGTCGCCTGATCGACCAATTTCTGGCCGGCCGACGCGTGCAACGCTCCGCCGGCCGCCACTTGTCCGGACTGCGCCCCACCCCGGGGCCTGGCCGCTGCGCCCGGCTCTGCCACGCCGCGCCGCCCCCTACGCCCAAGGCTTGAATTGGGACGGGAATCTCACGGCGATTATTGGTACATGCCAAATCACCCATGTGAGAGCATCTAGGCCCCTATTCTTTTATTGTACTTATTGTAGGTTTTGGTGTCGATGATCAAGTAGCGCATGTACTTATTTACGGTTGAGGCGCCAAAGATCCTAAGTTGTAAATTTCAACCGAGCGTACATCATGTCGCTGGACCGTATTTTCGATCCAGTGTGAGAATTATCCTTACCGAAGCGCACACCATGTACGCAGGGACCAACTTTTCTGGATGCAGTTTGAGATTTCTTTTCAATCACATTTAACAAGTGTTCATCGGACAAATATAAATTATTTCTTCTATTTTAGTCCGACATAAGTTATTTTCACTTCAAATATAATTCGGTCTATATTAAAACGTCAAAAAATTAAGTCTCATGCGCACCAGGATGAGTAAGCTATTTGATGATTCATCTAAGCGGTATGACTGTCACCCATTACTAAAGCCGCACGACTAGTCACCCATCATCAGAATGCGCACGACTGTTGTAATCGTCTTTACAAAGCTGCTCGGCTATTTTCTCTGCGTGTCATGCGATCGACCAATTTCAAGCCGGCCCGCGTGCCCAAGCTCCCGAGGGCCGCCACGTGTCTGAACTCGCGCCCCCCCCACCGCGGCCGTGTAATTTTTTCCTCGCTTTCGGTGATCGGCGACCACGTAATTTTTTCCGACGGCATGGTTGCTATTTCTTAATCGTTGGCGGGGAGGCGGGGCCGGTAGGTCTTGGAGCGGCGCCGCGTGGCTGCATGATGCCTTTTCGGTCGACTAGACTACACACTACGGTGTTGTTTTGCAATCTGTCTGTAAGCTTACTTTCCAACACTTAGTCCATACACTACTCCTTGAGTCTATAAAAGGCAAAATCGCAGCATATATCCACAGCTCCACTCACACTTATTCACCATGGCGGGATCCTCTAGCGAGCATTTTTGTGGACACACGATATGAGCAACGTAGCTCTCCATCACACGTTGAAGGTTTACGCGTGGTGGGAAGGATGATCCATTCAAGGAGGAGAACCTAAGTAAAGTGGTGTCCAAATTGCAAGAGTGGCGCCCGACATTGCGGAGGCAAACCTTGACAACATCCGCTCGAACCTTGTGACCGTCGGCGACACGAAGACGCACTTGCAATGGTGGTGTCAAAGGTATTTAGAGTGTGCGAACTAGCCGAGCACCCTTCTTCTCTGAGTTTCTCTACAAGATATTACAAGGTCTTGATGCTACCCGATCGGTATGCAAAGCATATTAAGGTTAGTTATTTCACATTTGTTCACCTTACTAATCTTTTGTGCATTATACATAAGTTCACTACTTCACATGTTCGTCTTCGTGTTAGTCATTCCCGGAGGATGAAGAGTTCTTGAACAAAGCAATCCACGAATTCTTAGCGATGCATATGCTCTTGGCGGTATGATGCTGGATGGCACGAGAAGGCGCAAAGCGGATCTAACGGGAGGGTAGAGATCGACCGATCTCTTTGCATCGGCAAGTTCAAGAGGGCGTGCAACCACCACGGAGGGCATGCTCGTAACTATGCAAATGGCGATGATGATGATGATGACGATTTCGTTTCACCTCCACCTTGGCGTTCAAGCAATATCGGAAGAGGCCGTTCAAGCACCACCGAGGGGGCATGCTCTAACTATGGAAATAGCGATGATGATGGCGATTTCGTTTCACGTCGCCTTGGCGTTCAAGCACCACCGGAGGGCTTGCTCCTAAATATGCAAATGGCGATGATGATGATGATGATGATTTCGTTTCACCTCCACCTTGGCGTTCAAACACTATCGAAAGAGGCCGTTGAAATATGAATGTATCTAAGTTTGTATCTCGGTTTAATAATTAGAGTTGAAAAATCGATCGAAATACTTCCTCAAAATTAAATTTCCTCCCAAAAATAAATTTGAATTTTTCTTGTTCTAGCACAGCGCGTATAATTTTCCTCGCGATTAGTTAATTGCGAAAAAATATAAACAACGAGGCCAAAAGGTCAAAGTTTCCTGCCACATTGCGCTCTGGCTCCACCGCCTCACGCCACATTGCCCGGTCCCCAGTGCCGTAGCTGCTATCTGACTGGCGACGATGAATCTCATGGGCGATCATGAAAATGTTGTGATTTGCATATAAAACTCGCTAGCAAAATAACCCTAAAAACAAACACACGACGTGTCACCCTCATCCAAAGTCGCACGACCTTTCACCCTCTGTCGAAAGTTGTGGCGTGCGTCGTCTAATCGTCCACTCTGAGAAAGCATGCAGATGGACAACACAAGGGTGATTTGACATGACTGTGAGGTACAATAAAAAATTTCGACAGCTTAAGAGAAACTGGCGTCACTGTATTACGAAGATGACAACACATGAGTGATTTGACAAGACTAGTAGATAAAATAAATTAGGAAAAACAACTTAAGAGAAAGCTGGCATCGATTTATTTCAAATTTGGCAACAAAAGAGTGATTAAACATGATACATTGGGGGACAGAGAACATTTCACACATAATCAAAGCCAAATGACTACATACTGGGTGGATTGGGGCACCTCCTACGGTCGTGTCGGGTTGTTTACATAACTTGCATTTTCGCAAACCAAATCCACCGCATCACCGCGTCCATGTCACCTTGCAATCGGTGCCCGTGGCCTCCCATGTTGTGTGCGTCTAGTCGCGGGATATGGTTTCGAGTTGGGCCTTCCATAATCTTGTAGTTCGCTCCGTTGTGAGCGAACTCATCTTTGGGCGCCATGTGTTCTTCAAAGCATGCAGCGGTGTAGTAAGGCGAGATGAAGCTGCGATGCATCGTTCCCACCCATGTCGCGACATGCGGCGAGCGAGCGGAGCACGGAATGTGTTGAAGCCGGCTTGTTGCGTGCGAGTCACTTGCTCGCCCCTAGCCGACATTGTTGCACGGTGTCCCCGCGAATACCGGATGCATGTCTGCGCTTGCACATGACCTCAAATTTATTCGTTCCCAAGTCATAAATCCTTGTGCGGTGGAAGTGCGCCTTCTTCCTTCTCTCATGAGCATCTTCTCCACTCTGGAGTGCGTGCGTGGTGATGCACGCCTCGGCGCATCACGCGATCTCGAAGAAAATCAACCGCCCGATAGAATGTGAGCTCAATGATTGAACACAACGGAAGAGCGCGCACACCCTTGAGGCGTTGTTGAATGCCTCCGCTATGTTCGTTGTCATCACGTTGTACCTATGATGGTGTATGTCGACTTGTATGGAAGTGAATACAAGGAGGTGAAATGATTTGCGTTAAGTTATGGTTCGTCCATACCTCGCTCCGTTAGGTAGGAGTGGAGCGCCACCGCTCTGCTTGGCTTCCGCGATCCTTTGGTGAAGGTGGGCGAGTTCGAGAAACCACGATCCGCCTTCCACCATTTGCGAACGGAGTTCTTTGCTCACAGGATTGGTCGTCTTCCATCATCTTAGTGTGGTCTCGTGCATTTGCGTCCATATCGCGTTGAACTTGTGTGCTTGGTTCGCAGCACATAGCTTTGAATCTCTTGACCGGGGCCTTGTTCTTGTACCTTGTGTGCGAGTTCGCACCAAGGTGGCGCATGCACCATCTTCTCTCAACATCGGGCGGCTAGTGTGCGAGGGCGTCTTTGTCGTGCATGACATCCAGCGCGTGGAGGAGGCCTTTGTTCCTATCCGAGACAACGATACGCGCGCTCCCGGGCACCGACGACCCGGCTCTTGAGTAGAGTTAGGAACCACAACCGGTGTCATTGTTCGCCTCGGCGAGAGCGAACGCATATGGGAGGATTTGGTTATTTGCATCGCCAGCGAGTGCGGTCAGACGTCCGTGGAACTTCCCACTTAGGAATGTCCCGCCCACGCATATGGTGGTCTACAATACAGAATGCTTGATGCATTGACCGAATGACGAATATCCTAATTAGGTACCGGTCCGCGGTATGCGGACCCATCTTCTAGTATAGCGGGCTCATCGGCCGCTGCGAACCGAGTGCGGGTTCGTCATGGCGATCTTCTCAGCGACCTAGGGGCATAGTTGAAAGACTCCTCGAATCCCCAAAAGCATCTTCAATGCCTTTTGCCCGCTCTCAAGCCGTATGGTGCGTGATGACCATCCCGGTTTTAGCTGGACCTCCTCCATAATTTTTCGGAAGTCATCCCTATGTCGCTTCCAACGATGGACACGAGGATCCGGGCTACAAACCTCGCATCCACAAGTTGGTTCATGTTCCTTACGGACTCCTCCGCACGTATGAGGCCTATTTCTACTTATGGCGAAGTAGTCTTCATGCTTGGGTGCGTGAACCCGTACAAAGAAGGGACAATCTGGGGTGCCGTGCACCTAACCTCGTCGAGGAGGGCTCGGCGAGGAGGCAGTGTGCTCCGTCTTGTCATGACGGCATAGTTGCTAAGAAAGTGAATTGCCTCCGACTTGTTATGGAACCGTTGTCGGTTTGGACATCGTCGGGAGTACCCCAGCGGATAAGTTCTTCAGAATCCGTGAGGTACAATCCGGTGACCGATGGTACTGAAGTAATGTATAGCGGTGTTGGGTCATCATTGTCTGCCGCTTCTTCATCCCGCTTCGCCGTCTTCATCATCCATGCATTCCCCATCCACCTCCGCCGCCTCATCTTCTTCTTCACCTCCCCCCGATGCCCCCTCCTCTACAATTGCTGGTTCGGGTGGTGCATGTAATATGTCATGTTCTACTGCTCGGGAGGTAGAGGCCTCCTCTACGGGCTGGTGCCGTGGCAATATCTCCACGTATACTCCTATCTCAAAATTCTCTTCACCCGCTTTGCGGACATACAAAGCCCACGCGCTTTCATTCCGTAGCGGGAAGAGCGTGTACACAACCATCGGGCTGTTGGGGACAAACCGTGGGCGAACCCCATCGAAGCGAACTCATGCGTCTCAAGATTCACCTTGATGAGCGATGACATGTGATTTGAGTGCGAGTTCGTTCGGGTGGCTATTGTGCTATCTATGTGTAGACATTATCAATGCTCACCACTCTCGTGCAAGACTACGGGCTAGTTCTCGAAATAAATTTTAAGCGGCATGTCCATCTGTAGCAAATATCGCACTATTAAAAGACATTTAGACGGTATATATAGACAAACTTGAAAATTTTATTCCTAAATACATGTTATTAGTAGCGATTTGAATTTTAAACGAAATTTGATTTTTTGGCCGGATCGACCGAGATTATATCAATAAGTTCTCGAAGTGATCTTCAATGATGATGTTTGAAAAGTTTATTTTTGGACTTCTTGGCATTTGTGAAACACTCTCGAATTTGAAAAATTGAGAATGCATTTTCATGCTATGAAAAATTTATGGGAGTATCATAAGATATGTAGGATAATACATAAAATTTATGAAAAATTTTAACATCATTTGTTATGTTTTAAAAATAAAAATCGAAGCAGAATAAAAATCGATTCACGCGGACCACTTGGAAGTGGTCAAGCATAGCTCCGTTCACGCGGACCACTTGGAAGTAGTCAGCGTCACGCCAGACTACTTCCAAGTGGTCGGCGTGAGCGAACTTTGCCGGACCACTTCCAAGTGGTCCGGCGGAACCATTTTTATTACGCTTCGATTTTTATTTTAAAACATAACAAATGATGTTAAAATTTTCATAAATTTTATGTATTATCTACATATCTTATGATACTCCCATAAATTTTTCATAACATGAAAATGCTCTCAATTTTTCCAAATTGAATGAAAAACGGTTCAACGCGGGACCGATTTTTAACATAAGACAAGTAGTCCGTGAAAACTTAGGTAAAAAGCAGAACATTTAAAACTTTGTTCTAAATGCAACTAGCATGATTTCAAGGTATGATTTTGAGTCATTTCCACTACACTTAGGATTAAATCAAGATCTCAATTATGGTGTAGTAAAATGAGTCCTCGCCATTTGGGCATACTAGTTGTATGTGATACTAGTTGTACTAATATTCTACTTATCATAGTTGTATTATAACAATATCACGATAATATTCCTAAATATTAAAAACTAACTTTGTGTGAAGTCAGAATGAAGATCGAAAACCTCGCCAACTTGCAAAATCACCTTCTGGAGCGTACGTGAAATGGGGAACCAGAATTAGTTAATTCATAGAATGAAGATAGCTCAGAATAAATTCCTACAAAATATTAACACCGATAATTCGCCATTACTTATGCTATGTTCTGTTATTTTATGTGCGGGTAGTTATTCAAGCATGAAGATTTGTCCATAATACACTACTATCCATAATATACTATTACTCGTGAAGATTTGTAACTAACCTTCGAAAGTTGTACCAAAGATCAATAAAGCACGAGCAATGTACCAATAAATATTCCTAAAAATACGCAAAATACAAATCCCAAATGAAGTACTTGAAAATTTTAGACTTTACGAAAATTTTAACAAACTAAACACCGCGAACTAATCTCCGTCTTGCGCTCTCGGTTACGCTTTGCTCTCTACTACTATCTTGTGAATGCATTGCCGCTCTGCGTTCCCTCCGATTTATATCGAGAAAAAGTGCTAATGAGGGACATCGACTCGACTGTCTTTGCTTTCGGTCTTTGGGCGCATGCATCGGTCGCCAAAATACCAATAATCATGAGCCACGCCAACCAATCGAGGCTAGCCCGTCTTTCACTAATTATACTTTTCACTAATCATTTTACTAATTGTACTTTTCTGATTATACTTTCTACTAATTATTTTACTAATTATAATTTTTACTAATCGGCATGTACTTTGCACTAATCATCCGCATGCACTTTTGCCTAATCAAGATGCATGCATGCATGCATGGAATCTTGGCCTTCGAGACCAATCAAGATGCATGCATGTCACTTTGTGTCTAATCGGCAGGAATGCATGTGATTTTGTGCGGGGTAGCTTAACGGATTTTGAAAAACCGGGTATGGGGCCACCCCATGCGGTTTTGAAATCGAGTATGAAATGAGACCCCATACCCGAATTTCAAAATCGGTATGGCTTAACCGGTTAGCGTCTCGGGTATGGTTAGCGGATTTTGATTAGGGTATGGTAGGGTTTTTCGTAAATACGCAAACATGTTGTATCATTCTCTAATTTCCGACAGTATTTTGTACTGTATTCAAAAATTTCCGGCGATCGCGCTTAATGAGGAAACTTCGTAATCAGCGCAGATAGCTTATTATTATGCGGAAAGCGACTAGAGAACAAAGAGATTGGCGGGTAGGAATGCAACAGAGGGCAGATGCAACCTTGAGTCATTGGCAATTTGCACGTTCTTTCGACAAACAATAAGTGCTATAGCACCAACTAAAACCGCTACACCTGTAAAATCATAAATCAAGATTTCTTTTTTACGTGGAAGGCACCATGACTGAATTATTGGGAGTATCATATTATGTTCTAGAATAGAAAATCATTGATGGAGGGAAATTACGTTAGCATCCCATTCCCTTGTACAGCAAAGCAAGCTTCAAGCCATCCATCTGTCTTATCTAAAGCAAATGCAAAAAAAAAAAGTCACCATATTCGCTCTTAAAGGCTATAAATTCTCGCTGTCGATGTTTAGGACCTAGGGTCTCTTAATCGAACTTACGAAATGATAATCGTAGGCTCCTAGTGAATAAGATGATAAAAATAAATGTATATAGGGACTGCTTCTTTATTAGCCAAACGGCTTAACAGAATATACATGTTACAATTTTTTTCTGGCTAAAAGTATGAGTCCCCTCCCTATTTATACTGGATGAAGAGGCGGCAATTGTTCTTCAGAAGGGCGTCGTGTAACTGAGAAATGTCTTCTTGTCAAAGGGTGCCTTCTCGCTAAAGGGTGCCTTTTTCAGCTATAACTTTCAGGTATTTGCGTGTATCTGTTAAATAACTGTCTGCACGGAGACATGTGTGGGTATAATCGCTTATCCCTGACCAGTTCACTGGTCGGGGATGACCAGTGTGAAGCAAAGTTATTGATCATCTTGACCGAACTGGTAGGAGTCTTAACTATTCGGATAAAGGTGGGCTTTGTTCTACATTATGGGTTTTATATTTGTAGGCCCATAAATAGTGTATGGTCACGAATAATTGAGGGCCTAAATAAACAAACTTTTAATCCTTGTTACTCAAGTAAATTACAGTAAAAAATCTAGTTGTTCGTCTTGTGGACCCACGTTATAACGGCTTAGATTAAAAGAACGATTCCTTATCAAATACAAAAAAATAACAAAATTTGGGATAAAAATTAAAAGAAAATTATTAGTTAGATTTGTATATTAATTTCAACTGAAAACTCAAATTTGGAATAAGAAATAAAATAGAATAAACAATTTGATTTCCATGCAAACACTAAAGTAAAATCCCCAAATAGCTTAAATTTGGAACAAAAATAAAATGAAGAATACCAGTTGGATTTGTATATGATTACAACCTAAAACTATATAAAGAAATTCCATAACATGTACAATCCAACAACATGTAAATTTGGATAAAACTCAAAGGATAATTAGCGATCTCATTTTTATATGAATTCCAAATCAAATTGATTTTCATATGAACTTCAAAGTAAAACTTAATTTCAAAATAAAAATTAAACACAAATTAATAGTTGGATTTATATACGAAATTCCAACCTAAAACTAAAACTTAGAATAAAAAATAAAATAAAATTAGCAATTTGATTTCCACATGAACTCCAAAGTAAAATCATAAATAGCTAAAATTCAAAAGAAAAATGAAATGAAACATACCAGTTGGATTTGTATACGATTCAACCTAATATATATTAAAAAACTCTATGACATGTAGAATCCAACAAAATGCAAATTCAAAAGAAGCCAGTACATTCACGCTGCAGAGTTAGAAATTACCATGTTAATCGGTGAAAAAAGAGAAAAAATATACGCCTTTGATTGTGGTGGATCTAGATTATAACAGTGTGGATTAATGGACTATAAATAAACAATACACTTTGATAAAAAATAGGACTCTAATGGTAGATGCACACAACACATTAATTAGGCATGACCGTCTATATACATACCATCTAGATAGGAACAATATAAGCTACTGCATCATCCAAAAGTAAAAAAACCTTGCTTTGCCAAAGACGCTTTGTCTGACCACAAGGGAATAAAATCATTTAAGGGACGTTTCACTGTGTGAATGTAGAGGATAAAATTGGAAACGGCTAACAAACAGAACTTCCTTATTATTTCTTGAGGGTTTGATCGACATGATTTGAACAAAGTAATGTAGGAAATTATACTGGAGATCGGTATTGGAAGCTTGATGTAAGAAGTCACTACCGGTAATACAACACAAAAATTTCATTGGCAGTGTTAGTGTTAGACATGGTGTCCCGGTTCCAAATGCAAATATGATCTAAGGCAGTCACTTATAAAGACATGTTTATCATTAATTCATCTATTTGTGTGTAATATGGTATTGTTGGCTAGGAGGAGAATAAGCTGATGTACGCTGGTTTAGGAGGAGCAGAAGCTAGGCAAGCGGCATAGGATGAGATCGGAGTGGTCAAGGGTGGATTTGAGGTCAAGCAAAGCATTTCACTGATGACAGTGAAGAGATGGAAGCATGTTAAGCCAGTTCCTAGAGTCATGATGTTGTGCTAATCGGTTAATGTAGCTGCAATGAAGTGAGTGGTAGGGCGGGTTGAGGAAGAGGACACATGGTTTAGTAATAGCCGGTAAGAACCATTAATGTCTATGGAATGATACATAGTGAGAGAGAAGGAGCAATAGATAAGGGGAGCTGGAAAAGTAAAATAGATAAAATTAGAACAATAGTAACTTACTAAAAGTATGCTTTTTAACTAATGGTGTATTTTAATAATACGTTTCTATCACCCTAAGAATGTACTACACTAAATGAAAAAATTTGTACCAAAACTTCAATCAAGTTCTCTCAAGATGTATTACATGTAAACATCTCCAAGCTAATTTAATTAACAGTAAATTGACTTATAATTAGAGAAAAAGTCAAACAATTGTACACGATATGTAACAAATCTAGCGGCTTAAATACGCGAGCCACACTGCTAGTTTTCAAATACTCATTGGAATAATTTTTTATTCCAAGGGATTCTTTTTCCAATTGTGCTACTGTAATTTACATTACTCTAAAATTTGTCATTGCTTATCTGCGTCGTTGGTCTAATCCCTAACTTTTTTTTCTTCTGAATTGCATCCGGAAAATACCGTTCTAACTGGTCCAAAATCCTATTGTTGGATCGGATGATCGTGTAACCCTTTTTTAATATGCAAAATCATCGATCAAATGCCATTGCAATTGTTTCTTCGCCATAGGATTTCGACGAGCATATTCCCCTTCTCTCCTTCTATGTTGCAATGTGGTTTCTCAAGCTAGGTGATCTAAGTCATTGCCGTTGTGGGTTGGACTTTGTTGCAACGTGGTTTCTCAAAAGTTACCGCAAGAAGTATTTATTGTAATTATATTTTTGATTTGTTATACAAGAGTAGATTTTTGTTGAAACAAGGGTTTTGATTTGTTGCACAAGAGTAAACTTTGGTTGCAACAATGGTTTTGATTTATTGCAAAAGAGTAAGTTTTTGTTGCTACGAGAATTTTCATTGTTGCACTCTCGCCATGGTTGTTGTTGGAAGTGCTCGAGTGTAGGGTGTTATCAAGCTCGCGAATTGATGATTTTGGTGGATTATCGATATTTCGGTTTAGCCGAGCCATCGGAGGTGTGAAAATCGAGGTGTACAAGATATAGTCGTGGAGTGAAGTGAGTGGATGCCTCACGGGCTTGCACAGGAGGAACAAACAAAGAGTAAGCGCATTTTGTTGTGACGTGTCTTTATTTTTTGGGACGTGCTAGTGCCGGATGTATGATAGTCTCATCGTACGCTTCTTTTTAACGTTAGATCTAATTTAAAGGGGTCTATTTTCAGCCATCAAATCTGGTGCAACAAAAATTGGCTTGGCGCAATAGTTAAGTAGTAGGCCTGCAACAAAATTCCACCCTATGCAATAAATATAGCAAAATTCATAACTCGATGCAACAAGCACGGATTCCTCGGTGCAACAAATACATAGCCTGCCACAACAACAATTTACCTTTGTGCAATAAATAAAAACACAATTGCAAAAGATTTATGAAGAGACATTGCGACAAAAAATTATTCTTGCACAAAGAAATAAAAAACACCACAACATTAAAAATAATAGCTGCAATATTTTGCAACCAAAAATGCAACAATAAGAAACAGATCTGCACTAAAATAGAGAAATGCCAAAACACCACTTGGATATATCTCGCAACTAATCGTGAAAGGGGTTGCAACAAAGTTGAGAAGTGTATACTACAAACTTGCCGGAATTCTAAAAAGCTCATCACGAGGAAGAAGACTGATGCCCACACCACCGCTTCATCACCAGTCAGCTTGGTTCTAGAAGGGCGAGGCTGGCTTGGCACCATTGCCTCCCCATGTTGCTTGGTGGCGGGTTGTGGCGAAGAGGCTCTGCAACAGGGGTTGAAGGGCGCACTCATCCCAGTTTGTGATAAGGAGGTAACTACTGTGGCACTCCTGGATCTCCCAATCAAAGCCGCTGGCTGGCCAGGCGGAGGTAAGGAAGAAGTCACCATTGCTGATAGTGACGAGCCGATGCTTATCAAGGTCGTGGGCAGGGCGATGGAGGGGATCTCAAAGCTATTATGGTCGAAGAAGAGGCCAAAGAGGGGCACCGGATGAAGGGCACGAAAGCTGTGGTGGAAGAGTTGGCATTAGGAGACGCATGGCACCTAGGGGTGCAATCTGATCGGATAATTTCCGACCGACCAACCGACTGGATGGGTTCGGATCGGATTCGGATGGTTTTTTCAGATATTTTTCGGATTCGAAATCGGCTTCGGATATTTTTTCGGATTCGGATTCGGTATATCGCTATCCGTCGGATCGGGATATTTCAAATATATTTTTGGATATATCCGGATTCGAACAATCGGATATCCGATCGGCTGCCGTGCTCGTGCCCGTGCGGTCTGCCTTAAACGGTTAAACCCTAGTTTTTCTATTCTCCAATTCCAACTCCCGCCTCTAGGCTCCAGCCTCCAGGCCCAGGGACGACGGCCCGAGCCCGAGTGCCGAGACCAGCCGTCGCCGTCCGTCGGTCCCGCCGCCCCTTGGGGCTTGGGCCTCAGCGCGCTGTTGCTCAGCTTGTCCCGACGCCGCCGCCTTCGGTTCCGCCTTCCCAACGGTCGCCCGCGCTTAGTTCGTCCTCGACCCTAGTCCGACCCACCGCCGTCGGCCGTCTGTTGTTGTCCCTCTCCACCTGCCCCGCCGTCTCTACAGATCTACGCCTCTACTCCCAGATCGAGAGGTAGCCAGGTAGGTGATGGTCTGATGGTGTTCTTCATTACAAAGTAATCATGCAGCCGTGCTATACTACTATGCTATATCAAATCTTATTACTGGTACAAAAATTGTAAAGAGGGAATGTCATTACCCTATACTACTATGCTTATGAAAATTGTAAAGAAGAAATGTCAGATTGGTTTTTGATAGATTTCAGTATGAAAACTGTGAAGAGGAAATGCTTATGAAAATTGATGTTATGGTTTTTGGTGGTGTTGACGATCGGGACCGTCAACCGCAAAAAAAAAAGGGAAGGATCGCACGAAGGGGCGAGGCCCAGAGTCGCGTTCGTCCGGGAAGAGGGGTTAGGAGACATGCAGCACAGGGAAGAAGGACGAGCAAACAGGGGACACAAAGTTTATACTGGTTCAAGCCCCCTAGGTCGGGTAACAGCTCTACTCCAGTCTTGCCCGTAGGCGAAAGATGTCTAAGAGCTCCTCGGGAGAGAACTACAAGGGGAGCCCAGCCTCGAGGTCGCTGGGAGGCAACGGCCGAGGGAGCTCGGTGAACGGTGGAATGTACAAGTGTTGCCGCAGACGTATCTGCGCGTTCCCCTTAGGTTTCTTGGTGCGTTGCCTTGTGCGATCTTGTTACCGTTGCGGTTCTTTGGATGCTGGATCTCTCTTCCGATCGGGGCGGTCGGGCGTTTTATAGGCTCCCGGCGCTGATCCTGAGGCTGGCGTTAGATGGGCGATTGTGAGTTCACGGGAGCAGTTAACCCCAGTTCCCACGCAGGGGGACTGACAGGAGCTGTTAGGGAGTGGTTGACCCTAGGTCCCACGCAGGGGATTCTGACAGGGGCAGATAGCCTCTAGTCCCCATGCGGGAGGGCTGACAAGAGTGGTTGACCCTAGTTCCCATGCAGGGGATAGAGGTCATCCATACATAAAAGATGAGATCTATTACATCGAAGTCTGGACCGGGGGTGCCGAGGTCGAGGAGGTCGTCGAGGTTTGCAGCAGTTTGGGGAAGCTCTTGCCCGAGCTCGGGACCACCCTCGCCCGAGCTCAGGAACAGTCCTCTGAGCTCGGGGAAGGACGGCCTAAAGCCCCGGGGGGCCTGGGCACGTGTCAGGATGACCGATCCCCGACAGGTGGCATTCATGCCAGATTGGTTATGTAACATGTTTCTTTATGTAACATGTTTCTTTGCAGGGTTTCGAGGAATTACACGATATCTGATAGACTGATAGTCTTGCATCAGTAGACTTTTTGAAGTTTGCAAGTTTGAACTTATTGTAAGCATTTTATTTCTACAATCACAATGTCTCATGTCTTGTTTCCCCCTCCTTTTCCCCTGCGGGTGGGCCGCAAATAGCGACTTATCTGGTGCTAGATTTTGCAAAAAATGCTTTTTGTTGGGGGGAAAAAATCTTGTTTGGTGTTTGCGGAGATTCGATTGTGTTGCGCTCGTCTTTTAATTACCTCAATAATAATATATTATTTTTGGGTTGATTTTGGATTAAAATTTGCAACTTGGAGGCAATCTGGTGACTATTTGGACTGAGATAAGTGGACAAATAAGGTTCTACATGGTTATTGTGAGATAGCTTAGTTTCTGGTGGTTTATTCTAGATTATAAATGGTACACCTCTTTTGTTTCAGTCAATCTGCAGGAACCTGTAATCTTGATGCTTGTTTTGCGTAAGCAGCATACCTATTAGGGACAGTGATGTGATATCTTTCGGTTTCAGAGATGGTGAACAGTTGATTTGGTACTATGGTGGTGAGGAAATCTGTATTGGTTGCTTGCCTAAGTCAGAGGAGAGAAACCGTCATCAGAATTTGATATCATCGTGCGGCTTATTAAGCTATTAAGGCTATTTGGTGAATGGAGATGGCATATTCATCTTCAGACAAAGGCTTTAACAATACTCCTGTATTATCTATATGGTGAATTGAGAAGTTACAGTCTAGAGATGACATGTATTAATTTCCCACACTGTTTACTGGTAGAGGTAGGAAATCCTGTCACGCATGAATGTTTTGTACAGTATCTTGTAAGCTTAACTAAAAGGTTAGATATGACTATATGAGATCATGAATAGAGGATAGTTGGACACATATCTCCTTAATTCTTTCTTCAACTCATTCATGAGATCCTTTTCACGGGAAATGGCTAATGACTATGTTTTTTTTGTGTTCAACCCAGTTGTTGCTTTGTGATGGAGTTTGGCAGTGCTAGCGCAAATGTGTGCGTAACTAGTGGAGCGTCACCTGCTGCCACACTTGGTACAAGTCCGTCAGCACCGAGTGGTCATGCATTAGTAGTGCGAGAGCCTCTTGCATCTGAAGCCGAAGGACGTTAAGTTGAACCTGAATGTGATATCACCGGAGAAAATGAGCCTCCTAGAAAGAGGCAAAATAAGTCCATCTCCAAAAAAAAATGAGCCTCCTAGCAAGAGAACAAGTAGCCATGGTCATGAACTCGTTGTCTCCTTGAGATGTTGCGAGCTTGCTTTAGCGACTTCAGTCTTCAAACTCTTATATAAGATTGTGTCATTATTGAGTCTTCTGTTTGTGTAATGTAATCCAAATATTATCGACTTATCTTATTGTCATTTTCATGAAGACATGAAGTCATGGTCATGTTATCGTGATATTATTTATGTATCGTTCTATGTTTCATAACTTTTTGTATATGTACCGTTTAAATTGAATGTACTTTTGCAACTTTGTTGGACTACTCGATAAACTAATTTGTTAGACTGCGATGATCTTATTGCATGTTAAACTCATACGGTTGGTTAATCAGTAATATATATGCACTTTATGTTGTATCTGTTTTCGCGCGTTATCCGAAAAAATTATCCGATACCGTATCGATTTAGATCTATATTCGATTCGAATCCGTAATCGATATTATCCATACCGTATTCGTATCCGGTACTATCCGAATCTGATTTCGAATCCGACAAAAAATATGGTTTAGAATATGAAAAGAGCGATATCCGATCGAATCCGAGCCTAGTGGCACCACACGCGGCACGGACGAGGGCTGGAGGTCCTTGCCGAGTGGATAATGGTAAGAATAGTTGGCTCAGAGTAGGTCCAATATTTTTAGCCATTCGGACATACGGATGCTATCAATTCCTTCTTCTTTTTGCGCCTTGCAACTTGGGAATTGAACAAGGGATTTCGAGTTGCAATTACATCCAACAGCGGTTAGTACTGTCCGACGCTAGCACTCGAACCGAAAGTTGGAGACGCTAGTGCTCCCGTAAATTTTACAAAAAACAATATAATATCACAATCATTCGCATATATCACCTTCAAGCTTTTCTTTTCTTCTTGCAAAAAATGATAAGAGTTCTAGAGTTCCTACAATCAGGTTCACAAAACCGAATTATGAAAAATCGTTCGAAATTCAAAAATCTCTCGAAAACCGTTAGAAATCGAAGGGTTAAAGAAATAAAAAAAAAAAATAGAAAACCGTTGGTTTTTCACGAGAAACCGCTCTGTTTTTCAAAAAAAACCAACGTCCGATTAAATATTCTTAAAAAACGGTTTTCGGTTTTTAATAGGTTTTCAGCGAAAACCGTGGTTTTTCAACGGTTTTCGAGCAGTTTTCAACGTATAAATTTTTTAATTTTTTTTATTTTTATAAAAAAGTTTAATTAAAATAGTTTATCGAGTGGTTTTAGATTCGAACCTCAACGGTAGGCTTGAACGGTTTTCGCCGGTTTTATAACCCTGCCTACAATACTCGAGTCAAGTCGTCTAGCATTCTATCTCTATAAAACGTCCTGGTATAGCCCGACAAATCAATCCGCTGGCGGTTGACACGGACACCGCCCACGCAAGTCTCGGGCGAGGACCGCGACCGCGAGGACCGCCGCCTCACCTCATCCCCCTCGTGCGGTGTCCTCTTTTAAAAACTCGGAGAGGCGGAAGCAGAAAGAAGCCCCACAAAGCACAAGAGCATAGAGGCAAGCGACGGCGCCACCGCGGCCAAGTCCCATCCCAATCTCATCCAAGTTCCAACCCTTGATCGTCACGATATATTTTCCCCCCCTGAATTTGCTATTAATCTTCGCAAGAGAACAGAGAGTAAAAAAAACGAGGTATGTTTGCTCTTCCTACGCATGGATTGGGAGTGCAGGTTCGTGGGAGGCCTATTGGAGCGTAATCTCGGAGTTTTTTTTTGTTTCACTTCTCCCTCTTTGTTGATTAATTGGAGCGGATAGGAGAAGGATGGATGAGAATTTCGGGCTGGAGGAGCAGATTCTGTTGCCGGCGTCGGTTCTTGCCGGCGTCATCATGTGCGCCGTTGTAAGATCTCCTTACTTAGCCCCTCTTTTTGCTTAGTTCAGCCTCGTGCTATAGTTTATTTCAGTTTGATGCCCTGTTCATGGTTGCTCGAGATCAGTTAATTGCGATACTAGTTATGACTATTCCGTATGTGTTATGTGGGGATGTCCAAATTCCATATCTTGTTAAGGGAAGAAGCTATTAGCATCCTCGTCGCTGGTAAAGTTAATGTAAGTTATATCAGCGCTGATCAGCGACATAATCATCGATGTCTCTTTTACAATATTGGACTGGTAGTGATAGGCGCAATACAAATATATGTGCCAATTCTACTGTGCTGAACAGCAACGTTAAATAATTTTCTTGGAGAGCTCTTTTGGCTCATAGCAAGATAAGAAACTTCGGCGAAAGCTATACTTTTTGTGCAATTGCCCTCTCATGTTCGATTTCTCATGTAAGCCATTAGTTCAGGGAAAGGTTCCTCATCAACAGCTTTGAAGTTGACCCTGTTTTACATCGAAAGTCTTCTGGTTCTCATTTTTTTTGTTGTGTTCTATGTTGGCACGTGGAAAAAAGTCTTTAAAAAAAAAGAAAAAGAGGTTCTGCAAGGTGGTAAGCTTCCTAAATTAGACACGCGTCCTCCAATGCGGGGTTAGTTTGTATACACATGCTTCCAAAAAAATCACTTGAAGACAATATGTACCTATTTATTCGTTTAACAAGATGAACAATTTCCTATGTCTTGTTTAGATTTACAAACAGATTTGTTCAAAGAAAAAAAAAGGTTTACAAATAGCTGTTAGATTATTATGGGATGGCCCATAATTAATTTAATAGAAATTCCAAAAGGCCCATTAGAATACTAGGAGTCATGAAATTGGTTTAGTACCATACGGGTAATTGAGAGAAGGTTTGACCAACTTAAATAGTTGAGTTGTGTGTCTCTCAATTAGCAAGGTGGAAAAGGGTAAAGGCTGTGCCACTTGCGCCTTGGCCGAAATGCGCGGGCGAGCGAAGCGGCGTGTCGCAGGCTTGATCTTGAGTGCGGTCAGTCGGTCAGTCGGCGTGGCGTGGCGAGCGTGGCGTGGCGTGGCGTGCACGCGCGCGGCGCAGAGCGATCCGGACGTGATGTCGGCTCTGCCGTTGCATGTCGCGAGGCTATATAAGGAGAGCCACGGTGTGCTTTTCTTCACTGCGAGAACTCTCCACGCAGACTCCATTCATCCTTTGTTCTGCTGTCCTTTGCATTCCCGCCTCTGTTTTTGCGCGCACAAGTAGCGAGAGGAGCGAGCCTCGGAACCTCGCCTTCTTGAGATCTTGCTCGAGATAGAAGGCGATAAGGTTTTTGGGAGCGACCACGCGATCGCTCGAAGGTGTTCTGAAGCGCATCGCCGCGCTGCAAGCGGCGTCGCAGCGCATCAACCTCTTCATTTGCACTAACGCTTCATTGCGACAACTGTGATCGTCTACTTCGACCGTCATGGCGAACGAGAATGTTACACTGCGCTGTGCCAGCGGTGGCACCGGCTCAAGGGTATATTAACTTATACCGTGTTTTATTCATGCTGATTTCTTGTTCATTAGTCTTTGCGTATGAGATAGATAATTTGTTATCTAGTACCTTTGGCTTTGAACAAAAATGCATCTTTGTTTAATCATGATTTACGTAATTACGTGGATTAAAATATTGAGAAAATTCCTAATATTTCCAACAATCCAAAACCTTATTCTAGAAATTTTACAACTCTGGTTTTATTGCGCGCTTAAGCCAACTATATTTGTGGCGCAAATTACAAGCGTTAGCGCTTAAGATGATTTTGTGGTTAAGCGCCATGAGCGTGTATCACGTTGCGCAAGGCAAACCACGCTGAGTGGGCTCTCTCTGGAGCGGAGAGTGCCTTCACTATGGATAACTTGTTGAGAGCGCCGTGATTAGTGTTCTTGGAGAAAATCTTGTTGATGTGTACATGATTTTGCCAAGTGGTAAAGAAATGTGGGATGCACTTGAGGCAAAATTCGGAGTCTCGGACGCAGGCGATGAACTCTATGTCATGGGCAGTTTCATGACTACAAGATGGTTGATGACCACTCTGTAGTAGAACAGGCTCATGAGGTTCAAGCTTTGCGAAAGAACTTGAGAATTTTACATGTGCATTACAGACAAGTTTGTGGCGGGATGCATCATTCTTGTTGCCACCTTCTTGGAGGATTTTGCCACTACTCTAAAACACAAGAGACAAGAGTTGGCGTTCTTTGGTCTCATTGGGTCTCTAAATGTTGAGGAGAAAGCGAGGGCAAAAGATATACGTGGGAAAGAAAGTTCTAGTGCCAATGTGGTACAAAAGAAAATCTTTCAATTCAACAAGAAGAATAAAAATAAGTCCGAAAAGCACGAGAACAAGAACAAGGCCGCTCAAACTACTAGCTTCAAGAAGAAGAAGAATAAAGGAAAGGGAAACTGCTTTATGCAGTAATGGTGCGATCATTGGGCAAAGGATTGCCACGATCGCAAAGACAATAAGCGAAAAAGTCCGCCAAGCGTTGTTATTAGTATCTTGAGGAGGAACATCGGGTATGTTTCAATGCCTATCGTTCTATCGATTATGTCGTTCACTGATTGGTGGATTGACACGGGGCCAATATACATGTTTGTCTTGGCGAGATCCTTATTCTCTTCTTACCAGGTTGCGGGGCTACCTCCGTGTTGATGGGGAATGGGTCGCGAGCATTTTATGCGTGGAGTCGGCACGATTGACTTGAAGTTTACTTGAGGAAAAGTCGTGCGGCGAGAACGTGCATCACGTGCCGTGATAAATAAAAACCTTGTCGCCGGTCTCTATTGTGTAGAGATAGTTTTAAGCTAGTTTTGAATCCAATAAATGTGTTGTTTCTAAAATTGGAACTTTTATTGGAAAAAGGCTATGAGAGCGGAGGCTTGTTTAAGCTTGTCTTTGTGAAATGAATAAAATTGTGAATCATGTTTGTAATCATGAGGTGATGTTTGGCATTCACGACTTTGTCATATTAATCTTGGTTGCATGATGCGGTTAGCTTGATGAATTTAATCCCAAAATTTACCCAAGTCAAAGGTTCTAAGTGTCAAGTGTGTGTGCAATCTAAGCAACCTCATAAGCCTCACAAGGCGGTGAGGCGAGAAATTTGCACCAGTTAGAACTAGTTCATACCGATTTATGCGAGATGAGCGGGGAGTTGACAAAGGGTGGTAAGAGGTATTTCATGACTTTGATTGATGATTCTACTAGATATTGCTATGTGTATTTATTAAAGTCAAAAGATGAGGCTTTTCACTATTTTAAGATCTATAAAGTGGCGAGAACCAACTTGAGAGAAAAATCAAGCGGGTTAGGTCGGATCGTGGTGGAGAATACTTTTCTAATAAGTTTAATTTATTACGTGAGGAACATGGAATAATCTATGAGAGGACGCCTCCTATTCGCCCCAATCAAATGGGGTTGCCAGAAAGAAAGAACCGTACTCTAAGCGAGATGGTTAACGCCATGTTAGAAGCAATGGGACTTTCAAGGAATGGTGGGGTGAGGCTATATTGACTGCTTGTCATGTCCTAAACAGGGTTCCTACAAAGAATAAAGAAATCACACCATTCGAGGAATGGGAGAGGAAAAGATTAAATTTCTCTTATTTACGTACTTGGGGCTGTTTGGCTAAAGTGAATGTGCCTATCCCAAATAAGCGTAAACTTGGACCAAAAACCGTTGATTGTGTCTTCATTGGTTATGCTTTTCACAACGTTGGATATAGATTCTTAATAGTGAAATCTGAGTACGATATGAATGAAGGTACAATTTTGAGTCAATGATGCCACATTCTTTGAGGACTTATTTCCTATGAAAGAGACATTTAGCTCATCTGGCCAAGAATCTATCTTCTCTCCTAAACCTTCCACTCCTATACAAATTGAGCCCATTTTTGAGGAAAATCCAATAGATGAGGGCAATGAAGTAACTCGTAAGAGTAAGAGACTAAGGACTACAAAGTCTTTTGGTGATGACTTCATTGTATATCTAGTTGATGATACTCAAGAACCATTGAGGAGGCTTATTCATCGCAGGGCCGACTATTGGAAGCAAGCGGTCCAGTGAGATGAATTCCATCTTGAGCAATGGAACTTGGGAAGTTGTTGAACGTCCATATGGGTGTAAACCTGTAGGATGTAAGTGGGTGTTCAAGAAAAGGCGAGGCTGATGGTACGATTGAAAAGTACAAGGCAAGGCTTGTGGCCAAGGTTATACCGAGAAGAAGGCGAGGACTTCTTTGATACTTACTCACTGTTGCCGATTGACCACTATTAGAGTACTCTTGTCTTTAGCTGCCTCCTGCGGTCGATCATCCATCGGATGGATGTAAAGGCGGCTTTCATAATGGAGAGTTGGAAGAGAAATCTATATGGATCGACTGATGGATTTGTAGTAAAGGGTCATGAAGGAAAAGTGTGTAGGTTGTTGAAGTCTTTGTATGGCCTTAAGCAAGCACCTAGCGTGTACGAGAAGTTCGACAGAACTTTAACATCTGCCGGCTTTGTTGTGAATGAAGTCGACAAATGTGTGTATTACCGCTATGGTGGGGGTGAAGGAGTGATTATGTGTGCGTATGTTGATGACATCTTGATCTTTGGGACGAACCTTAATGTGATTAAGGAAGTTAAGGACTTATTGTCGAAAACTTTGAAATGAAAGATTTGGGAGTAGCGGATGTCATCTTAAACATTAAATTGTTAAGAGAAGGTGCGGTGGGATTACTCTTGAGCGGTCCCATTATGTGGAAAAGGTGTTGAGTCGCTATGGCTATAGCGATTGCAAACCTTCTCCAACGCCGTATGATCCAAGTATGCTATTACGAAAGAACCAACGAATAGCAAAGGATCAATTGAGATATTCCCAAATCATTGGTTCATTGATGTATTTAGCTAGTGCAACAAGGCACGATATCTCGTTTCTTTGTGAGCAAACTAAGCGGTTTGTCTCAAACCCAGGGAGATAATCATTGGTATGCTCTTGAGAGAGTAATGCGCTATCTAAAGGGACATCAAGTTATGGAATTCACTACACCGGTACCCTAGGGTAATTGAGGGTTATAGTGATTCAAGCTGGATATCGATCTTTGATGAAATAAAAGCCACAAGTGGATATGTGTTCACATTGGGTGGTGGAGCTGTTTCTTGGAAGTCTTGCAAGAGACCATCTTAACGAGGTCTACAATGGAAGCGAACTCACGGCGATTAGATACCGCCTCTGTGGAAGCCGGTGGTGCGTGAACTTGTGAAGGACTTCCGGTAGTTGAGAAACCGTTGCTGCTATTCTTTTGAAGCGTGACAATCGACGGTGATTGTCAAGGTGAACGATTCTAAGGATAACATGAAGTCATCAAGGCACGTTAAGAGGCGGTTGAAGTCATCAGAAAATGAGAAACTCGGAGTTATAGCGTTGGACTATGTCCGACGGCTAAAAACTTAGCAGATCCTTTTACAAAGGGACTATCACGGAATGTGATAGATGAAGCATCGAGGGAGATGGGCTTGAGACCCACATAAAGTCATGTCTTAGTGGTAACTCATCCTATTTGATCGGAGATCCGTGAATTAGGATGTTGAGACAAGCTAGTGGATGGTGAGAGGAGAGTACATCTGTACTTAGCCCGCTCCGTTTGAGATGTAATAACTCTCCTATTCTGTATGGCGGGTTGGTTATACCTTAATGTATTCCGAGTGGCTTTGATAAGCGAGATGTTGTCCTCTGAACATCTTATGAGAATACACCTATCTGAGTTCGATTGCTAGTCACGATCTATGAGATTGGGTGATCTCTAGAGGCTCATAAAAGGCTAAGGAGTATGACTTATAAGCTCCAAACCGCGAGGATGCATTTAGCGACCTAGTATCGATAAGGACTTTGGTGAAACTTGTTCGCACAAAGCTGTCAATTCAAGGCATAGTCCATTGTTGGTTGTGGATGAGTGTAACTTTTGTTCTAGATGGAAGTTCAACTTACGAGTCTCCATCGAAAAGCGGTATATCAAACTACATTGGGCGAGAGTATTTCAAATGTGTCTTTGAAGTTTGGTGGGGATTGTTAGATTATTATGGGATGGCCCATAATTAATTTAATAAAATTCAAAAGGCCTATTAGAATACTAGGAGTCATGAAATTGGTTTAGTACCATATGGGTAATTGAGAGAAGGTTTGACCAACTTAAATAGTTGAGTTGTGTGTCTCTCAATTAGCAAGGTGGAAAAGGGTAAAGGTGTGCCACTTGCTGCATGCCGAGCCGAGCCGAGGCGGCGGCGAGGCGGCGTGTCGCGCGAAGTCTTGAGTGCGAGGCGAGGCGAGGCGAGGCGAGGCGAGGCGAGGCGAGGCGAGACGAGGCGAGCGAGACGAGGCGAGGCGTGGCGATGCGTCGCGCGCGCAGCGATCCGGACGTGATGTCTTTGGCGGGAGCGGTTTGTTTTGCCGTTTGATGAGTCAATATGACGATAACCGCGATGATTAATGTGACCCGATGCTGCCGTCGATTACGTATGCGGACGTGGTTGATGGTGGCATAATGGTCGTCGATTCATTGTAGCGGCTACCCGAGTTGATGGTCGGTAATGGCGGCTCCTGCCCGTTGCATGTCGCGAGGCTATATAGGAGAGCCACGGTGTGCTTTTCTTCACTGCGAGAACTCTCCCACGCAGACTCCATTCATCCTTTGTTCTCGCTGTCCTTTGCATTCCCGCTCTCTGTTTTTGCGCGCACAAGTAGCGAGAGGAGCGAGCCTCGGAACCTCGCCTTCTTGAGATCTTGCTCGAGATAGAAGGCCGATAAGGTTTTAAGGGGAGCGACCACGCGATTGCTCGAAGGTGTTCTGAAGCGCATGCGCGCAACGCAGCGTCGCGCGACCGCATCAACCTCTTCTTTGCACCAACGCTTCATCTGCGACAACTTTGTGATCGTCGCCCGACCGTCATGGCGAACGAGAATGTTACACTGCGCTGTGCCAGCGGTGGCACCGGCTCAAGGGTATATTAACTTATCCGTGTTTTATTCATGCTGATTTCTTGTTCATTAGTCTTTGCGTATGAGATAGATAATTTGTTATCTAGTACCTTTGGCTTTGAACAAAAATGCATCTTTGTTTAATCATGATTTACGTAATTTCGTGGATTAAAATATTGAGAAAATTCCTAATATTTCCAACAATAGCCAGCTCGATTTAAGTTCTAGGAGGCAGATAAACTTCACACAGTCATCAAAACTGAAGATGTACCAATAAGGCCATAAATTTCGCACTTTGTTCTCGACATTACATGGTCCTGATTTTTCTTTTAACTCTTTAAAAAAAGGATAGAGTGCTAAAATTAGGCAGACCCTTCTTTGCTTAAAGTACACAATCCTTCCTTCAAATAGAAGTAGTGAAAATAAATATACATTGTCATGGGTTACGCAAACAAGTGATATTACCTAGGTTACATATTATATATCAATGTTGTCTGCTTTTGGCTCTTATTTCTGTCAATTACTATCTCTGGGTTGAAAATATCAAATTCTGGAGTTCTCAGCTGAAAGAAGAATGTTGCTCTCAGATATTGAGCCAAATATATTAATACATTGTATCTTGCTACAAATACTCATGATTTTGTCCGTATAGGTATATGAAATTACAAGAAAGGTTAGCTCATGGTGCTTCAAGGGCTATGATAGGTTAAATCCAATGCAAAAGATAGAGTGGAATAATAGGTAAGGTATACTTGGACACAATTTTGTTATTTTAGCAAATCTTATTATCTTTGGCTGTTTGTCTTATTTACTCTAATTACCTAATTACATGGTACACATATTGATAGGGGTTTCTCTACGTTCCATGCATTGGTTGCTGCTGCTGTTTCTTTTTACTTGGTCGTGGTATCTGGCCTCTTCAATGAAGATGTCCATAATGCCATAATAATCGATACAAAATCATGGTTATCTGATGCCATGTTTGGGGTAAGCTGTGCATTTCTACTTCATTTCCTGCTCCGGATGGAGAGAGTCAATTTGTATCTCATATAAATTCAACATGTATTTTAGAACAAAATGAACAGGAGAATGTAAAAAAAATGATTTCTTTACTATATTGTTTTTTTTTGTGTCATCACATTATCATGCACATATGAAGCAAATACCCCCTCCGTTCTTTTTTAGATGTCGTTTTAGAATGAGTGCAGACAACCTTTCTAAAATTTGACCACTAATATGCACAAAAGTATTTGGATTTGTCATGTGGGAATAATATCACTAGATTTGTCATCAAAATTATTTTCATATCATCATATTTTCAATATTTTTATTACATATAATTAGAAAAAGTAATGATCAAAGTTGGAGACCGTGTCGATGTCCAAATTGATAAGTAAAAAAGAACGGAGGTAGTAACAACTACAGTTATGTGGATATTGATAGAACTACATTATTTTCCTGCAATACTGTGCAGATCTCGATTGGTTACTTTTTGACAGACTTGGTGATGATCCTGTGGTATTTTCCCTCCTTAGGTGGAGAAGAATATGTAAGCATTACACTATTAGAGCAAACACTGTCAACAAAATTCATCTGTCTTGGTTTCTTATCAGGATTTGTTTTTGTAACATTGATGTTTCAGCTCTTGCATCACGGGCTTTCCATGTATGCAATTTGTCTTGCTTTGTTGAGTGGCAAAGCGCACATGTACATACTTATGGTCCTCTTCACTGAAGCCACCACTCCCTTTGTGAACCTTAGATGGTAATGTGTTAACCCTGTTTGTTACGATTTAAGGTTATCATACATTATTTCTAAATTTACGGTGATTTGGTGCAGGTATTTGGATGTTGCTGGTCAGAAGACTTGTAACCTTTACTTATACAATGGATTTGCTCTGTTTGTCGGATGGCTGGTATAGTTTCTGCTCTCTTGATACATCAGGCTTCTCTATATACAGTCAGAATGTTGTATAATTCATGAAGATTGTCTCTAAAAGTTAGCCTTGCATGTTAGAAGTGAAATGCAGATCTCCATCTGGTGAATTGGAAAAATCCACTTAGGTTCAGTGTCATCTGTAATTACTATTTCTGCCATCTACGTACGCCATATAGCTGACAATGATAGCCTTGTCAATTATAGCTTTTCTCTTTTTGGTTTTGATTAGACTCAGATGCTCAAAGATATATCCCTTATTTTTATTTTTATTTTGTCTTTTCCTTTTTGGCGGAAAAGAGGTGTCAAGTTTGTACGGGAGGAGCAGCCGCTCATGCCATGCTTCTGAGTTGATTTGAAGCCTTGATAGTTTTAGTTAATGACGACTTTATTCCACAAACTAATAAATATTTTCTTTGAATGTCCTGTTTGCTATGACAGATATGCGATTGACACATCTTTTGTTGGCTCGCAGGTTGCTCGGATAATTTTGTTCATATATTTCTTCACTCACATGTACTTTCATTTTGATCAGGTATGTATGACATTACCAAGTTAGCCAGGGAATCAATTAAAATCCATTTGTCTGCCTGTAAAACTTGAGGCTTAGATTTGTATAGTCAGCATTTTATTTTTTAAACAAAAGTCAGCATATTGTATTAAGGTTGAAGCTGGTTACTCAATATTCTAATAAAACACTAGCAGATATTGCGCAACCTTTTCAAAGAAAATGATGGAATTCAGACTGAAATATCAGGAGACCATATCTGTTATAGGCTTCAGATTCAGGCATTTTGATTTAGGAAACCTGTTCGGAACTGGTCATTAATGATATGCCACAGAAAAACATCAGAACCAGTTTGTTTTTTCCTCTAAGATCTTACATGTACCCATGCAAAATTGTGAAGTTTTTATTATGCCACTAAAGAACATAAAAAAAATTAGGATATCACATTTTGCAGCAGTGACCAACTCTATGACACGAAGTCCATTGCTACATTAGGCCATTAGTCTTTGCTGTTTGCTCCATTCACGACAAAATTCTGACTAATTTTCTTCTTCCTTGCCATTCACAACTACTCCTTCCTTAGAATCTTTCTTTTCTAATGCTCTCAGTCATACCT
This sequence comes from Otatea glauca, assembly GCA_036346275.1. Classification (NCBI taxonomy): domain Eukaryota; kingdom Viridiplantae; phylum Streptophyta; class Magnoliopsida; order Poales; family Poaceae; genus Otatea; species Otatea glauca. The sequence continues at coordinate 76,860,947 of CM070711.1, forward strand.
TTTTCCAGGTGAAGTCCATCTTCACCTTGGGATTCTACAGCATGCTGACGGTGCCACCGGCGCTGGCAGTGATGAACGTATTCTGGTTCTGGAAGATATTCAAGGGAATGGTGAAAACCTTGTCCAAAAGGAGGAAGCATACTGAAAATGGGAAAACAGATTAGAAGCAAGGATCTACTTCCTCTTAATTTTATACAGATCAAAGATTGTTCATTGTAGATCAAAATTCATTCTTCTTCCAAATTTGAAAAAGGATACTTGTTAGTATATCTTTACAGTTCTAACTGTTTGTGCTCGTTTTCTTGTAGTCTGCAGTCTGAATTTTTTCAAGTTGCAATCATTATCACCTAGTCTTACTGTAAAATGAAAATGTTAGAACTGTGTGGTCGGTCACGACTCACTCGGAGGCTCGGAGCCGGTTGCAGATGATGAGATGCTGAATTTCTGGTCGGCGATTTCGATGGCTTTCACGTGCCTTTTGTGGGTATGACTGTAAAGAAATCCAATATTCTTTTATAAGAATGAACGAATCCAATGTCCCTTAGATCTGCGAGAAGGTGATTAGGGGTTTGTGGCCAACAACACTAGAGTAGAGAAGTGGCAGTGTGCCGGTTGCAAATTTTGAGAGCGACAGCATCACGGTGGTACAATTGAGTATGACTGTAAATAAATCAAATATTCTTTTTATAAGAATGAACAAATCCAATGTTCCTAGATCTACGAGAAGGTGATTAGGGGTTGGTGGCCAACCACAATAGAGTAGAGAAGTGGCACTGTGCCGGTTGCAATGGTTTGGGCACCATGCTGTTGCAACACGGTCCGCACATCAGACATGATTGAGAGATAGGTAGAGAGAGAGGAGGGAAGGGGGAGAGGAGACGAAGAGAAGAGGAGGAGCGTGGCTCCGATGCGAGAGACCATGTGGGTCTATTCGTATTTGTGATAAGTAATTGACTATGTTTAAGTTTAGGGAAGTAGTTGTGAACTCTGATAGAATAGTCTTACCTCTAAGGATCACTGTAGGAATGGTCATGACCTCTAATAGAGTGATCTAAACCAGTGTGGGAGTGGTTTTGACCTCTAAGGATCACTAGAAAAGTTACCATGACCTCTGTAAGAGTGGTCTGGTATGGTCTTGACCACTAAGGAAGTGACTGTGACCTCTATGGGAGTGGTTTAGAGTGGTCTAGATATCTGTATGAGTATTCTTGACCTCTTGGGGAGTTGTTATAGACCAGAGTGGTCTTTGACTTTGAGTGGACATTGCCAAGAGTGGTTTTTAGCTTTGAGTGGATATTGCCAAGAGTGGTATTTGGTTTTGGGAGATCACAGCTAATAGTGGTTATGGACTAAAGTGATCACAACTAAGAGTGGTCTTTGGTTTTGAAGAGTCACGGCCTAGGGAGATCATGATTTGAAGTGTGATCGTGGACCAAGGTGTTCATGGTCTAATTGATCCCAGGTGGGATCTTTTGATGTTTGACTGATCACTGATTATTGTCTAGTTTCTGTTACATGTTATTCTGGAACAATGATATGTGATGGTTTGCTTGTCTGTGTTATTTGCAGGACTTCGTTGCTAGGTCATGGTGAGGCATGTGGACCGGGACTAGACTAGGAGAGCTGAGGTCCAGACGGTCAAGCGACACTGGTAGATGATAGAGGTCAGTAAGTGGTTGCGAGCCGGGAAGATAAGGAGCCAGAGCGTGAAGCATTGGTGATGGACATGTCGGGCAATGATAAGGTGGACTGAGAGTATAGGCTCAGGAAAGAGATGAGGTCCAGAACGGTCAAGGAAACCGAAGTCGTCATGGTGAAGCAGACAAGGACATGTGGCGTGTCAAGTGATTTAGACCCGTTTGCAAGCAAGGATAGTTCGGATGAGTCTGGACGCGTGAGAGGCTTGGCGGCAAGTCATTGGAACCACATGGAAGGTGATGAAGCATGGACGATGCTTCAAGTGGTTGGATAAGATGCTAACTTTAGATCTACTCAAGCGAAGGAGAATCGTTGGATCAAGCGTTCGCGGTAGAGCGGTTTGGGAGATGAAGGTGACCTCCATTAAGGACACCACGGACTTGTCGACCTTGACTCTTAATAGGATTTATTCCCGACTCCAGACTCATGAGATTGACGTCATCTCTCGCAAGATAAAGTCACAGTCGATGGCCTTGGTCACCGATCCCACTTTTGAATTTTCTTTTGGTTTTTTCCTCTTCGCTCTTTGTGAGATGAATGATGAGCATCTGGAGAAATTTCTAGAAAATGAGCTCGTCATCTTTGCCAGAAAGTTTTCCAATGCATACAAGAGCAGAGGAGGAGAGGTGGATCCATCACCTGCTTCAAGTGTGGTGGCCCCAACCACATTCGGGCAAATTGCTCCAAGCTAAAGAAGGGCAAGAATGATCATAGCGGTTTGGGGAAGATCAACTACACTGACAATAACCGCAACAAGAAGACTCTAGCTCATGATCCTGTGCGTGAGAAGAAGTACCACAACTTCTCCAAAAACAAGAAGCTCTTCCACCGCGTCCTCGCCGCACTCGACGACATCAACCTTTCTGACACTGAGACATGGAGATGATCAGCAAGAGAAGACCAAAGGTGGCGACGACTTCACCGGCATGTGCTTTATGGCCGACGAGAATGACATCAGCGACACCGAGCTCTACACCGAGTCAGATGAGGTACTTTCTTATGACAAGCTTAATGATGCATTCCGTAAGCTAGGAAGATTCTATGCTAGAGCTAGGGCTAGGTGTTTGGAGCTAGAGAAGAAGGTAGATGACATATCATGAAAGATAGCTTCACTTATATCTTCGTCCTCCCGTGACAATGATTGTGTGCCATGTGATAACGTGCTTGTGGAGCTTGAGAACCTAAAGATCCTGATAGTGTGCTTTCTGGAGTAGAAGTCTTTAGAGGGAAGAATGCCAGCTGTAGTACTCCTGATGATATTCCTGTTGATGCTAGCTTTCTTCATGCACATTCTTGGCCTTTTGTGAAAATTACTCTAAATTGCTTGATGAAATTGATGCCATGAACACTTATCTTAGGAAGCTTTTTGTATTCATGCACCCTAAATTGCTTGCTGAAATTGACTACCAGGATAAGTTTGCAGCAAAGACCTAGAAATATACTGTACCATTTAAAAGTTTGGAATTAGCTAATAATCAAAGCTAAGTTCTTTTAATATTTTGATAGTTTCGACTTTTGGAATGGAAGCCTATAATAACGGTGATGGTTATCATTTGAGAGTAGTTCTTTCTCTCTCTCCATGTGATAAAGTTTCCTTCCAAACGTTGTTGGCTAGGTTCTATATTTACATGCTGATCTTCATCTATATTAATAAGACATGTATTTCATATATATATATATATATATATATATATATCCTATATAGGAAGCCTTTTCCGTACTCCTGAGAGTACATACTCCCACCTTCAATATACCACTTATACGAATGTGTTATACTCCTTTATCACTTTTGGTATACTCCAATAATAATTCTAAGATACTCCAATGCGATATGGTTGGAAAAAAAATTATTAGAGCCCCTTCATTTTTTGCTATATACCCTTTTCCATATGTAAAAGGAATACATAAACAAATTATGCTATAAATGGTGGATTTTGATGAATTTTTTTGTGAAATTCACTTTGGAGTATCTTATAATTAGTATTAGAGTATACTCAAAAGGATAAAGAGGTATAACAACATCATTTAAGCGGTATACTAGAGGTGGGAGTACGTACTCCCAGGAGTATGAAACTATATATATATATATATGCTATTCTACAGCTACGCGTAGTCTACGCATCAGTCGCAGACCGACCGAACCATGCCGTTTAACACAAACCGTCTCCCAACTAGTAAATGACTAATAAATGCTACTTCTTGTTTGTACATAAATCTTTCTTTTTTTTATTTAGCCATAACTTTTAAATTAGATTGATTTTAGTCTTCAAATTATATAGGATTGTAGAATCTTACCTCCTCTACACATGGTAAATTTTTTGAGAATTTTTGAAAATATGTATATGTGTTTTTCATTAAGTTTTGAAAACACTGGATATATTGCCTTTTAATATTAAAAAAATGACATGTTACGATACTGAAAATAAGTATATAAACACAACCACTCCTATCGTGTAAAATTCATGAAAATCACATGTAAAAGTTTTCAAATATTCTCAAAAAATTACCAAACATAGTGGAGGTGAGATTCTACAACCCTCTAAAATTTGAAGACCAAAATCAATATCAGCTGAAAGATCTAAAAAAAGACAAATTCGTCTAAATAGTGAGTTTTCACTGTTTAGCTCTTTGTCAATTTCATATATTTTAAATGCGATTGAGTTTGTTCTTCAAATTTTACAAGGTTGTAGAATATCGCCTCCCCTACGTATGATAATTTTTTGAGAATTTTTAAAATATTTTACTGCAGGTCCGACAAATAGAACTAAATTCTTATCCATGAAAACCACATGTACAAGTTCTAAAAAATTCTCAAAAAATTACAATACATAGGGGAGGTGAGATTATACAACCCTGTAAAATTTGAAGACCAAAATAAATATCAGATGAAAGATATGAAAAAGAAAAATCCAGCTGACTAATGATTTTTCACTGTTTAGTGCTTTATCAATTATATATCTTTAAAATGCGGTTGAGTTTGGTCTTCAAATTTTGCAGAGTTATAGAATCTCACCTCCCCTACCAATATTCAAAAAAGCGCTAGGTGGTAGGCGGGTGGAGGCCCACTGCCTAGCGCCTAGCCTGCCTAGGCGCGCCTAGACGGAAATCACAAAACGATAGGCTGCAATGAAACAAAAGAGTGAAAGACACATATGAAAGATGGAATATAGTTACAAAACATAGTCTCACACATAATATAGTCACAAAACTAAGTCTCACATATAACATAGTCACAAAACTAAGTTCCACACATAATAAAGTCACAAAATATAGTCTCACACATAACTAAGTTCCACAAAAGAGTGAAAGACACATATGAATGAATATGATAAATGATAAGATGTGATAGCATTAAATGCAATGAGCCAATGATCATGAAATGATCAATCCTCTAAAGGATAGAGTTTTCGTGGCAACACTTCGTCTTCGTCATCCTCGAACTCAACAGCCACCTCTTCCTCCTCATTGCCCTCCTCTTCTTCGAATTGGAATTCATCATCATGAAGCTCTCTCACTCTTGCACTCCTATGAAGTTTAAGTTGTTCGCTAGTACCCATGGCTTCATCAAGTACTCCCCATGGTATACCGGGCACTACCTCTTCCTCATCCTCCTCGTCCCTAAAAACAACCAATGCATGATTATCGTCTTCCTCATATAGAAATCCTTGAGCTTCGGAAGCATCACAACATAGGAGGACATCAGTGTTCTTCTTTGCCATGATCTTTTCTTTCTTGGCCAACATTCTAGCATTGAATTGTATGTAGACTAGATTGTTGAGACGGGCAGTGGTTAGCCTATTTCTTCTTTTGGTATGTATCTACGAATTGCAAAGTAGATTGAGACATTACATAAGATTGGGAACTGAGACTTTAGAGTATTGAATATTGGATTATTGGGACTCAAGAGTAGAGACTAACCGATTCAAAAGTGCTCCAATTTCTTTCACAACCGGAACAGCTTGAGGTCAATGAGAGGAGTTTTAAGGTCATCTTTTGTAAATTTGGTGTTTGGCCTCCATAGAGCCTCTACCAAGATGCTATCAATAAGAAATGCAAGTACAATTTAGTATATGTATATCTATATTAGTTGATTAACAAGTTATCATGCTTTACAAAATAAAGGCATGAATTAAGCACAAGTTTACCCGGATTATAGTCGAAGTTTTGACAACTCTTTGCAAGCTTCTTTCCAAAGGGACCTTCTCTATGTTGAAATTTGATCAACTCCTGATTTATAGCCCGATCTTGCTTGTCACCATCACCATGATAAAAAGTCTCAACACAAGACATGAATGATTCCATAATGTTTGGATCCATGAAGATTGCATCATCAACATAGCTATAGTATGGATTCAACATGTATGCACTCAAGTGCAATGGAGAATCAAGTCTACCTTCATCTTCTTCTCAACAATGGCTATAACATCTTTGTAGTTCTTCTCCACATTTCCAAAGGCATACTTGAGTTCCTTCTTTACCTTAATTAGTTATCCATATAGAAAAGCCATAGATGGCTTGACATCCCATCAACCAAAAGAAGAACTTGCACCAAAGGCTCAAAATCCCTCAAGCATAGAGCCACATCATTCCAAAAGGCCCTATTTATAGCCATCGCCGTTGCATCCTTGCCCTTTTTGGTTTTCACATGACTCAAGCTTTCCCACTCTCCATCGACCACCATCTTCTTTAGTTCTTCCTTCTTTTCCATCAAGCTTTGCAAAGTAAGAAAAGCGAAAGGAAATCTAGTCACCCCCGGCCTTATGATATCTCTCTTCTTTGTGAATTGCCTCACCAATGCCAATGTCTTGTGGTGTCAATAGATGAAGATAGTGAATGCCTTTGCTTGGTCAAGTGTCTTCTTGAACTTTGGCAAGTTGCCAATTCCTTGGAGCATCAAGTTGATAGTGTGAGTTGCACAAGAGCTCCAAAAGATATTTGGCCTCTTAGCATGCAACAATGCCTTTGCTCCCATGTTGTAAGAGGCATTGTCTGTCACTACTTGCACCACATGTTCCGAACCTACTTCCTCAATTCCTTCATCCACTATGTTGAATATGACTTCACTTGTGTGTCACACATCCGACATCTCATTTGATTTTAAAAACTTGTTCCATGCTACAATGTGTGCACAAATTCATTATGCTCCTCTTCATGTTCGTCCAAGCATCGGTCATAATGGAGCAACCATTCTTTATCTTTTTCTCCTCACGTTCCTTTAGCAAACTCTTGGTTCTCAAGAATTCCTCACTCAATAGATTCTCCCGAATGTCATATTGGGTAGGAGGTTGAAAACCGGAGCCAAATTGACCAATGGCTTCACACATTTGCTTGAACTCATCATTGTCGAGAGCGTTGAATGATACACCTATCAAAATAATAAAAAAAGAGGTTAGTGAGGTAGCAATTAATGGAAGGTAAAAGATAGAAAGATTTACCAATTACCATGTGTATAGACCTATCTAGCAACATATTGCCGCACTTGATGTGTTCTCTCTTTCCAAAGTGCCTCGGTAATATTTTGTTGCCGCTTGGCTTCAGCAGGGCTTGCTTTAGGATCAATAGGACATGCAAACTTGTTCATAAGGCCTAATTTGTTAGGTCCCAAGCTTCCACCGTCCTCCTCTCCTCCAATTGATGAAACATTCACTTCTCTAATTTCGTCATCACGGTCTTGCTTTTGCTTCTTTTTTTCGTTTTGCTTCTTCAAGAAATTTCTTGCACTTTTCTTGAGCTTCCTCTGAGGCTACTTTACATTTAGCAACACTATTGCCAACTTTGTCAACGTGTTGCTTAAGACGATAAATCCCTCCCGAGCTCACATGGCCACAAAAAATGCACTTCACTCTATCCAAGTTAGACGGATCGATTAAAACCCCATAATACTATCCTACGTCATCCAACTTCCTCTTAAGAGTCGTCGTGCTCACATTAGTTGTTGTCGTCGATCCCGATGAAGACATTCTGTGAATGGATAATTTTGTAGTTATTCTTGGAATTTTGTGCTCAAAGTTTCATCCCACATAAAAAGGGCAATGTTTAACTCACATATCATACAAGAACATTCAGTAAAGACAATCTCAATTCACAATGTACATCTTATTCTGTTATTTATTCACATACCATCTTATTCACATTTCACAATATACAAGTTTGCAATGTACAAGCTCAATTCATACCATATAATTTGGTTTATACCTACTCGTCAAGCAAATTAACAAAATCTTTAGTACCTAACAGTGATCACTGCTTCATATATACTTAACAGCATCAAATTCAATTCTGGTTTTGCTTTTGCCATGACCCAACAGTGAAGCTCCTTTAATTTCATCTGTTCATCAAATTCAATTCATCCCCTCGATATTTTTCCTCTGGCTGGGTGCTCGGCTTGTTCCACTGGCGTAAAAACGCGGCAGAGGGCAGAGGCAGACCTAAGAGGTGCTGGCGGCGCGGGAGGCTCGGGCGCCGACGTGGAAGGAAGAGCTCGGCGTAGAGGCAGGGAAGACGAGCTCAGCGCTGGCGGCGCCGGTGCGGAAGGTCGACATCGGGCGCTGGCGGCGACGGTGCGGGAGGACGACCTCGGACGCTGGCGACGCGAGAGGCGAGGAGGAGTTCGGGCGATGGTGCGGGAAGATCTCGGATGCTGGCGGCGCGGGAGGTAGGGAGGAGTTCGGGCGCCGGCGACAGGGAACACGATCTCCAGCGATCGAACTGAGGAGATCTGGCGGCGGGGAGGATCGAGTCGACACTCACACCCGGTAACCTAGCCTTCACTCTCTTCCCCCCATACCGCCCCCACAGTTTCCCCCTCTTATCCAATCCGACACTGCCTAGCTCCGCTTTTCCTCCGCCGAGCTCCGCCTACACCCGTTTGCGCGGCCACCTAACGCCACCGAGCTCCACCTAGAACACGATTTCGTGCCCAGGCGAGGCAGAGGGCAGCCGCCGAGCGCCTAGGCGGCGTCTAGCCGGCGATTTTTCACACCTTTTTGAACACTGTCCCCTACATATAGTAACTTTTTGAGACTTTTCGAAAACTTGTACATATAATTTTCATAGATTTTACACTATAAGCCTGATTTATACATGATATAGTAACACCTCGAGTAATAGGCAGTAGAATGTAATTTTCTTAACAGTAAAAGATAGTATATCCTACTGTTTAGCACTTTATCAATTTCATATCTTTAAAATGCGATTGAGTTTGGTCTTCAAATTTTATATGGTTGTAGAAGCTCACCTCCCCTACCTGTGGTAATTTTTTGAGAATTTCTCAAATATTTTATCATCGGTCTGACAAACAGAACTAAATTCTTATTCATGAAAACTATGTAAAATTTGAAGACCAAAATCAATATCAGATGAAAGATATGAAAAGGACAATTCGACTAAAAAGTGATTTTTCACTGTTTAGCGCTTTATCAATTTCATATCTTTGAAATGCTATTGGGTTTGGTCCTCAAATTTTTCAGTGTTTTAGAAGATCACTTCCTCTATATATGGTAATTTTTTTAGAATTTTTAAAATATTTTATTGTAGGTCCGACAGATAGAAATAAATTCTTATTCATAAAAACCACATGTACATGTTTTATAAAATTCTCAAACAATTAACATACATAGCAGAGGTGAGATTGTACAATTCTGTAAACTTTGAAGATGATAATCAATATAATATGAAAGATATGAAAAAGACAAATTCGGTTGATTTTCTTTGTTTAGTGCTTTGTTAATTTCGTATCTTTCAAATGCGATTGATTTTGTTCTTCAATTTTTACAAGGTTGTAGAAGCTCACCTCCCCTACATATGGTATATTTTTGAGAATTTTTGAAAACTTGTACATGTGATTTTCATATATTTTACATTATAAGGCTGTTTTATATAAGATATAGTAACACCTTGAGTTATAAGCAGTAAAATGTTATTTTCTTGACATTAAAAGAATGTTTATCCTGTTGTTCAGTACTTTATCAATTTTATATCTTTCAAATGCGACTGAGTTTGGTCTTCAAATTTTACAGGGTTGTAGAAGCTCGCCTCCCCTACATGTGATAATTTTTGGAGAATTTTTCAAATATTTTACTACAGATCCGACAAACAGAAGTAAATTCTTATTCATGAAAACCATGTGTACAAGTTTTTAAAAAATTTATAAAATTTCCATACATAGGGGGAGGTGAGATTCTACAACCCTATAAAATTTGAAGACCAAAATCATCCTCATTTGAATGTGATGGGCAAATCAAAAAAAGAAAGATTCATGTACAAACAAGAAGTATCATTTATTAGGCATTTACTATTCGTTGCGTGGAAGACGTTATTGGTTGGCTTACGTGAATGGTTTGAACGCGTTGGTTTTTCATGACGTCGAGTTACGACCAACGGGTAGTGGTATGAGCGTAGAATAGCGCTTAGATATATATATATATATATATATATATATATATATATATATATATATATATATATATATATATATGTGTGTGTGTGTGTGTGTGTGTGTGTGTGTGTATTGATCCCGTTACATTGAAATATGGCATCTTACTAGTGAAATATTAACAACACAGTACCTGCACCTCTATGCACAGGAAGCTATCCAGAACAAGGTTCCAAAATTCGGCAAAATTTCAGAAATCTCGCCTAAGATTTCGGATTTCGACAGGGGATGGCATCCAAAATCCCGACCAAGTAAAAAAATGTGAAACAAAAATTAAAATGCTATAGTAATCTCAAAAATTTCGATGAGATTTTATCGAATCTCACCGAAATCTCAAATAATTTGACCAGATTTTGACTAGAGCTAAAGTTCGAGGATTCTCTAATGTTCTCTCACTTCTAAGTGATGCGGTAGGTACTGATTATTCTAGTTATTTTTCAAATATCCGTGCTAACTTATCTCAAGTTTATGATAAGTATGATCAGAAGTTTGCTGGAGTTTGCATGCAGCGACCTCCACCAGCACCCACAACAGGTAAAAATAAAACTGCGTGGGGAAAGATATGGGGTGCAAGTGGATCTTTCTCAAGGAGTTCGACTACAACAACGACAAGTGCGAACTCATCAAGTGGTGGGGAGCTAGCTGCCTATCTCAACAGCGACACTGTCAACTACCAAGAGCAGCAAGAGGAGGACTTTAGCATTTTGCAGTGGTGGCACGAGCACAAGATAACATATCTGGTGCTTTCCATATTAGCACGGGATGCGTTAACAGTTTCTGTCTCCACGGTTTCTTCAGAGTCTGCTTTCAGTCTATCAGAAAGAATAATCGAGGAGAGAAGAACAAATCTGACAAGTGAGATGGTGGAAATACTTCTCACTGTGAAAGATTAGGAACAAACTAATCATCGAGCTCAACATACTGCAGAAAATGCTGAGCTGGCGGAGGCATTCGAAAATCTTTATCTAGATAATGAGAAAGAATAATTGTAATATTCACTTTTTCCTGTATCACTTAGCTATAGGCTGTACTCTTTTTTCTTCGCCAAGGTTTTCTCGTGTTGAGTTTTTACTTAGCAAAGTTTTTATCGAGGCAGCCAAATATCAATAAAGTTCATTATTTAATTCTAATTATTTGTCTCATTTTAGAATTTATCTCATATTTTAGCTTTATCTTAATTTATATATATATTTAAAAAGTTCTTCTACATCCTTCGAGTTTTTCTAATTATTCTAAATTTTTCCCATTTTTCCTACATTTCTTTCATACTTTTTCTATTTTTCTAATCTTTTTGATTTTTTTGAATTTTTTTGGCGCTAACAAGCTAACGGGCCGACCCATCCCGTTTCAGCCTATCGGACCCGTGCCAGCACGGCACGGCCCGTTAACCTCACGGGCCATGCTTGGGCCGCCTCCCCGGCATGTGGGCCGGCACGGCAAAACCCGTTTATTAGCCGGGCCTTGTCGTGCCACCAGTTTGGCCCTCTCTACAGTCCATACTTCCTGCTCGGGATGGCAATTGTGCCTACCCTAATTCTTTGCCCATCGGGTAAACGGGTACGGGTATGGGTAAGCTCTACCCGTACCCGTCATACCCAATTACCCATTTACCCGTGAACTGACAATTGGGCCCATGGGAAATGCAAACCCTAGCACCGAAACGCCAAGTCTCGGGACTCCCGACCGGCTGACCGAAGTCTCGAGCTACTTCTGTTCTCCCCATCCCCAATCTCCTCAAGAGTAAGTCCCCAACTCCCCATCCAGACTGCGGCCATCCCCAGACGTCCTGCCTCGTCGCGTCGCCGTCGGCCTCCTACGTCATTGCCATCCCCAGATCTCCTGCCCCATCGCCGTCGGCCCTCCCTACCTCGTCGGCCATCGCTGTCCCCAGATCTCTTGCCCCGTCATCGTCAACTGTCTCCTGCCGTCGGCCATCGCTCTCCCTACCCCGTCAACCATCGCCCGCCGTACCCCGAACCGCCTCCAATTGACTGCCTCCTACAGTCCTACCCCTTCGCCCTTCGGTCGCCCACCCTACCCCCTGCCGCCGACTACCCAAAGGCTAGGTATGCACAAAATATACTACAGCTCAATTTTTCACTAATCTATTGATGCTACCACAAAACATGCACCGGTATGCACAAAATATACTAGCAAATATGAACCAATAGATATAAAAGGACAGAAGAACAAACTTATTCCATTTTTACATCCCAACCAGCAGATGTGAATCTAATAGAGGGCAAACATGGAGGTGCCTTTTGCACAAGGGAACCTAATAGTGATGTACCCTTATGCATATAATAATGGAAATAAAGTATGGTTGATTAAGACTTATATTTGAAATGTCAAATGTCGCGTTTAAACCGATAGTCCTTAAATCTACCTGCTTGTGTGCTAATGGAATGTGCAGCAGTTTTCTCACCCTCCATTCACAATACCCTCCATTCACAATAAAGAATCCATATAAATTTTGACACGTTAAGCATACAACAAACCAGTAACTCACCCGTTCATACATGTAAAGTTCCTGTAATGCACCCAAGATTCTTCACATGATAATGCATCCACAATTCCTGCCATCATATTTAAGCCTTGACCAGGCAGTGAATTACATTTACATACACAACTAAGTTATTTACTTAGCTCTTGAGCAAACACTAAATATCTCTTCATTCCTCCATGGCAAAACATTAGGCTGAACTGTCAATGTACTCTTTTTTACGGTAAATATAGTGTGGCTTCAGATCTTTGCAGCACTTGTTCTTTTTGCATGTAAATGCGTCACATGAATAAATTATGCCTTAATATGTGAAGATTGATGTTAGAGCACTAAGCATTTTGAGATATCTGTTGTGCTGACTCTTGTACTTTGATGACTTATGTTTACAGGTAAACGGGTATGTTCGCGGGCAACAGTTATGAATGATGTTCATCACTCACCACCCTTCATAGGTATACCCGCGAGAAAGATTTCGGTTGGCGGGCACGGTGCCCGATTGCCATCCCTACTTCCCGCTCCTTCCCACCTCCGCTTCGACCGCCTCCCTCCCTTCCACGCACCCGCACGCGTAAACGCGCAGACCGATGTCAATGTGGCGCTTGTCCCGCTCCCTCCTCCGCGCCGCCACCGTGGCCTCCGCCTCGCGGGCGGGCACGCCGCCACCGCTCGTCGGTGGGCCCAGCCGTGTGGCACCCTTCAGCAATGCCGCTACGCGTCGCTGCAGGCGGCGGCGGAGGCGGAGGTGGCCGTGGGGAAGGACGGAGAGGCGGAGGTGACGGCGGAGGAGGCGAGGCAGCTGATGCGGCTGGCGAACGTGGAGGCGCTGAAGCAGCGGCTGGGGGACGGCGAGGTGATCCCGTACTCGGAGCTGCTGCGCGCGTTCGGGGAGGCTGGCGCCGCCCGGACGCTCGCCGAGGCCGGCGCGCTGGCCGTAGCGCTCGACGACGCCGGCGTCGTGCTCATCTTCCGCGACAAGGTCTACCTCCAACCCGACAAGGTCATCTCACTTGCTCACCCACCTCGCATTGCGACCCCAAGATTTTCTCTTCTGGTTTGGTTTGCCGCGTTCGCGGCTCGGTTCCTCTCGGCGATTCGTGGGGATTTCCCGATTCAAACCATTCGTCTGTCATTTGTTCCCCCGTATGGCCCGGCTCCATGCTGGCCAGCACGGCAATTCTTAGGAAGGCGTTTTCGATGAAACCAAGAAAAGCATTGAAGAACATCATTGCGCACTCCCCAATTCGGCCCCGGAGCTAAGCATGGTCGGCATCGATCAGGCCAATGGGCACCTAACGGCTCAAGTACAGACAGATCTGTGCACCCCTTTGCCCTTGTTCCGATTTCTACCTGCAGGTGTTCGTTAGATTTCCTGCAAGTACGAGTGCACTTGGCCAAACGGTGGTCCATTGCTGCACACGCTTTTTTTAGCTTTAAGGACGCCCAAATCCTACCAATGGCCATCCATGGATTCACTCATCGAAATTGCACGTGCTGTTCGATAGCAAACCAATGGTTAGGTGAAATGTAAGCACACACTCATCCACTTTGATGTACACTGTTCAATTGCTGATTGGAACCGACCTAGCGTTGTGGCGCAGGAGTTCGCCCTTGGCCCTACTGTTTAAACGTTAGACCAGAATGTCAGGATCCCATACGAAAATGAAACGGACTTTGAATCAAAAACACAATTCCGAGATGTACTGAGAGAACGAAGGAGAAGGAAGGAACTAGGGTTTACTCTAACAAACTAAAAGAGACTAGCATATGCGGAATCCAAAGCTGATTCCATTTTCTCATTCAACTCGGCTTTATGTCCAACCGATTACAGGAGTTTTCCCTGACAGTAATTAGCGAATGACCTCGATAACAAACTGAGATAACGCGCCAAAACGACAATAGATGAAACTACTGTATTGCGGTAAAACTATTGATCTTCTTTAGCCGCCCGATGATGGATCTGGTTCTCTTCTTGTATCCCAGCCGTTGGATGACACTTAAGTGAAATCGTTGGAACATTCTGTTTTCTACCGATTCCACTGTTCTTCTTCAACCTCTCAGCAACTCTGACAATTCCCCATTGAACACAAGTCCTCAAGGCTTGAAATCAGGAAAGGTGCTCTGTATGAAAGAAGCATCCTCCCATGTAGCATCAGACTTCGACAAATTTGCCCAATGCACTAACCACTGAGTAACAACAACTCCTTTTCTTGGAACAATCCTGCGATCTAACACTGCTAGATGTTCGGTTTTGATTTTTCCGTCAGAACTGACCAAAGGTAAGCCAGGCATTCGTATTGCTTTTGCTCCTACGTGCTTCTTCAGCTGACTAACATGGAAGACTGGGTGAATGCCAACATTTGGAGGAAGTTGAAGACGGTAAGCTACTGTTCCTACCTTGCTCATTATCCTGAAAGGTCCATAGTACTTTGACCTGAGCTTCAAAGATCCCCTCAAACCAAAAGCATTCTGTCTGTACGGCTGCATCTTCAGATATACCATGTCTCCCAAGTCAAACTTCCTTTCAGTCCTCAGCTTGTCAGCAAACATCTTGATTCTGTTCTGAGCTGTGAGCATATTCTCTTTTATCTGTTTTCGCATCTCCTCCCTTTCTTCTAATGTAACCCGAGCTTCAGCATAGACATTACCAGGAAGAGATAGCTAATTGAGGGGGATGATATCCATATAAGGCTTGGAAAGGTGTTATTTTCAAGGAAGTGTGATATGTAGTGATGTACCACCATTCAGCCATTGAAAGCCACAACATCCATTTCCTGTGTTCCTGAAAGACTATGCTTCTCAAGTATGCTTCCAAACACTGGTTAACCCGCTCGGTCTGCCCATCAGATTGAGGATGATGTGACAAACTGAATCTCAGCGAAACATTAAGTAACTTGAAAATTTCTTCAAACAGCTGACTAGTAAACAACCGATCAGTCACGATAACAAGAGGCATTCCATGCAGCTTAAATATATTATCCATGAAGACTTGGACTACTTGTTGAACATTATATGGATGGGACAATGCCAAGAAATGTGCATATTTAGTGAACCGATCCACTACAACTAATATTACCTTTCCCTTTTGAGATTGGTAACCCTTCAATAAAATCCATAGAAATATGAGTCCACGCCATCTTACATTGCTTGTTTAATTAATCTCATGATAGCATTGCTTGCATTATCTATATTCACTTTTTTAGACATGCTTTCCTTAATCAATCCTCCTTGTGTCACGTGTTGGACAATTTGATCCTTGTGGGTGGGTGGGCAAAAAGGCACGATGTCTCCTCTCATTTTCATTGGGTGGATGGTGGTGCATGTTTAAAATCTGTTATTAAAAGTGTGAGACCAAAGCATGTATTTACACACATGAACTTGTAATATTCTTTTAAAACATGTTTAATTCCCATTGGATTCGATATTTTCTGTGTTTGAAATGTTTGTCCGTGCATCACTTGTGTATTATGTTGGATTATGTTGTTATTATTGTAGAATGTGCATTGGTTACTTAACGTTGTCAGAGACTGATTCTTTTTTTGTTCCGTATAGATTGTGGATCTTGTAAGAAAAGCTATGCCCTAGCACTGGCACCTGAGGATGATCCAAGAAAGGAAGAGCTCAAGCAGCTCCAGACACAGTTGGAAAATATCAACAAGCTTGCACACAAGAAAGTCCGGCGAATTCTCTGGTCTGGGCTAGGGTTCTTGAGCGCGCAGGTTGCGCTCTTCTTCAGGCTCACCTTCTGGGAATTCTCGTGGGATGTCATGGCGCCCATCACATTCTTCACAACTACGACAGGCCTGATTGTAGGGTACGCCTACTTCCTCATTACATCAAGAGACCCGACGTACCGAGGCTTCATGGAGAGGATGTTCCAGTCTCGACAGAGGAAGTTGATCCAGAAGCAGAACTTCAACCTGGAGAGGTACCTGGAACTTAAGAGGTGCTGAAAATATCCTTTTGAGAAGATGTGCGGCACAAACCATTCTTCCAATGCTGACACCGCTCATCTCCACGAGTTGTCCGTTCACAAGTGACAACTTTCGCGCTGAACACTAATCTACCATTGCTTCTTTTGTTCTTTCGTTGCCTTGGAGTACTGATCAAGAAATTAGTAGAAAAGCTGTTGTTGTTTGCTCCGATGAGGTAGAGACCTATTTCACTTGCAACCTTTTTTCATGGTCATCCCCTATGCAGACGTGTAGGTGAGTAACTCAGTATTATCTTTTTGTAACAGTGCTGAAGCACGAGCGTAACTCTGCAGCCTATGCTAATCTACCGTGCTCTCTGACTCATTATCTCCTTTTGGTTGATCTGAAAGCTCTTATATTTGGTGACAAGTTAGATTAAATTATCTCCGCTGAATGGTACTACTGCACGCTATTGATTCCAACGGTATAGCATGTTTCAAAGCGAAGTTTCACTTAGATAGGCTTCATGTTGTTTCCTCTAGATAGGTTTCATGTTGTTTCACAGTTAAGGTTCACTAAGTTTCGTAGTATACTTATAAGTTTCATAACGTTTCAGTTTTGTAGGTTTCATTAGGTTTCAAAAGAATTTCAAATAGATTTTGTAAATATTTCAGTATGTCTTAATAAATTTCAATGAGTTTCTAATATGAAACTACAAGTTTCATCAAGTTTCAAATCTGAAACTTGATTTAAAACGAAATTCAAAATAATTTTAACTGAGTTTCAAGAGGCCAACTTCAAAGTTTCACAAGTTCTAGGGAAAAACAAATGAAAATCAGTTTCATATGAGTTTCATGAGATTTGTCAAATATTCAAAAAAATCAAGCGTGTTTCACAGGGTTTGTATATTTGGATGAAACACCATAAAACCTCATGAAACTTATGTGTGAAACCTAGCCTAAAACATGAAACCTACTTAAACATAGCGTACACACTATCAATATCTGATGAAACTGTAAACGTAAATGTGAATCTATGTGATGAAACCTCATGAAACACATTAATGAAACATTCGTGGAACGTTATGAAACTTATCTGTGAAACTTTATGAAACTTATTTCGCGAAACTTTAAACTTATCTGTAAAACGTTGTGAAACTTAGCTGTGAACTCGTGAAACCTTGGAAAACTTAAATATGAAACATATTGAAACATAGTCGTAAAACTATCAAATACTTGATGAAACTGTAAACTTAGACGTGAAACTATACGATAAAACCTTATGAAACATATTAATGAAATGTCATAGAACTTAGCACTGAATCTTCCTGAAAATTCATGAAACCAAATGAACTTAACGAAACATCAATCTAACCTATAGAAAAATAAGAGCCAATCCATCACAGAACAACCAATCGGCACCAACAACCCAACCCCATTAACCATCCAGCCTACTATGGGATATTGAATGGATATGAATAATCAAACAAGAAGTACACAAAGGGGGTGAAAAAGCTCATACTTCTAAATTTTCTACATCGGTCACAGTCCTGTTACAAACATGAACCTACTGAAACATAGTCGTACAGACTATCAATACCTGATAAAACTGTAAACTTAGACGTGAAACTATGTGATGGGACCTCATAAAACATTCATGAAACGTTATGAAACTTATCCATGAAAAGTTATGATACTTGAACATATTGTAAGCAGGCGTAAGCAACAAGCATACTAGCAGACGTGCGGACGATCTACGTTTGAAAATATAGGGAACGTATACCCACTACTCATGAAGTCATTTACACTTTGATTTCACTTGTGATTTCGCTTGTTTGCGTCTGGATGGCATCAAATCTTTGATTACTAAAAATAATAAAGTCGGAATCATGAGCTGAGATAATATCATCTCAAAGAGAAGAAAAAAACATGAGTAATAAAAGAGGGAAAAGGATTTGCCGCTCATCTCAACAAAAAGAACTACGAGTGAGAACAATTAAGTATCAAAGTGGCCACAGCTAATCTTGACCTTAAGCCAAAGCCAATGGATGGTGATAAGCTAAAGCGAACATTTCACTTTTGAATCTTCTAAAGTAGAACTTGAAATGAGCCTCTTCCTTCTAAGGTGTAAAATTGGTACATGAATGGCTAAGCTAGTATGATCTCCTTATAGAATTCTGACACAACAGGTGATTTAACAGGTATAAATACTATGATCTCCAAAGCCTTGGAAATAATCTTGCATTACTCGTAGCAAAGCAAATCAACATACACGTGAATGAAGTAGTGATTCTATGAGACCAGCTCGACCTTGACACTCTGCGAGACCGAGGTGTTGAGCGACGGGTGGCTCGCGGTGACCTTGTACTCGCCGTGGGCGAGCTCGGCCTGGAAGTACCCCTGCGCGTCTGTCGTGCCGGCCAGCGGCGCCTTCCTCCACTCGGCGATGAGCCGGTCCACCACCTCCCCCTACAGCAGGTTGTTGAAGTTGTTGTCCGTGAGGCACATAACGTAGCACCCCTGCGGCCACCATGCCATCCACATGATGATCCCCTGCACCGCCGGGTGTGCGTACGCCCCCCGCGGCACCTCCTCCAGGTAGTACGCCTGGGATGGGCCGGGGGCAACGTCGACCTCGGTGAACCAGACCGGGACGCCGGCCTGCGCAGCGGTGTCCGCACTCACGTACCTGCTGGTCACGCTCACCACGCTCTTCGGCAGGGTGTTCATATCGGAGGCCAACCGGCTTGAGAATCACCACGCTCTTCAGCAGGGTGTTCATATCGGAGGCCAACCGGCTTGAGAAGCTCAAGCAGGCACAAGACGATGTACCGCTCCCTAGTATTTCTGAATCTTTATTGTACCGCCTATAGGAGTACTGTTTTGTCGTCTTTGATCCGCTAGTATGTGATGGTGTTTTGGTCCGAAACCACGCAAGGTCGTCAAATACCTGATGCCCGAGCCCGGCGTATCCGGCAGAGGATCCGCTCTACCACCCACAATTCTTGAACGTTATGCAGGCGAGGCGACGGCCAGCAAAACGTTCGTCTCCAATGACCGGGTGGAAGTTACTACGCCGGCGCGGTCAGTTTATTCATTGGTGCTCCTAGTCAAGATACTGCTGCTACTGCTAAGTGATAGCATTAGGTTTAACTAAACATGAACATTATGAACTAGCCTAATACATGATCACCAAAAGAAACGCGGACATAAACGTTAGAAGAACTCACCCGGAGAGCAGGAAGCCATTAGTGTTCGTCGGTGCGGTTGATTTTGCCGGTGAAGATGAGTGTAGGTGAAGAAGACACCGTGAAAATCACAGTGATGGTTACGGGTCTTCGCTAGCTTAGGCGCAGACTTAGGATCGGATTAATGTGAGGAAGAGGCAAGACTCGAGATTAGCAAACAAAAAACGAGCGCCGGCCTTCCCTTTTATTCTTGCGCTAGCTAACGGGACCGCACCAAAGGTTTGTTGGAGCGCTCCCGATCAAGACGCGATTAAGGTGGGCTTAGCCCCATAATTTCGGATCTGGCAGTTAGTTAGCCAAGATCATGTCCAACATTCTCCCACTTGATCGTAAGGCTAACAACATAAGTCCATACTAAACAGAACAATACACCAAGATAAAGTATTGCAACGATTATTTAAGCACCGCTACAACCCCAGTATCTATAACGCATCATTCTATCTCGATAGGATAATTACTTATTCTTAATGGGAGTTGGTTTTATACTTATGGTCCTCATTTCCAGAATCAGAGGCTTTCCAATAAACCCATGCCGGCAACATGCTCTCGAAAAAGACTGGGTGGTAAGCCTTTAGTTAGTGGATCCGCAAGCATAGACTTAGTACTTATATGCTTGACATCAATATTCTGATCCTGGATTCTATCTTTCATAACATGATACTTAATGTCAATGTGTTTGGCAGCACCACTTGACTTGTTGTTACTTGAATAGAAAACTGCGGCTAAATTATCGCAGTATAAAGGTAGTGGTTTAGATATGCTGTCTACCACTCTTAATCCCGGGATAAAATTCTTAAGCCATACAGCCTGCCCAGTAGCCTCATAACATGCTACAAACTCAGCCTGCATCGTTGATGATGCAGTAAGTGATTGTTTAGAGTTTTTCCACGAAATAGCTCCTCCCGCAAGTGTGAAGATATAACCTGATGTGGATTTCTTAGTATCAACACAACCTACAAAATCAGCGTCTGAATAACCCACAACCTTAAGGGCATCAGACTTCTTATATGTGAGCATGAAATGCTTAGTGCCTTGCAAATAACGCAAGACTTTCTTAACGGCTTTCCAGTGGTCCAACCCTGGATTAGATTGATATCTGCCAAGCATTCCGGTTACGAATGCTAAGTCAGGGCGAGTACATACTTGAGCATGCATAATGCTTCCGACAGCTGAAGCGTAAGGAATCCCCTTCATCTGATCAGATTCTAATTGATTCCTTGGACATTGGAATGTTCCAAACCTATCGCCCTTAACAATAGGAGCAGGCGTGGCAGAGCAGTTATGCATATTATATCTCTTAAGTACTCTGTCAATATATGCCTTCTGGGATAAACCTAATATCCCTTTGAACCTGTCTCGGTGAATCTCAATGCCCAAAATATAAGAGGCATCACCAAGATCCTTCATGTCAAAATTAGCGGAAAGAAATCTTTTGGTCTCATACAGCATATCCTTATTGCTGCTAGCCAATAAGATATCATCCACATAAAGCACTAATATAGTAATTTTGCTCCCCTTAGTCTTAGTGTATATGCAATTGTCCACTTGATTTTCTTTGAAACCAAAATTTCTTATGGTCTCATCGAACTTAAGGTACCATTGTCTCGATGCTTGTTTTAATCCATAGATGGATTTCTTAAGTCGACATCTCATATGTTCCTTGCCTTCCACGACAAAACCTTCCGGTTGAGCCATGTAAACATTCTCATGCAAGTCACCATTAAGGAAAGCGGTTTTAACATCCATCTGATGTAGCTCTAAATCATAATGAGCAACAAGCGCCATGAAAATTCTTAGTGAATCTTTCTTTGAGACGGGAGAGAAAGTATCAACATAATCAATCCCCTCTCTTTGTGTAAACCCTTTTGCTACAAGCATTGCCTTAAATCTTTCGACATTTCCTTTAGAGTCATGCTTAGTTTTGTAGACCCATCTACAGCCTACTGTTTTGACTCCATCAGGAATTTCTACTAGATCCCAGACGTCATTAATGCTCATAGACTTAATTTCATCCTGCATGGCCTCAAGCCACTTGGGTGAATCCTTAGCCATCATAGCCTCCTTAAATGATGTAGGATCATCGACCTTCCCTATGTCATTAACATCTTCATTCATGTATACGACATAGTCATTCGGGATGGCAGACCTTCTTTCTCGCTGTGATCTTCTTAGTGGTTCATTAATTATCACAGGGAGCTGTGGAGGCTCATCATTAGATGCTGCATTATTAATCCCAGAATTCTCAGGCGGAGGCTCATCTCCAGGATTCAAAACTGGAGGTATAACTGAAAGAGGTACAGGAAGAATAGTCTCTTGGATAATCGGTAATGGAACATAAGTCCGAATCTCCTCAAGATCTATTTTCCTACCCTCTGAGCTCCCACTGATTCCATCATTCTCTAAAAATACAGCATGTCGGGTTTCCACAAACTTAGTGACACGATCTGGACAATAAAATCGATATCCCTTAGATCTTTCAGGATATCCAATAAAATGGCAACTTACTGTTTTAGGATCTAATTTTCCAATATGTGGATTGAAGATTTTAGCTTCAGCAGGACAACCCCACACACGTAAATATTTTAAGCTTGGTTTCCTCCCAGTCCATAATTCATAAGGTGTCTTAGGTACTGATTTACTGGGAACCCGATTAAGTATATGTGCGACTGTCTTTAATGCTTCCATCCACAAACCAACTGGTAAACTGGAGTAACTCATCATGCTATGCACCATATCCATAAGGGTGAGATTGCGTCTTTTAGCTACTCCATTTTGCTAAGGTTCACCAGGTGTTGAATATTGGGCTATTATGCCATTTTCTGAAAGAAACTTAGCAAATGGACCTGGAATTTGTCCATAAGGAGCATGT
Organism: Otatea glauca; assembly: GCA_036346275.1. Lineage (NCBI taxonomy): Eukaryota > Viridiplantae > Streptophyta > Magnoliopsida > Poales > Poaceae > Otatea > Otatea glauca. Next base: position 76,883,609 of record CM070711.1, read on the forward strand.
CTCCCATAATATTCTCCTCCACGATCTGATCTCACTACCTTAATTTTTAAATTATGCTGATTTTCTACTTCAGCTTTAAATATTTTAAACTTATCAAGTGATTCATATCGATCACGAATGGGGAAAATATAACCATAACGGGAGAAGTCATCAGTAAACGTGATAAAGGAGTCGTACCCATCAACTTAAGTTATAGGAAAAGGTCCACATATATCAGTGTGGATTAATTCTAATATTCCTTTGCTTCGTGTGGCTCCTTTCTTAATTTGTTTTACATATTTTCCCTTAATACAATCAATACAATAATCTGAGTCAGAGAAGTCTAATGGATGGAGTATCTCTTCCTTAATGAGACGCTCCATTCTCCCCTTCGAAATGTGGCCTAAACGACAGTGCCACAATTTCGATGAAGTCTCATCATTTATACTTCTCTTTCACTTATTGGTGGCATCACACACATTCATTGACACAGGGTATTCAGGGAGAGAAAGCATATAGAGTTTGTCTCATCGAGTCGCGAGACCAATATTATTTGAATTAAAATTTATAATACATTTATTATCCCCAAAGGTACAAATGTATCCATTATCATCTAAAAGAGAAACAGAAATAAGGTTCCTCCTCATATTGGGAACATAAACAACATTATTCAATTGAAAGATGAAGCCACTATCTAATGCTAATGATAGTATGCCAACGGCTTCAACTTCAGCCTCCCTTCCATCAGCAACTCTAAGGCTTCGTTCCCCCTTTTTTATTGTCTTCACGGTAAGGAATCCCTGCAATGAATTGGAAACATGCACAGAGGCACCTGAATCAATCCACCAGGTATTAGGGGAAAATCAGCAAAAAGGGTTTCATCGACAGTAGAAATTATGTCATTACCCTTCTTGGCAAGCCACTTCATGAAGCCCACACAATCTTTCTGAATATGCCCACTGTTCTTACAGAAACGACAGATGGGCCCATTAGAAGTTGAATTTGATGCAGCGGGGGCCTTCTCCTTTGGCGTTGACTTACTTGACTCAGCCTTAGGGGAAAAATGCAACTTCTTTTTGGACTTAAAATCCCCTTGGAATTTCCTTTTCCCATGACCAACATGGAAAACTTGGTCCTTCTTCTCAGCCTTAATCCTCTCCTCCTCTTGGACACACATAGCGATCAACTCGCTCATGGTCCACTGCTCCTTCTGAGTATTATAATTAATTTTGAAGGCATTGTACTCAGAAGGGAGGGAGGTCATAATAAAATGGACTAAGAAACCATCAGAAATGGCCATGTCTATGCCTTTAAGTTTGGCAGCCATATCAGTCATCATCATGATATGATCACGTACGCTACTAGAGCCATCATACTTAGTGGTGAGCATCTTCATGATTAAGGTACTGGCATAAACTTTTGAAGAGCCCTTGAATTGCTCCTCAACTAAGGCCAAGTACTGCTTAACATTATCGGATTCAGGGATTGCTCCCCTTATCCCTACATATATGGTGCTCTTCATAATCATCAAGGACATGCGGTTAGACCGCTCCCACTTTTCCGCTGTTAAGTCATAGAGTTTCTTTTTCTCAGTGAAACACTCATCACCAGCGGAAGGAGCTATGGGGGCGTCCCCTTGTAATGCATAATCCAAGTCCATAACACCAAGGACAATCAATATTCTCTCCTTCCAAGAAGGAAAGTTTGTCCCTGTTAGCTGCTCAATGCCGTTCAAATAAGCGGCAACATTAGTGTTGTTCATGGCTGAATCAAAATAAAATTTAATCAATAAACATTAGAAAAAAAAGGAAAATTAAATGTCATGCATGAAATTAACCCTACGTTGGTCTGATTAATAACATGCTAATGAAAGGAAACATTAAAGTTCAAATTCGCATCACCGTTAGGCAGAAAAGAAAAGGAATTAAAATTATTTTATGGGTGACACATGTTCATAAACAACGTTGGTCAGTATATGAATATGGTCATGACATTATCCCAATTTCAACATTAAACAATTAATCTCTAATCAAAACTTCTCGTTGGCTCCATTTTAATTAGAGATAATGCTAAGAAATAATCATCACATTACAATAATTACCACATTAAATAATATGCCCAAAAGTTAATCATAAAATTAACCATAACATAAATGCCCAAGAAATAATCATAAAATTGATCATAATATAAATACTCAGAAAATGAACATTTAAACAATACTTAATTGCTGAAAATTAAATGAGACAAAATAAAAGGAGCTAAATGCTAGAAAAAAATAGCCCAAAAGGCATTCGGCCCAGCCATCCTCCGCACAGCCCACCGCGTCTGCGGCCCAAAACAAAAGGCGGCCCAGCCGCGGAGGGGAAGCGGCGGCCTAGCTGCGCAGATGCGGCCCAAGGAAGCGAGCGGTGGCTCGGTGGGGCGCTGGCTGGCTGGCGCAGCGCGACGCGAGGAGCCACCCACGAGCGGACGCGAGGCGCCGTCGCGACGAGGCGCGAGGCGGCGGCCCGCAGAGCAAGCGTCGGCGCCGATCCGGAACGAACGGCTGCGATCAGCCCGAGCCAGAACAAAAAAAGGCGACGCGCGAGGAAACCCTAGCTCGTTCACTCTCTGCCTCCCGAGAAAAGCTCGCAGCGGCGACCGAGCGATAGGCGAAAAGCGATGGCGGAGCGGCGGCGCCGGCACGCGTTCGAGCGGCTCCGGTGGCGCAGAGCGACGACGCGCACATCTTGCGTGGCCGATCGATGCCGCGTGGCGGCGCGAGAAGGGCTAGAGGTCCGGAGCAGCGCGGCGAGACCAAGACCGCGACGGCGACGAGAGGCGCATGGCGCGCAGGCAGAGCAGCCGACGGCGACGACAACTATCCGATGATGTAAGCTCCAAAAACCCCCTCTTAGATCTTTAGGTTTGCTTGATTTTTGGGGATTTTTGGGGACAAAAGGTTTCGGGATGGACACTGAGGTTTCGGATCTACTCTTTCCCCTTCTTCTCAAAGCTAACCGAGCCCAAGAACCATACTAAAACCGACAAGAACAAGGCTTAAACCGGGCTAAAAAGGGATCATGATTAGGCTAGATTGCTCTGATACCAAATGATAGCATTAGGTTTAACTAAACATGAACATTATGAACTAGCCTAATACATGATCACCAAAAGAAATGCGGACATAAATGTTAGAAGAACTCACCCGGAGAGCAGGAAGCCATTAGTGTTCGTCGGTGCAGTTGATTTTGTCGGTGAAGATGAGTGTAGGTGAAGAAGACACCGTGAAAATCACAGTGATGGTTACGGGTCTTCGCTAGCTTAGGCGCAGACTTAGGATCGGATTAATGTGAGTTAGAGGCAAGACTCGAGATTAGCATACAAAAAACGAGCGCCGGCCTTCCCTTTTATTCTTGCGCTAGCTAACGGGACCGCACCAAAGGTTTGTTGGAGCGCTCCCGATCAAGGCGCGATTAAGGTGGGTTTAGCCCCATAATTTCGGATCTGGCAGTTAGTTAGCCAAGATCATGTCCAACACTAAGTGGCCGTCACTTTATTGGAATCCAGATCCCACAGATCGTTGTGCCGTTTCTGCGAGGGTTGCCGTTCTTGATGTCCTGTCGGTTTGCCAGCCATGCAGCCATGCAGCCATAGCAGCTTGGATTTGTCAGACAGTGACCTTCGCGTTGGACTCTGTTTGACCGGGAAGCTGAACTGACACCTTGTGCCTTCTGTCCTGACCTAACGGCAACTGGTTCTAGTGAATGTTGTTAAGGAACCTCGCTATTGAATAGTCCGGGGTTCCCGAACAGATCTAAAATTGGAGAACAGAAAGAGAGAGACACGTGTTTAGGGAGAGCAACTGCTGAATACTTTATTGCTTATGATTGCTTGTACATAGGGGGGACCCCCCTCCTCCTTTTATAGCGCTCACCTAGGGTTTCGGCTAAGGGACCAACATGGGCCTTCAATGGGCCATGAGGTTTCCCAACACTCCCCCTTGGGCCCTTTGCCGCGAGATGCATATGCCTCATTAAAACTCCAGAAAAACCCAGTGGGAAAAATACTTGGAGAAAGAGTACATAGCATACGTTTACTATGTTGCACGAATTGCCTCGTTAAAACCTTATGGAAGAAAACTTCATGAAAAACTTGCTAAGGAAAAAGAGTACAATTCTCCCAACTTCAATTGCTAATCTTCGAGATTCATGTTGGGTATTCATAATTCATCTTCGAGATTTATGTGAGAGTATGTGAAATATCTCCCCCTGAAATCTGCACTTCTCTAAGTCTCATCATCCCAATTCCTTTCACGCACCTTTCAAAGGTAGATACTGGGAGTGATTTAGTGAACAAATCTGCAAGATTTTCACATGACTTAGTATGCAATATCTTGATCTCGTTCATCTTATGCAATTCATGAGCATAGAAGAACTTAGGGTTGATATGCTTCATGAGATTGCTCTTCACATAACCCATATGTGTTTGGGCAACACAAGCTGCATTGTCTTCATAGATTATCGTGGGAGTTTGCTCAATGTTCAAGCCACATGACTTCTGGATGTGGTGAACCATTCTTCGGAGCCATGCACATTCACGAGATGCTTCATACAAAGCAATGATTTTCGAGTGGTTTGTCGACGTTGAGACAAGAGTCTGCTTAGACGACTTCCAAGAAATTGTTGTTCCTCCACATAGGAAAACATAGCCGGTTTGGGACTTGCCAGTATGCGGGTCTGATAAATACCCAGCATCGGCATAGCCAACCAAATTCAATTCATTGTTTCTTCTGAAAAACAGACCAAGGTCTTTGCTTCCTTGGAGGTAACGGAACCTGACCAATTTTCGATAAAAACCCGACCAATTTTCGATAAAAAACATCGGTTTTCGACCTTTTCGACCAGTTTTCTTTTGTTGAATCGGTTTGACCAACCGGTTTGATTTTCACAAACCGTTCAATATTTACCGAAATTCAATCGAAATTCACGAAAAAACGGTAACAAGCGCTATTCAGTTTTTGAGAGGCAAACGAAAAAGTGAACCCTGCCTAGATCCGGAAGCAGAGAACGTGGCAACGCCATGAAAAAAAAAAAGAAAGAAAAAACCCCACACCTCAAAAAATAAAGCAAACCTCAAGCGAACAAGGCCTCTCCGCCTCTCCCTCCTTCCCGGCATCCCTTGCCTTCCGTCCTCTCCATACTTCCCGCTCCTTCCCACCTCCGCTTCGACCGCTTCGCTCCCTTCCACGCACCCGCACGCGTAAACGCGCAGACCGATGTCAATGTGGCGCTTGTCCCGCTCCCTCCTCCGCGCCGCCACCGCGGCCTCCGCCTCGCCGGGCGGGCACGCCGCCACCGCGCGTCGTTGGGCCCCGCCGTGTGGCACCCTCCAGCGATGCCGCTACGCGTCGCTGCCGGCGGCGGCGGAGGCGGAGGTGGCCGTTGGGAAGGATGGGGAGGCAGAGGTGACGGCGGAGGAGGCGAGGCGGCTGATGCGGCTGGCGAACGTGGAGGCGCTGAAGCAGCGGCTGGGGGACGGCGAGGTGATCCCGTACGCGGAGCTGCTGCGCGCGTGCAAGGAGGCTGGCGCAGCCCGGACGCGCGCCGAGGCCGGCGCGGTCGCCGGAGCGCTCGACGAGGCCGGCGTCGTGCTCATCTTCCGCGACAAGGTCTACCTCCAACCCGACAAGGTCAGCTCACTTGCTCACCCACCTCGCATTGCGACCCCAAAATTTTCTCTTCTGGTTTGGTCTGCCGCGTTGGCGGCTCGGTTCCTCTCGGCGATTAGTGGAGATTTCCCGATTCAAACCATTCGTCTGTCATTTGTTCTCCCGTATGGCCCGGTTCCATGCTGGCCGGCACGGCAATTCTTAGGAAGGCGTTTTCGATGAAACCAAGAAAGACATTGAAGAACATCATTGCGCACTCCCCCATTCGGCCCCGGAGCTAAGCATGGTCGGCATCGATCAGGCCAATGGGCGCCTAACGGCTCAAGTACAGACAGATCTGTGCACCCCTTTGCCCTTGTTCCGATTTCTACCTGAAGGTGTTCGTTAGATTTCCTGCAAGTACAAGTGCACTTGGCCAAACGGTGGTCCATTGCTGCACACGCTTTTTTTAGCTTTAAGGACGTCCAAATCCCACCAATGGCCATCCATATCCATGGATTCACTCATCGAAATTGCACGTGCTGTTCGATAGCAAACCAATGGTTTGGTGAAATGTAAGCACACACTTGAGTTCATCATCCACTTTGATGTACACTGTTCAATTGCTGATTGGAACCGACCTAGCATTGTGGTGCAGGAGTTCGCCCTTGGCCCTACTGTTTAGACATTAGACCAGAAGCAATCCACTTGTCGGTGACACTTTTCTGGAAAAAAAGCCGTCTCGTTTCTTCAGGAATCAGGAGTTAGGCTCCAAGTGGTGGTGACTGGTGGCTCACTACGTGCCCCTCGCGGTGCGCGCACGCTGGCCGCACTAGGGCAAAAGCCATCTCCGTTTCTTGCATGGGGAGGAATTCTTCCGATTAAGTGTGCTCATAAAGCACCTAATAGATACCTTTTCTTGTCTACCTTTCTTTGCACTGACCTTTCGGTTTCATACAGGATGAGTCGTTGCCGTGGAGAGGCCAGTGGCTCTTTACACTGCTTTTGCCTAGTTTCCATCTTAGATGAGTGACTTCTGGTGCAGAGTGCCCAGACCATTATCTTGTTTTGCGAATTGAACTACCGGTCCACCATGCATGAAGTTTGTGGTTTGATAGCAAAATCTTTTGGTCGGTGACGAAGAAATGTGGTTTGCTTAAAAGTTGGTTGTTTTCACAATGCCCATCTTACATTGCTTGTTTAATTAATCTCATAATAGCATTGCTTGCATTATCTATATTCATTTTTTGAGACATGCTTTCCTTAATCAATCCTCGTTGTGTCACGTGTTAGACAATTTGATCCTTGTGGGTGGATGGGCAAAAAAACAATGTCTCCTCTCATTTTCATTGGGTGGATGGTGGATCATGTGTAAAATCAGTTATTAAAAATGTATGAGACCAAAGCATGTATTTACACACATGAACTTGTAATATTCTTTTAAAACATGTTTAATTCCCATTGGATTCGATATTTTCTGTGTTTGAAATGTTTGTCCGTGCATCACTTGTGTATTATGTTGTTATTATTGTAGAATGTGCATTGGTTACTTAACGTTGTCAGAGACTGATTCTTTTTTTGTTCCGTATAGATTGTGGATCTTGTAAGAAAAGCTATGCCCCTAGCACTGACACCTGAGGATGATCCAAGAAAGGAAGAGCTCAAGCAGCTCCAGACACAGTTGGAAGATATCAACAAGCTTGCACACAAGCAAGTCCGGCGAATCCTCTGGTCTGGGCTAGGGTTCTTGATCACGCAGGTTGGGCTCTTCTTCAGGCTCACCTTCTGGGAATTCTCGTGGGATGTCATGGAGCCCATCACATTCTTCACAACTACGACAGGCCTGGTTGTAGGGTACGCCTACTTCCTCATTACATCAAGAGACCCGACGTACCGAGACTTCATGGAGAGGATGTTCCAGTCTCGACAGAAGAAGTTGATCCAGAGGCAGAACTTCAACCTGGAGAGGTACCTGGAACTTAAGAGGTGCTGCAAAGATCCTTTTGAGAAGATGTGCGGCACAAACCATTCTTCCAATGCTGACATCGCTCATCTCCACGAGTTGTCCGTTCACAAGTGACAACTTTCGCGCTAACACTAATCTACCATTGCTTCTTTTGTTCTTTCGTTGCCTTGGAGTAATGATCAAGAAATTAGTAGAAAAGCTGTTGTTTTTGCTCCGGTGAGGTAGACCTATTTCACTTGCAACCTTTTTTCATGGTCATCCCCTATGCAGACGTGTAGGTGAGTAACTCAGAATTATCTTTTTGTAACAGTGCTGAAGCACGAGCACCTGATACTCGGAAGGAAACTCGTTTGTATGACCAGAAGCTTACCAAGAGCTGCGTAACTCTGCAGCCTATGCTAATCTACCGTGCTCTCTGATTAATTATCTCCTTTTGGTTGATATGAAAGCTCTTATATTTGGTGACAAGTTAGATTAAATTATCTCCGCTGAATCTTTATTGTACTGCCTATAGGAGTACTGTTTTGTCGTCTTTGATCTGCTAGTATGTGATGGTGTTTTGGTCCGAAACCACGCAAGGTCGTCGAATACCTGATGCCCGAGCCCGGCGTATCCGGCAGAGGATCCGCTCTACCACCCACAATTCTTGAACGTTATGCAGGCGAGGCGACGGCCAGCAAAACGTTCGTCTCCAATGACCGGGTGGAAGTTACTGCGCCGGCGCGGTCAGTTTATTCATTGGTGCTCCTAGTCAAGATACTGCTGCTACTGCTAATTGGCCGTCACTTTATTGGAATCCAGATCCCACAGATCGTTGTGCTGTTTCTGCGAGGGTTGCCGTTCTCGATGTCCTGTCGGTTTGCCAGCCATGCAGCCATAGCAGCTTGGATTTGTCAGACAGTGAACTTCGCGTTGGACTCTGTTTGACCTGGAAGCTGAACTGACACCTTGTGCCTTCTGTCCTGACCTAACGCAACTGGTTGTGGTTCTAGTGAATGTGATGTGAGAGTCACCTTTCTTCTGCAATTTGTATGCTTTTTTTAGGGCCACTGTAATTTGTGTACTTAAGAACCGAAGAACTATACGGCGAAGAATTCTGCGCTGTGGAGTTGACACAGTATGAGGAATTCCATGACCATGACAACGGCCCAACTCGACCAAGCGGCCTTCAGTTGGATCTCAACTAGGTCCATGTTGTGTAATTGTGTTCCAAGTTTCAATAGCAACAAGCAAAACATCGAATATAATTAGCAAGTACACAAACAACAAAAACTTTTGTGCATGGCAATTCAATTATGAAAAGAGCCTGGTGTGGGGAAAAAACCCGTTACTAAAGATTCTTGCTTGGTTGATACTACAGGGCAGAATATGAACAGCTCAAAGGTTGCAACTTCAAGGATGACCAAACCAACACTTTTGACGAACGTGCAACAGAAATATTGAAACCATAACATACCTCTTCATCGACTACCAGGCAATCCGACAAACATGGACCAAAATAGCTCGATAGATCCATCTACCGATGTCTGATCCAACAAACTGGGAGCCGATGATGACAACTGAGGATTGATGGCTCAAACGAGTCTACTCCCTACCAAATTTCACAAAGGCCGCAAGCGTACCGGTCATCCATGTTTTCTGGCAATGGTAGAAAGAGAGGAATATACGTGTCATCCAAAATAAAATATCGATGCACCGTGAGATCCTAATTCTCATAAAGGAATAGGTCAAGCTTTGGGAGATGGCTGGAGCAAAAAAATTAAAAGAGTTAACAGTAAGGGCAAACAACGCCAAGTGGAAATTGTTGAGGAACCTCGCTATCGAATAGTCCGGGGTTCCCGAACAGATCTGAAGTGGAGAACAGAAAGAGAGAGAGACACGTGTTTAGGGAGAGCGAAAGGAAATTCTTTATTGCTAATGAATTCACGTGTACATGGGGACCCCTCCTCCTTTTATAGCGCTCTCTAGGGTTTGGCATTAGGGACCACATGGGCCTTGGTGGGCTTTCGGGGTTTCTCAACACTCCCCTTGGCCTTTTGCATGAGATGCATATGCCTCATTAAAACTCGAGAAAAACCCAGTGGGAAAAATACTTGGAGAAAGAGTACATAGCATACGCTTACTATGTTGCACGAATTGCCTCGTTAAAACCTTACGCAAGAAAACTTTATGAAAAACTTGCTAAGGAAAAGAGTACAATTCTCCCAACTTCAATTGCTAATCTTGAGATTCATGTTGGGTATTCATAATTCATGCTCAGGATTCATGTGGGAGTATGTGACATATCTCCCCAGAAATCTGCACTTCTCTAAGTCTCATCATCCCAATTCCTTTCACGCACCTTTCAAAGGTAGATCTTTGGAGTGATTTAGTGAACAAATCTGCAAGATTTTCACATGACTTAGTATGCAATATCTTGATCTCGTTCATCTTATGCAATTCATGAGCATAGAAGAACTTGGGGTTGATATGCTTCGTGAGATTGCTCTTCACATAACCCATTTGTGCTTGGGCAACACAAGTTGCATTATCTTCATAAATTATTGTAGGAGTTTGCTCAATGTTCAAACCACATGACTTCTGGATGTGGTGAACCATTCTTCTGAGCCATGCACATTCACGAGATGCTTCATACAAGGCGATGATTTCGGGTGGTTTGTCGACGTTGAGACAAGAGTCCGCTTAGACGACTTCCAAGAAATTGTTGTTCCTCCACATAGAAAAACATAGCCGATTTGGGACTTGCCAAGATCTTGGTCCGATAGGTACCCAACATCGGCGTAGCCAACCAAATTCAATTCATTGTTTCTTCGAAAAACAGCATCGAGGTCTTTGCTTCCTTGGAGGTAACGGAAGATGTCCTTGATCCCTTTCCAATGCCTTTTGGTGGGTTACGCCTTCAGACCGAGCTAGCAAATTCACAGCTAACGCAATGTCCGGCCTAGTGCTATTTGCAAGGTACATGAGCGCTCAATTGCACTCAGATATGGGAATTCGCTCCCGTGACTTCCTCCCCTCTTCTCTAGGGTCTGTATGGGTCTAGGTGCGCTTGGAGTGACCTTCCCACCATTGGAGTCTTTGCAGGATATGCCTTTTCAAAACCAAACCTTTCCAACACTTTACGTGTGTAGGTTGATTGATATACCAAGATTCCTCCTTGGACATGTTCAAGCCGCAAGCCTAAACAAAACTTGGTTTTACCCAAATCTTTCATTTCAAACTCGGACTTCAAGTATGAGCATGCCTCTTCAATTTCTTCATCCGTCCCAATGATGTTCAAGTCATCTACATAGACGGAGATTATCTGAGAATCCATTCGGGGATCGCTGTATAAACACACATGGACAATCTTCGCTGTTTGTGTAGCCTTTCTTGCAGAGAAAGTCACTCAAGCGATTGTACCACATTCTTCTGATCGCTTGATCCATACGGTGATTTCTCCAATTTCACACTATGCAGTTTCTATTTGCTCCATCTTGGTTGGGATAGGAATTCCTTTAGGTACTTTCATGTATATCTCGAATCCAAGTTTCCATCTGGTATCTTGTGACAACATCCATTAGCTTCATTCTCAACTTCAAGTTGACGCCATTGAGATCAAATATCTAAAGGTAATTCCTCCCATGACCGGAGAATAGGTTTCTTCATAATCAACTCCGGGACGTTGAGTGAAACCTTGAGCTACAAGCCTTGCTTTGTACCTTACAACCGTTGTTTTCATTCCTCTTAGAACAAAGACCCATTTGTGACCTACAGGGTTTATATGGGGAGGTGTGCGGCATCTGAGCAAACACTCTCTCTTGTTCGGAGAGACTAACTCTGCTGATGATTGCCTTTTCCATGCTTCCCAATCTAGCCTTTTCTTGCACTCTGCGAGAGATGCGTGCTCGGGATCATGATCAATGATCGAGGCAATCTTCTTTTATGAAGTATGCATCAACGTTGGTCGTTGCTCTATTCAGAGGATTCTCTGTTATTACAAAGTTTATGGCCATTTCTTCATGGGGTGCTTCATGCACTTCTACTTGCTCTTATTTGCTTTTCCTATCGCAGAGCAAGTTCCTTTAGCTTTCATCGCCTATGTGTGCGCACACATTATTTCCATGGCTTCTCGCAGTGGAAGATTCAAGTGCGAATTGCCTTTCTGTTGGCTTCTTTCGGTGCAGTCTCAAGCTGGCTCCCCTTCTTTCCTTGGGGCATTTTCGTGATTGGTTGTGGTAAGTCCTCTCGCTTGATTTTCTCGGACGTCTCGGGTACTTTGGGTTTGAGGAGCCGGGTTTCTGTTCTTTTTCTTTGAGGCCTCGAGCAGTGAGGATACCTTCTATTTCCTTTGGTATTTCCACCCTCTCGGTGCATTTCTTCTTTGGTACATGCGACTTAACCACGCCTTCAGATCACAAAATGATCAGCGGTTCATTTGCTAAATTTCGCAAATCAATTATCTTCGGACTTCTTGATTTGCTTCATTAGTGCGGGGTCATGTGCGGGATCGGTGGAATGCCATATGATTTCCGCATTTTTCATCCAAAGGTTGATTTCCTCCCTAATGACGGAAACGATCCTCGTCAAAGATGCAATCGCCGAATCGGTCGGGCGTGTGCAAGTCTCCAAATCATGGGTTCCAAATACGATTATGGATGCACTCTCATAACCAACGTATATCCCGGACTTGCGGAGAGGGCCCATTGCGATCACGAGGGGTGGTATAGGTACATATACCATACACCCAAATTTTCTAAGATGGGAGATCTTGGGATGATCCGTGCACAAGCCGCATAGGAGAATGGATGTTGTAGGCGACGGTGCGAAATTGATAAGAGCTGCTGCGTGCGAGGATGCGTGTCCCCAACAAGTGTTGGGCAAGTTACAACTCGTAAAAGCGGTCGGCAATGAACTTAATCCTCTTTATTAGTGCTTCGCTAGTCCGATTCTGCGTATGGACGTGCGATGACGGAGTGCTCAATCTGCTATCCCTGTTCTTTGTGCAATAATCATCAAATGTCTTTGAAGTAAATTCTCGGCATTGTCCATTCTAATGGACTTCACGCGATGATCGGGAAAGCATTCTTAATTCTTATGATCTGCGAGATCGGCTTTGCAAAAGCATGGTTTCTTGTTGACAACAAGCATACATGCGACCATTTCGAGGAAGCATCGATGAGCACCATAAAGTATCGAAACGGCCCTGGCGACAGGCTGAATCGGACGCAAATATCCCCTGGATGCGTTCCAGAATGCGGGATTTCACTTTGCACTTTCATGACAGAGGTCTAGTTATTAATTTCGGTGGCACATGCAGGCACACAAAATCTTCATGATTCGGGAAATTCTTAACGTTAATGCCATGACCTTGTGAGTTGTTCACTATATTTCTCATCATTCTAAGACCAGGATGACCTAATCTACCATGCCATAAAGAAAATAATTGAGCTTCTAAAAATGTCTTCAAGGAAGTATACACTTGGTGCATGAATATTAGTGTAGTACAACCCAGATTCATATGAGGACATTTTTCTAATACCATTTTTCCACATGCGCGTGCTTCACAATGCACAAGTATTCTTTGCCATTTTCTTCATTGGTTTCTACGTGAAAACCATTGGCGCGGATGTCTTTAAAGCTTAAGAGAGTACGTGTTGATTCAGGGTACAAAAGGGCTTCTTCAATTACCAAAGTTGTACCCATAGGCAATATAATAGTGGCTCTTCCTGAGCCGATTACATATGAGTCGCTTCCTGCGATCGTAGTAATCTTTCCAGCGTTCTTCGTGATCAACTGGAAATACTTAGACTCTCTTAAGATGGTATTTGTTGTGCCACTATCAACAATGCATATCTCTTCCATTTGGGCGCTACACGATTTCTAGATAAAAGAAATATAATTCTAATCAGATAGAGGCAAAACAATCCAAATATTACTTGCAAAATTGAAGAATACTGGAATAAAGAATAAATTGCGTATTTATTCAAGAAAGAAGTATGCTCTTCTAGAGCTTACAACCCTTTATTCAAAGAAAAATGCTAACAACCATAATCTAAAAGAAATGCATTAAACAGAATCTGTAAAATATGCATTAATTTCTGCTTCTATATCATCTGCAGAAGTTTTCTCTTCATTTGCCATAATCATGGCTGCAGCATCGATGTCCAGGCTATTCTGTGAGGATGAGGCAAGTGGGGTGTCTACATCCATGACATCATCTTCACCGATGTTGGCGAAGGCGCGCCTCTGAGGCGTTTTCCTTTGCCTTCTTCTTAGCTTCGATATCGTTGATCGCTTCCTTGGATTCTCGACATATCTTCGACCAATGTCCCAAGTGTTACACTTGAAGCACGTCTGGTTCTGCTGTCCATACGGCTTGGCGTGCGTCTTTTCTTTGTCATCCCTCTTCACAGGGCTTTGGATTTTCCTTTGGCACAGGGTCTCTCTTTTCCACCTGTTTGCCCTTCTTTCTATGAGTGAGCTTTCTCACCTTGTAGCTATTGGCATTGACTTGATTGCGGTGCCTCGTCAGTGGTCTGCGAGACATAGTTCTTTCAGTAGAACATCGTCTTGCGATTCCAACTTGCATTACATCAATCGATTCGCTATACTCCTTGTATGCGTCCGACGATAGCTGCGTGCACTCTGGATAGCATTAGGGTGGAAGGTAGAGAGTTTTCTCAATCTTCTCTTCATCGGTGATCTTCTTGCCACATAGAGAGATTGGTACAAATTCTGTGCAAGGCAGAATTGTACTCGGCCACTGTTCTGAAGTCTGCAAACCTCAGGCGTACCCAATCTTGCTGTGCTTGGGGCAAGATAGTGTACTTGAGCTTTTGAACCGCTCAAGTGCAGTCCAAAGCTCAAGTGCACTCTCCTCGACCATATATTCATTCTTTAGAGTGGTGAGAGGTGGTGCCTCGAGAAAATGCAGAGCTTGATCGCTCGCCAACGGTAGGTTTTGCGTCTGCGAGGACCCTAGACCAATCATTGAGCAGAGCTTCTTGCCCCAAGAACAATCTTCGTCCGATGCCCAAGTGAGGTAGTTACGACCGTCTGGGGCGATTCTTCAAACTCACGATTCACAATGCCGGACATCCGCATGATTTCAAAATTACGGTTTTAGATTCTGCGTGTAATCTCATAGAAAAGGTTGCAAAAGCATAAATTGCGTAAAATAAATCCATATGCATTGCATTATATAAAATAAAGCAAAGAATTCAAAATTCATAAAGAAAATTCATAAAAATCGAGAAATAGAGCAAGAAAAATTAAAACAGAGCCAAATAAATCTTCTTGATTTTCCGCAATTTTCAAAATTTTTCGCAATTTTTTTTTTCTCTCTTTTCTTTCTTTTTTTTCAGCGAAGCCATTTGGGCGCTTTTCCTTTTCTTGCGTGGGTGGGCGTTTCTTCCTTTTCTTGCGCGTGGGCCATTGGGCCTAAAGTGTCGCTTCTCGGCCCAAGGCTGCGCTGAAGCTAGAAGCCAAGGCTCACGCCGCCGGCGGCTAGGGTTCCTCCTAGCCGCCATTTGCTTCTATTTATTTTCCCAGGCGCGCCTCCATGCGCCATGCCATCCGACGCGACGGCGGAAGAAGCTGCCAGCCGCTGTGGCGCGGCGAGCCGGCGATGGTAGCATGGCGGGCGTGGCCCGCGAAGGGCGGCCGACGGCGGCGAGGCGGCATCTGCAAGACGAGGTCGAGCCCGGAGGTTGCCGACGGCGCCGCGCGAGCACGCGCGTAAGCGGTGGCGCCGCGCGCCCGGCTGGCGTCGGCGTGTGGCGGCCGGACGGCCGCGAGCCGAACCGGACATCGCATGAGGCTATGGCGGCCGGACGGCCATGCCGAGGGCCGAGGTGCTTGGGGCGAATTGCGTCTGCGGAGCGGGGCGGCGCGATGTGGTTCTGGCCGGGCGGCTCGAAGCGGCCGGAGGGCGAGGCGGCGCGGCGCGCGAGGTGGTTCTGGCCGGCGGCGCTTCGAGCGGGCGGAGACCGAGGTCGGGCGCGGTGGCGCTGGCGAGCGGGCGGAGGCGAGGTCGGCCGGTGCCGTCGCCGGTGGCCGTGCGTTGCTTCATGCGCCGGTGGCTCCATGCCAAGCTTCATGCGCGCCGACACGCGGATCGAGACAGTAGCGATGCCATGCATCGTTGTCGAGTTTTTTTCTTTTCGTGATGAGCGGTGAATTCATGTACTGTGGCTTCGTGCCGAGACGCTTCGAGCGTTCTTCGTGTAGCTTCGTGCCACGTAGGATAGATGCATGCATAGAAAAGAACGATTAGATTCAAACGCTAATCCCACCTTTTCTCACCTTTTCAATCGATCTCGTAGAGCTTCGGTCGATAACGTGTTGAGGAACTCGCTATCGAATAGTCCGGGTTCCCGAACAGATCTGAAGTGGAAACGAAGAGAGAGAGAGACACGTGTTTAGGGAGAGCGAAAGCGAAATTCTTTATTGCTAATGAATTACTGTGTACATGGGGACCCTCCTCCTTTTATAAGCGCTCTCTAGGGTTTGGCATTAGGGACCACATGGGCCCGGTGGGCTTCAGGGTTTCTCAACAGAAATCACTGCCGAGCTATTTCTAGTCCCCCACATCTCTCTTGTAAAGGTTGTTGTCCTTTTCATCACAAGGGCACCTTGTGCTACCTGTAAAATATCTATAAATTATTTTTCTGCCCCTTCTAATATGCCCCAGCAATTGCTGGTTTTCAAAAAAAAAATGATCCAAAAACACTACATCCCTCATTCAGGAAATAGTAAACCACGCTAATTAATTAAGAAAGTTCCAAAGCTATCTCCATCGTAGAAGTCGTTGACGAACACGAGAAGTAGAATAAGTTCAGTTTCATCAGAAAAACGGTCCATGATTCAGAATCTGTATGAAGTTGAAAAGGACAATTGAAGCTTCTTAAAGGGAGAAGGATATAAGAGCAACATTTTCTTACTGATACTCTAGAGTATATCCTGTCGTGAGCTACTGCAATATCATGTTCTGCCCATTTAATTTGTCAAGATCATTGATAGCATTCAATCTAGACATCCATGCACACAACTTATAACATTATATATATTGCATGCATGTCATCCGAGCATATGCTTTAATTGAACTAACAGAGCGTCACAGCACCAGTCACACATTTAAAAACAAGAAATGGCAAATCTCTAGCCAATTCAAAAGGTTGCTGTAAATTGGCATATGCCAATTACCATACAAAGTTTCCTAAAATCAAAATGGAGCTCATGTTGTGATGATTACCATGTCTATTGAAACACCAACTTACAAAGGAAAACTGAACCGAAAATAAAACCGAACGAAAAAACATCGAATAAAATCAGGAGATGCTCATGTACATATACTATAGACACAGAAGAACCAATTTTGCCTGAAGGACTTATTGGATAAACGAGATCAGATAGATTTAACTCCTATTACACCGATTCGAGAGGGCGTCTCGAGCTTGCGTATGCATTCGCATGCATCCGGCCAATCTTTCTTCTTGCTTTCATCCTCGTTCCGATAACAGGTAGTGCCGACATGAATCATCCTGAGCCCCCTTTTACTCCTCGGTAGAGAAAGTAAACCTGACAAGAAGAATAGACGGGGGACGTACGAAAAAAGAAACCAAAAAACTCCTGCTCTTCATGTTGCCGTTGTTGTCGTGTGTACAGCGCGCTCATGGACCATGCGCCGATCTTGAACGGATGGACTACTTATGCGGGGAGGTAGGACGGCGGCAGCGGCATGCCGACGACCTTGCCGCAGCGGAGGGCGTTCTCGGGTATGTTGTACTCGTCCCTGAGCGACCTCGCCGGCGAGATGACGCTCACGTAGAGCTGCTCACCCAGGTAGTATCTCTCCCACATGTTGGACCTGATGTTCCACATGCCGGCGTTGTCGAACGTCAGCATGATCGCCGTCCACGACCTCGGGTACACCTGGATCGTGTGCCGGCTCACCGTGTCGAGGAGGTTGTACGTCATCCTGCTCTGCGGCGTCCATGTCCCCGGTCCCATGCTGCACGTACATGAGCGTATATCGATCAGAACTAATTAAGCTTGCCGCTACTGCAATGGCGTATATCAAGGTGTATTTCTACCGATCGAGCCAATGGGTTTAGGTAGTCAACACGTACCCCGCAGCGAAAAAGGCGTAGCCGTTGAGGTGGAAGGAGTCGATGCTCTTCTCGGGGTTCTCGAAGACTATCTCGATGTATGTGCGGAACTCGGTGGTGATGACGTTGGGGGTGAGCTTGATGGGGGTGCCCGCGGCGGGGGGCACGTCGCCGATGATGTTGTACTGGAACAACCCGGTGGTGGCGTTGAAGTACTCGGCGAGCTTGAGGGGCGTCTCGGTGTCGACGTGCGACACGCCGTTGAGGGCGTACCGGACCTTGCCGTCGACCTTGGCGCGGCTGGTGGAGAACTTGATGGTGCGGGTGATGTTGATCTGGCCGTAGTGGTAGGATCCCTGCGGGTTGGGCCTGGCGGCGCTGGCCGTCAGGTTCCAGCGGAAGGATCTCCACTGGTTGATGGACCAGGCCCAGCCGCTGGGGCCCTCCGGCAGCTTGGCCGACGCCGGTGTGTTGGAGCCGTTGTAGCGGATGATGGCGGTGATGGTGCTGGTCTCCTTCATGAAGCGAGTGGAGGCGACGAGGAAGTAGTCGCCGGGCTTCTGGTCGGCGGTGACGAGGAAGGAGAGGCACTGGCCGACGTGGACGTCGAGCGAGTCGTAGGTGTTCTGCACGGTGTGGGAGCCCTCCATCTCGACGAGCTTAAGGATGTGGCTCTGGACGCGGACGTTGAGGGAGGACTTGATGCCGACGTTGCAGACACGGTAGCGGTAGACCTTGCCGGCCTCCATGGTGTACATGGGCGGGTTGGAGGCGTCCTTCTCGTTCTTACCGTTGATGAGGAGGCCGGCGGGGCGGCCGACACTCTTGCCGGCGTCGAGGTTGCGCGCTAGGACGGTGTGGTCCTTGGTGTACCAGTCGCCGACGAGGACAGAGTAGTCGCCGGCCGGTTCGTCGAAGGGCACGGGGATGAGCAAGCGGCTGTGCACGCTGATGAGCCCGTAGCCCCCTGCCGCGCGCTGCATGCCGGTGCTGGGGAAGTAGAAGAAGCTGCCGATCTGGTCCTTGGGCTGCCAGTGGTACGTGAAGTTGGTGCCCGGCTGGATCGGGCACATGGTGCCCGGCATGCCGTCCTGCCACGAGTTCTTCCTCTGCTGGATCCCGTGCCTGCATGCGTTGCATGGCATGGCATGGCATTGCACATCCATCGGTTGGCAAATGATCCATCGATGCAAACAGAATCAACGCATGCGGCAAAATGATCGGATCGTACCAGGTGAAGAGGAGCGGGTGGTCGAGCTGGTTGAAGACGTTGATGACGATGTTGTTGTTGGAGCTGCAGTTGATGGTGGGACCGGGGAACATGTCGTTGATGAGGATGACCTTCTGGGGCACGCCCATCGGGGACCTGGTCCCGTACGTCACCTTCCACTCGAAGAAGTGGTACGGGTCCTCGGCGCGCCCCACGGCGAGGAGCGCCGCCACCACG
The DNA here is from genome assembly GCA_036346275.1 of Otatea glauca. Taxonomy (NCBI): domain Eukaryota; kingdom Viridiplantae; phylum Streptophyta; class Magnoliopsida; order Poales; family Poaceae; genus Otatea; species Otatea glauca. The sequence goes on from CM070711.1 coordinate 76,902,721, forward strand.
AGCAGCGCGGCGGCGGAGGCGCGCATCGTTGTCATCGGACGATACCTCGCGGCGCGCGGAGGCTCGATCTCTTCGGTCCTATGCTCTCCCCGTCTGGCTGGTGGATCGATCAGCGCAACAGCTAGCGATGGTCGATCCGTCGGGTACCAATCGATGGAGATGGGCGGAGAGCCAGCCTGGGGAGGAGCGGCTCCGTGTGAGTGGGGAGGGGGAGGCAGGAAGGCGCGAGCCTTATATGCGTGGAGGAGCCGTGGGAAGGAGCGGTGCGCGCGCCTACGTGCGTGGTTGGTTTCCTTTCCGCCAACGACCGCGATGCCCGCGCGTCCGCTCGCCGCGGCAGCGCTGATCTGGCTCCGCCGGCTGCGGTGCGGGGTTCCCATTCTTGACTTGCTCTTGCATGCGTCGGCCGTGCATGTCATGGCGTGCGCGCGCCACTCGGTCGGTTATTGTCATGCTGGTCGATCGCCGTGTGGACGTGACCGCGGTCGTTATGGGCCTCACGGCCTGGTTTGGGTTGCCGGAAGTTTGGCCGGTTTATCGTACGGAGGGAGGCCGGAAAGAGGGTAGTGGATTATCGGAGTAGTCGAGTGAAGGAGGTAGGCGAAGGAATGGAGGAGAGGAGAGCCCAACCTGCAGAAGCGCAAGCTCGCCATCGCTGGTCGCGTCCGCGACTCCGCGCGCAACCCGGGTGCGGCTGCATTTCCCTCTTGCTCCCGCTCTGGATAAAACCCCTGCGGCCCTGCCCTATTCGAGCGATTGGAAACTCAAATAAATGCACGTTCAGGATACGTGTAAGTTGTCTATAAATCTATACTACATAGAATTTTAGGTGGTATAGATAGGAAAGAAGAAAAAGAGATAAAAATATTGTATATTATTTAACAGACGATCTTCTAGATTGTTTTATATTGTTTGTACTATTGTATGTATAATCTATTAATTGTATAAAACACCGTTACAAACAACTATATAAACAATCTATTGTATAAGTTGTTTTTAGTACTGATATATTATAGATAAAAACCATCTATAACACTGTATATACCCTTATATTAAGATGTGAAGTTTAGGCAATCTACTAGCAGGAGCTTAGAGCAACTTTAATGCGTTTGCCTGTTCGCCAATGTATAACTTATATTATACCGGAGAGAATCGACCGACGCTCAGCCACGTCAGGTCACTGTTTCCATAAAAAAGTCCTTCGAAAAATTCAAAATTACGTTTAGGTCCTCCTATTAGTTTTTCACATAATGGACCCGAAAAAATCAAAATTACATTTAGATCCCTCCACAGTTTTTCCAAAAAAAAAAGAGACCGCGGTTCCACAAATTCGCTGACAACTCCTAGCAACCCATTTAAAAAAACTGAGAAAACCGAAATTACGCAAAATGGAACTCGTGGTTTCGCAAATTCACCTACGACTCCTAACAGCCCATTTTTTTTAAAAAAAACTAGAAAACCGAAATTACGTTGAGGTCCTCCTACAGATTTGCCGATGACTCCTAGCTACCTACTTTAAGAAAAAAAAACAAAAAATCGAAATTACGCAAAAAGGAACCTGCGGTTTCGCAAATTTGCTAGCGACTCCTAGCAACCCATTTTTTTAAAAAAAAACTAGAAAATCAAAATTACGTTGAGGTCCTCCCGTAATTTCGCCAATGACTCCTAGCTAGCATTTAAAAAAAACGGAGAAAAATCGAAATTATGTTTATGTCCTCGTACCCTTTTTTCCATATGTAACCGTCGGACCAAATTTCGCACCGCATAAAAAGGACCCGTGGTGCCGCAAATTCTCTGATAACTCCTAGCTAGCATGTTTTTAAAAAAAACCAGGAAAAAATGAATATACGTTTCGGTCCTCATACTTTTTTTTTCAAAAATAACCGTCGGATTAAATTTTATACAATGCAACGTAATGCGCGACCCTAATTTCTTAATGCTTGGCTAGTGGTTTCTTAATGCTGCACGACATAGATTCCCTCGCCCACCCCTTGGTTCACAAATCGAGCTAAGGCCTGGAATTTTTGGGCAACTGCGATCCTTCACGAGAGAAAAAAAATTGTGCATAATAGAATTAGTTATTAAGTACACAACAAAATAATAGTAGGGAAAATTGCAATCCTCAGGAGAAAAAAGTGTGCACGAGATATTATTAAGTAAAGAAGTGACGTCTTTTCTAGTCTTATTGTCTTTTTTTCTAAATCTAGTTCTCTTTCAAGATTAATTAAAAATCTAGCACCCTTAATTCATGTGTCGTACTTGTGCGCTCCTTTGTTTTTAGGGTGGAGCTGATTAGCTCCGTGGTAGAGGAGCGTAGTAGCACAGTGGAGGAGCTAGATTTATAAATCATCTCATAAAAGGATTAGATTTGAAAAAAAATAAGAGGGTTAGAAAAAGGTAAGGAAAGATTAGGAGAAAACGAGCCAGGGGGGTTGGAAAAGGCGAACTGGGTCTTAAGTGCTTAAGTTCTATGGTGGGAGGGTTCTTCCGCTGTGTCGCCGCCGCTGTTGGAGCCGGCCGCAACCACCGGCCCGCCGCCGTACAGGTGCGCGGCGCCGCCCCCCTTGTGCTCGAAGTCCGTGGCGGACGAGCCGGATGAGCTCAGCCCCTCGTCGTGCAGCATCGTCTCGATCTCCTTCACCACAGAGCTCATCGTGGGCCGCCTCGACGCGGACTCCTCCACGCACTCCATGGCCAGCTGCACGAACCTCCTGAACCCGGCGGTCTTGGCGGCGTCGTGGATGGCCAGTTCGACGATGTCCTGCAGGCCGTAGTAGTCGTGGTCGTTGGGGTCTATGGCCGTCCTGAACTCCCGGACGATGTACCTGCCCTTGGCTATGGGCAGCCTGCCGCTTAGCAGCTCTAGCATGACGACGCCGAAGCTGTACACGTCGCTCTTCTCCGAGAGTTGCTGCGTCATGTAGTACTCGGGGTCCAAATAACCCTGCAAAATGAAATGTAACCATCAATGTCAATAGTAACTAGTGGGATTTGCCGAAGGATTTGTACGAATTGATAAAGTAAGCGAAGAACTTACAAGCGTTCCTTTCACTTGAGTAGAAACATGGCCCTTTTCGGTGTCTGCAACTAGCTTTGACAGGCCAAAATCAGCAACCTTTGCTTTAAGACTGTCATCCAAAAGAATATTTGTGGACTTGACATCTCTGTGGATAATAGGTGGATCAGCGAGTTCATGAAGGTATGCTAGTCCTCTGGCTGAGCCAAGAGCAATCCTGAGCCTCTTCTTCCAGTCCAGGTAAATTCCTCTTGCTGCATGATACGTAGATTTGCAAGTAGTGACAAGGGAAAAGGAACAGAGAAATATCTTTTCTTTTAGGTACATAACTATGTTCTGTGTACATACCTTGCAAGTTCTCTCGCAATGTCCCATTGGAAACATATTCGTACACCAGCATCTGTTCCCCTTGTTCATAACAAAATCCTATCAGGCTTACCAGGTTCCTGTGATGAACTCTGGACAGCAGTTCAATCTCATTCTTGAACTCCACTGCACCTTGCTTTGATCCATACTCAGCTCGTTTTATTGCAACCCTTGTTCCATCTGCAAGCGTTCCCTTGTAAACCTTTCACATGAGGTGAATCATTACATTGGTTGTATGTGTAAATCCCCTCTGAAGAACGTTAATAGATGATTATATAGTTGTTTACCTTTCCATAAGCTCCTGATCCTATCTCATGATTTTCTGAGAAATTGTTGGTGCAATTCTTCAGTTCATCAAAATAAAAGAATCTTGCTCCTTTCAGCTGTGGAGCACCTCCACTATCTTTTTGAGCAATTCCCCATGAAGCTTAAATTTGGATATGCAGGAAGTAGAAAATCAGTGAAGTTTCAGCGAGCTATAGAACTTTGTCCTTTTTCTGGTTATTACTGATTATAGGCATTTGATAGCTATACTTTTATTGTGAGAACCATTTGTTTGAACGGTTTGTAAGCTTGGGCAGATAACAATGGGATTACAAAAGAAAAGTGGGGCTCGTTTGGGACTGCTGTGCTGTGTTATGCTGCATTGTGTAACCAGTTAGTTGTATATACAATCTTTGTCAATTCTAGTAATGTATTATTGTCATGTCTCTTTGGCCGCATTAACAGCTAAATAGTTGAAATTGCAACTCATACCCTTTTTTAGCCTTACCGAAAGGATTTGCTCGTTGTGATGATTCCTTTCTTTTCCTTTGTAGCAAAGCAGATATTACCACGGAAATTAGGGCAATCGGAAGAAGACCACAGGCTACTGCAATTCCAGCTATAGCGCCCTTACTCATTTGAGATTTCCCACTGCCATCACCACCTGGGACAGGAAGCCCAAATGAATTTCATACTTAAATATAAACATAATTTAGACTGATGATATTTACATACCTGCAAAGGGGGCATATGGATCTGCAATGAAGTAATAAGGTCCAAAAATTGGTGGTGCCTTATAAGTTTGGTTGCTAAGACTAAAGCCAATCCTTATCAGTTCTGACAGGTTAAAAGATGTCCCAGTCACTGGAAATAGCCTCACTTGAACTTGGAGGTAGTCATCACTGCCGAGATGGACATCTGAAAGGAAAACTGCACCAGGGCGCAGTGCCAGCTCTGTCCAGAGGCTAGTTTCCAATTGCTGAAAATACGTATTGTTGCTCAAGTCTGCGAATAATGGCGCTCTGAAGACCATCTTACCCATGTAAGGGTAGGCACAACTGCAAGTTGCAGGGTCTAGACTTTGATCACTGGAACATGAAGTTGAACCACATCGGGTTGCACTAGTAGTGTATGCTACCATGTGCTCTTGCTGAAGGCTACAAAAGAAGCGATTGGAGAATTCTGAATCCAAGCACACAGGATTCCCCACAAGTCTGCCAATAGGTGAAAAAGGCAATGCTAGTGAATAAATGGAGGAAAGAGGAAATTTGTGGGCTTTTCGAACATGCAGGTACTCAGTACTCACACTAGTGTTTTGTTGTAGCTTTGTGCTATATTGGCTGCAACTATATGATTGTTTAAGAGATTCACAATCTGCAATTGTTGGCTGATGTTGCCAATCATCTCACATGTCCCGTTCAATGCGTTATTGCCTAGTATACTGTCTGATAAGTGACAAAAGCAGGCAAACATGAGAAACTTCTATGCACATTATAATTTATTTCTGTTGTATGTTGCCAGAAAATTACACTTGCTGCAGCTGGGGCAAGGTGAAGAGCCTTTCGGGAACCTGACCAGAGAGTCCTCCAGAAGATATTGCTCTGCATATTGAGGAGTCAAGGAAACAAGATTTGAATGGAGGAGGAACATAGTACTGACGAATGACTACTTCAAGGGAACATGAGATGATCAAATAATGCATGGTCTTAATTAACTCACAATGAAGCAAGAGATTTTAAAGTCGAGAACCAGGCTGGTGCTACTGTTGAATCAAACGAATTGTTGCTTAAATCCCTTTATGCGCAAAGAAAATTCATTAGTGATCAACAGAAGATTCTACATCAGAGGAAAATGCAGAAAAGAAGCAACACTAAAGCTTCTTACACCACGTTTAGTTTGGTCAGGCTACTGAGATCTGGCATTGTTCCACTCAGCTGGTTGTCTGCTAAATTCCTGCAGAAAAGAACTGAGCCAGATGAGATATGTTGTCATAACGCATATAAATATCTTAATTTGTCATGGTTGTGGAGGATCACAATTCACACACCACTTACAGGCCATGTAGGTTGACTAGGTTGCTGATGTTCCTTGGAACCGCTCCAGTGAATTTATTCTTATCTAATCGACTGTTGAAGATCCAAAGAGGTCAACAATAGCAACTAGAATGTGTTGGAAGAAAGACCAGTGCCCAGATACTTACAGAATTTGGAGGGTTGTGATGCCACCAAGCTCAGCAGGGATAGGACCAGATAATTGATTGTTGTCAAGTAATCTGATGAAGATCAACAAAGAAAAGGTAGGTATTATAACGTGTGCAGTGCTATAAGGGGTACTAACAATGAAAATCGGTACTATCTTACATGTGTTCTAGGCTCATGCTAGAGTTGAAGAGGCCATTGAGACTTCCAGTTAACTGATTCTTGTTGAAATGGCTGTTGATTGATTGTAAAGAAGGATCAAAGTGGTACGGAAATGAGTTAAAACACTCATATTGATCATGCATTCTTGATTCAAGCTGAAGGAAGATTGTTGACTTACAAATGTTTGGTGTGTGTAAGTAAATCAAGTCCTGGAGAACCGCGTGATGAAATTGGAATAAGTCCAGAAAGCTGATTATCTGCCAGGTCTAGCCAAAAGAGGTTGGAGAGTAGGCCAATTGATGCAGGAATTCTGCCTGTAAAGTTGTTTGAATTCAGTGCCCTACAGAGAAATTATTGCAGAACTGGTTCATTTCAACAGTACAGCCAAATTAGCAGCAGAGCTAAGACAAGAATATCGACTAACAATAAAGGTTTCATCTGTGTCTAATAGTTCTTACAAGAACGACAGCTGCACCAAGTTTCCTAATTCTTGGGGAATGCCTCCTGTGAAGCTGCAGCCAGCCAAGATTCTGAGAAGCACAGTTCGTTAGGGTAGGTCTATTGATTGCTGTATGTAAAATATGAAAGATAAGGAGTTGAACTTAGGTTCCTGTAGAGCATACAGCGTTGTAAGCTGCCTGAGGCTCCCGATTGAAGTAGGCAGTGGACCACCAAGACCAATGTTGAAGGAGAGGTCCCTGCAAGCATCTTAACATATAAGGAAAAACAGTATCTTATATCCTATGGAGGTAAATTAGCCAATTTTTTTCTTAACTTGTTACACATCATGTAACACCTGATTTTATTTAATAACAGAGCCGAAGTCTGTTCTGTTATTTTTAACAATATGGCCTTGTAAAAACTTAAAAGCTCGGTATGACTACATGCTGAAAACAAAGAAGTCATGTTATTATTTTCTCAAGCAGTTAAATTCTCTGCAGACTCTTCTGATATGCTCTACATTTGAACCATAGAATTATTAATGACGATATAAACTTCAAAGATTTTATGGGAAGGTAGCTCACAGGTAAACAAGCTCACTGAGTTGGCCTATGACATTGCTTAATGTGCCTTGAAGGTTAATGCTTGATAGCCTCCTGGAAACATGGATGCCAAAGTAAATTGGATGACAGGCGAAACTAAAACATCATTATTTAGTACTCACAGTGATGTTACTCGCCCTTTGTTGCACATAATCCCATCCCATCGTGTACCACAGGGATCATTTGATGCTTTCCAGCTTGATGGGAAGTTCTGCCATCCTCTCATTAGAGATTGGAGGACAGCCACTGACAATTAACAATTTGTATCCTTGTTATTATTATTCAGGCAATTTACAGATACTGACTTGAATTATATTATCATTAGCATGGTGGCATATCTTCCCTTTATTGTTAGTTGCTCTGCATTGTGCTACTTCTATGCAAATAAAATAAGAAAAAACACCAACTTGGAGAAAGAAAGAAAGGAGATGATACTCATTGAGCTATTTGATATGGTGGTTATGATTACGGTACTATTCCATTATGCACTTGAGTCTTGAGATAAGATACACTAAACAATGTCATTTCTTTTTTTAGATAAAACAATGTTGTTTTTTAATACAAGTATGGCAGATAAAAGACATTTCATCTAAAATATTTGTGTAGCCTGTCACCTACTCACCTTCAAGATGCTCAAGCTACATCTTTGCAAGGAAAGTAGTCTAAGAAGAGAAAGGTACAGAAACTAGTTTTATCATACTTACCATCTTGAGAATCTGTATCACATAATCCTACAGGAATAGTGGCTAACAACATGAACAGAAGCAGGACCTTCCATGGCGCCTCCATTCTGAGAATCTATGGGGATCAAAATTCAGAAACACACAGAACCACAAGGAACTGCAAAGCTGGTTGTGAATACTTCTATGTCAAGAAGCCAAAGGGACTTAGGGAGGAGCCTTCTAAGATGAACACCAAAGCCTGGCTTTTTGAAAGGACGTTTTTTGAGTAGGAATAGGTCAGCCCAATCTGCACTTGCTTGCATATTCCTTATGAGATTTGGACCAGCTGCAAATTTTGTTGTCAGTCTAGAGAAATAGTCAAGGCAATGGAAAAGTAAGTAAAACAACAAAGTTACACAAGGATTACTGACGCTTCCATGGATGTTATTTCTTAACCTTCCCTAAACGGGCCGTTTGCTTCGATCTTTGGTGGCTTGATGCAAATCACAGCTTTCATCCAACCAACATGTTTCCTTTAACACTACGAAATCCGGATGTGCTTGGGACAACTGGTGGTTGGCTTTTCTTGTTGAAATCTGGTAGCCTGTGCATGCTTTTAGTATGTAAAATAATGTTGTTGGATGAAATGTTTCTTATCATTTAATAATATAATTTCTTGTTGAGTAGTTGATAGTATTCTTTTTCTTTGGTACAGCATATGTTGGTTTGGGCTGAAATAACAATGTCAATGCTTTGGAAGCTCTGTTAATGACGAAATTATTGGTTTGTTCTTCCACTCTTTGTTCAAGGTACTTCCTTGTTTTGCCCCTGCTCTTACTTTAGATTTATTTAGAGGTAAATTTTCAATATTATTAATTTTTAACAGGCATGCCTTTGAATTATCCAATTTCGTCAAACGGACGCAAGTGGGACATTTTAAGTAGGGACTAATTTCTCCACTGCTGTTTCCTAGAAGAAGGTGCAGTGAACATGCACTGTGATAGAGAAATAGTAATGGTTCTGAATTACCTTTTTCTACTGGTAATGCTATAAGAAGAAAGAGGTTTCCATGTACATGGCGGCAATGCCAATAACTTTATTGCCTCTCTCCAATAGGAGCTTTTAGACTTCATAGTTATTCATTAATCCCACCGGCCAATCAGAGGCCATTAGTTTGTTCAAAATGTGGACGTTGTGAAATGGCATCATTTTGATGTACTCCGGTAGTTGTCATTTTGGATATTGACACGGTCTACAAAACATAGCTTTAGCCACTAATTTCTATTATAATATATTTATAAAACCCAATAAAATTATAATATTATGAAAGTATTTTTTTCGATACAAATCTACACATATGATTTTCATGTATCCAATTTAAATATTTTAAAAAATATTGATAGTCAAAGTTTTGCAAGTTTGACTACACCTATATCCAAAATGATAACTATCTGTGACTGGAGGGAGTAGTTTTAGAGGAAAACTAATGAGATTGCATCTGATAACTTCTTAACTTAGACGGTGGAAACAATTCAGACCACCGAAGAATGTTTCTCTTCACTTGCAGAAGGATTGGGACTGTGTACTGGGGATGAACAAAATATCTTTGTTTTAGCACATAATATTCATTTTAGCTTTAGGTTGTTACTACTTACTACTCACTAGAAAGGGGAAGGTCATGAGTGGTATTATAAACAGATAATTCTCAGCTGTTTCATCTTAAGCAAGCAATTTGCCAGTGTATGCTTATAAAAATATTCAGACCTTGGTTTTATCAACAGACAGGAGAATTGAATATTGTACAATACAGGCTTCGTGTCCCTTTCACTTGGACTATGCACCAAAAACAACGAGTAGAGACAAGCAAGAACCAATACATAGTATCTACTTTGGTTCAACAGCTGAGTACGAATATACACTGTTGTAATCGAAGGCACTGCTGCTGCTGTCATCTTTCATAAGCAAATGTTCCCCATAAGGATCTCTACCTGTTGCCTTTCCAAACTGTTCAGCTGATAAAGATGCTGAGTTTAACAACTGCGTCCCTTCATTCTGTATAATGATCTCAAGTTCCCTCACCACATCATTCATCGTCGGGCGGTCAACACCAGACTCTTCTACACATTCCATAGCCAGCTGCACGAATCTCCTGAGGCCAACTAACTTTGCTGAATCCCGGATTGCCGGATCAATTAGGCCCTTCAAACCATAGTACTCTTGATCATACTGGTCTACTGCAGTCCTGATCTCGCGCACAATATACCTGCCTTTCTCTATGGGCTGCCTGGAAGTCATTAGTTCTAGCATGACAACTCCAAAGCTGTAGACATCACTCTTCTCAGAGAGCTGTTGAGTCATGTAGTACTCAGGGTCCAAATAACCCTAGTAATAATTGAATAAAGCAGAGGAATCAGCAAGAAATCTTCCTTTTCCCCAATATAAATTATACACTCATAATTCCCAGAAGTACTTACCAGTGTTCCTTTCACTTGGGTAGAAACATGGCCCTTTTGTGTGTCAGATACTAGCTTTGAAAGACCAAAATCAGCAACCTTTGCATTCAGACTTTCATCCAAAAGGATATTAGTTGATTTGATATCTCTGTGGATTATTGGTGGATTAGCAAGCTCATGAAGGTATGCTAGACCTTTAGCAGACCCAACGGCGATCCTGAGGCGGTTCATCCAATCCAAGTGCATCCCTCCTTTACCTGCAGTTAAGTTATGGTTACAACGTCCTATAACCTGTTTAGGAACGTGTAGTAATTAGGTAAAAATGCGGTGGTAGTGATAATGAAGAGTGTACCCATCAGGTTCTCCCTTAATGTCCCATTAGGAATATACTCATAAACCAACATCTGCTCCCCTTGTTCATAGCAGAAACCTACTAGGCTCACTAGGTTCTTGTGATGAACCCTGGACAGTAGTTCAATCTCATTCTTGAACTCAGCTGCTCCTTGCATGGATCCTTGCTGTGCTCGTTTTATTGCAGCCATTTGCCCATTTGTCAGCGTACCTTTGTAAACCTTTTAACAGAGTAAATAGGGTATTATATGCTTCTGTAAACCCTTGGTTCTGTCTATGAATATGTGAGCACGTAAATCCAGTTACCTTCCCATATCCTCCAGATCCTATCTCGTGGGTTTCTGAGAAATTATTGGTGCATTTTTTCAGTTCCTCAAATGCAAAGTTTCGTGCTCCTTTCAGTTGTGGCATGTCTCCGTTATCTTTACCACCCGCTCCCCATGATGCTGTGGTACCAAAGCATTAACAAGATTAAATCAGCAAACATATTGTGAGACTTATAAAATGCTTATGGTTACTTCCTTGGCTTGGTTTTTGGCATGTATAGAAAGTAACTACGGCTAGCTAATTCAAATTGGATATATATTTATGCATGTAAATATGTAATATATCTTCCATTAGATGAACTTTCGATGACGAGATAAAACACTACCAAACGGATTAGTAGTTCGCTCTACTGCCTCCTTGGCTATTTTCTTCTGTCGTAGAGCATATATTGCTACCAGAACAAGGCCAACAATAAGGACAAAACCAGCAACTGATATTCCAATTATTGCGCCTATGCCCATTGATGACTTTTTGCTGCTTGGGCCTGAAATGAATAAGTTATGTAAGATTCCAAGATAAATAAATCAAACAAAAGAGAGTACAAACATATGCACTCTACATACTTGCAAAGTATGTGCTTGCTATGAAGCTATATGGTCCAAATGCAGGTGGAGCTTTGTAAGTTTGGTTGACCAGAGCAGAACTGATTCTTATAACATCTGAGCGATTGAAGCTCATTCCACTGAACGGAAAAACCTTCACTATGAATGTTAGAGGAACTCCTGGGCTGAACTCAACATTGGAAAGGGCAACTGATCCTGGAGCTAGGCTAAGGTTCTTCACAAGCGTCGACTCCAAAAGTTGGAATATCATGGGGTTTGTCACGTCAGAGAAGGCGGGTGCTCGGAAGATCATCAAACCCTGGAAGGGTGTGGTGCAAGCGCAGTTCCGTGAAGTCACTGGATTCGCTGACTGATCAGTGGGGCATGAAATGGAACCACATGAGCCTAGGCTAGTAGAGTATGGCACTTGCTGCTTTTGCTTGAGTGTGCAGAAACTGCTATTGTCTAAACATACAGGATTCCCTGTTAGTCTGGACGAGTACAAAAAAATATGGGTGAGAATGCAGACCACTTAGTTGTACAAGTATACAGCCATATAGGATGATGCTTACATGAGGCTGCTGGTGTAGCTTGGGTCAACTTTAGCGTCGATGATTTGATTATTTGTCAAATTAACAACCCGCAGTAGTGAGCCGATGTTACCGCTCATATTAAGTGTCCCACGGAATGCATTCTTAGCTAGTGATCTGCATTACAAGTTACAACATCAGAAGGCATAGAAATTTACTGAAGCAAAACTTTCATAGCTAGGTATGCTATTAGAGCAAGTTGTAGCACGAGTCTCGAGGAAATTACACTTGCTGCATTTGTGTGAGACTAAAAAGAGCGCTAGGGATTGTCCCAGTAAGACCATCATTATCCATAAATCTGTAAATTATGGAACCAGACCAACAAAATTAGTTAAAATGTAACTTACTAAATCCATTTAATATTCACTTTATTAATCTTCAGACGACTCACAAGGTGTTCAGGGACGTCAACGTTGAAAACCATGGTGGTGCTGGTGAGCTTGCAAAGTTATTGTTGCTTAGGTCCCTGTTCAGAGAAATATTTTTTTAACACCACAAAAGAATCTAAACTTAAACATTGGTATATTTTATGCCTTACAAATAATTGAGATCAGTTGCATTAGTGAGGTCTGGCACTCTTCCATTCAGTTGGTTGCTTGCTAAGCTCCTGCAACAACCAAAGAAATATTTGCAATGTAATTTGCAAGGAATAGGAATTTTTATTTGGTATTCCTTAATGATAGTTACTTACAGTTCCATCAGGTTAGGCAGGTTGCCAATACTATTAGGAACCTGGCCATTGAATTGGTTCTGATCAAGTCGGCTGATACATGTACAGCAGGAAAAAAGAATCACGAAATTGGGTAAAAGGGACTGCAAGACATGAAAAATTGTTTTATCAGGACGTACATGATTTGAAGCGTTTGGACGAGTCCAAGGGATTTAGGGATTGGTCCAGTAAATTTGTTGTTGTCAAATATCCTGACAATTATTACTAAAAGCAGTGAGATAATATGAATGAATAGAGGAAATTAACAAGTGCAGACGAAGCGTACACAGCTTACACATGTATAAGGCTCATATTGACACGGAAAAGACTTTCGTCCATTGGGCCTGTCAACTGGTTCTCACTAAAATGGCTGTTAATTTGGATGGATGGATCAGCCAATGTGGAAATTAGCAGATTTAAGGAGCAGTGTAACATATTCCTTTTATTCTAGAGCTGGTACTACATTTTAGAACTTACAAATGCTTTGCGTTGACAAGTCTATCCAATCCTGGATTTGAACTTGTTGAAACTGGGATTTGTCCTGACAGCTGATTGGCCGACAAGTCCAACCAAATGAGATTTGAGAGAAGGCCAAGTGTTGGGGGGATTCTACCAGTGAATTGATTTGAGTTTAGGGCCCTGCATGAGTGAAATTTCTCAATTGAATTATATCACCTCATGAACAGAATAATGTTCATTGAAAATTTCAGTTCAAATTTAAGTGAATTCTTACAGGAATGTGAGCTGTCTTAAGTTGCCTATCTCTTGTGGGATATTACCAGAGAAGCTGCATCCAAGCAAAATCCTGAGAAAACTAAGAGACGTCAGTTTTTCCCCTCTTATTTTTTTCTTTGGTCCGCTCCACAGGCCCCAAAAAAGAGTAATGTTATTGTACAGTAACTGTTCTTACAGAGTTGTGAGCTGCTTCAAATTTCCAATGTTCGGAGTAAGTGGGCCTCCGAGATTTGGATTGTTAGACAGATCCCTGCATGTTGTTTATATCAGTAGCCTAAAACATGTGTTTCTCAGTTCTTGATCTCTAGATAAACTTGTAGGCTTTAGCATCTCGTTCACTGAGTCCTATCTGTTACAGACTTACAGTGTGTTTTTGCTGAGAAAACACTATAGTTTTTACTGTTGGCTAAAGGAAGTTCTTTTAAAATGGAGGAAACAAGGACTTACAGATATGTCAAAGCAAAGAGTTGGTCTATGGTGTTGCTTAATGTACCTTGCAAATTCATGCTTGGTAATCTCCTGCAAATACCAGGATTCGGCGGAGTGTATGTTAATAAAAGAAATCCAAAATCATAAGCCATAAGTTGAGCACTCACACTTCTGTCACCCTCCCATTAGAACATGATATTCCATCCCAGGAGGTGCAGGGATCCATTGATCCCGTCCAGCTTTGCGGTTCATTCTGCCAATTCTTCATCAATGCCTGAAGAGCGGTGACTGTAGAATTTATTAAGCTAACATTAGTTGAGCACTTATACATCAGCAACTCCAGTACTTGATCGCAATCCTGTCTTGGATCATATTGTCCACTGATCTTATTCATATGAGAGGTATATGCAAGTATCATTGTAGAGAATTCAAAGAAAAAGGTCAATCCTAGAAATGAGGGTTTCTTCTTTGAAATCTCAATTGTACCAGCAGGAAATAAACACTGTTCCGAATTCACTTTTTATCATGGGAACATGTTTCTTTGTAACATTAGCATGACTTTCTAAATTTGATCAATTTAACCTACTGTGGATGTGATTCATTAGAGTTTTACACCACCTAGAGTAACAAAGCAAATCAAAACCAATGCTACTTTGAAGGCAACCTAAACTGCCTGATAATATATGACAAATACCACATCGAACAATTTACGTGTGTTACTGGATAGAAAAGATCACAACAGTTTTAAGACTGACATTTTAAAAATAATAATAATCTTGATGTGTAGACAGCCATATTGCTGGAGATTTTTTCTGTATCAACTAAACATCATGATCACGGATAAATTCTTGTCATCTGATGATCCTGGCAGAACTAATCTTCCTCAGGTCAACGGCCAGTAATCTGTGAGTAACTCATCCTAAAAAGAAGTCAACTTTCTTCCTCGAACCTAATGAAAAACAGATAGATAAAGGCTTACCATCTTGGGAGTTCGTCTGGCAGAAGCTTGACCGGAGGCCTACCAAGAGTACGAACAGAAGTAGCAGCCGCTGCATCGCCCCGTGCCGCGCCGTATCCACCTCACACAGATCAAAATCGCACCAAACCCAGCCGAATTCTGTGGCTGTTCTTCTGGGAGAAGTCTATGCAATGAACAAGCTCTTGCAGGAGCTAGCAGCTACCAAATGGCGCCCCCCTCCTTCCTGAGGTTGGTGGTAAGTTGGTAACCAGGCAAAGAAAATAGCCATGCAAACAAAACAATCTTATGCCTATCGGACTGCTTACCAGATCCAAGCAACGGATATGTACATAGAGAAATGCATGCATTCAAGGTAGTGGGAGGCCTTAAGGCTTTAAACATGCCTACGAAGAACTCTGTTGAACTGATCAAAAGATGAAACGATTCAGGAAAACGTTTCTGTATCACTCTTGGGTAGTAGGGGCAGTTGCTTCTTGCCTGTTCTTGTGGGGCCTTATCTGGGCAGTGCCTTGTGCGTTGCTCCTGAGTTTGGATCCAGTCATAACTTCTTGGCTTGGATGTTCGTGGTTTTGTAAGTTTTCTCTCCATATCATTGTGTCATTAGTTAAAATAGATATATGTAGTACAGCCATGGTTTGGATTTTTGTGAGATGGGCCCACATGCCAGGCACTGGATGTGCTGCTCAGTTGCTGAGCTTAACAATTCTGTTTTCCCTTGTGCAGGTGAGACCTAGTCCATAGGAGCTGTGAAGTGGAGTTTTCAGAAGTCAAAGTACGTACCTGCCAGGCTGCCAACCTGCTGATGTGGATATGGCACGAGGGGATGTGGATATTAGGCCAGCCAGACTAATATATATAGTTTCTAGAGACTCTGTTTACATATTTCTATCATTATCCCTTTAAAAGAACCTAGTGATGATAAATGGTATGTTCTTCATCTTCCCAACCTTCACACATCTCTCTTCAAATCCCTCCATCCCTATAAGATCTCTAACAAAAAAAATTGTCTCATAACAAACAAATTAACTACTAAAAAATACAATACTTATCCTAACTACTTCTCTCCCCTCCCATTATGTGTGCGGCGGAGGTGCAATGCAAACAACTATGGTGAAGCCAAGAGAGTGGTGTAAACCAGGCTCGACAACCAAGCACGGTGTGAGTTGAGACGAAGCTCGACCAGGCATTGCAACAGAGCCGAGAGCATAGAGCAAACTAAGCCCAGCGACAACAACTTAACGTATGTGCTGAGTGATATTATTTTTATCCATAACAAAGTGCAAGCATTCAGTTAATCATATAGAAACTACTTTAGATATAACATTTTTAATATGAGACTTTTTACTATCTTTAAGAGGTACCAAAATATACATTGAGTTAGTACTAAGAAGTACTAAAACTTTAAAGGGTTAAGATATCAAAAGATACAAGAGTTTAAGAGTAATTTTGCGGCACCTCATGCATAGTACCTTCTAAATCTAAAGATGGTAAAAACTCTATTTTAATAGATGGTGCCTAGCAATCACCTTACACAAGTAATTTTTTTCCTCCTTATCTCACTCTCTCTCTCTCTCTCCACCCCCTTCCATGATTCTCATCCTCTACCTTTCTCTCTCTCTCCTTTCTACCGATCCTCTCTAGCTTTCTTGCTCCTCTAAAATGGGACCTTCAGCGATCTCCCTTGCTTGTAGGCCTCCTTAGGCCTAAGATATGGAATAGAAGCGGGTTGCAATTATTTTTTTTAAATTGTGCCAGCCAAGTCTTAAACTCATGACCTCTTAGCTCTTATATCATATTAAGTTATATGCATCAACAGTTCACCAAAAATCTAAGTTGATAAAGAAAGACAAGCAATTAACTTATACTTCAACAAAAACCGCTTATCACTCCGTTGAGAGGGCCTAAGTATGCTTTGAGACCCCTTGGAGGCACCCGTGAATGCATCCATGCATGGTTGGTCCAGATTCAACTTTTCATTCTCCAGAAATCTTATATAGTCAATAAAATGCGAATTTAGCATCTTATTATATATTTGAGTTTCTCAAGGACACTAGCTAAAAGCTTTGAATTATATCAGCAAGAAATTTGGAGAGGATTATATTCCCCATGGGGATCTTCAAAACTAAACACCACAATGCTCGCAGGTTCGGTGTGACCTGTAACATAAATTATGCAACTGACGGTGACATGAAGTATGCAATACTCTTAATTACTAAACCCATTCGGCAGAGCTAGACCATCTATGTTATTTGTCCATGGATTGAAAATTGGGCCAGCAAGACGGAAACTTTTGTATGCACATGGCCATCATCTTTCTTTTTGTCAGCATTGCCGAAAGCTTTACAAATTGAAATGCAGATAAATTTTGGTGCATCATGTAGCAAATTAAATGCAGTCAACGAAACGCAAAGGACATCTCAACGTATGCATGGAGCCAAAATGGGCGGCAGGCAGATGTTTCCGCTGGCCGAGACGACAAATTTCTCTGTGTGTGTATGGAATCTTGATGATGCAAAAGAACGTAGAGAATTGATACCTAGAAATTGCACCTGGTGCCAATACGGCAGCGCATACGTTGTATATCTATCTATCTAACTATACACCAAGTTTAATTAAAATGGAGTCCTGGCCAGTTTACTTTTTCGCAGTTTGCCAACTTGAGTGTTTTCAGAGGGAGTTTACTTTGGCATTTCTCCCCACGTGTATATCAGCGTTGCCTTGGTAGCACAAGCCAAAAAGCATAAACCTTGACCGAATTGGTATCATATGTTAGCTAGGGCCTGCCAAACTTAGGAGATTAAAAAAATCTAATTATGTGCAACATTGGCGAAAACTTCTCATTGTCCTAATGGACTTCAAGATTATTGTATCCGATCGATTATACGGCACAGCAGCAACGACTCAGCTGACTATGTTAAAGATAGAACTCTGATACCATTTGTTAGAGTTAGCACGTCAAAATAGCTAGAGACAAGATTTAACATGAAAAAAACCCTTTTGAGAAAAAAAAAACCCCCACAGGAAACAATCCACTGCGATGGTTCAAGGAGGGTTTTTCCATATTAAATCTTGTCTTCGGTTAGCTTATCGTGTTAACCCTAACAAATGGTATTAAGACTCTATCCCTAACAAATGATATCAGAGCTTTGTCCCTAATAAACTGCAACGTGAAAGGAGCGTCCAACTTGGGCGCAACCACACGAGTGGTCTGTTGATTAGTACTTTGAGAAGTTCCGTTCCGAAAATAGTAGTAACACTGAGAGGCCGATCTGCTTCAGCTAGCTGGACCTGAGCCAAAGTGTTGGACCGGTTCTCCCATTTTGTTGAGCAAGTTGCCATGCATCCCTCTAAATCTAATGCAGAATACTCAAATGCTTCTTCTTTAAAAAAAATTTAAAAAAAAAGTCAAAACACCAAAAATTCTTATGGAAATGTTTTTTGGGGCAAGCAGAACGAGCTCCACGGACATGACACTACTATAGAAATATACATCACAATCGGTTTTATTTCATCATCACAATCGGTTCTGGTGGCGATAAAAAGTCATTAGACAGTGATGAGGTAGAGTTATCACTGTCAGTTTTCACCCAATTGTGATAAATGCATCATCACAGTCGGTTCGTGATCAAAGTCATTTTTTGATTGTGATAAATGCATCATCACTATCGGTTCGGAGATAGAAGCGATAGTGATGAGGGTATCATCACTATCGGTTCTTCTCAAGAAGCGATAGCGATAATGATGAGGTCTCATCACTGTCGCTTCTATCTCAGAACCGATGGTGATGATGGACTCATCACTATCGCTTCTTGCAAAGAACTGATTGTGATGATGGGGTGTGCTGTTACTCATCTGTTCACCCTCCCAAAAGCAGCATATATTACACATAGTATGCACACATATCACATAAACAATTTATTACAACATACATATCACATTCGTTCACAATATAGAACACAAACATACTTAATATTCAGTACACATGCATATCGCATTGACATATATAAATAATATTGTTTACATATTGATCTCAATTTGATCCCAAATCTTAAAACATATATATGGACATCGTATTATCGTAACACTTTCTGTATAACAACAAAAAATGTGTTTAGCTGCTGGAGTGCAGTTTTTCTCCCAATGTTAACAACATCACACATGAATGCTAAAAAATGGATTTGCTGAATTGTAATGCGATACTCACAGAATGAAAAGCCTTCTTGAAATTAAGACCTGATCAGTCACCATCCAGTTTTTCTTTCCATCAGGCCTTTCTACAACCGCAAGCAAAGATCTATCAGAATATTTGTGAAATTCAAGCAGCAATCCTTTTTGTAATGTTCTCTTATTGTAACAGCCCAAAAATTCAATAAAATAAGAAATATAATATCAAGAATATTCATATGATTTATTGTTATGTTTTCTGATTTTTCCGGATTAAAGAAACTCTTTTTGGCTTTTTCCTATTAAAAGAAATCCAAATGATCTATATAGTAAAATGGAAAAAGGTAAAAACCTAATGTCAGTAAAATTCATAAAAATCTCAGAAAAATCCTAGATACACCCAGGATCCTGTTTGTGCCACTTGCACTGAACTGGATCAATAAAATAAATTAAAAGACAAAAGTAATCATGAGGAGAGATAAATAAAAATCTGAACCCATAGGATTTCTTCATAATCTATCTTACCTTAACTAGGGTTAAAATTTTAACCATACTGACATATTAACCCTACCCATCCCTGGTAAAAGTATCAAGAATTTATCTCTAAATTTGGTAATTTTGGAAATTCAAAAACAGACTATTAGAAAAGCTGGAAATTACAATGTCAGAATTATTAGAAATAAAATATAAAATATGAAAATTTTAAAAAGGTTAATAATACTGTACAAAATACTCACAAAAATTTTCATAAAATAATAAACTGATCTTGACCCTAAATTAAATAAAAATCAGAATCAGTAAAAATCTATAACAGTGCATTGTCAGATTTTTAATAATATTTTTACTCGTATATTTTGTCTGAAAATTTTACCAGACCCTTGAATTTTCCTTTCCGACCTCTGTAAAAATTTTCATAAAATCTTAAGCTTATCTTTTAACCCAAACTTCGGATTTACCCCAAATCTGTCAAGAGTATTCCTGAGATTTACCCTAGCTCTCATTGACTTGTGGGCCCAAGGCGCCAGCTGTCCTCCCAGCCGACCTCTTTCTCTCTCGCTGACAGCCTTGTCCCACCTGTCAGCTCTATCTTCTCCGTTCTCTCCCGTTCCCTCGCGTCTCTCTGTGTTCTCTCGCACAAAGCCAGCGCCACCTCTCCGTTTGTCGTCATCCCGCCGCAATCCCGCAAACCGAGGCCGCCTGCATGTCACCCCTGCCACGCTGCACCTGCCTCGACCAGTGTGCTCTCTCTCTCGCGGGCCGAGAAAGCTCGCCCGAGCCACCGCTTTTGCCCTCTCGTCCAAACCCTGTGCCTTACCGCCTCATTCATCTATTTAAGCGTCGCAAAGCCATCTCTGGCACTTGCGCACACTCCTGGAACCCGCACGACCTCACCAAACCACCTCATCGCCGCTAGCCTCCACCTTCTTCCCCAGCTCCGGCCAAACACCCAAAAAAGGGGAAAACGCTCAAACTCGCTCTTCTCCGCACCATTCCTCGGACCGCTTCGCTTGAAGCAACCTCGCCACACCTAGACTCGGTCCGCAACCTCAATTGGTGGTCTTCTTCCCCGACGAGCCTGCGCGCCGAGCTCCTTCCGCCGTCGCCGCAGTCGCACGGTGAGAACACCTCCTCGATGCCTAATCCTTTGAATGAAAGCCAAAAATGGGATCTCTGTGACCCACCGATGCTCTCTGCGGTGATCTTTCACCTCGGGAAGCCGTAGTTTTGCCGTTGCGCCGCCGGCCGTGTTCGCCGCTGCCCCCCTCACGGTGGCAGGCCAACTCCGGCCACCTCCGGCCGAAGTGACACCGTCCCTAGATGCGCGCAAGCACGCGGAGCGTGAAAGTAGAACCCATTCCAATTCTCCGGCAGTGCCTCGCCGCCGGCGAGCTTCGCAACCGTGCCCTCTGCTCGGTGTCGCTGACAATCGGGTCCACAGGCCAGTCGCACGCGCTGTGTCGAGCCACTGCCATGCGAGCCCTGGTCGTCAGCCGCACGCTCACTGCCGAGCGGGCTCCACATGTTAGTCTCGCGCGTCGCGCAGCCAGCACTGACAGCGTGGTCCCGCACGTCAGTCGCACCACACGCGCACGTCTCGCGCGCCTGGGCCGGCCGTCGATTGCCTCGATGCAGCGCGACCCAAGAAAGGAAAGCGGGTTTTCAAAGTGAAAACATACCTTCCATTTTTAGCAAATTTTCTAATTTTTAGAATTATTAAAACCGAACACATTCAAACTTGAATATCTTTTGAACTAACTGTCCAAATTTTATGAAATAAATTTCTAAAATCATGTAGATTCAGAATATGCAAAAATATTATAGAATGAACTCTGTTTGAATTTCATATTCAAATTTAAAGAAAGAATTTGAAATATGCCAAGTATAGAATTGTTACAATTCAGTTCCAAATTAAATGAAACAAATTTTGTTAGACTCCATGCTCTGTTATGAACCTGATTATGCAAAAATACTTAGGGTGTACCATGGAAAACATTTAAAGTATTGCATAGGGTGAGAAAGTAGTCCAATAATAATCCGGATAATTTCAGAATTTAAAATCTGAAAATACAAAATAATAAAACATATAGAGTAGTCTCTGGAAATGGTAAATAAAGGTAAATAATTCAAGAAAATAAGATTCATTATTAATGGAATCTAATCGAAAAATATTCATGTAACATATAAATAAATAATCAACATGATATAATCATATACCCAATCATGTTTGAATTATGCAGTTGCTTTTATTTGGCTCTTACATCTGATTCTTTCAT
The DNA here is from genome assembly GCA_036346275.1 of Otatea glauca. Lineage (NCBI taxonomy): Eukaryota > Viridiplantae > Streptophyta > Magnoliopsida > Poales > Poaceae > Otatea > Otatea glauca. The sequence continues at coordinate 76,924,485 of CM070711.1, forward strand.
TTTATTGGAATTGCTATGTTATTGCCAAACGACGTGTAGAAATTGACGAACCCGAGCTAGCTATCGACGACCAGGAGGTTGATCTCGATAATCAACAAGGCAAGCACCCCCTTTGATCATATTGATCCCAGATTTACAAATGTTTTCATTAAATGTTTTATTGCATACGTTACTTTGATTAAATTCTGCTATTTTGTGGTATTGGTAGATGTACCTGTAGTTTCATAGAACTTCCTTGATAAGTATGGAATTGTGAACCTTGATAACCCTAGAATAACTTAGACAGTAATTCATGTCAATTTGGGTGAATCACACTTAGTGTTATGCTTAGCCATGCTTAAAGCAACATAAAAACTTTGACATTATTAAAAATGTTGACATTATTAAAAATGTTGGATATGACATTTAATGGGTACGACCATCTTATGGTTGGTATTTTGATCAAAAATGAAAATAAAACTATGGTTTTGATGCGGACAATTATTGGCAATAGCCAGGTGTACAAGGGACTTGTACGTAGTGTAGGGGGAAACTATTGCCCGTATCGAATTAAGAACTGTCGACGATCGGGACCGTCGACCGCAAAGAAAGGGGGTGAAGGGTAGTACGGAGGGCGAGGCCCAGAGTTTCGCTCGTCCGGGAGGTACCCTCGACGGGCATACTGAACAGGGGGGCCAGCACAATCAAACAGGGGACACAAGATCTATACTGGTTCGGGCCGAACGTCCCTACTCCAGTTCGGATATTGGTACTGTATTGACTTTGATGCCGACGTCTGCACCGCCTTTACAAATGAGGGCTAGGGGTTCCAATATGAGAGTGCCGGAGCCTAGTTCGTGGGGTGTCGTCTCCAGGAAGAAGAAGCCCCCTCCAGAGGGCCCTGCCCCTCCTTATACGGTCGAAAGGGGCAGGTTACATTGGGGATTGGGCGCTAAGAGGATGAAGGGACTCATGCCAGAAAGCCCTTGTCTTGGTGACCCGTCCTGTCTGGCCTTGCCCTACGCTGGGTTAGTAGACTCTCCGAGCAAAGCAGGTCGCTGCTTCCTCGGGAAACAGCGCACCCACTCTCTGCGGTTTTGTCAGATGATGACGTTGCCATGCGTGGCCCAGTGCACTCGGGTGAGAGGACTCCATCTTTGTCAGACGCGATCGGATGATGGGACTGAGGCTTTGACTTTGGCGACCTTCGTGCTGCCTCGGGAAGGAGCCACCTGCTTCTGTGCGGTCGCTTCAGGCGGTCGCGATTGTCGGACACGTGGTTAACGACCAGTGGAGGACCCGATGCTCGACCCTTGGCGGAGACCGGGATCGGGCTGGTCGGAGGTCGGGGGAGTCCGGTCCGTGACGGAGGTCGAACGCCCTGCTAGGTCGGGAAAGAGCTCCTTTATGGCCTTGCGGGACCCTCGGTCGGAGCCTGGCTCGGAATAGTCCAATTGGTGCTCCGGACTGGCGGTTCGGAGACGTCTCCGCCCGAGGTAGAGAATAGTCCCCCGATCCTAGAGGAGGGCTGCTCAAAGCCCCCCCGGGGGGGCCACGTGTCAGGGTGCCGGTCCCCGACAAGAACCGAACTACGTGTTCGTTAAACCCAAGAATTACCGTACAACCACAAGTGCTGGTATGGGACAGTCTTAACCTATTAAGTTGCTTAAAACTAGCTTTACACATTGGTAGGCTGGAGTAGTATGAGCTTCTTCAGTAACTGGTTGCTCGGAGGGGCGCCCACACCGACCGAGGTGTTGGGAGTCACATTTGCTGATACAACGATGAATGCCATACTATGGATATGCTTAATCATTATTGTGCAGTGACTGTGCAAACATTTACACCATAGTACGGGTTTAACATCACCGGGCTGGTGCAAAGTTAGGGTTAAACAATGTAACGGTTATGTTATGATCTTCTTGCCAACACACCAAAGGAAGTGTGTTACTGGCCTGGCAAAAAGGGTTGATCATTACTTGTGGGTAAAGCTGTACAACTCTGCAGAGTGTCAAACTTTTCGAAAAGCCGTTCCCGCGGTTATGGGAATTTTGGTGCGCCAGCACTAGTTAGCTGTTTCTATTTTTATAAAATCTGGATTCTACCGTGTGATGGTAGAAGTTGGTTCTTGAAAATGGTCATGATACCCAGGTACCTGAGATTTATTTATGCTTATGTTCTGTTACTTTCAGTATTAAGCTGTTTTTACTTAAATTCTGTTATGCAATCTATTATTTTGTATTTACATTCCGAATTAGCTTTATGCAAAGCAACCATGAGCCTTTCCTTTGAATTGGCCTGCATGTATAATAGGTTTCGCAAAAGTCTTGCGAGTACGTAAGTACTCAACTTGCCTATGTTGATGTTTTTAGGTGAAGAAACGGATTTCTCCGACGATACATTTTATGACGCAGGATTCGGGGATATGAACGATGAATTTTACTAGGGTTCTTTTTGTCAGTTGCCTGTGGGATATTGGGTTAAAGGCATACTACAAGAAATATGTCTCCACTAATATGTCTTTACTTTTGGTATTGTAAGAATATTATGTACTTTGCTTCCTCTGTAGTAATAAAGTTTGTGTATGACTGTGATATCAATTTGTATTTGTGCGTACTAGCCACTGATCATGAAACTAGTATTGTATGCACATTGTATCCATTTTTGATATTAATTATCAAAAATGGGGGCCTTACGCTTATCTATCTTATTGTCGGGTAGTTCCTTTGTGCCATGCAATCCTATCCTGAAAAAGAAGGAACTCCAACAGTAAGCTTCAGCATATTTTTAAGTGGTTAAACCGAACTATTAGTAATCATAAAACATCCTCAGTTGTCTGTGACTGTATCTAAAGCTCTTATTACATTGCTAATAGACTACATCACGATATATTCCCCATATTTATAATATCTATAATATGAGGATAGTAGTCTTGGACATTAGCTGTCTACACCATCAGAACTATAGCTCTCTCCATATTACAGTACAAATCGCACTGATCATATCTATCCAACACAATTGCTGCAAACACTATTCACCTTTCCCACAAGCAAGTCATATAAAAAACGCTCGGTCTCCTTGAGGCCAATAGAGCAAAGCAACGCAGGATTGTTCTTGTTCATAACTTCACTGTTTATAGGAGCAACACTAGCAGTGACCTAACTTAAGAACAACTACTCACAAAAAAAATGAGTAGTCGTTTGAGATCAAATCAAGAGTGGTCTCATAATTTTATTTTGCTGCAACGAAAATAACAAAACAATTTGAAGAACATCATGCACCAACTGAAGTGGTTTATCAAGAGGCGTATCAGGAGTCTCCTCCTTACGCAAAATATCCTAGTGATTTTTGGGCAATGGAGTCTATAGAATGTGAAGGGTGCATTACTTTGCCGAGACCCGAACACACCTCCGGGATCGGAGCTCCTCCAGGACGGAGTTGACGAGGCTATGAGCCACGCGGCCCCGGCAACCGCCATAGAGGGAGGAGAAGTGCGCCCTGGCGAAAGCGGCGGACGGCGCGGCCGAGGGGGTGGAGTTGGAAGAAGGCCAGAGCCACCGAGGGGAATGGAGTCGGGGGAGGCGGCGCAGGCTTGGGGAACTCGGAGGGGAGCACGAGCGCTGGCCGGCGGCAACGACGCGCTTGGATATCTTCGCATCAAACCCTAGCTGCGCTTGGTGAACACGAACGGGAGGATGGCCAAACGGGGGCTAAATGTCTGAGTGAGCGCATTGCAGTCGGTTCGAGAACAAAACCGTTGAAATAAAAAAAAGAAATGTCGTCGGATCGACGCTAGAACCGACAGAAATAAAGATCAATACAATCGGTTCTAAATAAAAATCGATAGAAATAAAAAATGACAATGCAGTCGGTTCGACATAAAAACCGATAGTAATAGAAACAAAATCACAATCGGTTTATATTAAAAACCGACACAGATGAACATATTATCACTATCGATTTATATTAAAAACCGACACAGATGAAACACCATATTACTATCGGTTTATATTAAAAACTGACACAGATAAACATAGTATCACTATCGGTTTATATTAAAAACCGACACAGATGAACACAGTATCACTAACGGTTTATATTAAAAACCGACACAGATGAACCTATTATCACTATCGGTTTATTTTAAAAATCGACACAGATGAGCACCGTATCACTATCGGTTTATATTAAAAACTGACACAGATGAACCTATTATCACTATCGGTTTATATTAAAAATCGTCACAGATGAAACACCATATTGCTATCGTTTTATATTAAAAACTGATACAGATAAACACAGTATCACTATCGGTTTATATTAAAAACCGACACAAATGAACACAGTATCACTATCGGTTTATATTAAAAATCGACACAGATGAACACAATATCACTATCGGTTTTTATTAAAACCGACACTAATATGATTCATCACTATCGGTTTTCCATGTAAACCGATACAAATATATCATAGGCACCAAAATTAACTATGAATTGAGAAGAGGAGTAAGAATTCCCAGTGATAAATTGAGTACTGGGCTATGAAGAACTTGTGGTCTATTAGTTGTCATTTAACATGGTGTCTTGCTTGTTGGTGGAAAAATACTGTAGTTTTCTTATTGTAATTACTGACTTAGCACATGCACAATTTCTAGCTTCACAAAAGCATGCAAGAGTAGAAAAGTCAAAAATTTCTCAAATAAAGTAAAAAATATTTTCTTAGCAACAGAGGATAGTCCAACTTGAGGGACATATCGAAATTACCCGAGAGACATGTTCTAATGCAACCTAAACTTTCTTCGCGACATATCGAAATTACCTAGTACAAAATTGAAGGGGTTCGAAGGAATACTCACATTTTAAAGAAAATCACAAATTCTGCAAAAAGAGGGGAAATCCTGGAACAACAACAGAGGAGAGTTCAGCTCGAGGGATATAGATAACCTAGCGAGGCACATCACAATCGGTTCTTACTTAAGAAGCGCTAGAGATGTGAATGCTCATCACTATCGATTCTTACAAAATAAGCGATAATCACTGTCGGTCTTATGTGAGAACCGATAATGATGTTCATGCTCATCACTATCGGTTCTCGTATAAAAAGCAATAGTGATGAGCACGTGCACATCACTATCGTTTCTTATGTGAGAAGTGATAATGCACATCACTATCGGTTCTTTTATGAGAACCGATAGTGACGAGCATACACATCTATTGATTATTATTAACACTCTTCCTAAGTTATCTATCACCATCTTTTTTTTCTTAAAACTTAAGAACCAATCCTGATGAAACGATAGTGATATACCATTCTGTAGTAGTAGTGGTGTGACAACTACTCAACTCCGCTGCAATTCTTTGGCCGAAACGCGCATGATCGATGCACCCGAATGCTAGCGCACGTCGACCTGACGACGAGCGGATCAGCGCGACGTGACGCCGGTTGCCGCGCGCAGATGAGGCGCGAGGTGTTGCACGACGCATGGGCAGCGCCGGGACTGAAGAATCGTGACAAATCGGGCAGCGAGTGCACAGTATATCCAGATTGGGCCTAAAAGCGGAGGGGCCCGTTTGCGGAAGCTCATCTAAAGAACAGGTCCAAAAGAAGAAAGGAGGCAGGAGGAAGCTTTGCGTTGCCGGTGGAATCCGGATCCCGACCGATCCCGACGGCCACCGGCGCGGCGCGGCCGCTCCCTCGTCGCCAGGTACACCAAAAGCCTTTCTCTTGTGGGTTCGTTTTCTTCCTTCCTTGCTGGGGAATTAGTAATCTTTGGTTCATGAATTGGGCGGTTAGATTAGTCTGCTTGCCCCTTCTAGTTGGAGAAATGAACAAGGTAAGCTGGGGCAATGGCACAGGCATAATGTAGTAGTACATATCTAGAACAATTTGCTTGGTTAGTTCGAAGACCTGAATCTAGGGAGGTTGCCTTTGAGTTCGAGAGACGGCCCTTATTTTAGTGCTGAAGAAACAAGAATTGGCTGGACTTAGGAAGTTGCAGCTTCCGAGCGCAAAAGCCTTCAAGCTTGTTAGTCGTATGGTGGAGTCTGCTGCCACTACTGAACCAATCAAGCTTGTAAGGACTTTGCTCCCTTTTTATTATTCGGCCGATCAAATTGATGGGGGCCTTTTTCTAGGATTAAGAACATTCTTGATAACAGTGATCATATACAATGGAGATAATACGATCAATTATGGTTCTATTAACCATTAAGAGTAGACAGTGCTACACAGGCCATCTTTGATCTGCATTTCTTTTCTTTTTCTTTCTTTTTTTTGTACTCTCTTTGATCTAAATTGAACATGCCCTTAGTATATATGTATTTCTTGAAACAGATTTATGCCAAAGCAAGTTTTCGAAGTAAAAGTAAAAAAAACATACACACACACGTGATTGCACCCACAACATTAGGCACAGAGAGAGGATTACATATTTCGCACAAAAGCACTCAGAGATGGCATTCATTAGCAGAATAATATGCTTGTGTTTTTCTCTTATATTTTAGACGAATATCGGCGCCATCTATCACTGTATTCAAGCGCACTATCACTTTATTCTCTTATTGGTATCTCTTCACTGTGCAGTAGTCTACGAACCAGAGCTCCTTCATTCCTGATTTGTGTGATAGACAATGCTACAAACTTTGAAGATGTGCTTGTACCCTCGTTCTTCACTATTCTGTCAATTTCCTGAACCACTTCAGCCATTGCCAAATATGCACAAGGCACAAGGCACACCATTGCCAAATGCAAAAACCTTCTAAGGCTAGCGTGACTAGCTTCATCTTTGATTGAGGACTCCATAATGTCCTCCAAGCCATATTTCTTCTCGTCATACTCATTTATTGCCATTAAAACTTCACACGCAATGTGGTTGCCATTCTCAACTGGTTTCCAGGATGTAATCAACTTGAGCATGACCACCCCAAAGCTATAGACATCAGTTTTTGATGCTAGAACTTGAGTCATGTAGTATTCTGGATCCAAATATCCCTGCAAGAAACATACCAAAAGAATAGGCCAACTAGATATGACATTTAAAGCCAGAAGAATAAGGTTATTCAGAATAACCTATACCATTTATGGGCCTAGTCTGACCTGGGATGTATCCAATATCACATTTGGGTAAAAATATAAAATTATGTTTGTATATATAATATTTTTCTATAGATCTTTTGCTACGATGTTTGCTATAACTTATTTCACGACTTACCAATGTTGCTTTTACTTGGCTCGAACATGCCATTTTTGGCTACCTGAAACTAGCTTAGAAAGGCCAAAATCAACAACCTTTGCATTGAAGTTTCTGTCCAATAAGATATTAGCTGACTTGACATCTCTGTGGATAATTGGAGGATTGGCGAGCTCATGAAGATATGCTAGACCTCTAGCTGAACCTAACGCTATTTGAAGCCTCTTGTTCCAGTCCAATCGCATGCCATCTCTTTCTGTATTGATATTCAAAAGATATTAACTAACAGAATTAGTTGAATGTTTTTAGATGGGGAGCAGTGGCGCATACCATTTAAGCTCTCCCTCAATGTGCCATTAGGTATGTATTCGTACACCAGAATCTGGTCATCCTGCTCAACACAAAAACCTACAAGGTTTACTAGGTTCTTGTGATGAACCCTAGATAGCAACTCTATCTCAGCTTTGAATTCGACCTCTCCTTGTGTTTGTTAAGGGTATAGATATTGTCTTATATAGACTCTCTATATATAGGTTTTCCTTATATAAGTTTTCCTTATTTAGATATTGCCTTACATGGGTTTTCCTTTTGTACCCGCTTGTACATCTATATATTCTGACCTATTAGCCTCATATTGAATACAACAAGTGCTATTCATAACATGGTATTAGAGCACTAGGTTTAGGATTAGGGTTTTCCAGCGTTGCAACTCCGCTGCTGCTGCCCCTGGGAGGAGCAGCCTCCACTCCCATGGGCGGCCACCTCCTGCGGCTGGTCTCTCTGGCGAGCTCTTCCCACTCGTCTCTCAGGTGTGCGCCGCCGCCGCTCGTCCTTGTCGGCCTTGATCTCCGTCGGCCTCGTCACCGGTCGGACGCAACGTGGTTGCTCTTCGTCGGCCTTCACTTCTGTTATAGCCGCCCGACATCGCCTCCGAAGCCTCGACGCGACCGAGCTTCGCCGCCTTAGGCCGACCGCTTGTTGCCGTCGACCTCAGGCCCCGCCAACGATGTGGCTCCTCCTGGCCGGCCGTCGCTCGTAACTCCCAGTCCGTCGTCTCTCTGTCCGCGACGCCGCATCGTTGCTCCTCCAGCCTTCGGCTTCGTGTCGAAGGAAGTGGTCAGTGCCGCCCGCCTCCTCCCGAGGTCGCATTGCATGTAGGACCGCCTCCGGCTGGCTCTTCTCCGGACACCATTCGCTCCACTAGCCTCCTCTGGGCTGCTGACCTCTGCTCCTATTTCGGCCCTCCGCGCAGCCCTTTGCCTCACCAACCACTGGCCGCCTTGGCCGGACCCGCCTCCATGCCGGCCTCAACGCGCAGCGCGCCCGCGAGCGCCTCTGCTCCGCCGCACCAAGGATCGGACCTATCGGATTTCACTAAGGACCAAGCCCGAGCTGCTGAAATCTGATTAGGATTCGGTTTTAAGTCCGGCTTTTGGTTCCGGCTCCATCAGCTCGGCTCAGCTATGTCCCGGCTCCGTTTCTGGCTCAGCTAGGCGCACAGACTCTGGCTCGGCTCTTCGGTTCTAGCTCTAGCTCCGACTCTTCTGCTGTCGGCCCTTCGGCTCGGTCTTGTCTCGACTTCGGCTTCGGCTACTCTGATTTTCAGCTCATTTCATCGGCTCGGCTTCGGTTCCTTTGTTGGCTTACACCTGATGGCTCTGTGGCTCTCGGCTCTTGCTTCAGATGGGCTCTTTCATCGACTTGGCTTCTTCATCACCTCTTTTGTCGGCTCGGATGAGCCCTTTCGTCGACTTGCTTCATCATCGCCTCTTTTGTCTGCTTGGATCTTTTGTTGGCTTCGGATGGGCTCTTTCGTCGACTTGTCTTCTTCATCGCCTCTTTTGTCGGCTCGGATGGGCTCTTTCGTCGACTCGGCTTCTTCATCGGCTCTCGGTCGACTCAGCTTCTTCATCGGCTCTCGGTCGGCTTGGCTCTTTCATAGGCTTCTGATCAGCTCCTTCATCGGTCGCCTCTTTTGTCAGCTCAGCTCTCCTTTGAGTCTTTTATTCTCAATGTCATTGCTTCTGTTGCGTCCATCCAAGTCTTTAGCATCTTGGTTCTTTCGTCGGCTCAGCTCTTTTTATCGGCTCGACTCATTCCGTCGACTCCCATTTCCGGCTCATTACGTCAACTCGGCCCATTCCATCGACTCCGATTTTCGGCTCATTATGTCCACTCGGCTCTTTTCTTCGTCGACTCGGCTCCTTTGTCTGCTTTCTTTCGTCGGCCCGGCTCCTACGTCGGCTTTTCTTCGTCAGCTCGGTTTTCAAGAGTTGAATGCTACGACGACTACTTGAAGATCAGGGCTTTGGATTTTTCCTATTTCAGTGTCAACCCTTCCAAATGCAATGCTATTGCATAAGTCTTGCATTGGGGGGGGGGGGGTTAAGGGTATTGATATTGTCTTATATAGATCCATATATAGGTTTTTCTTATATAAGTTTTCTTATTTAGGTATTGCCTTACATGGGCTTTCCCTTTGTATCCGCTTGTACATCTATATATTTTGGCCTATTGGTCTCATATTGAATATAACAAGTGCTATTCATAACAATGTTGATCCAATTTGCAGTCACTTTATTGCACCCATCTGTCTGTTCAGGAGTGATCCTCTGTAGACGTAGTAAGTGATCAACAATATCACATCACTACGGGATTATCTGCTCTGAGCTGCCAGAAACATTTTATGCAAAGATGGGTTAACTATTAATTTACCTTTCCAAAACCTCCAACGTCAATTTCATAACTCTCTGAAAAGTTGTCTGTGCACATCTTCAGTTCGTCCAAAGAAAATTGTGTAGCTTTCTGAAACATTGGTTTGCTTATGCCATCTGTTTCATAATTTTACAGTAGATTTGAAATCTCTAAAATGAAACATCAATATTTTGAAAGCTGGTGTTTGTTTTACTACAATTTCAGTGTTGCATTTTAGGTCTAACTCCAGAGGTAATAGATTTATAGCTTAAAAGGAGTCTTGACATTCACAGATCACGAGAATTCACCACTTATACGTAACTGCTAACTGCTTTGCTAGTTATAGACTGTTATCAAGGTTGCGCATTCCAACTATAGATCAATTGCTCCTACTACAATCTTGCTATCTAAACTGTGGTAAATTTCTGTATTACCGTGCTGTGCAATCAGTTTGCATGCTCCTTGAGACTTGTTATTTTTCTGTATAGTGTGGTTGGCTAACATGACAAAAGCAATTACAATAGCAGCTCAAGCAATCACTATTCCTGCTTTAGCAGCTGCTTTCATTGATGGCTTCCTAGTATTCTCGTTGATTCCACCTGGCATAAATGCCATTAGTTCGTTCTAGTACTATAAGAGAGTATCAGAGATGCCATTTTGATGGAAAAAATCTTAGTACCGGGAAAGGAGTAAGGGTCTGCAAGGAAGTAGTATGGCCCAAACTCCTCTGTGCATAGATGGATCACTAATGAGAGAATAATTAATACGCATAATATCTGACCTATTAAAGTATGGTCCACTGGATGGAAAGAATTTCACATGCGCATGCAAATGTGCATCACTGTTGAAGAAAATGTCTGAAAGATACTCAAAATGTGGTCCAAGGATAATTTTTTTGCTGCAGCTGTGTCTCCAGTTGCTCAAAGAGGTACTATTTGTCAAATCTGTGAATAGAGGTGCTCAAAAGACCATAACACCCTTGTGCGGATATACACAAGAGCAATTTTGAGTATGGACACTCTGATCAGTAAGGCATGGAGTTGCGCCTGACTAAACTGGTGGAATATGGTGCAACGTTTGTCTGTTGCAAGCTGCAGTATTTGTCATTTGAGACAGTATCACTGTAGCACGATGGGTTCCTGATTAATCTGCAAGAAAGCAGTCAGTGGTGCAACGAGTCATGCAAATAGAATTTGAGGTGCTATTATGAAAGATGCATACTTCCCACTTACAATATGACAGTATCAATTGCGGAGCTTATGTTTGTTGAACTTACAGTATTGTTTTGAAGACTTAGAATTTTCAATGCTGAAGTGCCGTTAGTGCTATAGACAAGTGTGCCATTTAAGCTATTGTTGTCCAGAGTTCTGTACTTCTGTCAATGGCATCGTTGAGAAATCAGCTTGAAGGCTATTATCATCTCACATTAGGATAGTAACTTTTTCAATCACTTACTGTATAATTTGAGCGTGGGTAAACATAGCCATTACATGAAACTTACACTTGCCGCAGCTAACACTACTAAAAAATGGCACATCACTATCGCTTCATCTGGGTCGGTTCTTAAGTTTTTACGAAAAAACGATTGTGATAGATAACTTAGAAGAGGTGTTAATAATAATCACTATCGGTTCTCAGGTTAGAAATGATTGTGATGTACCCACATCACAATCGGTTCTTATGTGAGAAGCGATAGTGAACATCACTATCGGTTCTCAATAAAGAACCGATTGTGATGTGCACGTGGTCATCACTATCGGTTCTTTTGTGAGAAGCGATAATGATGTTCATGCACATCACTATCGGTTCTCAATAAAGAACCGATTGTGATGTGCACGTGGTCATCACTATCGGTTCTTTTGTGAGAAGCGATAATGATGTTCATACACATCACTATCTGTTCTCAAAAAGAACCGATTGTGATGTGCACGTGGTCATCACTATCGCTTCTTTTGTGAGAACCGATAGTGATGATAATGTATATCACTATCGCTTCTCACGTAAGAACCGATAGTGATGTGCATGATCACATCACTATCGCTTTTCAAGTGAGAATCGATAGTGATGTGTGTGTGCATCACAATAGCTTCTTAAGTGAGAACCGATTGTAATGTGTCTCGCTAGGTTATTTATACCCCTCAGGCTAAACTCTTCTCTGTTGTTGTTCTAGAGGATATTTCTCCTCAGACTTTTTCCCTAAGGTAAATGTACATGCATAATAATACAATTAGCTTTTCACATAAAAATTTCAAAACTTAAATTAGAACACTCGTTTTTATTTTGCAGTATATCAATATCCCCCAGAAGAGTGTAGACAGCACTGCACTCAACAAGATACGAGACCACTTATGCCAGTGGTACGGGATGGAATGCATGTCGGAGGACGGACGGTTTAGAGACCCCGAAAGCTCCTACTAGACCATATGTGAACAATATTACATATCTGAATGCGATTGCATGTGTACTGATGGTTAAGCATGTTTGAGTTCTATTTTGTGAACGAATGTGTTATGTGTTTGTTGTAACAAAGTGTTCGTGTTCTGTAAATGTGATATTTTGTCTGCAATTGCTGTGTGAATGTGATATGTGCATATTGTATGATTGGAGGGTGAATTGAAAATAGCACACCACACCCCTTCATCTCTATCGGTTCTCACAAGAAAATGATAGAGATGAGGTGATCATCTCTATCGGTTCCTTGTAAGAAGCGATAGAGATGAAGCCATCTCTATCGCTTCTTACAAGGAACCGATAGAGATGACAGCCTCATCTCTATCGATTTCTCTAAAAAAAATGTGGACTTTATTTCTAAAAGTCTTGACTTTTCTACTATTTAAGTAAAAATCATGCCTACGAAGTTAAATTTGGCATATCTTTCAACGCTAACTCTTTATTCAAAAAAAATCTTTCAATAAAGCTTTGTGGTGTCACAAAGTACATTTCTACAAAATTTTACAAAATTCATGGTTCAAATAATAATGTACTAGGTTTAAAAATAGTGTCGGTTTTGAATTAAAGCCGACACAGATAGATTCATTAATGCTGTTAGATATTTAACGGTGTCGGTTCTCAATTTAAAACCAACATAGATAGATCATTTAATTGTGTCGGTTCTTAATTAAAAACTGATACAGATACTTCAACTAATCGTGTCGGTTCTAATGTAAAAACCGACATAGCATACATTAATGGTGTTGGTTCTTAATTAAAAAGTGATACAGATAGTTCAATTAATTGTGTCGGTTCTAATGTAAATGCCGATACAGATATATACATTAATGGTGTCGGTTCTTGATTAAAAACCGACACAGTTACTTATTAATCGTGTCGTTTCTATTGTAAAACCGACACAGATGCTGCCTGCCTTATTACAGTCGGTCATCAACTAAAACCGATACAGATGCTGCTCCCTCATTGCAGTCGATTAGCTTTTGAAACTGACACAAATGGAAAGTTACCCCAGCCTGAACTCACCTAAACCTAGGGCACACCACTCCCGAGCTCAGTTCACAGCCAACACTCCCAATTCCGACGACATAGCAGCCCGCACCCCTCCGCTGCCGACGCCGTCGACACAGCCCTTCTCCGGCTGGGGCCGCCACTTTCGTTGCCAACCGGCTTCCTGTTGCAAGATCCGCCTCTTCCTCCCTCCCCCCTCCCTTTCGGATCTAGATCCGCCGCTTTGGATTGTTGCAGCAAAATCGCGGATCTAATTTTTGCTTCTTTGCGAATGCAGCCACCACGCTAACTGGGTTCCACTTCACCGTCACGGTGCTCGTCGCGACGCTCGGCGGATGGATCTCCCACACCACCGGCTACTCCGTCTCCAAGCACTTCCCCCTCTGGGAGCTCGTGTGGATCTCACTCGACGCCAACACGTCATCACTAGGATGAATCTTAGCCTCATGCTCAACTCGTCGAATTCTATCAGGTACACGACGTTGGTTTTTTATGTCGTGGTGGCTGGTGTTGGGATTTGCACGGTCACGGATGTGGAGGTCAATGCCAAGGGATTCATCTGCGCTTGCGTGACTGTGTTCTTCACATCATTTCAACAGATTGTGAGTTTCTTTTCTCTTATCTATCTTAATACTACATTTGTGCATTCCACTCTTCCACATTCATGTTTTGGATGTAAAGTTTACTAGCTGTGGATACCGTAATCGGCATTGTGATCCAAGTTTTTTTGTTAGTTCGTTATGAATTTGAGTATATATACTGTTTGGAAGTTGAAACTGCCATGACCATAGATGATGAGGTATGTTGTTGAGAAAGAACAGACTAGATGTTTTGGTGAAACAATGTCCTCTACTATGCCATATCTTCATTGGCTGTGGATTTTATGGTTCCCCAGTCCCCACATTTGATGCCTGCCCTTTCTGGTGCCACTTATTTTTCAACCTCTTGAGCTGGTTTGGTCATTACTATTGTAGCATTATTGCAAATTGCGCTAGCACAAAAACTCTAAGACAACAGATCTGAAACACATTAATACAGGCTAGGGAAGTAAAACTACTTCAAACTATTATTGTTGACCTGTAGTATGCTTCATGGGTTGATATATTTGCTTCATATGCTGCAGATATGCAGTTCTCTTGATAGCTAACTTCTGTCTACTCCCTCACCTTTTGTTGCGTTCTGTTGTAGAATTTATTTTCTAGTTATACATCCTTATTAAAGAGCCACAACCAATTTGAAGCAAGTTATACACTACTTACTTTCTTGTGTTACATCTAATACGATGTATTTCTGCCTCTTCACAGGTGATGTTAAGATGTTTCAAGTAGAAAAATGTGGACTTAAGTTTTCGAAAGATTATTACTGAATTCTTGTTATGCTTATAAATTGTTAAGGAAGAGTTGCATTTTTTTCATTTGACTGTTTAAGAGGATCCTTCTTGACAAATTATTTCCATAATAATGCCTATGCAGCTTACTAAATTCCATGATATTCTGACTTCTGACAGTAGTTGTTTTTGTTCTAAACAATTGGCTCCTTTCAGAAGAAGTACAACATTGGGTCATTTGAACTTGATAGAAGTTATATCGGAGGATGGTAGGTTTAGAGATCCTAAAAACTCCTACTAGTCCATATGTGAACAATATTACATATGTGAATGCGATTGCATGTGTCTTGTTGTGAAATATGTTTGAGTTTTGTTTTGTGAACGAATGTGATATGTGTTGTAATAAAGTGTTCGTTTTCTGTGAATGTGATATGTGCATAATGTGTGCTTATTTATGTTGTGTGAATGTGATAAACGCATATTGTGTGAAATATGTACTGATTAGAAGGTGAATTGGAAAATAGCACATCTCTTCATCTCAATCGGTTCTCAGAAGAAAACGATAGAGATGAGAGGGTCATTTCTATCGGTTCTTTAGAAGAAGTGATAGAAATAAGGTCATCTCTATCGGTTCTTTGTAAGAAGCGATAGAGATGACCCTTCTTCTAAAGAACCGATAGAGATGAGGGGTCATCTCTATCGCTTCTTTTAAAGAACCGATAGAGATGATTTTCTCATCACAATCGGGCAAGAACCGACTGTGATAGCGCTGTTTCATCTCTATCTAATGACTTTGTGTCGCTACTAGAACCGACTGTGATGACAAAAAAGAACCGATTGTGATGTATATTTGTGTAGTAGTGTAAGGGCTTGTGAACAAAAAGATAGGGACTTCTCTGAAACAATTAGATCATCAACACATTTAATAACACACATCAACAAACTATAATCCTTAACTTCATTTATTAACACAGCGTCATGCATTTACATAATTACAAGGTACAAGAGTAGTAAAATTACATCACAAATAAAATTACATCACAAAGAAAAAATTACAGAAATTATTTAAATTTTCCTAAAATCTAGAGCTGCTGTCAACCCATGTCCTTGATCCCTGAAAATGTCAACCATCCACACATATGTATAACCATAGTACAAGTCGTAACCGAATTTAAAATTTTGGGGTGTTGCCGTCAGACCCGTATCTCATGGTAAAAAGTAAGAGTCCATGGTAGGAAGGTGGAAAAGCTACTATAAACAAGGATAAGGAGGAGCCTCTGCCGAGCACAGCTCCCATCCATTCCCCATTTCTCCTCACACTCCCCAAACCGAGCAAGGAACCATGAGTCACAGAGCAAAGGAGCAAAGACCAAGCCTCAGTCGAGCCCTCCTCAGACCATTCCCCATTTCCGTCTCCACACCCACACTCCCAACAGAGAGCAAGAGAGGGAAGCCAGGAGCAAGCCGAAGCAAAAGGAGGAGGAGCCAGGGGGGGTACAAGCCGAAGCAAGGAAAGCGGCCAGGAGGAGAAGGCCACGAGCAGAAAGCCAGAGCCTAGACCATTTTTCCCAGGATCTCCACCCCAACACAATCAGATCCATCCCCACCTCCTTCTTTTGCCACATCTCCGGTAATCCCCTCCATTCTCAGTCCATACAAATAGTATAGGGAGCTCAAAGTTAAGGGGTATAATAGACAGTTGAATCGGTAGGGATTACCCTTGGTTTCATATGGATGACCATAGCGAGGGTTGCACTGTGTGTGCCCAACAATCTTGCTCGTGCTCCCCTGTGCACGGAAGGTCATGGGTGTCGTTGCGGTGCCTCCAAAACCCGAGTAGGACAACCTTAAATCATCACTAACCAGTGGAATCACTCGAAATCGAAAACTTTTAGCTAAATCAAATGTAATCAGACTAGAAGGAAGAGAGGGGGGAAATAGGTGAGTAGAGAGAAGAGACCAGCAACCACGGGGCGGTGCAAGGAGGCCAGTAGCGGCAACCTCACCCCCAAGTAGCCAGCATCAACCTCACTCTCCACCATCACCCATTTCCATCACTTCTGTTCCGGGTAAACCCTTAGCAACCAGATTAGCTCCAAGCACATAGATGACCACCATAACATAAGCATAAACTAGAGAACCAGCAGAGAGCGACATAGGCCACTAAGGGTTTCAGGAGGGTTGTATTAGAGGGCAGCGCCGTGTGTGACTAATGAACCAATGTACTCCCCGGCGTACAAGGGTTCAATATCTATCGTCGCAGCACCGCCAACTCGAATATACCCCAAATAATCATCATCAACCCATTATTCATCATTCCCCAAATCGCAAGTAATTAGCATACAAACTATAGCACATCTCATAACTCACATTAGGAAAAATTAGTATGAGTATTAAAGAGCAAGATTGGGCAACCATGGCCGGTTGGAGAGGGAGGCGGCCTGAGGCTAGTAGGGGCCTGCGTGGGAGCCCAGGCGGGCAACGCGGGTGCGCGCAGGTCGACGCGGGCCGAAGGCTGCGCAGCAGGGGCGGCGAAGGCAGCCTAGGGGCGGGGCCGCATAGCGACGAGGCCAGGAGCGAGCCGAGGAGAAGGAGGCCCAACTGTGGGCGCTAGGAGGGCGAGGAGGCGGCCGGCCAGAGCAAGGTTTGGGGCCGGTGGTGCCGAGCCGGCAGAGGAGATGGCGGCATAGGATCGGAGGGAGTAGATCAGGAGGAGGAGGAGCGGAAAAAGGGAAGAGAGGAGAAGGATAAGGACCAGGTAGAGGAAAGGAAAATAGGAGAGAGGAAAAAGAAAAGAAAAGAAAAGAAGGGAAGAAAGAGCAGAAGGGAGAAAGAAAAGTAAAAAAATAAGGGAGGACGGGAAAAGAAGGAAAATGAAAATATATATGTATATTTAGTAACGTCATGAATCACAATAAACCAAATAAGAACTTGCCGTATTATCAGAGACTTCAAAGAGAGAATAAATAGCAGCGATTGATTAAATAAAAGTTTATATAGAACTAACAGTTGTTATAATAATTAAAAATGGAGCGATAATGCATCTACTAAAATGAATTTACAACACCAAATTTTAATAAGCAGTGTAGATTAAAACACGTCAAATTAAAAGATGGAGAGCCAAAATCCCTCAACTTGGCATGCATTAAATTAAAATGCGACCAGCTAATAAATCCTAAATTAAAACAAGCAAATTATCTGCACCAATTTAAATCAAGTCAAGAAAAGGTTGGACGCCATAAAACTGCAAATAAATTAATTATCGCATACATTTAATATTCCATGATTTCAGGAATCGAACCAAATCTAGCAGAAGGTCATCTTCAGAATCCGAGTGAGGTCGAATATTACAATTCTATATCAGGCAAGCTTCGTTTGATCATATTTATTAAATTGTTTTTAAATGTTTTCAGATATATGTAATACCATTAATGCATGGAAAAAGTATCTTTTAAGATGAAAATCTTAATCTAATGCGGTTGGAAAAATGGCATGGAGTTGAATTGCTAAAATGGTATGATTATGGGTATGTTGAATTGGCTCATCCAACGGATGGAGCCGGTGACGTATGTGTATGTACGATGGATAGAGGGCGATGATGAGAAGGAATATAGCCGGTGGGGCCCTTTACATAGGCTATGACATAAGGACGAACAACTACACGTGTAATGAGTCGTATTTTCAGTATCAACCATAGTGTGTGAAATCGGTCAGAAAAGATTATCCTACGAGGGTATTAAGATCTCCACATTAGGGGATAGGTAGATAACTAGGAATGTGAAGCTGGGTGCACCGAGAGTCCTAGTGAAGGACACAAAATTAGCTACGGTTGATCAGGCGCTATATTTAAAGTCTAGGGTCGAGTATCAGTGTTGCTGCGGTAGCACAGTACAACTGGTATGCTGAGGGTAGGTGGAGAACAGCTAAGGATACCACTGCCCGTTAGCTACCAGGATTGGAGATCTAATACTAGAGTAGTGATAAACATTCTGAGGCCTCATAGGATGGGGTCACTATGGGTAAAGTGGTACAAACCTGCGCGGGGTTAAAATCATGAATTCATGCCTATCTCCTGGATCGGAGGCTACAGAAGCTAAGTCTACCTTATATACGAGTGCTAGTAGCTGTTTTCATAATTAAAATATACAACCCTTAAAGAAAACCCGAAACCTAATTTCTATAAAAATGGATTTTGAGGGGAGGTGAACATTGAATGGATATGAAAGGGATTCATTTATTGCATTTGCTATTAATGCTCGCTGAGTACTTTTGTACTCACTTTTGCTAAATTTCTCTTTACTAGAGAATTGCTCTGGTGGTCAAGCGGCTGGTTTGGACTTGGATCCCAAGGGTGCTTGCGAGGCAGGGGGTGAGAGTCATCTGTAGAATCAGATATGCAAGGATGTAGGCTACCAAGAAGAATAGGATGTTGGGTAGATCGTACACCCGCTTTTGTTGGACCTTGAGTGATTAATACTTTTGTATTATATGTTGTTGTATTTGGATCGTATGTATAATTAACGTACTGGACTTATAGCCCTGCGTGACAATGGATTGTAATAAGTTTCTATTTCAGTCTCTAATTATTGTTCTGCTGCAACACTCTGAACACGGTATATTAACTGATAAAACGTCAGGTGTGCTCGATGTTTTGATTGGTTAGTATGCCGAGTTTCGTGTAATTATCTCAGATTAATGGCGGTGGTTATTGCCGTTACCCTGGACTACTCGTTAACCCTTCCATTTCTCGTTAAATACGGATCGCCACATTCTCCATACAGACCTACGTCCTCTAGCACTCTAGAGTTGAGCCAACAAGTTAGTATTGCAGAGTTGAGCCAACAAGTTAGTATTGCAGAGTTGGAAACAAGATACTTCTAAAAAAGTAATAGAACAGTGTGTGTTGTGAAATAGACAATGTCCTCTTAGTTTCTGATGTCAATAACTCACAGGGTAGTCAAAGATTTCATTGTCCAAAATGACTTTGGAACCAGCGACGCGTCAAATGGATTGTTGCTCAAATTTCTGCGAGTACAGCAATTTATAAGCTGGTAGATACTGCATCTACAAGGATCTGCCAGAGTTCTTACACATATTTCAGTTTTGCCATTTTTCTGAGATCTGGCATTGGTCCATTAAACCTATTTCCTGCTAGGTTTCTGCACAAGACATTAAGTCAATAAAAATGTGCAAGTAATTTTTAAGCTGGTAGATGCTTCATGTACAAGGATCTGTCAGAGTTCTTACAAATATTTGAGTTCTGTCATTTTACTGAGATCCGTTGTTGTTTCACTAAGTTTATTTCCTGCTAATTTCTGCACAAGACATTAGTCATGAGCAACGTGTATAGTGCTTTTGTGTATAAATGTTGATTTAACAGCACCTACACTTCACGGAGGGAAGTAATGTTGCTTATACTATCTGGAACACGGTTAGTAAATTGGTTATCATCCATCCGTCTGTGGCAAGAAAAAAGTAGCTGATTTACCACACTAGCAATCATATACAGTGCATTGAAGACCGCAATTGGATGATTTATTTATTGAGCACTCACAAAGCTTGCGGTGTCTGCATGTCCCCCCATAGACTCGGATTGACCCACAAAAACTGATTACCATCCAACAACCTCCATTACAGCGGGCGGTGGAAACAATTAGGTACTCAAAAACTACAGGTAGATAACAATTTTACTCACTCATAGTTCTGTTGGGTGTATTGAGCTGAAAAATATCTCATCAATCAGACCATTCAACTGATTCTTGATGAAATAACTGTTTATTCATCCCAGTTCCAACAAATGCAGGGACATGCAAATTAAATATATCTCGAAACTAGCCAAACCTTTTCATCAGTTTCCTACATGATGCCAGCAAAAATGTTTGCAAGTACTTTGTTGTGACAAAGTTGTCCAGTCCAAGAGTGGCATAGTTACTGATTGGGAGGTGTCCAAACAGCCGATTATCTGCCAGGTCCGACTAGGGCTATAAACGAGTCGAGCTTAAGCGATCCTAGCCTCCCAAGCTCGAGCTCAATAGAAGCCCGAGCGAGCCTAAGTCAGGGTCTGAGCCTAGACCTAGGCTCGAGCTTGACTTGGCCCAAGCTCAAGTAGGTTTGAGCTCGGCTCGAGTAAGCTCGGTAAGAGTTAACATGCAACAATATTCAACAAGTGAGAATAGAAAAATTATCACAACTCACAACATAATAGCATGCATGTCTTAATAGGAATAAATATGAAAGGGAGGACTTAAAGGGTGCAGATGGGCTAGGAAATTGGCCCTGACGAGCTATTTGAGCTCGGCTCGTTGAAGCTCGTAAGTTTGGGATCAATTTGGAGCTTGAGCCGAGCCTAAAGCAAGTCAAAATCGAGCAGCTCGTAAGCCTCGAGTTTTTTCTACAGCCCTAGGTGACTAGCACACCTCAAGTTGCAAATTCTACAACTGCGGGATCTAGTGTGGCTTCTCATCCACTTGGCGATAACTTAGGTGTTCTTGAAATTGAAGAGTTCTTGTATGAAACTGCTATGAGCATGACGAGACACAATGAGAAATCTGAATTGGATATATACATGAAAGAACCAAATTTTCGATGGTTTGAAAGTGAAGATGGGCCATTTGACATATTGTCTTGGTGGAGGGCTAAACAAGGGATTTTTCCCACTCTTTCGCGACTAGCTCGTGATGTGTTAGCCATTCAAGTGTCAACCGTTGCTTCGGAGTCGGCATTTAGTGCGGGTGGTCGTGTTGTTGATCCTTTTCGTAGTCGGTTAGATCCCGAGGTGGTGGAAGCCCTAATTTGTACCAAAGACTGGACAACATCATCTAGAAGAGGTAAAAATATGTCATCCGTTTCATATGTCATACAATTTCCATTTTTTTCCTTTACTAATAGCAACTGTCACTACAAAATTTTAGGTTCTAAGGAGAATATTGCAACGCTAATTGATGAGTTGGACATAGAGTGCAAGGCCAAAGCATATGATTCACCTGTAGACATGATTTCAGAGGTTTGTTCATTCTCCTATAAAATTACTATCATTTCGACTATGTTTAAACAGTAATTTAAACATTACAATGAATCTGTTCATGCTTCACTTCGACACTACATGCACTTGTCTTTTTATCAGAAGCACCATACCACCATGAATTAGTACATAGCTAAAGTTGCACACTAAACACAGTGATGTGTAAAATCTTCCAAACATATTTTGCTTGAAACAAGTGCAATTGTGAAACTAGGATTCCTGCAAGCCTGTAAAAATGGGTCTTTACAAAAAAAACTAGTCGCATGTTTTAAGATTACACATCTAATGCTAACTGCCAAGATAAAGGTATATATTTTATTCTAATTTCTGAAAACAACATACATGCCAAAAGATACAATCTCGAAAAAAGGATCTGTAACAAATTGGAACCTAGATCACTGGCAATGGTGACTATTTGCTGGATAGAAGGGTTCCACTCCTCGACATGTATCTTGTCTGCAAGGTTTGGAGGTTCAAAGAATTCAAAGAACATCAGGTAATTCGGAGGACGTGCATGTGTTGCGATCAGTTTCGCCAACCCTGGATGATCCAGTTCACTGCATACACATTGAAATCCCTAATTAAGATGATTCAGCACGCTGTGGCCACTGGGGCTACTGGTTTTGGGAATTTTTTACTCCTAATTAAGATGATTCGGCACGCTGTGGAACATAGTGGTTGTCAATGAAATTTGTAGACTAAAAGGGTTGTTTTGTCCGGTCTCTCTTGATAGACCGATTAAAGTTCGATTGAATGTTGGTTATGTTCGAATTGCACGAATTGGAGTCTTTGGATAATGTTCTACGTGTTATCCTTGTTCAAGTATGGAAGCACTTGGTTCATTAATGACTTTTCTTCATTCGTTTGAGAATCGAAGGAGGTAGCACTATAGTCCATGGTTGAGCATTTAGCTGAAGCATCTCTTACTTTCTTGTTAGTGCCTGATAGTGAGTAGTCCTTTTTAGGTTATTAGTCCTGTTAGATTAATCTTGTAACTTTCGGTTTTCAGAGTAAAAGTAGGTTTTGCTAAGTTTGTATTCAGTTAAGCAATCAGTCTTATACTCGGTTTGACCAGATTATGGCCTAAAGTTTGCTTCGTAGTAGTATAAAATGGTAAAACAACATTTTTTATTAATGCTAAACATTTCATGCACTCTTGTTACCTTTTGTTTTGTAGGATGAGACTATGGTGGCGACTGATAATGATTGAGTGCTTGTCGAGGACAAGTAACCATCACCATGCACTCGTTGTCACTTGAGATGTTGCCAGCCTAACTTAGCCACTTCGGTCTTCGAACTCTTATATAGTATTGTCATTGTTGAGTCTTCTATCTGTATGTCTATATGATGTAATCCAAATATTATCGACTTGTCGTTTTGTCTCTTTCATGAAAACATGGAGTTATGGACCTCATGGTCATGTTATCGACTTATCGTAATATTATTTACGTATCATTTTATGTTTCGAAACATATCATATGCGTACCGTTCAAATTTAGTGTACTTTTACAACTTTGTTGCATTGCCTAATAAAATAACTTGTTAGACTGTGATAATCTTGTTGCATGTTGAACTCATACGGTTGGTTAATCAGTACTATATGTGTGCTTTATACGGTGTTTGTTTTCGCGTGTTATCCAACAAAAATTATTCGATACCGTATCGATTCCACTCCGTATTCGATTCGAATCCGCGACCAATATTATCTGCGCCGTATTCGTATCCGGTACTATTCGAATCCGATTCCGAATTCGACAAAAAATACGGTTTAGGATATGGAAAGAGCGATATCCGACCGAATCCGAGCCGATTTCACCCCTACCTAGGTCCAACCAGTTGAGCTTTTGGAGAAAACCAAGCTCCTCATGTATTGTTTTAGAGAAATTATCTGAGTTTAAAGCCCTATAATGTATTAGATAGTAATCAATATAATTATTCATTGCACCCTGCCTCTTAAAATTGAATAAATAAACAGAAAAGGGTTTTCCTTGTGTCCATGCTTGCAAAAGGAAAAAAAGGTGATTGTCCGACAACCCTAAAAAAGAAACTCCAAAAATGAAATTATGGGGAGTTATATCTGTGCCATCTTGCTTCTTCCACTTGGTATGTAAAGATTTATGAAAACTAGATTTGGAGTTCCACTGCATATGCAATTGAAGTGAGGAATAATCAACCCGTGTGGCACTTGCCAGAGGTACTCAGCCACTAAAAGAATACTCTCCGTGTGGGGGAGCAAGGAATTTCTTCAGAGAAACTTCGCTTGTAAAGTTCTGTGATGCTGATGTAATGAGAATATGAACCTTAATGCAGACCATATAAATGCATTTTTATAGTTTCTATTGATATAATGTTCACCTACGAATGCCATATTTTTTTGCCGGGTATATTGATCTAGCCACTTTGGGCCTTTCATCTAATTGAGCCACTCTGAGAAAAAGTGATCCCTGGCATTTTGGAATGTTCACTTTTGGGACTTCTAAATACATAGATTGAATACATAAATAAAACTTTGACAAAAATTAAATAAATAAACAAAATATTTTATTTTGATGGGGAAGCACTTACAATTCTTTAAGCTCTTTTAAATTCCTCAGTTCTGGAGGAATTCTTCCTGTGAAGCTGCAACCAGTTAAAATCCTAGGAAAATATGAAAGATATTATAGTCTAATCAACATAAACTTTGATGAATAAATGTACTGAATCAACAAAAAAAATTCCTTACAGATCTTGCAGATTCCCCAGGTTCCCAATATAAGGTGTTAAAAAACACTAATTTCTTTATTGTAGGACAAATCCCTGCAGTTTGTTTTATTAGTGATTATGCTTTCTAATATATCCTTGTTTCTGCACCTTCACTACTCACTGTTTTCTTACGGCTAACCTTAGTAGAGCAAAAACTGCTTTTTCTGGTGAAGGATGAAAAATTGAAGCTAACGTAAAGGAAATGTGCGGCATATTAAGAAAATGTTTTTTTACAGGTCAATATAAAGGAAGTGTTTAAAGTTAGATTCCTAGGCTGCGATGAGTTATATTTTTTTATCCAAATTTGCAGCATTTGAGATTATAATTCAGAGTTACAGGTAGCAGCACATGTGGGTTGTATGTGGCCTGGGGCAGAAATAGTCCAATGAACAAGTACAGCAGGAATGATTTCTAAGCACCTGGATGTCTCATGTATTGAATTTAGCTAAAGTGACATCTAGATGAGAGTTGCAAACAAAAAAATGGGCACTTACATGGATGACAATTCTGCTCAGTTACCTATATCATCGCTAAGTGTGCCAGCAATGTTCGTGGATTACAGATGCCTACAGACAAACATTTCGTTAGAGAAAGGGAGTGGAGGAGGGGGAATTTTGCTGTGTTGACTACTTACAGCCATTTAACACGTCGATCACTGCAGGTAATGCCCTCCCATGGTATCTGCTCGTCGCATGGATCATGAGAACTATCCCAATTTGGTAATTGGTGGTACATTTCGCCAGTTACTCATCAGAGACCATAGTGCTGCGAACTGCAGAAAGTCCACTACATGCATTAACCAGGTATACCGCTCTCTATGTTGTTTTAGTAAGTTCCATGACTTTCATCGTTGAAGAATCTTCCCCTTATGCATTTGCAGAATTGGTTAAAACACTGCAGTCATATAGTCTATCTCTTCTCTACTACTTAAAATGAGTTGGTGGTACGTGCTACATTCTCCCTTCCCACCTCCCCCTGTCACCCCCCTAAAAAATCTCTAATAAAAGCAGAAAAATCAATCTAACAAAAAATAAATTCCACTCCTAAAAATTCTCTAACAAGAAAAAAAACCGTGTATCTAATGGGTGCGCGACGTACGTAGCCAAAGGCGCGGAGACATGACATAGGCACGTAGCCGAGCACGGAGGCGGAGCTGATAGTGTGGACTGGATAAGTCGATCACGACGACCGTCGACTCGACATGGTAAGGATAATATGATATTTTTAACAAAGTACTTGCATTCAGCAAGCAACGACAATACCAACGAGTCAGAAGATGGCCTACCGTCTTGAGGATTGATGGAACTAAGATCTTCATAAAAGCATAGCCTTGAGAACATCAGCAGAGTACACCAGATTGCTCACATGCTTCTGGAACCATGAGCACGCCAATTTGGTCCGCAAAACTGCGACGGCAAGCATTGCAACCATGGAAATCTCAATCATCCAATGGCAGGGAAAACTAGATGGACGATGGAACGGAACATTTGCTTCTGATCAATGCTTTCCTAGGAGCAGGACAACCAACATAACACTACAACAAAATCGTATTCAGGGTTCCATCTCATTGCTCGCATGCAAGATGCTAGGAGTACTGCGTGAAACTAAATTTTAGATTGGCAATTGGCAAATGACTAGTGTAGATGATAATCTTATTCTGCACGATGCATCAGTGTGAGAGTGCCCGGTTAAGTTGACTTCATTTATATTTGCTGCGCGATATATGCTTGCTCAAGCAATCTTCAGAATATATACCGTGTCCTTTTCTTTTGACCGAGCTTGCACCGTGAATATTTCAGATGCTTCGAGACGCGTTTTTTTTCATCTTGCATCAACCTGTGAGAAAGGTCTAGCCAGTTTTTTTTTTTTAAAAAAAACAGCGCTGTGATTATATTAGATAGATATGAGAAGAAAAATAAAGGCAGTAGAGATGTCCTCATTGGCTTTCCATTTGTTTTGAAAAATTCTACTGTTGCGTTATCTCCACCATTACCAACATGTTATGATGATTAAAGTCGTAACACCTTTTCAAAATATTGTTTATCGGCTTACTTCATTTAGGTTATTTTTTCAGACTGGCAACCCCCTCTCACCTGTCCGAAAAGAGAGAGGGCAATCGGATCCCACTAGCAACTTGAAACAAGCTTTCGGCTATTTGGAAAGAAAAAGGTTGGAATGCCTTGTGATTTGTGAGGCTTCAGTATTGTCGGTTGCGCACTCGTAGAACCGACTACAAACAAGTACTACATCCTGTAAAGTGTACGCTCCTACGAACATGGCAGTTTGGATACGGTATCATCGCTATAAACGTTACACTGTGACTAAACAGCGACAGCGTGTTCACGGGAGACATTGGACGTAAATGATAAAGAGAATTATAAATGCAATCTTGTATGGGCGCTGGTACAACACTAATTTGTCATGTGGGGCACATTTTGTACGGCTTGGATTGAATGTGTGATACACAAACCATGTGTTTACGAGAGAATTTATGCTTTGGTAGGTAGTAAGATTGAAGAGGGTAAGTAAAAGTGCCCTTCAAAAAAAAAAGAAGAGGGTAAGTAAAAGGTGGTTGGTAGTATGATTTTTTTTTTACCGAATGGAAAATGGTATACGTACTTAAACTTTTTTACTAATCCTTTACAAAAATGGGTCAGGAGCCTCAATCCACGTGAAAAAGCATCGTGATTCCGTCGAAAGTCGTTGGACTTGTGCTCGTGCGTGTGTGGTTATCGGGTCTCACGTGGTGTGCTTTTGTGCCATGCGTAGACGGTTTGTAATAATTCTTCGTATGTATACCACTACCTTATCCAATTAGCCTCAGTTTCTCTTGATTTTTGGCTAGTAGAGTAATTCATTGGGATATGACTATCCTTTTCACTTTCGGAGAAACTCAGCCTTGCATTGTGTTCCAAATAGGCTCCGACTTTTACAAGAAACTTACAAATTCCTACGGAGTTCTCATGAAATTCCAATGTGGCTAACCAAGCGGAAATTCCTTGTGTTCCAGATAGGCTCTAAACGTCTAGCGAGTTTGTCTTTAATCTCTACCACAGCACCTTCTACCCGCAAAATTAACCATCAAATTACTCCCGTAGCTCCACATTGCGGAGAAGCAAGCTAGCACTCCGCCAAAATGGACACCGGGCAAGCCGTACCCTAGAAACCTCCCCCTTCTACCATGTTGATGCTCCAACGATTTTTGAGAGGTGCTTCTATACTTTTTTTTATAGTTGCACAAATATTAAAGCATGAATGAAAGTTAGATAGTGATTATTTACCCTTTTGTTTGCTTCAAGATTTGCGTAACTTGTATCGGAGGAAAGCATTAAAGTACCGCTCGCAACTTAATCATATATCATGTATGCATCTATCGCTTTTCCCGTACTGAGCACACTGGTCAATGTTAAAACAACACTTTTGACGATCTGGAGACTTCCTGCCTTCGCTGTATACTCCCTCTATTCTCGAATGCAGTGTTTTATAGATGCGTCTTGTAAAAATATAAAAATCTAGAATGACGTACATCTATTAGGGAAGGGATGGAGTATACGGATATATATTTCGTATGGCTGGAACAGGAAGAATATACTACTCAGCTATTCTATTCACGCCGCACGTGCAAAACGGGACAGCATCTTTGTCGTGGTCGCGATCTGTTTACGTTTCTGCGCGTACAATCATCCAACTGCTGAGCAATTCGACTCTACTCTACCGGCGCCATATGCTCCGGAAAGTAACGGCGACAAAAAATAAAATAAAAGGTGCCTGATCGGTTTGGTTCCTAGCTACTGCTTGAAGCGAAGTCAAGAGGCTTTACGGGAGCCGCGAAAAGAGCAAATTATGGTATCCAACCGCTCGCCCTGCCCTGCCCCTTCAACGCATGCCATAGCCAAGGGCTACAGCTTGCTTCAGCGATTCTTCTTCTTCTGAGATGTTAAAGCTTCGGTCATTGCGACATCTCTTGGATCTCGCGTTGTTGGAGGCCAAGAAGTTCTGCTCTCCTCTGCTTCCTACCATGAATGGCCGTCTTTAATGGGGCAGTGCAAACAATCACATCCGATCCAGAACGTGATGCGCTAGCACTTTGAACTTCGCCTTTTGCTTTCTTTCTTTCTTTCTTTCCTGCTGCAAACGTTCTGGGTTCCGAAATCTAAACCACAATGTGAACAAAGTGACGAGTTCGGTACTGTATAATTTTCGATCGAAACCAGAGACCAAAAGGTAACAACGATATACGAACGAACTTGGCAGGCAAAACAACGCCTGATACTGTTGATGTGGACTGACAAACACGTAACCGAAAAAATTCAGGTCATTAGTTGCTTTGTCATGTACGCTGCCTCTACTCTCTCTGGTTCAGGCTTCAGAAACTAACACAATCTGAAGCATAAATACAATACAGGTGCAGTTCTGTTTATCTATGAACACCGAAGTACATAATGCTTATAATGTTCTGAATTTTTGATGAATGTTCTGCGGACCATTCTGGCAGGTCGAGCTATGTAAAAGCGTTGCATGTGGTGCTGGTTGGTAACCGCAAATAGCTGAGGGGACTCGTCACCGTACCCAGCAATATGGTTGTCTTTTCCTTTAAGTTATTAACTGACGCGGTTGCCTGCCTACAATCCCAACCTTTGTTGTCCCATGGAACTGGCATGGACCACTCCGAACATGCGAGGGTTGGTAACTTGAAAACAGAGTTACCACTGGAGATCAATCTGAATGACGTGATCTATGCAGGCTGCTAGTTCTTAGAATAAGAGGTTGCAATTTTTTATGATTGTTTGCTTTCCATGTTAATTTTGTATTCATTCAGTGGCGGAGCTAGGCATTAAACCATCTGGACCATGGCCCGAGACCTAGGATCAAAAGGCTAGCTTAAATAACCCGAGAACAGTTGATCCGGCCCAAAACATGGGCCATGGGTTAGCCCCGCCCCTGTATTCATCCAAGCGAACTTGTTAATTAATTTACAAAAGTTTATGTTATGCGTTTATAATGATGGAGCTTAAAGCATCTCCACCGTGCTCCCCAACTTGATTGCAAGAAGAAAGAAAGAGTCTACGAGGGTATTTGATTGGTGCCACAATTTACCACATATGAGTTAGTCATATTTGAATTTGTTAGGCTAATGTTCAGTTCTTTCCCAAACTTGCGGTGTGCCAAACTTTTCTAGCACTATACCCACATGTCATGAAGAAAACTTTTTGCTAAATCTTGCCATACTTACGGGCAACAGTTTGGCACAGAGGTTGTTTGGCACAAACTATTGGCAAACACATGCCAAGCAACCAAGCGCTCTCTATTTTCTAGAGTCAATCTATCTATGGGTAGTTCAGGTATGCGACTCCAACTCTAAGTGAGGATTTGTGACTCCGGGGAATAACCGAAATAAAAGAGATGGTCTTGCTTGTGGGGATGCCATTGACACTAAGACAGAAAAGAGGATACATATCTGTGTTGCTACCAAGAAGTTGTGCTACAGTGGGGTATTGCTCTGGAAAAAAATTGCCTCCTTTGGTAGGGCTCCCGTATATGTGTGTATACAGTATCGACGGTTGTAGGTCGCTACCTCTAGACAATATCGACAGTTGTGTTGACCCATAGGAGAGAGGCAAAAAAGAATTGAGTGGAGAACAACTACACCATAGACAAGGTAGAAGAAGCTAAAAATGACTAAAAAGAAAAATGATAAGCTTCAAGTTGGTCTCGAGTCTAGGTGGGTGCTAACGTCCGTTTTAAACACATAAAAATTTCGAGGAAACAACTCAATTCCCATGAGGATCTAGAAAAAAATCTGTATTCCAAATGGGGCCTAAACATTAGGGATACTCTACAATAACTACGTATACAGAGAACATGTGAGTTTAGTCAATATGTTTGGTACAGTTGAATTCCAACTACAGATACATCTCTTTAGCACAATTTGTATGCATTAACTGAGGGCGTGTTTGGAATGAAAAAAAGCAGGAACAGTGAGAGCACATGAAATAAATAGGAATGCAATAGCAAAACATAGGAATAGAAAACAAAAAAACCCGTAGGAAAGGGTGTTTGGATCAGAGGGAGAGAAACACAGGAAAGGACACAGGTCATCACACACCAATGGCAGCAACAAGCTCTAGCCCATGCTTTTGCAACTAGCACAACAATCCTTATAGTTTAAGTGTAGACTAGGGATAGCAATCGGGTGCGGTGGGCACGGGTAGTACTCGTCTATATCCGTACCCGCGAACCAAAATCTCCCCTACGGGTATACCCGCGAAGGGTCGTGGGCGAAGAATCTTATCCATACCTGTCTCCCGCGGGTACCCGATACCCTCGAGTATACCCGTTTACTCGCCACCATCAATAATCCTTTCAACGAAATGGCACTAGGAGTTAACGAGCTAGTGCTAATACAATCCTTTTGATGAAATTATGAAAATTAGCTACATTCTGTAGATTGAATAATGATTACCAATTATTCAAAATTTCAAATGTACATGAGAATAAGAATTAAAATAACATATACAGACAAATAACACATAGATGTTCAAGTTCAACAATTACTGATATGAGGTATCACAAATTGGGGATCAGGGGGCCAACTAGGCGTCTGTTCTAACCCATATGTCAATAGAAGGTGGCGGGTAATCGGGCAAAACGGGTACGGGTGAAGCTTCCCCATACCCATATCCATACCCGTTTGCCCGTTGGGTAAGGTTTGACCCCATAAACATGCCAGCGGGTAATAAAAGAGGAACATACCCACCTCTATTAGGATTTTTACCCGCAGGTACACGGGTAATCGGGTAAGATTGCCATCCTTAGTAGGGACGGAGCTATCTAGGTGCCTATTTGGTTAGGTGGATATACGATGAGCTAATTTTTTGTTTGGTTGGATGAATGAGACTGGATATGATTAGCCAGGTTTTAGTTTGGTTGGATGGATGGGTTAGATGTGATAAGGTTTTGAATTTTTGGACAACATGTGACTAAAATTTGTTTTTTTAAAAAATTAACTTTTCAGATAAATTTTGAATTTTTGAACAAAAATTGACCGAAGTTTGAATTTTCAGACAAAATTTGAACGAGATTCGAATTTCGGACAAAATTTAACAAAAAAATGACCGAGTACACTTCGGTGAAATTTGAATTTGGCCAAGTCACCTCTTCATGCAATAAACTGGTTGAGCCCATCCGATCTTTTTTTATGGCTCTATCCAGCATCTTAGGATAATATTTCTAAAACTGGATGACCATATCCCATCTAGCCTCATTCAAGCAACCAAATGCCACCTTAGTTAGTTGGATAAGGTTCAGGGCAGTTCCTATAGGAACTGCAAATTAAGCGGTCCTCGTAGCTCAAGACAGTTCGATCGAGAAAACGAATGGTCTAGATTTCTCAACAGACTTCAGAACAGTGTTTGCTACAGTACCAAAAAACCCTGACACAGTGTTTCTGAACAATATTCCAAAATATCTTGTCTTTGATCAAAAGATCCCCATACAACTGCTAAAGTTGTCGTCGTTATAACAACGTCGTTGGATCTCTTTCCTCATTGGTCAGTTCATAGGAATTTTCCTTTAGCTTGTAGCTCTTGCTTTCTTTCCTACAAAAGTACAGGTAGCAATTCCTTTCCAAATGGAATTCAAGAAGGGTATTCCTTTGTTCCAAAACGGTGCAGGAGTGAGGCAAAACATAGAAAAGCAAATTCTTTGAAATTTCTACAGGAATCTTGATCCAAACAATCCCTGAACATGTATGCCGACGTTGGAGAAAAAGGAAACCATGTATGCCGATGTTGGAGAGAAAAGAAACCAAATTTACAACTCACCCCATCACCGTTCAGCTGTAGACACAATAGATCATGACCGTACACGTGGCATCTATGCCCA
This sequence comes from Otatea glauca, assembly GCA_036346275.1. Lineage (NCBI taxonomy): Eukaryota > Viridiplantae > Streptophyta > Magnoliopsida > Poales > Poaceae > Otatea > Otatea glauca. The sequence continues at coordinate 76,956,783 of CM070711.1, forward strand.
TCCCGTCTTCCCCAGAAATTCAAAATCTTTCAAAAACCCCCGACCGGACCGACACCGTCCCACTCCCTCGCCTCGCAAATGGGCGCTCACTAGTCACTACCAAACCAGCAAATAACCCTTTCACCGGCGCGCGGGCCCAACAGTGTGGCCCACTCGAAAGTGACTGTAAGGGCGCAGCTTTTCGTACGCGTAGCTGCGACCCTGACCCGGAACCTACCGGCTCCCCCGTGCGAACCCGAACGAACGAAAAAAAGTGACGCTCCGCTCCTGACCTGAACAGTGAACTCCCTCCTCTCAATTTCACCTCCATTCCCCACCTTCGAAAAATCAATTTTATTTTCCCCTTTTTATTTCCCCTTCTCTCTCTCTCCTCACCCTCCGATCCAAACTCCCCACGAACGCCACCGCCCCAATTTGAAACCCTAGGCTGCCGCATCGATCCGGGGCGGTGGTTGCATTGAGGTCGCTGGGCTGTAGCGTTACGTCGAGCGGAGGAGACGGCGGCGGCGGCCGGCCATGTCGACGGAGGACGAGAAGCTCCTCAAGGAGGCGAAGAAGCTGCCGTGGGACGAGCGACTGCAGCATAAGAACTGGAAGGTGCGGAACGACGCCAACATCGACCTCGCCGCCCTCTGCGACTCCATCACCGACCCCAAGGACTCTCGCCTCCGCGAGTTCGGTGAGACACGCTCCCAGCGCTTCCCGATCCGCCCCATTTCGCGCTCGGATCTGTGTTATGCTTGATTCGTGCTGTTTCATTTCGAGATTTTTGCGGGACTTTCTGGCGTTAGATCTGAATGGAGGTGTTTTTTTTTCCCGGTGGTGGTTAGGGCCGTTGTTTAAGAAGTCGGTTGCGGATTCGAACGCGCCGGTGCAGGAGAAGGCGTTGGATGCCCTGCTCGCTTTCCAGCGAGCGGCTGATGCTGATGCATCGAGGTGCGTGTCTACATGATGCTACGCCATTTGCTGTTGTGCTCCTGATTGGTTTTTCGAATGATTTGTGGAGTTGGTCCATCCCAGGTACGCCAAGGAGGTGTGCGATGCGATCGTTGCCAAGTGCCTCACTGGCCGGCCTAAGACTGTTGAGAAGGCTCAAGCCGCGTTCCTCCTTTGGGTGGAGCTGGAGGCGGCCGAGGTCTTCCTTGTAAGTTGAACTGCAATTGGTGATTTCTTTGGCTGTGAATTATGATGATAATCTTATGCATTTTTCACATAATGATGATGTGGTGCATGAAACCATGAACGAATGCCTGAAACAGCAAACACCAATTTCCCTGAAACAGCAAACGCCAATTTCCCTCATCTGCCCTTCAGTCTTCTACTTTGATTACGGTAATGTGGTATAGAAGTATAGTAGACTGCAAACGTGTGCAAATAGTTTAGCTATTCTATTCTTTCTTTCATTTGTTAATAGGGAAATTTTTCTGTTAATTATTACAATCATCCCTGGAGTGTGCTTTCTGAGCTTGCATTGCTGGGAAGCACTTGTTAGTTTGATTGATGGTGATGACAAACTCTTTACATTTGTTCTCATTCCCATCCATATTCATACTTTAGTATTTTGTTATTCACCATTTGTAAACAAGCCCTGCTCGCCTACTTACTATGAAACCGGAGTTTTGTTTGTTCAACTGAGATGCATTATGATGACGGTTGTGGTGGTATAGAGGTATACCAATCTAATTGGAGAAGCATTTGGATGGAGATGGCATATGCGTTCATGCAATTACATGTTAATATCAGTGTTCAGATGTAGACATTTTAAGATCATCGTTACCTTCTAGTAGAACTATTGATGTCAGCATATACATAGTAAAACTAGCTCCCACTCATTGATACATAGAAGCTTCATATGATATCTCTTTCACCGTTTCTTTGCCAATACCTGCTTGATTGCTTCATCATTTTCTGGTGCTTGCTGTTTAATCTCATTGTTTGTAAGAGAAGATTTATTTTGGTGGTATGGTCATATCTTGCTACAAGGCATCGATGACTAGTTCACTAGCCTTTGTCTAAGCTTTTCTTCTTAAATTGCTTATTCAACACATCTAAAAGATTTCTCATCTCTTTCTACTACCACACGTTCCTTCTTTGAATTAATATTTATAGCATGTTAACATGCTCAAATGTACTTCATATGGTTGTGCTATCAGGAATCTATGGAGAAGGCTGTAAAAAACAAAGTGTCCAAAGCTGTTGTACCTGCTATTGATGTGATGTTTCAAGCACTTAGGTAAGTTCCTAGCTTATATTTTGGTTCCCTGTTATGAAAAGTTTTTATTGAACTCTTCTAACGTCTTTTTTTTCCTTCTTGCTAGTGAATTCGGAGCTAAGGTAGTACCACCTAAAAAAATCCTGAAGATGCTTCCGGATCTTTTTGATCATCCAGACCAGAATGTTCGGGCTTCTTCCAAGGGTTTGACGCTTGAGCTTTGTAGGTGGATCGGCAAAGAGCCTGTAAAGGCAATTTTATTTGAGAAGATGAGAGATACAATGGTGGGATTATTTGTACCAGTGCGATATTTATATTGATCATGTGTATTACAAGTCAATGGTATAACCATGCTTCTTTCTGTTTGTAGAAAAAAGAGTTGGAGGCAGAGCTAGCAAATGTCTCGGGAATTGCTAAACCAACTCGCAAGATAAGGTGATTTTTGTTAGAGAATATCTCTGCCTGATATTTTTGGCTGTGGTGAAATTTCTGACCTAACCTTTGCAAATAGATATCTACATTCTAGGTTCAGGCTGTATTATAATTCTGCATGAACTATGATAAAATGCGACATAATATGTTTTGAATGCTTTTATGTTTGATTTTGTCTGATTGTTTCGTTAGAGTAGATTCTCATGCTATGATAAAAAAACCACAGAACTATGATATATTTGCCAAAGTATTTCTCATGCTTGCTGCATAGACCAAACCAAATATAGAATCTGCTATACTTTACTGTTTGGTTGCACCTAAGTGCTGTTTGTTTTTTAGCTCTCGTTCTCATGCATTAATAATGATTGTAAGTGCAGAGAAATCAACTACATATTTGCAATATGCTACTTCTACTGATTTGAAGTGGAATATCATAGGATGGTTCAACGGGGGGCAAATCATGTGGTACATCCACAACTTGGTTAATACCTTCTTCTGAGTGTTCTCTAGGGGTGCTGCAAAAAAATGTTAGTTTCTAGGCCCCAAGAAATGTAATGATGTTTTAGCTTGTTTGATATGTTTTTGTGCCCTAAGAGATGTATTGATTTTTTTGACGACTTGTGTATGTTGTTAAACATCTATGGATCTCTAGAACAATCTACTGTGAGGTTGTTTTGTTTTACCATGTTCATGTAGTGGCATGTACCATAGGTTTATATTTCTTCTACTTGGCTGGTTATATATTGAAAGTGGATATGTTTTAAACATTATTTACTAGATCTGAACAAGAAAAGGAGCTCGAGGAGGAAGCTGTGCCAGAGACAACAGGCACTCACACTTCTGAAGAGGCAGCGCCAGATGGTGTGTTGTTTTGAGGAGCAATCTTATTGTTATTTTCATTTCTATTATTGAGAAGCTTGCTGCCTTTTACATTTACCATGAGAGTGCTGACAGTCTGACACAATTGTACTTCCAGCCCCAATGGAGATCGATGAATATGATCTTGTTGATCCTGTAGATATTTTAACTCCACTTGAAAAGTCTGGATTCTGGGATGGCGTGGTATGTGATCTGACTTGCATACATACCGTTGTTCACACCATTATAGCAAAAGATTGTTATTGTTATATCAATTTTTCATGTCATCGTGTTCTATGTAATACCAGAAAGCAACTAAATGGTCCGAGAGAAGGGATGCTGTGGTGGAGCTAACTAAGCTTGCGTCAACAAAAAAAATTGCTCCTGGTGATTTTCATGAAGTTTGTCGAACACTTAAAAAGGTTAATCTTGGCTTAAAGTCTTCGTCATATTTTCATACATCAAAATTTGTGTCCATTTTGCACACAAATTTTACTCGTTCTTGGTTAGGATGACATGGTATATGATTTTGTTTCAAAGTTGCTTTCTTGATGGCAACTATGTTTTCCTTTCTTTCTTATAGGAGGAACAAAAAATAAAATTTTGCTGTGATTGTGACTCATATAGTCATCTCTGTCTTTCTCTGTTTCCTTATATTTTATACGAAAATTCCTCCGCAGGAACATTCTTTGGGATGTTGTATTATGTTGTTTTAGAAGTCTTTTGACTTTTTATGGAATCATTTTGTGATAGAAGTAGCCTTTGATTTATTTTCTCATACCTCTGTTTTTTTGCCCATCTATTGTTGCTAGTCTGATCTACCAGTGAGGTATTCAGGAGCCTGGGTTCTATCATGAGGTTGTTGGTTCTAATCATGTTTGTTAATTCTGATTCACTTGCTTTTCTGTGTTTTTTTGGCTGTTGCAGCTTATTACAGACGTTAATTTGGCTGTTTCAGTGGAAGCTACTCAAGCAATAGGGAATTTAGCTAAAGGTTTAAGAACTCATTTTTCTGGAAATTCACGGATTCTGCTTCCTGTTTTACTTGTAAGTAGAATTATCCTTTTTTTTGAATAACCATAAATTGCTAGCTAAAACATTTCGTTGCTTATGATATCTTCTAACTCATAGAATTGGTGTCCGACCTGCTTTATGTTTCTATGTTTTTGTAAGAGTTTTCCTTTTCTCTTCACCTTAGTTTTTAGCTATAGGGCTGATTAGTGTTGTCAAACTTGCTTGTGAATATGTGATCCACTTGAACTGTGAATTGTCTTAGTGGGGATAAAGAAAAAACTCGCATAGGTGGGATTCATATAACTTAGCAGGGAGAGAGAGGGAGAGGGTCCTGAACCCTAGCTGCAGGTGTTGCTGTCGCTGACTGGCTGGGTGTAGCCTATGGAAGGGACTTGGGAAGAGGTGGAAGTTTGAGAAAGGAACTTGGGAAGAGGGTCATCTTGATGAGAGAGTGGTAGGCTGGTAGCACAGCAAGGGAGAAAGCAGAGTTGGAAAAGTCAGAATAGTATTTTTATTTAGTATTTTACTATTTCTTTTGCAGAAAAGTGGTGTTGTGGAGCAGTGGGCTGCTGTTCTGCTTCATCCACTTTTCTTTCCAAGTGTGACCTGGGATCATCTGTGACCAAGGGAAGTACAAAGTTCTATATGAAAAAGATCAGTTGGGATCTTCTCTGGTTGAAATGTATGGCCTTGTTAAATAGAAGTTATACTCTTGTTATTATATATATATTTTTTTATACAATATATAATCTATTGCCTTATTGTCGTGCCTTGTTGTCCAGGCAGTACCGAGGCACTGTGAAAACCTTGGGTATGAACCAGCTCATGTAGATTCAGCACTTTATGATAGTAATAATGTAAACATACTTGGAGAAAAAAATCTGTGTAGGATTTTATAGTGATATACTGGTTCATGTGATATTCAAACTGTAATTTAGTGTAAAAACATATCTGGTGATTTAACTGTGTGATAAAACAGTTAGTTTTTGGAATTATTCCCTTTAAGTGGATTGTGTTCATCTTTGTTTCTGATTTTCAGTTAATAACGCAGCACCCACTGCCTTGTGTTCCAATTGAAAAGTTTACCTTGTTAACGACAATCTTATAGAAAATAACCTCTGGCATGGCTCCCGAGGGTGCTTGCTACTCTTCTTATTGATTGATGGAATTCTTATGATGCACTAACTTAAAATGCCGATCAAGTAAATTTAAATGTTTTCCCCTATTTGTCCTTATTTGTGGTATACAGGAAAAACTGAAAGAGAAAAAACCAACTATGATAGAAGCACTGAATCAAACGCTTCAAGCAATGCATAAGTCTGGCTGTATCACTCTTCTTGATGTGATCGAAGGTTAGTGTTTTCTTTTGGGTAGAAGCTGAATTTTTTGTATGTCAGTGTCTTGTCACATTCTTTCTAATATTGCGATGGATAGTGCGTGATCCGAAAATTATGACATGCTTGTTTAGTCTGCAGTACTTCAGTATGTAATTGGCAGCATACCTTTTTAAAAAGTAATGGAGGCATACCTGAAAAAGTGAAAATGAAAGTGTTTTAAAGTAACGTCTGTTTGTGCTTGAAAATCCTGAACTCAAATCTTTATATTTGGCTCAAAATCTGAATAAGAAAATGTTTTTTTTGGTGTTATTGCAGATGTTCGGGTGGCTGTAAAAAACAAGGTCCCTCTTGTTCGGTCCTTAACATTGAATTGGGTTACATTTTGCATTGAAACAAGCAATAAGGCAACTGTCCTAAAGTTGCACAAGGATTATGTGCCTATCTGCATGGAGGTGAATAACCGTTTTTCAGTTACTGCCTGGGATTTCTTCTTGTTGTATTTACTGTTATGTATCTGCACTTATCTTTATTTTCTACTGTTAGTGCTTGAATGATGGCACCCCCGAAGTGAGGGATGCTTCATTTTCCGCTTTGACTGGCATAGCTAAGGTTTGTTTCTTGCGAGCATGTTTTTCTCTTGACATCTTCATATCCTTCAATTTTACTTACTGTCTATGGAATTTTTGGTACTTTTGCTGTCTGTATAGATGGTTGGTATGAAACCCTTGGAGCGATCCCTGGAGAAGTTAGATGACGTGAGGAAAAAGAAACTGTCAGATATGATCGGTTCCGCCAGTGATACTGCTTTAAGTTCAGGGGCAGGTTGGAGTTGCTATTACTTTGATAGTTTTCCATCTTTTCAAATGTGATCTATATGCTTCTGTTTGGTAGTGATTTCTATACAAACTATACCATTTCAGTGCCTACCTCAAATTCAGGAGCTGTCACATCTGCTCGTGAGGTACCTTGCCTATCTTTTGATTTTACTATTATCTAGCCGAGTGCCCATGTGTTGCAGCGGATCTCAAATAATTGATACCATAAATTCTTCTGTTATGGCTTCAAAAAAGAAGCTTTCAGGTTATTATTATACTACCTCCGTTCCTGAAAAGATGACGTTTTAGGATTTTGCACCTCAATCAAGACACGTGTAGAAATGACCAAATCGCTTTCTTTCATTAGCTCACTTATTACTCTTGGATGGTGTGTGTTAGTCTATTCCACAATAATAAATAACATTGAGAATAATGGATGGTAAGGGCATGCAAAGGAAAAAACGGTTAAAAGTTATCTCGAAATTGTAGAATGACATGAGTTCAGGAACAAAATTTGAAAGCTAGAATGACATGTATTCAGGAACGGATGTAGTATCCATTATCCAAAAATAGAAAATAAAAGTGCTTTGAAAAACCACCACAATACCCCATGGATCTTAAGGATCGCATGTTTTTAAAAGCCATGTTTATCATAATAACATCTTTCCATGACCAATGCTTAAAATGCCCGGACCAGTGTTCCATGACATAGCAATTGACAAACCAACCATGATTATTCTGTGTTTGTGCAGGTTACAGATAGCTCATCAATGAGGAGATCTGCTGCAAGCATGCTTATTGGAAAGAAGACTGTCCAGGCAGTGGTTAGTATTGTTTTACCTGCTGATGGATGTGCATACCATGTCTGAGTTTTTGATCTTTGAATTTGGCCACCATGTTCGTATAATGATGGTTTCTTTTTCTTGTTTTAAGGCCGCTACTAAGAAATCTGGACCAGCAAAATCTACTGCTGCAAAAAAAACAGATGGTGGGCCACAGTCAAAGGCCTCTTCTGCTCCTGAGATTGAAAATGTTGAGGTGATTTGCGTATCGGAATTGAATCCGTTTCCTTCTTAAAAGCAAAGTCCTTCATGATTTGTATGCTTATGCAATCTTTAAGATGTTTTAGTTGCTAGTTTGGAGCACATATTTGCATATATGCCAATTTTCACACCAAATTTTCTGGAGAATTTGTAAATAGTCTATACTCGAAGTATAATGTCCAGACTCCAGTATTTGAATTTACCATAAGGATACTAAAACCATATATATTTAACTGAAGATGTTTCCATGATGCTCTAATGATGTTAGTGACACATGATATTTTTTTTCTAACAAAGTAATAATTGCTGAAATTCATTAACCAAGGAAGATAGATGCAAACTCACATGCTTATTTGTTTGATGTCTTGCAGCCAGCAGAAATGAGTTTGGAAGAAATAGAAGAGAGGTTAAATTCTGTTGTAAAAACAGAGACAATTTCCCAGTTAAAGAGCACTGTCTGGAAAGAGCGCCTTGAAGGTTACCAAAGATCCTGTCCTGCCTGTTTTATTTGTTATTTTGCATGGATTGGAAGAATGGGCTTTGAGTTGTTTTATACATCTCATGTGTTGATGCTATACTTAAACAAGGAAATATTATCTAACAGTGGTTGATCCTATTACCATTTCTGTTTCGTTCCTTTATATGCTAAACTTTATCCAGGGATTAAGGTTCTAATAATTTCTTCTAAACCTTGAGGTTTCTCTGGTCTACAGTCAGAACCTAATATTGTACTATTGGCAGCTATTGGCTTGCTAAAGCAGGACGTGGAAAATCTTACAGATCTTTACAAATCTGCTGAACTCATGGTTCGTTTATTATGTGCTGTGCCTGGATGGAGTGAAAAGAATGTGCAGGTAATCACTAATAATTTTGGCATTTTGCGTTGAGTGGAAAAAAAATCTTGAATCTTTCCTTTCCTTATGGAAGTAATGACATGCATATTTTAATGAAACAGGTTCAACAGCAAGTTATAGAGGTCATCACCTACATTGCCTCAACTGTAAACAAATTTCCAAAGCGATGTGTTGTTATGTGCCTTCTTGGTATGAGATCTTCTTACTTTCGTTTGTACTTTTGCTTTGGAGTTGGTTTGCCATTGAAATGGGCATTAGTTTGTCTCAATTAAGCTTGGCAATATGTCAACAGCATAAAACAGCATCAGTGAACTTGAGCTTGAGACAAGCTCAAAATTGTATTGAGCCTGGTGACACTGTGCATCACTATTTAACAACAAACATTATATATGAGGCTTGGGTGTGGCTCCTAGGTTTGCATTAGTACAGTGCAGTATATTCACAAATATACTGGGCTAACTGGCTAATCAAGTTGACCACAAGCTTGGCTTGATGAAGAGTTTTGAGTTTTATTATTGTTATTTCAAGCTTGGTCAATTTGCGCCTAACCCAAGTTCGAATTGCTTGTTGTGTGTGAGTTTTTGTCCAGCTGTACTTCTGAGCCTAAGTCCTTGTTTGTGAAGGCTGAACTTCTCTGAGAAGCTGGAGAGGGGCTTTGGCTTCTCAATAAGAATGGGCCTAAGTTTCTCTGATAGTCCTGAGAAGGATCCCCGTAACAGTGCTTAAAATTTAAGCTGCCCATGTCTCAAGATTTACTGAAACTCGTTTTACAACCTACTTGCACCTTATGCCTAAAGGTATAAATAGTTAGTTTGCACTGGTGCAAAATATTTTTGAGCAAAGTTGGCAACAAGGAAAATCTCTGAAAGAATTTTTATGTTGACCTTAGTCATATTTCAGCATATATTAGTTTTTAAACCAATAATTGTCAACATTAGTATCCAAATCTAACGTAGTTTCTTCCCAGAATGTTGTTTATGTCCAGAATTTTATTCTATTAGTCTTTACATTTTATCTTCGAGATTTTTGAATTTTTTCTGCATAGCATGTATGGTACATTATTTGAGATTACATCTAGCCTTCTTCTATCGATCATACACTGTACCTTTTCATATCCTATTATTGCTTATGTCTTATAAAACACTAATTATTGCAAAATTGCTATTTTCTCTCAGGCATAAGTGAAAGGGTTGCTGATATAAAAACTCGGGCCCATGCAATGAAATGTCTCACCGCCTTTTGTGAGGCGGTAGGTCCGGGATTTGTGTTTGAAAGGGTACGAGATAACATAACAATAAAGCCATTATTGCAATTCATTTATGTCCTGTTATGCATATTCACACACTCAGCATGACCCCCATTTGATGTTGGGGTTATCACGTATGGATATTAGTGCATGGACCATTGCACATTTTTTCAATTTTATTTAATGCTTTTACAAGTAACATTTAGTAAATGTACAGTAAAGGTCTGGGCGGTATTATATTGAGTATACAACAAACAATAGTTTATGTATCACGTTCACTTGTTCCTGATCGGATATTCAACAACCACCATAATTATGCCTATCATTTTGTAGCTATACAAAATAATGAAAGAGCACAAGAATCCAAAGGTTCTTAGTGAGGGTATTCTTTGGATGGTCTCTGCTGTAGAAGACTTCGGGATCTCCAATTTAAAGCTAAAGGTGTACTTTGCTTTGTATGTTTTGATTGTACTTATAAAATCACTGTGCTCTTGTTCTTAGTCTTCTTTATTGTTCCAGGATATGATTGATTTTTGCAAAGACATTGGTCTGCAATCTAGTGCTGCTGCAACAAGAAATGCAACTATAAAACTGATTGGGATGCTGCATAAGTTTGTAGGACCAGGTTGTTTACTCGTTTTTAATGTAAGTATGGCTTGATGGATGCACCAATTATATGTTTTTGAAATAAATCTTCCTGTAGATATCAAGGGCTTCTTAAGTGACGTTAAACCGGCACTTCTCAGTGCTCTGGATGCTGAATATGAAAAGAATCCATTTGAGGTATGCCGTTTCTTAGTCATTGTTTGGAAAATGTGTTCATTTCATGTTTTGGTTTTTAAATTCTGATTAACATCAATTTGGTTCAATTAACAGGGTGCTGCTGCTGCTCCGAAGAGAACAGTAAGAGCTTTGGATACTGCATCTCTTACATCTGCTGCCTCATCTGATGGGTTGCCGAGGGAGGACATAAGTGCTAAGATAACACCTACCTTACTGAAAAATTTGGGGAGTCCAGACTGGAAGGTACTAGACATTTATTTGGTTTCTCTTTAACCTCTTGGGTTGATTCTGTAAGTTTGCCTGCTTTTATTTTGATATCGTGCCTATGTGAAATGACAGGTACGGCTGGAGTCCATAGATGCAGTCAACAAAATTGTGGAGGAGGCCCATAAACGCATTCAGCCGACAGGCACAGGTTCATTGTGTTATCCAACAATTGTTAAATGTGTTCTGTTAAGCTATACTCATCTAAGTTATACCATATTATCTTGGTTATCTTGGAACTGCAGTGGACCTGTTCACAGCGCTAAGAGGCCGTCTTTATGACAGCAACAAAAATTTAGTGATGGCGACCTTGTCGACGATTGGTGGTCTTGCAACTGCTATGGGCCCTTCTGTCGAAAAATCAAGCAAGGTTTGGAATCAACTCTGTTTCTATGTTTATATTTTCTTACCTTTGCTCTTTTGCACTTATAATAACCATAGTTTAAAAAACCGTGCTGGACCCCTGGGAAAAACCGTAACTGGGAGCTGGCCCTTTTTTTTGAGAGAAGCAGACGTGACACGTGAGGAGAAAAAACTGGAAAAAATGACTGAATAATATGGATCTTCTGGACCAAAGGCCCAAACAAATGGCCCACAAGGCACACAGTGAATATTACATCAAATATTTGTGAGGAGGGCAGCAGGGGTTCAAGCCCTGGTTGGCTGCATCAACTTTGGCTCTATTGACCAACTCGGCAGCCAAGTTGTTGTGATTTCTGAGGGATAACTAGCGTAAATAAGGCTTCATTGAACCATGGTTCAACTGGCTGAGCCGCCGGTCAGACCGCCGGACTGGTGAACCAGGAGCATGGACGGTTTGGTGACTGGTCCGGTTTTTAAAACTACGATAATAACTGGCAACTTTATATTATGCAGGGTATTTTGGCAGATGTGCTAAAGTGTCTTGGTGACAATAAGAAGCACATGCGAGAGTGCACATTGACTGCACTAGATTCATGGGCTGCTGCTGCTCAACTTGATAAGATGGTTCCATATATTACAGTGACTTTGGGTGATCAGAAAACAGGTTCAGAAGGGCGAAAAGATCTTTTTGATTGGTTGTCTAAGCATTTTTCAAAAATGAGTGATCCAACTGAAGCTTTGCCTTTATTGAAGCCGTCTGCATCTTCTTTGATGGTATCAGTTAAACGATTGAGTTATTTGATTGGTATTCATTTATTTATAGCCATATTACATATCATTTGAATTCTAATGACGGCTATATCCTTGTATTCAAAAGGATAAATCTTCTGAAGTCCGCAAATCTGCTGAATCCTTTATGAGTGAAATTCTCAAGATTTGTGGCCAAGAAGTGGTATGGTTTAATCCTATAGATTCTTTTTATTCACTTGTCTTTTTTTTTTGGAACATTTCCCTTGTGACTGAATACATTGTTCGGTGTAGGTTGCAAAGAACTTGAAAGATTTGCCATCACCTACTTTGGCCATTGTAGCAGAGAGGTTGAAACTATCCACTGTACATGAAGGTGTTTACGACTGAATCTTGTTAACACTGTAGTTTTTCTCAACTCTTGTTGATATGTTTGTACTGATTCAGTGTATTACTGCATCACGTAAACAGGAATTTCTGATTCTGTGAAGATGGTGACGACAAGCATGAGCTTAGCATCAAAAGGTGGTCTGAAGAATGGCAAACATGGTCCAAATGATCGTGGGTCTAACGTTGGCAAAGCTGTATCTCAAGTGCGTGACTTTGTTATATGTGTCATTATTGAAAATGATTCCCTTTTCCTGACTGTTATTATTCTTTATCAGAGAGGGGTCCCAGCAAGGGCCTCCACTACTATGATTTCTGCTCAAGACTCGTTACAATCTCAGGCATTATTTAACATTAAGGAGTCAAATAAGGTAGGCAATCATCAAGCCCTGCAACCTCTCAAGGTTGTGCATTGAATTCTTATGTTTATATTTAATTGTTCAGGAAGAGCGGGAGAGACGTGTTTTGGTACGTAAATTCAAGTTTGAAGAACCACGCCGTGAGCAGATCGATGAACTGAAGGTTTGTGTTGTGGAAAGAGAACTGTTTTAAGCTTGTTGCATTTTCATCCAGATATATTTCTTTATTTGGGTGTTCTATCATGACATTATTTGTGCTGGCATTCGTTAGTTGCAACTTGAACTGGTTAATAAGCAAAACCATGCTCCTAGCCGATACACTATTAGGGGTAATGGTGAGCGGAAGCTGGTAGTACTAACTGTTATATGGCAAGTAAAACCCTCTGTTAGATTTTATTTAAGCTGGTTTGATTTCAGTCAGAAATCTGTATACCCAACAGTTGTATGCAACTTAATATGTTTCAAGTCAGACTAAGAACTGGTTATTTGGTATAGCAGGTTAATAAAAAGCAGAACCTTATACCTAGCAGATGTGGTGGTATCCAAAGCTGGTATATTGACTGTTGTTGACTTGGGAGCAACGAATGTTGGCTTGGAATTTATCTTAGAATTTGTTCTCACTAATGTTATTTTAGATTTAGTCATGGAATCTAGTCACTTTTATCTCAAGCACTTTACCCTCCTCCCCTTTTGTGAAGTTCCGTTTATCCAGAAACGTGCACATTGTCCTGCTGATATAGTTTTTATAACAAATATCTCCTGCTGTGATGCATCTTAGAAGATCTAGTGTTTCAATATGTTTCCTAGACATGTTGATCTGATGTTTCCTGCATTTTTCTTTTCCCCCACCTGTGCGCACTGGGTAGTTTGTTTTGCCTAATAAGGTGGTATTTACCGTCATGTGAACTGGTCTGATTTCTTTCAAATAAAATTTCTTTTGCAGGTTGATTTATTTAAGCATTTCCGAGAAGATGTAAGCTTGCGATTATGGAACTCAGACTTTAAGAGGCAAATAGATGGCATTGAGTTGCTACAGAAGGTTGGAAATTGATTACAATCTTGAAACTTTATCTCTGTGCAACTTGCTATGCAACCTAGCTCATGTGAATGTTTTGTTGTGATGCTATCCAATTGTGCAGGCACTGCCTTCAAGTGGGAAAGAAGTGATTGAGCTTCTTGATATACTATTAAGGTGGTTTGTCTTGCGCTTTTGTGAATCTAACACAACATGTTTGTTAAAGGTAAATAGTTATCATGCTAGCTAAGAATTCGTATGGGCCTTATTTTCTTTTGTTTGAGCACTATAACTTAATCAGTTTCTGTGTATTTTGTGTTATTTTGACCTTTAGGTGCTTGACTTTCTTCCTGAGCTCTTCGATGTTCTGAAAGATCAGTCTTACATGTTAACAGAAGCAGAAGCTGCAATCTTCCTTCCTTGTCTTATAGAGAAGGTACCATTGAAAGCTCAGTTGGACAAAAAAATTGATTAGTTTTAATATTGTATCTTCAAATTTGAAACACGGGTTGGATATATTTTCTCCAGACCACTTTACATGTGTGATTGCATTTTTTAACTATTTCCTTTCATGTCTAAACAACTGTTTTATTACAGTCTGGTCACAACATTGAAAAAGTCAGGGAAAAAATGGGGGAGCTGATAAAGCAAATGGTCAACATCTATTCTCTTCAAAAACTACTTCCCTATATTTTGGAGGGATTGCGCTCCAAGAATAACCGAACTAGGATAGAGTGTGTTGATATCATTGGATATTTCATGGACCATCATGGGAGTGAGGTTTGGATCGCTATCTTTTTCCCCTTTGTGGTAGTTGGTAAATGGTCTTGCTTACTTGTAGGTACTGCTTTCTTGCAGGTTAGTGGGTTGTTGAAAAATTTGCCATCTGTTGCGGCATTAACAGCAGAGCGCGATGGTGAAATCAGGAAAGCTGCTCTTAATACACTTGCCACTGCTTATAAGAACTTTGGTGCGCCCTTTCTCCTTTTCTTCAGTAGAAGATATTTCATGCTATATTCTAACTGATCTTTTTTGGCACTTATCCAATCAATATTTGGAATACATTCAAATCCTTAACCCTGTTGCAAAATTAGATGTTTCCCTTTTTACTAACGAATGATGGAAAATTTCACAAGCTCTTGTGCCATTAATCCTGATAATTGTATTTGATTTGTGGAACATGCATGCTTGCATGTATGCACAAGTGTCAAATCACTGCATATTCACATTACCCATATTAGCTGTAACTACATCTTTACAAAATGTTGTGATATTGATTTGCAAGAGCCTCTTAGTCTAACTCTTTTTTGTCAAACAGGGGACGATGTATGGCGATATGTTGGAAAACTTTCAGATGCTCAAAGAAGTATGCTTGATGATAGGTTTAAATGGAAGGTTACTATCTATCCCCCTTTGAAGACCTTTTTAGTATTTTAAGTGTAAAATTACACATTCAACAGATAGTCAGATACAGTCAGGGATGTATAATCATGTTGTTTGATGGTATAATTGTTAGGCTCGAGAAATGGACAAGAGGAGAGAAGGAAGGCCTGGTGATGCTCGGGCAGCTTTGAGACGTTCAATTAGAGAGAACGGGTTAGTGCTTTATTTTTGAATCATGCCATTTATTTTCCCCTTATGTGTGATATATTGTTTATTGCTTCCTTTCCCAACTTTGAGGACTGAAAAATGCTAGATGGAAAATTTTGAGCAAAAACATAACCGTTATTTCTTGCTTCTTTTGTGATGCCATTGATAGATGAAGCCACTCGGGACATACAAGGAGAGATTCCTTGGTGTATGCTTTTTGCTGGTGATGTGTGGTGCTAATTGATGAGAGTAGTGTATGTGTTGATAGGAAATTGGATTTGTAGAGAAATACTTTAGAATCGAATGGCTTTAGATTTAGTAGGACTAAAACGGAGTATATGAGGTGTGTTTTCAGTGGTGCTATGGTATATGATGGAGATGTTAGTTTGGACAGGAAAGTAGTGCCTAGGAAGGAAACTTTTCGATATTTGGGATCGATGCTACAGAGCAACGACGATATTGACGAAGATGTGAGCCACATGATAAGAGCGGGGTAGGTGAAATGGCACCAAGCATTTGGCGCCCTATGTGATAGAAAAGTTTCTCAAAAGCTAAAGGGTAAGTTCTATAGGACGGCGATTAGACTTGCGATGTTGTATGGAGCAGAATGTTGGGCGATAAAAAGACAACATATTCAGAAAATGAGCGTAGCAGAGATGCGGATGCTGTGGTGGATCTATGGTCATACAAGGTGGGATTGAATCCACAATGATGACGTGATAGGGCTGGGGTAGCACCAATTGAAGAAAAACTTGTCCAACATCGTTTGAGATGGTTTGGACATCTCTAACAGAGGCTTCCTGAGGAATCGGTGTGTAGTAGGATTTTAAATCGTCTCGAAAACATAATAAGAGGCACAAGTCCACCGAGACTAACGTGAGAACAAGCACTTAAAAGAGACTTGAGAGATTGGAATGTATTCAAAGAGTAGGCGTTGGATACGAGCGCATGGATCATGTACCGGAACCATAATTTAAGATCGAAGGTTTAAGGGGTTTTATTGACTTTGATTGGGTTTCATTCCTAGCCTACTCCAACTTGTTTGGGACAAAAGGCTTGGTTATTATTTGTGATGACATTGTGGTTGTAGCTATTCATGTTCTTCCATTTTTTGGATATAGGTCCGATGTAGCAGAACAAAGTGGGGAAGTAGTTCCCCGTTCAATGGCAGTATCAATGATCTCAAGGTGGAGCAGTTATTTTATTTATCTGTTCATCATTGTTTCTGTGTTTCAGAGCATAACTCTACTTGTGTATGCTTGTCTATCAATAGGGACAACTTCGGGTATCCTGATGCCCATATGGATAGGCATATGGTACCTAGGCAGATGGCAATAGCAACAACTGGTCCTGCAGACTGGCGTGAAGCTCTTGATATTGTTGCATTAGGTTTGCCTGAGCAGGTCGTGCTATTGCTCACTTCCCATAGTTCTCCCACGCCTTTATATTTTTGCAATGCTATATTGTGGCATCTAGCTGTAACAGCCTACTTGCTTCATCATATTTTTACATTCACTATTAAAGCGCAAACGTTAGTCTCAGATGTTTTAGTTTATGCAGTCTGTTGAAGGAATGAAAATCATATGCAATGAGCTAACTCACGCGATAGATCCTGAAAGCTCTGTGCTTGAAGATCTCATCAAAGAAGCAGACAGATTAATTTCATGCTTGGCTGTCATGGTAAGCCTTCATTGTTTTCTTAAAGTCACCTTTGATGTTTGCTAACTCTGATGACGATGAATCTTTCAGGTTCCAAAAACCTTTAATTTCAGCCTATCTGGGGCTTCCTCGAGGTCTTGCAAATATGTTTTAAATACTCTCATGCAGGTTTGTTGATGTGTTTGTATTCGCCCTGATTTTGTTTGGTTAAATGTTGTTTATAGATTCTTGGTTATTTTACAGACTTTCCAGATGAAACGTCTTGCTCATGCTGTGAAGGAGGGTACCCTAGATAACCTTATCACGGAACTACTACTTTGGCTTTTAGATGAAAGGGTTCCTCTTATGGATGATGGCAGTCAACTACTTAAGGCTCTTAATGTCTTAATGCTTAAAATCCTGGTCAGTATATTTCTTTTCATGCTCTAGTTTGCTTGCTGCCTGCTTTTTGTTTAATGATCCTATTTTGAGCAGGATAATGCTGAGAGAACATCCTCGTTCGTTGTGCTAATTAATTTACTGAGGCCTTTAGACCCATCAAGATGGCCATCCCCTACTCCATCAGAGTCCCTTGCTGTAAAAAATCAGAAGTTTTCGGATTTAGTTGTTAAATGTTTAATTAAGTTGACAAAGGTATGTGATTATTTGCTATCAGTTGTCGTGAATCTCTACGGGATATTACTTCTGATGGCACATGTTACATTTCAGGTTCTTCAGAGTACAATATATGAAGTTGACCTTGATCGCATTCTTCAAAGCATTCATATTTATTTACAAGAATTAGGAATGGAAGAGATACGGAGAAGGTTCGTGCTGTTCTATTGGAACTGAATATTTAGCTGTTTAATTGATTTCTTTTTGGATTTTAGATAAATAGGGACGCTTTGCATATTCTGTAGGGCTGGAGCTGATGACAAGCCACTAAGAATGGTTAAAACTGTGTTGCATGAACTTGTAAAGCTTCGAGGTACAGCAATAAAAGGTCATCTTTCAATGGTTCCTATAGATGCTGAACCTCAGCCAATCATTCTGGCATACATTGATCTTAATCTTCAGGTGAAAATTGCAATATCACGTACCTTTTACTGTTTCATCAAAAGCTTTTATATGCACACCTCTTTTTTGTAAGGGAAAATTTGAAAAATCCCTTTCTAAATAATATTATTGGCCATCCTAGACCCTTGCAGCAGCTAGAATGCTGACACCATCTGGACCTATGGGCCAAACTCACTGGGGTGATGCGGCATCGAACAGTCCAAATACATCCACTCATTCAACTGACGCCCAATTAAAGGTACAATCACCACCTTGTTCTTTTACTACCCCTCGCTTGTGAAATGACTACATTCAGCTCTATGGAGTAATTTGACACACTTTTTGGCCTTTCTTTTGGGTATTATCAGCAAGAGCTTGCTGCAGTATTCAAGAAAATTGGTGACAAACAAACATGTACGATTGGTCTTTATGAACTCTACCGGATAACCCAGCTGTACCCGAAGGTATTAATCCTTGTCAAGTACTATCTTATACTGTCCGGCTTTGGTCTGGTGGGTCAAGCGAATTCTAAAAGCTTCATGAACCTAGCTGTTGATTTAGGAAATTCTGTTGACTTAATCCCTGTTCAAAATTGTAACTGATGTTTAGTACTACACTAGCAAAGGTTGCATACATTTTAATTCTTTGGAAAATCGAATCTGAAACACTGTAGGTCTAAGTTGTTAATTTGTCATGTGTGTTTCCCTTCAAAGTTTGTCATATTTCAAGCTATCTGTTTTATTTTAATGCCTGATTCAAGAACATTCTTTTCGTAGGTTGATATATTTGCTCAGCTTCAGAATGCAAGCGAAGCATTTAGAACCTACATCAGAGACGGGCTAGCTCAGGTTCGTAAACTCCTGGAGGGGTTTAAGCTTGTTTTGGTAATTTTGACTGAGATACAAGAAATTATATTTTTGCTGCATGCAGGTGGAGAAGAATGCTGCAGCTGGAAGAACACCCTCTAGTCTTCCATTATCCACGCCACCTCCAATAGCATCAATAACCTCTCCAAAATTTGCGCCTTCTCCTGTTCACACAAAATCATTAAATAGCAAAACAGATTCTACTGAAGATGATGCAGGTGGTGACACACAACCCTTTAGAGGCCAAGGAGACTCTGATTCTAGGTTACAATCTACTGATCAACAGACGGATAAATACCAATCCTCAGGTCCCCCTCCCGCCCTACCTCTTTGCACCTGCATGTCTCACTGTATATGGGTATCGACATTCATATGTTGTCATCTGAATTTTGGAATTATTGTTTCTATGCCAGCTGGGACGTTGGATGCTCTTAGGGAAAGGATGAAAAGCATTCAAGCTGCAGCTGTAGGAGGCAATTTCGATGTAGCTCAGGCTCGGCCGTTGGCAAGTATGAACGGTAATATGCTCCATGGGGGAACACGATTGGATGGTGAACCCCAAACACAAAGTAATATTCCACCCATGGATGAGAGAGCATTGTCTGGTCTGCAAGCACGAATGGAGAGGCTAAAGAGTGGGTCGATGGAACCACTCTAAATACAGTAACAGTACTATGAGAAATACCAACCACTGTAATTCACTGTAAATTTGTGGCATAGTCATGCTATTTGTAGATAGGTATGTCAGACGCACTACATGATGCTGGGCCGACATTTTGTAACCCCTGTTCCTGGTCAATCCATTCTTGCAGAGTTTTTCGGTGCGGTTTTAGAGAAGCTAGCCAGATGCTTTGCTTGTAGCTTGCCTCTTGAGGGCCTGATTAGTATTTTGACACATTTTCCCGTCCAGTGTTAGTTTTCCTGGGTTGTACAGCAATAGATTTGATCATTTTAGATTAATTGCCATTGTTATTTGTGAAATCTTAGTCATTCATGTGCACCTGGGATTCTGCGTGGGATCCTGTTTGAGCTTTGATGTGATTTATATTTTTATAAATATCAGCGACGTCTGAACTTAGGGCCGGTGATGATTAATCTGCCGGTCCTGTGAAATAATGTTGGTAATAATGTTTTGATGATTCTGTAATCATTCTGGATATGTACTCGTACCATTGAGGTAATCACAGAATCAAGTCTGATCAGTTCAATTTTGTTACATGTAATTCTGTGGTGGTCATCTCCGTGCTGATTGATGTGGAGAGATTTTCAGAATTAAGATAGCAGTCTCCCAAAACCAATGCCTTAGTCGATAACGATGCAGGAAATACATTGGTAGGGGACTTTTTTACGTTTGGAGCTGGTTAACTCAACAGGGAAATCATGGGACATCAAGCAATAGAATTCCACGCACTCCTATCCATTTACACGAAGTCAGCTCTTTTTAGTTGCCGACATTTTTTTAATCTGGTCTCTTTTCTAATATAATTGACAGAAATAGCCCATCCTCGATCGCAGAAACGTCGGTAGATGACATGTGCAAAAATAGAAATCTACCTAGCTATGCTACATCGTTATCATTTAATCAAGCCATTTAATTAGGTAAAAGTCATTGATCAAGTGATTAATTAATTAATTAAAGTGAATACTTAATGGCGTGTTACAACCGAGCCGAGCAATGGTACCTCGATAGGAATCTTGTCATGGATCCATAGGGTGGAAGGTAATACGTGTTACCTATCGCGTCTTCTGCGGTTGTAAATTTATTTGAAAGGAGATCGGATTTGAAAAAAAAAGTTACGAGGAAGCTAGAAAAGTGATGGCTTCCATTAACAGGAGTGGGGCCACGCTACCGCGAACTACTACCATATTTGGCCTCTACTTCTTTTTTTTCAAAAAATAGCTTCTTTTAATTTTTTTTAGGTAGCCCCTCTCCACGCTACAGTATCATAGTAAGGTAATCCTGTGATACTGTAGCACAGGATTTTTGTTTGCCGCAGGATGGGGGTGCGGGAAATTGGCGGAGCGGAATCCACCGACGGCCGCGCAATTGTCGCTGAAATTGCATTTCCACAGAACGGGGCTGTGGAAAATACAATTTCTGCGAGATGGGGACTCAGTATTTGGATTTTTCATGATGTGGATGCACGGCAATTATATTTGCGGCGGTGTATTGGTCTGGCAAATTCTACGCTTCTCCGCGTGGAATGGGGTTATTACTGTAAAAGAAATTCACTAATGCTAGCCCCGTTAAAAATTTTTTTAGAGAGCTAGAACGTGAACAGTTCCGCTACCGCAGCTATCTAGCCGGATTCGTCTTGACAATGTCTTAGCCCATTCAAAGCCAGGCGATGTCGCGAATCAAACGGCTTACCAATCTACCGTCGGCCATATGTATAGCGAGCGAGTCAAGCAGGACGCATGGTGAGAGTTAGGACGAGGTGCTCCCGCTTGTGCGCGGCCGCATTGCAAGCTCACCGCTGGCGATGGCGAAGAGATGAGCCCAATATATCAGGCGCTGCTTCC
This sequence comes from Otatea glauca, assembly GCA_036346275.1. Classification (NCBI taxonomy): domain Eukaryota; kingdom Viridiplantae; phylum Streptophyta; class Magnoliopsida; order Poales; family Poaceae; genus Otatea; species Otatea glauca. Next base: position 76,978,185 of record CM070711.1, read on the forward strand.
TCTGCCCGCTGCTCCCGCCCGCCAGGCGCCAGCCATCGCGATCCGCGTCTCCTCACGCTCTGCTGTTGCCCGCACGCTCACCGGTCCTCGCAGCGCTCGAGGCGCGGCTGCACGGTGCCCCGCTGGCCTACCGATCACTCTGCGTCTCTGGCCCCCGGTTTTGAACCGAGTCCGGCTTATTCTGTGCCGATTGGTACAAAACCGCATCGCATGCACCGTCAATGCCTTGGTACGAGCCTCTGAGCTGCTGCGTTAGAGCAACTTCAATCCCACCTATATATCTCCTTCTATCTTAAAATTTAAAGACAATTGAAAAAAATAGACCTCCAACTCACCTACTATTAGATGCCACTATTCTAGAGAGACCTTCTAGAGCCTCTACATCTAGGGGCTTCCTTCCTCCCCTATTATTTCTTAAATACCATGAATATAGTTGATATATTTAGTCTTCATTAGTCTTTGTGATTCTTTATATAACATTTTTCATATGATATTTATGGTTTACAGTTTTGTAGCGTAATAATAGAACCGTCTAGACAATAATAAACTGTGATATAAGAACTTATTTTGTTTGAACATACCAGTGACTCACCAATAGTAATTTAAGTGTGCTCGTGATCTCTAGCTCTCCTTTCATGCTTCTTTGTTGCTAGGCCGTGCACTATTGCTTTGAGTGGGGAGCTTTATGTAGAACTAGTCCTGTCTTTTTTTGATATTGTATCTTTCACTTTCATAGCACGTTGTATAATACTAGTTCACACGACTAGCTCATGGCACCATAAAAAACGCGTAGTCATTCAAAACCATAATTGATATTAAAATATTAATTCATGAATGCAAAGTAATAATAATATTTTAATAAATAATAAGGTGATTAATAGAAATGGTGGGCTGAAGACAAATTTAATATAGAGTGCCCTTATTTTTATACCACCTCTAAATAGGTGATTTGTGGGTGAAATATAGGGGTTTGGGTTGGAGTTACTCTTACATACACGCTCTACAACGAGGTCTTGCTTGAAGTTTCGTCAGACCCTTCTGGAATTTTGCCCCACGATGTCTCATGTCACATTATAACCCTATTATACATTGAAGGTTTCCGGGAGGAGAGCGCCCACGTGTCTCCGGAGCCGGCTCGGCTCGCGGCTCGGCTCGAGCCACAAGCCGAGCCGAAAAAATATTTACGGATGGGTCCTTTTTTATTTACGGATAGGTTCTTTTTTAGAAAAAAAAATTATAATCGGGTCCTTGTCCTAAAAAAAATACAAACAGGTCCTTCCAAAAAAAGAATATATATTACGCTTTGGCCCTTTATGCGTTTTTGAGGCTTGCGCTCGGGTCATTTTCCACAAAATAAAAATTACGTTTAGGTCCTTTTATGTTACGAATAGGTCCTTTTCCAAAAAAATATATATATCACACTTAGGTCCTTTATGCGTTTTAAATGCTTGCGCTCGGGTCCTTTTCTACAGAATCAAAATTACGTTTAGGTCCTTCTTCGTCCAGAAAAAAAACGTACGGATCCTTCTTCCCGAAAAAACCATACATTTTCTTCCGCTTTTTTTTTACCATTACGTTTAAGCCTTTTTTCCAAAAAAAACTCAACTTTCTCGTGTGGAGAGCGGCGCCCGCGGCGTGGAACGCCGCGTCTAAGTTGTTAGTTTGTTCCATAAACGCAGACCATTGATGCAAACTTCAGAGCAGACAACATAGAAGGGCAGAGAAAGCAACCGCACATACGCAGTGGTTACAAACAGCTCTATGGACGGCCCTGTTTGTTTCGATTTAGACTTTTTGACTTTTGGTTTAAAGCTAGATTTTTACCTTAACGAGCTTTTAAGCCAAAACATTTTGTTTGGTATCTTGGCTTTTTAATGGGTTGGATGGTGTAGCTTTTTTATCTGGTCGCTTCCCGCCGTTCCACCCTCGGGTTCGGCCGCCTCCACCCGCGCCACACCGAATATGATCGCCTCCCGCTATACTACGGCCGGATCCGTTCGGCTCCACCTGCGCCACGCCCGGACCCTGTAGCCTCCCACCGCTCCAAGCTCTGGTCCGACCGCCTCAACCTGCGTCGCTCCGGATCCAGGTCAGCGAAAGAGGAAGGAGGCTGGGGATGGCGAGATCGGAGCGGCGGGGGAGAAGGCATGTCGCACAGGGGAGAGAGAGGAGAGGAAGAGAAATGAGGAGATAGGAGAAAGATTCTTGAGTTTATATACGATGGCATTTGGTGGGTAATTTTTGAGACTTTCAGTGACAAAAGATTATTTCATCCTAGAAAAGCCCCAAAAAGCACCTCTCACCTGACTTTTAGCTTATAGTTATATGAAGGCTTTAGTTTTTTTTAAATTTGATTTAAAAGTCAGTCGTTTATTGAGGTTTTAGTTTTTTTTACTTTTAAGCCGGTGAAAAATCAGGGCCTACGTCTCCCTCTGCAGCTTTCCAACACCTCGCTCGTGCTACAAGGATCCATACGATGTGTACATGTCTTCCAGTGCGTTGCCCGCATGATGATATTTGTTAGTTTACATATGAATCAGGTTTCAGCATTTGCATATATTTAATTGGCCACAGCTACCCCTCACAAATCATATTTATCATGCTTGTAGACTTGTAGTTGACGGCCTGGTTGAACATCACCTACAGAAAATGCATAGGAAACAAGATGACCACAGCCCAAGAGTCAACATGCTTTGTTAACCACCGTGCCAGACAAATTTGACAAAGATACAGCACTGTCCACACTAACTTAATTCAATAATTGGGTACAGACAGCAACAAGACAAACCAATTCACAATTGTTCAATCCAACTTGCACTTCATCTGCTTGCAGGAATCAATCAAAAAATTATGCAGACAAATGAGCCTGTCACGGGCATTACAATCAAATTAAGCAGAACAATGCCATGACACACCACCAGCCACATAACCAGAGAGAGGCACTAAGCCACTAACGCAAAAGGCTTTTACAGTAATTGCCAGAAATCTAAGTATGCACTAGGACACAACAATGTTTCATCAGTCTAGCTCATAAAAGGAACTAATGGTACTGGCAAAGGAGAAGGGGCAACAACCTGCACACCTAATGATTGACAACAGCTCATCTTCCCTTGTTATTTCTTTTGTTTTGACAAAAATAATATGTGACAATTTACAACTGTTTTAAGGCTACGAATCATTGGAATAGAACCCCCACCCATCCTCACCAACCTAAACTTTTTTCTATCTACATCACAGAAACTGCAACTATCTCACTTCACCACCAAATTTAAGGCAGATACCATCAGTATAGTGATCGCCTAGTTAGTCTAAGCCCTCACACTTCACCTTTTTTTCGCTTCTATTCCTATACCTCAAGATTGACTCGCGTCTTGATTGGCTTTAGCTTCACACCCATGCTCTCGGGCGAGAGGAGCTCCGGTGATATACAAAACGGGTTCAAAGGGCTACGAGGGCTGCAACTTATCTGGCTTGGCCTGTACAAGCCATATCCCATGAGGAAGTACTCCATCGGTATAAGCATTGCATGCGGTTGCTCCTCTGTCACAACCGACCCACATGCTTGTACCTGCAAAGACACCAAAATTGGCACTTCAAACCGAGAAATCAATTTATTGAAGATCAAACCATGTGTAAATAGATACCTCAACGAGAGCATTATATCTCCTATCAAGCTTTGCAGTCATGTGAACAGCCTCGTTGTGGAACTGAGAGTTCTCACCAACGAATATTAGAGTTCTGCACTGCAGCTGCTTCAGGCTTTCTGTCAAGTCATGTCTCCTGCAAAGCAGCACAAAGTTTCAATTCCATCAGCTCGGGTATAAGTTGATCATACAAGCATGAACAAAAAAAGGGAACATACTCGTTGATTGATTGGATAAATCGCCACACATTCATGCTTTGCCGTTGTTCTAGAAACTTCATGAATTAACAAAAGAGAGTTAAATGTCATAAATTTAGACATAGGCGTAATAATTGATAACGCAGGATGAAAAATTTCATGGTACATACACTTCTACAAGCCTGCACAATATCTGATTCTGGTACAATAGAGCATCCCCTCACTCCCTGATTAGAAAATTCCAACAGAAATGTTCAATAGACAGCGAAGCAAATGTCACATGGAGTAACTAATCTTAGCTAGTTCACCCAAAAAACGGGAGAAATCATCAATTTTTCCTTGTTTATTTGGGGGGTTGGTTTGGGTTTGTCAACTCACCTCGTTCCCACGACCGTTTCGTTCCGGTTGCTTCAGCATCCGCTCTTGGCAAGGAGAGGATCCCCTCTCCCATTAAGGAGCAAGCCCTCATCATCGATCCTAGTTCTCAAACTCCTTTCTCTTGATTTTGCTGTGAGAGCAGCTAGGTAGCATCCTGCAAGCCCTCTCCAGGTAAGTGGTAGATGCAAATGCCCCCCTTTCTCTCTAATATTTATGATTTTTAATAATAAAAATGGGTGGACATCCGTTAAGTTTCGCTAGCATTTTTTTGTAAGGTTGTTAAAATTTTGATCTAATTTGTTATTTGTCATATAATTTTATTGTATTCTACAAGATATCTTATTTTGTTCAAGCAATTAACAAGCAGCTAGAGCAACTCATATTAATGCTGCTATGCTCTTTCGTGAATTATATTTTGGGTAACCAGAAATGGACGTCGATACGGAGAACAAGTTACAGCATCAAAGTTTGAGACCAAAGAGATTAAAGTTAGAATATTTGAAAGATATCACAAATCAATTCTCCAAAGATCGAATTCTTGGAAGTGGTGGGTTTGGAATAGTTTACAAGGTATGACATTCTTATTTTGTTCTAGCTTTTAAGATATTAAACAAAAATGTCCATATTAAACACAAATGTCCAAAAGCTAATCTATATAAACAGGGAAAAACAGATGATGGGGAGGTTGCAGTGAAGCTTTTTAAAATGCCAGGAACGGATGATAAACAATTCTTGAATGAGGCTGAACATCTTATGGATCTCAGGCATCCTAATATAGTAAAGCTGGAAGGCTATTGCTACCATATAGAAAAGGAATCAGTGTTCCATGAAGGATCTCCAATTTGGGCTGATGATGTGGTTACATTGCTTTGCTTCGAGTATATGTCTAACGGAAGCCTTGACAAGCATCTTAACGGTATGACAATACAATACCCAACACACCTTCAATTTTCAAATACACACACACACCATGACTTCAAATGCGTGAATTCAATCCAAATTTCGGGTATATTTTTTCTCTCGAAAATTTCAGTTTTAGGATATATACCCAGCTATAACAATTCAAATGAAATGCATATCTTTGAAAAACAATACTCGAATTCAAAGATTTTGAATGAATTTTGATCACATGATTTGCTGATTTTTGTATAAAATCAGCACATACCTACAATCAAAATATCATAAAAAAGGCAACTCTAGTTTGAATTTCAGTTCAAACTTGTTTGAACTAGTTAGTAAACAAGTTAGACTCGATATCCGAAAAAATGCAAAAAAATTCGCACACTACCTATTTTAGATCATGGTGCCCAAACACCATGTTGTCCTAGTTAATTATACTATAGAAAGACTTTGAGTACATACTCCACTTCCAATATACCACTTAAATGAACATGCTATACCGCTTTATCACTTACATTCTTAAATACTTATTCTAAGTTACTCCAATAGGACTTGGTTGAAAAAAAAATTCATTGAGGTCCTTTATTTTTGCTATATACCCTTTTTTATATATAAAAGAAGCATATACACAAATTATGCTATAAAAAGTGGTTCGTGGAACTCACTTTGAAGTATCTTAAAATCATTACTAGAGCATTCTCAAAAAGATAAGAAGGTATAACAACATCATTTAAGTGGTATTTGAGAAGTGGGAGTACGCACTCCCTAAAGTATGGAACCATTTTTCTCTTCTTTTTGTAATAGAAGTTTACATGGTTTGAATTCCAGTTCTAGTATATTTCATCAATCGTTTCTCCAAGTGTCATGGCCCTTGGCAATCTGATATCAAATAGTAATTTCGTGTATCAGTGGAAGAGAACTTAATCAAATCACACAAATTATACTCTCTCCCGTCATAAAAGAGTGATGTTATGCGATACATGCAACCAAACTTTTTAAATTTTGGCTACTGATATCTTTACAAATATTTATATCGAACACCGTAAATGATATGGGTATATTTGTCTCGAAAGTAATTTCATAATATTGTAATTGTCTTGGGTTTTATAAATACATTGCAATAGAAATTAGGTGTTAATGTTGCATTTTGGGGACCGTGTATATGTCCAAAACGTGTTCTGTGACTGGAGGGAATGAACCAATTCATATGTCATTTACAATGCCAGGGCATGTTGTTTTTGAGTTGTTTAATTTCTAGAATACTCTCTCTCTCTTTTTTGTTCTACAGATGAATCTTCTGGACTTCATTGGCATGAACGTTACAATATAATTGAAGGGATTTGCAAGGGTTTACATTATCTTCATGAGGGTAGACGAGGTATTCCTATTCTTCATTTGGATTTAAAACCTAGTAATATATTGCTGGATAAGAACATGGTGCCAAAAATAGCGGATTTTGGTCTGTCGAGGCTCTTTGGCGAAGAAAAAACTCATACTTTCACTACCAGTGTAATAGGATCACGGTAAGCTAAACCTCCTAAGAATTTCCTTGCCTTGTTCATCGTAAGTAATTGCATTTGTGCTTTATTACTCGTAAAATCTCAGGCACTCATGTTGTTTTGCAGTGGATATATGCCACCAGAACTGTTATTAGAGAAATGCATCTCAAGAGAGTCAGATATATACAGTTTGGGTGTTATAGTAATGGAGATAGTGACAGGATATAGGAAATACCCTGACAATACAACGACCGAAGAATGTATTGAGGTTGAATTGAAACTTTAACAGTTATTCCATGATTTGGGATCCATCTTGACATATTAATTATTTCACCTTTGTGTGTCATCATTCTAGCTCTGTCCTAATTTTGTAGGTGACAGAAAAATGGAGGAGAAGGTTGCAAAGGACATCGAAGTACACATCATTGGAAGAAGACTGCAGACAAGTGAAGCGATGCATTGAAGTAGGGCTAAAATGCATGGAGAGGAACCGAAAGAACAGGCCTAACATGAGAGCAATAATTGAGATGCTTAATGGAAGTGAAAGTATGATTTCCCCTTCAGTTAGAGAGAACAGGTTTATTTTTGTTCTCGGATCATATTATTTGTTATTGTTGTCTTAGGCCAGAGTGCATAGTATTATTTCTTGCTTCTTTTCTTTCCCCAACTTTGAGGATTAAAAGAACACCAGCATAGCTCTAGTTGAAAGCATAATGAATAATCCGGAGGATAAAGCAAACTGTTCTTTTGTATCTTCTTTTATGATGATCTTGTCTTTTTTGTTATTCATTCTCGTTCATTATTTCGGGATGTAGTTCTGATGTAGCAGAAAAAAGCGGGGAAGCGGTACCTGCAGACTGGCGTGAAGCACTTGGTATAGTTGCATCATACTTTCCTGAGCAGGTCATGACGTTGCTCACTTCCCATAGTTCTCCCACAGCTTTTGTTTCTCTGTGTGTTCACTGCATTTTATTTTTATTTGGTACATTGTGGTAATCTATCTGTGGCAACCTGCTTGCTTCGCTATATTTGTACATTCATCTAATGATTTAAGCACAACATTGGTTTGACTATCTGAAATTAGCCTTTGGTTTATGCAGTCTGTTAAAGGGATGGAAGTTCTATGCCGTGAGCTAACCCAGGCGGCAGATCCTGAAAGCACCGTTCTTGAATATTTCATCAAGGAAGCTGACAGCTTGGTTTCATGCTTGTCTGTTATGGTATACTGTCATTTGCTATTTTCTGAAGTGGAAACTGTCATTTGTTATCGGAGTAAGTTTTTGTTACTTTGCCACTCTGATGATGAGTACCTCAGGTCAAAAGGATCTTTAGTTCCAGCCTTTCTGAAACTTCTTTAAAGTCTCGAGAATATGCTCTAAATACTCTCATGAAGGTATGCATGATAATACGGTTGTGTCTGTTCTTTCCTTGGTTAAGTGATTTTTTTTTAAAAAAAAGGGGGGGAAACTCGGTTGTGCCACAGACTTTCCAGATCAAACGTCTTGCTCATGCTGTGAAGGAGGGTACACTAGAAAACCTTATCACGGAACTACTATTTTGGCTTCTAGATGAGAGGGTTCTTATGGACGACGGCAAACAGCTACTTAAGGCTCTAATGCTTGAAATCCTGGTCTGTAAATTGCTTTTCAAGCTCACTTTATCTCGTTGCATTCCCTTTCAGTAATGATCCCAATCTGAGCAGGAAAATGCCGAGAGAACATCCTCGTTTATTGCGCTGATAAATTTACTGAGGCCCTTAGACCCTGCAAAATGGCCTTCAACTACATCATCAGATCCCCTTGCTGCAAGAAATCAAAAAATTTCAGATCTAGTTGTCAAATGCTTAATTAAGTGGGCCAAGGTATGTGATCGTTTCCTATGACAAGAATCTCTGCATTGCGAACATTTCTTATCTCAGCAGATGCTCATCTTTCTTTCAGGTTCTTCAAAGTACAATCGATGAAGTTGACATTGACCGCATCCTTCAAGCCATTCATGTTTATTTACAAGAACTAGGAATAGAAGAGATACGTATAAGGTCCGTGCTACCGTCCTGGTTCAATTGCTTTCTTTTTCGGGTTTCAGATAAACATAGACGCTTTGCTTACTATGTAGAGCCGAAGCTGACGACAAGCCACTACGGATGGTTAAAACTGTGTTGCACGAGCTCGTCAGGCTTCGAGGCGCGGCCATAAAAGGACATCTTTCAATGGTTCCTACAGATGCTGAACCTCGGCCAATCATTCTGGGCTATGTTGATATAGATCTTCAGGTGATGCTTGCAATCGCACTGCTTATTACAATTCCGCCAAATGCTTGTATACGCAAAACTTTATCCTAAGCAATTTTATTGGGTCACCTTCTAGATCCTTGCAGCAGCTCGGGGTTGATCCTTCTGGGGATCTGGACGACTGGACCTGAAAATTATATTGGGAAGGAAAAACCGCACCTCAATCAGGGGGCTTTGGTTGTATTATATATTGAGTTACACGCGAGTTCAACTCGTTACAAAGTTTACTTGAAATAAAAGATGTTTTTGTACTTAGTTCTTGTTGGTACAGTTAGGATATGTACAATGATGTGATATCAGCTGTCTATATGCTTTACCACGTAAGATTTTTGCTGATATGAAAAAGAGAGAACGAGAACAGAGAGTATAGTTGTCTTTTCGTGAAGAGACGACCATATAAACAACATAAAACATTATTACGCAATTTATTGTCTATAATAAACACTTTTTATACTATAATTAAAAGATTGTAGAATCTTATAGAAACACCTAAGTTGATATCTATTGTAAAAGCTGCCTTTAGTTTTGTCTTTTAATGAAATGGAGAAGTATATAGATAGTAGTCGTCCCTACTATTACTTTGTGTACATGCTTTTACAAAGACTTGCCGATTGCTATCCTACAACTCTAGGGTACGCTACAGATCGTTGCTGAATACAACACAATCTCTACTTTCTATCTTTTAACAGCCCCTCTCAATGTCAGCCTCCTGATATTGCGTCGTAGATGATTGAATATATGTCTCGCTAAAGGTTTTATGAGAATATCAGGATCAGCAATCTGATCAGCAGAAGAAATGAACCGAACATCTAGTGCTCTAGTTGCAACATGATTATATATTAATCTATCATGAGCAGTGCTTCAATGCTTTCCCTCCTAATACAAGTCGCACAAATCTTGAAGCAAACGAAAGGGTAAGTAATCACCATCCACCTTTTATTCATGCTTTAATATTTGTGCAACTATAAAAAAGAGAAGCATGGAAGCACCTCTCATCTATCATTACTTAGAAAATAATCCAGAGTAGCTTAGTATACTTCATCATATCTCACAACAGGTGAAGTTCGTTCCTTCATCAAATAATATTTTAGAACAACCAAGATGAATTAAACCAGGCATTTCGACGAAACTAAGCTAGCCATATCTACATTTCACATTTTATGTGGGTAATGGATAGATGAATATCAAATTATGGATGCAACAATCTGTTCCAAGGGATATATTATTCCAACACATCTATACCAACAAAGCAACATGCACATTTCCCAAAGAAACAGTATCCAATTAACAAGATGAGTTATGATGGTGTACGTGCTGATAGAGAGTTTGTCGCTATTCCAAATAGCGATAGAGAGTTTATGACAGAGATCTGTCATTAAATCTCTTCCTTTCACCTGCGTTTGAACGGTGGACAGGGGCGGATCTACAAGGTATGCCGGGTGGGCCGCGGCATACCCTGTAGATTTGGCCCAATCCATACATGATTCTCGTCATAATCTGTCACAGCAACCTTGCAGGATTTATAACTTTTGATCCGTAGGTCCGATCATGCTAATTCTTTCTTAGTTAGATGCGTATTGGAATCTAGTTTATTCTGTTCAAATTTCAAGTCAATCCAACGGTTGGATCTCTTAGAATTCGTGATTTACCGAACACATCTACTCTGTTTTGTTGAATACGAAGCAAATATTTGAGTCTGAATTGGGTGAAGTTTTTGTAGATCAAAAATTTGATTTTAGCTTCCGCGCAATCATTCACCCCCTCTGATTGCTAGTTTAGTATATTTCAATTCTACACATATACTTTATTCGACTCCTACTATAACTGACATAGTTATATCTTTATTTATTGCTTATCTTAGTTAGTATTTTAACTACTCAATGGACGTATTTTATTTGCAAGGTTTTTAAATTATGAAGAGGAACGGAGACATTGCATCTCTTTTTCGAAAACATGAAGCAAAGAAGGCTGCTGCTACTTCACCTCCTCTTTCGTCACAAACTGCAACATTGAGCGAGATATTTTCTTCAAAATGGAAGAAGATGATATAATCAAGAGTTTTATTGCCATTAGAAGGCATAGACCGAACAAGAAGAAGTAATATTATAGGTATATAAGCTTCTTTTAAATATATTATCTTGTTTTTAATTATTTTTTTACATGTATACCGAATTGCTCAATAAATTTTAAATCGTTTACCGAATTATTTTTTGATCGGCATACCTAAGTTTAAATCCTAGATTCGCCACTGACGGTGGAGATGAGGCTCTTTGTCGCTATTCTAAATAGGGACAGAGAGTCTGTCGCTATTTGTAATAGCGACAGAGAGGTATATTTGTAATTTTTAATTTTGGCATATTTTTTTTTGTAAATTTTCATTTTTTAAATATTATTTAAAAAAATGAAATTACAAATAGAATATGTGGTCCTCTGATTTTAAGAGGGGTAAGATGGGTATTTCTTTAAAACAAATATGACAAATCTTCATGTGCTAATTGCCAATTATCTTAATAGAGCTAACGAGTGTGGCGTGGAAGGAATATGGAAAGTTTTTTAGTGGCATACAGGGAAGCAAATTTTTTCCAGTGGCAAATACCGAATCCTAGTTGTAAGTAGGAACACACTAAAAGTGCTGACTTTTTTCAGAGGAAAAAAGACCATTTTTTTCACACTGATTGATCAAGAAAAATTACCGTGACTGATCACAAGCTATGGGGACATACCATAACAATCCGTCAACTAAGGAAAAACTCCGATAAAAGACTACTGCCATTGTTTCCCCGAGGAAGCAGACAAGCAAACTGGCCAATCGCTTTCCCACCTCATTTTTTTCCCCAGAGTTTGTAATACCCCGGTCTTAGTACAGTGTCCTATGTGATCTACACGGAGTTTGTGAATTTTTCGTGATGAGTTGTATTAGCATATAATGTCTTTTAAGTTCAAATATAGCATCTCCGGATTAACTATTTTATACGGAACGAGCACGAAAGTATAAGTGGGGTGCTATGTGAGCGCGGGTTTGACCTATGACTGACTGGGCATTGGGCGAATTTTGGACCAAGGTATTATATTTGGTACTAGAGCATCAACCCTCATTGCACAGGTATGTGTACGTGTGGACCCTTAGCGGGTACCCACGGTATGGAGGTTCCACGAGGGGTAGTTCTGGGTAGCTACTTGTACGCGTTGTGCTGTCGAGGGCGTTAGCTCTCAAGGAGGATGGGTATAATACCTTGGGAACGTGGGGCTCATTTGGAGTTGTGAATTGTGTACGTGTGGACCCTTAGCGGGTACCCATGGCATGGAGGTTGCATCGAGGGATAGTTATGGGTATTTGTCGTGTGTGCGGTGTGTTGTCGAGTGGTGTGAGTGTAATACTCCGATCCGTTAGTGTGGTGGCCCGTGTGGCACATGTAGAGTTGTGATGTTGTCTTGGTGGGATTAATCTCACGTTATTTGTCTAAAGTGAGTTGTAGTACCATATAATGACCGCTAGATCTAAACGTAGCACCTCCGGATCTACTCTACTGGGTTTTTTTATTCCGGATACAAGGGGACACCGACAACCCACACATACCACACGCTCACACACATGCGTGCATGTTCTTTACACACGCTTAATTGAGGCTCCAAGACAAGGTTAATAATATCGTCTAAACTGGTTAAATTCAAAAAAAAAATTTAAAAATTAAAAAATTCAAAAAAAATTATGTGACGTAAAATATCGCGATAATTGCTGAATATCTCTCGATTTTTGATAAATATCGAGCGAAAACAGCTCAAAAAATCGACCGCCAAAGAAGTTCGCTTGGTCGATCGATTATCGAGGCATATCGAACGATTATATGTGAAAATCGATTTTTTTTATTTTTTTTCTTCAAAAAATTTGATTTCGAAATATTTCGATCTTTAACTATCGACGAAAATCGGTGCCCTCCCCGGGGGATTTCCACGGTCAAATCGATAATGTAGACCATGCTCTATGAGCTCGGAGAAATGTGCTTTCCTATTTAAGGTGCACGTGTATATGTTATACGCATCTATACCCCTTTATAATGCACCTAAGCATTCTTTTCTACGTCCACCCCCAAATAATACACCCCACTAGAGATAGCCTAACCTTCATGCACCCAGCGAAACGTCCCCAGAAACTTGCCTCCATCAAAATTAACCTCTCAGATCTTTCTCGCCTTTACTCACCCATATCAGATGGCCATTCTTAATGTGTCTAACTCATCCTCGTGGCTTACAACAGATCTCCCTACCTCCAAAGATCATCTCAAGGAAAAGGAAACAAATATCCTGGAATTAAGGAAAAGAAAACAAACGTTCTAGAAAAGGAAAAATCATATATTACGTACTGGGAAAAGGAAACCGGAATACAAGGCACTACACTAGTATTAATTGGTGAGGCTACGGCTCGATCTCTACTCTACTGGGTTTTAGAATGAATGTTAAGTCAGTATGTCACATAGGTACCTGTCGGTCCTTTTCGGCTGCAATTTCATACCATAGTCTACCACTCGTAGGAATGGAAACAATCGGTTGTCGACAAGGTGCTATCCATCCATAGCCTACCAATCGGCGACCGCCAGAGGATTTGTCCGCCACCGTTGCGGCGCGCACGCACCCAGGCAAGGTTCAATGCATGTAGATAAGCATCCAGGCAGGCACGTGCAGAATTAATTGGGAACAAGAAAGGATTTTTACAGATAAGCTAGAGGAGATGCACCAACTGTCTGCTAGCTGTCTGTAATTAAGTAAAAATGGTGGCACTAGAAGAACTTCAGTATGAACGGTCCAAGCCTGGAGATTATCCCCTTCTGAATTTCTTAAATAATATTCCAACGTATCCTTGTGTCGATGGAGACAGAAGCGCTGGTACGTACATCCCTGTGGAAACAGCAGTTCAATGCTGACACACCATGAAAGCCATGGAGGACGCGGTTTATGTGCAGTCGTGTGCAGTCGCGTGGAGACCGTAACTTAAAAGGTTTTCGCGGACAGTCCGATCAAAAAATAATAGTTTAATTTTTTTCATAATACGGTTCACAAATGTTGCGCTGATTTATTCAGTGTAGTATGTACTGTAGCAACGCACGTCCAGATCTTCTGTTGTCTCGATCGAACATTTATTCCAGCTTACATTTGGAATCTGTGCGAGTCTCTATGCGGTGGTGTTTGCACCAAAATTTAGCAAGTCAGTCAGTCAAAATTGGCAATGAAGTCAAAAATGCGGAAAGTAACGGACAATTTGGAAAGATCTGAAGATATTTGGCAACGATAAGATTTTTAAGGAAATAATTATCCGAGATAAAACCAATACGGATCAAGTAACAGAACGTGCTGTATTAGGACACATCCAGATCTTCCGTTGTCTCGATCAAACCACTATTCCAGCTTACATTTGGAATCTGTGTGAGTTGTTGAGAAACCCTAAAAGCCCATTGAAGGCCCATGTGGTCCCTTATGCCAAAACCCTAGGTGGCGCTTATAAAAGGAAGAAGGGTCCCCATGTACGTAATTCATTAGCAATAAAGAATTTCCGCCGCTCTCCCTAAACACGTGTCTCTCTCTTCGTTCTCACTTCAGATCTGTTCGGGAACCCGGACTATTCGATAGCGAGGTTCCTTAACACGTTATCGAGACGAAGCTCACCGAGATCGAATTGAAAAGGTGAAAGGTGGGATTTCGCAATCGAATCTAAACGCTTGTCGCTTTATGCATGCATCTACCCTACGCATCTGTTTTCTCTTTTTCATCTCGTAGCACGAAGCTACAGACAACAACAGTACATGCGTCATCTAGAAAAGAAAAAAAAAACCGTCGTCTCGGTTTTCGCGCACGAAGCGCGACGATGCCGACGACGTCGTCCGCCCGCAGTGATCGCGTGCGTGCTCCCGATCGCAGCGCCCCTCGTCGGCCATCGCGTCGCGCCGCTCGTTGGCGGCGGCGCAGCATGAAGCGGCGTCGCCGCCGCGGCGGCCAAGACGCAGATCGCTCAGCCGCGCCGCCATTGGCGCGCGACGAAGCGCATCGCGCACGCCGTCCCCCGCCGCAGTCGACGCCGCCGCCTCCGCTCGCGCGCGACGCAGCCGCCACACCACGCACGGCGCCTAAGACGGCCACCGACCGAGGCGCCGCTCGGCCGCCGCGCCCAACCGGCGCCTCGTCTTGGCCACGTAGAAGCGCCGCCGTCGCCGCGCCTCTCGGTCGGTCGCGCGACGGCGCCGCCACCACCGCGCTTCTCATCGCGGCGCGCCCGTAGCACGGCCGGGCGCCGGCGCTTGCCGCGCCTCGCCCGTGCCTACGACGCGTCGCCGTCGCTCGAAGGGTCACCGCCGACGGCGCGCTCGGCCGTCGGCGCGCCATCGCCGCACGCCGCCGCCGTCGCCCACGCCGCGCTCGAAGCTCGGCCTCCGCAGCGTCGCCATTGGTCCAAGACGAAACCGCTCCTCGCCCACGGCCGCCGGGCTCCCGCGCCATTGCTTGCGCGCCGTCGATAAAGCCGCCGTGCCATCTCGCTTAAGGTCGCCAGCTGCCGCTGCGCGCGGACGCCACCCGACCCGGCCAGATCACGCCCGGCCGGCCGCCGGCAGACGCACGCGCGGCCGTCGTCGCCGCGCCGCCGCCGTCGCAGACGCAGCCGTCGGCGCGCCGCCGCTTCAAGGCCAGAAGCGCTACCACCGCCGCCAGGCGCTCGGCGACTTCGGCCGGTCTTGCTTGCCTCGGCCGGTTCGCGCCAAGCGCCGTCGCTATGGCTCGACGCGCACCGCGCCACGGCGCTCCGGCCCGCCTCGTTCTTCCTCGGCACCGCAAGACGGCGGCTCGCGCCCTCCACGTTCGCTTGCCACCATCGCTGCTCGACCGCGACGCCCGACAAGAACGCGTCACGGAGAAGGCAAGCGGCGAGCGGCGCGAGGAGCGCGAAAGGCGAGCAAAGCGCGACGAGAGCGGGCGACGGGCGCACGAGGCGCGTGGCGCGTGGCGGGCGGCGCGAGGTGCGACATGCGCGGCGGGCGAACCCTAACGCCGGTTTAAGGCCCACGCAGGTAGGCGCCAAGAAAGCAAGAGAAAGCGCAGGCCTAAATGGCCATAGGCCCAAGAAAGAAAAAGAAAAGAAAAACAAAGAAAAGGAAAAGAAAAGGAAAAAAAAGAGAAATTTGCAGAAAAAATTGCAGAAAATTTTGAAATATTGCCAGAAAATCAAGAAGATTTATTTGGCTCTGTTTTTAATTTTTCTTGCTCTATTTCTCTGTTTTATGAATTTTCTTTATGAATTTGAATCCGTTGCTTTATTTAATATATTGCAATGCATATGAATTTATTTTCTGTTCTTTATGCTTATTGCAACCATTTTCTATTAGATTACACGCAGTAATCTAATGTCGGAATTTTGAAATCATGAAGATGTCCAAGATCGTGAATCGTGAGTTTGAAGAACCGCCCCCTTGCAGCCGTAACTACCTCACTTGGGCATCGGACGTGAAGATCGTTCTTGGGGCAAGAAGCTCCGTGCTGCGATTGGTCTAGGGTCCTTGCAGGACGCGAAACCTACCGTCGAGCAGAACGATCAAAGCATTGCACAGAATTTGTACTAATCTCTCCCTATGTGGCAAGAAGATCACTGATGAGGAGAAGATTGAGAAAACTCTCTCTACCTTCCACCTAAATGCTATCCAGTGCACGCAGTTTATCGTCGTAACGCATACAAGGAGTATAGCGAACTGATTGATGTAATGCAAGTTGTGGAATCGCGAGACGATGTTCTACGCAAGAACTATGTCTCATAGCCACCTGGAAGAGGCACTGGCACAGAAGTTAATGCCAATAGCTATAAGGTGAGAAAGCCCATTCATAGAAAGAAGGGCGAGCAGGGTGAAAAAGAGAAGTTTCAGGCCAAGGGAAAGTCCAAAGCCCGCTAATGCATGAATCGCATTATTTTTTTTAGATTATGGTTGTTAGCATTTTCTTTTGAATAATGAATTGTAAGCTCTAGAAGAGCATACTTCTTTCATGAATAAATACGCAATTTATTCTTTATTCCAGTATTATTTAATTTGCAAGCAATATTTGAATTATTTTGCCTCTGTTTGATTGGAATTATATTTCTTGCATCTAGAAATCGTGTAGCGCCCAAATAGAAGAGATATGCATTGTTGATAGTGGCACAACAAATACCATCTTAAGAGAGTCTAAATACTTTCAGTCGATCACGAAGAACGCTGGAAAGATTACTACGATCGCAGGAAGCGACTCATATGTAATCGGCTCAGGAAGAGCCACTATTATATTGCCTATGGTACAACTTTGGTCGTTGAAGAAGCCCCTTTTGTACCCTGAATCAACGCGCACTCTCTTAAGCTTTAAAGACATCCGCGCCAATGGTTTTCACGTAGAAACCAATGAAGAAAATGGCAAAGAATACTTGTGCATTGTGAAGCACGCGGTATGTGAAAAAATGGTATTAGAAAAATGCCCCTCATATGAATCAGGTTGTACTACACGAACATTCATGCACCAAGTGTATACTTCCTTGAAGAATATTTTTAGAAGCTCTGAGTTATTTTCTTTATGGCATGGTAGATTAGGTCATCCTGATCTTAGAATGATGAGAAATATAGTGAACAACTCACAAGGTCATGGCATTATTGTTAAAAAAAAAATTCCCGAATCATGAAGATTTTGTGTGCCCTGCATGTGCCACCGGGAAATTAATAACTAGACCCTCTGTCATGAAAGTGCAAAGTGAAATCCTGCATTCTGAACGCATCCAGGGGATATTTATGGTCCGATTCAGCCCCTGTCAGGGCCGTTTCGATACTTTATGGTGCTCATCGATGCTTCCTCGAAATGGTCGCATGTATGCTTGTTGTCAACAAGAAACCATGCTTTTGCAAAGCTGATCTCGCAGATCATAAGAATCAAGAATGCTTTCCCTGATCATCGCGTGAAGTCTATTAGAATGGACAATGCCGGAGAATTTACTTCAAAGGCATTTGATGATTATTGCATAGCAACAGGGATAGCAGTTGAGCACTCCGTACCGCACGTCCATACGCAGAATGGACTAGCAGAAGCACTAATAAAGAGGATTAAGTTTATTGCCAGACCGCTTTTGCAGAGTTGTAACTTGCCCAACACTTGTTGGGGACACGCAGTCCTGCACGCAGCAGCTCTTATCAATTTTAGACCGTCGGCCTACAACATCCATTCTCCTATGCAGCTTGTGCACGGGATCATCCCGAAGATCTCCCATCTTAGAAAATTTGGGTGTATGGTATATGTACCTATACCACCCTCTCGGATCGCAATGGGCCCTCTCCGCAAGTCCGGGATATCGTTGGTTATGAGAGTGCATCCATAATCGTATTTGGAACCCATGATCGAGATTTGCATCTGACCGATTCACGATTGCATCTTTGATGAGGATCGTTTCCGTCATTAGGGGGAAGAAATCAACCTTTGGATGAAAAATGCCGGGAAATCATATGGCATTCCACTGGGATCCCCGCACATGACCCCCGCACTAATGAAGCAAATCAAGAAGTCCAGAAGATAATTGATTTGCAGAATTTAGCAAATGAACTGCCTGATCATTTTGTGATCCGAAGGCGTGGTTAAGTCGCATGTACCAAGCAAGAAATGCACCGAGAGAGGTGAAAATACCAAAGAAAATAGAAGGTATCCTCGGCTGTCAGAGGCCTCAAAGAAAAAGAACAGAAACCGGCTCCTCAAACCCAAAGTACCGGAGACGTCTGGAGAAAATCAAGAGAGGACTTACCACAACCAATCACGAAAATACCCCAAGGAAAGAAGGGAGCCAGTTGAGACTGCACTGGAAAGAAGCTAATGGAAAAGGCAATTCTGGACTTGAATCTTCCATCAAGGAAGCCGGCGGAAATAATGTGCGCACACATAGGCGATGAAAGCTAAAGGAACTTGCTCTGCGATAGGGAAAAGCAATGAAGAGCAAGTAGAAGTGCATGAAGCACCCATGAAGAAATAGCCATAAACTTTGTAATAACAGAGAATCCTCGAATAGAGCAACGACCAACGTTGATGCATACTTCGCAAAGAAGATTGCCTCGATCATTGATCATGATCCCGAGCCCGCATCTCGCAGAGTGCAAGAAAAGGCTAGATTGGGAAGAATGGAAAAGGCAATCACTGCAGAGTTAGTCTCTCCGAACAAGAGAGAGGTGTTTGGGTTCGTATGCCGCACACCTCCCCATATAAACCCGTGAGGTCACAAATGGGTCTTTGTTCTAAGAGAAATGAAAACAACGGTTGTAAGGTACAAAGCAAGGCTTGTAGCTCAAGGTTTCACTCAACGTCCCGAGTTGATTATGAAGAAACCTATTCTCCGGTCATGGGAGGAATTACCTTTAGATATTTGATCTCAATGGCAGTCAACTTGAAGTTGAGAATGAAGCTAATGGATGTTGTCACAAAGATATTTGTATGGAAACTTGGATTCGAGATATACATGAAAGTACTGAAGGAATTCCTATCCCGAACCAAGATGGAGCAAATAGAAACTGCATGCAGTGTGAAATTGGAGAAATCATTGTAATGGGTCAAGCGATCGAGAAAGAATGTGGTACAATCGCTTGAGTGACTTTCTCTGCAAGAAAGGCTACACAAACAATAAGATTGTCCATGTGTGTTTATACAACGATCCCGAATGGATTCTCGTATAATCTCCGTCTATGTAGATGACTTGAACATCATTGGGACGGATGAAGAAATTGAAGAAGCATGCTCATACTTGAAGTCCGAGTTTGAAATGAAAGATTTGGGTAAAACCAAGTTTTGTTTAGGCTTGCGGCTTGAACATGTCCAAGGAGGAATCTTGGTACATCAATCAACCTACACACGTAAAGTGTTGGAAAGGTTTGGATTTGAAAAGGCATATCTGCGAAGACTCCAATGGTCGAAAGGTCACTCCAAGCGCACCTAGACCCATCTGAGACCTAGAGAAGAGGGAGGAAGTCCCGGGAGCAGAATTCCCATATCCGAGTGCGGTTGGAGCGCTCATGTACCTTGCGAATAGCACTAGACCGGACATTGCGTTACGTGAATTTGCTAGCTCAGATGCGAGGCGAGAACCCACCAAAAGGCATTGGAAAGGATCAAGGACATCTTCCGCTACCTCCAAGGAAGCAAAGACCTCGACCTACATTCTTTAGAAGAAATAATGAATTGAATTTGGTTGGCTATGCCGATCTTTGGTATTTATCGACCGCATCTTGGCAAGTCCCAAACCGGCTATGTTTTCCTATGTGGAGGAACAGCAATTTCTTGGAAGTCGTCTAAGTAGACTCTTGTCTCGACATCGACAAACCACTCGAAATCATCGCTTTGTATGAAGCATCTCGTGAATGTGCATGGCTCGGAAAAATGGTTCACCACATCCGTAAGTCATGTGATTTGAACATTGAGCAAACTCCTACAATTATTTATGAAGATAATGCACTTGTGTTGCCCAAGCACGGATGGGTTATGTGAAGAGCAATCTCACGAAGCATATCAACCCCAAGTTCTTCTATGCTCATGAATTGCATAAGATGAACGAGATTAAGATATTGCATACTAAGTCATGTGAAAATCTTGCGATTTGTTCACTAAATCACTCCCAAAGATCTACCTTTGAAAGGTGCGTGAAAGGAATTGGGATGATGAGACTTAGAGAAGTGCAGATTTCGGGGAGATATGTCACATACTCCGCATGAATCTTGAACATGAATTATGAATACCCAACATAAATCTCGAAGATTAGCAATTGAAGTTGGGAGAATTGTACTCTTTTTCCTTAGCAAGTTTTTCCAAGTTTTCTTGCATAAGGTTTTAACGAGGCAATTCGTGCAACATAAGTAAGCGTATGCTATGTACTCTTTCTCCAAGTATTTTTCCCACTGGGTTTTTCGAGTTTTAATGAGACATATGCATCTCGCAAGCAAAGGCCCAAGGGAGTGTTGAGAAACCCTAAAGCCCATTGAAGGCCCATGTGGTCCTTATGCCAAACCCTAGGTAGCGCTTATAAAGGAAGAAGGGGTCCCCTATGCATGTAATTCATTTAAGATAAAGAATTTCCGCTTTCGCTCTCCCTAAACACGTGTCTCTCTCTCTTTCTGTTCTCCACTTCAGATCTGTTCGGGAACCCCGGACTATTCGATAGCGAGGTTCCTTAACATGAGTCTCTATGCGATGGGAATCGAGACGTGAGATGAAAATCGAGGATTGAGATAAAATGGACCGCATCCTGCCATACATTATTGACAGGAAAACACACGGCTGCATTACTAAATATCGAAAGCTGTCCGTCGGAAAATTAGATATTTAATATCGCGTTTAGGCTGTCTTCGAACTGAAGAATATCACGTTTAGGCGGAAATTAAAACATTTGACACCTTTGAGGCATCGACGAGCGCGATCCCAATTGTCAAGGCAATCGCCTTCCTTTTCTTCGATAGACTCCTTTTTCCTTGCGAAGTTTCTCTACACAAAAAATCCAAAGAACTGTAGGTATGGCCGAATATTTTTTGCAGAATTTTTTTTCGAAAATCCGACATACCCCGACCATAACGCAGGACCTTCCTACATGCCTGTCACAGAAACAAAACAAGCACGTGTCCACACGTGCTGCAATTAACAACATAGACGATTAAGACACACGACTCTGCTCAACAATCGGGAGAAGCAGTGGCCAACAAGCAAATCAATCGCACGCCATGCATAACAGTCAAAAACATAGAGTTGTCACGGCGACCTGCACGCACGGACACATCGCCATTCGCGAGATTATATTCATGGAAAATCTCTCGACTCTCGCCATGGGCACTTGGGCAGATGAGCAGATCTATGTGAGGGGACGAGAATGCATCGGCATCAAATTTATTAATTAAATTAATTCCGATTTCGATGGTTGGTGACTTGTAAGACCTTAGAACTATTTGTATTATACTTTTAGTAAATTTTAAATATATAGGTAAGATTTACGATGTTACAAAATTTAGTAAATTTTAAATATTTATGTTAGATTTATAATTTTACAAAACTATTATACAATACTGTAATAAAATTATGCGCGTAAAATGTGAACCAGGGAAAAAAATTCTATGCTCTGCCAACTCTCGCTAATCTTTTGACTCTTCTGTCGTTGGTCTATTCCAGCAGCCGGCGCCGGAGCGGCTAAGCCTAGCAGGTCAAATTCTTTTCCACGCGCGTGAACCTTCGCCGTAGCCTCGGCCGAAGCCCACAAGGGGGGACACACGCGGGCCCACGCCCCGCAGAGGCCATATATACCGGCCCCGAGCGCCCACCCGACTCTGTCGCCAAGGAAACAAACCAACAAAGGCTCGAGGTATCTCTCGCAGCAGCCAGCCGCCCTTGGAACCCGGACACGAGCGAGAGGTCTTCTCTGGAAGCTGGTCGAGAGCTCTCGGGCGTCAAGGCCGCTTTGGGGAGGATGGCAATGGTGGCGGCTGAGGGGCACGGGAGGAGGGACGCGGAGGCGGAGCTGAACCTGCCGCCGGGGTTCCGGTTCCACCCGACGGACGAGGAGCTGGTGGTGCACTACCTCTGCCGGAGGGTGGCGCGGCAGCCGCTGCCGGTGCCCATCATCGCCGAGGTCGATCTGTACAAGTTCGATCCGTGGGATCTGCCTGGTGCGTGCCTGCCTGCCTGCCTCCCTCCCCTGCTTCTTGCTTCACCTGCCTCTGTTTTTTCTTTTCTCGTGGCTTCATGATCTGTTGTTGGTTTGGTCTTTGACTGTTCGTGACTTCGTGGATCGATCTTGGGGGGGGGGGGGGGGGGGAGTCGTGAACTCAAATGTGTTGACTTTGGCCGCGCGCGTTGCGTTTGTGCAGAGAAGGCGTTGTTCGGGCGCAAGGAGTGGTACTTCTTCACGCCGCGCGACCGCAAGTACCCGAACGGCTCGCGCCCCAACCGCGCCGCCGGCAGGGGGTACTGGAAGGCGACGGGTGCCGACAAGCCGGTCGCGCCCAAGGGGAGCGGCAGGACGGTGGGCATCAAGAAGGCGCTCGTCTTCTACTCCGGCAAGGCGCCGAGGGGCGTCAAGACCGACTGGATCATGCACGAGTACCGCCTCGCCGAAGCCGACCGCGCCCCGGGCATGAAGGGATCCCAGAAGGTAGGCGAGCGTTCTGACGGACGGCCCTGTGCGCACGCTTCATAATCTGCATTGATACTGATGTTCTTGTTTGCTGTGTGCTTGCAGTTGGATGAGTGGGTGCTGTGCCGGCTGTACAACAAGAAGA
Source organism: Otatea glauca (assembly GCA_036346275.1). Classification (NCBI taxonomy): domain Eukaryota; kingdom Viridiplantae; phylum Streptophyta; class Magnoliopsida; order Poales; family Poaceae; genus Otatea; species Otatea glauca. The sequence continues at coordinate 77,001,375 of CM070711.1, forward strand.
ACAACTGGGAGAAGGTGAAGCTGGAGCAGGACATGGCCGTTGCGGCGCCGCACCACCAGCAGCAGAACGGGGAGGTCATGGATGCCCTGGCCGACACCTTGTCCGACAGCTTCCAGACGCACGACTCGGAGATCGACAACGTCTCCCCCCTGGAGCACAACTTCAGGGACATGGCGCAGGGGCAGGAGAGGAACGGCATCGTGACGGTGAAGGAAGACAACGACTGGTTCATGGACATGAATCTGGATGAGCTGCAGGCGTCTTACGTGAACCTGGGGCAGATGGTGAATCCGGCAGCGCCTGAGCAGGACAGCAGCTACTTGCAGTCGATCAGCTCACGGCAGATTAAGATGTGGCAGACAATCTTGCCACCATTCTGAGATGGAAGAAAGAGATGGTGTAAATAAGGGTGGAATGGCAGTGACTAGATAATACTAGAAAGAAAAAAAGATTAGAAATTTGGCAAGCATCACTCTGCGAATGTGCCGCCGGTAGGCTTGTAGTATGTATTCTTTTGTTAGATCTATGCATTTGTGCAATCTGCAAAAACATCTCCTTTTGTTCTGAAGTCCAAACTCCGAACTTATTGTTATCCTTGATTAGTCTAAAATGTACGTTTTATGATTTTCTCAGTTGTAATTTATGTTCCTCCCCTTGATTTTTTTTCCAAAATATTTGGTATTTATCCGAATAGTGGTACCGTGATTTCAGATATTGATGGAATGATAACATTCAGTGCATAGATGAACAGAGTGCGACCATGCAACTATCGGCTAAGGTGAGACGTGGTCATGCACTATGTTAGTCGCATCATGACTCATGAGTTAGCGACACTTGCAACTAGATAGATACCATGAAAATGACACTGAACATACGTATGACAATCGATTCTCCCCCAGAAATGTACCTCAATCAGTCATCGTCTGATCGATAAAATTTAAAGCAACTTGCATCTTGTTGCAAGATAACGCCATCTTCTGGAGTGCATATCAATAGTTCAGGGGTGGGAGAAGATATATGCAGTGACTAACTGACAAAACAAAGCCACTTGCAATTAGCATGGGATATCCTATAGAATACTATAGATAGGTCTTCAGGTCGTGCAGGGATTAGTTGTCTGACTCGTACCATATTATCATCAGTATGATCGAAGCCAATAGTCACTGCCTAGTAGGCAGTATTGAAGCCACACGATAGCAGAGAAAAGAGCAACATATTAGATTTATCTGAAGTTCAGGTAAGCTCTCACCTCAGAATAAACTGATGCATTGATTACTAGCAGGCTGGCGGCAACCCGTCCCAGCTTCAAATTCAATGTGCTCTTGGAGTCGGATTATTCATATGCACAAGCACTAAAATAATACTATCAGAATGGCAGTGATTCATCAGGAACAATATAGCATAAAATTGCGCACAACTGCATATTCTGCAATGGAATCAGTGGTCACTAAATGGGAAAATACCTGTAGACTCTGTACACAATGGAATTGCTGAATTCAAAAACATGCTAATATTGAACATAACTACATAAAGTAACAATATTGAGTTTCAAATAATATGAAATGAGAGGAAGTAGGAATATGGTGGGAACTGATTATACTTTGTGCGCCAATAATTGAACATGTAGTCAGTACAAACTACAAGCTAGTACAGCAAGTAATCCCTGCCTAAGTCTAAACAGTTTAAATATAGGTTGCACTTTCTAATTCCTATCTCCAACCTATCAATCTAGTGAGAATGTAGATAACTGGGCCAAACACAGTAGTCAGACTCTTTTTTCTGAATAACCAAACATATTTCTCCTCAAATTTTCTAGTTCTTCAGGAAGAACAAAAAAACGCCCTCCTCTCATGCTGCATTTTTTTTTCATAGATCACTTTCAAGGGCAACCTCAATTTTATCGCTTTCTAGGACTAAGTCTGAGAGACACCGAACCACTCCTTGAACCAACAGAAGCTGACTGTTTGGCGAGCTCTCTGCCTGAGAGCCATGCCTGTATCATTGATTCAGTCTTCTGCTCCGGTGAAAAGCCCTTGGCTTTCATCTCTTCATAATACTTTGCCGCCTCCTCTAGCCTCCCGTTCAAGAACAATCCATGTATCAACACAATGTATGCACTCCGATCAGGGCTCAGCCCATTCGCAGGCATTGCGCTCCACAGTTTCTCCACACTGTCATGCTGCCTCCACCGGCAGAACTTCCTAATCAACATAATGTAAGTGTCCATCTCTGGCTCACAGCGCAGTACTTTCATCTTATCCAGCAGATCAATCACCTCAACGGGGCTCCTAGCCACATCGAACAACGCATGGAATGTCCTCACTGATGGCAGCAGCCCCCTCTCTAACATCTCCTCAAACATTTCCCTTGCCTCAACGTGACAATCCTTGCAAAGAGGTCTAATGAGGGAGTTGTAAGTGGCCGTGTCCGGGGCAACCCCCTTCTCCTCCATACTCCGGACAAGCTTCTTTGCCTCGTCCACACACCGTCCCTTGGCGAGTGCATACACAACTGCATTGTACACTTTCCGGTCTGGCACAATGCCAGCCTCTTTCATGCGGTTAAAAAGCTTCATGACTGTGTCCAAGCTCCCGGCTTTCGAGAAGCACGAAATCATGCTCCCATATGATACAACGTCCTTCTCAATACACTTAACCTCCATCGCATTCCAAAACCTCCTCGCCTCCCGCACGCTGCAGACCATGTTGCACCACCCGTTGAGCACAATGTTAAAGCTCTTGGTCTCGAAAGGGAACTCCTTCTCGCTGGACAACAGCAGGTGCTCCGCGTCCTGCACGTTCTTGTACCGGCAAAGCGCGCTCAGGAGGCCGTGGAACTCGGCGATGCCAGGTCGGAAACCAAAGCTCGGGAGCGCACGGAACGCGGCAACGGCGCCCGCGACGTCGCGCGCAGCGCAGTGGAGCCGGACGAGGAGGAGCACGGCGGCCGGGGACGCTAGCGACGCGCGGCGCATTTCGCCGAGCAGCGAGCGGGCGTCGTCGAAGCGGCGGTGCTTGGCGAGGATGGCGAGCATGGAGTGGCACGCGCGCCGCCCGGGCGCGTACCCTGGCTGCGCCGCGGCCCACCGGAACGCGGCGTGCGCGGCCCCGCAGCTGTTGCGGAGGCGCGCGAGCGCGGCCACCACGAGCGGCTCGGAAGCCGCGGCGCCGCACCGCTCCAGGAGGCCCCTGGCCCGCGCGGCGTCCGCGTGGGAGCCCTCGGCCGCCGCGACGACGGCGTCGACGCCACGTGCTACATCGGGTGGAAGCCGCTGGTGGTCCGGGAAGGAGAAGGGGTCATCCTCGCCGTCGCCGTCCCCGCCGCTGCCGTCCGGTTCTCGCGAAGCGGAGAGAGGCGAGGCATTGAGGAAGAGAGGCCCCTTCGGTTTGGGGAATCCGGAGGCGGAGAAGAGTGGGATTGCTCTCGCGAGGACTCCGCGCAACATGGAGATTGGAGGAGGAGGGAGGGGATCGGGTGGTGAGCTCAGACAGAGTTGGCTTGTGTCAGACTGTTACTATTCTAGTACTATTATGTATGTACTACTAGAGTGGAGTACTACTAGTACTAGGTATCGCCTTCCCCCACTAGGAACCGAAAGGGTAAGCATAAGACGAGTGAAGTGAACTAAATTTCGTTTCGTCTTGGACGCTGGAGAAAGGAAGCCAAGGACGATTCCGAGTCAAAGCCTCTCAAGTCTCAACACAACCGCTGCGATCTGCTGCAACGCAAGGTATGCAAATGGTGGGCTTTCTCTCCACTATTGCTTTATATTGCACTGTCAGGAATTCAGGTGTCGACGAGTAGATGAGAGGGAAGGGATAGTAGGGTTGGAGAAGAATGCTGCTACCTCCGTGGCACGGCTCTCTCCTCACTTCTTGAGGCAAAGAAACCCACCCTTCCATGCCGCCACCACTCCTCACCTCCGCAGCCTGGTCGCCCTCCTCCTGAAGCACCAGGACAAGAGGCGCCCGCTCCTCCAGATCCACTCCCAGCTCATTGCCCACCAGGTGTTCGACCGAAGTCCCACGCCGTGGCACGCTCTCCTTAAGGCCTGCTCCCACGGCCCTCTCCCCCAGGAGGCCCTGCACTCTTCAAGGACGCTCGTAGGCACATGGCCGATGACACATACGTCTTTGTGTTCGTCCTTGGGGCTTGCGCGGGCTTGGCGTGGCCGCAGGCCGGTGCGCAGCTCCACGGGATTGTGGTTCAGAAGAGGTTTGAGTTCCACGCCTACGTGCATACTGCCCTTGTCAATGTGTATGTTGCGTGTGGGCACTTGGTGAATGCCCAAACAGCGTTTGATGAAATGCCGGTGAAGAATGCGGTTTCTTGGAATGTGGTGATCACCGGCTTTGCTGGATGGGGGGAGGTTGAGTATGCGAGGCTTCTCTTTGAGTGAATGCCATGTAGGAATGTCGTCTCTTGGACCTGACTAATAGATGGATATACACGTTCTTGTCATTCTGTGGAGGCTGTTGCTCTTTTCTGGTGCATGATGGCAGAAGGCATTTGCCCAAGCGAGATAGCTGTGTTAGCAGTTGTTCCTGCAATATCTAATATTGGACGAATCCCTATGGCCAAGACACTGCCTGGCTATTGTGAGAAGAAGGGTCTTCTTGTGTCGGATGTCCGGGTTGGGAATTCACTCTTAGATTTGTATGCCAAGATTGGGTCTATCCAGAGCTCGCTAAAGGTGTTCGATGAATTGCTGGGCAGGAGAAACTTGGTGTCATGGACATCAATAATTTCAGGTTTTGCATTGCATGGGTTATCAACTGAGGCAGTTGAACTGTTTTCAGAGATGAGAAGGACAGGAATCAGGCCCAACAGAATCACCTTCTTAAGTGTTCTCAATGCTTGTAGCCATGGAGGGCTGGTGGAGCAAGGAGTAGCATTTTTCAAAAGCATGGTTTATGAATACAATATAAATCCAGAGGTCAAGCATTTCGGGTGTATCATAGACATGCTAGGTAGGGCTGGACGGTTGCGTGAGGCTGAGCAAATAATATGTGGTTTGCCTATGGAGGTTAATGTAGTTGTATGGAGGACATTGTTGGGTTGTTGCAGTAAATATGGAGAAGTGGAGATGGGGGAGAAGGCGGTAAAGAAGATATTAGAGTTGGAAAGTGAATCTGGAGGTGATTTTGTGGTGCTATCCAATATGCTTACTGAGCTTGGTAGGTTTAGTGATGCCGAAAGAGCACGAAAGCTAGTAGATGATAGGAATGCTGTTAAGGTTCCTGGGCTTGCTTTGGTTGGTGAGAGTCAGTAGTTAACATTTGTTGGTCTGTGTGATAAGAACAAAATCTTGGGAAGGGGCTCTCTCAGTTTTAGAAGTTTTTATTGCAACATTAGAGTTCTCTCCCTGTATTATACCAGCTACGATAAGATCTCCCAACTTCATGGTGGGTTCATTGCATTCTTTTACATTTTATCTTCCATACAAAGTTAACATAATTAAGAACTCAGTTTATTTGTCCCTGGCTGCTACATTGATTGTCATGAATGATATGATCTCCTTGTTTCAAAAAGGAAAAAAGATGAATGATATGACCTCCTTGTTTCAAAAAGAAAAGAAAAAAGAATGATACGACCTCTATACTTAAACCCCAGTATCTCCTTATGCACTAACGTCGTAGCTTCTTTCCGTACATTGTTAATAAGCCTCAACAGTATGATGTATTCTTCATTTGTTCCACCTTCACAAAAGACTAATTTGCAGTTTTTTTTTGTTGCTTCTTTACTTATCTTGTAAATCCATTGCAGGAAGCAAATGCTTTGAATGACATGCGCAGTCCCTGCTCCTCCCTCACTGGCTCATGGTTCATGGAAAAATTCTGTTTTCTTTCAACACTGTAATGACAGAAGCCATAAAGAAGCTTCATGCCCATCTCATTGTTTCTGGGCTGCACAATTGCCAATATGCAATGTCTAAGATTCTCAGATATTATGCTATTCTACAACCAGATTTGGTTTTTGCTCATAAAGTATTTGAGCAGATTGAAGTACCAACAACCTTTCTTTGGAATATCGTACTCAGGGGGCTTGCTCAAAGTGATGCACCAGAAGATGCCATTGTTTTCTACAAAAAGGCTCAAGGAGAAGGTATGAAGCCAGATAACCTGACATTTCCATTCGTACTTAAGGCTTGCGCAAGCATTAGTGCTCTCAAGGAAGGGGAACAGGTGCACAACCATGTATTGAAACTTGGGCTTCTTACGGATATCTTCATTTCCAATTCGCTGATTCATCTATATGCTGCTTGTGGTGATTTGTGCTGTGCAAGATCTGTTTTTGATGGTATGCTAGTTAAGGATGTGGTATCCTGGAATTCGTTGATCTTTGGATACAGACAGTGCAATAGATTAAAAGAGGTTTTGACATTATTCAAGTTGATGCAGAATGAAGGAGTGAAAGCTGATAAAGTTACTATGGTCAAGGTTGTTTCTGCATGCACTCGTCTAGGAGATTGGAGCATGGCAGACTGCTTGGTTAGGTACATAGAGGATAACTGCATTGAGGTGGATATTTACTTGGGCAATACTTTGATAGATTACTATGGCAGACGTGGGCATGTGCAATCAGCTGAAAAAATGTTCTTTAACATGAAGGATAGGAACACTGTGACACTGAATGCAATGATCACCACATATGCAAAAGGAGGAGATCTGGTTTCAGCAAGGAAAATATTCGATCAAATTCCTAACAAAGATTTGATTTCATGGAGTTCTATGATATCTGGATATTCACAGGCTAGTCACTTCTCTGATGCTTTGGAGCTCTTCAGGCAGATGCAGAGAGCCAAGGTGAAACCAGACGCCATTGTGATTGCCAGTGTACTTTCTGCTTGTGCACACTTGGGCACACTTGATCTTGGTAAGTGGATTCATGACTATGTGAGGAGAAACAAGATCAAAGCTGACACCATTATGGACAATTCTCTGATTGACATGTATGCGAAGTGTGGAAGCACCAAGGAAGCATTACAAGTGTTCAAAGAAATGAAAGAGAAGGACACCTTGTCATGGAACTCAATCATAATAGGACTGGCAAACAATGGCTTTGAACAGGATGCTCTGAATGCTTTTCATGCTATGCTCGCTGAAGGTTTCAGACCGAATGGAGTTACTTTCCTTGGTGTACTGATTGCCTGTGCTAACGTGAAACGTGTCGAGGAAGGGCTTGACTACTTCGAAAGCATGTTCCCCGTTCACAACTTGGAACCGCAAATGAAGCATTACGGTTGTGTTGTTGATCTCCTCGGTCGTGCTGGTCAACTGGAGAAGGCATTGAGGTTCATCACTGAGATGCCCATAACTCCTGACCCTGTTGTTTATAGGATACTGTTGGGAGCATGCAAGACACATGGTAATGTAGCTATTGCCGAGGTGGTCACCAAGAAGCTTAGTGAGTTGGACCCCAGTAACAGCGGGAACTACACGCTGTTAAGCAATACATATGCGAGTGCCGACAGATGGGGCGATGCCATGAAGGTCAGGCAGTGGATGGCTGATACTGATGTGAGGAAATTACCCGCTTGCAGTGTTGTTGAGTATTGGCCCAGCTAGCTCGAGTAATTACTTTGGTCGATGACCGAGAAAGATACCATTGCATTATTATGTCATATCGATGTGAATAATAGTTTACATTATCAGGCCCAGTTTTGTCCATTTTGCTGACAGGATTTATGGCATGATCGTGTAACGATGTCCACAAACCACAATGCACATTATCAGGCCAAATTTTGTCAATGCTTGATATATCGTGATTGTCGTCCTTAGTACTGGTTTAAGGATTTATTATTTCAGGAGGAATGCAGCACAGATATATATGATCTGAAAGAGCATGGTCTCCCATTTATTCTTGGAGATAGATGGAATACACGTATACGTTCTGCTCACCAAATACTTGGCATCTGATCCAATACATGCGGATTGGAGTACCACGCTGTTTCCACTGCCCTGCATCAGATTGTCCCCGTATAGGCGCGAATGCCATTGCCATACAATAATGTTCCGGTGACATCTTTGATCGAACTGCCATAGCAAATACATGGGAACAACTCTCGATCGGTTGAACCAAGAAAAGCGCATGGCAAATAAATTCCTTCGGACAATGGCCATGATGAAATGAAACTTGCTAATTGATGACAGAAAACATAAGCACCATTGTAAACCAACTAGCAGAAAAAGGTGAAAATTTCAAGACGGCAGGCTAAATTGACAAAGGTCTATGGTAAAATCCGAAAGAAGGCTAGCCAGCAAAAGAACTCTCTCTATGATGCAAGTAACTTTCAGCGCTTCCCGCCGCCGCCGCCAAGCTTTGGACCTTCAGGACCCTTTTGTGCAGCACCCTTGGTTTGTGTCTTCTGAGATTTCGCCACCTCTGCCTTCTTTGCATTTTTCTCATCCTTGGTTTTCTTTTTGCGCTCCCTGATCTCACTACAAATGTAAACATTGTCAAAGACAGTTCTCAGTTTGAAACATATTCAGAATCATTCAATATTGGCCAATATGAAAGAAGCAACAGCTACTAGTAGAAGATCGACAAATTTGTGCAACAACTATACCGATACAAATAATTCCAAGTGTAAAAACAAAAGAAATCTATAAGCAAAAGCAATGCTGATACAGGCAGCTACAGCTCTATAGAAAGGGGAAAAATGTACCGAAGAGCTGCTTCTCTAGCAGCATCACGGATTTCAGGCTTCTCACTTCTCTTCTTTTGGATAACTTCTAGAGTGGCACCGACAATTGACCACGAGTATGACTTCTTGGTGGTGCAACGCCTGTTCTTGACAGACTCAGCATGTATGTACTGCATTCACACATTGAAAAACAGTCCAGTAAGAAATGTTACAAGACATGATAGAAATGAATTGATAATGGAAACAAAAAAAAAACATTCCACTCAGTTGCTGCGCCGAACTCGACCAACTGCATATCATGGGCTCAAGAATACACGAGGGATGACTGTGTGTGTGTGTGTGTGTGGATACAGAGATGCACAAATAGCTACAAGCATGCTAGCAGAGGCACTGTATGCCTCAAACACCCATTATACTAATAAAGAACCAAACTTCACATCTTCACTCACTAGTAAACAGATAATCTCATTTTGGCCATTAAATATAAATGTATGCTAGTAACTATATCGAAACATGGGGGGAAGTTGTCCAATAAATGCCAAAGGTACCTCGAAATGTTGATTATGCGTCCTATGTAACTTATTTATTGTACTTGAAGCACCGCAACAACTGAGTTCATGCAATCCATCTCAAACAAACTAACATGTTAAACAATGTTTTAGGAGTACAAAATAGGATAATCCAGTGACTGCATGAGTGGAGAATGCTCCATATGCATGAATGAAGAATTTAGCAATCAAAACGTGGTACCTTCTTGTGCTGCTTCCTGTACATAGCTGTCCAGGTAAGCTTTGCAGGCTTCAGGCGGTTGTGGAAGTAGCGCTTGCATTTTGAGTTGGTGAAAAGGAAAACCTGCATGAGGGAATATCTGAATTCATTAGGAAAACTTGTAAGCTTACTCATATTAATTACCTTCAACACATGAAGAAGGTTGACCTCATGCCCTTAGCTGGATATATCTTCTGGCCACTAAAACGGCAAAGTTCAGTCCTGTAGAACCAAAGAAACAATGCTTTGAACTTTGAAGGCAATGGTGGTGAAATTGTGCATTTGTACTTATGGTATTATTAATATCAACCAAGTACAAAATAGAGGTGGCTATCAACAACACACTGCAACAACTTGAGCACAGAGATTAACGTACTTCAGAACCATCTTGTCAGCGTTAGAAAACTTTCACCAGCTCCTGCGTGGATTCCACAAGTAAAAGACAACAGAATAACCATGAGCAACTCTTAAAGCCTAAAGACAAGGAAGTGAAAACACAAAAGCACAATAAAAAATATGAGCACATAAAAGGAGTCAAGACCACATAGCAACCAACTTGAAATGCAAATATAGGGCCTTTACAGGCAGCAGAACACAAAATAGTTTGTGCTGCAAATTGGATACCCAGTTCTATTGCGCACGCTATAGGTTAGGCTACTATCCAATTGCAAAGACCATAGCAACTGGGTACCTGTGCTCCAATTGTTGGAAAGCGTCGATGACCAAAACAATGCTGGCAAGTTGCAGTCATAAGTTAAACTGAACCATTATCCCAAAGTCAGATCTGAAATGGGTGATATCGGGCGACTACTGGCAGCAGAAAGATGAGTTTAATCTCTGCTGCAAAGCGGGTTCCCGTGTCTCTCTTGCACACCAAAATAATAGGCTACTATGCAAACAAAACAGCTATAGTGCCTCAGTACTTGTGCTCTGATACAAATGAACCTAAAACAACTAAAACGAAAGAAAAAAACAGTTTGTCATCGACTGATACACTGGATGACTGGAACACTAACCACCTTAAGCCCAAAATTGGGTGATTATACGGTAACCACTAGCAGAAGAAACACAAAGAAGTCGCTGCTGCAAACTGCGTACCCATGTATATCATGCAGAGTCAAGGTTAGGCCACCACACAGCTACAGATACGTATGGTGCCTCAGTGCTTGTGCAAGAGATCATGTGCAGCAGACAGCTAGTTACGTTTCCTATAACAAGTTACTGCGCTTGAGGTCATGGACAAAGCAAGATCAGGTAATAACAAAGGATGCCCTCCTCGTACGGTAAGTTAGCCTTTTGGGCTTGGATGAACACATCCAAATCATAGAGAACAGCAAAACCAACGAGCTAGTTAAGGCGAGCTACCCCACCTACGATTCAAGAAACACAATTGCTTAGCCTCGGCGCAAAACCAACAAGAACTCGCAAAACAAACGGACGAACTGGTAAAATTATCGCTCGGTAGGAGGAGGAACGACCGCCTCACGGATTAATCAACGAGGACACGAGAGATCAGCAGAGCAAGAGGGAGAGAATGACGGACACCTTGAAGCGAGGAAGAGGCGGCGGCGGCGGCTAGGAGTGGGGAGGACGTGTTGCCGCTCGGGGTAGGGTTTTGATGACCTCGCAGGTGCGTGGGACGCGGAGTTTTGTGATGAATGGGCCGAACTCGTCGGGAAACAGATTGAGGCTCGGTATTACTGATCGGATTCTCCTTTTCTTATTCTTTTTTTTTTTGGAGGTTTTCCCCCTTTCTCGCGTTTTGGTTTTGTGGCCAAGCTTCCTCGAGGGGGTCTCCTGTAAAAATTATTGAATGAGACAAAAAAGAGTAAATTTCCCAAAACTCTATGTATATTGTACAAAGTATAAAAAACTCCAGGCTTTAGTATGTATTTAAAAAACTCTAGATTTAAGGGACAAATTTATCACGGAGCTCTAGATTTAAGAAATCCAGATCCATAATCCGGACCCATCTGCTAGCGTCCATTTCCACCTCTCATGCTATTACGGGTCATCACGTCATGGGGCCTTTAAAATACATGCTAAAACCTAAAAAAAATTATAGTTTGTATAACAAATATGGAGTTTTGTGGAATTTACTCACATAAAAAGGCCAACTCTACTGTAAGATCTCGTGGTCGCCGGCATGAACTAGGGCGTGAGATCGCAGCGTATCCAGAAGGATTCGCAAGTAACAGGAAAAAGGGGAAAACGAAGAACTGGGAAGAACGAGAGAGAAGTACGAAAAGATGGCATGCGAAACAAGTTCATTACTCAATATCCTTTCCATTTTTCCAGATACAAGAGTTTTATACACCCTTCAACCACCAGCGATTTCACCATTTCACTCTAAGATCAAACGACGCTGTAACTGGAGTTTCAAACTCACAATCGACAACTAATGACAGCTGCAGTGTTTGTCGGAAATTACTATTGCCTTCATCGACTGTTGGATCAACTTAACTTCAACCACGAACCGATCTGAATCGTTGATCTTCCTTAACTGAACTTGTCGAACCGGTACCCAAGCCACCGACTTCTACTGTGCCACTTCGTTCTTTCTTTCAGTTGGCAGCGCCGTCTGTGACAGTACCCCCTGAAGAGATTGCTTGTCCCCAAGCAATTGCTTGTGGGAATCTATTTCGAAGCACGTTAAGATCTTCCCATGTTGCAGCTTCTAATGGTATACCTGTCCATTTAATTAGTCACTGAGCCACTGCTGCATTCCCCTTTTTTTTACCAAACGTCGTTCCAATACTTTTTCTGGTTCAATTGAGCACATATCCAGTTCTACAATCCTAGGTAACTCTGAGAATACCAGAAAGTAGTTCGGATTGAAAGCCTTCAGCTGAGGGACGTGGAATACAGGATGAATCTGACTATCAATTGGTAAGTCCAATTCATATGTAGCCTGTCCAATCCTTTCCATCACCACATAAGGACCATAGAATTTATATGCTAGTTTGGGATAAGCCTTGTTCACTAGCGAACTCTGAGCATATGGCTGTATTTTGAGCAACACATGTTCACCCACTTGGAATTGTTGTTCTTGCCTATTTTTATAATCTTGAAGCTTCTTGCGGTATTGAGCAATTGCTAGGTAATGTTTGACCATTTCATTATACAACTCTCGAGCGTGTAATAGATCATTGACCTCTGCATTTTCATTGGAAGTTATACTGGGTATGGCACCATAATTGGGTTCACAACCATATAATACCTTGAATGGAGAACACCCAAAAGAAGTACGAAAGTTTGTGTTATACCAAAACTCGGCTATAGCTAGCCACCTCTTCCACTTTCCCGATAGCACATCTCAAATACATCTACAAACATTGGTTGACCCTCTCGCTTTGTCCATTGGTTTGGGGATGGTATACGGTGCTATATTGAAGCTTAGTGTCCATGGTCTTAAATAGCTCATGCGAAAATGTGCTAGTAAATATTTTATCAGGATCTGATGTGATAGTCTTGGGTACTCCATGCAATTTGACATTCTACTCTAAGAACAACTTGGCAACCATATGAGCTGTAAAAGGATGCCGAAGGGCAAGAAAATGAGCATATTTAGAAAAACGATCCACAACTAACATGATTACATTGTATACTTTGGACATTGGCAGGCCTTCAATAAAATCCATGGTAACATCTTGCCAAGCTACAGTAGGTACTGGTAACGGCTGAAGCAAACCTGCCGGTTTAGATCTTTCGCCTTTTGCATCTTGACATACTTCGCATTGCTTGACAAATGTTTCCACTCCTTGTTTTAGCCTTGTCCAGCAAAATAATTTCTTCAGCCTGTGATATGTCGCATGGATACCCGAGTGACCACCAATAGCACTTGAGTGTAAAGCTGCAATCAATCTAATCTACAAAGTTGAATTGTTTCCAATCCAAATATTGCTGTGCCTCTGGATCAATCCTTGCTAAAGCCATCCTCATCTAGACTGTGTACGGCCAATTGAGTGAGCCGTTGTTGGGCAATATCATCGGTGACATAAGAGTTCACCACTTCTTGAATCCATATTGGTTGTACTGCTGATGTGGCTTGCATGGCCATTAGTTGTCCGACTCGTGACAAAGCGTTCGCTACTACGTTCTCTTTTCCTTTCTTATAAACAATTTGGAATTGCAAACCCATAAGACGAGTCATATCTTTTCTTTGCATTTCTCGATTGCAATTGTTGCTCCTCCAAATAACACAAACTTTGATGATCAGTCCTGATAATGAATTCCTCGCATTGCAAATAAGGTCTCCACCTGTCAACCGCTAACATCAATGCTAGCAACACTTTTTCATATATAGATAGCCCTTGATGTAAAATGCTCAAACCCTTGATAAAGAAAGCTATTGGATGTCCCTATTATAGTAACACAGCCCCGACTCCAAGATCACACGCATCCGTCTCTCCAAGATCACAAGCATCCGTCTCTATCTCAAAACTTAGTTCAAAATCTGGCAATTTCAACACCGGTGTTGATGACATTGCTTGTTTCAACCGTACAAATGCCTCTTCTACATCTTCATTCCACTCAAAAGATTTCTTCTTCAATAGGTTTCTTAAAGGTTTAGCAATTATTCCATAATGCTTCACAAACTTTCTATAATATTTGGTTAGCCCCAAAAATCCTCGCAGTTCTATTGTATTCATCGGTCTTGGCCATTCCAATATAGCTTGAGTCTTCTGAGGATCGGTTGCTACTCCTTAGTCTGAAATAATGTAACATAAATACTCTAGTTGTATTTGAGCAAATGTACATTTGGACCTCTTGACAAAAAATCTGTTGGCTTTTAGTGTCTGCAAGACTGCTATCAGGTGCTTAGTATGAGAATTGAGGTCTGGGCTATAAATAAGGATATCATCAATAAACACAAAGAACAAGTTTTCGAATATATGCAGCCAATACTGAATTCATGACACATTGAAAAGTCGTTGGGGCATTAGTTAGGCCAAATGGCATTTACCCGAAATTGATAATGTCCATGATGAGTTTTGAATGTCGTTTTGAATTCATCCTCCTTCATACATATTTGATGATAACGTGCCCGTAAATCCAACTTCAAAAAATATTTAGTGACCGCTAGTTCATCCAATAACTCATCAATCACCGGCATTGGAAACTTATTCTTTATAGTGAGATCATTCAACCGACGATAATCCACACAAAATCTTCACGTACCATCTTTTTTTTGCACTAGCAACACTGGTGATGCAAAAGGACTCACACTCGGTGCAATTATACCTGAGGACAGCATCTCCGACACTTGCCTTTCAATTTCGTTCTTGTGCAATGGAGAGTAGTGATAAGGGCGTGAATTCAGTGGGGTTGCTCCTTGATATCATCTAGGCACCCCTCAATTTTATTTTTATATTATCATGGTTTTGGTATTGATGACTAAGTTAGTAATATCCAAAGCTTGAAGATAAGTGAGCTGGAACCTTTGATGAAATAAGCTGGTACAACAAGATTAAGGTTTTTAGTTTATATTTTATATTTTGGGAGATGTTTTAAGACTAATAGCCTAGGTGTTTTATCTTTATTTAGTTGTCCAAAAAGAGAGACTTTGCACAAGGAAATAATTTGTTAGACAAAAGCAAAACTAGATCTCTTGGAGCAAAATACACTCAATCTTTACCCTTCTAAAACTATATCTTCCAGTACATTGGACCAATCTTTACCTATCCATACTCTTTAGTCCGTAGCAAACCTTGAATCTATTCTTTGTCAAAACTCCTTTTTGTGTATCTGTTTTTCAGATTAAAATATACTCACATCCATATCCACATATTCTTGGCTAAACATTCCTTTAAAATCTTCTTAGTCAAAAGTCTACCCATGTATGACGGACCAAATATTTTGGTCCAAGCATATATGTAATATTCACTCCTCGAGATCGGACCAAAGATGTATTAGATTTTCTATCTCAATGAGACCAAAAATTTGGTCCAGCATCCCTTCGATGTATAAGTTTTTGGCCGGACTAAATCTTTGATGTACTTTTAATCGAAACCTAAAACAAGTATTCTCTATCTTCAAAATAGGTTTTTACCAGAAACGGACAAAATATTTATGTTTAATTGCTTTAAGTCAGTTGTTAAAGTTTGTCTATGTTGAAAAAGGTTCTTGGCACAAATCTTCTGTGAAGTCCATGCATAACGGACCAA
This sequence comes from Otatea glauca, assembly GCA_036346275.1. Taxonomy (NCBI): domain Eukaryota; kingdom Viridiplantae; phylum Streptophyta; class Magnoliopsida; order Poales; family Poaceae; genus Otatea; species Otatea glauca. Next base: position 77,016,957 of record CM070711.1, read on the forward strand.
AAATTTGGTCCGAAGTACATGTGTCTTCTTGCCAAAACCAATCTTCTGTGAAGTCCATGCATAACGGACCAAAAATTTGGTCCGAAGTACATGTGTTTTCTTGCCAAAACTAATCTTCTGTGAAGTCCATGCATAACGGACCAAAAATTTGGTCCAAAGTACATGTGTCTCTAGTCTTGGAAAATCTCTTACTTTGTCCATGTATGACGGACCAAAATTTTGGTCCGACATTCATAGGTCTCTATGCCTAAGCAAAATCTTTTGAAAGTCATGTGTAACGGACCAAGCAATTTAGTCTGATACTCATATATCTCTCTCAGTTGTATGCCAGACCATCTCCTTGATCAACCCATGCACTACGGACCAAAATATTTGGTCCGTCGTGAACTCTGAATTTTGGTCTGACATACACATATCCAGTATCGCTAAGCACTGATACATAGTCCGTTGTACGTGTGTATTTCTGTTGCTTCTGACATCTGACACGTCCAACGGCTACTGTAGCAGGTGTAACGGCTATTTTCACCCAAAATGGCTATATAAGCATTTCCTAAGCCATCTACCAAATAGATAGATGAACTCCTTACACTTTGTCATTGACATATAGCTCTCATTCTGAAAGAGGAGTCTGTGCTTCATTCTTCACACAAAAATCTTCATACATCCCTAAGTGTGTAAGCTCCAAGTTAGTGTCTAGTTGTGTGATTTGCAAAGGGAATCAAGAGACAGAACTTGTGCAAAGTTTATTACTCTTGGATCTTGGTGATCCTAGACGACTTGGAGAAAGTTAAGCAGTGTGACTGTCCAAAGGTGCTTGTGGAAGGCAAGCTGTGTTTGTGAGAGGTTTGGAACTCACCTCATTGTAGAAGTGAAAGAGTTACTGAGTGAACACCAAAGCTCTGCGACTAGCTTTGGAGAAGTGAACCGGAAGAAGTGCTTCAACGTGGATTAGAGTGCGATTCGAACCACGGATAAATCTTTTTCTCTCCTGTATCATTTCTTTTATTGCTTTCGCTGTTATTTTTACTTACTTGAATTCTGCTTTATTCTTGCTATAAGTTTCTCTCGATAAAATAAGTTTAGTTGATTAAATTTGCTAGAATCTGTAAAATTGCCTATTCACCCCCCTCTAGGCCATATCGATCCTTCACTCCTGGAATTAAAGGTATAGTGTGATCATATTCTCTCCTTGGAGGGAGTCCTTTTGGCTCAGAGAAAACCTCAGCATGCTGACTCAGAACTGCTGCTATTTCTACTGGTAATGTTTCTTCCAAAGTAGTTATGTCTTGTTCCACTATAGCCATTGCCCAAATGTTATTGCCTTTTCTCCATTTATCCAACTGACTTACGGTCATAGCTTTTAATTCAGTAGTTTCCATACTCTTTACTCCAACTGATTTATCTTCCCTATGTGATCAAACTCTTATCATTTTCTCCTTCCAGTGACAGGCATTGGACTATGGGCTCTCAGCCAGTCCATACCTAGTATGGCATCATAGGCGCCTAGTTCCAACACTCTCAAATCGGTGAAAAGTATAGCCCTATGACCACCACTCCAATTTGGGCACCCAGCTATCACAATTTAACATTTGACCATTTGTTACTTTCACCCCAATTGGTTTGGTCTTTTGGGAAACACCACCGATTCTATGCAAAAAAAACTTGCATTGATAAAACTATGCGAACTGCGCGAATCAACAAGAAATAGCATAACCTGATTCCTTACCAGTGCTAAAATGCGCATTGTGTCTACTTCCTCAGTGCCTGATAATGCATTAATGGATAGTTTGAACATATCTTTCTTATGCATTTCATCTGTCTCCAACATGTGCAGTACCTCATCAGATAATACTTCTTGCTCTTCCATGGTCATAGCTTGTAATTGAGCCTGAGTCTTCTTTTCACAATGCACTTGGTGATTGGGTTCATATTTTTCTCCGCACTAGTAGCATAGACCATTGGCACATCGGTATTCTTTTAATTGTCTGGCTTTCCACAACTCCCCTTGTGTGGGACCCCAGATTTACCATCCGGAATCTCCTGTGTATTTTTGTACTAGTCCCAGATCAGTTGCTAGTACACACAGTAAAGCAGTGATGATCATAACCAAAACAGAACGAAGAAGAAAAAAATAGCATAAATATAAATTACCAGCCACATGGCTATTTATTACATCTCCTGGTCACATGACCAGAGTTCTCAGCAGCAGAAACAAAAACAACAAGATAAAACCCAAAAGACACCACAGACGACGACTAGGAGCGCGCGCTTAATTATCTTAGCGATCTCCAACGAACTCCTCGTCATAGAATTCATTGTCTTCGACTGCATCTTGGTAATTCTCTGATGACAAAATTTTGTGTAGCATGTGAGTACAAACGTACTCCGCAAGTCTGAGAAAATGCATCATGAAGGGCTTTCCAAGGAAGGCTTAATACGGTTCTTTTGCATAAAGCCAAGTTTCATCAAACTATACTTAATAATAATTTTCACAGTGTACATTTTAACAAATATTTTAACAATAGAATATATCTATTATTCTAGCGAAGGTTCTAACCACCATCGCTAGTATACTGGCTCATGACTCTATCCATCATGATCAAAACAGGTTCCATCTACCTGATTGGCTCAATCCGCCAAATAAACATTTGAGAGTTCTAACCACTCCCGAACCCCAAAACATCAGTTATTCTGAAAACCAAAACCAAGTCTACCAGTATGAAAGCATTCTTCGCTTTGCCTTTGACCGAAGGCACGGCTATTCGAATAGTTTTACTCTGCAGAGGTGTACAGCTTTACCCACAAGACATGATCATCTCTTTAATGCCAAGCGCTACAAACACACTTCCTTTGGTGTGCCGACAGGGATATCATGACAAGGCCTTTACAATGTATACGCCTAACCCGACTCAACCATTGAGGTTTCACCGTTAGGGTTCCATCCACCCAAGATCTGAAGCCCCTCTTGCGCGCGGTGAGAAATACGACTTGTCTCCATCCAAGCACCCACATTCCACCAATCAAGTAGTCTAAGTTAGGTTTCTACAAATTATTCACCAGTCGTACTCCATTATAGACTTGTGGTTGCACGGTAATGCTTAGAATGGACGGTCATAAGCGTCGGTCCTTAAATTGATTAGGCGGCTTTCACAAACTGTAACCGAGTGCTCCATTCGCACTACCGACAAACCATTCCGCCCAATCTAAACCATTTTTATTTTATTTTATTTTACAATCACAGCAGCAATCACCTTGCTATAGTTTCGATAAAACACATTTCAACAACATTTTAGAATTTATCCCACCATAGGCATTTTGATCAACATCAATCCTAAGCACGATCTATAAATGCGAAACAAGGTTAATCACATAATACATGATGTCATGATTAAATCTTAAGGTTACAAAGGCATGGTAATCAAACAGCAAGGATGTTATTTCGAAATGGGCATAACTAACATTCTATATTTTAACATCATCAGTTTATATAAATAGCCATGCAAGTTGTAAACATTTTATAAAACAGTTATAAACAATGGGATCAACGTGCGTCAAGGAGACTTGCCTTCGTCGACAAAGTGCGCTGCGCTGTTCTGGAGGTCTTCTCCTTCGTCGCGACGACGACCGCTTCTTCGACTAAGCGCAAAACGGTGCACGAAATGAATAAAATAAAATAAATAGAAATTAAAAATTATAATAAAAATACTAGCTGATAGAGGATGAATTTAGATAAATTTAGTAATTTGAATCACTCTATTCGGAGTTACGACGGAAGAGAACGGGTCATTCGAAGTTGGATTAGAAAGAAAAATCACAAAAAGGAAAAACACTGTAGCAGTACTGTTTGCTCGCGAATAACAGAGGGTTGCTCCTTCATGGCGCATGGGGAGAGAGGGCCAGGGGGCGGCCGGCCAGCGGAATGTGGAAGATAAGGTGAGCATCATGCAGAGCTCAACGCCGCGAATCTAAAAGTGAAATCGGATTTCGAAGAGGATTACGGAGATGACAAATCGACACCTCAAAGATGGTTAGGCCGACCGTGTTCAAACGTGAAATTCGTCGCCGTCCTGTAATGAAAACCAGATTTTCTTGAGGGCTTTTGATCTTTGCAACAATATGCACAAAATGACGCGAACGGAATTTGATTTAGCTTACCGGATCAAAAGTTGGCTCGCCGGTGTCTTTGGTCGACGTTGGGATGCAGTTTTCGCGAGTTTTGGAAAGGAAAACGGCACTGAATCAAAGGGGCAAGGTGAGCACGGGGTAGAGGACAGCAAGACGAAACTTTTAAGTACCCGTACGTCCGGTGAGGTGAAGAAACGCCCGAGATAATGACCAAGCAATAAATTGCCATTAACGCTTAATTGCGGCCATTTCGCTCGGATTAAGGATGGGTAACAACAGGGTATTTGATCTCAAGTACGACGCCGTCACCATGCTTCAGCTCCCACTCGATTTGATGCAACAATGAGGAAGTTATGAATATTTTTCTTTTAGATATTGAAGAGGAGAGATACGTGAAAATAAAATAGACGCTGGAGGTTGACGATGCTACTATAGTGCTGACAGGTGGGACAAATGAACAGTACTAAGAATAGAGCGCGAAGGATAAAATAGCAAGAAGCCTCTAAAAATTTTGGAAAATTTCTCAAAAATACTATGGAATATTTGGAACCTAACAAAATTGGTTTCGGAATTTTTAGAGAATTCTGAAATTAGATTTGAATTTTGGATATCCGGATGAAAATGGAATTTCCGGACGCGAATGGAATAAATTCCATTTTTGGATGGAAAGGAATGCCAGGTTAACTAAAATTCCAAAGAAAACCCAAATCCTTGAATTAATTAATTTAAATTAATTTTTAACAAAAAAACCGAAAATGGGATGTTACACCTTGCCCCAGCATCCAGTTGTTCGGTGCATTCTCAAGTTTATGCAAACCTCCTTGTTTGATTTTCCAATCATTAAGATGGTCCAGTATATCTTGTTGTACCCAAGCTAATAGGGCTGCCCGATCAACGGTTGTCGGTACTTGTCCTTGCATTGCCCCCTCCCCCCGGCAGTTCAGTTTTTAATCCGTTCACAAAATGGGACACAAATAACTCTTCATCATAATAGGGATTATGCATTGATATGTCGTACATCAATTCATCAAATTGTGTCTTGTACTCATCCACTGTACCCGTTTGTTTGATTTTCACTAACTCATCTAATAGTCTTCGATGGTCAAATGCTCCAAATTTCACTTCTACTGCCTGAATGAATTGTTCCCAGTCCCCCAATTCACTTCGGGCTTTGTAAACCTGCAACCAACGGGCGGCATTGCCTTCCATGTGCATAGTTGGTGTAGTTACCCACAAAGTCTCTGGGATATTGAATACCTTAAAGTAATCCACGCGCTTGTCGTGCCAAATCTGAGGACCATCCCCATCGAACCGGGGAAATGATAGTTTAAGTAAAGGGTGCTTCATTGAGCCTCCCGAATCCCTCGGCAATCGTGCATTCATCCCAAGTGGTTCAGGCAAGATTCCGATCGAGCACCTGTCCAGCAATCCCCCTAACGAAGGTGATAGCTCCTCTCTGACCTTGCCCATGGCTCTTGTGGTACTAGAGCGAACAACGTCTTCCCTGCAGCCAAAATAGATCCTTCACCATGTCGATTTGTCTCCACCACTCATCCTATCACACCACAACTTGGGTTGTTGCCTCCATCTGCCTTGTGATAAGCTGTTGCTCCTTGGAACTCTGCTCCAATGCCTTGGCCGTCAACTCTGTCCTCGTCATCATCTACTGTTGCATCGTGTCGATCGTCCCCACTCGTGCAAACAGGAGGTCCAAACTTTCCTTGATCGCAGCCAACTTCTCTGAACGAACCGATGTCTCTCCCATCACCTCGAGGACAAATTGGGTCTGCATGAATGGTTTTGGGGGAGCCATTGTGCTCGATCAGCAGCTAAGCCAACCAAATTACCAGAATCACAGGGATCAATTGGAATCGAACAGATTCAATTCCGAGTTCCCCAACCTTTCACTGGGATTTTACAGCTATAAGCCGGATCAAACTAAATCTAATACCAATTGTAAGATCCCATGGCCACCAGCATGAACTAGGGCGTGAGATCACAACGTATCCAGAAGGATTCGCAGGTAATAGGAGAAGGGGAAAACGAAAAACTAGGAAGAACGATAGAGAGGAACGAAAAGATGGCATGCAAAACAAGTTCATTACTCAATATCCTTTCCATTTTTCCAGTTACAAGGGTTTTATAACCCCCCCTTCAACCACCAGCGACTTCACCAGTTCACTCTAAGATGAAACGACGCTGTAAGTGGAGTTTCAAACTCACAATCGACAACTAATGACAGCTACAGTGTTTGTCGGAAATTACTATTGCCTTCACCGACCGTTGGATCAACTTAACTTCAACTGCACACCGATCTGAAACGTTGATCTTCCTTAACTAAACTCGTCAAACCGGTACCCAAGCCGCCGACTTCCACTGTTCCACTTCGTTCTTTCTTTCAGTTGGCAACTCCATCTGTGACATCAACTTAAAAAAGAAACACTACAATAAACTTAAGGCCTGAACTCTGAAGCATTTTCTGATTTTTTTTCCCAAACAGAAGGGCGTTGATAACCAGTATATGAAATTCATTAGGACGAGCAATTTCTTTGAAAAAAAACGTGTACATGAAACCTCAGACAAGTCTTAACTTTGATAATGTCATGCCTGGTTTCAGTGTAGATGGTTTCAAGTACAATACATGCTACATGTAACAAATGATATCCAGCAAACCCCCTTGTGGTTGAGAACAAAATTTTACCATACAGAAAACTATCCTTGGGTGTTTGGCTATTTTCACGATGTGAATTTTCGGGTGCTGACTTATTATAACGATCTGGAGTGAGGAATACCCTTGGTGTAAGCTCTCACTGTTGCACTGGAATGACAATCATACCTCTGTTTTCAACTAGTGTCTTTGTCCGGTTCAGAACTTACAATTGGTAGGTTCCTTCTGTACTGAGGAGAAGTTAATCTCCTCTCCAAGGGTGTCTTCCTCTTGCTCACTACGAATCTGTTCACCCCCTTCCTCATCGGCATTATCTCAGGGAAGTCCTCGTCAGGGATGTTGGCAAGCTCGGAGATGTCCTTTATCTGTGCTGCCCTCCTAAACCATCTCTCAGCCTTAGCTTCCTCAGACATGTCGAGAGGATCAGGATCCTTCACAGCAGATCCTTCCAAACTCTTTCCAGTATAACCTCTATTCGAGCTTTCTCCGAAACTTGAGTAGCCTGCTGTTTGATGAGGGTTACTAGAAGTACTACCACTATTGGCACCGCTTTTATCAGAATATGAGCCACTCCAATTATTGCTACTGTTGTTGCTCCAAGCAACATTGTTGTCATAACTGCCATTGCTACTCCAAGCGTTGTTACCATAGCTGCTGTTGCTGCTCCAAGTACTATTATTATAGGTATTATTGCCACTCCAAGCATCATTGTTGTTATAATTGCTGTTGCTCCTCCAAGCATTGTTATTGTTGCTATAACCTGACATATAAGGCGGTTGTGCAGAATAGTTGCCCCTGTTATACGTAGATCCACCTCTGCTATCATTAGAGCTCCCCTGAGAGTAGTTTGCATTCCAAGTGTCAGTGTTCGAAGTGCTGCTAGACCAACTACTCACCTCATGAGATTGTTGGTGCTGATAGCTGCTGCTTTCACCATAAGCATAACCACCTGCACTCAAGTTTTGCTGAGAGTAATTTATGTTCCGGTTCTTATTATTCAAGCTGCTGTTTGCCTGACTGCCCATCAGCTGTGAGGTGTTCGGGCTATTTCCCGAAATTCCAGACGAAGCATTTGTTTCTGGAAGGTTTTCAGCTGATGGAGAACCTACTGGTACTATTCCTGTATCTGGAACACTCGCCACTGGCTTATCTTTCTTGGCAAAGTAACCAGGAGGGAACGGAACAAATGGGACAAAATTAGAATCGTCAGCCTGCTCAAGCACACTACGCCTTTTGTACTGTGGTGTCGTCAGTGAACGGTCTTTCTTCTTACTAATAACAAACCGATTCTCGCCTTTCCTCATTGGCATAATCTCAGGAAATTCTTCATCAGAAATTGCACTTGAAAGGTCCTTTACATTGTCAAGCTCTGAAACTTTCTTGGACCATTTCTCAGCTGTATCTAATGGTTTCTTGCCATCACTCCCCTCGGTTGACGACACTGTGCTATTAGCAGTGGAACTACTTGCTTCTGTATTTATTTGGGCATCTTTGTCTGTCTGTTCATTATTATTTGTATTCTGTGGCTTAGCAAACTGATCTGCAGATAATGGCACAAAAGGAACAGGATCGATGCCACCAAGATGGTCTGTTGATTTCTTAGGAGCCCCAGAATTTACACCTCCATTGCCAGACTGATTGTTTGGGGCAGAAGTAGATGACGAACCCCCAAGTATCCTGTTTAAAGTTTCACTGATCTTGGAGTCAGATGACGGAGCTTGAGGACTACTGTTACTGCTGTACTGTGCATTTGCCAATCTTCTCTCCAATGGTGTCTTGCGCGTGCTAACCACAAATTTATTGACCCCCTTCCGCATAGGCATGATCTCAGGAAAATCCTCATCAGCCGCTAGACTACTTAAATCAGCAGAATCATCGAGTTGAGATACTTTGCTCAACCACCTTTCTGCTTTTTCATCATTTTCAGCAAGTTTTCTCTCAATTTCAGATCTACCACTGTTGGTTACATTAAGAAGCTGTGCCACACCACCTAAACCAGCACCAGCAGATGCAGGATTTGGTGGGATTGTTCCTGGTCTTTTGCAATCACATCGTAAGCATGACATGTTCCTCCCATAATTATAGAATTCACACCTTATCCGAAGGAAAAAAATAAAGTCAGCAAACTCAAAGTATAAATGAATTTCAAACCACGAATCTTAGAAGTCAGCACGTCAGATCTTACTGAGGGCATTCCCACTCTCCACCAGTCAACATCTTCTTTGGCCGATGCTCATTGCACTCAAGGCACCTCGCATTTCTTGCAAAGTTCATGAAGCTACATCTGCAGGTTGCAAAGCACATTTACATTCAACTTTGTGGAAAAAATGCACGACAGTAACACAATTTACAAGTAGTAAAAATTAAAGCAGCAAAATAACCTCAAATACTTTGTGGATAAAGTGGTTCTTTGAACATAACTTATGAGAATAACACAACCGGTCATGTTTAGTTAAATGTCGATTATGACTGTAGATGAAAAAACGCACATAAGGGTAAAACAACTTGAAAGTTAAAAGCTTGCATGACAACAATGGCGGGTGCAAAATGAAACCTGCTTGATTATACAGATGCACACTTGTGCAAGGTAGTCGCTACAACAGAAGGAAACATTTGAGTACATTTTTAGTTATAACACATGTAACAAGATTAAATAAAGAATCGGTAGGTTGACACTTTGAGGTAAGGCGATAAGCAGCCTGCAACTGTCCAAACAAAAAATGAGAAAGCCGGAACAAACATACCTTGTGCAAATCCAGTCACCTCGCTTCATTTCAATATTTTGCCCTGGAGGCCTAGAGAATCGCTCGTGCTGACTCAAATAATTTTGCTTGAGTGCTGATTCCACAAATCTGGAGGTTTGGGGAAGTCCACTAAAACTTACTAACTCGACCAAGATATTTCTCACAGCTGAATCAGTAAGTTCCTTATCTTTTGAATAGTTGTCTGAAGAACTGTATGCGTAACTTAACAAGTACCGAACAATATCAATTGTTTCAGCTCTCTCTGATTGAATTACCTGGCAAAAATTTTGCATCTTCAGCGTGTTGGCAAATATTGTTTTGTCTCAATGAATAAATATTAATGGACTCAATAGTTGTGGATTGACAATTGAAACCCTCTTGAAGTTGCAACTGAAGTAAATATAGCATTTGTACTAGCGTTAAATAGCTTCACCTATCAGAAGAACAGTTCTAGTGTAATAAAGGTGCAGCTAAAAAATGGAAATTTTAACTAAAACTATACATCCGAAAGATTGTACTTACGCAGTAACTTGAGCTCACCAACATAATTTAGTTGACTGACAAACCATATTGATGATAAAAGTAAAATCTGCTACGCCCAAGTTTCCAACCACCCACTAAGCAATGTAAACAACTTTTGAGAGAGAAGGAACTCACATTGCTCTCTTCCCCAGCAAGGTACTGCCGCAAACGCTGTACTGACGCCTCCCCGTCCTTGAACATAGCCGGCGCCACGTTGGCCACCACAAGCTCCACATCCTTCCTCGGCAGTGACCTGCAGCCACACCCATTTAATCAGCAACGCCAAAACCAAGTCGGCCATATGGTAAAGTGATTCACTTCACCTGAGGAGGTTGGGCCGGTCGCGCGCGAAGGCGAGGCAGGAGAACACAATGGCCTCGGCCTCAGCCGACAGGCCGCATCCGGAGTCGGGGTCGAGCTCGTCCGCGGGGTAGGGGGGGCGGGCGGCGTAGCCGGCGGCCGCGAGGTGGTCGACGAGGCGGGACCACTCGGGAAAAGGAGCGTGGGGCGGTGGGTTTGGGGAGTCAGAGGTGGAGCTGTGCGGAAGAGAAGAGGCCGAGGCGGCGGCGGAGTTGGAGAGGGTCCGGAGGGGAGAGGATGAGGAGAAGAGCAGGAGTTGGCGGCGGGGCGACGCGGCGGGCGGGGAGAGGAAGAGCCCGAAGGCGGCAACGGAGGGGCGGAGGCGGAGCGGGGGAGAGGTGAGGAGGAGGGAGGAGATCAGCTTGGAGGCGCCGCCCATGGCGCCGGCGACGGAGGAGCTGAGGCCTGAGAGGGTTTTGCGCCTCCTTCGTGCCTTCGAGTCTTCGAGATGGGCAGCTGCAGCCTACTGCGGACGGTCGGGTTTAGGCGTTTAGCCGGACGGCACGGTGCGGCGGACGGTGGAGGCCGCAGAAAAAATATCGCGACGCGATCGCACGGCTAGGACTCGCGCATCCGTGCCGACTAGACGGCCCAACAGTAAATGGGCTTCACCTGAGGTGAACTTTTAAAGGGTGCTAGCTGTTTTACAATACTATAATGGGCTTGGTATGGACGGACTAAATACAGACGTTCAGTATCCCCCCAGTTTTTGTCACAGACCATTTTATGACAGGATATGCCTACCTATTGAATTATCGTTCCGAGCGAAATCCAAAACTTCGGTGAAATCTTAGAATTTCGAATGAAATCTGATCAAAATTTGAATTTTTTTTTTGAAATCTGGAATTTTTAAAACGAAATTTCTGATATTTCGATCGAAATTGCCGAAATCTCAGCAAAATTCAACTGAGTGAATAGTCAAAACGATGTTAAAAATTTTGAAATTTTTTATAGATGATCCTGACATATCACTAATATTTTCATAAAAATTTCAAATGATGATCAAGTTTGAGCAATTTAAAAAAACCCGACAGTGTTACTATCCTGATATAAGCCTGATTGGCAAATTTCAACCGAATAAAAAATGATGCAAACCACGTTAGAAAATTTGTATAACTATTCTCGTAACCATAAGGACGCCATGTCTCGCATCGACATGTGGCGTGCTATAGAGAACTACAGTGTAAGCTACAGTACTTTCGAAAGAAAAAACCATTTTTTTTTATAAAAATGTTCTCTTTCTATTCAATATAAGTTACAATATTTTCTTTGTTTTATTTCCTTCTAAAAAATCATCCCTCCTAATTAAAATTGAGGCATCATCCGCGGCAACACACGGGGCTTTACTAGTTTTGACAATTTTTGTAGATGGTCCTGACGCATCAATAATATTACCATAAAATTTTCATATGATGATTGTCGGCGTTTTCGAGCGCCGGCAAGTAAATTTGTAAGTCTAAGGGGTCGCGCGTTCCACTCCCTGAATGGTTAGACTCGTGAATCCAAGATGTATACTGGTTCGGGCTGAAAGTCCCTACTCCAGTTCGGATGGCCGTATTGTATTGCTTTGCACAACGTTTTACAGATGAGGGCGCTAAATTACCTAAGCTCCTCCCGTTCTCCTCTGTTTTCCCCCCTTAGAATCGTTAGTCCTGCCTCCTTTTATACAGAAGGAAGGGGCAGGTTACATCGAGAGTCGGGGGAAGGGCGAGGCGACCTATGCTAGGAGCTCTGGTCCTTCGTCACGTGGACCGGTCGCCACACGCCTTGCCCATCTTTGGGTCGGTAGCTTTGGTGGTCGGGAGGTTAGGTATTCTTCGAAATAGCGTACTTGCCTCTTTGATCCTTACGAATCTTGCCGACGCGGTGTGTGACGTTGGCGCCGCCTCGGGAGGAGCGGCGCGTCAGATCAGACGCGATCGGGTTGATGGGTCGGAAGCTCGACTTCAAGAGCCACCAAACCTTCTAGGAAGGAGCCACCGCCCTTGTATAGTCACTCCGATTGACCTTGTTCGCGAGGTACGTGGCGGAGGGTCGATTAGGGCCCGACACGCGGCCCTCGGCGTCTGTCACTTTGGTTCGACGAGTCGGGAGATCCGCCCGCCAAGGGGGTCGGGGCGCCGTCCGGCCGAGTCGGAGATCCCGCCGCCAAGGGGGTCGGAGCGCCGTCCGGTCGGAGTCGGGAGATCCCGCCCGCCAAGGGGGGGCGTTGTCGGTCGGTTCGCTTCCTCCGGCCGGATGTCTTGTGGTCTCGCGCGGTCCGGTCGGTGGCGGTGGCGCGTGCTGTCGAAAGATATGAGTACCCCGAACTCCGATAGCCGAATTTCGGCGAGATTCGGTTGGGGTTGAACTTGATGAGAGTGGTGGCGGGCTCGGTGGTCGGTCAGCCGATCCGGTTAAGTGATTCCGTCAGTGTACCGACGGATCCGACGGCCGCCATGGAGCTTGGCCGGGGCATTTGAATCGGGAGGCTTTGATCGCCTCATTGCGCATGCCGAGCATGGCTTAGTGTGCCCCGCCTGCTTTCGCCTTCTTGATCGCCGGGTTCTCGTGCGGGACGCCGTTTCGGGCGCCGCATTTACTCGAGACGCTGATCTCCCTTTATCCGGCTATATAAGGGCATCTTTGGGCGATGGACCCTTATACCAAAATCCTCTTTTTGATCCTTGAAATGGAGGCATCCTTTAGTCTTGACTTTGGTGATGATGCCAGAGAAGAAGAAGATCCTTTGGGCGAGCTTTAATGAGTAAGAAGGCGATGGTCGAGCTCGGGAGGAAGAAGCTGCGCTTGTGATGTAGTTCTTTGTTGCGCGTCTTTTGAGGTCGTTCCGAGGCTTAAGGTGGTAAGGAGGCCCTTCTTGAGGCGATGGTGCGAGGGCGCCGGCCGTTGTCGATCTTGGCGCGTCGATGTCATTGAGCAGCAGCGTGCATGCCATTCCGTGGCTATGTCGGTGGCCTCGCCGACCGGGCAAGGGCCTACCAAAGCAGGTCGCTCCAACGACCTCAGTCCGCCGATCCCAAGGTCCGTCCCGTCGACTGTGCAAGGGCTGCAGGAAGTTTGATGCGATATGTTCCTCTTTGTAGTGTAGGGTAGGTGTCTTTTGAGCTCGCCAGTACCTCATGTAACATTGTGTAAAGTTTGAGTCTGCGGCATATAATGGAATCTTCTTTTATGAAATGTCTTCGCGATGAGTTTGCTTTGATTTTAATCGTCGTGGATAGACCGGCCTTGATCGACAGGAACAACGCGCGAGTGCTCGCTTAACGCCGTAGCTAGGCGGTGCCTTGGTCGGCGAGGCGGCCGGATGCCTCTGTGAGGTTCGGTGTCCGAGTGCTCGCTTAACGTCAGTAGCTAGACGGTGCCTTGGTGGCAGGGACGACCCAATGCCTCGAGAGGTTCGGCGCCCGAGTGCTCGCTTAACGTCAGTAGCTAGACAGTGCCTTGGTGGCAGGGACGACCCAATGCCTCTGAGAGGTTCGGCGCCCGAGTGCTCGCTTAACGTCGTAGCTAGACGGTGCTTTGGTGGCAGGACGACCCAATGCCTCTGTGAGGTTCGGTGTCCGATCGCCTTGGTCGGCAGACGACCGGATGCCTCTGTGAGGTTCGGGTGTCCGATCGCCTTGGTCGGCGGGACGGCCGGATGCCTCTGTGAGGTTCGGTGTCCGAGTGCTCGCTTAACGTCGTAGCTAGAACGGTGCCTTGGTGGCAGGACGACCCAATGCCTCTCGTGAGGTTTGGTGTCCGATCGCTTGGTCGGTAGGGACGACCGGATGCCTCTGTGAGGTTCGGTGTCCGAGTGCTCGCTTAACGTCAGTAGCTAGACAAAGTGCCTTGGTCGGCGAGGACGACCCAATGCCTCTGTGAGGTTCGGTGTCCGATCGCCTTGGTCGGCGGGACGGCCGGATGCCTCTGTGAGGTTCGGTGTCCCGCCGCCTTGGTCGGCAGGACGACCGGATGCCTCGTGAGGTTGGTGTCCGAGTGCTCGCTTAACGTCGTAGCTAGACGGTGCCTTGGTCGGCGAGGACGACCCAATGCCTCTGTGAGGTTCGGTGTCCGATCGCCTTGGTCGGCGGGACGACCGGATGCCTTTGTGAGGTTGGTGTCCGATCGCCTTGGTCGGCAGGACGACCGGATGCCTCGTGAGGTTGGTGTCCGAGTGCTCGCTTAACGTCGTAGCAGAACGGTGCCTTGGTCGCGGGACGACCCAATGCCTCGTGAGGTTCGGGCGTCCGAGTGCTCGCTTAACGTCGTGGCCGGACGTGAGTGCTCGTTTAGCGTCGTAGCCGGACGTGAGTGCTCGTTTACCGTCGTAGCCGGACGTGAGTGCTCGCTACCGTCAGTAGCCGGACGTGGGGCATCCTCCCGAGTCCTCGCCGAGCGAGGGTAATCGCGAGAAGAATGGCCACCGTCTATCCCACATGTATACCCCATCCGCGGTGTGGGACTGGAGGGCGAGCGACGCACGCCACTGCGTTGGTTTGAACGTCGTGCTCGTGGAGCCAATAGCGGTAGTCCGAGTGGGTCCCGGAGGTCCGCCAAGGGGACCTTCCGAGCGGACGGTCCTGCAGTAGGGTGTCCCGCCCCGTGTGGACGACCCATAAAAACCTTTCTTTACTCAATCCCGTATGGACCTCGGGTCATCCGCCAACCCAGAGCACACGGTGGTCGTCGCCATTGATGAGCTCCCGGAGAGTGTGAAGTATGGTCTCGACGCGAGTAGAGGTGATTAGGCCGTCACCGACCTAACCGAGGGCCCACCGTGGGGCTCACCTCATACACGCCCCTTGCCTGTTTTCTTTGGTGCCTTATACCCATCCGTGGGGTAGGCCTTTTGAACCCACTTCTCGGCTGCCCCGGCGCAAGCCACAAAGCTTTTGCCGCCTTGGGGTCGCATGCCCAGTTGGGCTTCGCGCCCGAGCAACTGCTCGGCCTAAAGGCGAGACCAAGAGGTTACGGACACGTTGTTCGGGGGCGGCGTCTTTATGGCTCTTGTCGCCTGACATGACAGGGATTAAAAGCGGAGTGGTATTGGAAACTAGGAGTTACCAGGCTGGCGCAATAGGCGAGGGTGGACGCGACGCTTCGCTTGAGGGGGTGCCTGCTCGGCCGGCGTTTGCTTGTCCTCTATAAATACGCCCGTTGGGGTGCTCCTGTAGTCACGCTTTCTTGCCTTCTTTGTCTCTGTCTCTGAAACAAGAAAAGCACCAGAGAGCCAAGGAAAGAAAACCCCAGCCTTTCTTTCTCACCTTCGATCGCCTTCTTACGTGAAGATGTCGTGGCGGAGTGCTCGCGCAAAGACACGCAGGCGCCGGCTTGGTGAAGAAGGGCTTCTCATGCCGCAGACCTTCCGGTGGAGGGTGCCGATCGGGGCCGTCACCCGCCGCGCGGGTGACGAGGTCGTGGTGCCCGCCTCGTTCTTCGAGCGGCTTTGGCTCGCCACGCACTCCGTTCGTCCTGTGGCTCTTTGTCTCACTATAAGGTGGAGGTGCACCATCTCAACCCCAATGGGGTCCTCCACATCGCCATCTTCATCACGCGGCGAGGCCTTTCGGGATCGAGCCGCGACTGGGCGTTGTGGAGGCACTTCTTCCGTGCAAGGCTCGAAAGACAAAGCCGCCGGACGCCGTGGCGCCTCAGGTGGCTCGCCTCCGGCTCGCCCGGCCGAGCACGGAGTACTGGAGGTAAACCGCCTCGCCCAACAAGGGTGGCGTTCAATGGCTCTACGCTCAACGTCGGAGACAACGCCCTCGTTTCACCGCGAGCTTCCCATGGCGGAGGAGCGGTGGAACTGGGCGCCAAAAGAGGGAGAAGAAAAGCCGCCCCGATCGTGGAGCGCATCGTGGCTCAAAGGAGGCGGGCTCACGGGGGCGACGTTGTCAGCGCGCTTTATGGGGATGCGCGTGCAACCCTTAGCACAGTGCCGCACACCTTGTTCCGGTATGCGGGCCGTCCGACCGGGCGAGGATGGCGTAACTGAGTTGGCGCGCTCGAGGTGGAGGCCTGGTGGCGGTATGGGCGAAGCGCCACGGTGGCCACGGTGGCCACCCGAGCTATTCTCGCGCCACCCGCCAAATCTGTAAGTCGGTGAAATTTCTTTCGCTTCTCTTTCTTTGTCCTTAGCACTTGGTCCGACCGTATTCCCGCATCCTCTTAGGGGCTCACGGGATGTCTTCGGCGCCGCCCCGGGATAAGGAGGCGCGGCGCCGCCCGGCGAAGACGCAGAGGTCGACTCTCCCGCAAGAAGCGGAAGGAGGAAAGGAGGAAGAAGAAGATAAGGAACGCTAGGCTTGTGGCAAGGCGCGAGGATGTGTCGAGACCACCGCTGTGGGACAACTCTCATCGACGGTGGGAGCACCTCCGACCATCCCTATGGTGGGTTTTCTCGACCCGCCGATCGCGGCGCCTCGAAGTGGACTCCGCCGAGGCGGCACCACGGCCCCGTGGCGCGGATCCCAGCAGGAGTGATCTTGCGTCATGGTCGTCGCGGCGCCTACGGAGGCGGCGGCGGGAAGCGACCACCGACTTGCCTTGGTGGGGCAAGCAAGAGACGCACGCGTGCCACGCACTCCGCCGGCCTTGTAAGTGTTTCTTTTATTGGAGCATTTTTTGCGGCAAAGCCGCCCGAGCGACTCTTGAATCTTTGTAACGCGGCGCCTACAGGCGTGACCGTGGGGCGTCTTGCAGCGGCTCCGCAATGCAATGCCGGTGATTTGGCGACTCCGATCGGGTCGGTGGCGGTCGCGATGTCGGCGTCCCGAGGGCGCTCGCCGAGGATGGGGCCTCACCCGAGGTCGAGGCCGAAGAAGAACTTTCGCCGCCCGGCGGGACCCCACCGACGACGTGATTGTCCTTTCGGAGGATGAGACGACGGTGCCGCCGCGATCGCGCCACGAGGCGCGGGTGGTGACGGAGGTGCTCGACCCTTTGTCCGGGGAGGTGCCGACCGATGCCCCTCGTGCACAGTCGCCGAGGGGTTTCGAAGGTTGACCTCATCGCCTCGCCCATGGTGCTTTGGGCGACGCGTCCGCCCGAACAGGCGAACGAGGCGCTTGCCGCGGTGTGGTCCCGGTCGGGCGCCATGGGCGGCCGGAGGAGAGCGAGTGGGCCGCCTTCCGGCAAGCGCTACCGGATGGCCGAGATATAGGCAGATCCGTAAAGGTCCGCTCTTGCTCGAGTCTTCCACTGTGCAGCTGGGCACGATGGTCGGAGGAGTCCGATCGCCCCTGTAGGTCACCAAAAGTTCGACTCGTTGCACATTTTTATAATTCTTCCGATGCGACTAACGGAGTGTCCACGTTTTAAAGACTTGCGGGCTCGCCGGCGCCGAGTTGAGTTCCTACAACGCTCGACAACGGTCGGGCACAGAAGTGGAGGAGTGCAATCGGCCGCACTTGAGTCGCGCCTAGTCCAGAGGCCATGGACATTAGGCGGTCGAGGCGGTGGAGATCCGCCGAGGGGTTTGAAGAGGCCACGAAGGCCCTTTATGATGAGCGCTGGGAGCCAAGGTCTTGAGGCGAAAGTGGTGGAACTGAGTCCTCTCGACGAGGTCACCGAGGCCAAGGATGCCGTTGTTGCCGCGGAGGGGATCATGGCAGACGCAGCAACACGCCTGCGGACCGAAGCGAACCGTGCTCGGGATGCCGATCGAGTTCGCTCGAGCGGCGATCGCCGAAGGAATCGGTGAGCCGAGGACTTCATACGAGGCGTCAAGACGGAAGCCGCAATTTGACCAACTCTACGGCGGTAAGTGTCTCAATTCTTCAATTAAGTCTGGAGTGCGACCCTGTGGCGAACTTATCCAAAATCGCGCCAAACCGCAGAGGCAAGAATCGGCGTCGCCGTGGAGGCGCAAAACGGCGGCAGATGCTCGCGACGTGGCGATCGTGGCGGGACGAGGCCCGGCGGCGTTGAAGGTTGCGGAGGACGGTCGGGCCGAGATGGGCGCCAACCGAGGCCTTCGCAAGGCCGTCGGGAAGTTCGCGATCGCATCCTTGAGCCGGTAGGCCCGAGTGCCCTTGCCCCGTCTTTGGCCCGAGTGCGGACCGTAGAGAGGCGGTGATCATCGGCGCGCGCGCTTGAGCTTCATCGCCGCTGGTCAACACCGTCTCGCACTACGACGGCATCGACCTCGCGGTGGTGGGCAACGGCGTAGCCGGGAACCGGACCGACGAGGAGATCGACAGGTTTGAGCTCCTGGTCGAGCCGCACGCCCGGGAGATCGCCACCACATCCGCCGCAGCCGCCTCCAGAAGCGTGAGGCGCCAACTCTCTGTCTCGCCACGGTGCCGCCACCAGAAGAATAAAATAGTTAGCTTTATCCTTTTTAGATTGTAAAGACTGCTATGTAAACAATCTTGAATTTATCAAGTTCCAAAATCGCCTCTCGCCCTCTTTCGTATTTAGGGTGAGTGTTTGATCGACCATAGCCCTAAGGACCGCAGGGGTCACTTATGCGTAGGTTGGGTCGTTTTGGGAGGAGCGAGGTGGATTGAAGACTTGGCCATGCAGCGGTTAGGCGCACTTGTGAGGGATAGGAGTGTTCTAGACCGGCCAAGGATCTCTCCACTTGGGCACTTCCTTCTTCCGCGAAGTGCTACTTAGCAACCATAGCCGCTGGGCGAGGTCAGAACACTTGGGTTGAGAGGGTTACCGCGGGATGGACATCATGACCGGTCGGTCACGTGCCCTCATAAGCGTGGGATAGGCGAGTTCGTGCGGGAGGAGTGTTCCTGCCGACCCAAATGTCACTCCACTCGGGTACTTCCTTCTTCCGAAGTGTTAGCAACCATAGCCGGGCGTAAGGAACAGCACTTGGGTCGAAGGGTTACCGCCGGGAAGGACCTTGTGGTCGGTTGGGTCATCAACCCACGCGCCCGATCGAGCGACTTGAGAACGGGGCGCGAAGGCGACCTCGAGTCGTCGCATGGCGACCAAGTGCTCGGAAGGAAAAAGGTAAAGAGCATGCTAGGAAGAGGAAAAGAGTTTAGGATAGAATCGCTTAACTTTTCTATATTCCATGCATTCGGAAGGATGCGCCATCGGCGCCCTTGAGTCGAAGGTGCGGTCGAAGGATCCGCCACGACGGTGAAGGGCCTTCCTGTGGGGGCGGCTTGTGCTTATCTCATCGGTTTGGACCCGCGGCAGACCGGTCGCCAAGATCAAAGACCGCCCTCGAACTGGCGGGCGTGATAACGCCGCGAGCTTGTTGATACCGGCCGATCGCGGGATGGCTACGCGTCATGCGCCTCGCCGAGTCGGTCGTCGACGGCGTCTTGTTGTGCGGCGAGCCCCCGAGCCTCCTCGAAGGCTTGTAATCTTGGGGCGCCATACTCCAGGTCTGTCGGCAAGACGGCTTCAGCACCGTATACCATGAAGAACGGTGTGAACCCGGTCGCCCGGGTCGACGTGGTCCGCAGACTCCAGAGGACGGAGGATAGCTCGGTCACCCAGCGCCCCGCGAAGTGCTTGAGCCGACTGAAGATCCGCGGCTTGAGCCCTTGAAGGATCATGCCGTTTGCGCGCTCGACCTGGCCGTTGGTCCGCGGATGGGCCACGGCTGCCCAATCGACGCGGATGTTGAAGTCATCGCAGAACTCGAGGAACTCCTTCCCCGTGAACTGCGTTAGTTGTCGGTGATGATGGAGTTTGGGACTCGAACCAAAGACTATGTCGCGGAAGAAGATGGTCGCCAGCCGACGTGGCGCTCACGATCGGCTTGGCCTCTATCCATTTGGTGAACTTGTCCACCGCGACGAGCAAATGGGTAAAGCCCACAGCGCTTTCTTGAAAGGCGAGGCAGATCGAGTCCCCAAACCGCAAAAGGCCACGGATGGGGATCGTCGCAAGGGCTCGAGCGGCAGATGTGTTCCGCTCGCAAAGAATTGGCATCCTTCGCGGTGCGTACAATGTGCTCGGCGTCGGACATGGCGGTCGGCCAATAGAAACATTGCCGAAAGGCCTTTCCCACAAGAGATCGGGCGCGGCGTGGTCACTCGCAAATTCGGCTGTATGTCGCCCGCCAGCTTGTTTCCGCAGTCGGCGAACGCACTTTTGGAGGACCGAGGGGCTCTTTGTAAAGGTCTGGCCGACCAGACGAAAGACTTTGCTCGCCGGCGCGGCGCCGGCCTCGGTCGGGTCGGGAAGTGACCCGTCCGTCAAACGATCTATGAAGGGCTTTCTCGGTCGGACTCGGCCGCTAGCACGCTGGCTCGACCTGGCCAAGTCACGCCGATCACTCGGCGGTTGGGGCGACCGTGCTAGGTAGGTTGGGACCGCTCGCCACCGTGCCCGGTGGATGGAAGGCGCAGGAGGTCGCAGACGAAGATCCGGGTGGGACCGGCTCTGCCGAGGCCGATTGGCTAGGTAGTCGGCGCCGCTATTGTAGCGTCGGTAGCTATGGTGAAGCTCGAAGCCCTTGAACGCGACTTCGAGCCCGCGCACTTCTCGACAAGACACGGCCATACGGGCGCCTCGGGCCCGCGCCTTCATGACTTGGTCGACGACAAGCTTGGAGTCCCGTGGACGGAGTCGGCGAGCACCGAGGTCGGCAAAGCGATCCGGAGACCGCTGACGAGGGCCTCGTGCTCGGCGACGTTGTTGGTGGCGTCGAAGGCGCCGATGGCGTCATGAAGCTTGTTCCCGAGCGAGAGATGATGACGACTCGGCGCCGCGCCATTCTTGTTGTAAGACCCATCGAAGTACATTGTCCAAGACGGGGTCTTCGATCACCGTGGTGCTCAGGTTTGATCCACTCGGCGACGGTCGCTAGGGCTCGCGACTTGATCGCCGTCCGAGGGACGATGTGATGTCGTGGTCACGAGCTCGAGCGCCCACTTGGCTATCCTTCCCGAGGTGTCGCGGTTTGCGAACGATCTCGCCGAAGCGGGACGTGGTCACCACAAATGATGGTGTGCCGATCGAAGTAGTGGACGAGCTTTCTTCGCAATGAGCACCGCGAGAGTAGCTTCGCACTGTAGGTACCGAGCCTTGACTCGAAAGGACCTCGCTAATGAAGTAAACCGCCGTTGTACCTTGAGTTCGCGCCTTCTTCCGCCGCTTCCACCACGAGGGCCGCTACCGACGACTCTGGGTAGTGGCGGCGATGTAGAGAACAGCGTTCACCCGGTGCCGGGCGACCAGGATCGAGGCGAGGACAGAAGGCCTTCAGCGGGTGAGGGCCTCTGAGCTCCGGTGCGGTGAAGCGGTCGGATCTCTTGAGTAGCTGTAGAGTGGCATTCCGCGCCGAGGCGAGACACAAACGGCTCAAAGTCGCCAGCATCCGTCGACCACCGACCCCTTGAGGTTGCTTGATTGGGGCCCATCCTTGCGATGGCCGATATCTTCTCTGGTTGGCCTCGATGCCTCGCGCCGGAGACAATGAAGCCAAGGAGCTTCCTTTGGGGACCCCAAGACGCATTTCGTGATTGAGCTTTATGTGGAATCGCCGAAGGTTCGCAAGGTCTCTTCCGTGTCGGGATAAGGTCGTCGGCCTTCTTGGTCTTTACGACAATATCGTCGATGTACACCTCAACGTTACTACCGATCGGTCATTGAAGCACGCTTGCATACATCGCGGGTATGTAGCGCGCGTTCTTTAGGCCGAACGGCATTGTAACGTGAGCGAACGAGCCGAACGGGTAATGAAGGAAGTTGCGAGTGATCGACTCCTTAGCGCAACTGGTGGTAGCCCGAGTAGGCATCCGGAAAGAGAGGGACTCGCACCGTGCGGTGGAGTCGATGACTTGGTCGATGCGGGCAAAGGAACGGATCCTTGGGACACGCTTTGTTGAGACTTGTATAGTCAACGACATCCTCCATTGCCCATTTTTCTTTTTACAAGTGCAGGTTGGCTAGCCACTCGGGTGGCGACCTCTTTACGAACCCCGCAGCCGAAGTTTGGCGATCTCTCCTATGATCCTGCGCTCTCCTCGTCGAAGCGGCGCAGCGTTGGGTGGCCGGCTTTGAGCCCGGTCGATGCTCAAGGAGTGCTCGGCGACTTCCCAGGATTCCGGCATGCCGGAGGACCTCCATGCGAAGACGCCTTTGTTGGTGCGAGAGGAGTCGACGAGCGCCGCTTCCTATTTGGCGGAGCGTGGTTCGATCCGCGACGGTCTTGGTCGGATCACGTGGATCGACCGCGACCTCCTTCGTGTCCTCGGCGGATTTGAAGGATCCCGCCTCGACTTGCCGGACTGGGGGCGGATTCGAGGCTTCCTCCCGAGGTTGTCGAGCTCGGCAGACGCGATGACCGCCGAGGCAAGCTCACAATCGCTGCGCTCGAAGTTGTAGGCAAGTCGAAAGATGATGCCACGGTGATGACTCCCGTGGCCTCGCATCTTCAACTTGAGATAGGCGTAGTGGGGACCGCCATGAACTTGGCGTAACACGGCCTTCCCAGAAGGTATGGTAAGAACCGGGAAATCCACGACCAAAAGCGAGGGTCTCGGTGCGAAGTTTCTGTTCCCAAAGGTAACGCGGTCGATCCGCCTGAGTGGATGGGCTGGCGCCGGGAATGACGCCATGGAAAGGCGCTTTG
Organism: Otatea glauca; assembly: GCA_036346275.1. Lineage (NCBI taxonomy): Eukaryota > Viridiplantae > Streptophyta > Magnoliopsida > Poales > Poaceae > Otatea > Otatea glauca. The sequence continues at coordinate 77,039,911 of CM070711.1, forward strand.
CCGGGTCGGAGGGTCGAGCGAGGACCCCATAGCGCCGAGCGCCTCGACGTAGAGGATGTTGAGGCCGCCTCCGCCCATCGGCATCTTTGAAAGGCGCTTCTTCCCACGACGGCCGACCACGTGGGTATCTCCCGGCCGCGAACGTGGTCGGGGTGATCGAACTCGACCACCGAGGTATTGGGGACGCATGGCGCGGCGGTATGGACCTCGCGATAAGCGAGCTTGAGCCGACGATTGCCGGCATAGCGAGCCGGTCCTCCAAAGATCATGAGGCAAACGGCCGTCGGGTTCGTGGAACTTCGTCGTCGCTTTTTTTCGCGACCAGCGGGTCGCGCGAGCTCTTCCCTTGCCTCGCGGCGTTGCGGGACGCCGGAGAGGTAACGCCAGACCTCGCAGCCCGGTATTTGTGCTTGATGGAGAACCCGTGGTTTGGGCACGGGCGCCCATCAACTTCTCGAAGTGGTCGCGAGCGCGGCGGTCGGTCGCTCGCCGCTTGGCGAGGCGGTCGACGATGGCGACCACCAGGTCTCGCGGATCTGCTTCCGTCCGCCCGTTTGTCGAGCGGTCAGAAGGGGACCCGATGTGGACGCCGGATTCTAGTTGGGCCTTTTCTCCCTCGAAGATGGCCCCCACAGCCTCCTCGCCGGAGGCGTGGTTGGTGGCGATATCGAGGAGCTCCTTGGTAGTTCTGGGTTTGAGGCAACCTAGTTTGTGTACCAAGGCCTTGCAAGAGGTGCCGTAGATGAATGCTCCCACAACATCGGCATCGGAGATGTCGGGGAGCTCGTTGCACTGGCGGGAAAACCGCCGGATGTAGTCCGGAGGGTTTCCGGCCGCTCGCTTGCACCCTTCGAGTCCCAGGAGTTTTCGTAACATAAGTGCCTCGGAAGTTGCCGACGAAGAGGGCCTTCAAGTCGGTCCAATTTCGATGGTTTTAGCGGGCACCGTACTCGAGCTCGGCCGAGTCCGCGAGGTAGATGGGAAGGTCTTGGATGATGAAGAGGTCATCCGTTGCTCCTCCCGCCGCATGCGAGCCGGTAATCTTGAGCCAAACACCAGGTTTGTGGCCCGGTGTATTTGGCAATGTTGGTAGGCGCCGAATCGCGGGGAAGTCCGCTGGCGGATCCCTGGCGAACGCCATGATCCAGACCGTCGGGGCTCGGCTGCGATGGTGGTGTCCGCCGCCCGCACTGTCGTGAGTGGGCGGCCTCCTCCGCTATCTTTCTTCGCGCCTCAAGGGTAGCGCGAATGTCGAGGCATCAGAAGAGGCGCCGCACCGGGCGCGCGAGGCTGGTGTGGCTCGCGGTGCAAGGCGCGCTGTCAGCCGGACCAACCGCTCCAGACGGTGATGCGGCCCGGTGGCGAGGTGGCTCGAGCGATAGGAGCCGGGGCGTGCATGTCTTTGCACGGCCGCGCCTATCAGCCGGAGGTTTTGGTAAGTGGCCTTGGCCTCCCGGTCGATCGGCTCCGGAGGCCTCGGCAAGATTGCGCCGCGCCACGCTTTTGGCTTGCGTGGGGAAGAACCGAGGACCGTCGGACTCTTCCTTTCTTGGGGTGTGTGCGATCGCGCGCACGCCGCGCCGCCAGCACATCACGGGTCTCGAGCTCCTCTTGCTCGAGTTGGCTCGAGGTGGTCGAGCTCACTCTTCGCTCCTCCAACTCTTTCATTGTTGTTGGAGCTCGGCCGGCCGGCCCGAAGCGCTGTTCAAGACGCTGCTACGGGCACTCCTCCTCCCGCGCTGAGCGCGCCGGATAGGAGGTCCCAGTCGCGGGGCCACGGTCAAATCGACCGTTCGCCATGTTGCACTCGCGAGTGCGCTGGCGTGGTACTCCGTGTCGGAGCTGGAGTCATGGGTGGAAGAGTCTTCCGGCTCGTGGATGGAGGCCGCATGTACCCACCATCGCCACAAGTCGCGAGCCTACGGGGTGACATGGTCACCGCCGGGCCTACGGAGTTTTCGCGACGTGGCGAGCACTCCTCGGTTCCGGCCGGGGGCTGCAGGGCCAAGCCGAGCCGAGCTTAGCGGTCGCCGGAGAGGACGCTTGAGTGCTCACGCTTTGTCCTCCGGAGGCGGCGGGGACGAGCGTGAGCCCTCCTTCCGGGGTGATGGCGAAGTCGAGGGAGCCGAAGCGGATCCGGCTCCCCGGCGTAGTCATGCCGTCGCAGTGGGTGGATGCCATCAGGGAGACAAACGGAACCGAGATGGTGACGAAGACGCCGCAAGACCCCTACTGGCGCGCCAACCGCCGGCGTTTGAGCGCCGGCAAGTAAATTTGTAAGTCTAAGAAATTCGCGTTCCACTCCTCGAATGGTTAGACTCGTGAGTCCAAGATGTATACTTGGTTGGTGAAAGTCCCTACCCGATTCGGATAGCCGTATTGTATTGCTTTGCACAACGCTTTACATATGAGGGCGCTAAATTACCTAAGCTCCTCCCGTTCTCCTCTGTTTTCCCCTTAGAATCGTTAGTCCCGCCTCCTTTTACGTGAAGGAAGGCGGAGTTACATCGAGAGTCGGGGAAGGCGAGGCGACCTATGCTAGGAGCTCGTCCTTCGTCACGTGGATGAGTCGCCACACGCCTTGCCAATCTTCGGGTCGTTAGCTTTGGTGGTCAAGGAGGTTAGGTATTCTTCGGAAATAGCGACTTGCCTCTTTGATCCTTACGAATCTTGCCGACGCGGTGTGTGGCGTTGGCGCCGCCTCGGGAGGAGCGGCGCGTCAGATCAGACGCGATCGGTTGATTGGGTGGAAGCTCGACTTCAAGCGATACCAAACCTTCTAGGGAAGGAGCCACCGCCTTGTATAGTCACTCCGATTGACCTTGTTCGCGAGGTGCGTGGCGGTGGTCGACAGGAGCCCGACACGCGGCCCCTGCGTCTGTCACTTTGGTTCGGTCGAGTCGGAGATCTGCCCGCCAAGGGGTCGGGCGCTGTCCGGCCGGTCGGTCGGAGATCCCGCCTCGCCAAGGGGGTCGGAGCGCCGTCTCGGTCGGATTCGCACCGCTGGCCGGTCGGGAGCGGATGTCTTGTGTGGTCTCGCAGCGATTCGGTCGGCATGGGCGGCGCGACTGTTGGGTGAAGATATGCTTTGAGGCGGCTCGCCGCCGGGCCGTTGGGGTACCCTTGTTATTAGTATTCGTCAATGATCAAGTCTGAGGAATTTTAAAAAATCGGACAGTGCTACTAAAGGCTGACTAGCAAATTTCAACCGAATAAAAAATGATTCAAACCATGTTAGAATATTTTAAAAAAATTTGTGGATGGTCCTAACGCGTCACTAATTTTTCCATAATTTTCTTATGATGATCAAGTTTAAGGAATTTTCAAAATTTATGACAAAACCATTGCCCTGATAAAAGACTTATGGTGCTATATGTATTGCTTCTATAGATTTGATTAAGCAACCAAATCAAGTTTACAATTTTTGAAACTTTTAGAGAAGGGTTCTGAGGTAATGATTAAGCTTTTCTATAAATTTTGGATCATGAACACACTCGAACGAAATTATAAAATTCTGACACGATAACTGTCTCAATTATATTCATTCTAATTTTGAATTTTTAAATATAACAAATGAAGTTAAATTCTTTTGAGAAATTTTCTGTATGATTCTAGACTACTAAAGATGGTACCATAATTTTTTCAGAGTATGATAAATCTTGTACAATTTTATAAAAATCTAACAGTGTTTCTACTATTTTTATACAACGTGTCAAAAATTCGGTTTTTCAATGAATTTTCATGGAAGAGGACATTCTTAAGGGTTATTGACCCAAATCCATTCCTTAAAAGTCAAAATACTTGGGATTTTGACGAAATTGTTTGAAATTTCAAAAAAAAATTATAGCAATTTGAATTTTTTTATTTTTTTATCCGGCTGAGATTTTGAATCTCGGGCGAAATTTCTGAAATTTCGCTTGGATTTTGAACTATGATAACGGGCCACTTCTCTATCAAGCATCCCTACATCCGCTCCAACAGAACTACAGAAGTAGTTAAGGATGTAAAACTAACAATTAGTCCAAAACTGTCAACGACGAAGATCTCCATACGTACGATGTCAGGATAGACGAATAGGTTCTTTCAGCGACGCAAGGGACCATGCCCCTTCTGGAAATGAAATGAGGTCACGGACCGTGATTCGAAAAAGAATCCTCGGTTTCGTTCTGTTTCCGGATAGCTTTCGCCGCAGACGCCAATAAGAAATTGCTCGCGAAGGTTTCGGGATGACTGAGCGTCCACGACGGCCAAGAGAACGTGCGGTCCGCGCGGTGCCGGACGCGTCGGCCACTCGTCACGCACCCACTCTCGCCCGTACTTTCGCCGAGTCTGACAGGAATTCTGGCGCTGTCTCACGGGGAAGAGCCGAGAACGTACGTGGCTACGTACTACTAGTGGTACGCAGGATTTATACAATGTGCTAAATCGTTCGTTTTTGTGGTTTTGATTATACCGTTTCGGTTCGAGATCCAAAACCGCCCGATAAATCGGTCTAATAAAAAATATTTAAAAAAATAAAAAAAATTATACATTGAAAACCGCTCGAAAACCGTTTTTTTAACGTTCAATTGGTTGGCTGGTTTTTCGCTAAAACCATGGTTTTTCATTGAAAACCGAACGGTTTTCGATTTTTTTATTTCTTAACCCTTCGGTTTCTTACGGTTTTTCGAACGGTTTTTACGGTTTTTCACGGTTTCGATTTTGTGAACCCTGGTGGTACGTCGTTGTTTGTCTCTCGCATCTCGTGTGAACTCTGCAGCATAAATTCTTTCTTCCTTTCGATCTTTAGCATGTTTGAATTACTTTCAAATGTTACCGATGTTTATCTTATTAAATTTTGGTAGTGATATTAAATTCAATAAGTATTTAGTTTGCTATTAAATTTTGATAAGACTCTCTTTTTTCTTGGTTCTCTATTCATTTTATCGTCAATCTTTAACCAAAACATTAGTAGCTAATTTGATGACTAAATTTTAGTAATACTAAATTTTGATAAGATTTAGGCCTTGTTTGGATTCATTAATGCTAATAGTTAGCTGGCTAATAGCTAATAGCTAGCTAACTATTAGCTGGCTAATTATTAGCAGGGGCTGTTTAGATCCACCTGCTAATAAAGTCCACAAAATCAGTCAATTAAAGAGAAATGATCATAATGTCCTTTTAGTAGGATAGTGAGCAGTGGGCGGGGGGACGCTCAGTGGATAGGAGTTGGAGGGAGGCGAAAGTGTCGATTGGTATCTATTAGCAACTTTTAGTAGGGTATAACTTGCTAATGAACTAATTGTTAGCAGGGTAGGTTGCTAATAATTAGCAAGTCTATTAGCAGACCTGTTTGGATCCATAGCTATTAATTTTAGTAGCTAACTATTAGTGCTAATGGATCTAAACAGGCTCTTAGTGAGCAAATTTGTTATAAACTAAAAAGACCTTTCTCCCTGATGACGCTGTAGCTAAACGACGACTTGCTCCATTGACTACTTGAGGAAAGTATATTCCCTTCAAACCACAAGGTTGGAGAGGTTGATTAGGTATATGCATGCACTCTGCAAAAACCAAAAAAAATATTCCGCGGTGGATAATACCCTTTTTGCATGCTCCTCCCGTTTAGACTTCTTTTTGGTTGTGCTCCACCATGGGAAGCCGCGTACTTGCACAAATTCACTCGTGCATGAACTTCTAGATTTCGTGTATTCAAATGTCATGCAACGCAAGTATCTAAGGCAGCTGTTGCGTCACAATTGGTTGTCACTTCCCAGCGCACAATGAGTATATCTATACCCCTTTATAATGCACCTAATCAATTTTTGCTACATCCACACTAAATAATGCACCTCATTAGAGATGGTCCAATATTCGTGCACCCAACAAAACGTCTCCAGAAACTTGCATTCATCAAAATGAACGTCTCAGATCTTTCCTCAGTTTTACTCACCCACATCCGATGGCCATTATTTAGTGTGTCTAATCATCCCTGTGGCCCACAACAGACCTCCCCACCTACATATTTGGAAGGAGAGCGAATCAAATAAGAAAATAAATAAGGAGGATCCGCATGCAAGGAAAACAGACTTCAATTTTTTTACTCGCCAAAATTGTATGTACTACATATTTGGAAGGAGGGTGAATCAAACAAGGAAATAAACAGGAAGGATCCGCATGCAAGGAAACAAGACTTGAGTTTTTTATTGTCCTAACATTGTGATCGTATTTTTTTTCCGAATATGACTCTTCTCGAGACTTTATTACGGATCTAGCCCCATAGAGTTTAATTTCACAAGACACTGAGAGCTTGAATTTTGTTTTTATTTTTATCTAAGGAACCAACGGTTTGTGAGTGTGTTTAATTTTTTTCAATTTTTTCGCTAAACCAAACAGTGTGAAAGAAACTTTGCTTAATTTTATCTTTTTCCTTATGGATCCAGCGGTCGGCGAGCTAGGTTTATTTTTCCGTATTTTTCCGAAATCATCCCTGTGACCCACAATAGACCTTCCCTCACCTCCAACATCAATAAGGAAAAGGAAACAAACGTCTTGGAATCAAGGAAAAGGAAACAAATGTCCTGGAAAAGGAAAGGACCATACATTACGTGCTGGGAAAAGAAAACCGGGAGATGGGGCAGCAGGCGGAGAACGCAGGTCCGCAATGGCTCCACTGGCCGCTATCGGTGGCTTTTGCCGACGCGAGATTCTTTGGTCACCGACTCAGTGCCGTCGTGCCTCGGCAAATTTATAATTTAAATTTTTTTGAAAATAATTTTATTAAGTACAAAATAATCGAAAGTTTTTTTGAGAATTTTTCTAGAATTTTTTAACCTAATGTGTTATCTTTTCAAAAAAAACTTCTATATTTAAAAAAAAATGAAGGCAACTCACATGTAGCTTCTTCTAGTGCCATTGCACTGCAGAAGCTTCTTCTCTTCCTCCCTCCATTAAAACAAGAAAGAAGCTCCAAAGCTCCATCAATCCCGCACCAAATCTCCTCTTTCCATCTATGGTGTTAATTCCCAAATTTCGTGCTCTATTGCCAAAATTTCCTCCCAACTGATTTGATCCCAAATTATGGTTTCCATAAATATGATTGTTTCGGGGTTATAAAAGTCGTGAGCTCTCCTCCACCCCATCGCATTGCGTAAATCCTCAAGTGCTCCCTCTTGTAAAGATCGCGGATTTTGGAGGTAACCCAAGCCATCACCGTCATCTTTCCCTACAAATTCACAAGAAGCAGTGACTCCTCCTCGCAGCGCGCGGTGCCGCGATCTCGCCGCATGATGCCGACCCATCTGCGATCGGTTGGCCACCTGGCCTTCCCTCCCTTTGGCCAAGCCCGGAGAGCACGTTGTGCTCTCTGTGGAAGCTACAAAAAAATCTAAAATCGTAAAATTCTTTTTCTTTCTTTTCTTGATTTAAAATCTTTTGGAGCCCGTTTTCGCCCATTCGACCTCCATTTAGTTCCGTTTTTCTTTATAAATTAATTTAAAATTCTAAATTTCTCTTTTATTATTAAGTGTTGTATTCATACTTATCTTCTTATTTAATTGATAAGTGGGTGTACTGCCGTCGTAGCGTTAGCACAGGCACTATACTAGTATATAAAGTTACCAGCATTTGAAGTTACGAACGAAACTAGGAACCGGCAATAGGCTCGATCTCAAGGTTGATCTGTAAAAGCAAAACCTGTAAAACGCTGGTGAGTGGCGAAGTTAGCTTGATCTCAAGGTTGAAATTGAATCGATGAAAATCCTTCATCATAGTACGATCGAACAGTTCAAATTATGTGCTCATGTTCTCTCACTTCAAGTGGAGCTTCTACTCATTTGATATGATGCACAAATAGAGGTGGGCGTCGTGTCAGGCCAGCATAGGCCCATCGTGCCTACATTGCCGACCAGGCTCACCTTCAGCGAGCTCAGGCACGGTCCATTTGCGCTTCGTGCCGTGTCGGCCTATGTCTGGTCCATTTACACTATTGCGACGAGAGGAAAGAATCCGAAGATGTACGAAATTGATTGTACAAAAATTACGTCTTATAAACTACTAGTAGTATTGTCAAAAAAAATGTTACTACTAGTATTAGACTTTTTACCGTGTGCCAAAAATTTACATTGAGATACATTCACAAGAACATTAAAAGGACTCCTATAATTAATATGCATGCCTAGTAGATTACTATTTTGTCTATTAGGTACTACTTTTTTTTAAAAAAATGTGTGTGTGAATGTGTGGTGAGTACATTCCCAGCTGTAATTTTGCACGAACAGAGAACATACCCGTGAACAGAGAGCAAAAATTATGTGAAACAAAAGGTACAAGAATATTAATCATCAACAAGTTAACGTACTAGTTTGCTGCAAATTTACAAGAGGGCACATGCATGCATGCTTCTTGGCCAGCATGCCACAATGCTAGAGACAATTGGTACAGAGCACTCATTTCCAACCACATCGAGGCAATGGACATAAATATTAATATTGCTCGCAATGGACACAAATATTGGGGGAAAAGAAGTAAATTTTATTAAATCTTAAATATGTACAGAGTTACTGTCTCGTTAAAAATCTTACACCCTGGTGTGGGGTACCCACGGTAAGGAAAAGAGTACAGTAACTATATTTATATACATAGACTACCCGAGGTTGAGATTGTCAAAGTCGTCTATCGCTTCCGTGATCTCCTAATCCTCGGGCTGATGTTGTGTTCTGCCATTTGCACGCTCCCAGTCTTTGAGACATGTAATTGCCTCAACCATGTCAGGTCTGAGAGACTACCTCCTCGGCTCAAGTATCCTCCCCACCAAACAGAAAGTGGATTCCGACGAGAGAGTGGACACTTGAACCATAAGTACGTCCCGTGCAAAATGAGATAGCACAGGGTAGATACGTTGGTTATTCTTCCACCACAAGAGCAAGTTGAGTTGATTTTTCTCGTTCATGTCAAGCTCGGTCTCCACGAAAGGCGTGTCGAGTTAGTGGTTGATCTCTACCCGTGGAATCCATTGTGACCTGCACGGCGTTTCGAAGGACGAACTAGACGACTTGACTTTCAGCTTCTTCCATATGCTTGAAGCAGTCGAACTGCCTTGTGCTTGTTGCGTTGTTGAGATAGATCTTCCCGCTTCACTTCTGGTGCCAAACTTCTCGTAATATTTGTCGAAAACTCTGAAAACTCGTTAAACATGAGTATAGGCCTCGGAGAAATCAAGATCGAATATCTCACCTATTCCCTCGAAGGCGCCTTGCAAGTCAGAAAATTTTCTCCGAGAATCCAAAATAGTAGAAAAACAGTACAAATGTGGAATAGCTTGAAAATATTTTAAAAAAATTTGCTCCATTGGTTCTATAGTGCGATATAAAATATAATTATCTCTATTTTCTTAAAAAAGAGTAGCAATAGTCAAAAGACACTTGATTACTAACCAAGAAGTTGGGTAGTATACACCGGATAATTGTGTAGTTGTATTGTAAAAAAATTCTAAAAATGACGAAAATGAGTAGCAATTTCCTAATCCACATCATTAACCAATGCCTTACCATTATTGCAGTTGACGAAGACAATGATAATATGCTCGTAGCCTTTGCACCGCTGTAGCATAATATACGTTGAGTTCCATCTAACCTTCATATCAAGGTTGAATCTTCTTGATTCCTTATTGTTGGCCCCGTAGTACTCTGAGAACTGGGTAAACCTTACGGGTGAATTAGTAACAAAATCAATAGCAATGTGTATGCCCTCCAAACTAGGTTTCATTACATGCAAACTTGCCTGCACAATGAGATTAATAATATAGCATACGCACCTCTCGTGGAGTACAAAACCTCCAACATAACTCTCCAGGTGCAGTGAGAGATGCTCCATAGCCGTTGTGTTAGTTGATGCATTGTCAAGAGTAATGAAAATAATTTTACTTTGTATTTTAAAGTCATTAACAACCTCAAGTATACGGGTAGCGATAGCATCTCCGGTGTGCTACTCCGAGATTGGCCTAAACCCTATGACCTTTTTGTTTAGTATGTACTGCTGCCTAGGTAATGCTAATAACACTAATATAGGTCGCTCTTTAATGAGAGGAAGTCCGACGCGTTTCGGAGCGCCGGCAAGTAAATTTGTAAGTCTAGGGGTCGCGTTCCACTCCTCGAATGGTTAGACTCGTGAGTCCAAGATGTATCTTGGTTCGGCCAAGGTCCCTACTCCATTCGTGTGGTGGTGTTGTATTACTCTTGGTACAGATGACTGCACAAAGTTTTACAAGCGAGAATGCCAATGGCTTAGCGAGATGGGTTTGATAGCGCTCTCTCCTTCTCGTTCTAGCTTGTTGCTTGCCCCCGAATCGCTTAGCCCCGCCTCCTTTTATACTGAAGGAAGGGGCAGTTACATCGAGAGTTAGGAGGAGAAGCGAGGTGACCTATGCTAGAGCTCCGGCCCTTCGTCCCGTGGGTGGTCGCCACCCGCCTTGCCCATGCCGGGTTGGTAGCCTTGGTGGTCAGGAGGTTAGGTATTTCGGAAATAGCGATTGGCCTCTGTGATCCTTGCGAACGCCGACGCCGAGGTGCGTGACGCTGGTGCCGCCGGGAGGAGCGGCGCTCGTCAGACGTGATCGTTGATGGGCGGAAGCTTTGTCTTCTACGACCACCAGATCTTCTTGGGAAGGAGCCACCGCCTTGTATAGTCGCCCGATTGACCTTATTCGGGTACGTGGCGGAGGCCGATGAGGACGACGACACGCGGCACTCGGCGTTCGCCACCTTGGTTTGGTTGAGTCGGGAGATCCCGCCGCCAAGAGAAAGTCGAGCGGCGTCTGGTCGGATTCGCTCTCCTGCCGGTCGGGAGCGGATGCCTTGCGCGGTCTCGCGAGCGATTCGGTCGGCGGCGGCGGCGCGCTCGTTGGGTCGAGATATGCTTGAGGCCGGGCTTGTCGCTCGGGCCGTTGGGGTATCCTTTTATTAGTATTCGTCAAGAGCCCCGAACTCCCAAGCGATTTTGTGATTCGGTTGGGGTTGAACTTGACGAAAGTGGTGGCCGGCCCGTAGGTCGGTCCAAACCGATCCGTTAAGCGATTTCCGTCGTGTGCTTCGCTGATTCGACGGCTATCCTGGAGTTTGGCCGGGGCATTTGAACCGCCGGGGCTTTACTCGCCTCGTTGCGCATGCCGAGCATAATTTGGCGCGCCGCGCGTGCGCTCGCCTTCTTGATCGCCTCGGGTTTCGTGAAGGATACTTCGCTTTCCCGGCACCCGCATTTACTCGAGACGCTTAGCCTCCTTCGTCCGGATATATATATCCATGCGGCAGTAGCTTGCTTGAAGGGACGAGAGTTTTTCTTTTGTTCTTTCAAATGTCTTCGAGACACCTCTAGTCTTTAGCTTCGATGGCGGCGCGGTGGAAGAAGAAGATCCTCCGCCGAAGCTTTGGGCTGAGTTCGACCAGCGATGGCCGAGCTCGAGGAGGAAGAAGTCGCAGCCGCGACGCTGCTTCGTTGTCGCTACCGCCGAGGCCGCCCGAGGCTCGAGGTGGTAAGGGGGCCTTTCGAGGCGATGGCGCAAGGGCGCCGATCAGTAGTTAGCGCGGCGCGTCGATGTCGGTGAACGGCAATGAGGCATCGCGTGTTGCCAGCGGCGTGGCGGCTGTCCGTCGAAAGGTGCAAGGGCCTACCAAAGATGCGTCGGTGCCACCGATGCCGCACGGATGTTTGATAGGTTCTAGGCGTGGGTAGAGTCTGCCGTGGTGCGCGCGGGCCACTCTTGTATCCGTCGCATCTTGTGCGTAAAGTTGTGTAAAGTTTGAGCTGTCGGCCTATAATGAAATTTTCTTTTCTTTATGAAAATGTCTTTGCGATGAGTTTGCTTTAATTTTAATCGTTGTGGGCGGCGCCTTGGTCGGCGTGCACCGGATGACCGGATGTTCGTGTCCGAGTGCTCGCTTAACGTCGTGTCCGAGTGCTCGCTTAACGTCGGATGCTAGATGTCCGAGTGCCTTGGTCGGCAGGACGACCGGATGCCTCTGTGAGGTTCGGGTGTCCGAGTGCTCGCTTAACTTAGCTAGACAGTGCCTTGGTCGGCAGGACGACCGGATGCCTCGTGAGGTTCGGGTGTCCGAGTGCTCGCTTAACGTCGTAGCTAGACAGTGCCTTGGTCTGGCAGGACGACCGGATGCCTCTGTGAGGTTGGTGTCCGAGTGCTCGCTTAACGTCGTAGCTAGACAAAGCTGCCTTGGTCGGCAGGACGACCGGATGCCTCTGTGAGGTTCGGGTGTCCGAGTGCTCGCTTAACGTCGTAGGTAGACAAGTGCCTTGGTGGCAGGACGACCGGATGCCTCGTGAGGTTCGGGTGTCCGAGTGCCTTGGTGGCAGGCGACCGGATGCCTCTGTGAGGTTCGGTGTCCGAGTGCCTTGGCCGGCAGGACGACCGGATGCCTCTGTGAGGTTCGGGTGTCCGAGTGCTCGTTTAACGTCGTAGCTAGACAGTGCCTTGGTCGGCAGGGACGACCCAATGCCTTTGTGAGGTTCGGGTGTCCGACTGCCTTAGTCGGCAGGACGACCGGATGCCTCTGTGAGGTTCGGGTGTCCGAGTGCTCGTTTAACGTCATAGCTAGACAGTTCCTTGGTCGGCAGGGATGACCCAATGCCTCTGTGAGGTTCGGGTGTCCGACTGCCTTGGTCGGCAGGACGACCGGATGCCTCTGTGAGGTTCGGGTGTCCGAGTGCTCGTTTAACGTCGTAGCTAGACAGTGCCTTGGTCGGCAGGGACGACCGGATGCCTCTGTGAGGTTCGGGTGTCCGAGTGCTCGTTTAACGTCGTAGCTAGACGTGAGTGCTCGTTTATCGTCGTAGCTGGACGTGAGTGCTCGCCACCGTCGTAGCCGGACGTGAGTGCTCGTTTACCGTCGTAGCTGGACGTGGGGCATCCTTCTCGAGTCCTCGTCGGTCGAGGGTAGCTGCGAGAGGAATGGCCGCCGTCTATCCCACATGTATACCCCATCCGCAGGTGTGGGACCTGGAGGGGATGAGCGGCGCGCGTTTACCTGCGTTGGTTTGAACGCCGTGCTCGTGGAGCTAATAGCGGGTAGTCCAAGTGGGTCCGGGAGGTCCCGCCATGGGGACCCTTCCGAGCGACGGTCCCGAGTAGGTGTCTCGCCTGCTGTGGGGCGACCCATAAAAACCTTTCTCTACTCAATCCCGTATGGACTCTAGGTCGTCCACGACCCGAGCACACTGGCCGTCGCCATTGATGAGCTCCGGGAGAGTGTGAAGTATGGTCTCGGACGCGAGTAGAGGTGATTAGGCCGTCACCGACCTAACCGAGGGCCCACCGTGGGGCTCACCTCATACCGCCCTTGCTCAAGTTTTCTTGGGCGGCTTTATACCCATCTGGTGGGGTAGGCCTTTTGAACCCACTCCCTGGCCCCTAGCGCAAGCCACAAAGCTTTTGCCGTCTTGAGCCGCAGCGCCGGTGGGCTTCGCGCGCCCGAGCAACTGCTCCGCCTAAAGGCGGAGACCGAGAGGTTACGGACACGCGTTGTTCGGGGCGGCGTCTTTATGGCCCTTGACGCCGACAAGACAGGATTAAAAGCGGAGTGGTATTGGAGGCCCGGGAGTTACCAGGTGGCGCGACAAACGAGGGTGGTCGCGACGCTCGGCTTGACGGGCGCTCGCTGGCGGTGTTCGCTCGTCCTCTATAAATACGCCGTTGGGTGCTTTCGAGTGGTCACGCTTTCTTGCCCTCTCTGTCTCGCCTCTCAAACAAGAAGAGCACCGAGAGCTAAGGAAAGAAACCCGACCTTTCTTTCTCACCTTCCGTCGTCTCCCGTGAAGATGTCGTGGCGGAGTGCTCGCGCGAAGACAACGCGGTCTTCGGCTTGGTGAAGAAGGGCTTCCTCATGCCGCAGACCTTTCCGGCCAGAGGGTGCCGACCGGGCTGCCACCAGCGCCGCGGGCGACGAGATCGTGGTGCCCGCCTCGTTCTTCGAGCGCCGCTTTGGCTCGCCGCGCACCCGCTCGTCCGGGTCTGTTGTTTCATTACAAGGTGGAGGTGCACCATCTCAACCCCAATGGGGTCCTCCACATCGCCATCTTCATCACGCTGCGAAGCCTTCTTGGGGATCGAGCGCGACTGGCGTTGTGGAGGCACTTCTTCCGAGCAAGGCTCTAGAAGGACGGGCCGTCGGACCCTTGGCGCCTGGTGGCCAGCCCTCCGGCTTCGCCCGGTCGGAGCACGGAGTACTGGAGGTAAAGCGCCTCGTCCAACAAGTGGCGTTCGAATGGCTCTACGCTCAAACGTCGCGGCAGCGCCCCTCGCTTCACCGGCGAAGCTTCCTATGGCGGAGGAGCGGTGGAACTGGGCGCCAAAAGAGGGAGAAGAACAAGTCGCCCCGATCGTGGAGCGATCGGGGCTCAAAGGAGGCGGGCTCACCGAGGACGTGGTTGTGCTCGCCTTCATGGGGATGCGTGCAACCACTTGTGCACAGCCGCACCCCTTGTTCGATATCTTGGGCCGTCCGACCAAGGCGAGGATGGCGTAACCCGAGCTGGCCGCGTCTGAGGTGGAGGCTCGGGTGGCGGCCGTTCTGCGAAGCGCCACGGTGGCCGCGGATGGCCACCCGGAGCCATTCTCGGCGGCTTTTCCGCCAAATCTGGTAAGCCGGTGAAATTTCTTTCTGCTTCTCTTTTCTTTGTCCTTAGCACTTGACCGACATTCCTGCATCCTCTCAGGGGCTCATGGGGATGTCTTCCCAGGCGCCGCTCCCGGGGGATAAGGAAGCGCGAGCGGCCGCCCGAGCGAGGACGGCAGAGGCTGACTCCTCCCGCAAGAAGCGGAAGGAGGAAAGGAGGAGGAAGAAAAGTAAGGAACGCGCGGCGAAGCGCGCGCGCGGCGAGGATGTGTCGGAGACCACCGCCGTGGGGACAACCTCCACTGACAGCGGCGGGAGTGCCTCCGGCCACCCCTATGGTGGGTTTTTTCCTGACCTGCCGACTGGCGGCGGCCCGAGCGTGGACTCGGCCGAGGGCGGCATCACGGGCCCCGTGGCCACGGATCCCCAGGTGGGGGGTGATCTTGCGCTTGCGGTCCTCGCGTCTCTCTACCGAGGTGGCTTCAGGAAGCGGCCGCCGACTGCCCCTTGGCGGGGGCCGGCAAAGAGCGCGTGTCCGCGCACCCGCCGACCTTGTAAGTGTTTCTTTTATTGGAGCATTTTCTTTTGGCAAAGCCGCCGAGCGACTCTTGAATCTTTGCAACGTGCAGCGCTATCTTCGGGTGACCGTGGGACGTGCCACATCGGCCCGCAAGTAACGGCGCCGGTGATTTGGTGACCCGGTTGGGTCGACGAAGGTCACGGCTGGCGTCCGAGGGCGCGGTCGCCTTCGAGGGGACGGAGGCCCCACCCGAGGTCGTGCCCGAAGAAGAACTTCCGTCGCCTCCGGCGGGGACCCCTCCGGACGACGTGATCGTCGTTTCGGAGGATGAGACAATGGCGCCGCCGGTGATCGCGCCAGTCGTGGCGGAGCGGGCGGCGGAGGTGCGACCCCGCCCTGGGGAGGTGCCGACCGATGCCCTCAGCGCAGTCGCCGAGGGGTTTCGAAGGTTGACCTCGTCACCCTTGCCCATGGTGCTTGACGGCGCCGCCCCGCCCGAACGGGCGAGCGAGGCGCGCCACGGTGTAATTCCGGTCGGGCATCATGGGTGAGGCGGAGGAGGCGAGTGGGCCGCCTTCTAAGGCGCGCTAGACGCCGAAGCCGAGATAGGCGAATCCGTGAAGGTCCGCCCCTGCTCAAGTCTTCCACGGTATACTGGATATGATGGTTGGGGAGTCCACCGATCGCCCTGTAGGTCACCAAAAGTTACGATTCGTTGCACATTTTTGATAGTTCTTCCGCGCGACTAACGGAGTGTCCACATTTTTGCAAAGACTTGCGGGCTCGCCGTGCGTCAGTCGAGCTCTGCAGCGCTCCAACGGTCGTGGCGAGTGCGCATGAGGAGGCAATGGTCAGCGCTTGCCTTGGTATGCCTAGCCCAGAGGCCACGGGCATTAGGCGGTCGGAGGCGGTGGTGATCCGCCAAGGATTTGAAGAGGCCACAAAGGCCCTTCATGATGGCGCCTAGGAGCCGAGGCTTTGAGGCGAAAGTGGCGAATCGAGTCCTTCGACGGAGGTCACCGAGGCCAAGGATGCCGCCGTTGTCGCGCGGAGGATCGCATGACGCAGTAACACGTCTGCGACCGAGCGGAACAAGGCTCGTGGGGCCGCTCGAAGTTCGCCCGGCGATCGCCGTATGAGAAGGCCGAGCGGTGAAGACTTCATACGAGGCGCCAAGTCGAAAGCCGCAATCGACCAACTCGCGCCGGTAAGTGTCTCAATTCTTCAATTAAGTTTGGGGTGCACGACCCAGGCGAACTTATCCAAAATCTCCGCACCGCAGAGGCGCAGAAGAATCCGGCGTCGCCGCGGAGGCGCAGAGAACGGCATCGGACGCCGCGACGTGGCGATCGTGGCGGGACGAGGCCCGGCGGCGTTGAAGGTTGCCGAGGACGGTCGGGCCGAGATGAGCGCCGAGTGGAGGCCCTCCGCAAGGCCGGTCGGAGGTCTCGCGATCGCATCCTTGAGCCGGCAGCCCGAGTGCCCTTGCCCCCACGCTGCCCGAGTGCGGACCGTAGAAGAGGCGGTGGTCACCGTGGCTGCGCTTGAGCTTCATCGGCGCCGTCAACACCATCTCGTACTCACGACGGCATCGACCTCACGGTGGTGGGGGCGGCGAGCGGAACCGGATCGATGAGGAGATCGACCGGTTCGAGCTCTGGTCGAGCCGCGACGCCCGAGATCGCCACCGCATCCCGCCGCAGCCGCCTCCAGAAGCGAGGCGACCAACTCCCCGCCCGCCACCGGCCGCCTCGCCAAGAAGAATAGAAAAAGTTAGCTTTATCCTTCTTAGATTGTAAAGATCGTTATTTAAACAATCTTGAAATTATCAAGTCCCGAGAATCGTCCCTCGTCCTTTTTCGTATTTAGGATGAGCGTTTATCGATCATAGCCCTAAGGACCGCAGGGCCACTTATGCGTAGGTCGGGTTGTTTTGGGAGGAGCGAGGTGGATTGGAGACTTGGCTATCGTGGTTAGGCGCACTTGTGAGGATAGGAGTGTTCTAGACCGCCAGGATCTTTCCACTCGGGTACTTCCTTCTTTCGCAAAGTGCTACTTAGCAACCATAGCCGCCGGGCGAGGGCGTAACACTTGGGTTGAGAGGGTTACCGCTGGGACGGACCTCATGACCGGTCGGGTCACGTACCCTCATAAGCGCGTGGGATAGCCGAGTTCGTGCGGGGAGGAGTGTTCGCCGACCCAAAGGTCACTCCACTCGGTACTTCCTTTTTCCGCGAAGTGTTAGCAACCATGGCATGGCGGGCGAGTTCGTAGCACTTGGGTCAAAGGAGTTACGCTCGGGAAGGACCTTGTGGTCGGTTGGGTCATCAACCCGCGCAGCGCCGACCGAGAGCGGCTGACTGAGGGCGCCGAAGGCGACCCAGTCGTCGCAGACGCGACAGTGCTCGGAAGGAAGAAAGTAAAGAGCATGCTAGGAAGAGGAAAAGAGTTTAGGATAGAATCGCCTTAACTTTTCTATATTCCATGCATTTGGAAGGATGCGCCGTCGATGTCCTTGAGGCGAAGGTGCAGTCGGAGGATCTGCACGACGGTGAAGGGCCTTCCGAGGCGGCGACTTGTGCTTATCCTGCTGGTGCGGACCCGACGCAGACGGTCGCCCGATCGAAAGACCGCCCTCGAACTGGCGGGCCGTGGTAACGCCGCTGAGCTTGTTGATATCCGCCGATCGCGGGGCGGCCACGTCATGCGCCTCGTCGTCGGTCGACAGAGTCTTGTTGTCGGCGAGCCCCGAGCCTCCTCGAAGCTTGCGATCTTGGGCGCCATACTCCGGTGCAGCCGGCAAGGCGGCCTCGCCACCGTATACCATAAAGAGCGGTGTGAACCCGGTCGCCGGTCGGCGTGGTCCGCAGACTCGGAGGATGGAGGGTAGCTCGGCCGCCTGCGCCTGCGAAGTGCTTGAGCCGGCGAAGATCCGCGGCTTGAGCCCTTGAAGGATCATGCCATTTGCGCGCTTCGACACGGCCGTTGGTCCGCGGATGGGCCACGGCCGCCCAATCGACGCGGATGTTGAAGTCATCGCAGAACTCGAGGAATTCCTTCCCGTGAACTGCGTTCGTTGTCGGTGATGATGGAGTTTGGGACTCGAATCGAAAGACTATGTCGCGGAAGAAGATGGCGCTTGCCGGCGTGGCGCTTATGACCGGCAGCCTCTATCCACTTGGTGAACTTGTCCACCGCGACGAGCAAATGGGTAAAGCCCCGGCGCTTTCTTGAAAGGCCCGACAGATCGAGCCCCAAAGCGCAAAGGCCACGTGATGGGGATTGTGCGCAAGGCCTCGGTGGCGGATGTGTCCGCACGGCAAAGAATTGGCATCCTTCGCGGTCGTGCGATCGCTCTGCGTCGGACACGGCGGTCGACCAATAGAAACCTTGCCGAAAGGCCTTTCCCACCGTGAGATCGGGCAGCGTGGTGACCGCAAATTCAGCTGTGTATGTCGTCCGATGAGTTGTTTTCCTTGGTCGGCCGAATGCACTTTTGGAGGACCGGAGGCTCCTTTGTAAAGGTCCGACCGATCGGGGACGAAAGACTTTGCTTTCGCCGGGCGGCGCGGGCTTCGGTGGTCGGGAGGAAGCGACCCGTCCGTCAAACGATCTATGAATGGCTTTCTCGGTCGGATTCGGTTGCTAGCGCGCGTGGCTCGACCGGCCAAGTCTACGCCGATGGCGGCGGTCGGGCGGCCGTCTTAGGTAGGTCGGGGACCGTCGCCACCGGCCCGGTGGATGGAAGGCCGTAGGGCGTCGCGACGAAGATTCCGGCGGGACCGGCTCTCGCTAGAGGCCGATTGGCGGTAGTCGGCGTCGCTATTGTAGCGTCGGTAGTTATGGTGAAGCTTGAAGCCCTTGAACCGCGCCGAGCCGCGCGACTTCTCGGCGATCTGCGGCCATACGGGCGTCTCGGGGCCGCGGCCTTCATGACTTGGTCGACGACAAGCTTGGAGTCCCGTGGGCGTAAGTCGGCGAGCACCGAGGTCGGCGGCGATTCGGAGACCGTTGGCGAGGGCCTCGTACTCTGCAGCGTTGTTGGTGGCGTCAGCGATCGATGGCGCATGGAGCTTGTTCCCAAGTGGGAGATGATGACAACTCCAGCAAGACGCGCCATTCTTGTTGTAAGACCCATCGAAGTACATTGTCCGATGCTCGGGGTCTTGATCCTTTAGTGGTGCACAGGTTTGGTCCACTCGGCGACGAAGTCGGCTAGGGCTGCGACTTGATCGCCGTCGAGGGCGTATGTGATGTCGTGGCGGCGAGCTCGAGTGCCCACTTGGCTATCCTTCCCGAGGCGTCGCGGTTGCGGACGATCTCGCCTAACGGGACGTGGTCACCACGGTGATGTTGTCTTGATCGAAGTAATGGGCGAGCTTCCTCTTCGCAATGAGCACCGCTGCGTAGAGTAACCGACTGCTGGTACCGAGTCTTGGACTCGGAAAGGACCTCGCTAATGAAGTAAAGTGGCCGTTGTACCTTAAGCTCGCGGCCTTCTTCGCTCGCTCCACCACGAGGGCCGCTGGCGACGACTTGGGTAGTGGCGGCGACGTAGAGAACAGCGGCTCCTCAGTGCCGGGCGACCGGGATCGAGGCGAAGACGGGAAGGCCTTCAGCGGGTGAGGGCCTCTGAGCTTACGGGTCCAACTAAAGCGGTCGGATCTCTTGAGTAGCACAGTAGAGTGGCATTCGCGCGCCGAGGCGAGACACGAGCGGCTCAAAGGCGCTGAGCATCCGGTCGACCTCTGGACCCCTTGAGGTTCTTGATTGGGCCCATCCTTGCGATTGCTAATATCTTCTCTGGTTGGCCTCGATGCCTCGCTCGGAGACAATGAAGCCAAGGAGCTTCCTTTGGGAACCCAAGCGCATTTCTCGTGATTGAGCTTTATGCGGAATCGTCGAAGGTTCGCAAAGGTCTCTTCCAGTCGGGGACGAGGTCGTCGGCCTTCTTGGTTTTTATGACAATATCGTCGGCGTACACCTCAGCGTTACGGCCGATCTGGTTATTGAAGCACGTTTGCATACATCGTTGGTATGTAGCGCCCGCGTTCTTTAGGCGAGCGGCATCGTAGCGTGAGAATGAGGCGAGCGGGGTGATGAAGGAAGTCGCGGTGGTCGGACTCCTTAGCGCAATCTGGTGGTAGCCGAGTAGGCATCCGAGAAAGAGAGGGACTCGCACCTGCGGTGGAGTCGATGACTTGGTCGATCGCGGGGCAAAGGAGCGGATCTTTGGGACATGCTTTGTTGAGACTCGTATAGTCAACGACATCCTCCATTGCCCATTTTCTTTTTACAAGTACAGGTTGGCTAGCCACTCGGGTGGCGCACCTCTTTCTGAACCTGCGGCAGCCGGAAGTTTGGCGATCTCCTCCCTATGATCCTGCGCTTCTCCTCGTCGAGCGGCGCGGCGTTAGGCGGCCGGCTTTGAGCACGGTCGGATGCTCAAGGAGTGCTCGGCGACTTCCTTGGGATTCTGGCATGTCGGAGGACCTCCATGCGAAGCGTCTTTGTTGGTGCGGAGGAGTCGACGCGCGCTTTCCTATTTGGCGGGAGCGGCTCCGATCCGCCGCGGTCTTGGTCGGATCACGAGGATCGACCGCGACCTCCTTCGTGTCCTCGGCGATTTGAAGGATCCCGCCCGACTTCTTTGGACTCGGGGCGGATTCGAGGCTTCCCTCACGAGGTTGTCGAGCTCGGCAGACGCGATGATCGCCGAGGCAAGCTCTAGCAACTGCGCTCGCGATTGTAGGCAAGCCTGGAAAGACGATGCCACGGTGATGACTCCGTGGCCTGGCATCTTCGACTTGAGGTAGGCGTAGCCGGGACCGCCATGAACTTGGCGTAACATGGCCGTCGAGGATGGCATGGTAGAACCGGGAAGTCCACGACTTCAAAGCGAGGGTTCGGTCGCGGAAGTTTCCGGTTCCCGAAGGTAACGGGCGGTCGATCGCCCGAGTGGATGGGCTGCGGCGGGAATGACGCCATGGAAGGCGCCTTGCTAGGTCGGAGGGTGGGCGCGGGATCCCCATAGCGTCGGCGTCTCGGCGTAGAGGATGTTGAGGCCGCGCCTCCGTCCATGAGCACCTTTGAAAGGCGCTTCTTCCCACGACGGGCCGACCACGGGGTATCTCCCGGTGCGGGCGTGGTCGGGATGGTCGGTCCGATCAAAGGTGATCGAACTCCGACCACCGGAGGTATTGGGGGCGCATGGCGCGGCGGTATGGACCTCGCGATAAGCGAGTTTGAGCCGCGCTTATCGGCATAGCGAGCCGGTCCTCCAAAGATCATGAGGCGGCCGTCGGGTTCGGGGAACTCGTCGTGCGCCTTTTTCTCTGCGACCGCGGGCCGCAGTGAGCTCTTCCCTTGCCACGCGGCGTTGCGGGGCGCCGGAGAGGTAACGCCTCGGGACCTCGCGATCCGGTACTTGTGCTTGACAGAGAACCCGTGGTTTGGGCACGGGCCGTCCATCAATTTCGAAGTGGTGGGCGCGGCGGTCGGTCGCACCGCCGCGCTGGCGAGGCGGTCGGCGGTGGCGACACGCAGGGCTCGCGGATCTGCTTCGCGCCGCCCGTTTGTCGGAGCGGTCGGAAGGGACCCGGCGCGGATGCCGGGTTACGCTGAGCCTTTCCTCCTCGAAGATGGCCCCCACGGCCTCCTCGCCGGGCGTGGTTGGTGGCGATATCGAGGAGCTCCTTGGTAGTTACGGGCTTGAGACAACCTAGTTTGTGTACCAAGGCCTTGCGGAGGTGCCGTAGATGAATGCTCCCACGACATCGGCGTCGGAGATGTCGGAGAGCTTCGTTACCTTGGCGGAAAACCGCGGATGTAGTCCGGAGGTTTCCCTGGCGCTATTTGCGACCCGCCAGTCGAGGAGTTTCGGCGCTTGTAAGTGCCACGAAGTTGCCGACGAAGAGGGCCTTCAAGTCGGTCCGATCCACGATGATTTTGGCGGCAAGTACTGAGCGAGGCTCGGGCGAGTCTGCGAGGTAGATGGGAAGGTATTGGATGATGAAGAGGTCATCCGTTGCTCCTCCCGCCCGACATGCGAGCCGGTAATCTTGAGCGGACACACGGGTTTGTGGCCCGGTGTATTTGGCAATGTTGGTGGCGCTCGAATCGGGGGGAAGTTCGCTGGCGGATCCTGGCGAACGCCCGCGATCGGGACCGTCGGGGCTCGGCTGCGATGGTGGTGCCGCCGCCCGCAACCCGTGAGTGGCGGCCTCTTCGCCATCTTTCTTCGCGCCTCAAGGGTAGCGCGAATGTCGGCATCATCGAGGCGTTAGCGCGCGGGCGCGCGAGGCCTATTGTGGCTCGCGCGGCGGTGGCGCTGTCTCGGACCCATCCGGCCAGCCTTGTGTCCGGCCCGTGGCTAGAGGTGGCTCGGGCGATAGGGCCGGGCGTGCATGTCTTTGCTGCGACGGCCGCGTGCTCTACCACCCGGAGGTTTTGGTAGGTGGCCTTGGCCTCGGGTCGGTCGGCTCGGGAGGCCTCGAAGCGGCATTGCGGCGCGCCGCGTTTTGGTGGCGTGGGGAAGAAGTGAGGACCGTCGGACCTTCCGCTGCTGGGGTGTGCTCGACACGCGCGTCTTGCGTCGCGTCGCCGAGCACATGCGGGCCTCGAGCCCTCCTGCTCGAGTTGGCTGGGCGGTCGAGCTCGATCTTCGTTCCTCCAACTCTTTGCGCTGTTGTTGGAGCTCGGCGCGCGGGTCTGGCGCGTTCGATGCGCTTCATGCTGGCACTCCTCCTCCTGCGCTGAGTCGTCGGACGGGAGGTCCCGCGCCACGAGGGCCACGGGCAAATCGGCGGTGCCGCCATGTTGCACTCGCGAGAGTCGCCGCTGGCGCGGTACTCGTGTCGAGCTGGAGTCGCGTCGGAAGAGTCTTCCGGAGCTCGTGGAGGAGGCGGCGAGTAGCCACCATCGCCACGATCGTGAGCCTACGGGGTGACATGGTCACCGCCGGGCCTAGGAGATTTTTCGCCGACCGCGGCGAGCACTCCTCGGGTTCCGGCCGGGGCTGCAGGGCGCCTGCCGGAGCTTAGCGGTCGCCGGAGAGGGCGCCCAAGCTCTCGTGGCGCTGTCTTCGGAGACAGCGGGACAGCGTGAGCCCTCCCGTCGGGGTGACGGGCGGTCGAGAGCCAAGCGATCCGGTTCCCGCCGATCATGCCGTCGCGGTGGGTGGATGCCATCGGGAGATAAGCGGAATCCGGAGATGGTGATGAAGGCGCGAAGTCCCTACGGCGCCATAACCGTCGGCGTTTTCGGGGCGCCGGCAAGTAAATTTGTAAGTCTAGGGGGTCGCGCGTTCCACTCCCTGAATGGTTAGACTCGTGAGTCCAAGATGTATACTAGTTCGAGCTGAAGGTCCCTACCCGATTAGTGTGGTGGTGTTGTATTACTCTTGAGTACAGATGACTGCACAAAGTTTTACAAGCGAGAATGCCAATGGCTTAGCGAGATGGGTTTGATAGCGCTCTCTCCTTTCTCGTTCTAGCTTGTTGCTTGCCCTGAATCGTTTAGCCCTGCCTCCTTTTATACTGAAGGAAGGGGCGGGTTACATCGAGTTAGGAGGAGAAGCGAGGTGACCTATGCTAGGAGCTCCGGTCCTTTCGTCCGTGGATGGTCGCCACCCGTCTTGCCCATCTTGGGTTGGTAGCCTTGGTGGTCGGGGAGGTTAGGTATTTCCGGAAATAGCGTGCTTGCCTCTGTGATCCTTGCGAATCCGGCGTCGAGTGCGTGGCGTTGGTGCTTTGCCTCGGGAGGAGCGTGCGCTCGTCTTTGTCACGTGGCGGTTGATGGGGTGGAAGCTTTGTCTTCTGATCACGGATCTTCTTGGGAAGGAGCCACCGCCCTTGTATAGTCGCTCTAATTGACCTTATTCGAAGTGCGTGGCGGTAGGCGATGAGGACGACACGCAAGACTCGGCGTTCGTCACCTTGGTTTGGTTGAGTCGGAGATCCCGCCCGCCAAGAGAAGTCGGGGTATTTGCGTCGGATTCGCTTCCTGGCGGTCGGGAGGCGGATGCCTTGTGATCTCGCAGCGATTCGGTCGTGGCGGCGGCGGCTGTTGGTGGAGATATGCTTGAGGCCGCTGGCTCGTCGCTTCGGGCTGTTGGGGTATCATTTTTATTAGTATTCGTCAAAGTCCATATATCTGATGTTAATGCAAAGGAAAAACTAAGTGTCGTGAAGATTTGTTTCAACGTTTCTAGTTTATTTGTAAATATTTTATAAATATCACGTGTAGTTGTTCTTCTACTAACATGTTGGTATTGCGTGCAAAAATCATGTCGCACCATTATCTTAAAACTAGAGCTCTCACCCATTTTAAGTGGAAGATCCTCCATAACTATGTAACGTGCAATTTCGTCTCTAGCTACGTCAATGTTATATACCCATGTATTTACTGAACCATCGGTGTTAAGGTTGAGCTGTGTCTACACACCTCGCCCGACCTCCGTCCGGTCGATATCTTCCTTAAGCAATTCTTCGTGTGTCTCTTCATATGACATGTTCCACCACATGCACGTGCAGATAGTTTAGCTTGACAGTATTTGCAAACAGCATACACTACCTCATGTCCGACCACAATTTCGATGATTCTGTCCATCACCACGCGCATCGACTACCGGATATGGACGCTTGTGCTGGCTGCATCGATATGTCAGGTTGCGTGTTCGGTGTGGATACCGACGCTCGTCCCGGATACACCGAGGTAGCTGCATCCGAGCTCAGTGCATCCGGAATGTATGAGGCATCCCCGAAGTCGTGCGTATCGTCCAGATGAACATCATCCATGCCGTAGTCTCCCATGCTGGGGGAGAGTTGGCATGGATCAATTTCTTAATCCTGACGAGGGGAACTTGGAGAGCGCGGGCGTGCTCTCCTGCTCTTGCGAAACATTTTATTTCGTGACAGGAGAGTAAAAAAAGAAAGTAATTAGAGAGAGATGTGCAGAATGTGTTGAGCAAAAATGGGCAAGAAAAGAGAGCGGGAGAGAGATGTGCAGAACAAATGAGAACCGTCACCCTGTCTTTATGGTGTGTCTGTAGAAATGTCCGTTGCAAATTGAAATTAGGCGTAGGCCGCGCGATGAAAAATTGAAAGCAATTTTATTCCATTTGTCGGCATGATTTCTTAGAGTGGAGAGACCGAGAGAGACGTTAAATTCACGGTCGCTGTCTTTTTTAGTTACTTTTTCTCATCATGTGCCCGAATCTCTTGTTTTCCCCCTAACTCTATCATATCGTTGTCCGTTGAGCGTTTAAATGAGGCACGACCACACGACATAAAAATAAAAAACTGCTTTATTTCTTTTCTTGCATCGTTTCATCGTCCTTCTATCGTATCACTGTCCATTGAGCGTTTAAACGAGGTATGGTCGTGCGAGATAAAAATTAAAACCAGTTTTATGTCTTTCAACGTGTCACATTCATTTCAATCCAACTCTCCCCACTTTATACACGCGCGCGGATGGAAATATGCGAGCGTGGCAAAAAACTTTTTCTTCTGTTGGTCCATTTTTTATCGCTACTCCTCGTGAACATGATCCCGACCACTTACTCGCTCTGGACTTCTGTTTTTTAATGCTTATGCTGGTCAGGAATCTCGCATCGTATCTCACGACCTTCATCGTATCTCGCGCCTGGCATTGACTGTCTTGATTCCATCGCTCGCCTCGTCTCCCTCTCCCTCCACGTAGGCCACGCCTCGTCGCCCGAGCCGACACGCCTCCCTCCATCTCTCTTCCCCGCTCCCCTCCCAGCACCGACGCGCCCCTCCCCGCGCCCCCGCTCCCCTCCCAGCGGGCCCCTGGGTTCCCCCGCCGGCCGCTCTCCTTCCTCTCATGCGAGGCGGCGGCTCGTGAGCCCTGCACAAGAGGCGGCAGCACATGAGGCGGCCACGGTGCGAGGCGGCGCGGGACGGCGGAAGGCCACGCATGAGGCGGCCATGGTGCGAGGCTACACAGGAGGTGGCCACGGGTGAGGTGGCCACAACGCGAGGCATAGCGGGACAACGGAAGGTCACGCGCGAGGCGGCTAGGCGACCAGCGCCACGCTTAGATGGCCCGGCGCGGCTCCCCACCATCTTCTTTTGCGTCGGCCTGGTCGCGTGCCGCCGCACTGCCGTGGGCCCTACAGCATGTCACCATGCTGTCGCGGGCCCTACCGTAGGCCGTGTCGGGCACAGGCCAGCGTGCCGCCCGTTGGGCTTGCTGTGCCGCAGCACGCACGATCTGTTTCGGGCCGTGGCGGTCCGAGCAAGGCCCAACTGCCATGCCGAGCCGGCTGCCCACCGTGCTCGATTTGCAAGTTCGACACGACCCGGCCCGTTCAGAACAGTAATGTGCCGGGCCGTGGATCATGCTGGGCCAGGCATGCCTCGTGCCGACCCAAAATGGCTTAGCCCAGTGCCCACCTATATGTGCAAAAACCGTAAGGTAATCCGTTGAGCAATCAATGCTCTTATGCAGTGGCGAAGTTAGGAAAAAAAGAGAGTAGGCTCAAAGAATGGAGCTAAACTGATATAAATATATTAAACATCTTATGTTGTATTGTTATCGATTCGAGTTTACTAATAATATTTTATTATTTGAAAAATATTTATACAACGTTCTCTTATCAAACTTTTGTAAATTTATGTAGAAGTTAGCACCAATCAATCAAACAAATCGGCTATTGTCTGTATTCAACCTATTTACATAGTTACAATTAACAGAAAATGATAAATCAGAAGAGATGATCATATTAGCTATTTGCTGTTTTGATCATTCCACTTAGCCAGTTAGGTACTCGTTTACTCACGTCACGATGCGCTTTCTTCCGTGCCCGCTCGCCATTGCCGCGGTGGGTTGCCACACGCCCACGCCCTCGCTGGCTCCCCGACATCCACTCTCTGTGACACACGTCAAGCTCTCTTGATTTGGTGGGTTGTCATGTCCTCGCAAATGTGAGACGTTGAGACGCGTCCTCTCTCTTACTCTATGGTTTTTGCGTGCATGTAGGGTTCGAGTATAGTTATGCAAGTAGTAAGCGAAGCCATCAATTATCAAATTAGACCTACAATAAACATCTACCGATCAAACCACATGGCACATGAGATAGCTCATCCACCTAGCAAAGCATCTTCTTCTTTAAGCCAAACCCAAATGCGTGTACATTCATTGTCACTATATATAAAAAAAAGAGCACCGATACTAAAGTAGTACTTAAGATCTAGCGGTCGGGGCTCTAACCTACCGGAGCCCTCCGATCGCTCCCGTGAAAGTAAGCAAAGAATTGCAAACTCCGTTAAGCAATTAGTGCTCCCAATCCCATGAAAGTAAGCAAATAATTACGAATTCTTAGTACAGGTTGTCAGAATGTCTCAAGGTCTAATCTCCATCTCCATCTCCATCTCATCGGTTGTACAATTCCTATGCACAGGCAGCATGAGCACTAGAGGAAATTAGGAATCAATTGTCATTTAACCTAGGAATGTATACCTTATATTATAGAGGGGAGGATTAGCGCCCTCTCAGCTACGCCACATCATCTTTTCTGTATTTAGGTTATCTAGAAAATTTGAAATCACGTTTAGGTCCTCTAGTCGATTTTTAACAGAAAAGGACTCGAAAAAATCGAATGTATAACTTATATTATAGCTGGGTGGATTGGCGCCCTCCCAGCTACGCCACGTCATCTTTTCTGTATTGAGGTCCTCCGAAAAATTTGAAATTGTGTTTAGGTCCTCCAGTCGGTTATTAACAGAAAAGGACTAAAAAAAATCAAAATTATGTTTAGGTCCATCCGTGGTTTACATTCAGGTCCTCTCAGCGGTTTTTAGCAGAATGCACTTGAGAAAAAACAAAATCACGTTTGGGTCCCAAGAAATCGGTTTTTAGCATATTGGACCCGAAGAAAAGCGGAAATATGTTTAGGTTCCTTCGCGGTTTTCTTAAAGAAACCCACAGATTCGCTGATGGGTCCAAGCGACCAATTTTTTTTAAAAAAAAAGACAAGAAAACCGGAGTTACGCAAAAAACGAAAAAACAATTGTTTTCTCCTAAAAACAAAAACTACAGATTCGACGACGGTTTATAGCAGTCCACAGATTTGTCGATGGATCCTAATGACCCATTTTTTTAAAAAAAACAAGAAAGCCAGAACTAGGGAAAAAAAACGAAAATACGTCTAGGTCCCTCCGCGATTTCCTCCAAAAAAAACAGGGATTCGTCGACGGTTTATAGCTATTAACACATTCGCCGATGGGCCCTAGCGACCCATTTTTTTAAAAAAAATTGGAATTACGCAAAAAATAAAAATATGTTTGTTTTCTTCCAAAAGCAACAAAACCACATATTCGTGGACGGTTTACAACGGTCCACAGATTCTCCGACGAGTCCTAGCGACCTATTTTTTTTAAAAAAAAGAAAACCAAAATTAAGCAAAAAAATAAAAATATGTTTAGATCCCTCCGCGTTTTCCTCCAAAAAAATACAGACTCACCGACGGCTTCTAGCGACCCATTTTTTAAAACAAAAACCAAGAAAGCCGAAAACATGCAAAAAAATTTCAGAAATATCCGTCGGACCAAATTTCACACGACGCAGTGTCGCGCAACCGATTTTCTCAAATTTCGCACGGTGCCGCGCCACGCGACGAAATTTCACACGACACAGCGTAGCGCGTGGCCCTTGCTAGTAGTTTTGGTAGAGGATACAAACTCAAATATGGATCTAGTAAATAACTGGTATACATACAAATTCATCTACGGATCCAGTGTTCAAGCATCAATCGTGGACTTCTAGCTAGACCTGGGCATTTGGCGTGTCGGGCCAGCACAACACGGGCTTAATGGGCCATAGGCTAGGACTATGTCAGGGTGGTCCAGCTCGCTCAGCCCACCATGCTGTGCCGACTTGACACACTTTGCCTCTTGGCGAGCCTAGTCATGGTCCAACGGCACACGCAAGGTCCCCTCCCATGACGTGCCAACCCAAGCACAACCTTTTCGTACTGTAGGAGCGGGGGAATGCTCAACTGGGCTGGGGGGTGTGCACCGGTGCCAGCATCGTCATCGTCGCCATGACCACACTGGTGTCGCCGCACAAACCCACCGTTGTCGCTACGTCGACCCGCGCCAACAGATGACCAAATCTGATGGCGCCTCGTCCAAGGATAGCCAAATCTGGTGACACTATAGAGGAAGACGATGGAAGCACAATTATTTGGGGAAAATCTAAATTTTATTAACTCTTTAATAGGTACAAAGTTACTACCTTGTTAAAATCATTGTACCCTAGTGTGGAGTATCCCGGTAACGAAAACAGTATAGTAACTATATATATACGCAGACTAGTCGAGATCGAGATGGTCAAGGTCAGCTAACGCCTCAGCCATCTTTGGATCCCTAGTCTGATGTTGTGTTCTCTCATCTACACACTCTCAGTCTTTAAGGCATATGATTGCCTCAACCGTCTCAGGCGTGAGAGATGATCTCCTTGGCTCAAGTATCCTTTCTACTTAACCAAAAGTGGCTTTCGACGAGACAGTTGATATTGAGACCACAAGTACACGTGCAAATTGCGATAGCACAGGATCAATACATTGGTGATTCTTTCATCATAAGAGCAAGTTGAGTTCATTTCCATCCACGAGGTTAAGCTAGGTCTCCGTAAATGCGTGTCGAGATAGTGGTTGATCTCTACTATTCGAGTCTATTGTGACTTGGTCAATGTGTTGTAAGAATAACTAAACGCCTTGACTTTTAGCTTCTTCCACACACTTAATCGTTTGAATCGTGTGGTGCTTGGTCAGCACGTCGGAAAATGAACTACTTATCTTATAATATTTGTCAAAAACTATATAAAAAACTCATTATGATTATAAGTATAGGCTTCACAAAAAAAATGCATCACGGATTCCCTCGAATGCTCCCTCCAAATATGATAATTTTCTCCGATGATCCAAAATAGTACTAAAACAATACATATGCGGGATAGATATAAAATATTTTAAAAAAATCATTGGTTGAAGAATCGGTTTTAAAATAGAATTACCTCATTTTTTAAAAAAGAATTAGTAAACGTCTAAAGCCACTGGATAACTAAGCAAGAAGTTGGATAGTAAACACTGGATAAAAGATTTGTTGCATTGTAAGAAACTTTTACAAAATCAAGAAAAAGACTAGCAACTTCCAAATCCGCATCATTAACCAACTGCTTACTAGAATTACAGTTGACAAAGACATTGTTAATGTACTTGTAGTTCTTGCACTGCTTCAGCATAGTATACGTAGAGTTCTATCTATCCTTCATGTCAAGTTTGAATGTTCTTGGCCTCTTATTGTTAGCCTTACAGTATTCTACGAACTGGTCATATCTTATCATAGAAGCTGTAATAAAATTGGATAGCATCGCGTATTTTATCCAAAGGGTTCCATTATATTCAAACATGCCTCTACGATAAGATTAATGATATGACATATACCTCTGGTGGAGTACAAAACCTCAAATATAAGTCTCTAGGTGCGGTGTGAGATATTCTATGGCTGTCGTGTTAGCTAATGTGTTATGAAGAGTGATAGCAATAATTCTACTTTCTATTTTAAATTCACTAATGACCTGTGCACATGTAGCGATAGCCTCTCCGATGTGTGCCTCATCGATTAGCCTAAATCATATGACCTTTTTGTTTAGGTGGTAGTCATCATCCAAGTAATATGCGACAACACCAAGATAGGCTGCCCTTTTAATGGACAAAGTCCATACATCTAAGGTCAAAGCAAAGTAAAAAGTAATTCTCATTAAATTCTCTTTCAAGCTTGCTAGTTTACTTTTGTACATTGCACAAATATCACGTGCAATTGTTCTACTACTAACATGTTGGTATTGTGGGCAAAAATCACGTTGGATCATTCTTTCAAAACTAGAGCTCTCACTCATTCTAAGTGGAAAATCCTCGGTAACTATATACCGTGCAATTTCCTCTCTAGCTACCTCAGCGTTGTATATCCATATGCTTACTGAACCGTTGATATTGAAGTTAAACTGGGTTTGGATGCCCTCCTCAGGCCTACATCATACCAATATCTTCTTCAAGCATGTCTCTACGTGTTGCTTGAGATGACATATTCCTCCAGCTGCATGTGTAGATAATTTAGCTTGATAATATTTACAAATGGTATACGCTACCTCGCGTCTGCTCTCAATTTCGATGATTCTATCTATATGTTGCTAACACCATGTCAGTCGACTAGCGGAGCCTCCAACTACTACTTGCACCGATGTACCAGCATCGGAGTTCAGCGTGTAGTTCTGCCCCTCGAGAAGATAAGAGGCATCAATGATGCTTTCCGTACCATCCATATGACGGTCATCCATGCCATAGTCTCTCATGCATAGGGAGATTAGCGAGCATCAATCTCTTGATTCTAAGGAGGAGGGCTTGGTGTGCGAAAGCGTGTTCTACTCTTGACTTTTTCAAGAGCAAAAGGAGAAGAGAGACGTGTGCTGAAGAAACAAGAACAGGGGGAGGGTTTTAATAGCAATAGATTAGAAGAACGTTGCCATTTGCCCGTTGTTTGATGCATCTTCACGTTGTCATCAAATCACTAAAAATGGGTACACAACCATTACTCTTCTGTTTTATTTTTTCCTTCGTTATGTCACTTTAAGTTTAATGATTGTTAGTCAGTGTAGTGCCCGCACCCTATGGTCCTTATTCCCCACCCCCTCTGGCTCTTTGCCTCTCTCCCCCTTGCAACCTCTCTCCATCCCTTGCTAGTCGCTCCCTCTCTCTTGGTCTCTCAGCCTCTCTCTAGTCTTCACTCTCCCATTCCCCTCACTCAATCGCTCCCCAGTAGTCTCCCCATCTCCATCGCTATCTCCTCTGGCTCTCTACCTCCCCCCAACCTCCCCCTCTCCATCGCCGCCTCCCCCTCTGGCCAGTGCGTGTCTGCTTGTTGCACGGGCGTCTACTCGGTTCACGGGCAATATTGTGGTCGAGCTAGGCGAGCAACATGGCGGAGCGTTGCGGGCACGCGTGGCAGGGCAAGGCGTCATCTCAGTCTGCACTCGACGTCGGTGACCAGGTACTCCACTCCCCACCCCTTTGCCATTTTTGTTGTATTCCCGTTCTGGCCTTCCTTGTACGTGGTGGACCCATTCCCTATATGCGACAAACACGAAAGTGCTATAGCCTGTCGCATTGCCGTCGTACCCTACCACGTGCCACCGTGCCCGGCAACATGTCGTGCTTGTTCCATGTCAAAGCCGTGCCATGTCTGCATCGTGCCCGTCGGCCTTGTAGCATACCGTGCTGGCTCAAGGACAGCCCTTCGAGGCTTTCTATGTCCTGTACAACCCTGATAATCGTGCCATATCAATCCAGTCTATGTACATGCATGTCAAGCCGTGTCTTAGATCGTGCTGTGCCTAACATACCACGTGTCGTAACAAAAAAAAGCCTCCTCGATGCCCACATCTACTTCTAGCTAGCTCAGGTCGGTGATATTCTCCACCTAGCAGTCTAGCACCGCCGCATCTGAGCTCTCCGATGCCCTCATTGCGGGCATTGACCACTACCCAATCATACGGGCGCAGATGTTTGGTGAGGTCCCGCGCTCACACGCCGCTCTCGCACGCGGCCGGACGCTTTGCGCCCACGTCCACGCACCAGATCTAAGAACGCGAGTACGCGACACCTCGCCCTTCACCGGTCAGTGTCACCGAGCTCCGACACAGACTACACGAGAGGGGGAAATCAGGAGAGCAAGAGGCGCAGAACGAGACGCGCACAAGTGCGCACGCAGACATCCATTCCATCCCCCCTCTTGAGTAAAGCAGAGCAGAGCAATGTGTGTGAAGTTGACTTTTGGAGAGAGGAGGGAGGGAGAGAAACAGATCGGAGTGTCTCCGTATAAAATCCCCCACCGCACCCACCAGCCAAAGCCATTGGCCGCTCCACTGCATGCCTATCAGATTGGCACCAGCCAGCAGAGCAGAGCAGTAGTATAGCACTATAGCTAGGTGTTGTCTGGTAGCCAGCCAGCGGGAGAGCCACTCAATCGCTCGACAGAAGAGAGGTGAGAGTAGATCAGTGTTTCCTTTTCGCCGTGGTTTTGTGGTGGCGACGATGACGATGGAGTGTGGCTCGAAGAGGAAGCCTCTCCTTGCTCTCCTCGTATTGTCTTGCCTTCTTCTTCTTCTTCTTCCCCTGGCGTCCTCTGTGCCTCTGTCGAGTGAGTGATGACTAACACATGGCCTTTCAATCTTTTCCTTTCTTCGACTCTTATGTTTCACGCTTCGTTAGTTGCTTGTATCTAATCACTGTTCTTGTTCGTGTAGGAAGCCTGTCCCTGAGGAACCACCAAGCTTCAGCCTCTGCTCTGGAGGAGCCTGTTCAGGTCTGTCTGTCTCTCTCTCTCTCGCCTTTCTTTTCTTGATGTTTCTAGCTGTTCCTCGGGCTAATTACTTGGTTGAAATTTGTTGAGGCCTTAATAGAAGGCAAAATACTCCTAACTAGCTGCCAGTGCCCAGAAAGCCATCACTACGGCTTGTGCCTCTGGCTAGCTCTAAAGCCATAGCACTTGCTTTTTCGTGGTGATCTCCAAGGCTCAAAGCTTGCGCATACAACTGCCATGCACTCCCGTGAACGGCACCCACAGGAAACAGGTTCAGTGCTCTCCTCCTAGCTGCCCTCCGTATCACTCAGATCACTGGACGTGGCAGGCATAAACTATCCTCAGGTTGACAAGTTTCTTTCTAGCTTTAGCCTTCCATGTGAACATATGTGATGTGATTCGCTGCGACCCAAAATGGTCTTCGCATACCACCAGTTGTGTTGCACTGTTGCCCCCACTAACGAGGCCTTTCCCAGAATTAACCCAGAATTAAGAAAAAGTCGTCCTCGTTCGTGCAAGAACATTCTCAGTCTTTCACCTGCAAACTATCCATTATACACTGGTATATCCAGCTTGGTTTGTGACGCGGTCGTGTGATTCCGTGATTCATATATACAGGATGTGGTGGTAGCAGCTGAAGAGCGAAACCTCGGCGAAGTGGCGGCGAGGATGGTCATCGAGGTCAACGACTACCCTGGGTCCGGCGCGAACAATCGCCATGATCCTAAGAGCCCTGGGAGAGCATGAAGTCTGCATAGCCTCATCCATTTATGATAGGAGTATTAGCTATTGCACGTAGTGATTAGTGATATAGTACTTGAAGTTGTGGGAGATTTATATTGTCGGTGCCGAGTCTAGCAGATTGCTTAGGTCTCTTCACCTATTTTCAGATCGAGTGAAGGAGCTTGCTAGGTACATACAACCTCTCGATTAAAAGGAAGGAACTTTTGAAGTCTTCCTGTGCCTAGAATATGCATGTCCATGTCTGTCTTTCCATTCGTACATGCTGTGTTAGTACTACTCAATATCAATAGCAGTTGTACAGGAGCCTTGAGCTCTCTGTCTCTCTCTGAAATCCGAATCGCGTGCGTTTGTATATGCTTTTTTTTACTGTGGTGCGTTTGTATATGTCGTTGTGATCGTTGATCTGTTGCTGATGTATTAGTTCGTATCGCCCGTGTTGACAATTTTGCTCTCTAATGTGTGTTTGGTTATGATCGTTTCTAGACACGTCGCATTCTCCTGCAGAAGAACCGGGCGTCTTCTCCGTTGCGTGCGCCGCTTGGCGCGTTAACAATGCAGAGATTAAGATGTTTTCTTTTACAGTACAGAAACTAAGATGTTTAATTGTTGTTAGCTGCCACTGCTTTGGCTGTGAGGTAGAAAGCACGCGTCAAGAAAGATGATGCGTGCAGCAGTCTGTCACTCAATTCTCAAATTCCAGGACAGTTACATACTCACCACTGTATGATGGGCAGCAGCCAAGCACCCTTTCAACTGTGGACTCACGAGCGTAGTGATCAACATGGCACAAGTCGCTGGCTAAGTTGAACGATGAACAGTAGTGACAAAAGAGCAGCAAATGTGACAGTGATGGATTGATACAGGGGGCTTAATCAACTTAAGGAGAAAGGGGAAAGAGCTAAACATGGAGCATGGGTGTGGTATTGCATGCTAGACATCGAATATGTTTTTGATAAGATCAAAGGTCGGCAAGAATATGCATTCCTGAAACTTTTATGGACCATTCAGTTTGCGGTTCACCAGGCAAAAGCAACGATGATGAATCTGAAGGAAGAGAATTTGGGTTCTCTGCGAGAAGAAATTCATAAATCTAATACACTGGTTTACACCTACCAGTATTCAAACTAACTAAAATATGGAGTGCTGTATTTTGCGAGTGCCTGATTTCTCTTGGAGGTAGATGAAGTTCTGTACATCCAAGCCATTGGCAGCCTATCATTTGCGCTATTAAAACCTAAAATGGGTGCACGGATCGTTGGAGTGCAGTGAGTGGCTGCCGTGCTGACCACAAAGGAAGCATACAAAACCAGTTGTCTTCGGGTGGCGGGACACTGTCCGGACTTTGACGGAAATGTCACGAAGATTCGCCCCGTTCTTCGATTGGCGCAGGAGAAATCACATGACAGCAGTAGACTTCCAGTAGTACAATATCCAAATTTTTCTTTCATCTTCTGCTGTCTCCTTAGTTTGACAATATAAAACGCAGATTCATTGAAGGTACGCCAAGCAGGGTTCAAAAAACCGTCGAAAACCGCTCGGAAAATCGGTCAGATGAACAGTAAATTTCAAAAATTTGAAGAAATTTAGCAAACAGTGTCAAAAAATTTTGAAATTTTTCTGTGCGTTCCTGAGGTAATCATAATAATTCTGTAAAATTTTCAGATTATTATCACATATGTACATTTTTAAAAATTACAGCGGTGATCTTGTCACAATATACGCTCTTGCTTTTTTATTTTCTAGGGCACAAAATGAAGTATAATATTTCTTAAACTTTTTGTGATGTTATAACATCATTAAAATGATTATGTAGAATTTTGAGATGATGATCAGATATGTGTATTTTTAAAAATTCGAAAGTGCTATTATCATTGTATATGCTCTTCTTTTTGATTTTATATGGGAAATAAATGAAGTCTAATATTTCTGAAAATTTTAGTACATGATCCTTTAGAACTATTTATATTTTCATTAAAATTTTAGAATATAATAAATCATTTTACTATTTATAAAAATCGTGATGTATTTGTTCCTTTTCATTAATTTCATTTTAGATTTTTAGAAGAAATAAATGATTTAAAAATTATAAACATTTATCTTAGGTGTTTTATAGATTAATTGGGATTTTTTATATTTTTAATTTTTTGCAATTTTTCAATTTGTTCTTATATTTTCACCATTTTTCCTTCTGGCATCGGTTTTCGATGTTCCGTTCATGTAGGTCGAACATGTCATTTTTGCGACAATGGAAGAGTGACGAAGCTATACTTATACCTACTCCACAACTTCAATTTAAATGCATTATAATGTAAATGGTGTTGATAAGTAAATGGTAGTGAAATTGCGAATGATTTTGCTTTGTAGTTATGTAAATGCCGATTTTTGCACTTGTGTGATTGTAGTATTGCAATAAAAGATTACTTATTCACATATTATTGCTAAATACATAACTTACAACTTCTAATTCACTAAAATATAGCAAAGGTCATGTCGATTTTTTCCAAATTTAGAAGAGATCATTTTGGAATTTTTTCACGTTTTCACATACCTTATTTATATATTTATTACATTTTACTCAATTTTAACCTTCCTGTATTTCTACAAATTTTACAATATTTTTTGTATTTTTCCCAATTTTTTCGATTTTTCCCAATTTTCCAACCTCGGGCGGTTTTGCGGTTTCTCCAAAAACCGCTCGGTTTTTTCAAAATCGGCGGTTTTAAATCAAAAACCGCGGTTTTCGAGATTTCATTTGACCAAATTTCAAAATTTTCAAATTTGCAAACCGTTCGGTTTTTCGCGGTTTCGGCGGTTTTTCATAAAACGCTATCATGAGCTAGCGGTTTCGCGAATAAACGAGATTGTGAACCCTGACGCCAAGCATATACAGAGCATCGTTCGAGTCATGTAGACAATTAGAAAAGTTGAAGTGCATGTAGCATAACACTAAATCATTACTCTAAACGAAACATTCGACGGCTAAAAACAATAGATCGATTCCCTTAAAAAAAAAAGAAACAACTGATCCATTGGTTGAGCTCTCTACATCTTGCCATCAAAACTATCATGTACGGATTAAGACAATGGCCGCTGTGACAATACAAGGAAATCTGTCGTGTACTCCACTCTCTCCTAGAGGCTCACCAAAATCGTGGTCTGCGATTTGATTCAAGGGCTCCCAAGCTTACAGAAGGGAAAAAAAATCCAGGGGGCCTATATGACATGGGTAAACAGTTGCCAAAATGCCAAACAATAATTCGGGTTAATTAGATATGACTTGGGACCAAGCCTGTCAGGATCACGATCCGCGTTGCAGCACTACCCCATCCTTGTTTACTTGACATTTTGAACACCGACACGTCTTTAATACACATAGGCCATATTTGTTTCGGCTTTTTCACTGGCTTAAAAGCAGAAAAGTCAAAGCCGAAACAAACGATTGACTTTTAAGCCAAGCTTAAAAAAAACCAAAAGACTCCGTATAACTATAAGCCAAAAGCCATGTGAGAGGTGCTTTTTTGAGATGAAATAACCCTTTGCCACTGGAAGTCTTCAAAATTACCCACCTAATGCCATCATATATAAACTCAAGAATCCTTCTCTCATCTCCTCATTTCTCCTCGTCTTCTCTCGCTCCCCTGTACGACATGCCTTCTCCCTCCACCGCTCCGGTCTCTGCCGTCCTCGACCTTCTCCCTCCTCCGTCGTCCTCAGTCTCTTTTCTCCTCCACCGATCCGGATCAAGTTGATAAATAATTATGCTCAGAATGAAGTTTGATCTCAAGATTAATCTTTGCTTTTCAATACGACATTCGGTGAAAAAAGTATAAAACATTTGTATTAGATAAATTAGTACATAAGAAAAGTCTTTACAACCTTAAAGGGTATTTCAAACTTTCTAGCAATAAGCTACACCTAGGGTTCACAAAACCGAATTTCAAAAAATCGTTTGAAATTCGAAAACCGCAAAAACCGCTCAAAAATCACTCGAAAACCGTCAGAAACCGAAGGGTTAAGAAATAAAAAAATAAAAAAATTGAAAACCATTTGGTTTTTCACGAGAAACCGCTCGGGTTTTAAGAAACAGTTTTCGAGCGAAAACCGCGGTTTTTCAACGGTTTTCGAGCGGTTTTCAATGCATAAATTTTTTCAAATTTTTTGATTTTTTTAAAATTTAAATTAAAACGGTTTACCGAACGGTTTTGGATATCGAACCGCAGTGATACGCTCAAAAACCACACTTTTCGTCGGTTTTGTGAACCCTGGCTACACCATCCAACACATCAAAAAGTCAGGATACCAAACATCATGTCTTGGCTTAAAAGCAGACGGCTTAAAAGCTCGTTAAGCCAAAAAGTTAGTTTTAAGCCAAAAGCCAAAAAGCCTAAGCCGAAACAAACAGGGCCATATTGTTTTTCGTTATTTTTTTTTCTAATTATGTGTTATAAAAATAATAAAAAATTATGATGATGTCAAAGTACTTTCAATGACATACCTACTCGTACCATTTTCTCACGATAAATCTAAATATTTTCAAGGTATAATGGTAAAAAAAATTAAATGTTGGCTACACCTATTCTAAAACATCATTTTCGCTATCCTGTCTGGCCACACCTATTTTAAATGTCTGTGAGAACGGAGGGAATACTCATTTTCACTATCCTGTCTGGCCAATCCGATTGATCTAGTACTATATATAAGTCCAAAAAGGAAAAAAAATCCAAGTAGCTTGTTCTTTAACTGTCGATCTGTTCGCTTGGCTAAGGGAATTTTTTTTCTTATTTGGCCACTTTCATCGATATTTGTTTCCTAAAAGTAGTCTCCGTACCATCCGAATTATAAAAATAGCTTCCAACGTACTTTTACAAATATTTTCACATCGAGACTAAATTTGAAAACAAAAAAAAAACGCTAGGAGGCTGCAAAAGCCTCATCTTCGCGCTGAGGCCGCTGATGGAGGCGTTGCACTATGCAACCTTGCGTTACAAGTTTGCAAGGTCGGCTTCAACGAGCCGGTCTATTCAGCCCACTGTAGTCTCACCCACGAAAAAAAAACCCAAAGCACGTCCTTTTTGGAACATCTATTTGGGCCCGGCTAGCTTAGCTACGCGGAAAGGATCCATGTACTTGGCTGTCAGTTTAAGCCCTCGCTGTTTATTACTCGTCGCTACGCCCCGTCCATATGATTAGAAATTAGACAAAATAAAGGGAGTCAAGATGCACGAGTTTCTCCTGCCAAAGAAAAGGATGTCTGACTGGTTAGAGTTCGGCCTTGCTGGAATGTGCGTGCATTTGAAACTTTGAAGCAGACAGCACATCACGACAGACGGACAGAAACGAAATGTGTCGATTGAGGTTTAGTATGATCCTTCGAGGTTAAGGCAAACACTTCCAAACAGATATGTATCGACGAGCGCTTCGTGGCGAAAAAAGTTGGAATTAATTAGATACATGCCACCGTAAAATTCTCACTTTTGAAATATGTCACTGCAAAATTCAGAATTAGAAATATGCTGCTCCAAAGTGTGAATTTTTTGAAATATGCCATCAAGAACAATTCAAGACCATATTGCCTCTCTCCTCCCTTTCTTCACACCCGGTGCGGCGGCGTGGATGGAGGACGAGAACGGCTCGCAGACTGCGGTGAGCTCGACTGCAGGGCGGCGAGGCTGCATTCGGCGGCCACGCCTTGTGGCTCGGTGGCGCGGCTTCGAGGATGGCGGCAAAGCGGTGCAGTACATCGGCAGCGGCACGGCTCCCCCTCTGCTGCTCTCCCATTCACGGCGTGGTAGCCTCTGGCAAAGTGAAGTTGCCCCTCTGTCATGTCGCCGTCGTTTAATCCCGTTGCCCCTGAACCACAGATACCGATGGATCTACTCGACCTTGAGCATGCCGCCACCCAATCTGGCCATCCTTGACCTGCTCTTCTTCACCGCGCGCCGTCATCATCTACTCCGGCAAGCAGTACCCGTTTTCACTGTTAAATTATTTTAACGTAACAGGGGCTCTGTAAATCACAGAAAAATTCTTATAATAAAATATCTAAGTGTGATGGTTGCTAGGCTAAAATATTAAGAATCATGTGGTTTAAATCCCCACTCCTCTCCCTTTAAAATATTGTAAATTGAATGTATGTGCTAATTAACATGTAGCCTTGTTACTTCAGATCTAAGTAGTACGTTGCAAGGATCAATCTATCATCTGCTGTTAGCATCAAATAAAGGCTAATTAGTTCTGGCATGCACATGATGGTATTAGTGCTTCAATTTTGAAGTGATTAGGCTATTAAAGATAAAGAACCATTTCCATTAGAATTAATAGTGAGCCATTAAAGATGCTGGACTGTTTCCATTGAAATTAAACAGCATGGTCAGGCATCTATTATATAAGCATGTCAAATGGTTGATCAACACACGATAACAGTAGTGTGTATTAGAAAAATTGCTATTGATCTCTCGGCAAAGGAACAAGAAAGAGAAATAGCAAATAAAAGGAAAGTGTTAGCACATACATACACATCAAAGGTTCATAGTTCTTTAATCATCAAAAGAACAATATTAGTAGAAGGGAAGAGAGGAGAGAAAAACTCGATATACAAGGTGTTGCTAACACGTCTCAAGGTGGGTTTGTGCTTTTGCACATATAAAGGATAATTTGTGCTTCTGCACATATAAAAATTACTATTTGGTTTAATCAAATTGTGTTAAATGATCTTATAGCTTTTGCATTTCTGCTTACATTTGGTATCAGAGCCATGGTTTTAGCACTTTTGATTCACCATTACAGTTGTTCTTTTATAGTATGGTGTATATATTGCTCTATTTTGATCAAGCGCATAAGTGAAATTGCATTTGTTCATAGTTTTTCCTTATGCAATTACGTGATTCATCATAGTAATGTTATTTAGAGCAGTAAAATGTTATTTCTTTTCCAGTATTGTTATTTGGATAATATGCCAGAAATATATTTGCGTCTGTCTTTAATGTTTAAAGACAGATTTTTCTTTTGTTCATAAGATCACAGTTTATTCTTATGAGCATAATTAAAAGTGACATGCCAATTAAATATTTATATTATTGAAAGCATGTTAGTCACCAAAGTGGCCGTGCTTAAAAAAAATATCATATATATTTAGTAGAGCATTTCAATTGTTCATATTCTATTTGATGCTATTAATTGAAAAATATAATGGACAATTGAGTTCGCGAATTGTAACGCTAGGAGGTCGCCCAAAGGTGGACCATTGCTTATAATTGGTGATATGAAAGAGGTTAATCAACATGCTTGGTCAATTTGTTAGTTTATCCAAAGATAGCATGCACATTGGCTTGAGTATAGTTGATTATCTATTAAAGGTGTTTGTTTTAGCATCATTATTGATTCCAGCCGTGTATCTAAATTTCATCCAAAGATGTTTTTAGATACACACTCAAAGTTGTTCTTACATGAATCTATTTTATTTACTCAAAGTATTAATCTATGAACATATTAAAATTTGTAGCATCCATTAATTTAACGAGTCAGGGTTTTGGGCTTGTCAAGTTTAATGGGCTGAACTATATTGACTGGTTCGAATAGATCCGGTTTCAACTGGGTGTCATGGACTTAAATCTAGCATTAGTTCTTGATGAAAAGCCTACAACCATTACAGATGAAAGTTCTGATGAGGATCGTTCCCTTTATGAAGCTTAGGAACGGTCTAATAGGCTAAGTTTGAACTTGATGCGCTTGACGATTGCTGAAAACGTCAAACCGTCATTGCCTAAAACTGATAATGCAAAGGATTTCATGACGAAGCTAAAATAATATTCCCAATCAGACGTTACAGACAAGTTTGTGGTTGGGAGTCTTATGAGTGAACTAACGATCAAGGAATTTGATTAGTCTATTTCCGTACATGATCATGTGATTAGCA
This sequence comes from Otatea glauca, assembly GCA_036346275.1. Lineage (NCBI taxonomy): Eukaryota > Viridiplantae > Streptophyta > Magnoliopsida > Poales > Poaceae > Otatea > Otatea glauca. Next base: position 77,082,073 of record CM070711.1, read on the forward strand.
TGGCAAATATTGCCACAAAGTTAACATACATGGGAATGGACGTAAGTGAATCATTTCTAATCCAATTCATCATGAACTCCCTACCTCCTAAATTCGGCTCGTTCTAGGTGCATTATAACACCATAAAAGAAAATTAGAACCTTCAAGAATGCAAAGCCCAATTGGTTCAGGAAGAAGGGAGAATAAAGAAAGTGAGGGATCACTTTGTCCACCTCACGATGCGCAATGGTGAAAGTAGCAGCAAGGAAAAGCCAAGAAATAAGGGTAAGGACAAGGCTCCACATCAAGTTAGTGAGGGCCAAATCTATAAAAAGCTGAGATGCCACTTCTGCAAGGAGGTCAGTCATTTCAAGAAGAATTGCCATAAGAGAAAGAAATGGTTTGAACAAAAAGGTATACATTATGTTTTTGTATGCTTTGAATCAAATCTTGTTGAAGTTCCTAACCATACCTGGTGGTTAGATTCTGATGCTACTACTCATGTTTCACATGTTACACAGGGATACCTTTCAATCCAACCCGTAAGTGGATCTGAAAAGTTTTTGTACATGGGGAACAGAATGAAGGCACGAATTGAAGGGATTGGGACTTGTAGAATAATCTTTGATACCGGTCTACTCTTAGATCAGAAGGAGTGTCTTTATGTTCCCGAATGTAATAGAAATTTAGTATCTATGGGAAAGCTGGATATAATAAGCTTTAAATTTATGGTTGGAGACGGTATATTTTTATTATATAAGAATAAGTACTATTATGGTTATGGTACTTTAATTGACGGTTTATACCGCTTCAATCTTAATGTTGATTTTTCCAAATCCCTGTTTCATGTTGAACATATTATTGGTAACAAACGTAATGCACATAATGAACGTTCTGTTTTCTTGTGACATAAAAGATTGGGTCACATATCCAAAGAAAGAGTTTTGAGGTTAGTAAAAAGTGAAATTTTACCTCAGTTGGATTTTGTTGATTAGAATGTGTGTGGATTGCATCAAGGGCAAGCAAACCTCACACATATCAAAGCACCCAACTACAAGAAGTAATGAACTATTACAGTTAATACACACTGATATTTGTGGTCCTTTTGATGTTCCTTCCTGGGGCGGTGAAAAATATTTTATCACCTTTATAGATGACTTCTCACGTTATTGCTACCTATACTTGCTGCATGAAAAGTCTCAAGCTGCGAGCATCCTAGAGGTGTTCGTTAATGAGGTGAAAATGCAGCTCGATAGGAAAGTCAAGGTGGTGAGATCAAATAGAAGTGGTGAATATTTTGAAAAGTTTGATGAAAGTGCACAATGTCCAGGTCCATTTGCAAAGTTTCTGGAAAGCCGAGGCATTTGTGCACAATATACAATGCCCGGAACACCTCAACAAAATGGGGTGGCTGAAACGCAGAATCGTACTCTCATGAAAATAGTTAGGAGCATGTTAAGTTACAGTGATGTGCCCTTATCTTTATGGATGCACGCAAAGAACTGTTGTGTACTTGCTGAATAGGGTTCCTAGTAAGTCAGTTCCTAAGACTCCTTATGAACTGTGGATGGGAAGGAAACATAGTTTGAGGCACCTTCATGTTTGGGGTTGCCCAGCGAAGTAAGAATATTCAATCCACATGAAAAGAAGCTCGATAAAAAGACCATTAGTGGTTACTTCATCGGCTATCCTGAAAAATCAAAAGGGTACAGATTTTACTGTCTTAACTATAGTACAAGAATAGTTGAGCCTGAAAATGCTCGGTTCATTGAGAATGGTGAAATAAGTGGGAGTGGTAATCCACGAAATGTGGATATCAAAGAAATTCAGTCCAATTCTACTCCTAGCATTGTTGTATCACCGTTACACAACACTGCAGAAAATACAACTATTGAACCAGCTACTAATGTGCAAGTCACAACTGAAAAGGAAAATCCACATGAAAGGATATTGTGAAGGTCTGTACGGAATAAAAGAACAGTCACTTTAGATGATTATGTGGTTTATTCACTTGAACATGAATATGACTTGAGTATCGAAAATGACCCAGTCTCATTTAAGCAAAACATGGAATGTGATAATTCTGAAAAGTGGTTTGATGCTATGAAAGAAGAGTTGAAATCAATGGATGACAATAAAGTTTGAGAACTAGTCGAGTTGCCGCAAAGTTCAAAACAAATCAGGTGTAAATGGGTCTTTAAGACCAAACGCGACTCAAAAGGCAATATTGAAACATATAAGGCCAGACTTGTCGCCAAAGGTTACACTAAAAAAGAAACAAGGAGACCTTCTCTCCGGTTTCAAAGAAGGACTTTTTGAGAATTATTTTGGCTCTGGTGGCACATTATGAGTTGGAGCTTCACCAGATGGATGTGAAGACTGCTTTTCTGAATGGTGATTTGGATGAAGAAGTGTATATGAACCAACCTGAAGGATTCTTGGTTCCAGGGAAAGAAAAATTTGTGTGTAAATTAAAGAAGTCAATATATGAACTGAAACAAGCTTCCTGACAATGGTATATAAAGTTCAATGATAGCATTTCAAAGTATGGTTTTGTAGAGAATACCGTTGATCGGTGTATCTACATGACGGTCAGTGGGAGCAAGTTTATTACATTAGTCCTATATGTTGATGACATTCTGCTTGCTACTAATGATAAATCTTTATTGCATGATGTAAAGAAATTTCTCTCCAATAATTTTGAAATGAAGGATATGGGTGAGGCATCCTATGTGATTGAAATAGAAATATTCCGTGATAGAAATCATGGATTATTGGGATTGTCTCAGAAATGTTACATTAACAAAATATTGGAGATATTTAGAATGGAAAATTGCTCTGCGGGAATTGTTCCAATTCAGAAAGGGGACAAATTTAGTGAAATGCAATGTCCAAAAAATGATTTAGAATGGAAGGAAATGGAATCTATTCCATACGCATCAGTTGTTGGGAGCTTAATGTATGCTTCGACATGCACTCGACCAGATATCAGCTTTGCTGTTGAAATGCTTGGTCGATATCAAAGTAATCCTGGAATGAATCATTGGAAAGCTGCGAAGAAGGTTTTTCAATATTTACAAGGCACCAAGGATCATAGCTCACATACAAGAGATCGAGCCATTTTGAGGTGATTGGCTACTTAGATTCAGATTATACCAGATGTGTAGACTCAATGAAGTCTACATTTGGCTATTTGTTTATTTTGGCTGGAGGAGCAATTTCATGGAAGAGTGGATAGCAATTCTGTCATTGCTACTTCCACTATAGAGGCTGAATTTGTGGCATGCTTTGAGGCCACTATTCAATCACTGTGGATGCGGAATTTTTTGGCTGGCCTTCATATTGTTGATAATATTGAAAATCCCTTAAGGATTTATTGTGATAATTCCGCTGCAGTCTTCTTCTACAAAAATGACAAGTACTCGAAAGGAGCAAAACATATGGATTTGAAGTACTTAACGGTAAAAGAAAAAGTGCAAAAGCGAAATGTATCAATCGAGCATATTGGTACATATCTGATGATAGCAGATCCGCTAACTAAGGGACTGCAGCCCAAGACTTTTAGTGGCCATGTTGAGATAATGGACATTACAGATAAATCCCTGTTAGCATGATGAGTATATATATATATATATACATGATTTTGAGTTGCTCGTGCTTTTTATGAACTTATGAATTCAATAAAAGTAATGTTTTGCTAGTTATCCATATTATCGCGTATACAATTATAGTAGTGATGGATAACAATGAAATTTTCCCATTAAAGTTAGTTTGGATTATATCGATTGTGATACATGGAGTGGATCTTGTCATTGTATGACTTGTGACTGCCATGATTCTGTCGCCACAATTCAATTTAACGATGACTTGATAGATTCGATGAAAAGTGTACACCTAAAGGTTTTTCGAATCGTTAAGTTTTTACATGGGCCAAGTGGGAGATTGTTAAATTATTTTAACGTAATACGGCCCCTGTAAATCACAGAAAGATTCTTATAATAAAAGGTTTAATTGTGATGGTTGCTAGACTAAAAGATTAAGAATCATGGGATTTAAATTCCCACTCCTCTCCCTTTGAAATATTGTAGATTGAATGTGTGTGCTAATTAACATGTAGCCTTGTTACTTCAGATCTGAGTAGCACATTGCAAGGATCAATCTACCATCTGCTATTAGCATCAAATAAAGGCTAATTAGTTCTTGTATGCACATGGTGGTGTTAGTGCTTCAGTTTTGAAGTGATCAGGCTATTAAAGATAAAGGATCATTTCCATTGGAATTAATAATGAGCCATTAAAGATGTTGGACTGTTTTCATTGAAATTAAACAGCATGGTCAGGCATCTACTATATAAGAATGTCAAATGGTTGATCAACACATGATAACAATAGTGTGTATTAGAGAAATTGCTATTGATCTCTCAGCAAAGGAACAAGAAAGAGAAATAGCAAATAAAAGGAAAGTGTTAGCACATGCATACACATCACAGGTTCATAGTTCTTTAATCATCAAAAGAACAATATTAGTAGAAAGGAAGAGAGGAGAGAAAAACTCTATATGCAAGGTGTTGCTAACACGTCTCAAGGTGGGTTTGTGCTTTTGCACATATAAAGGATGATTTGTGTTTCTGCATATATAAAAATTACTATTTGGTTTAATCAAATTGTGCTAAATGATCTTATAGCTTCCACATTTCTGTTTACATTCCACCACCAGATCTTCTCTTGGTAGAAGATGGCAGCGACACGATTTCTGGTGGCAGTGATGGTGAGCAAGCCATCGTCAGGTGGTGACGAGGTGGATGGAGGAGAGGGGGTGGCAGGGTGAGGTCAAGCGAGTGGTGCACAGGTGGGGCAGTGACCTTGGTAGGCAGTTGGGACTTGGGAGGCGGAGATTCGGAAGGGGTAATTTAAGCCTTATTTGGTAGAACTTTAGATTCCAACTCCACCTCAGATCTGGAGTTTGTAGGCTAAAATAAAGTGAATTAAGATTATATTTTTAGTCTAAAATGTAAATAAGATAACCCACCTAAATACTCTTAATGTACCCACAGCTTCAGCTCTATGGATTTTGGTGGAGTTGGAGTTGTGCCAAACGCGCAATTAGTCTAGGATGGCATGTATCGAATTTCGTCAACGATAGAGTGACGTATCTGCAATTTCGATCATATTTTGAAGGTGGAAAATTTGCAGTGGTGTGCATCTAGTTAACCTAAAAACTTAATCTAGCAGATAACACAACAAAGGAAAGTAAAATAAAAGGCACGAGACACATTCTCACCCAGCGGCCCAGCCCAGACGAGTAGCCAGTGTGCAAACGTTGTATAGTCCAGTGCACTGTGTACAAGAATTTTTTATGGAAAAATTCGTAAACACCTTGGTAAGCCACCTACTTTTGGAATTTATCCCCACATATCTAATTATCATTTACTTTGCTCCACATAAATTATTTTGGTGACCCAAGGCCGCATTTAACACCATTTCTTATATTTTCATTATCTTTGACACTTGCTTCAGCAGTGTCAATACTTATTTAAATGATTTTAATAATTATTTAGTTGATTTTTAAATTTGTAATAAAATATTTTATTAATAAGATTTCAATGTTAAAATCACAAATTAAAAATACCAAAATCACTCAAATCATTAAAAAAAGTACTAAAATAACTTAAATAAGTATTAAAATCATTTAAAAAAGTATCAAATATAATGAAATCGAAGAGAAAGTAGTACATACATTCGACCTAAGAGTGTTTGCAAGCCGACTTAACTTATGCATGACAAATTAAAGAAAAATGAGATATAAAGTTAAATCGAAAAAACAGTTGACTTATAGAGTATTTATGATTTTTTTAAAAAAAAACTCTTAGTATTAACTTTTTAAAATTAAATTCTTCCTTGATCTGTGTCTATTATAGTGTGTGGACAAATACTGTCAGACGGAGGCAGTAACTCACGGCGGTCGAGCTCAATGTGAATTATGTGGTGCGAAGAATTCTCACTCGTTGGCCACTCCCACTTACAAGTGCGGCCGTGCCCGATCGTTTTCTTTTCACCCCGAGTCTCGATCTCATCTCCGTCCGCGCCGGCACGTTCTGGCGGCGAATTGGTCCTTGGCCTGGACCAAATCTCCGTGTGCGTCACCGGAAAAACCCGCAACAGTTAGGCCCTGAACCACGTGCACGGCGGCTCATGGCTGGCGTGCCAAGACGGGATCTTGCAGTCGCACAGGCGTGTAAGCCAAGTCAAGCAAGAAACTTAATTTCTTGGACAGATTTTAGCAAGATATAGCCAAATTGTCAGGCTAAGGATTAGAAGATGTTTTGACCGATATCGGATAAGGAAAGGATAATTTAAATATGGATTGTAACCGATACTGATCTAAACATGGGATCTGTCTGAATAGAGGGCGATACGGATCATGGTGAAAAGACGATCAAGAGCAAGCAAGAAGGACAACACAATCCAATCAATCAACTCGCACTATTTTTATTTACTTTCTGTCGACTAGGAGTAGCCTCTGTAACTTAGATTCTCTTGTAATTCGATTTTGATCAATAAAGTTGTGCATCGGCGATTATTGGTTACCTTCGATTACGCCAATCAGGTTTGGTTTTCTCCGACTTGTTGCGCATCGTCTTTTTCGGAAAAGATCTACCTCTTACCATCTGATTAGTTCTAATCGGCTAATTAGACTTATCGTTACTTCTAGATTTGATCGGCTTTCTAGCCGATTAGATCTTTGCCGATTGTTTCGCTAGATCGGTTTTGAGTGTATTATATATTTTTCTTACCGATTGTAGTATCAAATCGGTTGGCACACATCGAACCTCAAAACCCGGCGTTCGGTGTGTTGTGGCCGATAAACCCTACTTCAAGTTTTTGACGCCAACATACTTGTTTGTAGTGTTCTCTCTGTTTTAAAATATAATATCTATAGTTTTTGCTATCTTGTTCTATATTATAAGACATGTTTTTAATGATTTTCTCTCTTTTATCCTTATTAATCTTTCCTATCTTTTCAATATTCATAAGTAAACACTCATATAACTATCTGCTCTCTTATTTCCAATACATTGGCATCGTAGACACTGTGGTTATTTTTCTATACTATATTCTTAGTTTTATATGCTCTTAATTCTTGTGTCCAAATAAAATATGTCTTATAAAAAGAAACGGAGTAGTACAAGATTAGAGCCCCGTATGTCCATCCATGTGAGCTCACATGCCCATGAATAGGATCGTAGAAACGAAGGCCCCTATACTACAGTGCTCCTTCGAGGCACGCATGGCCATGGATTATTGGTAGCCGGTAGGTAACACGGATCGGGAGAGGTTTTCAGTTTAATTTCATTGTACAAATTAAGGTGCAGCCATCAAGGTCACACAGAAGGACTATCATGATGGTTAACTTGTACCTCCTCCGTTTGTTCCGTCTGCTAAGCATGTGTTTCTCGTTGGATGGAACATGTAGTTGTGAAAGTGCATCTAGGCACTTATGTTATTTTGGTGATTAATGACAAACACTCATAATGACAATCTATACAATTAAGTAAATGCTTAACTTAGTGCTTAACAAATGACAAACCTCTAATATGATTATATTGCTATGAGACTAACTTGTTATTGCCTAGTTGAGTATCAGTCTCATCTATTTAGAGGAAAATCAAATAGGAAGGTTAAGCAAAGATAAGGTATGCAATTTTGGTATCTATTCTATATTTGTTATTGCATTCCTTTCGTGCAAATGCATAGTGAACTCCAAGTAGCATGTTGATTTTATATATGCACATTGGTTCATGTCATATTTATTTGTGCATATATATTCATTTGAGTTCATTATAGTATGCATGTATTAACTAGAGTTAAACTTCATATTGCTATAGATTGACTTGGTGCATGCATGTTTTATTTGTATATCTTCTCATGCAATTCTCTTAGTGAAGTTTATCTAGTGTTGGATCACATATTTACTCTTACTCCAAATGTTATTTGCACATGTACAATTCGTGTATATTCTATCATGTGCTTTATTTAAGTAAAGTCTGTGATCCTTGCCATGATTTAATTGATTCATCCTATTGGCAATTATATATCTCTCTAGTGCATATAGATCAATTACATATTCATCGTGATGCACTTAGTAGAGAACATTTCTTATGTCAAGTGTTTCTAGTTATGTTGTGCTTCTTTTTATGAAACACTTGTTGTAATCAACTGCTCACAAATATCAACTTTATTCATATCTATTGAGCTTTTGGGACTAATGTCTTTCATGAGTAGTTTGGAAAGAATTAGGTCCCGTCTGTGTATGATGACCAAGGTATCTTGGAGGATGATCATTGTCGAGGTCAACAAGACGGCGGTGTCACCAAGAGCTGAGGACTAAGTCAAGAGCGACTTGGCGTGGAGATCGTCAGAGAGGATGATCAAGTCAAGGTTGATAGGACGAGAGTCTCATGAGGTGAATCGAGTCAAGTTGGACGAGGCGAAGATGTCATCAATTATATGGTGAAGGTCTTCATGCATCGACATCAAGAAAGAAGACGGCAAGTGACTAGTTCTAGACTTATTTTATCTTTGATTTAATTTGAGTCTAAGGATTGCCGTACTATTAAGAGGGATGCGATGTCGAATGACTTTTAGATGTGTCAAGTGCTCAAGTGATCCATCCTTGTGAATCTTAGAAAGAGAGTGGTGTTGGTACTGTCGGAAAGTGAGGGTTGTAGGTCTCTCTTGATTTCTTTGTGAAATCTGTGGTTATCCTTTGAGTTTTGGATAGTGAGATCTTGTTGGTTGTGTAGCCCTCGTTCTTAGCTTTCGGGAGAGTCCAAAATCTCTGAAATCGGAGTCCGGAGTCAAAAGTTATGCTCGTTTTCGTCGAGCTGCTCAGTGCTGATTCGGACTATCCGGAGTTAGTCCGGACTATCCGGATCATCCGGAGTATCCGGATATTTATCCGGACTCTCCGGGTTGGGTCTCTCTGTTAGCCTTTCTCAGTCAATCCGGAGTATCCGGATTGAAATCCGGAGTCTCCGGATTGTGCGCAGCCTGCCCCCAACGGCTAGTTTTTTTGGGAGTTCTATTTATAGCCCTTCCTCCTCTTTTGAAGAGGCTTTTGGAGTGGATTTTGAGGGGTGTGTGGGGAGCTTTGAGGAGCTTTTACCCTTAGATCTAAGTGATCCCCTTGTGAGAAGGGTTGGGAAGAGTTTGGAGAGTGAGTTTTGAGTTGGTTGAGCACTTGATTTCATCTCCAAGTTTGTTCTTCGTGAGCATTTGTTACTCTTGGAGGTTGAGGACTCCTAGGCGGCTAGGAGGTCGCCCACGAGCCACCGGAGCTTTGTGTGGTTGGCCGTGGGAAGTTTGTGAAGGCGGTTCCGCCTCCGTAAGGGAAGGAATCAAAGGAGTGAAGACCGCGAGTGCATTTGTGCAACACCGGAGGAAGAGGGTTGAAAGAGACCCGGCTCAAGTGTGACCGAGCCGCCTCAACGGAGACGTAGGATCCCCTCAAGGATCCGAACTTCGGGTGAAAAATCTTTGTCTCCAAGTTTGCTTCTTTCTCTTGCTTTAGCATTTGATTTTGAATCTTGAAATTGCCCGATCTACTCTTTTGTTGTGTTTGGCTCTAGATCTACAATATCTCCATGTACCTGATAGCATTTAGATCTTTTGTATTCAAGTAGATTGTTGAAAAATTGCAAAGATTTAAAATCTCCATTCGAAATCTCCAATCCGGAGTATCCGGACTCCTCAACCCGGACAGTCCGGACTATCCGGAGTATCCGGATTGAATACCCCGGACACTCCGGATTAGGACCCTCGGGATTGGACTATCCGGAGTATCCGGATTGCATAACCCGGACAGTCCGGACTATCCGGAGTATCCGGATTGAATAACCCGGACACTCCGGATTGTTCAGGACACTCGGGAGATTTTATTTAGCTGCATATTTTATTCCACTGCATTTAAGCTATAAAGTTTTTAATCCGCCTATTCACCCCCCCTCTAGGCGACATCCCCTGCCCTTTCAATTGGTATCAGAGCAAGGTCTCTCCTTTATTAGATTTAACCGTCTAGAGAGTAAAGGATGTCGACTAGAGGTTTAGTGCATTCACATGATCCACTTGTGCTAGATGGCACAAATTATGCTTCATGGAAATTAATTATGACTTCTCATTTTAAATCCATGAGCCCCCAAATATGGTGGATCGTAGATGTCGGCTTTTCCTCTCCGTTGAATGAAGTTGCTCCAACCGAAGGAGAGAGGAAATGCCTACATCTCGACGCTCAAGCTACTAATGTTTTATTTTGTGTTGTGAGCGATGAAATTTTTGATAGAATATGCAATCTCAAGAGCGCTCATGAAATGTGGATAAAGCTTCAAGATCTATTTGAATCATCCACTTCTATTGAGGATTGCACTAAGGAAGAGATGTCGGGAGATGAAACATCAAACTCCACCTCAAGCTCAAGTGATGAAGAGCCGATATCTCCATCAACCTCAACCTCCGCCTCAAGTGACGATGAAGATGCTCTTCCATCACAAATCCGTTGCTTCATGGCGAAAGGTAAGAATGAGGTAAGTGACGATGATGATGATGAGCTCACTTATAATGAACTTATGAATTTGCTTGAGGAGCTCAATAAATGTCTTGGAAAGGAGAAAAAGAAATATAAAATTTTGAAGCTTGAACATGAATCACTTCGAAATGATTATAATATGCTTCAAGAAAATCATGAATCCCTCCTTTCCAAAGAAATTCATAAGCCTAAGGTGGATATAGGAATCTCATGTGATTTAATTGATGAAATGTCTTGCTTAAATGTTAATCCTAATATTTCATCAAAATTTGACATATCCACCTCTTGCAATGATTTACCTTGTTGCTCAAATTCAAATGTTTCCACTTCCTCTATGCATATTGAGACTAATCTTGTAGAGGAAAACAATGAGCTCAAGGCCAAAGTCATTAGATTAGAAAATGACTTGAAGAAGTGCATCAAGGAAAAGCCGTTCTCGGCGAGATCTTGAGCAAGCCAAGGGCACCTCAAGATAAGCGAGGACTCGGCTACATCTCCAAGAGGAAACTAACAAGACAAGGCACAACGAAAGACATTCGAAGATCATCAAGTGCTTTGCTTGCAACAAGAAGGACACTTCGCCTCCGTGTGCCCTAATAAAGTGGAGATCAAGCCACAACCATCAACAATGAGGCAAACCGACAAAGAGCAAGTCAAGAAGAAGAAGAGACGCTCAAAGCCTACTTGCTACAATTGTCGGAAAAAGGGACACATCGGTAAGGATTGTCCCAAAGGTATTACTCTAAGCTAATTATTGTCAATGATCATTATTTGCTTAGGAAAGACAAAAATGGCAATGTGTTTGCCAAGTTTGTCGATTCTCCCAAGTATTTGCAAAATTATGATATTCAATTGCTTAGGAGAAATGAATCTAGAAATGTGTTTGCTCAAAATGCTAGACTTCCTAAGACCAAGAAAAATCATGTTGATCATGTGCTTAGGAAAATAACAATAGCAAACCATTTGCTAGATTTGCTAGATCCTCTAAGCCAATGCATAATTTCAATTATCATATGCTTAGAAGAGATCAAACTAGAAATGGTTTTGCAAAATATCATTGCCTCCTAAGCCTTTTCATAAAAATACCAATCATTTGCCTAGGAGGAATAATTATTGCAAACCTATTTCTAATTATGTTAGTCAATTCAATAATATCCAAATTAGGACCATTTGGGTTCCAAAATCTATTGTGACTAACATTGTTGGACCCAACAAGGATTGGGTACCAAAACCGCCTAAAAGATTTCTAGGCAATAAGAGATGGATTGGACGTTTAGCTTCTTCAAAGGAGAAGATGACTTAATCATTTGCAAAATGGAGCCAAGCATGAGGATGATCACTTCAATCTTGAGCCAATGCCATCTCGGGTAACAAGTATCTAATTTGATTACTATTTAGCTTATAGCCTTGTGTAGGTTATATTGCATTATTCATGAAAATCAATTTAGATTGCTTGTTATATGCTTGCTCATGCTTATTAGTTGTTTTGATTGCAATCTTGAGTAAGTTTGGGAAAGTGGCACATTAAGGGGGAGTGCTAAATCATAACCATGTATATTACATCCCTACATGTGCCTATATTTATATAAGTGCAAATATATATTTTCAAAATCAAGCCATTTAGCCAAAAGTCAAAATTTTGTATACCATTAGTATTCTTGTGAAAAACTAGTTGCAAAATGTATACAAATATGTTTGAAACGTCTTTCAAAGGTTTTGGCTTCACAAAAATCTATTTTACAAAGAAAATGAGTTTCATGCCCAAAATCAAGTTTCTAGTATCTTGTTTTGGATTTAAACTTATAAGTTTCATAGAATTATATGTAAAATGATTTTGAAAGTAATTCCAAAATGAAAAACCTAAAGTTGGTCATTCTTAACAATTCTTGTGTTTAAAAGACTTTCAAAAGACCAACCTAGTGAAAGTTATTTGATTTTGAAACTCGCCGAAAAACTATACTTGACCCAAAATGGTCATATTATTGCACTTAGTGGGTTTCTCCGTTTGGACCGGATCTTGTGTAGTATCTTGGTTCAAAATGGTATCTTAGACTCATACACAAAATTCAAATCTCTATATCTCATCTTATTCTTCATTTGAATCTTGTGTTGAAATATTTGGCTTTGTTTTACAAATAGCTATTTCAAAAGGACCATTTTGGTCAAAAGTCAAATCTTATGTTTAAAAGGCCCAAAATTTTGAAAAGCTTTGTAAAAGTATTCTAATATGTATTTCAAATATTTTACAAGCTTTCAAAATGAAAATTCTATATTGAAATCAATTTTAGCCGAAAAGTTTTGGTTTGAACTAAAATAGCTTATTTAAGCATATTGCTCAAATCTTAGCATTCAAGTTGGATTTCATTATAAATGTTGGCTAGAAACCATCTTGATAATCAATTCTAAGCCATGGAAATTGAAATTGCATGAAATCCAAATTGAGTTGTATTTTGAGGCTTTTATGAAAAACTATTACCTATTTTAACTTGCTTCAAAAAGGGTTAAAAGCAAAATATTTGTTTGAAATGCAAAATCTTATGAAAATAGTCTTCTAAAATGTTTTCAAATGCATTTCAAATGTTTTCAAGTATCTAACCCTTGGCTAGAAGCTAAAAGTCAAACTTTGGCCTAAAAAGATCTTTGTGATCTTACTTTTGCATTTAACTTCAAATTTTTCTAAAGCAATATCTATTTGGAGTTTGAAAAAGTGGTCAATACAAAACTCATAAGGTTGGTCATTTTAAGTATTTCTTTAGTTCAAAGATTTTCCAAACGACCAACCGTTCAAAAGTTATAGCCACTTGAATTTGGCCAAAATCATCCAATTGACCCAAAATGACCCGTTGTTGTATTTTGTGGATTTCGCTATTTGAATTGGATTTATTTGCATATCTTGGATTGAAATAGTATTTCTAACTCATACAAAGCTATGAAAGTTCAAATCTCCATAAATTTCAATCCGGAATGCATTTTGAGCATTTGGTGAAAATTCAATTTCTTTTCAAACCTTCAAAGCGCACTTTGTCATATATTTTGAACGAAAATTCCTTTTAATGAAATTCTTTTGGGAAACCTTATAAATAGTCCAATGTTTATTTCTGGAAAGTTTCAAATCATTTGGACTCAATTTGAAAAAGTTTTGACTTTTCTTCTCTTTGAGTAAAAATCATGCCTACAAAGCAAAATTTGGCATATCCTTTGATTGGAGACTCCTTTTTGGAAAATTCTTTTGGAAAAGTTTTTGGGAGTCTAAATAATGTTTATGCCTAATTTCAAATAATTTCAACTTAATTTGAAATAGTTATGCCTTTTTCTCTCTTTCGATCTTATTTGGCATACTCTTGCATTAAGTTGGATTTTACGATTTGAATGGATTTGATCATGCAAATAGGCTTATAAACATCTCTCTAAATCATATGAAGCCATATAAGTGCATATTACCATTCAAAACTCATTTGGTTCCATTTTGAGGATTTGGTGAAAATCTTAATCTTTTATGTGTTTCATATGCATCTTTCATCATATTTCTCGAAATAAAATTTATTTATTGAAAATCTTTGTTAGAAAACCTTCTATCACATATGGAGTTCATATCTGAAAATTCTCAAATTTATTTGAACTCATTTGCAAGATTGTTGACTTTATTTGACTTAGTGTCAAAACTAAACCTCAATGCCCATTTTGATCTAATTTTTGATTGGAGGTGATATTTGAGAAATTCTTTTTGGAGAAGTCTCTTGGATGTTCATGGATCATTTCTGCAAAATCTTATGGCTATTGGACTTCATTTGATCAAGATTTGATCCAAATTCAAAATGTTCAGTTTTAGGGATGAAGCTGAACAACCCGGAGTATCCGGGTAATATATCCGGAGTATCCGGATTATCCGGACACTCCGGATCAAAAACACCGGAGTATCCGGGTTGTACTTCGGCCCAAATTCTTAAATTGCTATCTATACTTTCTTGCAATATCTTGTTCATCCTATTTTTGGGGTTTCTCCTTTGCTCAAATCAATATTCAGTCTTCATAGCCCTCGAAGAGGATTTCTAGTCGGATCTGTTCCGCGTTGATGATTTTTGTATTTGAGCAATGGTTTAAAAGTTATAATCGACTTTGTGCTGCTATTTGCATCTTTTCGAGATTTTAAGAGTTTTAAATTGGAATCTTGGCAAGCCTTTCAAGATGAAAACTAAGTGAACTTATTCATTGCTCCAAGCTTCTAAGTGGAGCATATCTATTTAAGTTTTCATTCCAATGAAAGTGCATCTTTTGGCTAAGTTATTCTGGAAATTGGATTTAATTGTAACTTAGCCTCAAAATGTTTTCTCTCTTGCATAACTTCGAGTTTATTATGGAAAGAAAATTTCCTTGTAAGCTCAAGAGTGAGTTTGAATGTGTTTTACTCATTGTCTCTTTTACAAGTGGGTGTCAAGATTAAATTTGAATGAGTTTCAAATATTTTCATTATAAAGTGATGTAATAAAATCTTTAATTGATATCTTGAATTGTCTTAAATTGCATGCAAAGAGTATTGTCTTGTATATCATATATATCATGCATGTTGTACTTAGACATTATCAAACTAACTTGGGTCAAATTAAAAGATATTTGTTCCCGAAAATCGTGTGCTTGTCTATTGATGTTCAAGGTATTGGAAAAGGGTCATCTTCGACGATGGGATGAAGGAAATGGAGAGGAGCTCCATAGTACGAGGATCTAAGACCGGCGCGGTGATCATGACCAATTCGAACATGCGGTGGACAAGAATCGACAAAGGGACGTGTTTCTTTTCGACCATATTCAATAATGTCATGCACACCATTATGCTAAATTGTGTTATTCTAAATGGTGTTGTATTTTTCAATTGATATGATTAATTGGTATCTTTCAAGAGGTATCCTCTAATCCTAAATTGTTTTGAAGTGTCATCTAACTTGCATTCGGCATTATCAAGAACTAAAAGGTACATATGGGTGACACATTGCAAAGAGGTATGCCCTTGATAAGTTTATGAAATTCTTGGTCATGAAAGTGCATCTTACTTATACAACCTTGATTCATGATCTTGTATACATCTTGTGATCATATAAGCAATTCCTACTTGTGTAATCTTCTTTATATGATCTTGATGTTTAAAGAATATGTGAAATCATATTCGTGTGTCATGTTTAAGCATCACTTATATCCTAAGAATCATGACTTCTTTAATTTGGTATAACTAGAAAAATCTATTACCTAAATCTTGGAAATAATTGGTATCATATCTTGCCTAGATTTAGGGGGAGCTTAATATTATTGTCCTATTACTAGCTCCTTATTTTTATTTTATTTCTCCCTAATCTTTTTATTGAGTGTGCAATCAAGGGGGAGAACAGCTTTTATTGAATAAACAATAAGAATCTTTTAAGCACCTTTTGGGATTAATGACAAAAGAGGAGAATTTATGGATTTATCAATTGTCCCTAATCGATTGACAAAAGGGATGATTTGTAAGTATGATCTCTTCTTGTATCTTTATGCTTGTTTTAATGTTAAAATATCTTAATATTGTCATTTGGTGCAATTGATAATAGGTTTGTCATAAATCACCAAAAAGGGGGAGATTGAAAGTGCATCTAGGCACTTATGTTATTTTGGTGATTAATGACAAACACTCATAATGACAATCTATACAATTAAGTAAATGCTTAACTTAGTGCTTAACAAATGACAAACCTCTAATATGATTATATTGCTATGAGACTAACTTGTTATTGCCTAGTTGAGTATCAGTCTCATCTATTTAGAGGAAAATCAAATAGGAAGGTTAAGCAAAGATAAGGTATGCAATTTTGGTATCTATTCTATATTTGTTATTGCATTCCTTTCGTGCAAATGCATAGTGAACTCCAAGTAGCATGTTGATTTTATATATGCACATTGGTTCATGTCATATTTATTTGTGCATATATATTCATTTGAGTTCATTATAGTATGCATGTATTAACTAGAGTTAAACTTCATATTGCTATAGATTGACTTGGTGCATGCATGTTTTATTTGTATATCTTCTCATGCAATTCTCTTAGTGAAGTTTATCTAGTGTTGGATCACATATTTACTCTTACTCCAAATGTTATTTGCACATGTACAATTCGTGTATATTCTATCATGTGCTTTATTTAAGTAAAGTCTGTGATCCTTGCCATGATTTAATTGATTCATCCTATTGGCAATTATATATCTCTCTAGTGCATATAGATCAATTACATATTCATCGTGATGCACTTAGTAGAGAACATTTCTTATGTCAAGTGTTTCTAGTTATGTTGTGCTTCTTTTTATGAAACACTTGTTGTAATCAATTGCTCACAAATATCAACTTTATTCATATCTATTGAGCTTTTGGGACTAATGTCTTTCATGAGTAGTTTGGAAAGAATTAGGTCCCGTCTGTGTATGATGACCAAGGTATCTTGGAGGATGATCATTAAGTGAGGTCAACAAGACGGCGGTGTCACCAAGAGCGAGGACTAAGTCAAGAGCGACTTGGCGTGGAGATCGTCGAGAGGATGATCAAGTCAAGGTTGATAGGACGAGAGTCTCATGAGGTGAATCGAGTCGAGTTGGACGAGGCGAAGATGTCATCAATTATATGGTGAAGGTCTTCATGCATCGACATCAAGAAAGAAGACGGCAAGTGACTAGTTCTAGACTTATTTTATCTTTGATTTAATTTGAGTCTAAGGATTGCCGTACTATTAAGAGGGATGCGATGTCGAATGACTTTTAGATGTGTCAAGTGCTCAAGTGATCCATCCTTGTGAATCTTAGAAAGAGAGTGGTGTTGGTACTGTCGGAAAGTGAGGGTTGTAGGTCTCTCTTGATTTCTTTGTAAAATCTGTGGTTATCCTTTGAGTTTTGGATAGTGAGATCTTGTTGGTTGTGTAGCCCTCGTTCTTAGCTTTGGGAGAGTCCAAAATCTCTGAAATCGAGTCCGAGTCAAAAGTTATGCTCGTTTTTGTCGAATTTGCTCGTCTTGATTCGGACTATCCGGAGTTAGTCCGGACTATCCGGATCATCCGGAGTATCCGGATATTTATCCGAACTCTCCGGGTTGGGTCTCTCTGTTAGCCTTTCTCAGTCAATCCGAGTATCCGGATTGAAACCGAGTCTCCGGATTGTGCGCCTGACCGCCCCAACGGCTAGTTTTTGGGAGTTCTATTTATAGCCCTTCCTCCTCTTTTGAAGAGGCTTTTGGAGTGGATTTTGAGGGGTTTGTGTGGGGAGCTTTGAGGGAGCTTTTACCCTTAGATCTAAGTGATCCCCTTGTGAGAAGGGTTGGGAAGAGTTTGGAGAGTGAGTTTTGAGTTGGTTGAGCACTTGATTTCATCTCCAAGTTTGTTCTTCGTGAGCATTTGTTACTCTTGGAGGTTGAGGACTCCTAGGCGGCTAGGAGGTCGCCTCGAGCCACCGAGCTTTGTGTGGTTGGCCGTGGGAAGTTTGTGAAGGCCGGTTCCGCCTCCGTAAGGGAAGGAATCAAAGGAGTGAAGACCGGCGAGTGCATTTGTGCAACACCGGGAGGAAGAGGGTTGAAAGAGACCCCGGCTCAAGTGTGACCGAGCCGCCTCAACGGAGACGTAGGATCCCCTCAAGGATCCGAACTTCGGGTGAAAAATCTTTGTCTCCAAGTTTGCTTCTTTCTCTTGCTTTAGCATTTGATTTTGAATCTTGAAATTGCCCGATCTACTCTTTTGTTGTGTTTGGCTCTAGATCTACAATATCTCCATGTACCTGATAGCATTTAGATCTTTTGTATTCAAGTAGATTGTTGAAAAATTGCAAAGATTTAAAATCTCCATTCGAAATCTCCAATCCGGAGTATCCGGACTCCTCAACCCGGACAGTCCGGACTATCCGGAGTATCCGGATTGAATACCCCGGACACTCCGGATTAGGACCCTCGGGATCGGACTATCCGGAGTATCCGGATTGCATAACCCGGACAGTCCGGACTATCCGGAGTATCCGGATTGAATAACCCGGACACTCCGGATTGTTCAGGACACTCGGGAGATTTTATTTAGCTGCATATTTTATTCTGCTGCATTTAAGCTATAAAGTTTTTAATCCGCCTATTCACCCCCCCTCTAGGCGACATCCCCTGCCCTTTCAAGTTGGTAACAAGGAGAGGACCAGAGCAGTTGTGAATTGGCCTGACCGGTGTGTGTTTTTGTATTGTCTACAATGGAGTCGTTTGCAGTCTCTTTTTACACTGTTCACCTACTGAGGTAAAAATGGTTGTATCAGGCTGATTAACCATCTCTTTTACAGCGGTGGATTAAAAAACTCTCTTTACAAGTTGAGGTCCCTTGTAAAGTTCTGATGCGTCAGTGTGACGTGTCAACTACGGCTTGATTTTGTGAGAGAGAAGAAGCCTCCAATTTTTTTTGAAAACAGCAAAAGTTATGATTAGAATAGATTAGCGAAGAAAACACCGAAAACTAAGGTTGAAAAAAAGACGTGGTGCAGAAGGGAGCACCCGAAAGAAGGCCGCAGAGGGTGTGGACCAAGCGGAAAAGCGGAGAAGAAAATAAAAATGAGAAAAACTTTACAACTGGCGATAAAGCAAAGTCCTAAGGTGCGAAGCTTCAACTAGGGTCCAACCGACAGCCTCATCTTTGATCGACTGGAGGATTTGGTCGTGGGACGCCCAACTCCGTTGGAAGACTCTATTGTTTCGCTCTTTCCACCATTCCCAGCAGGACAGGATGATCAATGTTTTTACACCTTTCCGGAGGCTCGGATGGCAGTTAATGCATTGCAGGCTCTATTGCTCGAGGTGTGCTGTCGTCTCCAATCGGTCTGGATGGAGTGTGGAAATGCGGACCCATTGTGTGATGGACGACCAGAGAAGCCGAACTTGAGGGTAGTCAACAAACAGGTGAAAGGTCGTTTCCAAGCTTCGATTGCACATTTGGCAGAGATATTGGTTTAGCCATCCCCTAAGCTGCAATCGCTGCGCCGTCCATATCCGATTCTGCAGTGCTAGCCAAAGAAAGATCTTAGAGCGTAACGACGCCCATGCAGTCCAGATTGTCGTCGGGAAAGATTTGTGAGTGCATGCACTGAATTGGATGTTATATGCCGAGGAAGCGGAGTAGGAACCGTGAGAGGTTTGCGTCCAAATGAAGGCATCGTCTGCATCTGGGCTCAGCGGTACCGATTGTATTTTGTACCACAAACAAATGTATTCCATTAGCAACTGAGGATTTAGGTGGTGGAGAATGTCTCGCATTCAATTATTGTTCTGCAGGGTATTAGCAAACGATCTTGCTTTCCTCCTGGAGTGTTTGTAGAGGCCTGGCACAATTTGAGATGGTGCTTGACCGTGCACCCACCTGGAGTTCCAAAAACTGGCTCTTTGGCCATTTCCAATGGTGACTTTCGTGGCAGCCATGAAGAGCTGCTGGTCGATCCGATCGCACGGCGTTGGCAATCCATTCCATGGCCTATGAGGTTCCGTGCACATGAGCCAGAGCCATCGTAGTCGGAGCGCTCGTGCAAACCTTTCCAGGTCGAGGACACCTAGGCCTTCGTATCTGAGCGGTCGGCACACAGTTGTCCATCGCACCTTGCTATTCCCTCCGTGCAAAGCCGCGCGCGCCGTCTGCCCATAGGAATTTCCGTCGTATCTTGTCAATGTCCGGAATAAATCTCTGCGGTACTTTTAGTGCAGTCAATAGATAGATTGGAATGGATGTGAGGACCGATTTAACCAAAATCAGGGCCTCCCATTGTGAGATGCGCTGTCTGCCAGGCAGCAAGACACTGGGCCATTTTATCGTGGACGGGCTACAGGTGGACACGCCGTAGTCGACCAAGCGTAAGGGGCATTCCCAGGTACATCATGGGGAATTCAGAGATAGCACCTGGGAACGGCTGCAGACGTCTGGAGGTCAAGATGGCAGCACTAGATCGCAGCTACGGAGCTTTTTTGTAGGTTGACCCTAAGGCCAGAGGCCTATCCAAAATTTTGCAGAATGTCAATTACGGCTTGCAGCTCTTCTTTGACCCGGTTCGGAAAGATTACAACATCGTCTGCATACATGGACAGCCGGGAGGCTGACGTAGAGCCTTCGAGGGGAGATAGAACACCATCAACCGTTGCCTTTTTGAGAATGTAGTGAAGCGGGTCTATGGCTAAAATGAAGAGATAAGACGCTAACGGATCGCCTTGCCGTAGGACACGCTGATGCGTGATCTGAGGACCTGGCATCCCATTGAGAAGGATGGATGAGGTTGATGTCGCGAATAGGGTGGATAGCCAGTCTCGTCATCGGGGCCCAAACCCACGCACTTGCAGCAAGTCTAGGAGGTATTCCCAAGATACGAAGTCAAAAGATTTTTGGATGTCTAGCTTCAGCATGAGGAGTGCGTGCGGTGAAAAGCTTTGACTCGATTGCGGACGCACAGAAATTTCTCCCGGAAGAAGCCTCCGATTTTAACCACGCAGGTGATAGCCCGTGTAACTCCTCAACTTCGCGTATCAATCTTGATGACAAGCGCTAATCTATTAACCCTTTCTAACTCATTACAAGGCCAACACCTCCACATGTCGAAAGATTTTGTATTGTACTGATCTCAATTTGTGTGATCGATTAAGATTCAAGAACATTACTAGTATGAGATCGTTGTTTGTTGATGGAGCATTCGCTTGTGACATCCTAGGTGACCACCCGAAGGGGTCAAAATTTCAGCCACGGAGTTGTCGTTAGCGTACAAGCACGGTCCAGGATGCGAATGCAATAATTAATTCAGTTGATCACTGAATCAAAGGCAGTCCCACGGCTCCCACCCACATGTGAAATCGAGGAAAACTCCTATCGATTTGAGATGGAGTGTGGTCATGGGATCGATAATGTCCTTGCTTGACCATGCTTACATATGCCATTATAACGAGTCCACTGGTATCACGTCAAAAGTTATCTTTACCCGCAATATGTACCACAATGACGTTTGTATTTGACCAAATGGACCTAAATCTTCCCTTTATTATACTCCATAGAATCCCTGACCTTACAACGCTTTCAGTCGGCTTGGTTCGCGGTTCGAGTCGAGTCACGAAAAAAAATTACATTTAAGTTTTTTTTTGAAAAAAAAATACGATTAAGTCTTATTTTTGAAAAAGAATATATATTACGTTTAGGTCTTTTATGCGTTTTTAAGCACTGTATATATTATGTTTAGGTCCTTTATGCGTTTTTAAGCATTACGCTCGGATCCTTTTTCGGAAGATTAAAATTACGTTTAGGTCCTTTTTCGAAAAAAAAATACGTTCAGGTCCTTTTATGAAAAAATATACATTACATTTAGGTCTTTTTTGCATTTTTTTAGCATTACGTTCTAGCCCTTTTTCGAAAAAATAAAATTTTTTTAGGTCTTTTTCCAGAAAAAAAAAGTTTAGGTCTTTTTTTTTTGTTTTCCGTTTTTCTCGAGGTGGACCTTCTGTTCCAGCGAAATCGCAGATTATATCCTTTCAACCGTTTCGCGTGTTTTCTTGATTTGCTCGCGTAGGGAGCGACAGTCGCACGTTTTTCTCGATTTACTCGCGTGGGGAGCGATGATCGCGGCATGACACGCCACGCTCGATTGTCTAGTTCTTTCTTACAGTGGGTTCATTTTCTTGTTTTTTGATGGAGACACATGATATTGGAGTCTCACCAAGAGAATGCGCTTGTTGACGGATAGTTAGCAATAGGGTTCACAATCTGGCCGGACGGCTATTTACCTGTCAGATGGGAGATTCTTAAATCAGGACGCGCCAGAGCGACAAGAAAAAAGGTTTCGCGGAAAGATGGAAAAGGCAAGTACCAATATCTGGACAGCAACGAGCAGAGAAAGAAAGAACCAAAAGTCGCTAACCACGCTTAATGGACGAAATTCTTCGTAGTGGCAGAGGCGTGCGCTACAACTCTTTTCTGCATATCGATGTGACCTTTGACGTGCATGATGGGGAAGGTTCAAAATTTTATTTTCGAACTACCTGTTAGAATCTGAAATTTCATTGAGATTTTGGAATTTTGGTTGGAATCCAAAAACCAAATTTGAAATCCGTTATTTCTTAGGAACCTAAGTTAACCAAAATTTCAGCGCAATTGACCAAAATTTCGGTTCTTTTCAACCACCCGTGAAATGATCTCTCGAAACTTATCATATACGGTGCATTATTAGAATACCGTCTGTGATATGATTTTTTTTATCCATCAAGATCTGGAATATCGTCTGAGATTTGGACCGAGATTTAAACCCTGAGCGTGTGTGGGGGGAGGCGAGCAAGCATGACGCTGTGAGCCTGTGAAGCTCAGCCGAACAATCAAACCTCTGGGCAGTGACACGTCCGGTCACCGTAACGTGGTGAGCGTTGAAATCTGGGCGCCGCGCTCATCCATCCATAGGCCGTAGCGGGCTCGCGACTGCTGCACACCTGTACGCGCTGCGTTGCGTTGCGTTGCGTCGTCTGTTCGGTGCCGGCTCTGCTCTGGTGGTGCTCCCCGGCGCTCAAAAATCACCTAAAACGAAACGAAAACGCCTCCCCCGTTCAGTTAGTCGCTCGGACGTGACCTCGGCCAGTACGTCACGCGTCGAGACGAGGCGGCGCGGCGACCAAGCCAACCCCAGAAAACCACCGGGCGGGCCGCACGCGCAGCAGGCGCAGACGCACCGCGAGCGAGGTGGTGCCCAGTCCCCAACCCCACCGATCCGATCGGCAAATCACCACCAGTTCCCCACAGATCCCGTCGCCCCCACCAGGCCGCCACACCGCGGAAAGCCCCCCTCTCCCTTCCAAAACTCGCACCTCCACAACGGGTGAATCACCCGCCGGCCGCGCCATGGCCGAGTGCCGCAGCCTCATCGAGTTCCTCCGCGCGTTCGAGCACCACCGCAGGGCCGCGGACTCCTCCGCGTGCTCGCGATCCAAGCGCGCCTCCTCGCCGCCCAGGCCCCTCACGGCCTTCTGCGACCACTCGCCGATGGCCGCGGTCGACGCGCTCGTGCTCCTCGCCGTCCTCGCCGCGCTGGGGTTCCTCGTGACCCCGTACGTGAAGCTGCTGCTGCTCGAGATGGGCGCTCTGCTCCACCCGGCCGCGTCCTGCCTCTCGGTCGCCGCCTTCGTGGGCGCCGCGGTGGCCGTGGCCGCGGCGGTGCTCGCCTGGGAGCTGGTGGGCCACCACGCGCGCAAGTGCGGGAAGCCGCGCTGCATGGCGCTCAAGAAGGCCGTCGAGTTCGACATCCAGCTAGAGACGGAGGAGTGCGTGCGCGGCCGCCCAGCGCCCGCGGCGCGATCGGCGCTGCTTGCGGCCGCTGGGGCGCGCCCCGTGGAGCTCGGGGACGCGCACCGGGAGCTCGAGGCCGAGCTCCGCAAGATGGCGCCGCCCAACGGCCGCACCGTGCTCATCTTCCGCGAACCCTGCGGCTGCCCCAAGGGTCGCATGGAGGTCTGGGGCGCAAAGAAGGTGCGCCGGATCAAGAAGTAGAGAGGAGAAAGATCAGATGATTACTAGTTCCCTTCTCTTCCTTCCTAGTAGTAAAGCAGTAGTTAAAATATAAGTTGCGCCCTTGGTAATATAATAAGCATAGGGAAAGGAAATAAAGGGATGATAGAAATAGTTATATCAGATGATAGACTATGGATTTGTCTACGATGCAGAGGAGATGGTTGGAGATAATTATATATCGTTGCTTGTTTATTCGCTGTTTTTCATGAGATTCTGGATAAATAATCGTAGCATAGATACTGTCTTGTTGGATACCATGGTGCTTTTCTTTTTGGCTGCTTTTAGAATGCCTGATTGATCCCATTTGGTCAACAGCTGCTGTTTGGTAAATTTCTTTGATGCCTCTGAACCGCTTCTGGGTTTGCATCTGGAACTCAAAACTTCTTGCTGACACTAGTTCAGAGTTATTTGTCATTTATGAAATGATTTGCTGTTCATTCCATGCGGTATTTGAGTAAAGTTTTAGCTCCTTGATGGCATCGATGGCAACTGCTCTTTCATTGGCGTTGAGGTGAAGCAAAGTTCTTATAGGTTTTCGACTTTTTCTACTGTGAGTGTTGTGAAATACGATATGTGATCCTCTGTGTCGTAGTTTGGCATTCCAGTATACTTTGTTAAATTTTAAGATGCATGCTTTGAGATTCGCTTTAACTTTATGTGGGTCAACTGAAGCGATATAGCGGCTGTGTCTATTTTATTGTTTCGGTGGAAACTGAAAAAGAATCAATTGACTAACTGAAACTTAAAAAATGAACATGTTTTCCGCAACCTCCAGT
Source organism: Otatea glauca (assembly GCA_036346275.1). Lineage (NCBI taxonomy): Eukaryota > Viridiplantae > Streptophyta > Magnoliopsida > Poales > Poaceae > Otatea > Otatea glauca. The sequence continues at coordinate 77,106,950 of CM070711.1, forward strand.
TCTAAGGTAGGATTTATTTGGAAAGTCCCAATCAACACAATTAAGGACATGATATCTGCTGAACTCAGGATGGCCTGTCCATCCTATTTATACTCCATTTTGAGTTAGGTTTTTGTGACATTTTCCGCATTAGGTTGTATAGTTATAGATGGCATATTTGATTTCAGTATTGCACAATGTTGAGGTTTGGATGACTTCGAAAAAAAGGCAGTATGAACCTGAATTTTCTTAAAGACTGCAACCTACATTATTTATTCCTTGTGGAATTCTTACAAAATATGTCCCATTCACGTTGTAGGAGCTCATCGATCCAACATCTAATAATCAAACAATAGGCTATCAGATGAGATTGGGTGATGGTGCTCAAGAACATCTACAAGCAAAAAAGCGACAAATCAGATAACATCTGATGGCTGTTGATGATTACTCTTGTAAAAAAAGTCCGCATGATTCGATCTTTTTTTGCTCTGGTTATGGAGAGCCTGAAGTTATATGTATATTATGTTACTTGTGAAGTACAGACGAACAAGACCTTGATGTATTCTTTCATTTAATCCCATTGCCATTCTAGTCCCAAGGAAAGAAAGAAAGCTCCCATTGCAGACTGTGAAGCTGCTTTTGTCCATATGCTTCCATTATATGATAATTCTCTCCCCCCTCCCTGACAGAGTTCTCTTGTAACATAATTGGATGAACACTTCCGTCAAGTTTCATCGTTGTGTAGCTACTTCAAAGAGTTTTGAAGTTTCACCGTTGTGCTGTAATATGTTCTCTGCACTGTCCATTGCCCCTACAGTTATATAGGACCAACCTGTAAGCTGAGTATCTGACAGTGTTTGTGAATGCTTTCCTTGGTTTCATTATTTACATAAGACACTCATGACTCGTATCATAAAAATGCTAATGCACACACTGTGTGTTTTTCTTTCGACAGATTTTGAGTCATTTTTCCTGCTACTCAAAGTCTTTAGCGTAAATTGCAGGATTGCATGAGACCTATCCATGGATTTGGGCGCAAATGCTGTATCACCAACCTCATTAGGTCCGATGGCATGGCAACGATGCCTGGGCAGAGTCCACAAATTCTACATTTGGCAGCCAAAAAAGTAAGCATGATTAGTTAGGACCGTCACGAAACCAAAGTCCTCAAAAGCACTAGATTTTTATTTCCTTGTCGCACTTAGCACGAGATTTTTATTCCCTTGAAGTATAGAAGGGTGGGGCGATCCTTATTCTCTGATAGTTGCAGTGTAGGGAGCAAATGTGTGTTAAGGTACAATAACATCCTTAAGCAATGACACTTGAGTATGCTGTATCATATGAGAAGAGTATGACGAATTGCTGCTTGCAGATTTTGAATCAAGTTTGTACCATCCGCTAAAATCAATCACCAAAAGAATTACAGGAGCAATCTCCGCCCGGGCGTGCCACATGACCGCAGGGTCTGTCAAAGAATGCCTCGGTATTTAACATAACCTGAGCATCGAAAAGAACAATAAGTTGCTACGAAGATCAATCTTCACAAAGACATAAACAGTACATCATGGATTGCTGCATTACTTGCATAAAAATTACAGAATTCTCTCTGCAACTCTAAAGCATGCTAATAGATGGATTAGTACCCTTGATGACATACGTATACACAGTTACATGATCCACAATTGGTCTCTCAAGTGATCACATTTCAAAGGTAAGTCACTTCCTCACTCGAGGCAACTATTAAGGGTACCAACTAAATCAAACAGGCTATCCTGACCTCAATGGTAAGTATGCAAAACTAATTTCTGATTTGTGCATTAATGCACTGTAAGGATTTTGCCATGATGACATTTAAGTATCAACACACACAATTTCCTGGACACACTAACTTTGTCTCTTGCTGAGGAAAATATCACATCCAGCCAATAACTAACACAATAGATCCACTAATGTCCTAAAGTTTTTCAAACTTTTGGAGGTGTAGGTGCATACTTGGTACCCCAAACAGATATGTCCTTGAGTAGGAATACCCTTAACAAATCAATGGTTATATCTTATTTCTACTACCCATCATATACTACTAGTATGATGCAATGTAAAATTTCTATTTAAATATCATTGTCAGAAAGTGCAGCAATAGAAATATCTGCTTTAGCACTTACCGATCTGTTGGGTCAATCGTGCAAATCTAAGTTGAACCTTGACCTGACTATTCAAGGGGTTTGGTTGATTTAGATCAAATCCAAAAAAACTATCTTGTTGAGAATTGGTGTTGAGTACAATAAACAACGACGACAAGAAGAACACAACCTAAGTAACTAGACTGGTTAAATAGACACAAATCGGTAACAATGGAGGATTAATCTAAACAATGGCCTTTGTCATTAATGGCACTTCGATAGACACAAACTCACTCACAGGAAATCTACAATTCTCCAACCAAATTACCTGTCAATACGAAGACGTGGTCACGGCCTCTGGACCGCCGCCACGCGGGATGCGCGTCGTTCCCCTCCTTACTGCAGAACGGCCCTAGCCGAGCTCCATCTTGGCAGACAACATTGCGAAGAAAGGCACGAAGACGACATCGGCCTCCCTCCAGTCCACAAGCTCTTCAACACATTTTGCAGGGTCACCGCTGTCGCCTCGTGCTTCGGGCTCTCCAGGGCCACGCCGGCCTTCTCAGCGTTTGCGGGCTGAGCTAGCACAGCTCAAAGCCTCGAGTTGGGCTAACTATGTCGGGCCATTTTACAATTTTTCAAGAGATTTTCATAAATTTTCGTCTATACTGGGCTGCAGCATTTCATGCCAGGCCTCGGGCCCAGGCCCGAGTCACCCGAGGCCTGGCTCCGCCTCTGTTTGCGAACCTCGTCCGGTCGAGCTCCCTCAGCATCGGCACCGGCGCCCGGCGAGGTGATGGACATCTTGGTCTCGACCTCAAGCGAGCGAGCGGTAGAATTAGGGCTACTGGTGACGGTGTCATACCTTCACAGGAGAAAGTGCGACGCCATAGTTGTGGTCGCTGCGGAGCTCTACAGATTCAAGACTCCAAGTCGCCTTCGTCGCCCTCGAGGCCTCAATACAAGCTCCACCCACAACGGTCCACAAGAGAGGACAAATGGATGCACACGAGGTGGGGGTGATGAGCTGCACTACACGACAGAGGACAAATGGGCAATGTGACGGAATTTGTTTATCCTTTTATGTCTCTTCGGATTGTACTATTAATACTATAACTGATAGTATAATTAGATCTAACCTAATTTCATTCATTAGATTTGAAGAAATGAACGGTACATATTGATTTTAGTGTACCATAAAAATACTATTATAAGTTTATACAGATACTAGTATAGTACCCTGTCTTTCGGTTTCCTTTTCCCAACACGTAATATATGGTCTTTTTCTTTTCTAGAACGTTTGTTTCCTTTTCCTTAATTCCAGGATATTTGTTTCCTTTTCCTTGAGATAATCTTTGGAGGTGGGGAGATCATTGTGGGCTACGGGGATGAGTTAGACACATTAAACAATGGCCATCGGATGTGGGTGAGTAAAGCTGAGGAAAGATCTGAGAGGTTAATTTTGGTGGAGGCAAGTTTCTGAGGACGTTTCGCTGGGTGCATGAAGGTTAGACCATCTCTAGTGGGTGTATTATTTAAGGTGGACGTAAAAAAGAATGGTTAGGTACATTATAAAAGGGTATAGATATACATATTCCCGCAAACGAGACCTCAGAATTTTGAAAGAGCGGCCTCAAAGCAGGGTTCATGACCCGTGACCGTGAGAACACCGGCACATTTTTTAGATGGGATAAAGTGGTAAAAACTGATTTTAACAGTGTACTTGTAGTGCTTATGTCATTTCGTTTCGTTTTTGCAGCACGTTTAGCGAGAAGTACCCGAAGTTCAAAACGTCGTATTGAGTTAGGGAAAACTGTCGGTAAGGGCACTAGAATTTTTTTTATTGTCAACAAGGATTTCAACTCATCTAAAAGATAATATATCTAATAATTTGTATTTAAAATTATTTTTCTAACTACTTTATATTATTTTATCATATTTTTTCATTACACTTCATCACTAATTGCGTTGGTTTATATGATCAAATTGTTTCTTGCATAAGTAACAATATATTCTCTTTTCTCGTATTCTCTTCCACTAGGATTTTACTAACAAGGTATAGCTAAGAAATAGATAAAGCGGTACTATTGGACATACCCTAACATCCAAAGCAACTAGGATTACCTACAGTGCTACTGCGACTGCACGTTAAGCAACTACAGATGATCTCATCCGTCTATTTTTTTAGGTGAAGTGTTTACATTCGCTGCTATAAAGAATATGCTATAGTACTTTTCTACACCAATCACTGTTACAGTACTTAGATGAACCTCAACAGTACTTAGGTGAATTGCAGCTGCAGTCAGACTACTGCACAGAATTGCTGTCCCACCAAAGGCGAGTATCAGAGAAAATAACATCTCAAACGCACTCAACTTGAAAATAACATCAGAAATTGCCGTGTGCGAAAAGACACTTTTGCCCTTGGAATGTTTTGAACCATCAGTTAAAAGGAACTTAGAGTAAATATAATAACAAAGCCTACTATTTACTTCATCTTTTATCTATATCGTCTAGAGTAAGCAATAAAGTCAACTTATACAATAACAATCTCTAAAAGTTATCTATATATATTATACAATAACTATCTTTTTTTTTTCTACTGCTGCAACAGTGCATCGCTCACCGTTGCGCCATGCTTGCTTGGCCACTACTCCCCTTGGACCTACCTTGCAACTGTTGCAGCGCTAGTTGCTCCCAGATCTTGTTGCTATGGATTGTCGGGATGCTGATGAGCAAGATGCTGAGGCTCTGGATGCAGCGAAGAGGGGACACGACGGGGTGCTGCTACGGGGCGGAGGTCATCGTTTTGTGGCAGAGACGGAGGGGCAGTCAGAGTTGGGAATGAGCGGGGTAAAGGTGTGATTTTGAAAATGTTGTAACAGAATATTCCAGAGGAGTGTTATTTTCTAGCATTTTTGCTGTTAGTGGTGCCATTTTGGAGTTGAGTGCGTTTACTACTCCTTCTATCCAAATTTATAAGGTTTATTTTTTGAATGGATTTATCTATAAATATAAACGTATTTTATATTCTAATACAAAATTAGTGTGATGTTTCTTATACATATCTCTAATAAATATTTATCTTTAATTCACATTCTCTATATACATGCATTTAATATAGTGCTTAGTGATAATAATTAGAGGTAATTTAATCATCTTTAATAACTTCTTAGTCTATATGCTAAGAAAAAAAATGCCTTATAAAGTTAGTCAGAGGGAGTAATATGTTATTTGGAGTGTCACTGTGTCTAATTTATTTTCTCATTCTGACTCATTACAAGGGCGAAAAAGGCAAATGCGAAGAAGACCTCGCGATATCCGCCATCACCTTCCCGTCTTCCTCCCACACGCACCTACCTCCGCAGCCACCTCCCCACGCCAACCATCTCTAAATATTCCCACCAAACCCCGCAACCCAGCCCAACCCAAACCGGCCACTGGTTCCGAGGCGTCGCGAGGGAGACAGCGTCGCGGGAGGGAGGTCGCCAGTCATGGATTTCCTGCAGGGCCAGAGCCTCGAGACCACGGTGGCCGTCGCCGTCGCCGTCGTTGCGGTAGCCGCGGGCGGCGCCTTCCTCCTCCTCCGATCCAAGAAGCCCAAAGGTATGGCCGTGCGTATTTGTCCGCAGATGCATGCATGCTTAGATGAGATGTCTGCGATTCGTATGCGATCTGGTTGACCGATTTCCGGGGGCTTTCGATTAGTTTTGGTGGAAAGCGAGTGGATCCGTAAGCCCGCGATTTCTGTGAATTGGTTCGTCAGTTTGTGTGATACTTTTTTCTCCCGACCATACTACCTGCTGGACTCGATCTGCAGTGTGGCCATTTGCAGCCTCGAAGCCTCTAATTTTACGGACATATGAAATCAAATGGTGTTTTATTCTGACTAAACTGAACCACTTGAGTACCGCTGGTGCTTGGAGAAGTCTGTCGGACGACTATCTGATGTAATTGTAGGGAGCTGTTTACTTGTTTTCAATCTACATGGGCTGGTTAGGGGACCTCCCTGACCGAGAGTGCTGCAGTTGTCTTGACTGCCGGCTTCATTTCTGAAGGGTATTAGTGGAGGTGGTCTGTTTTCCCCCCATTTGTCTTGGTTGCTTTGGTCTTACCATGTTATCGTGAGAAGAACCGATGAAATAACTGTTGCCTAACTACAGAGATATAAGCAAATGGATCTGTTTTACCTGCCTAGTGACAAATATCTGTTTCACTTTGTGATTAGGGATTTATATTATGGTACTTGGTAGTTTAATTACTGGGCACCCGGCACTAAATATCGTTGTTATTTCATTTTTTTTTTCAGTTGCATGCTTCTGTATTGTCTTTAAGTATTAGTTGTTTACAGAATTTTGCAATTCATTCAAGCATCCATTATTTCTTTCTTTTATCAACAACAATTAAGCCTTTTGTCCAAACATGTTGGGGTAGGCTAGGAAAGAAACACAATCAAAGTCAATAAAACCTTTAAACATTCGATCTTAGGTCATAGTTCTGGTACGTGGATCGCTAACTTCTGTGCACTCCTATCCAACGCCAAATCTTTGGGAACGTTCCAATCTCACAAGTCTCTTTTAATTGCTTGTTCCCACGTTAGTCTCGATCGACCTCTGCCTCTTCTTATGTTTTCACGACGACTTAAAATTCTTCTACGCACCGGTGCCTCAACAGGCCTCCGCTGGAGATGTCCAAACTATCTCACACGATTTTGGACAATCTTTTCTTCAATTGGTGCTACCCCAACCCTATCACGTATATCATCATTGCGGATTTGATCTCGCCTTATATGACCACATATTCACCGTAGCATCCGCATCTCTGTTACGCTCATCTTTTATCATCCAAATAAATTATTTGTGCTTAAGCTTTCTTTCTGTCTTTGGAGGTTAATAAGTTGTAGCTCAATTTGACTGTTGGTGCTTTTATTTCTTCTCTCAGGCTGCTTGGATCCCGAGAACTTCAAGAAGTTTAAACTTGTGGAAAAGAAGCAAATAAGTCATAATGTGGCCAAATTCAGATTTGCTCTTCCAAGTCCTACTTCTGTATTGGGCCTTCCAATTGGTCAACATATCAGCTGCAGGTTTGGATTCTGTCTTGCTTCTGAAGTTTGCTTTCAGAACACACCATTTTTTTTAAAAAAAAGCATGTCTGTGTTCCCTGCTACTATTGCAGAGGACAAGATGGTACTGGCGAAGAAGTAATCAAGCCTTATACACCTACTACATTAGATTCTGATCTCGGATATTTTGAGCTTGTTATAAAGGTAAATTGTTTTCACTTCGTGTATATCTTGTTTGACAATCTTGGGACTTATCTTTTTGTGCTACACAAGTGTGTATTCACTGTTCAGTTGTGTCCCCCCCCCCCCCCCCCCTAATTAATGTCCTTCCTTTTCTCGCAACGCAGATGTACCCTCAAGGAAGAATGTCTCATCATTTCCGTGAAATGAAAGTTGGCGATTATTTGTCTGTGAAGGGACCTAAGGTGATGTTCTTTCTGTTATGAGAAACTTGTGTTAGGTTCATAGGAGATGGAAGCTTGCTGAGTCTGACAGTTTTCTTTTGCTATGGGTTCTAGTTTAGCCACCACAGGTGTTCTGATTTACTAGTCCATATTCACATTGTCATGTGTATTTGCTTTTCAGTTATGACTTATGTGTTAACATGATATCTTCTCTGATCTAGGGTCGTTTCAAGTACCAAGTTGGGCAAGTGAGAGCGTTTGGAATGCTAGCTGGTGGATCAGGCATTACTCCGATGTTCCAAGTAACAATAGGCCCAAAGTTCTACATTGCAGTCAATGATGCTACAATCCGCTTCCTTTAATACTGACCAACATTCTTTTTTCTGTTCTCACAGGTTGCAAGGGCAATTCTCGAGAACCCTAATGATGACACAAAAGTTCATTTAATCTATGCAAATGTCACACATGAAGACATTCTTCTGAAGGTTGAATTACCGTTCTGTTTTTTGAAAGACTCATTCTTTTGGTGTTCATGCAGTCCTCTAGTACAGATAATATATCTAGATGGGGACATATGAGGTGCACACCACACTTATCGTGTAAACTCCGTGAAAACTATATGTACAAGTTTTCAATTTTTTTAAAAAAATTACTATACGTAGAGGAGGTTAGCTTCTACAACCCTGTAAAATTTGAAAACCAAACACAATCATATTTGAAATATACGAAACTAACAAGCGGCGAGCTGAATAGTGATGAACAGCAAAAAAATCACTATTCAGGCCGAATTTGTCTTTTTTATATCTTTTAAATGTGATTGAGTTTGGAAGAGTTTGGTTCTCAAATTTTATAGGGTTGTAGAAGATAATCTCCTCTATGTATGAGAATTTTTGAAAACTTGTACATATGGTTTTCACGGAGTTTACACGGTAAGGGTGGTTTGCACCTGATATGTCCCCATCTAAGTTATAATGCTGATCTCTACTGTTGGACCGTAAGCTGCCATTAGTATTTCATCAGATTTTACAGTTACTGTGCTGCATTTGGATTATGTTGACTGTTGTGTTGTAGCACCTTATAAGGTTGTTGATGAAAGCAGGTGAATTTCAAGTATTATTTTTCTTTTCTACTCAGCTTAGGATATTTTCAGTGTAAAATCTGGTATGTTTATGGCAGTACAAAACCTGTGCAACTTCTATTGCATGAAGCTGGAACAAGTCATATATAGTAATTTGTAGATGGAACTTAACATATAACTTTCCCCGATTTTTTTGTTGCGATGTTAAAGCTTATATGGCTGATACATGAATGATAGAGTTGCACATTTGCACTAATCCATGACAGTAGCATGTGCTTGAGCAATGAGTTATTCTAATTACAACACAGGCCTCCACTTAGTATTTTTCACACTTGTGGAAACGCTTTTTAGGTTGTGATAATAGTTTATGTCATTATGTATGTTAATACATTTGCTTATTACCTATTAGGTCGATCACACAAATTCTTTTTGATGAATGCACTTCACACTTGTAATATGCTGCTGTGCTTCAGTGGCAAATTGATTGGTCTATTGAATCTGTGCAGGAAGAGCTGGACAACATGGCCAAAAACTATCCTGACCGCTTTAACATCTACTATGTCTTGAATCAGGTGCAACCTATATTATTATCAAGTTTTAATGAGATTTTGTGTATCAATATCACTATATCAGTGCACTGCATTTGATGCCTTGTATTGGGAGGGAATGCATAGAAGCACTACTCAAATAACAATCGTTTTGTTGGGAAACAGTGGGCTCCGGTATTTCGCATTCTTTATTTCTCTTGAAAACTTTTAGAAGTAGGTGCATAATTTCTGTCATGAGTCTTATGACCATAACAAGGGATGGGCTGTTGAACACATGGTACTTTAGCATGGTAAGACAATTGCAGGGCAGCATTGTATGCATAAAGACAGTCACATAAATAGGTTTAAAGATCGTTGGACCATTTAAAATTGACAATGATTGAGGGTATGGGTCAAAAACTATTTTGCTTTTATAATAACAAGTTCTTAGATGTACCTGCTTTACTATTTGTCTTTTATCTGCTTGGAATTACTTTGTGCTGTCACGAACCTAGTCCACTGATACAGAGTTATAATCAAGAATTGCAACTTGTGTTGTACTCCAGAGATTATTTACAAAGGCCTTTGCAACGGATTCACATTGATTTTTGCATGTGCAGCCCCCTGAAGTCTGGAATGGTGGTGTTGGATTTGTGTCGAAGGAAATGATTAAAACTCGTTGTCCAGCACCTGCTGAGGACATTCAGGTAAAACACAAGTCTCCATTGCTTGGAACTTGTTTCCAAGCGAGTGGCCGCTTTCAGTAAACTCTTATCTGTATCGTTTCTCCAACCTGGATACTTACATAGATTATGTGTTTGACTATTCCAGATCTTGAGATGCGGTCCTCCTCCGATGAACAAGGCAATGGCCACACACCTTGAAGAGCTCGGTTACACAAAGGAGATGCAGTTCCAGTTCTAAGTTTTCCTAATGGCGGAGTACCAAAATAATGCCCCATGGCCTACGTTGCATCGTCCTTCGGATATGGCGGTGTCTGACCCCTTTTGTTAGCTGACAGCAGCAATACATGATTACTCGTGAGTCAACAATTTATGTACCTCCATGTTTGTGGGCAAATGTTATCTGCCTTGGCACTTGGCAGAAGCCCACATTTCATGTGACTATTATAATTGGTTTTAAATGTGAACATTGGATGCAATAAACAACTACAAAAGATATCACAGCATTACCAATGGTAAAACTTTGTGTTTTTTTAACATCTAATCTGATGGTACCACTGTTTAACTAGAAAGTTAAAAATGGTTTGCTCTTAACTCCTGCCACTGTTTAACTAGAAAGTTAGTGTTTTTTTTACGATTTAATCTGATGGTACCACTGTTTAACTAGAAAGTTAAAAAACGGTTTGCTCTTAACTCGTACCTTCCGAGCTGATCAGGTTTGGAATACGATAAATTTCCGAAGTTCATATAGGAAATGAGTTGTTTGTTTCAAACAGGTCCGCTCTAATTGGAATGTAACATGCTAAGTTTGCCATTGCGGTGACATTTGGAGAGCTTGATCAGAGTTTAAGAATTTTCCCTCGTTTCAAACGGGACTGAAATCAAACCGATGGTTTGCAAATTCTAAATTGAAATGAGCCAAATCTCAAGCACCCGTGGGCAGTGGGCCATTGGAAAACTGACAGTGTCGGCGCAGCGCTTGCACAGATCGGTATTCGGAGGCCCGACAACCCGAGACCCGATGTTTGAACTGATCTTACTAAAGAAACGTCTGAACTTTTTTTTTTCTTTTTTGCCTTTGACGATCGCCTATGTGTTTTTCAAGGTTTATTTGGCCTATGGTTTGCTTATGAGCTTTTGGCTGGGCTTATGGTCGAGACTGGAGAGCTTCTGCGGATCTGCTGTAGAAGATTGCGCACGTAGCCTTTCGTTACGAATCTGTTTATGGATTATGTGTGATGCAGTTTTTGCAATCATCTAAGAAACCAAATTACCCAAAGCGTTCTGGCTGCAGTATGTCGAACCAAACTAGATAATCATACGAGGCATGCCACGCTGCGGGCGCCGCTCTCCACGCGAGCAAATCGAGAAAACGTGCGACTAACGTTCCCTACACGAGCAAATCAAGGAAACACGCGAAACGGTTGAAAGGATACAATCTACGATTTCGCTCGAACGGAAGGTTTGCCTCGGAAAAAACAGAAAACGGAAAAAAGGACATAAACTTTTTTTTTCCGAAAAAAAAAACTAATCAGAATTTTGTTTTCCGAAAAAGAGCTTAAACGTAATGCTAGAAAAATGCAAAAAGGACCTAAATGCAATGTACATCTTTTTCCAAAAAAAGGACCTGAACATTTTTTCCTCGAAAAGGATCTAAACGTAATTTTGATTTTCCGTTAAAGGACCCGAGCGCAATGCCTAAAAACACATAAATGACCTAAACGTAATATATATATATTTTTTAAAAAGACCTAATCGTAATTTTTTTCCGAAAAAAAACCTAATCGTAATTTTTTTCGGGAAAAGGACCCAAACGTATTTTTTTTTCGCTGCTCACGAGCCGAGCTGGCTCAAATCAATATGGGCACCGGATTTCTGTCAACTTTAATGGAGGGATGATTTCAACAAACGCACTTCGAAATTTCCTTCGAGACGACCAAGGTTCGAATTATCGTCGATAATCGGCTTATTATCGCGATAATCAACCTAATCGGTCTGGTACGGTATTGCTTACCGGTCGTTAAACTGGTTAAATTAAACAAATTCGAAAAAAATTATGTGATGTAAATATCGCGATAATCGGTGAATATCGCTCGATTTTCGATGAATATCGAGCGAAAATCGCTCACAATATCGACCGACGAAGAACAAAAGTTCGCAAAATTGCTCGGGTCGATTATCGAGGTATATTGAGCGATTATCGGTGAAAATTGATATATATTTTTTTATAATTTTTCATTAAAAAGTTTGGTTTTGAAACCCTTCAATTATCTACCAATTTTCGACCCATTTTTTCCTATTTTCAAAAATCTCGATACTATTGATTATCGCGATATCGATAATGAGAAACCCGGAGACGACCATCCAAGAGTACAAACGCTCATATATGTATATATAGGCAGGCCCAGCGGCGAGGCAAATTTGGAGGGGGATTTTTTTAAAACAATACATTTTATTTTTTACAAAAAATACTTGAAAAAATTACAAAAATACATCTCTGTCGTCAATTCAGATCCGGCGTCAAATGAATTGGCGACTAGCAAAAGCCTCAGTCCGCCGATCAAATGAATCCGTGACAAAACAATTCGTCGGCCATTTCAATCAGCACTACATTTTTTAGGGTATTATTTTTATAAACTATTTACAAAATGAATAATTTTTTAAAAATTCTTTGGAGCTCATGCCTTCTTGATTGAAATAATCGATTATTTGTTATTATTTACCTCTGTATGTTGATCATTTGGCTCGTAATATCTCGCTCATACCGGTTTCGAAAACAATATTAGTAAGATAAATGAGATAAATGATGAATTGGACGGACTAAACCGGCTCCCTCCTGATTTCTCTAGTCCGCCCTGGCGCCGAAAGGCCGCCGGCAGCAGCCACGGCAGAGAAGAGAACGGAGGGAGCCGCCGCGGGGACAAGCGCAACTGCGCGACGGCCTACGTGCACCTACACGGCTGCCTCGGCGGCTCGGCGTCGCAGTTGTACGTCCCGAAACCGGCCAAAATCCAACATGTCGGCGTCTGATCTCCCCGACGAGCTGTGGGCGCGCATCCTGGAGCTCGGCGCCGCGTCCCCCGCGCTGGGGTTCCGCGACCTCTGCTGCCTCGCCATCGCCTCCCGCCGCCTCCGCCACCTTTCCCTCCACCCCTCCCTCTGGTCAACACTCCTCTCCCGCGACTTCCCCTCCCAATCCCAACCCCAACCCTCCTCCTCGTCGTTGTCCACCTCCTCCCTTCAACAGCAGCTCCACCCCAAATCCATCTACAAAACCAAGTAATTTCCCTCCCTTTCCCCTCCCATTTTTCTTAGTTAATTTGTTCTTTATTTGTGTGCGTGACTTTTGCCCTGCTGCAGGTTCGAGAGGCACAAGGTGCGGATGGCGGAGGCCAGGCGGCGGGCTGTGTTCGAGGCGGAGGCCAGGCGGCGGGCTGTGTTCGAGGCGGAGGGGCGGGTGCTGGCGTGCCGGAGATGGCTGGCGGAGCTGGAGGAGTCGTTGCGGGCCGAGGGGGAGAGGATGAAGGCCGCCGCACAGGAGCTGGACAACCTCGAGAGGGTTAAGTCCGTATTCTCCAATATTTTATCCTTTCCTCTTGTGCAATCTTCAATGTTGTCACTGTATTCTCCAAAAAAATATCCTCTGGTTCCACTGTGTGACATGCGTTCTTCATGCTATAAATTGTAGTGTGATGCAGAGTAGAAACATCAATTCACCTGACCTGTAAGAAATCATAGGAGCTAAAGAGCCTTGGAATCTAGAAAATATAATGGGTGCTGAATTGCTCATAGCTAACTAGCTGATTCTTGCTGCGCGGTCATTAGTTGGCACTATGGGAGCAGAAAGTATTGCTCAAGACAGTTGTTTACATGAGTACTATATTAAGCTACCTGTCTACGCATGAGCTGGGCCAAGATTGTTCTTTAGGCTCACATATACAGTTATTCCTGCTACCTTTTCAATTGTAGTAGGAAAACTCTGGTTAGGTCATGTCGATGATCTCTTGCTGTTGATCCTATCCTTCCAATTTAAAGGCCTCTTATATGTCACTCATTATGGAAACAGTCTCTTGCAACTGTGTCCAGCAGCTAAGTCTTGCTGCACTACATTCAGTTGGCAAAAATGTTGCTCAAAACAATTGCTTCCATAAATAGTTGAGCTGCTTATTTGTGCAAGAGCTGGGCTGATATTGTTCTCTTGGCTCGCATGTTCAACAGAAAAACAGCTGCTCCTGCTGCCTTTTGATCTGTACTAAGCATATTATTGATATATGGCCTTCTTTAGAATATGATCTTTTGGGCTTCTAATTTCTTCTCGTCAGTATATGCTGATTGCCTAATTCATTGTTGTCTGAAATGTCTACAGGAGAGCTTCTGTGGCATTAAACGTGTGGCAACCACAAGTTGTTCGTGGACGTCAGAAACAGTTGGTTCAGCAATGCACAGTTCCTGTTGATTCTCGTCTTAGTGATTTAAACATGGAGCTGAAAGTTTGTAAGCAACAAATAGTAACTTATAAGAATGCTTATGTATGTGATCTTGGATTTAATTAAAATTGAGAGAGATCGACAAGGCTAGCCTTACTATAGTTGTGCTTTTGTTGCTCTTGTCAGAACAAGGAGAAGCAGAAGTTGAATAAGTACGAGGAAGCATTGAGACGAGCAAAATATCATCCACTGAAGAATTGTAGTGATACAAGACCCATTGTGAATGAACCACAAGCTAAGAGGAAGAAACTGAAGTAATACTGTTGTTTGCCTTCATATCTTCCTTTGCCTCAAGGTACCGACAAATAGGTCTTGATAATTCTTGAGAAGTTTGATCATATATTGTGCTTCCTGTTGTGGTTTAAAAAGTAATTAGAATTTGCACTCAATTCATTCTCGACATGTATTGCTTATATGATAGAATCAACGTTGTGCCTGACTCGTACTGTTTTATTTTTGTCATTTTCATGTGTATGTAAGACATATATAGCTCATTATCACCATAATCCAAATGGATAAGTGGTAATGAGGAATAGGTATTACCTGTTCTGAAAATGTAATATGCAACAACATCAGCTTCTTTTATATTCTATTTTGCACAGATGGCAAGACCTGGTGCCGATGCTTCCATCCCCGTTGGGAAGCGCTAATGCAGTGCAGATTTGGACAACGTAACTTTCTTTGCTGTGGCGCTCTTCTTCCTTGCGAAACAAGATGATTGGAAGCACCAGCGATCTTTCCCAATTGCCGAAAGAATCTTGCTCTCATCCTATGTGTACCGTCCAGCTGCCAGCTATTCCATAGCAGAAGGATACCAACTATTTCATAGCAGAATAGTCTGGTCTTGGTGCACGAAACTGTTGGTGGTCAGCTATTCTACAGCTGAACAAGGACGACAGATCTGACCGAATTTCTTCAGTTGACCTGTGGGTTTTAGAGACGTATATCAAATATCCTCCTTCCATGGTAGGATTCACAATATCTATCGCGATAATCAACCATATCGAGATTTTTGAAAATCAGGAAAATCGGTAGAAAATTGAAGGGTTTCGGAATCAAACTTTTTGATGAAAAAATTAAAAAAAATCGATTTTCACCGATAATTGTTTGATATGTCTCGATAATCGTTCGACATTCCTCAATAATTGACCTAAGCAATTATGTGAACTTATGTTTTTCGGCGGTCGATTTTGTGAGTGATTTTCACTCGATATTCATGAAAAATCGAGCGATATTTAGTGATTATCGTAATATTTATGTCACATAAATTTTTTTAATTTAACTGGTTTACCGACCAGTATTATATACCGTACCTGTTTGATATGGTCGATAATCGCGATTTTCGAACGATTATCGACGATATTGTAAACCTGCTCCATGTTATAGCCTTTTTCGATTTTCCAAAGGTTGTGTATATATTGTTTTATGTGTAAGCACGTTACTGTAGTCTGTTGCTTCATGTATAACCATCCAGAAAGGCAAAATTAAGGCTGATATTAAGTATATGGGAGCGACTAGAGAACAATATACCGTTGCAAGGTATAGCAACAAGTTGATACAATTTTAGCAAGTTTCAAGAGAACTTTTGAAAAGATTCATGTTTCATTGAGTTTCGCGTGTTTCTAGAAGATTTCAAGCTAAAGTTTCAACGAGTTTCAGATTTTCAAACTCAAGTTTTAACTAATGAGTTTTAACAAGTTTCAACCAAAAGTTTTGATAAGTTTCAAGAAGTTTCAATATATTTCGAACAAGTTTTACTTAGTCTAAACAAATTCCAATAGATTTCGAACAAGTTTTCAAGAAGTTTCGGTAAGCTCCACCTGGCTACGATGGTCTACCATGCTGTTGAGAGCCATTTGACACAATCCACTGCCGATGCAGCAGTTCATCACCAGTTTGCCCACACACACACCACATTCCCGTCCTATCTGAATCGAGGCCAATTGCACTCTTGCCGTCGCTTTTTCCAGATTTAGCTCCCTCCTGTTTGTTTTTGTATATTTGTCTCACTTCAACCGATGCACTGGCAGATGACATCTATCTCTTGCCACGGTTTGATACCGCGGGAGGTTTGTAATAGCACAATACCAAGTGGTAGTGTGGCATCTCGGGTAGACCTACCATGACAGGTAACCTATTGCGCCACCAAATCGTGGTATGACCTCTTGCTACACAGGGTTCAAAATTTCAGAATCTGGCTGGGGACGAGGTTCAAAATTCCGGTGAAATGGGATTTTTGAAAATTAGGAGCTAATACAATATTTTCTGTAAAAAATCCAGCGAGATTTCGCCGAAATTTTGGCTTTTATCGAAATTGCTACAAAATTCGATCGGATTCATGTTTTAAGCACCGGATTCAGCACACTCCAAACGTCGTCTTCATGTCCCTTGCCCCCCACGGCCCACTTGGCCTAGCGTGGTGAACTGTTAGCATATTTGGCCCTTCATTCCCTCCTTTTTTTTGCAAAAATATTTCCTTTTTAAACATTTACGAAAATAGCTCCTCTCCGCGCTACAGCACCATAGAGAGGAAATCATGGTACTGTAGCACAGTTTTTTTTAATTTGATATTTCAGCGCCCAAGCTGCGCGGTATTCTGTCTAGTCGCTGTCGCGTCCATGGCATGTCGCAAATTCCCACTTGACCGATAAGACTCCCGCGGACGGGCTGCGTGGAAAAAGAGAATGCCACGCCTCCACTCTGCGGAAATTAAATGTCACGGCCCGTTCTGCGGTACGAATTCTTGCGCTCTGCTGCTGTGAAAATACGGCACGTGTCACGTCGTAGTGATTTCTGCACTCCCCGTACGCGGAATTCACGGGGCAGAGGCCATTTCTGAAAAAAAAATTCCACAGGGGCTAATTCTGTAAAAAAAAAATTAAAGGGCTAGAACAGTTAATGTTTCTCTGCTAACCTTCGGCTTTGTTGCTTCCTACTCAGCATTTCTAGCGTGGTGACCTCCCAGCCGCTTGCATCCTCACAGTCCAAGACGCTCCTGTGCGCATCCTCGCATACCCTGCGCGCTGCCACCCATGCCGGCGCTTACAGTTGCCTGCATCGGGGGTAGGTCACAGCACTCTCTGTGCTTGGTGATGGCAAGCTCGACCTGGCGTGACGCACCGTGCCGCGCTCCAACTTCTCCGCTGACGCGCTCTTCACCATGCTCACACACCACCGTCAATCAAAGGGGAAGGAAGAGCAAGAACCCCTACCTCCTCCTCCCCGTCTGCCCGCGCTGCCGAAGCGAAGCACCCTGGCGCCCTCCTCCTCCACTTCACTGGGATGGCGTCGAGCGGAGGAGATCCGTCCGGATCGGCTGCTAGTGGGCCCTACCTTGCTCGGATTTGATGTGAGCAATCAAATCCGGCCATCCACGGCTCGATCCACTTCCTCTTCTCCCCCACTAGACTATTGAAAATCACTTAAATTTCGATTGAAATTTAGGATTTTACTATCCGGTCGGATCCGGATACTTGAATCCGGATTCGGGATCGGATCCGGAGCATCCAATATCCGGTAAATACGGGACGGGATCCGGATATTCGGATTTTTCCTATTCGGATATCCGGATTTTTCCTATTCGGATATCGGATCGGATATTCGGATTTTCCTATTCGGATATCAGCAAGGCTCAGCCCATTTTCATCATTTTTTTCCATTTCAGCCCATTTATATTAACAATTAGTTGGTTCTATTGATCCTCAAGTAGCATATTCTTTCTACGATGTTTGTTGAATTTAATTGATATATAATTTGTTACTATAGTCATGTACTTGTATGGTTTTAATTCAATATATATTATTCTATATATGCGTGTATTATCCGTATATCTTTATCCGTTTTCGATCCGAATCCGTCACATATCCGTTCCGTATCCGTATCCCGAATAACTCGAATCCGTATCCGTATCCGGTTCCGAATCCGGGAAAAAAATATGGGTTAGGATACGGGAAAAGCAATATCCGCCCGTATCCGACCCGTTTTCACCCCTATTAAGCCCATTGCAACTGTTGCATATAAAGTAATCTTTCAAAATGTCGATGTATTTCAAACTTGGCATGATCGACTTGGGCACCCTGGTATAGGGATGATGAGAAAGATTATTATCAATTCTATTGGTCATACTTTAAGTACTATAAAATTCCCACAATCTTCTGATTTTATGTGCACATCTTGTACTACTGGGAAGTTGACTTTAAGACCATCTCCTCTTAAAATTATTGCAGAACCACTTAAGTTCCTTGAACATATTCAAGGTGACATTTGTGGACCAATTTCACCACCTTCTGGACCATTCAAGTATTTCATGATTTTGATTGACGCATCTACTCGATGGTCTCACGTGCATCTTCTATCAACACGTAATCATGCATTTGCAAAGATAATGTCCCAACTTATCAAGTTGAAGGCTCATTATCCTGAACATCGCATTCAATCAATTCGCATGGACAATCTTTGCAAATTTACTTCTCAAGCCTTCGATGATTATTGCATGGCTTTGGGAATTCAAGTTCAACACTCTGTACCATATGTCCATACTCAGAATGGTTTGGCTGAATCCTTGATTAAAAGAATCAAACTCATTGCTAGACCAATCTTATTGAATAGTAATTTACCTACGTCATGTTGGGGTCATGCAATCCTACATGCTGCTGACCTAATACAACTACGACCAACTGCATATCATGAATCTTCTCCCATGCAGTTAGTACGTGGAAATCCTTCAAATATTTCCCATTTGCGTAAACTTGGGTGTGCGGTGTACGTACCCATCTCACCACCTCAGCGTACCACTATGGGTGCACACAGAAACTGGGGATCTACGTGGGATATCATTCTCCGTCGATCATTAAGTATTTAGAACCTCTTACAGGGGATCTATTTACTGCTCGATACGCTGATTCTATATTCAATGAAGATCATTTTCCGGCATTAGGGGGAGACTTCAAATACCAGAAAGAATGCCGGGAAATTGATTGGAATACACGAAGCATTTCGAATTTAGATCCACGTACTACTGAATCTGAACAACAAGTTCAGAAAATTATTGATTTGCAAAACATTGCAAATAATATGCCAGATGCATTCACCAATTACAAAGGTGTTACAAAATCTTTGAATCCTGCCATTAATGTACCAGAAAGAGTGGAGGTACCAATCAAATCCACTCATCCCCTGACTAGCAATAAGAGGGGGAGAAGCATGGCCAAGAAACAGGATTCTACTTCTTCTAAACAGAAGAAGAAAACAGTAACTGCATCCCAACCAATGGTTCGAAAACAACAGTTGGAACATTCTATTCCACAATCTAGCTCTCAAGCGCAAGTGCATTTATGCACTAAGGTTGGAACATCTGAATATCCTAGATCCATCATATTGGGAAATAATGATGAATCTTTAAAGATAAATGAAATTGCCATCAATTTTATTGATACTGGAGAGTCTTTTGATCGACGAGCTATATTTGTCGACACTTATTTTTCTGAACAAATTGCTGAAACCTTTGATCCAGATCCTAAATCCATGGTAGAGTGCAGACGACGCTCAGATTGGATCAAATGGAAAGAAGCAATCGAAACAGAAATAGCCTCACTTTATAAAAGAGAAGTTTTCTCGGCAGTAATGCCTACACCTCCTCGTATCTTCCCTGTGGGATACAAGTGGGTTTTCGTCCGGAAACGAAATGAAACAATGAGGTTGTGAGATATAAAGCAAGGCTAGTAGCACAAGGTTTTTCGCAAAGGCCTGGCATCGATTTCAATGAAACATATTCTCCCGTAATGAGCGGCATAACTTTTCGATATCTTATATCTTTGACAGTACAAAATCATCTATCTATGCAGTTAATGGACGTAGTGACCGCATATTTATATGGGTCATTGGATTCGGATATATACATGAAGGTTCCAGAAGGAATTGGTATACCAAATCCTCAGGCAAATCGCAACATGTATTGTATAAAATTGCAAAAGTCATTATATGGATTAAAGCAATCAGGCCGAATGTGGTACAATCGGTTAAGTGAATTCCTTAAACTTAAGGGATACACTAATAATGATGATTGCCCATGTGTTTTCATTAAGAAATCCTCCAAAGGATTCTGTATTATTTCAGTGTATGTTGATGATCTCAACATCATTGGTAATGAAGCGGATATTAATGAAGTACGTCATCATTTAAAAACGGAGTTTGAAATGAAGGATTTGGGCCAAACCAAATATTGCTTAGGTTTACAACTTGAGCATATACCTTCAGGAATTTTTATACATCAAGCCGCTTATATCTAGAAAGTATTGGAGAAATTCAATATGGATAAATCTTATCCATCAAAAACTCCTATGGTGGTTCGATCTCTAGACATAGAGAAAGATCCATTCAGACCTAATGACGACGAAGAAGATATTTTGGGTCCTACTATTCCATATCTCAGTGCCATAGGAGCACTTATGTATCTTGCAAACTGCACCCGGCCAGATATTGCTTTTGCAGTCAATTTGCTGGCAAGATATAGTGCCGCTCCTACTAAACGTCATTGGACGGGAGTTAAGAATATCTTTCGATATCTTAATGGCACAAGAGATCTTGGTCTTTATTTCATGAGGAGCCCTGATCCAATATTATTGGGTTACACTGATGCTGGTTATCTATCTGATCCCCATAATGCCAGATCACAAACAGGCTTTGTATTTTTACAAAATGGTACAGCAATTTCCTGGAAATCTTGAAAGCAGACCCTAGTGGCTACATCCACTAATCATTCTGAAATAATCGCATTATATGAGGCATCACGTGAATGCGTGTGGCTTCGCAGAATGATTAACCACATCTTAAAATCATGTGGTCTTGGTTCTCTAGAATCACCTACTATTATCTATGAAGATAATGCTGCTTGTGTTATTCAGATGGAAACAGGTTACATTAAGAGCAACATCACTAAACATATTGCTCCTAAATTGTTTTATCCCCACGAATTGCAAAAGAATGGGGAGATAAACATCCTGCAAACTAAATCTTGTGATAATCTTGCAGATTTATTCACCAAGTCTCTACCTTATTCCCTTTTTCACAAATATGTTGAAAGAATAGGTATGAGAAGATTCAGACATTTACAGGGATCAGGGGGAGATTCTCTTTGATCAGAAACCTTGTTCCACATCATATTGTACTCTTTTCTTTTATGAGGTTTTTCCTTTAAAAGGATTTTTTTCTCATTTAAAGTTTTTAATGAGGTAATATTACCACAAGTTTATATATCATATCAAGATGATAAACTGGATATTTATATCATGATTTCTCCTTATTTTTTCTCTAAATGATTTTTGAGGAGTTTTTCTCATGATGGACTCGATCAAGGGGGAGTGTTACAATACGATGATCTCGTCCCCATACAGACGCGTCTCATCCCGTACGGACGCGAAGGTCCATACGCATCGTTTATTCACACCCCTTCAAATTGTATATATATGCATACATATTGATCAATAAAGTGATTGAGTTCTTATCATTTTACTTCTATCATTCTTAATTAAAACAAGTTCCAACACGCTGGGGGCCATAGACGACAAGGCTTCGTCTGAATCCCCCGCCCGACGTGGCATGCCTTTCGTGCCGCAGCCTCCCGCTATCCGCGCTTTTGACCCGGTCGAGCGTCTCACTCTGTGGCTGCAAACCGAGGCCCACGCGGGTATACCCCACCTGTCACCCAGTTTCGCCTATATATAAACCCTCCCTTGTCCGTCCCAGTATATCATCGTCTCACCGCGTACTGGGACCGGAGAACGCGGCCCCACCTGTCAGGAAACGGGATGTAAGAGCCACCTGACCCGGCCTGTCGCCGCACCAATAGCCAAACCGCACCTCTCCTCTGAGTCTGACTCCATCCGCAAGAGCCTCGCACTGATCCAATAATTCCCAAGTCCTTCCTTGCCTCCGTCGCCGACGCCGTCTCCAAGCCGAGCGGATTCTGCCGAAGCTTTGATCTGATCTCGCTGTCGCATCCTCCGAACCCGTCGCTTCCGCTCGTGGTGGTCGTGGTCGCCGGAACCAGCCGAGTTGGATCTCGGGAGATAGCGTAGCGTTGCGGCGCCCCGGCGAGGATACGATGCCTGCGGTGCTCGCCGCGTTCGCCAGCCTCCGCGCGGCCGCCGCCATCACCTCCGGGGACTCGTCATCCTCCTTCCCCTGCTCCCACCGCCTGAAGCTCTCGTCCTCCCATCGTTTTAGTAGTAGTAGTAGTATTTGTAGTGGTAGTTGTTGTTTTTGACGATTGCTTCCCCCTCGTCGCCCACGCCCATCGATCCTTGCTGCCTCGCGTCGTTCGCGGTGTCGGATTCGATTCTGGTTGTGCTCGATCTGAGGCTTGTATGGTTGTGAGGGTTCGGTGCTCGATCTCAGGCTTTCCTGGTCGCTGCAGTTTGGTGTCTGTGATCGATCCGCTGGTCCGATCGGAAGCGACAGAGTGTGTTGGAGTCGGTGATTGCCGCTGCTACGAGGAAAGAGGTATCGAACTAATGCCATTTTGCTATTATGGTAGAATCGCAAATGCCATGATATTGGTTAGATATTGATCATTGAAATATTATTAATTTGAATTTTATTTTTCTTTTCAATATGTATCTTCTTATACTGCTGATTCACAACATGGTAAATGTTCTAGTGCATGCTTCTTACATGCGTTTTTAGGCTTTTAACATTTGTTGTGCTTATTTGCTTGGTAAAAGTAAAAGATCAAGTCCTTTATCTCCTTATTATGCTAGAACTATTGCCTGAAGTTGAATGAACTTGAATTTTAGGCAACATACATACATGCACATTGATGTGCACATGTTTGACTATTTGTATACTATGTTATGGTATGTATTTATGCAGCCTTAACTGCATAAAAAACTTTCTCCTAACTTATGCTTTGTCATTTTCAGCAGAAAATTCTCTTCTGAATTTCGGACTAAGCTTGTGGATGGGCGGACCTTTGGTAGACTCCAGTGCCAAAGGTGTTAGCAGCAGCTTATATCTCTTCCACAGCACCTGTGAAAAGGCAGGTTTCCAGCACAGCTCTTGTGCTTGCTCCCAAGATGAAAATTTTGAAGCTGGAATAGCTGGTGGGCAAGATCATTTGGTTGTGGAGGAAATTGGAACGGCTCTTGCTGAAGTGATTCATGTCTATGATGATGATGATGAAGGGACAAATCCGGGTGAAGACTCTGATGAAAATGATGTTTCACTTCTTTCTCTGGAATCCAATTCAACTGATGATTTAGTGGATATTGACACTGAAGTGGTTACATCACCAGACTTTTGCGCTGGGGATGCATCTGAATCATTAATCGGCAAATCAGACCCCAGAAATTCTTCAACTAGTGTAAGTATTTAATTGCAGTCGATGAATGGGTTCTTCCTTGTTCAGTATATCTTGCTTGTCAAAGTGTTTGTTCTTGTTATTGTTATCTTGATACCAAATTAGCAATAGGCCAATAGATATGCAGCTCTGTTTTTAGATGAAAAAAAATGTTTTATGACTTATAAGCGTTAGAGGCTTAATTTTGACATATTGTCTCTGGATTCTTCTGTTCTGTTGCTACTTATACTTTAGTTCAGTATAGTTGGCTTCCTGATTGTAGTATTGTTTATTTGAAATCTGCAATCAGTATAGGACCTTGTGGGGCTGTTGTTCTCCAATTCTTTTATTGATTATGTGAAATTTTGTATGTTCTAAATGGATGGACCCTACCAAACTGTGTTTTTGACAACATATACAAATCCTCTATATATGCAGGGCACTCATGTGTTGGTTTCTGCAATGAAAGGAAGCCGTGCGAAGCGGGGAATCGTCACAAGGTTGAGTGTTTCATGGTCTCCTAATGTATATGATCCTCCTGTTACCTCTGAGTCACACACTGTGAGGGTGCACCAGAGAAGTTCGAGGAAGGGCCACTACAAATACAAGTCCTCCAAGACCAGCAGCAGCAGCCGTAGTAGCAATGGCAGCAAGAAGGACAAGAAGCATTCTCGCCATAGCAGCAACAGCAGCAGCAAAAGAGACAAGAAATATTCTTACTACAGTACCAATGGTGGCAGCAACAGCAGAGCTGACACCAGTGCTTCTCAACACAGCAGCGGCAGCGGCAGAACTGACACTAGTATTCCTCAATACTTTAAGGTATCTCCGTTGGTGCCAGCTGAGAGTGCCTCACTGGTAGAGGCAGTACCTGTACTCAAGACCATGGAACAAATCAAGTGCAGCACCAGCTGCTGCAAGGAGCAGCCTTTGAGCATGCTGTCACGCCAATTTGTGGCTGCAAGGTACAAGGGCATGTTCTCTTTATGGAGTCGAAACCAACTAGCTTCTTAATCATCAGTTTGTCGCAGAGTCCTCCCGATACATGCTACTCTTAACCTGCTTCTGGGTATCGGCAAAGCCTTACATTGTTGATGCCTTATTTCGGTCTGTGAACTTGTGGTTTGGTTTGTATCGCATTATTTGTTACATTGTTTGTTCCACTTGTACTTGGACATCACAAAACAGGGTTTTGAAAATTGTTGGTCCAACTACGTGTATCTTTCCTCATTTATTTGTGTAATGGGAACGTCGTACATGTGTATTTTGTTGCCTGTTTAAGCATCATTTACATTGTAACAGTACTGTTCAGTTTAGTTATTTTTCTTTAGATTTGTGTTGGCAGAACTTGTTAGTCTCAAGGTTAGTCGGAAGATACAAATCAGGAACTGATTGTGAAGCTGCAAGCACATCATGCAAAGAAACTGGAAAGTAGTAACCCATATCATTATAATACAAACTATCTGGTGGTGCACAATTTTTTTCCCAATTTACAGCAGGACACATTCAGTGTTCTAAATCTCATCCTCGGAAAACACGTGACCTTTAGTTCGTCTATACTGTTTGCTACGTCCAGCTGTCTTTTTCTTGACAAATTACCCGACCACGGTAAACTTCTATCTTGCTGCACGAGCAGCAGTCAACCCCAGCATGTTCTCTTCGCTACCATGCCTGACCAACACGACATGTTCTGATATACTGGGTTCCTGACCTTGGATAACCTGAATAAGCTCTCTATTCTCCAGTTTGGTCCTATGGAATCTGAAATTCTGAATGACCATTTAGCCATCTGGGAGCACCATGTCCATGTGCACCATCTGGAGGGTGCAGTATTGTCATGTTTGTTATGGACTGAGGATGAAAACTGTCCATCAAGAAGTCAACTTGTTATAAAGGAATAACTAAACACTAACCAAACATTGAATGCATATTCATCCAATTGAGAGTTTAAAATTGTCCAACATGAATAATTTGTGTAATGAATGATGCAACCGATCTTTTGTAATCATGTATGAACAACAAACTATGACAGAGACATTTAAACAAACTATAACAGAAAAGCAGTCGCCTTTCCTTTTTTATATTCTGTTAGTTGGATAGAACATCCACTCTGTCACTAATGTTGCTGGTTTTCTGGTTAGGTAGTAGCACTATTGAGAATGAACGACAGCCCACAACATCAAATTACAGTAAAAAGAATACCTCAATGATGTAAAATAGAATTCATTACCTTGAGTGGTAGTTATCAGAATAGGAGGCTCCAGTCCGCACCAGGACTCTCAAAGTTTTTTTGTGTTAACACTTTCTTTTTTGAAATAGGTGGTTCCCCACCCTGCCACCCCTGGGGATTGAAGTATCGAACGCATATGGTTTCCCTCCCACCACTGAAACTCATCCCGGTGGTTTTTTTAACACTCGTGTAACAAACTTCTTTCTTGAGGCACCACATCTCCCATGCTTTGGACAATCAAATACAATGATTCAATCGGTTAAGTAATCACCAAAAATCCTTGCAAGAACAACTTCCTCCAATAAATCTATGGAAACGAACACGGTCCCTGACAATGATGTCTCGGTTGTATGACTTGCTTATTATTTTTGCCACTTCATGGCAATCCGGACAGAATCTCAAATTCTTTACCACCCGAATGACATGAGGTGCTTTTGTTTTCAACAGTCCATATGCAATGGCTAACCTTTCACTATGTTCACAAAGTGCAACTTCTTTTTCCTCTTCACCAACATCATGCAGTACGGCGGCAATCCAAGGCTTGTGGCCAGCGCGTAGCACCCGGTCAGCTATTTCCCTCAGTACCAGTCTGATCTCCTTGATTTCAGGGTGTGAATCATCACTCACCACAAACTTGTGTAGATAACCGTTTATTTCAATTGAACTACAACCAGCAACAACAGTAACGTTGTTATCCTTCATCTTTTTCCTCATATAGCTCACCCTATCCCACTGGGAATTCGATGCGTACAAATTGGAGAGCAGAACATAATTCTCTGGATTGTGAGGTTCTAACTCAAGGAGCCTCTTAGACGCTGATTCCACTATATCAATTCTGTTTGAGCTTTTACTCGCCACAAGAAGAGTCCTCCAAATTACTGAATTTGGTGAGATAGGCATGCCAGTAACAAATGAATTAGCTTCATCCACGAGGCCAGATCGACATAGGAGGTCAACCATGCAACCATAGTTCTCCATTGAAGGTTTAATTCCCAACTCTTTCATAGTAGACCAATATTGTCGCCCATCATCCACTAACCCACTGTGAGCACAGGCTGATAACACACCAACAAAGGTGACATTGTTAGGCCTCACCTGAAATATGTGCAATACACAAGTATTTAGGTGAGAGCTATTAGAAGGTTATGGTACCTTTGTAAAGACTATGTGCATTCTAGCAATTTCTTAGAAAACTAAGGTGAGCATGTGAGCCAATACACATATAACAATGTAGAAAACATCGCTAACCTGAACCAAGATTTATGCAACAATTTCAACATTTCTCAGAACATGTATTGTATGGAATTAATTAAGTGCATTCACGAACCAAACTTAACAGTAGCACAATACAAACCAGATGCTAAACAATGATGATGAATCATCAGAAACTATACTGATGTGTAATTCAGTTTCTTTTGCTGATCTTACATAATGGGCATTACATGTTCATGTGCAAATCAATGCATATGAGCAGGTTATCACTAAACCAACACAACCAATTTTTTTAGATCAAGAGCAAACAGCTCCTGTGCCTCCTCCATTATGGGAAACACAAAAGACGAACAGAATAGACGAACAGAAGACGGGAAACATATCAGTGCAAAAATTTTACCTTAAGCTCTAGCATTCTCGAGAATAGACCCAATGCATCCTCTAAGAGCCCGTGTATCGCCAATCCAACTATCATTGCGCTCCATGCCTTTGTATCCTTCTCCAGCATAGCATCAAACACTGCTCTCGCCTGCTCTATCAACCCGCACTTTGCATACATATCAATTAATGCGGTGCTCAGCTCAAGATCGACTGTGATTCCCTTCCTATCTATAAAAGCATGCACCCACCTCCCCAAATGAAGTGCCCCTGCCTTGGCGCATGCTGAGATGACACTAACCATAGTGACCTCATCCGGGTTCAACCCCTCCGCCTGCATCTCCCGGAAAAGCCCCAATGCCTCGTTAACCATCCCCACCCTCGAGTACCCACCGATCATGGCACTCCAAGCGACCAAACTCTTGTCCCCAACCATGCCATCAAACACGGTCCTGGCGAGCGCAACCTCCTCGCACTTGGCATAGAGGTTAAGCAACCCGGTCTGCACGTATGGGCTTGGCTCGAGCCCCTGGCGGAAAGCCTGCGAGTGCATCTGCCGGCCCTCGCCGAGAGCAGGCACGGCCGCGCACGCCTTGAGCGTGAACGCGAGCGTGAAGCTGTTGGGTGGCGGTGACCCGGAGCGCAGCATGCGGCGGTAGACCAGGAAGGGGTCCGCGGTAGGGCTCTTGGAGCTGGAGAGCGCGCGGATGAGGGAGTTGTAGCAGAAGGCGGTCGGGTGGGGGATTTGGTCGAACAGGTTGCGTGCGTAGGAGGCAGCCGCGGTCGTGGCGCAGGAAGCGAGGAGCTTGGAGAGCGCGAAGGCGGAGGTGAGCCGCGGGAGGCGGAGCCTGGTGAGGTGCGCGTGGGCGCCGCGGAGCGCGAGGAGGCCGGGGCATTGGCGGATCAGCGATACGACGTGGGCTTCGAGGAGGTGGCGCGGGAGGGAGGCGGCCTCGTGCGGTTTGAGCTGGTGGCGACGCATGCGGGAAAAGAGCAAAAACGACGGTCTTTTGCTCTTTTCTTATTCCACGACTTGGCTGGCACGGGCCGCATGGCAACGTAGGCAAATAGGCAGCCGTGGTTTGAGGCCGAGGAGGACGGCTCGTCCTACCTCGTGGCAGTGGAAGCCTAGAAGGTGAGTCGTGAGCAAGATTTCAAAATTTGGTTTCAGAATAAATTTCGTTCCTGATCGGATCATGAAATTTCGAAATTTCAGAAATATTTTGGATAAAATTTGAATTTGAAAATTCAAATCCGGTCCATTCCAGAAATAAAAATCCGAAATTCGGAGAAAAAACCTATAATTTCGGGCGAAATACCCGAAATTTTGGGTTTTTTTCACCGGCTAAAAAGTAGACTAAACATTAACAAAAAAATTTGAAATTTTTTTTGGAGGTTCCTGACACATTTCTGATGTTCTCACAAAAATTTCAGCTGATTATCACATCTGAGGAATTTTTAAAAATTCAGAGAGTGGTACTGTCTTGATAAAACAATGACTCACAAGTTTGATCTGAATAGAAAATGGTACAAATCAAGTTAGAAACTATTGAAATTTTTTTTGCATAGAACTGACACATTTATGATATTTTCATAAAAATTTCATATTATTCTGAAGTCTGTCGAATTTTTAAAAATTCAAACATTGGTACTGTCCTAATAAAACGCTGACCGACAATTTTGAACTGAATGCAAAATGGTTCAAACCACGTTATAAACATTTGAATTTATTTTGCATGGTTATCATGTATCTCTAATACTCTCATAAATTTTTCAGATGATGATCAAACTGTATGAATTTTTAAAAATTAGAACAGTACTACTACCCTCTTAAAAGACTTACCGGCAAACTTGAACAAAATAAAAAATTGTGTAAACCACGTTAAAAACTTTTGAAAATTTTTGTGGATAGTTCTGATGTAACATTAATGTTTCTTTAAAATTTTTAGATGATGATAATTCTCAAATAATATTTAAAAATCTGATGATCAATACATAGATTTGCTTTAGCAATAAAAAAAGTTTAAAATTTTTAAAAATTTTACAGAATAGTGATAAGGAAGTTCTTAATATCCCATAAAAAATTTTGATTCATGATCACACTCCAGTGAATTTATAAAATTCTTACAAGGCACAATACCATTTATGTTCTTTTCTTTTTGATTTTTGAAATATAATATAACAAACGAAGTTTAATACTTACATAGATTTGATAGACCAAATAAGCAAAGTTGAGATTTTTTGACAAATTTAAATAATGGTATTGAGTCAATTATTAATCTCTCAAAAAAAATTTAGATCATAATCACACTCAAGAAAATTTATAAAATTCTGACAATATAACTGTCCCAATTATGTTCATTCAGTTTTTGATTTTTTAAAGATAACAAATGAAGTTAAATTATTTTGAAATTTTGTATGTATGATCCTGATCTACTAAGAATAGTACCATAAAATTTTCAGATTATTATTAAGCATGTACAATTTTATAAAAATCTGACAGTGTTTCTGCCAAAATTTTAAAATATTTAAAAAAATCGGTTTTTCAACAAATTTTCATACGAGATGACTTTCCTAAGGGTTATTGCACCAAATCCGGTCAAATCTGGCCCTAAAAGTTTCAAAATCGGCCAAAAACACGAAATGTCGCCCAAAAATCCAAAATTTCGGGGTTACTGTAGCAAATTCAATTTTTTTATTTTTTTTGCTGGTACTTTAGAATTCGGGGTGGTCCGAAATCCGAAATTTTGGCCAAATTTCGCCGAATTTTGGAACCCTGGTCGTGAGTCGTGAAACTATCACACATCGCCGTGCTGAGGGGATCACCAAGGCATGCGACGCGCCGGTTAGAGTTGATCGAGTGGCTAAGATTTTTTTTATAAAATAATATATTTTTTTATTCAAATTGCAAAAATATATTTCGATCTCAAAAAATTGCAAAAATATACCTCT
Organism: Otatea glauca; assembly: GCA_036346275.1. NCBI lineage: Eukaryota > Viridiplantae > Streptophyta > Magnoliopsida > Poales > Poaceae > Otatea > Otatea glauca. The sequence continues at coordinate 77,137,396 of CM070711.1, forward strand.
ATTGCCTTTTTAGAAGGTGGAAGGGAAATGTCGCCCTTTGAACGGACGACAGAGGCATGTGGCAGCAATCTGTCGCTTTTTGGTACGGCGATAGATCCCCTATCCTATAGGTAGTTTATAAAGAAAATCATAACATTTTCATATGATCTCGGATGGATATAAAGTTTATATGAAAATTATAGCTCGACGAGATCTACAACTTTGATATACAATTTTTTTCATTTAAATCCATTTAGATGGCCAAACCGGGATAGAAAGTTCAGGTCTAAAAATCAGATCTGAAATTTCTACTTAGTTTTTGGCCATCTAAATAGATCCAAATGAAAAAAAATCATACCAAAGTTGTAGATCTCGTCGAGAGCTATAATTTTCATATAAATTTCATCTCCATCCGAGATCATATGACAAAGCTATGCTAACGTGGCGGTCAGTTGCTCGTTCAAGGGGTGACACGCTCTGTCGCCCTTTGAACGGGCGACATTTCCCTCTCACCTTCTAAAACGGCGTTAAGGTATATTTTTATAATTTTTTGAGATTAAAGTATATTTTTGCAATTTAAATAAAAAAATGTACTATTTAAAAAAAATTCGAGTGGCTAACTGATCGCGGACGTCTTTGCTCAGTTGCGGAGCATGGTGGCACGGAGCGGTTAGCCGAGCCGAGGTTGGGCTGGAATAAATCCGGTCCGTCAGCCTCGAGGAGTGGCAGCTTCGGGCCTTCGAACGTCGGTTGGCCACCGGCTTTCCTCTCACATCAACCTGCAGCCGGATATATCCATTCAAGATAAACTTTCGGTTAGATTCCTCTGGGCCCAGGATTGGTTCAGATTCCATTATTTTCTTACTTCAAGAGAATGGCCATGGCGCAGTATTTTTTTATGCCAGTTATATATAACTGTTGATAAAAAAAAAATTTGATGTAAGGTTTATAGACCACAACACACTAGACGAATGCCGAGTTCAATTGATCAAAGCGTGACAACCGATTTGATCCTGCAATCGGTAAGATAAAACAAAAAGCCGCTCAAAGCTGATGTAGCAAAATAATCGGCTTAGATCTAAACAGCTACAAAGCCGATCAGATCAAAGGGTAATGATAAGTCTAATTAGCCAATTAAGGCTAACTAGATGATAGAGGTAGATCTGTCCCGAGAAAGGCGATGCACAACAAAATCGAAGAAAATCAAACCTGATTGGCATAATCGAAGATGATCAACAATCGGCGATACGCAACTTTATTGATCAGGATTGGATTACAAAAAGTCTAAAATATAGAGGCTACTCCTAATCGACAGAAAGTAAATAAAAATAATGCGAGTTGTTTGATTGGATTGTGTTGTTGTTTCGCCTGTCCCTGATAGTCTTTTATAGCTATCGGTCGATCGTATCATTTTCCAACACGCTATAAAACATAATCCGTATCGACCCAAATTCGTACAATTCTTCCTAAAATATTGATCATAACCCAAATTTGGACATTTTCTCATACCCGATATCGGCTAAAATATTTCTTAATCCTCAGCCTAACAATTTGTCCATACTTTTGCCAAATCTTGGTGCAAACAATCTCTCCCTTTGAGTAGTGCTTCAATGCTTTTTCTTTTAATATAAGTTGTACAAATCTTGAAGCAAACGAAAGGGTAAGTAATTATTATCTATTTTTCATTCATGCTTTAATATTTGTGCAAATGTAAAAAAAAATATAGAAACACCTCTCTATAATTTTTTGTATAGTCAAATCGTGTTAAATTGGTGTAGGATTGATTCAAGTTTCCCTAGCCCCAGACCATAGAAATCCGATGGCATAGCCAACCGCCCAATTGTGGAATCGTATATGGATGGCAAGCGCAGGTGGCAATGACAAAAAAGTGTGGAATTGTGGATCTTAGGGGACAACGACAAGTGCTGAGACAGTGGGCTCTTTAGCTTGCTCTGATAAATGTCTCCTTCTCTCTTAGAATCGAGATCGGTGAGTAGGGTGAGGAAGGGATTTGGGAATTGATGATGAGGGTAGGAAGCTGAGGAAAGACATTTTTAGATGGTTGAAGGGTGACCATATCATAGTCAGCAGTCACCCTCCTCTTCGAAACCTAAAACGCTTGATCTAAGATTTGCAATGGTAAGCACACTTACGGTATGTTACAAAACGCACGGCAAACATATATAATTAAAGAAATAGGAGACACGGATTTTACATAAAAAAATCCTTAAATTGTTGAGTTTGAGGGTAATACAAATTCGTTTTCTACTCCATCTTAAATTTACCTCTACATAGAGTCTAATCATATACCACTATAAATATGTTCATGTAGTCCATAGGAAAAGCAAGAAAAGAAAAGGCAATGGACCAAGGGATTCATTAGCCTTAATTTAGTGATTTCGACTTGCCTCGGTTTCATTCCATGACTCAACTCCACACAGAGCGTTGACATGTACTCAACCCGGCGACTATTTCAGTGCCAAAAGTTTACCAACACTATCGCCCATGTAGTTCAGAGCTATTCCTAGGCGCCACTCTACGTCATTTCCGTCGACGATCTTTTACCATAGTCATTGTTGTATTGCTTATGTTGGAGGTATATTTCATTACAATTTAGGCCGTTGTGCCTATTATTGGCAGCATCCATACGTAATTAAACATTGGCGATTTCTTCGACGATCTGTTTGTCTACGATGGGTAATTGTGGCAAGATCTGCACATATAGAGTTTAAAGTGGAGTTGCAGGTTTTCAACACAATGAGTTAATTTGGGTTACGCTTGGTCGAGGTGACTTTGAAAAAAAAATAATATCAGTTTGAGGAAACAACTAAATTCAGTGTTCAATCACCGTTTGAATATGTTGTAATTTTGGATCACTTGCGCAGCTATTATGAAGGCTTTGGCAACATTAATTCTCAAGAATTTGATAACACCCTAATGGTAGCTAGCATTACTCTTCAAGTTTTACTATGAAGGTTTTACTCTAATATCAGTTTGAGATGAATGATTGAAATACAAGAAGGAGTTTGCTTCTGCGTAGATACTATAATGCTATCCAGTTGTCATAGCTCGATATGAAGGGTCTACTTTAATTTATACTCTATTGGCAGCACGAGAGTTCATTTTGTTTTGACAGTTTTACAGGAGTAGTTCCAACCATATCATGAAATTAAATTATCTTTAAAGTCGTCAGTTTGAATACGTGAAAGTCACACATGCAAATTGCTCTCCAGTGAGTATTGTTTGTTGAATTTTGTGTTCAAGTGAAACATATGAAATATACATGATATGAGTTCTTCGCTATCTATCAAGCGCTACAAGTGACGTTTTAGCTTACAAGAAGCATCTAGATAAGATTGTTCTAGTTTTCTTGTTCAGATTAGTCCATTGAACTTTTGGCACATATTCATGATAATTTGTTTTGAGGAGAGTTGCGTTATATTGTAGCTACAAGAGAAATTTATCTCAAGGTGGAGATTGTTGAGTTAGAGGGTGATATAGATTCGTTTCCTACTCTATCTCAAATCTACTCTAATATGAAGTCTGTTATGTATCACTATAAATATGTCGCTGTAGTCTATAGAAAAAACAAGAATTTCATTATAAACATCTTCTCGTATAGTGATACGATGAGACACGAATTTTATATGAAAAACCTTATGAGTAGATTTAAGATATAGTGAAATCATCTTTATACTTCCGTGGTTTTTCCACCTTAAAAAATTATATTTACTGTTTCTATTTCTCCGGAAATTATTCTCAACAGGGCACAAACAACACGGTTTGACTTGTCCTGTCAGATACTCGGGTCACAACTCGTAAGCCCGTATTCTCCACTTGAAAATATTCTGCGCGTCACATCTGGACGAGGCAAATTACATGCTTCCAGCGGCAAAATAGGTGCTCGTGGGGTGTGAATGCCATGCAAGGTTTAAAATTTCGGTGAATTTCAGTGAAATTTCGCTGAAATTTTGGATTTCGGATCACCCCGAAATCACAACTACCGTCCGGAAAAAGAATTTCAAAAAAATTTGAAATTGCTACAGTAAAAACCTTGTCAGATTTTTATAAAATTATACAAGCTTGATAATAATCTGAAAATTTTATGTTACTATCCTTATTAGATTAGAATCATACATAAAAAATTTCAAAATAATTCAAATTCATTTGTTATCTTTAGAAAATCAAAAACAGAATAAACATAATTGGGACAGTTATATTGTCGGAATTTTATAAATTTTCTTGAGTGTGATTATGATCTAATTTTTTTTGAGAGATTAATAATTGACTCAGTAACATTATATAAATTTTTAAAAAAATATCAACCTTTTTTGTTTGGTCAATCAAATCTATGTAAGCATTGAGCTTCGTTTGTTATATTATATTTCAAAAATAAAAAAGAAAAAAATATAAATGGTATTGTGCCTTGTAAGAATTTAATAAATTCACTGGAGTGTGATCATAAATCACAATTTTTATGGGATATTAAGAACTTCCTTATCACCATTATTTCAAATTTTCAAAAAAAATTATGGTTTATATAATTTTTCATTTTGTTCAAGTTTACCGGTAAGCCTTTTAACATGGCAGTAGTACTGTTCGAATTTTTAAAAATTCATACAGTTTGATCATCATTTTAAAATTTTATGAGAGCATTATAGATACATCATAACCATGCACAAAAAATTTCAACAGTTTCTAACTTCATTTGTACCATTTTCCATTAGGATCAAACTTGTCGGTCAGTGTTCTATCAGGACAGTGTCACTCTCCGAATTTTTAAAAATTCCTCACATGTGATAATCAGCTGAAATTTTTATGAGAACATTATTTATGGATCATAAATATGCAAAAAAAATTTCAACAGTTTATAACTTGATTTGTACCATTTTCTATTCCGATCAAACTTGTCGGTCAGTGTTTTATCAGGACAGTACCACTCTTCGAATTTTTAAAAATTTCTCATATGTGATAATCAGCTGAAATTTTTGTGAGAACATAAGAATTGTGTCAGGAACCTCCAAAAAAAATTCAAAATTTTTCGATAAGGTTTAGACCACTTTTCACCAGTGCAAAAAAAACCCGAAATTTCGGAAATTTCGCCTGAAATTTCGGGTTTTTTCGCCGAATTTCGGGTTTTTTTTTCCGGATTGAACCGGATTTGAATTTTCAAATTCAAATTTCTTCCGAAATAATTCCAAAATTTCAAAATTTCGCCGAAATTTCGTTATCCGGCTGGGGACGAAATTTATTCCGAAACCGAAATTTGAAACCTTGATGCCATGCGACTTCGTCTTGCGTCGCATCGGACGGTGCCAGAACCGCCGTGCGAATCCGCAATTGGCAAGCACATGATGCCCCACATCCAAACAACAATTCGTCCAAATCCAACCAAAAAATTCCGTTGCTGACGCCTCCTCCCATTCTCCTTTTCCCTGCTCGGAATGAATCCGATCACTTCCACCCCGGCCGCACTTGCTTAAATTATTCCCTCGTTCCGCTACTGTTGTCTCCTCCATTGGTTTCCTTATGGAATTGAGTCATCGGAGGGGAGGCCACCCCACGAATGTCCGTGCATTTCTCGGGCTCCTCCTTTCCCCTTGCCGGATTTGAGGGGTCGCCGCGCGGCGCCGGCTCGTGGGTTTTGTTTTCTTGGCTGGTAGGATAGGAAGGACCGGCTGCAGGCAAGAGTGGTGAGGGTTGTAGGCTGGCTTCTTGGCTGGGGGTTTTGGGATCCTGGGAGGGGCAGGATTGGGAGGTTCTTGGAGGCTAAAGGTGGGCATGTTTGCCGTGGCATTGTGCATTTGGGTTGTGTGGGACTGGGATCCCGTAGAGGAGGATTGGCGTTCAGATTTGCATCTTCGTGTGGATTTGAGTTGACAATCGTTGGGAGATCTTTAATTGTGTAAGATTGGTGTGTCCTCAGCGGGTTGGCTGGTTTTGAATCGCTTATTGTTGTTTACCTTACAGGGTTTTTCGATTTGCAAGAGCAAATCTCGGGTTTCCTGAACGCAATAAGCAAGAATATGGTTCCTTTCTTCTTCTTTTTATTTTTGGCATTTTACGACCTTTTTTCCCTGTGGGGAGCGTAACGATTCTCTTTCTTCACTTATTTACTACTTAATATCTGAATTGTCTATTTAGTACCATGTTACTTCTATGAACCCTATGATGAACTGCTTGCAGATTCTCTTTCTTTAATTGGAGTATTGGACTTGATGTTCAGACTTGAAACTGAGAAATAAAAGCCTTGTGCTGTGTTCAGCAATTAATGGCCTTCACCGGTGAGGAAAAAATGAAGGTGACATGTGCATGGCATTTCCACAACTGCATTATGTAGAAATGAAATACTTTTCAGAAAACTGGATTTATATTCCAGGGTTATCACCCAAAACTTTTCGGGACAAAGGAGAAGAAAGTTGCAAAGAGGACAGACAGTCCAAGCTGCAATGCCGGTTGGTTCATATTCTTCCTTTCCAAAATATGCATCTACCATTTTATTTTATTTTTTTTTGAAAAAATATATGTCTACAAACCACCATTAGGAATGCTCGTTGAATGCTTGTCCTTTACTTCCCATGGCATATGAAAATACCTTTAGGGGTTGTTTGTATCTCATGCTTTAGCAAAACTAGATTTAATTAAACTAGTTTGAGAGACTAACAGCATAATAGTCTAAAACCTTGTTCGGTTAAAAATAGGATAAAACCAGGACAACAAATTCCAGTATCTCAAAATTAAAAATTAAGTGTTTATGAAAAACGACTACTGCCCTTTTTTTTTCAAAACACAAAATAGAAACAGTAGAAAAAACTAAAACCAACTATGGCCAAGGAACGTTTTCACTAAATGCTTTCCTAACCGAATAACCACTTACAATCTATAGTGGTAAATTTTACCGAAAAACGTTTTTCACAAAGTTGATTAACAAAACCTGTGATCCAAATGACCACTTAGGGCATTAACTATCACCGATTATTTCATTTTTTTTTTAAATGTGCCATCATTTCGAATTTCGGAACACACATCAAGTGCAGTCTTAATTTAACTATCCATTACTGATCTCCACAAGTCATGGAATGGGCTGCGCGTTTATTGTGGACTAATTAAAGTAGCTACTGCCATTAACCAATTATCTAAAAACCTTTAGTTTGTGTTGAGATCATCGCAGCAACTAACTGCGTAGTATGCTCCTATATTACAGCAGGTAAGCTTGGGCCAAGTTCTTCTAAGACAGCGTCCTCTCCCCCCTTGAGAACACTTTCAGATACTCTAATATTTAGTAAATCCTGTATTTTTGTCAGATTATATGGATGAAGCTGGTCATATTAAATTGTTAGTGGTTTTAGCTAGCTTCTTATGCCACTTTGAACTAATTGAAACCAGATGTTAAGAGCATACGTCTCAGCCATTTCCTGCCACAATCTTCTAACAATGCAACAACAGAGCCCGTCAGGTACAACAGTCGAAATTCATATCCAATTATTGTTCCATCCTTTTTATTTCAAACAGACAAAATTCTCCACACTCTGCTTTAGTTATACAGAATATTTGTCTCTACCTGGAACGTTGGAGGAAAAGGACCTACTGCTGAGCTGAACCTGGATGATTTTCTTCCCCCTGATGATCATTCAGATATTTATGTTTTGGGGTAGGTATTTCACTGATCTTTTTTTAATAGATATGGAGATATTCCCTGCCAAACAATACTAATTACAGTGCCCAGTGTTTTCTACTTTTCTCCACCTAATGTTTAACTCTTGGATATTGATTTTCCCATATAAAAAATATTCAATGCATAGCTGAAAAGGATAAAAGAAGAAAATACCTTGATTTCTCTGTGGTAGTAGACTTTCATTGATGCATTTGGTATTTATATTTAACACAATGAATCATAGTTTACTTTCAAGGTTATCTAGTGTTTTTCCCCTTTAACACAAGCCTGCATGCCACCAATTTTGTTCATTTAATCTCTGAACAGTTTTCAGGAAATTGTTCCCCTCAGTGCTGGTAATGTGCTTGTGATAGAAGACAATGAACCAGCTGCAAGATGGCTTGTTCTTATAAACCAAACACTAAACCGGCCAGATGACAGTGATACCAATGTCTTTCAGCATCCACCATTTCCCTCTGTTGATTCTACTTCCTCTCGAGCTTCTTCAAGCCTTGATGCTTCGTTCTCTGACCTAACAAAAACAGCAAGTGGTTCCACAATCTTCCAGAAGGCTTTTCTGAAAGCCATTAGCAAACCTTTCATGCCATTCCGGAGAAAACAGCTTAAGGCCTGCAACTGCCCAGTAGAGATGACGAAATCATCCTACAGGGATGCTTGCTTTGGATGTCCAAAAGCATATGCCGACGAGACTGATTCCTCAGAAGAGGAAGATAGCTCGAGGGATTCTTGTTGCTCTGTGCTCAGTGAAGTAAATTCTGCTCCCACCGCAAGGGATCAATTGAAATATAATCTTATAGCTTGCAAACAAATGGTTGGTATTTTTGTTACTGTGTGGGTGAAGAAAGAACTAGTGCAGCACATCGGCCATCTAAGAACGTCTTGTATAGGGCGAGGAATTTTGGGTTGTCTTGGAAACAAGGTCAGGACCGAATCAGATTGAGCTCATTGAAGTAATCCTGAAAGTAATTATCCTTATACTGAATACTCTTCTTGTACTGCAGGGATGTATATCAGTAAGCATGACACTGCACCAGACAAGCTTTTGTTTCATCTGCAGCCATTTGGCTTCAGGTCAGAAAGAAGGCGACGAATTCAGGAGAAACTCCGATGTTCTAGAGATACTGAGGCTCACGCTGTTTTCGAGGATTTGCAGGAGAGCAGGGCAAAAAATTCCGGAGAAAATTCTTGAGCATGAGTAAGAACAGGTGCTATGTATGCTTGTAAATATATGTATCTTGTCAAGTTGGTATTTTCTAATTAACGCACTGCTGGTTTCAGTAAGGTGATGTGGTTTGGGGATTTGAACTACCGTATTGCACTGAGCTATGCAGATACGAAAAAACTTTTGATGGAAAATAACTGGGATGCCCTTTTTGAAAAGGATCAGGTAACTTCCTTCTCATTAAAGGAATCGATCCAGTTATAAATCAAATTAAAGCCTATTCGTTAAAAGAAGGTAAAAAAGCAATTTGCCAATTGTTAGAAGATATTACTGCTCTGTGCTAACAAGCATTGAAAACAATGGGGACAGAAAAAGGTGCCAGAAAATGTTTTTCCCTATTTTCGTTCAAACCATAGTTTTCCTCTACTGCAATCATTTCCTTCCCTAATGTTTTGTATATTTTGTTCTTCAGCTTAAAATGGAACGGTATGCTGGGCGAGTATTTAAGGGGTGGAATGAGGGGAAGATATTTTTTGCTCCCACATACAAGTACTCCTCTAACTCAGATGCTTATGCTGGTGAGGCTGCAACATCAAAGAAAAAGAGAACACCTGCATGGTATGCACCATTTTCAAACTAGTTTGTGTTACAAAGAAACTCTGATTGGGAAGGTGTAATTATCTTAATATTCCATTCTACTGTCGCGATAGGTACAAACTTAGCATTGAAAATATTCATTGCTGTTTAGTACAAGAGTAAGCGGCAAAGACTATTTGACTTTCCACAGAGGAAACATAGCTCTCTAATTATTTTCATGCCAAAAATAAATAAAACAAAATAAATGCTGCTGTAGTTCTAATATATAATAACCGAACTTGTTAAAGTACACATATCGAACTTGGAATGCTCCATCTTTAGTTTGTGATTATGTGTTGTGCAAATGACTTGGTGAAAATTTTTCTACCAATGACTGTACTATGAAAATGTTGCTTGTGAACAATCCCTTGCTTGACTTACTGCATTGCATCCCTCTTAAGTAGTTGAACTTGCTTAGGTGTGACAGAATTTTGTGGCGTGGAGATGGTATTGTGCAATTATCCTACTACCGCGGGGAGTCCAGATTTTCTGATCACCGTCCTGTTTGTGGAACCTTCATTGTCGAGGTTGAGGCACTAAATAGAAAGACGAAGAGGCGCTCATGACTCATCTAATGCTGACATGAGAATTGGTGCTGAGGAGCTCTTACCAACGGACAGGAATAAGGGTAAGGTACACCACTTCTTGTTCACACATGGTGATCGTTCTCTAGATCTCTCACATGCCCAAAATTAGTATATAGTAGTAACGAGGACCGAGCGTTATCTCGTTTGGCATGGAAGCCGTGGTACTCCCAGCCGGTCGAGGGTTCAATCCCTGGATTGAACATCTCAAGCCTCACTTCAATAAATTTAAAGATAAGTACACACACGAAGTGGTGAATTCAGAATGAAAATAGAGTAGGCTCCTATGTCGAAGTTCTAATTGAAGACAAGCATACTAATAGTACATATATCGGTCTATTGCCAACTAAATTCCAAATTCATACATAAATAGAAAGGAAACAAATTGAATAATCAAAATACAACAAGTGTGGTATCTTGCTAATGAATAAAATAATATAAATATGTGAGGACGGATCATCGACCATTCGATCTGTAGATAAAAATATAAAACTTAGTGATGCGATTTTAATTTGTGAATACTTATAAAAATATAAATTGAAATAAAACTTACGAAGGCATTAGTACTGAGTACGACGCAATTTCACACCATAATTTTTCATCTCTTGAAAGCGTCGAATGATTCTCCATTTTTGCAACTTAGTTTGCTGTAACGAAGCAAATTGAATCAAGAGACAAAAAGAATCAATCAGTCAATAGATTAATAGATTATTACTTTATTAGTGAGGGCATTGCATTGCATTGGGGCAATTCATAAATCATAGACTAGTTACTAGTAGATTACAGTTTATACCATTCTGCGAATCTTATCTCTTGGCTGCGATCAATCCGAGGCTGAGGCTCCTGGTTCGCTCCTCCCTTTTTGTTGTCTTGCCGATCTCCTCGACAGCCTCTCCTCACTCTACAATTTCCTCTGGCGACTGTCGACTGGCGACGCATGTTCGACCTCTGGGTACTGCTGGCCGCGCCCGCCTGTGCGTCTGTCGCTTGTCGCCCGTAATCGCTCGTGTGTCTGTCGCCCGCGAGACGGATTGTTCGTCTCCCTTGATGCTGCGCTATAGTGAAAAAGGCCGAGTTATCGAGTACTGTACCATGTGAGGTGAAAGCCTATAAAACTAAACCCATAACTAATTTTGATGGCCCACTAACCCAATATGGCAGTATTGCTTTCTTCTTCAGTTCTTCCTCCCAATTCCTAAACCTGCCAGCTGCCGACTTGCTGCCATTGTCATGGCTCTGATTCTTTCGAGCGTTGGGGATACTGAGGGGTGGGGTTCATCCGACAGGAGGTGGGCTGAGTCCCAACCTGCCCAAACATTAGATACGCCTGTGGACACACGTGTTTGTTCAACGAGAGTATAGTAACTAACAAGCGTGCATATTTCAAGCTGAGGACAGACTAATGATATACTGGCACCCATTTTCATTGTTGGATCGCTAACAACAACGAAATTGATTAGTTATCTAACTACAGAAGTTTATATTAGATTTTTTTTCCTAAGATACTTTCAACTATCTCAAGAGTCCGGCTTAAGTATTTTGAACACTTACTGAAAAGGTCTTAAATCAGTGCACTATAGTCTAGGATTCGTACGGATGACTGATCAGTATGTTAATTCCATTTTGCAGGCATATCACGAAATGTGAGCTCTCCGAAAATATCGTAATTTATTATCTAGCTCACCAATAGGGGGTTGCTACAACTGTTGTGGCATGTAATGCTGTAATTTGTACCTAACTTCTCTTCTATTTAAGCCTACTGATCGTTTCCAAAAAAAAAATCGTAATAACGTGCAGTACCACAAAAATAAAAGTGTATGAATTGAGCACTCAAGAATCACTTTAAGGCCCTGCCTGGATGGGGGTAATCCCAGCCGAAACCTCATCCAAACAGGCCCTTGGAGTGGTTGTTATACGTCTCAGCAAAAATGTTTTGGGAGGTAGGAAAGATAATGTTTAATTTGTATAGCAAACTTAGGTATTCTTTCCAATGAAATGATTTGGTTATATGTTTGATATGATGTATACCACCCAATATTCTTTGGCCTCTGTTGGAAGCACATGTGATCCAATGTTGTAGGCGTACTCTTTGGCCCCTATTGGAAGCACATGTGATCCAATGTTGTGGGCGTACTGAGTACTGACCCTATTGTAGGTCTGTCCTTTTATTACGAACGTCTTGAAGTGCACAAAATGTTGCTTCTGTTCTGTACCGATTTCAAGAGAATTACGTGACGCTACTTGTGTACGTAATCTATCAGAACAACTCGATATGGTGTCTTTTTTCCCCTCGTGACTCGTGGCTCAGATGGCAATTGCTTCGTAATCAACCGAAGCGTGGCAGCAATTTCTTCACCTATACAAGGCAACCATGAAATCAATTCGGTTTAGAGTATATATAAGAATTATTTTTAAAAATAATATTTAAAAAATGAAAATTTACAGAAAAAATATGCCAAAATTAAAAATTACAAATATACCTCCCGGTCGCTATTCCAAATAGCGACAGACTCTATGTCTCTATTCCAAATAGCGACAGACTCTCTGCCGCTATTTGGAATAGCGATAAAGAGCATCATCTTCACCGTTCAAGTGCAGGAGAAAAGAAGAGATTTAGTGATAGATCTCTGTCGCTATTTGGAATAGCGACAGACTCTCTGTCACTATTTCGAATAGCAATAGGAGGTATGTTTGTAATTTTTAATTTTGGTATATTTTTTGTAAATTTTTATTTTTCAAATATTATTTTAAAAAATAATTCGTATATATAATGGTATAAACAAACTATTTATAGTTAGGACCGAAGACAATTTATATAATCAGGGACGGAGCCACCGTCCGACGGCCGTGGGCAGCTGCTGGGCTCACTGGCGGCGGGCGTAGCCACCGCCGGATCAGGATGCCATGGCATGGAAGCTTTCCTGGGTAGAAGGGCCACTCTTTTGGGCAATTGGGTTGTTGCTGCGTCAGCGTCGCACGGGCCAAAGGCTTTAGCCCAATACGGCGATATCGTCATGCCCCACGGCTCGTGCCTCCTCCACGACTTACATACATGGTAGGCTGATGATCGATTCCCCAATCTCGTTATTGTGCTTCCTCGACCTCGAGACCTCAACACACGCAGTCCGAAACCAGCGAACCCTAGATGTAGTAGTTGCTTGCGGCTGATAGGATCTTAGCGCCACGCCTTAGCGGAACAATAGGCGGACAACCCAAACCGCCAGGCAGTGCGAGTCACGCACAGCAAGATGATCATATCTTCCCTATCCTTTTAGATCCATATCCTCCTTATCGGATTTAAATCGATGCCTCTTGTGTGTTGTGCTTTCTTGTTCTTGTTCCTTCTTTATTCTTGCACCACCCTTATGATTTTTCGTGCTTCTTCCTTCACATTTTTCTAGCATCATGCCCTTGTGATTTGCTCTTGCTTCATTGACATCAATTGCCAGAAGACGGACAATGAGAGAGTCATTGACACCAAATAACAAGAAGACAACATTACGCAATAGATTAGCTCGCACGAATAGTGCTGCCTGAGGCTGAGGCTGAGCCCGATTGCCTATATAGTTATCTATAATAGCCTCACATAATTAATTAGTTGTTTATACATCTGACCATGCAATAGTATAAATAATAAAAAGCCATCAACAAGACCGTCCGTAAAAGTACGATTTCTACGTGCTCATCTAGCGGCCCGCTAAACACAACTCGTATATGTTTTCTCCACCGTTCAACTTCCTATGGTGGCATAGCACGGCGTGGGTGGCACCACGGTAGCAATTGCAGGTAGATATGTGGCGCGTCCTGTCGAAGTGGGCGTCGGCCGCGCGGCAGCCCATTGGATCGAGGCTGGCCAGGATGTGGACGTCGATATGTGGTGTATAGCCTGGAGGCGCTGCAACCAGCTGCAGGCCGCGTGGCCCGCGTCCGTCGTACGTGCGGTGTGGAGTTGTAGGCGCGCGTGTGGTGTGGATGAACCGTATGCGCGCGCATGGCAGCCCACGCCTACGGCGGCGGCGGGAGTGGGGCGACAGAAGTACGGCCTGCACACCGCCACCTCCTCGTCTCCTTCAAGCCAAGCGGCCCCACCCCGCTCACCTTGCCCCCACGAGACACCTCTCCGGCCCGGTCGTTTCCCTCCCCGTGCCTCGATTCCACTCAAGCTTGAGACTTGCGCACTTGGAGCCGGTCTCTTCCAGCGATCATGTCTGCCATCTTGCCGATGAGTAGACGCATGCGAACGAAACTGCCACCAAATTTGGCATGGAGTATGAACGGGAACTGTAGCAATAATCTGCTTGGATCCAGGGTAAGCATTTTTAAACCGAAATTGAATTAACCAATTATTTTTATTTTTTCGATTTTTGGTTCGGTTTTTGTTTTGTTATGATTCGTTTTTCGGTGTTCAATTTGGTTTTTCGCTTTCAAAAATCGAAATAACCGAATAGTCCATGTACAATACTAATTTTATGATGTTCTTCCTAAAACTACTAAACAATTCTCTTGTTCTAACACATTTATGTATATGTTTGGTATATTCATATATTCTATTATGTTTATACTGTAATGACTTATGAATATTGTGAGTTTATCCCTACTCTGTGTTGCGATATAAGGACTAAATCTAATCTATCTAAGGTTTATTCATATTTCGGTTAACCGAATTAACCGAATCGAAATATTTCGGTTAAATCAGTTCGATTTTTCATTTTGGTATAAGAAATTCGATAGCCAGTTTTAAAAAACGAATATTTTAAAATCAAAAAAATCGAACCGATTAAAACGAAAAAAACTGAATGCCCATCCTGCTTGATCAGTGCTCTGTCCCTACGTGATGGGAGGAGAACTGGAGAAGTCATTGCGCAGCCAAATTCAGATCGACGGGAATGGGATGGGATGGAGAGCAACCAAGTGTACAGTCGATGAATTGAATGGAGGGAACCTTAGCATTGATGAACCACCGCTCTTCCCACAGCGCCTTGCCGACAGCCTGCCGAATCCAATGCTTCTTCCCCACGTCTCTACACAGCTCCACACCTCATCTCCATTACTGTCAATTCTCGAACTAAGCTACACCATTGTTGCCGCTTGCTATTCACGACACCAACATGTGTTGTGAGTTGTGACTTGTGAGCCTAGGTAGAAACTACTAACAGTGTAGTAACATGGAACGACGATGGAAGATACGAAGACAATGCTACCTACGTGGCTACGTAACGTCACCAACTAGCAAATTACACCAAGGAATTATTAGTAGTTAGAAGAAATAACAGACCCAAAAATCTCATGCATGGAATTTTAGGTATCATAATACACAGCCATATGTGTGGCAAGAATGACGAAGAAGAGCAGTGCTTCTATGCGTATAAGTAATCATCAGGCTAAACCCCGAGACAGCTGGTCAAACTCCCAAACTCTTTGATCAATCTAGAACATCCAGGCGGCCGTGACCGCTAGCGGTAGCGCAGCGAGGGAGATGAGACCGCCGGCGGTGAAGCGGCCGGGAGCCTGGTTAGGCGACTTCTGCGGCGAGGCGGACGGCGGGTTTTCTACAGAACGCACAAACGGCACAAGCAAAGTTAGCAGGGCGAAATGGCGAAGTAATGTCGTGTATGACAACTGACTGACTGAGGACACCTAACAAATGAGACCACTACAGAACATCTGCTAGCATGAACAGCACACAAATTAAGGACATTAATGGGCATTTAGTGGAACTACCCTCTATTCTCCTTAGTAGCATCGGCAGAAGGATCTAGAGATTTTTGCAGCTAAAATTACTTGTAAACCGGTCCGTTTTTCTCTCCTTTTTGTTACTAGTACAAATACTCGTTGAGACCTACTTATATGACAATTCTGTACTCTGGAGTCTGGACACCTCCGATGCTTAATTGTACAGAAATTTAGATATGTAACTAATGTGTGCAAAGTAGTCATACCAAATAAAAAGGTTTTGTACTAGTAAAAGGAATGAAGAACCAAGGCAAGCAGAGCAGTAATGACTACCAGGCAATTGTGGTCCAGCAGCGGATGGAGAGAGGCCTGTCATGGGCGATGCCGATGCAGAAGGCCCCAAAGCCACAGGGACTCCAAAAGCTGCATAATTTGGCATGTATTAACCCAAGGTTAGCAGATGACAATAATTCAATGACATTAGAAGGTAAATCACACCATTAGATTAGCGAAATGGTATTTGGACAGGGTAATTAGACAGACAAATTTTCTTTGATAATTGGGTGTGTGTTTGATAATTGGGTGAAGTGATATTGAACAAAGAAGACAAGGATTTTTCGTTTTTTGAAACAAGAAAAGGATTTTTCTTTGTTCTAGTACTGTCTTCCGTTTTAAGAAGAGATCTCTTTCTCTGTGTGGACAGACGTGGAGGACTGTCGGTATCAACCGGCCTTGTAATCCATACTGTAATAGTGTAATTCTCTTTGCTCTTCGTGAAATGGCAGCAGTTCTCCAGCCCATGGTTCACAAAATCGATGATTTTTTATTGAAAGTCGCGATTTTCACGTGTATCAAGGCGGCTCAGCAATAAAAACCGCTCGATAAACCGGCCAAGTTCAAATACAAATTAAAAAATATATAAAAAAATTATCAAAAAGTGTTACAAATTTTGTGTGAGGTCCTGATGCAATAATAATGAAGCTGTAAAATTTTCAAATGATTATTAGATCTGTGTATTTTTTGAAAATTCTGGAAGTGCTACTCTCTTTTTATATATTGTTCTATTTTTTATTTTCTAGGGGTACTTGAAGTCTAATATTTCTTAAAAAAATTGTGAGATCCAGAGGTAATTCTAATGATTTTGTAAAATTTTCAAATGATGATCAAACATATGTATTTTTTAAAAATTCTAAGAGTGCTACTATTTTGTATATGCTCTTCTATTTTTGATTTTCTAGGGGTACTAAATGAAGTCTAATATTTATAAAATTTTAATACATGATCCTTGGGAACTCTTTATAGTACCATTAAAATTTAAGAGCATGATCAATTTTTTAATTTTTTATAAAAATCTAATAACGTCTATGTTCCTTTTCATTAATTGTTGTTTTTGATTTTCTAGAAGTAATAAATGAATTAAAAAATTGTTTAAATTTCTTTGAGGTGTTTTTAGATTAATTGGGATTTTTTTTCCAATTTTTTATAATTTTTCTCCAATTTTTTTTATAATTTTTGTGATTTTTTCAATTTTCCTCCGGTGTGCTGAAAATAAAAAAATCGCTGAAAAATCGGTCGATAATCGAAGAAAATCGGTAAAATCGCTCGATTTTTGAAAAAAAATATTCGCATCGCTGAGTTCAAAAAATTTGAATTCAAACATCTTTAGTTTCTATCGGTTTTTGCCGATTTTCGAAAATAAAATTTTTTGATAATCGTGATATCAACATTGAACCCTGCTCCAGCCACCTTTTCGAGAAAAAATCACGCACCTTCCTTTTTTGTTTTTGAAAAGTCCTCTCAAGAACAAGCGCGTACTGGACGAATGTTTGCTCTCGTGAGTCGTGAGGGAATTATCCATGCCATGGGAATTTTTTTCAGCAGCTTATTAATACCTTAAGCACATCATAAACCTCCCATTTGCTAGGCTAAGAATCCATGGCACGAACGCAATACGAAACAAAATATATAGGCAGAAAACCTGGCAAGAAAACTAGACAAGAGCCCTGAAAAGTGAAAACGAGCGCTTTTCGTCTATGTACTGCAACTGCAAGTCACACACGCACTAGAATGAAACGCCTTTATATATTGGGAGTTTTGTTTCTTACAAACATCTAAATTTTATATTTTTAGATTAAATTACCAAACTATCCATCAAAACACAATCTCACCTCACTTCACGTCTTACGAATCTTACCGCAGATCCAATACTCTAAAATTTAGATGTTTTTTTTGCTAAGAAAACATTCGGGGTGATGTATATAAAAAAAACCCTATATATTTATCGAGCAGGGTGATGGTGCATCGTGCATACCTGCGCATGCGCTGACGGGCGGCGCGCTGAGGCGGCAGATGCCGGGCAGCGCGAGCGCGCGCTTGTAGTCGACGCTGACGCCGTAGGAATCGCCACCGCCGGCCAGAAGCTGGCAGAGGCAGACGGGGGTAGACTCCAGCAGCCCCGCCAGCTCCGGGCAGCACGGCTTGTCAGGCCGCCGCGCCGTGCTCCCGCTCTGCACGTACGACAGGCAGTCCGACATGTTCAGCACCGCGTTCATGCACTCGGGGCTGATCCCAGCCGACGGCGCCGGCGCACCGACAGGCGCCTGCGCCGCCGCCATCCCCACCGCGAGCGCCACGGCCACGGCCGCCACCGCGAACACCACAGACCGCCGCAGCATTGCCATGGGAATCAAGCTTTCTTGTCTAGCTTATATATGCCTGCTCCTGCTGCTCGTGAAGAAGGGCTCCTACTGGATTAGACTTGGGAATAGCACTTTGGAGGCAAGGTTTTTGCGCGCGCGCGCTTATATACTGGCAATAGTAGTGTACACGTGACGGCGACCGGTGATGTACCTAACTGGACCCTATCGAGCTGAGTTTGTGGCGTTTTAGTCTGCCTTTAGCTAATTGCAGTTAGCTTTGGTGATCGTTTTGAACATTTCGCCTACTTCGGACCCTTAATTAGGCTTCCAGAAAAACCGGTTTAAAGTAAGATGCAATTCTCACAAGTGTCTGCACTTTGCAGATTGAGGCGATTAGACGTGTCGTATCATGCGACGTCCGATCGAGCTCCCGTTTACTGCAGAGAAGAGTTCCAACTTCCAACTCAAATTATCGTTTGTTTGGTTAGGGTTAGATTGGTCAAATCCAACAGTAAAACCGTCCGGCTGGGTCCAGTCCAGCCTGACCAAATCCCAACCGATATCACCGGCTGCCAGTACAAGATCGCGGCTAGGACCGGCTACTCCTGGGCACTAATGAATGCGATTATGAATGCGGCTGCACTGTAGCACAGTACTGGGCTAATGGCACTAGCTTGTCGCACAGCCCATCATCCTACTTTTCCCTCCAACGATGGCTTTTGTTTTCAAAAAATGCCCCCGTAAACTAATACTAGAAATGGTCCCTTGTCCCGCATCATCGCGAATGTCTAAGAGGTGGTCATGGCTCTCAACTTGGAAGCTAATGTGTCGCCCGAGCATAAGCGCGGTGGCACGGGTCCGATGCCAGTAGTTCTAGGGCGGCATAAAGAAATGGAGTGCCAACGCTAATAGCGTGGGATTACCATGCCTCTGCGTTAGCACTTGACCGTGGGCAGGGGCAAGGTTTCAAATTTCGGTTTCGGAATAAATTTCGCCTTGGCTCGGATAACGAAATTTCGGTGAAATTTTGGAATTATTTCGGACAAAATTTGAATTTGAAAATTCAAATCCGGTCCAATCCGGAAAAAAAAAACCGAAATTCGCCGAAAAAACCCGAAATTTCGGGCGAAATATCCGAAATTTTGGATTTTTTAGACTGGCTGAAAAGTGGTCTAAACGTTATCAAAAAAATTTTAAATGTTTTTTGGAGGTTTCTGACACAATTCTGATATTCTCACAAAAATTCCAGCTGATTATCACACTTGACGAATTTTTAAAAATTCGGAGAGTGGTACTGTCCTGATAAAACACTGACCGACAAGTTTGATCGGAATGGAAAATGGTACAAATCAAGTTATAAACTGTTGAAATTTTTTGTACATGGTTATGATCCATAACTAATGTTCTCATAAAAATTTCAGCTGATTATCACATGTGTGGAATTTTTAAAAATTCGGAGAGTGGCACTGTCCTGATAGAACACTGACCGACAAGTTTGATCCGAATGGAAAATGATACAAATGAAGTTAGAAACTGTTGAAATTTTTTGTGCATGGTTATGATGTATCTATAATGCTCTAATAAAATTTTCAGATGATGATCAAACTGTATGAATTTTTAAAAATTCGAACAGTACTACTGCATTGTTAAAAGGCTTACCTGCAAACTTGAACAAAATGAAAAATTATGTAAACCATAATTTTTTTTGAAAATTTTAAAGAATGGTGATAAGGAATTTCTTAATATCCCATAAAAATTGTGATTCACGATCACACTCCAGTGAATTTATAAAATTCTTACAAGGCACATTACCGTTTATGTTCTTTTCTTTTTGATTTTTGAAATATAATATAACAAACGAAGTTCAATGCTTACATAGATTTGATTGACCAAACAAACAAAGTTGAAATTTTTTAAAAATTTATATAATGTTACTTATTCAATTATTAATATCTCAAAAAAAAATTAGATCATAATCACACCCAAGAAAATTTATAAAATTTTGACAATATAACTGTCCCAATTATGTTCATTCTGTTTTTGATTTTTTAAAGATAAAAAATGAAGTTAAATTATTTTGAAATTTTTTATGTATGATCCTAATCTACTAAGTATAATACCATAAAATTTTCAGATTATATCATGCTTGTACAATTTTATAAAAATCGATGATGTTTACTTAAAATTTTAAAATGTTTAAAAAATTAGGTTTTTCAGCAAATTTTCATAGGAGATGACTTTCCTAAGGGTTATTGGACCAAATCCGGCCCTAAAACTTTCAAAACCGGCCAAAAAACACGAGATTTTGGCGAAATTTCGGCAAAAAAAAAACGAAATTTCTGATTTTACTGTAGCAATTTTAAATTTTTTAATTTTTTTCCGGACGGTACTTGAGATCTCGGGGTGGTCCAAAATCCGAAATTTCGGCGAAATTCGCCGAAATTTTGAACCTTGGGCAGGGGTAGGTGGGCATCTCTGTACTGAATCGAGCACTGGCAAAGTGACATGAGTTATGCCAGCATCTCTAGCGCTGGAGAGAGAACGGACGCGCCAGCACTTTCAACGAGGTTTAACCGTGCCTCAACACCAGCACTTGATCGAGGGCAGGGGTACCTATGAACGTCACATGCGTTATGTATCTCCCTGCTTCATTGTTCAACTACATCCAACTAATGTTGATGCTTAATTATATCCTGTAAGCATGCGTCACATTCCGACTATCTCTTTATACACGTGTGCACATAGTTGAGGATATATCTTCGTGAATCCAAACCCTATATATTCTAATAAAAAAAACAATGCTTCCATAAATAAACAAACCCTCCCAAACGACTCATCCATGATTCACTCAAGAGAAGTGCTAAACATGATTTCCTCTCAGATTTAGACCTTAGCGCCATAATTAGTGGCGCTGAATTCTACAGGTCCGCGCCAAAAATGATATTGCTGCCCGGTCATTCCTAGAATTAGTTTTGTGTGGGGCATTTTTGGAAAAAAAAAAGAATAAAAGAATCCAGAATAGAGAAGAAGAAAAAAACCATCATCAGTGCATCAAAGCAACTTGGGGATCGAATCGAAACGAACACTCGCGCCAGCGACGCGCGCTTCTTGAATAGTGGTAGTAGTTACAAGTTGAACGGCGATGGTTGAGACTTGAGAGGACAAGATAGCGATGCCGATGCCATGTGTGCGCGTGCATCAGCTTTGAATGCCGCATCAATGCGCGTGGTACAGACAGGCTGCCTGGGACAAGGAAACGTGCCGTGTTTTAGCCTTTATAGTGTGCTCCCAAAATCAGTTGGGGAATCAGAGGAAACACCGATCGCCGCTGGCTGGTCCGGCGATCGACCAAGCACTCCTCTGGCGGCATTGATGGGCCGTCCTTGGGAGGGTGAAGATGGAGATGTAAAAAAGAAAAGGCTGCATCCCATGCAGTGACGGCGTGACGAAGATGTCCATCACGCCAGCGGCAAAGTTCATACAGCATCGTATTCAGAGAAGAAAGTACTACTCCCTCCGTCCGAAAGCAAGGGACAAAAAAAATTTTAGAATAGATTATAGTTTCTGCCAAAAGACTCTAATGCTCTTATTTAATACTATGTCTCTATTAATTAGTAACATGCATGCATTAATTAATCACGATTATAGGGAATGACCTGCCGCGTTTTTGTTTTAGAATATGTGTGGTCGCATGTATCTGCGTGCATGGGCACAATTTGAGGACACAATTTAAGGGGGAGAGCTCTCAATCCCTAATATTAGAGGACACAATTTGAACGCCTCTCCTTACTTTCAAGGACGGAGGGAGTACAAAATTTTGTCCATATGACCTTGTGGAGCATGGATTGCATTCAGAGAAGAAAGGAAAAGATCGCTGCTACTTCTCCGGAAAGAAATACTAGTGTCACGTTACATCGGCCGCTGCCTGCTTACGCAGTGCCACTGACCTTCAACTCGCAGGGCTCCTTGAAAACAAACTTTACTGTGCTGCACAGCTACAGTCAGTCAGGTTTCATAGCTCCTGTGTGCGCAGGGCGGCGACTTACGTACACATTGGCCACGGACAAATGGACAGAATTCCCGGGAGAATGCTGTCTTTGGTGCTCTTGTCCTGAAAGAAGACGTGCTCACGTTCTCATGAGAAAACAGCATTATACGTGCTCTTGTTCGAACAAAAAACTCAAGCTCATGCGAATCAGAAATGTGAATGGAAGCTAAAAAAATATTGTGTGAACTCGACTACACACAAAAAACACAGTTGGGCTGTTGGATACTTGGATTAGTAAAAAATTCAGGCCGAGAAATCTTCTTCAGGCTCATTACATTGCTCTGCTATGGCATCCTCATTCCCATTGTTCCCACTTCTTTCAGTACTAGCACCCTCAACGCCGTCTTCATCATCTTCATTGTCATCACTAGTTCCAGTTTCTCCATCACTTGAGCTCGAGTCTTTCTGATCATCATTTTCCTTAAAATCAACGCTGCCTTTGGTCGTCTCAGCATTCTGCAAGTCATCTAAGTCTTCTGCAGCAATATTACTTTCAAGTTCAATCTGGTTCACCTTAACACTAGGGAACTCCAAGCACTTATCAGGCCAGTCCCTGAAGAAATTGTTCAAGACCATGAATTTGAATGTGTGAAGAAGTCTATGCCTGTCCCTCTTGATATCAGCACTAAGAAGCTTCTGTAAGAGGGATGGTTCCCTGCTCTTGAGCATTGCACCATCATCATGACGAGTATGGTTCCATCCCTTGGGTCTTTTATACCGAAAATCTTTGTGGTCATACCTTGGCCTTTTAGTATTGGTACGGTTTCCAAAACGACAATCCCTGTGTTGAGTTTTCTGGTTACTTTTCCTTTCATTGGCTTGATCCTCAGTCTCAGATAGATAGCCAGGTGGTAGTTCAGGGAGTTCAAACCCCAATTCTTTCTGCTTTGCAAAAACTTCCTTGAGTTCCTGCACCAAATTAAACAATCACATGTAAGACCAAGAACAGCGTACGTTCAAAGATGAAAATAATTGAACTACATCATCTAAGGACACATCCCCACCACTTGAATACTGTGGGCAAAGCTTCTGCTTAGACAACCAGTTAAAGCTTGATCAATTCCCTTTCCTTTAAAATCTATAGAAGGTACATGATGAATCATGATACTAGATTGGCTTACCTGACGGCGCATTTGGGCCTCTTCGTCCTTCTTTTGACCACCTGATTGGCTCTGAGACAACTTCTGCATTATGAGGTAGGCTGTCAGTAAATGATCCTTCCATGCAGACATGAAGTTACCCAGGCCTAATAAAAGACATATAAGTATAAAGTATAAACATTGACCTTGTTTATGTTGACACTTGTAGGGTAGTTCCTCTTGCGAGCTTCTAGCCACTGTTTTACTTCATTTGCATCATAAATGGCAGGAAGACGCCTGCAAGTATACATTGAATCGCATTTGTATGACGCTGCAAAAATTGGTAACTCAAGGAGATATTCCTTGAAGACATGAATCAGAAAGCCACCAATAGCAAGCAAGTATAGAGCCACCAAGAAGTTTAGGACAGCTGGTGTAACCCTGTTATTTTAGTCCATATATTTTTGTTAAGACTTACATGCAGGGATTTAATAGTTTACTGGAGGACTATGAAGATGCTTTAACAAAGAATAAAAGGTGGTGATTAGACAGAAGTATAACCATACTAGCTGAGTGATGGAGATTGTTAGCACAAGCTAGTTATCAGTTAGCACTTCAAACAGACCAGACCAGAAGAGGTGCAGATATCAAACAGTATGACATACTTTTGGCGTTTTTACACAGGGGCAGATATCAAAGACACATAGTGAGACTCTTTCTTAATAGCAGTCATGCTTATAATAAAAAATATCACCATTCAGTACGACATACTTTCGGCGTCCCCCTGATGCTGGGCTGTCACTGCAACGGCCTCCTGATGCTGGGCTGTCACTGCAACGGCCTCCTGATGCTGGACTTTGTCTTTCACAGCTTGTGAAGTTGGATTTTACTTCTCTCCAGTTGTAACTTCCTGACAAAATGATACAGTAATTCATGATAGGTTAGCTACAAATACAGATGATCTTGTAAGTTTCAAAGGCATGTTCTCCTATCATGTAGCTCAGCGCCTTAGCTGCATAGGTGATCGAAACATGTGTATCATTTGATAACACAACTGTGGCAAATAAAAAGAAGTCAAGTAAAGCGAACTGCAGCAGATTCACTTATATTTTTGCTTACACTAAGTGATTACTCAGCACTGTTAATGAATCTTAAGTACCCATAAATTTTCTGCCAAACAAATGACACATTAAGAGTTCAAGACAAAGTGAACAAGCATGCTACTTTTACATTTTTCATGGAAAAATAATGTATCGCAGGCTTGTAGCCATGAGCTATCCTATGCATTTATATTGCAGGAAACTCCTGCTTCATTCTGAAGAACACAGCTTTTCTACAAAATATCGGATTTTAACTCTTGGTGAGCACATAGAAAGGTAGTCGTATAGAAAAGGTAGTCATGGCTTTCACTTGCCAAGAACAAAGAATATGGATGTTCAAAAGAAAAAGGTGATATAAAGTATAGTTTCTATCATACTACCTCTTCCAGGACCTTGATTAAAAGGTCTTCCCTTCCCCCTTCCACGAGATGGACCAAATTGCCTGCCATCCCTACCATGTCTTCCAGGTTTGAACTGGGCTTTCTGATCTGTTGTGTTGTTCCTCTCACCATTTTCGGAGGCAAAATAAGAGGTGCCATCTGATTTGTTCTTAGTGTGGTTTACCTGTTGAAAATTCAGAGAAATATCAATTAAATCGCAAGGCTCTGCCATACAGGAACAGGATCGAGTACATATAACAAATAAAACTAGTAGTAATAAAAAAGACAATAGTTGTAAAATCATGTCTAGGCATGAGATTTTAGCGATAATATGGCAATTATCTAACCAATTCTTAACAAATGTCAGTAATAATTACATAAGCATTCGTAATTATACATTCCAAAAGGATGAAGGAACCATTTACACACATTAGTCTGTGAAAAGGTAAAAAGTGCGAGAAGAATTGCATTAGAATATCACACAAAAGGTTCAACAAGCATTGTGCGAAAGAAGTCAAAGGACAGAAAGGGCATTGAGAATGAAGGATAGTTGTGCTCATAGAGGCAGCAATTGGAAGCAAGGAGCACACATAAATAATTCGGTAATGCGTGGCAGGCTGAACTGAACATCGACTATTTGAATGCGATCAAAGAGTTATTTATGTACTGAAACATCAAGTGATGATACATTATGATCAGGATGGCCTCTCATACAGTGCGCTGATCTTAACTGTCCTACCATCATTTTTTAAAGACATGAAAGCTATGCCAATACAATATGCAACCAGATGCAAAATACGCCGAACAAGAAATACGGTTATTTCCCAAAAAAAAGGAATTAAGGCTCTTCCAATAACCACCTACGTGCAACGATCCTAAAGGCTTTATTGTTAGTTTACCAATTGATCGATTCCAACAAGCAGCAGAAAATGATTCACTCACCTCACCGCAGCTTCCACCACTGCTATTCCGATCCTTCCCCCCAACGTTCAGCACCGTCCTCGGCGCACCAGGCCCGACACCGCCGCTGCCGTTGTTGCAACCCTTCCCCGCAGCGCCCATCATCGGCTGGGGCGGCCGGGGCCCGCCCAACCCAACACCACTAGGCCGAAACGCCCCGCCGCCATTGAAACCAGCGTGTGGGCCCGGGAAAGCCCTGAACTGGTTGGGGTTCGGCGGTAAACCTCCGGGAAAGAACGGCGGCGGCGGCTGCTGCTGCTGCTGCTGGAGCGCGGCGGCGGCGAGGAAGCCGAGGTTCTGGAGCTGCTGCGCCTGGCCGAAGAGCTGCAGCGCGAGGAAGGGGTTGGCCGCAGCGGCGACGGCCATGGGGTTGGCGGCGGCGGCGACGGCCATGGGGTTGGCGGCGGCGGCGAGGTTATGGACGGGCGGTGGGAAGCCGGCGGGGTTCAGCTGCGGGCGCATGGGGACGGCGAGGAAAGGCGGGCCCGGATCGCCGGGTAGCGGGTGGTGGGGTTGGCCGTGGCTCGGGCGGGGAGGGTGGTAGGGGCGCATGGTGGCGTCGGTCTTTTTTCCCCTTGGGGAGGAGGAGGCGGCGGGTGATTTTGGGTAGGGTTTTGGGTCAGGGGCTCAGGCCACGGAGACGAAGGCTGCCCTGCTACTCTGCTGTCTGAGTCTGCGTTTGTTCGTCGCTGCTAGTCAATGTTAGTATCGGAACGGAATGGATAGTATCAGGACGTCCCGGTTACATCTCGTCTCGTCGGATGTCTTTATCCACCGTCTATTATAACCTACATGGCATCAATCGATAAATATCGTATATACACATTCGCACTCGACGCCGTATATACGTATTCCCCGGTCCCCGCTGGGTGAAACGGATAGAGGCAAAGAGGAGAGCGTCTCCCGACGACATCTCACCTACGACGAAGCTCTAATACGAGTACGACGACGTGATACAGCGAGTCAAGTGAGTACCCACATCGCACATTCGTAGTCAGGTGGTAGGAACGCTCGGAGATTTGGGCTAAATTTCGTATTTAGGGTTCGAAAACCCTAGATGCGATTACGTCTTTGCTCGTTCATCCGGTTATGTTGAGTAGATGTGAGTACCCAAATCGCACATCTGGTGGTAGGAACGCTCAGAGATTTGGTCTAAATTTCGTATTTAGGGTTCGAAATTATAGCGGATTGTTGCAGCAAATACAGGGTTCTACAAAAGTTGATACGGTATGGTAGGGATTAGGCATCTACTGGTTCATTCGGTTATGTCGAGTATGGTCTAGGGTTCTAGACAAAAGTTCGTTCAGTTGAGGGTGCTGATGTGTAGGTGGTTGAGGGGATTTGTCAAGTGAGGTTGTTAGGCGTTTGCTTTTTTTTGCAGGTCTTTGTTTTATTTTTGTTTCAGTGATTACAAGTTTTTGTTGTATGTAGTACACTGAAATGCTGCAGAGATCTTCATGATTTCGTTTGCAATGTTCTTTTGCTAAGTGAGTTATGTTTCGGTATATTGACATATGTGTTATTGCAATCATAGGATATCTGTTCGATATGGGTGATAAATCGTTCTTCAAGCATCGATTCAGTGCCAAAAGATTACAGAAGGTTGTGAGCGATCTTACACCAGGGCAGTGGAGAATTGTTATAAGTAATGGATTTGAAGGGTTGTTATCAATTGCAAAGTTCAAATTACCAAGTAATTTAGTGCAATGGATAATGGGTAATATGAGCCTTGTGCTCTGTGAATTCCGTTACTGTGGCAGGGTGATTGTTTTCACCAAAGGAATGGTACAGAAAATTCTGAGGATACCCTCGAGGGGGGACCTCTGAAACTATCGGGCAAGGTGAAAGATATAATGGAGCTCTGTGATATGTTCAGGGTTGGGGATAGGTCACCAAAAACAAAGGCTATTGAGGTGCTGAAAGACAGTGAGGATGAGGATACATTCATGAGGTCTTTCATGCTTGTTTCATTAGCATTTGTGTTGTGTCCTGGCACTGGAAACATGGTTTATTTAGATTACTTGTTCTCCCTAGTTGATATATCAGAGATTAAAGGCTATGACTGAGCATGGGATGTTCTGAATGTTTTGATGAGGGAGGTTGCTAGGTACCAGAAGTTGACATCTAAGCAACGATCTAGTGTTTTTCAGATTGGGGGATGTCTCTCTTCTTGCTGTACGTATATTGCTCTATTGTTTGTTAGAAGATTTTATATCATGATCTATCTTTTGATTTTGATTCAGTTTTATCCCGATACTTTTTTCTTATTTTTTCGCAGATTGCATACATGGATCATTTGGACCTTCCAAAAAGAGATCTTCATAACCATGCAATTAATTACTCATTGCCTAGGATTTGCCACATCAGCAATGAAGACTTCGAATTTGTGGAGAAGGTTGATAGGAACAGTCTGAACTTGAGCAACATAACGTTTGGATACCACCTTGTATGTATTTGTTGAGTTTTTTTTACCTTTGCATGTTTTTATTTTTTTGGGATGCAAATGTCAGAGCTTAATTATTGATTTTTTATATGTGGATAGTTTCGCGATTTATCTTGCACTCCATACAACGAAGCTAGAATTAAAGAAAATGTTGCAGTAGCTGGCTCGGTGTCTCTTGAGGAGTGGCGCGTTAGTCTCAATCTAACAGCTAAAGTTCACAGGTAATAGCTTTTATTTGTATTCAAGGTTGTATGTTCTTACTCTATGTTCATCCTTTTTATCATAGTATGTATTTTTTTCTTTTATAGGTCCCGCAAAATATTCAAAAAATCGTTAATAAACATGACAAATTGTGGGCTGAAGACCTTGAGTCTGTTGTTGTAACATTAAGAGCAATGCATGCCAATAGAACAATGGTCATGATTGCGGAGGTTAGAGTTGCATTAGCACCAAACATAGCGGGTCGGTCTAGTGGGATACATCTCCAAGCGAGTGGGTTTGTAATTGACAAGGATAACGTTGGGTTTGATTCAACAATGCAACCAGGCAGGCAGGCAACTGAAGATAGAGAAGTAATGGTGATAATATTCTGGATGGCAGTCTACATAAGAGCCCTGCAGATGCTCATGTGGTTATAGAAGCTGACAGAAGCAATCAGAATCGCTCAAATGTTGCAACTATTGTTGAGTAGGCAGGAAGGGGGAGCCCAACTATTGTTGAGGATGCAAACATTGATCGCATTGTGGATAAATTATGCATGACTCAGCAGGGTAGCTCAAGAGAACACTCCCCAAGACATGCACAAGAAGTTGGTAGTCTAGTAAAAAGCGGTGAGGAGCCAAAAAGTCCTGCGAGACTTGATGCAAGTAATTGACCTAGTTATTGCAAGGATGCAGATTTCAACTTATTCAAATTTGGACAGGAAGGCTACGTTGATCTGTTTGAAAACGCTGGGTGCAATCTGTGGATCAACTCACAACCAATTGGAGGGTAATGTGAACACTGCTATCGCTACAAATGACCCAATCTACAACAATACAAATGCTAGCCCACCCACCAGTAAATCTTCTGAGGCTGCAGGTACCTTTTTTCACCTTGTTTGTACTGTTCTCATTTGTCTTACACATATCCTCTATGTGCACTTATATATAGTTTATGTAACGCAATTGGGCCTAGTAGCAACATATGTATTGACATAAGTAGTGGTCCAAGCATTCAAGAGAAAAAGACTAGGAAGAAGAGGGCATCAAAGGCATTAGATGATGGGAGCAAGTTGAAGAAGTTCAAGGTGGATCCAATAGCTGAGGATACATATGCCAAATACATATCCAAAAGATGTATTAAGAAGTCTAGGAAGAGGGTTGAACCTTGAGCACTTTTTTTACCTTCAAATTATGATCGATGTTTCAGTACTTTAACACTTTGTGTTGAATATAGTTTATTGACTTGTATACTTGATTTATATTTTTTTTGTAATACGTTGCACAAATGTTGCATCAGTTATATGTTTTTATTACATCAACACTATATATATGTTTGCATTGGTTTTATTTGTCAACACAATCTTTTTTTGGGTTTAGGATTATTTTAAAATCTTGGATTAGTTATTTGTTTCAGTCATAATGTTGCATTAGTTATTTTTAAAATATTGCATTAGTTATTTCATAATGTTACATTAGTTATTTGAAAATGTTTCAGTCATAATTTTGTATTAGTTTCAATCATAATGTTGCATTAGTTATTTCAAAATGTTTCATTCATAATGTTATATTAGTTTCAGTCATAATGATGCAGTAGTTATTTGTTTTTGTCATAATATTGCATTAGTTATTTCAAAATATTTTATGTAATTCTTAGAAATGTTTCATTCAAATTTGTACGCTGTTTATGTTTTTTGTAGCCCCATATTCGTCAATATTGGTGGATTTCACATTTTTATGAGTATTTTTACAATTCATTAAAGCCGAGGAGAGAGGTAGACAATGAGTTGATGACGATTTTTGCTCAGTAATTTAATGAGGATGCAATTAAACAACTTTCAAAAAAGACTTCTTCAAAGAAATTTGCCTTCTCTCCTATCATCACATTAAAACAATTACATTTTATGTCACAATTATTAATATTTTGTTTATTTTTCATTTGCATACTCATATGTCTGTATAAATAGTTTCAATTTTGAGGATATTTGTTTCTTTTCATTTTTAAAACAGTGTCACTGATTATGGATCCTGAAAAGTTTATATCACAATCTTGCATGAAAGAGGTGAAAATGATTGATGAAAAGTTCAAGTTGGCTAAAAAGGATCTGTTATTTTCTTATTTTTTATGCTACTTACTTATGTTGCGAACTTTCTATATCATTGTTTGTTTTAGTATTTTATTGTAACACATAATCTCTTTTACAATGTAGTTGTTTTTTTCAATTGTGAGTAACAAGTAGTGGGTCCTCACATGTGTCAATATTTTGCATAGTCAAATCAACCTGTTTGACTCAATCAAAAACCCAAAGGATGCTTCTGCATGTTCAGCAACAAATAATCTAGTTAGCACATTTATATATTTTATTTTCACTCATATTTAATCCACATGTTTTTTATTTTGCACTGTTTTTCCTATTGTAACAATATTTTTTTGTTATCATCAAATCGAAAACTTCACCAAGCTTGTGAGGGCCTCAAATTTCATGAAGAAAGATGTATCAAAGTTTCAACGTTGTTCTCCAAAAGAGTATCCGCAACAATCTAATCTGTATGTTTTTTGGGTGTATGAAAATATATACTTTTTGTGTGTTATACAGTTTCGATACATTCAAAAAACTAATGTGCGCGTAATTTTTTATGCCTCCTTTTTTTACCTTTTTTTGTTTGCAAGTTTTGATTGTGAGGTGTACACTATGATATACATGAAAAATTGGGATGGTAAGACCCTTAAGGCATTTCTTTAGGTAACTTATATGTTTTTTTGCTTTTTTATATTGCTGTGTCTTTTAGTTTTAATAGCTCACTGCAATACTGAAATACTTACATTTCATCAAAAAAATATAATACACAAGGTGTTTGCAACAATATTTACATTGTCGCTGCAATACTTACAATGCTTACATTGTCGCTGCAATACTTATCTCTTCTTTTAGTTTTAATAGTTAAATGCAATACTTACATTTCAACCAAAAAATGCAGGAAAGCATCACTGAATACCACAAGGTGTTTGCTATAAGGTTGATCAAGTCACCATTGAATGGAATTGATTCAAGTTTTGTGCTTGGTGCGAAGGAAGCACAGGAAAAGGAAAAATGAGTTGTTTTGCACGATATCAAGCTATAGGAATTATACTTTTGTTTCATAGGGAAATCAAGCTTGTCATTGTCGCCTTTTTTTTGTTTTTGAAACAATGAGAGGATGTATTTTTGTAATCAGTACTATTGGAGCAGAATATTGACAATATGGCAGTCATGAGGGTGACTATGTTATGATATACTAAACTTTTTTCTTTTTGTAAATGCCACACGGATTCTGCTTGTGTGTTACTGATGCTAAATTTAAATATGCATATCAAAATACCATGGTTTAGTTGTGTACTTTGTTATATTATGTCTGTGCTTGCAGTAATTTTGTAGGTGTTATTAGAAAATGTTTGAACCATTGTTCGGTAACGTTGCATTTTTCAATCTAATATGAATACAAGAAATCCAAACAAACTTACGACGAAACTATTTATTCCCTATAATTGCATTACGAACTCTATAGAATTCAAACTATTGTATACAAAGCTGGAGTCACCTTGTTATGTCAGTCGTCCCTTTTTTTGCTATATCATGTGTCTACACAGAAAATATTGCAGATAGTCTATAAATATGTTGCATCCGCATTAATAAAATATTGTAATAATTGGTTGATAATGTTGCACGTACCATTACAATATGTTACAATCGTACTCCTCAATTGTTGTAATAATTGATCGATAATGTTGCACGTAGCATTACAGTATGTTGTAATCGTTTTTCTTAATTACTGCAAGAATTGGTCAATCATGCTGCAAGCAACATTACAACATGTGTGCTATCGTACTCCTTAATTGTTGCAAGCGTTGATTGAAATTGTTTTAAAAAGTATTATAAGATGTTGCAATAGTACTCCTTAATTGTTGCAAGCATTGATTGATAATATTGCAATCATTATTACAACATGTTGTAATCGTACTCCTTAATTGTTATAAGCATTGATTGATAATGTTGCACGAAGCATTACAACATGTTTGAACTCGTACTAATGTATTGCTGCAAGTATTGGTCGACAACGTTGGAGAGAGTATTTAAATGTCTCATGTAAACTAATGAATTGTTGCACTGAAGTAGTACATCAAAAGCAAACACAAAAGAGTTTTGAGTATTTGCAAAACACACAAGAGTTTTGAGTATTAGCAAAACATTTGGTCCAACAGATAAATGCAGGGATTATAATATTGCATAGGCATTTTGTTCAAGTATGTGATGAGTTTCAACAAGAAAATATGTAATGGGACTTATAACTTTAACTCCGTGTCACGATAGGCTTTATCTGCCAAATATGCATCGTGAGTCTTGGCGAGCTCCAAGTAAGGGCACTTTTGAATATTATGGGTATCCTCCTTATAGTAAGAACAATGAATCTTGGACTTTGGTCTTTTCTTCTTTTCAATTGCCTTTTCAACAGGTGGTTTTTTCCGCTGCGACTTCTCTAATGGTCACCCTTTGCGTGCAGAATTTGGTGGGTTTCACACCAAACCGAAAGCATAGGTTTCCACATCATCTTAATTAGGATTTGTTGTATTGTTGGTTGTAGAAATGAGCTTTGATATGTTATTGATAACTTCTGAAACCATCTTGTATGTTTCTTCACTCAAGCATACATCGGATGCTAGATCTGTCATCTTTCTGTATAGCGAGTTAAACCTCAGTACATTTGTTGGTGGCACTCAAAATATTTGTTTCAAATTGAGTTGCGTCATCACTTTTGGAACATGTGCACACAGAAGTTCATCCATCTCAAACATGTTGCAACTACATACATATATACAGGTATCTGTATGGACCGAAACAGTGGCGGTTTTGTTGAGATTCCTGCCTGGCATAACTAGTGCAAACACTTCTTGTGTAGGACGTGGTTGTTCACGTACAGTACAGACATAAGTGTTGTTTGCATCAGTTGTTCTTGAAATTTATTGTACCTATAAATTTGTGGTCCAAACATTTTTTTCTCTCTAAATGTGCCTTGACAAACTGAGAAACAAAAAACTACTGCATGTGTTAATTGACAAATAGAAAGGTAACGGGACCATAGTGGTGGCTCTGTTGTTTCTACTCTGAAGCCATGATCATCTTTCCTGTTAAGCATAGTATCTATTATGTATTCATATTGTTTCACAAAAGTCCAAACTGACTCTTGGGGGTGAACAAGTGTCTTGAAGATTGCATTTTGACGAATACTCATAAAACAGGGGTGCACCAACGGCCCAATTGCAACAAGCAAAGCCCAGAGCAGCAAGCAGGCGGCCTCGAATACGGCCCTCACCTAAGCAGCCGCCCCCGGCCTGCTACCCAAATGCCTACGAGACCATTCAGGAGACCATTCCCGACCGGTCCCGACTCAGACTCAGGTTCCCGACCCCGCGTGGGGACGGATCCCCGACTCGACTCGGCGAGGTTCCCGACCCGCGGCGGGGCGGGATCCCGGCCCGACCGAACCATGATAATCCCGCCGAGGGCAGCGTGCGCGCGCCGGAGTCCCGTGTCAACCTAAGGCCACGTGCCCCACGAACGGTCATTCAAGTGGTCGAGCGAGGCGGTGGTCCTTCCCAAGACAGATTTGATAGCTGCTGAAGCCACGTCTCTGTCCCATCACCACCACCCACAGTGCAAGGACACGCTCTCTCCCGAGGCAACTCCAACGTCACACGCGACTACGTCAGCACCCACATGGATCACAGAGAGCAGCTACGCCACTTCCCGGAGGATTACCTAACCACTCTGACCAGCTAGACCACCGACCCAAAGATAGGCTCGGCGGCGACGGTCGGCGAGCAAGCGACCGATCGTGAACGATTGGCGACGGCGGGCAAGACCGAAGCCCTAGAAGTAGCTCGCCGGCACTTCGCCAATCTCGATGTAACCCGCCTTCAGATCTTGAATAAAAGGAGGCAGGAACCTCCTAACAGGGCAAGGAGTAAGAGCTACAAGAGAGCTTTTTCCTCTTCTTCCTCTTCTTCTTTTTCTTCTCCTTCTGAGAGCTAAGTTTAGATCATTCTAGTGTTGAGGCTCCACCTCTCGCTTGTAAAAAAACTCGGTGCGATCATCCGCACTTTTGATGAATACAATACCAACGCACGAACCGAGTAGGACCTTGGCCGAACCAAGTATACATCTTGGACTGTGGTCTAACCATTCAGGGAGCGGGAACGCGCAGCCCCTTAGACTTACAAATTTACTTGCCGGCGCTCGAAACGCCGACAGTTGGCGCGCCAGGTAGGGGGCTTCGCGCGTCTTCAGCAGCATCTCCGGATTCCCATTCGTCTCCTTGATGGCATTCTTCTCCAACGACGGCATGATGTGTTCGGAGCGATCCGCCCGGCTCCTCGGCTTCACCGTCACCTCGGAGGAGAGCTCACGCATCATCCCGCTGCCGGAGGGCGGCGCGCTGGGAGCACTGGACACCATCTCCGCAGACCGCCCCACTCCGGCTTGGGCGCCCCGCGGCCCCAAAGCGGAACGAGGAGCGCTATACCTCCTTTGGCGAAAGCCCTCCGGCTGCGTGGAGATCCGTCACCTCCCGCCGCCACGACTTGTAGCTATGGTCGGCTACATGCCAACCTCCGTCCACGAGTTCTTGGAAGACTCTTCCGACCACGGCCCAGCCCGACACGGAGTATCCGCCCCAGCGGCACTCTCGCGAGTGCAACGTGGCGGGCCTGGCCGATTGGCCGTAGCCACCGCGGCTACGACGGTCCCCGTCCGCGCGACCGAGGCACGGGAGGGGAATACCGCGCGAGCTGGCCTTGGCGAAACCTTCAGCTCGCGCGCACCGAGCTCCAACGGCAACGCGAGAGCCGAGGAGC
The DNA here is from genome assembly GCA_036346275.1 of Otatea glauca. Lineage (NCBI taxonomy): Eukaryota > Viridiplantae > Streptophyta > Magnoliopsida > Poales > Poaceae > Otatea > Otatea glauca. The sequence continues at coordinate 77,172,843 of CM070711.1, forward strand.
GAAGGTCGAGCTCGGCCGGCTCGAGCCAACACAGGAGCAGGCGAGCCCGAGCCCGCGCAAGTCTTTGGGCGACGCGCACGGCGCGCGCGCCAAGAGCACCACAAGTTGGGGCGAATCCGCGCCCCCGCTTTTTCCCTCACGCAAGCCAAAAGCGTGGGCTGCGGCGCATCTTCGCCCGAGGCCTTCCGAGCCCGCAAACCCGAGGCCGAGCTACCTACGAGAACCTTCGGTGGTGGAGCGCGCGCGCCGTAAAGACATGCTGAGCCTCCGCTCCTACCACACCGGCGCGCACTTCCGCGGGCCCGCCCGCATGTGGGCAGCCGGTGAGTCGCGCCAAGACCGCACCCACCATGAACCACCCGAGCCTCACGCACCCGGTGCGCAAATACTCGGTAATGCCTCGACATCCGCGCCACCCTCGAGGCGCGAAGAAAGATGGCGGAGGACGCCGCCCACTCACGTGTTGCGAATGGTGGCGCCACTATCGCGCACTGAGCCACGATGGTCCCGGACACGGGCTTTTGCCAAGGATCCGCCAGCGATTTCCCGCCGGTCCGGCGCCTACCAACATTGCCAAGTACAGGGCCACCAACCTGTGTCGGCTCAAGATTACCGGCTCGCGTGTCGGGTCGGGGAGCGACAGATGATCTCTTCATCATCCAAGACCTCCCCATCTACCTCGCGGACTCGGCTCGAGCACGCTCGAGTACCGCCTCAAAAGCTGTCGAGAATCTGGCCGACTTGAAGAATCTCTTCGTCGGTAACTTCGGGGCACTTATAAGCGCCTGGTAACTCCTGGGACACGAAGGCTGCAAGCGGCGGCCGGGAGACTCTCGGGACTACATCAGGAGGTTTTCCGCGCGGTAACGAGCTCCCGACATCTCCGACGCCGATGTCGTGGGAGCCTTCATCTGGCACCTCCTGCAAGGCCTTGTGCACTGGTGGGCCGCCTCAAGCCCGGGACCACCAAGGAGCTCCTCGACATCGCCACCAACCACGCCCGCGAGGAGGCCGTAGGGCTATTTCGAAGGAGGAAAGGCCAGCAGAGCCGGCGTCAAACGGGTCTCCTTCCGACCGCCGACAAGCGAGGCGGACGGAAGCGATCCGTGAGACCCAGTGGTCGCCACGGCCGACCGCTCGCCAAGCGGCGGTAGCGGCCGACCGCCGCCCGACCGCCGAGAAATTGATGGACGGCCCATGCCGAACCATGGGTTCTCCGTCAAGCACAAAGTACCGGATGCGAAGTCCCGAGGCGCTATCTCTCTAGCGCCCCACCACGCCGCGAAGCAAAGGAAAGAAGCTCGCCGCGGCCCGCGAACAGCGGAGAAGAAGGCAAGCGACGAGTTCCCGAGCCCGACGGCCGCCTCATGATCTTCGGAGGATCGGCACTACGCCGACAAGCGTCGGCTCAAGCTCGCTATCGCGAGGTCCACATCGTCGCCGCGGCGTCCCCAATATCTTCGGTGGTGGAGTTCCGATCACCTTTGATCGGACCGATCACCCGATCGCGTCCACACCGGGAGGTACTACGGTGGTCACCCGTCGTCGAACGGCGCCTCACGAAGGTGCCGATGGGCGGGCAATGGCCTTAACATCCTCTACGTTGAGGCGTTCGACGCTATGGGGTCCGCGCTCAAGCCTCCGCCAAGCAAGGCACCTTTCCATGGCGTCATCCGGCCAAGCAAGCCCATCCGCTCGGCGGTCGACTGCCGTCACCTTCGAGAGCCGGAAACTTCCGCACCGAGACCCTCACTTCGAGGTCGTGGATTTCCGGCGCCTACCACGCCATCTGGGAGGCCATGCTACGCCAAGTTCATGGCGATCCCCGCCACGCCTACCTCAAGTCGAAGATGCCCGGACCGCATGGAGTCATTACAGCGGCATCGTCTTTCGGCTGCCTTCAAGCGCGAGCGGCGGAATGCGAGCTCGCCTCGGCGGTCGTTGCCTCTGCGAACTCAACAAGCTCGGGAGGAAGCGCGAGTCCGTCCCGAATCCGAGAAATCGGCGGGATCCTTCAAATCCGCGAGGACACGAAGGAGGTCACGGTCGATCCTCGTGATCCGACCAAGACCGCGCTTGGTCGGAGCCACGCTCCCGCCAAATAGGAAAGCGGCTCGTCGACTTCCTCCGCACTAACAAAGATGTCTTCGCATGGAGGTCCTCCGACATGCGGGCATTCAAAGGAGGTCGCCGAGCACTCCTTGAGCGTCCGACCGGGCTCAAAGCCGGTCGCCCAACGCTGCGCCGCTCGACGAGGAAAGGCGCAGGTTATAGGAGGAGATCGCCAAACTCTTGGCGGCGGGGTTTGTAAAGAGGTGCGCCACCCGAGTGGCTAGCCAACCTCAGACTTGTAAAAAGAAGAGCGGGCAATGGAGAATGTGTGTTGACTATACGAGTCTCAACAAAGCATGTCCTAAGGACCCATTCCCTTACCTCGCATCGACCAAGTCATCGACTCAACGGCTGGGTGCGAGTCTCTTTCCTTCGGATGCCTACTCGGGCTACCACGATTGCGCTAAAGGAGTCCGACCACTCGCGACTTCCTTCATCACTCCGTTCGGCTCGTTACGCTATGTCACAATGCCCTTCGGCTGAAGAACGCGGGCGCTACATACCAACGATGTATGCAAAGCGTGCTTCAATGACCGGATCGGCGCAGCGTTGAGGCGTATGTCGGCGATATTGTCGTAAAGACCGGGAAGGTCGACGACCTTATCGCCGACCTAGAAGAGACTTTCGCGAACCTTCGGCGGTTTCGCATAAAGCTCAACCAGAAGTGCGTCTTGGGGTCCCCAAAGGAAAGCTCTTAGGCTTCATCGTCTCGGCGAGACATCGAGGCCAATCGGGAGAAGATCTCGGCGATCGCAAGGATGGGCCCGGTCGGCAACCTCAAAGGGGTCCGGTCGGCCGGTGCTCGCGGCTTTGAGCCATTTCGTGTCTCGCCTCGCGACGCGAATGCCGCTCTACAGTCGCTCAAGAAATCCGACCGCAGTTGGACACACGAGGCTCGTGAGGCCCTCACCCGCTTGAAGGCCTTCTGTCCTCGCCTCGATCCGTCGCCCGGCACTGGGTGAACCGCGCTCCTCTACATCACGCCACTACCCAAGTCGTCCGCGGCCCTCGTGGTGGAGCGCGGAAGAAGGCCGTGAGCTCAAGGTACAACGGCCGGTCTACTTCATCGATGGTACTTTCCGAGTCAAGACTCGGTACCACAGTGCGCGAAGTTACTCACGCGGTGCTCATCGCAAAGAGGAAACTCGTTCACTACTTCGATCAAGACGCCATCACCGTGGTGACCACGTCCCACCAGGCGAGATCATCCACAATCGCGATGCCTCGGGAAGGATAGCCAAATGGGCGCTCGAGCTTAGCGGCCATGGCATAATATCGTCCCCGGACGGCGATCAAGTCGCGAGCTCGGCGACCGTCGCCGAGTGGACCAAGCCGTGCACCACGGTGGTGAAGACCCGTCTTGGACAATGTACTTGACGGGTCTTACACCAAGAATGGCGCGCGCGGAGTCGCCATCATCTCCCGCTCGGAACGAGCTTCAATCGCCATTAGGTTGCTCTTCGACGCGACCAACAACATTGCCGAGCACGAGGCTCGTCAACGGTCTCGGATCATTGCCGACCTCGGTGCCCGGCGGCTCGCCCACGGGACTCCAAGCTTGTCGTCGACCAAGTCATGAAGGCTGCGGAGCCCGAGACGCCCGCATGGCCGCGTCTTGTCGAGAAGCACGCGGCTCGAGGAGCGGTTCAAGGGTTTCGAGCCACCATAGCTACCGACGCTACAATGACGAGGCCGATCACCGCCAATCTTGCCTCCAGCAGAGAGCCCGTCCCGCCGGGATCTTCGTCTCGACCTCCTGCGGCCATTGTCGGTGGACTCGGCGGTGGCGGCCACCCGACCAATCGGCCGCGGTCGCCCGACCGACGCGCGGTCGGGCGAGACTTGGCGGATCGCCCGCGGTGTGCTAGCACTTGAGTCCGATCGAGGAGGCCCTACATCGACCGCTTGTGGACGGGTCACTTCCCGACCGAACGAGGCTCGGCGCCTCGCCCGCGAGCAAAATCTTCGTCTGATCGGCCCGGACCTCTACAAAAGGAGTCCTCTAGGGTCCTCCAAAATGTATCTTGACCGACCAAGGAAAAGTTCTTACTGGACGACATACACAATGGTAGTCTGCGGTCACCACGCAAAGACCCGATCTCTTGTGGAAAGGCCTTTCGACAAGGTTTCTCTTCGCCAACGGCGTGTCGACGCCGAGCATATCGTGACGCACTGCGAAGGATGCCGTTCTTTGCTCGCAGACGATCCGCCAAGCTTCTTTACGACGATCCCCATCACGTGGCCTTTGCCGTCCCGGGGACTCGATTTGGTCGACCTTCAGAAAGCGCCGGGGCTTCACCCACCGCCGTCGCGGTAGATAAGTTCACCAAGTGGATAGAGGCCAAGCCGGTCGTGAGCGCCACGTCGGTACAAGCGGCCATCTTCTTCCGCGATATCGTTTTTAGGTTTGGAGTCCCAAACTCCATCATCACCGACAACGAACACAGTTCACGGGAAGGAATTTCGAGTTTGCGTGGCGACTTCAACATCCGTGTCGATTGGGCGCGAGAGCCCATCCGCGGACTAACGGCCGTGTCGAGCGCACTAACGGCATGATCCTTCAAGGACTCTGCCGCGGATCTTGATCGGCTCAAGCATTTCGCAGGCGCTGGGTAGCCGAGCCGCCTCCGTCCTCTGAGTCTGCGGACCACGCCGACCCGGCGGCCGGGTTCACACCCTTCTTTATGGTGTTGTGGCTACGAAGCCGTTTTGCCCATCGACCGGAATACGGCTCCCGAGATTGCAAGCTTCGATGAGGCTCGGGGCTCGCCGCAACAAGACGCCATCGACCCATTTCGACGAGGCGCGCGGCGTGGCCGTCTGCGGTCGGCGGATATCAACAAGCCTCGCGCCGCTACCACACCGCCAAGTTCGAGGGCGATCCCTTGGTGGCGACTTGGTTCTGCGTCGGGTCCAGACAACCAAAGATAAGCACAAGCTGACGCCCCCCTGGGAGGGTCCTTTCACCGTCGTGGAAGTTCTCCGACCTGGCACCTTTCGACTCAAGGACGCCGATGGTCGCATCCTCCCTAATGCCTGGAACATTGAAAAGTTAAGGCGATTCTATCCCTAAGCTCTTTTCTTTTTTCCTGGTATAAGTCTTTGCCTTTCTCCCAACCGAGCACCTGGTCGCCACGTGACGACTCGGGGGCTGCCCCGGCGCCCGTGCTCGCGCCGCCGGATGGTGTCGTGCGCGGTCGGTGACCCACCGACCACGAGGTCTATCGGCGGTAACCCTCTCGACCGAGTGCTACGGCCACGCCCCGGCTATGGTTGCCCAAGAGCACTCGCGGAAGAAGGAAGCACCGAGTGGGATGACCTTACGGTCGATTGGGAACAATCTTCCCCACACGAACTCGGCTAACTCACGTACTCATGTGGGTGGTGACCCGACTAGTCACGAGTCTATCCCGGCGGTAACCTCTCGACCGAAGCGCCACGGCCCACGCCCAGCGGCTATGGTTGCTAAGTAGCACTTTGCGGAAGAAGGAAGTGCCCGAGTGGAAAACCCTGGCCGATCGGGAACACTCCGAACCCCATGAGTGCGGCGTAACTACCGTGATAAACAAGACTCCTATCCTCTTGGCCCTCTCAAATTGACCCGACCTCACGCATAAGCGACCCGTGGTCCTTGAGGCTATGGTCGGTCAAACCCAAACGCAAAGGAGAGCAAAGAGGCAAACCGAGCTTACAATTACTACGATCGTTATACAGCAGTCTTTGCAAGAAAAAAAAAAGGGGCTAACTTCTTTCTTCCTCTTCTTCACGGTGGCCGGCCAAGCACGGAGGAGGAGGACACGGCATCTTGAAGGCGACCTCGGGCGGGGCGTGGTGGCGATCTCGAGCATGCGGCTCGACACGAGCTCGAACCGCCGACCTGCCGTCGTCCGGTTCCGGCGATGCCGCTACTCACCATCGCGAGGTCGAGCACCGTCATAGTGCGAGGCAGTGTTGACCGGTCGGACGAAGCTCCCGCTGTCGCGCCCGCAATCACAGCCGCCTCCACAAGCCCGGACTCGGGCGCGCAGGGCAAGTGCGCTCGCTCTGCCCTCGTGCCCAAGACTTGGGCGCAGACCTCTGGCCGCCCTCCGAAGGGCTTCGATTCGGCGCCCATCTCGGCCCTACCATCCTCGGAGACCCTCGCCGCGAGCCTTGTCCACGGCGCGATCGCCACGCCGCATGGTCTCCGCCGCCGATTCCGAGCCTCCATGGCGGCCTTCGTTTTTTCGCACCTCTGCGAGTTTCGGCGTCTCGGATGAGTCTCCTCACAGGTTACCCCAACCAAAGAAATCAATGGAGGAGTTGAGATACTTACGACCGCAGAGTCGATCAGCCGACTTCCCTCCGAGACTCGTAGGACGTCCTCAAGGAAGCCGGCTCCTTCGAGCATCTCTGCTCGGACCGAAGCTTGTTCGGCGCCCTCCGGGCACGATCCGCCCGACCGCAGATGGGTCGTACGCTTGTGCCACCCTCGCCGTGTGGGCGCGCGTCCTTGGCCTCGGTGACCTCGCCAGGAGGATTCAAGCTCCACCACCCTTGCCCTCAAGGCCTCGGCCCCAGGCGCTCGTCGTAAAGGGCCTTTGAGGCCTCCTCCACCCTAGGCGGAGTTTTTTCGCCTCCGTCCGCCCAATGTTCAAAGCCTCTTGGGCAAGACGAAACTCAAGCCGCAATGACCACTTTCTTCCATCTGCGCCGCCACGAGCATCCGAGCGACGGAAGGAGCCCGGCCTGGCGCTTGAAGGCAGGCCCGCAATCTTTGCACAACACGGACATTTCGTCAAATCGCGAAGCATATCGAGAGTTACAAAGCACGACTCCTTCGCTCGACACCAAACTTACGGGTTGAATCCCCGACCATCACCTCCGGCGCCTGTTTGAAGACTCTAAGGCTAGGGTCGACCCTTATGGATCGACCCTATCTCCTCCTCGCAGCCGTGGCGCCTGCGAAGGGCGCCCACTCGCTCCTCGGCCGGGTCCATGGATCCGGCCACAGGGCCATCCCGGCCAGACCGCTTCATGCGCTCGGAGGGAGCGGCGCCGACCAGAGCGCCATGGCTGGGCGATGAAGTCGGCCTCGGGAGCCTTTGGGGGGGTCTGACGCCTCGCATCGGCGCCGCCCGGCCGTGCGCCGCCGGCGCTATCGCCGACCCTCCGGAAGCACTATCTCGGCCGGCACCGCCCGTGGAGTCAGCGGTCGCTCCCCTCTTCCGCCGGCGCCCGCCCGGGCGCAATGGCGGCGGCGTCGCCGCCCTCCTCTGGGAAGACCCTCGCGTCGGCCGCGGCATCCGGGCGAAGCGGCGGGAGCTCTTCGCCGGCCTCGATCTCTCCTCCTCAAAGGAGGCGGTCCTGATCGCGTGCTCTATAGGCGCCGACCGATCGGTACCACGAGCCGCCGTGACCGCCACTTGAGAAGTGGCTGCGGACGCCCCACCGCCACGCCGTGTAGGCGCCGCACGCCACGATATTTAAAAGTCGCCGAGCGGCTTTGCTACAAAAATGTTCCGCGAGAGGGAAGAAATACTTATCGGCGGAGGCGGTCGCGCGCAGCACGCGCTCTCTTCATCGGCCCCATCAAGGGGCGGTCGGTGGCCGCTTCCGGCTACCACCGGTCGGCGCGTCGACAAGCTGCGCCGCAGATATCGCCGCTCGCTGAGGACCCGCGTCGCGGGCCTGCTGTCGGGCCAACTCTCGAGCCACCACTCACCGGAGGGTCGGGAAGGAATGCGTTGTAGTCGGAAGCTCCCCACTATCGAGAAGTCGCCCCACCGCGGTGGACTCCGATCACGTCCTCGCCGCTGCGTGCCTTGCCGCGCGCGCTCTTTCGCTTCTTCTTCCTCCTCTCCTCCTTACGCCTTTGCGGGAATCGGCCTCGGCGGTCTTCGCCGAGAGGCGCCCTCGTTCTTTCTCCTCGGGAGCGGTGCCCGGAGGACATGCCTACGAGCCCCTAGAGGATACAAAACGACCGTCAGTCGACGCTAAGAGCGAAGAAGAAAGAAGCAGAAAGAAAAATCCCACAAACTCACCAGATTTGGGGGATGAGCCGACGAGAAAGGCCCCGGGTGGCCGCCCGCGGCCACCGTGGCGCTTCCTCCGATAACTGCCGCCACCCGGGCCTCCACCTCGGACGCGGCCAACTCGGCCACCTCCATCCTTGCCCGGTCGGATGGCCCCTCATACTGGAACATGGGGTGCGGCCTAAGCGCGAGGGGCTGCACGCGCATCCTCATGAAGGCGTGCACGACAACATCCCCGGTCAGCCCCCGTTTCCTCAGAGCCCTGATCTCCTCCACGATCAGGGCCACCTTGTTCTTTTCCCTCTTCTCGGCGCCCCAGGTCCATTGCTCCACTGCGACAGGGAGCTCGCCAGAAAAAGCTCTGGGCGCTGCTTTCAACGTTCGGACATAGATCCATTCGAGCGCCATCCCTTGTTAGAGGACGGCGGCTTGATGTCCAGTACTCGAGCTCGGCCCGTTCAAGCTGGAGGGCCGAGCCGCCCATGGGCGCCGTCGCGTCGAGACAACTGTCTTTCCAAAGCCTCGCCTGGAAGAAGTGCCGCCACAGCGCCCAATGCGGCTCAATCCCTAAGAAGGCCTCGCACAGGGTAATGAAAATGGCGATGTGAAGGACCCCGTTAGGGTTGAGGTGGTGGGTGGAGCGGCAGGCCGAAGCCGCGCTCAAAAAACGAGGCGGGGACCACAACCTCGTCGCTCTGCGGCGCCGGGATAACGGCCCCTGTCGGCACCCTCCAGCCAGAGGTGCCTTGCGCCGGGAGGAAGCCCTTCTTCACTAGGCCGCCGCGCGACTCTCTGTCGCGAGCACTCAGTCCACGACATCTTCGCGGGAAGCGACGGAAGGTGAGAAGAAGAGGGCCGAGGTTTCCTTCTGCGGGCTCTGGCGTTTTTCTTGCTTTAGGACGGAGACGAAGAAGGCGAAAGCGTGGCTACCCGAGGCACCCCAACAACGCATTTATAGGAGGCGAGCGAACGCCGACCGAACGGACGCCTCCTCGAACGATCGTCGCGTCCCGCCTCGTCTATCACGCCGGCCCGTAACTCCCGATTTCCAATTCCACTCGCATTTAATCTCGTCGCACAAAGTTGCAGATCCATAAAGACGCCGCCCAACAGCGTGTCCGTTACCTCTTGGTCTCGCTTTTGGCGGGACGGTTGTTCGGCGCGCGCGAGAGGCCAGCTGGGGCCGCGGTCCCAAGATGGCAAAGCTTTGTGGCTTGCGCCAGGCCCACCAAAGTCGGGTTCAAAAGGCCTAACCCACCGGATGGGCGTAGGGCCGCCCCAGCGAAACTTGAGCGAGGGGCAAGTACGAGGTGAGCCCCACGGTGGGTCCCCGGTTGGGTCGGCTGACGACCCAGTCACCTCTACTCGCGTCCGAGACCATACTTCACACTCTCCCGGGAGCTCATCGATGAGCGACAGCCAGCTGTGCTCTGGGTCGGCTGACGACCCAGGGTCCATACGGGATTGAGTAAAGAAAGGTTTCTTATGGGTCGCCCCACAGCAGGGCCAGGACACCCTACTCTGGGACCGTCCGCTCGGAAGGGTCCCCCTTGGGCGGGACCTCCCAGGACCCACTCGGACTACCCGTTACTAGCTCCAAGAGCACGGCGTTCAAACCAACGCAGGTAAACGCGCGTCGCTCACCCCCTCCAGGTCCCACACCTGCGGATGGGGTAAACTTGTGGGATAGACGGCAGCTACTCCTCTCGCAGCTTCCCTCGCCGGACGGGGACTCGGGATGGATACCCCGCGTCCAGCTACGACGTTAAACGAGCACTCGGACATCGGAACCTCGCGGAGGCATCCGGTCGTCCTTGCCGACTAAGGCAGCGTCCAGCTACGACGTTAAACGAGCACTCGGACATCGGAACCTCGCGGAGGCATCCGGTCGTCCTTGCCGACCAAGGCACTCGGACACCGGAACCTCGCGGAGGCATCCGGTCGTCCTTGCCGACCAAGGCACTCGGACATCGGAACCTCGCGGAGGCATCCGGTCGCCCTGCCGACTAAGGCGGCGCCCGGCCACGACGTTAAACGAGCACTCGGACATCGGAACCTCGCGGAGGCATCCGGCCGTCCTGCCGACCAAGGCACTCGGACACCGGAACCTCGCGAGGCATCGATGCGTCGCCCTGCCGACCAAGGCACTCGGACATCGGAACCTCGCGGAGGCATCCGGCCGCCCTGCCGACTAAGGCGGCGCCGGCCACGACGTTAAACGAGCACTCGGACGCCGGAACCTCGCGGAGGCATCCGGCCGTCCTTGCCGACTAAGGCGTCGCCCAACACGACGTTAAGCGAGCACTCGGACATCGGAACCTCGCGGAGGCATCCGGCCGCCCTGCCGACCAAGGCACTCGGACACCGGAACCTCGCGGAGGCATCCGGCCGTCCCTGCCGACCAAGGCACTCGGACATCGAACCTCGCGGAGGCATCCGGCCGTCCTGCCGACTAAGGCGTCCCCACCACGACGTTAACGAGCACTCGGACACCGAACCTCGCGGAGGCATCCGTCGTCCTGCCGACCAAGGCACTCGGACACCGAACCTCGCGGAGGCATCCGGCCGCGTCCTGCCGACCAAGGCACTCGGACACCGGAACCTCACGGAGGCATCCGGCCGCCCTGCCGACCAAGGCACTCGGACATCGGAACCTCGCGAGGCATCCGGCCGCCCTGCCGACCAAGGCACTCGGACATCGGAACCTCGCGGAGGCATCCGGTCGTCCTGCCGACTAAGGCGCCCGGCCACGACGTTAACGAGCACTCGGACACCGGAACCTCGCGGAGGCATCCGGCCGCCCTGCCGACCAAGGCACTCGAACATCGGAACCTCGCGAGGCATCCGGCCGCCCTGCCTACCAAGGCACTCGGACACCGGAACCTCGCGGAGGCATCCGGCCGCCCTGCCGACTAAGGCGGCGTCACCACGACGTTAAACGAGCACTCGGACACCGGAACCTCGCGGAGGCATCCGGCCGCCCTGCCGACCAAGGCACTCGGACACCGGAACCTCGCGGAGGCATCCGGCCGCCCTGCCGACCAAGCGGCGGCCCGGCCACGACGTTAACGAGCACTCGGACACCGGAACCTCGCGGAGGCATCCGGCCGCCCTGCCGACCAAGGCACTCGGACACCGGAACCTCGCGGAGGCATCCGGCCGCCCTGCCGACCAAGGCACTCGGACACCGGAACCTCGCGGAGGCATCCGGCCGCCCTGCCGACTAAGGCGTCAAGCCACGACGTTAACGAGCACTCGGACACCGGAACCTCGCGAGGCATCCGGCCGCCCTGCCGACTAAGACGGGGCCCGGCTACGACGCAACGAGCACTCGGACACCGGAACCTCGCGGAGGCATCCGGCCGTCCTTGCCACCAAGGCACTCGGGCACTAAAACTTTCAAGGCATCCGCTCATCCTTGCCGACCAAGGCGCCGACTAGCTACGGCCAAACGAGCGCAAAGGAAGATTTCTTGAGGAACAAACGCGAGTTCGCACGTCCGACCACTCGAAACCGATCGCCGAACTTCCTAGCGCCAAGTCGATCAAAGCGTAACAAGCAAAGCTAACTCCTTCATGAAGGCATTCATAGAGAGAAAAAAAGGATTTCATTAAAAGCCGCAGAGCTCAAAACTTTACACCATTTTACATGAGGCACACGCAAGACTCTCTATCTACACCTGCACTCCTAAAACTCCCACGACAACGCCGACGGTAGGCCCTTGCTCGCCGACGGGATGCACTTTGGGGTCGGTGGACTCGAGGTCGTTGGAGATGACTCACGGTAGGCCCTTGCCCGGTCGTCAAGGTCGGCCACGCCGCGAATGGCATGCCGCCGCTGCTCAATGACATCGACGCTGCCGCGCTTATCGCAATCGGCGCCCTCGCGCCATTGCCTCTAGGAGGGCCCCTTGCCACTCCAAGCCTCGGGATCGCTCAAGTAGCGCGTCAACGGCGACAACGTCGCGAGCTACTTCTTTCTCTTTGGGAGTTCGCTATCGCCGATCATACTCAACCCAAAGCTCGCTCAAAGGGTCTTCCTCTTCCACCACGATGTCATCACCAAATCAAGACTAAAGGGTGTCTTGAACACATTTCAAGAAGGAAAGAATTCTCGCCTAAGAGTCGCCGCCGAGCAACCCGTGGCGCCTTATATACCCATTCAAGGAAGATCAAACGACTCAGAATAAATGCCGCCAGAAAACGGCGTTACCACCACCGAACCCGGCGGTCAAGAAGACGAACGAGCAAAACACACCTAGCGCGTGCGCGCGCACAACGGCAATTAAGAGGCTCCCGCGGTTCGCATACCTCAGAACGTAATCCCGGCAGACGCCGAATGCGTTGGGGCACGCCCAAGAAATCGGTAGGCCCCGCTGGCCCACCTAGTTGAACGGATCCATCAAGCTCAACCCCAATCGAGTCCGCGAACTCGATTGGAGGTTGGGGCTACCGACGAATACTCATAAAACAGGTGCACCAACGCCCAATTGCAACAAGCAAAGCCCCAGAGCAAGCAAGCGGCGGCCTCGAATACGCCTCAGCTTAAACAGCCGCCCCTACCGCTACCCAAATGCCTACGAGACCATTCAGGAGACCATTCCCGACCGGTCCCGACTCGACTCAAAGAGGTTCCCGACTTCGCAGTGGACGGATCCCCGACCGACTCAGCAGGTTCCCGACCGCGTGGGACGGATCCCCGGCCCGACCGAACCATGATAATCCCCGCCGAGGGCGCGTCGCGCGCGATCGGAGTCCCGTGTCAACCTAAGGCCACGTGCCCCACGAACGGTCATTCAAGTGATGAGCGAGGCGGTGGTCCTTCCCAAGACGGTTTGATAGCTGCTGAAGCCACGCCTCCGTCCCATCACCACCACCCACAAAGGCAAGGACACGCCTTCCCGAGGCAACCTAACGCCACACGCGACTACGCCAAGACCCACATGGATCACGAGAGCGCCACGCCACTTCCCGGAGGATTACCTAACCACTCGACCAGCTAGACCACCGACCCAAAGATAGGCTCAGCGGCGACCGGCCGGCGAGCAAGCGACCGATCGGCGAACGATTGGCGACGGCGGGCAAGACGAAGCCCCTAGAAGTAGCTCGCCTCGCACTTCGCCAATTCTCGATGTAACCCGCCCTTCAGATTGAATAAAAGGAGGCAGAACCTCCTAACAGGCAAGAAGTAAGAGCTACAAGAGAGCTTTTTCCTCTTCTCCTCTTCTTCTTTTTCTTCTCCTTCCGAGAGCTAAGTTTAGATCATTCTAGTGTTGAGGCTCCACCTCTCGCTTGTAAAAAACTCGGTGCGATCATCCGCACCTGCTGAATACAATACCAACGCACGAATCGGAGTAGGACCTTGGCCCGAACCAAGATACATCTTGGACTCTGTGGTCTAACCATTCAGGGAGCGGGAACGCGCAGCCCCTTAGACTTACAAATTTACTTGCCGGCGCTCGAAACGCCGACACATTTAATCCTTGAGATCTGCCAGTTATGCTAGTGAAGGGAAAGAAGTTTTCCTGAATACGCCGGGGCCCATGTGCACCTTGAGTTCCACATGTTGAGCAAGTGTTGGTTGTCATGTAAACCATACTTTTGTAAAATATCTTGCCAAGAGCTCTCAAATCCATAAATAGTTTATGACATATCTACAATTCTATGCAAATCATCAGAAAACCCATCCTTAGTGGAGATCAACCTTGCAAGCTTTTCTTGAGCCTTTTGCATAACATGCCATCTTCAGCATCTATTAATGGCAGATGGGAACACCTGAGATATTGCTGATGTCATTGCTTTATCTTGATATGTCATTATACAAATTGATGACTGGCCTTTCATTGCTAGCTTCCAGGTTTCAAACAGCCACACAAATGTTCCAATTATTTCATCAGGAAGCGGTGCACAGCCAAGAAGAATTGTTTGCATGTGATTATTTATACCAATAAATGGTGCAAATGGCATATTGTATCGGTTAGTCATGAATATCGTGTCAAACAAGACATAATCTCTAAATCTTTGATACAACACTCTAGTCCTTCCATCAACCCAAAATAAAACCCTCACAGCCTGATTTTCATCCAACTTGATTGCATAGAAGAACGAGGGGTTTTCAAGTTGAAGTTTTTGGAAATACTCTATGGTGAAAACCATATCCCTATAAGTAATATTTTGCCTCAGTTTTGTTCTTATGTTGCAAACATCCTTCTTTGTGAAAGTGAGGTTCCAAATCCCCATGCATGTCACCAAGCAGGGCCATTGTATGTGAGGTGGAGATGTTTCTATGATGCAAGGTCTGCAAGAACTCAAAATCCTCGCAAGACATACGATGGTGTGACCTGTAGAATCTCCTCCTCGCAACATGCTTCACGACCGGGTGTGTGTGCTCTTCTTGCATAACAATAACTTGCCATCTGTCATCTCTTAGCCCTACAGCCATGTGTGCTTTGCAGTCAAACTTTGTCAATCTGTTTCGTTTCCTTGTACCAATAGTGTTGACCGTAACATTATTCTTCGCACTGCAAACTGAATTGATTGCAGAGTTTTCGCCTTCTTCTTCTGGCTTTCTTGTATGCGAACACTAAAATTCCCTCCTGATCAGTTGTTTTGTCACCTTACTGATTCTTGAGCTTGCTATCCTGATACCAAACCCAAGCTTGTATGCGTACATTGTACACTTTTTAGCCTCTTCTAGGGTATCAAAATCATACCAACAAAAGGAAAAATTGGTTGAGAGCACACGATGTCTTCATCCTGATGAGCAATTTGTCCTCCTGCAACCTCCACGGTAGTATATTCATCATCATGCGCATCTCTAATTGATTCTTCTTGGTCAGTACAAAGCTCTGCACTTTTCTGAAAAAAATGTTGGGGGCACTTGTAATTATTGTTGCATACATCATTACAAATTGTTGTAGGAGTCATCAATCCAAAAACCACGATAATGTGCATCAACCCGTATGCATTACAATTTTTCATGCCGATTTGTTTTGTCTTATCAGGGTCGCTAGTATGTTTCGTGTATGGTACATAACAATAAGAGGTTTTTAGGGTTAGCACATACCAAATCGTACCTTCAAGAAGCACCAACAACAGTCGAATTTGAGGAAGGATCCATTCGGGCGATCTCCTGAAGCGATTCGTGGTTGCTACTTGAAGTACTCGCCATATGGACCAACATCAGGCTAGGGCAAGGTTGTTGGAGCTCTCGATTGATCATATCTATTGAGACGATTGGTTGGGGAGGCCTTGCAAGCGGATGAGTTGATGGTGGGAACTCGATTTTTCGGATCAAATGAGACATCGGGATGATTTGGGAGAAGAAATTTCGAATTTCATAGGAGAGATTTGGGGGGGGGGGAGAGAAGAAAGGTATCAGACTAAGTCGCTTCAACGAGCGATGTTGCGAGGGGGAAGAAGGTGACAAAGCCGCCTTTTGTCTCAGCGCAACGCGCGATGTTGCGAGGGGGAAGAAGGCGATCGGACGACTGAAATAAGGTACGTTAGATCTAATGGTAAATAACGCCGCCCGGAGCTAGCATCCGGATCGGACGTCCGGGTGCTAGTCGCCGCCTATTAGTATTGACTAGGGCTCTTACCTACTTCCTCGATACATACTTCTTCTTGTTCTTGAACAGATATTATTCTTAATTATTATAGTTACTAAGACACATCTACAAAAGATTATATTACACATCTTTATTATATCTTTGAATGATGTGTCTTACTCTATTTCATATTAGTAAATGGCATTGAAAATAGCTAAAGAGGAGAGGTATATAAGGAAAAAATAGTAAAAAATAACCTCAAAATCGTAGAATAACATGTATTTAAGAATAAATTTTGAAAGCTAGAATGTCAGTTTTCCTTCAAGCGAGTGCCACAGGGAAAGGAAGAGTATTTCATCATGGCCATTTAAATGTCATATATTGGGGACGGAGGGGTATCAGATTATCAGGTGCTTCGTTGAGTTTGCAGTAGAGATGAAAACGGGTCAGATATCTCCCGCCCGATCCAGAATCGGATCCGGTCGGGATCGGATTAGGGGCCGGATTTTTTTATTTGGTCGGATCCGGGACCGAATCCGGATACTTGAATCCGGGTTCGGGATAGGATCCGGAGCATCCAATATCCGGTAAATACGGGACGGGATCCGGATATTCGGATATCCGGGTTTTTCCTATTCGAATATCGGATCGTATATTCGGATATCAGCAAGGTCCAGCTCATTTTTATCATATTTTTTCTAGCATATTCTTTCTACGACGTCTATTGAGTTTGATTGATATATAACTTGTTATTATAGTCATGTACTCGTATAGTTTTAATTCAATATATGTTACTCCATATATACGTGTATTATCCGTATATCTTTATCCATTTTCGACCCGAATCCGTCACATATCCGTCCCGTATCCGTATCCCGAATAACCCGAATCCGTATCCAGTTCCGAATCCGAAAAAAAATATGAGTTAAGATACAGAAAAAGCAATATCCGCTCGTATCCGACCCGTTTTCACCCCTAGTTTGCAGGCACATCTACCGCTAACCACCTTATGTATTTCACATTTTGGAGGTTTGGATGCCGAATCAACAAGTTACTTTATCCAAGACAAAGTTGTTTCGTGATCATTTAATAGTCGAGCGCAAATTGAACTTAAAATACACGCATGTTGCAATGTGATTTGTTCTCTAGCTTGTTGGAATCATTTGTAGCGAGCGCAAAGAAATGTTTGGAATGCTTGCTCTCTTACACAACAGGATGAAATTGAAACAAATGTGAAAAACCCAGTTTCAACTTACCATGCAAAAAGCAATACTTATTCCTGAATAAGAATACAACAACAATTCGGTCATCCGATTAACATACACAGATGTCTGAATCGTGGAAAGAACACCCAGTTCCAACTCACCAAGCAAGGCAATACCTATTTCTGCGTAAAAACATCTCACAGCAACTCAGCCATTTGATGAACCAACGTTTTTCTACCACAAGTTCATGAAAGGAACAAAGAATGGGAAGATACAGTCATTTGATGGAAATGAGTCAATGGCATTGCTTTTTCAATTAACAATTTGATTTAAAAAGAAGACGAACCCAAACCACGGGCAAATGACAAACTGGTGAAACTTAAAAGCAGATTTGTGGGTTTGACCAAGACTGCCACCAGCCAGGGATACAACAGGGGTTGGCACAGCCTGCTTCGGTAAAAAAGAACTACATCACGTCTGTCGTTTAGAATTCTGCACATTCCTTTCTGATATACAGGAAAGGAGAGTGAGACAGTGAAATCCAAGATACATATTTACTGTAGTCTGCAGACTCCACGCAGCATACTTTGATGCATATAGTACACCATTGATGGTCCTTTAGGGTTCTGAGCAGTGCAAATTGCCTCTCTTATCTGTCCACCACTATCAGCAACACGCATTTTACCAGCACTTCTCATTCAAATGGATTTCTTGGTCCCTGATGTGTTGAGTTCCTGTTACACGGAATCATTTAGAAACTAATGTCTGCTACAAACCATAAGAGCAGGTTTCAAAGGAGCTTACAACATGTGGCTTTCTTGTACTTGTCCTGCCATGTACGACAACCCTCCTGAATTAACAAGAGAATCAGAAAACATATTAACAATAAGAATTTCTGTGTTTGTGGCTTGTGTTCTTGCATGAGAATCAATTTGGTGTAAAGAGGCAGATACCCTGAGACCCAGAAGGAATATATGGCACAGTAGAATTCTGAGAAATCCACGACTCTGTTAAGTTCCCAGAGTATTCTGTGGAAACATGAGGATCTGGCAATGTTGCTTGTAGCGAGGTCATATCTAAGAACTGGAAAGAGGAATAAAAAAGAATTAGTGAACAAGGACTCAACAAAAACAAAGAGGATTTTGGCAGCATGGAAACAACTGCATTCCAGGTTAGCATGTCAAGAACAGAAGAATGTAAATGGATATCTCAATAGTCCTAGGATCTTATGTGGGCTAGTAATCACGTATTATAAACCACATGTTACAGTATAATTGCAAACAAAGGGAACAAATTAGTAGTCCATGTTATAATGGTCACAATGGAGAAAAAAAATCAATACACACCATGTCATTGGCTTCAACGTCAGATTCAAATGCCATGTCAAATGGATTTGTTGATTTTCCAGGCTGGGACACCATGCCGCCCTGAAACAAAACCCAAAAGAACAGTAAGAGAAAAATTGGTACTTCATTCTTGTCTACACCAATAAATTGTAGAAAGAAATGAAAGTAGTCATTATAGATTAATACAAATTATAATGAGATAAAAAACAAGCAAATCAACTGAAAGACAGGCATGCAAAAGCACATGCATTTTGGGCACCTCAGCATATATGCAGCCGAAACTCAAGCCTATATGCTCTAGCATCACCTTAATGAAATGTTTTCTTATTTTTTTGATAAATCATTTGATAAGCTAGATAATACTATAGTAAATTTGTCCACAGGAAACAAAAAGAAAAAAAAAAGAAAATACACATCATATGTCAAACACACGATTGTATATATCATAGTTACCGGATTTGCTGTAAACTCCCGCGAACCCCGAACCGAATTCATCGAACCCGAACTGGTTTAGGGTACGGGGTTTGTGTTCATAGTGGAAATTAGAAGAAAAAGTGGAAAACCGCAAACTCGAAGCTCATATCGTGACTTAGACGAACAACGTTTCTGATAACTATGGTATATATCATATCCATGCATGTCTGCCTCCAATCATATGGAACTAATGTCAAACAGACAAGGAAGCTAGAAAAGAAAGAACATTCAATTATATGGATAAAACCATAGTTACTAGAAATGCAGTTCGTCTAAGTCGCGGTAAGGGATTCAGGTTCGCGGTTCACCACATTTTCTTTCAATTTCCACTGCGAACACGAACTCCGTACCCTAAACCAGTTCGGGTTCGATGAATCCGGTTCACGATTCGCAGAGATTTACAGCGAATCCGATAACTATGGATAAAACATACCAGTTGGCGTTGAAGTGGTGCAGGAAATGATGGCCCAGCCGTGTCACCGGCCAAAACATCAAAGCCAGGAACATATCCCCAGGAGTTGACCTTTCAGGCTCACCCCCAGCAAAATCCTAAAAAATGATTTAACATGTTCAGTCTAGCCTTCTTTGAGAAAATATTATTTTGACTGATTAAGAAAGAGTGTGTTTGGTTGGTGGGATGAGGTTGAATGTGATGGGATGGTCCTGTACCATTTGGTTCCATTGTTTTGGGTGAATGGAATGGTTCAGTATCTATAGAGAATATTTCTCAAATTTGTATTCCACCAACCAGGACGAGATGGTTCCATTCAAGCAACCAAACACATGGATGAATTTTTTATTGAACCATTTCATACATGTACCACTTGGTACAAGCAACCAAACAAACCCTAAAAGACGGGTTACACACCTGTGGAGTTCTGGAATCAGCATATGGAACACTGGGTATGGTGAATTGATGAGGTGCTAATTGAGACATAGTGTTGAATGTGAACAAATTATTGGGCATGCTCCCAGTAGATTCACCAAAGGCATTCCAGGACTGGAAAACAACCAAGGAAAAGAACATCCATATTTAATGTACTAAACATAAAAAAGCTATAAGAAACCTCACAGGCCACAGCTCCATATATCAAATGGTGAAATACCTGGGAGTTTTCACTGGTGACAGGGATCTTCACCTCTTCGGCATTTAAACTCCACTGATCCATCTTAGGTGGAGATCTTTGCGACATAATGGTATTTGGTGGCAAAGTTGGCAATGTTGATCGATCAATTCCTTTAGCAATACCATCACTTGGAGGGAATGCAGCAGGCACCTGAGCTTGCACATTTGAAACAGAAGTTGAAAATCCATGTTGAGGTGTGTCAAAAAATGCCCATCCTTCATTAGTAGGCAATGGAGCTGCTGGTGTAATATGCTGAACACTAGATGTAGGTGGCAGTTGTTGGTCGAAGCTGGCAAACAGATCCATTATTGGAGGGGAAGAGGAAGTTGCTGGTTCCTGCGGAATTGACAAACTGAAGAGATCTTGGTGAAAAGGATGAGATGTGGTGAGTGCTTCTGCTGGAACAGATGATGAAGGTTTGACATCCTTCTGAACCACAACATCATGCACAGTTTCTTTGGCAACATCAGATTGGCTGCCTAAACCAACTGTTTTATGAGAAATTGATGGGATCGGTTGATTAAAGCCAGCAAATAAATCTATTGATGCAGCATAAGTGACAGGCTGTTGCATTGCTGACTGATCAAAGAGGTCTTGAGTTGTGGAAGCTGTTAGTTGTGGATGTGCTGAAACAGGTGAAGGCACCATGGATGAAATGTGAGCCCCAGCATGTTGCACAGATTCCTGAGTGAGAGCAGTTTGGCTCACTGATGAATTTGTACCGCTCTGCAAGGCATTTGGTTGTGTCAAGTGAGCTGCAGAAGATGCCCCAGCCTGATGGTTTACAGCAGAATGCACTGGCCTTTCTGTAGGTGCATCAGGTAGGGCACCTGAATCAACTGATTTATTAGACGCTGAGCTGCCATCAAATGATCCAAAACTTCCAGAAGAAGCTGTTCTCTGCACATAGAAAGAAGGTACATTTTATTTCTAACCCACTCTAATTCAAGAGTTTGTGCAATTCAATGGACAATTTTACTAGAAAAGGAAGATGCAGATGGAAGGATCAATAACCTGTGAACGTCGAACTCCATTAAAATCTACTTGCGAAGTTGCATTCGGATGCCTGTGCGATTGAGGATTTTCAGTTGATACATTTCTTGAATGGTGGACAGAAGGACTGCTGTAACCTGTATCCTGAGAGCTAGGAGAAAGCACATCATTTCTGAAGTCACCAGGGCTTGAGGCTGAAAAGTCGGAAAACCTTGGCCCAGAATTCTCATTAGCAAATCGATATTCATGCATCTGATCCCGCAAATGACCTGGACTATACAGTAAGCTGCCGAGTTTCCCATCAAAGAGTGCCCTATCGGAAGGCCTTCGAGCAAGCGTGTCAACTTGCTTACCATATCGTCTATCTTCATATTGAAAATCATAAGGTGGGCTTTGGGAGTATGAATGATAGGAGCTAGGTCTTCTCATGTCACTTTCATTGCTCTTTACACTCTGTTGAAAATTTCAAAACCTATAGTTAGCTCATAAGTGTGGCAAAAAGTGAAAAGTTTGCTGCATGTATGCCAAGTAATAGAAAGGTTCACGGGTTAGGTGAAGGCCAATACAATATTTATATATGCATACCAGCACTCATTAGACTTATTAATGCATTACCTCATTATCGGTGGCTTGTTTGTTAGTGGACCTCCCACCAGCATACTTCTTGTCCACATAAACAGCTCTGATAAATTCCCTTATCCTATCTGGATTGCTGAAACAAAAAAGGTAGCGGCATAAAGAAATGTAGCAGCCTTAATAGCACATAGTGCAGGAAGTACCAACAAAAGCTTGAGAATGAAACCAAACTCACCTATTGTCAGGCAATCTCATCCGTTGCCAATCCCAATCTTTTAAATAGATATCACGTGCTCGCTGCGGTCATTAACTCCATTTTAAGTAATAAAGTTGAACAGGTCACTCTAAAGAGAACAAAACAGTTCTGAGTGCACTTACCTGGTTACCACCCTGTTCAAGAGCCCGCACTTCTTGGGTAGTGAATTTAGCCATTGACACCGACTTAACACGGTGAGTGAACTCCCGGCTGTTATATTACACGCACACGAAAGATACTATCAACAGTAGGGTAAAAAAGCGTAGTAATCAAACATGGCCTAACGATACAACAGAACTTGATTGTCTATTTCCACAAGGGCAAACTGACTGTATGCGGCTATGTGCGAGCGAAAACATTCAGGGAGTAGTGGGGTGTTTGGTTTGAGGAATGGGTTGGTGTTGTGGTAAGTGGTGGTTGGGTACGGGTCCAAGGACCAAGGGTAGGGCACTCGCGCTCACCTATCCACATGTGGTAGAGAGGTACTGAGGCAGTGAGGCCTGATAGCCAGGAAGGCGAGGGATAGCCCTCCAAGCTCGACGAGGCTCTCCCCGACGAACAAGGAGGCTCTGATCTTTTAGCCAACCGGTTGAGGACTAACTTTGGTCTATTCTTGCTTAATGAGAATGGGTACAATGCTGTCCCTTTTATAGGGATGGCTAGACTTGACCCCTAAGAACCTATCCCTATATTATGGAAGCTAATCCCTAATAACAGGAAACTTATCCCTAATACATGGAATAAATCTAAAAAGGGGCCCTAGCATCAACCAATTCCTCATCTTTTTGTTTGATTTGAGAAATGGAATGAATCGATCCATCATGACCCTATTCCTCATAACCACAACGCTAATAGAAAAACGACAAATAGGATCATTCCATAATAATCGTCGATCATGGGATGACCTCAATATGGGCCAACCCATCCTTGGATTAATCCATTGCTCAAACCAAAGATGCCCTGGAATTCTAGCCTTCTAGGATGATGAAATGAAATTTTCCATATGGAGTAAGACTAGATAAGGAACACAATGAGATCTTAGATGGTTAATATTTGTGGCCAACAAACCACAGCCACTGCCTTGTTTTGTTAGAAGCATCAAATATCATGTCACATCTTGCATTAGTGGATTATCAAATAGAACTACACATGAACTATAAGGTAAAAGGAAGAAGGGAAGCGGCTAAAAATCTGCAAGGAACCAGATACTCACTGTATTCCACTGCATGACAAACATACAAAGGTCCAGAAATTGGTACATACATATTGTGGCCCCTGCAACAAAACAAATAGTTCTTGTGTGATTCAAGTAATGTCAAGAGAATAACATCTTACATCACTTGGAAGGGTAACTAACAGAAAGTGTGGCGATGATTACATTTTATGCACCATAGCAAAGGTAGGATTCAACAACAGTTAATCAATGGAGTGACTTTTCAATTAGCTAAGCAATTCTACTGCCTCTAACCACATAAGAGCAACACAATCTGTGCTTACTGACGTGTAAAATACTAAAATTTCAGCAATTCAGCCAACTAAGCAACTTCATTGTCAGATACAAGCAGCAACTGCAGACAAAAGTACCGAAATCGGTAAGGAGCTCTGAAAAAATCAAAGAACTTTCTATCAACAGACCAAGCCAGCAATCTTATATTACTTTTTGAAACCAAGCCATCTTATATGTTACTTGGTGGCAACAATATTATGACTTTCACAAACCAAAGTAACCCGGCAACGAACTACCCTATCGATCACAAGAAATAGCAACGAATTCACTATTTTCAGAGATCAGAAACAAATGAAAATCCTCATTATCGTCCAACCAACAGCTCCAGCTTAGACACATGCAGGAACCAAAAAATCGCACCATAGGCAATGAAATTCGTAAATCCGAGCTAATCGCCAAACATCCCAATCCAACGGACCGATTCCGCAGCCTCCCGTTCAACGATCCACGAAGCCAAACAGGGAAAATGCACCAATCAAGCTTAGCAACGAAGCAAGCAGGCGGGAGAGATTACCACACTGTTGCAATTGATGCACTTGCGATTTGGCGGCAGCTTCATGAGCCCACGGATGATCTTCTCGTTCCTCTCCTCCTCCCTCCGGCTCCCCATCCCCACCGGATAAAGCAAAAATCCCCCGGGAAAAAATTGAAGATTCTACCCAGAAAGTCGGCGAAAATAGAGAGCCTCGACGGCTCGGCCCAGAATTGGCGAGTCCTAGCTCGATTGGGGCCGCGGGGGTGCTACGATTCGGGCGCTGATGGGGGATTGGAGGTTCGGTGGCTAGGGTTTACTGGAGGAGAGGAGGAGGCGAATGTGAATGGCGGCGACGGCGAGTCTAGACGGGAGGGATGGGAGAGAAGGAAAGGCGAAGCGAGAAAAAAGGCGTTGGGGATTAGTGGCCGGAAGCCGACGGGCTCGGGAGTTTTTTAACTTCGGAAATTTTTTAACGGCAAAGCTTACGTGTTATTCTAGGAGTATTACTCTTTCGTTTCTATCGTAAGTGTTATAAATCTCGAAAAGTGAGGAAGGGATAAGTAATCAATATATGCATTTCGTTCGTAGTTTAATATTTATATAAATTTTTTTAAAAAAACTTTAATATTTATGTAAATTTTAAGAAAAAATGTATAGAAGCATCTCTCGTATTTGAGATGTGCTTACCTGCTTTTTTTTTAACAGTTGCATAAATATTAAAGTATGAATGAAAGTACATGGTGATTACTTACTTCTTTATTTAATTTAAGATTTATATAACTTATGTTAGGAAGAAAAACATTGAAGCAATAATCCTCGTGTTTTTATGGGGCCGGAGGCGTCGTGCGTTAATCGATTTGATTTCCTGCAAGAAACTAAGCAAAGCATACGCCTCCGTGCTAAGTAACGGTCTAATGCGCCCTTTTTTAGAATCTTGGATTCCTGATGCACCAAGCTGTTGTCTCGCTGTACATGTCGGCTGTGACCATATTTTATGTTTTGCGTTTAAGCAAGGGTTTGAATTTTATCTCTGGCACACTGTAACAAGTCACCACTGACGAGTCTGGACTCTGGAGTCTGGACAAGCCTTCTTCTAGTTTTGCACTTGGCATATGTGCACCAAAAGTAAATCTGACGACCAAAGAAATGAACACATAATCGTGAAAAACAGATTCGGCCTACTAGATCGCCCCATGCAAAATCAGCTCATTAGGTGTTGGAACTTGGAACTTGGAACCTGACAGGTATGAGTGAAACTGTGAATGCTAATCTTCTTTTTGTGGAAGTTCCAAGTCTGAATGCTGATCGGACCTCGAAACAAGGCGCATGGTGTTTGCTTGAAAATGATTTTTTTCCCCCGAATTGGGCACATTTTGCATGGTATCCTGTCTAGGCTACTGTCTACTACAACCTCTGCAGTACTTTTAAATTCAGTGAACCGCGGTTCAAGCCCACTACTTGGTTTGATGGTAAAAATCTGATGGGCACGCTGTGTGCCACTTTCAAAAGCACTTTTGGCTCAAACTGAGCACAATCATGAGCTGAAATAAACTATGATACAATTTTAGAAGCATGATGTGGCATCACTCAATTGCCGCACTCAAAAGTTTCAGCACCATAGACTGGGTTCACAAGCAGTTGACATAAGGACTGTAACTTGAAGTCCTTATGTTTTAGGGCCGTTCGATCTGGTGGATGGACGGTACGGATCATTTGAAAATGTTTCTACAATACATATTGCTGACATAAGGACTGTAACTTAAAGATGTTTTGCTACGATACATTGAAAATGTTTCTACAATCGTGACATCCGAGTGCGCTCGATCAACGGTTCACAGGACTGCTTAAGTTGCAATCCCTCTATAAGTGCACGTGAACCCTGTCTCAGCACGACCAATTGTAGCCGCAGGAGAAATGGTTACAGCAGGCTGACTGGGATGGCGATGTTGTGATGTGCGGTGAGGATTTGGTGTTGTAGGGTCGGTATGGCAGAGTATGGGACAGGACGATTTAGGGCTGTAGCCTGTGGGCTGTTGGTCATCTCAGTGTAGGGCTATTGGGCTTTCGACGACAGCATTGTGTCATTCAAGACTTCAAGTTCTGCAATTTGCAATGTTTATTACTGCCCTTCACCCGTACGGCACTGCAAATTGCAGAAAAATCTCGTACGAAGACGGCCATCCCTTCTTCAAACAAAGCAACAAGCTCAGAGGAGAGAGAGAGAGACTGTTCGTGTCAATACAACATGCCACGAGTGAGCTCCTCCAGAAAGGAACCATGGCACCATGCATAGATCCACCGGACGACCACATCTCAACATCCACGCACCAGAGATGGCAGATCAAGCGCCAATAACTCTCTGCACACATTTGACTTCAGATTTACAATCTGATGAACACTTTCACACAAACACGTTTTTGTTGCTAAGCAGAACTAATTTGAATATGACAATAGCCAAGACCAGAACTGCAGTGGTTGATCAACAGTTCATTTTTCTGCATCAGGTTCAACTGGGCAGTTTCGATATTTTGACAATTTGGTTTGTGCTGACAGGCAAAATGCCAGACAAAAGCACAGGGGATGTTGCTTCAGATGGGTGGTACCACAAATACAAGGTAAACAAACAACAAGGGGCCTCGCAAAATCTTCTGCCGCTACTTCTCGGAAGTCTACGGTCCTGTTTGGGACGGTTGTAGCTTTTCTGAGAAGCAACTTTTGGCTAGGCTGTATGGCTGAACGGCTGTACGATTGAGCGGTTGTACTGAAAAGATTTGGTGTTTGACAACTTGGTTTTTTAGATTGGCTGGCTCGCTGTTTTGAGTTAGGAAATGCCCATGAGTCAAATGATGGCTTGTTTGATGCTGTTTGAAAGACATACAAGTGGATTTAATTTAATTTTTTTGCACATGACAAACAAATATAAATCTAATCTTAACACACAGTACATTATTAATTTCCAAACATTATATCATATAAGTGATACTTGCCGAGTACTATATATAAAATATTACGTATATGTGGTCCTTGTTTTGTGGATTTTTCACATGTTTTCACTCAAAAAGTCAAAAGTTGACCACCGCATAGAGGTGCGACTCTGACGAGTTGGCCCATCGTTTGCTTCCCTTCCCCGACGCTGATGGGAGGACTCGGCAGCACCAAGAAGTCGGCTGGGGCAACATTTGCAAAATAGAAATTGACAGTTCACGATACATGCAAGCAATGGGATCAGTTTCACATGGTGAATCAATTAGGCATTCTCCAGCGGTATCAGGCATCAAAACCACAGAGAAATTTGATTAAATAACAACTTGATCATAACACCCTAAGAGATTCTCAGTCAACCAACAACTGTCTTGATTTTTGAGGAGTTTTGTCCAACAAAACAAAATCATAAACCATGTCTCAACAACCTCGGCTACAATTTGATAACAAATCTCATTGTTCTCATAATTCAAAGATCAACATGATAAAGGTTTACAACAAACAGTCTATAACTCTTAAGATGGTACACAAGAACACATCTGAATTCTTATAAAATATACCCACATCCTGGAAAAACAACAGTTCCCTCATGTAAAGCTGAAAGCATAATTATTTTTACTGAATTTTATGAGGTTACTCTGTAGATGTAAAGCTGAAAGCGTATTTGAAGAACTAATTGTTGGATTTAATCTTGGGCTAACTACCCAAGGATCAACAAATCCGGAAAAAATCAACAGATCCAAAATTAAGGGATGAGATCCCACCTTTTGTGCCATGATCGGAGGCTCTTTCCATCTATTGGTTTTGGTCCCGAGTTGCACTGCACATATATAATGGGGAGCCAACCTCTCATGGTTTTAAGCTAACACTTGAGATTAGGCAGCCCCTAAATGTTCTAAGGCCGATCCTAAGTCGTGCAGAAGTAACCCGAAGGCCAACACCGCTGTCATCCCTACGGCTTCTTCCTTCTTCGTCGTCGTTGGTGATCACGGCTACCACCTCGTCATCGAGCATTCGGCCATCTCTACCGATTCACCTTCGATGGCTTCACCGAACGGTATTTTCTTCCGCATCTTGGTGTTCAAGTTTTGGCTATCGATTAATGTTGTTTAATGGCTTAAGAACCCTAAGTTTAATGCTAACACTAATGGCTTGTTGAAAAGATATTCGCAGAATAAGCTGAAAGCATCCTTTTGTTTTTACACAAGTTAGCAGCCCCAGATCGATATTGGCCTTACTAATATGTAACTGGTTCATTAGCATAATTATGGGCATCAAACCAGCGAACAAGAACCCAAGATGGCTTCTAGATCTGCCCACAGTGTACATCATATTCATGGCAGTTGAATTTATTTTGTTCCAAAGATGGCTAAACAATCTGCTCATATATGATTTAGATCCATATGTTTTGTCCCTATGTATTCATATCTTGAATACCACATGACATTGCTTCCTGAGTAGCCAGCCAATCTTGTGAACTGGCAGTGGGGATAAAAAAAGCCATCCCAACCAGCTGCGTATAGCCTCAATCCCCCAGCTCCATCCTACTCTGAAGTTTGAAGTAAACAAACATTCTTAGACAAAACAGGAGAAAATAAACTATACGGGTAGTTAAAATCGCAGCATGTCATGCATGATGTGCTTGAGATTGTTCTTACACAAGAGCAGCCTAGACAACTATCCTTACGGGAGGGGGGCTCTGGTACCTCGCGACCCAGAGGAAAACCAGAGGCGGACGACGGCGCACCGGACTGGAAGTGGGAGAGATGGCCGTTTGTGTCACTCGGGGCAAGGAGGCGCTAGGCGGAGGAGGCAGGAGAGGGCGGCGGCGGTTGGAGGGGCTGGACGACAGCCCCGTGCGGACGGCGGCCCCAGTCGGAGGGGTCGGATGACGGCGCCGCAAGCCGAAAACGCTGGGCAATAGGGATCGAATAGGGTGGGGGAGAGGAGGGGTTGCAATATTTATACTGGTACGGAGTGGGTAAATAACTCTAACTTTTAAGGGCAAAGATCTAATTCCAACCCACAAAAGCCACGGGAAGCTGGTTCAGGGCAGCCGTAGACTTTTGGCTTTCTCTAGTATGAGAGGTTTTTTTTGGCTTTTTTAAAAGCTACATTGAAAAGCCTGTTGTTTGGGATGGTTTTCGGTTTCCACGAAGCCGCAACTGGTTGGGAAGCTGTTTCAAACAGGGTCTATGTCGCATTAACTCTCGAAATACTTCAGCTTTTCTTGGCTTTAGTAATTCCAAAAGACCGGTTATCTGATTTTTCAAGAGGATGTCAAGCTCATGAACAGTATCCCCATCGGACTTGCCGGGTTTAATCTTGAGATCGGCCTCCTCAAGGAGCAACATTGAACAAGCTGTCAAGAAAGAAGGGAGGGGATCCTTCGTTTTGATGATGGTGGCGATGTTGCGGAAGTTGTCGGTCAATCCACGGAGAAGGGTGAGGACAAGGGTGTCATCACGAACGGGCTGGCCGATGTCACGAGGCGCGGCGTAGGACTTGAGACGCCGGAGTAGGCGAGGATGGAGAGGTCCCTTGAGCCAAATTGCGAATTCGGCCGAGAGGCAGGCGCGTGATGTCTTGTTGCTGCGAACAGGCCCTCCAGGCTCTCCCATATGATGCGCGCCGAGGCACCACGATGGAGAACAATGCCGAGAATTTCCTCGGAGAGGGAGGCGTAGAGGAGAGATTTCACCGCCATGTCTGTGGTGGTCCAGATGCCGTCGGGTGGATTGGGAGCATCTTGGGTGAGGTGGTGAATAGCGCCGAACTTGCCAACAAGGAGTTCAAAGAGCTCGCGCCAGTTGGAGTAGTTGGGTGAATCGAGTTGAAGAGAGAAGGGGATGTGCGTGCGCACATTTATGGTGGAGAGAGCGGTGGCGGGGTTGTAAGGGTTGTATGGAAGAACGGCGCCACAGAGAGGAGCACCAGCGGCCACAGACCAAAGATCATTGGCGGCACTGGCGGTTGTAGCAAGAGTGATGGGGTCCGCCATAGACAGGGGGGAGGCGGCGCTGGAGGAGAGAGGAGAGGTGTAGGAGGGCTCTGGCCCCGGGAATAGAGGAAAGGCGCAAAGGATGCGCTGTATGCACACCAAGGCGAGGAACCTAGTCACGATACCATGTTGGAATAGAGATTTGAGGAGAATTGATGACTCTCATTGATAGAGCAGTACAAATATATAGTATGAGCTTGATCTATCTATAGCAGGTTATCTCTAGATATAGACATCTATCTCTATACAAGGTATAATCCAATCAGGAGATAAATCCTAAAGATAGGTATCTTTATATATGGCGTGAGGATATATTTCCATATAGAAATATATGGTATCTTTATATATAGAAATAGATTCCAACATCTGAGACAGGCCTAGAGGTCTATAGGTTCTCCATCTCATGGTCAAGGCTTATTCAGGTTTCAAATATCGACGAAAATCGTGATTTTCGACCGTATCGAGCCGGTTCGATAAACCGGTCAAATTCAAAAAAATTGGGAAATTTTATGTCACATAAACCACTCGATTATCAGTGGAAATCGCTTGAAAATCAGTCGTCGAAAAATTTCGCTTGAACCGTCAATTATCGGTGAAAATAGGCCGATTTTTTATTTTTATTTTTTTTTCAAAAAATTTGATTTCGAAACCCTTTGGTTTTTGGTGATTTTCGATGAAAATCGGTGCCGACTAGGATTTGATTTTCAACCTTGATTCGGTTTTGTAAACCCTGGTCTTATTCCAAGTACAAAGTTTCTCAGAAGCATCATCACAACAGACAGTTTTAATTTCCTAGGTTTTTCTAATTGTCCAGCAAAAATCGGGGTTTGCAGATGGACGGGGAGCTGTCAATCCTAAAGGACTGGAGCACCAAAATAATCTCATAAATGAGCTAGTGAAACGTGGTAAATAATCAAAGTCTAATATTCATATTATGGAGGTAAACATCGTTCTGTTGAAACTATCATTTAAACCCTCCAATCTTGTCCAGGAATTCAAATATACATTACACTCCACCATCTAAATCTCCCTCAAATTCTGGAAAACGAGTATGGTGGATGGTTAAGCCCCAGAATTGTGTAAGCTCATGATATATGGTTTCACACCAAATAAATTTCTCTCTGTGACAATTTCATACTAACATTGACTTACTTACAACATAAACTTTGTCCTATCCACACTTTTCCATCTTCAAAATGTAGCGAAGATTTCACAGCATATGCAGATGTTTGCTTCAGGAAGTTCGGAAATTCATACTGGATTACAGTGGACGGGCCACACATCGGTGCACTTGGCTCTTATGACAGTGCTCAATCTCCACCTGCCCGCTGCTCAGATCCATTTGTAGTAACAAAGTTTACGGCGGGAAACTCCAGCGTGGAGCCATATATAGCAGCTCATAATACCCTGTCTGCCCATTCATCAGTTGTTAGTGTGTACAGAGAAAAGTATCAAGTGAGTGAGCAATATTGTAACTAAAATAGTTTCATTGATGCTTAGGTTCTTCACAAACTGTGATATTATTAGCAATCTTAGCTGATCTCAAAAGTGGTGGACGAAATATTTTCAGTCATTGCACATGAACAACGTCATAACTCGTTCAGTTTCAGCACAAGGAATTTTCTTTTCCTCTGTTTACCTCTTATGGACTTGTAGTTCAAGATTTTCAGAGATATAGGCTCACAAAAGGAATATTTGGATGCAGCCCGTTCAAAAGGGAGTTGTTGGCATAAATATCTACTCCTACTGGAGTTATCCATTGAAAAATTCTAGTGTGGATTTAGAAGCAATTCGGAGATGTAACGATTTCTTGTTTGGCTGGTATGGTATTTTGCATCCATCTTTACACCAAAAGCATACAACGTACACAATCCCTGCATTGTTGAGAGCCTAACTGAGATACTGGCAGGATACTAGAGCCTTTGGTGTTTGGAGACTATCCAGAAGTAATGAAGAAGAATGTTGGCTCTCGCCTTCCGTCCTTGACAAAAGTTCAGTCTGAACTTCTCAAGGATTCTTTGGATTTTATTGGAATAAACCACTACTATTCTCTCTCTGTGAACGATCGCCCTGTAGAAACAGGCGTTTGAGACTTCAATGGAGACATGTCGATTTATTTCAGAAGTAAGCACCTTTTATGAATTATGATGCTGACGCTAGGATTTTTGCTTAACTGCTCGTAATGTTGTGCCGTATGAAAGCAATTTGATTTATTTTTCTAGTTGTGGTGCACACAAGCAAACAATGGAACCAAGTCATGCAAACACATACTGGGCAAGCAATTGGTCGTTGACTCGTTGCTAGCTTAACTGGTACTCCGACTTCCTGAAGAGGAACGGCGCCTCCATACGGGTGTCAAGAATGCAGGAGGACCTGACGCTGAACAACGCATCCTGACTCCTGAGCTTGGTGCGTGTATGTATGTACATGAGAGTATGAGACACATGTATGTGTTTGTTTATGCAGAGCTTACTCAGAATGTGTGATGCTTGTGTAAACAATGAAATAAGGCGGTGACTAGGAGTAGGCCGTCAGATGGGTGCTTCCCATCGAACGCATCATCCTAACATTTTTTAACAATATTTGTAATCAATGTTTGTAACAAAATGCAAAATAATAGTGGTAATATTGAGAAAAAAATATATAAATTGGATGAAACCATGAGTATAGAACGTAGCTGGATTTTAAAATGGTTCAGACATTGTCACAAAAGAAAGTTACAAGAACACAACATTTGAAAAGAATGGTTGCAATATTTTACAGAAGCTCATGCAATATTTTTTAACATGTGTGCAATATTTGTAATCTCCTATGATTCAACATATAAGCTCTCGTACACAACAATCAGTGATAACTACTGTAACAAATCTAAATCACATTTGCAACAAAACTAAAAAAAGATGCAATGATTTCCTCGGTGCAGCAATTCAACATCTCTTATGCAACAAAACATAAACATTGATGCAACAAGTCAAAATACAGATTGCAACAAATACCTCTTGCGCAAACTTTGTGAAGATATGTTACAACAAAATTAAACACTTCACGCAACAATTAGGAAAACGTGATGCAACAATTTAGATACATATCTGCAACATGTATACCAAAATAAGGAGGACGTGTGGTGGCGACGACGATTGACTCGGTGCCTCATCTCCACACCCCACCCCACATTATCGCTTCATCATCAAAGGGCCGTCATCCGCCGCCGCACGCCTCCTTTCCCGCTCCTCGGAAGGGATAGAGCTTCAGCAATGAAGGGATGAATCACTCATGATCTGCTGCCCTGCATTCTCTAAACTCAATCCCACCAGATCCGACGAGCTCTTGCCATGGATGCAGCAGAGGCCGAGCTAGCATCGTCGGTGCCTCCGCCTCGATAGCAACCCAAGTCAAGAAAGCTTAGCTCATCTCGATAGTAGCGACGGCGCCGCCTGTGGAGTCCGCACTCTTACATGGAGGGGCTTAGTAGTTTTGTTTTGGCCAGAGCATATATTGCTGGATGGCTGCAGCAATCAAGAGTGGAGAGAGAGGGTCAGATGTTGGGAGGAGCGACTGGCTGGAAAGCGTTCGATTTGTTTTATTGCCTGTACGTCAGAAGTATAGTAATTCTGATGAAATAAAGCGCTAAGAATTATCGACGTTAGGTAAACCCAGCACACACTAATCTAGTCTGATCTGATCACGCAGCCATAATGCGCAATTAGCTGAGCGGGAGAAGCTCCGAGTGCGACACCTGCCGCGACATAGCAACGGTGTCGTGGCTGAAATTCCAAGTGGCCGTGCAAATCCGTTGTAGAACGACGGTTTACTTCCTTCGGACGTATTTTTTTTAAAAAAAATTGTTTATAAATATAAGGTGTATCCTACATTTTAATATAAAATTAGTGATATTTCCTCTATATCTCTACCAAATATCTGGTTTTACTCTCTCTATATATTTTGAATGTAGTGTTTTCGTAGATGATAGTTAAGAGATAATTTAGTGATGCCTGTGTGGTACTCTACATGCTAAGAAAAATGTCCCGTAAATTTAGACCAGGGAGTAGAAAGTTCCAATTCCGCCCGAGTCGGGTCATCTGATCTACCTATATAGTAGTGTCCTCCCGATGTACTCAAGTTATGTGTGTGTCTGATCAGCAAGTGCCCAAATAGAAGCTTTTTTACACAAAAACCCAAACCCAGCACCACCATGTCCGCCGCCGCCGACTGGCTGCCGTCCGCGGCAGTGACGGCGTCGGGCCGCCCGGTGCTGTCCGCCGGCGAGGTCGAGCGGCACCTCCTCCCGCTCGCCGACCTCGAGCCCGAGGAGAACCCGCGCCTCGCGCCCCTCCGAGGCTGCCTCCTCGCGCTCACCTCCCACCGCCTCATCTTCCTCCACGAGCACTCCCGCTCCGCGCGCGCCCTCCCCCTCGACGCCATCGTCCACCCCTACCCTCCCCATCGCAGGCACAGCCACAACCCCCTCCGCTCCCTCTTCTCCTCCTCCTCGTCCTCCTCCTCCTCGCACCACCCGCGCATCCGCATCCAGATCTCCCTGCCCCCCTCTCTGCGATCGGAGGTCATCGCCGTCGTCGTCACCTGCAAAGCGGACGTGGATGTCTTCTACGGGAGGCTGCTCGAGGCCATGCGCGCGAGGCAGTGGGAGGTGGCCCCCGCGGTCGCTCCGGCGACCGGCGCCTCGGTGGCGGAGGGGGCCCCGGCGGAGGAGGATCTTGCGATCAGGATGCCCGTGGTTGGGGTGTCGGGGATACTGCGGATGGAGCAGGAGGCGTGGGAGAGCGCGGAGCAGAACTTGCAGGATGCCTTCCAGGATCTCAACGCCCTCATGGTTTGTTCCTCTTTGCTGCCTAGTGCTTGAGACCATGTCGTCATTTAGTGCTTGTAATGGAGTACAGTCATCTGAGATTGGATCACCATGCTCTAAATCACAACTGAATTCTTCGTAACTTCGTGGGCATCCTTTCTGTCCAGAGCAAAGCCAAGGAAATGATGGAGTTAGCAGAGAAGATGAGGCAAAAGCTATTGACGAACTCATCTGCTCAATCGAATTCCAGTGATGAAGAGATGGGGTCTAAGCAAGACATGCAGGATTGGCTATTGAGTGTTGGCATTGTGTCTCCTGTGACAAAAGAAACCGCTGGTGCTTTGTACCACCAGCAGCTGTCACGACAGGTAATGCATGCTTGTTCATGGTTTTCCTTCACTCATGGTGGAAGATCTCACTGGCTGCATAGTTGAATTGGGATGGCAATGGTAATGCATTGTAAAATCACATGCCAGTTATACCAAATATTTAACTGGGGACTTCATCGCTATAAGCTGTATGAATGCACAATAGTATTGTTTAGGATAATTTGGTCGTGTTTGACAGAAACAACATCAAATTCTATTGAATACTCCCTCCGTTGATAAATATAAGGCGTATTTGACTTTGCACAAGGATTAAAGTTGTGGTGAAATTGAGAAAGGTATGAGAGGAAATGACTTATATATCCCTCTTAATTGTCTTGAAAGATGAGAGATAATGAATAAATGCATATGGTTGAGAGAGAATAAATAGGGGTATAAGTGGAAAGGCTCATTAAATCTACATACACGTCTTATATTTTTCAACAAGATCATTCAAACTATAGGCCTTATATTTATCAACGGAGGGAGTAGTACTTAGTGGTCATTTCTATGCTTCAGTTTTTTCATGCTGCGACATGAGTTAGATCAAATTTGAAAACCCTTTGAAGGATTTTCATATATTAGAACAAACACAGATGCATCCACACTCCTTGCATTTCAATTGGAAGGAACCAAGAAATTGTTCATGCCTTCATGGTTGCCTTCTATTTTGAAAGACCTTTTTCATCTTCTGATTTTTCCCCTTAAGCTGAATAATGCTACAAATTAGACTTACTGAGGCTTCTTTCATCATGTTACGTTCATCACCAGCTGGCCGACTTTGTGAGAATACCACTTGAGAAAGCAGGTGGTATGATAACACTAGTCGATGTCTACTGTCTCTTCAACCGTGCTAGGGGAACAGGTCTGTGTTTTTGTTGATGAATATCTATATGGAATTCCCTTGTTACTTGTGTTCTAAAATTAATTTGTTCATTTGTTTCCAGAGTTAATCTCCCCAGAGGACCTTTTGCAAGCGTGTTCCCTTTGGGAGAAATTTGACGTGTATGGTTATCATGCTCTTGATAACATCCGGAGTCTTTTCAGCTGGTTTGTCACCAGCCATTGATTACGGTTTTGATTTTTTGCTTATAGATGTTGATTTGTAATGAGCAGCCCAGTAATGCTCAGGAAATTTGATAGTGGAGTGAAGGTGATCCAGACCAAGACGCATAGTGATGATGAGGTAAGCCATGGCAAGAATAAGTCTATGTGCCATCTTAAATGCATATTGAATAGAGCCATACCACATAACAAGAGTAATCTAGTAGCCATACAAAAAATATGCCTAGATTTGGTCTCTGGACCTACCAAATCTGATTCCTATCCAAATCATATTTTTTTAGTAAAAAAGATGAAATGAATGACTGGTTGTGGTTTCACTCGTAGTTACCTTTTGGTTTATTTTTTTTTGTTAGTGAGTATCCACCTTGTCGACAGTTGCATAGACCATAGTACTATCATTTTTAGCAGTAGTACATACTGAACTGACCCCCCCCCAAAAAAAAATCTCCTCAACATAGGTATTTGCAAGAATCTCATCGCTCGCACAAAAGCCGGATGCTCTTCAGAAGGGAATAAGCCCCAGCGATGCTGCATTTACACTGGGGATTGCACCAGCTTTAGCGAAGGAGCATCTTCTAAATGCAGAAAGCAAAGGTCTTCTATGATTACCCCTTCGAAGTATTTGCAAGCTATGTATTTAATTCAGACATGAAAAGCTAAACTAATACCACATTTTTTTCAGGCCTCCTCTGCAGGGATGTCAGTCCAGATGGGCTCCGCTTCTACATCAATTTGTTTAATGAAATTGATCCCCAAAATATTTATTTGTAAGTAGATCTCTCCCTTGCTTCTC
This sequence comes from Otatea glauca, assembly GCA_036346275.1. Taxonomy (NCBI): domain Eukaryota; kingdom Viridiplantae; phylum Streptophyta; class Magnoliopsida; order Poales; family Poaceae; genus Otatea; species Otatea glauca. The sequence goes on from CM070711.1 coordinate 77,209,490, forward strand.
CCTCGAGTTTCTTTCAAGGAATTTCTTGTTGTGTTCCTTAGATTTTTGCCAGTTGCTTTAATTCAGAGTGTGGCTTGTATTGTTGTAAGAGAGTGGTATGCTTTTTATTGACTGTGAGCTTTCCAGGCCAAAAACTCATGGACTATACCACACTTGGATCTCTGTCACAACGGCATCACGTTGAGACACCATTTAGATTGGTTGGGGAGCACTGGGAGTTCGACCGATTGAAGAGTTTTTTGCCTGAATATTCCGCGTTGTATCTCATGTACAACACCTCAAGGCGTGATGTAACAAATTCATTATCTAGTTGAATAAATGACTTTACGTGTGTTGTATAGATGCCTTTTGGAAGATGAGGAATGAGGAGGTGAGGATTTTTGGATTACTACAAAAGTGAACCAGGAGTAAGGGTCTGTTTATTTTTACTTTTAATTCTGAATTCTAGCCCCAAAAACTGAATAAAAAATAAGCAGTCTAATTCTAGGAATCGATCCTATCTATACACTAGAATCTACAATCCACTTTATATGTGCTTTTGGATTTAGTTTTTGGAGAATCATCTTCTCTACCACCACAATCCAGAATCTAAGCTAAGATATATAACGAGAGCAACATTTTTCTTGACAGTCATTACGTGCTGCAAACCGAGTTGTATATTTGATATACACAAGCAGTTGGAAGCCTGAAATTGATTATAGCACGCGCTGCACAGCTGATGTTCTAGTTTTGTATGGTTAGATTTTGCTTGCGCGGGTGCTTTCACCTTTCTCGAAAAGAAAGCTTCCCGTCGATGGTTTACTGCGGCTCTTCGATTCATTCCGTACAAGAGCAGCATCAAAATATTTGCGACAGTCATTCTCGATTTTCATTCAGCTTAGCCTCGCCCTGTAGAACAACACAAAACCGGCAAAAGAGATTGTCAACACGGTACTAACTTTTATTCCACTGTACTACAAATCTTGTGATTCTTAAAAAAAAAAGATAATTCATACTATAACACTTTAAAGATTAATACTTCAAGTTACATGTCATTAAGATAAGTAGTATTTTCTAAAACCACGTATCATTGAGACAACGAGAAAGTGCCAACAAATAGAACAAATAGAGTAGTATACTATAAATTATCCTTCTTGAGAATGCCATACCACTCGATGCCATGTGTGCGGCAATGTCGAACCATGCAACAATTCCCAATGAACCTGAGTCATGAGCCATATGCACTCGTCACCGCGAGTAACTCACTGGGTTGCCACACATATTGGTGACATATAACGATACCGAAAGCCAAAACCGACAGTTGAGAAAGAGAACCAGATCCAAACTGGCACCAGATCATAGCCAGAAACTAAAGGACGACGCTCACATCATAAGTTAGCAACCGATACCAGGTACATCACTGAATTCGCAACGATAATCTACGGCAAAGCATGCCAATTTAACAACATGTCTTTGCAACGATAATCTATGGCAAAGCATGCCAATTTCACTACATGTCAAAAGCAGACGAGTACATACGGTCAACACAGTAAACCCTGTAGAACCAAACAGAGACACTGGCAATACCAAGAAAAAACAATCTGATACCAGCCCCCTCAAAGGAGAGCTTTTTCTTCACAAGCACCCACACTATGTGTTGTAGAGTGTGTATATATATAATAATATGTAAGAAGGAAGCAGTGAGTTGATCAGACGTCCAGCTCGTATGTTCCATAAAGCCCTGCCGAAGTGCTTCAAGCCTGTACGAACAAATGAAATAGATATGTCGTCAATTGCAGACACTTAGTATAAGGTCAAATATTTAGAGTGCGATATACTATGCAATCTTCTCAAGTAAGGTTGCAAAGAACAGAGAGCCAATGCTTGTGCAAGATTGTTCAACTCCGTTCTATGCCTAAGATGGTCCCACCTGCATTCAAGCAGCTACAAAAAGTAACAGGTGGAGTGTTGGGCTAGTCTATATGTTTAATTGTTTATTACCTTAAGTCAAAGTGCTAAGGACTACAGAATTTGAACAAGTGCGAGAGTTCATATAGGTCTTCAACAAAGCACCACAAGACATGCAATGAAGGAATGACCTCATGTGGCTAACACTAACATACCTTGTTGGCAATGTTGTTGGAAAGCCAGTCAAGTCCCTCGTACAACCCTTCGCCAGAAGTAGCACAAGTGCTCTGAATGTACCTGCACCCCCCAAAAATAGTTTATTTTAACAACAGCATGCATATCGTACAAATGCCCTAATGGATATGAAAAATTCAGCTCCACACACATTTGATAACTAAACTAAAAAGTGGATTTGAATTATGCTTATGCAACATTCATGATCCTCAACTACGAGACTATAAAACATTACAGATAAATGCCTGGCATCCTATAGAAATGATTCTGAAACAAGAATCTTCGTCACTTTCATTTGAAGATTACACTATATATACTTGCAAATAAATCTCACTGTATAAAAGTTTCCGATTATCGATCTGTCCAACATATACACCCTTAAGGGGCCTCCCCTATTGTTCCCCATCAAAAATATATATGCACCCTTAAGTGGCCTCCCCTATTGTTCCCGATCATAAAAAATATATACACACCTAAAAATTGCAGAACAGCAGGGCAACTTTGACCAAGCTATTAGAAAGTAAAGAGCTTTTAAACTATGTGTATGAAGTTCCTTACCAGTTCCTCTGGCGCAGGGAATGCAAACCAAGCTTGTCGGTAATTTCAGCAGCATTCATGGCATTAGGAAGATCTTGTTTGTTTGCAAATACAAGCAGCACAGCATCACGCAGCTCATCCTATGTCACAGAAAAATCTCCCGTTAGTCAGGAATTAGTTGATATAGAATAAAACAGGAGATAAAATTTCCACCAGTAAGTTCTTAATAAATCAAACATGGCACTGAACATAGAAGAAAAAGAATACAGCTTAACATTTGAGCTATCTTAGCATCTATATGTTTCGTCTCCTAAGCTGCTCACAGAGCTCTAAACTTATGAATTATGATTGCAAGATAGTTGAATCAAAACTTCATATTAGCGTATATATACTGGATATTTGCGAACAGAAACACTTTGGAGCTACAACAACACAAGCACATTACCTCATTCAGCATCCTGTGGAGCTCATCTCTAGCCTCAACAACACGCTCCCTATCATTGCTGTCCACAACAAAAATGAGCCCCTGCGTATTCTGGAAGTAGTGCCTCCACAAGGGCCTGATCTGTTTTGACATAGAACAATAAAGAATTAAGTCCAAGGCACAAGTTTATGACAACTGAACTATTATGGAGCTTAACAACATCAATGCAAAAAATGGGGTCTGGTTTCCTTTCCCCCTAAGGGCTAGGAACGGATGTACAATGGGTTGACATGATTTCTCCATCTCAGATAATAAGTTAATTATAAGTAGACTTTCTTACCTTGTCCTGGCCACCGACATCCCAAACAGTGAAGCTAATATTCTTGTACTCAACAGTTTCAACGTTAAATCCTGCAAATTTCCAGAATAAGCCAGTTTTATTAAGGGCGAAAATACATAGTGAATTCGTACAGTAAAGAAGAGGTATCAAAAGTTTTAATGTAGTGAGTGCACTGTTATCACGGCATCGCCTAGGCGACGCCTAGTCGCCGCCTAGGCGTTCCGGCGGCAGAGGGAGGCCGCCAGGACCCGTCGCCTCGCCTGGAGTTCTTCAGACGACCGCCAAGTTGGCCTAGTCGTCACGGTGGGCGACTAGGCGTCGCTGTTGAGGCGGCCGGGCGAGCGCCGAGCCAACATCATAGCAGATAAAGGAGGAAAGGACAAAGGAAGAGCAAAGGAGTCGGGTTTGGCAATAAACCCTAGCGCGCGGAGACTCTGGAGAGGACCTGCCGTCGCCTCTGTCTTCCGCAGCCCGTGGCGGCGTCGCCACCCTCTAGATCCCATCATCTCTAGCCGTCGCCTCCCCCTCCAGCCCACCACGACCCATCGCCACTAGATCCAGTAAGCCCCTGCCCTCCACCTCCATCGTCGGCTCGCAGCAACGGCGCAGCAGCACCGGCGGCAATGGAGGTGACGAAGGTGGACGGCCTGGAGGCGAAGGAGGTGGCGGTGATTGCTGCTGCTTTGCTTGTGCTGCTGCTGCTTTGATGCTTGACTGGTGATGGCACCGAGTGAGGACTAAGGGCTAACTGGCTAAGGGGTGAGGAGCAGAGGATGAGAGGAGTTTATATTGATGGATTTGATGCTTGCTTGGCTGCTGCTGGATTGCTTGGTTTCTGCTGGTACATTATATTTTGCTTTGGTCGCCTAACTGTCGCCTAGGCGGGCACCTAGGCGACTAGGCGTCCAGGCGCCCCGGAGGCGACTCGCCTCGCCGGGGCGCCGTGATAACCATGGTATTGTGCACCTGTCTACTAATAGCATAATCCTAAAAATGAATGAACACTGATGATATTTCATCTAGAACACAAAGTTTGTCACGTAACTCTCCTAAGATTGGTGGATTCTTTCTATGATATGGATAGAATGGAGACAGAAATTCAGGATAGAGTTCGCTCATTTTTTAGATGGCTCAAATCAATCATTAATAATAATCGTATGACTGTCTATAAATCGTTTTCATGAACAGGGTTGACAGTAAATGTGACCCAACGTGTACGGTCACTGTAGGACTATGATCGTGTTGGGAAAAAAATGTAGCCACCTAGTCTTGGCACGCCACCACAGTGGTTCAAACTAAAACCCTAATGGTTGACTATATTCTAACAAAAATGAGATACAACCAGTAGTATCCTCTTGACTTCATTCTAAGAAAAGTGAGATCCAAGATCCAAATAACATCTCAGAGGTCCATACCCAACTTGTAATACTACGAATAAACTCTTTTTTGCCATTTACCCTCCTAAACACGGTAACGCGTCAACTTTACCTTACAGGTCTACATTACAGTACCAGTACTCACTTAGTCACTTGATATGATTAAGTTCGCATTTTCTGTAAACAAATGTGCTCCACACTTGTACAATATCTTCCTACAGTTAGGACAGCACGAAAAGCAGAAGCGTCGGATGGATAGAGCGCTTACCGATGGTGGGGATGGTGGTGACGATCTCGCCGAGCTTGAGCTTGTAGAGGATGGTGGTCTTACCGGCGGCATCGAGCCCGACCATGAGAATCCTCATCTCCTTCTTCGCGAAGAGGCGGCTGAATAGCTTCGTGAACGTGAGCCCCATCTCCTGCTCCAAAACAAAAACCGGACAAGTTTTAGCCAGCCGCACAGATCTACACAGAGCCGCTCCGATCCACACGCGCAACGCACACAACTCCCCACGCGCCTGTAGCCATTACTGGAGCACAGCCCACTGAATTCAGCAGAGGTGGAATGCCCCCGGCGACAATAGTTACGAGATCAGCGAGATCTCAACCTCGTGGCTCGCCGATCCACGGTACGGCGCGGAACCGAATCGGATTCGCGAACATCTAAAGCAGAAAGTAAAAGGCGCGCGAACAAATTCGCCAACACTGGGGTGGAAGGGAAGCTACATGATCCTGGAGGATTTGGAGAAATGCGCCTTGGGAAGGAAATCTCAGGTTTGGCCATGGGAAGGTAGCAAAAAGCTTCCAGCTCCATGGAATTGGCCAGGGACGGCGTCAAGGAAGAAAAAACGACAGAAACCAATCGCCGGCGGAACGACTGAACCCATCAGATCCGCGAGCGCGGCTTCAGACAAACACCGAGGGGTGGGAGCACTCACCGAGATGGTGACGACGCCTCCGCGCTTAGAGCTCGCTCCCCTTCTCCCCGCTCCTGTCTGCGTGCGCGGATTGGCGGAGACGAGGTGGTCGGAGCTTCGGAACCGCACGAATGCAACGCGAGGCTACGGTGGTGCAGTGCGGTGCGGACCGGGCGGTGTGGCCCGAGGCGGCTATGTAGAAGGGCGCGAGGCCCACCGTCGCGTGGCCTATACACCGCGCCCATCCGCACGCGCATGGACCCTTCCTCCGATGAATACTTCGACTGGCGTGTGGGGCTTCTCGGTATTGGGCCGAGGAGTGTGGTACGATCCAATTCGATCTTAGCAGCACTTCGCTTCCCGGGCTCAAAAACGTTGGAAAGGACGGCAGGTTTCACTTTGGGTTGGTGGAAGTGGAACAAGTTTGATTCGGCCCGGCCCAACTTTCGTAGACCGTGAAGAATCCATAAAGGACAAAGGCACCGGTGGCGATGACAGAGGTTCAGATCCTAGTTACACATCAGATCTGAAGCATGAGGCTAAAGTAAAATAAATTAAATTTATATTTTTAGTCTAAAATGTAAACAACATGATCTACCTAAACAATCTTAATGTATCCACAATTTCAGCTCCAAAAAATTCTGGAGCTAGGAATACCCTACTCCACCAACTCTACGGATTTTGGTGGAGTTGGAGCTATCTTATTCATTCTTTTTTATCTAATAGATCAACACTTTCTCTGATAATACAGTAGTATGAATATATTTAATAAATCAATAGCTAGATCTGATTTTTACTATCTATCGTATACTAAAAAGTACAATTCACTATAAAATTTCTCACATAAAAACATGCTGCTGACCTCAACAAGAAGCTCCTTCCTGCTCAAGCGTCTTATTCCCTTTGTTCTAGTCGACGAATCTACAACTTTTTTTAGAACAGATCTTGGTAGAGTTGGCTCAGTGCGCTGGCAATTACAGAATGTTTCAGGTACACAATGGAGCTTAGGACAGCACCCAACTACCATCGCATGACGCATGGACGACGCTATAACCAAAATTTGCTTGGAACCGAAGGATCTAGCTTAACCATACAAAATGATTGTGTGCGGGCTGTCGAGTGACCAGCTGCTTCACGCTTCATATCACTGACCAAAATAGATTGTGTGACTTTTACAGTTTCAAATATGGGCGATGTTTTATCAACTAAGGTCTAAGGAGATGGTTGTCACGCGCATGGATCGATCGTGAACTTCCGTGCGATCTTAGGCTGTTACAATAGCTAAAGCGTTTCAGTGCGCGGTGATACCACTACCACCTACCTTACACACAACTATCCTGTCCGAAGCCTAGAGCATCTAGCTACAAGCCTACAAGTAGTACTTCGCTCCTAGCTGTCCTGAACTTATAACTCGTCAGTGATCTGTCTACCCGTTTCCGCAGTTTGCAGTCGGCAAAACCTTATGGATGACCGATGCAACACCACCAAACATTAATGGGGCCTTACGATCAGTGGCGTACCCAAAAAGGGTGCAAGAAGAGGCAGATCACCGGCTTCGGCTATTATATTTCTGATACTCTTGTTAATGCTGCTGTATCTGTATTTTTTATAGTCTTTAAAATATCGCACCGCTCTTCCAAGAACACTGAACATACGCTTTTTTTTACTGCCATTGCTTACAATTAAGCATCCGCACGCACGCACGCACTGCTCCTGCTGTCAAATCGTGAGAGATTATGCTAGTGGTAGCACTACAGATAGTGTATCGTTAGCTGACAAGGTGCAAGTACCGAAACTTCCACAGTGGACCCCAAAAGTGCGAGCCTTCTCCAGTTTCACCCACTATCACGTGCTACAAAATGAACCGGCCGGCGGTCACATCGCTGCATATCCGCTCGCCAAAGCCACACTTGGCCCGCTGCTTACGCCTCCCAAAACGCACCCTCCTACCAACACGGACACGTAATTTACACGGATGGAACGTGCATGCATGCGTGGAACGCAGCAACACCCATCGTTCACCACCAGCGCCCGGACGCGAACGAGCTGATCGTGGCGGCGGCGTAGGAGACCGCCGCGTTGGCCTGGGACGAGGCAGGCGCCACACACTCCATGCGCCTGGCGGAGGCGGCGGGGGGGAGTTCGGCCGGGGCGGGCGCGTCGAAGAACAAGCTCTCGATGTCGTCCTCGAAGCCCACGTCGTCCGGCAGGCCGCGCACGTCGTCCGACGGCCAGCCGACGGCGGCGCGGGCGCGGCGGGCCGGGTACCTGGCCTCGAAGTCGGCGCGGTCCATGCAGAGCGCCGGCAGGATCTCGGCGATGGCGTGGTCCACGTCGTCGACGTCGCGGAGCGCCGGGCCGGGCGACGCGGCGGGCTCGACCTTGGGATGCAGTAGTGGCGCTGGACCTGGACGCGCGGCCGGCTCTGGGGGGGCCTTGCGGACGGGTGGCTGCAGGTGGTCCATGTAGCAGCTGAAGTCGAAGTTGGTGACGGCGCTGCGGCCGCGGAATTCTATCGCCGCAAGGTCGTAGGCCCTGGCCGCCTCCTCCTGGGTATCTGCAGGTAAAAGACCGCACCTTTCAGAAGTACATTCTGCGTCCTGTCAAAAAAAAGGAGAGTACATTCTGTGGGCCTATGAAACAGCAGTATGCAGACGAGCATATAGAAAATCACACACTCACATGACAAATGCAAAGAACATCCTCCTGGCTGGGAGCCTGGGACACTTGCATTACCAAAGGGATAATAATATGTGTTCTATGGTAGTTTATCGAGATTAATTAGTAACAAAATGCAGTTGAATGCCAAAGAAGGCATACCAAATGTTCCCAAGTAGAGGTATTTCCTGCCGCAAGCGTGGCCTATCCTGGCCTCCCACCGGCCGTTGTGATGATGCCTGCCAAAGCCAAAATTCGTGTCAGTACTTCTCACCACCAAGATCATGAGGACTTGAGAGCAAAACTGAGCAGCCTTGCAGGAAGAGTGACAAAGAAAGTTGCAGACAAAAGCATCAGCCCAGTTTGTGGCATTGCACAGCAAAGAAGCACTTCGTGGGTCGGTCATGCATTGGACAAAGCTATGTAGTGCTTGATTGGATAGATACAGCGGTAGTTCGAAGAATGTGTGCGCACCTTGCCACTCCCCTGTACTTGGAGACGCCTCTCGAGAAGCCACTGCTCTTGCGCTTCAGAGTGGCCAGGTACTCCTCCCTCGTCATGCGCTGCATCCTCTCGCGTTCCTGCTTGTACGTGTCCACCTGCATTAATTATCACAGCGGGAACTTCAACTCCATGTACTCCTGAGTAAGCTTCACTGTAACTTTGAATAGAATTAGTAACGGAGAAGTGGTACTACTGAGATAGGACAGAATTAATGACAAGAGGCTGAAACACCCTGAACTTACCGGGAAGTTAAGAAGCGCGAACTCTGAGCCCCAGTACTTGAGTGCCGCAAGATCATAGGTGCGAGCTGCAGCCTCCTCAGTTTCATAAGCTCCTGCAAAGAAACAAGATTAAGGAAGTATGTTAATCCCTGCAGGTAGTATGCTCTTTTATGAAAGTAGTAGTAGCATAGTCGCTGATGGTTTTGTACAATGTTTTTCTGGATGCATGCAAGGGGACAAACAAATAAAATGTGCTTTGCACTTGACCCAAAAGTGCTTTATTTTTTACGTTCTTTTTCCCCAAAGGAAAGACAAAAGTAGTTGCAGATTCGAGACTCGAAATTAATCTGAAGAAAAATACGTATAGGCTACTAGGGACAATGCAATTTTTTTGAAGGGTAGGGACAATGCAATTTGGACCTCGGAACCATACAGAATAATTTGTGAATCATAGCGTGGAAAGTTCGTGAGCTTCTCCAGATGTGAGAGGATCTTGACTCACCCAAATAAACTAATGGAAGCGAGGAGGCATCAGACATGGATGATGCGTATTACCACACAGATTCCGAGGTAGACGAACACAGATTTGCAAACAAGGTTGTAAACAAATAAACAAAACAAGAATGTCAGCACATAAACTACACAATAATTAAAAATAACCAAAGAAAGGGAGTCAAATGGAAACAATTTGTCCCATTAGTTTGACGAAACAAAGACGTCGTCTCACCTTGTCTGCCTTTCTTGTTCTGGACTGCGTTCCAGCAATGCTTGTCCCACAGGTGCGCCTCGTACCTCCCTGTGACGCTGTGCCTACACCAACAGCATCACAAACACAACGACGCACCTCTCTGATCAGAAACCAAACAACGCGTCGGTTCTGAGCAAGAAAAGGAATATATAATTGCGGTCTGCTCACCTCGTCACACCCCTGTAGATGGAGGAGCTCCTCCTCGGGACAAGAACGGCATCGCCGATGCCATTCTTGGCCCTCTTCGTGTGCTCGCTCCTCTTCTTCTTGTGCGCCTGCGTGCAAGAGGGCACAATGCAGGAGCCCGTGGAGGATGCTGAGGAGGAGGCAGAGGAGGAGGAGGAGGAGGCATGAGGAGAAGGGGAAAACGGGGTGGTTGAAGAACAAGGCCGCCGCTTCCTCATGGTGACCATGACCGAGCGCGGTTTGCTTTTGATCGCTCCTGCCTTGTGCTTCCTTTGAATGGCTTGGGTACAGGTGTACAGGGAGATGGGTTACTACTAATGGGAAGAAGAGCAGAGGCAGAGCAGGTGAGCCTGCCGACTATATAGAGGAGGGAGAGGGACCGAGGGAGCCTGTGGAGCGCTAGCTACCTCACCACACATGAACACCATGCTCTTTTGGGGAAGCGGTTGGTTAACCGCGGTTAAATAAAGAGTGCCTCCTGCTCGGTGAAAGATAGGAACCGGGGTTCGTATCAAACGAGGCCGAGCGGTCAGGCCGAAGGATCCATGCGACGACAGGCGAGGGAGGGAGGGGTTTTGGCCTTTGGGAGCAGCGTGTGGTGGTGGTGGGCTGGTGCTGCATCGCACGCATGGGTTTACGTGTGTTTTGTGTGGGCGCTTCGACACTTGGCGTGAGGCCGTGCTGCCTGCCCAGTACCCAAGCCACAGCGATGGGAGGTGAGCTTTTTTTACCGTTTTACGGTCAAGGTCTTGGGAAAGTTTGGTTTCTTCGTGTATGCAGGGGCGCAGGACACTCGCGCGCGCAGCCGTATTTAGAGGGACCGTACTTGGAAAACTGGATATTGATGGGACTCCACTGCTTAAGAACTTGAGGTCTAGATCAATGTAAGTAGGGGCGGAAAAAAAACTCAAAACTCGTGAGTTAAACGAATCCTCGTAAACTCGGCTCGAACTCGTTTTTAATGAGTCGAGTCGAGTTATGATTTGAATTCGTTTCTATAACGAGTTAAATGAGCTAACTCGCGAGTTAAACGAGTCAACTCGCGAGTTTAACGAGTCCTTCAAGTCGGCAAGTATAACTGTATATATGTGAGGCGAGGATGATAACACATAGCATATTGTATAGTTTCAACAGCAATCCTCCTCTCAGATGGCAATATCGAGTTTAACGAGTCGAGCCGAGCTGAGGTTTGAACTCGTTAAGATAACGAGTCGAGTCGAGCTGGCTCGTTATCGTAACGAGTTTAACGAGTCGAGTCGAGTTAGCTTGATATCCACCCCTAACTGTAAGTCATGCACCAAGGTTATAAATTTCATTTTCGGACCAGAAACGAGATTTTGAAATTTTGATCGAAATTAGGTAAAAATTCAAAACTTAAATTTCAAATTCAGTATTTTTTAGGCGGGCAAGACCGAAATTTTGGTCCTTTTCAACCCCGTGAAATTATCTCCCGATGCTAGAAAAAATATGAAAAAATCATGAAAACATTTATCTACATTTTCTATCTGTATGGATACAAAATACTAAGTATTTGCATATAAAATATCCTAAGAGTCCCGGATATCTGAGTGGCTGGTTGGACAAGGCTCTCTTGTTTAGGCAACCCATTTAGTGGGAGATCATGCGGTGGTCTACCCATGTTTGTGATGAGTAATTGACTGGGTTTGAACTTGTGAAGTTCAGGTTTGAGTTTGAAGTGAGTTTGCTTTGGTTTTAAGCAATTTGAGTAAAGTGATTGTGACCTTGAGTGATCTTAGCCTTTTGAGTGGTCGTAGCATTAGCTGGTCGAGTCTTGGCTAGTCGAAGCCTTGACTAGTCAGAGTCTTAACTGGTCGGGCCTAAAGTGGTCACAACCTAAATTATCCAAGGAGGGGCTCTTTAGTATTTGACTTGTCAGCAGTTTACATAATTGCATATGTTGTTGGACATTGCTATGTGACATGTTTGCTTGTCAGTGATGGTTGCAGGACTTCGAAGCTAGGTCATGGTGAGACGGAGACCAGGACTAGGCTAGGAGAGCTGAGGTCCAGACAGTCAAGTTGACGCCGGAAGATGACTAAGGCAGGGAGTTGATGCAAGCCGGGATGACAAATGGATGAAGGAGATGCTAACTTAAGCCCTACTCAAGCGAAGAAGGATCGTTGGATCAAGGGTTTGTAGGTATAGTAGTGATTAAGTTAGTGGTGCTTTGAGAGTTGTGTGTCAAAACATGTTATATTGTTGGGTTTCGGGTTGGCCCATGTATGAGTGAGAGAGTTAATCCAACCATTGATGAGATTCCTTATGGGATAAGGAAGTTATTCAAGGGTAGAGATTACTCTGAGTAGGCTATAAATAGAGGGTTGGAGTGATGCCTCTCCCCAAGTTTTTTAGGATTTGTGAGAAGGATTTTGGTTTCCTTACGCTCTCTTGAGTTTTGTCCACCTGGTTGTGAGGCTTTGTAACCATTCCTCATGAAAAAATAAAAATCATTTTTATGCTCAAGTTCAAGCACATCTGGTTGCCCTTCTCTCTTGAGTTTTGATACCTCTTTGATTTCTTTCTCTCTTGTTCTTATGTTACCAAGGATGAATCTTCTATAGATTATATCCTAATCATTTAGGCAAGCTGCAACTCCCTCGTCTAAGTTTTTGCAAGAAATCGATCTTTTTTGGTTGATTTTGTTCTTGCTCGTTTGAGGGTTGTTTCCTTTAATTCTTGCTTGCTGTGACATGGAGGAGACCATCTAAAGTAATCTTGATCATCAAATCCCAAGGAGCAAGCTCAGAGTGAAGTTTGTGGTTTTTACCTGATTTTGGCACAATCTTCCTTAGATTGGAAAAAGGTTAGGATTTTGACATCAATCTCTGTGATTGAAGGTTGGATTAGGTTCCTGACTTCCTTAGGGAGGTGCATGCAAAATTTCATGGTTTTGGATCAGATGATCAAAAGTTACATCGATTATTGGGGTGAGAACGTGCTGATTTCACTATTCACACAAACACTGTTTCATCTGACTAGTTTGCTGATTTGTACTATTCATCTGACCCGTTGTTGATTTACTGTTTATCCGACCAGATGATAGTTTTACTATTCATTCGATAAGTTGATGTTTTTACTGTTCATCCGACTTGCCCTTTTAGCTAGAGGTGTGGTTTGAAATTTCAGGGAAAAAATTTATTTAGCTCCTATTCATTCCCCTAGTCGTCATTTTTGGTCCTTCAATTAGTATTAGATCCTAGTTTTGCTCTTTATAGATCTTGACTGGTTTCTAGAGCTATGGTGATAGACAAGTATTCCACCAAGCATCCGATATTTTTTAGGGTTGACTATCCCTTTTGGAAATCTCGGTTGGAATCATACATCACTGCCTAGGGCTTCAAGATATGACAGAAGGTTAAGCTCTCTTATGAGATTGCTGTCGATGAAAACATTAATACCGGGAATATGGCTGATGTTGAGGCTAATGCTAAGGCAAAGAACATCCTCATATAAAGACTTAGCCGTAGTGAGTATGATAGGATCTCTCATCTCCGATATGCTTATCAGATCTGGTGACCCTCGATGCTTACTATGAGGGAAGCACCCAAATCAAGACAGCAAGACAAGATCAATACAAGCGTGACTATAATAAGTTTGAGCAGCACGCTAGAGAGTCCCTAGATGAGTACATTGGGAGTTTCACGAAGATTTTGAGTGATCTCCCACGACTACTCCAACTTCCAACAACCGGTCAACAAAGCACTTCTTCAAGAAGGCAAGCATCTAGAAATGGACAACAGCAAAAGAAGAATGGATTTCCAAATGTTCAATCCTAGAGCTCTTCCCAAAGCTCCGATAAATTCATCACAGTCTGTCAACCTTGAACCGATAGTGGCAAACAAGAAGCCAGTTATGATGAACCATCCCTACAGCCCAGCAATCTTCAACACACCTCAGGGAGGACCAACATAGAAGGATTCACCCCCTGCCCACGGAGTCAAATGCTTCAACTATCAGGAAGTTGGACACTACATCAGGAACTGCCCCAAGAAATAACAGAATATCAGAGCCATCAATGCAGCAAGAAGGACAAATAATTTTGAAAGAGGACATCTAAACAACATCACAACTCAGGCCACACAAGACATATAGTAGGGTACAAGCGAGAATTAAGCTGAAGGATTTGTAAACCTACTTTCTTACTAACCTCTCCGAATATCAGGGATGAGATTCCTTTTAAGGGGTAGTTTGTAACATACTAGAATTTTGTGTTTTTAAAAATAATAAAAATATTCAATTTAAATTATTATTTTGTGAATTTCCAGAGGATATTTATATATTTTTTATTTTCTTTTAATTATTTTTTATATTTTATCCTAATTTTCCAGATTTTTAAAATGGCTATTGTTATTTTCAAAAATAAAAAATTTAATTTAATTTGGAAATAATTTTATTAAGTTCAAAATGAGCCAAGAAATTTCTATGAATTTTTCGTAAATTTCTGAACCTAATTTGCTATTTTCTAAAAATACTTTTCAGATTCTATCAATTATTCAAAATTAAATAACATTTTATCATGTTAGAAATAATTTAGGAAAGCTTAAAATATCCTATTTCAATTCTCTAAATTTTTAAGAATTTTTAGGGCTATTCTAATATTTTTCTATGTTAAATTAAATTTTCAACATTCAAAAATTTATTTCTGTGTAAAAATAACAATATAATATTATTTATTAGTACTTTATTAGTTCATTAATTGTTGAAGTTGGTATCTCTTCAAATTCTCGAATTTATTAGCTATTTTTCTAGATTTAATCAGATTTTTCTCCAAAATTTTTAATATAAAAGTAATTATTTTCAGCATTAATTAACTATTCCAGAATTAAAAAAAACTTCTCAATTCCCTAACCCAATCCACTTCCATTTGGTCCAAGTGTCAGCTATAGTAACGTAATGGACCAACCCGTATTGAATTTCCACTGTTCTAACCCATTAATTCCGAGGAATTGTTCACTATTTCGGCAATAACTCCAGTGACAGTTTTTTTTGGCGATATGTAACTTTGATTGCCTTATAAATTAGACCACAACTTCCTCTTCTCATTCCCCACACAAAACAATTTGAGTTTTTACAATCCACCCTCCTGATCTCCATGCGCAAGCCGTTCTTTTTAAACTCTGGTAAACTTTCGGCGAGCTCTCCTAACCGCTCCCGACTTCCATTCCGCCTCAAATTTTTTTGAAGCTTCCTATCGGTGTCCTATACATTGGATAAAAATATATTTTGAAAATTCCTACCGGAGCACCACTGGCAGCCCCTTCTCCTCTAAGTACGGCGAGAACTGTATTTTTTGAAATTTGTGAGGTTCAAAGGGTCCAATCTCCTTCGTTCTAAGTCCGATTGAACTCATTTTACTTTCTAAATTCATATAAAATCATAATATATCTATTTATGCTAGTTTTAGATTTTATTTGATTTTTTTTGAAAATATCTATTTTTGAACGTTTAGATTTCGGAGTGTCGGAAAAGTACCAAATCAACGACCCAGATCTCCCA
This sequence comes from Otatea glauca, assembly GCA_036346275.1. Lineage (NCBI taxonomy): Eukaryota > Viridiplantae > Streptophyta > Magnoliopsida > Poales > Poaceae > Otatea > Otatea glauca. The sequence continues at coordinate 77,225,039 of CM070711.1, forward strand.
TGCTTTGAGCAAGGCAAGTTACACCCTTTATCTTGTTGATCCTAGAATTTTAAATTATATTTTTGATTTAAATTACTACAAGCATAATTGTTATCAGTGTAATTTAAATCCTAGATTTAAATGTTACGTCCAATTTGTTTAAACCACATTTGAACTTGGATATGTACACAATTGAAACCTTAAGGAATGCTTGTATATGATGATTATCAAATGCTTAGACATGTTTAGATTTGAAAGTATGTCTTTTGGGGAATTTATGCTAAACCAAGATTTATATTAAAAATAAAGTTATTCCTTAGTGATGGTGTACCATAGAATGTTATGAAAGATGATATTATTCAAAAGAAAGTGAAATATGATTTAGACCGCATGAGAATTGGTTGTGAGGTGGCAGTGCCATGGTTCTGGGTTTGTGATAAGCTCGCCTAGTCAATTAAGGACTAGTCTGTGAGTTGCTGAATATAAAGCGTAACCATACTAGCATAAGTCTGGTATGAGATAGACCAGACTAATTAATTTGCGAAGTTCCAATGTCGATTATGCCATTTGGATGATGTGGGATGGCTCATTGTAAAGACCTTGTGACAATCACTTAGTCACACGTCTTGGGAAGCAAGTCATGTTGGCATATTAAGTTGATTATCTCTTGTGGGTAAAATTGTATAACCTCTGCAGAGTGTAAAACTAATCAATTAGCCTCGCCCCCGGTCATGGGCATGCCGAGTTGATCTTTCACGGATTAGACTTTGGTTTTCCAAAAGTGATTTGAGAAAGATGATTTGTAGATGGAAGGGATTCAGTTTAGAAAAATTGGGATGAAACTCTGGGATGGATCCCGTGTGGAAAATTGATTTAAAACTCAGTTTTACTATATCAATTATGTCTTAAAAATTACTTAGTGTATTTCAAATGTTGCTTTATCCTTGCATTAACATTGCACTTCATATGCAACTTGCAAGTACTTTATGTACTCACTTTGCTATATCTGTTGTTTCTAGATACGAAGCCCATCTACACCAGTGAGGATCTCGATGACTAGACCGCTGCCATAGTTAATTTCCTGTGACAGATTTGCTACGTTCTACTACTTCTTTTGCTTTTTGCTGCTATATTTTCAGTTGGCATCTGAGCCATTTATATTGTAAAATCTGATAATTATATGAATAATTTTTTTATATGATATGTTGTGGTATCAACTTTGTTTATATATGTACTAGCTTTTCCTAGACTAGTACAGTATACACAGAGGATTTCAGAAGTGTTTTTCCAGGGTCCGACAAGTTTTGATCTCTCTTTGATTTCTTTCTCTTTTGTTATTGTGTTGCCAAGGATGAATGATTGTTGGATGAATTTTCTATAGATCATATTCCAATCATCTAGGCAAGCTTCAACCCCCTCTTCTATGTTTTTGTAAAAATTGATCTTTTTTTGGTTGATCATGTTCCTACTCGTTTGAGGGTTGTTTGCTTGTTATTCTTGCTTGATGTGACATGGAGACCATCTAATGTCATCTTGATCATCAAATCCCCACGAGAAAGCTCGGGGTAAAATTTGTGGTGTTTGCTAGAACTTTGACATTAATCTCTACAATTGAAGGTTGGAATAGGTTTTTGACTTCCTTAGGAAGGTGCATGCAAAATTTCACGGGTTTTGGATCAGCCGATCAAAAGCTATATCGATTCTTGGTTCGAGATCGGGTTGACTTACTATTCACCCGACCACTGTTCATCCGAATAGCTGTTGATTTCAATGTTTATTGGTACTGTTTATCCGACCAGCTGATGATTTCGATGTTCAGCGACATCTAACCAGATGACGATTTTACGGTTCATCTTAGCAATTGATGTTTTTACTATTCATCCAACTTGCTCTTTTAACTAGAGATGTAGTTTGAATTTTGAAGAGAAAATTTTATTTGGCTCCTATTCACCCACCCTCTAGTCGTCATTTTCAATCCTTTGTTTAAGGTTCCTTTTCTCCTTTCAGCATGCGATGCTTTGTTTTGCACACTATTTGATGTGGTCGATTTGTTCATTTGTTGTGAATAGCTTCAATCGCATTGTGGAACACTCAAACTACTTTTTAGGGTTATGCCAAATTTCAGTGCCTATAAAAGCCATTTATCTTCAGTTGATTGGAGCTGGACACATTTAGTTTTCTTTTGCTTTTGCCATCTCCAGAACCAGAAGTCATCGTTAGAATGATTTCGTCCTACTAAAAGGTTGTGTCAAGATTGCAATGATGAATAGCATCGGCCATAGCCATGTAAAAATTGGCTATTGTGTTTATATGTTCAGGTGCTGGTGCTAGTGGGTGATCTACTTGATTACAGTGACGATGTTTGTAGTGTGGTGCTTAGTGTTCGTTTTAATGAAGACATTCTAAGCGTTTGGAATCGAAATGCATCAGATCACCAGGTTTGTGACAGCAAAATTTTCACATATATTCCTCAGAAAAAGCATTACAATTCACCATAAAAAATTTAGTGCTAAATTCGGTTCTAAAAACATGAAAACCGATCGAATATGTGATCATCTCGATCAAAAAACCTGAAATCTTGCCAAAAATAACCTAAATCCAAGTTAGGGTTTAGGGTTACATAATTTGTATATGTATTTTTTTAAAAAAATTCAGATATTTTCTTTAAAAAGGCATTACAATTCACCACAAAAAAAGTTAGTTCGAAAATCCTGTCAAAAACATGAAAACGGGTCGAATTTGTGGTCATCTTGGTCCACAAAGCCGAAATTTCGGCTAGGTTGATCAAAATCTCGCTGAAAAATTCTAAAATCACTGTAGTAATTTGATTTTTTTCATTTTTTATCCCACCAAAAATTTTAAGTTGTAGAATCTCAGCCTAGCAAAAATCTAAAATTTCGATAAGATTTTGAACCATGTCATGCACTCAGGCTTGTGTGCTCCCAATGGACTCCGAGGCCCGAGCAGCAAAAATCTGTGTCTCGCACGCAGGCACGTGCAGCCGTGTTGGGCGCGTACGTGTGTTATTATTGTTGGGCGTAAGGCGCGAGGTACGAGTATTTATACGGCAAATCTCATTTTACATGAGGAAATTAAGCGAAAGCATAGACGTGTGAGTAAGGATGGCAATCTTATCCGATTACTTATGTATCCGTGAGTAAAAATCCTAATAGAGGTGGATATGTTCCTCTTTTATTACCCGCAGGTATGTTTATAGAAGCCAAACTTTAACCGACAGGCAAACGGGTACGGGTATAGAGAAGCTTCACCCGTACCCATTCCGTCCGATTAACCGCCACATATTGACATATGCCCAGTTGGCCCCCTGATCCTAAATTTGTGGTACCTCATATCATTAATTGTTGAACTTGAGCATTTATGTGTTATTTATCTGAATGTGTTATTTTAATTCTTATTCTCATGTACATATGAAATTTTGAATAATTGATAATCATTCTTCAATCTACAGAATATAGCTGATTCCTATAATTTCATCAAAATAATTGTATTAGTACCATAGCTCATTGGCTCTTAATGCCATTTGGTTGGAAAGATTGTTGATGGTGACGGGTAAACAGGTATACCCGCGGGTATCGGGTACCCGCGGGGGACGAGTATGGGCGAGATTCTTCGCTCGCGACCCTTCGCGGGTATACCCGTGGGGGAGATTTTAGTTCGCGGGTATGGGTATGAGTAGGGGTGAAAACGGGTCGGATACGGGTGGATATTGCTCTTCCCGTATCATAACCTATATTTTTTTTTTCAGATTCGGAACCGGATACGGATACGGATTCGGGTTATTCGTGATACGGATACGGGACGGATATGTGACGGATTCAGGTCGAAAACGGATAAAGACATACGGATAATGCACGCATATATAGAGTAATATATATTGAATTAAAACCATACGAGTACATGACTATAGTAACAAATTATATATCAATTAAATTCAACAAACATCATAGAAAGAATATGTTATTTGAGGATCAATAGAACCAACTAATTGTTAATATAAATGGGCCGATATGAAAAAAATGATGAAAATAGGATGGACCTTGCTGATATCCGAATATCTGATCCGATATCCAAATAGGAAAAATTCGAATATCCGGATCCCGTCCCGTATTTACCGAATATTCGACGACAGGCCTCTGCTACGCTTCGGCAGAAGTTTGGCCTTCTCTTTGAATTTGGATCAACAATCAACAAACTCCACATTGAGACAAATTACAATTTGTAGTCAGAACAATGTAGACAATTCCCTGAAACAATAAAGAGAATAAAAACTGCCGACACCAAAAAACCACTAGGGCTTAAACAGTAACACCAACTAAACTTGAGCAAAGCTCAAACTTAGTAACAAGAACTGGCTTTTCATCATATCTGCAGGATTATCATGAGTATTGATCTTGCATATCTTAATGGTACCTTGAGCAATAATATCCCGGACATAATGGTACCTAACATTAATGTGCTTTGTTCTTTCATGAAACATCTGATCCTTTGTAAGATATATAGCACTTTTGACTTTCACATAATAAAGTAATGCAAGATGTAACTCCACAAAGCTCAATATACAATCCTCTTAACCAAGTAGCTTCTTTGCATACCTAAGAGATAGCCATGTATTCAACCTCTGTAGTAGACAAGGCCACAGTAGCTTGCAAAGACGCCTTCCAACTGACAGCACATCCACCAATGGTGAAAACATAACCTGTAAGAGACCTTCTCTTGTCCAGTCTCCAAGATAATCAGTCAAGACATATCCGGTGAGGCCATTTGTAGTCTTTCCAAGCTGCAAACAAACATTAGAAGTACCACGGATATACCTAAAAATCCATTGAACGGCCCTCCAATGTTCTTTACCAGGATTAGCCATATATCTACTAACAACACTCGTAGCATGAGACAAATCAGGACAAGAGCAGACCATGGCATACATAAGTGAACCAACAGCACTGAAATATGGAATTCTAGACATATACCCAATATCATAATCAGAATCAGGACATTGAGAAGCAGACAATCTGAAATGAGCAGCTAAGGGGGTACTCACAGGTTTCGCCTCATGCATATTGAAACGATGAAGGATCTTCTCAAGATAACTTTGTTGGCTAAGATACAACAAACCAGACTTTCTTTCCCTGATAATTTCCATCCCAAGAATTTTCTTTTATGCACCTAGATCCTTCATGTCAAACTCATTACTTAACTGTGCCTTTAAAGTAGCAATCTCAGTCTTGCTCTTGGCAGCAATCAACATATCATCAACGTAAAGAAGCAAATATATAGGTGCCCCATTAACAAATTTGATGTAAACACAGCTATCAAATTCAGACCTCTTAAACTGTGTGAGAGCATAAATGAATCAAACCTTTTATACCATTATCTTGGAGATTGCTTTAGACCATAAAGGGACTTCTTCAATTTGCAAACTAAGTTTTCTTTACCGGGAACAATGAAGCCCTCAGGTTGATCCATATATATATCTTCCTCTAATTCACCATGCAAGAAGGCAGTCTTCACATCTAGTTGCTCAAGTTCAAGGTCATTCATAGCAACAATACTAAAGAGAGTACGTATCGAACTATGCTTTACAATTGGAGAGAAAACATCATTGAAGTCTATACCTGGGATCTGACTGAAACCTTTGGCAACTAACCTTGCCTTGAACCGTATAGGTTCACTGGAAGACACTCCTTCCTTTGTTTTGAAGATCCATTTGCAGCGAATAGTCTTCTTTTCTTTAGGCAAGTGGACTAACTCCCAAGTGCCATTTTTCTGGAGTGACTCCATCTCATCATGCATCGCGGACATCCAGTTGCTGTGGTCACTAGAAATAATTGCTTCAGTGTAAGTTGATGGTTCTGCATTACCTTCAATCTCCTCTGCACAACTTAAAGCATAACCAGCAAAATTGCATTCTTCAATGAACCGAGAAGGCTGAACAATGTTTCTCCTAGGTCTATCAACTGCAATGGACCGCTGTGGAAACTGCAAAGCTGGAGAAGAATGCTTAGTAACAGGAGGGTCAATATCAGAAGGTAAAATTTCAGTAATTTGTTCATCTAGGCCAACAGTAACATGTTCATCATCAATGTCTGGTGTTTTATAGGCATCAACCAGCTGCTCCACCTGTACACTTATTTTATCTCGTCCTTCAACAGAAGCATTGGATGATAAAACCTCATGTGACATAGCAGATTCATTGAATACAACATTTCTATTAATCAAAACTTTCTTTGTTTTAGGATTCCATAACTTATAGCCTTTAACACCAGAAGCATAACCAAGAAATATGCACTTAACAGCTCTAGGCTCTAGTTTTCCATTGTCTACATGTGCATATGCAGTACAACCGAAAACTCTCAATTGTGAGTAATCAGCAGGTGACCCGGACCATACCTCAACTGGAGTTTTCTTACCAATGGCTGTAGAGGGTGAACGATTAATCAAGTAGCATGCCGTGGCAGCTGCCTCAGCCCAGAAACACCAGTCCAAACCTGAATTGGACAACATGCAACGAGCCTTTGAAATAATGGTCTTGTTCATGCGCTCGACGACACCGTTCTGCTGAGGCATGTGCGGGACGGTATAGTGTCTGACAATGCCTTATTTTCTGCAATAAAACTTAAATGCATGTGAACAAAATTCCATCCCATTATCTGTACGAAGGACTTTCACCTTTCTTTCAGTTTGCCTTTCAACCATCAACTTCCATTCCTTAAAAGCTTCAAATGCATCTGATTTGTATTTCAAGAAATAGGGCCAAACTTTCCTTGAGTAGTCATCAATGATAGTTAACATATAACGGGCACCACCAAATGAATGTTTGCGAGATGGCCCCCACAAATCAACATGCACATAATCAAGTATTCCTTCTATCGTGTGAACTGAAGAATTAAATCTTGCCCTCTTGCGCTTACCAAAAACGCAGTGCTCACAGAAGTCCAACTTCTCAACATTGCACCTATGAAGGAGGCCTCTCTTTCTTAACTATGTCAAACCAAGTGCACTCATATGCCCAAGACGCATGTGCCAAAGTTTAGTAGCATTTGAATCAGAAACAACAGCAGCGGTTCCAGTGATAGTACTACCCGAAAGTCATATAAATTTGAAGATTTCAAGTCACCTTTCGTGACAACAAGAGAGTCTTTTGTTACCTTGATAATTCCACCTTCAGCGGAGTACCGATACACTTTCAGATCAAGCGTACTCAGCGAGATGAGGTTTCTGGACATTGTCGGAATGTGCCTGACTTCTGTCAAATTTCTCACAGCACCATCATGCATCTTGATCTGAATGGAGCCAATGCCTGCAATCTGGCATACAGTGTTATCACTCATCCGAACTATACCTCCATTCTGGATAGGTTCATAAGTGCTAAACCAATCTTTGTTAGTACACATATGATAAGAGCAAGCAGAATCTAATACCCATTCAGCATCCATAGAGACACATCCAGCAAAAGCAATAAGAATATCACCATCAGAACTGCCATCTGAAATAATAGAGGCCTTACCATCATCATTGGATTTGGGTTTGGGCTTGTATTTATCGTTACGCCTTTCTTTGTTTTGCAGTTTGTAACATTCAGAGATGTCATGATTATTTTTCTTACAGTACTTGCAGAATTTTTCTCTCCCTTTCGACTTTGAGCGGCCTCTCTACCCAGTCGTGCTTTTCCCTCTACTATAATTATTATTTGATTTGCTGTGCTCCGATCTGCCCCGAACAGATAAGGCTTCTCCATTGGAGGAAGAATCTTCTGAGTGTACCATCTGTTTCATCTTCTCCTTGGTTTGCAAGGCATCATAAACTTCACTTATGGTTAGGGTATCACGACTATACAGCATGGAATCTCGGAAGTTCGCAAAGGAACTAGGCAGAGAGCACAAAAGAAGTAAAGCTAGGTCTTCTTCATCATACTTTACCTCCATGGAATGCAAATCAGCGACGATCTCCTTAAAGACCGAGATATGAGTTAAAACCGATCCACCTTCCTACAACTTGTGGGTGAACAACTTCGTCTTGACATGCATCTTGCTGGTTAGATCTTTAGACATACAGATCAATTCCAGCTTAAGCCATAAGGTAGCAGCGGATTTCTCGTTCAACACTTCCTGTAGAATATTGTTGGATAAATGAAGATGGATCTGAGATAGAGCCTGACGGTCTTTTCTTTTCTCGTCGTCTGTCCAATTCTTGGGATCTGTTTTCCCGAAACTTTCAAGTGCATCATCAAGATCATTGTGTGCCAACACTGCCTGCATCTTAACTTGCCACAAAGAGAATCGCGTGTCCAAGTCCAACAACGGAAGATCATACTTCATTGTCGTCGTCATGATGATTCAAACCCTAGATCAAAACAGGGATAAAACGTGGCTCTGATACCACTTGTTAAAACAACGATGAACAAAATATGAAGAAGATCAAACCACAATGAGAACAAGAGACACAAGATTTAACGTGGAAAACCCTTTCGGGAAAAAACCACGGGCGCCAACGGCAGAAATTCACTATTTTTCTGGAGAGTTACAAACGCAGGGGACGAATCGTCCGTGTGGTTTACAAGAGGGGATATATATAGGCGGCCATGACCTAGATCAAAAACGATCCAAACCGCGGGGCCTCCGCGGAGCGAAGGCAGAAGTTTGGCCTTCTCTCTGAATTTGGATCAACATCAAAGTCTATGCTTTTCCATGGATAAAAAAATATATAATCCCAGTATTTTTGAGTTGACGCAGATAGGCTTGGTTTGCTCCATGCCTTGGACTCTACCGCCTTGCTCGGACAAGTTTTGCCCTGTCTAGCATCACTCGTGCATTGTGTGATACATGCCTCGACTTCGCCGCCACACCTGGTGAAATTGTTGAGAAGAGTGACGAGGTTGTTGGGATAAGAATAAAATAAACTAATTTATTTGGTAAGAGACGTTTTTCTGTTTTTGTTTGAGAGTTTTTTATGCGAGGAAGGGGAGGCAAGAGTGTGAATGAACAATCAAATCAATGAAACCTCTCCATCACTTTCTGGTCAAAGAAGAAGTGTGCTCCATACTTTACAATAGTACCCTAAATATCGCTAATGATGATACACCGATAAACTTTTTCTATCGCATGTTTTATGTAAGATGACAAGTTCAAACTTATAGATGTGATGTGCAACAGTTTTTAAATAATATGTTTCATGATACAGTTCTATTTCACAAGAATTTTCTTCAAAAGATCATAGCTTCTTTGTTCGAGAAAAAACTTGGCTCACATGATGGTACATATAGATATTTGATTATTTTTTTCTAGTAGAGTGTAACTCTAATTTCTGAAACAATAAACGCCACTTGAATTCTGACTTTGCTATTTTTATCTTCCATACTGATCTTCGATGAACAATGTACAAGTAAAATTTTATAAACTTCTAATATATTGTTCCATAGAACTAACAGTAGCCAATTTGTTAGGAAGGTAGCAAGTTTTGCTCCATAATTCGTGGATAATTTGTTAGAACGTTAGCAAGTTTTGCTCTATGTCCTCCCAGCGCTTCACATCCTATAGACATATAGATCGGACCCACGTGTCAGTACATGTTGCCTTGTGAGTGGAGGTGACGGTGGAATGACTGATAAACCACCATCACTGTCTTCATTTATAATAGTAAGGATGTTTATTTGTTGTGAGTTCTAGAGTCAATTTTGTTGATCAATTGCACATGTTTCTTTTTAAATGCATGATATATATTCGGTAGATCTGAATACTATGTTGCGTTGGGCGAATTTTAGTCCGAGGTTGAATGTAATTTTTCAAAACCATGAGGAATTTTTGTAAAAGGACGTGGTCCGTAGTTGGAAGTAATTTTCCGGAAATGAAATGATTTTTTTACAAAATGGATCGGTACGGGGAGACGGATGCGAATTTAAGAAATCACGAGATTTTTTTTTTAAACAGTCGGTGGAAGAACCTAAACTTAATTTCGAAATTTTTGAAAGACCCTCCCACGAAAACGATGACGTGGCGTTGCGAATTCTTCCGGCTATAAGAGAGCAGATATATTTGTACATGTACATCAGGTCTCGTATGCATGGCAATAAGCCTACCATTCTTCGACGTCTTAGGTTGTTCTCTGTTTGGGTTTTGCCAGTTACACAGCCATGCCACGGCGGTGCCATCCAAATGCCGTTGGGCGCCATTTCCCAACTCGTAGCTTCTTCTCACTCCCTCTCTGTTTTGCCATCGTTCATTTTTCGTTTTTCGGTGAGTTATTGGGCTTCGATTAATAGGCTACTGGGCCTGAGTAAGTTAATTTCTTCTGCTTTTTTTTTTTTGCGAGCAGAGTCGGTTAATTTCTAGTTGGGTCAGTACGGACTTTCACCTGCGTGATTGGCCTGGTCTAATTAAGACGCGCGTTATATCGTTTGGAAGTGACCTTGATCCATTAGGCTCGGTTTCTTAACAGCGTATACACACAGGAAGTATGATCACAACCGTTAATCAGCGTTGGAGTGAATCACGTTCTTCCACCCTCACGGATCATGGCGGGTACACGCATGAGTAACTTTCCGCAGCCTTGCCCGACGTGAAGATTACTGTTTCCGTGTTTCGTTGTATTTGCGGTAGGACCAGGACTCGATGCCGGTGCACCGTGCACGTACAGATAGGCGCGAGTAATTCGAATCAAACGGGTTCGAGGATCTTACCGACCATATATGTCGCTCAACGTACGAATCGTATCGATCTGCTTGTAAATGTCGACTGCCATGGCATCGCCGGAGAACTTCGACGGCCGGGCCATCATCGTCGAAGATGCATGCTCCGCCGGGCATCGAGATCGAAGTCCTCCTCACCGCGTTCTCTCCTTTCGACACCATCCAGTTCGCGTCCGTGGGGTCGCGCTGCGTCGTAGGTCTCCACAGCGAGGACGCGCGTCGTCCATGAAGAGCTTCAGCTACGGCGTCTTCGGGAAGAAGGTGGCGGCGCAGCAACCCGCGCCAGATCAGGCCGAGAAGGGGGAGGTGGACACTAGTTATGGCTGATTACGAGGACGACGAGGCGACTCCTCGAAGGACATGCGTGGATGCTCTTGTCGACCAATCGCAACAGTGACGCTAGCAACGTTAATGCCGCGCCGCCGCCGTCCGGAGAAGCGCAGGGTGCCGTGCCGCCACCTTGGGTGGATCAACATGCTGTCATTGCCATACCTGCTGCGACGTGGATCCTGCTCCGTTGATGAACACCACCACCAACTGCCACAACGCGGCGCCGAATCCGTACATCGAGTTCGGCCCATGTCCGTTTGCCCTCGCCGCGATGGCGGACTTTATCCCGTTGCCCGTCGCTCCGCCAGGACCCGTGCACTGCAATGCGGAGCCACCAACCGTGCCCACGGCGGAGAGCAGTCCCGTAATAGAGACCGCGGAGGAGAGTCCGATCTAGGTTGCTGCGACAGCGCCCGGCCGCGGCGGAGAGCAGTCCCATCGAGATCGCGGAGGAGAGTACGATCGAGGTTTGCTCCCACAACGCCCGCGGCCGCGGTGGAGAGCGCCACTCTGGTCAAGGACGCGGAACCCCCCGCGGCGGAGACCAGCATTCCGACGGAAGCTGCAGCATAGGACGTGACGACGATCCCGCGAACGATCCCGGATCGGCTCACCGGAGCGAGAAGAGCTACGACGAGTACGACGCCACCTGGACGGCCGGCTACAGTATAGGCTTCCACGGGGCCGACTCCAACTACGTCCACGCAGGGCCGTTCTTGGGCCTGTTCAGCCGGGCGACCGCCCAGGGCCCCCAAGACATAGGGGTCCGGCCCATGTAGTCTACACATATGTCAATGTGTCAGTAATTTTGGATTGAAGTGAAAGCATATTAGCTAGAGCAGTGCTTCAATGCTTTCCTTCCTAATACAAGTTGCACAAATCTTGAAACAAACGAAGGGGTATGTAATCTCTATCTACCCTTCATTCATGCTTTAATATTTGTGCAATTGTAAAAAAAAGCATTGAAGCACCTCTCTATTAGCTATTGGCGCAAGTAGGTTTGAAAATTCGGTTTCGAAATAAATTTCTTCCTTGGCCAGATTGCGAAATTTTGGAAATATTTCGGACAAAATTTGAATTTGAAAATTCAAATCCGGTCCATTCCGGAAAAAAAAATCCGAAATTTCGGGCGAAATACCCGAAATTTTGGAATTTTTTGCACCGGCTGAAAAGTGGTCTAAAATTTAACGAAAGATTTTGAATTTTTTTGGAGGTTCTTGACACATTGCTGATGTTCTCACAAAAATTTCAGCTGATTATCACATCTGAGGAATTTTTAAAATTCGGAGAGTGGTACTGTCCTGATAAAACACTGACCCACAAGTTTGATCCGAATGGAAAATAGTACAAATCAAGTTATAAACTATTGAAATTTTTTGTGCATGGTTACGATCCAAAACTAATGTTCTCACAAAAATTTCAGTTGATTATCACATCTGAGAAATTTTTAAAAACTCGGAGAGTGGTACTGTCCTGATAGAACACTGACCGACAAGTTTGATCCGAATGAAAAATGGTACAAATCAAGTTAGAAACTGTTGATTTTTTTTGCATGGTTATGATGTATATATAATGCTCTCATAAAATTTTTAGATGATGATCAAACTGTATGAATGTTTAAAAATTCGAACAGTACTACTGCCCTGTTAAAAGGCTTACCAGCAAACTTGAACAAAATGAAAAATTATGTAACCATGTTAAAAACTTTTTAAAATTTTTGTGGATGGTCCTGATGTAACATTAATATTTATTTAAAATTTTTAGATGATGATCATTCTCAAATAATGTTTAAAAATTCAGACAGTGCTACGTCCTGATAAAAGTCTGATGATCAATACATAGATTTGCTTTAGCAATAAAAAAAATTATTTTTTTTAAAATTTTACAGAATGGTGATAAGAAAGTTCTTAATATCCCATAAAAATTGTGATTCATGATCACACTTCAGTGAATTTATAAAATTCTTACACGGCACAGTACCATTTATGTTCTTTTCTTTTTTATTTTTGAAATATAATATAACAAACGAAGTTCAATGTAGATTTGATTGATCAAACAAAAAAAGTTTAATTTTTTTGAAAAATTTATATAATGGTGGTACTGAGTCAATTATTAATCTCTCAAAAAAAATTAGATCATAATCACACTCAAGAAAAATTATAAAATTCTAACAATATAACTGTCCCAATTATGTTCATTATGTTTTTGATTTTTTAAAGATAACAAATGAAGTTAAATTATTTTTAAATTTTTTATGTATGATACTAAACTACTAAGGATAGTACCATAAATTTTTTAGCTTATTATCAATCTTTTAAAGTTTTATAAAAATTTGACAGTGTTTCTACCAAAATTTTAAAATGTTTAAAACATTCATTTTTTCAACAAATTACTGTAGCAATTTCAAATTCGTTTAATTTTTTTTGCCGGTACTTTAGATTTCGGGGTGGTCCGAAATTCAAAATTTCATCGAAATTCACTGAAATTTGGAACCTGGGCGCAAGCGCAAAGCCATAGCAAGAAGCCATCGGCTCAAGAGGCAGACCGTCCAAGCAAGCTGACAGGCGCCGTCACGCTCGCGAGCTCGCGGCTCAATTGCCGCACGCACAGAATAGAGAACACCCTCATGACTTTTCTTCACCTAGACTGTTCTCTAATTATCTTTCCCTGAATTCTGAAGCGAGTGCAACCGCCGCCGTAGTTTACCCAAGCAAGCGTTATTAATGGAGGAGAACTCAGAATTCAGAAAGATGCTTTTTTTTTTGCTCTGGCCGGCAGGAACATTGCAGAACGTTGCATTTTCATGGAACCAACTCTCTTTCAATTCCTTCAATTTTCAATGGTTCGACTCGAATTCCCCTCTTTACACTGATAAATACCATTCCGATGCAACATCTAGACTATCCATTTTTCCCTCTCTCATTCAGTATTTCTTGCGAGACACTGAGAGGATCAAGGAGGAGACTAGTTTATTTGTTGTTTCGATTATGTAGCTTTGCACTAATTTTCTAAAGATATTCTGTGTTTTCTGGTTTCAGAACCTTTTTCACATATTACCTCATTGAATTGTCCATGGACCCGCCTAACTACTGCTTAAATTTCCATCGCAATATCAAAATCAAGGTGCTTTTGTTCCTCGTCTAGTCCCATTATGATATTGTTGTGTTGTAAGATGTCATCTCGAAAGCATTTACTTGGATGTGGAAAAATAAAAATAAAATGAGTAGATGTGGAAAAGAAAAATAAAATGAGTAGAGGAGCATCACAAAAGGGTGCCATTGAATTTTTTTAATATTAATAAAAATTCTTCTAGGAATCCTGAGAAATTGGATGTAGGTAACGTTGAAGGACAACATAATGTAGATTTATACGAGGAAAATGCTATCAATGTGGATGATAATAATTTCACTGGGCATGAAAACTTAGATAACTCACTAATAAAGAATTTTTATGTGTCGATGAACAACCAATTTATGCTATGTATATCTATGATCTGAGATTGGGATAATATTCAACAAAGCAAGGAGCATTTTAATGGATCGTCTATGATAGTATTTTGTTAACCTTACTAATAATATTAATGTATCTTTGATAGTTTTTTGTCGTTACTAATGATTTTTAGAGATAAGAGGAGGGCATACGTTTTTGTGATGTATGGGATTATAGCTTTGCAATTGAAATAAAAAATATTGCTATATTTAAATATAAGACCCTTTATTTTTTACTCGCCCAGATCTAAAATATCAAGAAAGGCCCTGCGTCCACTCCTGGACGGCCGGTTACGATACAGAACAGGACGACGGGTCCGACCCGGTGGCTAAGGATAGCGACTGGGAGACTATGAGAAAGAACGTGTTTGATTTTTTGGTATACTCTGTATATTATATTCTATAGAGTTCCGGCTTACTTGTGTATGCCACGTCGATTTCAAGCAACATGTTCGCTCCACATGCGGCCACGTCGTCCAACTTGCGCCCCTATTAGCATGGTTTAAGTAATTTGGCTTCGACACTCCCTCGTTACGACGCCATGGCACAACGGTAGTGCGCATCGCTGCGAGCGAGAGGTCGCGCCTTCGATCCCGCGCGCGCTTGCATGCGATTTTTCTCAAGCGACGCATGTCGTCAGCGCGTGGAGCCCACGCGTGTGATTTTTTCCACTATTTTTTTTTTCTATAAAGCCCCTTAGGAAACTCGAAAATTACAGCCTGGCCCCCGAAGATGGTTTTTCCCGTGAAAATTACATCCAAGCCCTCGAAAAAACCGTTAATTGAATTTCTCGCATGTTTTTTGAGTCCTGAATTTTTTCCCCTTGCACATAGGTCCCCTAGAAATTCGGAAATTACATCCAGCCCCCTAAAAATCCAGAAATTGATTTTTTTTCTTGCTTTTGCATTTTAAAAATGTTCTTTTGCGCATATGCCACCCGCAAATTCAAAAACTATCCAGGCCCCAAAAAATTCCGAAAATTGATTTTTTTTCCGCTTCTTTTTGCAGAATGACCCCGCGATTCCGGCGAATCACCCTCACGCGGAAATCTAAAAATTACATCCAAGCCCCCCAAAAAATCCAGAAATTGATTTTTTTTCCGTGCTTTTGCATTCTAAAAATGATTTTTTGTGCAAATGCCACCCGCAAATTCAAAAGCTACATTCGGCCCCCTGAAAATTCCGAACATTTATTTTTTCCACTCCTTTTTACGGAATGGCCCCAGGATTTCGATAAATCACCCTCACACGGCGTCACGCCACGTATACTCACCTAGTTGGTAAATAACCTGCATGGCCGCACGCGCCCCGGTGAGTGGTTAGATGGTGTATACTCTCTCCGTCTAAATTTATAAAGCGTATATCTTCTTAATACATAGACCAATGATATATTAAAAACGACTATATTACTTTTAATTATAAATACTAAATACTAGTATATTTAATACATGCATGTAGAGAATATAAAGTAAAGATGGATATTTGTTAAGGGTACAGAGGGAACAACACACTAATTTTGTATTGAAATATGAAAATCATCCTATATTTAGGTATAAAACTATTTAAAAATACGGCTTATAAACTTGAATAGAGCGAGTAGCTAGCTTCCATTTATTAGTTCGAATTGTCTCCGCGCACCAGAATGGAAGTTATGACTTTTCTAGCTCATGTTGCCTCTTTTTTTTTTTTAAATCTAGCTCACTTTCGAACGAAATTATAAATTCAGCCTCCTCCACCGTACTCGCACGCTCCCTTACCGCGGGAGATAGCCTGCCATGCTCCGGGAGCACAGGAGCGGGTGGGAGTGGCTGCCGGCCGACGGGCGTGGGAGCGCGCACTGCCGCAGCAGTCAGGAGTGAGAGCAACACACTGTCGTGGTCGATGAGCGCGGGAGGCTACCTCCCGCGGTAGGGGAGCGCAGGAGTACGTTGGAGAAGGCTAGATTTATAATTCTGATTAGAAGAAAACTAGATTTAAGAAAAATGAGACAAAAAAGCTAGAAAAGTTGTCACTTCACCGGGATGAGTGAGTACTTGTGGTTTTCTACGGTATCTTCCCGTGCACTTTCGAAGATGTCATAGAAGTAGTAAGCTAAGTAAGGGTTGAAGACTTTTGGGTATGCATCGCACCGTGCTCAAATGACTTTTGATTAAATGTGGACAACATGTTTTCTGGCGATATATGGTTCATCGTTTGGTTGGGCAATAGTTTGACGCCTAGCTCTTTCGTGTGATGTTATATACTACTCTCCCGGTCATAAATACATCCATTTTAAGCATTAATGGTATCTGAAACACAACTTTTACAACTAATTTCTATTATAATATATTTATAAAACCTAATAAAATTAGTATTATAAAAATACTTTTGTGACAAATCTATGTATATAATTTTTATGTATCCAATTTAAATATTTAAAAATATATTGATAGTTAAAATTTTAAAAGTTTGATTACACCTTTAATAAATTATATATATATATATATATATATATATATATGTGTATGTATGTATGTATCTATATGTATGTATGTATCTATATGTATACATGTATGTGTGTATATATATATATATGTATGTATATATTTTCTTCCTATACCAGATGGAAATGCAAAATCCCAACTTTGGAGGGCGGAGATGGCTTCCGATCTAAATCTAAGGCGCTTAGCGTAAGATCGGTCTCACTTTGCAGCTTCTTTACCTTCAATAATGCAGTTTGCATGCTTATAAAAGGAAACAGTACGTGTTCACCGGTTAATATAAGAAAATTGTTGTTGATGTTGAGTAACTTGTCCTCTGATAATAATCTATACCTCTTTATAATGCACCTAAGCATTTTTTCTACGTTCACCCCAAATAATACACCCCACTAGAGATGACCCAACCTTCATGCACCCAGCGAAACGTCCCCAGAAACTTGCCTCCATCAAAATTAACCTCTCAGATCTTTCCTCAGATTTACTCACCCACATCCGATGGCCATTGTTTAATATGTCTAACTCATCCCTGTGGCCCACAACAGATCTCCCCCACCTCTAGCATCATCTCAAGGAAAAGAAAACAAATATCCTGGAATTAAGGAAAAGGAAACAAACGTTCTAGAAAAGGAAAAGACCATATATTACGTGCTGGGAAAAGAAAATCGGAAGACAGAGCACTATACTAGTGGACTTAAAGTGAAGGACCCTTGCGTCTAAGGGGCCCGAATGATATAACCACTAGTACTTTATCGGTATTTAGTTTATTGGGTACATCATGAGCCAATAGAAACCCTTTGAGTTGATATATATATATAAGAGAGAGGTGTGCTTGTGTGAGATAGAGAGAGACTAAAGGGAGTAGTAGCCTTTTAGCAACCAAGGTAGTATAAGTGTATAACACATTTTTGGGTCATCCTAATCGACTGGTTTCCATACCCTCCCCACCAGACTACGCTCTTGCCTCTAGGGATGACAG
Organism: Otatea glauca; assembly: GCA_036346275.1. Classification (NCBI taxonomy): domain Eukaryota; kingdom Viridiplantae; phylum Streptophyta; class Magnoliopsida; order Poales; family Poaceae; genus Otatea; species Otatea glauca. The sequence goes on from CM070711.1 coordinate 77,242,993, forward strand.
TTTTACTCATGAGTTTGGGTACTCGCGGGTACCCGATCCGATAAGGGTGGTGACGAATACTAATAAAAAGGATACCCCAACAGCCCGGCGGCGAGCCGCCGCCTCAAGCATATCTCACCAACAGCGCGCGCCGTGCCGCCGCGCCGACCGGATCGCCTGCGAGACCGCGCAAGGCATCCGCTCCCGACCGGCCAGGGGAAGCGAATCCGACCAGACAGCGCTCCCGACCCCCTCTTGGCGGGGCGGGATCTCCCGACTCCAACCAAACCAAGGTGACGAACGCCGAGTGCCGCGTGTCAGGTCCTCATCGGCCTACCGCCACGTACCCCCCGAATAAGGTCAATCAGAGCGACTATACAAGGGCAGGTGGCTCCTTCCCAAGAAGATCTGGTGACTGCAGAAGACAAAGCTTCCAGCCCCATCAACCAGTCACGTACAGCACGAGCGCACGCTCCCTCCCGAGGCAGCACCAACGTCACGCACCTCGACGTCAGCATTCGCAAGGGTCACAGAGGGCAAGTACGCTATTTCCCGGGAAATACCTAACCTCCCTGACCACCAAGGCTACCAACCCAGCATGGGCAAGACGGGTGGCGACCAGTCCACAGGACGAAGGACCGGAGCTCCTAGCATAGGTCACCTCGCTCTTCCTCCTAACTCTCGATGTAACCTGCCCCTTCCTTCTGTATAAAAGGAGGCAGGGCTAAACGATTCAAGGGGCGAGAGCAAAAAAGGGAGAACGAGAGAGGGAGAGAGCGCTATCGAACCCATCTCGCTAAGCCATTGGCATTCTCGCTTGTAAAACTTTGTGCAGTCATCTGTACCAAGAGTAATACAACACCACCACACGAACTGGAGTAGGGACCTTCAGCCCGAACCAGTATACATCTTGGACTCACGAGTCTAACCATTCAGGGAGTGGAACGCGCGACCCCCTAGACTTACAAATTTACTTGCCGGCTCTCGAAAACGCCGACAGTTGGCGCGCCAGGTAGGGGACTTCGCGCGTCTTCATCACCATCTCCGGATTCCGTTTATCTCCCTGATGGCATCCACCCACTGCGACGGCATGACTGCACCGGGGAACCGGATCCGCTTCGGCTCCCTCGACTTCGCCGTCACCCCGACGGGAGGGCTCACGCTCGTCCCCGCCGCCTCCGGAGGACAGGCGCCCGCTGAGAGCTTGGGCGTCCTCTCCGGCGACTTCGCTAAGCTCCGGCTTGGGGCGCCCCTGCAGGCCCCGAAGCCGGAACCCGAGGAGTGCTCCGCCGCGGTCGGCGAAAACTCCCGTAGGCCCGGGCAGGTGACCATGTCACCCCCCGTAGGCTCGCGACTGGTGGCGATGGCTGGCTACCTGCCGGCCTCCATCCACGAGCTGCTGGAAGACTCTTCCGGACGCGACTCCAGCTCCGACACGGAGTACCCTGCCCGCAGGCGGCACTCTCGCGAGTGCAACATGGCGGGCACCGTCGATTTGCCCGTGGCCCTCGCGGCCGCGGACCTCTGTCCGACGACTCAGCGCAGGAGGAGGAGTGCCGCAGCGTCTTGATCAACGCGCTGCGGACCGCAGCGAGCTCCAACAACAGCGCAAAGAGTTGGAGGAACGAAGGATCGAAGCTCGGCCGGCTCCAGCCAACTGGAGCGGGAGGGCTCGAGGCCCGCATGTGCTGGCGACGGCGCGACGCTGGCGTCGAGCACACCCCAGCAGCGGAAGGGTCCGACGGTCTCACTTCTTCCCACGCCGATCAAAACGTGGGCGCGGCCGCAATCTTGCCGAGGCCTCCCGAGCCGACCGACCTGCAGGCCAAGGCCACCTACCAAAACCTCCGGTCGGTAGAGCACGCGGCCGGCAAGACATGCACGCCTCCGTCTCCTATCGCTCCGAGCCACCTCGCCACCGGGCCCGCACGCGCTGGCCGGATGGGTCCAAGACAGCGTCGCCGCACCGCGAGCCACTCCAGACCTCGCGCGCCCCGGTGCGCCAACGCCTCGGTGATGCCTACGACATTCGCGCTACCCTTGAGGCGCGAAGAAAGATGGCGGAGGCCGCCCACTCACGGGTTGCGGGCGGTGGGCACCACCACCGCAGCCCGAGCCCCGACGGTCCTGGACCGCGAGCGTTCTGCCAGGGGATCCGTCAGGCGGACTTCCCTGCCAGATTCCGAGCGCCTACCAACATTGCCAAATACACCGGGCCACAAACCCGTGTGTCGCTCAAGATTACCGGCCGCATGCCGGGCGGGAGGAGCAACGGATGACCTCTTCATCATCCAATACCTTCCCATCTACCTCGCAGACTCGGCCCGAGCCTGGCTCGAGTACTTGCCGGCCAAAACCATCAGGGACTGGACCGACTTGAAGGCCCTCTTCGTCGGCAACTTCCAGGGCACTTACAAGCGCCCTGGAAATTCCTCGACACGAAGGCCGCAAGCGGCAGCCATGGGAAACCCTCCGGGACTACATCCGGCGGTTTTCCCGCCAGTGCAACGAGCTCCCCGACATCTCCGACGCCGATGTCGTGGGAGCATTCATCTACGGCACCTCCTGCAAGGCCTTGGTACACAAACTAGGCTGTCTCAAGCCCAAAACTACTAAGGAGCTCCTCGATATCGCCACCAACCACGCCTCCGGCGAGGAGGGCGTGTGGGGCCATCTTCGAGGAGGAAAGGCCTAGCGAACCGGCGTCGCGACGGGTCCCCCGACCGCTCCGACAAGCAGGCGGACGGAAGCGATCCGCGAGCCCCAGTGGTCGCCACCGTCGACCGCTCGCCAGCGGCGGTCGCGACCGGCCGTCGCGCCCGACCACTTCGAAGTTGATGGACGGCCCGTGCCCAAACCACGGGTTCTCCGTCAAGCACAAATCACCGGGCTGCGAGGTCCCGAGGCGTTACCTCTCCGCGCCCCCGCAACGCCGCGTGGCAAGGGAAGAAGCTGCTGCGCCCCGCGTCGTCGAGAGAAAAGGCGACGACGAGTTCCCGAACCCGACGGCCGCCTCATGATATTTGGAGGACCGGTCGCTATGCCGGCAAGTGCGGCTCAAGCTCGCTTATCGCGAGGTCCATACCGTCGCGCCATCGTCCCCAATACCTCCGGTGGTCGGAGTTCCGATCACCTTTGATCGGACCGACCACCCGACCACGCCGGGAGATACCCACGGTGGGGGAAGAAGCGCCTTTCAAAGGTGCTCATGGACGGAGGCGGCGGCCTCAACATCCTCTACGCCGAGACGCTCGACGCTATGGGATCCGCGCTCAACCCTCCGACCCGAAGAAGGCGCCCTTCCATGGCGTCATTCACGGCCGTGAGCCCATCCACTCAGGCATCGACCGCCGTTACCTTTGGGGAACCGAAACTTCCGCACCGAAACCCTCGCTTTTGAGGTCGTGGATTTCCGGTTCTTACCATGCCATCTGGGAAGGCCATGTTACGCCAAGTTCATGGCGGTCCCCGCCACGCCTACCTCAAGTCGAAGATGCGGGGCCACGGGAGTCATCACCGTGGCATCATCTTTCCGGCTTGCCTACAATCGCGAGCGCAGATTGTGAGCTTGCCTCGGCGATCATCGCGTCTGCCGAGCTCGACAACCTCGGGAGGAAGCCTCCGAATCCGCCCCGAGTCCAAGAAGTCGGGCGGGATCCTTCAAGTCCGCCGAGGACACGAAGGAAGTCGCGGTCGATCCACGTGATCCGACCAAGACCGCGCGGATCGAGCCACGCCCCGCCAAATAGGAAAGCGCTCGTCGACTCTCCGCACCAACAAAGACGTCTTCGCATGGAGGTCCTCCGACATGCCAGAATCCCAAGGAAGTCGCCGAGCACTCCTTGAGCATCCGACCGTGCTCAAAGCCGGCCGCCTAACGCCGCGCCGCTCGACGAGGAGAAGCGCAGGATCATAGGGAGGAGATCGCCAAACTTACGGGCCGCGGGGTTCGTAAAGAGGTGCGCCACCCGAGTGGCTAGCCAACCCCGTACTTGTAAAAAGAAAATGGGCAATGGAGGATGTGCGTTGACTATACGAGTCTCAACAAAGCATGTCCCAAAGATCCGTTCCTTTGCCCCGCATCGACCAAGTCATCGACTCCACCGCGGTGCGAGTCCTCTCTTTCGGTTGCCTACTCGGGCTACCACCGATTGCGCTAAGGAGTCCGACCATTTCGCGACTTCCTTCATCACCCCGTTCGGCTCATTACGCACGTTACGATGCCGTTCGGCCTAAAGAACGCGGGCGCTACATACCCGATGTATGCAAACGTGCTTCAATAACCGGATCGGCCGTAACGCTGAGGTGTACGTCGACGATATTGTCGTAAAAACCAAGAAGGCCGGCGACCTTGTCCCCGACACGGAAGAGACCTTTGAGAACCTTCGACGATTCCGTATAAAGCTCAATCTCGAAATGCGTTTGGGGTCCCCAAAGGAAGCTCCTTGGCTTCATTGTCTCCGAGCGAGGCATCGAGGCCAACCAGAGAAGATATTAGCAATCGCAAAGATGGGCCCAATCAACAACCTCAAGGGGGTCAGAGGTGGCCGGATGCTGGCGGCTTTGAGCGCGTTCGTGTCTCGCCTCGGCGAGCGCGAATGCCACTCTGAGCTACTCAAGAGATCCGACCGCTTTAGTTGGACCCGAGGCTCGGGAGGCCCTCACGCTTTGAAGACCTTCTGTCCTCGCCTCCGCCCTGGTCGCCCGGCACGAGAGGCCGTGTTCCTTCACGTCGCCGCCACTACCCAAGTCGTCGCGGCCCTCGTGGTGGAGCGAGCGGAAGAAGGCCGCGAGCTTAAGGTACAACGGCGATTTACTTCATTAGCGAGGTCCTTTCCGAGTCCAAGACTCTGTACCGCAGTGCGAAGCTACTCTCACGCGGTGCTCATTGCGAAGAGGAAGCTCGTCCATTACTTCGATCAAGACAACATCACCGTGGTGACCACGTCCCGTTAGGCGAGATCGCCCGCAACCGCGACGCTCGGGAAGGATAGCCAAGTGGGCACTCGAGCTCGGCCGCCACGACATCACATACGCCCTCGGACGGCGATCAAGTCGCCGAGTGGACCAAACTCGAGCACCACCGGTGATCGAAGACCCCGTCATTGGACAATGTACTTGATGGGTCTTACAACAAGAATGGCGCGGCGCTGGAGTTGTCATCATCTCCCACTTGGGAACAAGCTCTAATACGCCATCGGCCGCTGACGCCACCAACAACGCGTTGCGAGCACGAGGCCCTCGTCAGCGGTCTCGGATCGCTGCCGACCTCGGTGCTCGCCGACTTCGCCCACGGGGACTCCAAGCTTGTCGTCGACCAAGTCATGAAGGCGCGGAGCCCCGAGACGCCCGTATGGCGCAGATCGCCGAGAAGCGCGCGAGCTCGAAGTGCGGTTCAAGGGCTTCGAGCCACCATAGCTACCGACGCTACAATAGCGACGCCGACTACCGCCAATCGGCCTCCAGAGAGCCGGTCCCGCCGGAATCTTCGTCTGCGACCTCTGCGGCCTTCCATCTAGTTGGGCCCGGTGGCGAACGGTCCCCGACCTACCTAGACGGTCGCCCGGCGCTTGCGCGGCGGCGTAGACTTGGCCGGTCGAGCCACGGCGCTAGCAACCGAGTCCGACCGAGAAAGCCATTCATAGATCGTTTGACGGACGGGTCGCTTCCTCCCGACCCGACCAAGCCGGCGCCTCGCCCGGCGAGCAAAGTCTTCGTCCGATCGGTCGGACCTTTACAAAGGAGCCCTCGGGGTCCTCCAAAAGTGCATTCGGACGACCAAGGAAAACAACTCATCGGACGACATACACGGCGGAATTTGTGGTCACCACGCTGCACCCGATCTCGGTGGGAAAGGCCTTTCGGCAAGGTTTCTATTGGCCGACCGCCGTGTCCGACGCAGAGCGCATCGCGACGCGACTGCGAAGGATGCCAATTCTTTGCCGTGCGGACACATCCGCCACCGAGCCTTGCGATAATCCCCATCACGTGGCCTTTGCGGTTTGGGGCTCGATCGGTCGGGCCTTTCAAGAAAGCGCCCGGGCTTTACCCTTTGCTCGTCGCGGTGGACAAGTTCACCAAATGGATAGAGGCCAAGCCGGTCGAAGCGTCACGCGTCGGCAAGCGGCCATCTTCTTCCGCGACATAGTCTTTCGATTCGAGTCCCAAACTCCATCATCACCGACAACGAACGCAGTTCACGGGAAGGAATTCCTCGAGTTCTGCGATGACTTCAACATCCGCGTCGATTGGGCGGCCGTGGCCCATCCGTGACCAACGGCCGTGTCGAGCGCGCAAGCGGCATGATCCTTCAAGGGCTCAAGCCGCGGATCTTGATCGGCTCAAGCACTTCGCGGGCGGGCCAGGCACCGAGCTACCCTCCGTCCTCTGGAGTCTACGGACCACGCCGACCCGGCGACCGGTTCACACCGTTCTTTATGGTATACGGTCCGAGGCCGTCTTGCCGATGCACTGGAGTATGGCGCCCCAAGGCCGCAAGCCGAGGAGGCTCGGGGCTCGCCGACAACAAGACTCGTCGACCGGATCGACGAGGCGCATGACGTGGCCGTCTGCGATCGGCGGATATCAACAAGCTCGCGGCGTTACCACGGCCGCCGAGTTCGAGGGCGGTCTTCGATCTTGGCGACACTGGTCTGCGTCGGGTCCGCACCGGCAAGGATAAGCACAAGTCGCCCCTCAGGAAGGCCCTTCACCGTCGTGCGGATCCTCCGACTGGCACCTTTCGGCTCAAGGACACCGACGGCGCATCCTTCCAAATGAATGGAATATAGAAAAGTTAAGGCGATTCTATCCCTAAACTCTTTTCCTCTTCCTAGCATGCTCTTTACTTTCTTCCTTCCGAGCACACGGTCGCCATGCGATGACTCGAAGTGCCTTCGGCGCCTGTTCAGCCGCTTCGGTCGGCGCTATGCTGGTTGATGACCCAACCGACCACAAGGTCCTTCCGAGCGGTAACCCTTTGACCCAAGTGCTATGACCTCGCCCGGCGGCTATGGTTGCTAACACTTCGCGGAAGAAGGAAGTACCCGAGTGGAGTGACCTTTGGTCGGCAGGAACACTCCTCCCCGCACGAACTCGGCTATCCCCGCTTATGAGGGCACGTGACCCGTGGTCATGAGGTCCATCCCGGCGGTAACCCTCTCAACCCAAGTGTTACGGCCTCGCCCGGCTATGGTTGCTAAGTAGCACCGCGGAAGAAGGAAGTGCCCGAGTGGAAAGATCCTGGCGGTCTAGAACACTCCTATCCTCACAAGTGCGCCTAACCATTGATAGCCAAGTCTCCAATCCACCTCGCTCCTCCCAAAAACAACCCGACCTACGCATAAGTGGCCCTGCGGTCCTTAAGGCTAATGGTCGCCAAACGCTCATCCTAAATACAAAAAGGACGAGGGACGATTCGGAACTTGATAAATTCAAGATTGTTTAAATAGCGGTCTTTACAATCTAAGAAGGATAAAGCTAACTTTTTCTATTCTTCTTGGCGGGCGGCCGTGGCGGCGGAGAGTTGGGCGCCTCGGCTTCTGGAGGCGGCTGCGGCGGATCGGTGGCGATCTCCGGCGTCGCGGCTCGACCAGAGCTCGAACCGGTCGATCTCTCGTCGATCCGGTTCCAGCCACGCCGCTCCCCACCACCGCGAGGTCGATGCGCGTCGTAGTACGAGATGGTGTTGACCGGCCGCCGATGAAGCTCAAGCGCGTGCCGGTGACCACCGCCTCTTCTACGGTCCGCACTCGGGCGGTAGCGGGGCAAGGGCACTCGGGCTGCCGGCCCAGGATGCGATCGCAGACCTCCGACCGACCTTGCGGAGGCCTCCGATTCGGCGCTCGTCTCGGCCCGGCCGTCCTCGCAACCTTCAACGCCGCCGGGCCTCGTCCGAGCCACGATCGCCACGTCGCGGGCATCCGGCCGTTCTCTGCGCCTCCACGGTGACGCTCGATTCTTCTGCGCCTCTGCGGTGCGGAGATTTTGGATAAGTTCGCCCGATGGGTCGCACCCCAAACTTAATCGAAGAATTGAGACACTACGCCGCGAGTTGGTCGATTGCGGCTTCCGACTTGATTGCCTCGTATGAAGTCTTCTCGGCCGGCTCTTCGGCGATCGCCGCTCGGGCGAACTTCGGCGGCGTCCCCCGAGCCTTGTTTGCTCGGCCGCGGGCGTGTTACTGCGTCTGCGCGATCCCTCTGCGACAGCGGCGGCATCCTTGGCCTCGGTGACCTCCGTGCAGGAGGACTCGGTTCGCCACTTCGCCCTCAAGGCCTCGGCTCCTGGCGCTCATCATGAAGGGCCTTTGTGGCTCTTCAAATCCTTAGCGGATCACCACCGCCTCCGACCGCCTAATGCCCAAGGCCTCCTGGGCTAGGCGCAGCTCAAGCGCGGTGATTGCACTCCTCCATTGCGTGCCACGATTGTTGAGCGCTGCAGAGCTCAACTCGACGCGACGGCGAGCCCGCAAGTCTTTGCAAAAATGTGGACACTCCGTTAGTCGCACGGAAGAACCATAAAAAATGTGGAACGAATCAGAACTTTTGGTGACCTACCGGGCGACCGGGTGGACTCACGACCATCATATCCGGTATACGGTGGAAGACTTTGAGCGAGGCCAAACCTTCACGGATCGCCCAATCTCGGCCGGCGTCCGGTAGCGCCTTGCCGGCGGCGGCCCACTCGCTCTCCTCCGCTCGACCCAGATGCCCAACCCGAATTACACCCGGCGGCGCTTCGCTCGCCGGGTCGGGCGGGACGTCGCCGTCAAAGCACCATGGGCAAGGGTGACGAGGTCAACCCTTGAAACCCCTCGGCGACTGCGTCGAGGAGCATCGGTCGGCACCTCCCCACGGGACGGGGTCGGGCACCTCCGTCGCCGGCTCGCCACGGCCGGGCGCGATCACGGCGGCGCCATTGTCTCATCCTCAAACGAGCGATCACGTCGTCGGGCGTCCCAGCCGAGGCGGCGGAAGTTCTTCTTCGCACGACCTCCGGGTGGGGCCCGTCCCCTCGGCGCGATCGCGCCCTCGACGCCGACGCCGCGACCTTCGCCGACCCAACCGGTCACCGAAATCACCGCGCCGTTACTTGCGGGCCGATGTGGCACGCCCCACGGTCACCCAAGATAGCGCGCTGACGTTGCAAAGATTCAAGAGTCGCTCGGCGGCTTTGCCAAAAGAAAAATACTCCAATAAAAAGAATACACTTACAAGGCCGAGGGTGCGTGGCACGCGCGCCTCTTTGCCGACCCCGCCAAGGGCAGTCGGCCGATCGCTCTGAAGCCACCTCCGGTAGACGCCGCGACGGCCGCAAGCGCAAGATCACCCCGCTGGGGATCCGTGGCCACGGGCCCATGATGCCGCCCTCGGCCGAGTCCACGCCGCCGCCGATCGGCGGTCGGAAAAACCCACCATAGGGGTGGCCGGAGGCACTCCGCCGTGTCGATGGAGGTTGTCCCCACGGCGGTGGTCTCGACACATCCTCGCGCAAGGCCGCCGCGTGCGTTCCTTACTTTTCTTCCACCTCCTTTCCTCCTTCCGCTTCTTGGAGGAGTCGACCTCTAGTCCTCGCCGGGCGGCCGCCGCTTCCTTATCCCGGGGCGGCGCTGGAAGACATCCCCATGAGCCCCGAGAGGATGCGGGAATGTCGGTCAAGTGCTAAGGACAAAGAAAAGAGAAGCGAAAGGAATTTCACCGGCTTAGATTTGGCGAAAAAGCGGCGAGAATGGCTCGGGTGGCCATCCGCTGCCACCGTGGCGCTCGCCATGCGGCCGCCACCGGGCCTCCACCTCGACGCGGCCGGCTCGGGTTCGCCATCCTCGCCGGTCGGACGGCCCGATATCGGAGCGCAGTGCGGCTGTGCACAAGTGGTTGCACGCGCATCCCCATGAAGGCGCGCACAACCACGCCCCGGTGAGCCCCGCCTCCTTTGAGCCACGATCGCTCCACGATCGGGGCGGCTTGTTCTTCTCCTCTTTTGGCGCCCAGTTCCACCGCTCCTCCGCCATGGGAAGCTCGCCGGTGAAACGAGGCGCTGTCGCCGACGTTTGAGCGTAGAGCCATTGAACGCCACCCTTGTTGGACGAGGGCGCTTTACCTCCGTGTACTCCGTGCTCGACCGGGCGGCTGGAGGCCAGTCACCTGGGGCGCCCAAGGCGTCCGACGGCACTGTCCTTCCGAGCCTTGCTCGAAGAAGTGCCTCCACAACACCCAGTCGCGGCTCGATCCCCAAGAAGGCGCACGCGTGATGAAGATGGCGATGTGGAGGACCCCATTGGGGTTGAGATGTTGCACCTCCACCTTGTAATGAAACAACGACCTCGGACGAGCGGGTGCGTGGCAGCCAAAGCCGCGCTCGAAGAACGAGGCGGGCACCACGATCTCGTCGCCACGGCGTGGTGGCAGCCCCGGTCGGCACCCTCCGGTACGGAAGGTCTGCGGCATGAGGAAGCCCTTCTTCACTAAGCCGAAGAAGCCGCCTGTTTGTCTTGCGCGAGCACTCCGCCACGACATCTTCACAGGAGACGACGGAAGGTGAGAAAGAGAGACTGGGGTTTTCTTTCCTTAGCTCTCTGGTGCTTTTCTTGTTTCAGAGGCAGAGACAGAGAGCGCAAGAAAGCGTGACCACTCAAAAGCACCCAACGGGCGTATTTATAGAGGACGAGCGAACGCCGGCCAAGCAGGCGCCCCGTCAAGCGAAGCGTCGCGACCACCCTCGCCTGTCGCGCCAGCCTGGTAACTCCCAGTTTCCAATACCACTCCGCTTTTAATCCCTGTCTTGTCAGTCGTCAAGGGCCATAAAGACGCCGCCCCCGAACAACGTGTCCCGTAACCTCTCGGTCTCCGCCTTTAGGCCGGAACGGTTGCTCCGGGGCGCACGCGAGAAGCCCGGGCGGCTGCGCGCCCCAAGGCGGCAAAGCTTTGTGGCTTACGCCGAGGCCCAGCGAGGAGTGTGGGTTCAAAAGGCCTACCCACCGGATGGGTATAAAGCGCCCAACAAAACTTGAGCAAGGGGCGGTATGAGGTGAGCCCCACGGTGGGCCCTCGGTTAGGTCTACCGACGGCCTAATCACCTCTACTCGCGCCCGAGACCATACTTCACACTCTCCGGAGCTCATCAATGAGCGACACCGGTGTGCTCGGGTCGGTGGACGACCCAGAGTCCATCTGGGATTGAGTAGAGAAAGGTTTTTATGGGTCGCCCCACGCCAGGCAGGACACCCTACTCGGGACCGTCCGCTCGGAAGGGTCCCCCTTGGGCGGACCTCCCAGACCCACTCGGACTACCGCTATTAGCTCCACGAGCACGGCGTTCAAACCAACGCAGTGGCGCGCGCCGCTCATCCTCCGGTCCCACACTGCGGATGGGGTATACATGTGGGATAGACGGCGGCCATTCCTCTCGCGGCTACCCTCGCCCGACGAGGACTCGAGAAGGATGCCCCACGTCCGGCTACGATGGTAGCGAGCACTCACGTCCAGCTACGATGGTAGCGGCGCTCACGTCCGGCTCTACGACGGTGAGCGAGCACTCACGTCCGGCTACGACGGTGAGCGAGCCCTCACGTCCGGCTACGACGGTAGCGAGCACTCACGTCCGGCCACGACGGTAAGCGAGCACTCACGTCCGGCTACGACGTTAAGCGAGCACTCGACAGAACCTCACGAGGCACCAAGGAACCTCACGTAACCTCACAGAGGCATCCGGTCGTCCCGCCAGGCCAAGGCACTCGGACTCGAACCTCACAGAGGCATCCGGTCGCCCCGCCGGCCAAGGCACTCGGACACGAACCTCACAGAGGCATCCGGTCGCCCCTGCCGGCCAAGGCACTCGGACACCGGAACCTCACGAGGCATCCGGTCGTCCCGCGGCCAAGGCACTCGGACACCGAACCTCACAGAGGCATCCGGTCGTCTCCGCCGGCCAAGGCACTCGGACAAGGCATCCGGTCGTCGGAGGCACGGACACCGAACCTCACAGAGGCATCCGGTCGTCCTGCCGACCAAGGCACTCGGACACCAGAACCTCACAGAGGCATCCGGTCGTCCTGCCGACCAAGGCACTCGGACACCAGAACCTCATAGAGGCATCCGGGCCGACCAAGGCACTGTCTAGCTACGACGTTAAACGAGCACTCGGACACCCGAACCTCACAGAGGCATCCGGTCGTCCCTGCCGACCAAGGCACTGTCTAGCTACGACGTTAAACGAGCACTCGGACACCCGAACCTCACAGAGGCATCCGGTCGCCCTGCCGACCAAGGCGCCTTCCACAACGATTAAAATTAAATCAAACTCATCGCAAAGACATTTTCATAAAGAAAAAGAAAATTTCATTATAGGCCAACAGGCTCAAACTTTACACGACTTACACGATGCAGCAGATACAAGAGTGGCCACGCGCGCACCACAGCAGACTCTACCCACGCCTAGAACCTATCAAACATCCGTGCGGCATCGGTGGCACCGACGGCATCTTTGGTAGGCCCTTGCTCGGCGCGACGGACGGCCGCCGCGGCCGCTGGCAACACGCCGATGCCTCACGCCGTTCAGCGACATCGACGCGGCCGCACTAACTACTGATCGGCGCCCTTGTGCCATCGCCTCCGAAGGCCCCCTTACCACCTCGAGCCTCGGAGCGGCCTCGAGCAGCGTCAACGAAGCGGCGTCGCGGTGCGGCTTCTTCCTCCCGAGCTCGGCCATCGCTGGTCGAACTCACCAAAGCTCGGCGGAGGATCTTCTTCTTCCATCGCGACGCCATCGCCGAAGCTAAAGACTAGAGGGTGTCTCGAAGCCATTTGAAAGAACAAAAGAAAAAGCTCTCATCCCCTTCAAGCAAGCTACAGCGCACAGATATATATATCCGGACGAAGGGAGGCTAAGCGTCTCCAGAGTAAATGCGGGTGCCGGAAAACGAAGCATCCTTCACCAGAAACCCGAGGCAGTCAAGAAGACGAGCAGGCGCGGCGCGCCAAACTATACTCGACATGCGCAACGAGGCGAGTAAAAGCCCCCGGTGGTTCAAATGCCCCCGGCCAAACTCCAGGACAGCCGTCGGATCCAACGAAGCACACCTGACGGAAATCGCTTAACCGGATCGGCTGGACCGACCTACGAGCCCAGCCACCACTTTCGTCAAGTTCAACCCCAACCGAATGCCAAATCGCTTGGGAGTTCGGGGCTCTTGACGAATACTAATAAAAGGATACCCCAACGGCGGCGGCGAGCGAGCGGCCTCAAGCATATCTCGATTAACAGCGCGCCCGCCCGCCCGACCGGATCGCTGCGAGACGCGCAAGGCATCCGCTCCCGGCCGGCCAGGAAGCGAATCCGACAGACGGCGCTCAGGACCCCTCTTGGCGGGCGGGATCTCCGACTCAACCAAACCAAGGTGACGAACGCCGAGTGCGCGTGTCAGTCCTCATCGCCTACCGCCACGTACCCCGAATAAGGTCAATCGAGCGACTATACAAGGCGGTGGTTCCTTCCCAAGAAGATCGGTGATTGCAGAAGATAAAGCTTCGGCCCATCAACGATCCACGACAAAGACGAGCGCACACTCCTCCCGAGGAAGCACCAACGCCACGCACCTCGGCGTCGGCGTCGCAAGGGTCACAGAGGGCAAGTACTCTATTTCGGGAAATACCTAACCTCCCCGACCACCAAGGCTACCAACCCGGCATGGGCAAGGCAGTGGCGACTCATCCACGGGACGAAGGACCGGAGCTCCTAGCATAGGTCACCTCGCTCTTCCTCCTAACTCTCGATGTAACCCGCCCTTCCTTCGTATAAAAGGAGGCGGGGCTAAGCGATTCAAGGCGAGAGCAAAAAGGAGAACGAGAGAGGAGAGAGCGCTATCGAACCCATCTCGCTAAGCCATTGGCATTCTCGCTTGTAAAACTTTGTGCAGTCATCTGTACCAAGAGTAATACAACACCACCACACGAACTGGAGTAGGGACCTTCAGCCCGAACCAGTATACATCTTGGACTCACGAGTCTAACCATTCAGGGAGTGGAACGCGCGACCCTCTAGACTTACAAATTTACTTGCCGGCGCTCTCGAAAACGCCGACAGGTGGGTATGAGTAGTACTTCAGATCCACAAATTTTTGGGTTTGGATACCCGATAAAGTCATAAGATGGACATGGGTGTCAATTTGTACCCATGGATACCCAATGTGTATACTATGATATACGAGCCCCACTTTTTAGAGATACATATAACCCCCTCCCCATTCCCCCGATCCTCTAGCCCGGCCGACCACCACCACCTCCGCTGGTCGGTCAGTCGGCCCCCTCGCCTCCCTCCGCCCCGACCGCCTCACCCCCCACGACCACCCTGTCCTTCCCAAGTCCCATCGCCATCTGCCTCCCGCGACCACTTCTGTCTCCTTCGGCGCCAGCTCGGCCCCCTCGCCTCCCTCCAGCTCGGTCCCAACGCATCCCTCCGCCCCAGCCTCCTTGCCCCCACGACCCACCTGTCCCTCCCTAGTCCCGACACCCTCTGCCTCCCTCCACCGCCTCCGTCTCCCTCCACCGCCTCCGTCTCCCTTTGTACCAGCTCGGCCCCCTCGCCTCCCTTCACCCCGGCCGCCTCGCCCCCCACGGCCCCCCTCGTGGCCTCGCTGTAAGATCGAGGATGCCAACCAGAGGGGGATGAATATGCGGTTTTAAAAATTCTCTTCTAATTTAACACTAATTAAAGAACGCCTAAGTCAAAACCTAAATAATGTGCGAAAGCTTAAATCTAAGGTTTTGACAATCAAGACCTAAATCAACTAGGCTCACTAAGTGCACCAACATCTATGTCTCTAGCAAAGATTTGGAATCCTAAAGACAAGCAATCAATTAATTTAATTATATGAATATAAATTGCTGGAAAGTAAATAAAGAATGGAATGCAAACCACAAGGAGACACGATACTTTTTACCTTGGTGTTCGGAGACTTACCGATCTCCCCTAATCCACGTTGAGGTTAGCTCAAATACATTGGACCAGCTCCACACATTGAGCACCCACCTCGAATCCACTAGTGGTAGCTCTTTTCCCCTCCGGGTAGGAGAGCTTCAAATTTCATAACTTTACCAGGCTTTCTCACAATCTCCTTGAGAACGTGACCGCACACGATGCCCCCCACGCCGTCTAGGTGTCGGCAAACACCAAGAGTAACAATTCAAGTCTTCTCACTTAAACCTCACCACATGCAACACATGCACAATGATGACTACCGAGTGCAACACATGCACAAGACTCTCCTCAAGTGCAACACATGCATAAGAGGCTCTCAATCCACTTTTAAATGCAACACATGCAATTTAGAAGCCTCACTCTAGCTCAAGAAGCAAATAGGGGAGAACAAAACATGTACCAATCCCACAAAACTCATAATAATACCAACAACCCTACCATGCCACCCCAAGGCTCCCTTTTATAGCCTCCACAAAGAAACTAGTCGTTTGGGGACAATCTTGGAAAAATCAGCAAAACCCAGTACTACTAGTAGCAAAAGCCTGGTAGTACTGGCCTCAACCCCAACGTCTGAAAACCAACTTGGCACTAGCCGTTGGCTACAGTGCCCGATACTAATGACGCCAAAAGCCTAGTAGTACCGACAAGTGGCAGTACCGACTTCCAAACCTGAGCAAAACATGTTCTCTAGAATATAACTACCGACAACTAGGTTCCAGTACTACTGACCTCCGCTAGTACCGCTCAAACCTCCAGTTGCTTCGGCCTCAACAAACTCAGAGAAAAACACCGTTATGAAAAAAGACTACCGCACAAACGAGTGGTACTACCGACCTCCGGTAGTACCGGCTTCAACATAGTGGTAGTACCGGCCTCACTGATTTCCCAAGAAACTCGTTCTCTGGAAAATAGCTACCGCACAAACGAGCGGTAGTACCGGCTCCCATAAGCAGTACTACCGACCAACGGTGCTAACGGCCTCACAAAGGCGGTAGTACCGGCCACTGGGAGAAAACTAAGTTTTACACAGAAACTTTTCTCCAAATCAATAAAGATATATTATTTGAGCTATGTGAGGATCAACATATGATCACAACACTTTGCAAAACACATTTGCAAATGTTAATCACATACTCCAAATAATTTCATTTAAACTCCAACTTATTTGCAAACAAACCAAAAATCCTATTGAAACATCAAGTTAAAGCATGAACTCTCCCTAAATGTGTGCATTCATGTATATATGGAATTAAAAACAAAATGCACAACTTGAGGTTAAAATAATGGTAGGGTTCATCCTTTAACTTGAAAACAAGGAATGTATCTAGAAATATTAAAGTTGTATTGGATACATACCTTTATGTTTTCTATTTTCCATCTAAATGAGACTAATAAGAATAAAACTCAATAAAATCGTTAGTCTCACAATAAATAGATTTGTCATTATTTAGTCATTAAGCATTAATCACCAAAATCAGAAGGAGCTTGAACTCACAATCTCCCCCTTTTTTATGATTGATGACGAATCCTATCATAATAACCACATTTGGATAAAAAACAATGCATGATGAAAATAACATGCATGTCGCTAAGGAAATTAAAGCAAATACAAGAAAATGACATGCAAGCATTAAGCACACAAATTTTTAAATTTTCATCTCCCCTTTTGGCATTAAAACAAACTCCCCCTTTTGGCAAAGAATACGGTTAAACACACAAGGAGGGATTACTCTTTTCATAAAATTTTCTCCCATCAAATTCTCCCCCCTTAACCATTCAAATAACTCCCCTAAATCCAAGGACTCATTTCATACAAATGACGGAATTAAGCTCTCACAAATTCTTCCCCTCTTGGCATTAAACACAAAAAATGGAAAACAATTCCAAAAAGTAGATCTTTTAGAGTATAGAGCATGGCAACGGAGACATTTGAATTAGACCATAGAAATATTTGAAATAAAAGCCTATGACCTTGGCAAGGAATTTTGGTTTTAAAGTTTTTTTAATTTTTCTTAAGTGAAAACCAATAAATTCGCAAACTTTTGTAATATGGCCTAAAAGGGTAAACAACTTGAAAAGATGCTATATTCAGAGTTAAGCACGAAAAAGATTATTTGAAACACATTCAAATAATATTCCTCATTTTATTAGGCATTTCAACAATTGTAAGGTGACTCACTTGAAGAGTTCTTAAGTTGCCTAATAGGGATTAAACGAGGAATACATTCAAAAAGGATTTTCAAGCTTTTGAAAATAAAATTGTACCACTTGAGAAAGAAACATACCAATTAAAAACGATCTCAAGAAGCATTGCTTGAAGAACCTCTTGAAAGATAAGCTTTTTCAAATAAAAGTTTTGTATACAATGCTCAACACGGAATTCACCTCTTCATGTATTTCAATTTACGAAGGATCTCACATGGAGAACCCTTGAGATATTGAACCTACAATTTTAGCTTAAAGAGGGAAACTCATATGGATGAGTTTGAAATACCATGAGAACTTATAAAAATGCATAAGGGGTAATAGAAGATACCACTTGTAAAAGTCATACCCCTTATTGCTTGATTTTGAGTTTTAAGAAATTTGAAATCACTTGAGAGATACCACTTGTAAACAAATACACAAAATTTGATTTAAACAAGCTCCTAAAAGATTTAAAGAAGAATCATGGAGCTATTTACATTTAGACATGCACAAGTTTTGCCTTGAAATGATCTTCCAAGTGAAATCAATTCAAAGAGATCCTTTCAAAAAGAGATCAAGTTGATACCACTTGAAACATCTTCAAATATTTCGAAGGATTGGGAAGGTATCAGAGTAAGCGTTGGAAACTTCATTTGAGCTTCAAAAGTAAACTCAACAATTGATTGTGAGTTCCTTCAAAATTTAGATTTCAATTTGTGATACACAATCACAAATTAGCTCAATTTCATGAGTAGCCTGATACCAAAGGAGGATACCACTTGAAAGATTCAAATCCTTTTTATTTTTTTTAAATGATTTGAAATCCTGCATAAAGATACTTTGGGATCATAAGGATCTTTTCCAAAAGGATTTTCGAAAAAGAACTTTTCAAATGAGAGAAATCCCAAATTTTCTTTTTGAAACAAATTATGCAAAGACACAATCTGAAGCCAGTACTATTGCCGTACAAATGCGGTAGTGCCGATCGCTGGTGCTACCGCCATTCAAATGCGATAGTGATGGGTTTGATAGAATCCAAATCAAAAATCTGCAAAACTTTTTGTACGGCTGTACTGCCGGTTTTGATAGAATCCGAATAAAAAATCTGCAAAACTTTTTCAAGTAAAGTCCAAATGATTTCAAATTTTTAGGAAATGAATTTTGGACAATTTAGAAACCTTTTCAAAAAGATTTTTGAGAAATTAAATTTTCTTTTAAATTTTTTTGGTACAATGCGCTTTGTGGCATAAAAGGAAAACAAATTTCGTAAAGGCCTCAACGTGCAACTCCAATTTTGGATTTCATATACATTTAAATTCTCAATGGCATGAAAGATTTGAAATACTATTAGAAGCCAAGATACCACTTGTAACGACAGTGAAATCTAACTTGAATACCAAAATCCAACAATAAGCATAGATAGGCTATTTTGGATCAAAGCAAGATTTTGGCTAAATTAGATTCCAAAATAGGAATTTTAATTTGAAAGGTTGTAAACATTTGAAATACATAATAGAATATTTTATAAAAACTTTTTCACAAATTTAGACCTTTTAAGCAAGATTTTTGACTTTTGGCCAAAAGGATCTATTGAAAAGAACCACTTGTAAACCAAAGTCAATTTTTTTAACACAAAAATCAAATGAAGCAAAAGATGAGATAATATATTTGAAATTTTGTGTATGAGTTTAAAAATACATTTGGATCCAAGGATATGACAAAGAATCCGATCAGAAAGGTGAAACTCACAGAGTGCAATAATATGACCAATATAGGTCGAGAGTAGTTTTTTGGCGAGTTTCAAAATCAAATAACTTTTGATTGGTCGGTCTTTCGAAAATCTTTTGAACACGAAAATTGTTAAGAATGACCAACTCTAGGTTTTTCATTTTGAAATTATTTTCAAATTCTTTTCACTTTTAATTATATGAAAATTATAAATTTAAAGCCAAAACAAGATACTAGTAACTAGCTTTTGGACTTGAAACTCATTTTCTTTGTAAAATAGATTTTTGTGAAACCAAAACTTTTGGAAAATAATTCAAAAGCATTTGTATACATTGTTTTACTAGTTTTTCAAAAGATTACTAATAGTTATACAAAATTTTGAATTTTGGCTAAATTGTTTGATTTTGAAAATATATATTAGCAATTATATAAATATGGTCACATATAGGGATACGATATACATGATTATGACTTAACACTCCCCCTTAATGTGCCACTAACTAACTTGCTCAAGATTGCAATAAAAAATAATATAAAAGCTTGAGCAAGAACAAGAACAAGCTATTTAAATTGAATTTCATGATTATATAACATAACCTACACAAGGCTAGAAGCTAAATTATTCAATTTAACTGCTCATTACTGAGATGATATTGGTTCATGATTAGAGTGATCGTCTTCATGCTTGGCTACAATTTGCACATGATGAAGTCATCTTTTCCTTTTTGATTGAGCCAAACCTCCAACGCATCTCAAAGTACCTAATAAACTTTTAGGCACCTTTTGGTACCCAATTTTTGTTGAGTTCAAGAATATTAGTCACAATAGATTTGAGCACCCAAATGGCCTAGCAAGAATAATATTAGGTGAACTAACGTAACTAGCAAATCTTAGGTGAACTAACATAACTAGCAAGAAGTCATCTTTTCCTTTTGATTGAGCCAAACCTCCAACGCATCTCAAAGTACCTAATAAACTTTTAAGTACCTTTTGGTACCCAATTTTTGTTAGGTTCAAGAATGTTAGTCACAATAGATTTGGGTACCCAAATGGCCCTAGCAAGAATAATCTTAGGTGAACTAACATAACTAGCAAATGGTTTACAATTATTATTCCTTCTAAACAATTTATTAGCATTGAATTGAGAAGGCTTAGGAGTTCTAACAACTCTAGCAAACACATTTATAGTCTTAGTCTTCCTAAACAAATAATTATCATTATTTTGCATAGACTTAGGAGACTTGACAAATTTATCAAACACATTGCCATTTTTGTCTTCCTAAGCAAATAATGATCATTTACAAGAGAGGGTTTAGGAGTGTTACCTTTGGGACAATTCTTACCAATGTGCCCCTTTCCTCGGTAATTGAAGCAAGTTTGACCGTTTAGACCTCTCTTGATCTTCTTATCTTGCTCAATGCCGATTTGCCTCTTCCTTGAAGGTTGTGGCTTAAACTCCACTTGATTAGGACACATGTAGTGTTCCTTCTTGTTGCAAACAAAGCACTTAATTGATGTTAAATGTCTTTTGTTGTGCCTTGTCTTGCTAGTCTCTCTCTTCTTGGAGATGCAACCAACCCAACTCTTGTCTTGAAAGACCCATTGCTTGCTTAGAATATCATCGAGGGTTGATTTCCCTCATCGAGGGTTGATTTCCCTTTTTAGCACGTTTCTAAGTCACTTCTCAATTGAGTGACTTGTTTCTTGAGCTCTTTATTTTCCTCTACAAGATTAGTCTCTAAACACATAGAGGAATTTTAAGCAATTTCATTAGATCAACAAGGCATATCAATTAAATTCAAATTAAGAACTTTTTGAACCGGGATTTCTAGGACTTCGGTGAAATTTTAGAAACTTCGTCAGAAATTACCGAAATATTGGTAAATTTCAATCGAACAAAAAATGGTTCAATCAATGTCATATTTTTTTGTGTATGGTCCTGAAATATCACTAATGTTATCATAAAATTACTAGAAGATTATCAAGTCTTAGGAAATTTTAAAAATTCTGACAGTGGTACTATCCTGATAAAAGGCTCACTGACAAATTTTAACCGAATGAATTATAAAATTTTGAAATTTTTTTGGATGTTCCTGATGCATCGATAATATTTTCATAAAATTTTTAGATGATTATAAAGCATAATGAATTGTAAAAAAATCTGACAGTGCTACTATCCTGATAAAAGCCCTACCAGCACTTCAACCGAATGAAAAATAGTTCAAACAAAGTTATAAATTTTTTAATTTTTATGGTTCTGGTGCATCATAAATATTTCTTTAAAATTTTTAGATGATGATCAAGCTTCAATAATTTCAAAAATTCTGACAGTGCTACGTCCTGATAAAAGCCTGATGATCAATACATAGATTTGCTTGAGCAATTAAAAAAGGTTTAGAATTTTTTGAAAATTTTACAGAAGGGTGTAAAGGGAATTATCAAGCTCTCATAAAAATATTGGATCATTATCACACTTTAGTCAATTTATAAAATTCTTACAAGTGCACTGTACCATTTATGTTCTTTATGTTCTTTATTTTTGAAATATAACAAATGAAGTTCAATGCTTACATAGATTTGATTGAGCAAACAACAAAAGTTTAAATTTTTTGAAAATTTTCGAAAATGGTACTGAGGAAATTATTAAGCTCTCATAAAAATTTTGGATCATGATCACACTCGAGAAATTTTATAAAATTTTGACAAGGTTACTGTCTCAGTTATGTTCATTCTGTTTTTGATTTTTTAAATATAATAAATGAATTTATTTTTTACAATTTTTCTGTATGGTCTTAAAATGCTGAATATAGTAGCATAATTTTTTCAGAACATGATTAAGCTTGTACAATTTTATAAAAATCTGAAAGTGTTTTTGCTGAAATTATAAAACTTCTCAAAAATTCGGTTTTGCAACAAATTTTCATGGAAGATGATTTTTTAAGGGTTATTGTACCAAATCCGGTCAAATCTGATTAAAAAAGTCAAAAACATGTAAAAAACTATTTCGGCGAGATTTGGCGAAATCTCGCCGAAATTTTCAAGATTGTTGTAACAATTTAATTTTTTTTAATTTTTTTTTACCCGGCGGCCGGAATCTGTGACGTCGGCCAAGATTTCCGAAATCTCGCCGGCGCAACCACATAAACCGAAGCTGAAAACGCTCGGATTTCATTCCATCTTCATCTGGTACAGACCTGGGCCACTGAAGCATCGATTGGTTATATACTGGCCAACAGGCCACTGCCAACAAGTCCCAATGGCATTATGGATGCTAGTCGCGAATGCATGGCGCACTTGGTTTTGCGACGAGCTGCGGTGGGGAGTATTTTACGTCTTTCGACGTGCATTTGGAAGTTTGGAACTATCGTTGGAACAGCATTAGTGTGGTACTCTGTCCCCCAGGATAACTAGAACTGTATGGATTTTTCAACGTGATTTTTCAAAATTCGAAACCTTAACTATCTTTAGTTTGTAAATTTTGAAGTGACTGCACTAGCCAATCGTTAACCCTTAAAATAAAATGGAAAAACGAAAAACGCTGTAGGCGATGGACAGGCAAGATAGGTGGTGCCTTGTCACCTTGCAATTCGCGTTAGCAAAACCTTCGAAAATAGTCTGTCTCGGTCGTGACAGAGAATCATAACTAGCGGAGTAGACGATGCTATTTGCTGGCTGTGCAATTAAGGATAAGATGCTGGCTTTTCGTTGTTTGGCAAAGCCCATGCATCATGTCCTTGATGTCCCCATCTTAGCAGACAGAGGACACGATGATGGCTCAGATAAGGAGGCAGGCGTCCCCTAATCCAAATGATATTGCTCTCTCACCAACACCCTTAATTGCTGCTTAGTTTCGCCATGGCCATTGGCCATTGGGTTTGGTGAAGAAAAGCAGGGCGGGCAGCAATCGTTCGGCGTGACGGCATGTCCCAATCAGGTCGGTAGGAGCTGGCCGGCCTTGTGATTTCTTTGCTGTAAAAGAAGCTTTCGGCTTCTGGAAGGAGATTAGCAATTTAGCATCAGCTGGTTGTATTCTTGATGAGAGAAGTTACACGCGGCGAGATTTCTTTAAGGGATCGTAGAAAAGGAGGAAACCGCCTGCAAGGAGCGTGCTCTGTTTGAGTACTATATTAAGGGCCTGTTTGGATCCATTAGCACTAATAGTTAGCTGCTAAAATTAGTAGTTATGGATCCAAACAGACCTGTTAATTATTAGCAACCCACCCTGCTAACAATTAGTTCATTAGCAGGTTGTACCCTACTAAAAGTTCATTGACACTTTTGCCCTCCCTCCAACCCTAACCACTCGAGCGTCCCTGTCCACTTGTCTACTATCCTACTAAAAGTGTATTATGATCATTTCGCTTTAATTGGCTGATTTTGTGGATTTTATTAGCAGGTGGATCCAAACAGCCCTTACTAATAGTTAGCCATTAGCTAACTATTAGCACTAATGAATCCAAACAGACCTAAGCACTGCCTTATAATTAGAGTTCTTGCATAGATGGTCGCCATCGTTATATCACCACGCCTTTATTGTACCGTATTGCGTTTTCTTTTTCTTTGTTGATTGGAGTAGTAGCAGTACATCGCTGTCACTCTATCGCCACGCTTTTTATCGTATCTGCTATTCGGAAAGCGAATGCAAAATATAATGCTAACAGTTAACGGCTCGCTTGCCGGCTTGCCAAGCCTACAAACTCTCGTACAATGGCGGATCTACCGTGGAGACGCGAGGGGCTAGAGCACCTGTCACACTTTTAGTATCCTTCTATTATCTCCGACATTATATACACTAAATAGCATTGCGCGCTACGCCGCGCCGCACAAATCTCAATCCGGACTTTTTTTATTGCAAAAACGGTAGAAGGATCTAAATATAATTTTAAATATTTTGGGATTAAAGAACCGGCGTCCATGTAAAATTTGCGGAACCACGATTTTTGTTTTGCAAAATAACGCAATTTTAAATCTTCCGGGTTTAAAAGACCGGCGCCCGTGTCGATTTTGCGGAACCACGGGATTTTTTCGCAAAATAACCAGACCTAAACGTAATTCTAAATCTTTCAGGTTTAAAAAACCGACGCCCAAGTTGAATTTGCGAAACTACGGTGTCTTTTTTGCAAAATAACCGATGGAATGACCTATCGCGATTTTGTGGAATCACAGGATTTTTTCGCAAAACAACTGGACCTAAACGTAATTTTAAAATTTTCGGGTTTAAAGAACCGACGACCGAGTTGAATTTGCAGAACTACAGGTTCTTTTTTGCAAAATAACCGGTTAAAGGACCTATTCGCAATTTCCGATTTTGCGGGGACTTTTTCGAAAAATTGATGACGTGGCGGCTTGGTTGCTCGGCAAATCTTCGTGGCGTAAGAGTTATATTATTACTAATACAATTAGTGTTATTTTCAAGATTGCTACTTATACATATTTTTAAGCTTTTAGAATACACCATTCATTAGTAAGGTATTATCTTGAATTAGTTGCTATTTTAACTTTGTTGCTCATCGATTTATATATCAATTTAGATTGCGCATGACATTTAAATGTATTTTTGCTACGCCATCTTAATGATAGATGCACAC
Source organism: Otatea glauca (assembly GCA_036346275.1). Taxonomy (NCBI): domain Eukaryota; kingdom Viridiplantae; phylum Streptophyta; class Magnoliopsida; order Poales; family Poaceae; genus Otatea; species Otatea glauca. Next base: position 77,267,451 of record CM070711.1, read on the forward strand.
TAGAAGCCCTCTATTTTTATCCTCGATACGTCACTGCCATCATAAGAAATTCAGCAGCTATGGCCGGTGTCCTAGCTGGGGTATTAAACAAACCGGTGCATATATTAGCTGCCGTCCGTATATGTTAATGAAAACTAAATTCGCCTGCAAATATAAGATTTGGATGGATATAAGGTCGTGCAACAAAGTTTGCCTGGGACTTCTGCATGGATCGGTCTTTCTCATCTCGTCTTCGCGTAAATTTTGAACACAATACTGCGCCTTTTTAAGCTACCAGGCTGGTTTCAAGTTACAACGACTAGAGGCTTATTAAAAGGGTTAAAGTAAAAAACTCTGCCTCGAAGCTTCCTAAAGATGCATCTTAAAAGTCGAAATAAAATATATGAAGTTAGTGTGCTTGGTTTGATCTGGTATGGTTTAAGGAATCTAAGCAAATCTCTCCGGATGCCACAAGCTCAGCTATATAGAAACAAACACAGCACTAGAAAAATCTTAGAAAGCCCACTTTTTATATAAAAAAGAAAAAAAATCTTAGGGAGCCCGGTGAAAAAGGATTCCCAAACGCATCTGAGAGTTCACGTGTTATGTGAATATGTGATACTCTGATCAAGATTGTTAACTATAACATGATTAATCATTGTTGAGCTTTCGGTTAATTGATCGGGGCTGCTTAGGCATAAGCCGCCTTATTTTGCCAAAAACTAGTTACTTTGATTCCATTCCACCTCTCTATATAGCGTCGGCGACGTCATTGCTAGTGGCATCACGACATTTGGCCAACCACTTTGCTATGTTGTCTCCTCTTCCTCCCCCACCCCCTTGTGCCAGTACTATCCATTCGTCATCCTCTTTAGCTCTTGGCTGCACCTCTTCTCACCATCCATGTCATCAATATCACACCTTGTGACTGCAAGTCCGATAAACCTAAAACCATAACAGAAGTATGAATATCAAGATGTAATTTAAAGGCGTGAAATTTAATTTATTTTAAATTAGTCACACATTTTTTTTTTCTCGAAACGCCTTATCATTACGAAGAACACTATGGCAGCCTAAACCAGCGTTTAGCCTATCTCCAAGATTTTTCTCTTGCTGGGAGAAGGCAAAAGCGTTAAGCCCCCATTCCATTTCTCTCTTTTTTCTATTCTTCTGGTGGGCCCATCTCCTTAGTTCTTAACCATGTGAACAGTTCAAGCCTACAGTTTAGTAAAGCCAAACACCACTCTCCTCCCATGGCTGCTTCTCCCACGAACACCTCGTACAACAACCCCATGGCCTCCTCTTTCTCCACCCCCAATGGCGGATGGTCGGTGGCAGCGGCCAAGTCCAGAAGCGCCATATAGCACCAGGTAATTGGAATTGGCGCAGTTGTTTCGTTTGATTTGGTGCGGATTTGAGTTGGATACTCGAGGGTTTTCGTACGTTTCTTGGGCCATGGCGATCCGGAGGTTGGGTATCAATGGAAACCTATGAATTCACCCACTTTATTAAAATAAGGAACTTTCTGGCTTTATAGGACATAGGTTCGGATAACATGGCGCGGTGGATTGTTCTTGGGCGCTTTCAGGCCATTCTGTGAGAAATCTTAGTCCTAGTTTAAGCTTTTAGGATTTTTGTGTTAGTTCTTAGGGGAATCATATACGGGGACAGGTGAGTAACTTTGTTACGGTGTAAAAATCTTGTCTTTTTTATTTGTGTCGGTTCACTGGCACTCCTCTGATGGCTGCTCCTGTATTCTGGATCTGCAGGCTGGAGTTTGGCAATCTGTTGATGTGAGATTTGTGTTACTTTAATTCAGTGGCACTGAAACGGAGACCATTTAGCATTGTTCCTGAGGTTTCTCGTGGTAATCCCGTACAGGTAGGATTGCTGGTTCATGGGGAATCAGACAATGGCATTACAGACTGGAGGTGGAGGTGGCAGGGATGCCAGAACAGCGCAGCGCGGGCAGATGCAGAACCTGGCGAGACAAGGATCTTTGTGTAGCCTTACCCTTGATGAGGTGCAGAACCATTTGGGTGAACCTTTGCTAAGCATGAACCTTGATGAGCTGCTTAGGACTGTGTTTCCTGATGCTGTGGACACTGATGGTACAACTACCAGCCAATATGAGCCTAGTTCAGGCCTCTTACGCCAGGGTAGCATCACAATGCCACCTGATCTGAGCAAGAAGACTGTGGACGAGGTGTGGAAGGGCATCCTGGATGCACCGAAGAGAAATGTCAAGGAGGGTGGTCGGTGGAGGCAGGAGAGGCAGCTGACGCTTGGGGAGATGACCCTTGAGGATTTCTTGGTCAAAGCAGGGGTCGTCACCGAAGGATATACGAAGGACTTGAGCGATGTAGCCAATGTGGATCTGGTTGGGAGAGGTGCTACAGCAGCTGGGGCCGCCGATTTGACATCTGGGGCACAGTGGTTAGAGCAGTATCAGCAGCAGATTGCAGCTATTGAACCTCATCAGCATGGGCAGCAAAGTATGCCAGTTGCTTATCTGCCCAGTAGGCTAGTCCCTCAGCCACTGAATGTTGGGCCTGGTGCTATTCTGGAGTCAGCCTACTCTGATGGCCAGATCACTTCACCAATGATCGGTGCACTTTCTGATTCTCACACACCTGGGAGGAAGCGCAGTGTCTTGGGAGATGTGGCAGATAAATTGATGGAGAGAAGGCAGAAGCGGATGATCAAGAATAGGGAGTCGGCTGCCCGTTCAAGGGCTAGGAAGCAGGTTGCAATATATGTTTGATGCCTTTCTATTTTCTTAATTCTTTTTTAATGAGCAATGCTCTAGCTACAGATCAATATTTGTGAAGGTTTATCGTTGCTGTTTGTTTGAATTTAGTTTTTCTGTCAGTTCAAAATGTTAGAACATGATGACTTGCTTATTTTTTTCTGTTCTTCTTTAATTTGAGTATTACTTACATTGTGTTTGCAATAGGCCTACACTAATGAACTTGAAAACAAGGTATCTCGTTTAGAAGAGGAGAACGACAGGCTGAAGAGGCAAAAGGTAATTTCTTTTTTCAATACAATTTTATTGGAAGGTCACACTTTTTCCTAGTAGTTTTCTTTTGTTTTTTCGTGCTTGCTTGGTACGTTAACCAATTAGTTTTCCCCCCTTTGTCCCCACTTTCTGCTTGTAAATAGGAGTCAGATTATCTGATAAGTAGCAGGGAATAAATGCGATTACTCATACTGGTAACTGGTGGTGTCTAGTTTTTAGTTCATATTGTTAAGATGAAGACCTGTATTTATCAAACATTACTAGTCCCCTTCTGAACCTTCTTGTTTGATTATGATAGTTCTATAGTCTTAAGTATTTGTTTCCACTACTGGAGCTGAGCCATTTTTTGGTGGTAAACTGAGCATAGAACTAAAATCTGGTGTACCATGTTCCATTCACATGTTGGTTGATCTAATTATTAGGTTTGTCCCTTCAAACATACATTGGAGCAAATGCAAATAGCAACAGAGTTGGAGACGCTATTTCTTAAATGTTCTTGGAAGCGGGCAACTACTTTTCTGTTGAATATTGGGGGCTATCTTGTATTCACCTTAAATATTTTCAAAAGGCCACCTAATATTATTATACATAGTAACCAAATGAGGCTGCACTATGCTAGGATGAATCATGTGATCAAAAACTAGGAGACATAAATGGTTCATTTAATATTATGATAGAACCATTTTAAGTTCTTTTTGGAGATTCTAATAAACGGTAACGTTCTGATTTACTGCCCTGTATTAGAAAGCTTAGCACAAAAATTCTTCGGTGTAGTTCCAACGGTAGGAGTATACTTGAGTTATCATAGAGATGCCTTCGTTAATATTATTATTTTTGTGTAGGGACTGTCTGCTGCAGATTTTCTGGGTAACAAAATTCATATAATTGCCTACATATTGTTGTTTAATAGACTAATAGTAATTTCTTAGCTGTGGTACTTACGAATGATACCTGGAAAATAATGTTGTGGGGCTAATACGGTGTGTAATGTTAGCATTGCATCCCATTGACTCCAAGTTGATTAGCACCTTAAACAAAGCAGTATTACAAGGCAAAGAAAGTTTTTCTCCTTATTGATAACTTATCTGATAGAGTGGTGTTGCATCTTCATTTTTCTGGATATTTCAGTTTTTCAGTGTAATTTTGAGATTTTTCATGTATTAAATAGTTCTATTTTCCAGAAGTGTATAGGTTCGATTTCTGCACTATTTTCTGTGTTCAGATTTCAGTTGTACATTGTTCTTATCTTTATGCCTACTGTTAATGAGTGATATGCAAGTGGAATTGATCTCTGCTAGTTGCTTCCTCCTGATGGCCACATGGTATTTTATTATTTATACAGCTGATTGTTCATTTACCGAGTTGCTTGATAGTGTTACCTACTTAATTTTGCTAACCTAGATTCTGGTGCCTGTTCCTACTCCTAACCTAGATTGACAGCTCAAATTTAAATCCTTGATCTACTTTGAATATATATTTTTTGAGTTGGTTGTATTTTGGAGTGTTTTATTTGATCCTGCCAACCCTAGATGGTCATTTATTAATTAAATCATCCATCCTACATATTGTAGTAAGATTTGCAGGGATCCAGCAAATTGAAGCATGCTTTTAGAAGTACTCCATTATATCCATTTCTTTGGTATTGTACGCATGCAATCCATCTCTTGTGTAACCAGAAAATGATACAGTGGCACTCTATCGCTGATGCAAAGGTTGTGGCACCAGGGATTAATTTAGCTATTTGCAAACAATTTTTATGTTTATTTCTTATCTAATCCCTGCTATGAGTTAAATGTTATTAAGCTCCATACAGTTCATACTGTAAATTTTTCGTATTCTTGTGGTCTGATGAAATTAGTGATGCAAATTTTGGTGAATCCTTCATGCATTGCATTGACTTATTTGTCCTTTTCTGCATTATCTTCAGGAGTTGGACAAAATACTTTGCTCTGTGCCTCTACCAGAGCCCAAGTATCAGCTCAGGAGAACAAGCTCAGCGGCGTTCTGAACTTCTGATTATGTCCAGAGTAGTTTATTTTTGTAGATTTTAAAGTGCTGTTGCTTGTAAGTTTTGCCTCTTTGGTTTAGAATCATCTGCTAGCTTGGGAATGTGTTTATTTTGGGCGGCCTGTCCTAGCTCAGTGATTAGCAGGAGCCTAGTATGTGTCTTATTAGCACTGCTATCTTCCGAGGCCTTGCTGTTAGCCTAGTTTGTAAATCTGCCGGACACATTTAAGTTCTCAGAGCTTTCCTATACATGGTGACTTCGCCCTGCTCTTCCATGTAAGATGCAACAGTGAGCAGTATGCAGTTTACCTTCAGCCAGAATACTTTTGACTCAGGTGAATGGTTGTAAGATTCATTTTCCTGATAAAGCTTGTGAGTTTGGTTTAACGATCTGTTTGTCAATATATCTAACCTTTCCATGACCAGTTTCCCTAACATATTTTAGGGCGAAAAATCGATTTCACATATACTATTGCAGTCCTGTTACTACCTATCTCCATCATAGTCCTCACCATCATATCTTTTGGAACCCGTTTACTAGTTAGTGAAACCTACTTATCCTGGACGCTGCTGCATCGCATCATGCGGTTTCGAGCAACAGTTTTTTTTTTTAAAGATAATGGAAGATTATATCTCTCGATCTCTGCATCGTAAGATATACATAGCCAAATATTTATTATAACGTTTCAGCAAAAAGCTGTCACGAGCTCTCTATCAAAGAGTTTCAACAAGGCAAGACAAAGAAAAAAAACATAAATATTTAACCCACACAGTCTATGACTGAATCGCCATTCATGGCTGATGAAGAGTTCTCGAAGCACAATCTCCAGCGATTTGCATGCCGATAACACCACTTCCCTTGCTTCCTGAGACTGCAGCACAGACCACGATCGCAACCATTTGGTGCAAATGTAGATAACCTGCAATGGAAGAGAATTTTTTGTGTTCTTAAAAATCACATCATTGTGATATAGCTAAATCGACCAACACAAAGCAGCAGCCCCAATCAAAATGTGAACCCTCAAATCTTTTCCCAATCCAAATAGCCAATTCCCAAACATATTGGTTATGCTACAAGGAGGTTATAGATTAAAAGTTGCTTGTATAACGCGCCATGCTGTAAGATCGAGGATGCTGACTAGAGGGGGGTGAATAGGCCGCTATAAAAATTTCTTCTACGATTAATTAAAATTTCGCCTAAGTGTCTTTATGTCAAAACCTAAATGATAATAGATGCAGAAGCGATAAACTAAGGTTTTGACAATTAAAGCCTAAGTCAATTAGGCTCACTAAGTGCACTAACTATTTATGTCTCTAACAATAATTTGCAATTCTAAATACAAGCAATCAAACCATCAATTCTACGAATATAAATTGCTTGAGTATAAATAAAGAATAGAATGCAAATCACAAGAGGCATACCGATATTTTACCGTGGTGTTCGGAGAATTGCCGGTCTCCCCTAATCCACGTTAAGACAAGTCCAAACCACTTTTGATCGGCTCCACGAATTGAGCATCCGTCTCGATTCCACTAGTGGTAGCTCTTTCCCCATCCGGGTAGGTGAGCTCCAACCTTCACAACTCGTCGGGCCTTTTCACAATCTTCTTTGAGAAGGTCACCAAACCAACGACGCATCCACACCGTCTAGGTGTTGCAAACAGTAAGAGTAACAAGTCAAGCCCTCTAGCTTAAGCTCCACCAAGTACAACACATGTACAATGGTGATCACCGAGTGCAACATATGCACAAGGCTCCCCTCAAGTGCAATACATGCACAAGAGGCTCTCAATCATCTCCTAATTTTAACACATGCAATTAGAGCTCACTCTTAGCTCAAAAATCAAATTGGAGAGTGCAACATATGCACAACTCAACCACAAAGAACAATGAACTCTCTAAAACCACAGTAACAACCAAATGCTAGCCCCCAAAGTTTCTTATATAGCCTCCACAAGAAAAACTAGCTGTTGGGAGGCAAATTGGGCAAAAATGCCTAGGAAACCCGGTCATACCGCCTTAGGGTCGGTATGACCGGCCTCTGATCCAACGGCTACAAAAAAAACTAGCCGTTACTCAGAAAATCCGGTCATACTAGACCTATTTTCAATTTTTTGGGCTAAAAAACCTCTTCTCTGGAATTTTCAGGCTGAAGCGCCCCCGGTCATACCGCTGGCCAGCGGTATGACCGGGGGAGTGACCTCTGTCATGCCACTGCTATAGCCACCAAAATGATCATAACTTTTTATTCCGAACTCCGATTTAGGTGATCTTGGACTCTATACGAAGCTTATCATGAGGGATACAATCTCCATCTATTTTTAAGATTTAAGCAACCATAGATAATTTTAAATATCCCTAAAACAAAAACTCCAATGCAATCATTCAAGTATAAAATCTGATTTTTCAAAATCCCTCACATAGACTTGATAAAGGGCATGACTACAAGCTTAGCAAGAGTCAATAAGATCATATCTTGAACCATGTGATGATCAACTCATGATCAAAATAATTTTACAAAATACATTTGCAAATTCTAATCATATGCTCCAAGATCAAATACACGAGCACCAATATTTTATAAAACACATTTGCAAATAAACCGAAAAGCTATGAGATCAATCCTCTAGCCATCTAAGGATCAACACATGATCCCAACACTTTGTAAAACACATTTGCAAATGCCAACACATACTCTAGGATCGAAACCCATAACTTCTAGCTTATTTGCAAAATACATTTGCAAATAACAAATCAACATTTTGCAAAAACACATTTTGCAAACACAAAGCATAAACTTTAGTTAGCCTTGTGATGATCAATACATGATCAAATCATAAGCCTAAACACCGATGCATGAGCTCTCAATTTGCAACACATGCAAATATCTAGCTCCATGCAAACAATAACTTAAACCAACTTACATAAGCTATCTCCTTTTTGCAACACATGCAAATTCATAGCTCCATGCAAAAACCAAATCAATTAAGATTCAATAAGAAGCAAGCATGAGCTCCTTTATTTGCAACGCATATAAATACTTAGCTCATGCAAAAATTAAATAAGAGAGTGAGTTAGAGTGAACCAGATTGAGTTTATCAACACATGATGAAGCTCAAGCTATAAGACTCGACCCCTCTTAATAGTACGGCAACCTATACTAGCAACCTGGTCTCCCATCTAAACACCGAGACCGGTAAAACACTAGGAGCACATCCTTAGCCCTAGCTAGTTATACCTTTGCCTCTCGCAACCACATAAAGCTTTCATAATGACTGATCATCTTTTCTCCAAGTTGTGATCTTTCTTCTCGTTCATCAACACATGATGAACCTTCTCTAGCTTCACTTCACTTCGGGATTCATCCTTGAAGCTCATCAACACATGATGACTTCTTATCAATTCCTCATTTTCTTGGACTCAACCTACTTTTCAACTCATAGAAGATTGTTAGTCCAACAAATACGGTTGTCTCAATCATCAGTTGCACTCTATTAACACATAATGGATGCCCCTGAGATCGATTGAGCACAACCCAAAGATAATTGATTGAAAGATTAATTGTGCCTTAAGTATACTAATGCAACTAATACTTCATTATACTCAAGAGCTTTCGATTGCCCTAGGATCAACAAAGTGAACCATCAACACATGATTAGTCATTTGTCCATTGAATGGCAACCAAACACAATTTAATTATGTTGGAGTGGTAGAAAGGGATCAATACTCTTAATACCATCAATAATAGAATAAACTCCATTAAATATGTGCATACAAATAATTGAACTTAAATCAATATGCACATATTTATTTTTTGAGATTTCTTTGGAGTTTATCATATATTTCCATGAGTATACTACAATTACACAAGTTAAATACACTCAAGGGATTGTTTCAAAGTAATGATCCTTGGCATAGAAGGATGAATTAGATCAATACTATTGAAACATCAAGGTAAAGTATGAACTCTCCCTAAATGTGCGCATTCATGTATATATGAAATTGAAAACATTATGCACATCTTGAGGTCTAAATAATGATAGAGTTGAACCTTTAACTTGAATCTAAAGTATGTGTTAAGATATCATAAAATTAATACGAGTGCATTGTAACATTCCGAAAATTTGGATTTTAGAATGTTTGAATTTCAAAATTCACCATTTGCATTTTTCTTGAATTAATTTCAGCTTAATATGGATTTTTCTATTTGTAAAAGGATTTAATTTGACTAATCTATTCATCAAACAAAAGATTTTCAGTTTTAGTTGGCTTCATTATGCCTCAAGGAATTTTTCTGTATTTTTGCAGATTTTTCTGAATTTATTTGAATTTATTTGTTTTTATTTGAATTTCTGGAATTTCTTTAATTCGGAAAATAATTTATTTTCAAAAACCCTTTCGGCCGAATCCGCGCCCGTTTCTTTTTCATGACCAGCCCGCCATTGCATGGTGTCCGATGGGCGACATGCATGCGGCTGCGATTGCGCCGTGTCGCCCCGCGCCGCCGCCGCCGAAAAACCCTAACCCTAACCGCGTCCCCGCCGTTTTCGGCGTCCGTGCCGCGCCCGCCTCCTGAGGCTATTTAAAGCCCCGAGGACCCCAGCCCGAGGTTTGCCTCCTCGCGCCGCATCTGCCGCCCCTTTCCTCGTCGCCTGAGACGCCGCCGTCCTCTCCCGCGAGCTCGCCGAAGTCGCGCCGCCGTCCCTAGCCTTCTCCGCCGCTTTTCTTCCTCGCCGGTGAGCCTCCGTCGCCGCTTTTGGTCGCGTCGAGTTCACCGCAGCGCCCACGTTCTTTTCCCCCAAAACCCGAGCCGATCCGTCGCTCTTTCGCCGCATCCCGTGCCGTCTTCCTCGGCTCCGGTGAGTTGTGCCGCCGCTGCTTGCCGTCGTGCTCCGTTGGTAGATTTCAGCCGTCCGATCTTCGCGCGCGCCGGATCGCGCCACGTCCGCAGCCCGCCGCGCGCGCCCCCGCCGTCCGATCCAATCGGGCGGCTGGATGCGCGACCGTGGCAATCCCGTCGCCGCCACCTTAGCCCGCGTGGCGGCGCGCGTCGTACTGCGTCGGCCGCCACGTCGGCATCTCTCCTCCTCGGTGAACCCGGTCCACTGTGAGCCGTGTCTCTGACGCGTGGGCCCCACGTGTCAGTCGGTTTTTCCTTTCTTTTTATTCTTTTCCAGAAAATCCGTAAATTCCAGCCAATCAGATTGCGCCACGTGTCAGCCTCTCTGATTTTTCTGATTTTCTGATCTGGGAATCTTCCAGGAGCCCGTTTTCCTTCGTTCGAGCTTCGATTCCAGTGATTAAAATTTCTAAATTCATCTAAATTCAAGATCTATCTTTCAGTACCATTATTTTCAATTTATTTTATTTTATTTGAATTTGTTTTATTTATTTGCTCTCGTTTCGCATGTAGACGACGCAGTCGAAGATCAGTCGAATCAACAGTCAGAGATAGAACCAGCAAGAGGCAGTGAAGGCAAGTCTTCCTTGAACATATTGGTCCCAAATTTTATGAAAATGTTATGTTGTTTTTGAATTATGCATGCTTACTTTTATGCAAAGTACTTTAAATATAGTTTTAGAGTATAGTTAAATACTAGAATTTGTTATACCCTCATTGGTATTGATCATGTCAAACCTTTGTCACCCTAGTTAATATTAGCTATTTTATTTGGTGATATCCAGTAGATTAGCATGGAACGGTAGAATTGCTTAGTCCAGCTTAAGCGTTTCGGTATTATGCCATGATGGGAATCATTTCAAACATTGTTGAATCTTATTTGTGAAATTACGGCAATTGGTGTTGCTGCTGTGATTTAAGTAAAATAAAGTGGAAATGGTTTAGACCGGGGCGGATGGATGTTTGGAGGGTGCAGAAAGCACGAGACCTTGGTATGTGAATGTTCCGCCCTAGTCAATTAAGGATCGAAGCGTGTGTTACCATGGACCGAGCACTACCGTACAACCACAAGTCTATATGGGTACGACCTGGCTAAATAATTTGTGCGTCTCATTATTAGCTTCGCCAGTTGGTGAGTGCCAGATGTTGGCAGGCGCAAGAGGGGGCTTCTGTACTGGGTAGCTTGAACCCTAACAGCGGTGAAACCTTAGCGGGCGAGGTTAATAGTGGGGTTGTGCATTGTAAAGGTCTTGTCATAATCTCTCTGCCGACACACCAAAGGAAGTGTGTTAATAGCTTGGCAACAAGAGTCGATCATGTATTGTGGGTAAAGTGTACACACTCTGCAGAGTTAAAACTACTTAAGTAGCCGTGCCCACGGTCAAGGGCAAGTGAGGTACGCTTGCACATTGTAAATTTCATGGTTTTGTTTTAAAGGAAAATGGTTGTTTTGGGAATCCGTGAGCAGATGGAACTCTCGGGTTATGGTTTGGCGGATAGAGCCAGTCAGGTAGATGGAATCTGCTTTAATTGTCATATCAAATTCAATTACTATTCAATTACCTTTTGATCAAATGATGCTTTATGAAATTACTGTTGGTATTTACAGTTAAACTTTACTTTATGCTAAAAGAGCCATATTATGCCTTCAATTGTTTAGCCTTGTATATAGTTATCATGCATTATGTTTCCAAGACTTGCGGAGTACATTTTGTGCTCACCCTTGCAACATCCCCAACCTTCCACAGAAGAGTTCGCAGAAGCTGGAGGTGACTACGATTTCTACGCTTGTGGTTACGACGAAGGTGATCCAGAATGCTAGGACGCGAACCCCAGTCGATTGCCTGTTAGGCAAATGGATGGGCTTACTTTGCTTTTGTTATTTCGTTTCCGCTGTTTCTTATTGAACTCAAGCTATGATGCTTCTTATTTGTAATAATTGGCCATAAGGCTAATACTCTTTTGCTTAATTAATATTATTTGATTCGTGATATGGATGTGTTGTCATCACTGTTTTCACTGTGTGTGCTAGCTTTTCCTGGACTAGCACAGGTTATACACAAAGGGTTCGGGTTTGGAGATCCAGTCCCGACAGCATACCTTGGGTTTTCAATTTTTCAATGAGATGAGGCAAATCAAGGATATACTCAATAAAAGAGTTAGTCTCATAAAAAGATGTGTTATTAATTAACAATTGAGACTAATCAATATTATGATTATCAAAAGAGTTAGTCTCAATATTAGATTTGTCATTAACACTAAAACCAAATTAATGGAATTTGAACTTTCACATGCCAAACGTGCGAAATGGCGGTAAAAAAAGAGATATTGTATAGTTTCCTCATTGTTACAAAAACAACATTGTTTGCTACCATTCTAATTTCTTTTAGATAGGTTATCTTTTGTCAATATCACACCACGACGTAAGTAACATAGAATTTTTTTTATTTTTAATGGCACTTTAAGCTTTCATAATTGTCTGTTTGTAATTAGTACATTTTGATGCATTATGAGTGTATACAATGACTGAACAAAAAACTGTCCACTCTGATGAAGATGCCAGTGAAAAGTATCCCTTTCTAATGACAGTTGTAAAGCAGCAACCTTTACAACAAGTTCTTGCCAAGCCAATAAATTATGTCCCGTAATGGCTATATGAAAAGACATATTGAGTGGAACAATGAACATTACTTCAGTTACCGTGGCATATTTTTTCGAACAATGTTATAAAGTCGAGGATATTGTACTGTGAGAGGATTGTTCCCAATCCATACATCATGCCAAAATCGTATTTGGGTTCCATCACGAATTTGAAAAGACCCAGATCTAAAGAAGTGATGTTTGACTTTCATTATATCAGCCCAAAAATGAGAATCCCTTGGCTTTCTTTCTACATGAGAAAGAGTCTTATTCCCTAGATACTTTCTCCTAAGGAAAGTTTGTCGGACACCATCCTCATTTAGCAATTTAAAAAGTCATTTGCTAAGTAAGCAGATATTTTTGATATCAAGATCTTGAATGCCCATACCCCCTAGGTCCTTGGGTTAGCGTAAAATATCCCACTTAGCTAGTTTGTACTTTTTTATGGTTGTCACCTTGCCAGAAAAATCTGGATCTATAATAGTCTAACCGTCTAAGTACCCCACGTGTTATCTCAAAAAAGGATAACATAAACATGGGTAAGCTGGTTAGCACAAAATTGAGAATGACTAAACGACCTCTAACGGATAAATGCTTGCCCTTCCAACTACTTAATCACGTTTCAAATCTTTCTTCTACCCCTTCCGCTCTCTAATTTTCAATTTTCTATAATGAATTGCTATACCAAGATATCGAAATGGAAAAATTTCCATTCCGCAACCAAATAGTTGTGTGTATTGAGTCTCGAAATTCTTGGCAGCTCCAAAACAAAATAATTCACTTTTGTGGAAATTGATTTTAAGATCAGAAAGTTATTAAAATGCACAAAGTAATAGCTTCATATTTTTGACTTGTTCGAAATCATGCTCCATAAATAAAATGGTGTCATCTGCATACTGTAAAATAGATAACCCATCATCCACCAGATAAGGTACCACTCTACTTATCATCCCATCATTCTTGGCACGTTCTAAGATAACAACCAACATAATCACAACAATGTTAAATAAAATAGGGGACAGTGGATCTCCCTGACGGAGTTCTTTTCTAGTTTGAAAGTACGAGCTAATGTCATCATTGACCTTGATACCAACACTTTTCCCGCTTATAAAATTCTAAATCCACGAACATCACTATGGAGAAACTTTTCATCTTCAAAGTTTGTTGAAGAAACCTTTGGAGCAAAGTTGCCATGGTGAAACGTCTTGGGATAATTGATCCCTCTAGTTCGTTGTAATTTTAGCATTTACATTGTATATTATTTACCACTTTTTACACTGAATCTTCAATTATTTGCCACTCTTCGAATCTTTGGGTTAATCTTTCGAATCGGGGCTATTCGGGGGAGAAAATGACGAATTTACCCCTCAACGTCGACTACGCATCTCACAGCGGCACCAATCTCAAAGCACATTGTCTTCTTTCTCATCGAAGACATAGCTTAGCTCCACGAGCAGCAGCCAAGCACTAATGGCCCGCCTCGCCGTCCTCTTCACGGGTTGCTCGCCGCCGCCGCCGTGGCCGTCATGACGCAGGCCCCTAGCGCGCCCTCCATCCCGGCGCTCATGTAAAAGCCCTCAACGCCGCCCAAGATGGCCCCGCTGCCCCCTGCTGCCCGCAAAGGCTCCGACCGTCGCAGCCTCATCGCCCATGGGATCCCCACTTACCCCGCAGGCAGAGACCCCTACTGGCACCGGTGCCCCTCCGCCGCTCCGTCCTCCTAGCCCCGCAGGCATCGACTCCGAGCTGTCCCCCGTCGGCGACGCCCTGGCCCCAGCCGGGGAAAAAAGCGCCGCCGGTGCCATCTCCGCCGTCACAGGCGGGTGGTCATGAACAGCGAGAGATGCCTCGGCGCGGAGAAGAGTGCCGCTGGTGCCGCTTCCGTAGTCGCTGGCACGGTGGTCGTGAATAGCGAGAAAAGCCCCCGCCGCGGAGAAGAGCGTTGCTGGTGCAGTCTCTGCCGTCGCAGGCGCGGTGGTCGTGAGCAGCGAGAGAAGTCCCCCGCCGCGGAGAAGAGCTCCGCCGTCGCCGGCGCAGCGGTCGTGAGCACAGATAGGAGGTATCAAACAGAAGAACTCAAAAAAGAAGGCAAACGGTGTGTTGGGTGGATAATTTCATCTTTTCATCTCTCAAATAGACTCGAATCGAACGAATTCAGCTCAAAAATTTGAAAAACGACAAATAATTAAGGATTCAATGTAAAAAGTGTAAACAATGTCTTACATTATAATGAGTGGCAAATGCTAGAATGGCTTCGAGCTACAGGGCATATGATCTCCCAAGCATCTTTTACTCTGGTCTAAACTAATCCAAGATGTGGATGCGTTTTCACCAGCACGTACCTGACTGTTTGATTTCAGGCTTTTTTCATGGCTTCAACCTCGGAAAAAAAAATCAAATATATCAGTCTCACATTATCCAGGTGATGATGCTTGCTTGAGTCTCGTCAGATGTGGACGCAAATACATGCTATCAGGGTTAACCATACTGTTTCCAGGGAGAAAATCGCTAGAAATTGCACAAAAGCTAAAGTCAAACATATTTGAATTGGACAGCTAAAACTGAACCAAAAATAGCAAAAATTGCCATTTTATAGCGTTAATCGCTCGATTTTTGTCGATAATCGACACATAATTTCGAAAATTGGCAGAGTGAAGGGAAACGGGAAAAATGCGGAAATTTGGGGGAAACATGCAGAAAATGCTTGATAATTTGTAAAAACAAGATAAATATTAGAAATATATAAATAATATGAAAAATAGGAGAAAATGAATAGCACAACTATGGAAAAACATAAAAAATTAAGAAAAAAATTTGGCATGATCTTTACTGTATTTTAGACAATCTCAAGTTGTAAAGTAAGTATTTAGCAATAATATCTTAACAAATAATATGTTATTTCAATATCATTCATAAATAAATCCAACAAGTTTACATCTCAATGTCCATGAGTGTGCAGCAAATTTGAAAATTGGAGAATTTGGAAAAAAGACAAGGAAAACTGGAAAAAATGGAAAATTTTGAATAAAATAATTATAAATCACAATTAATATATAAAAAACCTCAGTGAAATTTAAACAATTTTTTAATTCATTTAGTACTTCTAGAAAATAAAAAATAGTAATTAATGAAAAGGATTAGGGACATTGTCAGATTTTTATAAAAATTTATAAGCTTGATCATGATCTAAAATTTTAATTTTATTATATATAGTGCCCAAGTATCATTTATTAAATTTTTTAAAAATATTAGACTTCATTTAGTGCCCCTAGAAAATCAAAAACAGAGGAGCATATACAAAGACAGTAGTACTGTTCAAATTTTTAAAAAATACACATGTTTGATCATCATCTGAAAATTTGTATCAGCATTATAATTTCCTAAGGAACTCACACAATTTTTTTCATAAATATTAGATTTTATTTAGTGCCACTAGAAAATAGAAAACAGAAAAGCATATACAAAGACAGTTTCACTGTCAGAATTAAAAAAAATACACGGACTGATAATGATTTGAAAATTTTGCATCATCATTAGCATTGCCTTAGTACCTCACAAAATTTTTTTAACGCTTTTTCATAAATTTTTCTAAATTTTTTGGATTTAAATTTAAATTTTACTGGTTTATCGAGGTGTTTTAAAAATCGAGCCGGGTCGATACAGCGAAAAATAGCAAAAATCGAGCAATTTTGGACGGTTTTTGGAACCTGCATGCTATTCCTACAATTGGATCGGCAATCACTAATCAGATGGTAAATCATAACAGAAAACCGCACTTCCTAGGCCCTAGCTGGCACCTGTCCCGTGAACGTTTTTAGCAAGAGAAATAGCCTCTGTGGGATTTGTAGGAAGCGTAAAGTAGTCCAAAAGCTGAGGTGCGACTCTGCGATAGGAAGTGAGGGAGGCAGCAGCGCCAGCGAGGGCGTGGAAGCCGGTCGGGATGAGTCGGAGCAGCGGGAGCGAACAGCCGCCGACGGCGGGCGGCGGCGGCCGCCTCGCAGTTCTCGCGTCTCACCTCTCCCGCTCTTCTCCCATGGCCAGAGAGAAGGAAGCCGCCCTCGCCGCCGATCCTACCGGCGGCGCGGGCGCCACCGTGTCAGCCCCTCTTCCCGATTCTATACCGTCACTTCAATTTGATATCTTGTTCGCTTGAGTAGCGTCGCGAGAAATTTGTTCTAGTAAGCGCATGGAAGAGCTCGGATTTTGAATCGTAGTAGATTCTAGTTTGCAGTTTGGACTCCAAATTTGTACAGAAATCCAAATTCGAGCGTGGGCTCCTGTAGTTCGAATCGCACTCAACACTGTAAAATCTCTTTGAATTGATTATGAAGGATACGTCGATTTGCTAAGGTGATCAAAGTTACTGTCTTGTTTGCATCCATGTATGTAGTCAATGAAGAAAGTGTTATGCTTTCCAAAAGGGGGAAATATGCATTGCTTGACTTTGACGGCGCTCATATTGCACGAATTGGAATAGTAATGCTACTGAATCGGAGCGTATGAATAGATAGGCACCATCCTGGGAAGAATCATCGGAAAATGAGGTCCAGTTCAGCGTCAAAATGTTCTTGATCAGGGTTAGGAGCCCCACATGTAGATGCTTGAGTCGTGGGGTAGGCTCGAAATATATAGGATAACTAACCTTGCCTGGCACTAGAATGGACCAAAGCTTGCAGATATCTGATAAATGCGAAGTGCCATATTGAGCTCGTTCAGATGGTCACATAACGGGAGTAGTGCTACTACTAGTAGGTCACTTGTCCAGCTGTGCAGCCACCAGATATGGAGAAAAACTCTTCAATAGGAGATCATTTGTTATTGATCAACCGCTTAAGAATTGATAGCAATAGTGCAAATTTTGACAACTTGTGGAGAGCGGTAGTTGAGTTCCTGCAAATGAAGTGATAACTACGAGCGCGCATTTTAGTGTTAACCGATAGCATGGGGTTGTCCATTTAAATGCACTGATGGATATGAAACCCATGTCCACGGAAACTTTTACAGAAATTCTTTCTGTGATAACTTTTGTGTAGCATAGCCAGTCAAGTTTTGGGGAACCTGCAACATAGAAGTTCATATAATGAGAAACAAGGAAAGGAAGCAAAAAATGTGCCCAAGATCTTTGGAATGGATGGTATTACATGTTGATCTGCCAAATACTACAGTGCTTGCTGTATTTTTAAATTTCATCTGTTTTCTCTGAGAATGGTTGTCCTTAGTTGTTCTGGCTACGTTTACTGTTTTACCCACTTCACAAATGCATGTCTCCACAGATGGCCCCCATTCAGACACCTAGTTCTTTGCTTATCTGCAGTTTTGACAAAATTATTCGGAAGGAGATCCCATCTCAGGTGGTTTATGAGGATGAAAAGGTTAAATCTTGTCTGTGCTTTTGGGATAATTTTCTTATTTATCAAGGCTATGAATGTCACACTTTTTTCAGCGATAAAAATTAATGATGCCATTTGCAGTTTTGGTTATTGTTAACTCTACACCAATATTCTTTTTCAAAAGAAGAGAAAACTACACCATAGATTTTTTTTACTAGATTGCTAACAAATGGACGTCCTTTAGATTCACATGAAATGCTTTTATGCCATTGCCATGTTTCTTTGTTCACTGTCGCACCTAATATTGATATCAAAGGTCAATTATACTTTTTCCATTCCCTGTGTTTCTAAAAGAATATCCTCTCTCCAATGTGCAATACTATTTTTTGACTAGGTCCTGATGTTAGCTAGTTTTGGTGTCTGCACATCAGGTTGTAATCATTGCTATATACTAACCCTTTTATACTGTTTGCTTGAACATGATTAAGCATGCAAATGAGCTGTTATTATGTCACATTTGGATCTTCGTCGCTGCAGGTGCTTGCATTCAGAGACATATCACCCCAAGCTCCAGTGCATATTATTATCATTCCCAAGGTTAAAGATGGATTGTCTAGGCTCTCAGCGGTAATTATTTTCCTTTTATCTTTTCTAAATCCTAATGGATTGTATTTAGTCAATTCCATCTTGCAAACTCTTCATATGAGAAGTTCAAAGTAAGCTATCATGGTGGACTGGCAGGTGCTTGAACATGAGACTAATTTTCCTGAGGCTTTGGATAATAGCCTATTACTTTTTTTTACATAGTGCATGATTGATGATTATTTGTGTGGTAGTATTGCAGGAAAGTAGATTTTTGTTACTAACGAACAACAAAAATAATCATTTGATTTTCTGTTGTAAGCCTAGCAATATATTTTAAGGTGTAGCTGGTAGATGGGCTTAATGCTTTAAACAACTTATCTCTCACGAGTCACCAGTTCACCACTATCTCATAGAACTATGTAATTTCTAAACTATGAATGACAAAAAGGCATCTCAGCATTGGTACTGGACAGTGGAAACTAACCAACCTCACACCTGTTTAGGACTTATTTCTGGGATTCAAGGCTGTTGGCAAATGTTGGTCGCTGCCAATATTAGTGCCAGAATAATGACTTTCTACCTGTAGCTGTCAAATTAGTTTTAACACATTTTTTTTGCTAAATGATACTATCACGGGGCACGGCATGCTTGTTCACAGGCAGAAGAAAGACACGTTGAGGTTATGGGCCTTCTTCTTTATGCTGCTAAAACCATAGCAAAGCAGGAGGAGCTTGATGATGGCTTCAGGGTTGTTATCAATGATGGGCCCAATGGATGTGAGCACCGGCACTTGATTCTATTGAGACCTATCTTCTTGTCATTAGGTAGACTGACTTTTCTGTTCCGTTATGTAGGCCAGTCTGTATATCACCTCCATGTTCATCTTCTCGGGGGACGTCAGATGAACTGGCCTCCTGGGTGACTTGCAGTTTCCACAGAGGAGGAATCCATTACTAGAATTTTACCTACGATTGATGTGATGAATATTGGCCTGTATGGTCTGTGTTCTGTTGTGTAATCTAGACCAGACCAGTGGGCTGCTCGGGATGATGTTGTATACCTATTACTAAAGATGACAAACCGCATTTTGCATACTCCCAAGTAACAAGTGTTGTAACGTGTAAAGCATGTCTGTTGTGCACAACCATGAAAATCTATGGACGGGTGAAAAGAGTATGGAATGGTGAAAATTGAAAACTACCAAGTAACATGACCTAATACTTTTCCTCATTCATGGAAGGGTGAGAAGAATACGTATGATCCTCACATCTTACAGTTATGATGTTATCTGTGCACCAGCGACAAATTCAAGAAAGCTTCTACAGAGTACATATGGTTTTCTGTTTCTGTTGCACAGCAAATTTTTTAAAAAAAGAAACAGGAGGAGTGTTGCACAACATTGTAGCAATTGTAATATGGTGAGATGAATATGATTTTTCCACATGTGCATTTTCGATAGTGAGATACATGAAAAAAAATCTAATTTCCAGTGAATAGTCTGAAGAGGAGGCAAGAGAATCATCCTCAGTTGGAAGGCAAACATGATATGGCCTATGTCGCAGCCATTTCTGCTTGAGTGCTTGACAGCATGAGCGGTTGCAGAACAAAATTGCAACAGCGTGAACTATTCCAATTAGACAGCTGGCGTTTGAACTGAAATTGTGTGAAAATTATCTATGGAGAAGTTGAAGATTCTGCCATTTTCAAAAGAAGGAAACAAAAAGGAAATCACCAATCCTAATATTTTTGGCGCTACAATACCAAATTCTGCACTGTACGCAACCACCAAACGTCGATTTTTCCACGAGCGGCTTCGCTGCCGCCGTAGGTGGCCGCACGGCCGGCTGTCGCAGCAGCGCATATACAAAGTTGTTGCCAGTTTGCCACCCACCCCGCACCAAACCACTACTGCTGCTGTGCTGCACCTGCACTACACCAACCCCCCAGAACCCTTCTCCATCTCACCTCCCCGCCGCCGCCGCCGTTTCACCCGCGCGGTCGAGCGCACCGGCCCCCGGATCGCCATGGCCTCCACGGCCTTCGCCGCCGCCAAGTTCCTCCCGGCCACCCACCTCGACACCTCCCCCCGCATCTGCCCCGTCCGCCCAGCCCCCACCGCAAACCTCTCCTTCTCCCCGCTCTCCGCCTCCTCCTCGGCCTCCCTCCTCCGCCTCTGGTCCCCCTCCCCGTCCGGACCCGGAGGCAAGCTGCCCCCTCCCCCGCGATCCTACGGCGGCGGCGGCGGCGGCGGATCTGGCGACGCCGCGGACTCTGGCGGTGGCGGCCGCCGCGGCGGCATCCTCGGCCTCTTCCTGGCCGGGTGGGCGGCCCGCGTCGCCGCGGACCCACAGTTCCCGTTCAAGGTTCTCATGGAGGAGCTCGTCGGCGTGAGCGCCTGCGTGCTCGGCGACATGGCCTCCCGCCCCAACTTCGGCCTCAACGAGCTCGACTTCGTCTTCTCCACCCTCGTCGTCGGATCCATACTCAACTTCGTCCTCATGTACCTCCTCGCCCCCACGTCCGGCGTCTCCGCCGCTGCGTCTTCCGCCGTCTCCGCCCTCCCCAGCTACATGTTCGAGCCCGGCGCGTACTCCTTGGGCTCCCGCGTCGCGAACCTAGTGTCCAAGGGCGTCACTTTCACCGCGGTGGGGTTCGCGGCCGGGCTCGCGGGCACCGCGATCTCAAACGGGCTCATCGCCCTGCGGAAGCGCATGGACCCGGCGTTCGAGACACCGAACAAGCCGCCGCCCACGCTGCTCAACGCCGCCACCTGGGCGCTCCACATGGGCATCAGCAGCAATCTGCGGTACCAGACGCTGAACGGGGTCGAGTACCTTCTCTCCAAGGCTGCGCCAGCGCCGGTGTTCAAGGTGTCCGTTGTTGCTCTCCGGTGCATGAACAATGTGCTTGGTGGGATGTCCTTCGTGTTGCTCGCGAGGCTGACTGGTTCGCAAAAGTCGGATGCGCCCGCCACCTCTGCAGTTCCGGATGAGAAGGAGAGGTTGATAGCCGAGGGCAATGCCATTGCTGGGGATGCCGTCGGTGAGGGAAGGGATGGAGAGGGTAAGTAAACGGGTAGAGGAGAGGGTAAGTAAGTGGATGCACTCTTGCTTGCGCCATGCATCGCCCAAGCTTGGTCTGCTTCTTCTTGGACAGGCCAAGAAACTTGTAGATGATAAACCGGTTGGTTGGGAATAAGGAGTGAGGCTCGAAACATTTTGTTCAGTCTGTTTGTGGTGTTCTTGGTGTCACCGGATGACATGCTTAGTTGATTTTAGAATAAAGTTTTTATCATTCGCCCTTGCTTATTTGATCATTGGCTTAAATATGAGCTCGTGCAAAACCTCCATTTGTTTTGATTTGCATGCAATTTCTGATCCTGGCCAACCTTATATGATGTAAGGATATAAACACTTGACAATAAGGATATAACATTTGACAAGTGACAGCTATGTTTAGAGTTGACTTGGCTTGAGGTGTGCAAACCAAATACTTCAATTTTTCCCTAGTGTTTGCAGACGTGCGTCGCTGACCTGCTGTTGGTGTTTACAAAGTATAAATCCTTTATGCACAAGTAGACTTTTGCTCAGAGCGATCTCGATTCAATTTATTCCATCCTTAACACCTGAAAATGGTTGTCATATTCTCTTATGCTTTGGCAATGCCTGTGCTACGGCATAATGATCATGCTACTCTACATCAATTTTTAGGTAGCTTTTGCTGGAAAGATTCGATTATACTGTACTTGTTTCCTACTGATTGCATTACTAATGCAACGAGGCTGCAGGGCCAAGCCAACCACAAAAATGCATGGGTCTAGACGATTGGGAAAATTAAATTTCAGTATGCCAGTGCCACTTAGCATTTCATTTGTGTAGCAACTTCGGATTTCTCTTAGTAACGAAAAGGAGTAGTACTGCAGTGGCAGTATTCGTGTAAATTTTAAGTTTCATGCTTAAGTTAGGTCGGATATCTGAGAATGTTACTGCTCGAATTGATTCCTTCACCGGGAACAATGACCCAGATGGTAAAGATTTCTGGGGAATATTTGTGTTGTAGTAACTACTAACTGCCTACTTTGATACATTCCCCTGTCACAAGTGGGTATAGTTTGATTGTCTATACATCAGATTGTATCATATTTGTACTTCACTACAGGAATGTGTATTAGATATAATTTGGATTGAGTAAAGCTGGTAAGGGCATGCACATTGACATTCCACGACTGTAGTTTTAGGCCTGTAAGTTTGGTGGAACTAAACCTTGAGCTCCAGTGGTGATTGGACTTGGAGAGCAATGCTATATCGCGGTATGCATTGGTTTTCATCTGGACATACTGTTTGTTTTGCTAATCTGCAGATCAAGTTCCAACTGTAAAATTACAAAAGCTGTGTGGTTGCACGAAAGCTTCCGTAAGTCTTTACTTTGAATGGCTTGGAGTCCAGATTGAGCAGATATTTCCCGCTATATTCTCCAGTCAGTCACGTATAGCGTTTCGATACTTTTTCTTGAGAATTTGGTATGGTGTTGTAGTTGGTGGACATTGAGGTTCCAGGAAAGGTTCTGTGCAGTCTCTATTAAGACTGCAACTTAAACCGTCTCTAGTTCTCAGTGTCGTCCGATCAAACTAACGAACGGCCTGAATCATCCAATAGCACGTTACTTTTTGATCCAACAGTTTCTGTGCAACTGCTTAAGTTATAATTCTAATGGGATTACATTGGATCTCTCGAGGTTCCAAACGCCATGCACCTTTGTTGGTGAAGGGAAAAGATAGTGACTACCAGCAACTGCAAATGCAACACTTCCATTGCGACAGTTCGAATATTTTTTTTAAAAACGGTAGTTTGAAAGGTAAAGAAAGCCTGATTTAACACGTGAGACGTGAAACCGAGGTTAACCTGAATTGGACGCACATGCAGAGACCAAATCAACTTGCTTTCGATGCTCATCTCTCGTCTGGCTAGTTGCAAAAGCTAGTTGGATAGTTGGCCGCGATCAGCTAGAGAGAAACAAGTGCTCGCGCGCTACAGAGACAGTAGTGCTTTTTTAACGTGTATAGTGGGTGGGTAGGTGTGTGCAATATACACGCATGTGCGAGTCAGTGTGTGAGTTGTGTATGGACCTGTACCTCTATAAAAATGACGCTGTCGCGAACGAAACGTCTCCGCAACAAGAGGGGCACGCACGTCTTGTCAAATTTGCCGTTCGGACGCAGGCTCTTTTCGCTCAAACGCTCCAAGGTACACGCCAATTTTGCTGCCCCACTCTTGACTGTTTGGAACGCCCGGGCCGGAGCGCCGCACTTCAGTTCAGCCACACGCGTCGAACGCGTAGCAACGCTAAAACCTGGACGGCACAATCCATATATTTGTGATTTTTTTCAAAAATAGATCAATACAAAACACAATTTGTGATATTTTGATATTGTATATTATAGGATAATATATTTACTCCGTTTCTCAGTACTTATCACATGTGACCGAAACTTTCTTCTACGAATACTTGCATAGAAAAATAGTAAACATAGCATAACTTAATATTTTCTATTTATATCATCATCTCTTAATTTCATTATTACAATGTTTGTCTCTTTCTTTCGGTACTTCTTTTATTGCACATCATATTGCTCATACCGGTATAACTAAGGGAACAATTGTCATGTATCACCCTCTTAATCCCTTCGTTCTGTGGAGATCCACCAAATAAAGAGTTAGAATTTTTTTGAGAATTTTTAGTATATTCTATATTATTTTAGCGACTATAAAAAATGTGTAATCGACTTTTATTCGAGTTAATAACATATTTTATTACATAATATATATATATATATATATATATATATATATATATATATATACACACACACACACACACAAATCAAATTACTTACCTTATTTTATTTCCCCCCTTAAATTAGCATATTTCTAAAATTTTAATTCTTAATAAAATGAAAAATTATATTTTGCACTTAGTATGGAATTAAAAAATAATCCCTAATTTCCTTTTATTTTTATTCTTATGTTATTTATATTTAATTTCGAATTTCAAGTTTTGATTTAGAATTTGTACGAAAATCAAATGACTAATTTCATTTTGTTTTTTATTCCGAATTTATGTTAAATTTTATCTGTTAAATTTTATTTAATTTTGCATATCGGTTGTACTGTAGAAATCGTATACAAATCCAACTAATATTTTTTATATAATTTATATTATGTATTTTAGCAATGAACATGTTTAATTTAGACTTCATATGAAAGTTAAATGGTTGGTTTTTATTTATTTATTATTCTGAATTTCTGTTATTTTTATTGTTCTTAGTATGGGCTCTTTCTTTTAATCTAAGCCATTGATTTTATTTTTATTTAGTTTTGAATATTAGTTTTGGATTAAATTGAGAATACAAATCTAATTGCTATTTTTTACCTAATTTTTATTCTGAATTTTAGTAATGTAAGTGTTTTAATTTAGAGTTCATATGAAAATCAAATGTCTAATTTATTTTTATTTTTATTCTGAATTTTTGTTATTTTTTTGTTGTACTTCACATAGACTCTTTCTTTTAATCTAAGCCGTTATAATTCGGATCCGCTAGATAGACGGTTAGACGTTTTTTGAAATAGTAACATCAAATCTAATGGCTATTATAGTTCAACTTAGTTAAGGTTCACTAAATTAAGGGTTATATGTTTTGCTTTTTTATGAGAATTTCTAGCATTTTATTTTCTTAACAACTCTACATGATATGCTATTGAAGCGTCGTAGGACCGGTCTTGACCCGTGACCCAAGATAGGATGGGCGTAATGCCTTCGATGAAGCCGAACACTGTTACCATATCAATTTGTTTCCTTTGATCAGGTCGGTGCCATACTTGGTGTTGAATCTATCATAGACGAACCAAGAGATAAAAAAGAATAAGTCTAAAGAATCCTGATTTTGTGGGAGTTAGATTGGGAGATCAGAGGCGACTCTTCCACGCCAAGAAAGAAGCGATTTGCTTTTTTCTGACTACGCAAGTAAAAGGATTCGAAGGGCGATCGAGCTCGTGCAATGTTATTATTTTCCTGTTCTTTTCTTTCCTCGGGAGCACTTGGACGGGGAGCACCAGCAGACACCATGGCGTCCAGGGGATAAGTCTGTATACAGTAAATGTCTTGATTTATTTGTTTCTCGACAAAACCGATCTACTTTTAGGAGTTCTTAGAAAACGAAATCAAATACAAATTAGTTTTGGGTTGCGTGACTTTTATGTTATGGCTGAACCAACATGAGGTCATTTGTATTTTCTTTAATTGCATGCATTGAGTCACATCAGTGTGTATTGTCTGTATAAGACCAAGGTGCGTCCAATGTAACGTCAGAGTTCATGTGCTTGTTTGTTAGTTATGATTTGCTAATCAAAATTATAATTAGGCTTAATCACGCATGAGATCCAAATGTATCGATCAGCCCCTACCATGTAAATTTTGTGTTTTATTTTGATTTTATACTACAAAGTAATATATATATATATATATATTTACTCAATAGCATCTAATAGTCAATATGATGCATTTTTAATTAGGGTCCACCAGATTAAAGGCTAGATATTTTATTTTTTTGTAAGAATTTCTAGTCTATTTCTCAAAGATCCAATGGCAGTTGTAAATAAAGCCCACCAGATTAAGGGCTAGATATTTTGCTTTTTTGTAGGAATTTCTAGTCTAACTCCAATGGGCTTTATTTCTAGTCTATTTCTGAAAGATCTAATGGCAATTGTAAATAAGGTCCATAGGATTAAGGGTTAGATATTTTGTTTTTTTTTATATTTCTCTTTTTTTCTCAGCAACTCTCATCAGTTTTTAATATATAATTGATAGATAGCACCATGATCCCAGCTCTGATCGAGCTGAAGGCAGTCCAGGTTGCGAGAAACTGCTGGTGCCACATGCCACGCGCCTTAGGAAAATATAGGAACTTTGCGACGCGACAGGGTTTCGTTTAAGGCGACGAGGGCGAGATTGGACGGCGAGACAATGATTAGCTTGGTCAAAGTGGTTAGTCCAAAAGGATTTGGCCTTTGAGATCAGATCTCGCAATGGAGTCTGTCATGCGGGAGCGGGCATGTGGAGGCCGCCTCCCTTGTTCTCTGTCTTTTTTCGCCAGATTTCACGCCAATCTCCTCTCTAATCATGTGCCAATTTCACCACAGGTACGCAGGGGCACATGCATTGGCTGGTTTCGCTTCACACAGCTAATTAAGCCGATCTATGATTTTGGAGCCACCACCACCTCGCAAAGCAACTTTTCAGTTCGATCGTAAATAAAGCAAACAGAGATGATTAGATTTAGAGCCGGTATCTTATAATGCTAGTATACTTAGAAAAAGTAGGGAAAGTTCAACAGAAACAAGAGCAGAAGGATGAATGATTATAATGAAAATTGAAGCGTCAGTGTCCAATCTACATATCATTCCCCAGAACATACATCAGAGCTGATTTTATACACACTGTAGTTGGCAGGAAATGAAGACTAAGCTCACATTGTCTAACTGAACTGAAGTATAAATAAAAGTTTATGTTCACCAAAGCAAAAACCACCCATGTTTCATAGACTCGAAGTTTCCCCCTAAAATAAGACTTAATACACTGAAATAATATAGTATGAAATGAAACCGAAGGAATGGAAGTGGATGCAATCCTTGGCTCCATGTGATGCGCACAAATTCAAAGGTACACTCACAAATCACAATGAAAAATCCAACCTGGTTGGTTCTGCATGTACTAATATACCCCGCACTTCACATGCCATCACACCACCACTGTCCTGAACTCCCGAGCCAGGATCTCTGTGTGCTGATTGTCTCACATGGAATGGAAGCTTATATAACGATAGACACGAGTACGGAGTACCTCATCCTCGCTTCTCATCATTCATCAGTAGCTTCTCTCCTCAGCTGAACACAGCCATGAGAGCTATCAGTATCTGTGCTTACTTCCTCTCAGCCTTTCTACTTCTGCATTGCTTTCTAAGCTTGCACACAACAGTAACTCCTGATGATAGGGCCTCAGAAGAGAGGTTCCAATCGAGGAAACTCCTGCAGAATGCGCTGAAAAACTCAGAGAATGCACAAGTGTTCCATGCAACAGCAGCAGTAGGAAACAAGAAGGCTGACGTCGAGACTGCTGAGAGCCTGAAGAAGCAGACGCTGAGCAGCAAGTCCAATCCGATACAGAATTAGCGACTAGATTGTGATTTATGGGTAGAAGAGACGGCATTTCCTGTTGTGAAGACTAAAGACTTCGTAGGGAGTTCTGTTTCCCGTTTTGGTAGATAGAACTTCTCGGTTCGCCATGATCAGTAGTCAATACCCACTTGTCAGTACTTGGTATACTAGAGAGTACAGCTATATAGAAAATAGAATTTTCCATTTTGTTTTACCTTTCCCCACTTGTTTGTAGCTCTCTGTCGCGTTCACCTTTGAGTGAGGTTGGAAATGAATTTCGAGTTCTCTACCCTTTTTGTTTTCCACTCTTCAGATGTAGATATGTAGATATCTTGAACCTACTATCTGAACCGTGAATCTAGATGGAAAATATCGGCTACATTGCTGAGGAATGGAATAATGGAATATCTCGAGCCCAATTGCCACAACTTTTGCCCAATGCAACTCCAATGATCAGGCACAGATATTAAATTGGAGAAATCAGAAATCGAGAACAAGACGACCATTACCTCACACAAGCTCTGCTTTGAACGAGTGACAAGTTCGCGATGCACATACCTCCGGCTATGGACTATGGTCCATACCGTAACCATCATTGGCACAGAACATCGAAGTAGTATAAACTTTGCACATTCATCAGGTCGCATTAGGAATATAGGAATTTGGAGGGAATTCTAAATGATCCGTCTTGTTTCTATAACTAACATATTTACCCGCGCAATACGGTTAGATATTATAATACAGTTATCTTTAATATACAACTCTATTTCTAATAAATAGAATACAATTGTTTTATCATATGATTTTAATATGTATATATGATTAATCTACACCGCCATAATCTGTCCCCACAAAAATAAATAGTGGGGATCGTTCTTTTTTTTCAATTAATACGAATTTTTTTAATATTTGTAATTTTTAGGATTATTGTGGATTTTCTTATCCTTAAAAACGAAAGGAGCTTCTTTAATGTGTCTGTTGTTTTTATTTATATTGATATTGCTGTGTTGCGAACATCACTTAATATAACACGGAACTTTGAGATCTTCTCAGAATTTCTTTTGAAAAGTGGGCTAACTGGGCTCGAGGGCGGGGAAACGAAACAGAAGCAGCCCAACAACACGTGGCTCACCCTCATCTCGTCTGAGTTTAAACCCTCTAACAGTCGTTTAGGTTTCCATTCCCGCGGCCGCCGCTGCAGGGGAGTCCCGCCCGCCGGCCGATCCAATGGCTCCTGTCAAGACGGTGAGAATCCTAAAATTTTTCTCCGTTCCGAACGTCGATTGTTGCCTGCGTGTGTTTCTTTGTGTGTGGTGATGGTGGGTGTTTGGTTTGATCTACGAGTAATGGTGTAATGTTGGCGGTGGTTTGCAGAAGAAGAACACGAAGAACATCAACAACAAGCTGCAGCTGGTGATGAAGAGCGGCAAGTACACCCTCGGCTACAAGACCGTCCTCAAGACCGTCCGGAACTCCAAAGGTATGGCTTGGTTTGATCCGTTCCATTGTGGATGATGTTGCTTGATTTGCTCGTTAGTCAAGCCTGATGCCTGATGCTTAGTGTCGCTATAGCGGTAGGATAGATGGAAATCGCCCAGATTCGGGTGGAACATTGTTGTGCGTCATGCAAATTCTAACCTTTAGGTGTAGTTGTGCCTCGTTTGAGGTCTCACTATGCTAAGTTAGAGAGTATGTTGTGGATCTTGAACAGTCTTGTCATGCTAAAGTTGTTCTATGGAGTTCCGCCGTGTTGTTTGGACGTGGAACTGCTGGAGTGTAAGAATGGGACTGGAAACGGCTCTCTTGCCTTTTCTGTGCCGAACAATCTAGTTTTCCTTGATATATCCTCCGTATATTGGGGATGGAAATAGGTTGAAATATTTCTCGTGTCACTGTTGCTTTTAGGCACCTCACTTACTGTTTCTGATATTATAATCAGTCCAGCTCTCAAGAACTGTAAGTGATAGGTAATACTAGGTAAACAACCGCGGCGTGCCTCGCCGCGCCCACCGTTACCCACAAGAGCAAATCAAGAAAACGCGCGATCGCCGCTCCCTACACGAGCAAATCGAGGAGACACGCGAAACGGTTGAAATGATATAAATATATTGAGCTATCGCGGCGTGCCACGCCGCGATCGCCGCTCCACACGTAAAAAATGGCAAAAATAATCTAAATGGTTTTTTTCCGGAAAAGGACATAAAAAGGACCTAAACGCTGTTTTTTTCGGATAAAGACAAAATAGGACCTAAACGTAATACTTTAAAAGGTCTAAAGGACATAAATGTAATATAATTTTTTTTCTGAAAAAGGAGCTAGATGCAACATTTTTTTTCCGAAAAAAGACCTAGCCGTAATTTTTTTTTCCGAAGAAGGACCTAAGCGCAAATTTTTTCCACGGGCAACAACATGACCGAAATTCCACCAACTATAATAGAGGTAGGATTTGGTGAATGCCCCCAATTACATTGAGTTAGTATTTTATCTGACTTATAGTTGCTTGTCACGTGGTATTTTGTAAAATACAACTACAGGCTTTTCACGCCATTACACTATTATCATGTTTATCCGATGAATATATTTAGGTGATCGGGATTGTAGGATTTTATTGTTGTAAAATTTGCAGTATTAGGAATGTTATAATGACAATAATCACAAGCATATTAAAAAACCATGAATCATCATTGTTAAGAAAGCATAAGCAAAAATACTGAAACAAGATATTTGACAGTATCAAATCATATATCAAGTATTTAAGCATATCCATAACAATAAACAGTAACAGAGTCATACAACTAGCAATAAGACTCAAGTTGAAATTAAAGTGTTCTCAGATGTCGGGCTACCTTAAAAAGGCCTCCTCGCCACTAGGGACAAGATATTAGACAGATTTGTGACAACCTTACCTCTAAAAATTGTTTCAATACTTGACGGTTTAAATAAAACCTAACCAATTGAGTATCTAATGATCAAGATATAAATGAGATAATCAACAGTCAAGAATGCTTACTGAACCTACAACAAAACATCCTACAAAAGCATATAAACAGAGACTGTCAGAAGGATGATGAACAGATCACAAAAGTATGTACTGAACTTAAGACAGCCTAGTATGCAGTAGGACAGTAAGCAAAAGAGCATGAACATATATCTAGTAGCACTGAACAATAGATAGCAATTGATCTAATCAAGTATTGCAAACTATAGAATCTGAATCAATGTTGTCACAAACAGTCTAACCAGCCAACTCCTCATTGAACAATGCCTTTCAACATGCAAGGTCCCCAAGTTAGTAAGACTGACTAGCCCCTTTGCACGAACAGTAAAGAAAGTAATCACAAGAGTTTAAGAATACTCACAAAGCACCAATAGAAAAGTCAGTGTAGCCGACTAGGCTCGTCGTAGACGATGTCCTAGAAAACGATATCACTGCTACAATGCCGCAGTAGAACCAGCGAACGTTTCGGAGATACAAAGCCGCAACTCCCAAAGTGAGGCAATTCACCAGGAAGATCGGAGATGTAGCCGAAGCAGCACAAGGCACCAAAACCGACTCCCTAGCCTAGGGAGATGTCTATGTCGATCAACAAGAATAACCGATCATGAAGGACCTGCTCCACACACAAGAGGCACCACGATGCAGCATAAATCCACCACCATAGAGCCTCAAGAACCGACCAAACAAGCACAGTCGGTGCACAAGCATGGCAATAGAGAGAACTCCCACATCTTGCCTTCAACCAAGAAGCCTCAAATCAATGGTTCCACACAATCACCTTGGATTGCACACAATAGTGGCCTCCACAAGATGAGATGAGTAAAAAACGAGACCATAGACTACAAGAGAGCAACGGGAAGGCAAGATCCAAGCTGGAGCTCAATCAAATATGAGTGGATTTGAAATCGGCAAAAAGGGGAGAAAGAGAATGTTCTTCACCGTGTACAACCGAGAGAAGCACCACCACAATTAAAGGAGCTCGGGGAATAGAGGAGAGGAGCAACGACCGCTGGTGGAACTGTGCCACACCGCCACTTGTGGGGCTGCCGAGCTGGGGGACTCGGTCGCCGCCACCTCTGCATTGCCCCCATGGCTGCGTGCTGCTCGGGATAGGGCACCAAGAGGTGCCTTATCTTGGCAGGCTGGGTCGGCCGGGCTGGCTTGGTCAAAGGGCCATGTCGGCCTAGTTAGCCCACTATTTTTTTACTTTTTTTTCCTGAAATTTCAGGAAAAAAAACCCAAATAGTCCAACATTTATGACTGTCTAACGACTAGTAGTTAGTAAATGTAAGGGACTAAAGTTTGATACTTAGGATCACCTTTCCCGGCCTTAGAGATGAATGCAGTACCCAACAACAATATTGGTTTCTTTTCATTGCATAAATTTCCTGGATATCCATTTGTTATCTAGGAGAAGGTAGGGAGTTGAAACATTTTCTATTTTGTTGTGAATAAGCTCTACCTCTTTCTGTCGAAGGTCAGAATTCGACAATAAACTTATAATCACGGGTACCTTCGATGTCAGACTCAAGCACGAAGACAATACACATGATGTATACAGGTTCAGGCCCTAGGATGGAGTAATACTCTACACCCTGTGCGGATGATGTATGTATTTGGTGTATCGAGTATAGAGCGAGTTGTCTAGCCCTAGTTACAATAAAGATTGGATCTAAACAATGGCTAAACTATGGCTGGAGGTTGACGAAGCGTGGTCCGTCGGCTCCTGGTTGCTCTGCATCTTCTAAAAGCTCTCTTCCCAAGTCTTCTCCTCTCCTGAGGACACCTACCCTGGCCTTATATAGTCAGGGTAGCCCTGCCTCAAGTTGAGTTATAGTCGGTTTGGGATACCAAATTGTAGTTGATGAGGAGTCCATCGTTGTGTCGATCTTCATAGCATATCTAAACTTTCCTGGATACCAGGCGTACTCGAATTGGCTTCCTCGTAACGGGAAAGTGATCGAGTCCTTCCTAATATGGAATTACCTTCTCCGCGTATATCTTATCCCATAGAATCGGGCCCGTGATATCCGAAGTTTCTATATGTTGTTAGAACATATTCTTCACGTATCCTACACGTACTCATACCCTATATTTAGATATTCGACACTTTCCCTTGGCCTTTTTTAAGGGGTTATGAATTATGATTTATGAGCAACAAAATTTCACTATAGTTGGTTATGCTCTATAGTCTATACAATATAACTACCTCTCTTATCATAAGGAAGTATATTAAAGTACCTTATTTTCATTTAATGATTGTATTGCTACTTTGTTGTGGGTAAGTAATACGAGTTTAAAATTTTCACAACCATGTGTCTCTACTCTCTACAGCTTAGACTTGTAGATGCGTTCGGTTTCCTCATCTATAAAAAAATAGCTTTGTTTCCTAGTTTCAACTTGTGTGTCTTTGATATATTGTTTTCTTTCATCCAGGGGATACATGCATGTGAAAAATATGTTCCTTCTTTGTGATCGATAATCCTTGTGATTGTGCTATACTGCTGGTTTTCTTACCGTAGGTCTGATTTTATACCTTCTGTTATCATATTATGATGGGAAATTTAGTCTTAGTTGGAATTAACCTGCCAGTTTTGTCATGAAACTCTCTTAGAATGCAAAATAGAAATTGACAATATGAGCTTCACTGAAGTTCACTCTCAGTGTTAACTCATTCTGAACTAAACCTTCAATGCTCCTAAAATAGTCGTGACTTCAGCCTAGCTACCCCCTTTTTCTTCCAATATCATGTGTTAGAAATGTTGACAATGATTCATCGATTTGCTACCTTCTTGCTTTAAATGACCTTCATTGGGTTTTCTATAACATAACTTCAACAATTTAAATTACCTTTTATTTATTGAGTTTTATATAACATAACTTTAACAACTTGTTTGGGTCCTCCAGGGAAGCTGGTAATCATTGCAAACAACCGCCCTCCACTAAGGAAGTCTGAAATTGAGTACTACGCTATGCTGGGAAAAGTTAATGTGTACCACTTCCATGGAAGTAAGACTACCGTTTTTTCACTAAACCACACACCAAAGCTCGAGCGATTTCCTTTATGTATTGTATGCATTATTTATAGTCATTTGTTTCATGAATGCCTCTCTACCAAATGGTCTAATCATTCTATGTTGGTCATAATTAAGACAATGTTGATCTTGGGACTGCCTGCGGCAAGTACTACCGGGTGTGCTATCTCAGTATAGTTGATCCTGGTTAGTTTCTTTCTGTCAGCATTGCCATGCATTTCTTTTCCCCCCTTGCACATCACCTTTTAAACATCGATGCTCCTCTTGTGCTCCAGGTGACTCGGACATTATCAAGCAGTTACCTGGTGAGCAGTGATGGGCATGTACTTATCGTGTTATGTCTTGTGAGTGGTTTCATGTTATCTTGGAGAGAGTGGAAGGATGCTATTCATCGTTCGAGTGTAACCAGGGTGAGATTTGTTAGTTAAGAAGTAGATTCAACCTTTGTTGGGGATATTGTATTGCCGTAGGGAGGCCGGTACAATACGACGTATGGGGCCATATCATTCACCAAATGCTATGCGCTGCTTCGTGTCGACCACCCGAGGCCCATTTATACCCGACAACATTAAAGAAGGGACGCCCGGGCTGCATTGCTCGCCTCGTACGCATGAGGTCGGCCTTGGTTGGGTTGCTCCTTTTTATTTCTCCATTCTTTCTTTAGTAGATCCTTGTGGCTAGTGTTGGTGAACTATGGCGTCGTGGCCAGCCCAGCCCAGGCTGAGCATACCTTTTCTTCTTCTCTCTTTCTTCATCTTTTCTTTTTCTGTTCATTTAGTTACAGATTTTTACCAAATATTTGTAGTAGGTTGCTTTTTGCTGTTACTTATGTTCATTATTTTTCACTGTTGTGTATATTAATATTTTTTAGTTTGCTCATCGAATTACTTTAATTTGTTCCACTAGTTTTTTTTTATTTTCTCTATTTTTTTCTGCTGAACCATTGGGACATTGAAAACCAAAGCGTAGAACATTGATCCATCTTCTGTTATAACTTAATGCGTGAAACCTCACCGATGAACTATCGGAACATCGTCAACGAAATGTTGGAACATTGATGTGAGACCCCGTTCTGATGAACAGGAACCTCTATGTGAATACTGTGCTATTCCCTGGATCACTAGCTAGCACTCACATGTTTACAACATTCATATCATAACCATACACGCAGACAAACAGAAAGACATACATAACAGTATTAATTATACAGAGTTTAGTACAAATTTAAAACATTTAACAGCGAAAACCGAAAGAGAGCCAAGCAACTCCAGAAAGCCTTGCGGTTGCCCACTAAACCCTCATGCAACTGACTGGGCACCCTAGAAGAGACTATCGTCGAATCCCCCGAGACCTGCCTGGAAAAGAACGACATCTGGCAGATCACAGTCTTCGTCCTCTGAGACAGCAGATGCAAGATTGAGTACATTGGTACTCAGCAAGACTTATAGTGGTTTACAGATGCAAATAAGTAATTATACAGGCTGAACAATAAACAGGCTATGGTTATTTTGCAGTTGCATAAAAGCATTAAAAATGTATAAGAATATTAGATTGCAACATTGCATTTTAATAAAAGCAATTGAAAGACAAAATGATAAGCAATTATTCCAGATTTTCAACCCAGCCTACCTGACTGCATAGGTCCCCGGTGTCGATCCTTTGACACAAAAACTGGTTATAAAACAGTTTCCAAAACCAAACCCTATTTTAGAAAATACCAAAAGACTCTAGCATGGAATAACATCATCAAGTGCCCTTGACCGCGGGCGCGGCTAATCGATTAGATTTACACTCTACAGAGGTGTACAGCTTTACCCACAAAGAATGATCAACCTCTTTTGCCAGGCCAGTTAACACACTTCCTTTGGTGTGTCGGCAAGGAGATCGTACAGAGCCGTTAAATTATCTAGACGTGGCTTTACACCAGCCCGGGACGTTAACCCTCGTCCTGAAAACAGAGACACTCACCCAAGTCGTGGATCCACATTTATCACACACAACACCACGTCTCTGTCCAGGGCAAGGCGTACACCGTTACATTGGTATGTAGAAACCCCTACAGACAAACCTGACCAGAATGTCTGTGCAATCTCCCGCCTTCCGTAGATGCAAAGCCACATCTAAACAACTTAATAGGCTAAGACCCGCCCATACAAGCCCTCGTGGTTGTACGAAAAACATGGATTCACCGTCCCATCGCTCGGTCCTTAATCCGACACGGGTGACACTCCACCCTACACTACTGCATCTCCATTTGCACAACCGGCTATTGCTAATAATCACCCGCGTCAAACCATAGTTTTATTTGAGGGTTTTTAGCAAATTATCATCAACCATTTCCCAAAAAGGACCATACATTGATTGAAAAGACTGAAAACACAAATGAGTAGCTTAAGCAGGAATATCATACTAGCGGTTATACCCAAAATGACATTAAGTATGTCTAGTTCAAACTAGGGTTTACAAGGTTCACATGTCCATACAGATTGAGGTAAACCATAATGTACAGGATTAACTATTGTTCCAACCCAAATTAGCACTTATATGGAGATTTATCCGGATGCATCATACATAAGCAAAAACAACATAAGGTAGGTAAATTATCAGGCTCAATATGCTCAAGGGGTTGCTTGCCTTGCAGCTCACTGTCAGGTATAAAGTCTGGATCTGCGGAACAGTCGTCTTCTTCTTCGAGAACGTCGGTGTCTAAACATCAAGGAAACGAGGAACAAAAGAACATCAGTAAACTCCAAATGGGCAAAAGAAAACAGATGGACAAGCAAATAAATACAAGCTCGAACCAAAGCAGGGGTTGCTTTTATGACTTATTTGCATTTATATTTGAATTATAGATGCTAAAATTATTTAGATTAAGAAGGTTTTGATCATTAGCTTCTTTAGAAGAAGGCAAGAAAGAGCAACACTTAGAAGAACAGAGCTCTCTGCCTTCTCATGACTTCAAGAAGAGAACACTTAAAACCATAACATTTAGGGTTATTCATCTACTAAGATTCATGTGCAACCTCTAATGAAATTAGGGTTTTAATCTTAAACAAGCTAGGGCATACCTTGGTTAACAATTCTAATGACTTTTCTTAAACTTTTGGGTTTAGACAAGGCTTGGAAACTACTGATAAAAAGGCTTAGTTGGAATCTGGACTTAGGCTATAAAATTGGCTAAGGGAACAGACTAAGCAATATCACTTAAGGTTATTACACTTATGAAAACTAAGTGAAGCACGGCTCTTAAACATAATATTTTTCTGGAATCTAGTAGTACAAACTTTGGTGATCATTTCTAATTTATCCTTTCTAAAATTCTCATTTGGCTGAGCTACTTTACACATGGTTGAAAATGACTAAATGTTTCAAACATTCAGCAAAACATAAAAAGTAGGCTCATTCTACTAACTTGTTTTGCATACAAACCTTAGCAAAATGTCATTACTTTTCCAGAACCTATTAGTGTATACTATGTGGGTTGTTTCCATACTATTTTTACATTATCTTTCATTTACATATTCTATTTTATCAAATGTTGAAAAGGGCTATATGATCACAAAAACTGCCTTATAGCATTCCAACTTTCACTTTCATTTACTACTAGCCTGTTTGTTTCAGCTTTTGATTCTCTAAAATCTGATTCTGGATTGTGGTTTTTGAGAAGCTGATTCTCCAAAAGCTAGAATCCAAAAGCACATATGAAGTGGATTGTGGATTCTAGTGTATATGAGTGGGGTGGATTGTCAGAATCGGATTCTAGAATCAGACTGTTTGTTTCTGATTCTGCTTTTGGGGTCAGGATCCAGAATCAAAAGCTAAAACAAATAGGCCCTAAACCATTCATCAACCTTTATTCATTTTCTTCCTGACATCAGGGCATGATCTTAAAAACATTTGAAAACTGAATTTGAACTATTTTGAACCTGTTCATACAAGGTTACATCTATTTTTGCCATTACCAGTGTTGTTTTTCTTTATTGAACAACCATCACCTATATTTTTTTCCCTAAGCATTTCCACAAGTACCAGCTCCCATTGGTATATGCCCCTCCAAAGTGAATCTTAAACACATAACCTAAATTCTTATTGGTTATTTACATAGTCTCTTCTTTATGCTTAGCATTCACTTTATTTAAACATGATGTACAACAAGGTGATATGCAAACATTTTTGTTTATTTAAAATCCTTATAAACCAGAGACTCCATAAAAACTTATCTTACTTTAACTGAACCTTCCTAAAAATATTTTATTCACATAGCCTTATATCTACCGATGAGCATCTTTAAATTTCTAAAAATTACACAGAGCTCATATATCATTTATTTTTGGATATTCTGAATCTACAGAATTTTACATGAATTTGGAAACTGGTTTCACTAATTTTGGCCAAATGATTCAAAAGTTATTGGCATTGGAATTTTAGTCGGCTTATGAAATTCAGTTAAAATCTGAAATATGTTTTCGCTACTGAGAGACGCCTTTCCTCGTGCGCGCAGTGACGCGTTCAAATGCGCTGACCCGCTGACACATGGGACCCACCGGTCAGTGACTCAGAACAGAGGCTTTGCTCTCAGGCTTGCCGCCGGCGAAGCAGCTCCACCGCGGCGGAATGGGCGGCACCGTGAGCATCAGCACATCACGGCGCACCTAAGGGCGGTACCCATTTGTCGGGTGGTGGTCAAGAAGGTGGTCGCCACAGTGGGGGTGCGGCGGCGCCATGGCTAGGCCGGTGAGAGCTCAACTAGAAGCCGAGGTTCCGACAAGCTAGGGCTCCGTAGGCTACAGTGAGGCGAGGGGATCCGGACTCACCAGTCGGCTGGGTCGGAGAAGGCTTGCACCGAGCTGCCACCGTGCGTCGGCCGGGAAGAAGAAGGGCGGCGGCGTGACGGCGCTGCGAGCAAAACAAAGCTGAAATGAAGGCTGATCAGTAAACCTGGAATGCTAAGAGAGCTCGGGATGCAACTGATTCGAAGGATTGATGAGGGGTTGATCCGAATTACCATTCCCCCCTCTTTCGGGCTCCTGCGGACCAGCGAGGAAGAAGACCCCGCGTGAGGCTCTCCACTCAGCGAAAAGCAAATGGGAGGGGAGATGAACCTGCGACGCAAAGGGGAAGCTTAAAGCTTATGGTTTGCAATCGCGTTTGCGCTTGGACTCGGGTTTAGGGCATTGCCTCGGTCGACTTCTTCTGTGCCGAGCGGTAACAGCGGCGCAGCTCCGTCTCCCGAGTGGCTCGACCGGGGACAAGCAAGCACAGGCGAGGGAGCTAGCTCTACGCGACGTGGAGGGTGGTGATCGCGTCGGACGGGAGCTGTTGGGCCGGACGACGAAGGACGGGCGGTGTCGGCGACTTGCTTCGGCCAGGGGAGAAGAAAGGGAAGGGGAACGCGAACCAGAGGCTGACAGGCGGGTCCAGGGCCCACCGGCAATGACCTGAGGCTTTGCCTCAGCCTCGCCAGCTTGACAACTTCCACAGTATCCGGGCCCACTTGTCGGTGACAGGACATGTTTAATGTGATGGGACTGCACTGGAATTCTCCAGATTTTGGATTTGTTTAAGCTTCAACCTCAATTCAACTTTTACCAAAATTTTTGAACGAAACTTACTATGAGTCACACATCTTTTTAAAAATTTGAGATAAAAACACTCTCTGGATGATTTACTAAAATTCTGACACCGTGCCCTGCCCAAAATCTTGATTTCAGATTTTGATTTAATTAAGGGTCCATGTTTTAAGATTTATTTTTTAAACTTTTTTAAGAAATTAAGATCCTTCTAAGGAGATCATCCTAAAATTTTGAAGTCAAAATCGTAAGTACTTATTTTATGAAAATTCTGACAATTTGTTTTCCTATATTTTGGACTCTCTGTATTTGAATTTTTAAGAGGCTTAATCCAGCTTATTAAATCATATAAATTTTACAAGTGGTGTTTTATACAGTCAGGGATATATATAAATTTTCTTTGCTTTACCTTGACGTTGGTTATTTTTCATTTTCCTTTTTGATTTACTGTTTCTAGTCAAAAAGTAACTACACGATTTGTTTACCTTGATCCAAAGCATGAATTTTTTTTATTTATTGGTTAAACTGTATTAACAGCTTGAATAGGACCCATGGTAAATTTTTATAAATTTTTACTTTCACCGTTTTACCTTTTTCCATTTCTTATCCTTTGTCTTTCTTTTATTTAAACTTTTCATACAACACTAAAACCCAAGTAAATTCCAAATAGAGTAAATAACACCAAGAAAATCCAGAATATTTATTTTCAAATTAAATTGTACATCTTTTACTGTTCTAGATTTCTAGGATGTTACAATTGAAAACTGACACTTGAAACATTAGACATTTCTCCATACAACTTAATACATGGAACATTGTCATGAACTATTGGAACATCTTTGACAAACAGTTGAAACATTGAAACCAAACACGTGGGGACCGGGGACATTAGACATTCCTCCTTTGCAATTTAATATGCGGAACATTGTCTATGAACCGTTGGAACATTGAAATCAAACACGTGAAAGATCTGCTGGAACATTGAATTCAAATGCTTGGAACATTTTAGTTTAACGAACATATACTTAATGATATCATTTTACTAAGCCTAAATATATATAAGTGAATTCTAATTTTGAAGATTTCGATATAAGGAACATGATGGTTCAAATGCATCGTGAACTGGATGCTATTTTTAAAATATATGCATGTTTGAATTTCTAGATTGAAGAAGAACAAAAAAAACACTTTTTGTAAAGTCTACATGTGA
The DNA here is from genome assembly GCA_036346275.1 of Otatea glauca. Lineage (NCBI taxonomy): Eukaryota > Viridiplantae > Streptophyta > Magnoliopsida > Poales > Poaceae > Otatea > Otatea glauca. The sequence goes on from CM070711.1 coordinate 77,307,936, forward strand.
ATTGGACAGTCCAGGGGGTGGGAGGCACTTGGTTTGTTGCCGCTCGGGCGGCACATAGCAAGGCTCATATGATTCTCGCATCGTAATAGACTCCGAGTCTTCGACTCGCACTGGGTTAGTCACACCGGTCTGATGGTATAATCGCAAGGCAGACCGGCACAAACGCGCGGGTGTTGCAGGTCGCCTCATTTGATCGTGCGGAGCGGCCGGCCTGGTGTTCTAGTTGGTCTTATGTTGAAATCTTCCCTTTTCTACCTCCCACTTATCTCGTTTTTTTTACAATTTTAGCATCCTAAAAGGCCATGTGGAGGTATATCCATGTTTGTGATGAGTAATTGACTGTATTTGAGCTTGTGACTGGTTGTGAGCTGGTTGGGACTGGTTGTGAACTGATCAGGATAGTTTGTAAACTGGTTGGGACTAGTTGTGAACTGGTCGAGACAGTTTGTGAACTGGTTGAGAAAGATTGTAAACTAGTCGGGACAAATTGTATATCGTTCTGGCTATGTGTTAATTTTATTGCATATGTTGTTAGATATCGCTATGTGATGTGTTTTTCTTGTCTATGATGGTTGCAGGACTTCAGAGCTAAGTCATGGTGAGGCGGAAGAGATCGAAACTAGGCTGGGAGAGTTGAGGTCCAGACGGTTAAGATATCGCCAAAGATAACTGAGGCCAAGGAGTAGATACGAACATAGAAGACAAGGAATGGATGAGATGCTAACTTGGAACTACTCGGATCAAGGAGGACCATTGGATCGCGGTCAAGAAGATAGAATAGTGGGTCAAGTTAGTATGCCTTGAAAAGCGTGCAAAACCCGATAGGTATGGTTGTGGGTTTCGGGTTAGCCTATGTATGAGTGAGTGAGTGAGTGAGTCATTTCTAGCCCTTGATGGTGTTCCTTCTGGTTAAAGAAACTCATTCCTACCAGGATTCTTAAGATGGGTACAGAGCAGCTAGTGGCTCTGATCCTGCCTCTACTGTTCATGAGAATATTTCTCATGTATTATCCGATGAATCGTGAATTAATGCTATGTATGAGGAACTTGAGAACTTTGAGAGAAACAAGGTTTGGTAGCTTGTCGAGCCCCCATCTGGTCATAATGTCATTAGGACCAAGTGAGTGTTCAAGAACAAACAGAGTGAGGATAGTTGTCATTAGGAACAAGGCTAGACTAGTTGTACAGGGCTTTTCTCAGGTCGAAGGTCTTGACTTCGAGGAGACCTTTGCCCCTCTAGCTAAACTAGAGTCTATTAGGATCTTGCTTGCATTTTCGACGTCCAAGGGCTTCATGCTTTTATCAAATGGATGTCAAGAGTGCATTCTTCAATGGATATATTGAGGAAGATGTGTATGTCAGGCAACCTTTAGGATTCAAGAACCTCAAATAGCCAAACCATATTTTCAAGCTTCCTAAAGCTTTATATGGACTTAAGCAGGCCCCTAAAGCCTGATATGAAAGGCTTAAATCCTACCTTCTTAGTCATGGTTTTAAGATGGATATAGTAGACAAGACTCCGTTCATAGACACCAGGATTCTTATTTTCTTCTCGTCCAGATTTATGTGGACGATATTATCTTTGGTGGCTTTTCGCACTCTCTTGTGTCTCAGTTTTCAGATATGATGAGCACAGAGTTTGAGATGAGCATAATGAGCGAGTTGAGCTACTTTCTCAGCTTCCAAATCAAGCAGACCCGGGAGGGCACTTTTTTGCATCAAGTCAAGTATACTCGAGACTTTCTGATGCGCTTCGACATGTCTGATGGGAAGCCGGTGATGACTCATATGGCCACCACTGTTGTCCTCGAGCCTGATTATGATGATGAACCAGTTGATCAAAAAGAGTTCCGGAGCATGATTGGCTCTCTCTGTATCTTACTGCTTCGTGGCCGGACATACATTTTATTGCGTGTCTATGTGCTCGATTTCAGGCTTCTCCTCGTGCCTCTCGTCGTCAAGCGGTGAAGCGCATCTTCAGGTACCTTCGAGCTACCATTGATTATGGTATTTTGCATTATTCTTCTTCTTGTCTGTCCCTTCAAGCCTTTTTCGATACAGATTTTATTGGATGTAGGGTAGATAGGAAAAGTACTTCTAGCACTTGCCAATTTATTAGCACTTCTCTTGTTTCTTAGTTATTTAGGAAGCAGTCTGGAGTTGCATAGTCCACCGCTGAGGCCGAGTATGTCGCTGCAGCTAGTTGCTGTAGTCAGGTGCTTTGGATGAGATTGACCTTGCGGGACTTTAGGTTAGAGATAGAGAGTGTTTCACTTTTTTGTGACAACACTTCTACTATTTGCATTGCTAAAAACCTAGTGCAGCACTCCCGGTCCAAGCATATATATATATATATATATTAGATATCACTTCCTTAATGACCATGTGGAGAAGGGTGATATAGTGCTTCAGTTTGTGAAGAGTGACTACCAGATTACCGATATCTTTAACAAGGCTTGTAAACTGGTTGTGACTAATTGTAAGCTGGTTGTGAACTGGTTAGAATAGTTTATAAACTGGTTGGGACTAATTGTAAACTAGTCATGACAGTTTGTGAATTGGTTGGGAAAGATTGTAAACTAGTCGGGACAAATTATATATCATTCTGGCTATGTGTTAATTTGATTGCATATGTTGTTAGACATTGCTATGTGATGTGTTTTTCTTGTCTATGATGGTTGCATGACTTCAGAGCTAGGTCATGGTGAGACGGAGGAGATCGAAACTAGGCTAGGAGAGCTGAGGTCCAAACGGTCAAGATATCGCCAAAGATGACTGAGGTCAGGGAGTAGCTGCGAACCTAGAAGACAATGAATGGATGAGATGCTAACTTGGAGTGCTTTCGGATTAAGGAGGACCGTTGAATCGTGGTCAAGAAGATAGAGTAGTGGGTCAAGTTAGTATGCTTTGAAAAGCGTGAAAACCCAGTTTAAATTCTTCCTAAAAATAAAAGTTTTATTTCTCTATTCTGAATTTATCTACAGCATTTACATTATGCTTTGAATTCAACATTTAAATTCTTGCAAGTTACTTTCCGCACATCTAAATTTGCCTCCTCTCCTTCCAAGTGCTTTTGGATCTTGTGCCAAAGATGAAAGATTGCTGGATGAATCTTCTAAAGATCATATCACAATCATCTAGGCAATCTACAACCTCTTCTTTCCAGTTTCTGCAAGAAATCGTTCTTTGTGCTTGGTAAAAGAAAGATCCTTGTAGATCGTGTTCTTGTTTGATTGGAGGGTTGTTCTTTGGTGTTCTTACTTGCTGTGATATGTAGGAGGTCATCTAAGATCATCCTGATTATCAATTCCCCACGAGCAAGCTAAGGGTGAAGTTTGTGTTTTTACCCGATTTTGTGGTGCGTTCGTTAAACTGGAAAAAGTTCAGAACTTTGACATCAATCCTTGCGATTAAAGGTTGAAATAGGTTCTTGACATCCATAGGAAGGTGCACACAAAATTTCACGGGTTTTGGATCAACCGATCAAAAGTTACAACGATTCTTGTGTTTTGAGATCGCGCTGATACTGTTCACCTGAACACTGTTCTTCCGACCAAGGCGCGATACTGTTCACCGATCAATGTTCATCCGACCAATGATGCCGACCACCAGGCACTGTTCATCCGACTAGCGCAACTGACCAGATTCGCAGTTTTACTGTTCATCCGAACAGTGTTCGTCGAGTACTGTTCATCCGACCTCAAATAGGTTGGTGGTACTATTCATCCTACCTCAACTGGTCGGCGATACTGTTCAGATTGTCTAGTTTTTTTATGTGTTCTTTTGGGAATTTTTTTTAAATAATACTTTTTTTCATTTAAATTGCAAAAATATACCACGATCTCAAAAAATTGCAAAAATATACCTCTGTCGCCCTCTGAATGGGTGATTTTGGCACTTGTCGCCCTTTGAGTGGGCGATATGTCCATTTTCCTATAGCCAGTTTGTAAAGAAAATCATAACTTTTTCATATGATCTCAGATGGAGATGAACTTTATACGAAAATTTTAGCTCTCAACGAGATCTACAACTTTCGTATACAAATTTTTTTCATTTAAATCCATTTAGATGGCCAAAAATGGGATGGAAAGTTCAGATCTAAAAATCAGATCTACACTAGATCTGAAACTTCTATCTCGTTTTTGGTAGTCCAAATGGATTCAAATGAAAAAAATTTATATACAAAAGTTGTAGATCTCGTCGAGAGCTACAATTTTCATATAAAATTCATCTCCATCCGAGATCATATGAAAAAGTTATGATTTTTTTTAGAAACTGGCTACAGGAGAAGGGACATGTCGCCCATTCAAAGAGCGACAAGTGCCAAAATCGCCCAATCAGAGGGCGATAGAGGCCTCAGTTGCCCCTGTCGCCTGTTCAAAGGGCGACAGAGGTATATTTTTGCAATTTTTTGAGATCGTGGTATACTTTTACAATTTGAATAAAAAAATATATTATTTTAAAAAAATCGTTCTTTTGGTGGTTTGAATTTTAAGGGAAAAATTTTATTTGGTTCCTATTCACCCCTCCTCTAGTCGTCTTTTCAATCCTTCACATTCATATAAAATTATTTACAGATTTAACTCCCTTCTCATGGAAGAAGACGCTCTCATTTCTAGGGTGGCGGAAGCCAGAGCTATTGTACCGGGGAGCACGACAGGCGGGCCGCAGGAGCATGCTGGATGGCTGAAGGTGCCATGTGGCAACTACATAGTCATTGGATTGATACCAAGTGGCAACCATCCAAAATCTACAACTACAAATATCTCATCTCTAGAATTCTCTTATCAAAATATCTTCTAGAAGTATCAAATATGTACTATATACTTCTCAACAATCGGGGTCAAGGTGGTCAAAGGACCTTCCCCAGCAGCAGGCGGAGGAGCTGGGCGCCTTGTGCCGCCGGCATTGTAGTTGTTCCTTGTTTGCTCGTTCCTCTCCAATGTTCTTGATGTGTCGAATTCTCTTCTTGGTAGGAGAAAGGGCTTCTTGATTTCTTGCCCTCTCCTCTGTTCTTGTTTTTGTTCGGGAGAAGAGGAAGTAGAGGAGGGAAGAGCGGTGAAGTCGTGTGTCTGCGGGGTGTGAATCTTACTCCTACGTTGAGCGTCTGAACCTGTAGGATGTTATTGGCTGTGGAGCTTTGTCTCTCTTTTTTCCCCTTAACATCTCTCGGTGAACTTTCCGAGAACAGCGAACACACTTTGCCGAGGCCGACGACATGGCACACAGTTCGGCTGTCTTTGCCGTCACCTTCTACGATGGGCCACAAGATCAATGGTATACATACACGTACAACAATGGAGTACATCCCAATTCTCTCAGGAGATGCAGGCTCAGTAGGTTTGCACTACATTAAGAAGGCCTTAGTTTGGCTGTTGAGATTACTTAGTACTACTACTGCACAAAGAGCGAACAAGCCGCATTTGCTTGAGCAGAAAGCAGCTAAACTACGCACGAGAGGCAGTGAAAACCAAGATGTCTGTGGACAGCTCTAAGGTGCAGTACCTAGAAACCATTCATCTCCAAAAGATAGGTTCGTCTCTTCATCAGGGCCTTCGCAGCAAATGTGAACGGTCCATCGAACGCGCCTGAAACAAAAGCTTCAGTTTCCTTCCGACTACTGTGACTGCCGCTGCTTCCATCGGTGGATGGCTTGATAACGACCAAGGTTGCCTTGCAATGCCAAACCACCAGGCAGCTCGAGGTATGGAGCATATTTCAGCTTCATGCTGCACGCTGGGACCTGCGTCCGATTGGAACATGCCGAGGCTGACAATTGGTTTTCCCTGAACTCCTTCAGCTGCTCCATCCCCATGCACAGTGTCCCTTGCCTGTCGGCGTCTGCAAAAACCAAGCTTCTCAGTGTTGGATGGTCCTTGATAATTGACCGGAGAAGATAATGCCTTGTTGATGCAGCGATCAAAGAGCTGATAGTCCAGACAACACGGAGTTTCAGCCCACCGTTGGTATAGAAAGATTCTGGCATGCTTCCATTGTCCTCCGACGATGGCTCATGCTCTGCGCCAATAGGCTTGCGATCAACCAGGGTTCCACCCAGAATCACACATTTCTGAAGCGTACTGCCATACGCAGCCCGCCACTTCAGCAGAACCCCATCCTCAGTCCCAACATCCCCTGAGGGGAGCTCCACCCGAAGATTCCGGACATGGGAGAAGTTCCTAAGCACCTGCACAGGTGAATGCCGGGCGAGTTGTGGGAACAGCGGCCGCCCTGTGCCATTTTGGCTGCGCATGTTATGGAATGGCTTGATGATTTTGAACAACATCAGCTTAAATATATGCGAGAAGATGTTCTGGGGCTTCGGCGAGGACAGGTTGAGAGCATCATCGGAGTCACCATCCACAGTCACAACACGGTCAATCTTGACATACACATCATGGACGAGAGGAACGAGCCCGTTGAACCGCTTCGACACGGCAGAGCAGCGGCCAAGCGAACGCACATCCTCAAGCTTGTTGAGGATCAGCAGGACAAGTGAATCCGGCAAGCAGTCGAATTGGTCGAACTCCAGAACCAGGTCTGCATGGATTCGAGCCTTGGGATGCATTGTCCAACTCAAAAGTCGTACCTTTTTGCTCCCACAACAGGTCAAAGACCACAGAATCGCTAAGAAATGGCAGAATCTTTTGCAGTGGAAATTGCTGTGAACTAGCGTTAGTCTCCGACTCTTCGAATGACTCGTCAACACAACAGCCCGTCAAATTGAAACGATTTTCTGAAACAAAACGACAACAGCAACAGTAAGAACACAAATTTGACGGGGGGAAGGAACTGAACTGAACAAAGCAACATGCATCACACATATTTGATGGGGGAAAGCGAGCAGAACTGAACAAGGTAACATATCAAATGCTTCAAAAATAATCTTCAACATGCAACGAAATCCCTCTAAATAATGCTTCGAGACGACAACAAGCAATCAGCAGATATTTAGCAAGGACTAGCAGGCTGCAGCAGATAATTCAAACTAACCCAAGAAGACTGTACCTGAAGGTTACCACGAGCGAAGCTATGGACAACTTGGCGGGCCAAAATAATGCTCCAAGCTGAACTGACCCCTCCCAAAATCTGATCTTTCGCCGGAATCCAACCGGATCCAACTCCGGCGAGCCGGCAACCACACCCAAGTCGAAAACCACTCCAGAAACAACGGTTTTGTGTTACCAAACCGTCCTATTTCTCTCACCAAGTCGAGCGCAACTCAGCAACTCCAATCAATCCGGGTGTGCCGGAGCTTCGATTTGGGCGACACGGGCACTGGATTCGCGCGTGTAGGGGAGGGTTTAGGGGGAGGAGGAGGTGGCTTGGGGAACTAGTGCAAGGGAGAAGTGTGACGCTCTCACCGCTCGACGCGGCTTAATATTATCTCGGGGAGGTAACTCGTCGTCGTCCTCGGCGGCGGCGTTGCGGGGCTCCGTAACGGCGTTACGGGGACAGACTTTAAGTGGACTCCGGTGACCGGGTCACTCACGCACACGCGCAACTTGGCCTGGTCGGCAAGTTTGGCCAATTTCCCTTTGTTTTGTACTACATTTTCTTTTTTATTAGCTTGTTAATCCTTTGAAATGCAGGAATTTTGCAATAATTTCATAGAAGTCAGTTTATTTTTTAGGAACATGAAGAAAAAAATTCGTGCTCTAAACAGAGCCTTAACCACTTGTCAATCTTGACAAGAGAAGGTATTTGACAGGGATTTTTTCTACTTACAGTACTGTAGACAAAACGAAAGCTATTTGACAGTTCCTAATTACCCGTGTGTCAAATAGCTTAGAATAGTACGAGCGACTGATAATCTGTTCGAGTAAATGTGTACGTACGTACTACCTGATCCTTGTGATACAATGCGTTGGTGGGTAGACATGCGCTATTTGTCTTTGTATTAGTAGGACGGTGAACTGGGTGATCGTCTATGAGCACTGAACTTTATACTGCTACTTGTTAAACTTGAGGAGTTTTAAATTGCTTTGTACTTGTCGGCGTTTCGAGCACCGGCAAGTAAATTTATAAGTCTAAGGGTCGCGTTCCACTCCCGAATGGTTAGACTCGAAGCCCAAGATGTATCTTGGTTGAATCGAATGTCCCTACTCCAGTTCGTGTGGTGGTATTGTATTGTCTTTACAGCGGATGGTTACACAATGTTTACAAGAGTGAGCTAAGAGCCTTAGCGCAAGAATGCTGGTTGCTTGTGCGTGTGTGTCTGTCTGTGTCTCCCTGTGTCTCCCTTTGTCCCCCTCTGTCCCTGGGGTTCCTGCCTTCCTTTATACAGTAGGAAGGGGCAAGTTACATCGAGAGTAGGGGAAGGGTGAGGTGACCTATGCTGAGAGCTTTGGTCATTCGTTCTGTCGACTGGTCAGCACTCGTCTTGCCCACGCTGGCTCGGTAGCCTTGTTGGGCAGAGCGGTTAGCTCGCCGTTGGGAAATGGCGCACCGCTTCGTGAGCTCGACGAGTGTTGGCGTTCTTGTGTATAACGTTGGTCTTTGCCTCGGAGGGGGCGTGCTTTCGTGTCGTCGTGATCGGTCGATGGGATGGAAGCTTGACTTGACCATTAAACCATCTTGGGAAGGGCCACTGCTTTCGTCTGATCCGTTGGTTGACCGTCCGTAGGGCGCGTGGTCGTGGGCGGTGGAGACCGACCGCGCCCTTGGCGGATGTTGCCTTGGTTCGATCGGAGTCGGGGATCCGACTGCTGCGAGGTCGGGAGCCATGCTTGGTCGGTCGGGGATCCGACTGCTGCGAGGTCGGGGCCATGCTTGGTCGGGGATGCCTACCGATCGGTCGGGAATGGGCGTCTGCGCGGCCTGCGAGGAGCTTTGGTGATGGCGGTGCGGAGCGATGCGTTAGGCTTGAGCTATGCTTGAGGCGGCCGCTCGTCATCTGGGCGTTAGGGTACCTGGTATGAGTATTCGTCAATACTAGTAATATATAATTGATGAGAAATCGGATCTAGTAATTGATTTATTGAGAATATTCTTACCACTCTATTACGGATAAAGTATAAATAAATATTAGATAATCTGATATATTAGATATAAAAAAATCTATATTAAATTTAGTATACTGTAAAATAGCAAGTAGACTTTCAAAACTGGGTGAGGCAGGGGGTGTGGTTTTGGGTGGGTGGGTGGGTGGGTTGGGGGGGTTGTTTATGGGACATATATGTAACCTCGTGGTCGTGGTCGCAGACCACGTTTTGTGAAATATGAGCACTAAATATCCCTTGCTGCCATTCCTACAGGTGAGACCTGGCGCAACTGTCACACAAATAAGAACAGGTCAAGTCGACAGGAATGGCCGTAAATAATGACGAAACGCACAAGGCTAAGCAACGAGATAACTGGACAAGAAAGCTTGCAAACTCACGGTAGGTGTACTCACTCGGTTTGTGACGATCCATGGATGTTTTTAATAGTTCATCACGTACGAATGCCACAGAAGTGAAGAGCATGGTCAATAGCGGTTTGTTTAAAGGCCGGCACAAAGCTGCCATGAGAGCCACGAGAATGGCGGAGCAAGCGAACCATACAGCCCAGTGCACTGCGCACACGATGACGTCGACGCTGCTGCATCACTCTGTAGTCCGTACTCCGTAGTGCAAGATACCCCCGGGACGCAGCGCGGCTACGAGAAAGCCGGAACAATTCCGGTGGCTCCGGCTCTCCGATGATCCGATCCCCTGATGAGGTGATGTGAAGGGCTGTACACCACATTAGAGGTGGGCGTCGTGTTGTGCCGAGCCGGTCTGGCACAGGCCCAACGTGCTTCGTGTCTGAACCGTGCCGGGACGGTCCGTCGTGCCTGCCGTGCCGGCCCGATTCGCCTTCGACGAGCTTAAGCACGGCCCATTTGCGCTTCATACCTGCTTTGTGCCGTGCCGGCTCAGACCCGACTCATTTGCACTATTGGAACGAGAGGAAAGAAACCGAAGACGCATAGAATTGAGGCAGTGAACGCAAATATTATGAGAAAAAGAACTAAAATTTATTTATTCTTCACATAGATCGAGGGGGATGTGCTCAACACGGGCGAGAGAGGGGCAATGGGCGAGAAAGAGAGTGGCGAAGCAGGCGAGAGAGATTGAGAGGAGATTAAGAGGCGGTGAGAGAGCGAGAGATTGAGAGGGACGAGCGAGAGAGAACAACTTCTTTCACCGTATCTCAATCTCTCTCAGCTCTCTCTCTTGTTTTGTCCGTCTCTCTCAGGTGTCGGCGATAGGGGTGACGTTCATGCTACTGGGTGCATCTATAGCGGTCATACTCTGTGAGTCAGTGACCTTCATGCTAGACTTCTTCCTCATACCTTGGGTCATCGGACTCGGTACGGCTCATTCTACAATATCATGCCGGGCCGTGCCGCCCATCATGCCCGATTCTCGAGCTCGGCACGGCCCGTACTACAGTGTCATGCTGGTCCAGCACAGCCCACTTCGTGCTTGATCGGATTTCGTATCGGACCATAACATCGTGCCTCGGACCGACTCAAAAGAGCCCGGCCCGAGTGCCCACCTCTACACCACACCACAGTTTCGTCGTCTCGGAGCCTCGGAGAGAGAGGCCTTCGCTTTCCGGCGACCAAATTTCCGTCCGGCCACTAGCTTTGGACTATACTCGTGGCACTTAGGAGCATTGATCTATCATGGTTAAACACACGACAGTACACGTCCACTCACAAAATGCGATGGTAATATCATGTACAGGGTCCTCTTTGTTGCCAGATAACTCAGTGAACTGCAGCACACCTGATAAGAAGATGCAGTAAAATTGTTGCATTTACAGTCGTTTACAGATGCCATGCTCCTAGCTAGGGACAATTACAACGACAGATTGCCGTACGACCAACGAGAATGGCTCTGTGCCACTTGATCCTCCCGTAGGCCAACAAGGAGGACCGACCGTACGTGCAGTTTATAATTCGGTGTAAATTAGCCTGCAACGCGCGTGAAGTTGCGTACAAGCAAGCAAGTAAAATAGTAAAGCCAAAAAAAGTACAGCGTCATTGTTTCTGTCACGCAAAATTGATTACGGGAGAAGTTGTTCGGTCACGATTAGTCGGCACGCAAGCTACTAATTAAACAATGGAATGCGTTCCATCCATATGAAACGGAAAAGGTCGTACGTAGTAGGGTGCTAGGTAGATGCACCTTTTCTCAAAATCGGATTAAACTGGCCTAATGACCCCGTGATTCAGTTCACATGGTGACCACTGTTGTGAACCGATTAGATTAACCAGCCGTTTTCTCATTTAATCACAAAAATAGCTTATTTTTATTCGCTAAGTACTATAAATTAGTTTATAACATTGTGTCGTAGTGTTCATAGTATGCACCTTTTGGATGAAGTATAAACAATGAAACGTAAAACATTTTTAGTAGAGTGATAATTTACAAAAACTTTGGGTAAATGAAATATTTCTAACTAATTTTAAATACAAATAAATATATTAATAAGAACGCATAATCGTATGTTAAATTCTTATTAATTGGCTGTATTACAATTAATCGTTTAGCGGTACCATATTTATCCGTCGAGAGTATAACTTATGCCATTATCGATGTGGATCCACCCTTGATTTGAGTATGTGACAGCATGGTCAAGCATCAACTGATCCTCGTATCAAATAGCCTAGCCCTATTACAGCCACAAAGATCATACTGAACTTTTCAAGTCAGCATATTGAAGATGTCGATCGCAATTTCAATACCAATCCCTAATCACACGAGCAAGAAAAAGACCTCTTACTATATCAATCTGTATTCGTATCCGTATCCGCCCAACATCCAACCCGAAGAACTGACATGAGCCGGAGTGGAGGACCCCTGTCGACAGTTACGAAGCCGCAAAGACGCCGCCGAGGATGATTGATCCTTGCTCCCGCCTGCATTATTGCCGAAAACGACCCTGCCCCTGCGTCTGGGAGCGCGCATCGCTTCGCTGCTTCACATGCTGCTGCGGAGGCGGCCCCGCTTAACCTAACACCATGGCTGAATCTTGCGAGGATGGCGTCTACAGTGAATTAATTAAGGCTCCTCGTTCATCTCATGCCGCACGCAGCTGGAGCTGGACTAGCTGCAACCCTACAAGGGCTTATCCAAATACTCATTGTGTCGGTCCACTCCTTATATCCAATCAGTTTCTTGCAAGAATTATTGGTGTCTTCCGTTAAACAAAGGATTTATTGGCAGTCTGTTGCTCTCAGGAATCAGAAGCACTGGCAAAGTGGCAAGTGCTCGCAAGTCTTGTATTTTTCTTCTTTTTGGGGGGCCGTTTATTGCACTAAATCTCCGCATTTAGGTAGCCTGAAAGCGAAGAGCTTGTATTTGCACATGCATATGCATGACAAGGAATTTTTTTTTAATAATACATATTCTAAAAGGAATTGCGATATTAACATACGAAACAGAAAAATTACAAAAATAATTCTTCGTCACCAAGCAGTGCGGCGAAATATGAGTAGTCGTCGGTGGTGGATGAAGACCCTATTGTCGCCATACCGTATGACGACAACTCCTTAATCCTGCGGTTAGCGTTGCACCAATAGAGTCGAGACAACAGCGCGTGACACATGGCATTATCGTTATACGGTATGGCGACAGTAGGTTGTCGTCCAACGGTTCGGCAACAATCTATTGTCGTCAAACCGTATGGCGACGACTAGGCTTCAGTGAGACAATCTATTGTCGTCGAACCGTTGGACGACAACCTATTGTCGCCACACCGTATGGCCACAATGTCATGTGTCACGAGCTGCTGTCTCGGCTCTGTAAGAGCAACGCTAACCGTGGGATTAAGGAGTTGTCACTATACGGTATGGCAACAATAGGGTCTTCGTCCAGTCCGCTAGCGACTACTCCTATTTCGTCGTATCGTTTGACGATAGTGTATTAATTTTATATTTTTTGTTTCGCGTATTAATATCGTAATTCCTTTTAAAAATTGCATTATTAAAAAAAAATCCCATGACAAGGGAGTACACCGTCTTATTCGAATCTGTTGCCGTACGCCCATTTTCAACTTGTCCGGCGCGGGTTGGGGACGAAGAAGTGTACATACTATTGATTCTTGCGGGGATTACTACAACTGCTAATTTGGAGGTGTTTTAATTTAGAGTTCATATAATAATCAAATTGCTAATTTGGAGTTCGTATGAAAGTCCAACTACTAACTTTTATCTAATTTTTATTTCAAATTTCAGCTATCTGAGGGTTTTAATTTGGAGTTCATATGAAAATCAAATTACTAATTTTATTTATTTTTTATTCCGAATTTATGTTATTTTTTGTTGTTAGTTTTTTATTTAGTTTCAAATTTCAGCTTTAGATTAGAATTCATATACAAATCAAACTGCTAATTTTTATTCCAAAATTTAGCTATGCAGAGGTTTTAATCTGGAGTTTGTATGATAATCATATTGTAATTTCCTTTTATTTTTATTCCGAATTTATGTTATTTCTTATGGTACTTGGCATAAACTATATTTTTTAATCCAAGTAGTTATAACTCGGAACACTAGATAGATGGTAAGATGTTTTTCTTTAAATAATAATATCTAATGACTTTAATATTTCAACTTAGTTAGGGTCCACCAGATTAAGAGCTAGATACTTTGCTTTTTGTGAGAATTTCTAGTATATTTATGGTTTTTAGCACCTATAAAAGACCTGGCACGAGCTTTTAAATATAATAAAATAGATTTTTAGCTCGCGGCTAGATGGACTGATTAACAGTTTCTTTTTACTGTTGTTTATGAAAGCAAATGATCTTGCTACTGTTCAAGCACGAGTAAGCTCTTAAATTGCACGTCCTGAGTCGTCGCATCTTATTAATCCTAGCTGAAGACTGGTGTGAGGTGATCCATCTACTATTAAGTCACGAATCTGATATACTCATATTATGATAGCTTAATTTGTCTTTTTGGCGCCGTTTTTTTTAAATGCCTTTTTAGCATCACAATCTTTTGAAGTGATGGATGAACACGAAGACTGAGCTGCAACAATGGAGTTAACTGTATGAACCGAGTGATCGAGAATTGTTTTGCACAGCTAGGGCCAGAAGCTGGTTTAGCTCCCACTGACCCTGCGCATTAAGCACATGTTGGAGTCGTCGCAGTGGATTTGTTCGAAGCGGTGTGTGTGGGCGCTGACTCATCAAATATTCTATTGCCCGCAGTGAGTTAGGCTCACCGCACCATCCAATCAAGAAATTGACCCAGGAAAGCATGGAGGCGAGTATAATTAGCTAGTGGCACAGAAAGCAGAGAGAAAGGAACGAAACACCAACTTGAACTGCTCTTCTTACTTAAGCTCATCAATGTGCCTGCGTAGGAGGAGAAGAAAATGGGCCATAGTTTGTAATCACTCTACAATGATCAATCAATTTGAAGCTCTGAAGCAGGAGTTTTGTGTAACTCCAATTTATTTGGACGTCATTTACCGACCCTTTTTCAGTGTTCTGTAGTTCCAATTGTACCTCACAGGCTCACACCTGTAGTTCCAATTGGCTTGTCAGTACACTCATAACTAGACGTACGAACAACTAGACGTACAGTAGTGGGCGCATCACGTATGGTCTGAGTGTTTTGTCACTACTGAACATTATGGATGTAGCGGAAGGCAAGTAAAGGTTTATTATTTTTTTTAATTTTAGGCTGGGATTCTGGTATTCACTAAGAAAGAAAATCAACCGTCGAGCTACAAACGTACACACTCAAACACCTCACACACACACCTCCTACACACACGCGTTTTGCAATCGATGCTTTGAAAATGAGCCACCAGCGCTGATCCAACTATTTGAACGTTGGTGGGCTGCTTCGCACGGAGCGACGCAAGCCAAGCGAGCTACGCTCGCCCCTAAGTAAGTTTATTTCATGAGAAATTTATCTGTGTATTATATACTAGTATAAATTAGATATAGTCATTGATTTGATGAAGGTATTTCTATTACTCTACTATTAAAGAGGAAGTGTAAATAAATACCAACTAATCTAATTCATTAGATCGAAAAAAATGAACGAACCATATTTAATTTAGTGTAACATAAAGAGTTTTTCTGCAATTCCTTCCGATCCGTCTAGTGGCCAGTATATATTCGGACATCATTTGTGTTTATACATGATATGTGATTCTTCAATGTAGACATCATGGATGCTGTTTTGCTGAGATGTTTTTTTTTCAGCGGCTGACATCTGTAGTTAGCTCATGTAGTATGATGATCTTCGAGGGCTTGCCATGCCAATTCATTGTCGTCACTCGTCAGTTGCTTGTGAAGGAATCAAAGGTTTCTGTGAGAGTCTGGCGTGATTGCAACTAAGAATTTGCTTTGTGATACAGAAGAAGTTCAAACCAAACTTAAAATTAGGCATGAGATGCTGTTGCAGTACCTGAGCAATGGGCAACAGGGTAGCAACTAAAGTGCTAGCTAGCTTAACGTCGCAGTATTCAGAAAAAAAAATCTGATTTGTTAAGATGCATGTAAAAAAACCTGTTCGTGGTGACACACGTGACAGATACCTTTCACGCGTCATGACTTACACCAGGGATCCACGTGTACAGGCTAGGTTAATCTGAACCGTCCGTTGCCTAGAATGGATGGCTCGCAGCTTAGGCCTTCTTACCAGGCCATCCCAAGTAGAGAAATTCCACCCTTTTTTTAGTTGGGTGCCAGTAAGAAGGATGTTTTCTTTTCAGGGCAACTGTATTCTTACATTATCTTAACCAATGTTCTGACAAGGACTCAACTGGCTAACCCGCTTTCAGGATCACTGAACTAACGACAAGAATTAAATGAGGATTATGTATGTAATACTTTGTACGAAGGTCCTGAAAAGTCAAATAAGTTGTAATCTGCATCCTAGGGACAACCACCATTCCTGACAATATTTGCAGGTCCATATCTCAATATCACATTGATCGAAAAAGAGATGTTCCTGACAATATTTGCATTAGTTCAAGTTCGTGGAGCCGCACTAGTGTCTTCAGAACTGGAAACGAGTATACAATTCTGAACAGAGGAGCGACAAAAGTAGAAAAATTCTGACAATTTCTCTGATATGGTCTGGATGAGCAGAAGGGCAAAGACGTGGAGGACACTACCATAGTCGTCCGGAGATCACAGCATTTTCTTCTGGCGAGGGAGATCACAACAGTTAATTGACCAGCAGGCAAAGATTAACACCAGTAGAAAACACGCCCTGAATCATACCGTGTGCCGAATTGCTGATTTCATTTGGCATATGCACTGATATGTTTGGATGCACTTTCGAAACTGCAGACATCTGATTTTGTTGACATGCTCAGTTCTGTACCCTGAACTTGTCGTCATGCGCGCATCAGTTGATCTGTTCAGTGTTAATACCAATCACAGAATATTGAGTTTACGTACGCTGGAAGGAGCGTTCCCGTTGCCATAGTAGTGACTACTGAATGTTCAATTTTGTCATGGGGCCTGTGTGTGAGCCTTTATAGTTCTAAATGACTGCAGAAGCATAAATGCCAGAGTAAATTGGAGTACAGCCAAATTCATGTGACATTCTGGTTGTCAGGAAGAGGCAACCAAATCACAGCCAACTCATCCATTTGAGATTCAAGACAAACTAATGGAAATTTCACAATGTTATCACTTAAAGAAGCCACTCGAAAACAAACTGCAGATCTTGCTCCCATTTTGGTAATTGCATCCAAATTAGCAGCTTTTACTGACAATACGAAATTGTTAGTGGTCAAAGATGAAGGAATAATGCAAATTTTAGCTGTACTAGACATGAAACAAAATTTTCCTAAAAATGGTATCATTTTTACGCAAAACTAAATCACTCTTGGATATTTGACAGATTGAAGTTACAATATCTTTTTGAGAGGTGCTTCCATACTTTCTTTTTTGACAGTTGCACAAATATTAAAGCATAAATAAAGGGTAGATAGTGATTACTTACTCCTTCGTTTGCTTTAAAATTTGTACACCTTGTATTATGAGGGAAAGCATTGAAGCACTACTCTTTTATGTTTTTCTCAACGGTAGTAACACAACAAGTACCAATGTACCAACAACTTTCTTCAGTCTACTGCAGAAGAAGAGAGGTGCAACCGTGCAACTCATGAACATACACCACAAAGGCACAACCGCAGTAAAATTTCGCAGCAGAATATGATCAACATTGCTCGATCAAACCAACTTACAAATGAGGGGAAAAAACAATATGGAAGCAAGAATTAATCAATTGGTACCAAGAGCTGCTCTCCTAATCAACCATTAATTATCCACTTCTTGCTTCCTCAGTTCCTCCAGAACAGGAGCGGCATCTTCACGTCGCACGACCTGGACACCACCTTGGCGTCGGCGGCGAGTCTGTCCACCGCCACGGCGCACCGCACCCTCACCGGCACGGCCCACGTCTTCACCCCGCTGAGCTGCAGCATCGCGGGCACCTTGATGTCCACGTCAAACGGCACCGACCGGAGCCGTTCCGCCGCTGCCATCTGCCCGCGCACGCGCTCCGAGAACCGTATCCCTGCCCCCTTCGCCTTCGCCACAAACAACGTCACGTTCCGGGGCTCCTGGTAGAACGCCGGCCACGTGCCGTTGGCCAGGCTCACGCCGCCGTACGACACGGTGACGTGGCTCACATCGCCCTCGTAGTACACACCGATCTTACCGTTCGGGTTGTCGGCGCGGACGGTGGCGTCGAACTCGGGCAAGAACGATCCCAGAGAGGAAGTGTTGCCGATGCCGTCGAGGCCTGACACGGCTAGGGACTCGAGCGTGTACTCCGGCTGCTTGGGCTTGAGAACGAGGTACATGACGGCGGCGAGGAGGATGGCGAGTGTGAAGACCGTCACGAAGAGGTAGAAGCAGACACGGCAGCAAGAGCAGCGGCTGCGGCGCTTGGCGCGGCGGGTATAGTGATCGAAGAGGCGCGCGTTCTCCGGCGGCGGCACGCGGAAGACCTTGTCCTTGGGCATCTGCACCACGTACGTGCCGGGCTGCGGCGCTTGCTGCTGCTGATGCCGCCCCTGCGGAGGCAACGGGATGGGCTTCTCGAAGTGGAAACTGAGGGGGCTGGAGGTGGGGTCGGAGGAGTGGGCGGACTGGTTCATCTCGGCGGAGAAGTCCGAGCTCGTCGCCGCCGGGTTGACGCGGCCGTGCATCATCGGCTCCTCCTCGAGGCGCGCGTCCGAATCAATCTGCGCGTTTATGCACGCACCCTCTTAGTAATGGAGTAATTACAAAACCCTCCAAAAATTAATTAACTCATTCGTATCGAACAATGTGGATACGGTGAGTGCAGATCAAAGGTCGACGTGGATGCTGTCTTTTTAAAAAAAAGAGTTAAGCATGTTAAGTCTCTCTGCAAATACTAAATATTTGTCTTCGAAAGGGCTAAATTAGTGCTGATCAAAACTAGTTCTCCTAATAGCTAAACACTAATACATTTGTAAAGTCCAATGATTTAAAAGGAAAACATTGCGAACACAAACCCGAAGAAACAATTCCTAATGTGTAGAGCTAATGAACAAAATTGACCTAGCCCATATCTGAAGTCTGTCCATATCTGAAGAACCCTCAAGAGCTAATGAACAAAATTGACCTAGCCCTTGATCACAAATTGATGCAGAGTATTTGAAGAGTGAATAATTTTGGCACGAGGTTCCATCCTAACACAAGAATCGGAGAAAGGCACTGACAAGATTGACCTATCTCTAGCACTGGACAAAAATCTTGAGCGAAAGGTACAAACTTTGGGCAAGAAATCCATCAGCACATGCCAAACACACAACCCTGCGGCCAAATCGGAAGATCAAAACGACAGACGCACCTTGTAGACGCTCGTCGACGTCGTCGCCGGTGTTTTTTCTTCTTGAGTTGTTTCGTGGGCGGAGGTGACGGACGTGCGAGGAGGTAAGCTGAGCACGGGGAGAGAGGCGACGAGCGTTGGGGGCGGAGGGGCTTATATAAGGCACCGCGGTGGGCCCGGCCCACAGTTTCCCGGGTGTGGCTGGCAGGTGGCCCCCCCGCGGCACGATTTGGTGGCTTGTTTTTCTGGGAAAGAAGAGTTGAAACCGTGTTGCGTCCATGGGTTTATGGAATCTTTATTAGTATTATGGGAAAAGTGAAATCGATTTGGAATGCTGCGAGCAAGGCTAGCTAGCGATGCATGCGTGTTCACAAACATTGATCTCTTCGTAAAAACCAACAGAAATGAATGGGCTGAATTGGATACCAATCCGGTGATTACTTCCATGGGAGATGGCTAATTTTTTTTTCCTTTTCCTTTTTACCGTCTCCACTGAACCTTCCTGACGTTTACAGTAACGCAGTCCAAACGGATTCCAACGGCAGAAACATAGCAGTGATTCCTCACTGGAATATGGAACGTTGCAAGCTGTAGCCGAGCAGGCGTTTGACTGTGAGACGGCGGCACGGCAGCTGTTTCGCAACTCAGAACGCATCTAGCTGGCACCAATCCATGCAGATCACAGGCGAAGCTGACGGCTAGGAACGAGAACACAACCAGTGACACGGGCACACGATCATGTGATAATCCGCTTCAGTTAACATCTTAGTGAAAACACGGCGTGCAGATTAGATTAGATTAGCTTGATGAGCCAAACCTCCCTGTCGAAGTTTGCTTGTGAGGTCGCAGATTTACTCTCGGTTTCTGTCTATTTAAATGTGCGGTAAAGGGACATACTTGTGAGTTGTGTGTGCGCATTTTTGTTTGTAATTGCAAAGTAAATCAATAAATATGTTATGCACTGGATAAGTAATTAGCCTGCAGGGACGCTAGCTCCTACGTACCATGCCGAAGTAATGGGTGCCCACGCTCGTCCTGCCAGCCGACGAAGCCGGCACGTCTGATCGTGCCTGTTACTACTCTACTATTACTAATTCAGAGATAAACCAATTTGTTCTGTCTAGACAACACCTAAAGAACAAATAATGGTTCCCTCGGTATTTAATTTTGTGACATCAGTGTCGAACATGTTCAACAATCTGAAGATAAAGCAGTTTTGTAGATAAGTTACATATTTTAACAATCTTCTGTAATCTCTCTGTAACACAACTGAATGTTGTTATCGCTGTACTGTAACTTATCCGGCAATATAAAAGGGCTAAGTCTGCTGCATCCTGTTGGTGTGCAGAATCAATCTAATCTACACAAACTTCTTCCTTCTACTTTTCTTTACATATAGTATCAGAGCTTTTGGCATCACAAAGGTTATGAGTACCTCACCCTCCTTGATCAATGGCGCCAGCTGATCTGCTGCAATTGTAGCCGCAGCTTCTGCCATGGGCGGACTGCTTCCAACTCCAGTCCCGTCGTTTGGCCATCTCATCAACGTCAAACTAACGAGGAACAATTACCTGTTGTGGAAAGCACAACTCATTCCATACGAGGCCAACATTTGCTTGGCTATGTCACCGGTGAAGTTGTCTATCCTCCTCAGATAACCACACAGACAACCGGGACAGAAGCAACGCAAGTGCCAAATCTGGCGTACTCCCTGCAACAGGATCATATGGTATTGAGCGTTCTTCTGTCCTCATTATCTGATTAAGTTCTATCACAGGTACTCTTCCTCACCAACTCTGCTGAAGTATGGAAGACATGTTTGCTTCAAGTTCCAGGGCAAGGAAAATACAGATTAGGATGCAGTTATCCACAGTTAAGAAGAATGTCCTCTCAATCACCGGTTACTTCACCAAGATGAAGAACCTGGCAGATATGCTATCAGCCATAGGACAGCCACTTGGAGATGAAGAGATTGCATCATAAATGTTGGCAGGGTTGGGAGAAGATTACAATGCACTGTTAACATCTATTACCACCAGATCTGACTCCATCTCCCTTTCTGATCTTTATACTCATATGTTAAGCTTTGAGCTGCGTAAGGAACAAAATAACAGTGTGTTGCAAATCTCTGAAGCAAACAACACAGTGCGCAACAAGGGAGGCCGCAGTTAATTTTCCAGAGGTAGAGGTCGTGGTGGCCGTGGCAGGCATCAAGCCAATCAAAATAAAGGCGGTTTTCCAACTGGGAATCGTCCTGTCTGTCAACTTTGTGGAAAAACCGGGCATAGTGCAGTAAAGTGCTACCATCTGTTTGATCACTCATACCAAGCAGATGAACATCACTCAGCTGCACTGGTAACAACACCATCTTACAGCCTAGACTTGAACTGGTATACTAATACAGGTGCTACTAATCATATCACTGGTGATCTTGACAAGCTCTCTATAAAGGAAAGGTACAATGGAAAGGAACGTGTGCAAGTAGCAAATGGTAAAGGTCTATCTATTGCTCATACAGGTCCTTCTTGCATTTCTTCCTCTGATCATAGCCTTGTCTTGAACAACATCTTACATGACCCTAAGATTACTAGAAACATGTTATCTATCCATCGATTTATTGCAGACAATAATGTACTCGTTGAATTCCATCCAACTTACTTCCTTGTAAAGGATCGGGACACGAAGAAGCTGCTTCTTCGCGGTAGATGTGAAGGGGGACTATATCCTTTGAAGTCTACCCCTAGCACTGCCAACAAAGCTGCCACCAAGGCTGCTGTCAAGTCTACCAAGTTTGCTCAGAGTGTTCTTTCCTGTGCCAAAGTGTCGCAAGACTTATGGCACTGCAGGCTCAGGCATCCTTCCTCTTCCATTGTGCATCGTGTTCTACAAGAGAATAACATTCCTTTCTCTGCAAATAAAGACATTGTATTAGTCTGTAATGCATGTCAACAGGCCAAGAGCCATCAGCTACCCTTTTATGTTTCCAATAAAATTTCTTCGTCACCTCTTGAACTCATATTCTCTGATGTATAGGGTCTTGCCATTAATTCAGTCAATGGAAACAAATAATATGTTGATCTTCATAGATGACTTCAGTAAATTCACATGGGTGTATCCTATTAAGGCAAAATCAGATGTGGTTCCTGTCTTTCGTCGGTTCAAGTAGTACATAGAAAAATTTCTGAACAAGAACATTCTCTCCTTTCAGTCTGACTGGGGTAGAGAATATCAGTCTCTACACAATGTTCTGCAGAACATCGGCGTTAAACACCTTGTTTCCTGCCCACACACTCATCAACAAAATGGGTCTGCGAAAGAAAACATAGGCGTATTGTTGAAGGACTCTCTCTGCTAACTCAAAAGTCAATGCCATTGAAATTTTGGGATAATGCCTTTGAAATAGCAAGCTTCCTTATAAATTGAATTCCAAGTCGTGTCGTAAACTATTCTAATCCTCTCCAAAAGCTATTCGGCACACAACCATATTATTCCTTTCTTACAACCTTTGGGAGTGCCTGCTGGCCAAATCTGAGACCATATAATACAAGGAAGTTGCAATTCCGTTCTCAGCAATGTACTTTCATAGGATATAGTGGCTTGCACAAAGGATACAAATGCTTGCATAAACCATCAGGAAGAGTATATATATCTCGTGATGTCATTTTTGATGAATCAGTGTTTCTCTTCTCTCAGACACATGATCCTATCACTTCTTCTTTTCATCAAAATGATGTCCTTCCTTTGTCCTTGCCATCCAGTCACAGCAAACCAATTCTGCAGTCAGACCCTTGTCAAACCTATTCTGAAAATACTTCTCAGAATGATCATATTGACAATAGCAAATGTTATGTGTCTACCTCTACTAATCCTGTAGACACACAAGTATATTCAGATCCTGTAGTCTCGGACACAAATCACAATGAGGCTGAAAACAGAATTGGCGTACGAACTCAACTGAGTAATAGAATTGTACAACCCAAGTAGTATATTGATGGTACCATTCCGTATCCACTCAAAGGAAGGGCTTTTTCAGCTACAACTGAGTCAGAGATTGAACCATCTGATTATGTTGAAGCTGCATCTCATCCAGAGTGGTGTCATGCTATGAATACAGAATATGAAGCATTGTTGAAGAATAATACATAGCATCTTGTTCCATGGCAACAAGGGCAGAATATTGTTGACTGCAAATGGGTTTCAAATTGAAAAGGAAGGCAGATGGCAGTATAGAACGACACAAGGCTTGCTTGGTGGCCAAAGGATTTAAATAGAGGTATGGGTTAGACTATGAGGATTCCAGTGGTCAAACCAACCTCTGTTAGAATCATTCTTGCTCTTGCAGTATCCAGAGGATGGCACTTACGGCAAATAGATATTCAGAATGCATTTCTTCATGGTGTCTTTGAGGAAGATGTGTACATGAGGCAACCACCAGGGTATGAAAGCAAGCGGTTTCCAAACTATGTTTGCAAGTTGGATAAGGCTCTATATGGCTTAAAACAAGCACCTCGAGTCTGGCATTCCAGACTCGATGGAAAATTGCAAGAGCTTGGTTTTACACCCTCTCAAGCTCATACATCTTTTTACATATATAACAGTCATAGTGTAATCATCTATATGCTTGTTTGTGTTGATGATATTATCATTACTAGTTCTTCAACACAAGCCATCCATGGTTTGATTCAACAGCTTCAGGCAGACTTTACTCTTAAAGACTTAGGTGATCTGCATTACTTCTTGGGTATTGCAGTTGTGCAGTAGCCGGCAGGTTACTCCTCACACAACGCAAATACATTCACGATGTTCTCAAAAAGTCTAATATGGAGAATTGCAAGCCAGCTTTTACTCCAATGGTAGCTACTAAGAAGTTGTCGAAGACTCAGGGAACATTGCTCTCTAACACTGCTGCAACACTTTACAGAATTGTTGTGGGGGCATTGCAGTATTTGACAATTACTCGGCCTGATATTTCATTCTCAGTCAATAAAGTATGTTAGTATTTGCACTGTCCTACTAATGATCATTGGTCAGCTGTGAAACGGATCCTACGGTATCTAAAGTATACCAGTGACATGGGGCTACACATCAAGAAGTCAAGTTCTACTTTGCTTAGTACGTTTTCAGACTGATTGGGTAGGATGCCTTGATGATCGAAGGTCCACAAGTGGGTTTGCTGTTTTCCTAGGGAGTAATTTGGTCTCCTAGAGTTCGCGCAAGTAATTGACTGTGTCACGAAAGCACTGAGTCTGAATGTAAGGCAATGGCTTATGTCACAGCAGAAACAATTTGGATTCAATCATTGCTCAAGGAGCTAGGGGTATTTCAACCGAGACCACCGCCTCTATGGTGTGACAATCTGGGTGCGACTTATCTCTCTGCAAATCCAATTTTCCATGCTCGTACAAAGCATATACAAATTGATTTCCATTTTGTGAGTTGCAAGGAAACTTCTGGAAGTTCGGTTCATCTCAACTCATGATCAACTTTCAGATATACTTACCAAGCCATTATCGATTATAAGTTTTGAAGGTTTTCGGTACAATCTCAACTTGCAGAGACTAGTTGCGATTGAGGGAGGATGTTAAACAATCTGAAGATAAAGCAGTTTTGTAGATAAGTTACATATTGTAACAATCTTCTGTAATCTCTCTGTAACACAACTGAATGTTGTTATCGTTGTATTATCGCTGTAATGTTACTCATCCGGCAATATAAAAGGGCTAAGTCTGTTGCATCCTGTTGGTGCGCAGCATCAATATAATCTACTCAAACTTCTTCTTCCTTCTACTTTTTCTTTACAGAACAAGATAAACTGCAAAGGTACAGAATTATTCAGTAGCCAGTAGGGTGTTCTGTCTGATAACAGGTTTAATTCCAGTAGGGTTCTAGCTTGTGTACAAGAGATGAAGAGGAATTGCAGGCAAAAATATTCTGACAAATCTGCAATGATCTTATTTTCTATCCACAGTACCAAAAGTAGCAGTCCAAGTGAACACATCGAAGACAAACGTGTGCTTAGCGTTATCTGCTTCTTCTATTTCCAATTGCATAAGCTCTCTTACATCAAATAGTGAAAGAAATCTACATTACACGATAGATCCCTGCCACCACACCACACTGTCCGAGCAAAAACACAAATCTTGAAACTAAATTGAATACCAAACCGTCAAAACCTCTTTTTTTTTAAAAAAAAACAAGGGCAGAAGTTCTGCCATTCATTTCAAGAACCAAACCGCCAAAACCTTAAGAGAAAAATTAAATTCACAGGTCTACAGCAAAACTTCATATTTTGAGCACTGGAAAGTATATGTAGAACGGAAGACACCTGGAGTTTAAAGGAGTGCTTCATCAGTAGAACCCACAATAAGTTATCCTTCACCCTTCAATCAAGAAAATTCTGCCCCAACTTGGTTAACGTCTCCTCTGATGACAGTCTTTCCTAGCAATCCTGTGACAAATTCATTATTGTTCACTTTCGTCTCTTCTCTTGCAAGCATTCTGGGACTCCATGGCCTGTACAATACTCTTGGCACTGGCATTAGAGCTTCTTGAACACCGCATCGATGTCATCGACGGTCTTTGCCTCAATAGAACTCATGTTGCCTATTGTCTCCATTGGTTCAGGTTCCCTACCATCTCCAACAATATGCAGACTTTCAACATGTGTTCCTTCTTTACGCTTATCGTGCCTTGTGACTTCTGCAGTCTCTCCACATCCACCATTGTTTTCATTTTTTTCCAAGGAACTATTTGCAACAGCACAAGATTGTTCCTTGAAAGCAGCATATATGTCGTCGACGGATTTTGCGTCAACGTCATGCAGCTATCTAGCACCCGCTAAGGGTTCTGAATTAGTATCAACGCCTGAGACATGTGAGGTTTCAATGTCCGGGGTGGATTTGTCAAAAATGCCATCAGTCACTTGTTTAAAGGCTGCCTCTATATCCTCCAGAGACTTGGCATCAAGAATTGTCATCTGGGCATCGGTATTAGTTGTGCCGGACTCAACCTCTAGTTCACTTGATCCAACTACCAAGTTTGCTGTTGATGGTGTACTGACAGAAGGCACTTCTGTCTCATCACATAATGGCTTCAACTCTGCCTTCATTGCTTGAAAAGGAATTGTCTCAAGAATTATCATCTGGGCATCGGCATTAGCTGTGTCGGACTCAACCTCCAGTTCGCTTGATCCAACTGCCAAGTTTGCTGTTGATGGTGTACTGACAGAAGGTACTTTTGTCTCATCACATAGTGGCTTCAACTCTGCGTTCATTGCTTGAAAAGGAATTGTCTCAAGAATCCGTCGCCTAGGATTGTAGACAGTCTGCTCAGGGTCATCATGAGATGCTCGTAATGACCAACCAAATTCAGGATCAGTGCCATTTAGGTCATCAGCCAATGGAGACCGCTCCCAAGAGTCTAACACACTGGCATCTGACATGGTCGAGGAGATGTTACCAGAAATCTGTGGGCTAATCAAGGAGTTTGCTGCAACACCATTGGCAGGAGGGTTATCAGTATGGGAGCCAAGATCAGGCACCTGCTGGTCCAGTCTCATTGGTTCTACCCGGAAATCTCCCACTGCATCGAGTTCTGACAAGAAACTTTCATCAATTACGTTGTCCTCTGAAGGCTCTGGATAGATTTTATCACCTTCATCATCAGAATCAAGTAGAAATCCTGCAGTAATTTCTTCCTTCATGTCACCTATATCCACCTTGTTGGGTTCAGCTGTCATGGAAATAAATGGATTTGAGATCTCTGCAGGTTCAACTGATGGAGATTGGATGGACTCACTTGCTTGAGGAGGACATGAGGAAACAACAGCAGAGCTCAGGCTACCTTCAGATCCAACATCGAAGTGCTCTTCAATTACCTGCAAGCCAGTCAAGGCAGTAGCTGAATCAGTAGATATTGCCAATTCATGCCGTCCTTGCATATTCAAGTTCTCGACAACCCTCTCCTCAGGAATAGGGTGTAGGTCCCTAGATATTACTGGCAATGTTTTGTTGCCAAATTCAGATGCCAGCTCCATAGACCCATGAATCATGTTGTCTAATGGCATTTCATTGTTTGAATAGGGTATGGGACCAACATCTCCATCTTTCTCAACTTGATTGGTTGCACCAAGAACAATTGTGTTTGGAGTTGATGCAACTTCAGTGTCAAGGTACTCCTGAAGGTCTTCAACTGGCCTGGGAGATGAAACCCATTCTGAGAATTCAACTGCTGTGTTACGTTCGAGAGAAGACTTAACACCAAGGCCGCTTTCACCTGCATAACAGGATATGGTTCAATTAAATCAGTGGAAAAAGTATTCAGTTATTAAACAAAGTAGTCATATCAGTCATATCGAACTTGCTTACCATCTCCATCTTCCCAAGTAAGTATGTCAGCGACTGAATGAAGTGGCTTCATGGAATTTCCAGCTGACTTAGGCAAGTATTCTTCTTCATGACCCTTTCCTTTTGCTGCAGCAAGATATGCTTCTCTTTCTTGCGATCTTTCAAAGACAAAGTGCTGCAGAGCAATCTCACGATCATCAATGTCACTGTGGTCCAGTTCAACATCCACAGAGTTGATACCATCTGAGCATTCACTTCCAGCATCTGCAAGGTCACTATCCTGTCTTGGAAGAGCTCGTGACCCATGCTCCCCGTGCAAATCCTTTTCACTGACGTCCTTATGATCCTCTTGATCGGCAACTGAAGAAGCCATATCAGATTCAGTAAGAGAACTCAATTTAGACTCGCTCTTATCACTGAACTGCCTTTGAAAATTACTTGTGCTCCCTTCCACTGTCTCAGGGAAAAAATTCGGATTGAATCTAGAAAAAAGTCTCTCCTGGGTAACATCTGTGCTTCGAAAGTTGAAGCTCTCGTGCCTTCTGAAGAACATGTCATGATGAGAAATTCTCATTGATTCTCCAGGGCTTAAATTATCATGTGAAAAGGCACCACTGTCATTGGACTGCTCAAGGGGAAGATCAAATGGGTTCTTCCGTGTATGTAGGATTGAAGGAGCTGAGCCAGGAATTGCTGCTTCTTCAGGATCATAAGGAAGGTCAAACGGGTTCCTCCTTGGCACTGAAATATGTGGTACTTGTACATGGAAGCGTGGTAAGTCATCTGAACTCCCAGCATCATTACTATTGATATCTATCAAGTCATTTTCAATATCAAATCTTATGTTCTTCCTGGATCTTCGCCTAGCCATCAAAATCTCCAACCTGCGGTTCCTTTCCATCTCAGAATATCCAAGATCCATAAGATTCTTTTCATCATCTGCGGTCCAAATAAACGCAGCTTCCTTTGCGTCATCTTTCTTCATCTCCTCGCCATTATCTTTAGCATAATTGTTGTCAGCCTCATCATTACTGTCATCATCAGTTTGATGATCCTGTGAGGAGACATGTGAATCAGTGTCTGAATTGTCCTTAGGAATGGGATCAGGACGAGTGGAATCAGCACCCAAGAGAGGGTCAATCTCATCAAGAACTGGAGCAATGTCAGTCATGGAAGCATCAGGAGAAGAACTCTCAGCCTGATCAGAGTCAAAACCAGACGAACCATCCTGGCTGCCAACTCTTGCCCATGGTGAACCAAGAGAGGAATTGAGTAGGTTGTCCTCAACAGCCTTCATAGCATCAATCTTAAGCTCATCAAGCCTTTTCCTCTGATGCATGGAAACAGCAAAAGCTGGTCTGCTAGTTCCAGCTAACCCTTCTATTAGCTTCTCAGAAATCTCTGTCACTTTGATAGCTGCTGAGTCTATAAATACTCTTTCTTGATTCAGATTTTCCTCCATTTCACCATGTTTATTAACACTCTGACATGATGAAAACATGCCAAAGGATGTATCTTTCTCATTCAAACCACTCAGAAGGACACCTTCAAATAGGCTAGTGTGCCAATCAGCCTTATCCTTCATGAATAATGCATCTTTGGATTCTCTTTCCTGATTAAAGTTCAAGTCCTCCCCAATCCCATCCTCTTGATGAAAATTGACCATTGAAGGAAATGGAGTTAATGTTCTAGGTATGGCGCGGCGATCAAATCTCTCATCTTCTTCATCAACCCTTCTCAGAAGAGGGACATCATCATCCAGCTCAATATACTCACCGGCCCTCTCTCTGAAAGAAACCGTCTGTATAGTTTCTTTCTCTTTAGAGTTTGCTGCATTCTTCCTACATCCAGGCACTAAAAATCTCTGATTTTCTTCGAAGTGAATGTCAATGGAAGAATTTCCAACCTTAAAAGCTGAAATCACCGGAGTGATCTTGCTATCTTCACCAACCACAGGAAGGTTTGCATCCCCATAACTTAGTAGGATTCCAAGAAGAAGAGTAGTGCATATAATTACAGGAGAAGAAGAAAGTAGGAAAGCAACGAATCCTGGTGAGGATCTGTACAATAAATAGAGCAAAACACCAAAACTGAAAAGGATTGGACGTTCAGAAACACATATATAGCCTTTTCTAATGGAGGTCCTCAAAACTTTCGTGATACATAGAGCAACTTGTTTTGCCTCAAGAGCCATGGCATGTACCTTCTCAACCTCCAACACAAACCTAGCATAAGAAATATACAAACAAGATTAGCCAGTTCAGTAATGCAAAGTGGTAGTGTTTGGATTGATTGATACATAAAGAGGATTTTAGAAAAATCTGTTATGCTAAATTAACAATTCCAAGTAAAGCTATCCTGCAAGTTAACCCAAATTGATGCAGGTTTTGTTTTGTTTCTCTTTTTAAGGTAACCGAGCTAAGGCAATAGATCATCAAATAAACCCAACTGTGCGATTTAACCAAATACCAATCTCACAAACAGATCCATGGGAAAACTAATTAATTTAGATCAGGAGTACCCTAGCACACGTACAAATCCAGTGATGCAATTAACAATCCGAGCACTAGATCATTAGTGATGAGGGTACTACATTCCAAAAGCTTCATATTTGAACTACAAAAGCTGAACCCCAATCTGATGGGAAATATCTGATCTTGACCGTGATCAAGAAGTCCCAAGAACAAACAAGCAAGCACTTGTCAACAACACGTACAAACCCAGCCTTACAGTAACAAACAATCTGAGCAGTGGATCATCAGTGATGAGGATACTAACATCCCAAAAGCTTCAGATTCGAGCTCCATAAGCTAAACCCCAACCTGATGGGGAAACAAAAAAATCTGGTCTTGACCATGAGTCCATGACCAAGAAGCCCATAGCACAAAAAACTAAAACACCACCACCTTCACCTCCGATCAACCAAGGGGCAAACAGATCTTTCCCACTAAGAACTCAAGCACATGATCACAAATCCAACCTTCGATCGGGGAGTAAATAAACAACAAGCATACGCAGAAGTAGGAACGATCATCCCACGGCGAGAGTCGAGCCCATCGGTTACACTTTAGATGGCGTCACAAAGAACATACCTTTCAGTTTCAGGAAGCTTGGCAGGCGGCAGGCACGAACGAGATCGGGGAAAGCTCCAAGAAGCAGAAGAAACAAAATAACCGAAACCCTGTGCTGTGCTGATACGCAGCGATCAGGGGCAGGGGAGGAAAAAAAAGGAAAGCCAAAAGCAAGAAGGGATCGCCGGGTCAAATCAGTGGCGTAAGCGTGAAAATTGCCCTGCTAGTATGTATGCGCCCGTGT
Organism: Otatea glauca; assembly: GCA_036346275.1. Lineage (NCBI taxonomy): Eukaryota > Viridiplantae > Streptophyta > Magnoliopsida > Poales > Poaceae > Otatea > Otatea glauca. The sequence continues at coordinate 77,338,404 of CM070711.1, forward strand.
CTCCGTGCGGTGGAATGGTAGGGAAGTGGATAGAGGCAGGAGGAATACGGCTTTGGAATTTGGACCGCCACTTTCGGCGGCGACTTCGCGTTGGAATGGGCCGGAATGGGTGGGGTGGGGCGGCGACGGCGATCACCCAGGGAGGAGACGAGAAGAGAGAAGGGAGAGAAAAAAATGACGAAGAAAAGCGGCGGTGGCAGAAAGCGGAACGGGTGGGTCCGACTTTACTGTCTCTCTGTACTCTGTAGGTACAGTTGTATCGCCCAGCCGGGGTGAAAGTTTCGTGCGACTGACGTGTGGGGACAAGGTTTGTGGGGCCCAGATGGCAGTGTGTCTGCGCGGAGGGAGGCTCGCTAGAATCGGCACCGGCACGGTGCGATCCGATCGTAGTGCTTTGCTTCCCTTTAGCGGCTACTCGGGTTGCCAAGCATCCTGATCCAGCCGGCCCGGGTGCATGCGCACAACGTTCAATCCGTACCGTCCACGACGAAATTGACGATGTGTGATGCTATGCAATCTTTACAGCACATTATACTCACAGCATATGATTAAATGTAGAAATCAAATCTAACTGTTAATTTATTAAAAATAGCTCTACTACTCTATTACCAAAGAATGCTAGCTATTCCGATCTATTTGACGAGCGCACCGTAAAAGAGGTTGGACAGGCATGTTTTGGATAGATAGATTATTAGGTCAGGTCAAGAGAGGCAACGATGATGAGATGTGGAACTAACCAACCGCGCCTCCTCCCATCTTGGAAAACTGCGATAGCTATGGGGAAGGGTTGAAGAAACAGGGGGCTATTACTAGCACTGAAATGCTGAGAGAGACAAGGCACATGCGCTTATCTAACCACGATACTTGCTTGACCAAATTAACATGAGGCCAGGCCAGCTGAGAGCTTCACCACAGAGATCCCTCCAGTGTAATGCTAGCTACAGACATCCAGTTGAAAACAGTTTGCAAATCTGACAAGCTACTTACTGGCTACTGCAAAGTAGTAATTACTTGGGATCTCTCGAGAGACTCGCAGTCGCAGGTACACATGTAACAACGAACCAGGCGTGTATACATCTCGACTGAAACATAAGGCCATGCCTTCGTGAGTAGCTTATGTATACGTCTGTACGCAGGTGAGGTGGATTTCTTAGAGAGGAACCCTGTACGTGCCCTCGTGTATACGTCTCAAAGGTTGGCACTTGTACCGGCCTGCATGCCGCTGCGTATTGGCTGGTCGATTATTCGAAGCAAGCATCGATCTTGCTCGCTATACTGCCGGTGCCAGCCCTGCCGCGACCCACGGCAACGATGCCACCATGGCACATGAGCTATCACGGTACTGAACTCGACATAATAAGGTAATACGACGTTTAAGATTAGCGGCACTAGGTATCACGATGTTAATGCCTGTCACAGTATTCAAGCTCGGTAGGTACTGCATGCCTTGTACTCCATCTCCGCGCGGAGAGAGCGCCGAACCCTGCTGCGTGGGTCGCGGACGCATGTACACGGAGTTAGCGCGCGTTGATCGCGTGCCTCGTGGCAAAGTCATGCCACACACATCGCGTGATGGGCAGCATCTTCGATCTGGACCGGCACATCCATGGCACGTCGCGGCTCAGGCATATAATTTTTATTAGCGTCTGCTTCTTCTTATCGTTTTTTGTTACTGAAAATAAACCCATGCTTTATGAGTGCAGCAAATGGCTGGAGAAAGATCCCAATGGATAGGACGATAAGCTGCCATTGTTGAAGCTTGGGAGCAAAGCATTGCTCTATTCTTGTGGGCTATGCTTTTTTTCTTTGAGTTCAGAGGAGGTACATCGGTACGTAGTGGTAGGCAAAGCTTCTGAAATCGTACCGCCTCTTCGTTTGCAGAGCTAAAAGTAGCCTTGTTAACTCTTGCCTCTTGGGAGCATATTAAGCTACTTGGACTTAGCTAGGCGGATGCATACGAGGAGATTCTGATTTTGAGTAGCTTGTACTAGACGTACGATAGGGAAGGTCAAGTAAGTTATATGACTCATGGACTGGTCTACTAACACAGTTATGACAATTGATCGTGGGAGATTTCAGTCTAGTACTGAAAGCAGAATGTTGCTCGCAAAGAGTAGCGAGCACAATCCGCAGAGTTTAATTAGTTGGCAGAAACTGCAGCTCATGTTTCATCTGCGATGAATTTCAAAACCATCACAGAAGAGAGCTGGATCAGCACCGAAGACTAGTCGAATTAATGGAGCAAACTTTCACTTTGACAAGTCCGCATATATCCCGAGCACTAGGGACAGGTAAAGGTAATAGCTCCAGAAAAGCTTGCGCACATGTAATGCTTAAACACATCTTTTTCAAAAAAAAAAGCCAATAGCTCTAGTATTTTTATTAAAGGAGAAGAACAATAGCGGGCTACAAACGCATACAAACCCACACATGCACACACCTCACGCACACTCACGCGCTTGCACCCAGTCCCGTGAAAAGCTCGTTAGTGGGGCTCGTTGGTTCGATTCAAAATTATTCCAATTACACTCGTTCATTAGTTAAATATTGAAATGAGTCAATTTCGAATGAAATTGAATTTTGCTTTGGTTCGACTCGTTAGCTCGATTCTAAAAATACTTCCAAACTATAAATAAAATAATACTAAATCAAATTATGTCAATTTTGAAGAAAAAAAACTCAAAAAAAATAAGGACTTGACTCGATTCCACCCCTACCCGTGGGCGCGCGTGTCGAGCAACACGCAGCTAGCGCCTCACTAACTGAGCAAGCTCAGCCCTCAAAAGAGAAAGAACATGTACTACTCGCAAAAAAATTAGAAAGAAAAAAGGAAGTACGAGAATGCCACAACTCTGAATGCCCAAAGATGTTCAGTAAAGCGAACAACAGAAACTGGGATATGAAACTAAATGTACGAATCCAACACCAAAAACACCAGAGGAACTCAGGTACAACGTTTGCGATTGTGTAATGTCACAACTTCCTGCTCATGTCATGGATGATAACTTCAGTTGGATTCCAATTATGAAACCATATGGTGATTGGTGACCCTAGTCATTCGTAGACTAGTCTTATCTCGCCTTTTCCTTCAGCCACCAGCTAAAGCAAGCAGATTCCAAAGCCAAAATTGGAAGTACAAGATTGCTGCTTTCCCTGAACTAGTAGACTAAAAATGTAAGGTATAGCGCTTAGTGCATTTTAACGCACATAGCAAAAATAAGGGCCTGTTTGGGGAATTTTGCATGACTTTCACACGAGTTCATTTTTCGCAGGAATAGAAAAATATTCCAAACAGGGCCTATCTCAGAGTTAGAATTTACCAGGCAAAAATAACAGATTGCTATCAGTGATAAATGTTCAACAAGATAGTACACCACAGAAGCAATTACTGATCTTACATTGTTCAAACAAAAAGCATGACAAATTTTTCCAACATAATCCTGGCCATAGAGATGACAAAAAGGGTTCTCTAATACAAAACAACAAAAAAAAAAACCGGCTTATCTCCATGAACTTTATTGGACAAAACGGTTAGTTGCATGAAGAGCACATCTGGTAGCTGCTGCATGTCATCAAGGACCTGTCGGTAATGCAGCATGACAATCAATGAGGTCTTCCCTGAAATTATACTTAAAACAATCAGCAAGAACGATATCCAGTATCTTCTTCAGCCACACAAGCATCAATAAGGAATTCATTTGAATTTCGACATTTCACAAGCATGTGGCATGTTGCTCCACGGGAAGAATTGAACACAATTCCATCACCGAGAACAGGTTTGCACTCGGTATTCATGTCATTTCCCAGAAGCATTGCTATGGCATTGTTGAAAACGGATGGATCAGCTGTATTCCCAGAGAATAATGCATCTGGCCTGAAGTTTTCCGGATGAGGTGAAGTGTCCCCAGCCCCAGGCTCATATTTAGGCTCCATTGCCTGCTCTCCGGAGCCCAGTGAAGAGCTTTGTTCTGCAAATGAATGTCATAAATAACTGAAATAATCACTCTGAAGAAAACATGAGTTTAAATGTTTCTACCAGGAGAAATTTTGGAGAGTTGAAAAATGTCAGCTGATGCCGCACTAACAGGAGGGGTGGATTCAGTGAATGAATTACCACTGAAAGGAGCATATTCATTCAGGAAAGAACTGGGATGTTCCTCCCAATATTCCTGACAGAGATCAAACTCTGGGCTTACTACCTTAGTATCACATGGCGTACCGACAGAGGAACTTGAACTTCTGACAAACGGCTGTTGGATCTTCTCAGATCTTAGTGCCTGAGATTCATGGAGCAGCTCTTCCAAAAGACCACTGTTCCTTGGTGACGCGCACTCGGATTTCACTGATGGGGTTGCTGTTGGAGACTGCAGGTAGGGATCAACTAACTCGGTAGGCTGCATTGCAGGAGCCATGGTATACTTGAGCCAGCTGTTTGGATCAGATTCGATATCTTGGAGTGAAGGGAGCTCCATCTTCAAAGGACCATTTGTGGGCCTAGAAGCAGAGAAGTTGCCATTTAAAAAGGCATGGTTGCCAGTAAGTGCACCCCCAAAGGGTGCAATAATCTTGCTGCTAGAGTTGGCTTCGTGGAGATAGTCAAAACCCAAAGCCTGCTTGAGCTTCTCCGAGTCATTTGAGAATTGATCCACTGAGGAGAGCACACCGTTGATGGTATCACTCAATCCAGGGAGTACATTGTCGGATTGGTTTAGCATCCCTGTTTGGTTTACTTGATCCATGAAGCTACAATTCTTTGATGCAAAGCTCTGGCCAAGCAAATTGCTTATTGAAATAGCTGAAAGCTGTGGCGTATAAGATAAAGCCTCTGAATTAGCAATGAAATTGTCACAGGTAAAATCAGGTAGATAAAGACCATTTCCACTCAGAAGATCGTTGGACAGATTCTCGCCATGGTTAAAATCATTGGAGCCCTGCTGATCTTCATTTGAAGATTGAAGGCATACACTAGCAGGATAGATGGGTAGGCCAGCTCGCTGGCATCTCTTTATTCGGGTATTCCAGTAATTCTTTATTTCATTATCAGTACGCCCTGGCAACTGAGAAGAGGTGCTCAAGATTAATAACAACAATATAGAAAAATTGTGCACAGTGTTCATGATAAAAAGAACTTACTGAAGAGACTCATGGAGGATAAGGTATATGAAATATTTCGATACATAATATCCTATTTTTCATTCAAGTCGTCGTGAGTGAAACTTTGATCAATTCTAGGGATTATGTCATACCAAATTGTAGTAAATAGTTAGTACATACTACTTGGGCACACTGAAATAGATTTCAACTACGGCTTGTCAATTATCACTATGCAACTTAGATGTGAGACAACATAAAATCTGGCTAGACTGGTAGCCAACCCCGTTTAACCAACATGGACTGCATATTTAACGCATACATATACACCCAAGAGATTTCAACATTAATGATGGGCCAACATGCTTTCAGTAACGATAAAAGTAGAGATAAACACAGTATCTATTCTTTGATGCCCATATGAAGTATCCCTACCATTCTATAAGACCATGTCTACGTCCATACAAGAGTAACACTAACAAACACTATGAACTTGAGAATATAAAGCTAGAAACGAATTATTTTAAAGTGAATAGTGATCATTGCTTGGTATCATTGATCAGGACTAAACCTACCAGCTTAAGAATTGTGGATCAAGCTAGAATTTAATTTACAAAAAAAGTTAGGAACTTAAGATTTTGATAGCAGGGGTCTTGAGTAAGTAGCTACATACGAGTTCTTTCAAAATTATCGAACCCAATTTTAAAACCTAAAGTTTAATAACTTTCTGAACTGCACCAGAAAGTCATTTAAGTTAATGTTTCAGAGCAATAACAAGAAGTAATACAAATGGCAACAAAGATTAATACAGTTTCAATACGTGAAACAAAATACTGCAGGTAATAAATCCATTAAGTATTCTTCAAGAAGGGTAATTACTAATGGGAATTGCTCATTTGAGGGCGTCCTCACCAAACCTTTTATGAGAACGCCCTCTCCTTATGACAAGTGACAGCACCTCCTTTCTTTCACCACTTCCCTTCGACCTAAAAGATTATATTCTTACGACAAGTGGGAGCACATCCTTTCTTCCCCCACTCCCCTTCCACGTCAAAGTCATCCCCTTCATCTCCCTTTCTTCCTCCGTTCCTTTCCACTCAAACTCAAAATAGTTTTCGAATTTCAAATTTTCCCTAAGTTTTTGGAAATAATTATTTTTTAAACCATTTTCAAAAGTTTTTTAATCGAAATTTTTCTAACCGGAATTTTTTTAATTGAAAGTTTTCGGATTTTTTCAAGTTGAAACTTTCCGAGTTGAATTTTTCCAACGTGGAATTTTTTTATTTAATTTTTTTAGTTGAAACCTTTTGATTTAAAATTTTTTAAGTTGAAAATTTTGAGTTGAATTTTAAATCAAAACTTTTCGAACCAAAAGTTACGGAATTGAAAGTTTTCAGAGTTGAAACTTTGCGATTTGAAAAAAAAAATCAGTTGAAGAAACTTTCTAATTTGTTTTTTTTATTTAAAATGTTTCGAGTTGAAACTTTCTGATTTAAAATTTTTCGAGTTGAAACCTTCTAATTGAAATTTTCAGATTCAATTTTTTTGAGTTGAAACTTTTTTATTTGAAAATTTTCAAGTTGAAACTTTCTTATTTGAAAATTTTCAAGTTGAAACTTTCTTATTTGAAAGTTTTCAATTTAAATCTTTTTGAGTCGAAATTTTTGAGTTATTTTTTTTCAAGTTGAAACTTCCTATTTAAAATTTTCAAAGTTAATATTTTCTAATTTTAAAATTTTGTGTTAGAGAAGAAGAAAGGTGATGGAAGTGAGTAGGGGGAAAGTGGAGATGGATGGAGAAGATGACACATACCATCCTAGGAAGGTGTTCTTAAATTTGTTAATTTGAGGATACCCTCGAAGTAGTCATATCCATTACTAACAACACAATTAATAAACCTTGAACAGTAAACTGCATGTATTAGAAGATCCAAAGAATACATTAAAATTACTGAACTTTTAACCCCATGTGACCATGACGTTTGAACAATCTTTCAATACTAAAGAACAGCTTATACTAACAGCAAGCCAATATAGAATATCTATACGCACAACACGGAATCAACATCGCACTTACATGAGCAGCCATCCGAGCCCACCTATTCCCCATCTTGGAGTGGAGCTGGATGATGAGCCTCTCCTCCTCGGCGGTGAAGCCCCCCTTCTTCAGGTTCGGCCTGAGGTGGTTCGCCCACCGGAGGCGGCAGCTCTTGCCGCACCGGAACAACCCGGTGTTCTTCTGCACCGCGTTCCAGTTCCCCTCGCCGTGCTTCTTGACGTAGTCCACCAGGATGGCGTCCTCCGCCGATGTCCAGGGGCCTTTCTTCAGAGGTGGTCCGCCGCCCCTGTGAGGAGACCCCCCGCTGCTGCCGTCGTCCGCTACCGGAGAATCCATCTGGTCCTCGTGGATCATCTCGCAGTCGCTCTCGCTCTTAACCCGGTACATCTCTCGGTACCAGGGCACCTGAATTATACCATGAAAAAAATTGGAAGCATCAGATGACTACTAATCGAATTATGCAAGAAGAACGGAAGTATTTGATCATAGAGCGCATCTATGTGTGTCAGTGTGTACTACAGGTTAATGACGCATAAATAACACCAGAAGCTTATCAAGACAGACCGATATGAGTTGCTAAGATAAGCAGGTATTAACTGTGCAACAACTAAAAAACTAAGTGATACCACTGGGTAGAAACTACTTCTTTCCCCAATTCAGCAGAGCAAAGGCAAACTGTAACTTACTTAAAGATTAAACTGAACCTGTTCAGCTTAAGAACTCCAAGCAAGCAGTGGTACAAGTACAATTTAAGCAAGAATTTGAGTAAAAAGGAGGAAAATAATTTCCCTCATAATTCAAAGATCAGAAGCACTAGACAAGCAGGCAAAAAAGCCGTAATCACCAGTTCACCACTCCTCGGGTCCCATAATGGAAAATTCCCGCAGGGCAGAACTGGGCCAAAGAAAGAAAACGTAACCCAGAATTCCACCAGTTCACACCTCAGATTACCACCCCGCCGCCCAAAGGGAACCAAAATTCTGCAAGAACCGGAGCTACCTGGCCGAATCTTGCAGCCGGGGCCGATCGGAGCTCCAACTCCCCCTCGCTCCTCTGGGTTCAGCAGTGGATTGGAGAGAACAGAGGCGACCTGGGGGAGCAGCGGAGTGCAAACCGAGGAGGATCTCGCCTCGGCGAAATGCCTCCACCACTTAGCCACCCAAGTATGCGGAGAATTTTCAGGGAGGAAGAGAGAGAGAGAGTTTTGAGGAGTGAGAGGGGGAGGGAGTGAGCGAGTCTGGGAGGGGACGGGGTCTCGGGGGAGATTATAAAGCAGAAAGGTACAGACACAGCAATGCTATTGGGCATGGAGACATCAATTTTCTCTCCCTAGAGCCCCATTTTCCCGACTTTTCTCTCTTCTATCCCAGGACGAGGTTCCAAATCTCGCTGAAATTTTGGATTTCAGATCACCCAAAATCTAAACTATCAACCGGGTAAAAAATTAAAATTTTGAAATTACTACAATAACCCTAAATTTCGTTTTCTCTCGTGAAATTTCATGAAATTTAATGTTTTTGGCGGTTTTGAAACTTTTAAGGCCCGATTTGACCGGATTTTGTCCAATAACCCTTAGAAAAGTCATCTCCTATGAAAATTTGCTGAAAAACCGAAATTTTGAGACATTTTAAAATTTTGGTAGAAACAACATCGATTTTTATAAAATTGTACAAGCTTTATAATGAACTGAAAATTTTATGGTACTATATTTAGTATCTTAGGATCATACATAAAAAATTTCAAAATAATTTAATTTACTTTATTATCCTTAAAAAATCAAAAACTGAATGAACATAATTGGGCTAGTTACATTGTCAAAAAATTTTAAATTTTCTTGAGTGTGATTATGATCTAATTTTTTTTAGAGAGATTAATAATTTCCTTATTACCATTATATAAATTTTTTAAAAAAATTAAACTTTGTTTGTTTGGTCAATCAAATCTATGTAAGCATTGAACTTCGTTTGTTATATTATATTTCAAAAATCAAAAAGAAAAAAGCATAAATGGTACTGTGCCTTGTAAGAATTTTATAAATTCACTGGAGTGTGATAATGATTCAAAAATTTTATGATATATTAATAACTTTCTTATCACCCTTCTGTAAAATTTTAAAAAAAAATTAAACTTTTTTTTATTGCTAAAGCAAATCTATGTATTGATCATCAAGCTTTTATCACGACGTAGCTTTATGCTGAATTTTTAAACATTATTTGAGAATTATAATCATCTAAAAATTTTAAATAAACATTAATGTTACATCAGGACCATCCAAAAAAATTTCAAAAGTTTTAACATGTCTAGATAATTTTCATTTTATTCAAGTTTCTTTGGTAAGCCTTTTAACAGAGCGATAATCTTGTTGAATTTTTAAAAATTCATATAGTTTTATCATTATCTGAAAATTTTATGAGAGCATTAGAGATACATCATAACCATGCAAAAAAATTAAGTATTTATAACATGGTTTGAACCATTTTGCACTTGGTTCAAAATTTTCGGTCAGTGTTTTATCAGGACAATAGCAATATTTGAATTTTTAAAAATTTCACAGACTTCAGAATTATCTGAAATTTTTATGGAAATATCATCTATGTGTCAGGACTCTCCAAAACAAATTTCAAAAAATTTGATATTGTTTGACCCACTTTTCGGCCGTTGCAAAAATGCCAATTTTTTGGGTATTTGACCCAAAATTTCGGGATTTTTCGGTGAAATTTCGTTTTTCTCAGTAGAAAACAAATCGGATTTGAATTTTATTTTTGAATTTGAACGAGATTTGTCCAAAATATCAATTTCAACGAAATTTGATTCGGTGAGGCGATATTTTATCGAAAACAAAATTTGAATCCTTACCAGGACTATGTTTTTGTTCCCGTTCATTTGTCCTTGTCTCGTATTTTTTCCTCAAAACCAGATGTCTGTGCGAATGGTGAAAAGATTCAAAGAAAATTACAGCATTTACTTATGTGTATTGCATAAGCTAATACATTTTGTTTGGAGGATATATGTCATACTAATACATATTTAAAACTTTCTCTGGGTACATCAGAATGCATTATTGGTTGGTCAAAATTCTAACAATTTCATCTGTATTCGTAACAAAAAAATAGTAAAAACGGAGATTAATTTAATTTATCTAGGATGAGACCACTTTGTGCCTCCAATGCCTGCTCTTGCTTTTTATGTGTGTAGAGTATTAGATGGAATGATGAATATACGGTGTGAAAGACGATACCTTTCGTTAGACACAAAAATTACGTCCAACTTGGTTAAAGCAAAGGAATACCTTTATGCTAAAACTCAGAGAATTTTCCATCTTTAGTATTCTCACGCACCTCTCGCTTACTGTTTATGTCTCAGATCGATTCTGCCATTGCTTTCCCTTTCTCTGTAACCTGTCCCCCTTCTCTGTATCCAATATTGACGGACATGTCCTTTTTATCTCTCCTCGGGTTAGGCCTTGTATGTTTTAGTTTAGACTTTTTGTTTTTGATTTAAAGCTAGTTTTTTTACTTTAATGAGCTTTTAAGTAAATCATTTTTAAGCCAAGACATGTTGTTTGGTATCCTGATTTTTTGATGGATTGGATGGTGTAGCTTATTGCTAGAAAGTTTGAAATACTTGTAAAGACTTTTCTTATGTACTGATTTATCTAATAAAAATATTTCATACTTTTTTTACCAAATGTCGTATTGAAAAACATAGATTAATCTTGAGATCAAACTTCATTTTGAGCATAATTATTTATCAACTTGGAACTCTTATTACATGGCAATTTTGAACTCTTCTCAAACTGAAAATAGCATAACAATTATGAACTCTCATCAAACTAAATAAAAACATATACTAAGAGGCTCAATGAGGCAGATTCGATCGTCTCTTGCCGCGCTAGATTCGGCCACCTCCACCCTCGAGTCCGCCCGCCTCCACCCACACCACGCCGGATCCGGTCGCTTCTTGCTATGCTAGATCTGGCCGCCTCCACCCGCCTCTCGTTGTTCCACCCTTGGGTCCGTCCGCCTCCACCCGCCTCCCACCGTGCTACGGCTAGATCAGTTCAGCTCCACCTGCGCCACGCCCAAACCCAGTAGCCTCCCGCTGCTCCAAGCTCGGGTTCAGCCGCCTCAACCCACGTCGCGCCGGATCCGGGTCGGTGGAGGAGGAAGGAGGCTGGGGATGGCGGAGGAGGGTGGAGGTCGGGGACGGCAGAGATCGGAGTGGTGGAGGGAGAAGGCATGTCGCACAGGGGAGCGAGAGAAGACGAGGAGAAATGAGGAGATGGGAGAAGGATTCTTGAGTTTATATATGATGGCATTTGGTGGGTAATTTTGGAGACTTTCAGTGGCAAAGGATTATTTCATCACAAAAACCCAAAAAAGCACCTCTCACCTAGCTTTTGGCTTATAGTTATATGGAGGCTTTTGGCTTTTTTTAAGCCCGGTTTAAAAATCAGTCGTTTGTTTCGGCTTTGGTTTTTATGTTTTTAAGCCAGTGAAAAAGCCGAAACAAACAGGGTCTTAGTTTTCTACCAGCTTATTTACGTACAACTTTATTTTCCTCACTATAGCTCGTTTAAACTTTCATCAAACTAGCAAGGTGGTCCACATATTTACGCGTGTATTACCTTTAAAGTATGTTTAAATGACTTGGTAATACATATGTGATATTATTTTTCAAAAATAGATGGATGCAAAACACAATTTGTGATATTTTGATATTGTAGATTATAGGAGAGAATATATTCACTTCGTTTATAAGTATTTATCACATATGATCGAAACTTTCTTTTACGAACACTTTCATAATAAAAAAAATAAAGTTTTCTATTTATATCATCATCTCTTAATTTCATTATTGCAATGATTGTCCCTTTCTTTGGTACATCTTTAATTACACATCACAATGCTTATACCGGTATAGCCGAGTGAACAACTATCGATGTAGCACTCCCTTAGTCTCTTCGTTCCGTGGAAGTCCACCAAATAAAGAGTCAGAATATTCTATCTTTTTTTGAGAATTTTTTAGCATATTCTATATTTTTCTTAGTGACCATAAAAACATGTCATCGATTTTTATTACACACTAATTAATAATTTATGTATATACAAATCAGATTTTTTACCTTATTTTATTTCCTTCCCTAAAATTAGCATATCACTGGAATTTTACTTCAATAAAATGAAAATTTATATTTTTCACTTAGTATGGAATTAAAAACAATCCTAATTTCTTTTTATTTTTATTCGTATGTTATTTTCATTTAATTTTGAATTTAAATTTTGATTTAGATTTTGTCTGAAAATCAAATTTTTAATTTCATTTTATTTTTAATTATGAATTTATATTAATTTTCATTTTCATTTTTATTTAATTTTGTGTGTATATATGTATATGTATATATGTATGTATATGGATATGTGTATATGTATGTGTATATGTATATGTATGTATGTATGTATGTATGTATGTATGTATGTATGTATGTATGTATGTATGTATGTATGTATGTATGTATGTATGTATGTATGTATGTATGTATGTATGTATGTATATAAGTTTTACTATAGAAATCGTATACAAATCCAACTACTAATTTTATATAATTTATATTATGTATTTCAGATATGTACATGTTTTTATTTGGAATTCATATGAAAGTTAATAGTTAATTTTATTTTATTTTTTATTCTAAATTTCCGTTATTTTTATTGTTCTTAGTTTGGACTCTTTCTTTTGATATAAACCGTTGATTTTATTGTTATTTTTTATTTAGTTTCAAATATTAGTTTTAGGTTAGAATTGATATACAAATCCAATTGCTAATTTTTACCTGATTTTTATTTTGAATTTTAGCTATGCACGTGTTTTAATTTCTAGTTTGTCTGAAAATCAAATGACTAATTTATTTTTATTTTTATTTCAATTTTATGTTGTTATTTGTTGTACTAAGCATGGACTCTTTCTTTTAATATAAGCTGTCATAACTCGGATCCGCTATATAGACTATTAGATGTTTTTTTCAAATAGTAACATCCAATCCATTGGTTATTATAGTTCAATTTAGTTAGGGTTCACTAGATTAAAAACTATTTGTTTTGTTTTTTGTGAGAATTTTTAACATATTTCTCTTTTTTTCTTAGCAACTCTATATGATATGCTATTGAAGCGTCGTAAGACCCGTCTTGACCACGTGACCCAGTATTGGATGGGCGAAGCTGAGTAATGCCTTCTGATGAAGCCCAAAACACTAATACCGCATCAATTGTTTCCTTTGATCAGATCAGTGCCACACTTTGTGTTGAATCTACCGTAGGCGAGGAGTTAGGCATGCATGCATTTGGGCTGAATTAGGAAAGCATACTACATGCCGTGTCTTGCATAGAGAAATAAAGAAAGGAAAGAATCAGCTGGTGTTGCTTTGCATGTACAAGATAAAAAGAAAAGAAACCAGAGATAAAAAAGAACAAATACGAGGAATCCTGATTTTGTGGGGTTAGATTGGGAGATCAGAAGGTGCACTCTTCCATGTCAAGCAAGAAGCAACGATTTGCTTTTGTTTCATTGCGTAAGAAAAAGGATTCGAATGGAGATGAGCTAGTGCAATATTACTATTATTTTTCTGTTCTTTTCTTTTCTTGCGAGCACTCGAATGGGGGCCACCAGCAGAGACCATGGCGTCCAGGGGATAAGCCCATGTTCAATAGATGTCTTGATTTATTTGTTTCTCAAAGATTCGATGGCGGTTGTAAATAGGGCTCACCAGATTAAGGGTCAGATGTTTTGCTTTTCTGTGGGAATTTCGAGTCTATTTCTCTTTTTTCTCAGCAACTCTCGTGAACTTTTAATATATTATAATAGACTGCAGAAAAAAGTTATTACCCCTATCCTTGTCCATGCAAGTATACTCTCTTCGGCAGCCATTTTGTTATCTGATCTCCTGCGTGTTAAGGTCTCCTTCGGAAAGTAGGAACTTTTCGCAAATTCCTGTAGTAATTGAATTATTCCATTTGAATTCGCTGCGTTTTAAACCGGGCCTGAATTTCAAAAGCGAAGCCATAATTCTTAGAAGCAGAGGAAACCTGATTCCATTTTTATATAAAAGCGAAACAGTACAAAAGGAGAGCCATAATTTTTATCCCAAGTCTTTTCCTTGTAAAACTTCCCGAGTAGTGCTTCAATACTTTTCCTCCCAATACAAGTTATACAAATCTTGAAGTAAGCGAAGGGATAAGTAATCACCATCTACTATTCATTCATATTTTAATATTTATACAACTATAAAAAAAATCATTAAAGTACCTCTCAAACTTCCCACCTTTGTATGCACACACAATGCGTCCTTTCCTTACTTTCGAAGTAACACTACGAAGTTGCTCTTGCATATCATTGCTAAACTAGCACATGCATATGATGATCTCAGTTTTCTCACTACTCAAATCCTCTCCGGTTAGAATAGGCAAGTTCTTGTGGACGACAGGTCTAAGACATATATGCATGCATGCAAGGTTCAAAATCTTGATGAAATTTTGGAAATTTCTGTCGAAATTTTGGATTTCGGCCGGGGACGAGATTATAAATCCCAGTGGAATAAAAAATTTAAAAAATTCAAATTACTACAGTGATTTCGAAAGTTTCGCCGAGATTTCAGCCTCTCAAACCGAAATTGCTACAAAAATCGACCAGATTTGATGGTCTTAGACCAGAGTACATGCGAAAATTTATACATATACAAGTTATCTATAAGAGCTAATTGATAACTTCACTTCAATCTAGATGGTTAGGATCGGTGGCTCTCACCCAGGATACCTAGGTGAAATGTCGAGAGTGGGATTTGAACCTAGGACTTTTTGGAGACTAGAACCAAAAGCGCCAAGTGAACTTCACGCAATGGCATCATTTTCCCAATTTTTTCTAGTCACGGAAGACCATTTTCACAGGATTGAAAAAGGCCGAAATTTTGGTTGTTTCGTCCAAAATTTTAAAAAAATGTTTTCAAATTTACTGGATTTCAATTTTGCCTTTTGAATTTCATCAGGATTTCGACTGCCTCTGAGGTGTGACCCAAAACCAAAATTTAAAACCTTGCATACATGCATGCATGCACACAATACATGTTTAACACCACAAGTCAGCCCACTATTTTACCCACCATATATAAGATTCCGCATGTCAACCCATAGATCCAATTGGAGTAGTAGTGAGAACCTGCGTTGCTCGGTTGGTGCGTGCGCCAGATGAAGCGCACGGCGGCCCGCACACGTTCGAGTGCGCTCAAATCTGTCTGTGTTGGAGAAGAATTTGACTCCTCCGTATTCCGGATGACCTCCAACTATATGTTAAGGAACCTCGCTATCGAATAGTCCGGGGTTCCCGAACAGATCTGAATTGGAGAACAGAAAGAGAGAGAGACACGTGTTTAGGGAGAGCAACAGCGGAATTCTTTTATTACTAATGATTGCTTGTACATAGGGGGGACCCCTCCTCCTTTTATAGCGCTCATCTAGGGTTTCGGCTAAGGGGCCAACATGGGCTTTCCATGGGCCACGAGGGTTTCCCAACACTCCCCCTTGGGCCCTTTGCCGCGAGATGCATACGCCTCATTAAAACTCTAGAAAAACCCAGTGGGAAAATACTTGAAGAAAGAGTACATAGCATACGCTTACTATGTTGCACGAATTGCCTCGTTAAAACCTTATGCAAGAAAACTTCATGAAAAACTTGCTAAGGAAAAAGAGTACAATTCTCCCAACTTCAATTGCTAATCTTGAGATTCATATTGGGTATTCATAATTCATGCTCGAGATTCATGTGGGAGTATGTGAAATATCTCCCCTAAAATCTGCACTTCTCTAAGTCTCATCATCCCAATTCCTTTACGCACCTTTCAAAGGTAGATCTTTGGGAGTGATTTAGTGAACAAATTTGCAAGATTTCACATGACTTAGTATGCAATATCTTGATCTCGTTCATCTTATGCAATTCGTGAGCATAGAAGAACTTGGGGTTGATATGCTTCGTGAGATTGCTCTTCACATAACCCATCTGTGCTTGGGCAACACAAGCTGCATTATCTTCATAAATTATTGTGGGAGTTTGCTCAATGTTCAAACCACATGACTTATGGATGTGGTGAATCATTCTTCTGAGCCATACACATTCGCGAGATGCTTCATACAAAGCAATGATTTCTGAGTGATTTGTCGACATCGAGACAAGAGTCTGCTTAGACGACTTCCAATAAATTGCTGTTCCTTCACATAGGAAAACATAGCCGGTTTGGGACTTGCCAGTATGCTGGTCTGATAAATACCTAGCATCGACATAGCCAACCAAATTCAATTCATTGTTTCTTCTGAAAAATAAACCAAGATCTTTGCTTCCTTGGAGGTAGCGGAAGATGTCCTTGATCCCTTTCCAATGCCTTTTGGTGGGTTACGCCTTTGCATCTGAGCTAGCAAATTCACAGTGACGCAATGTCCAGGCCTAGTGCTATTCGCAAGGTACATGAGCGCTCAATTGCACTCGGATATGGGAATTTCGCTCTCGGGACTTCCTCCCCTCTTCTCTAGGTGCTGTATGGGTCTAGGTGCGCTTGGAGTGACCTTCCACCATTGGAGTCTTTGCGGATATGCTTTTCAAAGCCAAACCTTTTCAACACTTTACGTGTTTAGGTTGATTGGTGTACCAAGATTCCTCTTTGGACATGCTCAAGCCGCAAGCCTAAACAAAACTTGGTTTTACCCAAATCCTTCATTTCAAACTCGGACTTCAAGTATGAGCATGCTTCTTCAATTTCTTCATCCGTCCCAATGATGTTCAAGTCATCTACATAGACGGAGATTATCTGAGAATCCATTCGGGATTCTTTGTATAAACACACATGGACAATCTTCATTGTTTGTGTAGCCTTTCTTGCAGAGAAAGTCACTCAGCGATTGTACCACATTCTTCCTAATCGCTTTAGCCCATACAGTGATTTCTCCAATTTCACCTGCATGTGTTTCTATTTGCTCCGTCTTGGTTCGAGATAGGAATTCCTTACGGTACTTTCATGTATATCTCCGAATCCAAGTTTCCATACAAATATCTTTGTGACAACATCCATTAGCTTCATTCTCAACTTCAAGTTGATCGCTATTGAGATCAAATATCTAAAGGTAATTCCTCCCATGACCGGAGAATAGGTTTCTTCATAATCAACTCCGGGACGTTGAGTGAAACCTTGAACTACAAGCCTTGTTTTGTACCTTACAACCGTTGTTTTCATTTCTCTTAGAACAAAGACCCATTTGTGACCTACGGGTTTATATAGGGAGGTGTGCGGCATCTGGCCCAAACACCTCTCTCTTGTTCGGAGAGACTAACTCTGCGATGATTGCCTTTTCCATTCTTTCCAATCTAGCCTTTTCTTGCACTCTGCGAGAGATGCGAGCTCGGGATCATGATCAATGATCGAGGCAATCTTCTTTGCAAAGTATGCATCAACGTTGGTCATTGCTCTATTCGAGGATTCTCTGTTATTACAAAGTTTATGACCATTTCTTCATGGGGTGCTTCATGCACTTCTACTTGCTCTTCACTGCTATTCCCTATCGCAGGAGCAAGTTCCTTTAGCTTTTCATCGCCTATGTGTGCGCACACTTTATTTCCGACGGCTTCCTGCAGTGGAAGATTCAAGTCTGGAATTGCCTTTCCTGTTGGCTTCTTTCCAGTGCCAAGTCTCAACTGGCTCCCCTTCTTTCCTTGGGGCATTTTCGTGATTGGTTGTGGTAAGTCCTCTCGCTTGATTTTCTCCAGACGTCTCGGGTACTTTGGGTTTGAGGCAGATTTCTGCTCTTTTCTTTGAGGCCTCTGAGCAGGTTGAGGATACCTTCTATTTTCTTTGGTATTTCCACCCTCTCGGTGCATTCCTTGCGGGTACATGCGACTTAACCACGCCCTTGAGATCAAAAAATGATCGGCGGCTCATGTGCTAAATTTCGCAAATCAATTATCTTCGGACTTCTTGATTTGCTTCATTAGTCTGGGGTCATGTGCGGGATCCCGGTGGAATACCATATGATTTTCCGGCATTTTTCATCGAAAGGTTGATTTCTCCCCTAATGACGGAAACGATCCTCGTCAAAGATGCAATCGTGAATCCGGTCGTATGCAAGTCTCCGATCATGGGTTCCAAATACGATTATGGATGCACTCTCATAACCAACGATATCCCGGACTTGCGGAGAGGGCCCATTGCGATCATTGAGGGGTGGTATAGGTACATATACCATACACCCAAATTTTCTAAGATGGGAGATCTTGGGACGATCCGTGCACAAGCCGCATAGGAGAATGGATGTTGTAGGCCGACGGTGCGAAATTGATAAGAGCTGCTGCGTGCAGATCTGCGTGTCCCCAACAAGTGTTGGGCAAGTTACAACTCTGCAAAAGCGGTCTGGCAATGAACTTAATCCTCTTTATTAGTGCTTCGGCTAGCCCATTCTGCGTATGAGCGTGCGACGGAGTGCTCAATCGCTATCCCATTGCGGTGCAATAATCATCAAAGGCCTTTAAAGTAAATTCTCGGCATTGTCCATTCGATGGACTTCACGCGATGATCGGGTAAGCATTCTTAATTCTTATGATCTGCGAGATCAGCTTTGCAAAAGCGTGGTTTCTTGTTGACAATAAGCATACGTGCGACCATTTCGAGGAAGCATCGATGAGCACCATAAAGTATCGAAACGGCCCTGACAAGGGCTGAATCGGGCCACAAATATCCCCTGGATGCGTTCCAGGAATGTAGGAATTTCACTTTGCACTTTCACGACAGAGGGTCTAGTTATTAATTTCCGATGGCACATGCAGGCACACAAAATCTTCATGATTCGGGAAATTTTTAACATTAATACCATGACCTTGTGAGTTGTTCACTATATTTCTCATCATTCTAAAACCAGGATGACCTAATCTACCATGCCATAAAGAAAATAACTCAGAGCTTCTAAAAACAGTCTTCAAGAAAGTATACACTTCGGGTGCATGAATATTCGTGTAGTACAACCAGATTCATATGAGGACATTTTTCTAATACCATTTTTCCACATGCGCGTGCTTCACAATGCACAAGTATTCTTTGCCATTTTCTTCATTGGTTTCTACGTGAAAACCATTGGCGCGGATGTCTTTAAAGCTTAAGAGAGTGCGCGTTGATTCCGGGTACAAAAGGGTTTCTTCAATTACCAAAGTTGTACCCATAGGCAATATAATAGTGGCTCTTCCTGAGCCGATTACATATGAGTCGCTTCCTATGATCGTAGTAATCTTTCCAGCGTTCTTCGTGATCGACTGGAAATATTTAGACTCTCTTAAGATGGTATTTGTTGTGCCACTATCAACAATGCATATCTCTTCCATTTGGGCATTACACGATTTCTAGATAAAAGAAATATAATTCTAATCAGATAGAGGCAAAAACAATCCAAATATTGCTTGCAAATTTGAAGAATACTGGAATAAAGAATAAATTGCGTATTTATTCATGAAAGAAGTATGCTCTTCTAGAGCTTACAATCCATTATTCAAAGAAAATGCTAACAACCATAATCTAAAGAAAAATGCATTAAACAGAATCTGTAAAATATGCATTAATTTCTGCTTCTATGTCATCGACAGAAGTTTTCTCTTCATTTGCCATAATAATGGCTGCAGCATCGATATCTAGGCTATTCTGTGAGGATGAGGCAAGTGGGGTATCTACATCCATGACGTCATCATCACCGATGTTGGCGAAGTGTTAGCCTGTGGGCGTTTTCTTTTGCCTTTCTCTTAGCCTGATATGCGTTGATCACTTCTTTGGATTCCCGACATATCTTCGACCAATGTCCCCAAGTGCCACACTTGAAGCACGTTTGGTTCTGCTGTCCATACGGCTTGGCGTGCGCCTTTTCTTTGTCATCCCTCTTCACAGGGGCTTTGGACTTTCCTTTGGCCTGGGGCCTCTCTTTTCCACCCTGCTTGCCCTTCTTTCTATGAGTGGGCTTTCTCACCTTGTAGCTATTGGCATTGACTTCTGTGCCAGTGCCTCGTCTAGGTGGCTGCGAGACATAGTTCTTGCGTAGAACATCGTCTTGCGATTCCGCAACTTGCATTACATCAATCAGTTCGCTAGATTGGTACAAATTCTGTGCAAGGCAGAATTGTACTCGGCCACAGTTTTAAAGTCTGCAAACCTCAGGCGTACCCAATCTTGCTGTGCTTGGGGCAAGATGGTGTACTTGAGCTTTTTGAACCGCTTCTGAAGTGCAGTCCAAAGCTCAAGTGCACTCTCCTTAGCCATATATTCATTCTTCAGAGTGGCTGAGAGGTGGTGCCTAAGAAAGTGCAGAGCTTGATCGTTCTGCTCGGCGGTAGGTTTCGCGTCCTGCGAGGACCCTAGACCAATCGCGGAGCGGAGCTTCTTGCCCTCAAGAACGATCTTCACGTTCGATGCCCAAGTGAGGTAGTTCTGACCGTGCGGGGTCAGTTCTTCAAACTCACGATTCACAATGCCAGACATCTGCATGATTTCAAAATTCTGACATTAGATTACTGCGTGTAATCTAATAGAAAATGGTTGCAAAAAGCATAAAATGTACAAAATAAAAAATTGCTATGCATTGCAATATTTTAAATAAAGCAACGGATTCAAAAAACATAAAGAATATTCATAAACCAGAGAAAGAAAGCAAGAAAAATTAAAAACAGAGCCAAATAAATCTTCTTAATTTTCTGGCAATTTTTTCAAAAATTTCTGCAATTTTTCTCTTTTTTCTTTTCTTTTTCTTTCTTTTTCTTTTTTTCTTTTTCCTTTTCTTTTCTTTCTGGCCGAGCCGGCCACTGGGCCTTGCTTGCCTTTTCCTGGCCCAAAAACACGCGTGCGGCTAGGGTTTCCCCTAGCCGCCGCCACTTTTTTTTTCTCTGCGCCCCTTCATTTGTTGCATTCACTTGCCTCATTAGCCGGCTGGCGTGGCTTCTTGCGAGGAGCCGGCGTGGGTGCAGGGCCGTCGGTCGAGGCACCAACAATTTGCCGCCACCAGCCATTGCGGCGCGTCTGAGCCACCCAGTGCTGAGTCTGGCCGGGACCAGACGACGCGGCGTGAGGTCGGCGGTCGGCCGGGGCGGGCGGCGCAGCTTTGGGCCGGCGGCGCGGGCGCGAGGCGACGGATGGTCGCGAGCCGGGGCAGTGGTTGGAGGCTGAGGCCGAGCCGGAGGCGGCGGCGCGACGGAGGCGGCGTCGCGACGGATTCGGCGGCAGCGGTGCGTCGGCCGGCAGGTGCGGATGGATGGATGTGGCGACACGGTCGACACGGCGACGGCGCAGACGCATGCCGAGACGCCGCAAGGTCGGGCGCTGCGGCGGCCGGCGTCGGCCGGACGACGCAAGACGCGCCGAGGCCATCGGCGTAGCGGCGGCGGCTTCGAGCGGCGGCCGGTGCTTCATGCGTGCTTGCCGGGCGACGGCCGGCCGTCTTGGCGTGCTTGGCGGCGACGGCGGCCGTCTTGGCGCTTGCCAAGGCGATGGCCGCTTCCTTTCTTTTTTTCTCTGGATGAACAGTAAAAATAGTGTACTGTAGCTTCGTGCTAGTAACTTCGAGCGATCGCCGTGTGGCTTCATGCCACGTGACGAAAACGGAACAAGATGCGTAGCATAGATGCATGCATAGAAAACGACAAGCGTCTAGATTCAATTGCGAAAATCCTACCTTTCTCACCTTTTCAATTCTGATCTCCGTAGAGCTTCGTGCTGATAACGTGTTAAGGAACCTCGCTATCGAATAGTCCGGGGTTCCCGAACAGATCTGAATTGGAGAACAGAAAGAGAGAGACACGTGTTTAGGGAGAGCAACAGCGAAATTCTTTTATTGCTAATGATTGCTTGTACATAGGGGGACCCCCCTCCTCCTTTTATAGCGCTCACCTAGGGTTTCGACTAAGAGGCCAACGTGGGCTTTCCATGGACCACGAGGGTTTCCCAACACTATATACTCATACATTCCAACTGAACCGATATATCCTAACCGAACTCTCCAATCTCCAAACGGCTCGGACTCCTGCTCATGTCCGACAACAGGACTCCTTGTATATAAGACTATGCCGTATTTGCTCAGACTTTCCATGTATGCTTGTATCTATATATTATGAGCAATAGATCAATCAAAGGTGCAGTTGCATCTTTGCTTTCAGTCTGGACTGGTGTCTCGGACGGAAAACAAAATAAAAGTGGGTACATACACACGTATCGTTCGTGGAACAACATGTTGCCGTGCTCGAGGCCTTCAAAAAAATTTCTTGACATGTATAGCAGACGTGTACGCGTATGTATGAGATGTGTGTGGGTGTGCGTCCTTGTACCCATCAAGAAAAGAATTGGAGTAGTAGTAGTATCGAATTGCCAAATCTACGACGAAAGCTCCAAGAAAGACCGAGCAGCAATTTCGCTCGCCACCCAGCGTACTTTTCCGTTTGCTTCGACCTGGGGCAAATATATACATACTACCGTCTTGTTTTGTCGACGCGTACGTTGATGGTTGACGATCGAGGAGAGAAGGAATCGTGGAAATGTGTAGCTGGGTATTTGGTCATTGGTGATCGATGGAGTTGCTAATTGGAGGGTGCATCTGGTGAGCCGATCAGGTGCTCGTCCGTGCGTGCCAGCCTCCCAGCGGAAATTGCACATGCCTGGGTCTAGTTTACTCGAGGACTCGTGTACTCCCACCGGCCAAAAATACATATTATTTTAAATATGAATATAGTTTTCTAAACGTAACTTTGATCACTAATTTATATCGTAATGTATTTATAAAATCAATAGAATTATATTATTATGAAAGCATTTTTGAAACAAATCTAAACATTTGAATTTCATATATCCAATCTAAACATTTAAATCAATAGTTAAAATTTCTAAAATTTGACTACATGTATCTTAAAATGATATGTATTTGCGACTCGAGAGAGCAATAGAGTATTGTAAGCTAGTAAACTTTGCACAGAATTAACTGTTGACCAACGCCCCGTACGTGGATAGAAAATTTACACTACTCTGGATTGTACAAATTAAATCGTCGTGTGTGACACCCAGGTGCGCGCGCAAATACCTTTGTATACGCAAATAAAAAGAGTATGTCTAAAACAATATACATACCACTAGATGACCTATATACTTATATACTACACGTACATACCTTTTGTTACGCGAGATACTCCCTATGTTGTGAGATATGACATAGGGAGTAACTACTCCCTACACCAATTATAAGATATTCTAATGTGAACCACATGAAAATTTTGCAAGGGAGTCCATAGTTTTCAGCGTATTTTACAAATACCTTAATACACGCAAATAAAAAGGAGTATGTCTAAAACAATATACATACCACCTCTGAAAAAATGTATATACCACCTAGATGATCCTATATACTCGTATAATACACGCACATACCCTTCGTTAAGCGAGATACTCCTTACGTTGTGAGATATGATATATGAAGCCTGTTTTGTACTCCTACTTCCAATATACTACTTAAAAGAGCGTGTTATACTTCTTTATCACTTTTAGTATACTTAAATACTAATTATAAAATACTCCAATACAACATAGTTGAAAAAAAATCTGATCGGAGCCCTTTATTTTTGCTACATATCTTTTTTCATATGTAAAATGAATATATACATAAATTATACTATAAAAAATGGTTTTTGATGAAATTTTTCATAAAACTCACTTTGATGTATTTTATAATCATTATTAGAGTATGCTCAAAAGGATAAAGAGGTATAAATTTTTTGATCGATTACTACTTTCTACTGTGGCAATGCGGCATTCGCTGTTCAAGACTTTTAGATTTAAAGTTATCGTCATGGCTTTGTTTTCATATGGTGTATTCTTTATTCAATGGATTCTTAAAATTTTATTTGCAGATTGCTGAGAAGCATAGCTTTTTGATCTTTCAAGACCACAAGTTTGCTGACATCGAACACTCATTTGGAATTCAAGAGACGGTGCTCCCAAAGATGCAAAGAGATAGGGTTTATTGTCAGAAGTAAGTTGCTCAATCTGAGGTTCTGCAACACATATAGCTGTTCTTTCCCTTTCCTATTTCCTTGGAAATATTCTACCAAGACAATCTACTTTGCTTACGTCTACTCTATCCGCAGTCTTTGTTATTACACTTGCGACGGTTTTTATAGAGAAATGGTGGAGCAAGAAGTGATGTGCATCTTATTCACACTGTTTGAGACGCTTCTCATACATCGACAAGCAATGTAAGCTATATATATAATTTTTTTGTTGATATAACTATATTTATAACACACTTAGTGTCTAATTCATATGAATACTTCTTTAGCCATTTTCATTACGGATATATTGAGCTAAGCCTGAGAAATCTTGTGCACAAACTGTTCTTCCATGCTGTTGTGTCTCCTTGTGCATGATTCTATTCAAAGAAAAGTATGTTTCTATAATAAGCCTGCATTTTAGATGGAATCATGGAGGATAAATGACCAGTGGAAAATTTCCCCTTACTGTTTTCCACTGTTTCGTCAACTAAAGCTGAGTTTCCGTTTCTCTAACAGGAGTTAATTACGAAATACACCTAATTTTTAACTTTAATACTTAAAAAGGACTTGTTTGTTTTTGCTTTTGATTCTGGATTCTGCCCTTAAAAGCAGAATAAAAAACAAATATCATGATTGTAGGAATCGATTTTCACAATCCGTCCCACTCATATATACGAGAATCCACAATCCACTTCATATGTGCTTTTGGATCCAGCTTTTGGAGAATCAGCTTATCTACAACCAAAATCCAGAATCATTTTTTAGAGAATCCAAAGTAAAAACAAACAGACCCTAAATTTGCAGCTCTACTACAAAATTTAGCTGCTAAAATTAAAGCTTGCGAAAAGAAGAAGGGCATTCCTTTTATGTACGACAAGGCTTTTACCTCTTTTATCACATATTGCCTTTTTATATTTATATACTCTCTTTTAACGATGGCGTCCAGAAAAAAAATGACAAAAAACTTCCCTTTTCTCGTTGATTATTCCCCACCCCTTCTTGCGGAGATCCTTCAAAATCCGAAGACCAACTCAGTTTCTTTTGCCGATACGCCAAAGGTGAGTATATAGGGAGGACCAGAGGTAGAATTTCATCTAACTCTGCTCCACTGTTTCACATACTTGTAGCTGGAGTGCTGGACGCACGAATGGCTTCTTTTCTCTTCTTTTACTAAGATATACGGAGTATTATAGGTGCATATTTGTATATTGTTTGGCCTTTTAATTTGGCGGATATATTCTCTATCAAACACTCCCGTCAAAAATAGGGATGTCAGTTTTACCTATGGATTTAGATATCTGCGGGTATCTGACCCGATAAGGACGGGTACGGGTAGCACTGATCAGACCTATGGGTTTTCAGGTTTAGGTACCCGATAAGATCATGGGAGAATTTATCATTTTCCCCGTTTGTCTTACTGACATGTAGCCCTAGGACCCACATGTTAATGAGACATCACAGGGCAAATGATCAATGACACAAGTAAGTGAGGGCAAATCATCAATTATTTCTAAGATCATAAGATGGACGTGGGTGCCAATTTGTACACATAGATGGGTATCATATGACATGTGCACCTCACTTAAAAAACCAAACTAGTCTCTCCCTACCTCCCCCCCGCGACTGAACTCTTTGCCTTTTCCTCTTGACCTCTCCTCATCCTTAGACCACAGCCGAAGCTGTTGCCTCGCCTCGCTCGGCCTCCACCGGCCTCACCACCTCGGCCTTCCCTTCCTCCCACGCTGGCCCCCTTCGGCTCCCTCTCCATCTCCACCCCCCTCCTCGGCCTTCTCTTCCCCCTTCCTCCTCCGGCCCCCTTTCACCCTTCACCTCCAGGAGGGTGCCGCCCTCACTGTCCTCCTCCACCTCCTCCCGCACCAAGCCTAAGAAGGCGGCTAGGGCAGTGCAACCAAAGACGGACGAGGTGGTGCTCAACAACTCGGATCTGGGGCCATTCCTCCCCAAGCAGGCCCGCGACGCCATGGTCTCCGAGGAGGGCGGCAGTGCGGCACGCGCGCTTGAGTGGTGAGGTGAGGGCGCCAAACTCGAGCTCACCAAGAGCCTCCACGTCGCCGCCGCGATCCCCTGCGGCCTAGGGAAGGACTCCGACGCTATCCCTGTCCTCGAGCGTGCCGTCGAGGTCGTCACGCCGCCCCCTTCACCCCCACCGCAACGCGCTCCCCTTTCCCCTCCGGCTAGGTACCCATGCCCCCTCCACCTTCCCCTTCCCCTTCCCCCTTCGGCCGTGTGCCCACCTCTACCCATCGGGTTTGAGTGCGGGTGTAGATCTGTACCAGTGAAGTTTAGTGGGTTCAGATAGCTAGCATGAGTTTGGATTCGAGTGACGGATCTTATGTAGTTATACTCGAAGGTACCTATCCTATTGTCATATCTAATGTGGTAAAGGGACACAATATTTCACGTACGTGCATGCATGCTAACGTGGTCATAAAAGTTGCAGCATTAGATCTCTGAAAAAGAAATGTTACTCCCTCGTAAAAAAAACTATTGTAGTACTACAATGTACTAGTCCTACATAGCAGAGCATGCGGTATACCGGTGTATGGCCGGAATATTATGCTCGGTAGAGTAATTCTTTTTTTTTTTTACAAAAACGCACATACACACTGTAAACTCTACACACACGTGTACGCTCTGCACACATTAGGAAACTCGGTAGAGTAATTCTGAACGGTAACTTGGCCAGTTCTCGAAACGGAAAAGGAGGACGGCAACGCAGACACTGCCCAGTGCTCACTTCGAGAGAAACATTAATTCTGCCTGCCGCCGCTAAATGGTTGCTCACTGGTCTGGTAGGGCCAGCGCCCAGCGGTAAGGACAGGTCGTAATTTTACGTACGTCGGCACAGGTTGACGGTTTCTTTGATTTGAACGATCTTTAGAATTTTTTTTGGAGGAAATAGATTTTTATAGGACTTAGACACCGTAGCAGCCTTTGATTGGTAGGAATTCCATAGAATCTGTAGCAATCCTATGCAAACATAGGAATTGCAATCCTCTTTTTCTTCGCTGGCTAGTAGAATCAAGGTAAATTGCATCTCAATAGTAGCAGTGCTTGCTATGCTTAGACAAAACTGCCATGGCCGGGCGGCGATGGTGAGCTCGGCAGTCGTGGGAGAAGTTGACAGCGGTGTTCAAGGGCAAAAATGGACTGCAGTGACCGAGTCGACTACAAGTGCAGTGTTGGCTCGGTCAAAGAACGACGATGGTGCGCTAGTGCGGTCGGAGCTCACGGAGGAAAGAGGCCGGGGGGACGGAGTTGAAGGTGTCCCTTCGCCTTGGATTCTGCCGTCGCTTGAGCTGGCGCAGTCAGCCATCGCCCTCACTCCCGCCACCACTGTTTGAGATGGTTTAGTTGGCTTGCCCTTGTTCCCGCCGCGATCACCCAAGATGCATGCATGGCATCGTCGGCTCGCCTTGGATCCCATTGCCATCGGCCTTTGCCCTCGCTCCGCGGTCACCGCTCCGAGACGGGACCATCAGCATTCGCCCTAGATCCCGTCGTCGCCAGCCTTCGCTCTCTCTCTCGCCGCTGCTGACCTTGATCCCTTAGCTGTCGCCCGCTTAAGGTGGGTTGTGGATAAGAAATTAAGAACCATAGTGTGCTACGATGGGGATAAGAATGATTGTTGGGTCTACCTGTAGGTGGCCAACAAATGAAAATTTTATCATTTTCTGTTAGTTAAATAAGTGTGATAATGTCACAAAAAGCAAATAAGGTTACTATCACTTTGAAAATTCATGTGTTCTTTCTCTTCCTGCGAATCAAACACCTAATCCTATACGATTCCTTTGTTTTCTAATCATATATTTGCACATGTATTATTATGTTTTCCCTATTTTTTTCCGAATCAAGCAAATCAAAGAGGCAGTAGTGAGCCTACAAGAGTGAGCGCGCTTGGCCTTTGTTAGCTTACATCATGCATCCATTGGCAGCCGCAGCACGGCCAATTCGTGCAACCTACTCCACCGTGGCACTGTGGTACATACATACAGAGTAACACAGACCAATAAATACATATACGTATTATATATGTGAATACTGTGCTGTGTGGTAGTACTCTAATTACTACATGCATGCATGGAGACATGGAGTTCATGCATGTTTGGTTATTTAATTTGCAACGTACTAATTCGCCGTGCGTGGATGTACATGCTTAGGCTATACTTGCGCTGAATGTAATATTCTTGTTTCACAAACCGAGTTACCGAAACAACCAACCCCTCATCACTCATCGATCGTCGCCATACCACTTGGTTCGTTCTGTCACCGTTCACGGTCACTCGATCCCCGGTCACAGAGTGACGCGTGATGAAACCGTTCAGGCAAACCCACGAGTTGAAACCGTTTTTGAACCGAATATTTCCAGACCAGACCAAATTAAACCATATTTACTAAAACTATAACCCTCCCCAACCCATTCCCAGTCTTAACCCGTTTTCACCCATCCAAAGCCAATCCAAATTAGGGACCAACCTATTTAATCCATTTCCACCCAAATCATTAGTGCCTAGTCACATTTCATCGTGATCAAACTCGCTGAACACACCATGACTCGAAACGAACACGTCCAAATCACTCCATGTGTGCCCACTTTGTGTGTAGAGTAAGCCAATTAGTTACGTAGCTAACCAACCAATAAATATAGTTCGTTGTTTGCAACATAATCTTTTTTCATTTGTTCAACAGTAACTTTTTATTGGTAGCTCCGTTTTACGAACGATTTTCATCGGTAGATTACTGATAACGAGAGGAGCAAGAATAATATAAATCTTGCTAATAAATAATAGATGAATAAGATTTTACAATAATGTACTGAATGTGTTGTTAGATTTTACTATCGAATCAACCTTGTAGTGACGCTTGATGGCTGTGTGAAAACAGCGATATGAAACTGATCAAAATTACTACTGAATGTATTCTAATTTTTTTAGATGTGTCGTTAAATTTTATTGCCAAATATTACCGTGACGCATCGTAGCCCATGTAATAGCGACGATATAAAAGTTCTCTCTAGATCGATTGAGCTATCTACCGCCTAGAGTAGCATGCAGTTTTGTTTGGGCAGGCGCGCAAGGAGGAGCAAGGAAAGAAAGAAAGCTCCGGAGACAAGACAGGCTGAGGTGGGCCCCGTGACGACGCCATGCGAGTGCGCGACGTCTGATGTGTGATCTCAGGAAGGAGAGATCTAATACAGTAGCAGTGATAACTCTAATTTTAGCAATTGTAGATCGACTGTTAGATAAAAAAATAATAGTTCAGATCTTTTGTAGAATTGTTTAGAATAATCACAGCAAACCTAATATTGTAGCTGACACTATAGCAACATTACAGCTGAAAATTATTTAACAATTCCGACTGTTAATTTCTTCGGTCGAATGATGCAGAGAGCTAGCTCTTTAAGTTAAGAGTCCCTTTTTAGAGGTGGGCGTCGTGCCGTGTCGGGCCGGGCCAGTACAGGCCCATCGTGCTTTGGGTCCGAACCGTGCCGGACCGCGATGGCCGGTCGTGCTGGGCCGTGCCGGCTCGGCTCACCTTCGGCGAGTCCAGGCACGGCCCATTTGTGCTTCATACCTGCTTCATGCTGTGCCGGCTCAGACCCAACCCGTTTACACTATTGCGACGAGAGAAAAGAACCCGAAGACGCACGAAGTTGATTGTGCAAAAAAAATACGCGTTATAAACTACTAGTAGTATTGTTGCAAAAAAGAAAGATATTACTAGTAGTATCTGCTATCAATCTATCCTATGCATATGGGCACATGCATGCATATCTCTGGACCAGCATGATGCAATGTTACATATATACTCATACGGGAGAAAGGACTTTGGATTGGAAAAGAGCTGAGAGCAAAAGAAGCCTAGCTTACCTTTGCCTTTGGAAATACCATTTTTGCGAGGTGCAGAAGCGGCAGTCACTGTCAAAAGGGAAAACTACCAGTATCACATTCGTTGTCTCGATCTCTTCTCTTTCATGCATCTGCATGAACATGCATACATTTTCCACAGACAATGCCTTAAGCATGTGCATGTATGTACCATTTGTATAGTTTGTCGATAAAGATGTGTTACAGGCATGTCCTTCGGGTTATTGTGACAAATTGACATGATAGTACATGAGCGGTTACTTGTTGTCCTATGTAAGCAAGGCAGCCATGGCCTTGCGCCTTCACAAATAGAGACAGTGGGCACTCATTTTCAACCACATGCAGGCCCCACAAATCCTGCTACTTGCTACCAATCCAACGACACACACCCCTTAACATGCAGTAAGGCCAATTCAAATGCGTGAGACTAGCGGTATTGAATCGTTTACAGGAGAGAATAATTGTGTCGGGGTTTCGTGTCACCGGCAAGTAAATTTATAAGTCTAAAGGACCACGCGCTCCCTCTCCTTGAATGGTTAGACCTAAAGGCCCAGGATGTATACTGGTTCGGGCTGAATATCCCTACTCTAGTTCGCGTGGTGTTTATCGTATTGCTTTAGGTGCAGAAGACTGCACAGTGTTTACAAGCGGGAGTTAGGAGCTCGAGCACGAGGACGCGTGTCGTCTGTTCATAAAGGCTAAGAGAAAGGAAGCCTGAGAGACCGTCCAAGAGAGCGTAAGAGAATCCCCGCTCCTAGAAGACCCTGCCTCCCTTTATATAGTCGGAGGGGGCAGGCTACATGGAAAGTTGAGAGAGGGAAGGGTGAAGATCTCTATGCTAGCTCTGACCCTTGGTCTCGGTTGTTGGTCATCCCCCTCTTCTGCCCATAGCGGGTTGGTGGGCTCATCGAGTAGATCAGTCTGCTGCTTCATTGGGAAACAGCGCACCTGCCTTCTGCGGTCCTGACGGGCATTGACGTCATAGTGTGTGACTCTGGTGCTGTCTTGGGAGAGAGCGTATATCCGTACTGTGCGTAACCAGATGATGAGACTGGAGTCTTGACTTTAGCAGCCTTCGTGCTGTCTTGGGAAGGAGTCACTTGCCCTCGCACGGTCACTTCGAGTGGTTGGGTCCGCAAACCACGTGGTCGATGGCTGGCGGAGACCTGACACCTGGACCTTGGCGGTGGTCGCCTCAGCTTTGTCGGAGCCGACGGGGAGTTCGACCTATGGCGGGGGTCGGACGCCCCGTTAGGTCGGGGACGACCTTGGAGTAGCTCGTTAGGTCAGGGTCGAATGTCTTTTGTAGACCGGCGAGGCCTTTGGTCGGAACCGGGCATGGGACGACCCATTCGTTACTCCGGGCCGCGGGGGTACCCATTGTATGAATACTCGTCGAATTGTCTCAGAATATCGCACGCAGACGTAGCCATGCATCTGATGACTTACCCCTGTCACCCCTTGCTTCCCCTTTCCCCCCTCCCTTTCTCTCTTTCCCTCTCTCTCTTTTCCCACTGCCCCCTGGTCCCTCGGTTCCCTCGTCTGACTCCCACAGCAGGCACTGGCGCATTGCCCCTAAGGCCCTGACTCCCAAGTGCTCAGTGCTCACCAAATTGAATACCAGCTAATAGCTCGGTAAAATACTTAGTGGTTTTCAAAGTTCATAATAATTGTATGATGAAAGATACTCATCTGTCTGACACCGTTTTTCATGACAGGGAATAGTGCCTTAAGAACTTGATTTAATCCTAAGTGTGGCGCAAAAGCTCAGTTCACGCCGGACCACTTCGAAGTAGTCCGGCGCAAAAGCTCAGTTCACGCCGGACTAGTTAGCGATACTAGTCAGTTCACGCCGGACCAGATAAAGATCTATGAATGACATCTCTACATTTCCAGAGCAGAATTTTTTTACTGGTTCAACAACTCCAGTTGGAAATCTACTGAGTAATGTATGAGTCGATTTGAAGCTTGATCAGCAAGCATTAAGTCAGTTTCCTCTGCATGAAGTCATGAACTCTTACTGCTTCTCTTCAAAAAGAACAAAGATCATGTCCAAACAGAGCAGCCAAAATGCTGAATGAGTAATTTAGGTATCAGGAAACTAAACACAATTATAAGATCAATTAGTCAGCCTACAAGAGTAACAAGGATGTAGTCATGTATTTTTCTCCAATAATTGTAGTTTATACATCACAAAAAGATGTAGCAGAGATAGTCATGAAAATATCACAAACTCACGACCGAGGACAAACCAATGACTTCAAGCAAAAGAAACCACATTGGTTCAACTCGACCTATTACATCTTCTAGCTATTATGTCGCTCTGCAAGCTCATGTAGTAATTGTTTTTGTGATTCAAAGGTCAGTTGACTTAGATCAATGCTCATAATTCTCTCCTCCTCGACCATTTTCTTGAATTCAAGTTCATTTTTTTGAATTCAAACCTCTCTTTCTCTTGCTCAATCTTCACTTTTTCTTGTGCAATCCTCTCTTGTTCTTGTGCATACAAATGCTCATATCGCTCATCTTTTTCCTTTCTTTCATAATCTCAAGTTCTCTCTTTTCCTTTCTAAAATTTTCTAATGCTTCCATGTAAAGATTGACTGTTGGAGCAACTTCTTTACCTCGGCGTAATCGTTCTTTCACGCTTTATGCCCAATTGGTCTATTTAAGTGATCATTTTTCAGACTAGGATGGTCCTCATCAAGATGAATTGCATTGAGCTAACAGATGGAAGACCCTTGACTTCCACTACTTGATGTCTTTTGCGTCTTTCGAGATAACCGAGCACACCACTTAGGATGGTGTTGCAAAACATTCCAACAATGCAAGAACACAAATGATCGCCTTCTTCCTCCCGGTACAAAGTTTTAGCTTGCATAATCTGTACCAACACACAAACAACAAGATAAGCAAACTATCTATAAATAGGAAATGTGTATAGATTATGGACCAACCTTGTCTCGCTTCGGTTAACCCACTTTGATTTCGACGCTCAATCCGATCATGACACCCACAAAACTTGTTCATCGCTTCTTGAATAATGGACCATCGATGTGTGCGAAGTCCGTGAACGATCCGAGGTGAAAGTCTTATTCTCATGGAAGTAGTCATGTATTCTTCTCCAATAAGTGGCACGGATTGTTGGTTCCTCAGATTGCATCGATACTAACGTTAAGCCATGCGGAGACCAACAAAGTGTTTTCCTTCTCGAGAAATTTTTGATCTTCTATTGTTTGGTCTTATTTGGGGACTATCCGTATGCATCTGGAGATGGTTGCGAACCAATTGGGCTTTCTGTGGAGACGGTTCGTAACCATCCCAATTGAATGCATCCTCCTCACTCAACAAGTTAATATAGAAGCCATCCATAATTTCTCTTACGCCAACAACAAAATTTCTCAAGTTAACAAAAATAATACAATATCTTAACAAGTCTTACCTAGTATTAACAACATCCATCAAGATTACAATATCCGAACAAGTCTTAACTAGACAAGTCTTAACAACATCCATCAAATTTACAATATTTGAACAAGTCTTAACATTACTACGAGATTAGAACACTCCCGAATCATCACTATCAATATCGATACCCTCATCTTCGCAATCTTGGTTGTCCTCACGCTTACCCTCATCATCGCTTTGGTAGTCGAAAGGAAGACACAACTCGGGGTCTACATCCTCCGCAGGTCTACATCCTCTGCAGCTCTACTTCATCTCTTTCCATCAGTTCATGTGATCAGATGGCAACCTGCTCTAAGTTACGAGCTATAGCTTCGATGTCAACGACGGCTATTGAGTTCATTGCCACATTCACATGTGTTAGGAGTAAAATTGTCTTTGCAATTTTGTTCAGTCGGATGCGATGCACTCTATTTGTTCTCTTGTCCATGCCAAGCCTTTCTTGAGTTTCTCCCGATCCTTGTCCATCTACATGTATTGCAAGTGTGTAATGATTAGAGAAAGGACTTTTCTACCGCATATAATAGCAGAACACTTAATGAGTATTGACACATAATATCTTTGGTATAAGTTTGGGCATTACGACTAGGCTAGCTAAAAGGAAAACTAAACATAGCTTACATATATGATCCGACTTGCCATTCATGTAAGCAAATTTTAGTTTGTCTTTCTTTATTTTTTTATACAAGTAGTGTTAATATTTAATGCAAGTATGCAACAAACTTCACAAAAGCTTCGTTGAAAAATAAAATTATACCGAATCGATCGCTTTGTATGCTACAAGATTGGCTTGTTTTTGGCAATAAAGTTGATTCGAACTTAAGGTACAAGTATTATTGTGATGCAACATGTTGATCTTGAGATGCTCAAAGAGATAGATCTATGGAATGAAGCACTTAAGACCGATGTGATCAAATTTTGTCGAGAACAATTTTCATTCGGATTCTTCGATGGGCGAGAACAACATGGTAGCGGATGCAGGAACCCATTTATCCCAAGACAAAAGTACTTGTAAATTTCCATTTGGGAACAACTGCTTTTACAATACTAGAACATAGCATCTTGGTTCATCCAATTTAAAGGCTACCACACAAAACAAAATCCACTTAATCACGTCATCGCCTCTTAAACCCCATCCAATGATTCAATTTTACACATCAAACAACAATGCTGCGACTAAAAGGCTAAAACATCTTGATTGCCACAAAGAACCCTCACCGGCATGCGGTACTTGGCGCGGGTGGCTCTCGTCGGCGTGTGCACCGGTCGACGACGACGGATTACGGCGATGCAAACCGAGTCAAGGCGGTTGCGTGGCCTCTTCGCGCGACGGATGGAGCGGCACTGTGATGGAATGGTGGACCGGTTGCTCGCCTCCTCCAGGCGCTCGCCTCCTCCAGCTCCAAGCGAGGTGGCGAGGACCGGCCGTTGGCCGCTTCGCGATGGGGAATGGAATGAGGAAGGAGAGAGAATCTCGAGATTTGGATTCTCTCCTAACCCTAAAAATGAGGAATGTGTTGAGGCATCTGTTGGAACTCGTTTTTTCGATACTGTGCTTCGCGGTTGCTCATATTTTCCAATAGGGAACGGGATAGAGATACTCTTGGAGATGGCCTTAGGCCATCTCCAGCAGCGTTCCCTAAATCTGGATCCCTATATCCACATATACAGAATTCCCTAAAAAGATTCCTTCCCTATATCTCTTCCCTCTCCAACAACATTCCCTATATCTCACTCTCTGTTTTCTCTCTCCTATATTATAATGATATTTCATAACCGCCATATGAGCCATGTTTTTTTCTGAAATAATTTGATCGGCTATTTTTAATTGCGGGAATTTAAAATTTGAAATTTATTCTAACGGTCAACGTAACGGCTATATTGCAATGGCTATACTATAACGGCTATATTGTAACGGCTATATTTTTAGGCTATATATACATAGCCATTTGCACTTTCAATCCTTGCCCATTTCTGAATGTTCACTGTCTAGCATATCTCAATGAGTCCTCGAACTTATTAGTTCAAGATTTCTCTCAGAAGACTCATCGTCGGATGACGACGATGAATCTCTTATTACAAGAGCATACCTAGCACAGAGCAAGATGAGAGTGTGAATGCTCAACGCCATGGAGGTTCTATTTTTGGCCATCAATACGTACATCGCAATAGAGAGGAAGGGCATGCTAGGTCAGACGGAGACTATTTCACTGATCCTCCTGGCTCACGGCCCAACCTTCTTTCGCCGCAGTTTATGATGAGAAATATTTTAATTCCTTGCATTTTTGGTTGATCATCTTGTCTATGACTCATTCTTATTTTCGACGCAGGTTTAGAATGAGTCGTTTTCTATTTCTTCGCATATTGCATGCTATAGAAGCCCATGATGATTATTTTGTTCAAAAGGAATTGTCTTTGCCGAATTCTCGGGTTATCTTCTTTCTGAAGGTAATCTGCAGATTCCGGATGATAGCTTATGGAGTACCAGCAGATGCTATTGATGATTGTCTACTGATTGGAGAAAGTATCGCCATAGAGAGTCTTAAAGGTTTGTGCGAGCTATCATTGTCCTTTTGGAGACGAGTATTTGAGATCTCCAAATGAGAATGATATCGCTAGATTACTTGCAATCGGTGAGGAAAGAGGTTTTCCGAATGCTTGGAAGCATAGATTGCATGCATCGGAGGTGGAAAATTGCCCTACAAAGATGGCAAGGATTGTATATCGGGCATGCACACAAGCCAACAATAATTCTAGAAGCCGTTGTTTCACAAGATCTATGGATTTGGCATGCCTTTTTGGTTTACCAGATCTCACAATGATATTAATGTTCTTCACCGTTCCCCTCTCTTCGCAAAGCTAGCAGAAGGACAAGCGCCGGAAGTGAGTTATACTATCAATGGTCACAATTACACAATGGGGTACTATCTTGCAGATGGGATATATCCTGCATGGGCAACATTTGTGAAGACAATACCAGCTCCCCAAGGGAATAAGAAGAAATATTTTGCCCAAGCTCAAGAGGCAGCTAGGAAGGATGTGGAACGAGCCTTTGGAGTTCTGCAATCGCGTTTTGCAATTGTTCGAGGTCCAGCACGTTTCTGGGATCAACAAACACTAAGAGATATCATGACAGCATGTGTCATCATGCATAACATGATAGTTGAAGATGAGCGGGACGGAGGACCACTTGACTACAATTACGAAGGAATGGGAGAAACAGTTTCAGTGTCACATGAACATACACCTGAACTCTCTGAGTTTATTCAAACTCATCGTTCCATTCGGAATAGGGAAACTCACCACCAGCTTCAAGACGATCTAGTGGAGCACTTATGGCAAAGTTATGGAGGGGTGTAATTCAGCAGTGTTTTAATTATGTACTAACTTATATGTTATATATGTTGTAATAGGAATCTTTAAATGAAGAAGTTTATGACTCCGTGACCTACTAATCTTATTGTATATGGAAATCTTATTGTATATTGAAATCTTATTCATATGACCTACATTGATCCTACTTGTGTTTTGAAAAGGTTTTATCAAAATATCACATTTAGGGGGAGTCAAGTTTGCTACATGTGCAAATTTCGTCCCTGTTTCTTCTATATGTTTTCTTGAAAAGGTTCATCGAAAATGTCTTATAACCAGTTAGAATTAAATTTCTCATAATTCTACGCCGGACCACTTGAATTCTTTGTCCAGAAGTTTTTACTTCTACGCCGGACCTCTTGGACTAGTCCTGCGTGGACAAGACTTGAATCCTATGTGTGCGGCGGACCACCTTGAATTGGTCCGGCGCGAACTAGGTTTAATCGCTAAGTAGTCCGGCACGAACTAGGTTGAATTGCTAGGTAGTCCGGCGCAAAGGACAAAACCTCGGTCCGCAGCACTTCTTTGAACCATTCTTTTTCTTTCCTGTCAAAATCTAAACCTTAGTTTTTGGGCAACTCTGTTTTTGCTTACATTGGAATTTCTTCTTGTTCAGGTTTTCTTTTTCTGGTCTGTTTTTTCTCTTGATGTAAAACAACTTGTTTGAGTAGAAATGCAAACCAAGCGGCCGCATAAAGCTCATTGGAACCAAGTGCTCGAGTGCTCACTAAATTGAATACCACTAATAGCTCAGTAAAATACTTAGTGGTTTTCAAAGTTCATAATAATTGTATGATGAAAGATACTCATCTGTCTGGACACCGTTTTTCATGACAGGAATAGTGCCTTAAGAACTTGATTTAATCCTAAGTGTGGCGCAAAAGCTCAGTTCACGCCGGACCACTTCGAAGTAGTCCGCCGCAAAAGCTCAGTTCACGCCGGACTAGTTAGCGATACTAGTCAGTTCACGCCGGACCAGATAAAGATCTATGAATGACATCTCTACATTTCCAGAGCAGAATTTTTATCGGTTCAACAACTCCGATTGGAAATCTACGTGTAATG
This sequence comes from Otatea glauca, assembly GCA_036346275.1. Taxonomy (NCBI): domain Eukaryota; kingdom Viridiplantae; phylum Streptophyta; class Magnoliopsida; order Poales; family Poaceae; genus Otatea; species Otatea glauca. The sequence continues at coordinate 77,376,431 of CM070711.1, forward strand.
TATGAGTCGATTTGGAAGCCGGTCGCAAGCATTAAGTCGATTTCTCTGCATGAAGTCATGAACTCTTCGCTTCTCTTCAAAAGAACAAAGATCATGTCCAAACAGAGCAACCAAAATGTGAATGAGTAATTTAGGTATCGTGAAACTAAACACAATTATAAGATCAATTAGTCACCTACAAGAGTAACAAGGATGTAGTCATGTATTTTCTCCAATAATTGTAGTTTATACATCACAAAAAGATGTAGCAGAGATAGTCATGAAAATATCACAAACTCACGACCGAGGGACAAACTCAATGACTTCAAGCAAAAGAAACCACATTGGTTCAACCTGACCTATTACATCTTCTAGCTATTATGTCGCTCTGCAAGCTCATGTAGTCTTGTTTTTGTGATTCAAAGGTCTGTTGACTTAGATCAATGCTCATAATTCTCTCCTCCTCGACCATTTTCTTGAATTCAAGTTCATTTTTTTTGAATTCAAGCCTCTCTTTCTCTTGCTCAATCTTCACTTTTTCTTGTGCAATCCTCTCTTGTTCTTGTGCATACAATGCTCATATCGCTCATCTTTTTCCTTTCTTTCATAATCTCAAGTTCTCTCTTTCCTTTCTAAAATTTTCTAATGCTTCCATGTAAAGATTGACTGTTGGAGCAACTTCTTTACCTCAGCGTAATCGTTCTTTTCACGCTTTATGCCCAATTGGTCTATTTAAGTGATCATTTTCGCACTAGGATGGTCCTCATCAAGATGAATTGCATTGAGCTAACAGATTGGAAGACCCGGACTTCCACTACTTGATGTCTTTATGTCTTTCGAGATAACCGAGCACACCACTTAGGATGGTGTTGCAAAACATTCCAACAATGCAAGAACACAAATGATCGCCCTTCTTCCTCCCGGTACAAAGTTTTAGCTTGCATAATCTGTACCAACACACAAACAACAAGATAAGCAAACTATCTATAAATAGGAAATGTGTATAGATTATGGACCAACCTTGTCCCGCTCGGTTAACCCACTTTGATTTCGACGCTCAATCCGATCATGACACCCACAAAACTTGTTCATCGCTTCTTGAATAATGCACCATCGATGTAAGCGAAGTCCGTGAACGATCCGAGGTGAAAGTCTTATTCTCATGGAAGTAGTCATGTATTCTTCTCCAATAAGTGGCACGGATTGTTGGTTCCCTCAGATTGCATCGATACTAACGTTAAGCCATGCGGAGACCAACAAAGTGTCTTCCTTCTCGAGAAATTTTTGATCTTCTATTGTTTGGTCTTATTTGGGGACTATCCGTATGCACCGGAGATGGTTGCGAACCAATTGGGCTTTCTGTGGAGACGGTTGTAACCATCCCAATTGAATGCATCCTCCTCACTCAACAAGTTAATATAGAAGCCATCCATAATTTCTCTTCTGCCAACAACAAAATTTCTCAAGTTAACAAAAAATAATACAATATCTTAACAAGTCTTACCTAGTATTAACAACATCCATCAGCATTACAATATCCGAACAAGTCTTAACTAGACAAGTCTTAACAACATCCATCAAATTTACAATATTTGAACAAGTCTTAACATTACTACAGGATTAGAACACTCCCGAATCATCACTATCAATATCGATACCCTCATCTTCGCAATACTGGTTGTCCTCACGTTTACCCTCATCATCGCTTTGGTAGTCGAAAGGAAGACACAACTCAGGGTCTACATCCTCTGCAGGGTCTACATCCTCTGCAGGCTCTACTTCATCTCTTTCCATCAGTTCATGTGACTGTATGGCAACCTCGCTCTGTTACGAGCTATAGCTTCGATGTCAACGAAGCTATTGAGTTCATTGCCACATTCACATGTGTTAGGAGTAAAATTGTCTTTTGCAATTTTGTTCAGGTCGGATGCGATGCACTCTATTTGTTCTACTGTCCATGCCAAGCCTTTACTGAGTTTCTCCTGATCCTTGTCCATCTACATGTATTGCAAGTGTGTAATGATTAGAGAAAGGACTTTTCTACCGCATATAATAGCGAACACTTAATGAGTATTGACACATAATATCTTGGTATAAGTTTGGGCATTACGACTAGGCTAGCTAAAAGGAAAACTAAACATAGCTTACATATATGATCTGACTTGCCATTCATGTAAGCAAATTTTAGTTTGTCTTTCTTTATTTTTTTTATACAAGTAGTGTTAATATTTAATGCAAGTATGCAACAAACTTCACAAAAGCTTCGTTGAAAAATAAAATTATACAGAATCGATCGCTTTGTATGCTACAAGATTGGCTTGTTTTTGGCAATAAAGTTGATTCCGAACTTAAGGTACAAGTATTATTGTGATGCAACATGTTGATCTTGAGATGCTCAAAGAGATAGATCTATGGAATGAAGCACTTAAGACCGATGTGATCAAATTTTGTCAGGAGAACAATTTTCATTCTGGATTCTTCGATGGAACTGAGAACAACATGGTAGCGGATGCAGGGAACCCATTTATCCCAAGACAAAAAGTACTTGTAAATTTCCATTTGGGAACAACTGTTTTTACAATACTAGAACATAGCATCTTGGTTCATCCAATTTAAAGGCTACCACACAAAACAAAAATCCACTTAATCACGTCATCGCCTCTTAAACCCCATCCAATGATTCAATTTTACACATCAAACAACAATGCTGCGACTAAAAGGCTAAAACATCTTGATTGCCACAAAAGAACCCTCACCTGGCATGCGGTACTTGGCGCGGGTGGCCTCGTCGGCGGCGTGCGTGCACCGGTCGACGACGACGGGATTACGGCGATGCAACCGAGTCGAAGGCGGTTGCGTGGCCCTCTTCGCGACGGGATGGAGCGGCGCTGTGATGGAATGGTGGACCGCTTGCTCGCCTCCTCCGTGGCGCCGCCTCCTCGACTCAAGCGAAGCGCGAGGGACGGCCGCTGGCTTCGCTCGCGATGGGGAATGGAATGAGGAAGGAGAGAGAATCACGAGATTTCGGATTCTCTCTCCTAACCCTAAAATGAGGAATGTGTTGAGGCATCTGTTGGAACTCGTTTTTCGATCATCGTGCAGCGGTTGCTCATATTTTCCAATAGGAACGGATAGAGATACTCTTGGAGATGGCCTTAGGCCATCTCCAGCAGCTGCTCCTAAATCTGATCCCTATATCCCATATATACGTAATCCCTAAAAGATTCCTTCCTATATCTCTTCCTCTCCAACAACATTCCCTATATCTCACTCTGCTTTCTCTCCTATATTATAATGATATTTCATAACCGCCATATGAGCCATGTTTTTTCTCAAATAATTTGATCGGCTATTTTTAATTATGGAATTTAAAATTTGAAATTTATTCTAACTGGTCAACGAACGGCTATATTGCAATGGCTATACTATAACGGCTATATTGTAACGGCTATATTTTTAGGCTATATATACATAGCCATTTGCACTTTCAATCCTTGCCCATTTCTCAATGTTCACTGTCTAGCATATCTCAATGAGTCCTCGTAACTTATTAGTTCAAGATTTCCTCTCGAAGACTCATCGTCGGATGACGACGATGAATCTCTTATTACAAGAGCATACCTAGCACAGAGCAAGATGAGAGTGTGAATGCTCAACGCCATGGAGGTTCTATTTTTGGCCATCAATACGTACATCGCAATAGAGAGGAAGGGCATGCTAGGTCAGACGGAGACTATTTCACTGATCCTCCTGGCCTACGGCCCAACCTTCTTTCGCCGCAGTTTATGATGAGAAATATTTTAATTCCTTGCATTTTGGTTGATCATCTTGTCTATGACTCATTCTTATTTTCGACGCAGTTTAGAATGAGTCGTTTTCTATTTCTTCGCATATTGCATGCTATAGAAGCCCATGATGATTATTTTGTTCAAAAGGAATTGTCTTTGGAATTCTCGGTTATCTTCTTTCTGAAGGTAATCGCAGATTCGGATGATAGCTTATGGAGTACCAGCAGATGCTATTGATGATTGTCTACTGATTGGAGAAAGTATCGCCATAGAGAGTCTTAAAAGGTTTGTGCGAGCTATCATTGTCCTTTTGGAGACGAGTATTTGAGATCTCCAAATGAGAATGATATCGCTAGATTACTTGCAATCGGTGAGGAAAGAGGTTTTCCGAATGCTTGGAAGCATAGATTGCATGCATCGGAGGTGGAAAAATTGCCCTACAAAGATGGCAAGGATTGTATATCGGGCATGCACACAAGCCAACAATAATTCTAGAAGCCGTTGCTTCACAAGATCTATGGATTTGGCATGCCTTTTTGGTTTACCAGATCTCACAATGATATTAATGTTCTTCACCGTTCCCCTCTCTTCGCAAAGCTAGCAGAAGGACAAGCGCCGGAAGTGAGTTATACTATCAATGGTCACAATTACACAATGGGGTACTATCTTGCAGATGGGATATATCCTGCATGGGCAACATTTGTGAAGACAATACCAGCTCCCCAAGGGAATAAGAAGAAATATTTTGCCCAAGCTCAAGAGGCAGCTAGGAAGGATGTGGAACGAGCCTTTGGAGTTCTGCAATCGCGTTTTGCAATTGTTCGAGGTCCAGCACGTTTCTGGGATCAACAAACACTAAGAGATATCATGACAGCATATGTCATCATGCATAACATGATAGTTGAAGATGAGCGGGACGGAGGACCACTTGACTACAATTACGAAGGAAAGGGAGAAACAATTTCAGTGTCACATGAACATACACCTGAACTCTCTGAGTTTATTCAAACTCATCGTTCCATTCGGAATAGGGAAACTCACCACCAGCTTCAAGACGATCTAGTGGAGCACTTATGGCAAAGTTATGGAGGGTGTAATTCAAGAGTGTTTTAATTATGTACTAACTTATATGTTATATATGTTGTAATAGGAATCTTTAAATGAAGAAGTTTATGACTCGTGACCTACTAATCTTATTGTATATGGAAATCTTATTGTATATTGAAATCTTATTCATATGACCTACATTGATCCTACTTGTGTTTTGAAAAGGTTTTATCAAAATATCACATTTAGGGGAGTCAAGTTTGCTACATGTGCAAATTTCGTCCTGTTTCTTCTATATGTTTTCTTGAAAAGGTTCATCGAAAATGTCTTATAACCAGTTAGAATTAAATTTCTCATAATTTCTACGGACCACTTGAATTCTTTGTCCGTAAGTTTTTACTTCACGGACCTCTTGGACTAGTCCTGCGTGGACAAGACTTGAATCCTATGTGTGCGGCGGACCACCTTGAATTGGTCCGTGCGAACTAGGTTTAATCGCTAAGTAGTCCGTGCGAACTAGGTTGAATTGCTAGGTAGTCCCACAAGAAAGGACAAAACCTCGGTCCGCAAAGACTTCTTTGAACCATTCTTTTCTTTCTGTCAAAATCTAAACCTTAGTTTTGGGCAACTCTGTTTTTGCTTACATTGGAATTTCTTCTTGTTCAGGTTTTCTTTTTCTGGTCTGTTTTTTCTCTTGATGTAAAACAACTTGTTTGAGTAGAAATGCAAACCAAGCGGGCTGCAGAAAGCTCATTGGAACCAAGTGCTCAGTGCTCACCAAATTGAATACCAGCTAATAGCTCGGTAAAATACTTAGTGGTTTTCAAAGTTCATAATAATTGTATGATGAAAGATACTCATCTGTCTGACACCGTTTTTCATGACAGGGAATAGTGCCTTAAGAACTTGATTTAATCCTAAGTGTGGCGCAAAAGCTCAGTTCACGCCGGACCACTTCGAAGTAGTCCGGCGCAAAAGCTCAGTTCACGCCGGACTAGTTAGCGATACTAGTCAGTTCACGCCGGACCAGATAAAGATCTATGAATGACATCTCTACATTTCCAGAGCAGAATTTTTTTACTGGTTCAACAACTCCAGCTTGAAATCTACGGTGTAATGTATGAGTCGTATTTGGAAGCCAGTGCGCAAGCATTAAGTCAGTTTCCTCTGCATGAAGTCATGAACTCTTACTGCTTCTCTTCAAAAAGAACAAAGATCATGTCCAAACAGAGCAGCCAAAATGCTGAATGAGTAATTTAGGTATCAGGAAACTAAACACAATTATAAGATCAATTAGTCAGCCTACAAGAGTAACAAGGATGTAGTCATGTATTTTCTCCAATAATTGTAGTTTATACATCACAAAAAGATGTAGCAGAGATAATCATGAAAATATCACAAACTCACGATCGAGGGACAAATGAATGACTTCAAGCAAAAGAAACCACATTGGTTCAACTCGACCTATTACATCTTCTAGCTATTATGTCGCTCGCAAGCTCATGTAGTCTTGCTTTTGTGATTCAAAGGTGTTGACTTAGATCAATGCTCATAATTCTCTCCTCCTCGACCATTTTCTTGAATTCAAGTTCATTTTTTTGAATTCAAGCCTCTCTTCTCTTGCTCAATCTTCACTTTTTCTTGTGCAATCCTCTCTTGTTCTTGTGCATACAATGCTCATATCGCTCATCTTTTTCCTTTCTTTCATAATCTCAAATTCTCTCTTTTCCTTTCTAAAATTTTCTAATGCTTCCATGTAAAGATTGACTGTTGGAGCAACTTCTTTACCTCGGCGTAATCGTTCTTTCACGCTTTATGCCCAATTGGTCTATTTAAGTGATCATTTTCTGACTAGGATGGTCCTCATCAAGATGAATTGCATTGAGCTAACAGACTGGAAGACCCTGACTTCCACTACTTGATGTCTTTTATGCCTTCGAGATAACCGAGCACACCACTTAGGATGGTGTTGCAAAACATTCCAACAATGCAAGAACACAAATGATCGCCCTTCTTCCTCCCGGTACAAAGTTTTAGCTTGCATAACTGTACCAACACACAAACAACAAGATAAGCAAACTATCTATAAATAGGAAATGTGTATAGATTATGGACCAACCTTGTCCCGCTCGGTTAACCCACTTTGATTTCGACGCTCAATCCGATCATGACACCCACAAAACTTGTTCATCGCTTCTTGAATAATGGACCATCGATGTGTGCGAAGTCGTGTGAACGATCCGAGGTGAAAGTCTTATTCTCATGGAAGTAGTCATGTATTCTTCTCCAATAAGTGGCACGGATTGTTGGTTCCTCAGATTGCATCGATACTAACGTTAAGCCATGCGAGACCAACAAAGTGTCTTCCTTCTCGAGAAATTTTTGATCTTCTATTGTTTGGTCTTATTTGGGGACTATCCGTATGCATTGGAGATGGTTGCGAACCAATTGGGCTTTCTGTGGAGACGGTTCGTAACCATCCCAATTGAATGCATCCTCCTCACTCAACAAGTTAATATAGAAGCCATCCATAATTTCTCTTACGCCAACAACAAAATTTCTCAAGTTAACAAAAATAATACAATATCTTAACAAGTCTTACCTAGTATTAACAACATCCATCAGCATTACAATATCCGAACAAGTCTTAACTAGACAAGTCTTAACAACATCCATCAAATTTACAATATTTGAACAAGTCTTAACATTACTACAGGATTAGAACACTCCGAATCATCACTATCAATATCGATACCCTCATCTTCGCACATCGTTGTCCTCACGCTTACCCTCATCATCGCTTTGGTAGTCGAAAGGAAGACACAACTCAGGGTCTACATCCTCTCGCAGGTCTACATCCTCTGCAGCTCTACTTCATCTCTTTCCATCGTTCATGTGGATCAGATGGCAACTGCGCTCTGTTACGAGCTATAGCTTCGATGTCAACGACGAAGCTATTGAGTTCATTGCCACATTCACATGTGTTAGGAGTAAAATTGTCTTTTGCAATTTTGTTCAGGTCGGATGCGATGCACTCTATTTGTTCTACTGTCCATGCCAAGCCTTTACTGAGTTTCTCCTGATCCTTGTCCATCTACATGTATTGCAAGTGTGTAATGATTAGAGAAAGGACTTTTCTACCGCACATAATAGCAGAACACTTAATGAGTATTGACACATAATATACTGGTATAAGTTTGGGCATTACGACTAGGCTAGCTAAAAGGAAAACTAAACATAGCTTACATATATGATCTGACTTGCCATTCATGTAAGCAAATTTTAGTTTGTCTTTCTTTATTTTTTTTATACAAGTAGTGTTAATATTTAATGCAAGTATGCAACAAACTTCACAAAAGCTTCTGTTGAAAAATAAAATTATATCTGAACTGACTGCTTTGTATGCTACAAGATTGGCTTGTTTTTGGCAATAAAGTTGATTCCGAACTTAAGGTACAAGTATTATTGTGATGCAACATGTTGATCTTGAGATGCTCAAAGAGATAGATCTATGGAATGAAGCACTTAAGACCGATGTGATCAAATTTTGTCAGGAGAACAATTTTCATTCTGGATTCTTCGATGGAACTGAGAACAACATGGTAGCGGATGCAGGGAACCCATTTATCCCAAGACAAAAAGTACTTGTAAATTTCCATTTGGGAACAACTGTTTTTACAATACTAGAACATAGCATCTTGGTTCATCCAATTTAAAGGCTACCACACAAAACAAAAATCCACTTAATCACGTCATCGCCTCTTAAACCCCATCCAATGATTCAATTTTACACATCAAACAACAATGCTGCGACTAAAAGGCTAAAACATCTTGATTGCCACAAAAGAACCCTCACCTGGCATGCGGTACTTGGCGCGGGTGGCCTCGTCGGCGGCGTGCAGACCGGGTCGACGACGACGGGATTACGGCGATGCAAACTGAGTCGAAGGCGAAGTTGCGTGGCCCTCTTCGCGCACGGGATGGAGCGGCGCTGTGATGGAATGGTGGACCAGTTGCTCGCCTCCTCCAGGGCGCTCGCCTCCTCCAGCTCCAAGCGAGCGCGCGAGGGACCGGCCGTTGGCTTCGCTCGCGATGGGGAATGGAATGAGGAAGGGAGAGAGAATCCTGAGATTTCGGGATTCTCTCTCCTAACCCTAAAAATGAGGAATGTGTTGAGGCATCTGTTGGAACTCGTTTTTTCGATACTGTGCTTCGCGGTTGCTCATATTTTCCAATAGGGAACGGGATAGAGATACTCTTGGAGATGGCCTAAGATGAAAAAAACGGTGACGCACATTTTCCATTTATTGTTGGACAACTATCGTAGCAAACATGACCTTACATGATCTAAATCGTTTGTTATTTAGATGGAACGGTGTTAACAATTAGTAATTGTTATAACTGCACAGTAATTCTAGCCGTGTCCACACCCCCTCGCGATCGACAGAGAGCCCTTGCCCTGTTTAGCAAACGGTCCCCCGGCCTTTTGCAGCGCTCCTAATATGCCGCTGTCCCAAGGAGAAACTCCAGCTAAGTTTGCACTACTCCATTGTGGCGCTGGCGCAGCTAGTGAAAATCACGTTGTTTTTCCCTTTTAGCAAGGCGTTGATCGATCGATGTCGAATCGTCGACGGTATCGCTAATGCACGATGAGTAAATCATGGTGTTTGCTTCGAAGATTGCTCGGGGTGGGTGAGTTTTTGTTACGGCGATTTGCTACTGCTGAAATCCGAGTGCAGAATATATGCACGTATCCTTCTTACTCTGTGTCTCTGTTGAGGCCCTTGAGGGCAGGCGAAGTTGTTGAACCATGGAACGTACGTACGTACGCTGTGACATCGGCGCGTTCTACCTTTTACCCAACCTTCCATGTGGCAGCCTGATCGATGCTGTACTGGCCAAGGATCGGTGTGTGTGTACACATTGTACATACAGGCTAGATAGCTAGTAGCTACTGTAGCCGGAAAAGAAAAAATATTGAAGCGGGTTCACGACGGTGTTGAGGAGGGAGTCGAGTAATTTGCTCATGTGTGTACCTTACGTTGTACGGGAATTACCGAAGTGCTGATAGCTTTGGATTTTTTTTAAATAATATATTTTTAAATAAAATTACATAAAAAACACGTTAAAAAATAATTACATAAATATGCACATGTCATCAATTGGCGCCAAATGAATTGGCGACAGACTGATAAAAACCTTTAGTCGCCAAATAAATTGGCAACGTAACTTCTATCACCAATTCATTTGGCGGTAGATGGTCTGTCATCAATTCATTTAACGATAGAGGTATTTATGTAATTGTTTTTTATGGGTTTGTTTTCTATAATTTTTTTTAAAAAAACTCAATAGCTTTGCCGGTCCACCGTGCATTGGATCCTTCACGACTTAAAATGCACCGATCAAATCAAGGCGTCCATCGACGTTTAATTAGCCAGTTACCGGTGCGTGTCCATTGAGAGATACAAAAAGGAAAGGATAGAGAAAGAAAGAAGAGAGTCCAGTGAGAAAATTAAAAGAAAAATTAAGAAATGAAGAGTGCATCCGTACGTGTGTTGAACTTGATTTGAACGCGCATATGCAAACGTGCATGCCCGGTCAGATTTCGGTGTGTAGAACGACTTTAAAGCCCAATTTCTCTTACCGGAGCCATATCGATTTCTTGCCGTGGCCATATCGATTTAAGATTGACGTGGCCGTATGCCAACATGTCACGTCGTCCGTTTGGCTAACCATTCGTCTAACTTAAGTAATTAATCACGGCAATCAGGCTTAAACGGCGCGATAACGCAGCAGTAGTGCTGGGCGCTGCAAGCGAGAGGTTGCGCGTTCGATCCCGCCCGCACGCTTGCGTCCGATTTTTCGCGGGCAACCGTGGCGCTAGAGCTCGACGATGCCCATGCGGGAGATTTGCCCTAGAGCGCACGACGTGTGGCGTGTGCTTTTTACCAAAAGACCCTCACAAAATTTTGAAATTACATAAAAGTTCTTTTTTTATGAAAAGGCCCGCAAACCTATTTTTGCGAATGCTTTTTGCCAAAAGACCCTCAGAAAATTCCGAAATTACATAAAAGTCCTTTTTTTACGGAAAGACCCTGTAAACCGAATTTTGCAAAAAAAAAAACTCTAGAAATTTCCCAAATTACATGCAAGTCTGAATCTTCCAAAAATTATTTTTAACACGTGGTTCTACACGGAAGGCTGCACGAAACCTTTTAAAATTACATATTAGCCCATTTTTTCCCTTGGAGATTTTTTAAAATTACTTCAAAGTCCCTTTCTTCGCGGTAAGGCCTGTTTTTCCCGAAATACCGTCCAAAAAATTATTCCGGAGTCTCAAAATCTTTTTAAGATTACATGAAATTTATCCCAGAGTCCCGGAAGCTTTTCAAAATTACAGCGCACATAGCGAAAATTATACGATTCGTCCCAGAGATTTTAAAAATTACATATATATATCCCTTTCTTCGCATGAAGATTCGGATTTCGCCTTACGGCTACGCGTATGCGCCACACTCACGTGTCTAGTATATATGGTTTGCACTTAATTTGCATCGATAAGTGTGATAGAACAAATAATAAGCTGCATGCTATGCATGCAGGGGAAGGGAAGAGAACTCCTGTAGACTGTAGTGGTATTGTACGTGTGTGATATATACATCGCATGCCGTCTCTGCTCGTGAGGTCGTCAAACTTTGCCCGCTTGTGTGTAAAGCAGCGTGCACGTACGTACATCGTCCTTCCCAAGCTGATCTCTGGGCCGTTCTTCTTACGTACGCGTGAAAGCCTCATCGTGAGAGAGAAATTGTGGCCGGCCGCGTCGTCGGCCGTTTGCTTGTGCGCGTCGATGACTGATGAGCTCAGCGCGCGCGGCGGCTCGATCTGATGGATGGAGCGGCCTGCGATGATATGGCTGCATATATATATATATATTATAATTACTTGGGACACTATGGTGCCTGGGCACCATAATCTAAAAAGGATATTTTTTCTATGTATTTTCATGCGATTTTTTTTGAAATTTTTAAGATACCGATTTTAACCAGTTTACTAACTAGTTCAAACAAGTTTGAACTGAAATTCAAACTATAGTTTCCCTTTTTATGATAGTTTGGTTGTAGGTATGTGCTGATTTTATATATAAATCAGCAAAGCATGTGATCCAAACTCGTTCAAAATCTTTGAATTCGATTATATTTTTTCAAAGGTATGTGTTTCATTTGAATCGTTATAGATGGGTATATACCTAAAACTGGAATTTTTGAAAATTATACTCGAATATGGCTTGAATTTATGCATTTGAAATCATGGTGCCTGTGCACCATGGTGCTTATTCATTCCTATATATATATATATATATATTATATATATATATATATATATATATATATATATATATATATATATATATATATATATATATATATATAAGATTTTTTCAGATTCTCTAGTGTACATACTCCCACCTCTAATATACCATTTAAACGAATATGTTATACTTCTTTATCACTTTTATTATACTTCAATCATAATTATAAGATACTCCAATGCAATATAGTTGGAAAAATTTCATCGAAGCCCTTTATTTTTGCTATATACACTATTCCATATGTAAAAGGAGTGCATACACAAATTATACTATAAAAGGTGGAGTTTGATGAAATTTTTCATAGAACTCACTTAGGAGTATCTTATAATCAGTATTAGAGTATGTTCAAAAGGATAAAGAGGTTTAACAACATCATTTAAGTGGTATACTTAGAGTAGGAGTACATACACCCAGGAATATGGAACCATTTCCCTATATATATATATATATAGAGAGAGAGAGAGATAGATATATATATAGATAGATATACATACATATACATATATATATAGATATACATACATACATACATATACATACACACATATATATACATACATACACATACATACATACATACATACACATACACACACATACATATATATATATATATATACATATATATATATATATATACACACACATATATATATATATGCGAGAACTAGCGTCTGGACGTCTAATTTTTGAAATGTTGCGTCGGACGCTTGGTGGAACATTTTTTTTCCAACGTGTGCAACATTTTTTTTCAACGTGTGCAACATTTTCTTTCGCGCGCACATTTTTATTGTTATCGAAGAAAAATGTTTCACGCATAGGAAAAAAATATTGCAGCGTCCGAAAAAAAAAGCAGACTTCGAGGGCTAGCAATTCTGACATATATATTATAATTAGTTAGGGCACCATAATCTAAAAAGGATATTTTATCTATGTATTTTCGTGCGATTTTTTTTGAAATTTTTAGGATGCTGAGTTTAACTAGTTTACAAACTAGTTCAAACTTGTTTGAACTGAAATTCAAACTAGAGCTTCTCTTTTTTACGATAGTTTGGTTGTAGGTATGTGCTTATTTTATATATAAATTAGCAAAGCATGTGATGCAAACTCGTTCAAAATCTTTGAATTTGAGTATATTTTTTCAAAGGTATGTATTTCATTTGAATTGTTAAAGACGGGTATATACCCTACAACTGAAATTTTTTAAAAATATACTCGAATATGACTTGAATTTACACATTTGAAATCATGATACCCTATTTCGGTTATATATATATATCGAAATAAGGCACTATGAGCGCTAGGGATTGATTGCATGCATCATTCGGACCGCGCACGCATAAGGCCAGCATATCATACGTAGGTACGTAGCCTGCTCGGCCGATCGATCTAAAGTCTAAACCCAACCTCCTCAAGTTTTCAGACTCTTGTATGGACACATCGTCCTCACACAAATATCGAAAAAATTGGGCGAAGGAAGCGCCTTTCGTTAAACCACATCATCCGGTTCAAATATATACTACCTCCATTTTTGAAATATAAGTCCTTTTAAACTTGTTATAAGAATCAAGGAGGTGGCTAAAATGACCTCGTTGCCCTTCAATTATTCTATAATGGAAAAGATATCTTATTTATCCATGAGAGTGATAATATGTATTTAGTAAGAGCATAAGAGAAAAAAAATGTACAAATGTTTCGAAATTATAGAACAACTTACATTTTGAGAAAAAAAATAAAAGGACAAAAACGATCTATACTGTGAAACAGAGTAATGACCATCTGGTTAAGGGTATAACCACGAGATCCATCGTCCATGTTTCTGGCCACCGACGAACAGGAAGTTGAAAAATAATGGGAAATTCCGTAGGACAGACTACAATCATTGGCTCGTACGGAAATTGCGAAAGATCAGCAAATCACGTAGGAATTTTATGAACCCCAATCAAACTCTAATTATTGACCTGGGAGCAAAAAAAAAAAAAGGCAAGGCGAGCTATCGTAGTTGCGTTGGCTACTAGACTATTTTAACATTGTATACATGAGGTCAACCGCGCTAGGTGGCGGATCCACCACAGGCATATCGGCACACTGGCTTCGATCGTCGTGCCCATGGTACTCATCTAGGATCGTTGGCTATTTTTAGTGCTTTTCGGCATAGCACCGGCCGCCAACGGTACAGGAGGTTGGGAGATTAAAGAAGCATCGCCTTTGGACTCTCTCTCTCTCGGTTTGAGGTTGAAGAAGACTAAAACAAGAAGAATTGGGGGGGAGGGGCGAGGCATTTGGGCCATATTATATCTATGTAACTATTCTTACATAAAGTTGCACGAGACTAACTCGCTTGAGTTCGACTTAAACCCAATTTGATCTCATATTCCCATTCCTCCCCAAATCCCTAATCTCCTTCTCTAATTCCAAATTCACTGCTCCTACCTGCTCCAGTGCTTTCAAGTCACATTGGGCCGTGCTCTTCTCGACACCCGAAGGCGAGGGATGGGCGCATGGTGTGGCTAATCTGCAGAAGGCCGGTTGGGCGGTTGAGAGCGCCGTTCGGGGCTGCTGCGGGCACGTAGCCGAGCGGCGTGTTGGCATGGACGGGGGTGCACAATTGAGGGGCGGCTAGCGGCAACATAGGGACGAGTGGCAGCCAGCGACGGAGGAGGAGGCGAGGGCAACCGCATGCCCGCACAACACACAGAGGTAGCATCAGCTGACCACACATGTGAGGAGTAACGGAGTAAAGCTCTCGGTTATTTTTTTTATGTCTTGTTACTACCCTTGTGCTGTTATTGATTCGTAAAATGATTGTTGTCGTATAGACTAATAGAAGCAAAAATCAATTATGTTCTCCGGTCTAGTCTCATTTTTTCCACGGTTTCTATGAAATATGGAGTTCATACGTATCTCTTGTATAGGGCATGTTTTTAATTGTCGATACATTCCTTGTAACTATTGATGTACACTACACATATTAATCAATGGAATGCCATGAGTTGTGTGATCTCATTCCAAAACCTTTCATCACTTGCATATATTTATGGGTATTCGAGGTGTTCTATTCATTAGTAAGGTACTACTTTAAGTGTATTTTATGTTCTCATTTTGTTTCTTGCTTTTTATTTATGAAATTACGTTGCACTAGACATTCCAATGTATGTTTACTACGGTTTTGATATGTTAGCTTTCTCATGTCAGTACCCTCTGAATTTTTATTCTTCGCTATTGGGTTTCTTTCTCCTCGATCCTCATCCCTTTCTTTAATTGCTTTCGTCTTTTTGTTACTCACATCCGAGATGGGCTAGTTTGGAAAGCTTGGCTCTGCACATAGCTAGACCATATGTATGTGTGCTTATGTACCAGATTCTTTTTTTCAGCGAGCAAGCTAGGAGAGAGTTTACAGGGCAGCTGTTACGTACGTGTTCTCGCCGAGGAACCGGAAGTACGCCAAGGGGTTGTGGTCGAGCCGGAACACGGGCCATGCGGGGTTCTAGAAGGCGATGGGCAAGAACATCGACATCTTTGGTGCAGACGGCAAGCCGTCGATCGAGCAGAAGCGCGAGCTCACATACCACGAAGTTCGTGTACGACTTTGAAGGGTACAAGCCAGGGGTAAGCCGTAGCGGAAGAAGACGGAGTGGAAGATGGTCGAGTAAGTGCATGTCCAGCAAGTTCAATAGGTCCGTCAGCGTGGCGCAGGACTCCATGCTGGCTAGTGACCCTAACTCCTAGCTCGGTCCTCTTTTACAAACTTTCTCGCATATTTAGCAGTGCCTAGGTTGAGTTGCACCTACAGTTGAACGACTGTGAGTTGTGCAAGATAATAGGCCAGGTTGTGCAACAGCAGCAAGCAACAACAGATCATGGGTTCAGGGGTGGAGCTAGGCCTCGGGCCACCCGGGCCTGAGCTCGAGGCCTGACCGAAAAACTTAAAAATTTATAGAAATTTAGAAATTGGCCTAATAGTCTTTGGGCCAGCTTAGACTGGCTCGAGGCTTAGACCTAAACTGGTTCTGCCTTGACATGGGTTGAAGGCAGGAGGAGCAGCATCATCATCGACACCCGACACGCCGAACGGAGGACATGTGGCCACGGCAGCCTCTGCTCCATCGCAACGAGAAATGCCTTACTTCTTGGACGACATGGGGCCAATTCGTTGACCCTGCATTTGGAGAACTTATCAGTTTGGACGGCACGTTGATCTTCAACCCTAGGATGGTATCGGTGTACATGCTGTTTGTCTTCAGCATTGGGATGGACCTGGTAATCCTCTGCCCTGGGACGACGACGACGCGCGAGCGTTTTCTCATTGGCATGCTCACAATGGTGGCCATGACGGTGAGACTTCATATAAGGAAAAACCACGATAAACAGCAGGAAAGAAGGGCTCCCTCAGTGTAAGTACATTATCTATTTGGATGCATGCATCACATCATCCACCTTACGTGTTGCAAAACAGATGAGAAAGATAGTTATGATTTTGCGTTCTCCCATATGGCCATATATATCTAGGATTGTACTCCATATCTTAAGGAGAACACTTCTGTTGCAATTGAGCTTTTGACATTTGCTACTAGTGGTGTTTTTGAGTTACATTATCTGGACAACGGTTTCGTACTTCCTGGCGGCCTTTTCGGATGAGGTGTATTTGGTTTGAGTTTGGTACAAATTTGAATTAAATTTTCACAGAAAAAACCAACTAAATTCTGATCAAATGCCCACATATAATCCTAGTGTAACATGTACCGGCAAATACTTTCGTTGTGCTTAGTACATATATTATTACCAAAACATATCTATCCCGACCGCTTCGACCGTACTAAGATCTAACCGTATGAGATTCTATAGATCAGGGTCCGTACTAACTTTTGATATGTCCTGGGGGTGAATTAGAACCCTTATTGACATATACTAAAGCAACTTTTGCTTAAACATATATTTTTGAACCTTTTAAGCTTATATATTTTTCAATTCTAAATTAACTAATAGTTTGTAATTTTTATCCATATATTTTAAAGTATGGATATGACATGATTACATTAATATAGAAAACTATCATGCAATTTTATGATTTTTAGTGATCTACTGGAACATTGAAAAATATTATATGTGAAAAGTTGTAATGTTACAACACAACAAATAAAAAAGGAAAGACTTCTTAATTTTTCTCCATCCCTACCGACTTCCTCCACTGTATTTATAGGATGATTAGTGTGAATAGTAGAAAAATATTAATGAAGTGCATAAAATACAAGTGATATGCTATAGATATTTTCTTTGGATTATAGGAAGTAGATATTTTCACCAACAATGATATCGATTAACAAATAACACAAACATCCTCACAGGACCATTAATAAAAATAAGTTGAAAGTGACGATGGATCAAATAAATAACATCTATAGTTTCATGCTTGCTTCATTGATGGCCACCCATACCATGCGTTGGAAAGGAACAACGGAATAGAGGCGCTGTTGCCTTGTGAGGACTCGAGGCTGGAGAAAACAATGAAGGCCATATATTTTCTTGATTGCTAGTTGGTGGTAATGCTACTCATATGGAGTAGTTATTATTCAATACTACTCTCTTCGTCTCTCGCAGTATAAGTCAAACCCACACCAAGAAGATACTAAACCTAATAAAAATAAAAATCAATGGACCATTCATACCTCTATTAAATAGTATACTACAACTACACATCTACTACTTTTTAAGCATTAAAAAGGTTGTATATAGTCGAAATATTACAATAACTTCACTTCTGATTTTATCAATGCACTAATATTGTTAGATGAGGACTTATATTATGGATCGGAGATAGTAATAAATAGTCTGGACCTGCTATTTCTATACGTATGACATACCATTTAGATGCTTATAGGATTGCTGGGAGCATACGCCCTTAGGGTATCTTCAATAGTACCACTTTAGCTTCAATAGTACCATTTTAGCTGTCTCTTAACTATATAATGTCAGTAAAATCGTACGTGAAGGAGAGAGGAGGTGATAAAAGAGAATATGATATCTCTTATGTAAGAGACAATCTGATCACGCACACTAACACAAATAGTGATAGAGTGTGAGAGTAAAATGTGATAAAAATAATATTAAATAGTTAGATGAATAATTTTAAAGACATACTACTAGAGATGTTATCTCTAATGTTGTCTCTAGATGAGTTAGAATCCTTACATAAAATCTTAAAACACAAACTATTGCTTTGGCCTAGCTAGGGCTGACCCTACTGCAAACGAGATCGGATTGCGTGTACGTTGCACGATCTCAAACTCTGGCTAATCATTCGTGCGTGGTAGGTTATATCTAAATCCTAGCTGTCTTTCCAAAGACAGGGTTTACGTACCATGACATTATGTATGCAATAATAATAATTGTGACCAAACATGAGCATTCCCTTGTACTGTACATAAACTAGCAAATTAGGCTGTGCATTTGCGTGGCTAGCAATGTCTTTTTCTAATGACAGATTAGATTCAGATTATTACATAGTTTATACCTTTTAAATTAGCAGTTATGAGAACTGAGCTCAGCTCAGTTGGCCGAGACGCGCGCCCGTGTTCGAGCTCTGTTCGATGCGCGCTCACGAGGGTTGGGTGCAAACGCGTGAGTGCGCGTATATGTATGTGTGTGTTTGTAGCCCGATTATTGGTCTTCTTTTTTAATGATTGTTAGTGCTCTTAGCAGTTATAGTTTGTAGAAGTTCTGTCTATTCAAAGGTACATGGGTGATGACATGCAAGTGAACATGATAGATGCAGCACTTTTGCACCAAATTATTCAAGGTATGGTATCCACTTAGGACAATGTTCTCGCACAAAAAATTTATTAGCTCTAACTAATAATTAAAATATCAAGATAATAAGATACAAGTATAAAAGATATATATAACTATAGTGGGCTGACTAAGGGTGTGTTTGGTTGTTTGTACCAAGTAGTACATGTATGGGATGATTTAAGAAAAAAGTCATTTTTTGTTACTTGAATGGAACCATCTCATTCAGATGGTAAGGTACAAATTTAAAGAATATTTCATATAGATGCTGAACCATTCCATTCACTTAAAACAATAGAACTAAATAGTGCACGATCATCCTATCTCATTAACCTTATCCTACCAACCAAAAAAACCATAAATAAATGTGTGAGATTATTTTTCCCTTTCCCTCAATTAATGAGAAAATATCTAGAAATTAGTATTTTTCATGATTTAAGGATTACTGTGGGGATTTTCAGCTCTTCAAACAAAGGAGATGTATTTAATCTAACCAATTGTTCATAGATATATATAAATAGAATTTCTAAATTTTAAAGCCAAAGAAGTGCATTCAATCTTATGGGCTGCTTTTCTATAAAAGATTATGGTCGTTCCTAATTGATAAATCAAAATTTTCTCCAGATTATAAGAAGAAACGATATAAAAAATTTCTCCGGGTTATGAGGAGACATGGTACGTAGATATTCGATTAGTCAAGTTCTTCCACATGCTATCAAGGCACGAATTGGCTTTGGCCTGTTGAGGTTGCTGACCAAACAGAGCATTGGATGGCAGCATATTTGGTAGCTCGTAATGTGCAGACGTTCGTTTTTCTTAAACGTGATTACAAGAGTAGTGAGTTCCTTTAATTGGATTGGGTTGGTCGGTGGACCATGGGTCCTTTACGAACGAGCGAAGGCTTGGTTGGTTTGCTGCGCGAGTGTGTGAGTAGCTCGCTTGGGTTCGAGTTTTCGGACTCGCCCGGGTGCGGCGTGCGAGTGTGTGTGAGTATGTATGCATCTATAATATACTGAATGCTAAAACTCTTATAAAAATTCTAAAAAAAAGCAAAAAAAAAAAGAAAGGAAGAGTCTATACTCTATATAGTCTACGAATGGTTGTGTCAATACGTGTGCAAATTTCGGCCGAGGATCTGAACCGTTATATTACCGATCTATCCCGCTTCGACCATACTCCGATGATCCGATCATTAGTACCGCCCGCGAATCTCTCCAGTTAACGGAAACAATGTTTGAATCTATGTCGCAGCAGCGTCGTAGTACAGTGTGCAGTACCTGGTCGCCCCTGGCGTCTGGTTCGTCCCGTCGAACAAGGAGCTCATCGTCGACTACCTCCAGCCCAAGCTGCGCGGCGAGGAGCCCCCGACCGACGCGACGTCTACGCCCCAAGGAGCTCAGTGAGTTGGGTCATGTTCTCTTCTTTTCTTTCGGCAAAAGATCGCCTTTGGGCTTCTTTCTCCTCCTGTCCCTTCTTTCGCTTTCGTTTTTTTGTTACATGCAAGATGGGCAGTCTGGAAGCTTGGCTGTGTTCGTACGCAAGTTTCAAATTCTCGCCCACATTTGGGAAATCTCGCTGATTTTCGATTTTGACGGGGCTGAAATTCTAAATCTCGGAGGGATAAATTTTTTTTGAAAATTTTCAAATTGCTACAGGAATTTCAGAAAAATTCGCCCTTTTTGACTGAAATTACCACAATTTCGGTTGGTTTTGATGTTTTTAGGACCGGATTTCGCTCTAGATTTTTTGTAGAGAATTGTAATGCCTTTTATAAGGAATACATGTATTTTTTTTTTGCAAAAAATACATATACAAATTAAAATGCTTCAAGAAATTGTTCTATCATGACATGTAAAACCGATCATTTCTTTCTCGCAAGTACTCTGCTTATTTTTGTTTTTAATCCTGATACAAAACTGAAAATAGTAATCTATCATCGGGTGGATATTAATATCTAGCTAAATTAAGGCACATTAATAGAAACTTGTTAAAACAATTCATCTTATTCTCCGTATTTTTCTCGGTAGCTTAGTGTTGGCCGTCATTATTTGGAGTGCATATTGAGAATAAGTCTGGGCGAGAAGGAAAAAAGTTTAGGGCTGCTTGCAGTCATATATCAACTGGGCGGCTAAGATGGCCGTGGGATTAAACATTGGTGTTCCATAGGTGATGTGCAAGAGGATGATGCACCAGATCCAGTGGTACGATAA
Organism: Otatea glauca; assembly: GCA_036346275.1. Classification (NCBI taxonomy): domain Eukaryota; kingdom Viridiplantae; phylum Streptophyta; class Magnoliopsida; order Poales; family Poaceae; genus Otatea; species Otatea glauca. Next base: position 77,397,610 of record CM070711.1, read on the forward strand.
TCTTGTCCTATATTTACTTATGGTCAACAAGTGTCAGATGTGGTAAATTACTGATTATTTTGCCTCGTATTCTTATAGGTAGTAAATTTTTCTGTTGAATATGTTTATTTAGTTAGTTGTATAACTTGTAACAAGTGTGTTGGTGCATATTTATTTGGGTTCACTGTAGGATATAAATTCGAACCTAAGAGAACTCGTGATATAAATTGTGGGTTTGTATTGTGCAAATACTTAGTATTTTGCATTCAAACAGATTAAAAATATAGATAAATACTTGCATGATATTTTTTATATTTTTCTAGCTAGTCTTGAGAGACCATTTGACAGAAGTTTGAAAATGACCGAAATTCTGAAATTGCCGGAGTGCGATGGGCAACAGCCATTACTTCTTCGGGCAGAAAAGCGCGCTCACGTGGCGCAGTACTCCATGCTGGTTAGTGACCCTAATCTCTTTTACAAACTTTCTGACCGTGGTTGGCGTGCCCGCGGCTGCGGCCACCTCTGCTCCCTCTCCTCCGTCGAAGTAGCTAGGGCACTTCTTGGACGACACGGGGGCAAATTCGAAGAACTTATCCTCAGCCCTGGGACTGCACCAGCAGCCAGTTTGGAGTACCTGTTGATCTTCACCCACCGTTGAACTTCAGCCCTAGAATGGCTCCCAAAAATCGTTCTTCATCCCTAGGATGGACCTCGTCTACCTTGGGATGACGACGATGCATGTGTATTCTCTCAGCAGCATGCTCCCTGGGCGTGGTGGCCATGATGGCGAGACATCAGATGAGGAAAAACCATAATAAACAACCGCAAAGAAGAGCTTCCAGAACAGATGGAAAAGACAGCCACAGTTTTGCGTTCCCCATATGTATATTACCTTAGATTCTTAGTAAGGAGACCGTTTCTGTTGTTCTGTCGCAGCTTTTGACAGTAATGTAGGTAGATTTGCTACTGGTAGTTGGTTTTAACTGTTGAGCTACATCATCTTACGTCCTTCCTGAAAACAAGCGGTCTTTTCGGACGAGGATTATTTGGTTGGGAGTTATTTCTGACCAAATACCCAAATATAATCCTAGTGCAACATGTACCGGCAAAATACTTTGCTGTTGCTGTAAATAATCACCTCTACTAATCCCAAAGACTTTTTGGATGGAGAGCACCCCAGCGTGGCGGCTCGAGCTAGGTCCTTTTTCAGAAGAAAAAAAATACGTTCGGGTCGTTTTCCGGGAAAAAAATTACAATTAGTTCTTTTTTTCTGAAAAAGAATATATATTACGTTTAGATCCTTTATACGTTTTTAAAGCTTGCACTTGGGTCCTTTTTCATAAAATCAAAATTGCGTTTAGGTTCTTTTTTGAGAGAAAAAACGTTTTGATCTTTTTCTCCGAAGAAAATATACATTTTTTTTCGTTTTTTTACCATTACGTTTAAGTCATTTTTCCGAAAAAATAAAATTCTCGATTTTCTCGTGCGTATAGATTTCTAGTCCTGAATTACATACGTCTTGTTTGCTCGATTCGAACGCACGATAAGTAACTTCATAAAAGCCTCTCCTTACGAAAAGCATCGAGTCGCCAGCCTCCAGCCATGGCAGGCAAGCAGTTCCCCTCCCTCTCGCACACGCGCCCCGCCTCCTCCCGCTGTCTCCTGCCCGTCGGCGTCCTCCTCCTCCTCCTCCTCCTCTCCGCACCCTACTTCCTCCTCCTATACCCCTCCTCGCCGCGCCCCAGCCCCAGACACCTCGCCAACCCTAGCCCCGCCTTCCTTACCACCTCCTTCCTCGCCTCCCTCGACCGCTTCCTCGCCTCCCCGCGCCCCTCCGCGTCCTCCGCCGCCCCCGGCGATCTCGACGCCGCGATTCGGGCGGAGGAGGAGGCCCGGCTCTACGGGGACCCGGGGGGCGCCTGGCCGGCTGCCGCGGCGCCGCTCAGGGTCTACGTGTACGACATGCCGAGCAAGTTCACGTACGATCTGCTCAGGCTGTTCAGGGACTCGTACCGCGAGACGACCAACCTGACCTCCAACGGGAGCCCCGTGCACCGGCTCATCGAGCAGGTGGGCGCGCGGTGAGATCGATTTGTATTCTCGTTTTTGTTTTGTTTCGATGCAACGAGGCCTCTGTGTGTTTCTAGATGGGATCGTAGATAGTGTTGAATTTTGACGAGCGTGGGGCAATTTTATCCGTAGCAGTGAAAAAAATTGAGCACATTTATGCGGATTGCTTGGCTGGCTCGAAGTGGGAGCATTACTATATTCCTTTGTGATGCATCTGTTCTCTGATGCTTTGGGAAGGTTTATAACTTTTGTTGAAATGAGCTGTATGCTTGTATGTTGGATCTCAGAGAATTGTTAGGTTCTGATCCGCTCTAGGAGTTCTGCTGACAGTTTTTGGAAAATTGGCCATTTTGGTGAGATACTCTTGGTGTGGTATATTTGCGACCTGATTCTACTAATTTTCTGTTGTGAGGTGCACATGCTTCTAAAATGAATCTTATTCTTAGAGTAGTTTTACATTTTTTATGAGAACTTTAGGTTTTATATGGAGGGTACTCTTGAGATTCGTATGTATCTAATTTTGTATCATAGAGGAGTGTCAGATTTTTCCGAGCACATGTAATTTTGAATGAGATGGTCAAATGCCAAAAGTGTTTGAAGTGTGAAATTGCTAAATTTAGTGACATTCCTATGCTGGAAGATGTTTGTAGGTATGGATTGCTTAAAATTCGATGATTTTGTGATGTAGCTATTTTACTTTGCAGCTTGAACAGAGGAATTGAACATTTTGGAACTTGTATCTGTCTTGTGATGATGTATAAAATATTTTGTTTGCTCAATCTTTGAAGTGCCTGTTATATTGACTATCAAGACTGTATAATTTTCCTGAAGGATGCAAGATATAGAAGGGAGGACTAATATTCGAATTTGATGGCATGTAATTTTTGTAATTTTGATGCTGTGAGGATGTTGGAACTGGTCCTTTTGGTCCTCGTATGCGTATGTCAATATTGAATAGTACAAAATTACCAATTATGCTGGACATCACAAGTTTCAAACATAAGGATGTGTATCATGTGCTGATCGACCTTTTGATCTCTTTTAAATCTTGGAATACTTATCTTGAAATGCATGAATACAATTATCCAGAGTTTACTTGTTGCCAATTTTTGTTTCTATTTCCTTTGACATGAAATAGTAAGCTGGAATAGCATGAAGAAAGATTGGCTGGGATAGAAAAAATATTGCGCCTAAAGCACTGTACTCTGATTTCAAAAGCCTAGATATGGTTATAAGATGCTTATTTGCGTGGGTGTAAGCTAATTGTTCAAATCCATCATCTATTTGATTTTACCGATAAGACATCAGTTTTACAACATGGCTTTGTTAAATATCTGTACATATAATAATTTTGCAGCATTCTCAATTTTGAACCTTTTCCATTTGTTTTTCAATATCTGAATTGTTTTTCATTCACATATGAAGCATTCTATTGACTACTGGCTGTGGGCTGATCTCATTGCTCCCGAATCACAAAGACTTTTGAGGGATGTTATCAGGGTTCAGCGGCAAGAAGAAGCGGATATTTTCTACGTACCATTCTTTACAACAATCAGTTACTTCTTGATGGAGAAACAAGAATGCAAGGCACTTTATAGGGTGTGGGAGCATCTCTCAAGGTTTAATTTTCAGCTAGTGTTAGTTGTAGGACATGCACATGGACATAATGTTTGTGTAGGCAAATTTATTCATTTAGCTAAACTTTTGATCCTTCCTACTGGCAGCTGGGCATTCAATAGTAAAGAATGTTAAACTTATGTTCCCAGTCATACCAGAAATCATAATGATAGACAGCATTGCCTGGACTCAGTTCTCTATCAATATCTATAATGGCCTTTTCTTGGTTCAGTTGACTGTAGGAAATCATCTGAAATATTTCCCCATTTAGAGTGCAATTTATTAATTAACTTATTCACCTCTATTTACTTCCAAGAGAATCTTATCTATGTTACTTTCCTCGTGTTAGGAAGCTTTGAAGTGGATGACTGACCAACCTGCTTGGCAACGTTCAGAAGGCAGAGATCATATTATCCCAGTTCATCACCCATGGTCTTTTAAGTCAGTCCGGAGATTTGTGAAGAAAGCGATATGGCTTTTACCTGATATGGATTCTACTGGGAACTGGTATGATATTCATTGTTTGCCACTTTGCCTCAAAGAGCTGTTAACATAAGTTGAGCAACAAAACCCACATTTTCCCCTTATATCAGGTATAAACCTGGGCAAGTATATCTGGAAAAGGATGTCATCCTTCCATATGTCCCAAATGTTGATCTTTGTGATTCTAACTGTGTATCAAAAACTCAATCTAAAAGAAGTACATTGCTGTTCTTTCGAGGAAGACTGAAAAGAAATGCTGTAAGTTTCTCGCTACCATTTTCCAGCTTTTGACAGCATCAAATATATGTGTGTGCGATGCTTCCAATTCTCATTGCCTTATTTGCCTTTTATTCTTATATTCTGTTGACCTTGTTTAGGGTGGGAAGATCCGCAGTAAACTTGTGGCGGAATTAGAAAACACAGAAGAAGGGACAAATATAGTCATAGAAGAAGGGACTGCTGGTGCCGAGGGAAAAGCAGCAGCTCAGAATGGCATGCGCAAGTCTCTCTTTTGCTTGAGTCCAGCTGGGGATACCCCATCTTCTGCTCGCCTGTTTGATGCAATTGTTAGTGGTTGTATCCCTGTTATAATCAGTGATGAACTAGAGCTTCCTTTTGAAGGAATACTTGACTACAGGAAGGTAAAGCTGGCCCTTTTTTCTCGTACAACATGCATTTACCATTGTTTGTTACTTCAAGTGTTAAGGTTTTGCAGACGTTGGTATATCTGATTGGAGCTCCAAAATTTGAACTGTTACCCGGAAAATGAGGGATGTCTTACTAGTTGCATCCCATTAATAACCAACAAATATCTTCATATCACCAAGTTACTAACAATAGAATAGTAGTTGAATATTTGTTGGCAATGGACAGGTCTGGATTCTTCAAGGACACTAATGGTTATTGAAATAGTGATACCTATTTTTCTGACATATACCAGTCTTGGTTTTCTGCATCAATAAGGTCTATGAACCTTCTGTAAGTGGATATGGTGCCTATAAAATCACTATACCTCAGGATTGTTTACTTGCTATGTACTTGCATCGTAAGCTCGTGATAAAAACCAAGGAGAAGGTGCCTTGGCGATATTGGTCACTGTAAACTAAAGAGGTGCATGGACAATATTGATCTACTTCAAACTAAAGTGAAGACGTCTATTATTCCAACATAAGCCAAACTACTTTGCTATGTGGGTGCATGCATGTGTGGGTATGCACGCAGAAGATTGCTGTCTGTTGAAGCTGCAGATATTGCACAGGATCAATACTTTCTTTAACCGTTTTATTGTAGCATGATGACTATGTCATTGTGCCTCACCACTGCTCATCTGCATTTGACTTGCTGCATTTTAAAACACAATTTTTCTGTAGCATGAAATATGCAGTGTGCAATGACGTGTTTATGACTTTATTGTGCAGATAGCATTGTTTGTTTCATCAAGCGATGCTGTGCAACCTGGCTGGCTGGTGAAGTACCTAAGAGGCATCAATGCCAAAAGGCTCAGAGAATTGCAATCTAATCTTGCAAAGGTTTGCTTGTTATCTAAAACTTATCTCAGTTTTGAGGAAGATCGAATTGTGTTGATTATGTTTACTCGTGATGCATTTATAGTACTCGAGGCATTTTCTATATTCAAGTCCTGCTCAGCCCCTTGGACCAGAAGACCTTACATGGAGAATGGTAATTCCTTGACATCTGTCTAGCATCCATATATACTTGCATTATGAAATTGTTTCTTGGGCTGTTTCATCAGTTCAAATCTGTGAGCATTTCATTTGCAGTATGACTCCCTATGTTTTTAAGGCCTGAGGTCAATTGTTTCATTTGCAGTTGCATTTCTATTTGTGTAAATCTTATTACTTCTGCATAAGGAATACATAGACTTCGTTATAACCGTTTATCCATTCCATACCTGAAATGCAGATTGCTGGTAAGCTGGTAAACATTAAGTTGCATATTCAGCGGTCTCACCACCTGGTCAGAGAATCGAGGAGCTTATGTACATGCGACTGTAGAGTCGGCAACACAACAAGGACGCCTTGAATCAACTTCTTCGTTTGTATTTTTCCAAATTTTCATAACGTAGCTATTCTTTAGTTGTTACTAGCACGAGCTTGTGAGCTGTTAGGCTCGTTTGTAAATTGTACTTGAAAAATCCAACCGTAGTTTTGACCCATTCCCCCTTTGCGTGTAACTGGGTGTAACTGATGTCTGATGCTTAACTTGAAGAATTAAGATACGCATTGTCTCACATCCTGTTATGGCTGAGGTTTTTCCTCGGTTTGCACCTAGGAACTATACGAACTGTATCATCGGGTTTTGGGAGTCGGTGTAATTCATATCCGGTGCAGGCTTCATGGTGATTTTGTGGATGACCATACTGTTCATAATGACCTTTTACCATTGTTCATGAATAAGGTTATTCTAACTTCCAAGCACGTCAGCTGCATTGTAAAGCCAGCCAGCTCGTCTAAAGTTGCGTTGCTATGATTTGGATGCTCATTCCTGAATTGCCTTGACAGAAATAATAAGTCCCGCTTCGATTAAAGATAACACACAAATTTCAAAATGCATTTAGATTTTTCTACCTTAAACGGACCAACAGAAAACCGGCCATTATTCGGACGTTTGCTCCAAAATTGCCATTGCATCATGTATCTAGATTCCATCTTATTCCAATCGAGAACAATCATGACAGGAACCTTACAACTGACCACATGAGAAGACATATCAGCAATCACCCGAATATCTTGCTTAAATTCATAATTCAACGCGAAGTGTTTGGTTGAACTTACCTTACCCTAAAGGAAACATCAAAGTATACACGAGATTAACAGCACTACATGTCCCCCATAAAATATACAAAACTGATCTTACAACGCCTGCATTCACAAATCAGAACAAAGGACTGGTTGTCGTATGAGAATGGGCATTGCAGAGTTTGACTTCAACTACTTTCACAACGGCGAAGTCACGAGGTGAGCCATTTGAAGTACTCCTGCTTTGTCATACTTGATCACAATTCACTTCTAGATACCGCCAAAAAGGCAAAATGATCTGCACAAGATGATAGTTAAGAGATCATTCCAAGACAGGTTGAATGCACAGATACTTCCAAATGATGAATCTTAGATACTACCATCATCCAACATTAGCAGTCGAAACTTGAATTAATGTAACAATTGGAAGCCAATGCCTCAGTAACAAACAACAACCAAGCGTTTTATCTCAAACAAGTTAAGGTATACTAGGAATGAAATTCAATCAAAGTGAACCTTCGATCTTAAGTCATGGTTCCGATACGTAAATTACTAACTTCCATGCACTTCAATCCAACGCCAACTCTTTGCATACATTCCAACCCCATAAGTCTCTTTTAACCGCTTCTTCCATGTCAATCTTGGTCGACCTTTGCCTCTTCTTATATTTTTGAGACAGCTTAAAATTCTACTGCGTACCGATGCCTCAGGACTCAAGAGGCCTCCGGCCCTCTGTTGGAGATGTCTGAACCATCTTAAACGATGTTGGACAAACTTTTCTTCAATTGATGCTACCATAACCCTATCACATATATCATCATTGTGAATTCGATCTCGCCTTGTATGACTACAAATCCACCGTAGTATCTGTATCTCTGCTAAGCTCATTTTTTGTAAATATTGTCTTTTTATCGCCTAACATTCCACTCCATACAACATCACAAGTCTGATTGTCGCCCTATAGAATTTGCCCTTTAATTTTTAGGGACTTTTCTATCACATAGGACACCGTATGCTTGGCGCCATTTCACCCACCCTGCTCGTATCCTATAACTCACATCTTCATCAATCTCACCACTACTCTGTAGCATCGATTCCAAATATCGAAACATTTCCTTCTTAGGCACTACTTTTCCGTCCAAACTAAAATCTCCATCATCTGCCATAGCATCGCTGAAAACATACCTCATATACTCAGTTTTAGTCCTACTAAACCTAAAGCCCTTCATTTCTAAAGTCTTCCTCCACAACTCTAATTTTCTGTTAACACCTACCCTACTCTTGCCAATTAGCACCACATCATTAGCAAAAAGCATACATCAAGGAATCTCTCCTTGTATGTCCCGTATGACTTTGTCCATCACTAGAGCAAAAATATAGGGGCTTAATGCTAATCCTTGATATAGTCCTATCTTAATAGGAAAGTCACTAGTATAGCTATCACATACTCTGACATTAATCACAACATCGTTGTACATATCCTTGATTAGGGTAACATACTTTGTTGAGATAATTTTCTTTTCAAGCGCCCACCACATGACCTTTCTTGACACATTGTCATAAGCTTTCTCCAAGTCGATAAACACCATGTGTAGATCCTTTTTTTCCTCCCTATACCTCTCCATTAACTATCGTGTCAAGAAGATCGTCTCTGTGGTCGATCTCCCACGCATAAAACCAAATTGCCTTTTTGTCACCTAGTCACTCTTCTTAAACGATGTTCAAGCACTTGCTCCCAAAGTTTCATTGTGTGGCTCATGAGCTTAATTCCTCTGTAATTAGTACAACTTTGAATGTCTCATTTTTTCTTAGAAATTGGTACTAATGTATTTCTCAGCTACTTGTTAGGCATCTTGTTTGACCTAAAAATGCTATTAAACAAGTCAATGGCTCGATGGTGTAAAAATTCTATCAATAAATCCTTAGTTGGATATGTGAATCTCGCATCAAATAAGCAAAATAGGAGATATATTGACAGACAACCAAAATAGTAAAAGTAAATAAGTGGTCCAAGATAAACTAGCAAGAACAACTTCACTGTAATGAATAGGGTTCCTGTGCAGTCCATATGGAGACTGCAACTTAAGCATTCCCCAGTCCTCAGAGTTGTCTGATCGAATCAACAAATGGGTGGATCGTCCAACAGTGCCTTGCTACATTGCTTGCTATAATAGAAAATCGGCACGGTATTTTTGCCACGGTATTCCGAGAAGATCTGGACCATCGAAGCGCGCAACTGCTTAAGTTGCCGTCCCAACTAGGACTACAATACAATCAAATCAACTGCTTAAGCGCGCAACTGCTTAAGTTGCTGTCACAACTGCTTAAGTTAGGGTATACTAGGAATGAAATCCAATCAAAGTAAAAACACCCCTGAACCTTCGATCTTAAGTTATGGTTTCGATACGTGAATTGCTAACTTCCATGCACTTCAATCCAACGCTAACTCTTTGGATACATTCCAACCCCACAAGTCTCTTTTAACCGCTTCTTCTCATATCAATCTCGGTCGACCTTTGCCTCTTCTTATGTTTTTGAGGCAGCTTAAAATTCTACTGTGCACCAGTGCCTCAGGAGGTCTCCCGCCCTCAGTTGGAGATGTCTGAACTATCTTAAACGATATTGGACAAATTTTTCTTCAGTTGGCGCTACTACAACCCTATCACCTATATCATCATTATGAATTCGATCTCGCCTTATATGGCTACAAATCCACCGTTGTATCCGTATCTCTGCTAGACTCACCTTTTGTAAATGTTGTCTTTTTATCGTCTAACATTCCACTCTATACAACATCACAATACCGTACCGAACCTTGCGGTCGGGCACGATGGGCGTACGAGCGTGTCCGGTACCTTTTGGTTTGGTAGATTTTGGCTTATGAGTTGGTACAGGATATTTGAGGAATATTTCTAGAATCTATCTTGTACGAGATGATTTCATACATTTAGCCAAACACATGTATCAAGACCTATCCTGAATCACCCCGTACATGTTTCTTCTCGTTCACCCAACCAAACACATCCTTGTTTACCCTTTCAGGTCTGAAACCTAATTCTACTTCTGCTGCATGCCATCGAGGCAGAGGGAGTAGAAGCGTGGGCGTGTGGGGAAGGAGTTTTTCCAGCGGCAGAATGGATTCAGAAGCCTGCTATGCTGGAGACTAAATGCAGTTCGGTGGCCAAGCCAATGTGTTGCTGAACCCGAATGCACAACGCTCTCGGCATACTTCTGTTCTGACGGAGAGTTTGGAGATAGCTGCCTAGTTGCTGGCGTTCTTTACCCGGCACTCGAAGAGAGAGCCGAATGAAGTTGCTCGTGAGCTTGCTTGCACCGTTGGCAAAGCGCGCAACCATTCTGCTGTTTGGCGCGAGCATTGTCCTTCCTGTGTCGAGCAATTAGTTGCTTAGGATTGTAGTTCTTTTCTTAATAATTGATAAAGTTCTCTTTTCCCCGGGGAAGGAAAAGCTAAAGGGAAAAGCCGAAGAACAGAAGTAACAATGCAGCAGCACCTCCGATGCAGATGACTAGCCAGAGTACGATAGACTCGATCTTCCCCTCCTGGCCAAACACAAGAGGTAGCTGTCCTTCATAAGGTGCAGGGCCATGCGGGCACTACTCTTCTGAGTCGACAGTAATTCCAACAGAGCCATAGCTTCTGTACTCAAGGCAGCGGAGGCCACCGGAGAGGAGATGTTCGCTTTTCTAGCCCACCGCAAACATTTTTTAAAATATAACCTCCTGAGTAAATTTATAAAAATAGTCTCATTCCTGACCGTGTCTGGATAGCTCAGTAGCTTTGAGGATGGTTGTTGAGCACGAAGAGTTCGGTAGGAGGCATGTTGAGCGCGAGACCGAGCACGCGAGGTCCTTTCGAGCTAGGGCAACACGACAACAAGGTGGGCTTGACATTGCTACCATGGTCGACCGGCCTACCGTGGACACGTAAATCTACCAAGATCCCCGAGCGATAGGTGATATGTGTCATCTGCCGCACCTTGCGCAGTCGGGAGGGAGTCATTTTTACAAATTTATTCGAATGGGCTATATTTGCACAAAAAAAATATTGCGAGGGGACTAGAAAAGTTAAGTCTTCAATGGAGAGCACCTCTAGGATGTACTGCCACATTTTTTTATCTCCTTTCCCTCGCACATACTTCTGTCTAGACCTAGGCATTGGGCCGGGCTTTTTTGGGCTGACCCGTGGCACAGCAGGCACGGCACGCATGCACATGGGTTGAGCCGGCACGACACTAATGACAGGATCTTGCCGGACCTTGTGGTCGGGCACGATGGGCGATATGGCATGGCACATTTGCATGGGCCGTGTTTGGACCGACACAGCATAAAACAGGCCCGATGAGCTCAAAGCACACGGTATGCGGTAGGGCGCTCTGCCGCAACATTGTATCATGTTGTGGCTTGCCTTACTGTCGGCGTTTTTTGTGGTCCTCGTATGCGGAGAAAGGGGAGACGATGGAGATGCTAAAAGGTGGAGAATAGAGACTGGATAGTACATGCTCATTGAAACTGAGCACGCACATCAAGCTGTTTTGCACTGGGATACCTCACACTGAGTGTAAAGTTTTTAACGAGGTAGTAACTCTGTATCTATCCAAAAATGAATAAAATTTAGTTCTTTTCCGCAATATTTGTGTCCACTATCTCAGCTCCGTGCATCTCCGATTCCTTTCCTCTCATCGTAATAGTGCAAATGGATCGAACCTATGCTAACATGAAGCCAGCATGAATCGCAAATGGACCGTGCTTGCGGCACGAGACAATTTAGGCCGCTGCTCGATGGGTCCATGTCGTACCGACTCGACCTAGTACGCGCCCACCTCTACTTATGTCATGCACATAAAAGGGAAAAGAACTCGGGCCTTCTATTCTAGAGAGGGGACCATACATTATATTTCGAAGAAAGGGGAATATATATGTTTAAAACTGGACTTTTGGCTGCATGACTAGACTCACAATCTCCGGTTACACCCATTATCTTCACATGGTTCAATACAAAATTTGCTCCGTATAAAACGCTGCAGTTTCCCGTTGATTGATAGAACATTGGATGTTTCGTACGATTCTGTAGATAACTGCCAACATCATGCGAAAGGATAAGAGTATAATAAAATAATGAGATAACACTGCTGCCCTGCGGGGGATCAGATATGCTATATCAGTTGATCCCCCTCCATGTGCCGTGAACACCAAGCATGGAATTGACCTCCTGGTATTCATATGCAAAATGTGAAGTTTGGAGAATGAGGAAATAATGGCCTTGCCTCTGGAATAGGTAAAATATTGCATGAAATTATGGACCGATTTTATGAAGCGGATAACAAAACAAAGATGGCTAAATTAGTTTTAGCTCCCACGATTCCAAATTTATAACAGAATACGAGCTCTTCTCTGTTTGTGCAAATATGCATAGTTGCAATTGCATCCGTGCACATATTCTAGTGACTTGAGCACATGCAGTGCTCAGTAATTGTAAGCTATAACCGCTCTTCTATTTGTAAGGGTTTTTTTTATCGGAAAAATGTACAGCTGGCTACATCGCAACACTAAGTCCTGCGAACTCGAACCCTGTGCCATCTCCTCATTAGTGTGGATTTGTGTTGACAGTCCTGCGAACTCGAACCCTGTGCCATGACTGGGACGTACACACGCAAAAAAAATGTTAAACCATTACGCTCGGCTCAAATTTATAGACAACCGCAAGCCAAGCCAAGCCAAGCCAAGACGATCACTGCAAATGTTAGCACCAAATTTACAAAACTGTTTACATGATCTCAACCTACAATTCACGACCAATCTGGACAGCTCAGCTCCGAAATCTAAAGCAGAAGCGAACCGAACACATCTAAGAAAGAATCGGGTAACATCTCTCGACCAGATCCTCCAAAATTTTACAACTAAATCGTTGCAGCACCATCCCTCAGCTCTCAACAGCGCACCAACATCCAATAAAGAATCGCAAAATGGGTAGTTTTATAAATGGGGAGAAGTCAACAACGGGGAAGTGGAGGGGCGGGGGAGCGCACATCAGAGGAAGCCGAGCAGGACGGCGGCGCCGAGCACGAAGAGCCAGACGATGTGGACGAGCAGCAGCGCCTGCCCCGAGACGGGCGCCGACCCGGCGCCGACCTCGCAGTACCCGCGCCGCGCCACGCGCGCGCCGGCGCACGCGGCCTCGGGGCAGCCGCACCAGTAGGTAACCCCGTCGGCGCCGCAGACCGGGTCAGGGCGGAAGCACCGCACCGGGCACGACGCGGCCTCGCTGCCACCGTCCGACACGGCGGCCGCGCAGGGGTCGGCCGCGGCCACCGCGGCGGCGGAGGACGAGGCTAGGGTTTGCGCGAAGATGAGCGAGAGGGCCGCGACGAAGAAGATGCGGCGGGTGGCCGGGGTGGAGGTCCGCATGGTGGCGTCACCGGCGGCCGGTGGTCGCCGGCGTGGGGAGGGGAGGGAGGCGCCGCGGTGGATGCTGTTGGGAGTTACGGGCGGGGTGGAATCGGTCGCCGTTTTGAGAAGCTTGGTTTTGGGTGGTGGCCTCAGGCCTGGTGGGTTCGGTCGGTCGGTCCGCCTGCTCTTCTTGTCGCGTCCGAGAATAGGGCCAGGCAACTGCCGAGATTTTGTCGTTTCGTAAAGGTTAAAACTAATTGAGGTGTTTCTATACTTTTCTTTTTAACGGTGGCATAAATATTAAAGCATGAATGAAAGGTAGATAGTGATTACTTATTTTTTGTTTGTTTCAAAATTTATACAACTTGTATTGAGAAGAAAAGCATTGAAGCACTGCTCTAAAACTAAAAAGGTGTACTAGAAAGGTTGGACGGCGGAGATTTTACCAGCCCTGAAACTTTGGTTGCTTCCTATGATTTCCGAGGCTTGCGTGGATCGGACGGCACTCACGAGCGTCCAACATGTGTTTACACTTTACACACTCAAATTTGTCCACGGAGGATTGCCTCCTAAAGAGAACTTCATGGATTGGCACAAACTGCATGCAATACCTTTCTATCTTCGATTGGCTTTCTCCTCATGGAGTGCCAAAATTGCTCTGCATGATTCCTGTTCGTAGTTCACAAGTCAACTTTCTAGTTTCTACTTCGTTCTTGTAAGCTCTCGATTTCTATTAAACATACGACTAGTAACTATGTCCTCACGATACAGTTGCCATTAGTAATTTTGCAAACGCGATTCGGGCAACAACAAAAAAATCCAGTTATTCCATCACGGGTAGACCCAGAAAGTGCAATCACATATCCACTACAGAGACAAGCAATTCATCCAAATGTACGAGATGACTCCAATCACTGGCTTAACAAACAGTAGATATCAATAGCTTAGCTTCCCATGAATTCATCAGAAAGTAACAACACAATTCAGATAGATATCCCTCCACTGTCTAGCATCAAACTTGCCATGAAGTAACCTGGTTTCATTAGGTAAATATTAAGTTTTACACTGAAATAAAAACCTGACATATTAGCCATGTCCCTTGCCTGTCACCCCAATGACATCAAAGATTTTACCAGAAGTCAAGATGAAATAAGTTTGAAAAATATAATTAGTGCTTCTTAGTCAGCATCCATCTCCTCAAGTGCTGCCTGAGCTGCAGCCTTGGCCTGCTCCAATAGATCATCTGGAACCTGCATGCCAAGTGGGCATACAAGTTCGCTTTCAAATTCATATCACACAAATCTATGAACCTTTTTTTTTTGCGGGGCAAGTTTCCCAGTACCTTCTGATGCGACGATTTGATTCATCACATATCCAGCTCAATTCCAGCTCAAAAGCTTTGTCCTTTGCTTCATCATGTACTCCAAAAATGCTGCATTGAACAAATTATGAGCGCAAATTTTGTGCAGACAACAGTAGTAGCCTTTTCAGGTATGCTGACATCAAGTGACAAAAAAACATCCACCAGTTAAGTTGTTTTTGGTTTGCTTTGGTCAATACCAACAATTGAAATAAGTAACCTATCACCTACCTTAAACAAGAAGAATCTACAACAGACAATCTGTTTCAAGATCGTCTAAGCAAAATACTTTGGTATACTACATTGCAACCATGAGATTTCTAAACAGTTCAGTAAATCACTACCATTAATATTCATGCAGCCATACCAGTATTTTGATATCAAACAGTGTCTAAAAGGAATGTACTCACTGAAGCTCTTAATGACTAACGCAATGATTCTAAGAGTGTGTTGTACACCTTATGTGTGACGTTATATGAAAATAAAACAGTACAGGTACTAGAATGACCTCCTAGTCTTCAACATTAAGTGAAAGCGAGTAATGTAGACAATAACATGCATTGACACAAAAGTAAGTGAGAAACTCATGAACACTACTGTATTATTATAGGAAAAGAGCATTTAAGACATACATCTTTGCAACCTCAACAATGCCTTCCCGGCAGGAAAGTTCAGAAAGCTTTAGCTTCTCTATCTCACTGCAAGACAGCATAGCATGCAAACAGTTGGAATCAGAATCATTTTGATAACCATAAGATAAACAAAATACAGAATTATTATCAGACTAATTCTAGGGAGATAAATTTAATAGCAATTGATAAAGTACTCTTGTTAAACAGATTCTGGGTCACAATAGCCATTAGTTACCCCAATAAAGAATAGGTTGCGAGCCAATGTTTTCTCAGAAAGAAGAGAAAATATATACTTTTCCAAAAAAAGAAGAAGAAGAGGAAATAGAGGAAGTATAACAAGTGGACATTAGATGATATATAATATAATATAAATCAATCCTGCCCACCAAATATGGATTCACATAACACTTTAGTGGCTCATACTGATCAGTCAACATAACAAAAAGCATAGAGGAACATCCTCTGAAAATTAATGGTATCCATAGGCTAACTGTGGCTTGACCAATTCAAACTTCTATGCATAGAACAGCACAAAACATGAAAGGATGTTGCAAGGATCCAATAATTCCAAATACTAAGATGGTACATGGAGGAACACCCCTTGCTCCCTTCACTTTGCTTCTCAGCAAGCTGGGTTGCAAAAATCTTAACCTTTGCTCTGGGGAGACAAATTAAAAATACAATATTTTGGGGACCCTTTTTTATGGATCCTCCGATTAGAACCCCCAAGCATCGTCTTTGAAGTTACCAGCTTCTCCACTCCCTTAAGAACCAACCACCAAATGTCAATCAAGCACAAAAGAGTGCCTTGGCAACGGAAGCTTCGAGACGACTGCAAGGTTACGAGCTGCGCGTTAAGGGCTAATCAAGCGAGAAAGAATTGGGGTGGCTAGGTGGGGAGCTATTGAGTAGGGATGGTAATTTTACCTGTGGGTTTGGGTACCCGTAGGTACCTGATCCGATAAGAGTGGGTACGGGTAGATGAACGTGGGTGTTAATTTGTATTCATGGGTATCCGATGGGTATCTCATAACATGTAAGTCACACTTTTAGATGTACCTTGTTAAAAAATAAAACCCTACGTGCCTCGGTTACCGCCTGCCCTTCGCCAATCGCCGCCCCCATCGCCCCCCATGCAGCCATGCCCCTCATCAGTCGCCCCCACCCCCACGGCTACCTCCTCCCCGACGGCCCATAACCCCCCTTCGCCTCTAGCCTCCTCGTCCCCCTCGCCGGCTCGCAACTTGCTCCCATCGCCCTGCTGCGCCTCGGCCTCCTCCCCCATGGTGCCCCCCTCGCCCCCTTCGCCGGATGCCTCGATCTACCCTAGTAGCCTTCGCCTCGCCCCCCACTTCGGCCCCATCTGCCTCCCTCGGCGCCATCACCTCCGCCTCCCCCTCCGGCCCCATCCACCACCCCCTTCACCCCCACCTCGATCCCGATCTCCTCCCCTCTGGTCGCCTCGCCCTCGCCCCCACCCTAGGGAGATCCCCCACCTCAATCCCGATCTCCTTCCCCACCGGCCGTCTCCCCCTCACCTCCCCCTTCCCCTTCGACGAGCGGCATGTCAGCAAGCCGAGCTCGGCGTGGCGGCCATGGTTGTTGGTACATCTTGCGATGTTTGTAAACCAAAAGATGTAAAAAGGCCAGTGAATTTTGCTCTTGATGAGCTTGGTTCAATTGACATTTGGGTAAGTAATTATTTACATATGGATCTCTTTTAGTATTGTTAAGCATTTCACCTGAATAATTACTCAGTTGAATTGAACAGACAATTTTTAATTACTTGTACCCTTTCATTTTGTTCTGTATGCTTGTATTGTAGCATGCACTAAACATGTACTATTTCTTCTTAATTTTATCTATTCATAAATAATGCTGGCACTAACAAAGGTTTTAGGCCACTGGTAAATTTTCAGACGATGATATTACCCAGGTTTATTAGTTGATATCTTCTACTGCTCGTGTTGTTTCCTTTTAATGACAGGGTTGATATAGCTAGATCGATCATGCAGTTTGGTTTAACTTGTTAAATTATTTTAACGTATGACCCTGTAAATTATAGAAAAGTTCTTATAATAAAAGGTCTAAGTGTGATGGTTGCTAGACTAAAAGATTAAGAATCATGGGGTTTAAATTCCCACTCCTCTCCCTTTTAAATATTGTAAATTGAATGTGTGTGCTAAATAACATGTAGCCTTGTTACTTCAAAACTGAGTAGCACGTTGCATCAATGTTAAAAGATCAATCTATCATCTGCTGTCAGCATCAAATAAAGCCTAATTAGTTCTTGCATGCAGATGGTGGTATTAGCGCTTGTAGTGAGCATTAAGTCCTTCAGTTTTGAAGTGATCAGGCTATTAAAGATAATGGATCATTTTCATTGGAATTAAACAGTAAGCTATTAAAGATACTGGACTGTTTCCATTGGAATTAAACAACATGGTCAGGGCATCTACTATATAAGCATGTCAAATCGTTGATCCTAATACACGATAACAGTAGTGTGTATTAGAGATATTGCTATTGATCTCTCAGCAAAGGAACAAGAAAGAGAAATAGCAAATAAAAGGAAAGTGTTAGCACATACATACATACACACACATCAAAGGTTCATAGTTCTTTAATCATCAAAAGAACAATTTTAGTATAAAGGAAGAGATGAGAGAAAAACTCGATATGCAAAGTGTTGCTAACATGTCTCAAGGTGAGATTGTGCTTCTGCACATATAAAGGTTTTTTTTTTTTGTTGAATCAAAATTGTGCTAAATAATCTTATAGCTTTGGCATTTTTTCTTACATAACTATTCCATCTTATTTTTCTTTATGTTTAGCTCAAACTATTTTTTCCTTGTTTTGTATATAGATTGTCTTGACAAACCTAGTTGGCTGCACCAGAGAAGCCATGAATGTCATGCAATACCCAAGAAAAGATAGGCCACATATTCAACATGGATGGAGCAAGCTCTGGGGGATCAAGCATACCATTGACAGCTGTGTAAGCACCTCGTTTTTTTTATACTCTGTAACTTCTCGAACACTTATATTTGAGAGGAATATTGTGTCCTGCTTTTCTTGTTGGCTAAAACATGACGAACATACCACTCGTCGATTGATGATTTTTAAAGGGGATATATGTAGTGTAAACTATCTTTATTACGTAAACTCTGTGAAAACCACGTGGGTAAGTTTTGAAAAATTATCAAAAAATTACCATACGTAGAGGAGGTGAACTTCTATAACCCTGTAAAATTTGAAGACCAAGCTCAATCGCATTTGAAATATATAAAATTGATAAGCAACCAGCTAAACAGTGCTAAACAGTGAAAAATCAATATTCAAGCTGAATTTATGAACACATCGCTCGAAATAGAAAAAGGAAAATAATCTATCAAGTAACAGCTCTGCGGACGTATATTTCACCTCAGAACAAAGTTCTTTCGAGAATCTTTATACAAGCAAGTTAACCTGAAAACTGATATCAGACTGAAACAAAGGAGTACACGACGAGAGAATATATGCAAGAAAAATAAGTAATAAAAATAAACCCACTTACTAAAAAAATTCGGCGTGACAAACAAAAGAATTAATATACACAAACATCTGCTTTAAAATCACTACCAATGGTCACAAGATAATTTCCGACGGCTTCATGCTACTTCAAATTTCTGCTCATAGTAATGCCTTGACAATTGCTCACCATCAGATGATACAGGCAATGTGGCTGTCAAAGATCTTTCCAGACCTAGTAGTCAGTATTCGAGCTGTTGGGCTTTATTGGTGTATCCTGACATCCCAAGAAGAACGTCGGTCGCACATCCATATTGATCAAGGCATGCGCAGTTGATCTTGCGCTTGCAACAATAGCCACCTCATCAGCAGCAATTGTGGCTTCTCCATATCCTTTGTCTTTTACATCAGCATTTTCCTACTGTTGATTATGGAAAAGTAACCAGTTAATACTAGAAGCATGCAATTCTGAGAAACTGCAGAAGGTAATTACCCTGAATTTTGTCTTTGCACCCCAGATGACAAATGTTTCATTGCATGTATAGTGGCGATGGTTGGCACGCAAGCCACCTGGCTGGATCTGTCCTACGTGCAGTGATAAACAGACCAACGCTCCACCTATCACAATTTGACATTAATAACGTCTGTCCAAGCTATTTCGACCCTTTTTTAGGGAACAGTAGAGGAGATTGGGAGAACCCTGCTGAAAATTATATTACTTAAAAACTATTACAGATAATAATACAATGGATCCAAATGATTCGAAGAGCAGGACACAAAAACAATACAAAATGAGCACTTGAGAAGAAATTAAGTAGATGAAGGGAACAACTCATGCGCAACTTAGCCTCTACCGATTACCAAGACCAACTGATCCTCTTCTTTCACCTCCAGAAATGTGCGTAGATATGCTGCTACTTCAACAAAATTACACATATGTTCCATTCGCATCTCTGCACCCTCAGCTTTTATTAACCAAAAAAATTGGATCATTTCTGGATTTGTGCATGTCTCCTTGCACTGGGGCCATGCTAAATATTTATTTCGTGCAAAATTGTATGAAGTTTGCACTTAGTACTTACTGCTCCCTAATCTGTGAGTACAAATTCCAAACAACCTTATACAACATAAATAGTAAGTGTACTTCTTTTATTCTATGAAATACGACTGAAAGCTGAAATCCATAGCTTGCCTGCATGACTTATACATACTTTCTAGACATCATGCCCCAATAATAACCATGGGAAAACAAACATGTCTGAAGTTTTGCAGCTACCAGCTGAACAGTGAGTGGAATTTTCTTATAGCTGAAGAGAGTGGAATTTTCAGATGAAGGGAGTGCAATTGTCATTTCGAAAATTAAAAGGTCCCACAAGTTATGGTAAAATAGTTTCATTGTTTCAGATTAAGACAGTAGGATGACCTGGATGTAACGTCCGTTATGATAAGTAATGGAATCCAGGTTTCACCCCATTTGGGGGGAAAAGGTTTCATTGTTTCAGTGCCTCATTTTGCCGCATTTGTAGAAAATTGATGGAGGTACTCAAAGTGCTATAAAATTTGCACTGCACCATGAATGGATGTATCCAAGGACTAAAGCATCTGAACATTACCATGATTTAATCATATTGACAGAAATTAAGTATTGTCAAGTTTAGCAAAACACAGTTGAAACCAATATTATAGAGGTAAACTACAGGAAGTAAGGCGAGTATTTGGCATATTCATTTGAAAAATATCCCAAGTTCAATCCAGTGGTAACGACAACGATGGCAATCCATTAAAAGTCTACCAGTTTCGCCCTAACAAAGGACAACTACTAATGGCACCAGCCAAAGGTGAATAAAGCTTAGAAGGAACATGTCGAAAAGTATACATGATGGAGAAAAATGTTCTCCAACTTTAGCTCAAAACAACCAGTGCTACATCCATACTGTAAATGTTCTCTTTTTCTACCTTTTTCAACTGAGTATTTGCTAGGGCAAATAGGGCACTTGAGGACAAAACAAAACAGATAAATACTACTGAAAATTGTGAGTACACGGATCTTGTTCTGTTGTCCGTTTGTTGCTTGTCAAATAAGCAACCCATTATCAGTCTGCCAAATTTCTAGCACATGCTCAATAATTTATTTTAAGGTAGTAAACGCGGATGGGGAAGAGGAACAAAGAGTCCATCAAAACAACTAAAGGTAAGACAGTTTATAATGTGGGCACTGGTCAGTATTTTAAGGGATACAGAGGTTCCCTCTATTGAACACAAAATAGGTGGCTGTACTGGTTTGATGTAACAAACAAATTTTGCAAATCAATCGCCAATTATGCCTTTCATTTACACAACCATAGGCAATCCAACTAATCCAAGCAGCAACGTAGCGCAGTACGAAGGGGTTTGGTCAGCAGTTTAGCAACAAATCAACCACAATTGAGCTAAGATGCAGCACAGGATGTCGCAAGAGGGGAAGGGCATTCCATTCGGCATAGAAGTTGAAACCTAAAAAATATGAGCAGTGCTTAATATTATAGTTAGACAGTAGCCTTGTACCGCTTCGAAAGGTTCATATGCCCCCACATGACACATTTTTTTGCTGCACTTCCACTAGTGTCATGTTCAGAACGCCAGTTAGTTATACCTTCACCATTAACTCTGAAGTCCGAACTGAACAAACATGAACTACAGGTTTGTAGAATTGCAGTATCTATTACAATTGTGTACCCACATAGACTCGAATTCAGCAATTTCTGACGCAATGTGATCTATTCTATGACGCCCCCGCCACATTGTCCAACCTGTCTATTCTAACAACGTGTTTTTTAGTGCACTAACAACATCAATTTACAGCATCACGCACAGTCGCATTCCTCTCACTCCCCCTCTGCGCGCGTGGGAGGGAGGGAGGGAGAGAGAGAGAGAGAGCATAATCGAACAAAATGACATACTAACATAAAAATAGTGAGGCAAGGAGGAGGTCACCTGGGAGACCAGCGTCGCGGGCGGTGGCGACGGGGTCGAGGAGCCATCCGCGTCCGTCGGCGGCGATTGGGGTGGGGTGGAGCGCGGCGGGGTAGCAGACCTGGGGGTCGCGGGCAACGGGGGGCGCCGAAGGGAGGCGGAGGGGTGGTGGAAGCGGAGGGAGATCCAGGTGAGGAAGACAGAGAGGGAGAGGAGGAAGGGGAAGGACGCCGGCCGCTTCAGGAAGTGGAGGAGCGACGACGGAAGGGAGGAGGAGGCGATGGCAGCTGCGGAGGTGGGGAGAGGCGCGGTCTGGGTGTGGATTTGCAGCGCGATGGCTCTCCTCGGGTTCGCCATGGAAGCGTGGGGTGGCGCGCAGACTGCCCGCGGCCGCGGGGAGAGAAGAAGTGGTTGGTGGCGAATTGATGTTGGTCTTACGCTAGTCGGCCATCCCGCCGCAGCCCAAATGGGCCCAGCCCATCAGTGCTACGGCCAGCAATATCTAGGCCGTCCCTTTCGAGGATAGACGGTTTAGATCCGTGTGGAATTTGGGCCGCGGATCTGATTCACGATCCGTTTCCGGTGCGAGTTTATGCGGTCTGGGAATCTGGCCGTTCGTATGCGAATGGACGGTCGAGATGTGTCCCCCACTCGCTTACTGATCCACCACGCCATCCAAGCCATCAATCACTAAACGGACGGCCCATGATCCTCCTTCTATCGTCCGCCGCTTATCCTCTTCATCCCCTTCGTCCAGCCCGAGCTCACGGCCACCACCACCACCATGGCACCACCCGCCATGGCGTTCCAAGCTCTCACTCTCGCCTCCCTTCCCATCCACCACTCCACCGCGCGCCGCCGAGTCCGCGTACTCGCTGTCGCGGCCGACCACACCCCTCCCCCGCTGGCCTCCCCTCCTGAGCCTGCGAACAGCCCGAGCCGCCTCCTCCGGGAGCTCGCGGAGCGCAAGAAGGCAGTATCCCCGAAGAAGAAGCACCCGCCGCGCCGCTTCATCCTGAAGCCGCCGCTCGACGACGAGCGCCTCGCCCAGCGCTTCCTCAACAGCCCGCAGCTGTCGCTCAAGTCGCTTCCGCTCCTCTCATCCTGCCTTCCCTCCGCGCCGCTCTCCGCCGCAGACAGGACATGGATGGACGAGTACCTTCTCGAGGCCAAGCAGGCGCTCGGCTACCCGCTCGCCCCCTCGGAGACGCTTGGCGACGGGGACGACTGCCCCGCGCGGCACTTCGACGTCCTGCTCTACCTCGCGTTCCAGCACCTGGACCCCTCCTGCGAACGCACGCGGACGCGCCACGTACGGAATGGCCACTCTAGGCTGTGGTTCCTGGGCCAGTTCGTTCTCGAGCTCGCGTTCTGCGAGTTCTTCTTGCAGAGGTACCCCAGGGAATCCCCTGGACCGATGCGGGAGCGGGTGTTTGCGCTGATCGGGAAGAAGGTGCTGCCGAAATGGATCAAGGCTGCCAGCCTGCAGAATTTGGTGTTTCCTTACGACAATTTGGATAAGATGATACGGAAGGACCGGGAACCGCCGGCAAAGTAAGTGTGTATTTCCTTGATTTTATGCTGAACAATGTGCAATTGGAACTGTAGAGTTAGAATCCTGGTTTGTGATCATGCATTAGGATAATGTGAGTAATCAGTGATCGGCCTGTTCAAAGTGAAACAGCTGCATCGTGAATGGCATAGTTACTTACAGAGAGGTGCTTCAATGCTTTTCTTTTTTACTGTTGCACAAATATTAAAGCATGAATAAAGGGTAAATGGAGATTACTTACCCCTTCGCTTGCTTCAAGATTTGTGCAACTTGTATCAGAAGGGAAATCATTAAAGCGCTGCTCTTACAATTAACATGAAACATCTGGTTTGGATCTTGCAAATTCTGTATTGGAATTACAACAGCTGCATAGATGTTTGAGCCTGAATGTCACTTATCTATTATAAATTGATCAATGTTTTTCGCTTGAGCTTGACCTGCATTCTGTACTTTATCTTCTGTGATAGTCCTGACTTACTATATCTTGATGGTAATTTAGTACTAGTTTGGTAGGGGTTCATTTAACTATCTGTTAATCTTGTTGACACATTGGTAGTCAACTTCTTTGATACATTTGCATTTTTAAGCACAACATTAATGGTAAAGTGAAAAATCTCATCTTGTTTTTTGGCCACTCTGTGACTCAATGTTACATGCTGAATGTTCTGCAGCCTTGGCAATTGTTGGGCTATCTCCATTGTTGAATGTTCTATAGCCATTTTTTAAGGCAGTTCTATAGCCTTTTTGATGGCAAGTTGCCTCCAAGTATGCAAATTAGATGTTATACTGATAGACATTCTTCTATCTCCTTTATGATGTACTGCTGTGTGTTCCTTTTATGTGCTAATTCGCTGTAGAAAATTTCTCTGCATGAGAATATCGAGCAGATAACCTTAACTTCACAAATTTATGATGATACTATGAATTATGGAGAACTTTTTCTTTGGGTATATGGTCTGTTATAGCAATTTGTACTGTTTGTGTTTCAGGGCTGTATTCTGGGCACTGTTTGGAGCTATATATTTGTGCTTTGGAATGCCTGAAGTATATCGTGTTCTGTTTGAGGCTTTTGGGATGGACCCTGAAGACGAGAGCTGTCAGCCGAAACTGCGGCGCCAACTAGAAGATGTTGATTATGTTTCAGTGGAGTTTGAAAAGAGACAACTCACGTGGCAAGATGTTGCTGCCTACCGGGTAATGTCTCTTACAGTCTTACTATTATAAGCATTTGTCTCATATCTTCACTCTTTGCTTCTTTCTTATCTAGTTAGCTGTTACATGTCATGCAGCCACCACCGGATGCTCTTTTTGCTCATCCTAGGCTTTTCCGAGCATGTGTGCCACCGGGCATGCATCGTTTCAGAGGAAATATTTGGGACTTCGACAATAGACCCAAAGTCATGAACACCCTAGGATATCCCTTGCCTATGAATGATAGAATTCCAGAAATCACAGAAGCAAGGAATATAGAGCTTGGACTTGGTCTTCAGGTATTTTGACACCACTGGGCCCTTTTTCTCCCCTCATGGTCTTCCTTTCTAATGTTTATTTGGATGTCTGCAAAAGCATGTTTTCGGTACATTATATACTTTTGAGTCTTATCAAATCATGTTTCCTAGTTGCACAGCAGCTCAAACTTTTGATATATTTCAACGTTTCTCCAGTTAACCTATACCAGCATTGTTGATACAAATATATTAGTGTGGTTCATAAAAAGGTACTACAACTGTTGATAATTTTAGAACATTGAGTGGAAGTAATTGCAGTGATGTACTGATATTGAACGCATTAGGATCTAAAACGGTGGAAGTAGAACCAACTGTTATGTGTTGAAATCAACATAGTTGGGAATCTAAATACTTTTGTGACCACATGAAATTCAAGGATTGGTGAGATGAGGATATCTTTTTAGCCTCCTATAATATCTGTAGCTGGGTATAGAAATCATAGAATGAGGGAAAAATAATTTGGACTATGAACTAGGCTACAATTATTGTATCTGTGAAAACACATTGGTAGTTAAACACTATCATATCTTGTCTAAGATGCAGATGAATAATGTGATAAATTTGAGATATTTGTAAAAAGTATGATAGGACTTGGTGTTATTATATAATGGGTTATGGGTTTATCAGGGAATATTATGAAAAAGTGTCAGTTTAGGCTTCTGTACGAGTATTCACTAATTTATTATGGTACATTAGTTGCCTTCTATGATGCACGGGCAAGGATACGTTGACACGACACGGAATTCGCTATTTTTCAAAAAATGCCGACACGGTGGCACGGCTATACATATTTAAATAATAATAATATTATTATTATTATTCCCTATTTTTATGCGTGCTTATCAGATTGAAATAATGTAAAGCCTAAATTAGGAATATGTACCTCAGCCTTTACAATTTCACTTTTAAGATGAGCAAGAATAGGTACCGTCACTTTAAGATATACACTTAGGATATATCTTTTAATCACTATTAGTAATTTTTACCAAGTGCACTTTGACTATAGAGTAGCTACTAGTGCCAACATATTTGCAATACTTCTATCTCCATTTCATATTTCCTCTAGACGGACCACTATTATCTAGAACGTCAACATGGTTCTACAATGGAGCCTTGATGTTGGTATTTTGCTCCTCTTAAGTGACTAGGGTTGCTCTTTAGATTGCTGAGCTGGGTTAAACTATGTTATCATATGCGTCAGATACATGTCGATGAAGTGTCGAAGTCGTGTCGAACGTTAAAATTATTTATTTTGGCTATCTAATTCTAATACGTGTCGAGCGGCGTGTCGGTGTCG
This sequence comes from Otatea glauca, assembly GCA_036346275.1. NCBI lineage: Eukaryota > Viridiplantae > Streptophyta > Magnoliopsida > Poales > Poaceae > Otatea > Otatea glauca. The sequence goes on from CM070711.1 coordinate 77,423,737, forward strand.
TATCCTTATCGGACACGTGTCAGACACCGATACGGCACCAAACCGACGTGTCGATGGTACAGAGGTTGCCTTATATCTTGTAAGAGGGGTGGCTGCTTCAATTGCTGTATTATTTTGATAGAATGGATAACCCTACTTGCTGTATCTCAGTTCACAATTAAACTTTGTAATTTACTGAATTATGTCTAGATATAGATTGCACTGTCAGTCTCTTCAGAGACATCTGATAAAATTGCAATAATACAGTCAAGAGACTGTTGAAAGCTCTTGCTTCTATAAATTTGCAATATCAGAACAGTCACGATACCTTTCTTTTTCACTGTAGCTGTGCTTCTTGCATCCCTCAAAGCATAAGTTTGAGCATCCAAGATTTTGTTTCGAGCGCCTGGAATATGTTGGACAGAAGATTCAGGTTTGTTGTACCCTCTTGTGAAGTTTTCAGCATCTGGCCACCGTCCATTGGGCCAGGAGTCATACTGAAGGTTTGAACTCCTTTTGTGACCAGGATCTAGTGATGGCAGAGAGGCTGCTCATGAAGCACCTCGATGCACCTGGAAGGTGGTTGGCGGAGAAGCATCGGAGGTTGTTGATGAACAAGTATTGCGGACGGTACCTGCGGGACAAGCACCTGCACCACTACATTATATACGGGGAGTCAGTGCAAGACAGGTTTGATCACAACCGTCGTCTAAGAAATCCTTCCACGACCGCCGTCCAGCAAGCGATACACGGGCTCGCATATTGCGTCTACGGCAAGCCTGACGTACGGCGCTTGATGTTCGAGGTGTTTGACTTCGAACTGGTCCAGCCGAAAGCTGTATGAGGATGTTCTCCATCGATATTTATGCTGAGTTGCTGACCAATGAGATCGCCAGTGGTCGAAAGGCTGCGGGTTGTGACTTGTGAACTAATCCGAGCGCCGGATCGTGCTGTTCCGAGACCCTGAAGGCAGAGTGATAGAAGACTGGCCTTCGGTCGTCCAGTCTCTTCCGAAGCTGAAACTCTCCCGACCCTTGTCTATTGGATAGGCAGAATTAGAGATGTCGTAAACAGACACCGTTGTTTTCTGAAGATGTAATTTTGACAATCCTTGGTTGTAAATCTCCATTTGCGCAGAAATGCAAACAAACAGCAGCAACACGAAAAGGATTTTCCGTGAGAAACATGCTTTTGTAAATCGAGAATGCCAATGCACGTACAGTGTCGACTGTTATATCGGTGCGTAAATTATTTGTCTGGTAGGACTTGTTTCCAGTTATGACTTGTTCGACCTCTCAACTGTGATTTTATTCGTTGTCAGCGTCACCGATCGTCAAGCTTTTAAATCACGATTTTCATAGCTTCTCGACAAGATCCTAAATAGGCTATAGCAGCTATTGTGGAAGATATCATTTGTCGCATTTTTATTATTGAAATATTTAAGAAATTAAATATATATATATATATATATATATATATATATATATATATATATATATATATATAATATAAGCCAATTTCAAACAAATCGTAAAACCATGGTACTTTACAATGTATTAATATTTTTATAATAAGAATATAAGTCCGGAATCAACAACATGCTAATACTTGTTAAAGACTATAACCGGTAACTATATCATAATATTTTTAACTACAAGTACTTAATTATTAAGAAATATAAATGGTGGATTATTGTAAAATGGTGAGATGAGATCTTTTACTAGATTTTTTCATACTTCAGGCTTATAAGAGATGTATTTGAATTTTTTAGTAACGTTGGATTTTAAAATAGATACAATGCTTTGGCCCGTGGATATCTATGTTTATAAGATACGACATAGAACTGAGCTATCGTTAGTTATAACGTTTGTAGTTAATGTAATAAAACATTAGTCCGTAGGTTCGTGTTTAAGGTAAAAAAAAGCTATAGCATATATATATATATATATATATATATATATATATATATATCTATCAACACTACCGGTCATGTAACCCATCGGTTTGGTTGGAGTAGCCCGTGCAACGAAAAAAAAAACAAAGAGAACAGATTCCACGAGCGCTCGCCGGTTCGGAGTTCGGACCGGGCTTGCAGACTTGGACCGCGCCTTACATCGCGCATCACAACCTAAACCCCAAAAAACCCTGAACCCTAACTTGGCCGCCCCGGCTGATCACCCCCTCCTCCTCCCCCTGCGTGGCTCCTCCCAAATCCGCGAAAGCGAAGAACGAATCGAGCAAATCCGAAGAAACCACTCGAGAAACCTGCTCCTCTGCCGATTCGCTTGCTCCATCGGAGGAGGGGCCGCGAGAACAGCCCGAGAAAGATGTCGTCGCTGCGGAACGCGATCCCGCGGCGTGCTCACAAGGAGCGCGCCCAGCCGTAAGTGCTCCGACATCTGCTAGTGCTTCCTGTTTCCTTTTTCATATATATGTAAGTTGGTCGAATTCGAGTGCCATGGCGTCGCCGCCGGGTGAACCGTTGTCGAAAATTTGAGGCGCTCTGCGGCGGTTTGGCGTGGGGAGCTTCTCTGGTCTGTGCGGATGTGGGAGGACTGAGTTGGTATTCGGATGGGTTTTGTAGGGAGGCTAGGAAGAAGTTTGGGCTTCTGGAGAAGCACAAGGACTATGTCGTTCGGGCGCGGGCTTACCACAAGAAGGAAGAAACCATCAGGGTATCACTTCTGTTCTATGCTTAATTGCTTGTATGATTGTATCTGGTGCTTAAACTGTATCAAACTTGGAAACACCTTTCCATGTTAGCTGTTTAAGTTTGTGTAATTATCCAACATTCTTTTTTGTAGGGGTGGGTATTCGGTTTTTTCAGTACGGTTTTTTTATTTTTAAATAATTCAGTTTCTAGAAACTGTATGCTGAGTTTCTCTAGACAAAATGAAAAAACAAACCGAATTAACCGAAATATTCGGTTTGGTTAATTCGGTTTTTGGTTAACCGAGATAACCACAGCTGCTAGAAAGATCAATCTCTGTAGCATATATTACTAGTAGAAATGTGTGGTCTGTAGCACACATTATGTGTGCTCTGTAGCATATATTACTAGTAGAAATGTTACGTGCACAGAAATTTAGTAAGGGCTAGCTGATTGAATCCTCCGGGACATTTGACTCCTGAAGAACACGATCGGGGTCCAGTTGACCATTGTAATAACTAGATGGGACTGCAGATAGTTCCAACATTCCAGTCCACTCCTCACCAGGCTTCAGAGTAATATGCTTTTCTATAGCAGCTGCCTCCACACATACCATGCACTTATATTCATCATCCCAAAAATCTGATATAACCTTAGCTTTTTTGTCCCAGGGGTTCCAACCAGCTGTAACCAGGAAGAACAAAAAAAAATCTCCTTTAACATTCTTCAATTATTATAATGACGATAATTTATTACAGTTGTAACTTGCAAGTAAACAAATATCAGTGTTCACCATACCAGCATCAGGAAGGCCTTCCTTCCTCACAACAAATGTTCTTTTCTTCTCGTGAGTGATCAACAATGGCAATTTTTGACGGTGTACCCAGATATATTCTATGCATCTGTCAAAATTTCACATATGCTTCCTTCAGTTAGAAACTCAGAATGCAAGAAAAAAGGATAATGTCGTATTATTCAAGTGCTTTTAAGCTGGAAAGGAGTTCAGAGATGGGGCAATTATAGTGACTTAAATGTCAACATTTAGGACAAACAAATTCAGGAGTGGGGATAATTATGCTGCTATAAGATAACTTCCAACACTATACTGTGAGATTGAATTTTTCAAAGCTGATGGTGAGTTGAATAAACACACCTGATATCAGAAATCGAGAAGTATGTGTGGTATGCAAAGGTAAAAGAGAACGGCTTTCCATCTTCATTGGTATTTCTTATACGTGAAGTCAGCATCAGATCTCTACCAGGTCCAAGTGCAATCCTCAAAGGGTACTCAAAACTGCAAGAAAAGGATTTCCTCTTACTGATCCATTCGAACGTACAGACAGCTATGCTTGGCTTCTATTAAAACAAAATTATGATGAGAAACTGAACAAAAATAAGAATCCCCAGTTTCCTACAATAGCACTAATCCAATATTAACATATAATTATTTAGGATATGCCCAGATCTTCACATAATCTTCATTCTTCAGTAGGTTTAAGGATTAAATCAATGTAAGCTCTATTAGAGATTTGTATTGGAAATGGTGGTGGAACAGCATCAACACTCCAGGTCCTATTCCTTGCAAATCCATGTGATTCCATAATTCCGAAGTTGGAAAACTAGAATAGGAAGTACTTAGCAAAATTAAAATCAGGCAAAGCAGAAGAGATTAATGAAGCGAAAAGGTGCAAGAAAGAAAAATCACGTGCCTGAGGAAAACAGATCGGTATTATTCCTCCACGTCTCGAGTGGGCGACTGGCTTGGCGACTCGCCAGGGGGCGGCAACTGCTGCGACGCTGGAGACCGGTGAGTTGCCGACTGGCGCACGGCCGCGTTCGGCAGAGACTAGCGGGATGGTGGAGCGGTGGACTGGTGGTAGCTGGCAACCACAGGAGAGATGGCACGGCGGCGGTGTCGCAGCGAGGCAGCGACTGGCGTGTGGCAGCTTGGGACCTAGGGTTGTGAAATTGGGGATTGTGGAGCACCTGCCGGGAGATTGGAGTTGGTCTGCGAGTGACAAGTCCGCATGCCGCGTCTTTGCTCTGGAGTTGACCCAACTGGACCATGGACACCACAGTATATCGGTTGTTCGGCTTTTCAGTTAATGTGAGTTAAAAACCGAACCAAAACCTGAAAACTGATTAGTTCTGAAATAAAAACCGAACCAAAACCAAAAACCGAAATAATCGGTTAATTCGGTTCGGTTTTTCGGTTTCGGTTTATATATGCCCACCCCTACTTTTTTGTTAACTTATGTAATGATGAGTAGTTTGTGTCTTTTATTCTGTGACTTCAAGGATTTTGAGAATTGAGATTGACTCGCTGTTCCCTGATAGTGAAGCAATTGGTTGTCCTTGTTTTTTATGGTTAATTACAGAAACTGAAGGAGAAGGCAGCATTCAAGAACCCAGATGAGTTCTACTTTAAGATGATCAACACCAGGACCGTGGATGGAATTCATAGGCCTAAGTATGTACAGTATGGTCCCTCTAGCAGTTCAAGGTTTGATATATTTTATGTTCTAACTTGGGCTGTGTTGTGCTTTTTGTTAGGCCTGAAGCAAATAAGTATACTGAAGAGGAACTTATGCTGTTAAAAAATAAAGATATGGGATACATCCTCCAGAGTATTCAAAGTGAAAAGAAGGTTTGTGATGATGTTCAGAACATTCAAAGTAAATAAGTACTTTGTTTCTTGTGGTTCAATGCTATATTCCGTTCTAATTTGAATGTGACCCCTTTAGAAAATTGAACGATTAAGCTCAACGCTTCATGAACTGGATTACAGGCCTTCAAACAAACATATTTACTTTGCTGAAGATAGGTACAGCCACTACTACATTCATGTTGCTTACCATTTTTTCAGTTGAATTTGTAAGGTTCAATTTGAAATTGCTAGCTAGCTAAGCTTATGTCAATATTGAGATGATTAGGTTTTTGTTTCAGAGAAGAAGCCAAAGAAATACAATCTAGGATAGAACAAAGCAGCAACTCGCCTAGTTTTGGCAACATCCCTTCTCGTATAAAGAGGTAACTTGTGCTTCTCTTTGGGAATTTGGCACAGATGCATTATATCTGTGGCTACTATTACTATTATTATTATGCTTGAGAAGAATCGCTTTCACTATTGGTTTGGTGAATGACTTACCGGTCTTTGACTCTCATTGTAAACAACTTTCGTTAACAAATGCAAACATGGTTTGACGATTTAGTTTATGTTATTCACAATTCTTGTGCGTGTAATCAGGAAACTATTCTGTGGTATGTTTCATACGTGAGATGGTATTATGTTTCTCCAGCTCAAAGCATTCTGTTGTGCAGTTTAGTGTGTTGACTGCTACCTGATAAACTTAATACTCCAATAATACTCCCATGGTATCCTTTCCAGGAAAACAGCTTCTTCCTACAAGGAGTTAGAAGAGAGGAAACAGAGGGTTCAAAAGCTTGAGAAACTGTATGCAGACATGGCCTTGCAAAAAGAGTTGAAGGTACAGGATCTCTGACATTTAGAATACTTCTTTTTGCTTGGGGGTTAAGTCTGTCTGGTATCTGTATCTTTGGCGATTTAGGAGTGTACGTGAAATAACATCATGAAAACTGGTATCAGACTTGGTTGATGTTAGATGGCTAGTATCAGTTTCCACCCATTTTCTGAATGGAACATGCCCAGTATCAGATGGAACCTTGGTGGATGATCGATATTTATGCAATTTTGTTCGATATTTACGCAATTTTGTGCTTTCTGAAACAGAATTTGTGAAGTTTTATGTTTACAAATGAAAATACTGTGAAATTCAGCTAAATCAGTTGAACTTGTTCATATTTCAGCTGCAATCTAATGTCTAAAATGGCCTACATTTGAAATCTGCAAATCAACTAGGTTTTTGGATTATGTGAGGGCAGGTTATTGCTGGTACTGGAGAGAGGGAGATTCTGTTTCTTCTAATTAGGAATTGACTTGACCAAAAATTTATATTGTTAAGCTCTTCAGTTACTGACTTATCAAATACTGGGGCAGAAACCTGGACGCAAAAGAAAACTCCGTGAAGATGAGATTACGAACCCAACATCACAGCCTGTTTATAAGTGGCGAGCGCAACGGAAGCGGTGAGGTAGCCATCTGCCCACTTTTACTTTATATTTCCTTGTTGACCTATCAATGTTTAATTGCTGTCGTACTTCAAATTTCAGATGATATGAACGACTAACAAGGGGACAGTTGAGGACTTTAAAAAAAAAATGGGATGGTTGAGAATAGATTAAATATATCCAGTGGATCCAAAAGCAAATCGAACTGCGAGTTTTTCTTGAATCCTAAACCACTTCCTTGTAACGGTGGCCCCTCCACAACCCCCGCCCCTTCTTCTAATTATCATTTCCTTAACTTGATATTCGTGGTTCATGTTGGAGACCATGTACTGCTACTACTGAATCTCCATTCTTTTCTCAAAATGTTGGATGACCAGAACCAACATGTAATAACAATTTTGATGGATATGAGTGACAAGCTTTAATGGTTCAATTCATGTCTCCATTTGTTGTTTTCTTTCTTAACAGAATTTTTGTAATTGACCTCTAGAACTTCGATACTAGCAACTTGATAACTTGCACTGCAGAGAACGGATCAAAGGTCAGTTGGCTAGGTGGGTTAATTATGTCCTTGTTTACCCGGGTTCCAAGTCTCGACTTAGCGTTGGTGCTCACCTTCTCCTAAATCCTAATAGTGAATGCTAGAGCTTCTAGCCTAAGTTCAAAAATAATAATAATAACCTACACTCCACGATTAGAAAGCAAAGCCAGACACATATCATGGCCTAAAACGATTGGTTTCGCGATTCACATGTTCCTTACTCTAAAAATGGAATTATCTCGTCATGATTCATATAGAGTAAGAGCGGCATGAAGAGGAATGAGATGGTTGGAAATTCGAAAAAATAAATTTTGTTCCGACTCTAGTTTGCGTTAGCTGTCAAGTGTCAAGCGTGCACCCCATTAGAAGTTTTCTAGTTCAGTTCCGTGACTGGATTTTGCGGCCTTAGAATTGTTAAGGTTGTAGTTTCCATCAGAGAACGGGAACATGAGAATTGAGAAGGACCACCGTGCTGACAAACATGGCAACAACATTCGCTATGTTGTCATTTTTGTTCAGTATATTCCCAAAGCCTATTTTTTTGATGGAGCGATGATTGTTTACATGAACATCATCAGTTCACACCTCCACATGCATCCTCTGGACCAGTGACGAATCTAGGATTTAAACCTAGGGTATACCGATCAAAAAATAATTCGGTAAATGATTTAAAATTTATTGAGCAATTCGGTATACAAGTAAAAAAATAATTAGAAACAAGATAATATATTTAAAAGAAGCTTATATACCTATAATATTACTTCTTCTTGTTTGGTCTACGCCTTCTAATGGCCATAGAACTCTTGATTATATCATCTTCTTCCATTTTGAAGAAAATATCTCGCTCAATGTTGCAGTTTGTGACAAGAGAGGAGATGAAGTAGCAGCAGCCTTCTTTGCTGAATGTTTTCGAAAAAGAGATGCAATGTCTCCGTTCCTCTTCATAATTTAAAAACCTTGAAAATAAAATAAGTCCATTGAGTGGTTAAAATACTAACTAAGATAAGCAATAAATAAAGATATAACTATGTGCTATAGTAGGAGTCGAATAAAGTATATGTGTAGAATCGAAATATACTAAACTAGCAATCAGATAGGGGTGAATGATTGCGCGGAAGCTAAAATCAAATTTTTGATCTACAAAAACTTCACCCCAATTCAGACTCAAATATTTGCTTCGTATTCAACAAAACAGAGTAGATATGTTCAGTAAATCATGAATTCTCAGAGATCCAACCGTTCGATTGACCTGAAATTTGAACAGAATAAACTAGATTCCAATACGCATCTAACTAAAAAAGAATTAGTACGATCGGACCTACGGATCAAAAGTTATAAATCCTGCAAGGTTGCTGTGACAGATTATGATGAGAATCATGTATGAATTAGGCCAAATTTACAGGGTATGCCGCGGCCCACCCGGCATACTATATAGATCCGCCCCTGCTCTGGACGCAAGTATACACATTAACGGTAAACTAGGATAAGACAAGCACACGTACGTGTAAGTAACGGTCGTATCGTGTTACATTTAAGCATGCACACCAACTCGTATGCTCAGTACTGCGCAGCGCCGGAATAGCAGCAGAGGAGGCCACAGAGGCGCCTCTTCTTGTGCTTCTTGAGCGCCAGACAGGGGAAGCAGCAGCAAGCGCGCTCGTCCTTCTTCCTGTAGACCCCCCAGCACAGCAGCCACCTGCTTGCGCCGGCACGCCGGCGGTGGAGCGCCGCCGCCTGGGTGCGGAAGCAACAGTAGCAGTTGAAGCTGTTGACGTTACTCATTTCGCCAACTCCTGCGCCCGTTTATCGATGGAGGAGAAGAGATGATGTATGCTTGAATTGGAAGGACAATGAGTGCAGGGTCCCAATTTATAGGCCACTTATGCTGTAACATGGTGGCATTGCTTCGTTTCAGAATCCAGATCTCTGTTGCTTCGTGTTACTTCGTGTGAATGGAGCTGCCCAGCTACCCCCAATGGGTTTATGTGGGATATACATCGAACAATAATACTCGGTGTGTATCTGGATATATGAGTTGCTTTCTTGGTTGCTCTTGCTCCTGATTGTAACTACCAAAAACCACTGCACAGACATCCCAAAAATGTTAAGGGAATGGAGACCATATGTTTTTTCAGTAGCTTTGGCCCGGACATGCTGCTGGCATCCTAAAAATGCTATGGGAATGGATTACATTTTTTCTTTTCAGTTGCTTGGAGCCTGACATGCTGCGATGTTGAGTTAAAGCTGCAATTGTCGTAAGTCGTAACACTAGGTCACTTGCGTATGTTTGAACTAGCTGCAGTCTACTAAAAAGAAAAGAAAAGAAGAGGAGAGAAGAAAATTAGATGCAGCTTCTAGCAGTGACAACCATCTTGTGTAGCAGCAGCCCCTTTTCACCCTGCTAACAGGAATGCTATATTTTTTTGTCCTACCTTTTCCTTCAATTAATTAGTGTGGTATACCCGTATTAATTTGATCCACCAACCTGATCTACTTCAGCTCAGGAAAGGAAGTAGGGAAGAATTCTCACAGCTATTTGGTCTCGGACATCTCAAGACCAATTCCATTTCAACTTTGCATCATATATAGACCAACTACAGCTAATCCATGTATTGAACAATCATACAGGGTACAGCTATGTTTGCCAACTTATGACTATAGTCAAGCCAAACAACAGCAACTTCTCCAAAATACAATATCACCTAATTCACAAGAAAATGAGGATGTCAGCAAGTATACCTAAGTTTTTTAAAAAATAAAATTTTACAAAGTGAATAAACTGACCAACTTTTCATATACCGTTCTCGTCCAAAACCAGCTGGAACCAGCTTGTACCTGCCAAGATGTCGAAACAGTTCCAGTGTACCGATAACATGAGCATTGTTGCGTTAGGTTGCCTTTGCCACCATTGCCGAGGCTGACTTAGTATACAAGGAACTATTCTTTTGAGTTTGGTTGATATTTCACAAGCAAGCACAGACTGCGTAAGAGTGCAGATGACAATATCATTCCAGTCAATATATAAGTAGTTCATGTTTACTTTCACAGAGAGCATTCTGCTACAACATACAATTTTCTTGCTGAGAGCAAGGCACAAATAAGAGCTATGTAAGGAGGATTACAAAGTGGCAGATTCAGACCTAACATAATCTATATCACCCGTTTTCAGTAACCTTGTACGCCCATCACTTTCTAGCATTCTTTTCTACATGTTGCCATCTAGCAGTTGGTATCATATACAGCCAGGCCTTGTAGTTCTGGACCTTCCAAGCGTGGATTCTTCTCAAAGCTGCAAGCAAACAGAATGCACACAGGTCAACTTGTTGGCACCTAAACCGAAAATAGAGCTCAACAAAATGGAACACCAAGGGCACAACAGGGTACAATAGAAACTGGGAAATGAATACTAGTAAAAAGCACTACGAGTCTGCAACTTTATGACCATGTACTCTGCAGTTTGCATAATTTCCATTAAAGAAAAGTAGTATCGTTCTACTTTTCATATGAGCATAAAATAGAAGACGACAAAACTGTCAACATTCTATTCGTGCCTTCGATCCATAAAAAACGTAGAGACTATTGAAAAGAGAATTCAAGGGAACAAAGTTTGGAACGGATCAACTAAACTATTCTCGAATTCAAGGCAGCACCACTAGGTGGACTGCTCCATCCAGTAGTATTCCTAGCAACACCCAATTAAACAAGACATAGACAATGAAAAGTCTCAAATTCCTGAAGTAATGCACCCGGATGCCCTCTCAGAATGATAAGATCCTAACCTTTTGAATTGATAATTGGAGATCATCCACTTTATTATTAACGAAGCGGTCAACCAAAGTAACGTTACAAATAATGAAGTATTCCCAAAAAAATGCAATGGCCTCCCCTAAACACTAATGCCTGTTCGGAAAGGGGGATTTGGATCCAAATCCTTAGAATTTAGTTCCTAAAAATTCCCAGAGCAATTCCCCTCTTCCAAACAGGCCCTAATGGGTGAGAATTTCCTAAGGCATGTTTGCAACCATACAACATAGTGGCTGTTGATTTGTTATCGAGGAAACACTGAATATAAATACAATAAATGTAAAATACAAAAGAAAATACAGTGCAACGAACTAACAATGCTGAACTGACAGAAACTGACAAGAAAATTAAATGTAATTTTAGGATCCTCGTATGCGCTGCCCAAATCATTAGAGGTGATTTAATTTACCCTTTCGAAGTATTGGTTGAGACACTCAACCTAAAAACTAAAGGTTCCCTCTTCATATTCGGTACAAGTTTTTATTAGTTCTGAAACTTCCAGTGTAAAATTGAGCATATCTAGAATATCTTTGAACACATCACAATACATCACTACAAAGGCAGTCAAACTTACTTGCTCAGAGGAATGTGCTCAAATGATCCAGATGTGGGAATCGTTCCACACAGATCATTACTAGAAACATCACTGAAAGAACAAGGGAGCGGGGATTGTCAAATGGAAGATTCGCATGGAGTGAAGTAAACACTCAGCATTGGAAGTTGAATTGCACTTACACTACTTTGAGACTAGATATTCCAGCCAGCTCCCTTGGAATTGGCCCAGTCAAATGATTGCCATTGAGCCGCCTACCGAAGCACAGTCGTGTATTAGCAAGATACAATGATGTGGAAATAACTTAAAAGTTGGCAAACCTCACTAAAGACCACAAGCCGTTGGCACAACTTAAAATATGCCGATATACATAACTACAGTATTATATTCCTAAATACAAATGGAATAGCCCTAGCACAGCCCATAACCATTTGAACGACACAGAATGTTCATCTTCAGCATAATCATCATCAAATCCACATTCAGTTGCAAATATGTGACAAATATTTTACAATATGGGGAGAGCATTTGACGAACATAAACTTACAAGAATACAAGGGACTTTAAATTTCCAAAAGCCGGAGGTATAGTTCCCGAAATGCTGTTCTTGTACAAGTCCAAGCTAATAAGGTTCTTCAAATTACCAAGTTCTGATGGGATCGCTCCTTGAATGTTATTTTTGTAAAGCTCCCTGTTTCAATGCTAATGGTCAATACTACCGCATTGCATAGAGTCGTTGAGATGAATAGTTAAATGAACAGCAAATGATCAATAAACATATATCAAACTAAATGATAACTTCAAAAACATCAGGCCCATATATCATAAACTCTAAAGAAATAGAACATCAACAAAACGGAGCCTTGGGGAGAACACCATATGGTTCCTACCTTCCTACTATTCTTACATGCCTGTCCAACCTAGGATAGAAGGCATTAGTAACTTAATGTCATGAACATGTTTCAGGAGGCACCGGTGAAGAACAGAAAATGGCATCTTATCTAACTGTTCAACCTAGGATGACAGGCATTAGTTATATAATGGAAGGCACAAATTAGCTTCTTTTAGCCCTAGACATCTTAAAGTCCGTTCCTAATCAGAATGGGTGCAGCATGTCCCTATAATTCCCTTTTGGTTTTCAAGTACATACCTACCTGCTAGAAATACTAGAAATGGTTCAGAAATCCGTTACTTTATTAACACAGGTTGTGTTACAGTACAACCGCTACAGTAATACAGTACTACTACAAAGAAGCTTCAAAGTAACAAAAGTGCAAGATTAAAAAATAACTGAATTTTATAATACAAATGTCGAAATCCAAACAGAATTTCACCTGGAAGATAGAAGGGCCTATCCCACTTCAAAGCCCTTACTAACTATAACAAAGCTGATATAAATTGCATGCATGCAAGGTATCTCTTTTAGGAGATATAGTCCATCTGTGGAGAAGTAAACATGCTCTGATGGTTGCAAGAGCAGCGTATCAGTCCAAATTACAAATTAATCATGGGTGGGACAAAAGTAGTGTAATCAGACAATCAGTGTTCCCCTAGGCGGCCGCCTAGGCACTAGGTAAGGCCTCCCCACCGCGATTTCCATGCAATTGGCTGGCTAGGCGCTCGGCCCGCCTCGGCGATCAAAGGTGGTCCTAGGTGGGCGAGGCGTCGCAAGGCACAACAGCTTCAAGCGGCCCCAGGCACGGTCAACGGCGGTCCAAGGTGACTGAGGAGGAGATGAGTGGCACCTGAACTTAGAAGGTTGGGGGGTATAAGAGGCGGCTCAAGTGCTTGCTCTCCCAAACCCGATTTAGGGTTGGGGATTTCATCTCCCTATGCCACATCTTCCTCGTCACCAGCCGAATCTACCTCACCACCATCAATTTCTCCTCCCCCACCGCCAACATCAATCTCCATCCTCTCGGTAATGCTGCTGCTCCCCACACCTCCGTCCTCCTGCCGCTGCCTGCTGCTTGCTACCCGCTGGAATTGATGTTGTGGCCATCGATCTTTGCTGGATCCACCGCTATCGGCTTGCTGTGGGTCATGGAGACAGGAGAGATAGGCTGCGGCATGGAGATAGCAGAGAGACAAGGCAGGATAGGGCATACAGATAGGAGAGGCTTGCTGTGCAGCTGTGCCCCTTAACTCCTCACAGGCAGCAGCAGCAATGCTGGAAATGCATGGGCTGGAGTCTGGACTGGGCCTCTTCAGTCCCATTCTTTTTCTTTTTTGCTTTGTTCTCCTTTTCTTATATGCTGCCTAGTCCTTCACAAGTGCCTGTAACCTGTTCAGCTGCCTAGGCAGGGCCTAAGCAGGCTAGGCACTAGATGGCCACCCTCCGCCCGCTTTCCACCTAGCGCCTAGGGAACACTGAGTGTAATGATCAGTCATCAGATGCTATTATTGGTGTTTGCAAATTGCAACATATACGGGACTCACCAACAAATTCAAGGAATGCATAACGGCATTTATAAATGGTAGAAAGATGTATGTGTCAACAGCAGTAGAACAAAAATAATATGAGCAAGTTTCGACTTCCTATTGAGAGCAACTAGCAAAAAGAACCAAACCACTTGGAGGAGAACTTACAGATACTGCAAATGCTCCAATTTCCCAAGCTCGGGCACTAGATGACCAGATAAGTTCAAATTACCAAGATCTCTGTAAAAAGGGGGCATCCCAAGCAAACAATCAGATGAAGATACTCTTGTGAAATTTCAAGCTCATATACAATACAAGAAGTTGTTCGTAGGTTTTTTCCAACAAAAAAAAATTGCATGTCCTCAGTTTTCATATATACAGCAATAAATATACAATTCTGACTAGTTTTTGTATCTTGAGGGTTATTATTTGGACTAACTTTGCACACAGATGACAGTCAAAAGAAAATGTCAAAAAAAAAGAGGCATACCACGCTCCATCTGCAATCCCAATGAAAATTCATGGAGAACAAAAATAGTAGCAATCATCCAGCAAAGTAGGTAATGTTTTCGTAGCTTTTGGACCTTGTCATCCTTTTCCATCTAAATTGTCCCTGCTTCCCTCTTAGTCACCCCAAATCCTTGACCATGTCAAACTTCAACCATAATCCCCCAACAAACCAAAAAAAATTTAAGAACACTCATTAAAAGAAGCACCTTTTTTTATCAGGCTCCTGTTTTGATTCATGTAAGACCCTTTCCGCTCTTCATCGGAACTGCTAGCATATTTGGCCACTTATTCACTTTTTTTTTTGGCAAAAATAGCTCATTTTTTTAATTTTTTTTTTACAAAAATAGCCACTCTCTGTGATACAGTACCATAGGGAGGTAGATACCCTAGCGCGTAATTGCTACAGTATCACAGTACTGTAGTGCAGGGTTTTCCCCGCGGCGGGGTGGCGCGGGGATTTGAATTACCGCGGAATAAGGGCGTGGGAAATCGGCGGCACGGAATCCACCGACAGGCGTGGGACCCAGTGCAATTGCCGCGGAATAGGGGCCTAGAAAATGCAATTTCCACAGACCGGGGGAGCGGAAATCCAAATTCCGCAGATTGGGGGTGCAGGATTTGGATTTTCCGCAACAAGGGCGTGCGACAATTGGATTTGCCGCGGTGTGATGGCCCGGCAAATTCCGCGCTCCCCTTATAGAATAGGGTCATTCCTGCAAAAAAAAAAATCACGGGGCCTAGTTCTGTAAAAAAAAATAGAGGGCTAAAACAGTGAACAGCTCTCTTCATCGCCACCACTAATCTAGATCGCACTCGCCTTTCAGTACCAAAAAAAAAAATTAAATCACGCAGTATGTACACAAACTCATCGGTTCCATACCAGCTTGCTGATCAAATCCAGCTACTAACTTCAAGCCAAGCCACAATACCAAATCCTCGAGTAAAAAGCGGAATCTAGCACTAGTTTCTCCTCGCGCCAACAAATTATGGCTAGGGATCAAAATCAACACAACCGCAACGAAATCGCTTGCTCCTTCACAGACGCGGGCTCAGCGATCCGATTCCCCGTCCACAGACCACGGCCGCAACTCAAACCGAGGCGAGGCGTAAAGGGCGAGAGAGAGCGCGCGCGCGCGGAGGAGGAGGGGCTCACAGGCGGGTGACGCGGTTGTCGCGGTCGCAGGTGACGTGGAACCAGGTGCAGGGGTTGACGAGGGTCGGGTCCCAGCTCTGCAGGACGCCGCCGGGGTCCCGCAGGCTGCGGCGCAGCGCCGAGAGCGCGTCGCCCTCGGAGTTGGCCGCCGCCAGCGCGAGGACGAGCGTCGCGGCGATGGCTAGGGCCAGGGCACCGGTCGCCTCTGCCGCCATGGGAGGAGGGAGGCCGCGGGGGAGGTCGGCGGCCGGATCTGGACGCGGAGAGAGCGCGGCAGCAGCTGATGGACGAAGGGAAGGGCCAGCAAGCACCAAGCAGGCAGCGAAAATGTGTAGTACTCCTAATTTGCTAGGCTGGTGCTCGAGTCATATAGCACTTCTGCATTGCTCGGCGTGTGGGCTGTTACGGATTAATGTAAAATTATTTTTACTTATTATCTAATTAGTTATTTCAAATTCGAGCTATAATAAGTTATCGCGGAGCTGAGCACTATTAAAATTTTTACTTGAAATAGATTTATTTTAATTTTGAGCATATTAATTACTGTAACCGAACCCTAGCTAGTTTTTTTTTCAGCCCTACGTGTGGTGTCGCGTGTGTGTCAGTGTGTGAGATGTGTACTGCATGTAATGAGTCTCCTGGAGTAGTGGAGCAAACTTGGTGGGTTGGGTAACGTGGGCCATAAGCACGCTGGAAAGCGGTGACTAGTTGGTTGACTTGAGTCTGCTTAGGTGCCTCAGGTCCAATTGAACTGGCTTAAGCTTCTTCGCCAAGCTTGTTTTTAGGTATAGGGTGAAGAAGTCTAAAAGAAAAGCAATCTTCTCATAGAAGCTGAAAAATATGTTTACAATAAGTGCCTATTTGCTCGAGCTTCGACTCCCAGCTTACGAGGAGAAAGCGAAGCTGGTCGATCGCTCTCGCTCCAACTAATTTTGAAGCTGGAGTTAAAGAAGTCGAGCACAAACTGTACTAGAAGGATGGAGCTACTAGGGGTAGCTTGGTACTAGCTCCAAAATCCTAAAGTGGGCAAATTCTCGTTGAGCTAGATTTTTGTGAAACTAGCTTCTAGAATCTAATAGGTGGAGTCGGAGCTTAGCCAACTAGGGCGTAAGAATCGGCTTATGAGGAAGAAAATAGCAAGACATCGAGAAGCAACAATGACAAATCCACTCCTTTTGGCTTCTTTCAACGAATGGAATGCAGATTCTCAATAAGCTGTGTAGAGTGTCTTTGCTTCAATTAGAGCTCTCATAATTGTTTGTCATTGTACCTTGTTATTATAAGTGCTATAGTTTAACGTGATTTTAGTTACAACCACTCCAATAGTCTGTACGTATCTTTAACTTACTACTAAAATTTGTATCTACAAGAGAGAGGTAGACTAGTTTGAAGAGAGATAGACCCACTATTTACTTGGTATCCTAAAAAGCTTGTTACTTTCATACATGCAAATTCTCTCTCTTGCTTTTCTCTTTTTTCACAAAGCAAAAAAAAATGGCGTGGCATGGCTATAGTAACAAATAGATACAACTATTGGAGTGCCCTTACAACATTCATAGTGGTTTGTATCTATACACTTCGCATCATTTAGATACAATATTAAAAACATCAATCCAATCACTTGTATTTTACCATTGGCCTACACAATCAACTTCAAAAAATTAAACTTTTTCACTCCATAGGATGCACATTTCCTTTTGCTCCCTGGTATCTCCCTATTACTTTGGCTCTCTCCTAGTTTCCCTGCCTCCCCTTTCAACTCCTCCACTCTCCCAACAAAACATCGCTGCCCTCCTTTATCCATCACCACTACCTCCATTGTCGTCCTCCATTGCTCATTCCTCCCCCTCACTCCACTGCCTCCACCAACTGTCCCCTCCTCCCTCGTACCCACCAAATTTAGGGTGAGGTGGTGCATGGGCACCTTAATCTAGGCCAAATCCGTGACGGCAAGCAATGTTTTGCTTCGGCTTGACAACAACGGGTGGTGCTTTGGAGCGCATGGTAGCATTGCACGGGAGGTGGGACAATAGACATGGTGATATTACTATGAGCGCATAAACGATGACATATGTCGTTGCTCGAGTGGCATGACACCAGCGCACGACATATGGTCAGTTCTACATATACAAACATGTTAATGTCGTGGCCCTACAAATAGTGTATTTAGATACAAGCTCCCCTCTTATGCGGTTTTTTGTTGTTGTATCTATTGTATTGGTCTAAGTATCCATTGTGTATCTCATGCGAGATACAAACACTCTCTGGTCGCTACCTTCTACTCATCACAAATATGATGTGGCATGATTACAAGCTAGAAGGACCGTTGAGAGTGCCCGTGTATTACTCGAGTTTTTTTTAATCTTTGTCCTCTCTTTTTATATGTGTAAGATACTCTTGGCTCTAATTTGTATTATCTTCTATTTTTTAATATATTGGAACATTTCCACTACCTTGAAAAGGCTAACATTAATAATGAATTGGCATGGAGGTAGGGCAGGAGAGACAGGAACAAAGAAGATTCCATGGCAACAATGCTCACTGGCAGTGTGATGTCCATGTCAAGGTCCACTTTGCTGGTTTTGTGGGGCTTGTTTCTTCACTTTTCTACCCACTTTGCGAACAGGAGTAACAGGATACCAAAAAAAATCATTATTTTCGCAGTCACAGGCTCACAGCTCCCGCGAAATGTCAAAAGGCTCGAGACTTCAGAGCCTCTCCTTTTCCATTTTTCGCATACCCCGCCTTTTCCGAAACAAGCTCCGTCTCTCTTGCTTGATTCGGAGCAGCATTTAGCGTTGAAAAAAAGAAGGTCGATTATTCGACCTAACTTAGGAACCTTGAAAGGATATCGAATTGAAAACTCGGAAGCACACACCGATGCATTGCCCAGTAACACTACCCAACATCTCAATAGTAAACGGTTTACGCCCAACATCTCAATAGTAAACGGTTTACGCCGTGGGCGACGCGATGGGCGGCATCCCAAGCTAAATCCGTTTCTAGGCCTACTTACATTCACGTACAAAATGAGCCTACATAGTTCTCACCTTTGACATTTTGACAAAATTAGTTACTCTTTTGGCCATGTTTATACGGCGTATTTCTTTTTAGCACATAGGCTAAGAAAATATTGAAGATGACTAGATTATCCCTAATTATTATCTCTAAGTACTATATTCGATGCAAATACGTAGAGAATATAAAATAAAGATGGATATTTATTAAGGGTATACAGTGAACATCACACTAATTTTATATTAAAATATGAAATACACGTATATTTATGGAGAAGACTATTAAAAAAATATGTCTTACAGACTGAGACGGGAGTACAATATACAGCGCTTAGTTGACTTGCTATCGTTCAACACTTCAAACACACTGCAAAACGGTATCATTCACCGCCCCACCATTTCCAAATCCCAGCCCGTTTTAAATCCATATATATAAGACGCAGGAGTTTGATGCCGACTCAAACGTAAACAACGGTGTCGTTGTCAAACATTGCCATCGTGCCGACCCAACAACGGCTAAGCCGTGAGGTGCGTGCCGGGCGCGGACGGTTGGGAGGGGCAACGGCGCCTATAACCGTCGCGACAGGATGCAGTACTGGCACGGACGGCACGCGTGCGCCGCCGCGGCAGCGAGAGAAGCGTGTTCAAGGTGCGCGGCGACCGCGCACGCGAACGGCGTGCTACGCCGGCACACGACGTAGCGCGCACCATCACACATGGCGCTACGGCATGCAGCACGTACGGCTCGATATGGTGCGGCACGCCGACCACACGTCTCACACACACACTTCCGCTCACCGGCGGATCTACTTCCTAGGCAGGATGAGTGACCATCTGAAACCCTAATAGTCCATTGAAGGCCTATGTGATCCTTTAGCCAAAACCCTAAATGAGCGCTATAAAAGGAGGAGGGGGTCCCCCCTATATATCAGAAATCATTAGCAATAAAGAATTTCCACTGTTGCTCTCCCTAAACACGTGTCTCTCTCTTTTCTGTTCTCCAATTCAGATCTGTTCGGGAACCCCGGACTATTCGATAGCGAGGTTCTTTAACACGTTATCAGCACGAAGCTCTACCGGAGTTCAGTTTTGAAAGGTGAGAAAGGTGACATTTCGGCAATCGAATCTAAACGCTTGTCGTTTCTTTGCATGCATCTATCCTTCGCATCTTGTACCGTTTTCGTCACGTGGCACGAAGCTACACGGCGATTGCTCGAAGCTACTCGGCACGAAGCTACGTGGCATGAAGCTACAAACGATACATGAGTCAGTAACACGCAGTTACTATTTGTACATCGAAAGAAGAGAAAAAAAACAGGGGGCAGTCGCCTCGGTCTTCACGCCGCAGATAACGCCACTCGCTCGCCTCCGCCTCGCAGTGTCGTTGCCCCTGGCTCGCAGCCACTTAGCCCGGCCGCCACCTTGCCGCGGCGCCGCCTGCGTTCGGCACCACCGGTAGTGCCGACCGTCGTCGCGGCCGCCACACCCAAACGCCGGCGGCCGGCCGACGCCCACGCACGCAGCGCCGCGCCGCAGCCCGCTCGCGCGCAGCGCCGCCACCTCGGTTTCGCGCGACGAGGCGCGACGATGCCGCAGCATTGTCCGGCCGCCGCTGCGCGCGCCAGGCGCCCGACCCGGCGCCCTCCGTCGGCCATCGCGCGCGCCATGCCGCGCGCGCCGACGTGCATGAAGTCACGCCACGACCATCGTGCACGGCACCATGCACGGCACCTCGCCGGCGCACGACGGCAAGCCGCGCGCGCTGCGGCGCCCGGCACCGGCTGGCCGCGCCGCCGCCGCCATACGCTGGCCCGGCAAAGCGCCGCCATCGCCGCCGCCGCCGGCCCGCGTTCGCACCGCGCCACTCAGCGCCCGCCCGCCGCGCTCCTGCGTCGCGTCGCGTCGTGCGGCCGCGTCGCCGCCGGCTCGAAGCCGCACGAGCGCCGCCACCGGCGCCGCTCGCCTCCGTCGGCGCGCAAGACAAAGCGCACCGCGACGCTGTATCCGCCCCGGCCGCGACCAACCCGCCGCCCGTGCTCGCCGCCGTCGGCCGCCGCCGCGCCCGCGCGCCGCCGCCGCGCCGCGAAGCGCCGCAAGACGGCCCGCCGCCAAGACGCGGCGCCCGTTGCACCGCCAGCCTCGACTCCATCGCCACACGGCGACGGTCTCGCCGTCGCCGCCTCGACCGCGAAGCCACCTCGGCCTTGTTGCGGCGCTCGTGTACGCCGGCTCGCGCCGCGCGCCACCACCGCCTCCGCCTCCGCCGCGTCGTGCTTCGGCCCGGCCGCTGCGCGCCACGCGCGTCGTCGGCAGCTTGGTTTTAAGACGCAACAACGCCGCCGGCGCCTCGACCTCGGCTCGCAGCCGCCTTGCCGCCATCGGCCTCCGCCACGACGCCGCCACTCGTCCTCGGCTCGCGCCGCCTGCGTGCCGTTCGGCAATGCCGCCGCCATCGCCATCTCGCCCCACACGCTCGGGCGAAAACGCCTCACGGAGAAGGTGGACGGCGAGCGGCGACGCGAGGCGGCGCGAGGAAGGCGACGACAAGGCGCGAGGCGCGAGGCAGGCAAGCGCGAGAGGCGAGTGCGAGGGAGGCGCAGCGTGGGAAGGGAAACCCTAGCGCAAGGCGAGCATGGGCGAGGCAAGGCCCATTTAAGCCGTTCGTAGGAAAAAGAGAAAGGAAAAGAAAGAAAAGAAAAAGAAAAGAAAGAAAAGGAAAGAAAAGAAGAAGAAAAAGAGAAAAATTGCAGAAATTTTTGAAAAATTGCCGTAAAATCAAGAAGATTTATTTGGCTCTGTTTCTAATTTTTCTTGCTTTATTTCTCTGTTTTATGAATATTCTTTATGAATTTTGAATCGTTGCTTTATTTAAGATATTGCAATGCATAGCAATTTATTTTTATGCACTTTATGTTTTTGCAACCATTTTCTATCGATTACACGCAGAATCTAAATCGAATTTTGAAATCATGAATCGTGAATCGTGAGTTTGAAGAACCGCCCATGCGGTCGTAAATACCTCACTTGGGCATCGGACGTGAAGATAGTTCTTGAGGGCAAGAAGCTCCGTACTGCGATTGGTCTAGGGTCCTCGCAGGACACGAAACCTACCGACAAGCAGAACGATCAAACCGTGCGCTGCCGTTTAAATGCATGAATCGCATTTTCTTTTAGATTATGGTTGTTAGCATTTTCTTTTGAATAATGAATTGTAAGCTCTAGAAGAGCATACTTCTTTCATGAATAAATACGCAATTTATTCTTTATTTCAAGATTCTTCAATTTTGCAAGTAATATTTGGACCTGTTTTGCCTCTATCGATTAGAATTATATTTCTTTTATCTAGAAATCGTAGCGCCCAAATGGAAGAGATATGCATTGTTGACAAGTGGCACAACAAATACCATCTTAAGAGAGTCTAAATATTTCCAATGATCACGAAGAACGCTGGAAAGATTACTACGATCACGAAGCGACTCATATGTAATCGGCTCGGGAAGAGCTACAATTATATTGCCTATGGGTACAACTTTGGTAATTGAAGAAGCCCTTTGTACCTCGAATCAACGCGCACTCTCTTAAGCTTTAAAGACATCCGCGCCAATGGTTTTCACGAGAAACCAATGAAGAAAATGGCAAAGAATACTTGTGCATTGTGAAGCACGCGGTATGTGGAAAAATGGTATTAGAAAAATGTCCTCATATGAATCGGGTTGTACTACACGAATATTCATGCACCAAGTGTATACTTCCTTGAAGACTTTTTAGAAGCTCGAGTTATTTTCTTTATGGCATGGTAGATTAGATCATCCTGGTCTTAGAATGATGAGAAATATAGTGAACAACTCACAAGGTCATGGCATTAATGTTGAAAATTTCCGAATCATGAAGATTTTGTGTGCCCTGCATGTGCCACCGGGAAATTAATAACTAGATCCTCTGTCATAAAAGTGCAAAGTGAAATCCCTGCATTCCTGGAACGCATCCAGGGGGATATTTGCGGTCCGATTCAGCCCATGTCAGGGCCGTTTCGATACTTTATGGTGCTCATCAATGTTTCCTCGAAATGGTCGCATGTATGCTTGTTGTCAACAAGAAACCATGCTTTTTGCAAAGCTGATCTCGTAGATCATAAGAATTAAGAATGCTTTCCCTGATCATCGCGTGAAGTCCATTAGAATGGACAATGCCGAGAATTTACTTCAAAGGCATTTGATGATTATTGCACAAAGAACGAGGATAGCGATTGAGCACTGCACCGCACGTCCATACGCAGAATGGACTAGCGAAGCACTAATAAAGAGGATTAAGTTCATTGCCGCATCGCTTTTGCGAGTTGTAACTTGCCCAACACTTGTTGGGGTCACGCGCGATCGCACGCAGCAGCCTCTTATCAATTTTAGACCGTCGGCCTACAATATCCATTCTCTATATGCACTTGTGCACTAATCATCCCGAAGATCTCCCATCTTAGAAAATTTGGGTGTATGGTATATGTACCTATACCACCCCTCAATGGATCGCAATGGGCCCTCTCCGTAAGTCCGGGATATACGTTGGTTATGAGAGTGCATCCATAATCGTGTATTTGGAACCCATGATCGAGATTTGCATCTGACCGGTTCATTGATTGCATTTTTGACGAGGATCGCTTCCCATCATTAGGGGAGGAAATCAACCTTTGGATGAAAAATGCCGAAATCATATGGCATTCCACTGGGATCCCGCACATGACCCCGCACTAATGAAGCAAATCAAGAAGTCCGAGAAGATAATTGATTTGCGAATTTAGCAAATGAACTACCCGATCATTTTTGTGATCCGAAGGCGTGGTTAAGTCGCATGTACCCGCAAGGAATGCACCGAGAGGGTGGAAATACCAAAGAAAATAGAAGGTGTCCTCAACCTGCTCAGAGGCCTCAAAGAAAAGAGCAGAAATCTGCTCCTCAAACCCAAAGTACCCGAGACGCCCGAGAAAATCAAGCAGAGGACTTACCACAACCAATCACGAAAATGCCCCAAGGAAAGAAGGGAGCAGTTGAGACTGCACCGGAAAGAAGCCAACAGAAAGGCAATTCTGGACTTGAATCTTCCATCAAGGAAGCCACGGAAATAATGTGTGCGCACACATAGGCGATGAAAGCTAAAGGAACTTGCTCTGCGATAGGGAATAGCAATAAGAGCAAGTAGAAGTGCATGAAGCACCCCATGAAGAAATGGCCATAAACTTTGTAATAACAGAGAATCTCGAATAGAGCAACGACCAACGTTGATGCATACTTTGAAAAGAAGATTGCCTCAATCATTGATCATGATCCCGAGCCCGCATCTCTCGCAGAGTGCAAGAAAAGGCTAAATTGGGAAGAATGGAAAAGGCAATCACTGCAGAGTTAGTCTCTCCGAACAAGAGAGAGGTGTTTGAGCTCAGATGCCGCACACCTCCCCATATAAGCCCGTAGGTCACAAATGGGTCTTTGTTCTAAGAGAAATGAAAACAACGGTTGTAAGGTACAAAGCAAGGCGTGTAGCTCAAGGTTTCACTCAACGCCCGGAGTTGATTATGAAGAAACCTATTCTCCGGTCATGGAGGAATTACCTTTAGATATTTGATCTCAATGGCGATCAACTTGAAGTTGAGAATGAAGCTAATGGATGTTGTCACAAGATACCAGATGGAAACTTAGATTCGAGATATACATGAAAGTACCTAAGGAATCCTATCCCGAACCAAGACGGAGCAAATAGAAACACATGCAGATGTGAAATTGGAGAAATCATTGTATGGGTCAAGCGATCAGAAGAATGTAGTACAATCGCTTGAGTGACTTTCTCGCAAGAAAGGCTACACAAACAAATAAGATTGTCCATGTGTGTTTATACAATGATCCCGAATGGATTCTCAGATAATCTCCGCTTATGTAGATGACTTGAACATCATTGGGACGGATGAAGAAATTGAAGAGGCATGCTCATACTTGAAGTCCGAGTTTGAAATGAAAGATTTGGGTAAAACCAAGTTTTGTTTAGGCTTGCGGCTTGAACATGTCCAAGGAGGAATCTTGGTACATCAATCAACCTACACGCAGAAAGTGTTGGAAAGGTTTGGTTTTGAAAAGCATATCCTGCAAAGACTCCAATGGCTCAAGGTCACTCCAAGCGCACCTAGACCCATACAGACCTAGAGAAGAGGGGAGGAAGTCCTAGGAGCAGAATTCCCATATCCGAGTGCAATTGAGCGCCATGTACCTTGCGAATAGCACTAGATCGGACATTGCGTCATTTGTGAATTTGCTAGCTCAGACAATGCGTAACCCACCAAAAGGCATTGGAAAGGGATCAAGGACATCTTCCGTTACCTCCAAGGAAGCAAAGACCTCCTGCTTTTTCGAAGAAACAATGAATTGAATTTGGTTGGCTACGCCGATGTCGGGTACTTATCGACCAGCATCGGCAAGTCCCAAATCGCTATGTTTTCCTATGTGGAGGAACAGCAATTTCTTGGAAGTCGTCTAAGGCACTCTTGTCTCGACGCCGACAAACCACTCGGAAATCATCGCTTTGTATGAAGCATCTCGTGAATGTGCATGGCTCAGAAGAATGGTTCACCACATCCAGAAGTCATGTGGTTTGAACATTGAGCAAACTCCTACGATAATTTATGAAGATAATGCAGCTTGTGTTGCCCAAGCACAAATGGGTTATGTGAAGTGCAATCTCACGAAGCATATCAACCCCAAGTTCTTCTATGCCCATGAATTGCATAAGATGAACGAAATCAAGATATTGCATACTAAGTCATGTGAAAATCTTGCAGATTTGTTCACTAAATCACTCCCAGCATCTACCTTTGAAAGGTGCGTGAAAGGAATTGGGATGATGAGACTTAGAGAAGTGCAGATTTCAGGGGGAGATATGTCACATACTCCCACATGAATCTCGAGCATGAATTATGAATACCTAACATAAATCTCGAAGATTAGCAATTGAAGTTGGGTGAATTGTACTCTTTTCCTTAGCAAGTTTTTCATGAAGTTTTCTTGCATAAGATTTTTAACGAGGCAATTCGTGCAATATTGTAAAGCGTATGCTATGTACTCTTTCTCCAAGTATTTTTCCCACTGGGTTTTTCTGGAGTTTTAACGAGGCATATGCATCTCGCGGTAAAGGGCCCAAGGGGGAGTGTTGGGAAACCCTAATAGCCCATTGAAGGCCCATGTGGTCCTTTAGCCAAAACCCTAGATGAACGTTATAAAAGGAGGAGGGGGTCCCCCCTTATGTACCAGAAATCATTAGCAATAAAGAATTTCCGCTGTTGCTCTCCCTAAACACGTGTCTCTCTCTTTTCTGTTCTCCAATTCAGATCTGTTCGAGAACCCCGGACTATTCGATAGCGAGGTTCCTTAACACTGACCACCCTCGACGATAAGCCACGGAGGTGCAACTCACCTGCTGCAAACGTTGTGAAAACGAGACTTTTTTCGTGCAAATCTTTATCTTAAATCATTGAGTGGTTAGATTTGTCTAGTCACCTAAAATTTTGTTACTCGGCCGCTGCTCTTGCTATCCCGCACAAGTCACGAAAGGCGCACGGTGTGTTCTCATGAACTGTTTACTTTATATGGTCTCCTCTATTATATTATTATTTTGCAAAAAATAACTTCTCCTTGATTTTTTTTTTACAAAAGTAGCCTTTTATACACCACATGAGCTACAGTACCGCAGAAGCCATCCTCCCGCGCGCGGCACACTTCTTCTCGCGCCTCCATAGCGTGGTAACCCTGCTTTCGCGCCTGTAGTCCGCAGCAAGTCACCAGCTCCCGTGCTCGGTGCGCACATGCTTCCCGTGGTCCCTTGGCGCAGCTTCTCAGTCTCCTGTGGTCGCTTGGTGTGGAAAGTGTTAGGTGTTCCTTCTGGTCCTTTCGCAGTAAGGAAATGGGTTAGTTTTGTAAAAAATTCGGGATAAAGCTATTTTTTAGGGGCATACGAGTGAACAGTTTTGTTCTAACCGGCACGAGGCACGAGGAAACGCGCGGAGTTGTTTTATACGGCGGCACACGGTCCATGGTGAACCACGGCATCGTGCTCGCGAAAAACAGGGGATTCTTGGTATTGAACAGAGCCCGAGAGAGTGGGAAAGCGGGCCGTGCGACCAGCCGAGCGAGGCCGCTTCTGGCCGGCCCATTTAGTCAACATCTCTTCTTCCCTGTAGGTTCTTCTTCTTCTTGTTGTTTTTTTTAAAAAAATATCCCTCCCCATAGTTTCCGTATAAACGTATGTAGCATGTACTAGTATCATGCTGTCGTGCACAGCATTGCTCTACTGAATAAAAAAAAATGTGGTAGCTGGTGCCTTAATTTCTCAAAGGAAACAAGAAATAAACGTAGTTTTTGCTGCCTTCTTAGGTCAATCTGCACCTGCGGGATGGAGTTTCTGAGCACAGACCGGCAGATCCGGGGGGCCGAACTTTAAAATGAAGTGGTCTTTTTCTTGCAGTACTGGAAGGCTTTACTGCCATCTGAAATGAAGGAAGCAACGGGGGGTGGGAGTTTCGCTGCTTATCTCAGATTCTCAAGCATCGCGCAGGAAATGTGCTGGCGCCTTAGTTTTCTTGTTATTCTGGAGTCTTAGCTGTTAACCAAAGGTGGCCCATGTAAATTATAGAAATGGTTCATTCCCTCTTTCTCCCCCTTCAATTTTTCCAAAGAATCTTGCGTACTAGTTAGTAATGTTGAATGCTAGTGCAATATGGTCCAAAATTTATGCACAGGATAAAGGATTCAAGCATTGTCTGCAGTCCGCAGCTCAACCCTCGTAATCTTAAATGAACGAGCAACACGTAAAGAAAAACGAAATAAGGTTTGCTTCCTCCAACAGCATTTTTGTCTGAAACGTTTATCGTTTCTCATTTCTCAGTGGACTCTCGCGGAGACAAATTTGGTTGGACACTTGATCTCCAGTCGATCAATTAATCGATCCGCTTACCACCAGTCACTACGGAACCAAGCAACAGCCATTGATACTTCCATCACGACCAGCAAAAGCAGCAAGGCAGAAATAGGTAGCCTGAACAAGTAGACGTACCTATCATATGTTCGTGCATGTTCCTTGCAAAGGTTCAGAATAGTGGCTTCAGGCTAGTGACGATCACTGATGGTAATCCATCCTCTCATGAATGCACATTCGTCTTCTACTTTTGCGAGGATCATGCATGCACATTCTAATTCATCTGAGCGCAACTTACAAATCCTTCTACGGCTTCATTTGACCTTTTCAGCTTTGGGCAACAAATTGAAAGATGTACTCGCCACATCATAATTGCTTATACGCTTAACCAAATGGAAACTGTAAAGATGCCAAATTTTTTTGGTTGTGGTTAGTAATGATCCCTTCGAATCAGCAACTCATTTGCACAAAAAGACGAGTTAACTAGAGCAGCATTTTAGTTTCAGTTACATGGAAAGGATTGCTTGTGGTACATGTCAAGATCAGGAAAAAACATCAAGACCAAGCTAAAAATCACTACCAGTTGCAAGATTTCCTAGTTTACTCTCGAAGTCAAACTGGTACCACGGTAGTGCTGATTTATACCGAGATTCAGAATTTGGTAGACTTGATTTGCAAAGAAAGTGCACATCAAGGCTGCTTTCGTTCTTTCACAAAAAGCGGATAGTGTTTCACAGAACTATTTCAGAATTTTTTCATTTTTTTTCCACTAAAAACAAGTCAAAATTGTAGGCTAACTTCGGTTTTAGGGTAAAATGCAATCCTAGGAGGTATCATCCAATGCCAACTGAAACCAACACCTGCTGTCCTACTAAAATCTGATCAGAAACAGCTCATGTAACACTTGCACATTTCTACAATATGCTACCATAATATCCACAATGCGCAAGATATATCGTTGTGTTTGGAGAATAAGAAGCTCGTTGTTTTAGCAAAATATCTTTTCTGGACAATGCCATACAAAGAGAACAGACTGCCAAAAAATAACTGAAGATCGATACAGTCAACTGGTATATTAAAATCATGCATGCACACATAGCCGATACTAAACTGTAGGTAGCAACAAGCAAGTGAGCTACTTTCGACAGATCCCAAAAAATGTACAGATATGATATGATAGCAAGCTGGATGGATAGTCCAACTAAATAGCTTAACTCTATTATAAAAGCACATTGTACCTTCAAAGAAAATAAAATTTAGACATTTAATATTATTCTTCACTCTGTTTTTTTTTCCATTTACTTAACCCAGCTATATTTCATTGCACTATATTAACATAACTGAATACAAGATTAAAAAATAACTTATACAACTAGATTACTTGAATGTTGTACTTCAAAAGTTCAACTTGCTGTACTTCAAAAGTTCAACTTGCGCTTATTCACTTACCATCCACTAGGTTTCATGACAAAGATTAGTTGACATGCATGCATTTTGGATTTCATTCCTAACATTTTATTTAAAAACTTTCTTCTCCTTTCTGGTTTCTATATATATTTGCACAAAAGATCCTAAATGACGGTTGATGAGAGAACAATAATACACTACAACTAGCACTAGTGTCATCAAAGTCATTCAAATAAATTTCTCACACCTAACAATTATAGATAATGAACAAAAAAAATAGAACACTAGGGGACAAATTAAAATTTTTGATGGGTGAAAGATCAAAATATATAAAGGAGATTTTCCCTTTTTGCCAAATCAAGTGATGGACTTGAACCTAACAATTAATAACTGCGCTTTTTAAAAAAAGGAAGAAGAAGAATAGAAGCAATATTAGTTGCATAGGAACAACAAGAGGTAAGATATGCACATAATGGATCCTTAATCAAATGAGTGTGATTTTCACAAGTGTAGACCTAGAAAATACAAAAAAAAACATTATTTGTGCACGTGCTAACTTAGAAGTGCCATATGTGTAAGCTTATAAATTATAATGTATAGTTAAAGTACTGTACACACTTCTTACATGTTAAACGCATTCATATATTTATAAAATAATTTGACTGAAATATCATAAGTTAATGAAAAGAACAACAGGTATATTTTAACAAATGATCAAACAATAAATTGGATTATCAACTTACTCTTTCTTACAGTACTACATATATTTAATCCTTTACTCATAATACTAAAAAGGAGTTGGTGGTTCTAACACCCTCTCATCTCCTCTCCTCATTTCAAAAGATATTTTGTGGATGGATATGTGTTGGGATAAGAATTCGGAATAGAATCTGATTCAATTAGAGATAGATTAGAAGTTAGAGATAGAGTTCGATTGTATTATGATTGCATTCTCGCTATAAATAAAGGGTGTGTGTAACACCCTTATTTTTGGCTCTGATTTTCCCCAACCGAATTAAAAATTTAATTAGTGTCGGTGAATTCAAGATACAATTTATATTTGGTTTTAGGTTTAAAATTTTACATCAGGATCAGCAGACCAAAAACCTATCTGTCTACTTCCCGCTGCAGTATTTGTTATTACCTGCCAATGGTGCAAAACCAACCACAAAATACCAACAGTGCAAAAATGACAGCAATTGGATAAAAATGAGACTAGAAGCGAGCTCACCTGCCACCTTTTCTCTTCCTGCCACCCCTGGCATCAAGCCATCAAATTAAAAAAAGGGAGACAATAATGGGGGAAGGCAACAGATTATTAAACCAGCCCCTTCCCCATCCTTCAGTCAAAGCCCCCATTTCCCCTTCTCACCCCATTCTTTCTCCCTGCCACTTGAACAACAAGAGCATCCCTATCTCCCAAAGAACACCTCTACCTTCTCTTCTTTAAATCACCACTAGAACTCAAAGATTAGCTTATGCATGTCATAACACTGCAATCCCAATCACTCGAGCATTCCATTTTCGCAAAAAAATCTTCGCATGCAAGATTGTTTATGTAGTGTTGAGAAGAAGGGGGAGAAGTAGTAGTAGTACAGGCCAGGGTTCACAAAACCGAAACCGTGAAAAACCATAAAAAATCGAAACCGCGAAAACCGCTCAAAAACCGTTAGAAACCGTAGGGTTAAGAAATAAAAAATTTGAAAACAATCAAAAAAAATCAAAAACCGTTCGGTTTTCAACGAAATACCGTGGTTTTTCACGAGAAACCGCTCAGTTTTTGCAAAAAACCAGCCGACCAATTAAATGATCCTAAAAAACGGTTTTCGAGCGATTTTTTGCGAAAATCGCG
Organism: Otatea glauca; assembly: GCA_036346275.1. NCBI lineage: Eukaryota > Viridiplantae > Streptophyta > Magnoliopsida > Poales > Poaceae > Otatea > Otatea glauca. The sequence goes on from CM070711.1 coordinate 77,454,656, forward strand.
GTTTTTCAACGGTTTTCGAGCGGTTTTCAACGCATAAATTTTTTCAATTTTTGAAAATTCCGCCGGTAAACCGCTCAGTTTCTGTTCTCGAACTGGAGCGGTATGATCGAAAACCTCGCGGTTTTGTGAACCCTGGTACTAGTAGTTCACAGAGAAGGAAGGCGGGAGGTGCTCGGCCAGCTACTGGAGGCGGCTCGGTCGGCTAGAAGGCAAGGAGTGGAACGATGGCATGGCGATGTGAGAGCTCGGAGCATAAACGCGCCTAGCACGCAGTGGCCATGGCCGGTAAGGTGCGGCTCGGCTTGGTCGCAACGGCCACAACAACGGTGGCGTGGGCTTGGTCGCACAACGCTCACCACGCGGCGTGGCGGCATCGACCATGGATGTAGCTCGACATGGCCAAGTGGCGACGTGGAGGCGCGCGCGATGGCGCGACAATGACAACAACGCCGACAACGCGGCACGCCGGCGGCATCGACCATGGATGTAGCTCGGCATGGCCAAGTGGCGACACAAGGGCGCGGCCAGCGACGCGACAGTCGACAACAATCGTAGCACAACGCAGCGCTTCCGCCATGGTGGTGGCTCGCGCCGCCATGGCTGGCAAAGACGCCATGGTAGCTCGTGGCGCCGCCATGGCGACCTGCAACAACACGCCCGGCGGTTTGGAGACCATTAGAGCTCTTATATATGGATTTGTTTGGCCCAACAACCTATAAGAGCATTAGAGGCAAGCCATAAGCCCGACACCGCCATGGTAGCTCGTGGCGCTGCCATGGCAACACACGGCAGCACGGCCCAACGGTTTGGAGACCATTAGAGCTCTTATATATGGATTTGTTTGGCCCAACAACCTATAAGAGCATTGGAGGCAATTCTTATTGTTTAATCATTGTAGATGATTACTCTAGATTTACTTGGGTCTTCTTCTTAGATGACAAATCCGAAGCCCCAATATTTTTAAAAGTTTTGCAAAAAGGTCTCAAAATGAATTCAATTTTAAAATAAAGAAAATTCGTAGTGATAATGGTTTCATGTTCAAGAACACAAGAATCGAAGATTATTGTGATGAATTTGAATAAAACACGAGCTTTCCGCTACCTACACTCCAGAGCAAAATGGAGTTGTAGAACACAAAAATCGAACATTAATTGAAATGGCAAGAACTATGCTTGATGAATATGGTACTCCTGATAGTTTTTAGGCGGAAGCCATAAATACCGCTCGCCATGCAACACAACGACTTTATTTTCATCATCTTTTGAAAAAGACTTCCTATGAGATTCTCATTAGAAAAAGACCGAACATCTCTTATTTTCATGTTTTTGGTTGCAAGTGTTATATTTTGATAAAGGGTGTTTGGCTTTTAAAACTTCAAAGTCGTGGTGATGTTGGTTTCTTACTTGGATATTCTTCGAAAGTAAAGCTTATCATGTCTTCAATCAAACCAAAGGTTTAGTTGAAGAGACATGCGATGTTGAATTTGATGAGACTAACGTCTCTCAAGAAGAGCAAGATAACTTGGATGATGTAGGTGATGAAGGCTTGAGACAAGCAATGAAGAATATGACGTTTGGAGACATCAAGCCAAAGGAGGATAAAGAAGATCAACTTTCATCCACTCAAGTTTATCCGTCTACTTCCACAACGCCAAACCAAGTTCAACCCATTGATGTGGATGAAAAGAAAGATGATCAACAACTTCAACCTCTACCTTAAAGAATTCATCATGCAATCTCAAAGGATCATCCAATAGATCAAATATTGGGTGACGTTAGTAAGAGAGTTCAAACTCGTTCTCGTGTGGCTTCTTTTTGTGAACATTACTCTTGTGTCTTGTTTTGAACCTCACATGTAGATGAGACTCTAGATGATCTGGATTGGGTGAATTCCATGCATGAAGATCTCAACAACTTTGCCCGGATGACATGTGGACGCTAGTTGAAAGACCCAAGGATCACAACGTCATCGGCACAAAATGGGTATTTCGAAACAAGCAAAATAAGAATGGTATTGTGGTAAGAAACAAGGCAAGGTTGGTAGCACAAGGTTTCACACAAATTGAAGGTCTAGATTTTGGTGAAACCTTTGCACCCGTAGTTAGATTAGAAGATATTCGTATCTTGCTTGCATTTGCATCTTGCTTTGATATTAGATTATTTCAAATGGATGTGAGGAGTGCACTTTTAAATGGATAAATATCTGAATTGGTATTTGTTGAACAACCTCCCGGTTTTGAAAATTATAAACACCCAGATCAGGTATACAAACTCTCTAAGGTGCTATATGGTCTCAAACCAGCTCCTAGAGCAAGGTATGGGACTTTAGAGATTTTCTTCTTTCAAAAGGTTTCAAAATTGGGAAGGTTGATACAACACTCTTCATTAAAGTAATAGATGGAGAATTCTTTGTATGCCAAATTTATGTTGATGATATTATATTTGGCTCTACTAATGAAGATTTTTGCAAAGAATTGGTGATATGATGTAGAGGGAATTTGAGATGTCTATGATCGGGGAGTTGAGCTTCTTCCTTGGACTTCAAATCAAACAACTCAAGAATGGGGCGTTCGTGAGACAAACCAAGTACGTAAAGAATCTACTCAAGAGGTTTGGCATGGAAGACACGAAGCCCATCAAGACTCCCATGGCATCCAACAGGCATCTTGACCTCAATGAGGGAGATAAACCGGTAGATTTAAAACCTTATCATTCTACGATTGGTAGTTTATTTTATCTTATCGCATCTAAATCTGATATCATGTTTAGTGTTTACATGTGTGCACATTTTCAAGCTTCACCTAAAGAGTGCCACTTAGTGGCCGTTAAAAGGACTCTAAGATATTTAAAACATTCCTCAAATATAGGCTTATGGTATCCTAAATGTGCTAAATTTGCTTTAATTGGTTATTCGGATTATGCGGGTTGCAAAGTGGATAGAAAGAGCACCTCGAGAAGTTGCCAATTCCTAGGTAGATCCCTTGTTTTATGGTTTTCGAAGAAACAAAATTCTATAGCCCTATCCACCGCCAAGCTGAATACATATCCGATGTTAGTTGTTGCGCTCAATTATTGTGGATGATGCAAAATTTGATGGATTACGGAATAAACTTTAAAGTGTGCTCTTTTATGTGGTAATGAAAACGCGGTTAAGATAGCCAACAACCCAGTCCAACATTCTAGAACTACATATATAGATACCCGCCATCATTTTCTAAGAGATCATGTGAGTAAATGTGATATTGTGATTAGTCACATTAGAACCGAAGATCAATTAGCGGATATCCTCACCAAGCTCCTAGATGAAGCCTGTTTTTGCAAATTGAGAAATAAGTTCAATGTTATAGATATTTCAAATGTGGCTTGAATGCTTGCACCATGATAAATTTGCTTAATTGGTGTTATTGGTTTTTTTATCTTTCTAATCATTTTGATAAGCAACACGTTAAGGGGGAGTATTATACCATTTGTATGTATACTACGTCCCTAGAATGTGAAAATATCTAATAAGTGTAAATACTTTTCAAAAGGGAGACTCTAGACTATACGAAGTCAAAACTATTTTAAAATTATCCTATTTTGAAGTTTAATGCATTTCTTCTCCAAAATATTCATCTTCAAAAGTATAAATATGTAAATCTCATCTTTTGAATATACTTATATTAATAAACCTCCTTTATGTTGAAAATAACTCAAAATGCTTTGGACAAAACCTTGATTCTCTCAAATTTCCACAAAATCCAAAACTTGGTTTATATTGATCTATTTAGTGCACATTGTGAGTAAAATCCTTGGAACTAGATTATTATCATATCTAGTCTCCCAAAGGTATTTTCAAACTCACATATGCCAAAATGTTGAATTTTCTCTTGACAAGAGTTCAATTTTCAAAAGAACTTCTATTTGATCAAAAAGTGTCTACTTTAATAAAAACTATTTGAAAATTTGTGTTCTTAATTGGTTTATTAGGTTGCAGTGCTCATATGCGTTTTCTTCGAAAAATTTAACATATGAACCTTTCTTAACCTTTTCGTCCTTTGGCGGCTTTTCAGCCTGGTCTAACCGACCCCTTCTTCTCTCTTTAACCCGAACCAGCCCCTCCTCTCTTCATTTTTTCTCTCCTCTCTCTCTTCGCTTCACTCTCCACCAAAATCCTCAAAAGAACTCTTGTTGATTCGTGATCCCCTTTGCAAATATCTTGATTCCTCTTCGATCTACAACATCAAGGTACCATTTCCCCCTCATTTCCCTTGAATTTCATCTCATTTCATGCCCTAGAGTTTCTAGGGTTTGATGCAAAATGCAACTAATCTGAGCAATTTAGTTTGTAATCCTTGGATGTTTTGAGTAGATAAGTGATGTATAATGTCATTAGATCACTTCTCTTGGATTAATCTACTCAACAATCAAGAATTTCACAAACTCAAGTTAGGGCATCGAATGGCCGATGCTACCGGCCCCTAGGGCGGTAGCGCCACACATGCCCGGTGCAATCGGCCCAGGGGCGGTAGCACCGGGGTTGCAACCCAAAGTTTGCTAGAATTGTCTCATTCACATTATAATCCATCCTTAGGGCATCATATCCTTGTTTTCACCTCATTTATTCCTTGTTTATCTCTAGACCATGTCGAGAGCCAAAAATGTGCCCAAGCCTCGCGGTGGTGGTGTTCTTCGCAAATTGACTAGAAATAAAGGAGTTCCTGTCTCACATGACAGTAAGAGCGAAGACTCCCAGACAATGGCAGCAAGAGACTTGGAGATAAGAAGCAAAATTCAAGCGGAGCTTGGTGGTAGCTCTCGGGCAAGAAAAGGAAAACAAATTGCCTCGGAGCCTAGCAGTGAGAGTGAGGAAGAGGAAAATGACAGCGATGACATGGATGTGGATGATGAGGGTGACAATGGCAGTGATGGGTCTCAGGACCAAGATACTGAGGAAGAAGAGAATTTTGATGACTTCGACCTTTTTGTGGACTAAATAAAAATAACAGAGGAGTATTTTTCCTTGAGGCAGGCAAATCAGTATATGTTGCCTTCGGTGCCACGGTGGACAAATTCAAAACGATGTTTCAGCAAAAAGTCTACCAAGAAATTTATCTGAATATAGACTTTGTTGATCACAAATGGGTGAGTTGGGAGCACATCCGGAAGATTCCTCTGTTTGTTGGTGTGCCTGACCTTTTTCAGGGAGCAGGATTAGCAGACTTCGTTAGTATGCGGTGTGACTATAAGGATGATATGATCCGTCAGTTTTATGCCACCCTCCATGTCTCTGATTCTTTTGATGAGATTACATGGATGACTGACGCTGCCGTGTACACTACCTCTAAGGAAGAAATTGAGTAAGCTTGGGGCATCTTCCACAGTGGTCATCCTAGAGTCAATAGCAACAGAGTCATACCTCTTCAGAGACAATTTGACTTCTATGACCCCACTGCAACCACCAGAAGGCCAGGTAAAATGGCAAATCTTCTTTCCACATCGAGCCTCATAAATAGAATTATGAGAGTTACCGTTCATCCCAAGAGCAGTAATTTTGATGAGATTAGAGGCTATGCTTGGAACCTTATGAGCAAGATTATGAACAAGCAAAAGTTCTATGTGGTTGATTTTGTTCTGAGAGAGATGTATTCCTTTGTTGGTGACCATGGCAAGAGGATCTACTTCGCACCCTATATCATAATGATCATCAGGAGGATGACGGGGTACCGAGGTGGGTGTGGTAGCTCCCACAAGCCATACAAGCCACGAGAGGCGGCATCTCAGGCTATTGGACAGAGAGGTCAGTCTTCTTAGCCGCCGCAACAGCATGAGCCTGGGGAGGAAGGGCAGCAGGATCATCCAACTCAGCAGTTTCACTCTGATCCATCTCATGTGAGCCTTGATAGTTTGCATAGTGCCATGATGAGCAACTTTGCTCGTGTCGATGAGTATCAATTCCAGACTGGACAGGTTGTTGAGGAGGTTCGAGGGCGCATGGACTCCATTGATTCCACCATTCATGAACTTCGCACCTCGTTCCAGGAGTACCGCTTTGAGCAGGCACCTCTTGCTTTTCACTACTATGGGCATCGCCGTACTCCTCTACCTCCATCTTCTTGAGCACATCTTGGAGTTGCCCCGTTTTTGATACTTGATGCCAAAGGGGGAGAAGTATGAAGAAATGGAGCAAGGCAAACGTGAAGATGAAGCTGCACTAGAGGATTAGCTTATAATTACTATCTATATATATGTTTATGTAAGCTAATGAACCTCGTTGTTGCTTTTAGATGTTCTTGTTGGATGTTTATGTTTGGCGTGTCGTTGTTTGGATATTTTAAATGTTGATGCTTGGATGCTTATGTAGTTTAAATACTTATCTATGCTTAGCACTAAAATTCCATCTATGGTTCATTGTCTCATATTCATTTTCATGTTTGATATATTCATTGCTCATATATTGTTATCCTTGGACTCAATATTTAAGGAAACTCCGTCAAAATTTCCAAAAATCTCAAAGTGTGCAAATGTCAACTCTTTACTCATATGCACATCTTTAGGGGGAGTTTTTCAATTAAATATTTGAGGTTTTAATAATGTTTTGCTACAAATTCACTACTTCATCCCAAGAAGCATAATATTTTTAAAGCAAAATTCTTGAGTATACAACATGATCTTCTTGTTGCATGTTCAAAATCCAAATTCAATTCATTATTTATGATAAGGTTGTCATCAATTACCAAAAATGGGGAGATTGAAAGCATCTAGACCCCCAATTCATTTTTGTTTTGGTAATTAATGACAATCGCGGTTAAAGGACTAATGTTTTCTTTAAGAATATTGAAAATAGGTTGGTCCTAAGTTCGGCGATTATGGAAGCATGAAAATGAAGCAAAAAGAGGATCAACACGTCAAGCAAATTAGCCAAGGTATAAAATTAAGGACATATTCATAGCTTTTACCGATCTTGGAGTTTTGGAGAAAAGATCGGATTGCTAGAATAGATGCCGTACTATCAAGAGGGGTCTTGGCTAAGTGTTTAAAGTTGATCAATGTTTAAAACCTCAATCGATGCATATTTGAATTCACTTTGCATTTGCACTCAATTAAAATTGAAAAATTCTAGCAAAGTGCATTTGTAGCCTGCTAGGGCGATGCTATCGACCTAGCCCAGTGCTATCGGCCGGGCGGTAGCACCGGCCCCCATGCGGTGCTGAAATTCCAGTGGCGTTGCATCTTTAGCCAGAGTGGCCGGTGCTACCGGCCAGGCGATAGCACCAGTCGACCCCCGGTGTGTAAATAACAGAAAGGGTGCATTTCGGCCAATTTGGGAAAATTGAGCCCGGTGCTACCGGCCCTAGGGCGGTAGCACCGGCCTAACTGGCCCAACTGTCACTAACAGGCATTAAATGCACTTTACCGACCGTTGGAGCAAGAGGGGTGGTGCTACCGGCCATATGGGTGGTAGCACCAAGATTCCAGTACTTTTTTATGCATTCTTGCTCCAATGGTTGAATTGGTTGGTGGAGGTTATAAATATCCCCACTTGCATTCTAGAGCAACTCTTGGACCTCACTGATCATATTTGAGCTCTAGCTAGTCTCCAACTCTCTTGTGGGCATTAAATTCACATTGAGTGAGTTGGTAGCAAATTCAAGTGTTGCATTTAGTGTTGAGCCTTTAGACACTTGATTCGACCTCAAGCAAGGGTCAAGACTTGTTACTCTTAGAGGTTGCCGCCTCCTAGATGGTTTGGAGGCGATTGTGTGCGGTGAGCTTCTCAATAGAGGTTGTGAGAAGCCCCGACAAGCTTGTGAAGACCGGAGTTCGCCTATCCGGAGCGGGAAGAACTACCAAGTGATCAAGGGAGGCTCGTGTGAATTGGAGTCGGTTTGAAGTTGATCAAGCTTCCTCAACGTGGATTAGGGGAGACCGGCAAGTCTCCGAGACCACGGGATAAAAATCGTGTCATTTTCTCTCTTGTGGTTTGAATTTCTAATTCTTGTGTGCAATTTACATTCCTAGCAATTTTAGTGTATTGATCTAGTGCATAGGATTTTATTCTTGCCTAGACTTAGATTGTCGTTGCTCTTATTGAAACCTAGAGAATTTAGGCTTTAATTATCAAAATTGTAATTTTTGCTTAGTTAATTTATTTATTGCAATTAGAGCCGAAGAATTTTAAAAACCTCCTATTCACCACCGTGCCCTCAACAGAGCACAAGTGGTTCCAGTGTCGTCACCCCACCTCCCAACCTAGAGCTTCACCCCAAAGATCATCACAGACCATGCTCACCTTTGAATCATAGCAGAAAACCCACTGAAGAACTCACCTCAACATGGTTAACCAAAATAATAAGAGCATCTGTAAAGCAAAGCCCCAAATCAAAGTAGTAAAAAACAGTATAGGGGATAGGGTTTGGTGGGCTAGAGGCCGACCGTAGAGGGGAGTTCGGCCAGAGGAAGAAGCCCGTGAGGGAATAGAGGTGGAGAGAGCAATCGGTCGCAAGATAGAGCCAGAGTCAGCCGGAGGAGTGCAGGAGGAGGGCGCCGGCTGGAGAGCTAGAGGGAGAGATGGGAGAGGAACCAGAGGGAGTTTGGATGCAGGGAAGACAAAGATGAGGCTGTTAGCCAGAGAGAAAAGAAAAGAAAGGTAGAAGAAAAAAGAAAGAAAGAAGAAGAAAAGAAAAGAAAATAGAAGAAAAGGAAAGGAGAGAAGAAAATAGGGAAAGGGGGATAAAATTTAATCCGTGCATTAGCCAAATTAATTATACCTATATTGAAATTCGATATGAAATTTAGCGATCTAATCTACTGGGCATTTAAATAAAATGTGATAAATTAAAAACATCCAAACTCCAAAAGAAACATTATACTTATAGCAAACATTAAAATTTTAAGAAAAGGGTTGGACGACATAAATATATGTATAAATCTATTCATTACCTAAAATATGGTATTTTATAATTTCAGGAGTTAAATCAAATCCGACCAGTAATCTTTAGCCATCGTGTGAGGACGTTTACTTTCAGTAAAATCCAGGCAAGTTTCATTGATCATCTAAGTTTAATCAAATGTATTTGGTTATGTATGCTATCACCGATGCATTGGAAAACTCTTTTAAGAAAGCTCTAATTTGAATGTGATTGGGAAAGTTAAAGTGATTATGAAAATATGATGTCTATGTGGTTATATATAAGTGGCAGTTTGGGGTATCGCCGATGTGCATTGAAGTCAGGATACCATTAGAATTAGAAGCACCGTCGATGTGCATTGAAGTCGGGGTACAAGTTAGGAGTTCCACCGATGTGCATTGAAGTCGAGGAACAATTAGAATTTGATGTATCACCGATGTGCATTGAAGTCGGGATATAGTTAGAAGTGTCGTCGATGTGCATTGAAGTCGGGGATCACCAGGAGAGTTAGGATGTTGGATAAACAATGCTCCAACTTCATCGGTCATTGGAGTACTTAGTATTTTTGGTATTATATTTTTGTTGTACTTGGATCCCATGTATAATTAGTGAACTGAACATGTAGCTTGTGTTGCAATGGAATGTAATAAAGTTTCCATCTTAGTCTCTAATTATTGTTCTGTTGCAATACTCTGATCACGGTATACTAACTGATAAAATATCAGGTGCGCTCGATGTTTTGATTAGCTAGTATGCCGTGATTCGTGTAATTATCTCAGCGTAATGGCGGTGTTACTGTAGTTACCTTGGGCTAATTATGCGGGTCATCACAAGTGTATCAGAGCAATGGTTATGAGAACCATGCAATTAAATAATTAGAGACTGGTAGGAAGGCCAAAGGGAAAGATTTCACTAACTATATGGCACTAGCTATATTTATAATTCTCAACCTATTAAATGATAGTAGTAGGCTTAACTTTAATATTTTGAGGATAATAGATAGTCCACCAATATCAAGTAGATCCTTTTTTAAGGGGGATAGCTAGGATCCGAAGGAGATACCCGAGGAATTAAGGTAAGACAATGAGTTAGTAATTACTTGATGTAGGTGGGATGTGTGATGTTATTATATATTAAGATACTAAAAATGATTATTGTATAATTAAGTCTATCTTATGAGAAGTAATTGCACATGCCTGCATTTTCAACTTTTGCCTTATACTCCTATCTATTATGCCATTCATAAGAAAATAGATTAAACATGTACCATTCAACTAATTAATTATGATGATATATGTTAGATATCATAAGCCAAAACAACGCTTTAATGTATAACCGCATTTTTAACAAACCACAATACCATTATAATTAATGTTTCTTATATGTTGATAGATCGGATAGATTCATGTAACTAATGAGTCCTATTGTTAATTGTTCTAGAGACTTAATGCCATAGTTCCTGTTGAATGAGGTGAATGTTATGTACTAGCATGTTAGGAATAGTCTAATTGCATGGCTGCCATAGTTGAATATGTGAGTGCTTAGTTATAACGCACAGAAATCTCCTTTGCCATATATCATAGGACTAAAACAACCATAGATATATCACATGTAGCTTGTGTTGCAATGGAATGTAATGAAGTTTTCATTTCAGTCTCTAATTATTGTTCTGTTGCAATACTCTGAGCATGGTATACTAACTGATAAAATATCGGGTGTGCTCGATGTTTTGATTAGCTAGTATGCCGAGGTTCATGTAATAGCGATGTTACTATCGTTACCCTAGACTAATTATGCGGATCGTCACAACCATCCATTGCATTATCCTCTGTGTTACATGTCCCATCCTTTCTGATCAATCTCCTTTGAGTAAGTTTCATCATCGACCAATTCAAATGCACCATTTTATTTGATGAGGATTCTTGTGTGTTCCAGGTGAAAAGAACTGGGAAGAGAATTAGGACTGGAATCAGGTGTAATGGACTGTGGTATGTTGATCAGGTGGATACAACATTGGCCATGGCTGCAAAAGGAGTTGAGGAAGAGGTTTTACTGCATCATTGTCATTTGGGTTATTCTTCATTTGAGAGTTTATCGATATAACCTGAGTTGTTTAATAAAGTCGATAAGAGTAAACTTGTGTGCCATGTTTGTGAGTTTGGAAAGCACATACGATCTACTTATAGTAGTATTGGTCTTCGGAGTTATGAACCTTTTATATTAATACATTCTGATGTTTGGGGTCCATGCTTGGTTACCTTTGTGAGTGGTTTTAAGTGGTTTGTCACATTCATTTGTTGTTATACTCGTATGACTTGGATCTATATGATGAAACACAAGAGTGAGGTCATTCGATGTTTCCAGGACTTCCATCGGTTAGTGACAACTCAATTTGATGCGAAGGTTCGAATTCTTCAAATAGACAATGGAACCAAGTATGTCAATAAAGAGTTTGCAACATATCTCTCGGAGAGTGGGATACTTCACCAAGCCACTTGTCCATGAACCCCACCTCAGAATAGAGCTGAAGGTATTGAAGGTCCCGAAAACAAGGAGAGAAATAGCTGTCACATCAGAATTCTTCTAGGGCTGTCACATCACTTGACAGCCCCAGTAGAATTGAAGGTATATCAGAGAATTCTGACGCTTCCGAAAACAAGGAGAGAAATAGCCGTTGGCACTTGAGAAAGTTCTACCAGAGGTGGTAGAGGAACCAGGGAGACAGGGGAGAAACATCATCTATCGTCAATTCTATCAGAAGAACCACAACCTGAACAACCAGCCAGTCCAGTTGATTTAGTCCCAGTCCCAAATCTCTCCTCAAGTCTCTCTCCATCAAAGTTACTTGTCTCCCCTTGAGGCAAGTGGTAATGTTCTCTCTGACTTCTCTCATTTATAGTTACCTCTTGCACAACGTAGGATAGTTAGATCCAATGCTGGAAAGCCACTGCTCGTGGTATGGCTTTGAGCATGGCATTACAAATTTCATCTCATACTCTTCATTACATCTCTTCAGATAGTGCCTGTTTCAAAGGATTGACGGGTTGCTAAGCAGGATCCTAAATAGAAGGATGCTATAAAAGAAGAGCTTGATGCGCTTCAGAAGAACAAGACATGTGATCTTGTTCCACTTCTGATAGGAAAGAAAGCAATGGATTGCAAATGGGTCTTTACGGTGAAACAAACTCTTGAAGGTAAGGTGGACAAATACAAGGCAACGTTGGTGGCAAAAGGTTACAGTCAGACATATGGAATAGACTATGATGAGACTTTTGCACCAGTAGCAAAGATGAGAACAGTAAGAACATTGATTTCTTGTGCTGTTATTTTTGGCTGGCCTCTTCATCAGTTGGATGTGAAGAATGTATTTCTCTATGGAGATCTACAAGAGGTATATATGGAGATACCTCGTGGCTTTGAGAATAAGCAAACCATCTGGAAGGTGTGTAAGCTTAAAAAATCTTTATATGGCCTAAAACAATCTCCACAAGTGTGGTTTAATAGATTCAGACGTGAAGTTTGCAGCATAGGCTATTCTCGGTGCAATTGGGATCACACGGTATTTTACAAATATAGAGGATCACATATCACCATACTAGCAGTATATATTGATGATATTGTAATAACCGGAGATGATAGTGAAGAAATCAAGTGTCTGAAGGAGGGATTAGGAGGAGCATTTGAGGTGAAGGATCTTGGACCTCTTCGATACTTCATTGGAATTGAGATTGCTCGGTCTTCGAAAGGGATAGTTCTTTCTCAAAGGAAGTATGTTCTTGATCTGTTAGTAGAAATATGAATGCTTGGGTGTCGTCCTATTGCTTCGCCTATTGATAGGAATCACAAACTCTGTGCTGAGTTTAATGATCCAATTGACAAGGAAGCTTATCAAAGACTTGTTGGGCGTCTCATCTACTTGTGTCATACAAGACCTGATATTTCGTATGCAGTAAGTGTGGTAAGTCGATATATGCATGATCCTAGAACATGACATATGGATGATGTCTTTCGAATTCTATGATATTTGAAAAGTAGCCCTGAAAAAGGACTTTGGTTCAAGAAGAGTCAAAACTTGAATGTGGAGGGATATTGTGATGCTGATTGGACAAGTAGTATAGATGATAGGAGGTCTATATCTGGATACTGTACCTTTGTGGGAGGTAATTTCATGTCATGGAGTAAGAAGCAGGAAGTTGTGGCTCGATCTATTGCAGAGGCATAACATAGAGCAATGGCGTTAAATTTGAGTGAGATAATCTGGATGAAGGGACTATTGTCTGAACTTCGGGTTTTGAGGAGTGGTCCCTTAGTATTGTATTGTGATAATAAATCTGCTATCAATATTGCTAATAATCTGGTATAACATGATCATACCAAGCATATTGAGATTGATCGGTTCTTTATCAAGGAGAAGCTAGATGACGAAATTTTGAAATCGGAGTATGTCAAGTCTAATGAACAGTTGGCAGATTGTTTCACTAAAGGGTTAGGTCCTAGTGAGGGTGCTACAATATGTAACAAGATATGCACGATTGATATTTTTAGCCCGTCTTGAGGGGGAGTGTTGGGATAAGAATTCGGAATAGAATTTGATTCAATTAGAGATAGATTAAGAAGTTAGAGATAGAGTTCGATTGTATTACGATTGCATTCTCGCTATAAATAAAGGGTGTGGGATCCAATAGGATAAACACAATTTCTTTCAATTCTACAATATGCGTAGGCATGTTTTGTAAAGGATTGTGTTGTCCGCACATGTGTATATGCATGTGGCCGGTTGATGTGATATGAATTATATATGTATGCAATTTTTTTACATTCGAGGATAATTATGTTTGAATTTGCGAAGTTTAGAACTTATGGTATATTTATTCGAGATCTGTCACAACACACATGCACTATGCTATACACAAAATAGGTTGCAATTTGTCAAACAATAAAATGATTTCTCTTAAGAGAGTACTACAGAAGCCCAAGACTGCTCACAACTTATCAAAACAAGACACGCCCTCAAATACTGCTAAGAATCCACACATATGTAACAAATATTTGAAAAGGCAGATATGTGCATGTTACGTGACCGGGCGAAGGAGCGGGTCACCGGACGTGAAGGCTGAGGAGAAGAAGGATCCGTCGTTGGCGCTGTGATGAACACAGGTACGTATTGCTTAGCCGGAAGCAATCACCGGATCTCAATTCGGGAGATCTTCCGCCTTTGGCTGAATCCAAACTTTATTGATTGATTTCCTGCTTACAATCTACCTTTCCTCTTAAAGGAGGCCAACTGCAATACCCCTAGCAATAAGGATCCTAACCGAATTGGTTGCTCTTGCCGCATGGTTGGACCAGACTTTCCTTAACCGACTTGACTATCTATCTATTGGACTATCTTCCCTTATCTAATGACAACTTTTAGAGATAAACCCTAATTCTTATCCCTGACCTTTCCTAAACCTTGTGACGTGTGCCCAATCTCACTTTACAGCACACATACACATGACCCCAAAGCCGCTTATGCCGCTGGTCTATATCATCACTCCCGCCCTCCGAAATGAGCTTGTCCACAAGTTCGGACTGCGGATAAACTTGGCGAAAGATGGAAGCAGCCATCCATGTAGCATCATCAATTGATTCATCCTTCCAATGAACCAAAAACTCCTGCTGGCCATTCGTGAGTCGAGTACGCAAAATAGCCTGGGGCACAGGAGGAGCCGATTCCAAGGTAACTGGAAGGGAAATTGGATCCGCTGGAGGTGTTCCTGCAAAAGGCTTTAACAGAGAGACATGAAAGACATCATGTATGCGAGAGTCGGCCGGCAAGGCTAAACGATAAGCCACTGGTCCAATTTTTGCAATGATCCAGAAAGGGTCGAAAAAACGAGGTGTGAGCTTATGGAAAGCTCTTGGACGCAGAGTGCTTTGCCGATGATGTTGCAAGCGAAGCCAAACCTAGGAGCCAACCTCAAAATTGACGTCACGATGGCGAGTGCCATAAATCTGCCACATGCGATTCTGGGACAACATCAAAAGGGCCTTTGCTCGATCCAGCAAGAGGTGGGGATCAGCTAGTTGCTGATCAACCGCATCCAGAGCTGATGCGCCTGTCTTGTAAGGCAATAAAGCTGGAGGAGGATGCCCATAAACTAACTCAAAAGGTGTGGTGTTATAACAAAACTCCGCCCAAGGAACCCAGCGCACCCATGTAGTGGGCAAATTGGATGCGAAGCAACGCAAATACATCTCAATGGTACGATTGACAACTTCGGTTTGCCCATCTGTTTGCGGATGGTAGGAAGATGAAATATGAAGGGTGGTGCCACAATGCCGAAAGAGATCCTGCCAAAAGGCGCTTGTGAATACTAAATCGTGATCACTGAGGATAGACTCAGGAATGCCATGTAACCGGACGACATTATCAAAGAAAAGTTGGGCCGCGGAAGAAGCCGTAATGGGATGTGCCAACGCTAGAAAGTGGGCATACCTGGATAATCGATCCACCACCACCAACAGGACTGTCTTACCCTGAGACTTGGGCAATGCAGAGATAAAGTCCATGTAAACATCAACCCACACATGATGCGGAATAGCAAGGGGTTGGAGAAGACCAGCCGGTTGCAAAGTGGAGGCTTTGTGTAGCTGACAGACTGCACATTTGCGAATAAGAGACAAAACCAAAGCTTTCATGCCAGGCCAAAAAAATTTCTGAGGTAATCGGTGCAATGTTTTATGCACCCCTTCATGAGTAAGAGTATGGACTACATTGATAATGGTAGGAATAAGGTCCAATTGTTGAGGAATAAACAACTTTCCTTGGAAGTGTGCCAATCCATCCACAATAGACCATCCATGCGCCGGACCAGATTGCTGAAGGTGGGTGCATTGCACCTGAACAGCCACGTCATGTCGCAAAGAAGTTAGCCAGTCCTGTACCGGAAGCACTTCGGCGGTGGACAATGCCACACACGCAGGAGAATCCCCTTGGCACGAAAGAGAATCAGCGATTGTGTCGGTTTTCCCATAAGCTTGCTCAACCAATGTTGTTGTGGCGGAGTGACAAGAGCTTGTTCCAATAAGAAATTCAGACTGTAATGGTCCATACGGACTCGGAAAGACCTACCCCACAAATACGGCCTCCAATGCCGGACTGCCTTAGAAAGACCAATCAGCTCACGCTCATACGCCGCTAGCTTAGTGTGATGGTCAGCTAATTTGCGACTGAAAAAGGCAATAAGATGTCCCTCTTGATGAAGAATTGCGCCAATACCATGCCCAGATCGTCACACTCCACCACAAATTCTTTATCAAAGTTTGGAAGACAAAGAACAGGAGCTGACATCAAGGCTGTTTTGAGATGTTCAAATGCGTCCTGAGCCGTGGATGTCCAAGTAAAACTTCTTTTCTTAAGCATTGTTGTGAGAGGGGCCGCAATTTCTACATAATTGCGGATAAAACAGCGGTAATACCCCGGAGGCCAAGGAAACCGCACAAGGCTGAAACCGAACTCGGTTTGGGCCAGTCCATTACTGCAGCAATTTTGCTTACATCAACTTGCACTCCTTGCGCCGACACAATATGGCCTAAATAGGTCACTGAGGTCTAGGAAAAAACATTTGGAGAGCTTGAGATGCTGCCGGTGGTGCCAAAGAACAAGAAAGACAGTGTGTCGATGATCCATATGTTCTTCCTGTGTCTTGCTGTAAATCAGGATATCGTCGAAGAAGACGAGGACAAATTGACGCAGGAACTGTTGGAAAACAGCATTCATCAAAGATTGAAATGTGGATGGAGCATTAGTCAGCCCAAATGGCATTACTAAAAATTCAAAATGTCCATAATGAGTGCGGAAGGCTGTTTTAGCAATATCATCAGGATGCATACGCACTTGATGATAGCTAGAACGAAGATCCAATTTGGAAAAATAAGAAGCACCATGGAGTTCATCCAATAATTCCTCCACCACTCGAATAGGAAATTTATCTTTGACCGTTTTAGCATTAAGCTCCCAATAATCGACACAAAACCGCCATGACCCGTTCGCCTTTTTGACTAGCAAACAGGAGAAGAAAAGGGGAACAACTGGGATGGATAATCCCCTTTTGAAGCATCTTGCGGCACTGTAACTCAATTTCGTCCTTTTGGCGATACGGATAACAGTAGGGGCGTACCACTATAGGATCCATGCCCTCTTGAAGACAAATGCGATGGTCACGATGGTGCACGGGTGGCAATCAATGGGGTTCATCAAAGATATACTGGAAATCAGACAACAGAGCTGCCACTTCCCGAGGTTCCTCTCTATGCAAAGCAAACAGATGTCGACCGGTGCTAGTGGAATCACCCTCCAAACGATGTGGCATATCATCCTTGATAAATGACATGGTGAGATTGTCAAAACCCCATGTAATGACCCCTAATCCCTGAAGCCACTGCACGCTAGTACCATATAAAATGCATCCAATAGAATCACTAAAAATGGTGCTATGAAAGAATACTAATGGACGCTTAATTCCAAATTATCAAAGCATCCCAAACATGGCAATTGATGACCCTGGCTGCCTTGACGAACATTTGTGCACAATCGGCTTGCGAAACTTGGATGCGATGACTGGCATGACAACTGAGGAAGTTATGAGCGCTTCCTAAGTCTACCAGACAACGAAGGGAAATACTGCCAATCTGAACTTGAAGTTGCATTGTGCCACTGGAACGTTTCCCTGCAATAGCAAACAAAGATATTGAGGGATCTGTTGTCGACTCCGTTGTTTCCTCTAGATGATCCGAAACTTCTAAGAGAAATAGCTGGCTGCAGCGATGACCGGGACAAACACCTCATCACAGTTAAAGAAGAGCCTGCATGCGCCAATCAGCCATCTCTGCGGTATTTAAATGTCGGCGTCGCATGGGAGCCGCCGTGCTAGCCTTCTGACTGGGAGCGGCCATAGATGCAACCGGGCTGACTCGGGTTATTGAGGCTATGCTGCGGTGCTAGAAGTCACCGAGGCTAGAGTCGGTGAAGGAGGTTGCCCCGACGCTGATGAAAGATGTTGCACGGGGACATTACCGACACTGACCGAACTCCTGAGCCGGCTGACGAAGACTTGCAAAAGAGCCGGCATGCGCCGCCTCTATCCATGTTTGTTGCCGAGCCTCTGCTTCTCTTGCAAACCGCATAGCAGTACTACGGGAGGAGGGTCGCTCCCTTCGTACGTCTTGCCCCAGAGCACTAGCCAATCTAGCAATGTAAATTTCAAGCTGTGCATGCAGGGGAATACGCGCCACTCGGGACAATATACCTAAAACTCGTCGTTGAAAGAAGCCACCGAGCAAGTTTGCTTCAGACTGACTAGATCGCCTAGAGGCCCCATATACGTAGAGGTTGTAAACCGATCCAAGAACGAGTCCACGAACTCTTCCCAGGGTATCCAGGGAGTGGTTTGCAACTAGGAGTCCAGCCAATATTGTGCCACTCCCCGCAGATATAATCCCACCAAACGTACTCTGTCTTCATCACGTACGCGGTGAAATTACAATGCACTCGCAATGACGAATCCATAAGATAGCATCACCGTGCCATCATACTCTGGCAGCTCCACACGTGGAGGTCGGGGAGTCCAACGATCCTCCTCATGCCCATAACGCCGTTCCTGATATCTTGCTGCTCAAGACCTCCCGAAGGCCGATTTTCCTCTTCCGTGCGCCGTGGTTATCCTTGGTAACGTTCCTCCCACTGATATCGCGTGTCATCACCGAATTGTGGTGATGAAGCGCACCCTCCAGGTGGTCTTCCTCTACTGAAAGCTCAAGCTCCATTAATTTGATTTTGGTGTTAATGACAAATCTAATATTGAGACTAACTCTTTTGATAATCGTAATATTGATTAGTCTCAATTGTTAATTAATGACAATCCTTCTATGAGACTAACTCTTTTGTTAAGCTTAACTCTCTTTAGTCTCTTTTGGACGAAAAAGATGGAAATATCAAGGGTATGCATTCAAGTTCATATTATCGTATCTTGTTGCATTCCTTGGATATAATATTCATGATCATATTGATAAATCTAAATATGAGACTAACTCTTTTATTGAGTATATCTTTGATTAGTCTCATCTCATTGAAAAATAGAAATCCCAAAGGTATACATCCAATACAACTCTATTATTTCTAGATGCATTTCTTGGACTCAAGTTAAAGGATGAACTCTTCCATTGCTTATTCATTAAAAGACGTGCATTATGTTTCCAACTTCATCTATATTACATGAATGCACATATCTAGGGGGAGTTCACAATTTAACTTGATGTTTCAATAGTATTGATTCATGTCCTCTTGCCAAACAAAATATAGGATCAAGACTTTGAAACAATCATTTGAGTATATGTAACTTGTGTAGTTGTAGTATACTCATGTTAATATAGGATAAACTCAAGTGCTATCTAAGATTGATTATGTGCATATTGATTTCAAGTTCAATTATTTATATGCACATATTTAATGGAGCTTATTCTATTGTTAATGGTATTAAGAGTATTGATCCCTTTCCATCACTCAAATATATTTAGATCATTACTTTCCATCAAATTGAGTACATGAAACTTGTGTAGTTATATATACTCATGTCAATTTAAATAAAATTTAAATTGAGTTCGGTTGTCTTTTAATCAAATCAAAGAACTCTTCATCATGTGTTGATGGTGTCTCTTTGTTGATTAAGGACAATCGAAAAGTTCTTGAGTATAATGAAGCATTAGTTGCATTAAAGTACTCAAGACATAATTAATCATTCAAATTGATTTAGGTTGTTCTCAATCGATCTTGGAGGTATCCATTATGTGTTAATGGAGTGTGAAACAAAGAATATAATAAATGGAAAAAGGTAAAAGTGATAATTGAGACAACCGTGTTTGTTGGACTAACATCTTCCATGAGTTGTGGAGTAGGTTGAGTAAGTTGCGATCGCGATTGTTGATCTTCTTCAAATTACGCCCTGTGTTTGATTTATTCTCGATTTTGTTGCGCATCGCCTTCTTCGTAATCGATCCGCCTTTATCCTCCGATTAGCCTTAATCGCTAGTTGACTTACCTCGTTACTTTGATCTTAATCGACTTCAAGTCGATTGAGTTCGCTTCGATTGATCGTTACGATCGGCTTTGAGAGAATTTTATCCTCCGATTAGCCTTAATCGCTAATTAGATCTATTCGATACCTTGATCTTGATCGGCTTCAAGCCGATTGAGTTTAAGCCGATTGATCGCTACGATCGGCTTTGAGAGAATTTTATCTTTGATTAGCCTTAATCGCTAATTAGATCTATTCGATACTTTGATCTTGATCGCTTCAAGTCGATTGAGTCCAAGCCGATTGATCCCAACAATCGCTTCGAGTGAATTTTATATTTTTACCTTGTCTGCCATGTGTCAAATCGACCGCACGCTTCTTGAACTGTGTGTTCGTCTGTGTGTCACCGTTTGAAACCCTACTTCAAGTTTTTGACGCCAACACACTTGGCACGCCGGTGGGACCGATGGCTTCATCAAGTAAAGAAACTCCGCCATCCGATCTCAACACGGTTATAATCGCCCCACGCTGGGCGATTTAATTTACCCAAGAAAATGAAATTGAAGATCAAAAGTCGCTGGAGGAGATGATGTTGTTACTAAAAACCCGTGCAAGCATCACGCAATGGACCGCTTTGCCGACGATCAATCCACTCGGCGATGCAGTGTCACCGACGGTTCGGTAAGTCAATACCGCCCGCCAAGCGTAATTATCGCTATGATAAATCAACTGCGCACCATGCTATGATAAATCAATCATCGGCTCGCTGCGACACTTAAGCCGATGATCACGAATAGCGTGAAAACTATAGCTCGAGTTGGCATCATCCGAGGTCCGCTGACCCAATGCAAGCCCCGCCAGTTACTCGCTTTTTCAATAGCACAAAATACACAGAGTGCCTCGCCGATCCTAAACCATCGGCTACAACTCCACTCCCCACTATGATGCCGACTCAACCTACCATCATGCTACCACGAGATCCTCTACGAGCGGGTAACACATTATCAGCGACATCGATGCCGCTTAACTAAACGTGTCGGCTACTTTGCCGCCAACTCCGCTTAATATTTTCCCACAATCGTCTCACAACCGATTGAACAAATTAGGCACGCATAATACCAAGAGCCGATTCTCGCTGTGAATCTGGTCCTCATAAGGTGATAACTCACGCAGAGCCCTTTGTCCCCGTGACGAGAACCACGGCTAGGAGGTACAACGGTATGAGCAAAACCAACAAAATCTGGCCGGCTCGGCCTAATCGACACCGAGTTTGCACTCGGGGCGTAATAGTAGTCATTGGCGAGCCCCGATATCTTGCCTCGCTAACAACATTAATTGGGTGACCAAATTTCTCGCCGTGTTGGTAGATCAATTCGCTTACATACCAAAGGGTAGAGTCATTGATATAGAAAGCCTTATCCGGATTATATAGATCGATGCAATATCCACATAATTTTAAAGTTCCGATTTTGCCAAATTTTCGGGATTGATTCGTCACGACCTTAGAGCACGTCTGACGCTTTATCGCTCGGTGTGGCGAGGCATTTCTCACCGACGGGCCAAAATTAGATTATTCCCTTGTCTTTATCCGGAGCCGCTTTCACTTGGTTAATGAGTATCGGCTCAAGAAAGCCGTTTCTCCGATGATAACGGCTTCAAAGATGAGCTTCAAAGATGAATCGCTTATAGAGGATGACGCGCCCGAAGAGCTCACCAACGGTGCCCTTTTGGCAATTTTGTTGGGACAGGATTAGCTTTGCCATCACCAAACACATGTCCGATGCGGTATTACCCATGTCAAGGTGATAGGTAGAGCGATGGTCGCTAAAGATAGAATTTCTAAGCCGACTATAAGTTGGAAACAAGACCAAGATGAAGGGTCTAACATCGCGCTAGTATGGATCTCATTAGGAAAATATGTAAGTCGATCGAACCAAAGCCGAGATGGTGTCCTCCTGTGTTTAAGCCGATCACAAAGAAGAAGACTTGAGCGCTAAGGACCCAAGAGATGAGGAAGTCGAACAAGAAAAACAAAGGGATAAAAC
Organism: Otatea glauca; assembly: GCA_036346275.1. Classification (NCBI taxonomy): domain Eukaryota; kingdom Viridiplantae; phylum Streptophyta; class Magnoliopsida; order Poales; family Poaceae; genus Otatea; species Otatea glauca. The sequence continues at coordinate 77,476,648 of CM070711.1, forward strand.
TTTTAATGAGCTTCATCCGATTAAGATTATAGAAAAGAGTGGAGGAAGAAAAAACGGATTCGCCAATGATTTTTGTTCGACGGCCGATCTAGTCTCGAAAATCATACCACCCGTCACCGTGATAGCCGATTTGGTAAGGGATCAACGTGGGATCGTAGTGTCGTCGGTTTGTCCAAGGTAATGGTTAGGTATTGATTGGCTAAAACTCAAATACGAATATACGAGTTGGCCGACATCGACTGAAAGCCAAATTAACTCGATGCGCTTAAAAATTTGGCTATGGTAAGAAAATATATGTTCAAGTCGATGATGAAAATTTTTGAAGATAACATGTTATCTCCCAAAATGGGGGCATATGTTTGCACCAAAATTTGGCGATAGGGTCAAAATCGCACCCAAGATCAACAAGATACGATTGGATAACGGATCAAGATATTTGGAAACAAAACAGGTTGTTAAGGAAAGCACCCTCCAAATAGAGGCCGATACGAATTCTATTCCTAACGTGTTGTACCAGGACTCTATCGGCCAATGGCTATAAAAGAGGTCTAGAGGTGATCAGAAAAGCTGCCCAGAGCCAACCAACCAATTCACTTCTACTTTTCATCTACTTTTCCGTTGACTAGGAGTTCTTGTAATTTAGTCTTTGTAATTCGATCTTGATCAATAAAGTTGTGCATCGCCGATTGTTGATCTTCTTCAAATTACGCCTGTGTTTGATTTATTCGATTTTGTTGCGCATCGCCTTCTTCGTAATCGATCCGCCTTTATCCTCGATTAGCCTTAATCGGCTAGTTGGACTTACCGTTACTTTGATCTTAATCGCTTCAAGTCGATTGAGTCTAAGCCAATCGGCTTCAAGTCGATTGAGTCTAAGCCAATTGATCGTTACGATCGCTTTGAGAGAATTTTATCCTCCGATTAGCCTTAATCGCTAATTAGATATATTCGATACTTTGATCTTGATCGCTTCAAGTTGATTGAGTCTAAGCCGATTGATCCCAACAATCGCTTCGAGTGAATTTTATATTTTTACCTTGTGCATGTGTCAAATCGACCGCACGCTCTTGAACTGTGTGTTCGTCTGCGGTGTGTCATTGTCGAAACCCTACTTCAAGTTTTTGACGTCAACAAATACCAAAACAACAAAAATTTACTAAAGTCACCATAAATATCTGAGGGCTATCCACAGCTTGCTTAAGTCGGTGGGAGAGCTGGATTAATAAAAATAATATTTAATTAAAGTGAATCATGTGCAAATATCTCAGGGTAAAATGGTAGAATAATTTGGTAAAAATATCTGGAAGTTATCCTGACCCAATATTTTTATCTTGCCGACATCGACATAGTATAAACCTCCAGTAAAAATATCAAGAATTTACCAATTCATTTTATAATTTTAAAAATTCAAAAACAGTGAATAAATAAATTGGAAAACAGTAATGTCAGAATTGTTAAAAATTAAATGTTAATAATTAAAATCTGAAATTTTTATAGAAGGTTTAGAATACCATTTCATAAAATCATAAAAAGTTTTGTAAAATATTAACTTCATTTAAATCACAAAGTAAAGGAAAAACCGAATGGGCAGAACAGCAACCGCTGTGTTGTTAGATTTTTCTAAAAATCTACATGAATCCTAAAATGGTGAAAATTTTACAGGAGTCTGATAATTGTTTTTCCGACCTATGTTAAAATTTTTATAAAATTTTAAGTCGGTTGACCGTCGAAATCTCCGTTTCCATCCCGTTCTGTCGTGAGCCTTCGCCAGACTTCTTTTCTTGCTCTCGCTGACGTGTGGGTCCGGTCTGTTAGTGAGCCAACTCAGCCGACAGCCGCTGCCATCTGGCCCCCGCGTGGTAGCCTCTCGCCCCGTTCTTCTTCTTTCCCCCTCGCTGTGGGCCCGCGCCAGTTCGCCGACCTCTCGGTCTTTCGCGCGCAGCTCGCTCCTAACCGCCTTGATGTCCATATAAAAGGCCCTCCTCGAGTCGCGGCCACCCACCGCCCCAAGGCAACCTGCTCGCCTGCTTGGTCATCCTCTCCAATTTCGCGAAACCGCAGAAAAGGCAAAAGCCAAATTCTTTCGCCTCAAACCATTTCGCTCCAACCACTTCACCAAGCTCCTCGTGCCTCCGTGTGTTCATCCCGAACCTCCCTTGAAGTTCTTCTTCCCATGAGCCGCCGTGACTCGCTTCTTTTCTCCGCCACATCACAAGACGGTGAGACCTTCCTCCTTCATTCATTCTTCAAAACAATTGATGAAATCGGTTCCTTGAGTCGTCGCAGTGTGCTCATCCGGTGAAAACGGCTCGGTTAGCTCTAGTTTTGCATCGCCGCTGGCCATGGCGTCGCCGCCGCCGCACGCATGGCGTGCCGCAGAGCCCTCGTGCCACCGCGACCGCCACCAACGTGTGCGCACGGATGCCTCAACCTCGTGGTGGAACCCATTCCACCCCGGAGGGCTCGCTTCACCGCCGCGAAGCCGCCAAAGCCGCCGCCACACCTCGCCGGTGAAACCGCTTCCGCCACTCGCACTCGCGAATCGCCCCCGAAGTTCGCGAGAGCACAAGCTCGGCGGAGTCCATTCCGCCGGCCCGGCCCGGCCGGCGGCGCCGGCGGATGCCTTGCCTACCGCCTGGTCACCGCTAAGCGGGCCCAATGATCGGTCACCGTAGCCGCCGCCGCCGCCGACATGCGGACCGCTTGTCACCGCGCGCGCCGCCGACAAGCCTGCCCTGGCTACCACGCCACAGAAGCGCGACGCCGCTAGCCGATGCTCCCGCCCCTGTCAACCGCAGCGAGCGCAGCCTGCGCGCCCGCGTGTCGATCCGCTGCAGCGCCACCACGACGAGTGGACTCAGCTTGTCGAGGTGCCAAAGGCCGGTTCGCCTTAAAAGGAAAGCGATTTTCCCGCGAAAGCGCACTTTCCATTTTCGCTTTTCGATTTTCAAGATTTATTCAAAACCTAGATATTCAAATAGCTATAACTTTTGAATCACTTGGCAAAATTTGATGAAATAAATTTCTAAATTCATATAAAATCAGGTAGATTCAGAATATGCAATAATATTTCATAATTGAATTTTATTTGAATTTCAAATTTAAATTCAAAGAAAAAGTTAGCAATATGTCATTCATGAAAATTTTGCAAATGACCTCCAAATTTAGTAAAATAAATTTTGTTAGAATCCTTGTAATCCCAGGAACAAGAATCTGTAAAAATACTTAGGGTTGTTCCATCATTTCTAGATGGGTTTATCGTCGCCGTCTTTGGTGCAAAGTTAGGTTTGAATAATGTAACGCTTATAACATGGTGCGCACACCAAAGGAAGTGTGCAAATATCGATTGCTCAAAGAGTCATGTGTGATGAACAAGTAGAAGAAATTTCGATCCTGTGTTAGAAATTTCCATTGTGTGTCGGTGGAAATTGGTTTTGAGAGAAGATGATTGGAAATCATAAAAGCACCAAGAGGATTGCTAGAGGCAAAGTTATAACTAGTTAGGGCTAAGGATGTGTTCCTTGTCTTTTACCAATCTCGGTGTTTGGATGGGAGACCAAGTAGAAGTTGCTAGTTAGGTTGCCGTACTATTAAGAGGGGTCGAGTCTTATAGCTTGAGCTTCATCATGTGTTGATGAACTCAATCCGGTTCACTATAGCTCACTCTCTTGGTTGGTTCTTGCATGAACTATGTATTTTCATGTGTTGCAAATAAGAAAGCTCAAGCTTGCTTCTTATTGAATCTTAATCAATTTGGTTTTGAATGGAGCTATAGATTTGCATGTGTTGCAAAAGGTGATAGCTCATGCATCGGTGTTTTAGCTTGTGATTTGATCATATGTTGATCATCACAAGGCTAACTAAAGTTTATGACTTGTGTTTGCAAATGTGTTTTTCCAAATTGTTGATTTGTTATTTGCAAATGTGTTTTGCAAATAAGCTAGAGGATATGGGTCGATCCTAGAGCATGTATTGGCATTTGCAAATATGTTTTGCGAAGTGTCGGGATCATGTGTTGATCCTTACATGGCTAAAGGATTGATTTCATAGCTTTTCGGTTTATTTGCAAATGTGTTTTGCAAAATATTGGTGTTGATGCATTTGATCTTGGAGCATGTGATTAGAATTTGCAAATGTGTTTTGCAAAATTGTGTTTATCATGAGTTGATCATCACATAGCTCAAGATTTAATCTTTTTGACTCTTGCTAGCTTGTAGTCACGCTATTGATCAAGTCTATGTGAAGGACTTCGAGAAAAGCAGTTTTAGACTTGAGTGGCTACTTTGGAGTTTTTGTGATTTTTGGAAATATCTATGGTTTCTTAAATCTTGAAAATGGGTAGAGATTGTAGACCTCTTGATAAGCTTCGCATAGAGTCCAAGATCACCTAAATCGGACTTCAGAATAAAAAGTTATGCCCGTTTCAGTGTGGCGCTACCGCCCCTGGAGAGCGGTAGTACCACCCAAAGCGGCACTACCGCCCCTGGAGAGCGGTAGTGCCGCCTGGGGGCAGCACTACCGCTATTTACATGTCGGTAGTTATTTTCCAGAAAGGCTTTTCTGGAGATAGACTGAGTCCGGCACTACCGCCCGTGGGGTCTCGAGCGGTACTACCGCGACTTTGCCTGCGGTAGTACCAGGTATATAGCCGTTAGCCGACCGTTGGGGTCGAGGCCGGCACTACCGGCCTCAGAGGGCGGTAGTGCAACGGCTAGATTTCATGTGAGAGGCTATAAAAGGATGCCAAAGGCTGGCATTTGATGTTGTTGAGTTTATTTTGGTGTGATGGGAGTTGTGTGCATGTGTTGCACTCTCAAATTTGCTTCTTGAGCTAAGAGTGAGCCTTAATTGCATGTGTTGCAATTAGGAAGTGGATTTAGTGCCTCTTGTGCATATGTTGCACTTAGAAGATCACCGGAGTGTGTGTTGCACTAGGTGAAGGACTAGCGGGAGCGCTTGACTTGTTACTCTTGGAGGTTGCCGACTCCTAGATGGTGTAGAGCGTCGTACGCGGGAGCTCTCAACGAAGGTTGTGAGAAGCCCCGGCAAAAGTTTGTGAAGGTCGGTGCTCGCCTACCCGGAAGGGTAAAGAAGCAACCACTAGGGAATCGAGGCAGGTGCTCAATTCGTGGAGCCAGTCAAAAGTGTTTTGGGCTAGCCTTAACGTGGACTAGTGGAGACCGGCAAGTCTTCAAACACCACGGTAAAACATCGGTGTGTCTCTTGTGCCTATTTACCTTCTAGCAATCTTTATTTGTATTGTTGCAATTTACATTCCTATAATTAAATTGCTTAATCGTCTTTAGGATTGCTTATTTGTTGTTAGAGACATAATTAACTAGTGCACTTAGTGAGCCCAGTTGACTTAGGCTTTAATTGTCAAAACCATAGTTTATCGCTTTCGCATTGATTATTGTTTAGGTTTTGACATAGGGATAAATAAAGCGTGCATTTAATGAAAGAATTTTTGAAGACGCCTATTCACCCCCTAGTTAGCATCCTCGATCTTATAATTGGTATCAGAGCTTGGTTTATTATTTATTAGGCTTTACCGCCTAGAGAGTAAGGATGGCGACTAGTGGTTTAGTGCACTACACCGATTCACATTTTTATGGCTCAAACTATGCTTCATGAAAATTATTTATGATTTCTCATTTTAAATCCATGAGCCCCCAAATATGATGCATCGTAGATGTTGGTTTTTCTCTTCGATTGAACAAATTTGCTCCAACTAAAGGAGAAGAGAAATGCCTACATCTCAACACTCAAGCTACTAATGTTTTATTTAGCATTGTGAGCGTAGATATATTTAATAAAATATGCAATCTCAGGAGCGCTCATGAGATGTGGACAAAGCTTCAAGATTTATACGACGTGTCCACATCCCCAAGTGAAAATTGCATAGAAGAATGGGTGTCGGAGATGAAACCTCAAGTTCTATCTCAATTGATGAAGAACCGACAATACCATCGACTTCAACTTCTACCTCAAGCGATGATGAGCCTACCATTCCATCTCCATTGCGTTGCTTCATGGCAAAAGGTAAAATTGAGGTAAGTGATGATGATGATGATGAGCCCGCTTACGATGATTTAATGAATATGTTAGAGGAGCTCAACGAGTATCTTGGGAGAGAAAAATCCAAATATAAGATTTTGAAGCTTGAGCATGACTAACTTGAAAATGACTATAATGTGCTCGAAAGTGAGCATGAATCTCTTCTCCTCAAGGAACTCATTAAGCCAAGAGTGGACATAGGAATTCAATGTGATTTAATTGATGATTTGCCATGCTCAAATGTTAATTCTTGCATTTCATCTAAAGTCAATATGTCCACCTCTTGTGAGGATTTAATTGGCATGCCTTGTTGTTCTAATGAAATTATTTCAAGTTTCTCTATGTGTTTAGAGACTAATCTTGTAGAGGAGAATAAAGAGCTGAAGGAACAAGTCACTCAATTGAGAAGTGACTTAGAAAAGTGCTACAAAGGGAAGGCCACCCTCGACGATATTCTAAGCAAGCAACGGGTTTTGCAAGACAAGAGAGGGATCTGCTACATCTCTAAGAAGGAGAATAGCAAGACAAGGCACAACGCAAGACACTCGAAGACCATCAAGTGCTTTGCTTGCAAAAGAAGGGACACTTCGCCTCCGTGTGCCTTAACAAAGTGGAGATCAAGCCAAAATCATCAACAACAAGGCAAACTGACATTGAGCAAGATAAGAAGATCAAGAGAGGTCCAAATAGCCAAACTTGCTTCAATTGCCGAGAAAAGGGACACATTGGTAAAAATCTCCCCAAGGGTAAATCTCCTAATCCATCTCTTTACAATTATCATTATTTGCTTAAGAAAGACAAAAATGGTAATGTGTTTGCCAAATTTGTCAATTCTCATAAGTGCTTGCAAAATAATGATATTCGTTTGCTTAGGAAGAGAAAAACTAGAAATGTGTTTGCTAGATGTGTTTGTACTCTTAAGTCCACTCAAAATAATGCAAACAATTTGCTTAGGAGGAATAACAATTGCAAACTATTTACTAGAAATACTAAATCCTCTAAGCCTTTTCATAAAAATGTTAAAAATGGATTTGCTATAATTGATAGGACTCCTAAGAAGCCTCATTACCATGCCAATAAATCGTTTGGGAGTCATAACAAATGCAAATCTTTTGCTAGTTATGTTAGTTCACCTAAAACCAATAATGTTAGGGCCATTTGGGTCTCTAAATCTCTTGTGACTAACATTTTTGGACCCAATAAAAATTGGGTACCAACAAGTGCCTAAAAGATTTCTAGGTACTTGGAGAGACATTGGATGTTTGGCTTCAAAAGGGAAGAGGACTTCATCACTTGCAAAATGGAGCCAAGCATGAAGACCATCACTTCAATCATGAACCAATACCTCTCGGGTAACAATTATTTAAATTGATAATTTTAGTTTATAGCCTTGTGTAGGTTATAATGCATTATCATGAAAATCAATTTAAATTGCTTGTTTATGTTCTTGCTCATGCTTATTAATTGTATTGATTGCAATCTTGAGCAAGTTTGGGTAGTGGCACATTAAGGGGGAGTGCTAAATCATAACCATGTATATCACAACCCTATGTGTACCCATATTTATATAAGTACTAATATATTTTTAAAATCAAGCTATTTAGCCAAAAGTGAAAAATCTTAGTAACTATTACTAATCTTGTGAAAAACTAGTTGCAAAATGTATACAAATGCTTTTAAAATGTTTTCCAAAGGTTTTGGCTTTATAAAAACTAATTTCAAAAGAAAATGAGTTTCAAGTCCAAAATCTAGTTACTAGTATCGTGTTTTGGATTTAAACTTATAATTTTTATAGAATAAATTGTAAAAGGATTTTGAAAATAGCTCCAAAATGAAAAACTTAGAGTTGGTCATTCTTAACAATTCTCGTATTCAAAAGATTTTCAAAAGACTAGCATGTCAAAGGTTATTTGATTTTGAAACTCAACCAAAAACTACTATTGACCTATATTGGTCATATTCTAACACTTTGTGAGTTTCACCTCTTGGATCGGATTCTTGGATATATCTTGGTTCAAAATGATATTTCAAACTCATACAAACCAATTCCATAGTATCTTTTCATTTGCTTCATTTGATATTTTTAGAATGTTGTTGAAAACCATATGCATATATATCCTTTTATATGAGCCTCTTTGATCAAAAGTCAAAAATCTTGTTTAAAAAGCCCAAATTTGTGAAAAGGTTTGTAAAAATATTCTAATATGCATTTCAAATGTTTTACAATACTTTCGGAGTAAAAATCCCTACTTTAGAAACAAAATAGCAAATTTGACCTCAAATGGATCTTATAGGATCTTGATTTTGGATTAAATGAAATATTTTCATAAGTTAAAATCTATTGAGTTTTTGAAAAAGTGGTCAATAAAAACTCGTAGGGTTGGTCATTTCAAGCATTTCTTTAGTTCAAAGTTTTTCCAAACGACCAACCGTTGAAAAGTTATAGCCATTTGAATTTAGCCAAAATCCTTCGTTTGACCCAAAATGACCTATTCTTGCATATTGTGGGTTTTGCTATTTGAGTTTGATTTATTTGTGTTTCTTGGTTTGAAATAGTATTTCTAACTCATACAAATCCATGAAAGTTCAAATCTCCATGAAATCCAAGTTGAATTGCATTTTGAGCATTTGGTGGAAATTTAATTTCTTTTCATGTCTACAAAGCGCATTTTGTCATATCTTTTGAAAAAAATTCCTTTTGTGGAAATTTTTTTGAGAAACCTTCTGAATAGTCCAAAGATAATTTATGGAAAATTTCGAACTATTTGGACTTAATTTGAAAAAGTTTTGACTTTTCTTCTCTTTAAGTAAAATTTATGCCTACAAAGCAAAATTTGGGATATCTTTTCATTGGAGACTCCTTTTTCGAAAATTATTTTTGGAAAAGATTTTTATGTTCCCAAAGTTTGATCTGAACAGTTTAAAATAATTTTAACTTAATTTGAAAAACTTATGGCCTTTTCTCTCTTTGATCAAATGCTGAAAATTCAGACTTTTGCATCGTTTTGAGCTAATTTGTGATTTTTGTATCTCCAAATCAGATCATAATTTGAGGGGACCACCTTTGTAAAAAATGATCCTCAATAGTTGGTATATTATGTCAAATTTTATCAGATTTTTGGGACCTCATTTGGGCAGTTTTTCATCCATCTTTTGAAGCCTAAATGAAATATCAAAATTAATTTTATCAAATGAAGCTCCGGGTGGTCTTCATGGTATCAAGTTGATCTTAAATTGACTCTGGTATCTCTTTCAATAATATCATTAACAATTCTTTCATGTGGTATCTGAAAGTTCAAGCTCCATTAATTTGATTTTGGTGTTAATGACAAATCTAATATTCAGACTAACTCTTTTGATAATCGTAATATTGATTAGTCTCAATTGTTAATTAATGACAATCCTTTTATGAGACTAACTCTTTTGTTAAGATTAACTCTCTTTAGTCTCTTTTGGATGAAAAAGATGGAAATATCAAGGGTATGCATTCAAGTTCATATTATCGTATCTTGTTGCATTCCTTGGATATAATATTCATGATCATATTGATAAATCTAAATATGAGACTAACTCTTTTATTGAGTATATCTTTGATTAGTCTCATCTCATTGAAAAATGGAAATCCCAAAGGTATACATCCAATACAACTCTATTATTTCTAGATGCATTTCTTGGACTCAAGTTAAAGGATGAACTCTTCCATTGCTTATTCATTAAAAGACGTGCATTATGTTTCCAACTTCATCTATATTACATGAATGCACATATCTAGGGGGAGTTCACAATTTAACTTGATGTTTCAATAGTATTGATTCATATCCTCTTGCCAAACAAAATATAGGATCAAGACTTTGAAACAATCCTTTGAGTATATGTAACTTGTGTAGTTGTAGTATACTCATGTTAATATAGGATAAACTCAAGTGCTATCTAAGATTGATTATGTGCATATTGATTTCAAGTTCAATTATTTATATGCACATATTTAATGGAGCTTATTCTATTGTTGATGGTATTAAGAGTATTGATCCATTTCCATCACTCAAATATATTTAGATCATTACTTTCCATCAAATTGAGTACATGAAACTTGTGTAGTTATATATACTCATGTCAATTTAAATAAAATTTAAATTGAGTTCGGTTGTCTTTTAATCAAATCAAAGAACTCTTCATCATGTGTTGATGGTGTCTCTTTGTTGATTAAGGACAATCGAAAAGTTCTTGAGTATAATGAAGCATTAGTTGCATTAAAGTACTCAAGACATAATTAATCATTCAAATTGATTTAGGTTGTTCTCAATCGATCTTGGAGGTATCCATTATGTGTTAATGGAGTGCGGTGATAATTGAGACAACCGTGTTTGTTGGACTAACATCTTCCATGAGTTGTGGAGTAGGTTGAGTCCAAGAAAATGAAGAATCGAGAAGAAGTCATCATGTGTTGATGAGCTTCAAAGATGAATCCCGAAGTAAAGAGAAGGGCTAGAGAAGGTTGATCATGTGTTGATGAACAAGTAGAAGAAATTTCGATCCTGGAGAGAAGATGATTGGAAATCATAAAAGCACCAAGAGGATCGCTAGAGGCAAAGTTATAACTAGTTAGGGCTAAGGATGTGTTCCTTGTCTTTTACCAATCTCGGTGTTTGGATGGGAGACCAGGTTGCTAGTTAGGTTGCCGTACTATTAAGAGGGGTCGAGTCTTATAGCTTGAGCTTCATCATGTGTTGATGAACTCAATCCGGTTCACTATAGCTCACTCTCTTGGTTGGTTCTTGCATGAACTATGTATTTTCATGTGTTGCAAATAAGGAAGCTCAAGCTTGCTTCTTATTGAATCTTAATCAATTTGGTTTTTGAATGGAGCTATAGATTTGCATGTGTTTCAAAAGGTGATAGCTTATGCATCGGTGTTTTAGCTTGTGATTTGATCATGTGTTGATCATCACAAGGCTAACTAAAGTTTATGACTTGTGTTTGCAAATGTGTTTTTCCAAATTGTTGATTTGTTATTTGCAAATGTGTAATAAGCTAGAGGATATGGGTCAATCCTAGAGCATGTGTTGGCATTTGCAAATGTGTTTTTCAAAGTATCGGGATCATGTATTGATCCTTACATGGTTAAAGGATTGATCTCATAGCTTTTCGGTTTATTTGCAAATGTGTTTTGCAAAATATTGGTGTTGATGCATTTGATCTTGGAGCATGCTAGCTTGTAGTGACGTTATTGATCAAGTCTATGTGAAGGATTCGAGAAAAGCAGTTTTAGACTTGACTGGCTACTTTGGAGTTTTTGTGATTTTGGGAGATATCTATGGTTGCTTAAATCTTGAAAATGGGTAGAGATTGTAGCCCTCTTGATAAGGTTCGCATAGAGTCCAAGATCACCTAAATCAGACTTCGGAATAAAAAGTTATGCCCGTTTTAGTCCGAAAAATGTGGCACTAGGTAGTACCGGAAAGCGGCACTACCGCCCATGGAGAGCCTATTCACACCCCTCTAGTCGACATCCTCGATCTTACATCTACGAGTTGCATATGCTGGATCTCCTGATCCGGTCTATCAATCCCGGTCTGGAGACCGATGCTACTGTTCTTCCTTCTTGAATTCCTGCAGCATTCTGCCCCGTTCTTGGCGCCACGAATTGTAACCCGCTAGGGCCCAAATCGGTTGGCGGATAGGCAGAGCATATGCGATCTGCTCCAGCAATTCCTTGACTTCATTAAGGAAAGTCTGCATGCTGCCGATCTTCTCTTCTGTCGCCTGTTTGAAATCGGCAAATTTCGCTGCCGGAACATGATTGTCCGGCATGGTGCCAGGAAGGTTTAGCTCTGGTACCAAAATGTTATGTGACCAGGAAGGAGCGGGTCACCGGACGTGAAGCTACGAAGAAGAAGGATCTGTCGATGGCGCCATGATGAACACAGGTACATATTGCTTAGCCGGAAGCAATCACCGGATCTCATTTTGGGAGATCTTCCACCTTTGGCTGAATTCAAACTTTATTGATTGATTCCCTGTTTACAATCTACCTTTCCTCCTAAAGGAGGCCAACCGCAATACCCCTAGCAATCAGGATCCTAACCGAATTGGCTGCTCCTGCCACATGGTTGGACCAGACTTTCCTTAACCGACTTGACTATCTATCTATTGGACTATCTTCCCTTATCTAATGACAACTCTTAGAGATAAACCCTAATTCTTATCCCTGACCTTTCCTAAACTTTGTAACGTGCGCCCAATCTCACTTTACGGCGCACATACACATGACCCCAGCGCCGCTTATGCCGCTGGTCTATATCAGTGCATGATCTGCACCTATGCACCACATATAATAACAAATGTTTGAAAAAGCGGAGAGTGGTCAGTGGTCACTCTATCGCCTAGCACACGTACAGCCTAGCTTATAAGTGGATTAATGAAAAGATCTGCATGATCTTATTGATTTCGTTGCATACAATTCGAAGAGAAAGCAAGACAATGTTCATATAATTGTTAGAAGGAAATAATGACGAGTCTTGTCTTGCTCAGATTAGTAAAAGAGGGAAACAAAAGAAAAGAACTCAAGTTGTATTCAACTGGACACATATATATATAGGGAACATGCATATATATGGGGCAAACCATGGGCTAAGTGCAATAATGCAAACCATTTTGGTTTGATCACCAAATCAACATGAAAATTCCCCAAAAAATTTGGTGCACATATATATAATTCAGGATCTAAATGCCGAAGCGGGTGCTATGTAAGCGGTGGGCAGTGAGGGGCTACTTGGTGCTTAATCGGCTTGAGCTAGCAGCCATTTTTAGAACAGCAACAATAATTAACATATGTAGTAATCACGATTTTGTGTTATAATCAAACCATACACATGCATTATGAAGACATGCCCTTTGTACGTATATTGGTTGCACAGGCTTCCATTTTTTTAAAAAAGAACAAGTATACCTTTATGAAAGGAACTAATTAAAGAAGAGGAAACACTAGAAAGAGCAGCATTCATCTGAGAACATTAAGATGCTATGTCATCAACAGGGACAACAGATATAGGAGAAAACAAATAAATGATGTAAGCAGGAAGTTTGTTTCAAGAGAAAGATCAACTGTCAGCATGGCATGCATATCAGGTCCTGAAAAATAAATTAATAGGAAATCAATTTTCCTCATAGTGCACAATCCCATATCGAATTCAAAAATGGAAAGGAGCAGTAGGATTGAAAAGGACCAGAGAACAATTATATAACTGCCAATGGTTAGAGGTGATCAAAGCCATGCATCTAAATACCCATGATGATCTGTGGATCAGTTTGTATCATCACCATGTACATATTTGTATGCCAGACCTATGTATACATATCATAGGTAATGCTAATTACCTGATACTGTGGTCTACAAGACCCAGCGATTATGCAATATTGCACATCAAGGAATATACAGAAATAGGTGCATCAACCAATGTCAAGGAAATGAAAGTGAAGAATCGTAGAACAAAAGGAAAGATAAATCAACCACAATAGCAATCCAATCTAAAAAGAATCAATGACGAACAAAAGTACCATAAATCAACCAATGTCAAGAAATCAATGTCGAAGAATCAAAGAACACAAAGCGCAACATGCATGAAGGATCTAAAGAGAAGAATCACAGAACAAATTAAAGTAACTAACATCAAACAAATCAAGCAAATAGTAGTGGAAGAATCCAATAATTAAAGTAAAACACATCAAACCATGTAAAACATATAAAGTGCGAACTCGGAAGAATCATGAACAAGAGTGAAGGCAGCAAGCAATGGATGGTAGTACTAGGATCAGTAGTCCTTACTCCTTAAGGATGTTGACCAAGCTGTAGCATGACAGCACTTATAATTGCCCGTAATTCGGTTCCAATTAATCTTGATCATCCAAGAAGTAACGAAGGGCAAAGAAAAGAATGTGCTCATATTACTATTCCTAATGATAGCAATATTTGGGTTATAGATCATCTTGAGCTGAACAAAATGCTTTGATTTGCTTGTTCATGCCATAACCGATGAAGGGCAAAGAGAAGAATGTGTTCATGTCCACTGTTCCAAATGAAAGCTGAGATTTTTACAACTGTTTCAGTTAATCTGCCCTCATAATCTTGGCCTGATCATACCTGGTGTGAATTATGGCTTCGTTTAGAAACATGTATTAATTCATTATCAGTTCTTGTGTTCTTTATATGCACACGTTGCCTACGCACTCTAGACCGACCCCAACCCAAAATGGTGGTGACTGGTGATGATCCAGCAATAGCCAGCTGACCATGCCAAAGAAAGCACTACATGAAAAGGCGACCATAAAATCAGGGAAAACAGTATCAAAAGAACCCAGCAAGGAAAAAAATCTTCAAATATCTATGAACATGCACACACTTGCTGGTCGATCGATGGCGACGATGAACATTGCATCACTTGCAAGTTGCAAACAGTGAACCCAGTAGCAGTAACTTCTTCCCCACAAAAGAGATGGAAAAAAAGAACACCGAGATCGACCCAAATAAATTACTAGTCAGATGGCTCGAGTCCACAGTACCATACACTAGGCTTGAGGCATACGGCATGCGATGAAATGTGAGGCAGATCAGGGTGAGGCCACTGGTTAATAGGAGCACACACACACACGCACAAATCTTAGCGGCACACACATGCAATACAACGAGATCCTCGAGTCATGCAAGGAGGGGCCACTCATGCAGCGGGCGGGATCGGGTCACTGCACCTTGCTGTAGTGCGGGTGGTCGTAGAGCAGCGTCGGCGGCGAGAACACCGAGTAGTTGTCCAGCAGCTGCGACCCGAAGATGTCCTCCTCGTCGCCTTCATCGCCCTCGCCGAACGCGGCGGCCTCGGCGGCGACGACGTCGGGCTGGCCCGCCGCGGCGACGGGGCCTGCGGCGCCGGTGCTGGGCGACGTGGCTGCACCCCCCTCGGGGCTGAGCTCCTGCGCGGCCCCGTCGTCGTCGGCGCCCTCAAAGTCGTCGGGGCTGTACTTGGAGGGGTCCGCGTGGCGTCCGGTGAGCGCCTGCACGAGGGCGCGGAACCCCGCGGCGCTGGTCTTGACCCGCATGGGGTTGGAGATGTACACCACCTTGACCGGCTTCTTGCCCCCGGCGCCGCCCCCCGCCTTGCCCCCCTTGTGCTTCCCGGACGACGAGCTGCCGCCGCTCCGGGGAGCATTGCCCCTGGGACTGTGCTGCCTCTGGCGTTCCATTGGCGCTCCTCTATCTAATGGCTTTCTCGGTGAAGCGGCGATCTGATTCTGAGGAGGAGCGCGGAGTGGAAGTGGAACAAGACGCGGCAGTACGGAGTGGGCGAGCGAGAGCGAGGGCTTCTGGGTCTGGGCCTGGCCATGTACAAATGCGAAGGGCAGTGTGTCTGCGTGCGCGCGTGTGTGGGAGGGGATTTTAGCGCGGTGGTTGTGGCTGTGGATGGGAGACGTGCTGGCGTCGTTGAGGAGGAGCGAGAGCGAGTAGTCACTCGGACGGGAGGGTGAGACCGTGAGAGTCTGAGAGACCGGAGGGGCGGCCTCTCGCTTCGCTTTTTGGTGGGGGAGAGAGAGGGAGCTCTACGCAAAGCATGTGACCTAGAGAGAAGGGAAATTGAATGCGGGAAAACACATATGTCCACCAGCAATAGTCCATGCTCCGTAGGGTTTTTTTTTTAATTCAACAATGGTTAATTCTCTATTTAGGTTTTGTTTGGAACGTAGTAGACGGTTTAATTTTTGTAGTGTTTGGAAAAATTCTCGCATTTCAAGCAGGTCTAGGCTGTATGTAAAGTTGTTTTTATGTTCTTTTAAAAAAATTGTATGGTTTTTGCTTGCTAAACCAATGTTGGATTCTTTCGCAGAAACACTAGGTATGAGTGCTTGCCACATTTCAAAATTAAATACTCCTTTTAACTTAAGAAGCATATCAACATATGTGGTAAGTACAAGTAACACTTCAATTATAGCCATTAGGAATAGTGGGTGTTTATTTGACTACATCCGAAATCTTGCATACTAAAAAAATTAAGGGCGTGAATACGTTAAAAACGGATTAAGAACAGCTCTTAAGGCGTACCAATTTAAAATGTGAAACATAAGCTGCCACTTGATATGATGACAGTTTGATTCTTAAGCTAAAAGAAATAAATACTCTTTGTGTGGGTACAGATAGTTTCATGATTCTATGAGCACAATCTATCCATATTGTAGGGTCTACCTGGAACATGTTCTAACGAGAAATAATAGATATAGTCTGCTTGAAGTGGTTACCATGCTTGGCTAAACTCCAATATTCTTTTTTCACATTTTGGTAGGAGTTTTCATTTGCTTAAGCCTACCCTTTACGGTCCTTGGTATCTTTTTCTGTTTATATGCATGCATGTTATTTTCCTATGTGCAAAAACAAAAGTTGCATGCATGTATATATGAATGTTAATGCAATATATATATATATATAGGGCACCTAGGACATTGTGCTATGTATTTTTAAAACTCTTTTACTCCCTCTCATCATAAATATATGTCATTTTAGACACCGACACGATCCTTAAAACGTGACTTCGATCATTAATTTATATTATAATATATTTATAAAATTAAAAAATATATAATATTATGAAAATACTTTTTGAGACAAATCTATGGTACATGTGATTTTTTATGTATCCAATCTAAATATTTAAAAAGGTATCGATAGTCATTATTTTGAAAGTTTGATTGCACACATTTTAAAACGACATATACTTGTAACCAAAGAATTGATCACTTTTATAGCATCCTTCCCCTCTCTTTTTTTGTGCAAAATTGGCGCCCTTTCGAATGGAACTGTAAATCTAGCCCCTCCTCACCACAGAAAGTACTTTCTGTGCTTTCTTACCGCGAAAGTGCCTCTCGCACTCTCTGGCCGTGGAAGCCTTCCTCCCACGCTCGCCACCTGCGGTACCTCCGCTACCGCGCTCGCCTGTCGTGGTTGCGCCGACACCTCCCGCGCTCTGGTGGCACGACAGTCACCTGCTCTCACGCTCGCCGCCCGCTGCCACACTCCTCGAACACGGCAGCAATGGATCCCGTGTTTCCCGGGTATGGCAGGGGACATGTGTCACCTCCCACGCCTTCCACAGTAGGGGAGAGGGCTATATTTGCAAATGCGTTCGAAAGGTAGACGATTTTGCAAAAGAAGAAGAAGAGAGGAATGAGGCTAGAAATACGATCAATTCGTGACACGAGTAGTGTGTTATTTTTGTTCTCGAATTTATTGATAAAATAGTTTATATAGAAAATAAATTTACTTGAGTTGACTGCTATTCCTAAAAACAAACTAGATCTTGTATCATAGGGGAAAAACACCAAATTAAGAAAGTCGCAACCATGCGCAACCAAAAAGGCTAGGGGGAAACACAACCGCCTATAGTTTGATCAAACATTCATGCTGTGCTTGTATTGAAACAATCTCGAGTCAGTTAGGCATATAAACAAACTTTCACATTGCAAACTAAATCTTGCTAACCGTTTTCTAGAATTAGATATGTACACTTCGTTTCATTACCGATTCCCACAAAAATACATCTTCTTAAGAGTCCTTTTTAGGGTATCTTTTACGAGTTTGAGATGGTAATATCTGACTAGTAACTTTTATCATGTTATAATAAGTGACCTTCTTAGGGTGTGTTTGGTAGAGCTTCATCTCGAGGATATGATGGAGATGTATATTCCTAGTTTCATCAGATCCGTGGAGCTAGAATTGTGAGTACATTAATCTAGAGCTGTACCAAACAGGCCCTTAGTGCCTGTTTCGATCTGCGGCTAGACTGAAAAGCTACTTTTGATTTGCTGGACTGTAAAGTAGCTGTAGCTGACGGCTGTGACTTTTCTTATTATGCCGTTTTTGCAAATTGGCTGCTACAGCTATAACTTTTGGAGGGAGGGAGTCGGGGAGGCGATCGGGCGGGGAGACGTGAGGCGAGGAGGGAGGCGGAGCGAGTGAGGTGGGAGGCAGTCGAGTGAAGCCACAGCTGAAAAGCTCCTCCCAGCGGCCAAAGCTAGGGCCTGTTTGGGGGAGCTGTGGCTGGGCTGAAAAGCTGCTTTTGGTTTGTTGGGCTGTAAAGCAGTTGTAGCTAGCGGCTGTGGCTTTTCTTGTTATGCTGTTTGGCAAACTGCCTGCTGCAGCTGTAGCTTTTGAGGGCTAACCGAAATAGAAGGTAGCAACATAGTGAAGTACATCGGCATCAGAGTGGGGAGGTGACGTGGAGGCGACGAGGCGGGGTGGCAAAGGTTGGGAAGGCGGAGCGATCGAATTAGGAGGAGTTTAAGCGAAGTCACAGTTGAAAAGCTCCTCCTCAGCAGCTGCAGCTTTTAGGGGTGCTTCTGCTGTGGCTTAGCTTTGCAGTTGCTTTGCAGCCATACTGTTTGGGGGAGCTTTTAGCCCAAAGCTAAAGCAAAGCTGAAGTACAGCTCCCCCAAACAGGCCCTTAGAGAGTGCTTTTGTTGTGGCTTAGCTTTCCAGCTGCTTTGCAGCTATACTGTTTAAAGCGCTTTTAGCCTAAAGCTGAATCATAGTCCCCCAAATAGCCCTTTAATTCTCTCTCCGGTAGTAATAGTTCAAAAGCTTATTAGCTTACGAGAAATCATCCATTTTCTAGTCTATTCTACCTTGTTTTCTTGCAAATTTAGGTGATACATATCACTATCCGTGCTTTCCTACTGCGAAAAGGTAATCGAAGCTTCGAGAACAACGGCAAGGCGTCTACCACGCTCCCTAGCCACAACCCCCACGCTCCTCCCGCATTGCCTGGGTGCGGAAGCGGCGGGTCTCTCGCTCGCCCTCTCGCTGCCACGACTAGCCATCTTCCACGATCCTCAAGTGCGGGAGAAGATGGTTAAATCTATAAATATATCTACAGAGATGCTATATTGATAAAAAACGAGACGAGAAGTCAAGAAGAGCTCAAGCTTCGGTTTTTTATTAATACCAAGATGGTGTAGTACACGGGGGTTCCCTAACGTTTAGCAGTTGTAGCGGGAGAGTGGGTGGTGTCCACGAGGCAGGTTAATGGAAAAGCGCGATCAGCTGAAACAAGTATGGGGCAGCGGTGACGTGGCGAGCTTGCAGCGGGTGGGCCTGCGCCAGCGCTGGGTTCCACGGTGACGCGATTTATTCAATATACAGTCCCCGAAATCCTTTCTCACCGCCCGCCACGGCTTACCCTCGGGCACGTTGCCTCCGCGCGCCCCAGCTGACACGGTGGGCCCGCTCGGTGCTAGCCAACGAGATCCCAGGGCAGGGGAGTTTTCGTGTGTAGAGATAAAAATAAATACGGACTAGTGTGGGGCCCCACGTTTTGGAAGCCTGCAGCTCTTGCGAAGTGTGGACCGCAACACTTCACCTGTATATGTACATATTTCTGTGTACATTATTGATGTCTCGATCATTGCAGGTTTACACTTATCATCCACATCCCTATTTATTAAAGGAAAAGATATTCTATCACTGTGGTTGAGCTGTCAGTCCCTATCTAAGTTGTAGGTTGTTTGTGAGATAAAAATACTTGGAAATTGAGTGAGGCATTAAAGACAAAGAAAATATTAAAAAAGATATATTATCTATCATCCTGTTTCCTGTTGACGTGGAGGATTCTAAATCATGTAAACGAGTCAGCTGGTTAGTGTGTGTATATATATTCAAATGTAGGCTTCGAACGTCTGCGTCACTTCGTGTTATTTTTCGATGTCGTTGTTATACCTGGCCATTACTAGCAACTAGCAGATTTAGCTGATAACTGTGCATTTAGATATTATAATAAATTGTTTTTGATATACAACTCTACTTTCATGATTGAAATACGATTGTATTTGTTAAATAACTTTATTTATATATGATTAATCTGTACCGTTATAATTTGACCTCACTAAAATAAGTGGTGGAGATCATTCTCTTTTTTTTATTAATGCGAGAATTTCTATAATTTAGAATTATTGTGAGATTTTCTTGTTTTTAAAATGAAGGAGGTGCCTCGAATATCACCGATTGTTTTTTTAAATATAGATAGTTTGAAAAAGTAGATCTCCTATGATTCAAATGCATTGAAATATGTTAGGCTACGAACAATTCTTCAACGCTTTCCTTCCCGATACAAGTTACGTAAATTTTGAAACAAACGAATGGATAAGTAATTATCATCTACCTTTTATTCATACTTTAATATTTATGTAACATTCAAAATAAAAAAGTACGAAAACACCTTTCCCTGAAAAATAGTGTGTGTTTGTAGTTAGCTTTAGGTTAAAGGCCTATGCTGAACAGCTGAAACGCTTGTAATTAAGTGACTTGTATTTGTACATAGGACATATGCCATCACATAATCTTGTATTTGTCCCTCCTCCAACTGAGATGCGCGCCAATACGGATCTGTCTCGAATGATCCTCTCTTTTTTAAAAAAAAAAAGAAATCTTGAGTACATGAATCTATCGAGGCCATACAAGTCTCTATCGGACCGTATCAATTTGATCTCCATGTTTCATCTCTTGCTTTTCATTACTATTCCCTACAAACTACTCGAGAGTCGAGAGTACCAAATTTCGCCCATGTACATTCTCTACTGAAGTATGTATCTTGATTCATGCAGCTAATGTAAATCTTGGAATGTCTCTTTATACCCTTGCACACACAGAAAATCGAATAAAAGTAAATCAAGTTGCGTGCATGAATGCCTTGTTTTCGCGCTAAAAAACTGCAGTAGTATTAAAAATGAAGCAGTGCTTCAATGCTTTCCCTTCTAATATAAGTTGCACAAATTTTAAAGCAAATGAAGGGGTAAGTAATCTTCATCTACCCTTCATTCATGCTTTAATATTTGTGCAACTGTAAAAAAGAAAAACATTGAAGCACCTCTAAAAAATGATTCAAGTGCGGAGAGAGAGAGAGCGCCTGTGAAAATAATCACTCTATTATACGCGAAAGGATTCGAGCGTATGCAAGGCATAAGTACCATTTTTTTGAAAAAAAACTCTTTGAAAAATCCAAAATCGGAAAGGTCATTCTACCGTTTTTTTTGCAAAAAGGACCCGTTCTGAAATCGCGAACAGGTCCTTTCACGGTTATTTTTTAAAAAGGACCCGTAATTTCGCAAATTCGATCTGGCTGTCGGTTCTTTCGCCCCGAAAGATTCAGAAATCGCGAACAGGTCCATTTCACCGGTTATTTTGCAAAAAAATCCCCTCAATTCCACAAATTCGACACGAGCGTCAGTTCTTTCGACCCGAAAGATTTGAAATTATGTTTAGGTCCGTTTATTTTGTAAAAAAAAACACGAGCATGTCCTTTCACTGGTTATTTTTCAGAAAGGACCACGTGGTTTCGCAAATTCGATACGTACGTTGGTTCTTTTGACCCAAAAGATTCAAAATTACGTTTAGGTCTATTTATTTCGTAAAAAAAATGCTTTCACAGATTCGATACGGACATCGGTTCTTTAAACATAGACTATCCAGCCAATTTTTAACCTGGTTCTTTAGACTCAAGAGATTTCGGGTGGGTCACGAAATTATGCTTTTTTAGGGAAAAAAACTTGGATCAGATTTTTTTTGCACGGCGCGGCATTGCGCGCTTCTCTACTTCGTTGACGACTCCTAGCACGCTAATTTTGCACGAACGCCAATTCTTTAGGCCCGAAATATTTAAAATTACATTTAGATCCTTCTATCATTTTTTCAACAAAAAACTTCGAAGTGAGATCTGCACGACGCGGCGTAGCGTGCTATACTATCTAGTTTGCATATCCAAAGTCCGGAGGTTTCCTGGCCTCGCCTTTTATTTTCTGTTGGCCTCATTTGATCCCCTTGGTTGCCTTCCTCTACTGGCGTAAGTCAACTTGCATCGGGCTCAAGGATGATACATAGTCATTAAGGAGTGCAGCGGCAGGCAGACGAGATTTGATCAAGTGCAGCCTTGCTCTGCTGCAGCAATTCCTTCCCCTCGTGCAAACATGTAGCTTTCAGCACTAAGCATGTTATACACATTTTTTTAGTGTGTGTTGAATCTTGGTTTAGTACAAAGGTGCGATTTGGGATCTTCGATTCAATATTGAGATGAGTTCGATAATTGTTTTATGTATTGATTGCTATCAGTAAGAAATTTTCTCAAGTAGCAGATGTCGAATGCTTTAAGAAGAGAATGGTGGCACAAGGTCAAAGGCGCAGACATACATTAAGGCTTTGTGGTTTGGCCTTGCATATAGAGTGAGCTGCAATTTTTTTAGTGCTACGATGAGTGGTCGTTGATGAATCAGTAGGAGTGCTTCTGTGGACTCAAGTAGCAAGAGAATTTATGTTGTTATAGCGAATACTGTCTTTTGCCTTATTATTTCAGCTGTCATCAGGTACATCCGTATTGAATTTATTTCTGAACTCCATTTTCTTTGAAATTTCTTCCATTAGTCCATTATGCCTGGTTGGTATAGCTAGCATGCTATCAATGTGTCTTATTTGCTGCTGCTCCATGAAAAACAGAGAGTAGAGTAATTTCCTTGACATTTCTACTGCTGTAGCATCCGATCAACCGTCTTCTCCTACATATTCAGGTCCTCATATTGTATGGTTTTAGTTTTCTTTTGTGGATACTGCTTATCCCACATATACTGAAGTTAACATGTTCGTGTTTACTTCTCTTCTCTCTAGAGTTGGACATTTAGATTTCAAGGTCAATTCCTGGTTTTCTTCCTTTGTGCCATCTCCTGTATAGGTTGTGCAGGTTTTAATGCATTAGACTCCTGCTGTTTAGCTTATTATATCAAAAGTTTCCATTATAGATGGATCGTTACGAGTAGTTTATTCCTTTGGATGAATTAATTGTTCTACACAGCTGAAGCCATCTAGCCTATTCTTTGTTCATGTGTGTTACCTCTCTCTGTCGCAACAGCTTCTTTGATAGATGAGTCGTATAATCTATATTGTTCTAGCTGTTTTTGCACATTCTTTATTTATTTTTCCTTGCCAACTGGGGGCATATCCTCAAATTTATAGTTACAGCTATATTTTTGGTTGCATTGTAGGTTTAGGTTGGCTTTCTTAGCCATTATTCAGCTCCAGATGATGCTTAGGTATATTTTTTTGTTTAGGTAGCCATCATCCTATAGTTCATCGTTGATCTTTTTACCTTGAAAATATCCTTTGTTGTGACTTGGTGTTTGTTTGTTTCATTGTGATGCTAGAACTGGTACTGCTAGAGTTCCCTCTAATGCTAAATCATATCTTTTTTTCACATTTATGCAGATGGCAAGAGGGCATCCTTTTTTTTTTGTTTCCTTTTTTGGAGCATGTTGTTCATCTAGGATAGCATAGAGACTGCTCTTCACCCCAAATGGTGATGTAAGATTGTGTCCCGATCTTTCGATGAGAACGGCAACTATCGATTTGGTGGAACTGACTTTAACGATCCGACTACAACGTACGATGACGATGTGCCTTAGCAATCGCTAAACCAACTTCGGAGGGTTATTGATCTTGCCGTGGGCACGATCAACCTGAACACGAGGTTCAATTCCTGCAAGCAACCGAAGAACAATCAAGAACGATAGTAAAAGCAATCTGAAATTGCAAATAGGAATTGAGGTTCATGAATATATAGATCAAAAGAAAGGTGGGGTTCTGCGAAGAAGTCTCAAAAGGCGGTCGTTCGACACGTCTAGTGGACAATGTAGTTTGGCCCTAGGCCAAAATTATGCTCAACAAAAAACCAAGTGTCTAAGGCGGCGGCTACTGAGTATATAAGAGTGAGGGACATGAGAGGGTCATTCTAAGGTTGTGTGCATCCTAGGGGGTGCACACAACTTGGGCTTGAGCCCCTACACGCTTACAAGGCCCGAAATAGCCAAAAACAGTATTGTAGTATAATATTTTGTTTATTTCGGCTGATCCACGATGAATTTGGAGCTAGGACCAGACCCATTAGAAAGGTATCGTTGTAATCTTTCAATCAAGTGCAAGAAATCTCTAATCGGACACCGTATACAAAAGTTATGCTCGTTTTACTTCAGGTTGATATCCGGAGGCCGAATTGGATTCCAGAACGTAATGGATTTAATATATCTCTCTTCTTGGCCATGGATGACGTGTTTGAGTTAGTCCAACCAGGTGTGATCGTATCCGTAGTAGTGATGTCCTCATCAAAGGGTAAAGTCATATTTTTCCTTTTTGCCAACACAGCTTCGACCAACAAAGTTGTGCAACTTCTAGTTATTTGCGTGGAATGAAATACTTAGCATATCAGAGAAAGAGCATTGAATTTTACTTGTCCAATCAGAGGAGCAAGATCTCGAGACACCTAAAAATAAAATCATCTTGCACTTTTCCTTGCATCGTTAATTTTTCGATGATGCAGTACTGCTAAGTCATACCTATAATCCTTCGTCATTAATCACCATAATGTTCTAACATCTTTATACACTGACGTGATGTGAAGCACTATCCAGAAGACCAAAACTCCCTATTTGATTGTTCTTGCCAGTGCCATCCCTACAATATTTCTACTTCAAGCTTCTGTCACACGATGATCTCTATATGCATGATGGTATGCCGAAAGCACCTTGCGGCAATGATTTTACAGAGCTTTTGCTATTCCAGCACTTATTTTGTGTTAAATTATTTGATGTTTATTTGCCTGAATATAATTACCAACTCGTTTATTGTAACATTCAGAGGATCCGAAACATGGCCTGATCCAATTTTGGATTACCGATTCATGTCCTCTTACTGTCGATGCGGTGAAGGGTAGGCAACTGTTTGAAGTTCTCAGTCCGGCAAGATCTATTTCTAATGTGGTTTGCTTGGTCTCCTAGGATATTGTTCAATTCATTCTTCTTCTACCTTTTCAGGCTCTTGGATTTTCCCTCTCCCACTGGAAAGGATACTTTTTAAATCTTTATTGCGAGAAAACCTCAAATGGTACATATTCACCTCTTTGGTGTGAGATGAAAAAAATATTTATAGAAATACTCTACTTATTAATTTGGCTGCTAAAGTCAGTCGATCGAGCCCCAGACGTGAGCTTACAGAATAAGGGCATGCTCTAGTATTGCATTCTATTCCTAACTCCTGAGCGGTAGGTAAGAAGCTTCATTTCACTGCTCTTGTTTTTTTTGCCTGTAACAGAGTGATGCTTATTTATTTCAATTGACCATTATGTGCTACGGTACGTTTACTATATATTGCAACCCTTCTGCATATCAACTAATGGCATCATGAACTTTTGTATAACAGACATCAATGCTATAAGCTTCTATGATTATATCTAATCACTGCAAAAGGCTTTGTTTTAAATTTTTCATTGATTTGGTTTGCTTTTGCCTTCTTCAAATGCAAGCTTTCTCCATCCCAGTTAATATTGAGGCAAGCAAAAATTATTCAGCAATTTTTGAGATTCAAAACTCGTTGACATTACTGTTAATATGAAGACGAAAGGGTGCACTGAGAAAGCAATTACAATTATAGTTTGTGACACAGATTGGAAAAGAGGCTGTACGATAATTTTTGCCCTCATATATTGACGCAGGTTTTCAATGTTTATATTTCACCTTCCTTCTGAAAGAATTCATTGTAATATATTATGAATCAGACAACTATGTTTGATCTCATAGAAAGTTTCTACTCTCCATATATGTATCTTACTTAATTAGGTTGTTGTTTTGCAACCATAAGTTAAAATGTCCTCCAAATTTAAGGTAAGATTCAGTTGCTTTAGCAAAGTATTAATAACACTGTTTTGTGCCCAATCTGCTTAAAAATCTTTTTCAGGTTTCAAATTGTTACCATCCAATGGTCAGCTTGAATAGAAGTACCAGATCGTTAGGCTCAGGATTTTGTGTCGATGTGAAGCCTAGCACTTGTTTTTTGGGTTAGTTTTCATACTATCCACATCTCACATTTTTATCCAACTGCTCATATCTATTCGTAATGATATTTTTCTATGTCTTTTGTTTCAGTTAGCAAAGTAGGTGCGGATTCAAACTTTTGGTTATTGTCAGCCTTGGTAGTATATGTTGGCCACACACTAAAGGAGACACTGCCATTATTAGGACATTCTCTTGGTGTAAAAATGTTTGCCAGATGAAATCTATGTAGATTTCGCTTAGCTTCAAAATCTTCAGTTTTTTTATGCTTGTGTTTGCACAAATATAGAACGCTTTTAACCTTGTCTTAGATTTCGCTTAGCTTCAGAATCTTCAGTTTTTTTATGCTTGTGTCTACACAAATACAGAATGCTTTTAACCTTGTCTTTATACAGAAATCTTTTACGATTGCCACACAAGAAAAAAGAACAAAAGAGAAACCTGTTCAGCATAGCCTGCAAGTAATATTGCTGCTAGGATTTTGGACTGTCCTTAATTTCATTTGTTGTCGTGGCTATGTGGCCTGTTGAATGTTATTGCACCTGTGCATATCGGAGTTGCATGCAAAACAAAGTGAAGAATGCTCTTCAGGATGATGTGGATGAACTCAACTATAGGGTAATCATTAGGGTGCCTGGTATAGAATAAAAGGTCAGATCTCTGGTGCATTCTTACGAAAAAACTTGTACTAAGCATGCTACTTGGCAAATTCAGTCCATTTCTCTTACTCCCAATTGCTATTATCATAATCCTAACATAGGATTGCTCTTCTTATTCCATTTTCACGATCGCCCAAAACAAATTCTTCACATATGCCTCCGTTATCCTTGCGCGGTGTGGCGCCACGCATACGTATCTAGTTCTATTCATCTTTCGTAACATCGTCATCATTGTGGAAGAAAGCAAATTGCAGTTACGAATAGGGTAAGGCCTAGCTTTTGCTAGAACGAGGCATGCGCGGCGCTCACATCGCGCTTGGCGCTAGCTAGAGTTTATGATCTACTTACTACTGGTGAGAACTCTGACTTATCCTTTTCGTTGTACTTGGTGCAGGCCATTCGAGATGTTCATTCCCCAACAGAACCCGATCGATGGCCATGGGCTCGTGCGAGCTATGGCTGTTTGCCTGTTCGCCTGAACAGAACCGTAACTTCTTCAGGCTTGGAGACGATGATGGCCTGACGACTAACCCTTGACTATCCTAGCCACGTGCGGTCACACTCCAGCTATGCTGTGTGGCTGATACTTGATACGGTGTCGATCTGATAGCAAGTAGGAATGCTTCCGACTTAATTGTTATTTCTTTATTTATCTATGCTACACTCCAAGGGATCACTTGGCTGATGAGCAAGAGTTTGACTGACTGTTAAAGTGCTGGTTCCTGCAGCCATGGCGTGTGCACCGTTTTATCTCTCGCACTGCCTCTTCTCAATTAACGGAGGGATCAATTAGTTAACTAATTGGTTGGAGAAAGAGCACACAAGTTTTGCTTTAGATAAGTCGATGAAGAATGACTTTTCGTTCTCGAGTCTGTTGTCCCTTGTAATTTTCTTTTCTGCGACTGACGAGATTTTTCTTGGTCCGTTTCTTTTTCACTGTGTTCTGAAAGAGATGATCTTATGGATGTCTACAAATTTCTCATGTAGGGCTGTCAATTTATGTCACCAGCTAAGCTGATGTACATATGTGGTTTGTGTTCCTGCTGATCAAATCATCACAGTGATGCCCTAGTTCAAATTGGGTTTATATTTTTGTTTCTACGTGCATGCCCTAAGTCTGAACAACATTTTGAATGGGCATCCTTGGTATTTTTATCTGTTAGGTGTACTCTTCAGACACCTGTGGTTATCTTCTAGTCCTGTCACTATCTATTTTGTTAATACCAGTTCGGCAGTTTCAGATAGTTTGATCAATGCTTTCTCAGTGCAGTGTCAAATAAGGCAGTCTTAAGTTAACTTCAAGTATGAGCAAAACTGTCAAGAGTATGTATACTCATCTTATCCCTTCGTTATTTATGTACACCGTACTCAGATACAAACATCAAATACGATCCAGATTAGCTAGTCACTTTCTGCCAAGAAATGGTCGACACCGACAACCACGAGGCTGTCGAATTCACCATTGTGTTCGTAGTTTAGGTCTTGTCCATCTCTATCTAGTCCTAGTATTTGCGGTGCTTGTATTTTTGTCTTCTCTTTTCCCCTCGTTTTCTTTCACGAGTAGTTCTTCGCAAAGTTCTGAAGTTTACAATTGAGCTGGCCTTGTCCCTGCAGTTCCAGTACTCATCGGGCTAATTATCAATGAGTCGTTGTCATCTTCAAATTTAAAACAATTTATTCAAAACCACACGAGAGTGTCATTACCATCTTCTGCCTGCCTACACGAAGAAACCGTGGGATCCTCTGCTACATATATGTGTCGCACAAGTTGTCTGCTCCAGAGTGAAAAGATTCAGGCCAATTCAGAGCAATGAATTCCTGAAGCAAGTCGTGTATCACGTTTGTGCACTGTGCGTCGTTTGTGCGGCACCCGGTATATGCCGATAATGGCGCGGGAAAGCCCACTGCCTCACGGCTTGTTGGCCAGCAGCAGCAGCAGCATCACAGAATCTGGCTCATCCAGGCCACTTGCCATTGAGCTATTGACCATGCTGTGATTATGGAGCCAAACAACTAATAGTAACAGAGCTTCCGTGGACTTCGAAGAAGGCTTAGCTAAAGCCTAAGAATCAGGGAATGAGTAAAAGAAGACCATATATTGTGCGAGAAACGGGATAAAGATTTAACGTGAAAAACCTCACGAAGGAGGAAAAACCACGGGAGACAAATCCACTAACTTTGTTTGTTCAATTTACATGTACATTAGGGGTGGCTTTATATAGCCGAATAAGTCCGACTTGTATGAGATTTAGACTCCTATTAGGATATTTGAGGAATCCTTATCTGTAACAAATTATTTGGATATTTGAGAAAAGCTTATCTCTAACATATATAGTGCTTGATTACAAGACTACTAACCCCTAAAACGATGCCTATGAGACTCTATTTATAGTGCAAAGAGAGGTTAGAAGATTACAAGGGTACCCCGAAAGTTCTACAGTACCAAGGGCACGATGGTCCTTTGTCCCCCGACGCCTACTCTTAGGTTTGGTCCATTGGACTAGACGGATCCGATGGTCCTAGGCGTTCAGGGGTTTATATCTGACGGCTGTTAGATGAGGACCCTCTAGATCTGTGTCTATGAGCATTGATAGAGCCATAAAATTTTTAGAATTTGGACAAGCCTAACTACTTGACTGTCTAGGACGAAGGCTTGTCCAAACAAACTCCGTTTTCATGGCGTTTATAATGGCAAAACTATACTGCACCTCCATAGCTCGGAAAGCTCATGCGTTCGCCCATGTAGCTGTAGCCCGAGAGGTGGATCCGCCAGTGTCTACGAGGGCCAAAAGGCTGGACGGTGGGGCCACTCTCACAACAGACCGTTCTTCTTTTTCTACATGTGAGCAAACTGCAAATGGCTGGTGCTATAGTCGCCTCTGCTTGAAATGTACTACTCCAAAAGCGTGGAAAAAAAACTTCAGAAAGTAGAGAAAAACAGTGCCCAAAGCGTGCTCCTTTCCTGAACATTTTGATTTCGTCGTATGCTACTCACTTCTCTTACATCTGAAATATACAGCTTATCGTCGTCGTACGTCGAGAGATCACTAACAAAGAAGGACCATTGAGAAAGAAGTATGGACAGTTCTAACACGAGCTGGGTGCCTGGGTCAATACAAAGCATGCATCACACCGTTGTTCGTCAGACAGTTACATAGTGAGGCTTCCTCCCCCTCCGATTCACCATGTTTTTGCAGACATGTATGCGTTCCTCCCTGGCAGTATGCCATGGAAGAGCATTGCTCTAGAAGGTGCAACACATTGTGGCAATGTTCGATGCCAAAAATGATTGGTAAAGAACCAGACGCCTGCTGTTGTCAGCTCCTCTCCTAGAGCACAACGTCGCGTCGCTTCTTGGGGTTCGGCTCGGGGTTCCCTTTCCTCATCATCGCCGCGAACTCACTGTAGTTGATCCTCCCATCCTGTATAACGATTCCAGCCGATTAGCCATGCATCATCAGAAATTCAGAATGCCACTGGTTACATAATGTGCGAAGATAGTTGCGACTTACGTTGTCGGCGTCGACTTCCGATATGATGTCTTTTATATCTCTGCCGTCGAGAAGCCCTTTCTCCCTGAGAGCTTGCTCGAGCTCCTCCTTGGAAATGCAACTGCCAAGATACCCGCACAAATGACAGAAGTAAGAACTCGGTGCTCTAAAGGCTTACTAGTACTATGCACCGACGTTTGAGGAATGTGGAGTTACCCGCTATTGTCCTTGTCGAAGTACTGGAACGCAGTGTAAAGATGCTCTTCTCTGTCCATTCTGTTCATGTGCATCGTCGCTGTGATGAACTCCTCGTAATCGATCGTTCCATTTCCATCTGCATCGGCCTGAATTTGTAGCAAATACCTCATAAGTTGAAAAGCATTATACCATATGCAGTACATCGATTACATATAAGCAAACTATACACTTACGGCTTCCATTAGCTGCTGCACTTCAGTCTCCGTGAGCTTGGTTCCCTGCTTGGCCAGCCCTTTCCGCAGCTCGTCGACGGTTATGGTGCCGCTGTTGTCGGAGTCCATGCTCTTGAACATCTCCTTGAGCCCTCTGATCTCTTCCTCCGACAGGCATCCAGCGATGACCTGCATGCCATGGATTCATTCAGAAACAAGGTGAGTTCGTGATGAAACATGTACTAGTTCTTGAGTTCAGAACGACTGAAAAATAACCACGGACCCTTAGCGCGGCTTTCTTGAACTGGTTCATGGCCCTGAACTGCTTGAGCCTGTTCATGACAGCATTATCCAGTGGTGTATCAGGCGCTTCTCCGTCTTCCTTGATCCAAGGATGATCTGAACAAAATAATAATAATAACATTTTTGCACGGTTTAATAGCACATTGACAAAACCGCAAAAAAAAAAGATGATACTTCAAATGTTCAGAGTTGAGCATACTGAGGACTTCATATGCAGAAATTCTCTTCTTGGGGTCAGAGTTGAGCATCTTCCTGACGAGGTCCTTCGCGCCGGGCGAAATGCGCGGCCACGGGTCGCTGGTGAAGTCCACCTGCCCCCTCAGGATGGAATTAAAGATGCCGTGCTCCGATTCTGAAACGGCCGATTCCTCTCTTCGTCATCATCGTTGATTCGTTTCTTAGGAGTTAGGACGAAAACGGCTAAACTCGACGAGAGGGATGAACAAGATGGAAAACTTGCCAGCCCAGAAGGGAGGAACTCCGCAAAGAAGGATGTATAGGATCACGCCGACGCTCCAGATGTCTGCCTCGGGGCCGTAGCTCCTCTTCAGGACCTCCGGCGCGATGTAGTACGCGCTGCCGACGATGTCCTTGAACACCTCCCCTGCAATGGCGGCAGGCCGGAAACGAAATTAGTAATGCCATTGTTTCATCGACGATTTGATTAATTTGAAGCAATGCCGATGGCGCCATTGCTGTCGTTTGACAGGCAAGAAATGCATGCACGCGTGCCTTGCTTGAAGAAGACGGAGAGGCCGAAGTCGGTGGCCTTGAGCGGCGCGTCCTCGTCCTTGCTGAGGAGGAGGAAATTCTCGGGCTTGAGGTCGCGGTGGATGACGCCGAGGGAGTGGCAGGTGTGGACGATCTCGACGATGGTGCGGAGCAGCGAGGCGGCGGCGCGCTCGGTGTAGTGTCCCTTGGCGATGATCCGGTCGAAGAGCTCCCCGCCGGCGCAGAGCTCCATGACGAGGTGCACGGACTGCTTGTCCTCGTAGGCGCCCTTGAGCTCGACGATGTTGGGCTGGCCGGCGAGGTGGTACATGATCTGCACCTCGCGGCGCACGTCGTCGACGTCCTCCTTGGTGGACAGCTTCCGCTTGGCGATGGTCTTGCACGCGAAGCGCTGGCCCGTGGCCTTGTGCGTGCAGAGGCTGGTGACGCCGAACTGGCCCCGGCCGAGCTCCTTGCCGACGGTGTAGATGGTCCGCACGTCCTCCATGGGGCGGCCGAGCACGGGGCCGATGGGGGCCGGCGGCTTGGCGGGCGCCGGCGCGGAGGAAGGGGACGCGCCGGCCTTGAGGGAGGCGCCCGTGCAGCGGCTGGAGGGGTCGGAGGAGGAGGCGGGGGCGGGCTCCGCATCCCCGGAGCCCGGGCAGCAGTTGCCCATGGCACGCGGCGGTGGGGGCGGAGCGGGGCGGGGGGTGTGCGGATGGTGGGGGGATGCGGAGCCGTAGGGGGTGGAGGGGGAGGCGACCGGGGAGTTGTATAGGGAGCGGTTCCATTGCCTCCCTACCCCCGGGCAGGGGGAGACGCGGGAGGACGGGTCGGGAGGAAATGGCGGGAAGGCAACGGCCTCCTCCTCCTCCTCCTCCTTGGTTTGTTTGGTTCCAGTATTAGTATATCTTACTCGTTTTGGAATTGGGAAAATTCAATATATGCCATTCTTTAGTGCTAGATTTAGAAATATGCCACTCTTCATTTGCTTGTTGGAAAGATGTCACTCGTGTGTTAAATTGTTTTGAAATTTGCCCGTACAAAGGATTGCATGCCATTTTCCTCTAATATGGCTAGGGGTGGGCATTTTTAAACCGACGAATTTTTCGGTTTTTGGTTCTGTTTTTATTTTGCTGTTGTTCGGTTTTCGATTGTCGGTTCAGTTTTCAGATTTTGGAAACCGAATAAACCGTAATACCGAATTACGTCGGCCCACCGGCCACTACCCACTTCGGGTTTTCGGATTCTTGAAGAAGGCCCAGGCGATGAGGTATTCCCCCGAAGGCCCGAAGCCCCGAACGGCCGAACCCACCTGATCTAGTCGCCTACTCGCCTCCCATCCATTCCATCCACGAGTCCACCCCGCTCGCATCCGCCCGTGAAACCCTAGAGCTCCACCGCGCCGTCGCCATGGACCCTGCCTCGAGGCCCCCGACCTTCACCACTGAGCTCTAGCACCCATCACCGGCGCGGCGGACACGCAGTGGAGGTATCCTTCGCCGTCACGGTTCAGAGCAACGGTAGCCACGGGGACGGTGCCGCGCTGAGCCGGAGGAGGCAGCGGGAGTCTGCGGCATCCGAGGACGACTCGTCAGGGTTCGTCTCCACTTTCGGCGGCGGCGGTCAGGATTTGGTAGGTTTTCCCCCTGCATTGGTCATGATCCGTGTGACATTGGGGGAGTTGGTGGCAATGTGGGGTAATTTTTGTATATTAGCCTTCAGATGTGGGGGTAATTTACTAATGGATGGGAGGTTCCAGAGATATCGTGGGGCCTTCTTCCAGAAAAGAAGCTTATGAATCACATGGCAGAGGAGGATGGAGGATCTTCTTGCACTGGTGGTGCATACTTGAGTATACAATTGCTCAAAACAAGAAGAAAATTAAGTTCCCTAAAGATGGGCAAAAGCAACGCTGGGTTAATTTTCAGTTAACCAAATTATCGAATTAACCGAACCGAATTATTTCGATTAATTAGGTTCGATTTTTGTCTCTGTTCGGTTCGGTTTGCAAATATGAAAAACCGATTTTTTTTTCAAAAACCGAATAAACCGAACTGAAAAAACCGAATGCCCAGGCCTAAATATGGCCGCTGTATTTGCCTTTGTATTTTTGTATGGACCAAAATGCCATCACTCATCTAATCAGGCCCCCTAATCCCTCCCCTAGTGGAACTTAGAAAATTTTCGTTAGAGGTGCACACTTTACACGTATAACTCGATAGTTTTGTAAAATGATTTCGTAAGATCATAAATTCAACACATATATTTGAAATTTGCTAGTAATATAATACAAATAGTTCTAAGATCTTACAAATCTCAAACCACTAAAATTAGAACCAATTTAATCTATTAAAGATGTGATCTTGTAGCACTTTTAAATTTTTTTGAGGTGCAGCGGCATATACCCGGCACCCCTGGCCGCTTGGCAAACCCACTCTCACCGTCGCCCAAGCCTTTCACAGTCGTCGCCACCGGGGAACCCCTCTCTCGCCGCCGCCCAGGACCCGACTCTGGCCGCCTCCAGTCATGGAGCACCACCTCTCGCGCAATCAACTGCCTTCCTCATGGCGATTCGGAAGGTGACTGGTGCAAGAACAACATTCCAGTAGATCAGGCGGCGGATGGGCTCTGTGAGGATGGATAGTGATTAGCTATTGGTGTTAATTTCCTACCATGTCTTGGTAATTTCTCATTTTGTAGTGCTCTGGCAGCAGAGTCGTTATGTTAAGGTCTGTATCTCAGGTGGTGTGTGCTGAACTGATGTCGTCGTCCTCTAATTCAGTAGTGTTGTATGCAGACTGCTTGTTTGTTGCGGTCATGTAATCTGGATAAGTAGTCGTTAGAACTCTGCTTTATGGTTTCCTTAATGAAGATGGAAAGAGGTTTGCCTCTTCACTGTTTCAAAAACAAATGTGAGCGATTTAAATGTTGTGAAGCAACAAATGATTGATGTTTTTGCTGTCCTGAACAATGAAATGTTTAGTCTTCAAGCTGGGATTGTGTTTCTGTTGGCTTGTCTATGTTGGATTTTTGTAATTGATAATGTTTTGTTTTTTACGTAAACTGATTCCAGCGTGGCCGGAGCTAGCCCAAGTATAAGTTTCGGGCCGAGCCACACCTTCTTAGACAAATATATAATTTTAGTGATTTTTTAACATATTTTACATGAGTTTTTCATACCAGGCCTCGGTCACAGCCTCGGCGGCCCGAGGCCTGTCTCTGCCCCTAGATTCCAGGATCAATTTTGTGCCCAGTAAATATTAATGCTGCATTTTTGTCGGATAATAGGAAGTGAGCTCCTATCTACCATTTGTACGGTGGATGTAGCAGAGGAAGGGAGACTTGTCGCTCCCTACCTGGTGGGCTATAAACGTGGAAAGAGATCTGATGCAGTCTCTGAGATAATGTAACTTAAGTAGTTATGTGAGTCGTTGGATAAAAAAAAGACTATCTAAATCTTAGAATACTATAGAAAAACTCTACACCGATTTTCTACTGGCATGTCACCGTATCGTTGCGTCGCCCGTTAGTGCAGCATTGCGTTGAATTGACTGGGTGCCGTTTGGTTTGCATGCATGTGCCGAGCCATGTCTTCGATTCAATGAGGGCATACTAGTCCATATCAAAATACAAAGGCAAATACGGGGCTGTATTATAGGAAGATAGCATGTAATTATCCACAATGGCATATTTCAAAACAGCCTGGGAGTGTCATATTTCAAAAAAGCCAACGAGGAGCGGTATATTTATAAAAACTAAGAAGTGGTAGTGTGTGCATATATAAACCGAAACCGAAATACCGAATCGAATTAATCGAAATCCCCAAATCCAATCCCCCACTCACGTCTCACAGCTCACCGCGGCCGCGGAGCATCTAGCAGACGACGCTGGCTAAACCGCCGAGGGAAACGCCTTCCTGCATCGCCGGTGCGAGTGGTCGAGGAGGTTCTCGGAGAAGGCATCGACGAGGGCGTCGGATTCCCACATCGCCCACGCCGTCCGGTCCCGGTGCCGGCGCTTTAGGTTGCGGTCGAAGATATTGACACGACTTACGCTACTGACATCGGGCGTCCGCTCAGTCACCGTCACGACCTGTCGACACCTTCCGCCGTGGCTCCATCGCCACCTGCCGCCATCCAGCTAGTCGCCGCCTCATCTATCGGCTGCAGCATCTTCTAGGTAGTCGCGATTGGCATCTACAGAGGGGGCGATTGCCGATCCGCCGGTCTTGGCATCAGAGATTGATTCGTTGGTCGAGAAGGTGATCTCCGAACCGTGGTTCCCTTTCGATTTCTGGTTGGATTGGTGGTTACACGTCTATATCTGGTGGTTTTGGTGATAGATCAAAATGGAAGCCATCTTTGTCCGCCTTGCGTCCTTGGCCATTAATTCTCCATTGGCGGCGGTTCGTGCGAGTGTCAAAACAACTTAATTTCAAAACAACTTAGCTTGAGTGTCATGTTTCAAAAAAAGCAAGCGAGGAGCGGCATATTTATAAAACTAAGGAGTGGTATATATCAAATTTTCCCTTTGGAATAATACGACTACGTGGAGAGACAGACTTGAATCGAAGTTTGGGGGTCCACGTGGAAATCAAAATTAAGCATGCACAATTCGCCGACGGACCGAGGGTAAGGGCTCAGCAGGTGGCTCCAATCAACGGCTGGTGTTGCCGCAAACCGGTCCCTAATCCATCCGTACGGCACATTTGTTTTGTTTCGTGGCAAACAACCTCGGTTCGAATTTTTCAACTACATGTTAGGTGGTCGATTTTTCGGATTTGATTTCGTGGTCTCTAGGCTGCTGAAGGACTGGCTTTGATAACCAATTGCGCCCTCGATAAAACTTTGGCTTTGTTACCAGGCCCTAGACGAAGATTTGAGTGCTTAACAAGCGATTTTAGCAGCAGCGTGAAGTTTTAAGCATGGGACAGCAGCAGTGCGGAGCGTGTCCGTCGGAATGGCCTAATCTAGAAGCTTTGGTTTAACTAGTAAAAATTTTAACAGAGAGATAAAAATTTATTTAAAAATCAGATAAAATTAAAAATACTGTAACTCGACAAAAATATTGTAGCTCAATTTTAAGAGACATGCAATTTTTTTAAAAAAACACAAAAATAGGAAAAATCAATGTAGCACACAGTAGAAACTCACTGCAGTTCTACAGTGCGCATGCGACGCGTGGCGGCAACCATGCATGCTCCCCAAGAATCTATATATATATATATATATATATAGATTGGACCTGTTGCACAATTTTTTTATATTTGGCTTTTATTATAACGAAATTATATTTTACTCCTATTTCTCATCGCAGAAGTAACAGTAGTCGACACGTGTTCTCGTACCACAGTAACTCACCGATGCTACGTTAGCACAGTGCATCGTGGTAGATAGGATGTGTCCACCGTAGCATGAAATCTTCCATGCCCCCTAGGCTCAACAGGAGGTCGGTTCTATTGTTGGCAGGAACGTGTCGCATACTCGAGTTCAGCAGCAGGACTTGTTGCGGCATCGCGGTAAGTGGTAGGGCCAACACCTACATTGCTAGTCGATGCACCTATCGCGGTCCATGTGAGGTGTTGCTGCCATAGCGAGAGAGAAGGTTATAAATATAATTTCATTCGGAGGCCAAATAAGAAAAGAAATTCTCAAGAGGTTAAATAAGCTAAAAACTCGGTAATCTACTCGGGCGCGGTAGCATATGCGGATGGCACAGGTACCGAGGGCTCATGGGCACTCCCAATGCATATATGATTTCTATAATCTAAAACATCCGCATCATTAATAAATTGTACTAGATTCTACCTTTCCAACTCTTTGTATCTTAGCACAAATACATGAGGAATATCAAATAAATATCATGCAAGTCATAGAATGAAGTTGGATACAACCCCCCTCTTTCCAATGCATGTTTTTGTTGTATCTTCCTTTGATTTGTATACTCCAACAATTTTTAATGTAAGAAATAGCTTCTATCTCTCTCTTTTTTTAATTTTCTCTCTATGTAATTATTAATTCTACATAACATATTGAAGAAACTACTGAAAATGGAGCATTGAGAGGGCCCTTACCACTACTCTACTACTTCACTACTGTAGTAGGCCCAAGCTACCATGAAAGGAAAGGAAGAAAAGGTGGGCGCAGCTTTACAGGTATGAACGGTTGGAGATACCTCGCACGTGCACCCCCGCACGCTCTTGCCAAGGGTGCACTGTCCTGCCCACCCACCAACGTTGCCAGCCGGTGAGGCTGTTAGTTTCTCGTAGTTTGTTTTCGTAGCTTTTCTCAAAAGGTATTTTTTGGTTTTCTAAGCTGAAAAACGGCTGTAGTTTTTTATAAGAGATCATTTACTAAATAGCTAATTTTCCTCAGCAATAAACTGCAAAAGAAAGCCTAGCCTAGCTTTCAGAAGCTGAAGCTGGCTTTAAGCCCCTCCAAACAGCACCTTCGAAAATGTACAGTAAACATGCGCACTCGCAGTAGCACTCATCTTTATTAGGTGACACACACACCATGCATGCTACGGTCCTGCATGATAGTTGGAGCACGAACAAATTCATCGGCCGCTTCAACAGCCTTGGGTATACCCTCTATGTCGGTATCGGTATCCTCCCCAGTCCCCCCTCCCCTCTCCGACGAACGACGGTTATAGCCTCAGCAGTCATCAGCTCAACTCCATGCGCGATTGAGGAGGAGGAAGAAAAGACTTGGCTAAGGCATGGGAAAAGATTTGTGGGCCTTTGCCGAAGCGCAAAAAGCCCAAGTGCAACCTCACGTCTAGGGGTGAAATTGAGTCAGATATGAGTGGATATTGCTCTTTTCGTATCATAAATCATATTTCCCCCTAATTTGGAACTGGATACGGGCTAGCTGGATATGGATACAAATCCGGATTATTCGGGATACGGACACGGGACGGATATGCAACAGATTCGGATCAAAAACGGATAAAGATATACGGATAATGCACACATATATAGAGTAATATATGTTGAATTAAAACCATAAGAGTACATGACCATAGTAGCAAGTTATATATCAATCAACCTCAATAGACATCGTAGAAAGAATATACTACTTGAGGATCGATAGAATCAACTAATTGTCAATACAAATGGGCTGCTATGGAAAAAAAAAATAAAAATGGGTTGGGCCTTGCTGATATCCGAATAGAAAAAATTCGGATATCCGAATCTTGTCCCATATTTACCGGATATTGGTTACTCCGTATCCATCCCGGATCTAGATTCAAGTATTCGGATCCCATCCTGGATCCGATCGGATAGTTAAATCTGATCCCGATCAGATCTGATCACGAATCGGGCAGTAACTATCTGACCCATTTTCACCCCTACTCACATCCACCCCACAAGACCACCACACATCCCCCGATCCCCCAATTCCCCATTCCATTCAATCAAGGAGACTGGAGAGTGACTATGAGAATGAGATGAGATTGAGGGCGAGGAGGTGTACCTGAGACTCTGAGATGAAACCCTAGGGCTTAGGCAGCTAGGCGTCTAGGCGGGTAGTCAGTTGCAAACAGGAAATGGGAGCCGAGGGCTCGAGGCGGAGTACAACATCAGCGCATTACCGGCGTGAGGAGGTGCGGCAGGGGCAGCCGAGGCGGGAGGTGGGCTAGTAGTGGAGGCGCGGTGGGGAGCCGATGCGGAAGCGGTCGCCACCCCGGCATTGTCGATGCCTCTGCGACCATGGAGGCTGTGCACTTGATGTCACCCGCGGTGCCTCCTGCGACTAGTGCGTCGCCGCCGCCCGAGCTCAACAAGGAGGAGATCAAGGAGGGCATTTATCCCGTCACCGGTGCGCGCCCACGCTACCGCCCTTATGGCAGGCCACCCCGTGTAGAATTAACTCGATGTGAGTTCTGTCTCCCTCTCCTTTCTTCCTTTAGATTAGACGAGGCGGGGGTGGGGGGACTGGCCGCCATAACTCGGATATTTGCTGGTCAATGTCGATGTCGAGGACCCAAGGTCAGAGGGGTTGGCCGGCTAGGGTTGGCCGCCGACTGCGGGGTCAAAAGGAGGCGAAGGAGATGAGGTGAGGAGTGAGGAGGCCGACTGGTCGAGGCACTGAGCGACTGGTGGAGTGGTGGATTGGAGATAGACGAGCTTGCTGAGGAGGTATAAAAATATTTTTATTCTCATTCTTTACCGATTTACTCTGTACTCGGTAGCATATAGCTGTATATTGTTAATATATGCATATATACTCTAGTATAAATGATATATATAATGGAGGTGACTACGACGCTTCTAATCGTGCAATAGAGATAGTGCACGACCCTCACCCTCTTTTCCCCACCATCGGTAGCTCGCTTCTCCACCTCCCTTTGTCTCTACGCACCGTTCCACAATTCCGACCGCCGCAAGCGCTCACTCTTCCATCTCCTCTATCTCCTGCGCTCCTCTACTGTCGTCGCTGCTCTGATTTTTCCTGACCCGCCTCCACCACTGGTAGCCGGCGACCGTTGCCTGAGAAGAAACATGTGACGTGAGCTTGTTCACCGTCGTCTTCGCCTGAGAAGAACCTTGTGGCAGGAGCCCGGTTGCCATCGCCCGACGGAAGCTCGTTTGCTATTGCGGGTTGCTCGCATCGTGTGATCCTCCATCCTTTGATCCGAGTACGGTAAACCAATCGTCTATTTTCATTCTCACTTCACCACTGTATTGGAGTACTAGTCCTAGGCTGTGCATGTGTGTGTCAGATCGTGCACGGCTTTCGAATCTTTACTCGATCGTGCCATGCATACATTGATAGCTAGAGACGGAGGCAGACGTACAGATCGCAAACGAACACATGACATGAGAGTTGATCCATATCTGACTTCAAGGTGCTCATCATTTTTACCAACCACGTGCTTGCCAAATCTCGTTAGATTTCGGCAGATGGCCACGCACATGACCCTGATCTTGAGTTCCACTCCATGATAAGACATGAGACGACCAAAAAAAACTCGGCCAGTGACTCTCCTCTTCTGGATATCGTTTTACCTTCATGCCTGCGAGCACCTTCCCCTGTCACAAAAAAAAATGTTTTATTCATCGTTATGGTCTTGAAAACTCAATAAACCAATTTCTATTTTATTAGACTTGTAAACCCTAATAAAATTATAACAATGTAAAAATTCTTTTTAGACAAATATATATACATATATATCATTTCATGTGTTCAATTTAAATATTAAAAAAGATATATCTAACTAAAATTTAGAAATTTTACTGTATGTACTCAGAATGATATTCTTTTGTGATAGGAGAAAGTAATAAAAAGAATAAGTAAATAGTACTATTTTGCATGTATTGATAATATATCCATCGGTCTCTAACACCGCCTACTGTTAATAAGCAGTTAATTATCGATGGAGATGTTGGCTTTAAAAAACCAAAATAATAGTCCATCTATTCATAAATACATGTTATTTTGAACATAGGTGTCGTTAAACTTTCAAAACTTTACTGTCAATATCTTCTTAAATAATTAAATTTGATATATGATTTGTCCCGAAAAGTACATTCATAATATTTTAATTTTTGTTAAATTTCTATAAATATATTACAATAAAAAATAGTGATAAAAGTTGTATTTTGGAGATCATATAGATATAAAAAAATATCATGCACTCCCTCTATCCAAGTTTATATGGTTTAATTTTTGAATGGTCTTATCCACACATATAAGACTTGTATAGAGATTTAACGAGTCATTTCCTTCTATACCTATATTTATTCTCTCTCAACCATATGCATTTATTCATTACCACCCACACAAAGTATGTTTCTCATCTTCCAACATAATTAAGTACGAGCATCTAAATCATTTTCTTTTATACCTTTCTCAATTTCAACATAACCTTAATATTTGTGCAAAGTCAAAATACGACTTAGACGGAGGAAGTATTAGGGACGGGGAGTACTGCTTATTACAGAAAGAATAATTATCGTCTCTCTCTTTTTCTGCTTCTGTGGTACGAAACCAAACAAACATGATCAGCGGATACAATAAATACAAACAGGAAGAGATGTGGATCACGGGATAAGCCCGGAAAAAGTAGAAGAAAACAAAATGTTCGATCTTTTATCTGCCTGGATTGGTCTTCTCGAGAAAACGATTGCCCCAGCACCACAAACTTGAAAGCGACGTTTTGCCACTTCCCGTATCACTCGATGCAATATATAGAGCAGCGTAGATAGGGTCGTCATTCGGTTAATTCAGTTTTTCGATTTTAAAAAAATTCAGTTTTTACAAATCGTTAATCAAATTGAATCGAATAAATTTGAAAACTGAATCGAATTAACTGAAAAAAAATTAGGTTCAGTTATTTGGTTCACCGAAGCACTCCAATCCATAGATCTGCTACTGCCTACTGCTAGCTCGCGCCCACGCTTGACGCCGCCATGGACCTCGCCTCGGCGCATGCCTCGACCCTCGCACCGCGCCGCCGTCGCCGTCCCACGCGTCGCGCCCGCCGTCGCCGTCCCACGCGTCGCGCCCGCTGTCGTCGGGAGGAGGGTGGAGCAGGCGAGCACAGAGAGGAGGTTGAAGCAGAGGCACTCCCACAGGCCGACAAGATCGCTCGGGGAGACGATGGACAGCTGCACGGCTACCAGAGCCATGAGCGACGAGAGCAACAGGTACATGACAGTGGGAGATGAGGTAGCGGTACCCTAGCTTTACGTACTTGAGCCGCACCGACCGCAGGAAGTCTAGCAGCCGCCGCGGCTGCGTCGGCTCCATATTGCTCACGGAAAAAAGAACATAGTTTTAAAAAATTGGAGATTTGTGGGAGAAGAACCGAAATGACAAGATCTCTGAGCAATAATTTTGGAATAATTTAGTCAGGTTTAGGAGGCGAGA
The DNA here is from genome assembly GCA_036346275.1 of Otatea glauca. Lineage (NCBI taxonomy): Eukaryota > Viridiplantae > Streptophyta > Magnoliopsida > Poales > Poaceae > Otatea > Otatea glauca. Next base: position 77,519,052 of record CM070711.1, read on the forward strand.
TACAAAATACAAGGGAATAAAATCCAAATCTAACACGTTCTTGGCTAACAAACCGAAAACAAACAGCACGAATTACGCATAAAAATTATTCAAGAAACGGATACATAAGCATTTCCGCAAGTTTCCCTTCCCCTCCTCTCCTCTCTACTCAGAACCAAGAAAAGAACATAGCAATGCGAGTGGCACATCCAGAAAATGGAGGTTTTGGCACGTACCCAGACGAAAAATGCGGCCTCACGGACAGAATCTCCCGATCGGATGCGGCAAGGAGAAGGAAGACGAGGAGGCGGAGGGAAGACGACTTGAGACGCCCCACCCCCTTCTCCCTCTCCGCAATAATATGGCAGCGATCGAGCACCACAAGGAGGCAGCCAGCATCGTCCTGGACTCCATCGACTGCCCCGCCTCCATGGAGTCTTCGAAGAAGGTGGTGATGCGCAACGAGATGAGGGAGGGAGGGGGAGAGGGCGGGGTGCCGGGACCGCAGCCTGTGGGAGGGAGCCGTCGAGCCGTGCACGGGCCACATGGAGAGGGAGGGAGGAGGCGCACCAGCAGCGGCGAGGGAGGCGAGGCGAGGGGCGCGGGGAGAGGGAGGGTCACGTGGGGACGGACGACGGTGCGGTCCGTACGGGGAAAATAGGGAAGTTCAATGCGCCCGTGCGGGGAAAATTGATTGAATGGGTTAGTCGGTTTTCTCGCTTGTTCGATTTTTCAGGATTCAAAAACCGAACCGACTAACGAAAACCGAATAAAGTCAAAATACAAACCGAACCGAAAATCGAAAAAATCGATTTTTTCGGTTAATTCGGTTCCTTTCGGTTTGGTTTTTCGGTTTCGGTAAAAAAATGCCCACCCCTAACCATATATTCGATGCATCTCCTCGATCATCTCACCCACAAATATTTTGAAATTTTGGAACCGAGAAAATGGCCAAATATTCGACAAAAAAGATCTGACCAAAAAATATCTCGAAATTGACGAGCTTAGCTTCAACAACAGTAGATCCATCCGGGCCGCTCGTTACGAATACTATGCATGGCGATGAACGGCCCAGACAAGTCCATGGAGCAGCTGAACCCAGTCACTTCGCGAGCAGGGCCCCGCATGTCACAACGCTCGGCCCCACGGAATCTCGAATTGTTTTCTAAATGATTTTACAAAAGATAATATGCCGAAATAAAATTTTACAGACATACACTTTTGTCGCCAATTCAAATGGCGAGCCTTGTCAACTAATTCAAATCGTGACTAAACATATCTCTGTGGTTAAATGAAATGACGACAGATGTGTATTTTTATAAAATTTTACTTCGGCATATTATTTTCGTAAATTATTTAAAAATATATTATTTTAAAAAAATTCATGGAATCTCACAATCATGCGGATTTCAGATGATAACAACTAGAATGGACGATCAGGATCGGCTCAATGGCGCATGATGAAGTGTCATATTTTTAATGGGAAATGGTAAAATGAGGAGGTCCAATACAAATGAAAGTCACCTGATGTCTAAAGTTCACATGTATGTCTACTACCGTAACACTTCTCATTATTATTTTCTCTCACTGCAAACGCCATCGACCACTACAGGAACTGGCTCTCTCTCCCCCTTTCCTAAGGGACTACCGCATAAGGACATCATGGCTTGAGCTCACAGATTTCCCTTTCCACTGAGTGACCAAAGTTTGTTGGATTTGTCACCATCAAGACCGAAGCTCGCCGGATTTGGTGGTGCCAAGGCCAAATGAGTTGGGGCGGCATATGTCGAGTAGAGCAGGACACGGTTGGAGGCAAGGAGGTATGATTCCATGAAGGAGGCCACTGTGATAGTGAGAGTTTGATCGGATCCGATTTGTCACGTGTATTTAGTCACTTTTGTTACAACCCCTTTTATCAATTGTTTCAAAAAGCGTTTGAATTTGTTATAGCATGTAATCTAAAAAATGTTGTAGTTTGTTTTTTGTTACAGTCAAGGTCTTGATTTGTTGCGTCGAATCATTTTTCACTTCAATAGTTTGTGGTTTTGTTGTTACCTTTTTTCTCAACTAGATTTTTTTGTTGCAAGCTTTATTAATATTTGCTGCAATTGGATGAATCTTTTGTTGTAAGCTTTATTAATTTTTTTGTAGCTAGAATTTTTTTTTGCGATTGGTTGTTGCAACTATGGGAAAATTTTGTTGCATGTTCATTGTATCGATGTTGCGCTTCTTTTGTAAATTTGTAGTGATTGACCAGGCTCCTCCTTCTCTATCCCTTCTGCTACTCCAGAACGACGGAACTCTAGAGAGCCATCGGTGACCAGGAGATCGACCTCTCCCTCTTCCTACCCCTCCTCTTTGGAAGCAGGCTACCACCACCAGTGTCATAAGTTCCGGCACCGGCATCCTAAGCTCCAACGCTAGCCGTTGGTTTAAGATCTCCACTGCTCGTGCTTGAGGGAGGTCGTCCACCGTGGCCTCCTCCTCCTACTACAAGCTAGAGTTCCAGCGAGCTAGCAGCAGTCAGAGATCGCCACTTGAGACGAAGTTTTCACAATTAATGTATGGGGGAGCGTACGATGGATACATCCAGGCACTACTCACTCCCAAATGTACATCTGAACAATTTATATGTTTTTTTTGAAGGGCGGGATCATCTTATACATATGTGTATGTATTTTACTTATGGTATGGTTGGGCTTGCTTAGGGCAAGTACAATAGCAAAGCCAACTACTGGCTAATAGTAAGCTAAAAGCCAGTTTATACAATAACTATCTCTAAAGGTTGTCTTTAGATGTTGTGCAATAACTATCTTCTCTCTTGTACATAAATGATCTATCTATGCTCCCGTGCAAAGCTGATTACTGAATAAGAGCCAACTCTCTTCTCTCTCCTCTTTTCTCACTCCTTCACATAGATCAAAGCTGATGTGTACAGGTTAAGAGCCAGCTGACGTGGCCTTATTGTACATGCCCTTATAGGATGGGACTTTTTTTATGCGATTTCCAAATTTAAGGTTAATTATTTATGCAGGGTAGATTCCATATGGTTGTTTTAGTGTGTTTGTTGTAGGTGTTGAACCAAACACAAGGGAATGGACATCGGCTTTGCTATGGCTCGACATCGACGAGAGCGAAAATGACACATAAATTTATACAGGTTCAACGGTCTTAGAGGATTACTCTACTCTTGTCGATGGTTATGAGGGGTCTTTTTAGAGTCACCAGTTTAGATGACTCTTTTATATTCCTTAAGAGCTCAAATTACACATTGTAAGATCGAGGATCTCGACTAGAGGGGGATGAATATGTGGTTTTAAAAATTTCTTCTCTAATTAATAATTGCCTATGTTAAAACCTAAATAATATGTTGAAACGATAAACTAAGGTTTTGACTACACATTGTAAGATCGAGGATCTCGACTATAGGGGGATGAATAGGCGGTTTTAAAAATTTCTTCTCTAATTAATAATTGCCTATGTTAAAACTTAAATAATATGCTAAAGCGATAAACTAAGGTTTTGACAATTAAAGCCTAAATCAACTAGGCTCACTAAGTTCACTAACTAATTATGTCTCTAACAATAATTTGTAATCCTAAAGATAATCAAGCTATCAATCAATTTAATACTATGAATATAAATTGCATGAATGTAAATTAGCACAAGGAAGCAAACCACAAGGAGACAATACCTTTTACCGTGGTGTTTGGAGACTTGTCGATCTCTCCTAGTCTATATTGAGGTTAGCCCAAACACATTAGACCGACTCCACGAATTGAGTACCCACCTTGAATCCACTAGTGGTTGCTCTTTTCACCTCCGGGTAGACGAGCTCCAACCTTCACAAACTTCACCGGGGCTTCTCACAACCTTCGTTGAGAAGCTCACCGCATACGACGTTGCTAAGCCGTCTAGGTGTAGGCAAACACCAAGAGTAACAAGTCAAGCCCTCTATCTTGAACCTCACCAAGTACAACACATGTACAATGGTGACCACCAAGTGCAATACATGCACAAGAACCCTCCTCAAGTGCAACACATGCAAAGAGGCTCTTAATCCACTCCTAATTACAACACATGCAATTAGAGCTCACTCTTAGCTCAAAAATCAAATTGGAGAGTGCAACACATACACAACCCCTCCAAAAATACTCAAGAGAATAGCAACATCAATGCCAAACCTTGGCATCCTTTTATAGCCCCCTACACGAAATCTAGTTGTTGAGGGGCAAATCGGGTATTTTTCAACAAAACCGGGCACTGCCGCCCATGTAGGGCCCGTAGTGCTGGCCTCCAGGCCAACAGCTAGTAAACTAGTCGCTGCGTAGGAACCCCGGTACTATCGCCCAACTGGGTGCGGTAGTGCCACTCAAGAGGCAGTACCGGCCCCATGAGTGGTACTGACGGCCTCAACGCTTCTCCAGAACACTTTCTTTGAAAAATAACTAACGACCTCATTGGGGCGGTACTACCGACCGAGCGGCTGTACCGGCTCCCATAAGCGGTATTGTCGGTCCAGCGGTACTACCGGCCTCAATGAGTGGTAGTGTTGGCCACAGGGAGAAAACCAAGTTTTCATAAACAACTTTTCTCCAAACTCATCCAAGATTAATTCTTTGAGCCATGTGATGATCAACACATAATCAAGTCAATTTGTAAAACACATTTGCAAACCCTATTCACATGCTCCAAAGAATCGCATTAAAACTTCAACTTATTTGCAAAAACACATTTGCAAATAAACTAAGAACCTATGAGATCAATCCTCTTAGCCATGTGATGATCAACACATGATCAAGTCAATTTGCAAACTCTATTCACACGCTCTAGAATCGAAACCCATAACCTCCAGCTTATTTGCAAAACACATTTGCAAATAACAAATTAACCATTTTAAAAGCAAATCTCGAGCGATGTGATGATCAACTCATGATCAAGTCAATTTACAAACACATTAGTAAACCCTATTCACATGCTCCAAGATAAGATTCAATTAAACCACATTTTGCAAAAACTTATTTTGCAAATACAAAGCATAAATCTTTCTTAGCCTTGTGATGATCAACACATGATCAAGTCACAAGCTAAGACTCCGATGCATTAGCTCTCTATTTGCAACACATGCAAACATCTAGCTCCGTGCAAACAACAACCATTAAAATCAAGTTGCATGAGCTCTCTTCTTTTGCAATACATACAAAATTTAGCTTCATGCAAAAACAAGCATTAAAATCAAGTTGCATGAGCTCTCTTATTTTGCAACACATGAAAAACTTAGCTTCATACAAAAACAAGCATTTAACTCAAATGCATAAGCTCTCCATTTGCAACACATGCAAATCTCTAGCTCTATGCAAAAACCACTTAAACCAAATTACATAAGCTATTTCTCTTTTTGCAACACATGCAAATCTATAGCTCCATGCAAAAACCACATCAATTAAGATTCAATAAGAAGCAAGCATGAGCTCCCTTATTTGCAACACATGCAAATACTTAGCTCATGCAAAATCCAACTAAGAGAGTGAGCTAGAGTGAATCGAATTTAGTTCATCAACACATGATGAAGCTCAAGCTAAAAGACTCAACCCCTCTTAATAGTACGGCACCTAACTAGCAACCCGGTCTCTCATCCAAGCACCGAGATCAGTAAAAGACTAGGAACACATTCTTAGCCCTAGCTAGTTATACCTTTACCTCTAGTGATCCACTTGGAGCTTTTATGATATCCAATCAATTACTCTCCAAGATCGAGTCTCGTCTTGTTCATCAACACTTAATGAACCTCCTCTTTTCTTCTCTTCACTTCGGTATCTCCTCTTGAAGCTCATCAACACATGATGACTTCTTCTTCCAAATTCTTTATTTTTATTGGACTCAACCCGCTTCACAACTCATGGAAGATTGTTAGTCCAAAAAATATGGTTGTCTCAATCATCAATTGCACTCCATTAACACATAATGGATACCCCAAGATTAATTGAGCACAACATAAATCAATTTGAATGATTAATTGTGTCTTGAGTACTTTGATGCAACTAATGCTTTATTATACTCTTGAACTTTTCGTTTGTCCTTAATCAATCAAAGGAACACCATCAACACATGATGAGGCATTCTTTGATGATTAAAAGACAAGCGAATCTCAATTTTAATTTTATTTAAATTGATACGAGTTTATATAACTACACAAGTTTCATATACTCATTTTGATGGATTCTCAAAGTAAAGATCCAATATATTGGAGTTATAAAAAATGATCAATACTCTTGAGACCATCAACTATAGAATAAACTCCATTAAATATATGCATATAAATAAATGAACTTAGAATCAATATGCACATAATCAATCTTAGATAGCATTTGAGTTTATCCTATATTTGCATGAGTATATTACAACTACACAAGTTATATATTCTCAAAAGGTTGTTTCAAAGTCTTGATCCTTTATATTATTTGACAAGAAAATATGTATCAATACTATTAAAACATTAAGTTAAATTATGAACTCCCCCTAGATATGTGCATTCATGTAATGTATGAAATTGGAAACATAATGCACTCTTTAATGTATAAGCAATAGATGAGTTCATCCTTTAACTTGAATTCTAAGTATGCAATAGGATAATAAAATGAATACGAGTGCATACCTTGGCTTTTCTATTTTCCATCTAAATTTGAGACTAATAAAAATAAAGCTCAATAAACATTTTAGTCTCATAATGATTAGATTTGTCATTAAACAATGATTAAACATTAATCTAAAACCAATCACTAAGACCACTGGAACTTGAACTTACACACATGTGTAATATATAGGGTATTTATAGGCTTTTAGACCTGTACAAATGATCAAAATATCCCTCGTGGAGATAGCTAAGCTACAAGTACAAGCAAGGGTTACCATTGTCCTTTGTAGGTTCAACATATTAATTCTTTGATTTGCATATCATCTATATCAGTGGACAGTCGTCAATCGCACTGTAGTTGCATGACCATATGTCGAGTGGTCCTCATTCCCGAGGGCATATTTTTGGACTGACGGGGGCCACTCGTCATGCGAGACCCATCGGGGGTGGATGAACCCTTCAGATAGCTTCGATCCTTCATGATAATTGCCCTAACGCCTGTAAAAGGTTGCAGGAGGCATAGAGTTGCCGTGGTAAACCCTTGTATTAGGATAGGAGATGTAGTCTTTGAAGGCGAAAGCCTCAATAGGAGCCCCCGTGCCAATTTCTCTAGAAGCAAGGTGCAAGGAAGCTCAATGGTGTCCTTAACAGGCGTTATCTTTTATCGGGAGTTATTAGTTACTAGGTAGTATAGCGTGCTACGCCGCGCCGTGTAAATTCTAGTTCAGATTTTTTTTGCGAAAAAGGTAGAAGGACCTAAATGTAATTCTAAATCTTTCAAGTTTAAAGAACCGACGCCCGTGTTGAATTTGCGGGCCCACGGTTTTTTTTTGCAAAATAATCGGGCATAAATGTAACTCTAAATCTTTCGGGTTTAAAGAACTGACGACCATACCGAATTTGCAGAACCACGGGTCTTTTTTGCAAAATAATCAGGGAGCTAAATGTAATTTTAAATCTTCCGAGTTTAAAGAATCGACGCCCGTGTCGAATTCACGGAACCACGGGGTTATTATTACAAAATAACCGAACCTAAACGTAATTTAAAATCTTTCGGGTCGAAAGAACCGGTACCCGTGTCAAAATTGCGGAACTGCGGTTTTTTTTTGCAAAATAACCGGTGGAAGGACCTGTTCGCTATTTCAAAAATTTTCGGGTTGAAAGAACCTGACCTCCTCGTGATTTCGGCATTATCGGGGTCTTTTTTGCAAAATAACCGGTGGAAGAACCTATTCGCGATTTCGGAATTTGCGGAGGAAGTTTTCGCAAAAAATTGTACCTTGTGACCTGGATGCTCGGCAAATCTTCCAGGCATAATATATACTAAAAACTTGTACGCGGCGTGTCACACCGCGGGCGCCGCTCTCCACACGAGAAAATCGATAAAACGCGCGATCGACGCTCCACACACGAGCAAATCGAGAAAACGCGCGAAAAGGACCTAAAAAGGATTTTGTGTTTTCCGAAAAAGGGCTTGAACGTAACGCTAGAAAAACGCAATAAGGGCCTAAATGCAATGTATATTTTTTCCCAAAAAAAAAGGACCCGAACGAATTATTTCTTACCAAAAAGGACCTAAACGTAGTTTTGAGTTTCCCAAAAAGGACCCGAGTGCTACTCTTAAAAACGCTAAAAGGGCATGGACGTAATATATGTTCTTTTTTCGAAAAAAGGACCTAACCGTATTTTTTTTCGGAAAAAGGACCTATCTGTAATCTTTTTTTGAAAAAGGATCCGAATGTAATATTTTTTCGGCCGGCTTGACTCGAGCCGCGAGCCGAGCCGGCTCGCCACACGGCTCAAACGAACGACAGCAAAGGAAACCTTCCGGGTTTAGGAAAGGTTTGATATTATATTACTCCAACAATGTTTTTCAGTGAAAATTTCGACCCTCACAGCCAACCAACTCATGAATGTAGTATTTTGTTCTCGAGAGCTTATAATTCACATATCAAGAACTCTCTCTAGTCGTGAATACATATTGTTTTGAATATTGGTACGGTCTTTAAAACATCAATTTGACTACTAGTTTTTATTGTAATATATTATAAAATCTAATAAAATTATAATAATATGAAAAATACTTTTCGAGACAAATATACGTATATGATTTCGTGTATCCAATATAAATATTTAAAACAATACCGATATTAGTTTTAAAAGTTTGGCCGCACATTTTCTAAAATAATATTTATTTGTGACTGGTGAGGGTATTTGTCATCCCGCTGCATGACACTCCTTTTCGAGTCACTATCAGGGTTTCAAAAATCAATTTGGTGATTTTCCACCAAAAACTGATTTTTGGGAAAAAAAATCGCTCGAAAATCGCTTAAAAATCGGTAGAAATCGAATAAGTTCAAAGTCAATTTTTTTGAAATTGGCGGTCAAACCTCGTCAAAAAATAATAATAAAAAATCGACGATTTTCACCGAAAATAGACCAAATAGGCGAAATATTCTGACGGTCGATTTTTTTTAGCGATTTTCGAGCGATTCTCCACCGGTATTTACCGAGCATAAAAGCATAAAATTTATCGAATAAAAGCATAAAATTTCTCAATTTTTTTAAATTGAACATATTTACCGAGCGGTTTTGTTTATTGAACCGTGGCGATACAGAGGAAATCTTGAAATCTGTGATATTTGAAACCATGGTTGGTGTAGCTGAAGAAAATGTAGAGGTAAGACTTGAAAAAAAAAATAGTATCGAAAACTTGATGTTCCTTTTTGAGCGGAGGAATTCTAAATAATTTTTTTTTGAATTTGGAAGTGGGAAAAGTTTGTGAGCTTTTTCGTATTTTGTTGTTGTTTTGTGAAATGAAATGAGTTGTATTGTTGTGACGTGAAAGATATGATAGATATAATGGAAAATAATGGAACCGGTGGTGCTCCCGAGGGGGTTAGTTGAAGAGATAACGGGGACTTAACAAATCCTGGGAAATGGTGCAGCGGTTAGTTGAGACTTGAGAATTATCAAAGCCAGGTGAAGAAAACTGCACCATAACCTCCTGATCGTTTGTGCTGCAACCTGTACGGCACTTTTGCTACGCAACTCCTCGCTAGGCAAATGCAATTTGCTTCTCAAACCTCATGATCTTCCGTTAGCTACTACGGTTAGTATTTAAAATAATTCAAATCTTATTTACATTCTTTTATATAATACACTTTCATAATTATATTGTAATTGTTACTCGTTATACGTGTGCTTGTTCACTCTTGGCTAATCATGATAGTACTATCTTGCAGTAAAATAATTTTCAATATTCAAGTGTATTGTTAGCCCAACGTAAAACATATACAATTTTTTTTTCTACTGCTGATCTAGTTACAAAGAAATTAACCAACCACGAATCCATGACGAGCGATAGCTAAGGAAGAGTAGCCTAGCGAGGAAGGAACGAGCATCAGACAAGCCCACTGCGTGTGCGGAGGCAGAGGATGGCTCCCGCCTAGAGATTGGTATGGTCCAAACGTCACTCCTCCTCTAATGAGACTCACAAAACCAAGAAATCATTATAAAACGGCCGGAATTCGAGGCACTGCGGAGCTAGCTAAGCTCCCCTCCTGCTGCCGCTGGTGCTGGTGGTGACTCCCTACCCCGTTTCTTTCTTCTCTTTCTCCTCCCCTTCACCCCCAAACACAGCAGATCACTTGCTCCCTCAACCCACCACCCCTCCCCCGCCTCACCGCTCTTCAAATTATTGCTCGACTGACGAGAGTATCAGGCCATGCGAAGATCCTAACTTTTCTTTTACAAGACCTCTCGTCTGCGCGTTCTTGATTTGCTTGCTGTTACTGTTGGTGGTGGCGCCGTCGCGGTGTTGGTGGTTGTGCCTATCTTGTCTTGGAGAAAATAATCCTTGCTTATTCTTGAGTTGGTTGTTTGGTTGTCTGAGGTGAGGAGACAGGAGTACCGGGTTGCATGGTGATTTATGTTGGCGGATGGAGAGTAGGCGAGGAGGAGGAGCGGCGGCGGCGGCGGCAGCAGCAGCAGCAGAAGATGCGCGCGGGGTGATGCCGGGCTTTGGGCCTCCTCAGCACACCATGTACGTGCCCCCCATAGCCAGTTCTTGGACACCCTTTCTCCATTTCTTGATGGTTTCTTCTCCCAGTTACCTGCTCATTTCTGCATGCTCTCTGTTTGTCTCTCGCTTGTATAGATATGATCCCTGATTGTTGATTAGTTAATTGATCATGGTATTGGGCAACGCATGGATTGCGGTTGATTGCCTCTGCTTTTCCAGGAGGAAAAAGTCGATTGCTTTTCTGATTAGCACTTGTCGATGTGGAGTATGGTGACCTTTAGCTCATGTGCTGTAATGATTAGAGGGTGAGGGTGGAGTAACTTTGCTAGTGTAGGTTTTTGGTTGCTTCTGTTCTTGTTGTTCTTATGCCGCGGGAGTGCATGGACTAAGGAGCAATAATTGCCATGCGGCCTCACTCTCTGGCTGGCATGATATGATATGATAAATTCGTTTGTACCTCGTCAACTTTCTCAGGGGCTTGCTTTTGATCACTGACATATATATGTCCTCTACAAGGACTCTAGAGATCATCACTGTGGTAGGTCCAGATCTTCAAAAAAAAGGAAGGAAAAGATGGGTATGTAAGAGTTGGGCATGCACACGCTTACTTTTAATGAAGTATCCAGTATTGGGTAGGGAGTATGGCACAGTGTGAGGTGGGGAACGAGCTTTGCAAAATTTCTGTCATGATCTTCAAAATTCTTAATCTATAAATGACAAAGAAACCATTTTTTGTATGGTTCTGAACCAAATTTATGCTGTTGACTATAGTGCATCCAAGTGGTCCCTTTGGTTGGTAAATAGGCATACATGTTTGCAAATGATGCAACTGAATGCCTGTATGTTATTCTTGTAACGGGAAAGAAATGTATAGATTGCTTCGATGACTGTTGCAGTGTTGCTGAATAGGTATTAAGTGATGGGCATAGGATGTATGTGATACTAAGGACAAAAGAAGAAAATAAAAGTGCTTCTTGTACACAGTACGCACATTATTTTCTGACCTGTATCTAATTTTGGTGAAAAACGCTTTTCAGCCACACAGATGTGAACAGCATGCAACCTTCTCGAGTTAGTGATTTTGGGGTGCTTGCTCATTCTGCTGGATTCCGAATAGAAGATCTTGCTAATCTTAGTACAAGTATGTAACTCTATTCTCAATCAAATATGCTAGAAAATTACCTCTTACATATGATGTTTTGTAGGTCCAGAAACTTCAATTATGGGCCATGTGCACCTTTCTGTTTTGGGAAAATAGTTTTGGTTGTACAATTACAATTCCCTATCATAGATGGCAATGAAGTAGTTCTGTGGATGTACATGAACCACTAAAACCTTTTTTTTGACTGCCTGTGGCTTGACTGATGCTCCTTTATTTTCTGACCTTCAGATACTTTGTTCAATCTGAAGCCAAATACTCATACCATTGTCAATGACCCCCTTCAGTTCGGAAATTACGGGAAGGTATGCAGGCCATGAACTGATAATTCCTGGTGATAGGTCAAACACCCATTTATTAAGTGACCTGCAGTGGGAATTGATGCAGTCTTGGCTCTCCTAATTGCAGTCTATTTCTCCGACTGATATAACTAGAGAAGCAGCAGCAACAGTTGATCCTCAGGCACTAGTACAGCAAAAGGGAGCACAACCAAATCTAGTAGCTATAAGGACTGGTAACACTGAGAACTGGGGAGAGTCAACTATGGCTGATTCAAGTCCTAGGACTGATACATCAACGGATCCAGACATTGATGAGAGGAATCAGATGGTACCTACCATTCTGAGCTCACTGTTTTGTCAGCCTCTTTTTTGTGATGGCATGCTTGATGTTTACAAAAATGTTCATTCTCATAGGTTTTCGAGGTTTGAATTTTCTTTCAAAAGTCCTTTGCAAAGAATTGCTTGAATTTGCGATAAGTACAACTTTTTAAAATCTCATTATTATATACATGTAAAAATGCCTTGAATGAATTTTGAGGTGTTACACATCTTAGCTTGATATTTGTCCATCCTACTTAACCTTGTAACCAATTGAATTTACCCCCCATTAATACATTACTGAAATAGTTGTTGCAATGGTTTTTTTCCTCACTTTATTGGTTATCTGCCTAGCAATTTGAACAAGGACAACTTGCTGCCCCCACAGCTTCTGATTCTAGTGACAAATCAAAGGACAAATTAGATCACAAGGTACTCATATCACTTACATATTTGATGCTTCATCATGTGATAACCCACTGTTGAAAGTAAAGGTCTCTTTTCCCAACAGGCACTTCGTCGTCTTGCCCAAAATCGTGAAGCTGCCAGGAAAAGCCGTTTAAGAAAGAAGGTGAGTTTGAATGTTCTTGAAATGTTCACTCCTATCAGATTCCATTTAAGTCTTGCTCTCATCATCTACTGTAGTAACACACTACTTCATTTAAACAATGTATTACAGATTTAGTTTCCCTGAAGCTTTAGTAGTACACCATGTATTTGTTTTCCACACAAAATTGTGTGCCTAGCACATGATTGTATCTGCAACGGTAGATTTGATTAGCAACCTTTTTTCTGTTATGATCTTAACACTATTTTTTTTTCGTTTTCTTCTATATACGTTTAGTCTCACCATTTTGGTAGAATTGAATTGCAGTGTTTCATCATTTGTTTTCCTTAGGCATACATACAAAACCTTGAGAGTAGCAGATTGAAACTTACTCAGTTAGAGCAAGAGTTTCAGCAGGCTCGCCAACAGGTAGAATCTTTATATTTCCATGCAGGATTTATCAGAAGTTTCTGGATTTAAACACACAGTACCTAAATTTGACCAATGTATGCTTCTTCAGGGTATTTTTATATCGACGTCAGGAGATCAGTCTCACTCAATGAGTGGAAATGGTAATATTATACTCCCATGACTTTTTTTTCTCTCTTCTCAAAATTTTAGGTTAATGTAAGCAGTATTGTGCATTCTATTTTGTTATATGACTTCTAACTGCCCTTCTTGGGTGCTCCTTAGGATAGGAGATAAAATAAGGTAGAGAGTAGAGACAAGCAACAACTGAAACTAGCTACCATGACTTCTAACATATGCTTGCATACTTAGAGAAGTATTGTACCTTCTGTAAGATTACAAGTTTACAATCAGTGTTACTGTTGGAAAAGATCTAAATTGATTGTTTGATACCATTATACTGCAAATGCGTTTTTTTAGTAATGTTCTCTAATTTGTAGGAGCTTTGGCGTTTGACATGGAGTATGCGCGGTGGTTGGAGGAACATAACAAGCATATCAATGAGCTGAGGGCTGCAGTCAATGCACATGCCGGTGACAATGATCTTCGGAGTATTGTTGATAGCATCATGGCACTCTATGATGAAATTTTCAGGCTCAAGGGTGTGGCAGCCAAAGCAGACGTTTTTCATGTGCTGTCAGGAATGTGGAAGACCCCTGCTGAGAGGTGTTTTATGTGGTTAGGTGGCTTCCGATCTTCTGAGCTTCTTAAGGTACCGATCTAGTATTATTTTTGTTGCACACACAATTCAATTCCTTATTTCTCAGGTCATGCCTGTAAACTCCAAGGCTCCTCCTGCTTAATGCTTATTTGGATAGGTGGGAACTGGACCCAATCCCTTCGGATTGGCAGGGAAAATTGAACTAAAATCCCTGCCAATCCAACGGGATTGGCACTAATCCCCACCTACCCAAACAAGCCCTTAATGGGATTTTTTTCTTTTTCATTGAACCAAAAGTTTGCTTAGTGCCTTTGTGATAAAATGTTTTTGTGGCTGCAAACTATTTAATAATGTCAGATTATCCTTGGGTCCCATATGTACGTTGAAAAACTCTTCCCTTTGAACTGGATGGACTTGGAGGTTAGAATAGCTCATATGTCACCAGGCCCATATTTCTAGTTGTGGAGATTATACTATTTTGCTAGATTTCATATATGATTTGTTGTTGAAGTTGCCAATCTAGTTATGACTATTTTTTCACGGCTTGCACAGAATTCAAGATGATAAACTTCTGACCAGTACTTACTGTGTTCCCATGTACTAGTTCTTTTTATACTAACATTTCTGTTGCAGTTACTGGCAGATCAATTAGAACCTCTTACTGAGCAGCAGCTTGTTGGTATATGCAACCTGCAACAGTCCTCTCAACAAGCTGAAGATGCTCTTTCTCAAGGAATGGAAGCACTACAACAGTCACTTGCCGAAACCCTAGCATCTGGATCCCTGGGCCCTGCAGGATCTTCTGGTAATGTTGCAAACTACATGGGACAGATGGCAATGGCTATGGGAAAACTTGGCACCCTGGAAAACTTCCTACGGCAGGTAACTGATGCAAATCATGTAGTTGCTCATTTCATTACATAGTATTATTCTCTTTCTGTGCTTAATCCGTTGGATATCTTGGAGGATGAAATTGGGGAGTAGCTAGGATGCCCGGATACACCGATACGGATACGTGATACACCGATACCGCGATACGCCATTTCCCAAAAACACCGATACGACGATACATGTGTATATATATGGTATGTGACACACAGAATAGACATAAAAGGGATTATAACAAAGAAAATAAAGAAGCAAATGGGCAAGATCATCTCATAGGCCCATCAGCCCATAGCAAACGACTTAGGGCATCTAGTCTGCTACTGCTCCAAACGTCCCCACAATTGTGCGCTTCTATTCCTGCCAGCCGCAGCTATATGTCTTGTCTTTTAGCCACTACTGCCCTCACTAGCTCCTGGTTGCCGCTAACTGGTCTGTATACCACACTACCACAGTCAAGAAGAGAGAAAAGGACTACTAGGAGGGCTAACTATGTGTGAGGACCAGGGGCACCGTCGTGTCTATAGGAAGAGGGGTGCTACATGCCACCGTCTAAAAGGAGAGAGGAATGTTAGTCTAGGAGCCTGGGGGAAGAGAGGAGCAGGGGCGGTGGTGTAGATAGCGAGAAGTGGCTGCAGGCAGTGTTCCACTAGGCAGTCGCCTAGCCTGCCTAGGCGCTAGGCTACACCCTCCTGCTTAGCCCGCCTAGGGGAACACTGGCTGTAGGATGGGAATAAACGATTACAACGTCTTTTGAGTTGGTAGAGGTATTATAGTTGAGAGGTATAGAGGAAGTATTAGGCAAGTACTGGGAATTATCTTCTTTTTTGAAAAATAGGAAATTCATCGATACGGGTAGGAATACCGATATGCTACTTTTTTGAAGTATCCGAGCTTCGGAGGGGAGTAGCATAGCCAACCTTACTCTGAAATGGAATGCCTACACGATTTTTGCTGTATTGAAAAGACTATCTAAATGGTACTAATAAATAATAAAATCCCGAAATAAAGGTAGATATGTGGATTTTAACTTTACATTTCTACTTTAACTGATGCATCAAGGAATAAGAACCATTATATAAGGGAGGAATAGCAAGAAAATGGCGAGAAGTTCTATTGCAACTTTTGATTATCTGTTTAACAAATGTCTTATCTGCAGGCTGATAACCTGCGGCTGCAAACTCTTCAGCAAATGCAACGCATATTAACCACTCGCCAATCTGCACGAGCTCTACTTGCAATAAGCGACTACTTCTCTCGCCTTCGTGCTTTGAGTTCCCTTTGGCTCGCCCGCCCACGGGAATAAATTAAATCAATTCATAAATATGACATTGTTTGGTACGTATCTTCTGTGTTATATTAGTGTCATGGTTACTCAGGTATTCCCTATTCCCCAGATTCTTCACACTGTTTATGTATTGGTGAGAGATTTTGATCAGAATCTTTTCGTGTATGTGTTCAAGTGAATGTTCAGTTTGTATTGTAGTCTGTAGATGACATCATATTATGAGTTATTGGACAAGTTTGTAACATTTTTGAAAAAAAATGGAGATGTAAATACTTGCAGAATAATCGAAGATCTTATCACGTGATGATATTGGAGGGTATGTTTGGATAAGAAATCATGCAACATGACAATGGGATGAAACATTACAACATTTAATTATGTCAATATCTTTTGACTTAGTTCTGTTCTTCCCAAGAAATGAAGAGAAGCTCAGTACCGCATGGATCATGCTTTACACACTCATAATAATCATTCTTGGTTCCATTTGTATTGGCATGCAGCATGCTAAATATGTTTAAGAATTTAAAACGATAAGTTATGACTGTCATAGCAGCAGTTCAGCACGTCTGGACCAACATTGCGCTGAACCATTTAGGGGACAAATTTATAGAAGTTAAAATAGACTTCCCTGCTTATCAGAGTTTTTTTTTGAGGGCCCCGCTTATCAAAGTTGCATGTACTAGATGTAAAATATGAACTCAAACAAACTTGTAATATTCCAAGTCAGAAAGGTGCTTCATATACATAGGCAATCTTACATTTTTACCTTTCCTGAGTCTGAATTTAAATAAAGCTGTTTGTATACACAAACTACACATGGATCAGGCAGTGTTCACCTTTGAGCAACTTGTTCTTGAATCAGGTGGTAAACGTGCTACTGTCAGGGGCAATAAGATCAAACATGCGCATTGTTAAGCAGCGCTTTTTCCACGTTGTACAGGAGCTCGAAGGGAAGCTTTTTAGGCAGCATCCGACTTCTCAATGCCATCAAAGAGGTAGCCAAAAGGCGGTGTCCTGATGTATCTTCCTGAGCCGGGAACAATGTTCAGAATGCCATCCTCCCATACCATTCGCCCCTTCTAGATCGTGACTTCTACCATTCCCTACACAAATCACGCAAGAAACATCCAAGTTGAATTCGAGTTTTATGTCAAATACAGCTGTGACCAATGAGGAACCAACCTTTCCTTTCCTGCCCTCGTACACATTTGTGTCGGACCTCGAACGGTGTGTGTGGGCACCCATCACAAAGTTCCTTTTGGGATTTAGGATGATGATATCTGCATCAGATCCTTCCAGGATTGCTCCTTTCCGAGGGTATATGTTGAAAATCTTGGCGCTGAAAAGATTCAAGTAATTTGTATCGATGTACTTTAATTGAATAGCGGGTCATTATTTTACGTAGCTACTGAATTCATGCTATACAATTCTGTGCTTGTCACTCTGACATAATCGGTGACAGATACCTGGCCAGTCTCCTGCACACATTGTATGAATATTATAGAACAGAAATTCTGGAAATAAAACCAATGGATTACTGATTGGCTAATATCTTTTAACACTACAGAAAATTTCCCTTAAAAAATAATTGAAGATCTTAACTTACCACCATGCTATCCCAAATTGTATGCATCCTTTCCTCAATACCTGGGTTCAAGTATTTAAGAGATGTCTTAGCCGGCTTTTATTCACATAGAACAGGAATTCATTATAAAAACCACACTTCCCTGTTCTACTTAACAACTAGCACTAAAGTTCACTAGCCCTAGGGATTACCATTTACACCATTGGGAATCTTCCTGAAATCATCAGAGCCGAAAGCTTTCTGTGTGGAGTAGAATGTACAATGATCAGTTCCTACAAGCTGCATAGAAACAAAAACAATTAGATGCTTATGCAAAAAAAAGTTTCCATCCCCATTGTAGGCAATGCACAAGTTGCTTTTTAGCAAATAGTATGACACTATTGTTTGCCAACTCACCTCCAATTCTCATTAAAGAAGCAAAAGAAATAAGTTAATAAATCTGCAACTTTAGGTAATTGTGATATGACACAAGTGCATCACCTGTAAAATTCCGGATGAAAGAGCAGCTTGAAGTGCTTTATTATGCCCTGCTTCCCGGATTGGAGGACTCATCACATACCTAGAAGCAACATATGAGATAAAAGGAATAAATATTACATAAATATATTATTGAGTTTGTGTTTCTATGTACTTTGAAGCAATTGTGGAGTCAGGATCCCAAAGCCAGGAATCATCAAGGACTAGCCCAGAAACCACAGGTTCACCGATGACTCTCTGCCCGGCAAAGTTTGAGTTTACATCAATCTGGCTTTGTTTGTCAAATTATAGAAATGTTGCAAAATTAAATCAACTTATATATTTGGGTCATGTTCAATCAAATGGGACCCGCCCAGTTCACCAAACCCCAGCAGGATATTTGAATCCAGCCAAACCTCTGGAACTCTGGTCTGGGACTACATAGTCGAAACTAACCAATGGGTGCATCTTTCTATGGGCCTGTATATTCATGATGCGAGACTAAATGTTCATAAAAGAACTCTGGCTTGTTTGCATGCATGAGGAACTTGTATGGAACTAAAAAGATCAGGCAGTTTACCTTCTTTTTTAGCCTTGGCGATCTCTTCCATTGCATCAATGCTCATCACATGAACAACATACAGTGGTGTATTGATGAACTTTGCTAGGCGAATTGCCCGGGCAGTTGCTTCTCCTTCCAACTGCAGAGAACAAGAAACAACTTATCGACTCTTCATTAGCTTCCCGTGAGAGGAAAGCACAAAAATTCATAATGTATATAACTCACTGTAGTGACTTAGTTATTGTAAAAAAATACTTGAACATGTCAAGGTAAAGGAGCATAGCAGTAAAAGAGAAGGTTCAACTTGGAATTACAATTGGAGGTCTTGATAGAGCATGTCCTTCTGGACCAGTTATCCCAAGATCGATCATCCGCTGCTGCCCCTCAGCAACAGCATCCCCATTCTCTGCATGAACCATAGCCAGAGCACCAAGAGACTTGCATTTCTGTAAGCCTTGCAGGAGGAGGTCATCGGTGACCATCAAGGAACCTTTATATGCCATGAAGAACTTGAAAGAATTGATTCCTGAAAATGTTTGGCAATTAAACTTTTGAACACATTTCGGCATATAAAAATTGATATAATCTTACATCATGTTACGGGAGAAATATCAAATTATAGGAATTTTGTAAAGTTGATTGTAAGGCCAAAATATGGGAGCTGCTTCATGCAACACAGTGCAAATCCTTAAGAAAATAATCAACAATACAGAAAGGCCAAAATATGCACCAACCATGTTCCTTAACCATCACTTCCATTTCCCTTGAAACCTCGTCATTCCACTTCGTAATGGCCATGTGAAATCCATAGTCCATGGCGGATTTTTCTGCTTTCTGTTTGTAGGATTCCAAACCCGCAGTTAAGTTTCCATTCACTGGAATGACAAAAGTCAATGTGCATTGTTGTCCCACCAGCCAGTGCTGCTGCATGACCACTAAAGAAGTCATCTATGGTAACAGTTCCCAGGAACTCCATCTCCAGGTGCGTGTGAGGGTCGATTCCACCTGTGGCATTTGCCAGAAGCCTGATAAACTGAGCAACAAGTAACAAACCGGTTCCTTAAACATTTACCACAACTGAAAGACTCGCCTGGCAAAACATACTTTCCAGTTGCATCAATCACTTTGACATTATTGTCACCAACCTAGAAATGACATGAAGACACGAGACTATAAAACTGTAAGGTTGGAAAAGCAAGATACGGCATGATTTCATCAGAACATTTCATTTCATGTCCAAGGAGTTCTCAAAGAAAAAAGTGATCCATTCCATGGATACAAAGAAAAAGCACCATCTCAACAAAAAAGGGAAATAGTGTTTTTGCTGGCAACTCTAATGTTAATCATGGTGACTCATATCTAGTCTTTTAGAATTTGAAAATATGTGCTAAATGAATCTTAATAGGATTAGGATTCCTACTTTCTTTCAAAGTAGTATTCCTATTTGCTTTGGAGGACTAAGGGGGCTATATAAATCCATGGGGTGGTTATGGAAAACCCAAGCAATCAAGAAGCCACAAACCAACTCATCCAAAGCGAGAGGATTAGAGGCTAGGTTATTTTTAGCACTAAATTCTTGTATAGGGTAAGGATCTGAGAGTCTTAAAAGGTTCGAGAGGTTGTGAGAGAGTAACAATCCCTTAAACTCTTTTGAGGTTGTGCTTAAAGAATTTACGGTCGGTTTTGCCAAATCTCTCTCTCATCGTGGTTCCTTGATCACAGCTACTTTGGTTCTCTACAAGATTCATCTTCTTCGTTCTTGAGACCGTGCACGCCCGTGCCGTATCTCACAAAACTCTGTAACAAATGGTATCAGAGCCATGGCCGGATTAATCATATTTGAGAGAATGTCGGTAAAGCGTCAGGTGGAACAAAATCAAGATCGATGTCGATGATATGGAATCAAGTAAAATTTGATGGTAGAGGAAATTTCAGCGTGTGGCTATATGTGGTGAAGGATGACCTTGTCCAGCAAGAGTTAATCACTACTCTTGAAGGGGACAAACCGAAAAAGACGTCCTCTGAAAACTGGAAGATGATGGAGCGGAAGGCTGTCAGTACAATTCGTATTATCTCTCCGATGAGGTAAAGTACTCGGTGATCAAGCAGAATTCACTGAAGAAATTATGGAAGGACTTAGAAGAATTGTATATGGCAAGGTCATTGACACACCGGTGGGTGCTAAAGCGAAAACTGTACAGGTTGCACATGTTGAAAAATACACGGTTCATTGACCATCTCAATATCTTCAACAAGCTTATCACATAGCTGACTAGTGTGAATGAGAAAATTGAGAAGAACGACAAGGTCGCCATACTGACATCATCTCTACCACCATCTTGGGAGCAATTGGTGATGAATATTCTTGTCAAAATAAGCTCTCTCAACTTCTATGAGGTAGTTGCATATCTATTGGAGACAAAGTACTTGAAAAAGCCATCGGAACCTTCATCCTTAGGTGATCAAGCATTTCTGCAATAGATGTTGCAGGCAAAAGCAAAATTTATAGGAAGAAGGGCAAAAGCAGAGTCACACGTGTATGCTATCTATGTGAAGAGGAAGGTCATGTTATAAAGGAATGTCCGAGTTTGAAGAAAATCAAGGGCGCATGCTCAATGGTGGTAGCAAATGATGATTCAAACGTATTTGTTGTCAGTCAATCATGTACTTCTCATGAATGGATATTAGATTCAGATTGTTACTTCCATATATGTTCGGCGTGGGAGATATTTGATGAAGACCTCTATGCCCGACATATGGAACTGTTCACTTGGCGGATTGCAAGGAGTATGCAATAACTAAGGTAGAAACAGTTACATTGAAGATGTATGATGGAGCACATCGCATATTGTCGGGAGTTTGGTGTGTTCCCGGCTTAAAGAAGAATCTAATATTTGTGAGGTCACTTGAAATCGAAGGTAGTGAGGTATCACTTCGAGGTGGAGTCATGCGAGTTAGTTGCAAAGGGCATGTAATCGTGAAAAGTATCTGGAGCAATGGAGGATCCAATTGATGAGTAAAACTAAAGGAAGGGCAACCAATGGGAAGTTTGATAAAAATCCTAATCAAGAGAAGAAAACCATGTCATCAACAGCAGATAATCAGATCTCAATTGCAGTTATGTGTGGAACTGCAAAGACGGTTGCAAAATCTAACAAACGCAAAGGCCGAGGTGCGATCCGTTGGAAGAAGGAAGACATGGCGGGACCAACCACGCAATACCAATGAGCAAATAGAGCTTGAAGGTGGTACAAACCTATGTCATGGAGGGATGTAGGAGCAGGAGGTGTGGTTAACCCAACTACACAAAGAAAGGGCTCTCAGGTGAAGGGTTCAGGAGGCCAAGCCCGAACACCAACATGCACATTGCGGTGATGTGCATGAGCCTATTTGGTGGGGGCACTCCCAAAGGTGTGAGGAAAAAAATAGAGTCAACTTGGAGCGAGTTCTTGAAGGAGTACGATGACTTCAATAGATAAGAGTCAAGGTGGATATTGTAAGGGTGTGTTTGGTAGAGCTCCAGCTCCACCAGATCCACAGATCTGGTGGAGTTGGGTATTCCTAGTTCCACCAGATCTGTGGAGCTAGAGCTGTGAGTGTATTAAGAGTGTTTAGATGAATCATCTTGTTTACATTTTAGACCAAAAATATAAACATAATTCACTTTATTTTAGCCTACAAGTTTCAGATCTTAGGTGAAGCTGGGATCTAGAGTTCTACCAAACAGACCCTAATTATGGGACTCGTATCTAGCTTTTTAGGATTTAGAAATGTGTGCTAGATGAATCCTAATAGGATTAGGATTCCTACTTGCTTTGGAGGACTAAGTGGGCTATATAAATCCATGGGGTGGTCATGGAGAACCCAAGCAACCAAGAATCCACAAACCAACTCATCCAAAGCAAGAGGTGCACGAGAGGATTAGAAGCTAAGTTACTCTTTAGCACTAGATTCTTGTATAGGACAAGGATCCGATGGTCTTAAAAGGCTCGAGAGGTTGTGGGAGAGCAACAATCCCTCGTACTATTTTGAGGTTGTGCTTAAAGAATTTGCGGTCGGCTTCGCCAAGACTCTCTCGCATAGTGGTTGCTTCATCACCGTTACTTTAGTTCTTTACAAGATTCATCTTTTTCGTTCTTGAGACCGTGTATGCTCGTGCCGTATCTCACAAAACTCTGATCCGATTCGGGGGCTACTGCGCATAAGGGGTAGCGGAGTGTAACATCTAAGATGCATCTATTTTCTTTGAAACACATCCATTGCTTGCAATGTTAAACCCTAAGCCTGGAAGATCAAATTTCTTTTTTGAGAAAATGCAGGAAATTGGTGTGCCATTCCATTAAGAAAGAAAGCAACGATACAGCCAATCGTGGGGACCCAACCAGTCGATCCCAGAAATAAAACGACTAATTACAGAACAAACTACATAACGTAATCATTGGGGAAAAAAGAAACGACCTAAGGAACATCAAATAGTATGCAAGATTTGCTTTTGCATGGGTTACCCATACTATTTTCCACCTAACCATTGAGAAAACAAGTAATAATATTGGAGTAGGGTAAGCAAACTAGAATGTGATAGTAACATAGTGTTGGGAATAGTGCTATGTGTGTCTTGGGCCAAAGGCCCATGTATGTGTATTAGAGTATATGTAATAGAAAACCAAAGAAAGAGAGTAACCAAAAATTACTAACATGGTATCAGAGTTAGCTTTAGCTGCCATACGGAGGTGACACATGTGAACTAGGCGATGGTGGACAAGTGTAGCTGCAGATCCTGGGGTGGCTGGAGGGTGACCCATGCTAAGCAGCAGGAGGAGCCTAAGCCGGAGGTGACTGCCGAGGACGAGCCCAAGACCGAGGCCCCCGCACTGGAGGAGCCCAAGGTTGAGGCCCCGACCCAAGAGGAGGTGGCGGAGGCTAGGGCAGACGAGGCGGCGGTGATCGAGGGGACGGGGTTGTTCAAGGAGGAGAGCAACCTAGTGTCCGAGCTCCCTGACCCAAAGCGGAAGGCGCTGGCCCAGCTCAACGAGCTCGTCTGAAAGTTCAAGCTCCATTCATTTGGTTTTGGTGTTAATGACAAATCTAGTTATGAGACTAATTACTTTGTTAGGCATGATATTGTGTGGTCTCATTTGGCGGTTAATGATAAATCTAAATATAAGACTAACCCTTTTGTTGAGTATAATTTTGATTAGTCTCATTTCGATGAAAAATGGAAACATCTAAGTCTCATTTGGATGGAAAGGATAGAAATATCAAAGGTATGTATCGAATCTCAAGTAATTATATCTAGTTGCATCCTTTGGACTCAAAATCAAGGATGAACTCTGCAGTAGATTCAACTTGGATATATGCATGTTGTTTCCAATTTCATATATATATGAATGCACACATTTAGGGGGATTTCATTCTTGATCTTGAAGTTTCACTAGTATTGATCAGTTTCCTCATTCAACATATATCAAGGATCTTTACTTTGAAACAAATCCGTTGAGTATATGAAACTTGTGTAGTTGTAATATAGTCATGATGATTTATATATAGGATAAACTCCAAAATAATTTCAAGTTGGATATGTGCATATTGTTCCAAATTCATATACATATATATAGGCAACATATCTAGTGAAAACCTCTCTTACCGTGAAAACTCCGTGAAACCCACGTGTACAAGTTTTCAAAAATTCTCAAAAAATTACCATACGTAGGGGAGGTGAGCTTCTACAATCCTGCAAAATTTGAAAACCAAACTCAATGGCATTTGAAAGATATGAAAAAGACAAATTCAGCTTGAATAGTGATTTTTCACTGTTCAATACTATTCATCTCTCAGTTTGTCTTTTTCATATCTTTCAAATGCGATTGAGTTTGGTTTTCAAATTGTGCAGGATTGTAGAAGCTCACCTCCCCTACATATAGTAATTTTTGAAAACTTGTACACGTGGGTTTCACGAAGTTTTCACTGGATATGTGCACACATGTAAATGGAGTTTACTCTATGTTTGATGGTTTCATTAGTATTGATCTCTTTCCTCTTGCCAAATATATTGAGGATTATTACTTTGAAACACATCGATTCAGTATATGAGGCTTGTGTAGTTGAAATATACTCATACGCAATTATCTTACAAATTGAGTTATCATCAATCATCAAAGAATAAATCAAAAGATCTAGACCATCCATTATGTGTTAATGGTATGCCTTGGTGATTAATGACAATCGGATGTGTTATATCAAGGATCTTTACCTTGAGACACATCTATTGAGTATATGAAGCTTTAGTAGCAGTAATATACTCAAGATCAATTTAAATTCAATTATTTGTATTTGGGTTGTCGTCAATCATCAAAGAAGATCAAAGGATCTAGACTATCCATTATGTGTTAATTATATGCTTTGATGATTTAGGACTACCGTATGTGTTGGACTAACATTCTTCATGAGTTTGTGAAATAGGCTAAGTCCAATGATGATGAAGACTTTGGATGATATCATGTGTTGATGGTCATCAAGTCGAGATTCGGGATGAAGGATGTCATCATGTGTTGATGAGCATCAAGAAAAGATCCCGAAGTGAAGATAGTTCATCTTGTGTTGATGAATAAGACAAAGACCCGAGCTTGGAGAAAAAGATGATCATCATCAAGTGAAAGCTCCAAGTGGATACGCAAGGCAAAGATATAACTAGTATAGGCTAAGGATGTGTTCCTAATCTTTTACCAGTCTCGGTGTTTGGATCGGAGACCAAACTACTAGTTTAGATTGCCGTACTATTAAAAGGGGTTAAGTCCTATAGTTTGAGTCTCATCGTGTGTTGATGGCTCAATCCTGCTAGCACTAGCTCTCTCCTTTGCAAGGAGCTCATATTTGCGAATGTGTTTTGCAAATAGTTAAAGTTCATACATTTGATTTTATTGGCAAGTTCTTTGCATGGAACCATTATTTGCGAATTTGTTTTGCAAATAATCGAAGATCATGCATTTGATCTTCTTTGCATGGTGTTATTATTTGCGAATGTGTTTTGCAAATAGTCAAAGTTCATGCACTTGCTTTTCATAGCATGATTTATGTTTGCAAATGTATTTTGTAAAATGTTGGAGTCATGCTTGTTCTTAATGGCTTTTATTTGCATGAAGCTATCAATTTGCAAATGTGTTTTGCAAATTGCCGTAGCTCATGCGCTTGCTTTTCTTAGCATGTTTCTAAAAGTTTGCAAATTGTTGAAGTTTATGCATTAGTCATTTCTAGACTCTCGCTAGCTTGTAGTCACGTTCATGATCAAGTCTACGTGAGGAATTTCGAGAAAAACAGATTTTAGACTTATGTGGCTACATTGGAGTTTTAGTGGTCTATAGAAATATCTATGGTTGCTTAGATCTTGAAAATGGGTGGAAGTTGTAGCCTTCTTGATAAGCTTTCCATAGAATCCAAGATCACCTAAATCAGACTTCGAAATAAAAAGTTATGATCTTTTTATTGCTAAAAATGTTGGTACTACTTCCATGCAAATAGTGGTACTACCGTTGTTTACATGTCGGTAGTGCCGCCCAATCGACACTACTGCTGAATACATGCCACTATTCGTTACCGTTGAGGCCGGTACTACCGGGATTTACATGGCGGTAGTGCCGGAAATTGCGTGAATTTCTGATTTTCCCCCCAACAGCTAGTTTCTTTGTGAGGCTTTAAAAGGGCCCGAGCTAGGAGGTTTTTGATGTTGTCTGAGGCATCCACTTGAGAGCAAAACCTCTAGAGCTCAGAGAGCCATGTTTGAGTGATTTGAGAAGCATTTGAGCTAGAGTTTAGTGTTTGATGACTCTTGGTGTTCCATTTGCTTTCTCTTGAGCTAGTGCAAGCCTCTCCTCTCAATTGTGCATGTGTTGCACCTTGTGAGCAAGGAGAGAAGAGCTCTAGGTGCATGTGTTGCATCTAGAGAAGGATTGAGTATCCTTGTGCATGTGCTGCACTTGGTGAGGATTAAGCAAGAGGCTTGAACTATTACTCTTGGTGTTTACCGACACCTAAACGGCGTGGAGGCGTCATGGTCCGGTGATCTTCTCAAGAAGGTTGTGAGAAGGCCCGACGAGTTATGAAGGTTGGAGCTCACTTACTCGAAGGGGGAAAGAGCTACCACTAGTAGAATTGAGGTCTTTGGCTTAATTCATGGAGCCGGTCCAATTCGTTTAAGCTTACCTCAACGTAGATTAGGGGAGACCGGCAAGTTTCCGAACACCACGGTAAAAAATTATGTGTTAATTGTGGTTTGATTTCTATTCTATTTTATATTCTTACAATTTACATTCCTAGAATTAAATTGATTGCTTGTCAACCTAGGATTGCATACCTTGTTCATAAACTTAGATTGTTGGTACACTTAGTTTGACTAGACGATTTAGGCCTTACTTGGATAAAACCGTTTTGATTTACGCTTCCACATATATTTACGTTTTGGCCAAACTATTTTTAAGAGATAATTTTTAAAACCACCTATTCCACCCCCTCTAATTGGCATCCTCGATCTTACATCGTCGCCGCCGCACTCGCCAATGGGTAGTTCGACCCGCTCCTCGCCTCCACCGGCTAAGCCCGCCGAGGCGACTCCGGCGGCCGAAGAGGCCAAGACGGAGCAGCCGACCAAAGGGGAGGCAAGGCAGGGGCGCACCAGAGCTCGACCACTGCGAGGCCGAAGCGGCGGCTGAGCTCAGTGGGGGCAATTCCAAGGTCAAGCACAAAGCAGAAGAGCAATTGAAGAAAGAGGAGGCGGTAGAGCACTAGTTCCTACTCATATGCTTGTAGCAGCCCTCAACAAGAAGCAGATCGGGTAGCCTACCGAATCATCTCCACTTTGTGGTCAATTGTTCTTGACTTATAGCCCTTTAATTTGTGTTGTTGGTTTAAGGATTGACTTGGTGAAGCACCAGATTGAGGGAGAGTTTTTGAACAACTCGTGT
Source organism: Otatea glauca (assembly GCA_036346275.1). NCBI lineage: Eukaryota > Viridiplantae > Streptophyta > Magnoliopsida > Poales > Poaceae > Otatea > Otatea glauca. The sequence goes on from CM070711.1 coordinate 77,546,853, forward strand.
AGCATCAGATTCAGTAGTGTGAACTCAGAGTTGCGTTGTAGTAGTAGTTGATTAGGAGATGGGGGAGAACCAGGGAATTGAACAAGTGCTTGGTAAATTGATTCAATTGTTGACGGTTAAAAGGAATGAGGCTCCAACCTCAAGCAGTGCAATCGTCCCACAAGCAAAACTGGTACAGAAGGTGGAGTTGATGCAAAATAACATCAAGTTGGAGGGTGTCAAGAATTTTTTGAGCTAGTCTAGGAGGGCGCTATTGATCCTAAAGACAAAGGGATTGGAAGGCTTTATCCAAGGGGAGTTAATTGAGCTTGTCGACAAGACAAGCACAGAACGGAGGATCTGGAGTGTGACCAACTCATTGGTGGTGGCATGGTTGTTGAGTTCTTAATCTCCAACCATTTCCACAAAGTCGATACCATCTCAAGTGCAGCCGAAGTGTGGAAAACCTTGTCAAAGCTATACTCAGGAAAGGGTAATGTGATGTTGATGGTAGAAACACAAGAAACGATAGCTGATCTAAAACAGGGGGAGAGATCTGTGATGGAATATGTGGTTGAATTGCAGTGACTGTGGACTGATTTGGATCATTATGATCCTCTTGAGCTGACTCATTCATATTGTATATGCACGATTAAGAAGTGGATTGAACGCAGGAGAGTGATAGAGCTCTTGAAAGGGTTGAACCCCGAATTTGATGGAAGGCGAACTACTATGCTTCATCAGCTTTCTCTTCCCTCCTTGGAGGAAGCTATTGCAGCAGTTGCACAAGAGGAGACTAGATTGAAGATGTTGTCTAGTTCCAAAGCGTTAGAGCCACCAATCCATCCCGCTTTCACATTAGTTGAGAGTAGGGAGTATTTCAACTGCGGTAAAAAAGGGCACTTGATTTGTGATTGTTGTGCCCCACGTAAGCCTAATTGTGAAAGGGGACGGGGCGGTAACAGAGGTGGACAAAGGGGAGGTAGAGGCTATGGATATAGGAGTGATCACAAAGCTAATATGGCAGTGATTGAATTAGAGGATTCAAGAAGTAAAGACCAAGGGGTGACAACTACTGTTGGTAGTGTTGCTAATCTTGCTCATTCAGATTATCATTCAAACTGGATACTAGATTCAGGTGCATCACAGCATGTTATGGGTATGTCTAGTGAATTTAAATCATATACATCATACCCATATACACACAATGAAACAATTCCAACTGCTAATGGAACATCATGCCACATCAGAGGTGTTGGTATAGTACAATGCACTCCTGTCACATTGCCATCAGTTTTATATGTTTCCTCATTTCCAGTTAATTTGATTTCAGTGAGTGCTTTAGTTGATAATATGGATTGTTGGGTTTCCCTTGATCGTGACTATTGTTTAATTCAGGAGAAACAAACAGGGAAGAGGCTTAGGATTGGAGTTAGACGTGATGGACTCTGGTACTTAGATCGCAGGGGAACAAGTGAAGCAGTATGTCGTGCGTCGACAGCTGTGGCAAGTGAGGAGGAAGCTAAGATAATACTTTTGCATTGTCGGTTGGAACATATATCTTTCGCGACTATGGCTAAAGTGTTTCCTAATGAGATGAATAAGGTGGATAAATGTAAATTAGTACGTGATGCATGCGAGTTTGGGAAATGTACAAGAACATCATATGTGAGTATGGGACTCCAAAGTGTGTCACCTTTTTCATTGATTCACTCTGATGTGTGGAAATCTCCTATTATTTCTGAGAGTGGAATGAAGTATTTTGTTACTTTTATTGACTACTATTGCTTTCAAGACTTCTATGCTTATATTAGAAATCTTTGTATGGTCTCAAGCAGTCACCAAGGGCATGGTTTGATCGATTCAGACGTGCAATGCGTGGAATGGGATATAGACAATGTAATGGAGAACATACAATGTTTTGTCGCCATTTAGAAAATCATATCACCATTCTTGTTGTGTATGTGAGTGATATGATTATTACATGAGATGATGCTCAAGAGATAGCTCAACTGAAAGAGAATCTAAGCAAAGAGTTCGAAGTCAAGGATCTAGGCCAACTCAGATATTTTCTAGGGATTGAAATTGCAAGATCCCCTAGGGGGATAGTTCTTTCACAGCGAAAATATGTATTGAATCTACTTAATGATACAGGTATGCTTGGATGTCGCCCAGTTTCAACTCTTATTGAACTGACCACAAGTTATGCGCTCAGTCAGGAGACCCAGTGGATGAAGAGAGATATCAGAGGCTTGTGGGACAGTTGATCTATCTGTGTCACACAAAGCTAGATATAACTTACGTTGTGAGTGTGATAAGTCGTTACATGCATGATCCTAGAAGTGGTCACTTAGAAGCTGCACTTAGAATCTTGAGATACTTAAAAGGAAGTTCGGGAAAGGGATTATTGTTCAAGAAGAATGGACAATTAAATGTGAAAGGTTATTGTGATGCAGACTGAGCTAGTTGCCCTGATGACAGGAGATCAACTTCAGGTTACTGTATGTTTGTAGGTGGTAATTTGTTATCCTGGAGGAGTAAGAAGCAACCGGTAGTATCTCGCTCCACTACTGAAGCGGAATATAGAGCAATGTCGGTAAGTTTGAGCGAGGTATTATAGATAAGGAGTCTTCTATCTGAGTTGAAGCTACCGGGAGATATCCCCATGAAACTATGGTGTGACAACAAGTCAGCTATAAATATTGCTAACAATCCAGTTCAACATGATCGGGCGAAACATGTGGATATAGATCGTTTCTTTATCAAAGAGAGATTAGATAAGGGAGTTCTAGAGTTAGAGCTTTGTAACATCAAAAGAGCAAGTAAGCAATTGTTTAACAAAAGGTTTTGAGTGTTAAAGAGTGTTCTTCAGGGAATTCTAGAATTGAGCTTTGTAACACCATGAGAGCAAATAAGCGATTATCTAACAAAAAGTTTGTGTTAAAAAGTGTTCGTCTGCATGTGACATGATGGGGATGATAAATATCTATTACCCATCTTGAGGGGGAGTGTTGAAAATAGTGTTGTGTGTGTCTTGGGCCAAAGGACCATGTATGTATATTAGAGTATATGTAATAGCAAACCAAAGAAAGAGAGTAACCAAAATTACTATCACATAGGACAAAGGAACACAGTGATGAGCTTATTGATCTCTTGTGCGCCCTCCTAAAATGTTCTTAGGAAGCAGAACATGTCATGACACATGAACAATCTCCTATTTTGCTTTGGTTTAGCTCACAAGAAAAACAGACAAAACTTTTCTACTCTTTAATAGGCTCTCGCTGATCTCAGAAAAAGAAAGGAGGAAAAAGGTCAATAATAGCAATCTAGTGTTTTACTTACCCTGCATAATTCCATTAACACATTTTACATTCACCATAAGATTATCAATGACCTAATATAAATTCATCTTAAAATAAGCAGTGTCAGCCTATCAGGAATCCCAAGTATCCCAATCCTTCTTTATTATTATTATTTACTGTTGAGAGAGCCAGTAGCAACCCACTTGGCATTCAATAACATGGCCACATGTGCGTGCAGCAGAGTGGACACTCTGGGTGCATTGGAGCCAAGTCAATCCTCCCCGATTCAAAGATTCCAAATCCCGAGGCGAACCATTCCGAATCTCCCCAAGGCAAGAAGGCACAGTAACCAACCACTCACCGGGATGTTCGGCCGGACGGCGACGACCACGCCGTCCTCGACGTACACGTCGGCCTCCTCCGCCCGGTCGGCGTTCACCACCGTCCCGCCCTTGACCAGGATCCTCGTGCCGTCTCCTCCCCCGCCGCCGCCGCAGCCGGCGCCTGCACCTCCTCCGGCGGCCGCGCAGAACTTCGCGCGCGCATCCAAATCCAACCACGTGAGTTAAGTAACGGAGCAGGCGACGATCGTGAGACGGAAGAGAAGCACCCACATCTTGCCCCGGGTGAGACGCCGCGACGGCGACGACGACGATGCCGAGCAGAAGCGGGAGCAGGCGGAGGCGGCAGGGCGTCGCCATGACCTGTTGGGTGTGCAGCGGAGCGGAGAAGCAGAGGGAAGAAGACTGGTCGCTCTTCGTTCGCAGGGTAGTATGCTCGTTTGCTTCGCGCCTACTAAGCACCTGCACTGCGCGCGTCGTATGCGAGAGGAGTACTGTATTTAACAAACGGAAGAAATCATTGATTGAGCTTTTCACGGTACGCAGCTCCATTGTTTGCTAGCCATCACTTGATACCCTACGAAAAGTAGACCTAATAAATACCATAAATATCCTTAACAGCCATAATACAAAAATTACATGCGGATCTAACAAAAAACTACAGACTAGCTGCTTCGTGATCCCACACATTGTTGCGGGCAGAAAGAAGTACCGAGACAAGTAGTGATTTTAACAGAGAGAGAGCAAATTTTTTCGAGAAAATCTTGAAAAAGAACAAACAAGAAGTAAGGATTTTTAAAATATATATATATTTCTTTGAATTTTTTTTAAAATATCCCTTTAAAAGGTTTTGAAAATCCAGAAATCTAGTTTTTTTACTGTAACTTAGGTATGCTCCCAGGGCCCTTGACACAAATTTTAAAAAAATACAAATTTAGTATCTCAATTAAATCAGTGAAGTTGCTTTAAATGCATTAGCAGCATATCCAGATTTTTTAAAAATAAAAAAAGTTTGATCATGATTTAAAATTTTTACAGTAGAATAGGCATGCTCTCAGGACCCTTCTTCAAAATTTTCAGGAATTTTCAAATTTAGTAGCTTAATTAAATTAGTAAAGCTGCTTTAAATGTATTAATAGCATTATCAGAATTTTTAAAAACCGCACAAGTTTGATCATGATCTGAATTTTTTTATAGTAGGTTAGAAATGCTCTGAGGACCCTTCTAAATTTTTTTAAAAGATTTATAACATGATTTAATAGCCCAATTAAATAAGAATCAGTAAAGTTGTTTTAAATGTATTAGCAGCATTGTCAGATTTTTAAAAACCGCAAAAGTCTGATCATGATTTGAAATTTTTACGGCAGCTTATACGTGCTCTCAGGACCCTTCTCGAAAATTTTCAAGAATTTTCAAATTTAGTAGCTTAATTAAATTAGTAAATTTGCTTTAAATGTATTACTACAATTGTCAAAATTTCTAAAAACGCACAAGTTCAATCATGATCTGAATTTTTTATGGTAGGTTAGACACGCTTTGAGGACCCTTCTCAAAAAATTTCAAAATTTACAACATGATTTAATAGCCCAATTAAATGAGAATCAGTAAAGTTGCTTTAAATGTATCAACGGCATTGTTGGTTTTTTTTTAAAAATCGTACAGGTTTGATCACGATCTGAATTTTTTATGGTAGGTCAGGCATGCTCTGAGGACTCTTCTCAAAAAGTTTTAAAAATTTACAACATGGTTTGATAGCCCAATCAAATGAACGAAGTTGATGCAAAAAATTTCGGAAAAAAAAACGCTTATCACGGGACTCGAACCCGAGACCTCACGCTCGCGCAGCAACACCTCTGCCACGGGACTCGAACCCAAGAAGACAACGCCTCTGTCACGTGAGCTAAGCAGTGTTTGTGAAATATGATCTAGAATAAATTTATGAGCTTAGGGAGCATGTACTGTAGAAACTACAGTAGAATGGAGTGTGTGGCGTGCTGCGGCGAGGCCGGGCGTACGTATTTGAGAATATAGATTTATATAGATACCAAGCCGGCAATGTTGAAATTGCCTTGGAAAAGACCACTTCTTTAGGTCAACGTTCCAACCACCGCTTGATCCTCTGGAGCCCTTTCCTTTCTTCACTTCTTAGTTGTTTTGTTCACTTCTTAAAACGAAGACAGAGGGGAAAGGAGGGGGAAAACACGGAAACAAACTCCCATGGCAGCAGAAGCAATCTTAGGAGCCTTCATGCAAACCCTCTTTGAGAAATTGTCAGAAGCACTTCTTGATCAGTTCAAGTCTTGCAGAGGCGTCCATAGCAAGTTAGAGAACCTTAAATCCACACTCACACAATTACAGGCTTTCCTTGACGACGCTGAGGCAAAGCAGCTGACAGATGCGTCTGTGCGGGGATGGTTAGCAAAGCTCAAGGACATCGCATATGACATTGATGATCTGCTGGACAGCTATTCAGCCAAAAGTGTGTATCTGAAGCAGAGGCAGATGAAACTTCCCACAAAGGCAAGTGTCAGTTCTCCTTCCTCCTTCTTGCGTAGGAATATGTACCAGTACAGGATACAGCAAAAGATTAGTAGCATATTGGAGAGGTTAGATAAGATTGCAAAAGAACGGGACACCATTGGGCTCCAGATGTTAGGTGAAATGAGCAGGCGTGAGACCTCAGAGCGACCACAGTCTAGTTCTCTTGTAGATAGTTCAGCTGTATTTGGCAGGGAGGGAGACACAGAAGAAATGGTGAGTCTGGTGCTCTCTGATATTGGACACAATTCCTGCAATGTTTGTGTTATTCCGGTTGTTGGCATGGGGGGGCTTGGTAAGACCACTCTTATGCAGATGGTGTACCAGGATGACAGAGTGAAACAACACTTTGAATTGATGATCTGGGTCTCTGTGTCTGAATGTTTCGACGAGAGAAAGCTAACACAAGAAACTCTCGACGCTGCAGCCTCTGACCAATCCTTTGCTAGCACTAACATGAATATGCTACAGGAAACACTGTGTGGAGTACTGCGGGGAAAGAGGTACTTGCTTGTCTTGGATGATGTCTGGAATGAGGACCGAGATAAATGGCTCCGTTATAGAGCAGCCTTAATTTCGGGAGGGCTTGGAAGCAAGATAGTGGTAACATCACGAAATGAGAATGTCGGCAGAATCATGGGAGGGATAGAGCCCTACAAGTTACAGCAACTATCAGATGATGACAGCTGGTCTGTATTCAAGAGCCATGCATTCAGGGATGGTGATTGCAAAACGTATCCACATTTGGAGGTGATAGGCAGGGAAATTGTGAAGAAGCTGAAGGGATTGCCTCTTGCATCGAAGGCATTAGGGAGCCTCCTTTTTTGCAAAGCAGATGAAGAGGAGTGGAAGGACATTCTAAGAAATGAGATATGGGAGTTACCAGTGGACAAAAATAACATATTGCCAGCTCTACGGCTAAGCTACAACCATTTACCACCGCATCTCAAGCAGTGCTTCGCATTCTGTTCTGTATATCCTAAAGATTATATATTCAGGAGAGAGAAGTTGATTAAGATTTGGCTAGCACTTGGTTTCATCAGGCAATCTAGAAAGAAAAGACTGGAAGATAATGGCAATGCATACTTTAATGAGCTACTAAGCAGGTCTTTCTTTCAGCCCTGCAAGGAAAACTACGTGATGCATGATGCAATGCATGACCTTGCTAAATCTATCTCCATGGAAGACTGCGGTCAATTTGATTACGGGAGAAATGACAATGCCATCAAAATCCGTCATCTTTCATTTACATGCAGGGATGCCAAGTGCACACACTTTGATCCACTGTATGGGTTTAGAAAGTTAAGGACACTAATTATTATGCATGGATACAAGTCTAAGATGTCTCAATTGCCTGATGGTGTCTTTATGAAACTTAAATTTCTTAGAGTTCTTGACATGCATGGAAGAGGTCTTAGAGAATTACCAGAATCTATAGGGAATCTGAAACAACTTCGCTTCCTAGATCTCACTAGCACTGAAATCAAAACATTACCGGAATCTATTGTTAAGCTCTATAACCTGCAAATATTGAAGCTGAGTGACTGCAATTCACTAAGGGAAGTGCCACAAGGCATCACTAAGCTCACTAACCTACGCCACTTAGAGGCAAGCACAAGGCTACTGTCCAGGATACCTGGAGTAGGAAGCTTGATCTGTCTACAGGAACTAGAAGAATTTGTTGTCCGGAAGCGCCTAGGACACAACATTACAGAGTTAAGGAATATGGATCTGCTGCAAGGGCAACTTTCCATTCGTGGCCTCAACAATGTAGCTGGTGGACAAGATGCAATTTGTGCAAGGTTGAAAACCAAAGAACATCTTCGAACTCTACACCTTATTTGGGATGAGAGCTGCAAAGTTACTCCTTCAGAGCAGCAAGAAGAAGTTCTAGAAGGCCTTCAACCACATTTTGATCTCAAGGAGTTAATGATTAAAGGGTTCCCAGGGGTGAGGTTCCCAAGCTGGCTGGCTAGTTCATTTCTTCCCAATCTGCAAACCATTCATATATGCAATTGTAGAAGCACGGTGCTTCCACCCTTAGGCCAGCTTCCCTTTCTCAAAAATCTGGATATAGCGGGAGCAACTGAGGTGACACAACTCGGACATGAGTTCACAGGATTTGGCCAACCAAAATATTTTCCAGCTTTAGAAGAGCTTCTATTGGAAGATATGCCAAATCTGAGTGAGTGGATTTTTGATGTTGCTGATCAATTGTTTCCCCAATTAACTGAACTTGGTCTCATCAAGTGCCCACAGCTGAAGAAGTTACCCCCTCTTCCATCAACACTAACAACACTGAGGATATATGAATCTGGACTTGAGACACTTCCAGACCTTCAAAATGAAGCCTGTCCATCTTCTCTAACATCTTTATACATCAATGATTGCCCGAATATAACATCTCTGCGTGTAGGCTTGCTTGCACACAAACTGACAGCTCTCAAGAGCCTAACAATAGCCCATTGTGAAAGGCTTGTTTCGCTGCCAGAGGAGTGTTTCTGTCCACTTATATCACTTCGGAGCCTGCACATCTACAAGTGCCCTTGGCTGGTGCCTTGGACAGCACTGGAGGGAGGCTTGCTTCCCACTTCAATTGAAGATATCAGTCTAAACTCATGCTCTCCATTAGCATGTGTGCTGCTAAACGACCTAAGATACCTTCCTCGTCTCAGGCATTTTAAAATTGCCGACTGTCCTGATATCAATAACTTTCCAACGGAGGGTTTACCTCACACACTTCAATTCTTGGAGATATCATGCTGTGATGACTTCCAATGTTTGCCTCCTAGTCTGTATGAAGTCTCCTCACTTGAAACACTACACATTAGCAACTGTCCTGAGATTGAAACCTTGCCAGAAGAAGGCCTGCCCAGGGGACTCAAGGAGCTTTACATCAAACAATGCCCACTAATTAAGCAACAATGCCAAGAAGGTGGGCAGGATCGAGTCAAGATAGCTCACATCAGAGACATTGAGATTGATGGAGATGTTATTGTGCTTGAGCAGATATAAAAGGTGACACCTTTTCTCATAGTGACATACCTATATCTCTTTTAATTTTGCTCTCGAGAAAAAGCTAATATTCTGTTGCAACTGTGGTAACACACACAAACTAGTGAGGCATGAACTTTTCATGAGCTATGATAATATTAAGTGTTTGTCATAGGTCTTTCCTCACAGTTTCTACTTTATATATCTCAACATTAATAGGCTGGTTATAAAATTACTAGGAATAAAAAATACTAGATGCTTAAAACATAAAAACAAACTGCAAATTTGCTCTTGCTTTGGCAAATCTCTTGGCAGCTTGGCGATAGTTAACTGCTACTGAGTGGTTAATGACCATATATACAAGCAATTGTACTAGAAACTACGAAACTATAAGAAATACCATGTGAATAGGATTGCTGAGGACCTGAGGTGTAGTTAGCAGAAAGGTACAGTAGTATAAAATTGTAGATAACTTCTTTGCATACTTATAATATATCCACAAACAAAACCATAGAAGATAGAATATGTAATCTAGTGCAAAGTAGGAAAGATAACCTGTACTAATGCTAAGAGCTCCAACGTAAAGCATACTTAATCAGCTGAGTCATCACTACCTTCTACTTATCAGCTTAGAACAGTACATGGGCTAATTGAGGTCATTCCACGTTATGCAACAAGCTTTAAGCTTTAAAATGTATTTGGCCTGGGAGCACTGTAACTATTGGTAATCTCTTGCAGTTCCATCTCCTTCAATCATAAGCCTAGCCAAAGCAAAATTATATCTCAATCCCTTTATAAGCATGGGAGCGCCCACTTTGGCCATACTTCACATAATCTAGCATAGGAGATGTCCAAATCAAGCCTACCAGAATTTAGCCCCAAAAATTGCAGCAAAAATTCGGTTGATATCGCTCCATAATGTAAATATTTCTCTCCAATAGTTTAAATTTATCATCTTAATATCAAATTTATAACAGGAATCGAATGGAAACACAATTTCGGTTGGGGGTTGGGGCACATAGTGTTAGGGTACTCACTTGTTGGTGTTCGACAGGGTGGAGCGGACAAAGTGGGCGGCAGGAGGAGGAAGCGGCGGCGCTGGCCTTCCTGCTGCGGCCGCCTCCCCGCCTCTCCTTCGACGAGGCGGCCGGCGAGGCCATATACCGGAGGGAGGGCACGGCCGCACGGGGGGCCAACTCCCCTGGCTAAATTGCAAAAAACACCCTGCTCGCTACCATACAATACATACATGCTGGTCCCACCATGGCAGTGAGTCATGCTCTTTCCCAAGCAAAACTTGGCAACCCCACTGGGTAGGACGACTGGGTTTACTAGGGTTTAGACTGCCGGCTTGGGTTGGTTCACATGGAGGCGGCGGAGACGGAGCCGGAAGCGACCGGCTCCCATGGCGGCGCCGTCGTAATCTCCACCGGCCAGAAGCTGGTGCCCTGGTCGAGCTGGGCGGAGTGGCGCTTCGTCCGCGACGGCCTCTTCTCCCCCTACCCCGCCGCCGCTCTTCGCAGGGTATTAATACCTTCTTCCCCAAAACCGGGCAAAGCTCCAAAATTATAGCAATAGGGTGTAAAGTTAGAGTTTTTTGTTGGTTCAGATCGCGGCGTGGCGGAGCAGGGGCCCCCTCCTGATACCTGTGGATGTGACCGCTGCCTTCGTCGAGATACGGCTGCGGGATCCCTTCTTCCGGTACTTCCCTTTCTTTCTTTTTTTGGCTGTGGAGTTGGGTAGTGTTATATGCGATTTTTTTTCCCTCTAGTAGTGGAATGGCTGGGGATGATAAGCTGGAGTCGGAGGAGATGCTCGCGATGCTTTACAGTATGGCAGTCATGAGGTATGAAAACTTCTGGTGCAATTTTCATCTCATGTGGTTACGTGTGATAGATACATGGGCAAAACTCTCAAATTGCAATTAGAGTAGAATGGTTTCGTGGCATTATCATGCGGCTAAAGGCAAATCACCTCTTTTATTGGGTGGGTTCAGATAGATGCCACAGATTCTTGTGCAAAGAGGCCTGCGTAGCTGTTTAGGAAAATAAGTTAGTTTTTGTGCAATGATGGTATTTAAATTGTTTTGATATTCATGTGGGTCCAGTGAATTTCTTTGAATGGGAGATTTCAGATTTAGATGGAAGAACACATAGTTTTCTTTTAGGAATTCATTAAGATCTCAACTTGTGGATAATGTAAATTGAACTATATCTTAATAGAACTAACTTAAGGTGCCGGTATGTTGTGGGTGTTGGCTTCCTTTTTCTCTGCCTTGGCCTTTAGATTTGATTTGACCTACCATAGTTGTTTGACTGGTACTCTTCATATTATTGATGCATACCCAGGGCCAGCTCTGCACCAGCATGAAAAGGGTGCCCAATTTGGCACCAAGTTGCCATCAAGTAGTAAGCAGTACCACAGTGCTAGATGCATATACTACTGAGAATCTCTATATATGAGAATCTCTAGTACTTTTATTTCTACTGTATTTGAGAGTAGCAAAGTGTGATTTGTACATTGCAGAGCTGAGTGCCTGATTACACTAAAAACTGAATGTATCATTGTCTGATCTGGAAAAGATTTTAACAGTATGTGCTGACTAATTATGAGGCTTTTTTTTTGTGGGAGTATCTACCCTAGACTCATAATGTACAGCTGCTACTCGAGTTAAATTTTTACCGAAGACAACAAACAATTCTTCTATACTTTTCTTTTTTTTTTATTTCCAGGCTTGTAAATGGTTTTCTGGAGAACCCACATAAGGAAACTGGTCGCTCAATATCTATATTAGCTGAGGCTGTTGGAATACCACGAGTTCTGGTCGACATTCGTCATGGTTAGAAGTTTTTGTCTGTTGCATATAGCTTTGAAGTCACACTATTGTAATTGAGTCCTAATAAAATTATCTATTGCATGTAGAGAGTTCCCATCGTGGTCTTCCCTCTCTGCGGCTGCTACGTTTGGCAGCCATTAAGGTATAGTGAATTGATTAGCATTTCTAAGACCTCTTGATAGCTAGTTGTTTTATTTGCTACTGAGTGTTTGCTTTTTGTTATAAAGAACAGAATCTGTTTGGTTGCTTGTTAGTTTTTTTTCAATATTTATTGCCCCGATATTTCACTAATTAAGATTATTTTCAGGCATTTGATTGGTTAAAGTGTATTTACTGGGATTCCCAGACTAATGTTATTCCTGATGCTCAAGTAGAACTAAGGTCAAGATTGCATGAGATCGATCAATTTCTGAAGGGCAAAGATTCACAAAAAGCAAAATCAGGTTCCAAAAGGAAACGTGAGTATCATCAGCTTATAGTAATAGCTGTGATTGAGTTTGCACTTGGGCTTGTTCTGTTTCTTTGGGACCTGGTTTGTCAGAGATAGATGTTCTCTCGATTATCAGGTCTCTGACCAACTCCTGATTGTTATCCAGAATTTTTTGGTTGGCCTTGTGTTTGAATAGTAAAGTTTACAGTGGTACTAGGCTCTTATCAGTTTTGCTGTTTTAGGTATATGTTGTTTCCCACACTTTGCTAGTTTGCTTCTACGAATTAGGAAGTTCATGCCCTAAGGCTGTGTTTGGTTGCCTGCTTTGGCCTAGGCTGGCCTTAGTCAGCCTGGTTCACTTTACATGGCTAGGCTCACTTCATGCAGCTTGCATATACTTGGAGTTGTTTGGTTGGTTGCATTGCCAGCATTTGTCTGGCCATGCTCCGTTGAGTTGATGTTTGGTTGTTGTATGAAAGAAGTTGTGATGACCTTGGACTAAGGCCTGGTAAGATTACCCCACTGCCCACCGTATAATTGGTTGCCGCAAAAGATTTTAGTTGTTGCTAAGTAGATTCATGCATTCAACTATTATGCTACGTACATAAACACTTTAAATTTTCATAAACTTCACATGAACCAGGAAATTCAAGTTTCAAATATGCAAACTAAACAACTGAACTAAAAGAATGGTTCCAAACAAGATTATTATCTGATGGTTAAATAAAATCTTGAGCTAATAGTGGCAAAAACACCAACGAACAAGCACTTGCACTTTCTAGTTAAATACAAAACAAATACGCTGCAGAGCATTTTAATTTTGAGCTCATAAATACAAAAAGGAAGCAGAAAAATAAATTGGGGAGCACTTTTCACAAAAGAACAACAAGAGATGAGCAATTACCGAGCTTAGACCAAGGACAGGTCATGATTCCACAACCATAGGAAAGATAAATTTAGAAGTTCAATCGAAGCCATCAATTATTATCATCAAATCCCACCTCCAATTAAACCCCATTAAATCAATGGAAAGAATGGAAGGCAAATCGAGCCAATCTCTCCAAGCGAATCGCTTCAACTCCCTTTTGTGCCATGACTGAACTAGGGGAAGAGGGTTGTTGGATATGGGAGCAAACAAACAGTAGCAGTCATGGAGTATGCATCAGCGGAGGAGGAGAGAGCGGAAGAGGGATTTGGGTGGAAGAGATCCTAGAGATTAGAGGACTTGGGGGTGAGCAGAAACGACCAAACCAATCGTTTGATGGCACGTGATGTCGTGCTGCATCGCCCCAGCCATTCTGAAGGGCAATGGTGGAAATGGGTGTTTCTTCCCAGCCAGGCCCGGAGCTTCTTTTTGCATCAACAGAGGGTGGCCCTCAAAAACAACCAGGCAATCAATTGACCAAACAATAGGAACCCAAAATTTTCTGCATCTGAAGAGCATGGCCCAAGGAAAACAGGCAACCAAACACACCCTACAATTTTCACAAGAAAATGTAACGTCAAGGAAATAAAGATAAATGTGACCCCCATTCTGTAAAATGTAACTTCAAGGAGATAAAGACAAATGTGATCTCCATTCTATGATTAATCAACCACTAAAGAGTAAATGGTACAACTCTGAATTTCAATCCCATGGAATGCAGTGCTACACTCAAGCTTGTTACAATTGCTGCTTGTGTTGATTTCATTTCCATAAAGATGTGCTGCTTTGTATACATTCTAAGAAAGATTATTTATATTTTCTTTTTTTGCTTTATGCCAAGAAACTTATAGGGTGTGCAAATAACACAATTCATGAAATTTCATTGCTTATCTCTTCCATTATTCTGAACTGCTACAAAATTATTGCATATACTAGTATAAGAATAACTGTGCTCGTCATATTTGTTTGCCACCATCTAATGATCTGATTTGTGAATATTCCTGAATTAGTTTGATTGCTACCATCTGATCCTAACATGAACAGAAATTCTCTTGTAGTATTTATGACAGATGGATATCGTCGATAATTATAATTGTCTCTCAAGGGAATATATCTTCATGACCAAGATACCTTGGTGTTAACTGAGTTAATTCTAAATTGCAGGTTCCAAGAAATTGATTTCCAAAACCATAAATTATGTATTGCGACTTTACTATGCATGCCCATCTGAGTTTGTCTCTGTTCTACTGGATTTTTTTCAACTCGATGCACCAGAATCCTCTGAAAACAGTCACTTGCATCGAACTGATAGTTTGGGTGTAAATCACTCGTCTGATGTTCAAAATGAAATATCAAATAGTGATATTAAAGCTATCATAACAAGTCTATCAGAAAAAGAACCAAGGTTGCTGCTTTGCATACTAAAGTCGGCAATTGAAATGATTGAGGCCAGGGAAGACCTCGAAAACAAAGGTACTGCTCTTATAGTCGAGTGTTCTATTTTCAATTTTCTACCGTCTCATTTCCTATAATTCATCTCATGCATTGCTTCACAAATCACAATCTTGAAACAGAAGGATTGACATGTTTTATTGCACTGTCCAGACTTGATGCTGGTATTTCCATTTTAGGGCTCTTGTAGGGTTGTATTTGCACAGCTGCGTTCCTGGCCTTATTAGCTTTTGTTATATTTATAGGTGAATCATATGCATGCATGCCAGCTGAGCCAACAAAAATGAAAAACTTATTTTCCCTGGTTCTATGGCTTGTCAAAAATATAAAAGAATTGAAGGATTCTGGCTGTATTGGACTTGTCCATGAGATAGGAGTACTCTCTTCAGACAGGAATGCTGTCCCTCGTTTCTGTCTTGCAAAACTTCTGCAGAAGTGCTTGAATTTGTCCATTATAGGCGAAAGATGTATCATAGATGCAGTACTACTGCTGATTGAGATGGCCGGCAATAATAATGTGAGTGAGAAACTGAGGAAGCTTCCTGTGTTATCCCTGGGAAGGTCGGCTAAAGATTCTACCCTCCCTGAATCCAGTGTCATACCCAACGAACAAGAATCAGTTGAGAAGGCAACTGAGAGGCTGGAAACGTTCAAGTTGCAGGTGAAGGAACGGAAGAATGCATGTTTAGCAGAAAATGGCACTGAGGGATCGTTCAACACGAGCACGCCAGAGAAATGTAACAGGTGGTCTGTTACAAAGTCTTGGACCCCCTGTCCAATAGGAATGATACCTTGTTCATTTAGTTCAACTACTGTTCTTCCGGCCCTTGATGTCATTGACCATCAATTGAAGGATGACACATTAGAACAACATGGAAATTTTGGGCACGATGATCATACAGAAACGTTTGACTATTATTCTCATCCCAATAAGCAGTTGGATGATGAAAACATTCCAGAAATATCAAGATCGTCACCTGAATGTGGGATTTCGGATATCCCAGAATTTACCTTTCCTTTGAAGGGTAGATTACTGGTTGGTGGTGTGTGGAAAAAGGTGAGCGAAGAAGAGTTACTGTTCATGCAATCAAAGATGAAAATTTTGTTGTGATGCTGGCTAGTTTAGTTCTCACCTCAATATTGGACAATTTGAGGCTGTAAACGAACATATGATTGCTTTGTACTGTTGTTTCTTCAGTATTCGTCAGGATTGTGATTTTTGCTGGTGTCACTTTTCCCCCCTTCCCCCCTGTTCCGCCTTAGTGAGCAGATGGCCTAGCAATTGTTGGTTTTCTTCTAAATTTCTCAAAGGGAACAAGAAAATTTCGGTCGGCACTCTTACGGAATAGTTTGAATATTTCGGTAACGTCAGAAGATTTCTAGCAGATACTGCACAACGGGTGTTTTCATGTATACCTTTTTCCCTCTTCAATCCGTAAGAAATAATTGACATCAGAAGATGGGAGATGACAAATAACCAGTACGGTGTATCTTCACGGGGGATCTTGAAAGAGGTCTTGTCTACAATTGCACTGACCGGCCAGCATAAACGCGCCCTACTGCTTCACCTTCTGCTTAAATTCCCGATGCATCTCATTCCTATATACATCTAGCTAGAGCACCAGAGCAGCAAGGCCATCCAACATCGCCCTCCTCCTCGCCCATCCTTCCCCATGCAGTTCTTTCGAAACAAGGCAACTTTTTTTCTCTCACTTCACCGAACAGTTGAAGGTTCTCGCACATGAAGATATTACTAAATGGCTGGAGGGCTGGGTTGAAAGCTTTGATGTTTGGCAAACTAGCTTTTGGATAGGGCCGCTGGCAATTGGGACAAACAATATCCCACTCTAAGAATGGTGGATTTGAGGATGATCAATTTAGAGGATATGCTCGACTTCTTCCTTCCGGTCCTTAGTTAGACAGTGGAAAGTCTCTTTCCTTTTATTTTAGGAATTTCGGGAACATTTCAACAAAGGAGGTCTTCCACAGGTCAAATAGGACATAATACTTAATCTAAAATAAATTACTAGATTGAATCTATTTGCATTAAAAAAACCGATCAAAAAAGGGCGAGCAAGTAAGTGATTAAAAACATTGTTCTTTGTTCATCCTCTCTATAAGAGGAGAGAATATGGAAAATGTAACCCATTCTTTCTTTTTTTAGCTCACTGGCTATCCGTTGGGAGTTTCAGGCTTAATACCGATATTTTAGCAACAAATGTAACAAAATCTAACTATAGTGGTTGGTGTATTGTTTTTTTTTTGAAAGGGAGTGTGTGCGAATTGTCTATTTCAAGAATAGATTGGATCTATTCGGCTGCACTTTAAAATATTTTTTAGTATTTTTCAGATAAATGAGAAAAAGATGCACAATCTCGACAAATTACTTCTGCATAAATTCAGAAATCATATGAAAGAGCTATAGCATTTCGCGACTCATTGGTAAATCAACTTTGATTCTCAATAGACCAATAATGTGAAACTCTGGTCATTAAATCAAATTAAACTTAATAAATAACTAATGATTTCTCTTCTTTTAGCCATCCTTTTTCCCATTAATAACAAAACGAATTATTCCGATATATAAATTATTGATTCTAATGGCTTTTGCTATTGTAACCTTCCCAACCACGATTTCTTATTCTATTCCCTTAAGTTATTTTGCATGGAAATAACAAATTCTAACGATACTAAAAAAACAAGTATGCCCAAATAATTCGATTGGGATAGTTGCTGACCTATACCACATTAAGATGAATAGGCCCGCTAATATGCCCATGTACCCACAACAATATGATGAGAAGCTATCCCCACCCCTGGAACAAAAGGATCAAAACCTTCTACACCCCAGACTTACTATATCCATGTAAATTAAGTCTCCTATTTCTACGAAGGAATTGTTCTACTATTGATCAATAATCATGGTGGAATCAAAGGTACAGAGTCAAAAAGAAATTCTGCCCTAAAGCTATTAAGGAATCAGTTCAAAGCATTTACTCCTAATAACCTCAGACACCATGGTTCATAGCCACATGCTCTAATTCTCTGAGCTATAAGCCCACCCCGTTTCCACTGGATCTCTACCAAGGGTACCCTAAAAGGTACCTTCCTCTCCTCAGCCAATTCATTTTAGGTTGGAACTTTTTTTTTCTCAATTGCAATATAGAACTATTTTTTTCTAATTAGTTTCTCATTGATTTCTTTTTTAAAAAAAACTTTCAATGCAATGGACAAAATTCAAAAAAACTTTTCTATCAGTTCAAGTATAGTTGATATATGCACAGTCAAAATATGGTTTTTTGGATGGAATCTTTGGCGTCAACCTATAGGTTTTCTGGTTTTTCTAATTTCTTCTTTAGCAAAATGTGAAAGATTATCCTTTGATTTACCAGAAGAAGAGAAAGAATTAGTAGCATGTTATCAACTCTAGAGATATGGTAATATGGAGAAGACAAAATTATTGGAAGCACACGCTGAATCGGAAGCGCCCCTTGTTTCAAAGAAAGGAGGACGGGTTATTCACATTTAATTTGATGGTCATGAAATAATTTGATCCATGGACGGCACCGTTGTGGTAAAGGTCATAATTCCAGAGCAATCATTACCGCAAGCATAGAGGGGGAGGTCATAAGTGCCTATACCGTAAAATCAATTTTACCAGAATAGCTTTAGGTACACCTATCATAATTTTAACTGCCCACTAACGATTTTGATCCCAAGGCAAAGAATAACCAATTATACCAAACGATACAGTCAATACAACTTGTGTTTTCAAAATTATATGAAGTCAGCAAACAAACAAAAAATTTATGGGTATTTGGACCAGAGTACTCGGGAAAAAGTAGAATATTTGATGGAAAAATAGGAGACCCCTTTGAACAACCTGTCCTAATAGGGAAGTCCTATAGGTCATTCTTCTACCCTTTCTAGGTAGTCAATAGTTATTCATAGCTACTACCTTAACACCAAAGAAGAGTTTGACCCAATGCTTTATTTCTATTTTAGTGAATCCTGATTCGACGTTAAAAGTAGCGTCTCTACGTATTCTCTACCTACTCACCTTTGTTGGTTTCGAGTACAGGTACCCTTTGTTGAAGGTCATTCGAGCTTTCTGGGAGTATGGTATGAACTACATACTTCAGCGTCGTAGCCCCTGGTATGACTCTTGTGGAGAAGCAATAGCTAGTCCATATGGCTCAAACTTCAGTGTTGCCATTCAGCCATTCGGTCTAGCTGGGAACTGCTTCTTGAAATAGTTAGTGTCATACCAAACAGATTCATAGTAGCTAGGGACCTAAGCTAGTTAATGAAGTTCGACAGCTTGTAACTAGTTTAATTTATACCTAGTCTTGTTCGCGAATCTAATCTCGTAGCACATGAGTTCTACGGCTTTTAACTGCGTGCACAAGTTATACATGCATGTACGTAGCAGCCTCTAGCTAGTAGCCGGCGCAGCCATGCCCGGTGAGCAGCATCTCCGGCTCAGTCTCCTCCTCTAGCTCCCGGTACATCCCATCCCCGGCCGAGCCTCACAACCCACCATAGAATCGCACATATCGCACCACATGCGAATGGTACATTCCCCTCTTCGTTCTCTTGAATAATTTCTGTACAAAGGGTTGTGTGAGCTTTAGCTTTGGTTTCAGCTTTGGGCCTCTGGTTGTGTCTCTGCCACACCGCGAAGCTCTAGATAGTCCATTTCTATCTAAGGGCAGTACGTAGCCGTGTAGGTTCAGGGAGTAATTCAGAGTCTTCAGTGGTTCACCAACCAGCCTGTAGCTACCTATCTTGAGAGTACGTATATTAACTGATTTATTGAACAGTATGGTTATGTTTGTTTTTGGTTTTGTCTTTTTAGCTTATATAGCTTAAAGTCGGCTTTTTTTGGCTTAAGCAGCTTATAAGTATCTAGCTTTTTAAGTCAAACCATGGTGTTTGGTAATTTTTTTTTTTTGCATTGTTTTAACTTTAACTTTTTTGCTTTTAAACTAGTGAAAAAGCCGAAACAAGACCTATGTAGTAGTACAAAACTCATCAAGATATATGAGCTGCCGTATGATCTCAAGTTGGTGCGACGGTCCTTGCCTAGTTTATGTGCACATGAGTTCTGTCAGCTTCTAATGTTTGCCTATAGATTGCAGAGGACATCTAATTAGAGAGTGGGGGCATTGTTGCTTCATGTGTTAATTTGCACGCAATAATCGCTCACATGAGAGGAAAACCACAGTAGTGCAGCTCAATCTCATAGTTATATCTGCAAATACTAATCATCATCGACCGGCAAAAACTTCGACTTACGTGGACGTGAAAGCAGTACATTCAACTTCTTGTGTCCATGAACTTTATTTTGACCAACCAAGCCAGGTGCATCCATGTTCGATGTGCTTATGTACATGAATCGAACCAATTACATGGATTATAGATAGCATACCTCACAGATTGACAGCACCACCGTACATCAGCTGTGTAACTGATGCTGCGACTCCTTTTTCGCTGACGACATGTAACAGACAGCGGACCAGTGCTCTCGCTAGCTCGTCTTATACCGGCCTAGCCGTCCGGAGCGGATCTACAGTACATAAAGTGGTTCTTCAATCTAGCACATATAAATTTTTTTAGTATATAAATATATGATTCTCTTGTTATAGATTACGAGTTAGCGTTATGAGTATGTATTATCCTGGATCTGTCTCTACCCGCCGACATGATTGTTCGTTCAAAGAGCGGGCTTCAACTCGGTTTCCCAGTGCATCTCATTCCCAACGGAACCTCAGAATGTTCTCCTCCATCCTTTCACGTCTTTGTTTGAGATCTATTTATGATCCGATTCCTCAGCAGCCATGCGAGGAACACTGTAGCGCAGTGTGTTTGGCTGTGATACAGTGACCTACAATACAGTCCACCGCATCAAAGTAGTGTAGCTACAGTCTAGTTTTGCTGTTCGCCCGATAATACTGTATGATTTCAGTGTGGTAATTGTACTGCAGCGGTTGATCTGGACCTTTGATTTTTTTTTTAGCGGACGGTTGAGATGGACTCCTAATGCACAATATTGTAGATTCTCTGTATTAAGAGCTTCAACGCGGAGGATCCATTTCCCATTCCTTTAGCAAGACTGCAAGAGGCATCTCGCCCGGGACCGGGAGTCGCAATCCACAAACGACGGCACACACCCATGACCCATCAACAGCCAATGTAACCTTCCACGCTCAAACCCACTAACCCAGCACACATTAATTTTAGAGAATTTTTACGGTATATTCTACATGTAGAAGAAAGTAACAGTAGAAATTAACTTCGATCATTGATTTACATAAGATAGTTTGGACATTTAGCCTTAAATCTCCTTGCAATAAACAAATAACATAAATATCTTAACCACCAAAAGGATCTTTTCATATTACCCTACTTGTTTATTCTCCATGGCATCCAACAACCCGCCATGCCTTCGTCCAGCAAACTGATCCTGACCGGTGAATGGATATGATCCAAATTAAAAAGGAACATACATATACATGTGGAATAGTTGAATGTAGTTATGGTGCCCATTATTTTACTTAACAAAAGGATCACGTACAACCAATACTATTTTGAATACAATTTAATAGTTCTTATCTTCGAAGAATTGAACTAGATATATTAACGTGATACAAAAACGGTTGTTCATGGTAGATTCTTAATGCATATACAATAGTGTGATATATTAACTGTCTATATGATTTACCATATCAGACTTTTGCCGACATAGAAGAGAGAGAGAGAGAAAATTGTTGTCTCTTCGTGAAGAGATGAATATATAGATAGCATAAAACACTATTACATGAGTTATTGTCTATAATAATTACTTTTAAATATCATAATTAGAAGATTGTAGAATCTCATAGAGACAACCTAAAATATCATCTATTATAGAAGCTGTCTTTAGTCTTGACTTTCGATGACATTGAGGAGTATATAGACAACAGTCGTCTCTACTAATGTACATGCTCTTATATGTATGGGTAACACAAGATCAAGTGGACTAATTCATTACCTAATTAGTAGTTTGCATATAGATCGAATCGATCGGTTCTTGATCTTTTCCGCTCTATATATAATCCCGCAATTGGTAAATTTTTTTATCACTACATGCACCAGGGCAGGGGCACCAATAAACAAAGGTGCTTGTCGGCGATGTGCCGCGGAGGACGTGCGCTGCGCTGCCGCTGAAGGACCTTGATGGAATCATTCAGCACAGAAATCGCACTAGGAACCCTAATGGAGGGATGCACAAGGAAGATGACCACGTGGTTACACTGATTCCACAAATATCGCTCGGTGGGACCTGTGCTTCCTTCTATTTGACCAGACCAGGTCAAATATCTTTTAGAGAATTATAAAGGTACAATCATTCCCCTAAGTGAACACTACTTGCTCATAATTCGAGGTGCAGTAGAATCAAATCTTAACTAATATGGTTTGTTGGATCGAAAGTACGGATAATTTATATTGAATGGAGTGTATAGTAAAAAAGCTCTAATCTTAAGGTTGAGACGGTTAGTATGGAAGTTTGTGCTCAACTATGATTTCTGCAAATCTGTGAGAAATAGGCCGGTTGGTGTGGTCAGTGAATTCAACTGAGATCTCTCTGTTCATGTTTATGGTCACCCCATGGTGTCTACGTGCTTGCAAGAATCGCGTATAACTACACTATGATAATGTGCTATCATTGGTTTTCATGTGTTGATTACGAATTGTTACATAAGAGTCCAAAGTATACGTATATGCGATATTGTCATGAATATATGTAGGAAATATTTTCCTTGCGTCCAACTCTCTCTCTCTCCCGACCAATAACCATGTGCAAGATACACATGCCAGCTCTTCGTATCAAGTGTACTACCAAGTGTGCAATGCACTCGGCAAGCTGGCTGGTGAACCACTAAAGAGTTACAGTTACTTCTTCCACCTACACGTACAGCTACATCCTTTAGATAAATGAAACTCGCAGAGGCGAACAACCAAGACCAAAACTCAACTCATTTTCTACAAAAATGTAAGACGGAGAGCGGGGAAGTATTGAGTTGCATACGTCAATTAATTCATCCAAAACCTTGTGGGTTGCAATTCTTTTTAGTTATATCAATCGGGTCTTGAACTTAAAATATATCAACTCTGATATATACGCCCATCAGTTTACATAAAACGTAAACTCGGCAAAAGATTACTTCCACACGGAGGAGGAGCTGGTGCGGCAACGACTGGCATTGGCAATAATAGCGCACGAGCACGATTAGTGAGGTTCTGTCGTTAGGAATGGAATGCATTAGGAATTTTAGTTGGAGGACATGAGGACTACATAGCTGTCAACAAGTTCGCCGCCGCATGTATAGCGGTCTATTCTGTGCTAGTATGCTCCCTTGCCTGGAAAAAAATTGTATATCACCTTGTTCCTTGCAACCTGTTTTGTATAAACTAGACATATGCTAAATAAAGATCTCGAAGCAACTAAATATTTTTTTCTTTCTCCTAATATATATCATATATCTTTATTGAGAAATGTTATAGATGCTAGAACACACGTGTTGCTGTAAAAACTAAGCATCTAGGCATCCTTTCGGTACCCAGTCGCGAGACAAAAGCATCGCTACCTGCACGCTATCGTCGTGTAGATCTACCGACCTTAAAAAAAATTGATCAGAAATATTGACATTCAATAAAGAAAAAGAACAACAGTCGGACTACAATCACACACACCCCCACCCACACACGCACCACGCCTGCACCCGGTCCTCGGAGCACGTGGGTCGAGTAGAACTCGAACCCGGGTGGGTAAGACGCACATCAACGCTTTTTGCCAACTGAGTTGAGCTCAGTCCTCTTGACCTTAAAATTACGAGGCGTTAAAGTTTTTTTTTTTTGGAATCTATGTGTAAGCCTACTCGCTTTTATGTAGGTCTGGACCGTCTGGTTATTGAGCTGGCTCAACTTGGCTCGTGCAAGTTCATCAAAAAAAATAGCTCGGCTAGTTAAGCTAACAAGCTACAAAACTGGCTCATCTTAGCTCGATAAAAAGCTCAAATTGCTCGTGAGCAACTCACAAGTCACATTAGCCAAGATGAGAGTGAGCTGAGCAAAGCTAAGCTAAGCATATGAGCTGGGATAATTAGTCAGAGCTAAACTAAGCCACTTCATGAGTATATGTCACACATTAACATAGACAAACAACATGAGGATTGCAGAAATGAAACAGTAGCTAATTATGTAGCATATAAGTAAAATATAGGTAATTAGTCATGAGCCGATTAGCAATCCTAACAATTCCGACCAACTTAACATGGTTGCATGGAATACATAAATTTAAATATTCGGCTAATTAAAAGTCTTTTATATCAAAAGTCGTCAAGGTGAATATTTAGTTACCGAGTCTCAACGAGCTCACGAACGTGAGTTAGCTCGGGCTTGACTCGTTAAGATACCAATTTAGAAAGGCGGCTCAGCTCGACCCATTTATTTTACGAGCCGAGCTTATAACGAATCGAGTTCGAGTAGCTCGCGAGTTTCGAGCTTTTCTACCAGCCCTACATTCATGGCATGATTCATATGTAGATTGCTTAAGTTGAATCTGCGCTGTTACAACTCATGATCAATTATGAAATACTCCCTCCGATCACAAATAGTCGTTTTGGACATAGATGCAGTCAAATTTTTGAAACTTTAATTGTCAATATCTTTTTAATATTTAAATTGGATACATGAAGATCATGTGTAGATTTGTCTCGAAAAATACTTTTCATAATATTATAATTTTATTGAATTTTATAAATATATTATAATAAAAATTAGTGATTAAATCTATATTTTAAAGACTATGTTAATATTTAAAACCATAATTATTTGTGATCGGAAGGAGCAGTACAAAAGGAGCAGGCCGGTCATTATATTTCTGGCTAGTATTGTTTCTGTCACACAATGACACAAAGCAAAAAACCTTAAAGGCCCTTCTCCATGACGGGCCCGTTTTTACCACTTTCGGCATAGTTTCTTGTTTTCCCCCACGAAGGCACTCACTCAAGTACTACTACTACCATATGACCCAGCCCCATTGATGACCAGTAAAGAATCAGCGTCTCACGGTTACAGCAACCGAAATTAAATCGCCTGCTTCTTTTTATTATTTTATATGTAGATGTAGTAGGATTGTAAGAGGAAGAATGGAGGATGAGGACGAGAAGGAAGAGGTGAGTTGTGCGTTGAATTGGCACGAGAAATTCTTCGACGGCAGGGAGCCAGGGACATCTTGTAGGAGTGAGATGCATCGGGAATTTGTGTGGAAGAGAAGTCTGCAAAATTTGCTCGTCAAGGTCACGTGGATCAGCAAGAGGGCCCTCTCCCGGCGGCCACCTACATCTCTTTTGTGGTACATTAAGTTCAAAATGAATTGTTTATTCTTTAAACAGTGTTTTAATATTTTCCCTCTCAATATAAGTTATACAAATATTCAAGCAAACGAAAAGATAAGTAATCATCGTCTACTTCTTATTCATGTTTTAATATTTATGCAGCTATTAAAAAGAAAAGTATTGAAGCACATCTCTTATTCTTTTTATATAAAAATGATCAGATTAGCTAGTATTTATTTATTTATACTTCCTTTAGTAGTTAAGTAATAGAAACACTCTCAATAAATCAATGATTTAATCTGATTTGTACTATCCTAGTATATTTCACCGTGAAATTTCTCACAACGTAGACAGCGCCAGTGCCGGCCCACACAAAAAAACATTCTTGCGTCTTCGATTCACCGAGATAAAACTGACCTAGCTACCTTACTCTTCTGGCAAGGGCACATCCATCGGTTGCTGATGCACGCAACCTACTATGCTCAAGCCCTCAATCCTCATACATTTTGACGGTCGACGCTATGATGACGGATTGGCTGGTTTACATTTGTGCGGCTAATTCTTGTAACTATGTAACTCGAAGTCTCAAACAGCGAATTAGAAGAAGTGAACGAGATGATGATAGACGAGACGCATGCTAATTTGTCGATGACGCGCAATCGCGCATCATGCAGGTGTGAGTGATTCCTTCTAGCTAGTTAAGCACATTTAGGTGAGAGTATCGATCTTTAATACCTGAAGTTTCGCTCAAATATTCGGTGATGTGTGTCTATGCGGCCTCAAGAAAAGAAGCTGAGAGGCGCTCGAAGAGGGTGATTGTGCTCTAGGTCAATTATACTAATCACGTATTTTTCATTCTACTTAACAATCAGCGTCCTTGATTTTGCAGTTTGTTTTGTGCTACATGTTGCTCTTTCGTGAGCCGTTGTTGTCACTTGATCCATCAACCTGTTTTGTGCCGCATTTAGAGTGGCAGGCAAACTCATACCATTTGTAATCTCGTTAATTTGACTCTTGGTGTTGCTTGAAACATTTGTTCCGTAGCCAACAATAAATGCATAATCATTATAATACTTCACGCTTACTCTTTGGTGAAGAACTCCATGCCAACATGGGGTTTCGCAGGCTACGAGCTGACACAATCTGCATCTTCATCTTGTTGATCCATTTCTTCATTGTCTACGACCCCATCCCTTTGATCATTACTTGTGGCCAATAAAGCTTCAGCAAAGGCATCCTTCAATTCATTATTTGGTGCGGTACTTATCTTAGCAAAGGTCTAATCGACACCTTGATTCATAGACAAAACGGTCTGCACACGCACAAAATGGACAGATGTTTCAGCATATGAACCAATAAACACCACAATAAACCAAATTTTGAAACACAACAATGAAACATCCAATGCAAAGATTCTTAAAATAGAATCACAAATGGAAAGCAATCCGACTAAAATAATCAATTCAGGCATTTTGTCGAACACGGTGTATACAAAGAATACAGGGGCCGAAGTAGCATACAAGGGGGAGACTGTAGACAACACCTTCAATCACAAAGATAGGATTCAAGACGTGACGATGGGGACGAGTCAAGACGACGACCCGTGCAAAACCGAGGAGGATGGCATTGCTCATGTTCCATGTGCGACGGAGGAGGACGGGGTGCGACGGTGAAGACAGAGTGGCGGCCGGGGATGATGCAGAGGATGACGAGGTTTCACACAAAGACGGCGCAGCACAGGGATGAAGCAGAGGACGGTGAGGTTTCGTGCGACGGTGTCACTCGCGCGATGGAGATGATGGGCATGACTACGGGGATGAGGCTCAGGACGTCACGACAGGACAGAAGAAGTAGGATGGGAGTGGGGACAAGGAAGAAGCATCCTACAGTTTTAGTCATAGATGGATAGGTGGATGCTATATCGATCGGATTCGATCCGAATGGTATAGCGTGCTGTAGTTGCGCCGGTAGCCAAAACGTCATACTCCTTTTTAATCAGTAATGGTGTCTCCAATTTAAAAAATGTAAAAAAATATTTAATTTAGATACGAATACATGTCTCAAACTTCGCTAGGCTTGGACAATTGTAAGATGTGACTAGCAAATTTCAAAGGGTGCCCATGTATGTACTCGTTAATTAGTACTTAGTAGTTAGTATGACTACTAGTCACTAGATATCATCTAATCTACCAGCTTGAAAAACTAACAGACTACTATGACTTGGCTTTCTTGATTCATGGGGACCAGGCCTCTACCAGCCCCGCTTCCCTCTGCCCATGGTTAATCCTACGAAAAGTAACATGCTCAGAGAGTACCCGGTTGGTTAGTGTGTTAACAATCGTCTATCTAGATTAGTGTTAAACGTTCCAAATATCATATTCTTCTATTACAATGCCTTTACCATGTATTTAATGCAAAATAATTATGCAGCCATTACATTGTCTTATGGTTTTACAGTAGTATTTCACTTAGAGCTTGTATAGACAGTGGTTATCTGTAATACAACTATATGTCAACTATAAACAGCATTAAAGACAACTCCTATAATATGTTGTCTATATAGTTATATGTAACAGTCTCTTATATAATTAATAGACTGTATATACAATGGTACACATAATATAAACTAGTCTATAAGGTCATCCGTTAAATAGCAGACAACATCTTTTTCTCTCCTTTACATCACCAAAAATTCTACATGATATAGTCTTACAGACAGTTGACATGAACATTTATATATGCCCTTACCTCGTTGCATCACACACACACACATATATATATATATATATATATATATATATATATATATATATATATATATATATATATATATATATATATATATATATATATATATATATATATATATATATATATATATATATATATATACATATACATATATATATACATATATACATATACATATACATATACATATATATATATACATACATATATATATATACATATACATATATATATAAAAGAAAATAGCACTTAGTGGTACACATAATATAAACTAGTCTATAAGGTCATCCGTTAAATAGCAGACAACATCTTTTTCTCTCCTTCACATCACCAAAAATTCTACATGATATAGTCTTACAGACAGTTGACATGAACCTTTATATATGCCCTTACCTCGTTGCATCACACACACATATATATATATACATATACATATATATACATATATATATACATATATATATACATGTATATGTATATATATATATATAAAAAAAGAAAATAGCACTTAGAAAAGGTTCCGTGCCGTACCTTTAGGAGCTTAACACCCCGTTACAGAGATGCACACTCAGGCGCCGAATTTTTCTTTGAAATAATATTTTTTAATGAAAAATTACATAAATAATATGTCAAATTAAAAAATTATAAATATACCAACCTGTCGTCATTTAAATTGTCGACAGATCTAGCGACAGAGAGCTGCGACCGTTGGCGATAGCTCTCTATAATCATTGACGACAGAGACCTATCGCCAATTCAAATGACGATATGTGTGTATATTTATAATTTTTTAATTTGACATATTATTTATGTAATTTTTTATTAAAAAATTATTTCAAAAAAAATTCATCCGCTAAAAACCGAAGCCGGTTGAAAAAATAAGAAAAAATGTAAAACAATCGAGAAAAAATGAGAACAAATGTTGTAAAATTTGTAAAAATCCAATGAAGGTAAAAAAAAAGGAAAAATGTAATAAATATAAAAAAAAGTATGTAAAAACACACACAAAAATCCGGTATGATATCTCCTAAATATGAAAAATTTCGACATGACCTTTGCTATATTTTAGAGTATTGGAAGTTGTAAATTAGGCATTTAGCAATAATATGTTAACAAATAATCTTCCATTTCAATACTACTCACATATCAATCAAACAAGTGCAAAACTAGTTATTTACATAATCACATAGCAATATCATTCAGAATTTCACTACCATTCACATGTTAACACCATTTACATTCTAATACCTTTCAATGAAAGTTGTGGAGTAGGCATAGTCATAGCTTCATCATTCTTCTATTGTCACAGAAATACCATGTTTAACTTACATGAACAGAATGTTAGTAAAAAATTAAGTTGCAATGAAATGAAACATACAAATAAAATAAAATTTCGGCATGACCTTTGCTATATTTTAGACAATCTGAAGTTGTAAAGTAGGTATTTAGCAATAATATGTGAACAAATAACCTTTCATTTCAATACCATACACATATCAATCCAATAAATGCAAAAAAAAAATAGGCATTCACATATCAATACCATTCACATTTAGATACATTTCATTTGAAGTTGTAAAGTAGGTATATTTTCGTCATCCTTTCCACACAAATGCCATGTTGGACCTGCATAAACGCTATGTTAGTATAATATCAAGTTGTAATGAAATGAAACATGCAAATGAAATATTACCTTCGGGGCTACAGGTAGTATTGTTGCGTGTACACTTGGTTGACCATGTTGTATTCCTCGGTGGACATCAAGGCCAATCCTCGTGTAGCTAGCAACTCCGCCTTGTAATCATGTCAGTTTTGCCCCGTTTATGTAATTGTCGTTTGTCATTGTTGATACAACATAGCATAAAACTCAAGGTCGTGCCACTCGTAGGCTCATTGGGTGGAAGGTTGTGCATGAGCATCGAAAATGGTTTAGTCATAGCTGCCATATGAGCCATAGCTCCCTTGCATCTCGGCGACGCCATAGGAGCTAGAGCTATCCTGTGGTGCATCATTTCCCTTCCCCCAGTAGTCGTCCTCTATTATTAGGGAGCGCCATGGTTTATGTCCTGTGTTGCATAAGTGAACTGTGACTCCCCTGTAAATTCGACGGGATGCTGCTTAACATACTCGAACAATTATTGGTACTAAAAATTGGTGAACTAACAAACAGTGAGCATTTCATCATCAACGCAGTGTGCAGTTAATCATGAAGAGGATATCAGGACATATGTGGCTTATCTGCTCTTCTATCGATATGTCGATGGCAAGTCATGTACAATGTATAAAGATGTTCCAGTGGACATTGATATGGTAGATTCGCTGGAGACCAGTTAGGGTATCAATAATACATGCATGAATTTCATCATGAAATCAACAAATTGGTACTACAAATGCAACATCTAGTTAGCATTTCATCATCAACACAGTATAGGTATCAAACATCCAGCACAGATGCAACATACATGCATAAATCAGTAAATTGGTATGGAGTAACAATAATACATGCATAAATCAACATATATACATGCATAAAGCAGTAACCGTGCGGTTTGCATCAAAACCGAACGAAAATCGAAGTAAACTGAGCGAAAAATCACCTGAAACCGTGATTTTCGTTGTCCCTGTCGATTTTCACTAGTCTATCAAAAAACCGAGCAAACCGAGCGGTTTTCTCAAAAAATCGAGCGAAAACCGCTCTTCCTCTGGCGGTTCGACGGCTGGATTGGAGCGACGGTGACGCGATCAGCTTCGTCGTGGATTGGGGAAAGTGTTACTGCAATTATTGCTCTGCTCCAGCTAGCTACCAATGTCTACATTTCAAGCCAACTAGCTTGGTAAAGGGTGGTGTGCCATTAATAGCAACCGCTCGACTGTAATGAAAGCCCGCAGCCACGCTTTTTTGCCTTTTCCATTTTCAACATTTCAAATGGCTCAAAAACATCTCCAAACTTCATTTTTTTTTTCAACAAAAAAATCACACCACAGGTCACAGAGGAATTAATACTAATTTTAGGAATTTTTTAGATATTTTTTTTGAAATTTTCGAATTTGAATTTGAACTCAAGCGGTAAACCGCTCAGTTTCACTTCCCGAGCTAGCCCGGTAAGCACGAAAACCACAATTTACCGCGGTTTTGCGAACCCTGGTGGTGACCCCTTCCTGGCCGTGCTTGGCTTGTGAGAATGGGGAATGGCTGGAGGGGGGCTCGGCTGTGATGGTTCTTATCTCAATCCACAGTGGAGCTTTTACCTTTTTACCAGGGAACTTTTACTTCCTACCATGAGATATCTATGCACTATTCATACAATGCTATGGTTACCCGACAACTAAAGGTTTGTTTATTGCCGAATGATGAAACCCTAATTTGTGAGAAGTGCCGACTGGCCCCTGACAATCTTGTATCTCGATGAACGTTTCCTATTCGCGATTGGGTATGACAGCAACTCTTTTCCATTGCTTTGCCTTCCTTTATGCTATTGCTGACTAACGTTTTTAGGTATCTTAGACCAAGGCTTTTCGGAATTATATTACACATCATTTGTAACCTCTTGTGTGTATTCCAATTGTTTTAATTAATAATTGTATGAACTTCCGATGTATAATTCCTACTAGATGAGTGGCCACGTCACGATCGCCGCTCCCCACGTCTGCAAATCGAGAAAACGCGCGAAACGGTTAAAAGGATATAAACCTAACTACGCTCTTTTTTTGCATTTATGGAGTCCTTTCACGAAGGATCTATGATTTTGCTGAACTGAAAAGTTCTTTTCGTAAAAAACGGTCGAACGGATCTAAACGTATTTACGCGTTTTTTCTGCATTTATCAGGAGTCCTTTCACGACGGATCCGTGATTTCACTGAATGTTGAACCGAAAGGTCCTTTTCGTAAAAAATGACTGAAAGGACCTAAATGTAATTACACATTTTTCTGCATTTATCCGGGGTCCTTTCGCGAAGGATCCACGATTTTGCTGAACCAAAAGATCATTTTCGTAAAAAACGGTTGAAAGGATCTAAATGTAATTACGTTTTTCTGAGAGACTTTCAGGGATGGAGGTCACGTGGCCTAGCTCCTTAGCCAGGGTACTTGCAAGGTTCCGGTTGTTGTGGGCGAAAGGAATCATTAAGGCAGGCAGATGTTCTAACAAAGAAAGAAAATATTTTTACGGAACATCTCGGGAAAAAAAGAAAACAAATTGCCATAATTCTTAAAAACCGTAAAAGTTCATCATGTTTCTTTTTTTTAGATTATTTGCAAAAAAAAGTGTTTCTATTTTTTTCCTAGAAAACAACACTGCACCAAAAGATCTTTTCGTAAAAAACGGTTGAAATGACCTAAATGTAATTACGTTTTTCTAAGGGACTTTCAGGGAGGGAGGTCACGTGGCCCAGCTCCTTAGCCAAGAAACTTGCAAGGTTCCCGTTACTGTGGGCGGAAGAATCGTTGAGGCAGGCAGATGTTCTAACAAAGAAAGAAAATATTTTTACGAAACATCTCAGAAAAAAAAGAGAACAAATTGCCGTAATTCTTAAAAACCGTAAAAATTCGATCATATTTCTTTTTTTAATTATTTGCAAAAAAAGCGTTTCCATTTTTTCCCAGAAAACAACATGCACAACTAATACAGTCGCTAGCCGCTACAGTACTCAGCGGTAGCCGGATTCGAAGGCAAGACCGCATGGTAGCAAAGCAATCGCTTTAACCAACTGAGAAAAGCGTCCGTTATAAAATGAGAGGCGTAGAAATTATACAAGGCTATGTATGCATGGGTTCGCAAAGCGCACGGCACGCACGACACGAGAAAGGGCACACGTCGGCTTGCTAGAGGCGTTACGTGGGTAGGTGCAGAGGCCGAGAAACCTCCAGAATGTAATATAAGGAGGATATGACATTATTGTTAGCGGATGGAGATAACAATTGTTCTTGTTGTAATTGATATATATATATATATATATATATATAATTTGTGATGTATAGATATGAATGACATTTTTGTTAATGAAGTGAAAATGATGTTTGATCTTTGTCGAATGATTTATTTAAGGGATTGATGAGGTTTACTTTGAATAATTTTAATTGCTGGTTTTCTTTTGAAATCTAGATTATCTATCCTAATTCCTCATTTACGAAGTGCTAAATAGGCGGGTCCTTTCAACTACAACTTAAGCAACCGCATATGGATCGTTAGATCAAAAAGCGATAGAAAACACTGTGTTGATTTTTCACTATAGCATAGCACTGTAACAGGCAATGATTCAGACCGTTTGTTGTTTCGATTAGACGACGCTAAAGACAAAGCTGCTAACTGCAGGGACCCTCTATCCAGTTTAGACTATTCCTCACCGTACTTTGGCTCCATCAGTCCCATCATTGGACGGTCTACATTAATTTGTCTACTTCTCTTACCTCCTAGGAGGTTATTGGTGCACCTTAAGAGGCCATTGTATCACGTCAGTTACACAGCTGGCGATGCACGGTGACGCGGTCAATCTGTGAGATTAGTTGTGTTACTTACACGTCCTGATGTCTGATGTACACCGCTGATGCATGCGTATGCCCTGGTTGGTCTAAATCCAGTCCATGGACGACGCATTTAACTAGTAGTGCGCCACTGCTTGCACGTATTTACAATGAAGTTTTTGCCCGTCGATAGTAATTGGTAGTTCTTGCAAATGCAAGTGTGATAATGCATGGCACTCGCTACGTATATAGAGCTAATTAGTTAATTGGTAGTGTATAATTAATCAGTTAATGTGCTCTCAGGATAGCTGCAGGCCGGTTGGTGAATCACTGAAGATTCTGATGTACTCCCAGCTGCACCAACACGGCTACGTGCATACAGCCCTAGGATAAAAATGGACTAGCAGCTAGGTTCTCGATCGGTGAGGCAGAGATGAGCAGAGCCAAAACAAAAACCAAAGCTAGCTCCCAACCTTATTGCAGAAATGCAAGAGAACAAATAGGGCAGGAAAAAGTTTAAGGCGATCGGGATAGAGCTAGCATCCGCATGCATACGACGAGCGATTCCATGGTGGGTTGTGAATGATGTTCTGCTGGGGATAGGATGTACCGGGAGTTGGAGTCGGAGATTGAGCCGGAGATTAGGCTCATCGGGCATGGTTGCGCTGCTATCCACTTCGGTCAGTGCTACACCCTCCCAATGGTTTGCCTGTCGCTGTGCACAACTGGTGGCAGCAATCTGTGGGTTGCAGTGTGCCAACAATTATCACCTTGCATGTGCCTCACTCTCTCCATGCGGCCAACATACTTGGGCAGCGTCATTCGCTGCCTGCATTCCGACAGGTTAGCCACTTTCCTGCCAAAACAAGGAAGTGATCTGCTTTCTAGCTCCAAAACTTTATTTTTTGATAAATATGACCTCTTTTTGTTCAAAATTACGAAAATGGTCTCCATGTGAGATCGGAAGGCGTGGCAACATATATGTATCATCTGCTATACCAAGGGAGCTCGAAAGGCAGGTCAGGCGTGCGCGGGAACACGAGAGGAGGCAGGTTGCCGCGACAAGAACGACGACTTGCCCAGCACGTCAAGCTCGGTACCTCCTTCCAAGCTTTGGGAGCTCGGTAGCGACGTGGGCCCCATCGTCTGCCACGATCGCTTGACCTGCCGTGCCCTCGCCGCCTGTCTTCCGAGAAACCAGACCGCAGCAGGTGACATACGTCTCCTGTTAGGTCTTCTGTGCTCTGATATGGGACTAAAAATGAAATTTCCCAGCTATTTTTGTAAAAAGATTTGATAGAGGGCTACAAAATCAAAAAATTCAAAAACAAGCCGCCATGTACATCGGAAAAGGATCTGCTGCCTGTATTGACGAAACGTTACAGAAGAACTAGCAAATTGCACGGCAAGCAAATTTCCGATAGTATTTTTCCTCACAAGAATCAGGCAGGCTAGCTCGTACCGGGCCCCGACCTTAATCCTCCCACTCGGCCCTTACCAGAGTAACATTACATGCGGCATCTATTGCCACTTTGCCAGTAACAGCCTCTGCTGTGCAGAATCAAGAAGGCTCTGAGCTGATCCAGTGAACTCTTGGTTACTCTTACTCTACGCATCTCTTAGCTTGGTTGATGGCAATATGTAGTTGGGTTCCTGGATGTTGAATGTCTGAAACTGTAATCCTGGAGTTTTGTTTGTGGTTTTTAGTTTCTTGATCTAAACATTTTTGTATTGCTACCTTTAGTTTCATTAATGGAACTGTGGTGTCAGGTCCTGATGTTCTTTTGATCTAAAAAATATATACTCCCTTCCGTCATCGACCTGGTCTCAAAACGCATTTTGGCCACTAATTTATATGGTAATATGTTTATAAAACCTAATAAATTTATAATATTATGAAAAAAATGTAGACAAATCTATACATATCATTTTCATATATCCAATATAGATATTTAAAAAGATACCAATAGTCAAGGTTTTGTAAATTTGACTGCATAAATTCCAAAATGATATGTATTTGCGATGACATTCATCATAGATAATTGGTTTCTCCCGTGTCAAAAAAACAAGGAGCAAAACTAAATTACTTGTAATTTTGTAAAATAAGAAAAGTGAGGGAGGGGTAGGGTGCAATACTCGTTCTTGTTTCCATGAAATGGCATGCAGTGCAGAAGCCTGCTATTTATTGACGAGTGTATGCAGGCAGTAAAGGCGTGTACAATAGTTTGTGTCGTAAGATTGTCTTTAAGAATTTTTAATTCACGTAGAGACAGCACTAGAGATAATATTTTTAATAGTTCGTCTCTAAAATTATTTCTTTAACTATTTTATATTATTTTTATCATATTTTACTCTCACACTTTATTACTATTTACGTTGGTTTGCGTGATTTGTCACCGGAGAAATTAAGAAGGAAGGTGTTTCCACGTATCACTGTTTAGAAGTGTTACATGAATAACCGCTCCTAACAAAGTGCCTGGTTCTCTAGTCTCTCCCTACCACTGAAAAAATGGAACGACACTATTCTCTGTTAATTTTTACAGCGTTTAGGGAATAAAGACAAGGGACTGAAGAGATCTTTGGGCGCAGGTTAGATCTGCGTACGTATGTGAAAATTTTCAGGTGTAAATTAGTGTTACAACCATTCCTCTGTTTCAGTCAACCAAGTTTTGCTTTATGTTTTCGAGCGAGGTTTTGCTTTATGTAACTATTTCGGATGCAAGTTTTGCTTTACGTGACTGAAAAAAGCTCAACAGAATAGCAACCAGACATACATGTGCTCAAATCAATCCTACTAGCTGCTTTTGTACTAATTTCGTACACCCCTGAGACGTGCAAGAGGGTTGAATTGAAGGCTGCTGTTGTACATCTGAGTACAAGAGAGTTGAAGTTTTAGTACCATACCGCCAATTTGGATGGGAGTGCGCTTCTTTATAATGCTGAGTGCGCCACCCCTGGTCGTGTTCGTAAAAAGGAGAGACGGTTGGCATCTCCCCTGACAGGGACGGGAACAGCCTTCGGGCTTTCCTCTAGCACATTGCGGTTAAGGCTACCCGCTTCGGCGGATCTTACCCAAATTTTTTAGGCTTTATTATTTATTTTTTAGCTTTTACCATACTTTTTTTTGCTTCCAGCTGTTAGATTTTGAGATTAGCTTATAACTGAATGACTGAATCGGCTCCACAAGCATGTTTCTTGACATTTAACCTCTATGCATACTTTCATAACGGCAAAACAAATCTTTTGAGCCATTGCTTAAACACACAGAAAAGAACAGAGCATTGAGCTAGCTATAGCATAGTGCCTTCTCCCAGTTTGACCCATACATGAAAAGTTACAGTGTTACAACATATACTCTCGTGATCTCGTCACCTCAGCCTCACAAGTCTAAAGCCAAAAGAGAAAACTATCATTATTTTCATTCATGTACTAATGAAGAAGATGCTAAGCTCCGGCCCATTGTTCCCATCAGGGTTAAGCATGTAGAATGACTCGGAGTCCCGGGACCCTAGGCGAGGTCACCGGCCTCCTGCCCCTCGGCGCCGTCGCTTCCCATGACGTCGGTCAGCAGCACGCCGGCGCCGACCGACACGGTGCGCAGCAGCTGCATGACGGTGAGGCCATCCTCCGTGGGCTCCCATCGCACGGCGTACCCGCTGACGTGGCCGTCGTGCATCCGCGACGCTCCGCCGTGCCACGGGATGACGCCGTGGAAGCGGCACGCCGACGCAAAGATCGGGAGGAACCGGAACAGAACGCGCACTGCGCGGAGGGATCGCATGGCGCTTCTTCTTGGACGTGCGCGGGCGGCGGGCTGACAGTGATCGCCGGGCGCGGGGTGCGCGGCGAGGGCGGGGACAGCTCGGAGAACGCGCCGGGGGTGCGACGCGCACAGCGGCGACATCTGCGGAGAGGGCTGTGGCGTTGCGCAGCGCAGCATGGTTGACGGCTTGACGTGAGTCACGTGACCGGTAAATTGAGATGTTGCAAGGTTTCTGGAATGATTTGTGTTCTTGTTAGGTTTCTGGAATGCACGTAGTTCAATGATGTGAGGCATGCGCGTTGGGGGATGCCGGGTGGTTTTGCTTGCCATGGAATCCTGTTTTTTTAGTTTGGTTTTGCTTTGGAAGATGGTCGGCAAACTCGCCATGTTTCAATTTCTTGAGTTTTCTTCTCCCCTTTATATTTTAAATAGTACTTCTACACATCACCTTCTCATATATATAAGTTATAAAATTTTAAAACATATGAAAATATGAGTAATCGTCGTCTAAAATTTATTTATATTTTAATATTTATACAACTTTAAAAAATGCATTTTTTTTAGCCCTCTTCTGTAGTTATCGGAGCACTACTTGTGTTTTGAGTCAACTCAGGTCCTATTTGTTTCGGCTTTTTCACTGGCTTAAAAGTAGAAAAGCTAAAGCCGAAACAAACGACTGACTTTTAAACTAGACTTAAAAAAAACCAAAAGCCTCCATATAACTATAAGCCAAAAGCCAGGTGAGAGACGCTTTTTTGGGATGAAATAACCCTTTGCCACTGGAAGTCTCCAAAATTACCCACCAAATATCATCATATATAAACTCAAGAATCCTTCTCCCATCTCCTCATTTCTCCTCGTCTTCTCTCGCTCCCCTGTGCGACATGCCTTCTCACTCCGCCGCTCCGGTCTTTGCCGTCCTCGACCTCCTCCCTCCTCCGCCATCCTCAGCCTCCTTTCTCCTCCACCTACTCGGATCAAGTTGATAAATAATTATTCTCAGAATGAAGTTTGATCTCAAGATTAATCTATGTTTTTCAATACGACATTCGGTGAAAAAGTATAAAATATTTGTATTAGGTAAATCAGTACATAAGAAAAGTCCTTACAACCTTAAAGGGTATTTCAAACTTTCTAGCAATAAGCTACAACCAGGGTTCACAAAACCGGAATTTCAAAAAATTGCTCGAAAACCGTCAGAAACCAAAGGGTTAAGAAATAAAAAAAATCGAAAATCATTCGATTTTTCGCGAGAAACCGCTCGGTTTTTCACGAAAAAACAACATCCGATTAAATGTTCTTAAGAAACGGTTTTCGAGCAAAAACCATGGTTTTTCAACGGTTTTCGAGCGGTTTTGAACGCATAATTTTTTTAAATTTTTTTGAATTTTTTTTTAAATTTAAATTAAAACGGTTTACCGAGTGGTTTTGGATATCGAACTGCAGCGGTACGCTCGAAAACCGCAGTTTTCACCGGTTTTGTTAACCCTGGCTACACCACCCAACTCATCAAAAAGTCAGGATACCAAACATCATGTCTTGACTTAAAAGCAAACAATTTAAAAGCTCGTTAAGCCAAAAAAACTAGCTTTAAGCCAAAAGTCAAAAAGTCTAAACCGAAACAAACAGGACCTCAGTCTAGCGTGATAAGGCCCGATATTAGCTGGCGATGGAGGATCACGCAACATGCGTAAGACCATTCTGTTTCCCCCTCCCCCTTCAAATCTAGCCCTTGTGTAATTATTTTTGCAAATTTAACCCTCCAATAAGCACGAAAGAGACGACAATAGACACATGTCCCCTACCGCGCTAGAGAGGTGTTGCGGGAAGAGAAGGCATGTCGTGCCAGGGCAGCATGGAAGCTCCTGCCACGCCAAAGAAAAACTACCGTGCTTGCTTGCCGCGGCAGCAAAAGGTACCGCGGTTGCATAGCGTGGCAGAGGACTGTCTTCTACCGGCTCTTCCACACTGACTAGAGGACTAGATTTGTATATTTTTTCGTACAGGAGCTAGAATAAAAAAAAACGAAAGCTACGTAGTTATATACATGACCACTTGTTTATTTGAGCAGGCGTATCGTCTTCTTTACCCCCTTGCGTTCCAAACTAAATAAAAATCTTGGAAACGCACTGGTCCTGCGTGTTCACCTTATCAACTACGAAATGTAGGGAGTTTTTCTTTAAAAATGTTGATAGTCGATTGTAATGCATGCAACCGTGTACTGTTGTTAAAACTATACGTGTGATAGGACATAAAGTTCATAGGAACTTTGCTCATATCGTTCATATGTCTGCATTTCAAATCTTGCCGATTCAATTCGCAGGTCACATTGATTTCACTGTCGTCGACTCGTGCTAGTACATGGCAACGGTCCATAGTCTATTGTTAACCCACCAGCGGCACATGCGGTCAGCCGCCAGCTGGATAGAGCTACTGTGCAGGACCCCTGCAAGTTAAGTAGTCACCCTAATCGAAGTAAACAACTATTTAGATCGTAAAACAATATCATAAAAGATCTAGATCATCGTTTTTTAATTCAACAATCGATTTATAACTGTTAAAGTTACTAGTTATGTGCCCGTGCGTTGCAACGAAAACTCAATTTGCGACAAAAAAATTTATTTGCAAAGAACACTAACTTTAGTTATATTTCAATAGTAGAAAAAGTTTATTCTTCCGAAGAGATTTGACTATCGGGGTTAAATCATCTTTCATCTCAATCGTTCATGTTAGATTCAACGAATCAAATACTTTGAAGGAGAACGGACGATCTCCACCAACTCTTAATTAGAATTAGTAGAGAGATATCAATCTTTACCATTGAAGGAGGAGAAATTATTGCCTTCCTATTGCAGAAAATCTTCTTGCTTCTTGCACGCAGCCTTTCTTTTCTCTTATCTTCCTGCGTGTGTCT
This sequence comes from Otatea glauca, assembly GCA_036346275.1. NCBI lineage: Eukaryota > Viridiplantae > Streptophyta > Magnoliopsida > Poales > Poaceae > Otatea > Otatea glauca. The sequence goes on from CM070711.1 coordinate 77,586,921, forward strand.
CCACTATCGACCTGCATGTCCTCCTGGAGATGAGTGTGGGTGCCCTCTAATAGGGAGTAGATAAAAACAGAAGGCAGCGTACGCAGGCGGATGGAAGCCATGTCTCCCTGACATCCTCGTGATTGGCACGTGATTTAGTTGCGTGATTCTTTCTTTTTAATCTATGTATTTCCAAATGTGATGAGATAGAATTCTCGTATTATGAGATATGGTGAGTATATCCTTCTATCTATACAGGACATGATGAGAAAATCCTTCCATTTATAAGATATATGAATAACATCCTTTCATAGTAAGAACATGTGAATAGAGATATGCTAAAATAATATTTCTATTCAAAAAATGTATAATAAAATCCTTCCATCTAAGATATGACTAAATCCTCTTCTATCTCAACCGTTCACATCAGATTCAATAAATCAGATACTCTAGAGGAGAACGGAACGTTACCACCAACTCCTAATTAGAAGTAGTAGAGATAATCCCTTACAACCGTATTAGATCTCTTTCACGGCTAGCTGGGCACAATACGAGGCCTCCTGTGCCAAAAGGCCTCTATTCCTAGTCCATATAACTACGCAGTTGCCAACACATACACAGACACACACACCGTGCTGAGCCATGCGCCGACATCTAGCTGGAACATGTGATGCAACACGAGGGGGTGAGCTGGGAGTGGGCGTGGCTCGGCTCGGCGCGGGTGTGGTCCCTCCCCCGTCCAACTCCTCGGTTGCTCACATCACACGCTTGTGTGCACCCATGCACACTCACCGCGCCAAAGTCACGATGTATTTTGTCCCTGCATATTTTTTTCGTTCTTGATCTTCTGTTGAACAAAATTATAAATATAGCCCTCTTCTCGACTGCAAAAGCTTCAACAGGCAATACATATCATCTACCGTGACATGTCACTGACACTTCAACGGCTCCATCGATCGTGGTAGCTCCCTGACAAGCACGACATGTGGTGAGCCCCACCTTTTTGCCGAACCCAAGTACCACAATAGGTATTTACTGAGCTCGAGCACCATGGTATGTCATCCTGTTGAGCTCAGGTACCACGGTAGCTTATGTGTCACGATGGATACCGTGCTAGTGACTTGCAATTTCTCTTACCGCGGAAGTGATGGAAAGTAACATATCACCTTTCGCGCTCCTCTACCATCGAATATGCTATTTCTATAAGCTTTAGTGGTAGGGAAGCGCGGAAATTAATATATGTCACCTTTCGCCGTTTCTTATAATTATCATTCAGAGACAGTTAAATTTAAAAAATAAATTATACACTACAAAAACATGATTTGACAGCAGGCAGGCTCGGCGGCCCGAGAGGCAAGCGGGCAAATGAAATGAGCGCACCCACCCACTCCACCTCCAAGCCGTTCCGTCCCAGATCAAACGTACCGAAAGCGCGACGCACGGGTGGGCGCGTTAAATAAGGGCGGCAGCGCCCACCTTCGCCGTCCCCCACACCCGCGCGCGCACACGAGCAATCTTGTACCCCCCTCGTGCCGCGCTTTGTGATGCGCTACTGTGCTATCCTCGTCCCTTCTAGTTGTACCTAGTCGGCACGCACGGGCCGCCGTAACGTGTCCATCGCGCTGGCGCAGCAACGTTATCGTCTAAGACAGTAGCGGCACTGCAAGCTCAGGCTGTTCGCCCAGTAGTACTGTGTGTAGAGTACTAAACTACTCAAGATTCTAGGATGGCTTGTCAGAAGGTGTCGCCGGTTCAACACAGTTCTAAACTACTCAGGAGTCAGGATTCTTGGGTGGCTTGTCAGAAGGTGTTGCCGGTTCAATCATGAACCATGATGGTCCAGCCGTGGAGCTGGCGATAGATCGATGAGTTAGGTACTTCGCCACATGGCTTGGTTGAGCAATGATAGGCGATTCCGATCGCCGCAGTTGTTGATGATAACAGCTCGCCGATGGGCCAACACGTACGCCTGGGCATGGTCATCCCATTCCCCACCACCCAACGAACGAACGAAACCTCCGCGGACAGGCGAACGTGCATGCCGCTGCATTTCTTTTCTACGCGATTTGACGTTGCTTCCTAGTACTCCCTCTACATAAATATAAGTCGTATTTTGATTTGACACAGGAATTAAGGTTGTAATAAAATTGAGAAAGATATGAGAGAAAATAACTTACATATCCCTCTTAATTTTTTTTGGAAGATGAGAGATAATATTTTGTTTGGGTGGTAATGAATAAATACATATGGTTGAGAGAGAATAAATAGAGGTATAGGTGGAAAGGCTCATTAAACTTACATGCACGTTTTATATTTTTCAACAAGATCATTTAAATTATAGGCGTTATGTTTATCAACGGATGGAGTACATAATAAAACTGGCACATCTTTACAGGCGTCAAACCAACATTGGCAACATCCGACCTTATCGCCTCAGGAGTCAGGACAGGAGAATATACACCACTGTTTGCAAAGAGGCGAGCGAAAGGTTTCGAGCATGTTGCGCTGTCCAGATATTCGTGCCCAATCGTCCTGTAAAGCACAGTCGCACATGTCGATTGTACCATCTGAACTGAACATCGCAGTGTGTGTGAGGCCATCACCGACAAAGGGCATATAACCAACATAAAATCCCCTCCCAGTGCCACGACCAATAACAGAACGAAATGCACCAGGTCAGGCCACGCTTGAAGCAAACCAAATTGTGACACGCTCAATAACTTGCAAACTGGCCTAATCCCCAGTTCCGACCCTATCCAAGTGCCAGTAGTTGGCCTAGCCAGGATGAAGTTCGATCGGTTGTTTTTTAGCCGAAAATCACAGGCCCAACACAGCCCCAAACCCAGGTTACTCTACTACAATAGCGGCGAACAATGTATAGCAGGCAAGCAGCGCACGAGCGACAATCTCTGGAGCAGATCGATCACAGTTCGCCGGACAGCCTGCTGCTAGTGACAGCCACATCGGCGACATCAGCGGGAAAGAAGGGATAAACCGAACAAACTGCATCACAGCCAAGGTGAACAGAACTGGACACGAGCCCACGTCCGTCAACCGGGTTTGACACCGCGATACCATGATACAGTATCTTATATATAGTATAATTTTACTTTTATGTAATTGAAATATAATTATATTTATTGTATAACTCTAATACGATTCTATCAAAATAAACGGTGAAGCATGGCACCGCCGGCTGGTCCCCCTTCGGCTCAAAAGTGGAGTTGGCGTCTGAATCGTCGCTCGACGTCGACGCCCCCTGTATATGCCAGCTTGCTTCATTAGCTGCCTGCCTGTCCATCTCTCACTAAACGGGGCTAGCTAATTAAGGCTTGACACGGCCGCGAACATGCTGGCTTAATTAAATCCCGTCGCCATTGATGCAAGTACGGGGGATGCGCGTGGCGTTGCCTTCGTAGTCGTAGGCACGGCGGCGCGTTACGGGGCGGGAGACGATGAATGTCGAGACATGCATTGCGCCAGAGTACAAGCACTCATTCATGTGCGCCGTCGCGGTTCACACTTCACACCCGAGATGCCAGCCTAGTCGTCACGTCACAAGATGACACGAGCTCCGGTTCGAGTTGAGGTGAAGCACCGAGAGCAGACGCCAATAAGAAGAAACGCCTTCAGTGAAGCTTCCCTTGCGTCTATATGTAGCATCGAAACAAACTTGCCGGATCGGAATGGAACAAGAGTAGTACGTACAGCAACATCGAATTTTATCATAGTTTTTATTTTATAGCTCTGTATTTTTTTTTAAAAAAAAATAGCCTCTGACTATTTTTTTTTACAAAAATAGCCTCGAGGCTCGCGAATACCGCTCGTCCCAGGCGCGGCTCACCCAGTGCAGCGGACTGGGGGTGCTGCAATGCACCCGGTCTGACACGTGGCACCGCAAAAACAAAAAAAATGCAAAACACAAAAAAAACAGAAAAGCATGCAATGGACTGGAAGCACTGCATGCTACAGTAATTTTCTTTCTTTTTCTTTTTTTGTTGTGAGAGGGTAGTTATGAAAAAAAATAATTTAAAATTTATTAGGTTTTATAAATGCATTATAATAGAAAAAATTTACACGACGTTTAGTTCTGAAAAAATATTTCTACGAGTAGTTCTAAAAAAACATACGTCGGCTAATTCTGAAAATCGCAGGTCCTACCACAAATATTTTGAGGACTCAAAATACTTATAAAACCTAATAAAATTTTTTCAAAACTAACTTATAAAACCTAATAATATTTTGAGGACGCAAAATACTTATGGGTCCTCGTAGAATTATTTTTTCATAACTAATCGTCGTACAATTTTTTTATAATTCATTTATAAAACCTAATAAAATTATAATGTATTTTCTAGCCTCCTCAAATATATTGTATTATATTACGCCCCTCTATAGAATATGGGTCCTCAAAATATTTGTGGTACGACGTGTAATTTTTTCAAAACTAACCGCTATGCAATTTTTTTATATTATAACTCATTTATAAAAGCTAATAAAATTAAAATACATTTTTTCTATAACTAGTCTCCTCAAATATATTGTGTTATATTATGCCCCTTCATAGAATATGTGTTCTTAAAATACTTGTGATATGACGTGCGATTTTTTAGAATTAAACGTTGTGTAAATTTTTTCTATTATAATGCATTTATAAAACCTAATAATTTTTTTTTAAAAAATCATATCTACCTTCTCACAGCAAAAAAAAAAAATCACTGTAGCATGAAGCTGACTATAGCATGTAGCGCTTCCAGTCCGCCGCATGTTTTTCTTTTCTTTCTTTTTTTGCGGTGCCACGTGTCGAACTGAGGGCATTGCAGCACCCCCAGTCCACTGCACTGATTGAGCCGTGCCTAGGAGGTGCGGTTTTCGTGGGTCCAAGAGCTACTTTTGTAAAAAAAAAATTGCCGAAGGATAATTAAAAAAAACATCAAGTAAAAACTTCAATTTTATCAGCCGAACTTTAGAAAAGGTTAATTACCTCTGTCCTTTCGGTGGAGCGATGATAAACGTTTTCACTTATCATTGGTCGCTCGAGCCTTTCGATCCTCCTAGATCTAGCACGACACGTCGAACGAAGAAGTTTCTTTGAAGCCAACGCTCCCTTTGAATCTTGACGGCTGCTAACCCAAAGCCGCCCCCGTGCTCTAATTCGTGCACGTGATTTGTAGTCTCCGGAATAGGGGTGGGTAAATATTCCCTTTCACACCTTTCTACCACGCGTAACCTAGTAATCTAAGAGAAACGTTCCCGATCTTTAATCCATGGGCGAAAATTTTCATCGAGGAACATTCCATGCCCAACACGGGGAAAAGCCGACCAGGGTTAATCGAATCATGCTCTAAACATGCATGTATCTCGTTCACCGACCAATGCGAAAGCAAATCCAATCCATAAGACCAGGGTCTCTCAGGGGGAAAAAAATGCTGTTGTAATTTATCTCTGATGTTCGAGCAGTAGTTATTAGTTGGGATCGACATGCGGATCTTCTTGTTTTGCAGACGCCCGCATTCCTCAGTTTGTGTTCACATGTAAGTTGAAAAATTTGAGGACACTGGACGTCAGTTCCTTGTACGTACCATCACACGGTACTTCTCTGATTGGTCAGCTTTACAAGAAAGTCTGAACAAAAACAAAATGATAAGAGTACTTATAAACCTCCTCCTCCCCATTCTTCCCTCACCGAGAAAAAACCTGCAAACTTTGATTTCGTTCAATTTTGATCATACATATCTTTCAAAGAAATCAGAATGGAGAACCACTGTTCTCTATGCATTCTTCCGCCAGCTAGAGCTTGAGAAAAAGCTGAGATTCGTTAGGGAAACAACAAACTCTCGAGCGCAAGCCTCTCGGCAAAGCACATTAAGCGAGGTAATGGCTGATTAATTAACTTTCCCTTTCCATAAAAGGCCATCCTGACTAGTTTAACCACAACAAACACCACATCGTGCTCATCATCCATCAAAGACGGGAAAAGAATGGTTAACAAATAGTACATGTACATGTAAGCTAACTGCTATGTCATATAGGATTTTAGGTAGTATAGAGGAAAGAAAAGAGAAAGATAATATCTACTATTTAATAGATAGTTTTATACTGTGTGTGCAATTGTACATGCAACCTATTAATTCTATGAGAGACAGTTAATTGTATGAGCTGCCTTTAGTTTTATGTATAGATAATGTAGATATATATTACAGATAACCATCATCTGTATCGTTATACATGCCGTTAGTACCGAGTGGTTAAGCTGCTAACTTTTGACCGCAGCAGCTTGCAAGCTAGAGACGGCCCTGTTTTGGTGTCGCCCAAGTTGTTGCGCTCGCGGGATCTGAGCAACCAAGGATGGGCTCGCCCCAACTCGCCTTGTTTTCTCCACGCCCTCCTTTGGACGCAACTCGCTTTCGTATTGGCTGCTCGGCTTAACCACTCTCACCAATGTCTTTGTGAAACGAACACGCAAGGTTTTTTTAGGTAAGTTGCGATTTGAAGGTGAAGATCGTTTCAGTGAAAGCGAAACTGGGGAGGCAGAGTAGTGTAGCGGTGCTACTTACTTGCAACAAAAATGAGAGTTTGGTGGCTTGGTAGGACGACAAAAACAAGAAGTTGTCTTCACCCACTTGCAACCATCTCCTCCTCCTTCGCAAGCTCTCTACGGTACACTAAATTTAATATGTATCATTTATTCTTTTTATCTAATAGATCGGATTAGCTAATATTTATTTATACTTCTTTCGTTAGTAGAGTAGTAAGGATAAACTCAATAAATCAACGGCTAGATTTGATTTCTACTGCACATCATATACTACTAGTATAATACACCGTAAAATTTCTCTCCTCCAAACTTACAAAAAGAGTTGTACACCACTATCTTCTCTCTGTCTCCCTCCCTTCCTCCCTTGTTGGTCCATTTTTGTTGTAGTAGCATCTTCTGCAATTTTTTTCCCGAAAACTAGCCCATGTGTGTTGAGTTTTGCAAAAATGACACTGTCGGAGTGCGGAAGACCCAACAAGTGATACGTATCACCTACCGCGATCTAAAGCGTAGAAGGGCGTCGGAGAGCATGGAGCTTGCTTTCGCGCAAGACAAGCGTGGTTCCCCTATCATGGCAGAAGCCTGGCGCTCTACTTTCCGTCTTCCGCGCTGGTCGTGTGATGCCGTGGTCTAAGCCCCACCTTACCACGGTTCCATAACACGGTAGGGGAGGATAATTATCCCCTACCGGCTCTTCTGTGCTCAATGAAAAAAACTATTTTTACAATTTTTATCACATAAAATGACAAACTTTAGAGAGGCTCATTTTGTGCGCTAGCAATATCTCTACGCGTGATTCGTTAAAATAGGATTGTTTTCCTCTAAAATCCATTGGAAGATAAATTATCTTTTAAAAAGAAATTGATCCAGGGGCCATTTCGCGGTGGAGTTCCAGCCTTCTATCTCCATAATGATCGACATATACCTTGCAACCTTAACCCAACGGCATTTCACCTCGCCTCCACCTAAAGCAAATGTACACCCCACCAACCAAATTCTCCGGAAAGCCAAGTAGATTTGCTTCAGCAGCATGTAAGCATGGGCAAAGCCAAGTTGATCACCAACCAGTTCACCGCCATCTCTGTCTTCGTAGTATACTACTAGTAGACGACGGCTACTAGCTAGTGCTGCTCCTGTGGGTAGCTTTCCGGTGGGGCTGGCTCAAAAGCAGGGGCAGGGAGGGGCAAGCTCATAGGCAAGAAGCCAGTATCAAGTGGAGGCGAGCGCGAGCGCGAGGAGGCAGGAATCATTCGGCTGCAAAGCTGCCGTCGCCACCTCGTCGCCACTGTCTCCGCTTTCCTGGGCCGCGTGGGGCCGCGCCTATCGTCCCCTCCCTCCCGCCCTCTCCCTCTCAGACACACGCGGCTGGGGCTGGATTTTGTTGGGTGCTGCCGCTGTCGTTGCACCACCACCACCGCGCGCACCGCATTAGCACCAGCACGAAGGGCGGAGGAGTCGTGTCTTTCTTTTTCCACCTTGAGATGCTTCCGCTGCTCCTTATATCCACCCTCCCGGCCTTCACGCTGCTCCTCGTCGCGCCCGCCACGTACAAGCCCTGCAAGCTCGTGCGGGAGCTCGGCCTCGTCGCGCTGCTGCTCGCGCGGGAGCTGCTGGGGCACTCCGTCTCCACCGTGCGGGGTAGGAGGGAGCAGAGGGCGAGAATGCCGCCGTCCAAGGCGAAGGCGGCCAGGGAGGATGCGGAGGCGGCGGCGCCCGCATTGGCGGAGAGGGCGCTCCCTGTGCTCGACCTGCCGGAGCTGGCGCTCGACCGCGTGCTGGAGGAGTTGTCCCCGGCGTCGCTCGCCGCGATGGCGTGCGTCTGCGCGGGGCTCAGGGACCGCTGCTCCATGGACAGCCTGTGGGAGCGCCACGTCCGGGGGAAGTGGGCCCGCGTGCTCGGCGCCGGCGCGCGCAAGGAGTGGGAGGCGGAGCTGACCACCAGGAGGAGCGCCACCACCCTGCCGCGCCCGGCCAGGCGGAGGAGCTGGGTGGACTCGCTAGCGTGCGCGTGGCCCTTCTCTTGGATCACCTGCCGCTGGCTCAAGGGGGACTCGGTCACCACCGCAGCCGCCGCAGCCGTCGCTGCCGAGCCACCACCCGCGCCGCCGGCCGACACGGTGGCCGCGTGGTACCGCTCGCTCGAGTGCGGCGAGTTCTGGTTCCCCTCGCAGGTGTACAACCGCGAGGTAAACAACCCACTCCTGGTAGTATATACTCGTGTATCCTCCACTAATTTGTTTGCTCAGTTGTAATTAAAGTTTGTTCTTTTTAATCATAGTCGCCATTAGATTAGGTAGAAGAAACACTGCTCGCTTTGTTTTAACACTGGGAGAATAATCTCTTTGCAGGACGGGCATGTCGGATTCGTGCTGTCGTGCTACGACGCTCACCTCCGCTATGACAGGCGCACTGACACCTTCACCGCGAGGTACTCCAACTTACTTGTTGTCGCTGGTAGTTTACTGTTGTGATCCGAATGAATTGACCACAAGTGAATGGAGCTAATTTTCTCTCCTAATCCATGTAGTGCTCATGGAGTTTAGGTGTTTGTTAACCTCTGTAAAGTACAAGTACCAATCGGGGAGTGCATCATCATAATAGTAACATGTTAATCGGTGATTGACATAGTGTTAATGGAAAAACTCTTTTTTTAAAAAAAGAAAATAGAGAAAAATGTTAATGAAGGCGGTAAAGATATAGCATAAGATCTTTTGGATTCATTTGCGGTGATTGGGACGCTTTTAATCGGTGATGGGCAATTGATGGGTTCTGACTTCTGACTGACAGGTACCCGCCGCACGGCAGGAAACCGGCGAAAGAGGAGGACGGCGTGCAGTGGAGCAGGATCCGCGCCCCGCCGGTGAGCACGCCGGCGCACGATCTCCATGTCTCGACCTGCCTGGAGGACCTGCGTCCCGGAGACCACTTGGAGATCCAGTGGAGGAAGAACAAGGACTTCCCTTACGGTATGTGCTCACGTCGGTCATGCGTTACCTAACAGGCAAAGTCTAGCCTTGTACTCCACTGCTTAAGACGACTGTTGAAATCGACTTGCTTGGTGATTAGGACACCTTATGCCAATGCAAAATTCTGTTGGTTTAGCACTTGATAATTGATTGATGCTTTGTTGTTATGGATTACAGGCTGGTGGTATGGTGTCGTGGGTCACCTGGAGTCATGCAATGCAAACGAGCATCTCTGTCGTTGCCATGGAGACGGTATAGATCCACTTACTTTCCTTTCTTTTTTTCACCCTTAGATACTGTCGCCGATAACACGTACGGCCGAGATGAACACTAGGGAAGAGCCAGAAGAAAAGAGTGCGGCTATCTCACTCGTCTCATCTGCTTATACTGAAAGGAGTGAAAGATATAAAGAAGGAAGAAAATATTCGGGAATATATTGGAGACAATAAAGATTATTGCCCCCTTTCTTCTTTTCAAGGATCAAGATTCGTTGTCCCCAAAGAGCAACTTGCGAGATGCGCTGTGGCTACAGTCTTATTTCCCTTCTGTGGATCTTGTGCCATCCATATCCACATCCGACCATAGTCTGTTCGTATGTAGTACTAGTATCCTCCTAGTATTTGGGGCCATTTTTGTCAGTTAAACTGCATCCCATGGATGGAATAGGACCATGACCAATTAGACATTTGCATGATGCGCTTCTGTGCGCGCGCGCTCGTCTGAATGTCTTGCTGTGTTCTTCTGTTTTCTGACAGATATGGTTGTCCTGGAGTTCAAGCACTACGCGCCTGGTTCGAGATGGAGGCAGACCACCGTGAGCAGGAAAGGTCACAGGGAGAAAGGGGATGAGACGGACGGTTTCTACGGAGGCATCAGGAAGCTCCAAACCAAAGAAGAGATATCGACGTGGCGAAGATTTTGGCCGGTTGATGTCCTGAACTGAAGATACACATATGTGCCGCCTGCCTGCATATCTCCATCCTGTTGAATAGTTGTCGAGCTGCGGCACTCCGCGTTCGTCTGAGTAATTCACTCACCTGCTGCTCTCGTCCTTCTGAATTTTTGGTAGATGAGATAAGATGAAGCAGAAGATATGTTCTGTTCAAGATCCATTAGAGGAGCAACAGTAGGTAATGGTTATGAATGATGTACAGCCTTACCCAGTTTTCGTTTTGCCCTGTGCCTGTACTGTCGTCGGATCCTAGTTGATATATGTAACTTAGAGCTATAATTCTTCTGAATGCTATTTGAGATGTTGCATAGATATTAAAACATAAATATTAAAACATAAATGAAAGGTAGATGTTAATTACTTAGCGCTTTGATCCGGTTATATTCGAGCTGATGATTCTACCATGTTACTCAAAAGATCTCAAGGTACGCAGCGTTGTCAGCTGCGCGGAAAGCGTGCTTTTGCTGAAAGTTCTGCATGGATCTTACGACGATCAGTGCCTAATTTCTGGCAGGTGAGCAGTGCTAGGTTTTCAAGTCTTTGCTGATGGATTGGGGGATAGAGTCCTGCCCAACTCTTTTTTGACGACAACATCTGGAACGAATAGGCAATTCCACAATTATTGGAATGGAGAATTGCAGTGAAAAGGTTTGGGTGGAACTCTGATAAAAAAAAGTTTGGGAGGAGCTGGAGGGCTGATGGTGGCAAACTCTAACTTGTGTTTGGACTTTGGATCGACCCTGTAGCGGCCTCACTGGTTGAGTCCTGAAATCTTCTATCTATCTGTTATCTTAGTAAAAAAACAGCATGTTCATTCTTAAAAGCTAAAAATTATCACGTTAATCAGAGAAAAAAAGAGAAAGATCTACACAATTGATTATGGTGAGTCCAAGCTACGTGCTGGTTTGATGGGCACAAAGAATCTGCGGTGCCTCCAGACATGTAAATCTGGCACGTACAATGCTAGACGTATAGGCCACAGAGATGATTTTTCTCTAAGCTTAAAAAAAATAAACCAACGGCATATATGAGTAAAATTACCGCACGAATCATGTTGTATGTAATACTCCTCTATATCACCTATAGATGAGATTAAAGACAACTCATAGAATAAATTGTTTATATAATTACCTATAATGATCTCTCATATAATTAATAGATTTTCTATACAATAATATACATATTATAAAACCATCTGTTTAACATTAGACATCGTATTTCTCTCTCTTCTCCCTCTGAATCCTATGTGACGTTGATTTAATATGCAGTTGGCAATGGCATGCACCAGCACCACTCCGTCCGAGGCGACGTGCGCGCACCGGCGCACGAGGACGCTCGTCATGCTTTTGCCTAAAAGACAACGCCGGTGCCATCTGACTGCGGCTACACGCTCGCTATTCGAGCTAATGAATGAACGCATTTCCGCGGTGATCACGTGACCGAAGTGTGCGAGCGTCCGGCGCGTATTCCCAACTCACAGAGCCAGGTCGGGTGTGTCCCACAGGTCAGGCTCGACTCCACCGCTTCCACTCCCAGAAGCTGCTCCCTTGCCCCGTCCCACGCCACGCATCCACCGACCAGGCCGGAGACTGAGCCGCTCGTCTCCTCCTCCCGGCCACTGCGGTCGCCGGCGATGAGCGGCGGGCTCCCGGGATTCCGTACGCCACCTGTCTCCCTGATCTCTCTCTCTCCAACTGAATCCAAGTCTCGATCGGTTCTTGGGCTTCTTTCTCGTTCCCTTTTGTTTCTGTACTGTTGCAACTCGCAATCTTAGTGGTACGATTTTCATTGGACCAACCGACCCGATTCGATCTGTTGCCGCGCAGACAATGCGCCGGTGTCGAGGGCCGTGGTCGTCGCCGCCGCGCTATTCTCCGTCCCCTTCGGCTTCCGCGCCCGCTACCTCGACCTCGGCCTGTCCTACGAGGCAAGTCGCCCTACGGCCCCTACCCTTGCTACCCAGTGCTTGTACTAGATCCTGCCTGCTCCTGCAAACGCTCTTAATTTTGTGTGGGTGGGTGGGTGGGTGTGGGTAGGGGGTGGGGGGGGGACACTTGCTTTCTGTATTCCGGGATCAAGAATTGGGAATTGTAGGACAAATTCTGTGTAGTGGTGTATCAAATCAAGTGTTGTTCTGAAGGTGCAGACGTAGTAGAATTCCCATTGCCTGTGTCAGTTTGGTTTGGTTTGAGCTGCAGTTAGGAAGGTGTTTACGAGGATCATGCGGCAATGCTGTAAAAGATAGCTGATTGGGTTCACAATCCCTTTCAATGCAGAATGTTTACGAAAATCTGCGGATATGGAGGCTGATCACCTCGTTGTTTGCTTTCTCGTCGTCGCCTGAGCTGATCTTTGGAGCAGCTTTGCTGTACTACTTTCGGGTGTTTGAGCGGCAAATAGGTTCAAACAAGTATGCTGTAAGTAAATATTGTGCTCATGATGTTGCACATGCACTTGGTATTTTAATTTGATGATGCTGATGTAGTTACTTAAACATGTAGGTTTTCATAGTCTTCTCCATGACAGTCTCTGTACTGCTTCAGATCCTTGCCTTAGGTTACCTGAAAGGTATGCTTCACCGATCTTTTCTTTTTGTAATGTATCATCCTGTCAAATGCTACTTAAATGGTTGGTGTTCCAATCAGTTTATTTGTTTGATATGTGTGTCTTGCTTTATTTCAGCTTTGGATTCACTTGATAGGAATGCTTATCTACCATATAGATGCATGTAGAATTAGAAACCGATCACCTTGAAGATCAACACTAAGATCAAACAGTTTATTTGTTTGGTATGTGTGTCTTGCTTTATTTCAGCTTTGGATTCACTTGATAGGAATGCTTATCTACCATATAGATGCATGTAGAATTAGAAATCGATCACCTTGAAGATCAACACTAAGATCAAAAGGGATTTTAGCTTCCTGTAAAGGATGATAGTTGAGGAAAACAAAATAATGAATAATACAACTAGTTTTCATCACATTATGTTGGGTTCTTTTCTATTATTCGCTAACTTCTGTAATATATTCATTTGTTGGCCTGTTCGTATTTACTTCTGACTGTGATTTTGGACTCGCACTATTCCTTTTTCTGGTTTCTCAGTGGCATAAATTCAGCTATTTGTATTCGATTTTCTTCTGACATCTTAGTGTGAGGAGTGCAGATCCTTCGTTAAATCCATTGACATCTGGACCATATGGCCTCATATTTGCGTCTTATGTGCCATTCTTCTTTGACATTCCAATCTCAACAAAGTTTCACATATTTGGACTGTGTTTAAGTGATAAGTCATTCATATATTTGGCAGGACTCCAGGTCAGTCCTAAGATAACTTTTATCTTTGTCTTGAGTCTTCCACAGTTCCACTGTACTGTAGCTTTATGTATTTGATTTTGTATCTTCAGCTTCTTTTATCATCTGGAATATGTTCTGTTTTACCTGGACTTTCTGGTATACTGGCTGGGCTTTTGTATCGTCTAAATATATTTGGCATCCGCAGGTTGAAGGTAACTCTACCAACATCTTTCCAGATGTGTGAATAGTGTTTCTACATCATGTCAAAATACAAATTAATAACCATGCTTTCTACATGCAACTGCCGTTTCTCTACTAGTTTATATGGTCCAGATGGTGGCATATTGGTATAGTTAGGTATGTGCAATGTCTAAAAAATCATGTTTAGCTTTCTAAATGAGGTGACTGATAATCTGGATACGGTTGATTAAGTCCTGTCGTTGGTTAGCAGATTTTGTGAATGACATTTTTCTTGTGTTGGTATTTGTGTTTCCTTGGTAAGGTTGTATGTTTCATATGTGATTAGTGCCTATAGCGGTCTTTACCTACTGCCACATTGTAAAAGAAACTTCGAATCATTACAGGTCCCATGTTTTGAAACATCAATCTTCTCGCGGTTACCATGGCCCTTCTCTAACAACTCTTATCAAGGATTGCCAACTACAGGAACTGATGGTAACATTACTGCTCACCAGGCTCGTCAATTGGAGGCAAGTATTTGTACACTGTATCTGTTATAAAACCACTTATACCAGCATCATGTTGCAATATATTGATTTTGTTGAGAGATTAGCAGATTAGCGTCCAAAGTTCCAAAGGAACACTCAGTCAAAGGCCTCTCATTTCATTTGGTATTTGGTGGTTGACAAAATAAAATAATGCTCAAGAATGCTATTCAGAATTTCAGATATAACTATGTTTATTATAATTTCCTTCAAAAAATGAATAATTGCAAATAAGCTTGATAGCTTAGAAGTTAGCACCTTGTGGCTTCTGCCCTTGTTTCTAAAGATGTTAGTCCATGACTGGTCTCCTCAAGTACATTTTGAACCTTGGCAGTAGTTCATGTGCTTGTTACAGAAAGAGAACAAATTAGGATGCCTACCAATTCTTCAAACTTCTATGTATAGCATGTTTGGGGATCAATATATTGGCAACAAAAATCACCTACAGACATCTGAGTGATCCTTGGCAAAGTAGTAATAAGATCAAGTGTCTTCCACAGCCAGCAAATGTATCACTCATCTGTACCTTTTTCCATCTATAATTTTTTCACATACTGGTGTTGTTGGATCCCTCAAGTAAAATAGAACTACTTTTTGCCTCATAAATGAAGTAAGGCGATTATCCTTTGTGTTTTGATTTTTTTTTATTCTTGAGAATTGAACATAGTAGTTACTCCTTGCTTTACGAGATCCCTCTGTTCCTCATTGACTTTTGCCTCTGGGGTACTTCGCCTTTTTCAGGGCTCACACACAACCACCCAAGATCCAATGGAATCTTCAATTGCTACGCTTGTTTCCATGGGTTTCGATCGTGGTTCTGCAATGCAGGCTCTCGCACTGACAAATTATGATGTCCATTTGGCCTCAAACATCCTGCTGGAAGCACATTCTACGTAGACTTCATCCCTGGAGTCAAAGATAGCTTTGTGAATTAAAGAAGGGAATGTGAAGCGCTTCGTTCGTTCTTCTGTTGTTTTTTTCAGGATTTTGTTACTGCAACAACATGCCATTTTGTAACACAGAAATTAGAAAGATGAAGGAAACGCAACAAGTATACGTGTCTTCTCCATTTATTCATGGACCATGGCAATATTTTACTTCCGAGTTGTAGTTATGGATATCTGCATCATCCCCGTATCATAAACTTTCCAATGAACGAAAGCTAGCCATGGCCAGCTGAAGGCAGGGATGAACAGGGGGATCCAACCCAATCGCGCAGCCAATTAATGAAATCATCAAATTGAAGTATTTGGAAATCAAATAAGCACCTTGTCATGATTATCGATTTTGCCAGAATGCGAGTAGCTTCTCCTTTCCCGGCGCCACCAGCCTGCCAGGATGAAAGCTCGGCTCTCGTACAAGTATACCTTGTAGTTGTAGGGTCTACTAGGTAATTATCCGCGGCGTGTTATGCCGCGACCGTCGACTGTCACGTGAGCAAATTGAGAAAACGTATGCAAAAAGGACAAACAATTTTTTTTCTTAGAAAGGACCCAAGCGTATTTTTTCTTTGGAAAAGGACCTAAACGTAAAAAAGAAAAAACAGCAAAAAGACCTAAATGTAGCGCATAGTTTTTGTTTCCGGAGTAAGGGCCTGACAACTTTTTTTTTCTCGAAAAAGAACCTAAACGTAATTTCGATTTTCCCAAAAATGACTTAAGTGCTACGCCTAAAAACACTAAAAGAGCATGAACGTAATATACATATATATATATATATATTTTTTTTAAAAAGACCTGATCATAATTTTTTTCCTAAAAAGGATCTATATATAATTTTTTTTTTCAAAAAAGGATCCGAGCGTAATTTTTTTTCGCCGGCTCAGCTCGAGCCGCAAGCCGAGCCAACTTACTCCCAGCTCAAAGTAAGGAGGAGGCAGGAACTCTTTAGACTTTAGTAGAGGGGATAATTAAGCACGAGTGCCTACTAAGCATTGATGCTAAAAAATTATCACTTTATCTGTACTAGGTGGCAAGAAAAAGTAGTTTTCTTTTGCTAAGCACGCTCCCAAGCACCTAAATGCACAAGCAGAAACTTGCCGGTTCCACCAGACTACCGGTTATATCATGTGCATATGATATGATTTACCAAAATAGTTGCACAGAAACATCAACGCAAAAGGCAGAAAGCTGAGCAACGCAGAACATACGACCAGCATTACAATACCCAAAAGGTCCCATAGCACAGAAAATCGAAAGCCGAAGGAGGGGGGATAAGGGCGGTGGCGTGCTCTAGCGGTAATGTGGTGAAAATAGCAGGAGCGGAACACCAAACACGTCAAACTCTGTCCTAGAACCACCAAGCCCGCCAGACCGCCTTACATTTCCTCAGCCTGCAGTTCCTCGTCCTCGTACTCGCCCTCCTCGTCGGCGGTCGCATCCTGGTACTGCTGGTATTCTGAGACGAGGTCGTTCATGTTGCTCTCTGCCTCAGTGAACTCCATCTCGTCCATGCCTTCGCCGGTGTACCAGTGCAAGAAAGCCTTCCTCCTGAACATGGCGGTGAACTGCTCGCTCACCCTCCGGAACATCTCCTGGATGGACGTCGAGTTGCCGACGAAGGTTGATGCCATGGAGAGGCCTCTCGGTGGAATGTCGCAGACACTGGACTTCACATTGTTGGGGATCCACTCGACAAAGTAGGACGAGTTCTTGTTCTGGACATTGATCATCTGCTCGTCGACCTCCTTTGTGCTCATCTTTCCGCGGAACATGGCAGAGGCGGTGAGGTAACGGCCATGGCGAGGATCGGCAGCACACATCATGTTCTTGGCATCCCACATCTGCTGCGTGAGCTCAGGCACTGTGAGACCACGGTATTGCTGGGACCCACGGGATGTCAGCGGAGCGAATCCGACCATGAAGAAGTGAAGACGAGGGAAGGGGATAAGGTTCACTGCCAGCTTCCGGAGGTCCGAATTCAGCTGACCAGGGAACCTTAGGCAGCAAGTGACTCCACTCATGGTGGCAGAGATCAAATGGTTCAAATCCCCAACTGCAGAAAATAGCAAACATGTGGGAAATGTTATGTCACACAGATAATACAGATTGAAAGTGAAACATTTATATGTTGAAGGCAACAATAAATTAGACATTATCCAAACCGCAACCATATCCCACCTTAATTGTTTATGGATATTGGGTAACAAAGTCGGTGTTTAATTCCAAGTTTTCAAATATGAGTAAATCTAATTTGCTCTTCTTTCAATCTTATTGCACACCTGGTCCTAACAGTTCATTAGCTGAGGTTGAAAAGAAAAGAGGGGAGTTGCCATTCTTATAAGTTCCAGATAAAGCACAGCCTGATCATCTGAGATGATTCCTCAATAATAAGGCAACTGCTGGAGTTGAGCAATGCTTCAATGCTTTCCCTCTCAATGCAAATTGCACAAATCTTAAAGCAAGCGAAGGGGTAAGTAATCACCATCTACCATTCATTCATGCTTTAATATTTGTGCAACTGTCAAAAGGAAAAGCATGGAAGTGTTAGATAGTATCTTTGTTACCTTATATACGAGATTGCTACTTGCCCTGTATAGAGATTATTTGCCTTGTATAGTTATTGCCTTGTATAGGCTTTCCTTCTTTATCCTCTTGTACGTGTATATATACTGGCCCTTTGGCCTCATGTTGAATGCAAGTGCTATTCATAACATGGTATCAGAGCAAAATTTTTAGGTTCACCTGCGTTGCACTTACGCTTTTCGGCGGCTCTTCTTGCCGCTTCTGGTTGCCCTACTCCTCTGCAGTTGCCTCTGATCTGACACCTCCTTCGATTGGTTCGGGATTGGTCCCCGTCGCTCCTCGGCCTTCATCGCGTCCTGCGAGCACGTCGGCGGCACCGGTGATCCTCTTCGTCCGTTCGGAGCTCCCAGGCGGCGCCTGCGTCCGGTCTTCTTCGTCTGCTCGGCTGCCTTCCGGAGCTCCGATCTCTCCAGCCCGGCCGGCCTGCATCATCGTCGGCTGGCTCGTCTTCCACGCAAACTTACCTCAGCCTCGAATCTAAAGAGTTTCCTCTGCCTCGGCGTCCTCTGGCCAGTGCCATCCTTTGTTGCGCCAGCCTGACGCCACCGACCTCGCGGCCGCCATCTGCACCGCCGCTTCTTTGCGGGATTTCATCTCGCGAGCACGCTCTTCTGTGCCCTCTTAGCTCTATCGTCTCGATGGCCGTTGCTCGACGTCGCCGCTTTGGCTGCCTGACGCCACCGCGAGGACCTCGGCTGACGTCGCCCATCGCTGGCTTGGTCGGCTTGACCTCCCCTGCCGACGCCTTCTAGCTTGGTCGCTCGTGCTGTCGGTCGGACTCCAACCGGCCGGATTTAATCCAAATAAAGGGTTCGGCAGAAAGGTAAAAAAAAAAAATATCGCCATCTGCAGGTTCTTCTTCGGACTCCGTATCTGTTCCTCGTTGCCCGGTTATCTTTGATGGTCTCAATTATCGTGATTGGGTTCTTCATATGCGCCTTCACATGCGAGGGCAGCGTCTGTGGAAGTTTCTTACTGGCGAGTTATCATATCCGCCTCGTCCTGCTCCCCCCGACATGCCTGTTATTCCTAAAGAGGCTGATACTGCTGCTCAACAGAAGGCCTCCGATGAGTATGCTGATGTTGTGGAGTCTTTTCAGACTCAATTTACTGCATACAAGATATGGCTTGATGAAGATGCTCGTGCTTCTGCTATTCTGGTTGCTAGTATGGAGATGCATCTCACTGGTGATATTGTTGGTTTGTCTTATTTCGATCGATGTGGGCGCATCTTCGCGATCGCTATGAGCCTCTGGGATTCTTTGTACCTTGTTGTTGTCGACAGAGCGATCGTTCTGGCAAAGATGATTCTCTGTCGGCGAATTTTATGCTCAACTATCCTCGGTGTGGCGTCGACTTGATTCTCTCGGTAGGAGGTTTGTCAAGACTGTCGGTCTTTGCCAACGTCAAGACTCTCACTTGAGCTTCGCCGTATCTCGACTTTCGACGCCGGGGTGAATTTGAGCGATTCGTGCTCACCGCTTGCTCGTCATCCCCGTGTGACCTTGTTGGAGGCTCTTGCAGCTATTCGTACTAAGGAGACTCGTCTTCGTGGTGCGGGCCTACTAGTATCTCCTTCAGTTCTGGCAGTACCTCGTGCTATTCCTCCATCAGTGGCACCTCCTCCTTCAGTATCGACTACCAAGGGTGCAGGGCTTCACTGTACCTACTGCAACAAGGATGGGCATGTGGAGCAGTTTTGCTATCGGAAGAAAAAGGATCTTGCTCGTCGCGGTGGACGTCCTCCTAAGGGCACTGGACTTCTCGGTGTCTCTCCTCAGCAGGCCTCTGCTGGTTCGGACCCTACTCAGGAAATTCTTACGCTGCTACGTCGCATGGCCGCCTCTGCACCATCAGGATCTGCTAGTTCTGCTACTCAGTCTTCCAGTGAGAGATCACCTTCCTCCTCATCAGGTATCACACCATGGATTCTTGACTCTGGAGCTTCTTTTCATATGACATCTGATCCCACGAGTCTCCATTCCATTAGTCCTCTTGCTGCTCCTATCACTGTGCAGACCGCAGATGGTACCTCTCTTTCCGTTGCAGGACGAGGCACTCTTTTGTCTTCCTCTTTTCATGTTCCTGCTGTTTCTCATGTTCCTAAACTAACTATGCAGCTTATATCCGCTGGCCAGCTCACTGATCATGGCTGTCGTGTTATCCTTGACTCTGACTCTTGCTGTGTTCAGGATCGCAGGACGGGGTCTCTGGTTGGTATTGGCCCTCGCCGCCGTGACTCTCAGCGCCTTTGGGAGCTTGGTAGCCGTCTTCCTTCCGCGCCTCGCCAATCTCTCGTCTCCTCTGTTTACGCCTCCGTTGCATCTTCTACTGGGTCGTTTGCTCAGTGGCATCACCGTTTAGGGCATCTTTGTGGGTCACGTCTGTCTTCTTTAATTCGTCGTGATCTTTTAGGATCTGTGTCTGGTGATACCTCTTTAGATTGTGCGGGCTGTAAGCTTGGTAAACAGCTACAACTCCCCTATCCTTCCAGTGAGTCTGTATCCCAGCGTCCTTTTGATCTTGTTCATTCTGATGTTTGGGGTCCAGCTCCTTTTGTTTCAAAAGGGGGTCATAAATATTATATTCTTTTTATAGATGATTTCTCTCGCCACACTTGGATATACTTTATGTCTTCTCGTAGCGAGGCCTTGTCCATCTATAAGAATTTTGCCACTATGATCCGTACTCAGTTTGACTCTCCCATTCGAGTTCTTCGTGCTGACTCAGCAGGGGAATATCTGTCCGGCGCCCTTCGTGCTTTTCTTGCTACGCAGGGCACTCTTTCTCAATTTTCCTATCCTGGTGCTCATGCTCAGAATGGTGTGGCTGAGCGCAAGCATCGCCATCTTCTTGAGACAGCTCGTGCTCTTCTACTTGCTTCTGCTGTTCCACCTCATTTCTGGGCTGAGGCTGTTTCCACTGCCACTTACTTGATTAATATTCAGCCTTCTTCTGCTCTTAAGGGTGGGATTCCGGTGGAGCGTCTTTGTGGCATGCTTCTTGATTACTCTAGTCTTCGCTTTTTTGGGTGTGTGTGTTATGTCCTCCTTGCACCTCGTGAACGCACCAAACTGACCGCTCAATCTATTGAGTGCGTTTTTCTGGGCTATAGTGCTGAGCATAAGGGATATCGTTGTTGGGATCCTGTTGGCCGACGGATGCGGATTTCTCGGGATATTACTTTTGATGAGTCTCGTCCCTTCTACCCTCGTCCTTCTTCCACTCCAACATCTCTTGTAGAGCCTCTTTCTTTCCTTACTTTTCCTGATACTCCTGTTGCCACTTTTCCTTCTTTACAGTTGGCGTCTCCTTCTTCGCCAGCCTCTTCACAAGAGTCTTCACATTCCGTGTCTCCTCTAGAAGTTTCTTCTGACATTGTTCCTTCGTATCCTCTCCACTATACTCGTCGTCCACGAGTTGAGGATTCTTCTGATGTCTCTTCTCCTGTTGAGTCACTTTCTTCTGGGCCTCCTCGCTACGCTCTTCGTGATCGTCAGTCTATTCGGCCTCCTAAGCGCCTTGGCTTTGCTGGTGTTGTTCTTGCCGAGCCGACTTCTTACCGTGATGCTGTTGTTCATCAGGAATGGCAGCTTGCGATGGTAGAGGAGATTGCTGCCCTTGAGCGCACTGGCACGTGGGATCTTGTGCCCCTTCCTCCACGTGTCCGTCCCATTACATGCAAGTGGGTCTATAAGGTTAAGACTCGTTCTGATGGTTCTCTTGAGCGCTACAAGGCTCGTCTCGTAGCACGTGGTTTTCAACAGGAGCATGGTCGTGATTATGACGAGACCTTTGCTCCGGTGGCTCATATGACCATTGTTCGCACTCTTCTTGCAGTAGCGTCTGTTCGTCAGTGGTCTATCTCTCAGCTTGATGCCAAGAATGCCTTTCTTAATGGTGAGCTACGTGAGGAGGTTTTTATGCAGCCACCATCGGGGTATTCTATTCCTGAGGGCATGGTTTGTCGTCTTCGTCGCTCTCTTTATGGCCTCAAGCAAGCCCCTCGTGCTTGGTTTGAGCGTTTTTCTTCTGTGGTCATTGCTGCTGGCTTTTCTGCTAGTACTCATGATCCTGCGCTCTTTGTTCACACTTCACCTCGTGGACGACTCTTCTTCTTCTCTATGTTGATGACATGATCATTACTGGTGATGATACTCAGTATATTGCCTTTGTGAAGGCACGTCTCAATGAGCAGTTTCTTATGTCTGATCTAGGTCCTCTTTGTTACTTTCTGGGGATTGAAGTCTCTTCTACACCCGAGGGTTTCTTTCTATCCCAAGAGAAGTATATTCAGGATCTTCTTGATCGTGCTTCTCTCACTGATCAGCGCACTGCTGAGACTCCTATGGAGCTTAATGTTCACCTTCGACCTACTGACGGTGAACCTCTTGATGATCCTACTCGCTATCGTCATCTTGTTGGGAGTCTTGTTTACCTTGGTGTCACTCGTTCTGATATTTCCTATCCAGTTCACATCTTGAGTCGATTCGTTTACGCTCCCTTTGACTTCACTATGGTCATCTTCTTCGTGTTCTACGATATCTTCGTGGAACTATCTCTCGCCGTCTTTTCTTTCCTCGATCCAGCTCCTCCGACGGACATACTCCGATGCTACTTGGACTAGTGATCCCTCTGATCGCCGGTCTCTTTCTGCTTATTGTGTTTTTCTTGGTGGTTCTCTTATTACTTGGAAGACTAAGAAGCAGACAGCCGTTTCTCGTTCCAGTGCCGAGGCTGAGTTGCGAGCGATGGCTCTTTTGACAACAGAGGTTACTTGGCTACGGTGGCTACTTGAGGATTTTGGTGTTTCTGTTTCTACACCAACTCCTCTTTTATCTGACAGTACAGGTGCTATTAGCATTGCTCGAGATCCAGTGAAGCATGAGCTCACCAAGCATATTGGCGTTGATGCTTCCTACATGAGGACACAGGTACAAGATCAGGTTGTGGCTCTTTAGTATGTGCCTTCAGAACTTCAATTAGCAGATTTCTTCACGAAGACACAAACTAGAGCTCAGCACAGCTTTTATCTCTCCAAACTCAGTGTTGTTGATCCACCATGAGTTTGAGGGGGGTGTTAGATAGTATCTTTGTTACCTTATATACGAGATTGCTACTTGCCCTGTATAGAGATTATTTGCCTTGTATAGTTATTGCCTTGTATAGGCTTTCCTTCTATATCCTCTTGTACGTGTATATATACTGGTCCTTTGGCCTCATGTTGAATGCAAGTGCTATTCATAACAGGAAGCACCCCTCTCAGCATGATCCCTGCTATCCTAAAAGTATAGTTTGCAGAATTGTATATACACCAACAATTTACAAGGCTATAGATAAGTTTCTAGAACAAGCATGTGCACATCTGCACTGCTGAACAAATATGGAAATAATTATGATTACAAACATTGAATCATGCACCAGTTTATATCCAGTAAAAACTAGAAATTGGGAAAGTTGAAGCAACTTACAGCTAGGTGTAGTCAGCTTGAGAGTCCTGAAACAGATGTCATAGAGAGCCTCGTTGTCCAGAACCATGCACTCATCAGCATTCTCAACCAACTGATGGACAGAGAGAGTAGCGTTGTATGGCTCAACCACAGTATCAGATACTTTTGGCGAGGGGAAAACTGAGAATGTAAGCATCATGCGGTCTGGGTATTCCTCCCTGATCTTTGATATCAGTAGTGTACCCATACCAGATCCAGTACCACCACCAAGAGAGTGGCATACTTGGAATCCTAATCACAGAAACAGATGGCTTTAATGATCACTGCAACATGGTAAAATGAAATATATACTTGCTGAGGGACTAAAAATACAGAACAAAATACAAAATAGCAAATTCAGTATATTTGCTAACCAAAATGCAATATAAACGCATGAGGTTTCTTAATTATGGTAATTCTATAATCGTTGTTGACCAGTAGATTATCTCAAGAACATATAAAATGATAAAAGGCTTGTTATGCTAAACTATTTGGTTGACCAACAAATCTGAATAACAAAACACCCATACTCTGATACCATGGATTATAAAATTAGTTCTGGCCATTTATTAATATGCCACCCAAGTTACCCAAGTTACCTAAGTAAGACAGACCTCCTTTCAGAATTCACAACCACCTCAGTACTAATATGAGGTACATCATAGAGTACAAAATTGATGCGTGTTAGTGCCGCCTGTAATTAGGGCACCAAACAATTAGCAGGAATCATGAGTAATTTATACCAATACAATATGTACATCATACAATAACTCATGTGCAATATGTTTCATGCTAACAAGAGATCTTAGTGCCCTGGTATAGCATTACTCGTATGATGTACTACAGCACTACTATGCATCATACCGGAAAATTCAGGGGCATCACAAAATGAGGGCGATCTCACATAAGAATCTGCAGTTCTGAACAGGAAATGATCTAGCTAGTATCATAAATCGATAAGCGCAATTACCTTGCAGGCAGTCACAGTTCTCGGCCTCCTTCCTCACAACATCCAAAACAGAATCAATGAGCTCAGCACCCTCGGTGTAGTGGCCCTTGGCCCAGTTGTTACCGGCACCAGATTGCCCGAAGACAAAGTTGTCAGGGCGGAAGATCTGCCCGTAGGGTCCAGTGCGGACACTGTCCATGGTACCAGGCTCAAGGTCCATAAGAACGGCACGGGGCACAAACCGACCGCAGGAGGCCTCATTATAGTAGACATTGACACGCTCCAACTGCAGGTGGGAGTTGCCCGCATAGTGCCCAGAAGGATCAATGCCGTGCTCGTCGCACACCACCTCCCAGAACTTGGCACCGATCTGGTTGCCACATTGCCCGCCCTGGATGTGCAGGATCTCTCTCATCTTTGCCCTAGAAATTTAAGGGAGTCACATAGAGGAATTAATCTCCGATGTTGCAGCAAGCATCGGTAACCTAAGGATTCAATGTAAAAAAAAGGTAGTTGGTATGCTGCTCCAAGGTTTTAAATTTCGGTTTCGGAATGAATTTCGTCTCAGGCCGGATAACGAAATTTCGGCGAAATTTTGAAATTTCGGATGAAATTTGAAAATTCAAATCCGGTCCAATCCGGAAAATAAAGACCGAAATTCGGGGAAAAAACCCGAAATTTTGGGTTTTTTGCACTGGCTGAAAAGTGGTCTAAATGTTATCGGAAAATTTTGAAATTTTTTTTTGAGGTTCCTGACACAATTCTGATATTCTCACAAAAATTTCAGCTGATTATCACATCTGAGGAATTTTCAAAAATTCGGAGAGTGGTACTGTCCTGATAAAACACTGACCGACAAGTTTGATCGAAATGAAAAATGGTACAAATCAAGTTATAAACTGTTGAAATTTTTTGTACATGGTTATGATCCATAAATAATATTATCATAAAAATTTTAGCTGATTATCACATGTGATGAATTTTTAAAAATTCGGAGAGTGGCGCTGTCCAGACAGAACACTGATCGACAAGTTTGATCCGAATGAAAAATGGTACAAATGAAGTTAGAAACTGTTGAAATTTTTTGTGCATGGTTATGATGTATCTATAATGCTCTCATAAAATTTTCAGATGATGATCAAACTGTATAAATTTTTAAAAATTCGAACAGTACTACTGCCCTGTTAAAAGGCTTACCGGCAAACTTGAACAAAATTAAAAATTATGTAAACCATAAATTTTTTTCAAAATTTTACAGAACGGTGATAAGGAAGTTCTTAATATCCCATAAAAATTTTGATTCATGATCACACTCCAGTGAATTTATAAAATTCTCACAAGGCACAGTACTATTTATGTTCTTTTCCTTTTTGATTTTTGAAATATAATATAACAAACGAAGTTCAATGCTTGCATAGATTTGATTGACCAAACAAACAAAGTTTAAATTTTTTTAAAAATTTATATAATGGTACTGATTCAATTATTAATCTCTCAAAAAAAAATTAGATCATAATCACACTCAAGAAAATTTATAAAATTCTGACAATATAACTGTCCCAATTATGTCCATTCTGTTTTTGATTTTTTAAAGATAACAAATGAAGTTAAATTATTTTTAAATTTTTTATGTATGATCCTAAACTACTAAGTATAGTACCATAAAATTTTCAGATTTTTATCAAACTTTTACAATTTTATAAAAATCGGACAGTGTTTCTGCCAAAATTTTAAAATATTTAGAAAATTAGGTTTTTCAACAAATTTTCATAGGAGATGACTTTCCTAAGGGTTATTGGACCAAATCCGGCCCTAAAACTTTCAAAACCGGCCAAAAAACACGAAATTTCGGCCAAATTTGGCAAAATTTCGCCGGAAAACCCAAAATTTCGGATTTTTACTGTAGCAAGGCGGTACTTGAGATTTCGGGGTGGTCCGAAATCCGAAATCTCGGCGAAATTTCGCCGAAATTTGGAACCTTGTGCTGCTCAAGTTACTCAGTTCAAGCATACCCAAATAATTTATTTCTTAATTAGGACTTGAAATCACGAAATGAGGGTGCAATCAAGCTCAAGTTGTTTCTCCATCAATTCAGATTCTAATACGAAGCAACAAAATTTGGGGCAAGTCCAACACAGCTAGGCTAACACAAAACCATACAAAAGACATGATGAGCGTCTCATCAGATCATATATCTAACAGTCAGTGGGACAAGGAGAAGCAAACAATTCATGTTGTTTCAGATCCCAGATGTCATGCCACTATACAGATCACCTTGAACCCAGCCAAATCTGGGGTTTCATATGCTAAAATGACTCGACACTAAATCACCTTGTAAATGAATTACCGTACACACCAGATCTCTTCGAAAATGGATCAATTACAGGATTTCGTGCCCTAAATATGCACGAAATGTCTCAAATGGAGCAGAAATAACTTTCAGATCTCACAGAAAAAACCCCTAAATTAATAGCCCAAAAATCTACCTGATATCCCATAACTTAGCTCCGAAGTAGACTCCAGGAACCAGACTAGATCATCCGCGAGATCGAGAGAGATGCCGCAAAAGCAGCGAAATTACACGATCCAACACAACTTCCAAACGTTTACAAAATCTAAAAGCGAGATGAACACGAACTGGATCAGGGCATTGCTCTATAGAAATCGGTAAAATCCCCCGTACATCCTATCGCATTACCAATTTCCTCGCCAAAACATAACCCAAAAATGCGAGAGAGAAAACCCCCACAAAATTCGCAGCAAACAACGGTTCAAACCAGAAGGACGTATCAAATTCAAACCTAAGGCATCGGCAGTACTAAAGGCAAAACTCGCTTACGAGAGAGTTCAAATCAAATTCGCTTACGAGATATGAGACGATCGACAGAGGCGATCCGATCGGCGGCGAGGGAGAGCTCGAGATCGGTCGGTGGAGGCCGGGGAGAGCGAGGCGAGCGCAGAACGCCTTAAATAGCCGTAGGCGGCGGAGACTGTGGCCAGCATCCGACGGTCCATGCCCCCCTCCCTCCAACCCCTCATCGGGCCGGACGGCCCAGATCGCTCCGCCTTGCGTATTTTTCAAATCTCCCCCCTCGAGGCGAACTGCCCCAGGGGCGGGAAATTTCGCCTCGCTGGCCCCCACAGTCGGTGCACCGGCGAAACGTAGCCCCATTACCCCGACGCTGATAGTTACCGACAAGTGGGACACGGTGGATTTTGACCCCACAAGTCGGTGAATAATAGTTATAATGCCGTGCTGTGTCGCGTAGGTGCGAGAGAGAGGTGGGCCAGGGGCGCGGCTGGCTGGCCCATGCGGGCTTGGGTTGGGTTCAGGTGCGGTTCGGAGTTGGGGTCTCATGGGCACACATGATTAGTTACCGGCACGGTGGGTGCCAGTTGGCGCGAGGTCCAGTCCAAGGCGTCCGTTCCGTCCACTCTACGGTTCAAGGGGGAACAGCGCGGGAGTGGGCCCGCGGGGACAGAGACATGTGACCCCTCTCTCTCACACTCTCGGCTTTTCCGGGACCGCACGTGTGGGTCACGTGCGCCATCGTCCGTACCCTCCATGTTTGTTCTCCGCTTTGCTTCGCTGTCCAGTGACGAGGAGATTGGATCTAGAAGAAGCAGCGCACTGTTCACGTGTATTTTTGTCTAGAGGGGTATAAGGACAGACACAATCTACATATACACACTACATACGTACATTACCACACTTATGCACGCACATGCGTGCACGTCTCTTATATACACTAAAAAGAGATTAGAGACTCTAAAACCTTTATAACATAGGAACGTGTCCTACTAAACGTGCATGTATATATGTACTCAATTCTATTTTTACTTTGGATGAAGCCCACGAGTCCAATCCCGCGAGAATCAGACTCAAGACCGACCAGGACTTCACCGAGTCCCCACTCCCCAGCCAACCGAGTGACGGCCGGTCCTCGGTTCGCGTGTATCTTATGTGTGCCTGTCCGGTGTCCAAAATGGCTTTTGGAATAATCCTTGTCAGCGTGACATTCGTCGGTGAGATCAGACCAGTGGATGGACAGGGTGCTTCTGCCTATCACTGTTTCAAAATAATACAAGTTTTAAAATATAAATGGATGATAGATAATAATTAATTACTCATTTATTTATTTTAAAATTTATGTAATTTATATTAGACGGGTGATACGTAGTACTACCCGGATGGATAAGATCCGATGTAACGTGGTTTGGTATTGGAAATGGTACAACTAGTCATTGTCATATCGCAATTGTATGATGGTTGGAATTGGCAAAATCGACGAAGACGCCTTTCCAGCTTATTCCACAAGGGGTTTCCCAAGGAAAAGAGAACGATGGCTCTTGGTAGTTTGTCCCATCGTTTGTAAGTTATCCCTTTTTAAGCTAGTTTGTGTTTCTTCTGTTTTTTAAAACGGAATGATCTGATTTTGTCGCCTGGTCCAAAAATGCAACGCAAGAGAAAGCTTGAACTAGCCCAGCTGCACTTCGGTGCGACAATGCAGGTGCAGCCCAGATCTTCAGGCCCAACGTGGCCTTTTGCGGTAAGGTGCTCGTGCAGCGATGGCTCTCGGTTCGTTTCCCTTCCGCTGCATACAGTTTTTTTTATAAGTTGAACGCACGGAATACACGCCCATCTTACTCACGTATCACCAGGGTTTATATGGTAGATAAATCGGTCTAATTAAAAAAATTATAAAATTGTATGTGCTGTAAATCGATGAAAATCAGTTGAAAATTGGTTTTTTAATTGTTTCGTTTAGTTTGCCGATTTTTCGAAGAAAACTGATCGAAAATCGGCAAAACTATCTTTTTTTGAATTTTTTTGACCGTCAAGTTCAAATAGTTTGACTTAGAAACCGTTCGGTTTCTACTGATTTTTTTTGTATTTTCTACACACACAAAAATCGATGCCGAGCAGTGAGCGATTTTCGAGCTCGAAACAGTATTATAATCCCTACGCATCACATGCACATATGTGTTTAGGTGGTATCTACACACGCTAATCAATTAATTAGAAACTTTTCGTGTGTATCAGGTGCTATACCACTGAATGTGCATATATGTACCTATTTTAATTGGTGAGCATCAGATCCTACTTAATACACACGCGTCCATATACCCATTTTATCGGTGAGCACGGCGTCTAGCCCCCGGTTCGAGTCACAGATTTCAACCAGCTTCAGGGAAGAGCTGGAGCAAGACTAGCCAAGCCGTCAACGCCGACGGGAGAGAGAACAGAGAAGGCAGCAATGGTCAATAGTAATTAACCCCGGGGCCCCACACGTCATCCACTGCCGCAACTTGCAGAGGGCACGCAGCTCCTCGCGCATATCCGAATAAGGGAACAATAATATTTTATCCGCCCACTCGACCCACTTGGCTTGGCTACTGGAGCGGAGCAGTAGTGGGTGACTGGGTGGGACGAGACGACAACGTCGCTCTCAGCTTCTCACCGCGAAGGAAGGAGGCAAGGCAGCGGCCGGCGCCGGGCGGGAGCGAAGTAGGACGGGATGTCGGCGGGCCTGGTCACGGAGGAGGCGATGGTGGGGCGGCTGGTGCGGATCCGGCGGACGGTGATGCAGATGCTGCGGGACCGGGGTTACCTGGTGGTGGAGCACGAGCTGGCCATGGGCCGCCGCGACTTCCTCCGCAAGTTCGGCGAGTCCTTCCACCGCGAGGACCTCCTCATCAACAAGTACAGGAAGAACGATCCCGCCGACCAGGTCAGGTCAACCCCCCCGTGCTTCCTCCTCTTCCTGATCAGAGATACGTAGTACTGGTATGTAGCTGCTGCTCGATCCATCCAGCTCTCTGTTTGTTTTCCTTTTCGTGGATCGGCACCTGCGATCCGCTCCTTGATCGATACTACCGGCTGCATGCGAAGATTCGAATCTGTAGAGCTCGATCGTTCTGCTCTTGCTCGATCTGTTCTGTCGAGATTTGATCTGCGATCGAGTGGCTCAGGCCAGATCATGCTCATTGCATCTACTGTTTGGCTTGGGGAATAATAATGTGGGGTGCTCCGCTGTGCACGTTGCGCCAGGCGATTTGTTTCGCTCCTCTACCTGAGCTTTGGTTGCCCTCTGGAGTCAGGACTCGATAGTAGTGCAGAGAAGCGGCTGCTATGACTGTTCTTGGCAACATGTCGCTGGGCAGCTCGAGCGTGCTGCCTGACGAGTGATGCCGAGTAACAATTCCTATCAAGTCAGAACGACAAGTTAAGATTTTTGCTTTTTGCACCTTAATTCAGCGTAATCATCCGATTCCAAGTCGCATGTCCCATTTGCAACCACACAGCATATTGCAATACTAAACTACTGCAGCGGATCCTATGTGCGTCGTCAAGATGTTATTGGTCGCGCTACTGGCTGTGTTTTTGACGCCAAGAGGAATACTCCTATAAGGAAAATGTTTAGTCCTAAGAGAAACACTTCAGCATGGATAAGCTGACAGAGGTTTATAAGTGATGCTGAAATCTTTAAGTTTAGCATTGTGAGACTGAACATCCAGATCACTAAATGCAAATTTGGCCTAGTTCAGATATCAAATATTGCAAAAAATTTAGTATTGACAGTTGCTCAATCACTTAATTTGTTTTTCTGTCTGGAATCAGATATACGTTTTCTTTCCTAACGATGACAAGGTGGGGATGAAACACATAAAGAAGTATGTCGAAATGATGAAAGCTGAGAATGTCTCTAGAGCTGTATTGGTTCTTCAACAGAACCTCACTCCATTTGCAAAGTCATTTCTTCTAGAGCTAGAGTCAAAGATCCACTTGGAAGTTTTCCAGGTTAGGCTTGCACGCCAAGAGACTACATATTGCTGCACTTTAATTTCATTGACAGGACAATAGAACCAGACTTGGTCCGCATGCTATTTTATTATGATCTTTTACTCTGCTTGGCCTGATATCTGAAGCAATGAACAGGAGCCCGAATTGCTTATAAATATCAAGGAGCATGTTCTTGTTCCTGAGCATCAAGTGCTTACTAATGCAGAAAAGAAGACATTATTGGAGCGGTATACATTAAAGGAAACTCAGGTATTGCTACTTGTTGACACTTGCAGATTTACACTGTACTTTTGGCATCAGTTGAGTCAATGATATATCTACTTTCCTAATGCACTACTATTGTCAACATCAAAAATACGCAAGCTTTTTTTAGTGGTAGAATTGTCAATAACATATTTAGCCTCAACCATGCAAAAAAAAAAATTCCTTCGGTAGTCAACTGCAGCTATCTTTGTTCATTTTCAGTTCCAACAATTATATGTGCTTTAGGCTTTTCTAGTAGATGTTACCTAATTAGGTCATCTGTTCCATGAGAATGCATGGAATACACTATTTTGTATGGAGCAAGGGCCCTGGTTATGACTCAACTGTGAACTCACACGACAACAAAATAGGCCCAAATAGGTATAAGTCAGAGAATGCCCTGAACTCCTGATTCTCGCTACAATTAGCTCCAACAAAATTGATCAGTGCCCGTTGGAAATGTACCAAATTAACCACTGAACCACTTCTGTGTGCATGATACCCTCTGCATTTTTCAGTATGTTTGCATATGCTTACTAGTATGTAATCCACCTCTATTCTGAATGCAATTTGATCAAACAGCTTCCGAGAATACAAATTACGGACCCTATTGCAAGGTACTATGGCCTCAGCCGAGGTCAGGTTGTGAAGATCATCAGGCCCAGCGAGACAGCCGGCAGATACGTTACATATCGCTATGTTGTATGACAGTACACAAGCGAATTGAGGGAGAAAACCATACATATGGTGATTTTTGCAGCTATACATACCCCATATGCTTGGAGAAATCTGTATTGCTTTGGAGCAGCCATGTTAACGATGGCATGGCTGTTATGTAAGTGAATTTAAATAAGCTGATTATATGGAACATAAATAAATCCTCAATGTTGTACACTTTCATGAACTGTATACAAAACTACAGAATAAAAACACTCGTTTTCAGAGCAATAAAAGCTTCTGCAGTTCTGCGTATGGGGTATCATTTGCATGAATCGATCTTGGACTTGTTTCATGAACTATATACAAAACTACAGAATAAAAAAACACTTATTTTCAGAGCAATAAAAGTTTCTTCTGTTCTGCTTATGGGGAATCATTTGCATGAATCAACCTTGGGCTTAATTCTTAACGAACATATTAATGAGCAACATATATATTGACTTGGTGGATTCTGGCGTAAAAGTTCATTCTCTTGATTTTGCCGGATGCAATAACGCAGTAGATGTGTAGTCGGAGTACACAAAGCTAGCAATTTTCGGAGTAACACTACACTAACTTTGTACTGGTTGGTAGGTGCAGCAATCTATAATAATGCATGATGCGGTGGATTCTGGTAGCAGGCATCATTGTTCACCAACCCAAGACACAACATTAGGAATCAAAAAGAAAAGGAAAGGAGAGAAGGAAACAAAGATACATATATACGCATACTGCTTTTTTTGTGCCTGGCGTTGTCCGGTGGAGACGGCGATGGTGATGAAATAAGCATAAAACAAGTCAGAGTGCACCAAGAACAAGGTGCTTTGAGTTCGCCCTAATCCTCTCATCAGAGTTCAGCAAATAACTTTTTTTTATCAATGGGCGCAGCATAATCATTCGTTCGTTCCGTCTCATCAACAAATTAGGCCGTGCAGCTACACGCCAAACAACAACTTATTTTTTTTATCAGAGCATACTCGCTTGGCTGAATTGATGCTATAGACAAATAACCACGTACCCCTGTCTTAATTTGTTGATTAGATGGCCGTAGGATATGCGGATGATTGGTTCAAATTACGCGTCTCCTCGTGTATCATTCTTTGCTTTCGATAAGAGAGGGCGAGCCGTTGCGTTTCTTGAGCTAATAAGACCATACTACCATTGTAAGTATCTTGTGGATGAAATAGAACAGCCATGCAAGCAAGTTTGATTGATCTGAAATTTTCTCGTACATGTAGCGAGATTTGTTCTCTAATCCGTCACTATCGTGACAGTCCATCGCTCGCGGGATTAGTGGGCCGATTAGGAGAAGCATTTATGCCGGTCATTATGAGTCGTTTCTGTCGAGCTAGCAACTTCGATCGTCCTTAAGCACTCCAAAATGTTCTCCGTGATTAGTCATCATCAAACTCTGGCCTCCTTCGCCATGTAAACTAAATATTAGACTAAATTAAACTCGAGAAACCATCATCAAGCTAGCAGCAATCCTTTCTTGGATCGATTCGGCGCACTTCGCCACTCTTCCAGATAACACGAGATGAGGAGAAGGACCTGTTCATACGACAGTATAGTACTTGTACTAGTGATCAATTAGCAGCTGCTAATGACTTACACGGAAAAAAAATATTAAGACCGACGTGTCGATGCCAGCGGCCACAAGCGACTCACCGACCTGTACCAGCCAATGTACAAGTCGCTGGCTGGCTTACTCGCTTCCTCGTAGAATCAAGCGATGCGATGCGATGCGATGCCGAAAGGATAGGCAGTTCTGGGTCACGTCCTGCCGTGTCGCACACTCGCACTCGCCAGTCGGCCACAACAAGATGCTGTTCTTTTGGCCGGCCGCCATCTATACACGTTTTCCTTTTCTTTCTTCCCGCATGCTCTATATATGCAGGGTGTAATTCCATAGGATATATTCTTTCCGTATCTTAAATCGTATCTTTTTTATTGGATTTGAAATTAGATACAATAGTATCATGTATGAATACAGTACGGATAATATCGGTCACGAATATTGCGTGAAAACAGATACCGTATATAACATACATATAGCAATGAGTAACTAATCGTATGAGTTCAATATGCAACATGATTATCACAATTTAACAAATCATTTTATCATGTAGTCCAACAAAGTTGCAAAAGTATCAAATATTCTTTTATATTTTGCAAAAAAAAAAGGTATTCATGTAGACAAGTGGAAGTATATTCTTACATGTCAAACTCTGGTGGCGGCCGATATCGGTCGGCGGGATGGCGGATGGGACTGCGGCAGGAGGGTGGAGCCATGGATAGAGGGCCTAGTTTGGGCTATTTGGTTGGGCCCAATTGAAGCCGCTAGAATATGGGATGAAAATTTTCGGATATCCAAAAATTATTCGACTTAAATATCCAAAAATTTAATCGGAATATCCCGATCTGACGGATAGTGATCTTACAAATCTGATGCTGAATCCGAAACCAACTATCCGAAACTGACGTTGAATCCGACAACTATCCGACACGATTAGCTGAATTTGAGCTGAACAAATCAGACCGGTTGGTCGGTTGACCGATATATATCCATTCTGATTGTACCCTATATACATGTTTCACATGGACTGACATAGAAGAAACCAAGGATATGCTCGGTTCTCTTGTCTATCAAGTTAGCACACCTAGAGGAACAAAATTGAGCTACCCAGATTAGTTTTTGGCTTTCAGTTTCTCTTAGTACAAATGGGGTATTGAATTTTTACTTCGACTGCATAGAAGCCAACTGTTTGTGACAGCTTCCAGCTTCCAGGGTGGCCAAACAGGACCTTACCTTAACAACAAGCAGCGCCACACCCAGGTCCCCTAGCCAGGGTTTACATTACTAAATTGACGTTGGAAATCGCTCACGCGACGGTAGCAAATTTCGTCAAAAATCGGTAGAAACCAAACAAAATTAAAAGTCAAATATTTTGAACTCGGTGGTCAAACAACGGCGAAATAATTCAAAAGCCATCCGGTTTACATTAAATATCGGCACACTCAGCGAAAATTGAAAAAAACAAGGAAAATTGGAAAACAATTGCAAAAAATGCTGAAAAATTTGCAAAAACCCAGTAAAAGCCTAGAAAATCAAGGAAAAATGTTAGAATCGTATAAGAAATATGGAAAAATATGAAGAAAAAAAATCTGGCATGGCATTTTCTACATTTTAAGACAACTTTGTAAAGTACACATTATGCAATAATAGCACAACTATGGAAAATTTTCAGTATGATCTTTGCTATATTTTAACAATCTCAAGTTGTAAAGTAGGTATTTTAGACAACCTTTCATTTCAATACCATTCACAAATCAACCCAACAAGTCTACAGCTCAGTATCCATGTCATATGATATTTGAAATCAATATTTCTTATTGAAAATGAATGTTCGCACTTTGCATAGTTTCGTCGTCCTTCCATTATCATACATATGCCATGTTGAACCTACACAAACGCTATGTTAGTAAAAAAATCGAGTTGCAATGAAATAAAATATACAAATGAAACATTACATTTGGGTCTACGGGTAGTATTGTTGATTGTACACTTGATTGACCATATTGTACTCCTCAGTGAACATCATCACCAATCCTCGTGTAGCTAGTAACTTCGTCTTATATTTGTGCAAGCTTTGCTCTATCCATGGGCTAGTCGTTTGCCATTATTGGTACAACATGGCATAAAAGTCGAGGTCTTGCCACTCATAGACCCATTAGGTGGCAGCGTTTTTTCTTTTCTTTTTCTCTCTTTTCTGTTATCTATATTCAGTTTTACTCAAAAACGTCTAAACATTCGGATTTTCAAAAAAAAAATTCATGGCAAACGTAAAAAGCTATTGATACTAATTTTAGGGAGCTTTTGATATTTTTTTAAAATTTCTAATTTTTTTGAATTTAAATTTGAATTGGACTAGTTTATCGCCTGGTTCTGTTTCTCCGGTTGGAATGATACGACCAATTTTAGTTGATATTGTGTACCCTGCCACTAGCTCGTTTGAAAAGGGTGGCCTCACATTTAAGGTGCATTTGGTTTAAGAGCAAACGGTGGATATGATGACTCTATCTATCTTTTTGCACCTATCCAGCTTTTTGGTTGGATGGATGAGTGAATGAGAACATCCAACTTTTAGAAATATTCCTTAAAGATGCTGAATGAGATAATCCCTTCAAATTGACCGAATGAGACCATACAACTTTCATCCCACCAACCAAATTTGAACTGTTATCCCATTTACAAACCAACTCTCATCCCTACGACCATTTTTTATTTGTATCACTTCATCGCTACTCAAATTGATGACTCTATCCTAAACCGCCTGGCTCATCCATCATTGGAGGACGGCTATACTGTAGTGCTCCATACTCTTCGCCTTTCCCCTTCTTCGCTTTGGCCGTCGCATCAACTCAACCAAAAACGGTATCAAATTCGAACTCGCCACCGGTCAAAAGGAATCCACGAGATCGAAAGCAACAGCACCGTCCCGATTCGATTATTAAAGCCCCCACTTTTTTCAAAGTCGGAGGGGTTAAAACCGTAAATTGCGCGGAGGAATTCGCCCCTAGTCCCGGCCATTCTTTCCCCAAGCCTGGCGGTTGCGTGCTCGAGGGAATTCCAGCTCGGGGGCTGCGGGTTTGCGGGGGTGAGTCGGGCGATTCGGAGATCCTGGGAGCCGCTTATGAGGTGCGGTTTCGTATCGGCTCTGTTTTTCCTCTGTTTTCTCTCTCTTTTTTTTAAGGTGTAATTTCGTTGTGTTATGCGAGGATTTGGTCCTTTTTATGGGGGGTCTTGGAGGTGTTGTTCACACGATTGTCTTCCTGTCCTAAAGTTAGTTCCTTTTAGCATCTCATCTATGTTTTTAGTTAGTTGGGTTGTCCTGTCGATTTGTTACGGAAGAACCCATCAGTGATGGTCGGGTTTCATAAGGTTGTCTCATTACTGGTGAGAAATTTATAATCTTCCATACAAAGCCACTCAGATTTTGTCATAGCTGCTGCTATATATGAGAATAGTCAGTTACCGTACTTCGAATCCATGCTTTGCACCAACCAATATAGTTGTTCTTTTGTTCAAGCTTTAGTTTAAGGATGTCGATTTATCCTGCTCCAAATTTTATGCTAGCACTCCCAATACAAAATTTGCTCTTTTTTTTGTTCAAAACTTCTTTTTTGCCCCAACTATTATGGCGAAGGACCTTTGGATGCTAATTAAGTAAGTTTTGGTGCGCTAGTTGATAGGGTGTGTGGAATTTGCTTCCTGGCTGTTAGGGTTAGAGATGCAAAGAGGGACATGAATTTAACGTGGAAAACCTCACTTAGGAGGAAAAAAATCTTGGGAGACAAATCCACTAATTTTCGTTCTCAATTTACATGCACATGGAGTTGGTTTTATATAGCCAGATGAATCTGAGTTGGTTAAGATTTGGACTCCTAATTTGGATATTTGAGGAATCCTTATCTCTAGCAAACTATTTGGATATTTGAGGAAACCTTATCTCTAACAATCCTCCCCTTGACTCAAAATCCATAATGAAATTGTCTCCGGAAAACCTCAAAGGGTAATTAAGCACCATGAATACCATGTGCGCCGAAAGTCCAAATGACTTATCTGAACAACAAAGCCTGGAATAGTCTAATCCATACGCTTCTCATAAAGCCAAATTGAGCAAAGCACCGGTAGATCTAAACACACATCTATCAACAAAACTGACGAAGAAATCTAGGTCTTCAACGATTCATAACCCTAGTAAAGTCTGAGTCTGTGCAACTGACCTCCTGAAACAAATGCTCAATCATCAAACGGCATAAACCAAGACATCACCTGTGGCGCTTGAGAGATAGCGAAGAACTCAATCATGGACATTTCATATGCTCCACCTAGAGCACAAAATTCGTCAAACAATGCTCATTGGAAGAGCAACTTGCACGTGTAGTCATCACGTACGTCAAACTGCCGATTTCAAAGATAATTAAAATTCATGATACGGTTGAAACTGCTCCTGCAAAACTATCAAGATGAAAGAAAACTCTTGTGCCAACAATGGAGTATAAATTGCATTAGACCTCTCGTATTGAGCTATGACAACTGGACAATGTTGTAGTATCCTCGTAGAAACAAACTCCTTGTTGCACTTCAATTCTTCATCTCAAATTGATATTGGAGTAAAACCTTCACTTTTAAACAGCAAAACTCCAGAGAGTATAATGCTTGCTACCATCAGGGTGTCATCAAATTCTTGAGAATTAATGTTGCCAAAGTCTTCATAATGTTCGCGCAAGTGATCCAAAACTACAACATATCCAAACGGTGATTGAACACCAAATTCAATTGCCTCCTCAATTGATATTGATTTTTTTTTACAACCAGCAGCAAATGGCAATGGCTTAAAATTAACTCCAAAAGGCCAGCTTAGAGATAAGGCCAGCTCTGATATCACTTGTTAGGGTTAGAGACGCAAAGAGGGACATGAATTTAAAATAGAAAACCTCACGAAGGAGGAAATAACCACGGAGACAAATCCACTAACTTTCGTTCTCAATTTACATGTACATGGGGGTTGGCTTTATATAGCCAGATGAATCTGAGTTGGTTAAGATTTGGACTCCTAATTTGGATATTTGAGGAATCCTTATCTCTAACAAACTATTTGGATATTTGAGGAAACCTTATCTCTAACATTGGCTAAGTTGCTTGGATGCGCTACTGAAATATGAATTATTCCAAATGAAAAATGAACATGAATTCAAAGCATTCCAGATTCAAAAGGCTTGAGCTGCGCTTGCTTTATATAGCCATGAGCCAAGTTGCTTGTGCACAAGACAAATTTATCATCAGCTAGCACCTGTCATATCTTTTGGTACTAATATTGCAATTTTATGTAGTGTAGTAAGCACTGAGAGTATATGTTCTTGTTCAAATTTTTATCAGAGTACCACAGATGACAAGGGTCATCCATGACTCTGGGGAAGGCACGAAGAAGGAGGCACTTGATATGGTTTCTATTGATGTCAACTTCCCCAAGGGCCATTTCCCGGACTACAGGATCGGGCCAAACAACCAAATCATTGACCCAGAGGAGACACATGAGGTTGTACCTCTGAAGGAGGTTGTTGCGAAGGAAACATCGCAGCTGCTAGAGCAGCAGAGGCGGCTCTCGGTGCGTGATCTCAAGGAGAAGTTTGAGAAGGGTCTATCTGGCGCCTCCAAGTTGTCTGAAGAGGTATTACTCACTTCCAGTATTTCAGTTTGCTTTTGCCAACTTTTGTTAAGAAAATCTATCAGGGAATCGATTCATAGATGAAAGATGTTGTAATTAGCTATAATATTGTTCACACAACACATGAACTCTCACTTAGAAATTTCGCATGCTTTGCTTATATGAGAATGATGCAGATTTGACACCTGGATATATATAAAAATGTTGATGGTTAGTGAAATTCTGAAGTCACAACAAGTGACAGAATGAATTTATGTCATTATGTTCAGTTTATCTGTCAGTAACCAAAGAAAAGGTTGCTTTCTGTCTCACCTTAATAAAATCAGTAGCTTTCTCCAGAACTCAAATTTATTACTTCAGTCCTTGTTGTGCTCTTTTCTCATACTTCGTTTCTACTTTGCTTCTCTTTCCTGAAGTTGCTTCCGTGTCCAAAACAGCTTATTGTTTGGAATCAAATGGATAAACACACAGGGTGTTGGTAATTATTATGGATGCTCTATGAGTTGCATTCTACAATCAACATCTTGCCTTGCTAGCTAGGATAAATATGGTGTTAAGTAACTTAGTTTCAATGGAATTCCATGTTGAAGTTGTCGCTTCATATTTCAGGCTAAGTGGCGAGAAGCAGCTTCCCTGGACAGGCAGGTTCTTCTGAAGAAGCTCAGAGATGTTTTAGACACTCTGAAAGGCCGTGTTGCTGGTCGAAATAGAGATGATGCTGATGAAGCTATCTCACTGGTTAATCTCTTCTCTAGAGTGTAGCATATGCTGTATTGCCAATATTTGACTGCTATTATAATCTTCTTGTAAATCCATCCATCTGTTGTTAATTAAACTCAATAGAGTTAGGTTGATTTCCCCCCTAATTGCTCTTTCTTGAAGTTAGAATTCTGGAGATAGCAGAAAACAAATGCAAAAATATTATAAGCAATTAACACCTTTATTTGCAGTACTTGATATGAGGTGCCAACACTATTTTTTGTTAGAGCTATTTGTGTTTATACGTGATGCTTTGAGCATTTACGGATTCTTGAAAATGCTCAGAATTTGAAAGTATCTTAATGTAATGTTCTGAAAGGAAGTGCTGATGATTTTGGTTGTACGTTTCTGAATTAATCTTGTCAGCCTACGGAAGGCTCAAATATATCTAGTTGCATCAGAAATCCATATCTTATACTTTATAAATTTGTGCTTCTTTTTTGCCTTACCGTCAGTTGTGATGTTTTTGTTCCTAGTCTATATTACCTTTAGTTGGAAAAGTTTATGTGATTATGACAATTGACAAGTTAGGTGCTATCAGGTGGAGGCACTAGCAGTCCAGCTGACTCAAAGAGAAGGTGAATTAATTTATGAAAAGGCTGAAGTAAAAAAGTTGGCTAGCTTCCTCAAGCAGGTATACCTCATTTCTTCACTATCTAAGTAGTTATTCAAACCTGTTTAAACTGTGTAATGAACCAGATCTGGGAGCCTTAAAGATGAATTTAGGCTTCAGAAATGATAAATAATATTTTTAATCGTCATTCGTCACTACATTTAAGACATGGATACGGTAACATGTTTAGATAGTGTCTACATGGTTCCAGTGGGAACAGAAGGTTTTTCTTTTGGAAGACTGAGAGCAAAAACTATTCATAAACCCTTCTGGTGGTGGTAAGACTAATATCAGCCTAGGAACATCTGATGGATGCTCTTTTGCAAAATGACCTGAACTCCCCGGCCGGGAAACGTAGCACAATGGCCTAAGCAAACCTTAATGTTTACCAGCATTATATTGTCTTTTTGATACATTTTCTATCTTGCAGGCCATAATATTAGTTTTCTTGTGGAAAGAATCTTGAGGGCTAAGCCTTTTTATTTTAAAAAAATCTTGATAGCTGGAGACTAAAGATTATCTTATCATATACTGCACTGTTGTAAAGGTTGTGATGGGTCTGTGAAGGAAAGCAGTCCTATTTCTCACCTGAGTCACCTCCAATGTTTATATAGTTTTGTATATGCAAATATGCAGTGCTCCACATCAATCTGCTGAATGCCTATTAAGATATCAGCTTTTGTTGGTAGTATGGTACCGTTGTTTCATTGCACATAAATAACAATGTAATTGTTCTCCTGTATATTTTAGGCTACCGAAGATGCCCGAAAGGTGGCTGAAGAGGAAAGAGCTCTTGCGCTTGCTGAAATTGAAAAGGCTAGAGCTGCAATAGCAAAAGTTGAGAAAGCATTGCATGAGCACGATTCAGCATCAAGTAGCAGGGAGAAGGAGGTGCTTCGTCAATTCATAATGAACTTGGATGTTTCTTTACTCTTACTGAACTTGCTCTTTTGTAGTACATTTCATGTAATCTGCTTTCTTGTGATGCAAATACACTGCATTTGACCGTTGTATCCTTGTGATTTGAGTTGTTGACACATTTATTTTGCATCTCAGTTATTTTTTTTCCTAATCAGGAGATAGAGCAACTTAGGAAAGAAGTTCGAGAAGCTAGAAGAATAAAAATGCTACACCAGCCAAGCAAGGTTTGTTTTGCATCATTGGCTCATTGTTTTATGTATGGACTTACAGTTTTTGTGTCTATGTTGATCTTTTATGTTACTTCTCTCTTTGTTTTTGTCTTTTCTTTGTCGAGTTTAAATAGAGTTTTTCCTCTTTTTTAAATTCTTGTCTTACAAATTGGAACATCTTTTCTTGTCAATGCTATATTATCTCCACTGTTTATTCTTTCCTGTAGCTAGTGATGAAACAAAACATCTTCTGGCAATTTTCTTGTACTCATGTATGTATTAAAATACTGTCCATGTAAAAAAAATCGTAGGTAATGGACATGGAGTTTGAGCTTCAGGCACTGCGGACACTCATATCGGAAAAAACTCAGCTTTGCAATCAGCTAAAGAAAGAGGTAATTTCTGTCAGGACAGGGTTCATATTATTTAAAATATCATGATTCAAGTAATGTTGGCCTATGTCAATAACCCCACTCACTTTATCTTCAGCTTGCCATGATCAAGAGGCTTGAAGAAGATAGCTCTGACCTCTTTGAGCTTGAAGGTTCTGATACTCTTGGGTCACAGTTTCATATTATCCCACGAGTTGATGGTGCTCCAGACATTGCAAGCTGTCCGACTCAGTGGTACCGTGTAATTTCTGGAGGCAGTAGAGAGCTCATATCGGGTATGTTATCAGGTCAATAGCACACAGAGCAAGTTTCAAAGAAACATACTCATTTACAAGCAATTTTTGCAGTAGATTATGTTTCATGAGAACCTCTATACCTTTTTGTGTCTCATTTAGTAATGTCAGAAATTTCAGCTAATTGTTTTCTTATCCTTTATTCATATATATATGTTTAGATATTGTAATTTCTTGCTGCAGGAGCAACGAAACTCACCTATGCTCCAGAACCATTTGATGTTGGCCGATTGTTGCAGGCAGAGATAGTTCTGAACACAGAGAAAGTTACAGTTCAGACAGATGGCCCTATAAATCCTGGTTAGGCCTTTTCCCAACTTTCTTTTAACATCTTTTTAATAGCAATTCATTTTTTTATCTGGCTGATTGATGTGGATAAATGTGTTTTTTTCCAGAAAATAACTTAACTTTTAGTTTTCTTTTTGCAATATCAACTTTCACATATCCCAGAGGACCCGGACATTTCCTATTCTAACTGTTTTCACATTTCTACATTTGAGTCCTACACTGATTTCATTTCTTACTCTATAATATAGCATCTTATGCTCATCAGGAGGTATATATAAGCAACTTATGGTTTATCTTATATTATATGGGTTAATCTCATATTACAATTTGTTATGTGTGCTTTCTCAAGGTAGTGGCATGTTTTAACTGTATTTGTAGTCACACCACAACGATCTTACAATAGCCACAAGTCATGGATAAAAGCTTGTGATATCACCAAAGTTTCACCTAAATGGCTGACTTCATCATACTTTGAACAGCTGCAGGACTGGAACGTTATGTGGACTCACTAATGAAAAGGACAGATATTGAGTTCAATGTATGGATTCTTCTTGCTTATAACATACCGCTTGTTTGAAACTTTTGAGAAGCCACCTCCCATGAATTTAATTAAACCCATTATCACTATCTTGTACCTATTTAGGGTTTGTTTCGATATGGGGGAATTCAAGCCCCCCCAAAAAAAATCTAGCCCAATCCCCCACATCTAAACAGGTCCTTCATTTCTCCTCTCTGTTATGAATAGCACTTGTATTGAACATGAGGCCAATGTGCCAGTATATATACATGTATATGAGAGTACAAAAGGAAAGTCTATATAAAGCAATATCTATATAAGGCTAGCAATCTCTATATAAGGCAACAAGGATACTGTCTAACACCCCCCTCAAACTCATAGTGGATCAACAACACTGAGTCAGAAGAAACGTCTGGAGGAGGCACCAGAGGTGAAGACTCCTGTGGAGATGCCGACGAAGGAGACGCCAACTATGGAGAAGGAAAAGTGGCAACTGAAGTATCAGGAAAAGTCAGGAAAGAAAGTGGCTCGATAAGAGATGTTGGAGTGGAAGAAGGACGAGGGTAGAAGAGACGAGACTCATCAAAAGTAACATCCTGAGATATTCGCATCCGTCGGCCAACAGGATCCCAACAGCGATATCCCTTATGCTCAGTACTATAGCCAAGAAAAACGCACTCAACAGACTGAGTGGTCAGTTTGGTGCGTTCACGAGGTGCAAGGAGGACATATCACACACCCAAAGAGGCGAAGACTAGAATAATCAAGAGGCATGCCACAAAGACACTCTACTGGAATCCCACCCTGTAGAGCAGAAGAAGTCTGAATATTAATCAAGTACGTGGCAGTGGAAACAGCCTCAGCCTAGAAATGAGGTGGAACAGCGGAGGCAAGTAAAAGAGCATGAGCTGTCTCAAGAAGATGACGATGCTTGCACTCAGCCACACCATTCTAAGCTTGAGCACCAGGACAGGTAAACTGAGAAAGAGTGTCTTGCTCAAAAAAAAGTATGAAGGGCTCCTGACAGATACTCTCCTGCCGAGTCAGCACGAAGAATACGAATGGATGAATCAAACTGAGTACGGATCATAATGGCAAAATTCTTATAGATGGATAAAGCCTCGCTACGAGAAGACATAAAATATATCTAAGTGTGGAGAGAGAAATCATCTATAAAA
This sequence comes from Otatea glauca, assembly GCA_036346275.1. Taxonomy (NCBI): domain Eukaryota; kingdom Viridiplantae; phylum Streptophyta; class Magnoliopsida; order Poales; family Poaceae; genus Otatea; species Otatea glauca. The sequence goes on from CM070711.1 coordinate 77,631,486, forward strand.
AGAATATAATATTTATGACCCCCTTTTAAAACAAAAGGAGCTGGACCCCAAACATCAGAATGAACAAGATCAAAAGTACGCTGGGACACAGACTCACTGGAAAGATAGGGGAGTTATATCTGCTTACCAAGCTTACAATCCGCACAATCTAAAGAGGTATCATCAGACAGATCCTTAAATGCCACGACGAACTAAAGAAGACAGACGTGAACCACAAAGATACCCAAATGGTGATGCCACTGAGCAATCGATCCGGTGGAAGATGCAGCAGAGACAGAAGCAGTGAAGGAGACGAAGAGACTGGCAGGGGCAGCGGAAGGAAGACAAAGCCAGTCAAGCTCCCAAAGACGCTGAGAGTCACGGTGGCGAGGGCCAGTACCAACCAGAACCACCTGTGCGGCGATCCTGAACACAACAAGAGTCAAAATCGAGGATAACACGATAGCCATGATCAATGAGCTAGCCAGCGGACATGAGCTGCACGATCAATTTAGGAACATGAGAAACAACAGGAACATGAAAAGAGGAAGGCAAAAGAGTACCTCGTCCTGTAACAGAAAGAGAGGTACCATTTGCGGTCTGAACAGTGATAGGAGCAGCGAGAGGATGAATGGAATGGAGACTCGTGGTATCAAATGTCATATGAAAAGAAGCACCAGAGTCAAGAATCCATAGTGAGATACCTGACGAGGATGTGGAAGGTGGGGTCTCATGGAAGACTGAGTGGTAGAACCAGCAGAACCTGACGGTGCAGAGGCAGCAATGCGATGTAGCAACGTGAGAATCTCTTGTGTGAAGTCAGAACCAGCAGAAGTCCGCTGAGGAGCAGCACCTGAACCTCCAGTGCCCTTGGAAGAGCGTCCACCTCGACAAGCAAGATCCTTCTTCCTGTAACAAAACTGCTCCACATGTCCGTTCTTGTCACAGTAGGTGCAGTGAAGCTCTCCACCCTCAGTAGGCGCCACTGATGGAGTAGTACGAGGCACCGCCAAGACTGAAGGAGACACCAACATACCCGCACCACGAAGGCGAGTCTCCTCAGTACGAATAGCTACAAGGGCCTCCAACAGGGTCACACGAGGGTGGCGAGCAAGCAGCTGGGCACGAATCTGCTCAAATTTATCCTGGAGACGTGTCAAGTTGTAGGTGCAGCGAAGCTCTAGATGAGAGCTGACGCTCACAGCACTGACAAGTGCGGCACATTTCTGGTCCAAGTGAATCAAGTTGAGGCCACACCGAAGACAATTGCGCATAGAACTCATCCACGATAGAATCACCCTGCTGCAGCGATTGCTCCTATTGCACAACAGCAAGGTACAAAGAATTGCCAACAGGCTCATAGCGGTCGTGAAGATGCGCCCACATCAGTTGTGCCGATGATAAAGCAACCACGTCTCTAATAAGATGCACCTCCATGCTAGCAACCAAAATAGCAGAGGCACGAGCATCTTGATCAATCCACATCTTGTATGCAACAGACTAAGTCTGAAAAGACTCTACAACATCATGATCATCAGACACCTTCTGTCGAGTAGCATCCTCCTCCTTGAGAATATCAAGCGTAGTGGGGGGAGCAGGACGAGGCAGACAAGATAGCTCGCCAGTGAGAAACTCCGAAATACGCTGACCTCGCATGTGAAGGCGTATATGTAGAACCCAGTCTCGATAATTGAGACCATCGAAGATGACCGGGTAGCGAGGAACAGAGACAGTGCTCGAAGAAGAACATGTAGATGATGATTTTTTTTTGTTACTGAGCAGAAACCTCAAAAGCTGGAGCCAAAACAGAAGTCAGAGCCGGACTTGAAACCATATTTAATTGGAGAAGAATGATCGGACTTGAAACCGGATTTAATTGGAGAAGACCGATCCGATCAGTTCACGGGCACGACTGTGAGAGCTTCGGCTAGGTGATTTGGCCGGAGTGTCGGTCGGAGTTGGGCGGGCGACGGTCGGCGTCAGGCGGTTGTCGGCCGGGCTCGGGCGGGGTCGAGAGTTGGGCATGACGACGACGGTTGTCTGGCGAGCGTCGGCATGGCTCGAGCGTCGGGCGGGCGCGGCGACGGCAGGCATCGGGCGGAGGCAACGTGCCTGGAGTCAGCGGCTTAGACGGCGGCCAAGGCGGTTGGCCGACCAAAGCTGCGGCCGAAGAGGCGTCCATCCTGGAGTCGCGATGGGAAAGGAGATGGCCGAAGCAGAGGGGCATGAAGCAGAGTCGATTGGAGCAAAGGTCGCCGATTCCGGCCGAAAGGAGAGAAGAGGATGACAGCGTAAGGAGCAGGAGGGGGTCGGGAGGGCGCAAGTGCAACACCGTAAAAAGAAACCCTAGCCCTAAAAACCTTGCTCTGATACCATGTTATGAATAGCACTTGTATTGAATATGAAGCCAACAAGCTAATGTATGTATGTACGTACGTACGTGCGTACAAAAGGAAAGCTTATATAAGGCAATATCTATACAAGGCTACAATCTCTATACAGGGCAACTAGCAATCCTATATAAGGCAACAAGGATACTGTCTAACACTCAATGAATTGAAACTGGAAGCTGAGTTTGGCATGAATACTGGGTTAGCAATGGAAAGGGAAATTTTATTATCTGTGGTAGGAAAAACAGTGCGACTGAGATTTTACTTAATATAAGTTGAAATCAACTTTGCATCTGTGCTGCTTTGCAGGTGGTAGTCACCCAAATGAACGGGAATGATTACTCATCGAACTCTGTCCATGTATTTCATATTTCAAAGCTGAGAACAAAACTTCGAAAAGGAAGGTCTACAAAAGCAAGAGAGTCATATTCCACCACGATGAAGGTAAAGTCTGTTCAAAGTATGTGTGTAATTAAAATCATGTCCAGTGACTCAACTGTAGTGTTTTGCTTTCTGAACATATTGTGAGGTTGTAGTAGTAGTCTATTAGATCTGCATACTGTATCTATGCTCATTAATTTAGAAGAATATTGGCCTTTTCCTTTGGGCTTCTGATCATATTTCAGAATTAAACAAGGGTTTGTAATGTTCATAAAAGTTTGGGGAATTTAATCATGTTCTGTTATGGGTAATAGCTCATTAAATATGAAAAGGATTCTATTGGAATTACTGACTGCTGTTCACTGTGTGTGAGAATTTCTAATGTTCACTCCAAACTTAACATTTAAGGCTTTATGTTGTGAATAATTTTCTGATAATCTGTTGTTTTCCTTGGCCAATCTGCAGTTGTGTGGGAGCCGTGGTGGCGGTAATGCTGCGGCTAGGGCAGTTTTCTGGCAAGCTAGGAAAGGTCTATCCTACACTTTAGCTTTCGAAACAGACAGGGATAGAAATGCCGCAATTATGCTTGCTCGTAAATTTGCTTCCAACTGCAATGTAAGTGTGTCATTGAAAAAATACATGCTACGTTGCTGTGTTCAAGAATCTGCGTAGTTTCATCTAACTTAAGAAGTGAGTTGTTTTACAGCTTTTCATCTGCTCCATGCAGGTTGTGCTCACTGGACCAGGTGATCAAGTTCATGGTGGCAGCTGATGAACTCGCGAACATACATAATTAGGGTGTGAATTGGGTACTTGCCTATTCGTGTTTGTGAGAGTAGAGGTTGTACACGAGGTTTTCCCCTTTTGATACGCGTCTTGTGAAGGCATTATTTTTATTTTCCTACCTGGAAGGGTTAGCAATGTTATGAAAACATACTGTACAAATTGATTGTTATTTTTGTGTATTACATGTGTGACGTTTGAAAAAAAAAACTTGATTTTAGTGTAGTTTGCTCAGGAGGAGCTTTCGCGTGAGTCATCAAGAAATGTACAGATAAGAGAACCATTTCGTCTATGATGTGTAACTGATTGCATGAAGATATTAGATCGATGGTATTCAGGTAGGAGCTTCTTAGCAGGCAATTACCCTCTATTCAAGTAGGGAGGCTAGAAATGTGTTAAGAGTGTGGTGTGTGGATAACTTATGTGGTATTTTTCTTGGCCTTGGTGTGAGTAGAATGACTACACGCATTTGTATTTGTTATTTTTCTTTTTGTTAGCTTGAAGCACTTTGCAACTACTTTAGTCATTATTGGGGCCTGCGATGAGGTGACATTAGCATTTGGACGTGACAAAAGCAAGAATCTTTCACGAAGAGAAGATAATCACTTGCCTTTATATTCTCCTGACCGAGAAATGCTAAAAGAACAAGGACAAAACTGCTGGTTTTCTCCAAAGACATTTCTAGCGACTGTTTTTGGAGGATCCTCTTACCTCTTAACATATTCTATTTAATTTATGGCGTATGAAACATTGTAAAGCATTACGATAAGCTGTACTAGAATGCAACGCAGGTCTAATTTGGACCAACTAGCCTACCACCTGTATCGATGATCAAAACCAGACACCGGACTGGAAGCATTTCATCGGCTATATAACGTAAGAAATGCATCGGAGACGCCGAGAGTCTGACTACTTTCATGGAGTCACATGCGTCAATTGAAAGATATCTTCAATCCAAAGCAAGTGGTACTGAGCTCTTGTTACTGCACAACTGGACCACATATTCACATGCCTTTCAGCCGTTTCATGGAGTAACTTGCTCATTGAAGTAGAGTACTGAGTACATGAGTTTTCTCTCTCCCCATGACTCCATGGAGGTAGAATGCCATATGTTCTTGCTCAAAATGTATCACGGGCTCGTTTTCATCTCTTGGGAAGTTAGCCCAAATCTTGAATTGAGGTAGATCTACCATCTATGTTCACAAACATAGACGTAGTGTGCGAAACCTATATGCGGATGAAATTGTCTCGTATGCAATCTCTTCAATGACGCTAGTCCTAATTACTTCTTACCATGTTAAATGCAACTCTGTTACTGTAAAACAGGCCATTCCATTCACAGGAATAGCAAGCAGTAAAAAAGGCCCTGCCCTTTCCAGCTCGGAAGCGAATCCACCCACAACGGCTAGTTTCATGGGGCGCAGCCCCCTCGCCGCGTGCAATCCCGGCCGTCCGATCTCCCGACCGTTGCGATTCGAATCCCTCCCGACCGTTGGAGCCGCACCGCTCCACGTAGAGCCCCCGCGCCGCCCAAGCCCGACAGCGCCCTGCACTGCACCCCTCGTTATATCTCCCTCCTCCAAGAACTGTACCCATCGATCAGCCACGCGCCTCCCTCCCTCCTCGAGCCATTGATTGACCAAGGCAAGGCGAGAGGAACCTAGGACTTCTTGCTGCTGCCGGAGCCGCGGTGGCTGCGCTCGCCGGCGGGGAACAGGGGACGCGGGCGGCGCGCCTCCACTCGTTCTTCGCCTCGGTGCTCTCGGGACTCTTCGGCCAGGGCGAGGAGGAGCAAGAGGAGCTGGAGGAGATGGCGACGCACAACCAGAACGCCGCTGCCGCTGCCGCTGCCGCTCCGCAGCTGCAGAACAGAGGTGAGGGAACGGATCTTGGGTTTTGCCGTGGTTCTGGGGTTGGTTTTTTGATCGGTTCCTAGTTCGTCTTGCGGTTTTCCTGCCTGGGGTCTTGCGGGGTTCTTGCTTGGCGAAAGATGGGTTCTTGATGGTTCTGTCTTGTTCGGTTCTCGGGGGGAGGTTGGATTTTGACGTGAGTTCCCGATCTTTGCGTAGGTTTCTCCCCTAGTTTCATTCTTCAATAATTGATTTTGGTGTGTTCAGGGGCTTCTGGATTCGGGTTTCTTTAATTTGGTTATTTGATTACCAGCTTCCGAATTGAATTCTGAAGAAAATATTCGATTTTTATGCCTATTAGATGTTGTTTGATCCAACTTCTTACGAGGAATTTCTCATATCATCTTGTTCTCGCTTCTCCTGCGCAATGGTTAGGTGGTGTCGCTGCTCTGGGAAAGCAGAAGGCCGTCGTGACCGGCAGGCCCGACGCCAAGAACCGGCGGGCTCTCGGCGATATCGGCAACCTCGTCAACTTCCGCGTCACCGAAGGGTCTGGAAGCAACCGAGCACTCCTATGCCCAGTCACAGTAACGTCATTTCTCGTTCTTCCTCTGAAAACTTGCTTGTTCCTGGAAACAGGAAGCCGCCGCCGCAGCAGGAGCCGGTGAACCGCCCCATTACCAGAAACTTTGGTGTTCAGCTGCTAAAGAACGCGCAGGCGAATGCCGCCGCAGTCAAGATACAGCAGGTGAGGCCTGCGCCGAGGCCGGCCAGGAAGGTCGTTTCCAAACCTGCCCCTCCACCCCCTGAGCATGTCATCGAGATCAGCTCTGATTCTGACGTGAGCATGAAGCAGTCGGAGGGCAGCGCCAGCTCCGTCCGTAAGTGCTCGAGGAAGAAGGTCATCAACACCCTCACTTCCGTGCTCACAGCTCGCTCTAAGGTTCGTCATCTGTGAAAAACTTCCAAGACATTTACATTCTAGTCTTTTCATATGTTGCAGTAGCATAAACCCTGTCTGATTCTCCATTTTAATGCCAGTTTGCCTGTGGAATTACTGACAAGCCTCGAGAAGTGATTGAAGACATCGATAAGCTTGACGCCGACAATCAGCTGGCTGTCGTCGACTACATTGAGGATATCTACAAGTTCTATAAGATAGCTGAGGTAACTACAGATCCTTAGTTGTACGCAAATCTTGTGATCTGCTTTTCTCTGAAATTGATCTTTCCTGGCTTGTTGCAGAATGAGTGCCGCCCATGCGACTACATTGACTCCCAGGTGGAGATCAATTCCAAGATGAGGGCCATCCTTGCAGACTGGATTATTGAAGTGCATCACAAGTTTGAGCTCATGCCGGAGACCCTCTACCTCACTATGTACATAATTGACCGGTACCTCTCGATTCAGCCCGTGCTGCGAAGGGAGCTGCAGCTGGTCGGGATTTCAGCCATGCTGATCGCCTGCAAGTACGAGGAAATTTGGGCGCCAGAGGTGGAGACAGAAAGCATTTCCCCTTGCTTTCCAGTGAGCATTGCTAGTTATTCTAATTAGTTGACATGCACTTGCAGGTGACCGATTTCATCTTGATATCAGACAATGCATACAGTAGGGAACAGATTCTTTCAATGGAGAAGGGAATTCTGAATAGGCTTGAGTGGAACCTCACTGTTCCTACACCATATGTCTTCCTTGTGCGCTTTCTGAAGGCGGCATCTTCAGATATAAAAAAAGACAAGGAGGTAAAAAATCAAGCTGGGTGTCCCTGTGTAGTTTATCATCAGATGTATTCAAGTTACACTTTCAAGCAGTGATTTTGTAATCAAAACTCTTTACTTGAATACAGATAGAGCATATGGTCTTCTTCTTCGCCGAATTGTCGCTGATGCAATACGGGTTGGTGATGTCCCTGCCTTCTATGGTTGCTGCTTCGGCTGTCTATGCAGCCAGGCTCACCCTGAAGAGGAGCCCTCTATGGACCGACACGCTCAAGCACCATACTGGCTTTACCGAGTCACAGCTAACGTAAGTCCCCATAGCACCCCAATCTACTCTGAACAATTTGAGCAGTCACACTGATGCTGAACTTTTTCTGTGATGATTTCAGGGAGTGTGCAAAGATTCTTGTGAGCTCACACTCGACTGCCCCTGAGAGCAAGCTGAGGGTGGTATACAAGAAGTATTCCAGCGAGCAGTTCGGAGGAGTAGCACTGCGCCCACCAGCAATAGAACTCTGCAAATAAATGGAGATAGCTTCGTCTAGGATTTGTTAGCTTTCGATTTAGAGTAAAATCGCTAGGTTGTTTGCTTGATTGGAGTCAAGCAAGTTTGAAACTAAGTAAGACTCCTACACTGTTATTCAGGGGTCAGGAGTATTATCTGACTTTTGATGGCTATTTGGATTTGGCAGTTCTGCCTCTTATGTGATACACTACACCTTGGTGTATATATATCTGTGATCTGAACTTAATCTGTCACAGTTCTTCATAAGTATGCATGATGAATTGGAAATGTTTGCATATTGGAAATTCTTGGGCCTGTTTGGTTTGATGACAATATATCTGTGATCTGAACTTTTATCTGTCACAGTTCATAAGTATGAATGATGAATTTGAAATGTTTGCATATTGGAAATTTTTGGGTCTGTTTGGTTTGATGACAAATTTGTTTTACTAAAACCTTACCAAAATTTGGTATTGCTAAAATTTGATCACCAAATTGGCTACTAATGTTTTGGCCAAAGATTGGCAAGAAAATGAACTAGAGAAAAAGGAGAAGGGAATCTTACCAAAATTTGCTAAGGGCCTAAGAATAGACCCTTTCTCTCTTCATGAGCATGATGACTACAACAATGGTTAGCAGTAGCAGCCCTAAGAATAAATCAGCTTATTTATTAACATCTAAAGTGACTACACAAAAAAACTTCAGGAACAGTACTCATCAAAACTACTTAAGCATTCAGCCGCTGCGTATGAAGTTGGCAACTGATTAGCATCGTAGCATGTATCCTAAAGATCCATAATCATAAGATATCTGGATTGCCTTGCAGTTGCACCCCAAGATACGTCTTAAGAAAGAACTGATATTACCGGATTGAGATATACCCTCTTCGATTGCTCTGCGCGAAGCATCTCTCCAGAAAAGCGCTCTTCTCCTGACTTCCTTGCTCCCTGCTGCATCAGTGCTCATCAGCGTCCTAGCAGCCTGGGCAATCTCCTCTCTTCTGTTGACGCCGTCAGCTCGTATCTTCTCGGTGAGACTAAACCCTGTCTTCTACACATCGACGATAAGACGGCAATTGGTTGGCCGATCCAACGCCATGGGAAGAGTAAGCATTGGCACGCCGGCAAACACTGTCTCAAGCAGAGTTCATGCCACAGTGCGTCAAGAAACCCCCAACTGAACGATGGCACAGCACCTTCAGCTGATCGCACCACGGCACAAGTAGGCCATTGCTGCAGTCACCTAGCAACCGTCGAACTTGTGAATGTAGTTCGTCGCGGAGCACCCACAAGAACTTTACACTGCTTGTGAGAAGTCCCATGGCGAGCTCAGCAAGCTGGGAGGGTGACACCGAGAGGAAGCTTCCCAGTGACACGTACAGCACCGAGTCTGCAGGCTGCGTGTCCAACCATGTGAAGTACTCATCTTTCGTCCTGCCAATTGTCGGCAGTTCTTGAAGTGTCATGTAGGGGATGCACGGGCCGATCGGGTACATGCGAGGCGATGAGGGCTCTGACATCAACGAGTCTATGACACCCGCCTCGAGCTCGTAGAATGAGGTGAAGAGCACAAACTGGCCCGCCTTGACGCTGCGAATTCTCGCCATGAACCGTCCTAGATTGGTCTCGTGAGCAATGATTGACTCAAGATGGTGGTATGTTAATGAAGCTTGGTCAGGGATATGCCAGTTCCACAGCTGATCATTCGTGTCTACAATTCATCAAGATGGAGACAGATCACTATGAATCTATGATCACACAGACGTATTGGTGGTATCTCGTAATTGTGTTAGGAGAAAAGTGTGTGTCTGACCTGTTACGGCCAAGCTGTCGCCGGTGCTACCCGTCGCGCGGTGCGCGGCAGTGAGGCGCACGAAATGGTGGAAGGCGACGAAGTGGGTGGCAGAGATGGGGCAGAACGAGGAGGCCGTCATGCCCCTCCTCACCGCCATCGGCACCGCCCACGGCAAGAAGGTGTCCGTCACGACTACCGCCACCACCAGCGAAGGCAACATGTCCTGAAGGAGCCGCTCCACGGGGGCCCCCATCGTGGTGTGCACGGCCTCGATGAAGCCGGAGAAGTCGGCTGCACGGCCGTGCTCCGAGGGGACGGCGTTGAGGATTGTGACCACGCGAACGCGCTCCGGCAGGGGCGGTTCGGTCTCGCTGAGCAGGCCGAGCCACTCCTCGGTGACCATGCACGGCGAGCAAGCGGCACAGGCTTAGCATCGCATTGATGTGGCCTCGGCCGGGGTACGGCAGCGCCACGACAAGTCAACGGCATAGGCGGAGTCGACCAAGGCCACTTCGTGACATCTGATTGTCATCGCCTGCGTCTCTTCAGTCTTCAGAGACTTCCAGTAAAATTGTCACCACTTGCAAAAGCAATGCGTTGCAGGCAAGGGTTCAAGCCTTCGAGGAGGAGACGTTGTCGCCTCGGTGGTGATGTATTAAATTCGTGATTTGGTGCAGGTGATGGTGACGTTGCGATGCTTTCAGATATTCTGTGCCATCTTGTTTTCTTGTCGGTGCAGACTAACGTATAATGGTAGAGGGGGCACTAGAACCGCCCACTGACTTATTAGGATCGATATTCTACTACCATATAACATTATAATCATTTTAGACTGCAAGATAACATCCTAAACGCTCGAAAATATGGCAGTGATATTGACGTCATCTTTTCTATCCGAGGCAGCCGTTGGTAGGGTAAAACAACTAATTGGCCCTTGTTCTATTTTTGCCATTGGCACAAAAAGGTTGAGGCAATTCTTTATTTGCCATTCGAAGTTAGCCGGATCCCTAAAATGTCATCGCGAAACTGCTTCTCTCTTCACTGCTATTGGATCTCAACTTTCATCGCTTTTTTTGCCACTCCCGTAAGTTCCCTAGGAGTTGGATGTTAAGTTGTGCACAAAATGATTATGTTGCCCTTCAAGGTGACCATGGCAATGGCAAACCAGCAGTGCGAGGTCATGACTAGTCCAGGGGATGGACTCCATGGTCGCCATGGGGGATGCGACAGAGGTTAGGGAAGGGAAGAGGTGCAATTGAGTTCGGAGAGGAAACAGGCATGTCAGAGTTGGATGAACGTAGGGGGCTAACGTGGGGCAGCGACGATTCCGTTGATGGAATCAGCCAAACGATGGATTGGCGAGCATCTAGGAGGTGAGGTGGTGACGATGATGCAACTGGCGAGGAGCCAACATGGCTGAGGTGGCCTTTCAATGACGACGGTAATGCGGGGCCCTTCTTTTTCGACGATAGTGAGCTCCCGGTGGACACGCGGCCGATCTGGGGTGAGCACGAGCATCATTGGACCAAGAAGGTATTGTGCGCATGCTTTTCTTGGGCAGAGGAGCTCTCTATTGGGTTGAAGCCGTGGACCCAAGCTTGGAGACAGTGATAATGGCAATGGGCAGCTGGGGTGGAATTGAAGCAAGGAAATAGGCAAAACAGAACCTCAACGAGGTGTACGTGGATTACCATGAATTAATTTTGGAGGAGCTTCAAGTGCAAGTAATTTTTGAGACTGACAAGTGTGGGTATATTGGGGCTCAGCGGTGCCACTGCTTACCGGCCCCGGAAAACGAAGGTGAGGCGGCATGACTTGCTCCAAGGAGGTAGAAGGCGGAGGTGAGATTGGAGCTGGCACAAGAGATAGGGAGGTCGAAGGTGGTGCCGGCGGTAGAGGAGGCAACCATGGAGGAGGAAGAGGTTAGTGGTGGTATTCAGTGAGGCATGAGAGAAAAGAGAGGGAGGATGGTGGAGGAGGAAGAATGTGACATGTGTACCAATGTGAGAGTAAGATGAGCATTTTTGAGAAAAACTGACAGGTTTTTGTTGTTCACGGTGCGGTGTCCTAATGGAGACCAATGGAAGTGGCAAAAAAGGAATGAAAGTTGAGATTTGATGGCAACGATGGGGAAGCAATTTCACAATGGCATTTTAGAGATCCGGCTATCTTCTAGTGGCAAATAAAGAATTTCCTCAAAAAGTATGGGCTTTAGAGTCAAAATGTTCTCCCATCCCCCTGGTATAAAAACATGTTATCCTCTAATACTCCCTTCGATTCCAAATGTAAGTAGTTTTTGGACATTGGCACGTTCTCCAAGGTGACACTTTGACCATTAATTTCTAATCAAACATGTTGTTCCAAATAAAAATAATTATACATTATGAGAGTATATTTCATAATGCATCTAGTAATACCAATTTTATGTTGTTAATTCTTTATATATTAGTGGTCAAACTTAAAAATATTTGACCGGTATAGATTCTAAAGCAACTTACATTTGGAAATCAGAGGTAATATCTTTTCTTCTTCTAAACCATTTTACCTCTCCAAATGAAGGGCAATTTGGGCATTTCCATTAATTTCTCTAGCCTAATTACCCTGCACCGTTAGTTTCAGATGGAAAAGGTGACAACAATGCATCTAGCATAATTTCATGTGTTTACGATGTTATTATGTTGCAGTATCAATCGACTTCAATGTTATCTAGCAAAATATCAATGTTTGGGGGTGCCATTGAGAAAATTTTCCCATTCATTAAGGAAGAGGTACAAATACAATAGATAATAGAGTTACTAATTGCAGCAAAGAAAAGAAATATGCAACGCCCCCATATCTCTTATATCATATATATATATCCATGCCTTCGATAAATAGATTGCTCAAATCTTCAGGATTAAATTTTCAGTAGTAACTTTAAAACTAGCAGGGTGGCTTCAAATTGCATCTGCATTGTGCAACTTTTCTTTACTACAAAGGACATGCGGTTCTCCAACATATTCTAGAAAATATAGTAATTTTGAAACTTCTAATTAATCCACATGCTTCTTATTTTGCCATAAGGTCCTACAACTAGAGTATAAGCTGAAGAAACTTCACCGAGGATGGAAAAAAATGTTAACTATACCAGTTTTTTTCCTTCAGACGTGAAGAATAACTTGGAAGGTTTTATATAGCACTGCCGAAAGAGAGCTCCGAAAACATAATGGTTGAACAAATGATACATTTCAAGAATCAGTTTTGGAACATCACTGATTGGTTTGGGTACATACCAAATACTGGCTTCCCAATTATTGTGATGAGCATATCATCTCCATCAATGAATTGAGATTGTGATATGAAGATCCACCTTTGTTGACTGCTCTGTGAGAAACCTCTTTCCACTCAAGGGCACGTTTCCTTATTGCCTTCGTCTCAGCTTCATCACTGACCAACAGCCCCTTAACAGCACTTGCAATCTCCTCGCTTCCAATCAGGCGATCCTTGTCAGTCCAATCCCTCAACTTCAGCCCAGTCTTCCATTCTTCCACAATTAGCCGGCCATCAATTGGTTGATCAAAGAACAGTGGTAGGGCGAGCATAGGTACACCAGAGAAGATGGCTTCAAGTGTTGAGTTCATCCCACAATGTGTCAGGAAGCCCCCAACTGAAGGATGGCACAAAACCTTCAACTGCTCGCACCAGGGCAGTATCATGCCCCTATTGGTGTCACTGACAAGTTCTCGCACCCGGGGAGATTGTTCACGAAGAACCCACAAGAATCTGACCTCACTTGCTGCAAGGCCCAATGCGATCTCATCAAGCTGAGAGGCTGACACTGAAAGAAAGCTGCCAAGGGAGACATATAGCACCGAGTTTACAGGTTGAGAGTCCAACCAGGTAAAGTAGTCTCCTTGGCTGGTAACTTCTCCATTGGACTTGGTACGATGGTCATCAAGGGTCATGTAGGGAACGCAGGGACCAATTGGGTACACTGGACATGATAGCTCTGATCTAAGTGAGTCGATGACACTGGCCTCAAGCTCATACATAGTAGTGAAAAGGAGACATTGCGCTTTTCTGACACTGGAGACAGCTGCTAGGACATGCTTTACTGTTCTCTTGTTGTGAATTAAGGGCTTGAGATCAGATAACCATATTGAACTTGAAGCCAGGCTGGAGATATAGTGCTCGAGTCTCTGATCAGATTTATCTGCAGAGAGAAAAAGTAGATGAGTGAATAATGCTTCAAGCTGCCATATAGATGATTGAGAACAACAAAATCTATCTCCTGCGATTATTACAAAAAGAAAAGCAGCAAAAATGAAAACCATGAGGTACAATTACAACAACACATATATGATGTTACTGGGAGTCTTGAAGATATCGGTGGAGTCATCTGACCAAGGGATGAAAAGATGGAGCGGAACATGGATGAGAAATTGGCTATTTCCGTTGAGATAAACTGAGTACCAATTTGCCATGCTCAACTTTAGTTGTTTCATGTATGTCTATACCTGCTAGGGTGAGAGAGATTAGCTACGATTTAGTTCAAATTTGAAAGAAAAAAAATCCAACCAAATAGCCTCATCCAAACGGGGTTCATTCATTTTTCAATCAGATAGCTACCAGTGCACATTCTGACTGCAATTAGACCCTGACTTTGGTGCTTTTGTTATTAGAGGACTAAAATAAGAAAGACTGCCGTTATGGTGACCATTAAAGATTCTGCTTGCTGACAAACGCGACAAAACTAATATGTAAGTTCTTGCAGAGTTACACTTACATGTGATCCTAACAAGTCGTTTTCATATTTATCGGTTCATAGCAAAAGAGGGAAAAAAACGTATGTGTGTTTCATTGGCCATGCTACTCACACCTTTCACCTTTGCACATGGAGCTGCATATATCCTAACACTTGAAACGCTTTAGAATGTGCACATACACAACCGCACTTGAATAAGAAGTTAAGGACTAGCCTTGTGTATAGTACTACTTCGTAACAGCCTATGCCAAGCATACAATTTGGCAGAATTATCGAGTATCTGCACTTCATAAACATGAATAATTTATGTAACTAACCATAAAATCAGATCCTGGAAACTCCAAATTCAGCACTGCATAAATCCAACAGTCCGTAGATTGATTCGAATGCGGGTTATTCATTAATCGGGACAGAGCATGCTTGGAAGCAAAAATGGAAGAAAGAACCCTCACCAGCTGTCGCACCGGAGGCCGGCGCGTGCTCGTTGGCAAGCCACGACGGGAGGCAGTCTGAGTGGTAGTACGCGGAGAAGAAGGCGGCGGCCATCGGGAAGAGCGAGCAGACGGGCACGCCCCTCCGGTTGCCGACGCCCACGACCCACGGCACGTAGGCGTCGGCCACGAGGGCCGCGACCGGCGGGCCCTCCTCGAGCCGGTCGAGCAGGCGCTCGAAGGGCGCCTCCATCTCGGTGCCGACCGCGTCGATGAAGCCGGCGTGGTCGGCGGCGCGGCCGTGCTCGGAGGGGATGACGTTGGGGATGGCCCGCAGGCGTACGCCGGGCGGCGTGCCGGCGCTGGAGGAGAGGAGGCCGAGCCACTCCTCGGTGACGACGAAGGTGACCGCGGAACCGCGCGCGGCGAGGAGGCGGGCCAGGTTCATCATAGCGTTGACGTGGCCGCGACCCGGGAACGGCACCGCCACAATGTGGCAGCGGCACGGTTCGTTCGCGGCAGCGGCGGCCATCTTTCTTCTCTGCGTTGCGTAGCGTTTTGTGTGTGTGTGTGTGTGTTTGTGTGGCTCTCGTTGTGCTGCCGCGGCCGCGCCGCCTCATCGCTTGGACGCACGATGCTGCTAGAGCGAACAAAGCGTGCAGGACGCCGGCTCCAGTACAGTTTTCCTAAATGATAGCCACTAGAAGCAACAAGTTTCCTTCGGTTTCAGCAAGTTTAAAGAAAGAGAAGGTTCGAAAAGTTTTAAGTATAAGTAAGTTTCGTATAATTTTAGAAGTTTTAAAGTTAAAGTTTCAATGAGTTTTAGGTTTTAGAACTCAGATTTTACCAAGTTTCAATCAATAAGCTTGCAGTAAGTTTCAACATAAAAGTTTCAACGAGTCTCAACATGTTTCATCAAGTTTCAACAGAAAAAACAACACAAAAAAGAGAAAGAAAATCATGGCATGCTCACCTGCGGCCGCCGTTCTGTCCTTACCACTAGCCAGTACCATCGCCTCCTCCCTCTGTTCGCGCAAGGGTGAAGTCCGAGCAAAGTTGCTCGTGATGCGCACGACAACGAAGTTGAGCCACGAGACGACATGAGTAGAGTCGGCATTGTATTGCTCTGTGTTAGGGTTAGCAGCACGGTAAAATAACTAGAGACAAGATTTTACGTGGAAAAACCCTTGTGGGAGAAAACCACGAGAAATAATCCACTATAATGCTTCAAGATTACAAGTACAGGGGTTGGCTTATATAGCCAAAGAGTTCTAGTTGTAGAAGATTTAACTCGTAACAAACTATGGATAGAACTAATAGATATGACAGTTAGAGATATTGAGTTATCTCCAACAAACCTCCCCTTAACTTAAAATCTATAACAAAATTGTTTCCAGAAAAATCCTGAAAGGTAATTAAGCACGAAGAATACAAGTGCGTTAAAAATTCAAAAGACTATTGAACGAAGAAAACGGGAACAGTCAAGCTAAACACTTGTAGTACGAAAAATCACAAAAGATATGAAAGACTAGAACAGTCTTATCCAAATGCTTCTGATGAAGTGAGATTGAGCAAACCACCAATAGGCCGAGAGAAAAATTGGAACAGTCAATCCAACACAGCTATAACAAACAGACGAAGAATCTGAGTCTTCAATGATTCATAACCCCAGTAAAGTCTGAGTCTGTACAACTGCCATCCTGAATCAAACACTCAATCATCAAACAGCATAAGTCAAGACACCACCTGTGGTGTTGGATAAATAGAGAAGAACACATAATATGGACTTTTGGAATGCTCCATATGGAACATAAATTCAGTAAATTGCCTACTGAAAATCCATAATTTGGTTGAAACTGCTCTTGAAAAATGCCAAGATAAAGAAAAACTGTCGTGCTGACAATGAAGTATAAATTGCAGTAAACCCCTCGTATTGAGTAAAGACAACAAAAGAAACGTTGTAGTATCCACGCAGAAGAAAAACTCCTTGCACTTCAATACTTCATCTGGAAAATAACATTGAAGCAAAATCTTCACTAGAAAAACTTCAAAGAGTATAATGCAACCATCAAAATGTCGTCAGATTCCAAATAAATATTGCTAAAACCTTCATAATGACCAATGTATCCAAACGGTGAATGAAACACCAAAATAATGGTGATGAAACACTAAATTTTAATAAACGGTGATAAAACATCAAATACAGTTATCTCTTCAATTGATATTTTTTTTAATATTTAAATCACTCATGATAAATCAACCGAAGCCAAATGCTCTGGAGCCGAACCCGAAATCAAAGAATTGAAATCCCTTACGAGATCTGATTGGAGTCCAGGTGCTCCTTCACGGGTGTTTCTCCACGAGCAAAAAAACACTTCTAGTCACAAGCTTCTTCACGAGATGTAAGTTCAGCGAATCAAGACCGGATGGAAGTTCAAGTCTTCACGGGCGAGCGCTCCTCTCGGTGGGAAGCCAGCGGTGACGAACGGCTCGGGTGCGGGCCACACGGGCCGGCGCGGAGGCGAGGCCGGCGAGGAAGCCGACGACGCTACGGGCGAGCAGAAGATGATGGAAGCGCAGATCTGGCCGAAGATGACCGGAGCGACTGCTGAAGGCCGGCGTGACACTCGATCACGGGCGCAGTCGAGGGATTGGCTGCCGCACAAAAAACCGAGGCGTCATCCGGAGACCGACGGGAGCCAAGGCTGCGACGCGCGCAGATCCGACGAGAGGCGCGGCTGCACCTCAACGGAAGACGCGCGGAATCCGAGACGGCCGACGAAGATGCGACGGCGCGGAGGACGGCGGACGCGAGCGACGGCTACGGCGCGACGAGCGGCGGAGGCCAGCGCGTGCGTAGGACGGCGCCGACGCGAGGGACGGCGATGGCGCGACGAACGGAGGTGGACGCCGCGATGCGCGATGAAGGCCGGCGGCGCAGATCGGAACCCCAAATACTTCCTCTGATATTCCAAATTAGGAGGCAGGCAAGGGTCGTGGGATCTAGTGTGGTTCTTGGCGCCAGGCCACCGGCAATGAGGAAGACGATCGTATCCGGTGAATCTTATTGCCGGCGTCCTCCTCCCGCCATATTGCATTCACTATGTTGGTAGCCGCCCTCCTCTACTCACCATGTTGCTTCCGTACTGCTGGTCACCACCCACTAGCCTCCGCCTCTGATAGGCGACCAGCACTCTTGTTTTTCGTAGTTGGATGTGTGCAGCATGAGGAATGATTGATGTGCTGAGATGTTAAGTTGGTTGTATAGGGATGAATAGAGGAGAGAGAGAGAGCCACGGAGGATTTAT
The DNA here is from genome assembly GCA_036346275.1 of Otatea glauca. Taxonomy (NCBI): domain Eukaryota; kingdom Viridiplantae; phylum Streptophyta; class Magnoliopsida; order Poales; family Poaceae; genus Otatea; species Otatea glauca. The sequence continues at coordinate 77,649,369 of CM070711.1, forward strand.
TTGTGAACGTTGTTGTTGCCGCAGTGGTGTGAGCACTAGGGAATCCCGTCGGAAGTACCCTCCCATCTTTGATAAGAAAAAAAATTTCGTCTCCGTCTTCGACTCCATACACGGAGCTTAATTATCCGCTATCCTCGATCCCCGAAGGGTTTACGGGGCTCGATGAGGATTAATCCCTAAAAATACTATATAAAAGATCATATGCTACATGAATAAATCACTAGATTAATGGTGTATGTGTGATTGAGTGTGAGTGAATCACGAGAGTAATTCATATTTAGCATATTTATTAATAATGACCTTACATATATTCTTTTTTCTTTTGAGAATAATCATTTGCTCTCACCTAGTGATAACGCGGGGACGAGGAACGGTGGAACGTTCTCGTCCCTGCAATCCCCGACGAGGATAATATTTTCTCCGATAAACCCCCCGCGGGGCGAGATTTCTTTCCGTCTCCGTCCTCTAATAGAAAAATCCCCCGCAAAGAAACGAGGATCGGGGTCATTGCCATCCCTAATGAGCACTATTACTTTGACCACTGTGGATGCTTGGTTTTGGGGATTAAAAATGAGTTCAGGATACAGTCGTATGTTGAGAGGGCAAGAATGGAAGATAAGATGGACGAGATTAACTAGGCCATCTGACGATAAAGATTGTTCCATTATTTTTGCCTTTTGAATATTATACCGTTCTTTACACTTTCTCTTTCTACTCATGTTGGGCGCACATGGGAGCATGTTCATGGCATCGTGCCATATACTGTAGCAATCTACTGCAGCTAAGTGTTGCTATGTGATCCGGACGTTCATCCTTTGCTCAGACGATGCTAAAGACCGATGTCTACTTAAATTACAGTCACTTGACAACTGCACGGAACTCTATCCTGTTTTCTATACCAGGGCTGGTCTAAATATTGCTAGCATTTTGTATAGATGTTCAATAGTTTTTCCATAGGATTTTTGGGCCAGACCTCGGACCCAGGTCCGGGTGGCCCGAGGCCTGGCTCCGCCCCTGCTTGAATGACCGGCCGGCAGCACCGCTAAAATATTGTTTGCCATGACTTTGGCAAGGCAAAATATATTTTGTTTTTACCTATGCGATTAGAGCATATGCTTTCAGCCTTCTGCACGGCCTTTAGTTGTGCACAAAGTATCTTCAGTTCTACACCACGAAAATACAGAGGTAAGACTTAGAGTATGTAGGTTTTTTCACCAGCCCAATGATATCTCTCTGTGGAGTTTTTTTTCTTTCCTTTTTCCATGAAAATTTTCCATTCTATGTTTTTTTTAAGTTTAATTCTCATTCAAACAAAATAGCAAATATAGCCCTCCTTTTTTACCGTGAAATAATCAGAAGACGACAATCATATAGGTATGGGACTGCAGCAAGTGGACTTGCCACAATATAGAAGCGGGTAGGTGCTTGCTGCGACTGAGAAAGGGTTAGATTTGTAATTTTGTTTGGAAGAAAGCTAAATTTAGAGAGAGAAATGAGCAACCATTATATATGAGATGCACCAAAAACGAATCTTGCGAAGTCACATACTCACGTACAAAGGCGACGATAAATCTCGGCCTAACCAAGTGTGCCTGCCACCTTCGCCTTGACTGCACACAGCTCGTCGGGGTCGGCAACGTCGTCCAGCTGGTCATACTCTTAAGTCTTCAACGTCAACGTCGTCCAACTGATCATCGTGCTCGGGATGACGATCGGGTGGATCTCGACGTACATGTTCCGGGTGGCCAACAACGGCTACGCCCAGCAGCTCAGGGACTACGAGAAGCAAGTCATGGAGGTGAGTGGTGACCATTGGCACTCATAGCATACAGAGAGGTTGTGAGTTGTGACTGACCAGTGATCTCGTTCCAGAAAAGGTTGGAGAGGTTGTCGGAGGCCGAACTGCAGGCTCTGCTCGAGCAAGTGGAGGAAGAGAAGCAACGCCTGGCGCCAGAGAGGCATCAGGGTGTCAACTTCAATAGCAAAACGGAGGACCAGACTAGCCAGAACCCCCTTGATTCTGGGATTAAATAGCCCCTCTGTATTGTTAGAATAGCTTGAAATAACGGTGCCTGTTATGGCTGGCTGCCTGGCTCCCTGTGTTAAGAATCTGTAGTACAATATTAGTGCTCTTAGTAAGCAGCACTGAGCTATACACCGATGGAAAAGCTACCGAAATTTCCTTCCGAGCTATGATCACGATATGATCTATACAAGACTCTGTTTGCACTACAATTTGAAAGATATAACCGATTTGTTAGGCTAAAGTTAAAATTGGATATTTCTAGTCGGTATCGGTTCAAAATGAAATTTATCTTTAGGAGATAGAGGTCGATACAAATTACGGATTTTTAGGAGTTAGAGGAGTAAACGATCGGTCTGTATGCTATAAAAGGAGTCGCAAGGAAAGCCGGAAAAAGAATCCAGCAATCAATCAACTTTGTATCTACTTTTATTTACTTTTCTGTCGACTAAGAGTAGTTTCTAGACTTAGCTTTTTTCCTTGTAATTCGTTTGTGATCAATAAAGTTGCGTATCACCGATTTTGATCATCTTCGATTTATGCCAATTATCCTAGGTTTGTTTTTATACGGATCTTGTTAAGCATCGTCTTTTTGGGAAAAACAGATCTTTACCTATCATCTAATCAGTTGTAATAGCTGTTTAGATTTATCTTGCCGATCGCGGAATCTGATCGGCTATGATACTTATTTTTGGTCTTTTGGTTTAAGTCAATCAAATCGGTTAACTATCTCGAACCTATTTTGCCGATTGCAGGATCAAATCGGCTGGCACAACTTGAACCTTTCTGATCCCGATGTTCGCGTATGTTGAAGCCGATTGGCTTTTTTTTTTGTTGCCAACAGACACACTTGAGAAGGATCGTGTCATGTTGTTGTTGTTATTGGGTTGTATGCACCAACCAATTCACCCAAAAGCTTAAACTGATGAGGAAGGACAAGCAATTCACTTATATTTCAACACTCTCCCTCATGTGTAGGCTCCCTCAGGCCTAAGAGGTGTAATAGAAATAGCCTGCAATTGTTTTTCTTTAATTGCGTCAACTAACACCTCTTAGCACTGATACCATATTGAGTTGTATACATCAACCAGTTCATCTAAAGACTTAAACTGATGAGAAAAGATAGCTTGTACTTCAACCGTAACCAAGTAGAAGAAATCAGCATAGCACCTCGACCTTCTTCCTCCCCTTGAAGAAGGCTTCCCTGTTGTGAGAGTGGCCCCCCCGCGTCAGCCGATTTCGGTCACATGGCCACAGTGTAGCAGGGATTCCATCTGCAGGCCGTTGGATCTGTCTCTTTCGGTACCCTCCACCGTTGGATCAAGCCGGGTCCAGTGGACCGCGGTCACCCCGTGTAAGTCCTACGCCAGCGACAGGAACCTAGGAATGGTGACACGTGGGTGACGTCGGGGGCAAACGACTACTACGCGCTCTGGCACTGTAGCACTACAGGAGGAAATTTTTGTGACACACTAACTCTTCACGATAATGTATTGGAAAAATTCAGAATATATCACTTCATTCTTTCTGAAAAACCAACCAATAGAATGATATATCATGAATTCCCCCTTATATAAATAGGCTCCATTGTTTGGGGGTTGAGAAAGATAAGCAATAATACATGTGCCAAGTTCTCTTTACTCGCTCCCTTATTTGATTGTAAGCTCTGGTTATATCCCCTTCGAGGTCCATCGAAACCCCCTTATCACTACTGTTTAGGATGGTAACCACAACACTCCCTGTCAACGAGCTTGCGCATGTACCGATCGAACTCCACAGGGATACCACCATTGCATTGAGATTTGAGCCTCTTCATCTCCAAGAACCGCCTGCTGTCCGTCCGTCCCCTAGAGCAGCTCCTCAACCTGACAACCTCGTCCAGGCAATGCAAGGAAACAAGACGGATCAGAGGGGGGATTTAGGCCCTATTTGGTAGAGCTCCAGATTCTGGCTCCACCTCAGATCTGAATCTTGTAGGCTAAAATAAATAGAATTAAGTTTATATTTTTAGTCTAAAATTAAATAAAATGACCTACCTAAACACTCTTAATATACCCACAGATCCAGCTTCACGGATCTGTGAGCTACAAATACCCAGCTCCACGAGATTTATAAATATGATGGAGCTGGAGCCGTACCAAACACGCCCTTAAAATCAGTAGAGTAAACGAGCGGCCATTTAATGGGCCCAACAATACCTGGCCCAAACATCTCATCCCGTCGTGGATAAGATAGAAAAAGCATCGAATGGGAGAGGCTAGCCCGCACCCGCACTCCGACTCCCCCAGACATGGCGCTAGCCCTGGCCTCCCCAATGGCGCCCCTCTCCCTCCACTCCGGGAGGATCTCGGTGGTGGCCATCGGCGGCGGTCTCCGCCCTCGCAAGGCGGCCCCGATGGGCGCCTCCGCCTCCCCGTTCCTCCGGAGCTCCTTCGTCTCGTCCTCCTCCACGTCATCCGCCTCCCCCGCCTCGCTCTCGGCTGCGGTCTCGGCGTCGCTCGCCTTCACCTCCGCCTCCTCGTTCGCCGGTGAGAGAGCCTCTCTTCATTTATCTGCGTTCGATTTCTCGGTACTGCTGTGCCAGTTCCGTTGGGTTGGGGAGCTAGAGGGAAGTTACCTGCAAGAGAAAGTTCTGCGCAGATGTTGATATGGTGTTTTAAGTTTCTAATGTCATGTGCTCTACAAAATTCACCGCTTCACTTGTTGTGTTTGTCTAAAGTAGGTACAGAAGAACATTGGTACTTTGATGTTAGTTTGGCGTGTGGAAGGAAACTATACCCAAAATTGGTGTCTGAAAAATCTGAAATTTGTCCGGCATTTCTCTGAAAAAAATATATATTAAATGACATTACTGTTGGACCTATTGGTTGATGTACATGGCTTGATGAAATCTGAAATGTCTGATCCTAGAGTCTGAGCACATTTATAATTGACCACGAGCCAGCAAATTTACTTAAGTAGTTCGGATGAGAGGCAAAGTTAACTGATAGTTCTAGACCCAGTTTTTATTTCACTGTCCCAACATGAAACTGATATTGTTCATATTTCAGTGATCAGTTTAAGTGAACACAAATTTAGAAAAACATGCAAGGCTGAAGGTTTCTTTTTGTTCTCCATGTCCTGCGATTTCCAGTAGTATCAGATGATCTTCACTGTAGAGACTTGTTTGAATTCTGGGGCACGAATCTTAATATTCATTGCAAAATCTCACAAAAAGAGCTACATAGAACTGGAGTTCTTGTTTCCTTAGCTAAACCTCATGTTTTAAGAGGCAACTGCACACGACTGAAACATTGACTTATGTAATGAAATAATTAAATCATCTAACACAACCAATTTGTGTATCACCTAAAACAGCCCCAAGTGGTCTTAAAATCAGCACGATAATGTGTGATTAAATGAACCAGTTAAACATTTTTTTGAGGGGAACGGACCAATTAAACATGGTAGAATCTTTCCAATTACAATAAAATAAATCCCAGAGACAAAAACAGAGCCAAAGACAGCTAAAGAATTGATTTATGAGTATGTTAGTTCTATTTAGCAAATTTTACATTTTATGTGTCAAACCCTTGTCTCGGTTCCAACCTAAAAATGACATCAATATTTTGATATTTTAACATTATTTATATGTCAGGTTCCACTTTGGGAATTGAGTTCAGCTACAACAGAGTAACAACACGAAGATCTCGTGGTCTGCAGATTAGGGCCGGAAAGGCTGCCCTCTGCATGACCAAGAGGTCAAGATCTAGGAAATCACTTGCCCGTGTACATGGTTTCCGCAGGCGGATGCGGACTACTGCGGGAAGAAAGATCTTGAAGCGTAGACGCTCCAAAGGAAGGAAGGTTCTCTGCACAAGGACGAACTCACCCACTGGGACGAAACGATTATTGTGATTGCACTACAATTTGAGGTGCTTTGTATTCCACTTGTAAGTTTTACTTTTTGCATCCCATGTTCTCAGCCTTGTTCATCTCTTTAACAATTTCTGCACATCCTTTTCCTGTTGTTTTTGGTTAGTAACTTAATATCTGAATCACATTCTCAACACCGATCAAAGATGGAATTGTTCATCTCTTTAACAATCTTTAATATTTTGTTCTGTGAGAGGGCATATTTTGTTGAGTACTGCATTCTGAATATGGACTCTGTCTGAAGGGCCTAATACTACTACTTGTCATAGAAGAACTTGTGTGCGGTCGGACAGAATTGGTACTTACTACATCTTCAGAATCGTCATAGAAGAACTTGTGTGCGGTCGGACAGAATTGGTACTTACTACATCTTCAGAATCTGAGGACCAAAACAGATGCTTGAATACATTAATCACCTTTGCTATTCTATAGTAGGATCTTCTTGTTGTTTGTTGGGACAATCCAGTGAAGTTTACCCTCGTTAGGTTATTTCATAAATAATTCCAAATGTCCAGCACAATCCTTCCGGCTTCTCTTTTGTGCCAATCTGTTTAGTGCCCTTCTTTGCAACAAATTTTGCTCTCGGATGAAATCGAAGATCTAGAACTAAAATACGAAGGAATGAGTTAGAATGATTCTGTATCGAAGGTGGGCATGCCTAGCAAATTAGGTTCTCCCTCTTCTTCACTTGCATCGGCAAGCCGCCTTCCATTCGCAAGGTCACCGAGAACACAATACCCGGGCGCTGCTCGCCTCCGACGAACCGAAAACTGAACCTCTCAAACACGCACGCGGCGATGGACTTCATCTGTATGTAGGCCATCTCCTTGCCAAGGCACATCCTCGGCCCGGCGTGGAAGATCGGGTACTTGAACGGGCTCTCCGGCCGGAACGTACCGTCGTCGTTGAGCCACCGCTCCGGTCGGTACTTCGCGCAGTCCTTGCCCCATATCTCCTCCAACCGCGCCATGGCGTATGCGCTGTACGTGACCTGCCACCCTTTGCCCACAAACGTGCCGTCGGGCAAGAAGTCGTCGTGCTGGCAGCAGTGCGTGTCCATGGCCACTGGCGGGTACAGCCGCATGGACTCCGTGATGGCCGCGTGCAGGTAGTGCATCTCGCGCAGCTCGTCGAAGCTGAACGCCGCGTCCGCGCTCCCGCACGACGCCCGCACCGCCCGGATCTCGCGCCCGATCTTTTCCTCCACGTCGGGCCGGCCGGACACCATCCAGAAGAACCAAGTCAGCGCCGAGGACGTCGTGTCCCGCCCGGCGAGGACGAAGTTGGTCACCACGTCGCGGAGGCTCTCCTCGTTGTGTTCGCCGGTCGCGGCGAAGCGCGACAGGAAGTCGTCCTTGCGCGCCAGCCCGGCCGCGCCCCTCTCCCTGCGCTTGCGGACGATCCTGTCGGCGTAGCCGTGGATCGTGGCGAGCGCCTTGCGCATCCGCCTCTCCGGCTCCATGTTGAGCAGCCTCTTGACGCGCCACGCCCACTTGACTGGCGACATGAACCTCGCCATGACGATGTTCTGCGCGTCGTTGAAGGCGTTGAGGAACTCGGTCCGCTCGTTCGCCCCCAGGCCCTCCTCGGTGAGGCACGCCGGGTCTTCGTCGAAGGCGACGCAGCAGACGTTGTCGAACGCGAAGCGCTCGAGCACGTCCTGCACGTCCAGCGTCCGGCCGTCGCGCTCCGCCCGCGCGAGCAGCGGCAGCAGCCGCTCGACGACCTCGAACCGGACGGTGCTGACCACGAAGCTTCTCAGCGAGCGCTTGTTGAACTCGTAGCTGGCGGCTTTGCGCTGCCACAGCCACTGGTCTCCGTCGGAGTTGAAGATGCCGTGGCCGAGGAAATCCTCGATGACGGACACCACGAACTCCCCCTTGGGGTAGTTCTGGAAGTTGGTTTTCACGATGTATTCGATATTGGCCGGGTTGGCGGTGATGGAACCGGCCATGAGGCCGATAGCCTTGAAGTTGAAGGACATGGTGTGCGTGGGGCAGCGCGCGACGACGTCGGCCGACCACTCGATGAGGCGGTGCTGGTTCTTGACGAAGTGCGGGAGCGTGCCGACGACGGGGTAGGCTTTGAGGCCATCGGCGCGAGGCTGCTTCGTGGTGTCCGTGTCCCGGCGCAGGCAGAGGAACCAGAGGAGAGGTAGGAGCAAGATGAGGAGCATGGGGAGGGATGAGGTCAACGAGAGCTCCATGGCGATCGAGATCTCAGGCTTGTCAAGTCCAAACTGTAGGAGTGATTTGGGATCTTGGCACAGACAGGGACAGATTCTCTCTAGTTAAAATTGCCGCGTCTTTGATTAATTGGTCGAGTTCTTGACTGCCGATGCTTAATCTCCGATCCAAAGTTGAGCTGGATGAGTACTCGCATGCCAGCCTGTTAAACAAAGCATGAATGTGTTTATGCGATTAAATCCGGAAAACAAGAAATACTGGAGCCTGAAAGTTCTCTTATTGGTTTCCATGCCATATGTCTCATCACTCCATGTCTCCATGGGAAATTACAAACTGAATCGCTCAATCTCATGGAGTTTGCTAAGTCTTAGCAACAGCTACACAGGGCTTGAAGCTCTGCTTTGCTTATTTATATACAGAGGTAGAGTTTCAGTGAGCAGATTCTATACAGGTGAATCATCACCTAGGACCTAAAATAAAAAAGCAAATCACTTAACCACAATTGAACCGTGACCAAACACCGTTAAAGTATCACGTTCACCACCGTTTTTCTTTTTGGGTGGCGTAAGCAAAGGAGCTTATAATTCATCACTCATGAATAGTTGATGCTGCTTCAATCACCAACGGCTGATCTGCTACCTGACTCGATTGCAACTAAAATAGCGAGTCTGAGATATGAAACTTGTAGGTTAAAATAAAGTGAATTAAGTTTATATTTTTTGTCTAAAATGTAAACAGGATGATCTATCTGAATACTTTTAATGTATTCATAGCTCTAACTTCACGGATCTGATAGAGCTAAAAATACTTAGCTGAAACTCTACCAAACACACCTTAAATGGACGACCTTAACATAATATGAGTAAAGTCCAAAAGCAGGACTTTTGTAGGAAATTGTTCGATTCATACGGGGATGCAAGAAAAGTTTTGTATTCCAAAGTCCAAGCGTAGGGAGCCTATGGCGTAACAAATGTACGAGGAGTAAATGTGAGGCACTCAGATTCAGTGCCAGTTTTTTGCGAATGAGTTACTTTAGTCTACAGTCACAGGTTTGGTGCCGGGCGAGTCTTTAGTAGTTACAGTCCTAACATAGGCCACATATCAGTGAAAACCTTTTTTATATTAAAATTTTGTAAAACCTACATGTACAACTTTTAAAAAATTCTCAAAAAATTATCATACATAGGGGAGGTGAGCTTCTACAGTGCAGTAAAATTTGAAGACCAAACTCAATCGCATTTGAAAGATATGAAAAAGACAAGCAGCGAGATAAATAGTGTAGAACGGTGAAAAATCACTATTTAACTGAATTTGTTTTTTTCATATCTTTCAAATATGATTGAGTTTGGTCTTAAAATTTTACAGGATTGTAGAAACTCACTTTCTCTACGTATGGTAATTTTTTGAGAATTTTTCAAAACTTGTCACATAGGTTTTATAGTGTTTTTATGATAAGAAAAGTTTTTACCGGATATATCGCCCCTAACGTGGTATCCACGCAGATCATTCTCATGGTATCCTCTTTTTGTTGCTAAAAGGATTCTCAACTTCATGCACACGAGAAACTCATGAGTCATGCTATAGCAATGAATGAATAATCTGATGATAAACATTCTCTTTGCCCCCGAGGGCTTATTTGATAGAGCTCTAGATCCTAGCTTCACCTGAGATCTGAAACTTGTAGGTTAAAATAAAATAAATTAAGTTTATATTTTTGTCTAAAATGTAAACAAGATGATTCATCTAAACACTTTTAATATACTCACAGCTTCAGCTCCACAGATCTGATAGAGTTAAGAATACCTAGCTTCGAACTCTATCAAACACGTCCTGAGTGTCATTCTTAGCCCACGCAGTGGGCATTTCCTACCTAGATACTGTTTCATCTTCTGCCAGGAGTTTGTTATTCTACTGCTTATTCATGAAGTACTCAGTTGATTTTTTTACGGTCTTTGACGTATAACTTTGACAGTTACTTTTTATAATTTTATATTAAGATATACTAATAAAATTATAATATTATATATAAAATATTTTTGACGATACATTTGATGAATGACTTTCGTAAAACCAATATAGTTTTAGATTTCTTGACACGGCATAGATTTTAGATCGTTAAGTACATAGAAGGAAGAGAGTACTACCAGAGTCACGGACCAAAAGCTAGACATCTTCGTTGCAGAGTCAGCTCGGTGGGGATGTGGTCACTGTCTCACTGATTTCGGATGACAGTGATGAGCAGTGCCCTTCCCAAGTGAAGTGACCCACGATAAAAACCGTCGAGATTTCGGAAATCTCGACCGAGATTTAGGAAATCTCGACCGAGATTTAGGACGAGATCTGAAATCCCGTCTAGCTAAAATAATTTAAAAAGATTCAAAATGTTATAGTAATTTCATAAATAAGAAATTTATATTTGATGAAAATTTGTTGAAAAACGAAATTTTTAGACATTTTATAATTTTGGCAGAAACACTTTAAGATTTTTATAAAATTGTACAAGCTTAATCATGTTGTTAAAAATTTATGGTACTATATTTAGAAGTCTAGGATCATACAGAAAAATGTTCAAAAGAATTGAACTTCATTTGTTATCTTTAAAAAACAAAAAAAAAATAAAATGAACATAAATGAGACAGTAACCGTGTCAGAATTTTATAAATTTTCTCGAGTGTGATCATGATCTAAAATTTTTAGGAAAGCTTAAGAATTTCCTTAGAAACCTTCTCTAAAAGTTTCAAAAAAAAAATTAAACCTGTTTTCGTTGCTCAATCAAAAATTGTAAATTGTACAAGCATGCACTCTAAAGTCCGAAAACTCTGAAGTAGCACTGTCATAATTTTTGAAAATTCGTTAGGTTTGATCATGATCTAAAAATTTTATTAGAACATTAAGGATGCTTCACAACTATCTACAAAATTTTTAAAATTTGTGTGTACTCAGAACAATGCCAAAAAACTTACACAAAAAGTATCGTGGCTGTGACTCGAACCCAAGAGTTGAGGTTTGCAAGACTTGACTATACCAATTAAGCTAGAGCTCCTGGTGAGTAAAGATATTTAGGAGTTATTTGGTTTATCTATATCATTCACGCTAATTTTAACGAAGACTCAATCATAACTCATTCACTTTCCTCTCTCGCAGTGAACCAGCTCCACCCGAAGAGTCCCTTGTGGCCCTCGCTGTGTTCTGATTTGAAGCCTTTCAAGTGACCCAGTCCCAATAGGCGTGACAAACACAACTACGTAATTGGAGTGGGCCATTTGAAGAAGACAAGTTACCATTTCTACTTATTTAGTACTTCATCTGTAACGAAATATAAGTCGTTTAAGATATTGATATGGTTTAAAAGATGACACTTTGATTTGTAATTTATATAAAAATATGCTATTTTAAATACAAATAATTATGTATTATTAAAGTATATTTCATAACGGATGTAGTGATATCCATTTCATGTTATCAATCTAGTTAATTTTTCATATATTAATGGTCAAACATAATTTTTTTTGACCAATCTAGATCTAGAATGACTTGTATTTTAACGCGGTGCTAGTAACTAGCGTGCATAAGGACAGTACTAAATAACTTGTCCCGTGCAGCTTTATTTGTCACAACAAACGAGATTAACACTACAAACAATACTACTAACGTAATTGGGCATGATGTGTAAGTAGCCAGCACGCTAGCTACCCCTGTGTTCCACTTGCATCGGCAATCCGCCTTTCATCCGCAGCGTCAGCGAGAGCACGAGCCCTGGATGCCCCTCGCCGCCGATGAACCGGAACCTGAACCTCTCGAACACGCACGCCACGATGGACTTCATCTGTATGTAGGCCATCTCCTTGCCGAGGCACATCCTCGGCCCGGCGTGGAAGACCGGGAACTTGAACGGGCTCTCCGGCCGGAACGATCCGTCCTCGTCGAGCCACCGCTCCGGCCTGAACTCCTCGCAGTCCTTGCCCCAGATGTCCTCCACCCGCGCCATCGCGTACGCGCAGTAGGACATCAGCCACCCTCTCCCGACGAACGAGCCGTCCGGCAGGAAGTCGTCCTGCTTGCAACTGTGCGTGTCGACGGCCACCGGCGGGTACAGCCGCATGGACTCGGTGATGGCCGCGTGGAGGTAGTGCATATCGCGCAGCTCGTCGAAGCTGAACGTCGCGCCGGCCGTGCTCCCGCCGCTCGACGTTCGCACCGCGCGGATCTCGCGCACGATCTTGTCCTCCACGTCGGGCCGGCCGGAGACCAGCCAGAAGAACCAGGTCAGGGCCGAGGACGTGGTGTCGCGCCCGGCGAGGAGGAAGTTGGTGATCACGTCCCGGAGGCTCTCGTCGCTGTGCTCGCCGCTCGCGGCGAAGCGCGAGAGGAAGTCGTCCCTGCGCGCAAACCCGGCCTCCCCTCTCTCCCTGCGCTCTCGGACGATTCTCTCGGCGTAGCCGTGGACGATGTCGAGCGCCTCCCGCATCCGCCTCTCCGGCTCCATGTTAAGCAGCCTCTTGACGCGCCACAGCGATTTGGCGGGCGACATGAACCGGGCCATGATGACGTTCTGCGCGTCGTTGAAGGCGCGCATGAACTCCGCGCTCTGCGGCGCGGCCATGCTTTCCTCGGCGAGGCACGCCGGGTCCTCGTCGAAGGCGACGCCGCAGATGTTGTCGAACGCGAAGCGCTCTAGCACGTCCTGCACGTCCAACGTCCGGCCGTCGCGGCCCGCCCGCTCGAGCAGCGGCAGCAGACGCTCGACGACCTCGAACCGGACTGTGTCAACCACGAAGTTCCTGAGCGAGCGCTTGTTGAACTCGTAGCTGGCGGCCTTGCGCTGCCACAGCCACTGCTCGCCGTCGGAGTTGAAGATGCCGTGGCCAAGGAAGTCCTCGATCATGGACACCGCGAGCTCGCCCTTGGGGTAATTACCAAAGTTAGTCTTGAGTATGTGCTCGACGTTGGCCGGCTTGGCGGTGATGGCGCCGCCGGTGAGGCCGAGCGTCTTGAAGGACATGGTGTGCGTGGGGCTACGCTTCATGACGCCGGTCGACCACTCGAGGAAGCAGTCCTGGTTCTTGACGAAATGCGGCAGCGTGCCGAGGACGGGGTAGACCTTGAGGCCATGGGCACGGGGCTGCTTCTTGGGGTCCTGGCGCAGGTAGAGGAAGTAGAGTAGAGGTAGGAGCAGGAGGAGGATGAGGAGGAGAGGAGGGGATGAGGTCAAGGAGAGTTCCATGGTGAGGTGGCCTTGGCTTGGGAGTAGGGATTTGGGGGTGGTGCGAGTGGTTTGGCTCAATTTAGCTGATGCTTCGGGTTTTTGCCTCCATCCACAAATACTAAGGTTATGGAACAGTTTCTGATTGTGCGGTCCAAAAATTAGGTAGGTGATAATTTCTGATTCTCCAAGAATTCAGATTCTAAAAGGCTAAGCTATCCCAAACTAGGCTTAATTGGCCATAATTTAATCCCACGAATGAAAATTTTTATAACCAATCATGTACTGTTAGTTTTTTTAAGGGAGCAGCTAACCAATGATATACTATTGAAAATGCTACCAACGGTATAGCAAAGTTTCATAGAGTACCAATATTTTTTCCCCGAAATTTGCATTGTTGTGAGATTCTACTGACCCCGAACGCAGCATTTACATTTGCCCTTGAGTGGAGGTGCGGGATTCTATTTTTTCGCGGTGTGATGGTGCGGCAATGGGTTTTTCGCGGCAAAACAGTGCACTACCCGCGAGAATCGTTACGTATAGTCTCGTGGCTTTTTCCGCGCTCCTCATGCGATGGATTTGCGGACTTGGAGGCCATATTTAAAAAAAAAATCATACAGGAACTAATTCCAAAAAAAAACAATTTTTTAGGGTAGAATAACGAAGAGTTCAAAGAAAGCTGCTGCTAGATTTGATCGGGAGGGATTAAATAGATTGAATGATTAGTGACAACTGACAAGAGCACAAGTGGCGATGGATGCTTGCGGATTAAGAATTCGTCTTGCTGATCAAGAATGGATCTGCTATTCAAGGTGCTCTAGTCAAGCGGATCGTGACATTGATTTTTTCCTCCCTTTTTTGAGACGTTCGTCACATGAACTTTATTTTTTCAGCGGATCACATCTATACCCCTTTATAATGCACCTAAATATTCTTTTCTACGTCCATCCCAAATAATGCACCTCACTAGAGATGGCTCAACCTTCATGCACCCAGCGAAATGTCTTCAGAAACTTGCCTCCATCAAAATTAACCTCTCAGATCTTTCCTCAGCTTTACTCACCCACATCCGATGGCCATTGTTTAATGTGTCTAACTCATCCTCGTAGTCTACAATGATCTCCTCCACCTCGGCATCATCTCAAGGAAAAGGAAACAAATATCCTGAAATTAAGGAAAAAGAAACAAACGTTCTAGAAAAGGAAAAGATCATATATTACGTGCTGAGAAAAGAAAACCGAAAGACAGGCACTATACTAGTTGACTTTAATATTACAAAACTTGAGTCTCTTTGAAGAAAAGGGGTTTTTATCACATGAGTAATCCGATACCTACACTTTTGACGTCTTCAAATCTCGTTCTGGGAGTCGGCCAGGAAAATTTGGGCCCTCCGATTCTGTGAAGTAGCAAAATATGAATTACAGGCCCGTAGCCCAGTCTAGTACCACAATCGAGCAACAACCTGGCGAATAACTACAGGCCGGATTATTCATGGGCTAGGCTCAGTTGGTGCCATACCCAGTTTTTGCTTTCTAAGAATTTTCATGTCCATCTTAACATCTTGTCTCAAGAGGGGAAAAAAAACGGAGAAGAGTTTCATGTCCATCAGCATACAGTCTTACTATTTTGCCCTAGGGCACCGTACCCTTCATGTTAATCATAGATAGATGTATAAAATATGTAATTGTTGTATGTTGGGGTCACCTCGTCGATGATCAAACACTCAAAACTCGTAAAAATAAAAGTAGAATAAGACACGGATATAGTTTCAAGCTTTCTCTCTCTTCGTTGATATCTCATGAATGGATGGATATACAGTGAGCAGCCCCTGTCCCTCCTTATATAGATAGAGGGAAAAGGTTTACCCTCTTGATAGAACAAATAATATAGGGTTAAATTATACTAATGGACCTGCTACCCCTGATAGATCTGTTTAGGTAAGTGTTCACCATCGGACCAATAGAACGGTGGAAAAAAGTATTGATCTCCTGTATAAGGCAGCCTCTTGTTGCTGAACAACATTCTACCTGTTGGAATTATTGGGTTAGAGGCCCGTTAGTTCACAAATAATTTTTGAAAAATCTCAAAAGCCCATTAGGTAGAAGAGAGGTGAAAATGCAATAGATTCATATTGCTAGTGGAGATGGATGAAGACCATCTTATAAGGGAAGGTTCTTCCATCATGCTTGAGCATGAGAAGAAGAAGAGAACACACGTGCGCGCTCGCTTGCCTCGTGGTGTGCGCGTGAATGGTACAACGAAATCGGGTCCAATGGCTTGCGCAGACGCAGTTCTCTTTTGCAGTTTCAGAACAGAGATCAGATCAATCTCTCGAACCTTTTGCCTTACCGAAGTACTGTGCTGCCTCCGTCTTCCCCGTTCCTTCATCGGCGTGCACCAACTGTTGGGAGAGCAGGTCTCTGAAACGGGCGAATCATATTTTTGGGAAGCGTCTTCACGCGACTGCTCACTGGTTTTTTCGCCCACGGTCTGCAATTGCCATATTGCTTCTGTCTAGTTTATTTGTTTCATCTGTTCTGGCTTCAATTATCTTCAAATCTTATTTTCGAAATAGATTCATCATTAATGTATACCTATCCTTATAGCGGAGAGAATCGCCCGCTCCTCAGCTGCGCCACGTCAGCGCCTTCGCAAAAAGGCCCTCTGGTAAGGTCGAAATCGCGTTTAGGTCCTTCGTTTTCGTTCGCTTAGGTCGTGCCCGTCCGTTGCTTCGCGTCGGCTGCGCTAACGACGATTGATAACGCGTCGTTACTTTCCCCTCCTGCCGTTGCTCGCGCGTGCAGGCTCTGTTCCTCGCGCTCCGTCGCGGTTGCTCCGTCCCTCCTCCCCCGGGAGCTCCGTCGTCTCCCCGCATCCGCCTCGCCTGTGTTTCGCTAGGTCAGCTTCGGTCGCCGTGTGGCCTCCTTGCCGCTGCCCTTTGCGTGGTCCGACTCGTTCCCCAGATCCCTTGCGGTTCCTTCCCCAGATCCGACCGTGCTGGCCACTCGCGCGCTCGGCATCAAGAGCATCGATCGCCTGCTCTCGATGCATCGCCGCCGACGGCGCTACCCCGCCACGCCAAGATCCGCTCGCTCCGCGGCTCCATCCACCTTCTCCCCAGCTCACTCATGGGCCAGCTGCATGCTTATTGCCATCTCCGCCAAGTAATCGTCCTGCCCTTAATCACTGAAATTCGGTTGGATCTGTCTGTTTCTTCACACGAATTGGAGGCTCCTACATGTACAATTCGATTGGGTCTAGGATTAGCGGTGGCTGCCTGATTTCTTGTTGTTCTACCACTACGAGGGATTGGACTTCACAGCGACTCCACCGTGCCGATGGCATCACCTCCCCGTCCTGTCACCGTTGTCTTAGCCGCTTCTTTCTCGCTCCGACAAACTTGCTGCTGTCGGCCCGCCGCCCACCGAGGACGTGGCCTCCGGGCCAGGTGAGCCCACGAGGGCTGCCGTCGATGTCGGATTTCCGACACGGTTGTCCCAATCGATGAAACGACAAGTCATCGTCTACTTCTTTGGTAAGCAACATTCGTGCGCAACACCAATACTTGTAGACAAGAACAAGACAGACTTCTATTCCTCCAGTTTGGGGATCTGGCTACCTCGAATTGCCTCCGATTTGCTTCCCTCTTGTTCCTTTGTTTCTGGTGCGAATTTTGCTGTGGCTGTTTTCATGTTTTTAGTGAGCTATGTGTGTAGCAGCGTTTGCTCCTCACATGGATCTTGCTACGGTCTTAGATTTCTCGGTAGGCACCATAAATGTTGAATTGGAGGCGTTACAATCTTTTATTGGCTACTCTTGTGTTTGCATGTTAGTGCTTATCATTTTTGGTAGTGTTCTTCGAAGATTTACAAGGTCGATTCTAGCATCACTTTGGGATTTAGCATTTAAGGCGTAGTAATAATATTATGGACTAAAAATAATTTATACTATTTTTGTTACATTACGATGAGTTTTGCCGATCGTGACAGACGGCATTGTGTATCACCCTTGAAACTCCAAGAAAATGCTATTTCTACTAGCTCCTTTTGCATTAGCCACTTATCTTTGGTAACATGCGGTGGTATTGGCTTTTACAAGTGGGAGGTGATGTTGGCTTCAGTAGATATATCGCTTTGTAGGATCTGACGGAGTTACAATGAACTGGAGATGTAGTAATGATCACACAATTGTGCCTCCATCGTGAACTTGGATGAGCAGCCTGACCTTGCTCCGTTTGAGGTGACAATGCTTATACCTGGCCTTCTTCTCTCTCGATTCCCTTCTTTCAGAGTCCTTGTGCGTTTAGAAATTTTGGTGGTTTTCGTGGTGCTTTGCATAAAATTTTGTCGATTGCTGGGGTTTGGGTGGTGAGCTCGTTTCTTCAATTTGCTGATAGATTGCAGATTCTTATAATTGAATGCTAGAAAATTTTGAAATTATTCTTGTTCCATTTTTGTTCCAAGGTAGGAATTGTATTTTCAATATTCACATGAGTCTGCACTCGATTCTAGGAATGAGATGGGGTTTGATGTTCAAGTTCTATTACATGGGAAGGAGGGTCAAATTTTCTACGTTTTGTTAGGAGAAGAAAATGCAAGGGGAAAAAGAACGAAAAAACCTGTAATGCATCATGCTTTGTGGTTTTATTACTAACAATTCCATTAGCTACTTGTTATGATTCAGTGGACTTTCTGTTTATTTGTTATTTCCTTTCACTGAAGTTTGATTTCACATTAGTTGTTTCCCCCCTTCATTGGTTTATGAAAAATTCTGTGCATGGAATATCTACAAGTCCCTAGCTTTATGACTCAGCAGTTACCTAGGATTTGCAGTTACTTACGATTTTTGGAGCTGGCTGAAGCATGCATATAGTTTGTTTTCTTCTTTGCTTCCTCTAGCATTTCGTATACAAAACCAATATAGATCAGTGTACATCATTTTCTCTGTATAATCATTCATCTACGGTGCTGTGGCATAGACATCCAAAGTGGTTTTAGTACAGAGAAAAGAGGCAAACACAATTAGATAGGATTTCTATTAGGATTAGATAGGTTATGGCTATCACTGAACCCAAGATGGTTGAACCCAAGGTTCTTGGACTCATTCATTTATAGCTGCTAGCTTTGCCGAACCACAAAAGCGTAGAATAATGTTTTATGATTCGAAAATCTTTGCCAATTGAAAATTAAGTATTTAAATAAGATTAGTGCACTTGCTATATTCTATAGTCTATAGTGCAGGAATTTACTCTTAAAGTTCGAACGGTACCACATCTTCCATTTTTCTAAATATCTTGTTGTGATTACTCTTCTGATTTGGTGTGATAGACAGTAGAGGAGATCTACAAGGTTGCATCAATTGCACTGAGTCCAAATATTCCTTCACAGATCTTTGTAAGTGAAACCATGTTCATTGCTTTGTTAATTTTTCTGTACTTATTTAAACTCTTATTGGGTTCTCCATTCTTGAATGACTGAATATTTTTGATGTTAGACCTGACTTATTGAATGTATCAGTTGTTGTTCTATTGAACAAACCCTTTCTATAGGTTAAAGTAACAGCTTAGTTGATTGAGAATCCGTAGAGACAACCACTTCTTTGATAAGCAGTTTGTTTTCCTAGACTCCGATGAATCAGACACACGAGATCTTCACACTAAGGAGAGGTTGGTTTCAATGTGTTTTGACTGCCTTTCTGTACTACAATACCTCCTACTTAGCTAGGAAATGTCTAAACCTCAATGTCTGTGCCGCCTATGTGACAATCAAGTTATTGGATCGGTTCGGAATATGCATGTTGTGCCTGGTGGAGCATCCACTTTGCCTAGCAAGAAACTAACCAGTGAGAATAAGGCAAAGTAAATCATTTTGTGCGTAAGACAGGCCATTCCTCAGGAGTATTTCCTTATGTCAAATTGTGTTACCCTTCCTATCCAGATGAAAATTACATCAGAAAAGTGATTCCATGTTTAGCTTCCTTGCTTTCATGTTTTCCTCTGCTCATAAGCAAGCATCTGTTTTGCATTTGTATATTGTCATTTTATGGTGAACTTTTATATGTGCTCAACCATGCATAGCTATAATGTAATACAACGTTTCTTATTGTATTTACTATCATCGTTTTTGGTTTGTTCTGATTACTCTTTTATATATGTGCTTCTCTTCTCTGCAGTCTGCTTAGGCTATTACCTTTGTTCCATTTTCTCGATGCTTTTCTCTATCGTCTAACATTACCAAGTGCAGCCATCATGATAAAATTGTCCATATTTTGAATCTCTCTGTGTCAGTCAGCGGATGCTTTTTTCTCTTTACTTTTCGTCTTTGCTTTATTCTTACGTTGTATGATGCTAGGTTGGTTAGTTATGATTTTTCATACTAATTTAATTTCTCCTACTTGCTTTCTTTTGTTGCCAAGTATAGAAGGAAGATCTATGATAAGTATAATGACGAGGAGGTGCAGATTACCAAGGAAGAGGCTAAGATAATTAGTAGATTGTTGAGGGGAAAGACTCCACACACCAATGTTGATCCGTATCCAGTATGTGTAACAACCAATATCATTTATGTACTTATATGTATTTATCTAATGCTTAGTTTATAAGTATTGAGTAAAAGATTACACCTTGTCGCAATGTCAGCTTTTTGGATGTGTATATTTTTATGATAAGCTTTCAGAAGAGAATTCGGGCTGCCATTTATTAAGTGCCATGCATAATGCTTACTTTTTCTTTGCTGACATATAGCTTATTTATAACCTATTTTCATTGTTGTGAATCGAAGCGAAAACATTAATTTAGATTCAAGATGCAATCATCGTTGGTGGTTATCTACATGCATGCAAATGGAGATTATTCATTTAGGATTTAAATTTAGATTCAGTATGCAGTATATCAGTGGTGGTTATCTAAATGCATGCAAATAGAGATTATTCATTTAGGATTTAATGGTTTCCTTTTTTCCTCCATATGCATATGTTATTTGTGTCATTGCAGCCATAGCAGAGTTTAGTGTGGTTCTTTCAAAAGGTCATCTAATGCCTAAACGCAATGTCACGCTAAATGATGGCAGGTTAGTTTGTTTGGATCACACAGATTTTCCTGCTTCTACTTATCCTGATCTAAATTTTCCATAAGATACTTATGCTCGGCGTGGTATCTACCCTTATGTACGATTTAGTATAAAAGCTTTTATATCCGTTTATTAACATGTGATAGAAATGTTGGGCATCTGGTTTTTTCCCTATTGGAGTATCCAGAAGAAAGTTGGAGAAAGGAGCGTCATCCAATCTGTACTTATTTGTTCAGTTGATGCATCTTTTAAATTCTAATTTGAGACTACGCTTCTGTACTCATGTTTATGCCTGGTCGATTTGAAACTCTGAAGTAGAGCCTCAAATTGCAGTTGCCCAAAATGTTCTTCGTAAGGATGTGCTCTGATTACTTTGTTCTATTATAGAACATCATATTCCACTGAATAAGTCTTATGTCAAATTATGGTGCTTGAAAACTAATCTTACACATGATCTGTTATCTGTTAGAATGCAAACTTACTGTATGTCATAAGTTCCTTTTAGGCTAAATTATAAGTAACTGAATTACACGGAGTATGTCTTGCTTAAGGAAAATTTATGTCTGAAAAATGCGATAGATGCCCTATTGGTCCTATTCCAAGTAATATGGAGAAATATGGTTTCTTGTACGTTGTGAACATGGTAGTTCGCTGTCAAGCTAAGTGTTCAGTGTGAGACAATGATATATCACATCGCTCCTGTATTGGGTCTATTCTGTTGTGTGCTCTCCTCTGTGTTCGCAATTCCACAGTAACGCTTGGAAATTGTCATCATCGCTGACTGATTGAACTTTGGTTTCTTCTCTGCATGTATAACCTTTTAACCTCTTTGTTTTTTAACCCCATATTAGCCTATTCCCCCTCATTTTTTGCATAGAAACTAAGTCTCAGTGTAGTTGTGGCTAAAGAATTGTACGGTTCTGTTTTCATATTGTATTTCATGCAAATTAGGATTGCATGCTGTGTAATGGAGTTATTGTTGTGCTTATTTTAGTATTGACACCAATGTAGATCATTTGTATTTGTGATTAATTAATAAATCCTTTATAGATTTTGCCTGTAATCATCGGTTTACATGTTTTGCTTGCATTCCTGTTGTTGTTCAATATAGATAATTAATTTCCAAAGATTAATATCGAACTATTAGCCATGAGAAGGAATTAAAACCTGTGATATCCCAACATGCTCACACACAGCTCTCGCTAGGCCTGTGGTTATTCGACTTGCCAAATACGAAGTTCTTTCCTAATACTTTTCATATTTTTATGCTAAAAAATTTAAGGACATTTTAATGCTAGCATTTTAGGTACCGGCGCGGCGTAGCGCACCTACCAGCCTAGTATGCCTAATTATCCAACAATCCAAAAACGTGATAGGCTTTTCACGGTGAATATGATGAAAGCATTTGGATTTGCTGAGGCAATGAAATCGGATAGATTTACCGGTGTTCACTTTAAGAGATGGCAGACGCGAGCCACTCTGTGGCTCACAGCTATAAACATCTACTGGGTTGCGGCTGGCAAACTTGAAGGAACCCTTACTGCTGAGCAGGAAAAGGAGTTCAAGGATGCCACTACAATTTTTGTAGGATGCATTCTTAGTGTTCTTTCAAACCGCCTTTGCGACGTGTATATGCACATATCAGATGCAAAAGAGTTGTGGGAGGCACTTGAAAAATAAATTCAGTGCCTCGGATGCTGGCAGTGAGCTGTATGTTATGGAGCAATATCATGACTACAAAATGGTTGATGGATATTCTGTAGTTGAACAGGCTCACGAGATATAGTTCATTGCGAGAGAACTTGATCACCTCAAGTGCACGTTACCCGACAAGTTTGTGGCTGGTGGCATCATTGCCAAATTGCCTCCCTCGTGGAGGAATTTTGCCACATCTCTAAAACATAAGAGGCAAGAAATCTCTATGAGAGTCCGCTCAGGCGAAAGATGTGCACCCAAAGGTGGTTGAGGGACAAACCATCGCCAATTTTGTACAGCGTTCTGGTTCTGATAAGTTCAAGTTAAAAGGAAAAGCTATTCAAACTACCAACTTTAAGAAGAAGAAACAGCAGAATAACAAGCTCTGCTTCGTGTGTTGTGAGATTGGACATTGGGCAAAGAAATGTCCAAGCTGCAAACGAGGAAAGGATAAGCAGGGACAAGACTCCAAATCTGTCAATGTGACTATTGACAATGCCGAGAAGGAGACACCTGGGTACGATAATTTACCCACTGTTCTTTCGGCTAGTCAATCTATCGATTGGTAGATTGATACCGGGGCTAATATTCATGTATGTGCTGATGTATCATTGTTTTCTTCTTACCAGGTTGCTCAGGGTTCCTCCGTGTTGATGGGGAATGGGTGACATGCTTCTGTTCTTGGTGTTGACACGGTAGATCTGAAGCTTACTTCGGGAAAGATCGAATAAATTAGTCATATCAAAGTATGGACTATTTATTGGTAAAGACTATCACAGCGAAGGTTTGTTCCGCTTTTCCTTTTAGAATGTCTGTAATAAATTTATAAATCATCTTTGTGATAATGTTATTGGTAGTGAGGCAAGTGTTTAGCACTCACGACTATGTAATCTTAATTTTGGTTCTATGTCTCGACTTTCTAGTATGAAATTAATTCCGAAATTTTTCATTGTCAAAGGTTCTAAGTGCCAAAGTTGTGTGCAGTCTAAGCAACCTCGCAAGCCTCACAAGGCAGCCGAGGAAAGAAACTTGGCACCATTAGAACTCATACATTCAGATCTCTGTGAGATGAAAGGTGTGTTGACGAAGATATTTCATGACTTTAATTAATGATGCGACTAGATTTTGCTATGTGTATCTCTTAAAAACAAAAGATGAGGCTTTAGACTACTTCAAAATCTATAAGGCAGAAGTTGACAATCAACGGGAAAGAAAAATCAAAAGAGTTAGGTCGGATCGTGGTGGAGAGTATTTCTCCAATAATTTCTCCCAATACTGTGCAGAGCATGGTATCATCTATGAGAGGACTCCTCCCTATTCGCCTCAATCCAACGGGATTGCCGAAAGAAAGAACCGCACCCTCACTGACTTGGTTAATGCCATGTTAGACACTGTAGGATTATCTAAGGCATGGTGGGGAGGCCTTGTTGATCTCAAGTCATGTCTTAAATAGAGTTCCTACTGAGAATAGTGAGGTAACTCCATATGAGAGATGGGAAGGAAGAAAACCATCGCTATCTTACTTGCGCACTTGGGGGTGCTTGGCGAAAGTCAATGTGCCGATAATAAAGAAGCGCAAACTTGGACTTAAAACTATTGATTGTGTCTTTCTGGGATATGCTCATCACAGCATTGCCTATATGTTTCTAGTAGTTAAATCTGAGGTATCTGACATGCACGTCGATACAATAATGGAGTCTCAAGATGCAATGTTTTTTGAGAATATATTTTCTATGAAGGATATGCATAGCATTCCTAGTCAGGCTTGTGATTCAACTCCTGAACCTGCCATACCAGTTGAACATTTTGAACAAACACATGAACAAAATCCTGAGGAGGATGACAGTGATGCTCTTAGAAGGTGCAAGAGACAAAGGACCGTAAAACCCTTTGGTGATGATTTCACTGTGTACCTTGTGGATGATGTTCCAAGAACATTTTAGAAGCATATGCATCTCCTGATGCAGACTACTAGAAGGATACGGTCCGTAGTGAAATGGATTTCATTCTCGCTAACGGAATTGGGAAATCACAGATCGTCTTATAGTTGTAAACCAGTTGGATACAAATGGATGTTCAAAAAGAAACTTAGGGCTGATGGTACTATTGAGAAGTACAAGGCCTGGCTTGTGGCCAAGGGTTACACCCAAAAAGAAGGTGATGATTTCTTTGATACTTATTCACCTGTTGCTAGATTGACCACAATACATGTACTACTGTCCTTTGCTGCTTCTAATGGTCTTCTTGTTCATCAAATAGATGTTAAGATAACTTTCCTTAATGGAGAATTAGATGAGGAAATCTATATGGAACATC
This sequence comes from Otatea glauca, assembly GCA_036346275.1. NCBI lineage: Eukaryota > Viridiplantae > Streptophyta > Magnoliopsida > Poales > Poaceae > Otatea > Otatea glauca. Next base: position 77,673,774 of record CM070711.1, read on the forward strand.
CCGATGGATTTGTAGTAAATGGTCAAGAGAATAAAGTGTGTAAGTTGCTGAAATCTTTGTATGGCTTTAAGCAAGCATCCAAGCAATGGCATAAGAAGTTCGATAGAACTTTAACATCTGAAGGCTCTGCTGTAAACGAACCTGATAGATGTGTATACTACCGCTATGGTGGGGGTGAGGGAGTTATTCTATGCTTGTATGTGGATGACATAATGTTATTTGGAACAAATCTTGATGTGATTAATGAGATCAAGATATTTTTGTTCCAAAGATTTGATATAAAGGATCTGGGAGAAGCTGATGTAATTCTGAACATCAAGCTGATCAAAGGTGAGGATGGAATTACACTTGTGCAATCCCATTATGTGGAAAAGGTCTTAAACCATTTTAGCTATATGGACAATAAGCCTTCTCCAACACCTTATGATGCTAGTTTAATTCTTCGGAAGAACCGAAGAATTACTAGAGATCAACTGAGATACTATCAGATTATTGGTTCACTTATGTACCTAGCTAGCGCTACAAGGCCTAACATTTCTTTTGCTGTCAGCAAATTGAGTTGGTTTGTCTCTAATCTAGGTGATGATCATTGACGTGCTCTTGAGAGAGTAATGCGTTATCTGAGAGATACTATGAGTTATGGAATTCACTATACTGGGTATCCTGGTGTATTTGAGGGATATAGTGATTCTAATTAGATATTTGATGCTGATGAGCTCAAGGCCACGAGTGGGTATGTATTCACTCTTGGTGGTGCTGCTGTCTCATGGAGGTATTGTAAACAGACCATATTGACGAGGTAAACCATGAAAGCAGAACTCACAGCATTGGATACAGCCACTGTCAAAGCAGAATGGCTTCGTGAGCTCTTGATGGACTTACCGGTAATTGAAAAACCGATACCGGCTATCTTTATGAAGTGTGATAATCAAACGGTTATCGTGAAAGTGAACAACGCAAAGGATAACATGAAGTCATCAAGACACGTAAAAAGACGTTTGAAATCTGTCAGGAAATTGAGAAGCTTTGGAGAGATAGCTTTGGATTATATCCAAACCGCTAAGAATCTGGTAGATCCGTTTACAAAGGGTCTATCACGAAATGTGGTAGATAGTGCATCAAGGGAAATGGGAATGAGACCTACCAAATAGTTAACCACAGTGGTAACCCAAGCTATTTGATCGGAGATCCCGTGAATCAGTACCTGGGTAATAACAAGCCGTTGGATTAACTGAAGAAGAGTACATTCTACATCCCACTCCGTGAAAGATGCTGTACTCTTAAAATCTATGAGGCAGGTTGACTACGATCTTAATGCGTTCTGCTGGTTTTTACACAAACAAAGATGCTGTCCTATAGAGCATTTTTGAAAGAACACACCTATATGAGTCCGACTGTTGGTTGCAATCTGTGAGACGTGAGTACTCTCTAAAAAACTCATGAAGAGGCCAAGGAGTATGACTTATACGCTCCACCCGAGGGGTAGAATGTCGGTAGCCTAGTATCAGTGAGGGTCTTAAGTGAAACTTGTCTGCACAAAATTTGCAATTCAAGGCATAGTCTATTGTTCAAGTTGTAGAAAAATGTAGCTTGAAGTCTAGACGCAATTCAAGGCATAGTCTATTGTCACCGAAAGTTGGTATAAAAAACAGTACTTTGGAATAGGCAAAGACCTATGGGACCTCTTGGATCTGGTGGGGGATTGTTGGAATTATTAGGCTAGAGACCTATTAGTTCACAAATATTTCTCGAAAAATCCCAAAGGCCCATTAGGTGGAAGAGAGATGGAAATGCAATAGTCCTATATTGCTAGTGGAGGTGGATGAAGACCACCTTATAAGGAAAAATTTCTCCGCCATGCTTGAGCATGAGAAGAAGAAAAGGAGAACACGCGCTCGCTCGCTCGCCTCGCCATGCCACGCTACGCCAGGCGGCGCGTGTACGCGACATGCGTGTGAATGGTGCAGTGAAATCGGGTCCGATAGCTTGCGCATGCGCAGTTCTCTTTTGCAGTTTTTGCAGCGTGGGACTAAGTAGTCAATACAGTTACGTTAACATGGTATTAACTGTGCGAACTTATCCGTAACTGACTCGAATTGTGGAGTGGATATTACGCAGTATCCATAACCGACTCGTGTCGTGCTCCACGATTCTCTCTCAGTTATATATATGCAGAACAGAGATAAGATCAATCTCTTGAACCTTTTGCCTTCCCGAAGTACTGTGTTGCCTCCGTCTTCCCCGTCCCTTCACCGGTGTGCACCGACTGTTGAAAGAGCAGGTCTCCGAAACGTCCGCCCTTGAGATCCTGCGCCGGGAGAGAGCGAATCACGTTTTTGGGAAGCGTCTTCACGCGACTGCTCGCTGGTTTCTTCGCCGACGGTCAGCTTCGCCTACATCGCCTTCTGATCTTCATCGGCATTTGCTACCGGTTCGGCCATGTCTTCGCGTAATCTCGGTATCGCACACGAACCTCATCTATGTTTTATCTATCTAATAATATGGATGAGATAGACATTGCACTTGCCATATTGCTTCTGTCTAGTTTATTTGTTTCATCTGTTCTATCTTCAATTATCGTCATATCTTATTTTTGGAATAGATTCACCGTTAATATGCCTAATTATCCAACAGAACCTACATGACAGCATGAGTGCGCATGGCCATGGTGCATCACGGGCTCCTTTAAGCGTGATTAGACAGATGGGGAGGAGCATCTGATCGATCGATTTAGGGATCCAATAATTGGATACGTGCTTACATAACCGCGCAATATGACGACAGGAACAAACTCCAAACCAATTAAAGTGGTTGATAGGTTGATTCCTGAATTATATAGTACAATCATCCGTAACAAAGAGACGAGGAGCACCGCAAAAGATAGCCAAGTGCGTTATTAAGTTGCAATTCGATCGTTATCCTCGCCTAATTAAAATCCAATAAATCAGAGAGCTAGCTACTCATTCGCCACTAGGGTTGTGCGTGCCTATCCATACTACGCTAGCTGTAACATGAGAGAGAGATGCGCGGTGTTATTCGTCTGCGCAGCTGATGATCATCAGTTAATCCCTAAGTTGGGATTTGCTAATTATCGCATGTCTGATTCTGCTTATATCTGAAGTTCTAAAAGCGATACAGCCTTAATTGGGATTTCTATAACCTCTTGTCATTTTGATTTGCTCCAGGATATGTGCACCTAGCACTTGTGGTGGGCTTCACTCGTCTCTTCGCACCGGATTCGGCCTTATTCTATCTGCTTAATTACGCCCGAACCCGGACAAACCGATTCAGCACGCTTGACGTTTTCACGTCAAAAATTAACTAGCATACAACAACATACGTTGGAAAGCAGCGTCCAGCTCAAATGATTCTGGAGTTCTATGTACAAGATCAAGTCAAATCCTGCTTCTCCTCGTGGATCCGAAGTACAAGAAAAGGGCAGATATACAGAGGAAAGGTCTGACACAAGCAGCAAACGCCAAAAGCTAATGCGATCGAGCTAGGTAGATACATCTATCTGTGCAATGCATCTGAACATGCATGCACGGACCTAAGCCCTGTTCATGGCTTCATGCTTTGTTCTGAACATCTTCATGCATGGTACATGTCCGCTACAGCTGAAAGGAGTCATCAACTTTGACAACTTCCACAGGAAACTAAACAGAAACCTTAGCTACCCGCTGAAAATGCAAATATTCTAGTGGCATGTTTAGCTAGGCTAGAGCCAATGGGAGGTTAGATTTGGAGGCCAGCTAGCTCATTTCTTCTAATAAGCAACAAGCATAAGATTCTTTCCCAATTTACTTACTTTAATTTGTCATTTCTCTGTTTGTTACTACATGATCTTCTGAAAGAGCAAAAGCCAAAGGGAGAATAGTCATATATTTAGCAAGCTATGAGCTGAGTTGAGATGAGTTGAGACAAGTTCTTTGGTGCATGCAGGGATAACAACTAACCACGAAGGCTGATCTTTTCTAGCCTCTTCGCACATTTTTTTTTGCAAATTTAACCCGTACAAATACAACTGAAAAAATATCATTCTTTCTGATTGTGAAAGCATCGACAGGTGATACATGCCATATGTCACACCTTTGTATCACGGCAGAGGCCCAAACCAACAGCCACCCAGGTGCTAAGCACCACGGGCACGACAGCATGTGTTGAAAATATTAGGAATTTTCTCAATATTTTAATCTACAGAATTATGTAAATCATGATTAAACAAAGATGCATTTCTTGTTCAAAGCCAAAGGTACTAGATAACAAATTATCTATCTCATACGCAAAGACTAATGAACAAGAAATCAGCATGAATAAAACACGGTATAAGTTAATATACCCTTGAGCCGGTACCACCGTTGGCACAAAGCAGCGTAACATTCTCGCTCGCCATGACGGTGAAGTAGACGATCACAGGTTGTCGCGATGAAGCGTTAGTGCAATGAAGAGGTTGATGCAAAGGCGACGCGCGTTGGTGCGGATGCGCTTCAGAACACCTTTCGGCGATCGCGTGGTCGCTCCCAAAACCTTATCGACCTTCTATCTCGAGCAAGATCTCAAGAAGGGCGAGGTTCCGAGGCCTGCTCCTCTGCTACTTGTGCGCGCAAAAACAGAGGCGGGAATGCAAAGGACAAAGAGCAGAACAATGGAGTATGCGGAAGAGTCAAGCGGTGAAGAAAAGCACACCGTGGCTCTCCTTATATAGCCTCGCGACATGCAACGGCAGGAGGAGGGAGTTACGACCATCAACTCATGTAGCCGTTACAAGAATCGACGGTCATTATGCCACCATCAACCATGTCCGTTCATGTAATCGACGGCGGCATCTGGTCACATTGATCACTGCGTTATTGGTCATATTGACTCATCAAACGGCAAAACAAACCGCCCCGCCAAAGACATCACGTTCGGATGGATCGCCTAGCTCGCTCGCTGCAAGACGTGCACGTCCACGCCATGTCTCGCCTCGACTCGACTCGACTCGACTCGACTCAAGACACGCCACGCCACGCCTCGGCTCGGCTCGGCGTGCGCTGCAGGTGGCATGCCTTTACCCTTTTCCACCTTGCTAATTAAGAGACACACAACTCAACTATTTAAGTTGGTCAAACCTTCTCTCAATTATCCATATGGTACTAAACCAATTTCATGACTCCTAGTATTCTAATGGGCCTTTTGGAATTTTTATTAAATTAGTTATGGGCCAACCCCATAATAATCTAACAATCCCCACCAAATTTCAAAGGCACATTTTAAATACTCTCGCCCAATGTAGTTTGATATACCGTTTTTGATGGAGACTGTTGTTGAACTTCCACCTAGAACAAAGGTTACACTCATCCACAACCAACAATGGACTATGCCTTGAATTGACAGTTTTGTGCGAACAAGTTTCACCAAAGTCCTTTACTGATACTAGGCTGCTAAATGCATCCCCTCGGTTTGGAGCTTATAGGTCATACTCCTTAGCCTTTCATGAGCCTCTAGAGATCACCCCCCAATCTCATAGACTGTGACTAGTAGTCGAACTCATATAGGTGTATTCCTCATAAGATGTTCTCAGAGGACAACATCTCCGCTTATTAAAGCCACTCGGAATACATTAAGGTATAACCAACCCGCCATACGAATAGGAGAGTTATTGCATCTCAAACGGAGTGGGCAAGCATGTATACTCTCCTCTCACCATCACTAGCTTGTCTCAACATCCTAATTCACGGATCTCCGATCAAATAGGATGAGTTACCACTAAGACATGACTTTATGTGGGTCTCAAGCCCATCTCCTCGATGCTTCATCTATCACATTCGTGATAGTCCCTTTGTAAAAGGATCGCCAAGTTTTTAGCCGTCTCGGACATAGTCCAACGCTATAACTCCGAGTTTCTCATTTTCTGACAGACTTCAAACGCCTCTTAACGTGCCTTGATGACTTCATGTTATCCTTAGAATCATTTACTTTGACAATCACCGTCCGATTGTCACAGTTCAAAAGAATAGCGAGCACCGCTTCTCAACCACCGTAAGTCCTTCACAAGTTCACGCACCATCGGCTTCCACAGAGGCGGTATCTAATGCCGTGAGTTACGCTTCCATTGTAGACCTCGTTAAGATGGTCTCGCTTGCAAGACTTCCAGAAACAGCTCCACCACCCAATGTGAACACATATCCACTTGTGGCTTTTATTTCATCGAAGATCGATATCCGGTTTGAATCACTATAACCCTCAAGTACCCTAGGGTACCCGGTGTAGTGAATTCTATAACTTGATGTCCCTTTTAGATAGCGCATTACTCTCTCAAGAGCATGCCAATGATTATCTCCCGGGTTTGAAACAAACCGGCTTAGTTTGCTCACAAAGAAACGAGATATCGTGCCTTGTTGCACTAGCTAAATACATCAATGAACCAATGATTTGGGAATATCTCAATTGATCCTTTGCTATTCGCTGGTTCTTTCGTAATAGCACACTTGGATCATACGGCGTTGGAGCAGGTTTGCAATCGCTATAGCCAAAGCGACTCAACACCTTTTCCACATAATGGGACTGCTCAAGAGTAATCCCACCGTCACCTTCTCTTAACAATTTAATGTTTAAGATGACATCCGCTACTCCCAAATCTTTCATTTCAAAGTTTTGGACAAAAGTCCTTGACTTCCTTAATCACATTAAGGTTTGTCCCAAAGATCGAGATGTCATCAACATACGGACACATAATCACTCCTTCACCCCCACCATAGCGGTAATATACACATTTGTCGACTTCATTCACAACAAAGCGGCAGATGTTAAAGTTCTGTCGAACTTCTCGTACACCGCTTAGGTGCTTGCTTAAGGCCATACAAAGACTTCAACAACCTACACACTTTTCCTTCATGACCCTTTACTACAAATCCATCAGTGATCCATATAGATTTCCTCTTCCAACTCTCCATTAAGGAAAGCCGTCTTTACATCCATCGATGGATGATCGGACCGTAGGAGGCACCAAAGACATGAGTACTCTAATAGTGGTCAATCGGCAACAGTGAGTAAGTATCAAAGAAGTCCTCGCCTTCTTTCTCGGTATAACCCTTGGCCACAAGCCTTGCCTTGTACTTTTCAATCGTACCATCGGGCCTTAGCTTTTCTTGAACACCCACTTACATCCTACTGTGTTTACACCCATATGGACGTTCAACAACTTCCCAAGTTCCATTGCTCAAGATGGAATTCATCTCACTGGACCACTTCCTTCCAATAGTCGTCTGCGATGAATAAGCCTCCTCAATGGTTCTTGGAGTATCATCCACTAGATATACAATGAAGTCATCACCAAAAGACTTTATAGTCCTTAGTCTCTTACTCTTACGAGTTACTTCATTGCCCTCATCTATTAGATTTTCCTTAAAAAAGGGCTCAATTTGTATAGGAGTGGAAGGTTTAGGAGAGAAGATAGATTCTTGGCCAGATGAGCTAAGTGTCTCTTTCATAGGAAATAAGTCCTCAAAGAATGTGGCATCATTGGACTCAAAAATTGTACCTTCATTCATATCAGTACTCAGATTTCACTATTAAGAATCTATATCCAACATTTGTGAAAAGCATAACCAATGAAGACACAATCAACGGTTTTTGGTCCAAGTTTACGCTTCTTTGGGATAGGCACATTCACTTTAGCCAAACAGCCCCAAGCACGTAAATAAGAGAAATTTAATCTTTCCTCTCCCATTCCTCGAATGGTGTGATTTCTTTATTCTTTGTAGGAACCTGTTTAGGATATGACAAGCGATCAATATATCCTCACCCCACCATTCCTTGAAAGTCCCATTGTTTCTAACATGGCGTTAACCATCTCGATTAGAGTACGGTTCTTTCTTTCGGCAACCCCGCTTGATTGGGGCGAATAGGAGGCGTCCTCTCATGGATTATTCCATGTTCCTCGCAGAATAAATTAAACTCATTAGAAAAGTATTCTCCACCACGATCGACCTAACCCGTTTGATTTTTCTCTCAAGTTGGTTCTCGACTTGACTTTATAGATTTAAAATAGTGAAAAGCCTCATCTTTTGACTTTAATAAATACACATAGCAATATCTAGTAGAATCATCAATCAAAGTCATGAAATACCTCTTACCACCCTTTGTCAACTCCCGCTCATCTCGCATAAATCGGTATGAACTAGTTCTAACGGTGCCAAGTTTCTCGCCTCTCTTTGCCTTGTGAGGCTTGCGAGGTTGCTTAGATTGCACACATACTTGACACTTAGAACCTTTGACTTAGGTAAATTTTGGGATTAAATTCATCTTGGCTAACCGCATCATGCAACCAAGATTAATATGACAAAGTCGTGAATGCCAAACATCGCCTCATGATTACAAACATGATTCACAATTTTATTCATGTCCACAAAGACAAGCGGAACAAGCCTCCGCTCTCATAGCCTTTTCAAATAAAAGTTCCAATTTTAGAAACAACACATTTATTGGATTCAAAACTAGCTTAAAACCATCTCTACACAATAGAGACCCACGACAAGGTTTTTATTTATCACGGCACGTGATGCACGTTCCTCGATCACGACTTTTCACAAGTAAACTTCAAGTCAATGTGCCGACTCCACGCACAAATGCTGCGACCCATTCCCCATCAACACGGAGGTAGCCCCTGCGACCTGGTAAGAAGAGAATAAGGATCTGTCAGCACAAACATGTATATTGGCCCCCGTGTCAATCCACCAATCAGGTGAACGACATACTGATAGAACGGTAGGTATTGAAACATACCCGGATGTTCCCTCCTCAGTATTGCCAATAACAACGTTGGCAGACTTTTCCGCTTATTGTCTTTGCGATCAGGGCAATCCTTTGCCCAATGATCAGTACCATTACAGACAAAGCAGTTTCCCTTTCCTTTATTCTTCTTCTTCTTGAAGCTAGTAGTTTGAGCGGCCTTGTTCTTGTTCTCAGGCTTTTCAGACTTATTTTTATTTTTCTTGTTGAATTGAAAGATTTTCTTTTGTACCACATTGGCACTAGAACTTTCTTTCCCGTGTATATCTTTTGCCCTCGCTTTCTCCTCAACATTTAGAGACCCAATGAGACCAGCAACGCTGAACTCTTATCTCTTGTGTTTTAGAGTAGTGGCAAAATCCCTCCAAGAAGGTGGCGGCCAAGAATGATGCATCCCGCCACAAACTTGTCGGGTAATGCACATGTAAAATTCTCAAGTTCTTTCGCAAAGCTTGAACCTCATGAGCCTGTTCTACTACTGAGTAGTCATCAACCATCTTGTAGTCATGAAAGCGCTCCATGACATAGAGTTCACCGCCGCGCCGAGACTCGAATTTTGCCTCAAGTGCATCCCACATTTCTTTACCACTTGGCAAAATCATGTACACATCAACAAGATTTTCTCCAAGAACACTAATCACGCGCCTCTGAACAAGTTATCCGGTAGTGAAGGCACTCTCCGCTCGGAGAGAGCCCACTCAGCCGTGGTTTGCCTTGCGCAACGTGATACACGTTCATGGCAGTCAACCACAAAATCATCTTGGCGCGCCAACGCTTGTAATTTGCGCCGTCAAATATAGTTGGCTTAAGTGCGGCAGCAAAACTAGTAGTTGTAAAATTCCTAGGATAAGGTTTTTGGATTGTTGGAAATATTAGGAATTTTCTCAATATTTTAATCCACAGAATTATGTAAATCATGATTAAACAAAGATGCATTTCTTGTTCAAAGCCAAAGGTACTAGATAACAAATTATCTATCTCATACGCAAAGACTAATGAACAAGAAATCAGCATGAATAAAACACGGTATAAGTTAATATACCCTTGAGTCGGTACCACCGTTGGCACAGGCGCAGGCAGAACATTCTCGTTCGCCATGACGGTCAAGTAGACGATCACAGGTTGTCGCAGTGAAGCGTTGGTGCAGTGAAGAGGTTGATGCACGGTCGCGATGCGCTTCAGAACACCTTTCGAGCGATCGCGTGGTCGCTCCCCAAAACCTTATCGACCTTCTATCTCGAGCAAGATCTCAAGAAGGGCGAGGTTCCGAGGCCTGCTCCTCTCGCTACTTGTGCGCGCAAAAACAGGCGGGAATGCAAAGGACAACAGCAGAACAATGGAGTATGCGGAAGAGTCAAGCAGGTGAAGAAAAGCACAGCCGTGGCTCTCCTTATATAGCCTCGCGACATGCAACGGGCAGGAGCAGGAGTTACCAGCCATCAACTCATGTAGCCGTTACCAGTAACCGACGGTCATTATGCCAGCCATCACCCACGTCCGTTATGTAATCGACGGCGCATCTGGTCACATTGATCACTGCGGTTACTGGTCATATTGACTACTGAAACGGCAAAACAAACCGCCCCGCCCAAAGACGTCCGGATCGGCACGGCTGCAAGGCAAGACGTGCGTCGTTCGTCTCGTCTCGTCTCGTCTCGACTCGACTCGACTCGCACTCGACTCGACTCGCACTCGCACTCGCCACGCCTCGGCTCGGCTCGGCGCGCGCGTGTGGCACCGCCTTTACCCTTTTCCACCTTGCTAATTAAGAGACACACAACTCAACTATTTAAGTTGGTCAAACCTTCTCTCAATTACTCGCACTCGCACTCGCACTCGCCATGCCTCGGCTCGGCTCGGCGCGCGCGCGCGTGTGGCACAGCCTTTACCTTTTTCCACCTTGCTAATTAAGAGACACACAACTCAACTATTTAAGTTGGTCAAACCTTCTCTCAATTATCCATATGGTACTAAACCAATTTCATGACTCCTAGTATTCTAATGGGCCTTTTGGAATTTCTATTAAATTAATTATGGGCCAACCCCATAATAATCTAACAGCATGTGCAACACATGTGCTACGACAGGGCCAGTATCATGGTAGGGAGGCTTCGAAGGGTAGTAGGACCTGCCATGACAGGTTCATGCTGCGTTGCCCTAGCTCAACAGCGTCGTCCTATCGCGGTCCACGGTCTACCGTAGCTCCGGCCTCTTGCCGCGGTGCACGGGCATGATAGGTGACATGTGTTATCTGCTGGCGCTTTGACGGTTGGAGATGTGCTATTTTCGCAATTACATTCACACATGTGCTAGATTTGAAAGAAAAAAAATCAAAAATAAATAAATTGAAAGGGCTTGAAAAGGTTAGGCTTCGGCAACCATCAAATCTGATAATAAAATATGGGCCATCGTAGATCGCACTCAGGGCTCCCTTGTTGGGTCTCTGTTTGGGGATGTAGCTTTCCGCAGCCGCCAGCTTGCAGCGTGTATATTCCTCGTTGTGGCGACGGTTGCGTTTACAGATTACAATCCATGACACTAGTGTAGTCCACGAATTCAGCACAAGAACGCCCCTGAAATATAATGCTCCTACTTTAGTAGGTCGACAGCGAAACACCCATGAAAATGGCATTGCAACTTCGCTCAAAATCGAACAGCTGCTCCCCTTTAGTTGGATAGAATTTGCAACCTCGCAACTTTGTAGAGAACTTAACCCTCAATACTACCCCGTGTCTAAATTGCTATGAGATAAGATATTCTTAACCTTATTTGGTTGGACATCTATCTCTTATTTGTGGGCGAAACCGAACTTATCTCTTATGCTTTCCTCTATATATTGGACTCCCCCCATGTAAAAAATCAATCCAATAATAAAGCAAGAGAGCTCCACCCCTATATTCTGTGTGCTCCTGTTCTTGTTCTTGTGATCTCGTTGGCGTGGTGTTGATTGATCGTGGGTGAACGACTACGTTTTACAACACGTTATCAGCACGAGACTCTACCGAGGCTACCAATCGAGATCGCCTGCCTGCGACAATCTACACGGCATCGAAATTCATCCTGCTACACGCGATCATCCTACTGCAAGCCCTCCGTAAGTTCGATTTGCGTAAATCGCACTTATACAAGAAATAATCCTGTAGATTATGCAAAATTGTCAAAGTTTAATTAGCTAATCCAATATTGCAATCATAGTCTCTGTGGATTGCATGTACTGTTTTTTCTGATCTTGCAAATCAAGATAATCGCGTATGAGTTACTGTTTATCATCAACATTGAAAAAAAAGGGAGTCGGCTCTGAGCTTGTAGCTCACCCGCGGCCAGAAGCCGCCGCACCTCCACCGACGAATCAGCGCCGCCGGCACCTCGCGCCGACCCGATGCCCTGCGGCCCAAAGTCACATCACACCGGCAGCTTCGCGCCCGATGCGAGTGCGCCCGCCGCCTCGGCATCTCGGCGCTCGGCGCCAGCGCCGGAGCGGAGCTTTCGGCTCTTGTGCGATCGCTCTTCCGTGCCCGACGCGACGGCTCCCCAATCCGGCTGCGGCCTGACAAACGATGTCCGCGCGCATAGGTGGGCACGCCCGAGCTCGCCCCGCGCTTACGTCCGCGCGGCCTTGGGCTCCTTAACTTCTGCGCCCGATGCGCATGCGCCGGTGGCGATGGAGCTTCCCTCCACGGAACCACCTGGCCCGCTGCACACCCTAGCGCCCGAAGCGCTGTGCTCGAGACGCAGTAGCGCCGAGCGCTGCCCACCTCGGTTTTTGCGCCCGCAACTGCACCAAGTCCGGCAGCCGCGTCCGGAAGGCGCCGCATCACGGTCACCGGTCACCTCTGTGAAACCACGCGCCGCCACTTGGGACCCGCCGTCCCGCTCTTGCACGTCGCTGTCGCGAACCGGCCCGACCAGCGCCGTTGAGCCGCCAGACGCCGAGAACGCCGTTGAGGCAGGCCGCGCGATCGATGCCGTCGAAGAATCGCTCCTCCGCGCGATCTGCGGCCGAGGCGACGCTCAGAGCGCCCTTGCGCCGCTGCTGGTCGCGCTTATCGCCTTGGTCCTACCAGCGCTGTTGTTCTCCAAGATTGCGGCGGCACCGGCGTTGGCGCAGGAAGCAGCTCGTGCGGCGGCTAGGGTTTTCTTTAACCCTAGCCGCCCATTGTCTACCAGGCCAAATGGGCCTTTTTGGGATTGCGCCAGCCGATTAGGCCTAGTGGGCTGGCAGCCCACCCAAGAAAAATGAAAATTTTAAAATCTGAAAATTGGCATTAAATCATAGAAATTGATTGTCTAGGTATATGGACTTCTGTAAAAAAAATAGCATATCCTTGGAAGTTCCATACTCTGGGTTTATTTTCTAGCTATATGTCATGTTTTATATATGCTGAAATTTATATTCTGTTATTTTAAGAAATTCTGAAGATTGCTTAGTAATTAACAGAAAATGCTAGAAAATTATGGAAAAATATCTATGACCCATTGCTCTGTGTCAATTGCTAGATTAATTTTCTTAGCTTGTTTTTCATGCTTATATGTGCTGGACATATTTTTTTTCTATTGTTTCGTAATTCTGAAAATTGCCTGGTAATTAACAGAAAGTTATGGGAATTGCTAGGAAAATTCTGGGAAATTTTAGATAATTATCTACTGAATAGATATAGATCAAGCTTTACTGTTTAAATAGTGAGCATGCAATATAATGATTTTACCAGTAGTAAAAGTCGTTTTGCATAAATAGAAATAGGATATGTTGGACATCGCAAAGAAGGAACCTATCAAGATTGCCCTGAATGGCAACAATTACCTTACCCGGGCAATGAATATTAAGATTAATCTGATAGCTCGATCTTTCGGAGCTACTGTTTCTCCGAGCCTGAAGCTGGTACACCTGCTCTTCCCGAAGCCGCCAGATGTATGGCTTTGCACCTCCTGAGGCACCATCTTCAAACGGACCTGAAGGCCAAATAGTTGATGAAAGATGACTAGCTGCTATTTTTTTATCATTGATCTAACATTATGTAACCAGAAAGTTACTAATGCTAAACAGATCGATAAGATATTGTGCACATTCCACCCCAATATGAGGATCTTCTTTGTAATAGTATCGCCATGCCCAAGATTGTAGTATTACGAGCACACATGCATTTTGCTGGAAGCAGAAAAACATGATGAACTCCTGGTGAAGAATTATCACGTACTTCCTAATGGGAGTTTTGCAATGCCCGAAGCACATGCAAATACTCAACAGGCTAGCAATAGCCATGGCTGTAGAAAAGGCCAATGGAATAAAGGGGATAAGTAGAAGAATGACAGATCAAATAGGGGAAGAGGCAATTCATAGTGGGAAAGTAAAAGCAAAGGGACAAAGGCTTCCAGAAGTAAGGCCGCAAACCCTGAATAACCCTATTTAAGTAAAGATGCGCTGACCATTGGTCATGCAACTATTGCATCTCGAAGCATGTGGTAGACCTTTACATGCAATCCATTCGAAAACTAAATAATACATGGTAAAATAATATTAAGTCACCCTTCACCGTTCAACCTGTTGTTGATATGGATGTTGAGAAGTGTGATGATATAATGTCGAGGAGTCCCAGGAGGGCACCTACGTCTCATAAGGAGACCTCGATTAGTATCCTAAATATCCCTTCACTTTGCTATGTCGATGTCACATATTCCTTATAAGTCTCCTTATCAGTTTAGCCATAGTTCCTGAACGAACATTTGGTCTACGCTCCTGTTGTGCGATTATCACTCGAAAATTGAATAAATTGATATTTCTCAGATATTTGATTAATTGTGCTATGTTTGTTCTATATACTACAATTTGTTCCTGATGCAATAATTGTTTGATTGTTAAATCATACTTTCAATATAGAACAAAGTATAATCTGATGGCGGAGGAGAAAATCTGTCTAGAAGACAATGGTACCACACTAAGTGAATTGAAAATATTATGACTATCGCGAAGCGATACTCTCATAGTTGGCTTCGAAGAATGCCATATTATACCTCGAGTCCATCACACTCCTTTAATCGTTTTGTATGGAGATAGTGAATGAGGATGGTACGAATACCTACTCATGACTAAGTTTAACGGGTATAATAAATGTGTGGTTAAAAGCTTCATTTATTCTCCTCCGGATTATACTATGCACATATAAAACCTGAAGTTTGTGTTGCGATGCAAAACCTAGATATATTTAAGATCTGGCAGATCGACTGGGTTACCCTGAGTTGAATAGTATAAGAAGAATAATTAATAATTCTGTTGGCCATAGCATAAAGTCTTTTCTAGACCTGAAGTTTTTCTTATGCCCTGGTTGTGCTAAAGGAAAGCTCATTCTTAGACCTTCTTACCTAAAAAAAAGTTAGGGAAGAATCACTGAATTTCCTGAAGAAAATTCAAGGTGATATCTATGGCCCTGTTGAGCCCATGTTGGGCCCCTTTTAAGAAATTTTACGGTACTGATAGATGCTTCTACCAGATGGTCCCATTGTATATCTCTTATCTACTAGGAACCACGCTTCTGCCCAAATTATTAAGTTAAGAGCCTACTTTCCAGAAGAAAGGATCAAGTCTATTCAAATAGACAATGCCAGCGAGTTTACCTCAAAAGCATTTAATGTTTGTTATATGGCTCTAGAGTTAATGTAGAGCATCTCGTACCTAATGTCCATACTTAAAATGGCCTTGCAGAGTCATTACATTAAAAGAATAAAAACTTATGCTTGGCCGCTCTTGCAGAATAGAAAGTTTTCCACCAGTTGTTGGGGCCACGCAGTGCTGTATACTGCGCTATTAATTCAACTCAGACCAACTGCACATCATGGATTTTCCCCGTTGCAGATAGTGCGTGGAAAAGAATTAAGTATTTCCCATCTGCGAAAATTTGATGGCACTGTATACATGCCAAACTCTCCACCACAGCGTACCACCATAAGACCTCATCAGAAGTTGAGGATCTATGTAGGTTATGAATCTCGTTCATTTATTAAAATACCTAGAGCCTATAACAGGGGATCTGTACATGGCTCGATACGCTGATTGTACTAAGGACATTTTTTCGGCATTAGGGGGAGATAAGTACCACATTAGAGAATGCCGAGTCCTTAGATCCGCGCACTACAGAGACCGAACTTGAAGTTTGGAGGATGATAAATCTACAACAAATAAGCTTAACATCTGTCAAATGCCTTCACTGATCATAAGGGAGTGAAAAGATCTCATATACCTGCAGTATATGCACCTAAAAGAGTGGAAATACCCTAGAAGGATATTGAACCCACTCTTGACCCTCATGATAAAAAGAGGGGGAGGCCTCCAGGTGCACGAGACTCAATTCCGCAGAGACGTCCGCAGAATTAGAAAACCAAACAAATGAGAACACTACCCATGACAGTGGAAGAAGCTAAACCTGATGTTGAGAAAATCCCTGAAGTGAGCCATCCTGGAGATGGTAACATCCCTGAAATGATCCATCCTGAAGATGATAACCCCAGCGTATATTTGCGCATACAATCACACTGAAAATGAACACCTGCACTCCATCGTTGTGGGAAATCACGAGGAGCTGTAAGAAATTTATAAAGAGATATCTCTGAAGTGATGCAGGAGAATTGTATAAAAGAAAGACTACAATTGTCGACATATAATTGCCTCTAAAAATTGCTAAAGCTGGATCCAGAACCAAAGTCCATAGCAGAGTGCCAGAAGCACTCAGATAGGGTCAAACAAAAGAAGCAATTGAGGCAAACGCTATTAAAAGGAAAGCTTTGGTCCCGTTGACCAAACATCTCCTAAAGTAATCCCTGTAGGATCAAATGGGTTTTTCATCCGGAAGAGAAATGAAATACTCAGGTGGTGAGATATAAAGCGAGGCTTTTAGCACAAGGGTTCACGCAGAGACCCGACATCGATTACGATGAAATATATACTCCTGTAAAGAGTGGGATAACGTTCCGAAAATTAATATTAATGGCAGCAAGCTTAAACTTATCAATGCAGTTGATGGATGAAGTGGCCTCATATATGTGGGTCACTGGATACGGATATTTACATAAGAATCCCTGAAGGAGTTACAATTCTGAATCCTAATAATCGCAACATGTGTAGCATCAAACTGAAGAGATCGCTATATGGATTAAAACAGTCAGGGAGAATGTGGTATAACCGACTTAGTGAGTTCCTCCTGAAGAAGGAATATTGCCCCTGTGTGTTCATAAAGAAATCTCAGAATAAATTTTGTATCATCTCAGTTATATGTCGATGATCTGAATATCATCGGAACCACAGAGGAGATAGAGGAAGCAAATGCTTACCTCATGACGGAGTTTTGAGATGAAAGTTTTGGGTAAAACTAAATTTTGCTTAGGCCTGCAGCTAGAGCATTTCCCAGAAGGAATCCTTGTACACCAGTCTTCCTATACCCAGAAGGTATTGGAAAGGTTTAATATGGATAAATCGCATCCGTTAAAACGCCCCATGGTCGTAAGATCCCTTGAAGTGGATAAAGACCCTTTCAGACCAAGGATGGAAAATGAGAAAGTCTTAGGACCTGAAGTCCCATACTGATGTATCTTGCGAATTGCACAAGGCCTGATATTGCATTCGCAGTGAATTTGCAGCCCTAACCAGAAGACATTGGGCTGGTGTCAAGACTTTACTCAGATACCTCCAAGGTACTCAAGATCTTGGATTATTTTTCCAAAAGAACCAAGATTTAACCATGGTGGGATACACGGATGCTGGCCACCTGTCTGATCCCCACAGTGCCAAATCACAGACTGTTTTTGTGTTTCTCTGCGGTGGTGCAGCCGTTTCTTGGCAGTCTTGTAAACAGACTTTGGTGGCTACCTCTACCAACCACTCAGAGATCATAGCTTTGTATGAAGCCTCACGAGAATGTGTTTGGCTACGACGTGTGATTAACCACATCCAGAAGTCATGTGGCCTTAAAACCGTCGATACCCCCACTATTATCTATGAAGATAATACTGCTTGTGTTGCACAAATGCATTTGGGTTAGGTAAAGAGTAATATCACGAAGCATATTGCTCCATAGTTATTCTATCCTCACGAACTCCAGAAGAACGATGAGATAAAAATCTTGCAAACTAAGTCATGTGAAAATCTTGCAGATTTATTCACTGAATCCTGTCTAAATCCATTTTTCAAAGATGTGTTAAAGGCATCCGAATGAGAAGACTTAGGGATATGCAAAGTTCAGGGGGAGTGAACCCTTGAACCATAACCCTTATGGTGTTCCTGAAGATCCTAATTTAAATCTAGAAGATTATAAGTTGTACTCTTTTCCCTTAGTGAGTTTTCCTGAAGTTTCTCACATAAAGGTTTTTAACGAGGCAACTAGTGCAACATAAAGTGCGAGTGCAATGTACTCTTTTCTCCATCTCCTTTTTCCCACTGGGTTTTTGAGTGGAGTTTTTAACGAGACATGTGCATTGCGCGGTATTCACCCAAGGGGGAGTGTTATGAGATAAGATATTCTTAACCTTATTTGGTTGGACATCTATCTCTTATTTGTGGGCGAATCCGAACTCATCTCTTATGCTTTCCTCTATATATTGGGCTTCCCCCCATGTAAAAGATCAATCCAATAATAAAGCAAGAGAGCTCCACCCCTATATTCTGTGTGCTCCTGTTCTTGTTCTTGTGATCTCGTTGGCGTGATATTGATTGATCGTGGGTGAACGACTACATTTTACAACATAAATAAGAATTTTTAGAAAGGGAGGATTTCAAAAGCAGATCTGACTCAATACTAGCTTCGTTTGCAATACAAACCCCATACCACCCGTACTATTTTAAGATAGTGCAATTTAGTTTTTGAGAGAAACTGAGCGAGAATACTGAAGTACTACTCGCTATATTATTAATGTAATTGGAACCTAGCTAATTAGCCAAATGAAAGTGGCATTTCCCACATGAAAATGGTATTTCCATAGCGAAGTGTTCGCCTTGGGTCTCAAGCGTTCACAACTTCGCATAATAATTTCCTGAACACGTACAAAGTGCCAACAGTCCACTAACCGGCCCTAATTACCAAGCACAATGGAAAAGACAAGCAAACATGCATGTCGGCTTAGCTAGCTTGAAGTTTGCGTATCTGATCTTTGCATCAGGATAGGTTACAGCACACTGTTATTTGTGGCATCAGGTAGACATCTAATGATTTATCCGCCTTCCAATATATACTTGCGGCCTCTTCTTCAATACCAAATATGCCAAAATTTTGATGGTTTTCCACTTTACTTGCGACGTTCGATGCTACTACAGCACTACCCGGACCAAAGAAGCCGTTGAGATCTCCTTGTTCTCCGTGTGGTCCTTTCGTCTGCTTCAAAGTTCAAAGAGGCCATCAACCAGGCTATATATCTCACGAGACACGGTTCTTATACATTCGATAATGTGACTGTAACTTAAACAGTTGTACTACCGACCGTCGGATCTAAATCGGGTGGTCCAATCAAATTGAACACTACATATGTATTGTAGCCATAGCGACATCACTGTAGCATATGTATTATAGTAATAGATCCGAGCCGTTGATTATTAGAATGGTGGCTGAGATCACATAAATCACGGTCGTCACGGTCGCTAGTGGAGGCGACATATCTGAATTATTATTTTTAATAATATTTTTTTTAAAAAAATTACAAAAATAATGTGACGAATTAAAATTTTACAAAAATAATCACTTGTCGTCATTTAAATTGGCGATAAGAAATGGCGACAGAGAGCTACGACCGTTAGCGGCAGCTCTCTATAACCATTGGTGACAGGGGTGTATATTTGTAATTTTTTAATTTAGCATATTATTTCAGTAATTTTTCATTAAAAAAATATTATTTCAAAAAAAATCCCGACATATCTCACGAGATGAACTTGACAGAATAGCTAATGGCCTTCTTTGCCTGACAGATGGGCCCACGGTGCCACCCACGAAGCCACTCGTGGAGAAGGCCTACGTCTGCACATATGCGGATCCAGCATGGATGGAGCCAGCCTTACTCGTAAAAAGAGCAGTTGAATTCCCCAGAATGACCCTCTCACGAGCATATAAATAGAGCAGCGAACTCTGCACATTTCCTTCAACTCAAGGTCTTGATCTCTTGCTCCTTGAGTTCTCTAGCTAGCTAATAACACCCTAGCTAGCTACCCATTTGCCAATCGCCAAGCTTGCAGCTAGCTAGCTAGAGCAAGAACAACTTCACCTGTCATCGATTCACCATGGGTTGCTGCGGTGATTTCTTCGAGAAGGCCAAGCCTTACATCGCCATGATCTCCCTGCAGTTCGGCTACGCCGGCATGAACGTGGTCACCAAGGTCTCGCTCAACCACGGCATGAGCCACTACGTGCTCGTCGTGTACCGCCACGCCTTCGCCACCATCTCCATTGCGCCATTTGCCCTGCTTCTCGAGAGGTACGTAGTTGCTAGCTATATGACAATCAATCCACGAACGAAATTAATAAGCAAGTGGTACAATTTTTCTCTCCTACATAGTTCATCTGAAGCTGATCATACCATCGCTTGATTGAAAATGGCAGGAAGGTGAGGCCCAAGATGACGTGGTCGGTCTTCCTCCAAATCTTCGTACTGGCACTGCTCGGGTTAGTGCACGCTTATTTATTAATGTACATGTTTCTCCTGTCATCTTGTGTACCCAACTTAAGTTCTTTAAGAGAAAAAAAAACAGATTTAAGTGGACTCTCCAATACGAAGATTCTATTTCTTTTGCCATGAAAAGGTGTCTGCAAACGCTTTTTTTACTCGCTAGTAGTACGTAAAAAATTCTCAGCTTTTCAGAAACAGTACTAACGTGCTCGTGTATGTCGTCCCAAATTGCAGGCCTGTGATCGATCAGAACTTCTACTACGCCGGTCTGAAGTTCACCGGCCCAACCTTCGCATGCGCCATGAGCAACATCCTTCCCGCCATGACCTTCGTGATGGCCATAATCTTTAGGTATATATATCTTCTAAAAAACTGAGATATATGAGCATTATTGGAGAAGAAGAGTCGCTTGGAGCAAGCATTTGACATTGCTCTGTGTCGAACAATGTATAGGATGGAGAAGGTGGACCTGAAGAAGGTGAGGTGCCAGGCGAAGGTGGCGGGGACGCTGGTGACGGTGGCCGGCGCGATGATGATGACGCTCTACAAGGGCCCGCTCATGCAGATGGCGCGGGCGAGCCACGTGCAGCCGCACGGCCACGGCGCGGAGGAGCAGGTCGCCGCCGTCGACCCCACGGGCAGGGAGTGGTTCCTGGGCTCGCTCTTCGTCATCATCGCCACCCTCGCCTGGGCGTCGCTCTTCATCCTGCAGGCGCACACCCTCAAGCGGTACTCGGCGCCGCTTACCCTCACCACGCTCATCTGCTTCGTCGGCACCCTGCAGGCCATCGTCGTCACATTCGCCATGGAGCACCGCCCCTCCGTCTGGACCATCGGCTTCGACATGAACCTCCTCGCCGCTGCATACGCCGTGAGTGCTCTCCGGCCGTCTCATCTCCTCAAACAATGCACAT
Source organism: Otatea glauca (assembly GCA_036346275.1). Lineage (NCBI taxonomy): Eukaryota > Viridiplantae > Streptophyta > Magnoliopsida > Poales > Poaceae > Otatea > Otatea glauca. The sequence goes on from CM070711.1 coordinate 77,695,094, forward strand.
GTGAGTACATTATTGCTGTGCCGAGTGCTTAAAGATCGAACCTCTGGTGTTTCAGGGCATCGTGACGTCGAGCATAGCGTACTACGTGCAAGGCCTCGTGATCCAGAAGACCGGGCCGGTGTTCGCGTCCGCGTTCAGCCCTCTGATGATGATCATCGTGGCCGTCATGGGCTCCTTCATCCTGGCCGAGAAGATATACCTCGGTGGCGTCCTCGGCGGCGTCCTGATCGTGATCGGGCTCTACTCTGTCCTCTGGGGCAAGCACAAGGAGACCCAGGAGAAGGAGGAGGCAGAGTCCATGGAGCTGCCCGTGGCGGCGTCCAAGGGAAACGGAGTAAGCGGCGATGCCGCGTTCATCAAGGAGATCACCGCTGTTGGGGACGACGCAGAGTGCAAGAAAGCAAATGGAGTGAAGTCATCTTCCAACAGAGACGGAGCTAGTGCAGTTTGATCGATGCTGCAATTCCAGTTCCGAGTGCTAACTGTCTTCTCATATGTGCGTGTGCGTGTCTGAAATGCTGTGTTACTGACGTTCCATGCATTAGGGCCGGGTGATTGAGAGAGGCTGCAGAATGGGAGGAGTGGAATAATTTTGCTCTGAGCTTCAATTTCTATCCTTTTTGTGTTTTGATCGGCCCTACTGGTACTCTAGTTACCTTGTACTATTCTTCTGTTTTTGATCGGGGAGAAAAAGAACAAAATGTCGTGTTCTGGCAGGGTATGTGTTCACTTACGAGAATTCGAGCGTTTTGTTACCATCCCAGCCTAATTTTGAGATAAATATATATATATATATATATATATATATATATATATATATATATATTATATGTTGTCTTTGACATGATGAAATGGAGTCTCTCCTTATTATGAGTTTGCAAACACTTAGTGGATATGTTTCAATCAACTTCTTACTGTGTAACGTTGAGTGCTTATATAAGTACAATAGCATTCCACATATCTGATGAACGTCCCTTTCAACATCTCTAGGCCACTGTTACTGTACCTGTATGAAATGCAATGTGCAAAGGCAGGTACTGCGTCACCCAAAGTTCAGGTTCATGGACTTGTATTCAGACTCCACTAGCAAGGCACTATGGTGCACCTTGCTCGCGCTGGCAAGTCCCAACAAATTAAAATCACTTTTACTGCGTGAAACAAAAATGAACCAGAACTTTGTGAGATTTTAGCTACAGAATGGACAGACAGGACTTTTTGTGCGTAACATCTGATGACTTGTCGCAGATTTTAGCTACTGATGCGATGGAACTAGAATACACAAACATTTGTTGGGATACTTGTCGCAAAATTTGTGTTTATAAGGACTTGTTACTGCGGGGCGTGCATGGTAGAATACATGGCTGGCGTTGCAGTGCCGTTTTCTTACTTATCATAGCTCCCAGTCTCCCATTACTTGAAAAGTTAAATTAGGCAACATAAGGAGATGTCTTCATCGTTCTTCGGTTGATCAAACCTGGTAGGAATTTATGTTCTATGCGAATTTATCTTCTGTAGGATAGTACCTGAATTATTTTCATCATATAAACAAAGTTGAGCATGTTAACTTCTGATATGATAGCGTATTAGCGTGTGACTACTTGTCAGGAATTAATTAGACTGATCGGTAGATTCAGTTCTCGAAGCCCACCTTCCAGATCTGGTTCACATCCCTTTTTGTTCACTATTGTGTCACTTGGTCCAGCAATTCATCGCTTATCTAACCTCTCGTCTTTTTTTTTTACAAATTTAGCTCTCCCTCAATGCAGAAGGCATGACAGACGACATATATTTCCTACCACGTCTGAGGAGCGCGGAAGCCGACGGATCTCGGTCAACTGCGGCAGGTGGCTTCCGCGCTACTCAGGCATGGCAGCGAGCTCCTGTCGTGCTCGCCTGCCACATTACCACTCTCGCGCACTGCCGCGCTCGGTCACCCTGCTGCGGCGCCGGTCGACTTCCACACTCCTCAGGCGCGACAGAGAACACGTGTCGCCTGCCACGCCTTCCGCGGTAGAGGAACATGCCAAATTTGCAAATACATACACGAAGGGAGGGGCTAGATTTGCAAAAAAAGAAAAAAAAATATCGAGGGCTAGATAAGCAATGATTTCCTTCTTCCGGTACTTCCAAATAAATATACCCCTCATTTAGTCATTTTTACTATCCATTCTTCCCTAATAATAATACTTACTAATACACTTTTACTTTCAGATGCGTTTCATGTCTGAAACTCTCTCTAAATCAATTCACTTGTTGGTTGATATCAGCGAGTAAAGTGCGATAGGTCGTTACACTGAATTTTCAGCCCTTTGCACAACATGCTCATATAAACAAAGTTTTGGTGCTACCCCCATTTGTCAATGGCAAACCTCATATCAACTTCATCTTTATAAGCATTAATCTAGTCGATTAATCTCATTAATATCTTCGAGTGGAAGTGTCATTAGCTGAATTACTTTCATGGAAACCACCACTTGCGGCAGATTTGCAGAATCCTGGTAAATTAAAAGTCCTATGCGTATGGTGTCGTGCGCCAACGTTTCTCCACATAACTCTGCCCATTCCAGAGAGAACAAAGGCCTCTTTTTGTTGGCCACAAGAGCAGATTCTTTTCACCAAGTCTCAACTTCTTTGTGCTGCTCACAAACCATATCTTTATGCTTTACGCATATAGCAACTTGAAGTGAACATACCCTGACGGCCTGACCTGACCAATCTATAAAGCTAGATGGCTAGTCGATTCCTACAAGGAGCCAAATTAACAGGGCGCAGGCGTCGCTCTTAGGGGAGGAAACAATGAAGGCCATCATATGGAACTCGTCCAGAAAAGAAGAACGGGATGGATTCTTTTTTTCCATGCTTCTTTATCATGCATGCAGCACAAGAGGGAACAGTTGTTGTTGCTGAAGCCTCCGCATCCACAATGGCAAGTGGTTTGCTTAAGGTTTCCCTACGCGGATAGCACTGACCGAACGAGGCTGCAGCGACAAATTAAAAGGACGCCTTTCTTAGTTTCTTTTCCGTAGAATAAGCTGGTGTTGTGGAAATGAGCTACGAACGCAACAAGGAAAGACCTGGAGAAGACTAATAAACAATACCAGATTCATTTGCTCTGCTTTGCTTCCTATCTAAGTAGAGTCTGCAAATAATTAGAGTCCGATCTCTTAGAAAGGAAAACAGAGTGTAATATATGCACTAGTCGGCTAGATCAACCAGAAGGTCATGATCAGTGATCAGATAGCATATGAAACTGGCTCTATGGCCTAGCTAGAGCCAATATGGCTATGAATAGTGGAAGCTAGGTTTGAACCATCGTTCCGTTTAATATAAGAATTTAACCATTAATCATCCATCTATTATAGATGGAAGAGCTCCTGGCCCCTGGTGGCTTTGAGCCGTGCAAGAGCCGAGCCGGCAAAATATTTTTCGCGTTCGGGTCCTTTTTCAAAAAAAAATTACGATTCGGTTCTTTTCTGAAAAAAATTACGATTAAGTCCTTTTTAAAAAAAAAGAAAATATATTATGTTTTGGTCCTTTATGCATTTTGAAGTATTGCGCTCGGGTCCTTTTACTGAAAATCAAAATTACGATTAGGTCCTTTTAGGGAAAAAAGGGTTTAGGTCTTTTTTTTTTTAAAAAAATAATACATTACAATTAGGTCCTTTTTTATTTTTCTAGCATTACGTTTAAGCCCTTTTACAGCAAAAACACAAAATTATTTTTAGGTCCTTTTCGCGTGCTTCCTCAATTTGCTCCTGTAGGGAGCGGCATTCGCACGTTTTCTCCATTTGCTCGCGTGAGGAGCAGCGCCCGCGGCGTGACACGCCGCGTATGGTTGGCTAGTAGATCAGACTCCAGGTAGAGAGTAGAGACTTTGTGATGATTGGTAATTTGGTATCCTCAGTGCCAACAGAACTGTTAACGTGAGACTTTTTACTATCCTTAGTAGACATCAGAATTTATACTCTCTGCTGTCAAAAGTAGTTATCGTTTTGGATATAGGTATAATCAAACTTTTAAAACTTTGACTGTCAATATCTTTTAAAATATTTAAATTGGATACATGAAAATCATATGCGCAAATTTGTCTCGAAAGTACTTTCATACAATTATAATTTTATTATGTTTTATAAATATATAATAATAAAAATTAGTGATCAAAACTATGTTTTGGAGATCGTGTCGATGTCAAAAACGAAAACTATTTATGATCGGAGATAATATTGAAATAGTACCAACGCAAATTTTAGTATCGAGTTTCATAAAAAGTACTCCCTCCATTGATAAATATAAGGCGTATTTTGACTTTGCACAAGGATTAAGGTTGTGATGAAATTGAGAAAGGCATGAGAGGAAATGACTTACATATCCCTCTTAATTGTCTTGGAAGATGAAAGATAATGAATAAATGCATATGGTTGAGAGAGAATAAATAGGGGTATAAGTAGAAAGGCTCATTAAATCTACATACACGCCTTATATTTTTCAACAAGACCATTCAAACTATAGGCCTTATATTTATCAATGGAGGGAGTACCTATTAACATAGCTGTGAACCGTGGCGTGAATTGTGATGCAGCTCCCGGTGCGATTTTTTTGCAAAATTGGCCCCTTGCCCCGAAAATGTCTCATACGGGGAGTGCTGCAATACCGTGGCGATCCAATTTTTTTTAAAAAAAATGTATGCAGCGGTATTTGTAGCGCTGCATTGATACACTAAAAAAATGTACGTAGTGATGATGTAGCACTGCATTACTACAGTATGCAAGGGGGTACTGTAGCAACTTATCGCTACAGTAGCACTGCGCTCCCTTTTTATTTATTTTTGGATCGCCAGGTTATCAAGTGTTGTCATAAAAAAAATAATGTAGCGACTTTGCTACAGTCCCACCATGGTACTATAGCAATGCATCGCTATAGTACAATTGCATTATTATTATTATTTGAATTTTGGATCGTCAGGGACTACAGCGTTCGGGGAGCACGGCATTGTATTGTTCATACGTGGCTCATGCCATGAGGCTATTTTTGCAAAAAAAAATTGCATGAGAACTGATTCTTGGAAGAAAAAACAATTGGGCTATAATAGTGAAGTATTCTCAGATTTGCCTCGCCCCTGCGGGAGGGAACCACGGCCTGGCCCAAATTTGCTCAGTTACCCACGCGGGACCCGGCCACCCCCCACCCCCCTGCGGCCATGCTCTACCGGTCATGTCTAGCTTCGCGATATTTCCAACGGAAACAGCGCCCGATCGGCCCGGTTTCGACTAACATGCTCGACATCAGCCGTCGGTGCGGTTTGTAAGCATAACGCAGCGCTACGCGTGGTGGCCGCTTTGGGCAATTATTGCGAGTCTTTGTCGGTGTCGTTAGAGCGGCCGGTGCGGTGGGTCACCGATGATGAGTGGTTTTAGGCACTTCGATACTATTGTTTGATGCTGAATGAGAGAGTCCAGGTAGTTTTTATAATAATAATCATCCCAATGATTTGATATGAAAGCCGGGGAGTGAAGCTGAGCTGACACACGATTCTCCGCGACTTCACCAACGAGACTACGGACCACACATGAGTTGTAGCCTACACAGGCCACTCCTAGGCGGTGCACGGACATGGACGGTGGTCCGGCCACCTCAAGCGTCCTTATTTTTTGTTTTATATGTAGGTGAGGCTGTTATATAAGTCTAGATTGTGAGATCCATCATAATAGATTGGCAATTCTATAATACATATTTTTTAAAATTATATAGTTTTATAAAATTAAAATATGTAGTTCTTTTTATAGTTTTTACAAGAAACATATAGTTTTAGTTGAATTGTTTGGTTCATGTCTTCCAATTCCGTGTAATCAGATCCCAGCCCAATTCACATCCGATTCCAGTCGCCTCTCCTCCGCACGTTGGCGTCTCTCCAATCCCCAGGCGGTGTGCGCTGAGCCAAGCCGCGGTCGGTGCCGCCTCGTCCACTTCTCCCTCAGCATTGAGACCCTAACGCCGACTGCTCTGCTCGACTACTCCGCCGAGGAAATCTACATCGACATCTCCCTCTCCAAACCCTAGCCCATCAATCCCCAGATTGGATGAAGCCTAATTTATCTCCTGGTATGTGAAGTTGCTTGTTCTTTCTTTATTTTGAGCAGAAATTTTGGAAAGTTTCTTGTGATGTGTGAAATAGTTGGCAGTACCAGACGACTTTGGGTTAATCAGACTGCTGTGTGTGCTTGATCGGTAGATTTGTTCCTGTTGGTGTAGGATGCTTGTACTTGCCATGAATGTTGGGTAAGTTAAACGTTTCCAGTGAATGCTTGTGTTGGTTTCTTGTACGGTCAATTGCTGGCTCTCACAGTCTCACGCAAGTTTGTTGCGGTTTCTTGCATGGTTCACTAATGGTTAATTCTTATTCAGAGAAAGGGATCAACAGGTGGTGATCACAGAAAGTCTGCACCTGTCGCTGCTACAAACAAGAGGCCCAGGGGTAGTGCTTCTTCGACCACTGTACTACTTCTACTTTCGGTGCTTGTTTATTCCTTGTAAATCTTTATTTACTGCGGTAAACAATATGCAGCTTGTGAATCTTTATGTATTGTGGATGCACAGCTTATTTCTTGTGCTTGTGGATTGATGATGTTTGCTATATATGGATCATGACATCTGTTCTTTTTGACGCGTTTATTTATTTATTATATGTCTCAAACCAATGTTTTGCAGTGTTGGTGTTGAACAGTTCTACTATTGTAATTTCCTTGTAAAACTATCTACTTGATACGGAGTTTATGATTGAAAGAGTAGCACAGTAGCTCATGTACATGAAATTAGAACAGATAAATTCCTCTGGATGCTCTAATTTTATCCCATAGAAAATTTCAAGTTGCTACTTGATAAGATTCCTATGGTTTGTCCTCTTTCAAACTGGTGGTAACAGGAAATTGATGTCACTATTTATAAATAATTGGTACTCCTAGCAATTAGGTTCTGGTTTATAGTTCAGAAGTGTGTATTTTTTGCTCAAGTATTGTGTATCTTGTATACTACAATTTTTGCTGAAGTGTTGTGTATGTTGCATAATTTTTTTTTTCTTAATTTAATTTGGAAAGGGAGCTTATGGAAGCACCCTATTCTGATACTACAATATGCTGGTATAGTTTATAAATGTGTGCTAGAATTTAATTGCCAGATTTTGAGTACTTACAAAATGATGGTATAGTTATATTTGTCAGTCGATCATGCAGTTTTAAATGTTCATATATATTTGTAATTCATGTGCTATTCATGTTTGTCTACCTATCTATTCTAGATTATGCCCCGAACTATTTTTGTAGAGCACTGTGGCCTGTCTTCCTTTAAGCACAAGAACTCGAAAAAGGAACTTGGCACTTTGAAAGATGACAATTACCATTTGAGAGGTGCTTCAATGCTTTTCTTTTTTACAGTTGCACAAATATTAAAGTATGAATGAAGGGTAGATGGAGATTACTTACACCTTCGCTTGCTTCAAGATTTGTGCAACTTGTATTAGGAGGGAAAGCATTGAAGCACTGCTCTTATCATGATCATGTACTACTTTGTATGGTTATTATCTGCATTAGCATATAAGCGGAAGTGCTGGAAAATAGAAAGGAGGATAAAGAATAGAGAAATTAGAAGTCAGCATTTGTAGTAGATCATACAAGAATAGAGAACTCAGATGAGCCACGCCGCTGCAGGCCGTCGCCATACCGAGCCTTGACAAGGAGGAGCTCTACAAGCGGGTGCCGGTTGAGATGCGAGCGCCCCGTGCCCTGATCCTGAGCGTCTGACTTCTTTGTTGGCAGTTTTGGTAGGGTGCCGAAGCCGCTTAAAGTTTTTTTAGTGATGTTGCAAATGTTCGTGTGTTGCTTTTTGTACTACAAAGCTACGAATATGTATGAATTTCAGATGTTTGTAAGTTATTTTTGAAGTATAGATGTTTGCAAGTTGATCGTATACTTCCATCATATATTCACAGGAACATTTTAGCACCAGGAAATCTGTTTGCACAATATTTGTTGTAACTTGGAAGCAGACACTGAAATTCTAAGCTAGTGCCAGTCTGCACCATTCAGACTTACTTTTCTCTGGGCAAATTCTGTGTGACCATGAGACCCTCCCTCATCTAAATAGCAAGCGATGCAACTATGAAGGCCTATAATTTTGTATTACAGATCATGGATCGTGGTGAATAGAGATGGATATTTCACCATTGAGAATACGGATGAGGATGAAATTCCTTCGCCAGTATAAACTTGGCGGTTTCATCTGCAGCAACATCTGCATCATAGCAGAACAATAAAGAAGCAAACTAGTCCGTGAGTCCCAAGGTTTGGGAACGGCTTGAGGTAAGCAGGATGACCATTTGCCAGGTTGAATTTACCTTGAGTAACCGAGATTATCAGAGGATTATGTCAAGGATGACTTAGAAGCAAAAGTTGCAAGCTATTTGATCTAAAATTGACATGCAGATTTGATGTGTTTAGTCCAAGAATTTAGTAAGGCATCATTGTATTTCTGCCATGTATATGATGCATTGGCTTGTCATGGAAGACAGCCAGGGAACACAACCAGACTTTGCAAATTGGGTTATTGAGATATATTCTAGTTTAGTGTTTCCAGAATTTACAGATACTAGGCCAGTAGCTGCAACCAGATGGTTTCAGGTATACTGGCTTGCTATTTCTTTTTTCAATTATATGTTTTTTTTTCTCAAAGTATTACATTTGTTTCGTCTTCTATAATCATTAACAGCACAAGATTTCACAAATTAGTAAAATAAAAAGGCTGGCTTTTCGCCTAGTATGGATCTCACTAGCCGGTCACTGCCGGTTTTTTTATCCATGCGCAGAACAGAGCAGACTCATGTCACAATCAACAAGTAGCCTCTTCGGAATCCTTTTCTCCACGCTGCCATCCCAAATCCAGGCAAGGAAGATTAACTAAACAACGGCGCAAATAACAGTTTTTCAAATCTGCACCAGTGACCAAACAACGAATAATGGATATGGACGATAGAGCGCTTGACTATATTTTAGTCATGGGCACTAATTCACAAATCAGACATCACTAGCTTTGAAAGATGCACATGAAAACTCTTTTTTATAGATTTCATCATATATATGGTCTTCATATCTGCTCAGACCAACATCACAGTCAGTCAGTACGGTTGTCATACTAGACCAGCTATCAAGCAAAGCTGAATAGTGCAACTAAGACATACTTTTCATAGCTTGTAAGCAATAATTTCTGAAACTCGTTAATGGTAAGATAAAGAGTACTAGCGAATTGGCGTAAAAAACTATAACAGTTCAAGATGGGGCGGGCTTGGCATATCAATACAAAGTTTTGCTCGCCAAGCTCAAACAAATCAATTAAAAGGTTAAACAAAATACTTGTAATACAGAGAATTCCATTACAAAAGTTGTTTATTTTATACACCTTATAAGAAGCAGACTTATTCATGATATTACATGGTGGAACATGCTATAACATGTTCAATAGCTATATCCACACCATATTGTTCTGCAGATCCTTGCACACTTCGTACCGTGCACATAGAGGATGAGATGTGCCTGAAACTTGTAGATTTTGATCGATCAATTCTCTAGAAATAAATGACAACCAGATAATTGTTGAAGGATCAATGCTCTAATCTGAAGCAATGAATGAAGAATGGTTCATTGGTTGTCGCTCACTAATAATGAATTCTACTTAAGGATCTTGAGAGACACAAAAGGTTGGCATCTTTCTATGGCCACAAGACAATTTTTTAGGAGTTGATAATCCTAATGATCAATCAAGAAATCAAGAAACTTATGTTAATGTAACCACAAGGAGGAAAAGAAAATAGTTATCTACGGCTTGTATGGTTTAACCAGGTTAAAAGGAACAGGGCATGCTATGTTTTTTTTAAACAAAAGACATGATATTTTGCAGCATGAAATAGATGAGATTGTATTTGACCGGCATCCACGTCAAACATGCGTAAATCTTACCTTAGGCGCTTGCACCGTCCTCGACAGGCTTGAAATCCTGGAGCTCCTTAAAGTTCATCCATTGCTTCTCCCAGACCTTAGCTTCATAGAGCTTCTTGGCATCCCCTTCTTTCACCTCAATAGTTAAATAGTACATCGTGCCAGAAACAACTTGCTCCTTCACCTTCACAACCTTCTCGAACTCCAGCAGAGAGTTCTGCACAGGGCTTCTCCAAGATCATTAATCCAATCCAAAACTCCTTTGTCGTGGGAGGAAAAAAACATTAGCACATTCTTAACACAAATATTAATCCAGCACATGCAGGAGGAGCGCTGTAATTGGGCCGTCCACCCCAATAGGTCATGTTTCCCATCAAATTGCAGATTTACATAATTTACGAAACAAAAAACCAATTTTTTTTCGAAACAAAATCGAATTTGACTTAGATCGATTTGTTTCTAACAAAGGATTTGTGATCAAAGCTGTGTCCATGGCACAATCAGGCTGTAGAACACAGATTCTGTTGGACCTTACAAGAGAAAGAGAGGGATTTGTAATCAAAGCTGTGCCCATGGCACAATCAGGCTGTAGAACACAGATTCAGGTTGGACCTGACAAAAAAGAAAGGAGGGGGGGGGGGGGGGGGGGAGTTAGGGGGCTTACGGCCTTCTTGTTGTGCTCGGCGACGGCGAAGCGGGCGAGGTCGAGGACGCGGAGGTCGTTCTCGCGCCCCCCCGGCGCGTCTTGGATGCCGCCCACCAGCGGCCCTTGGTCGTCCGCCATGCCCAACTCCCCTCCTGCGCTCTGCGTCTCGGTCTGAGTGGACGACACGGCGAGGACGTGCAGCACGAGCAGGGCAGCCACCAGTCGGAGGACTCGATATTTCCGCATCTCCATCGGCGCCGGGATTTATAGCCGCGGGAGGAGGAGGAGATGGGGGAGGACTTTGGGTATTTGGGAGGAACGCGGCTTCCCTGTTTCTTCTCTGTATTCCCGTTCACGCTTCCTGCCACGTGGCGTCTGCCTGTTGGTGTTGGCCTTTGGCATGGGACCCGCAGGCTATTTTTTTTTCGTGGCACATAAACCATGAAAGTATCGAAAATACCTGTATTATTTCTAATTATTATCACTAACTAGTATATTTAATACATGCATATAGAAAATATAAAATAAAAATAGATATTTATTAGAGGTGTATAGGGAACATCACACTAATTTTGTATTTAAATATAAAATGCACTTTATATTTATGATAAATCATTAAAAAATAAGCTTTATAATTTTTTACGGAGGAAGTAACAAACGTTTGTTTCATTTGCTGCATCCAAGGTTACAAGGTTGAAAATCTCGCCGGTTTCTCGCGATATCTCGCTGAGATCTCGTTTACCGGACATGGATGAGTTTTGAAATGCCGGTCGAAGTGAAAAAAATTTAATTGCTACAGTATCTCAGCGATATCTCGCTATAAACCGCCGAGATCTCGGGATTTTAATCTGAAATTTGATGTTTATGACCGAATTTGACCAGAAATTGATCAATAACCCTTAAGGAAGTCATCTCCTATAAAATTTATTGAAAAACTGAATTTTTGAGATATTTTTTAAAAATTACAGAAATACTGTCGGATTTTTATAAAATTGTATGTGCCTTATCATGATGTGAAAATTTTATGGTACCATTCTAAGAAGTGCAACATCATACATAGAAATTTTAAAAATAATTGAACTTCATTTGTTATCTTCAAAAAAATCAAAAACAGAATGAACATAATTGGGACAGTAACCTTGTTAGAATTTTATAAATTTGCTCGAGTGTGGTCATGATCCAAAATTTTTCTTAGAGCTTAAAAATTGGCTCAGTAACAGTATATAAAATTTTAAAAAAAATTGAACTTATTTTGTTTACTCAATCAAATCTATGTATGCATTGAACTTAATTTGTTATATTTCAAAAATCAAAAACAGAAACAGAAAGAACATAAATGGTACAGTGCAATTATAAGAATTTTATAAATTCACTGGAGTGTGATCATAATTCAAAATATTTATGAGATCTTAATAATTTCCTTAGAACCCTTCTGCAAAATTTTCAAAAATTTTAAACCTGTTTTTATTATTAAAGTAAATCTATGTATTGATTATCAATCTTTTTTCAGGACGTAGCACTGTCAGAATTTTTGGAACTTATTTAAGCTTGATAATCATATGAAAATTTTATAAAAAATATTAATGATATATCAGGAATATTCACAAAAAATTTCAAAATTTTCTAACATGGTTTGTACCATTTTTCATTTGGTTGAAGTTTACCGGTATGTCTTTTATCAGGACAGTAGCACTGTCCGAATTTTTAAAATTCATGAAGCTTTATCATCATCTGAAAATTTTATGGGAATATTAGTGATGCATAATAACAATGCACAAAAAATTTCGAAATTTTCTAACGTGGTTTATTTCATTTTTCATTCGGTTCAAACTTGGTCAGCGTTTTATAGGACAATTGCAACATTTGAATTTTTAAAAAATTCTCAGATTTCATAATAATCTGAAATTTTTATGAGAACATAATTGATGTGTCAGAAACCTCCACAAAAAAAATCAAAAATTTTCGTCGCCGTTTGAGTTATTTTTCGCTCGGTGCAATTTTGACGAGATCTCGGTAAAATCGGCCGAGATCTCGGTTTTCTGAGTAGAAAAAAAACTGGAATTAAAATTCTATTTTTACATTTTGTCTGGAATTTATTTGAATAGCGAGAACTCGCCGAGATTTCGTTCTAAGTCACTGACAATATTTAGAGCGAAACAATATTTCAATACATCGCCCGCCTACAGGCCGGTGAAAGATGATGACGGAACTGAAGTGAGCAGACGACATCCCGGAAGCAGGGCGGCAGCAACAAACAACTGACACGGCGGCGCCGGCGCGGTTACCAGGTGAGCAGCACAATCACCTGAGGTCGATGGACGAAATTAAGCGAATTGGATCTTTAGTTCTCTGTGATTTCGTGATAGATATACCCGTTGTTTACTTTGTAAGGCATGAACTCATGTCATGTCTCAAACACACTAACTAAATAAGCGAAGCAGACAGGCCTCTATTCGATTCCATCACGCGAACAACAATTCACAGTAAAAAAAAACCTATTCCTCGAATGATTTAACAAACTAGTACCAGTAAGATTAGAAGAGCATATCAAGAATGAAACCAGAGCTGTGGCAAACTACTACTCGGAAGAGTTAGGCTCGTGCTTCTTGCCGAAGTCAACAGCGGCGACGATGATGGCTTGGTTTTAATGCATCCTCTTGCGCTAGCTCGTGCTTCTTGCCGAAGTCAACAGCGGCGACGATGATGGCTTGGTTTTAATGTGGAGACCCCGAAGTCTGTCCCCGCACTGGTCATCCCGATGCGATCCATCCATCTTACCCATGGCCGCGATGGCGGTTAAAGTATCAGTCTACGGCGGCTTCTCAGGCGAGGGCACGCCGGCACAGAGGAGTTGTAGGTGCGCATCAGTTGAGGTTTTGCCGTTGTTGATGGGGGAGGAAATGATGGGAGGAAAAGAGATTGTGGAGTCCACCAGGAAAACCGCGTAAACGGACGGATGCCATTATTGCCATGTAGAGCAGTAGAGGGAACATGGATATAAAGAGAGAGCAGAGAAGCTTAGTCGCTTGGAAGGATATACTTTCTCTGCGATCTACAGGAGACCATAACTTAAACAGTTATCTATCCTCAGTATCGTTAGATGAATCAACGAACGGTCTAAATCATTTAATAATGTATTACTAATTTAACGATCTATATGTAACTGCTTAATGGCCTGTTTGGGGGGCTGAAGTTTTTCTGAAAAGCTACTTTGCTAAAAAGCGGCTTAAATAGCTAATTTCTCTCAGCAAGCTGTAAAAATAAGTTCAGTCTAACTTTCAACTTTTTGCTTTTGTTAATTATATATAGCTTTAGACTTATGTCAAAAGCCGCTTAAAAGTTAAACTTGTAGTTCTAATAAGACTGCATTGTTTCTTTTTCCCGTAGAGGGTGGAATTGGAAAGGAGGTGGAACAGGGATCCATGTTTTTTTTATTATCTGTCGGCCTCCCGAACCTACGACGTTCCTGTACAACACGTTCGTTTTTGCAAGGGGTTGATCGCAGCTCGTGTGGGCTAGAGCGCGCGCGTTGCTGGTGCCGATGGCAAAGCAACACTAAGGCCCTGTTTTGGTTAAGCTCCATCTCCACCAGATCCGTGGATCTGATGGAGCTGGGTATTTCTAGCTCCACCAGATCCGTGGAGCTGAAGCTGTGGGTACATTAAGAGTGTTTAGATGGGTCATCTTATTTACATTTTAGACAAAAAATATAAACTTAATTTACTTTATTTTAGCTTACAAGTTTCAGATCTCAGGTAGAGCTGGGATTTGGAGCTCTACCAAACAGGATCTAAGTCTGGTTGGATATGTCTGCCACAAGCATCTATTTAGGTCAAGGTGAGAATTATATAGAACCATAGATGCTTTATTGAGCAACGAATAACATACGATCTACTGTCATTGCAATCCCTTTTTTCCCACCCAAAATTGATGGAGTGAATCTAGTGTCATTGGCTGGTGGGTGGTAAATGGTAATCCCATAGGTACGAAGGAAGTTCTTCATATGAATACCCAGCGGATTGCAATTTGCTGGCACACACCAATGGCTGCTAATACAAAATTTGAAAGGAAGGAAAGTAGTTCTTCGTATCATAGGTATAGGATGCCGACCTCATGAGAGTTCAAAATGTTATATCTGTGTCCAATACTCCGATGGCATTCAATATATGATTTATTTGATAAATGCCACACATTACCAAATATTTTCTCGCTGAAGCGTGGATTAACTCACTTTGGTTGGCACTCAATCGACCGCCACAATTTATGAAAAAATTTGGCAATAGCTTGTGTGCGGCTTTAAACCAAACAGTAGACATAAATAGTTAATCCTATCTAACTTTATTGCGACACGAACACAATGACACGTTACGGTATCAAGATCATGGTAAGTTGAAATCTTGGAGGGCCAAAACAAGGTAGAAGCATAAAAGGTAATATATGAAGTTACAAGCTGGCTCCAATTTTGACATTCAACGATGCATGCGTGTATCTGTGCTTTAAGCAACAGGTTGTTTTCATGACGAAAAGATTCGCTAGGCGTTGAAACAACTAGTTCGTTCCTTGTATTTCTTTTTCTTGCATGTTATCCAAACTTGCTGGCTTCTGAAAGCTTAGTCGTTAATTCAGTGTCTAGAACCTTGATTGAATCGCAAGGCTAACGAACCACTTAGCTTGTGGACATAGTTTGGACACGGAACTAGAGAAAAACGAGTATTTCCCCCTCCTTCCAGGATGTAATTAATTCAGATCCGTCCGATCCGACGGGCTCACAAGAGCCGATCTCGGGCATGATCGGACGGCTCACGCGCGCAGAGATGACACGGCCAGTCCAACAGGACGGGATTCCTTCCGCTACAGGAGATACAATATTTCGTGCCTAGTTAGTAGGGTAGATGGAGAGCATGTTAGCACTACGGTTAATCCATTATACTATTCAGTAATCCTATTCACGTCATGACATCTTTGATTGTGCCAACAGATATGATTCTTTAGTCCTTGAAAAGTAAATGCGTCGTACGTGTCAGGACATCTGTGTTGATTACTCTTTTTTAAGGGACGGTGTTGATTAATTAAAATATTATTTTTAAAAAAACAATAAAATAATACCATTTATAAAATCATTGGATTTGGCAAAAAAAAACCAACCCTGCATATCATTGGATTTTTTTAAGGTGACAGTGTTGATTGCTATGGGGCAAATCCAATGATTTTTTTTGGTGGAGCAAATCCAATGATATGCAGGATTGGCTTGTACTACCACTACCGAAATCGTTGCGACGTAAAGAGGAGACGGCCCAAAATCGAAATTGGCCAGAGCGGAGCCCTGCCTCCCGCGAGCAGCCGAGAATCCGAGATATACATCCGTGTATGTGTATCCAGCATTCCAGCTTCAAGGCAGGCCATCCGCTCGTCACGGGATCACGGCTTCCACCACGCCACGCTGCCTCTTTAGCCCAACTGCCCAAGTGCCCAAACCCACGCGCGCGCGAGTAGCTTGCGAGGCCCACCCAGCCGCATCCGCGGAACGCGGCGCCGAACTGACGAGGCAAGGCGCGGCATCGTCCGCCGAGTGAATTTTCCCGTGCGCTCGTCAAGTTTTACTCGGGGTCTGTATGGCCGTAGTTTATTTTATTTTATTTTATTTTATTAAAGAAACTGTTTTTTTCGTTTTCTGAGTTGAAAAGCGCATATATCTTTTTATAAGAGATTATTTAATAAATAGTTAATTTCTCTCGTCAATAAGCTGTAAAAACAGGTCTAGCCCAGCTTTCAGCTTTTGTTAGTTATATATAGCTTTTAGTTTTGTCAAAAATTATCTAAAAACTGAGCTATTTGAGAAGGGTTTACTGATTTTTTTTTTAAATCAAAGCTGACTTTAAACCCCTAAACAAGACTTCGGTAATTCTTCTCCACATATTTACACGATTGGTCCCAGCAATATGCCATGCTACTATCATGGCCTTCGCTACATGCTGCAAAGGCCCATGCCTGAATCCGCTTAGCAAAACAAATAGCTTATCCCGTCCGATGTTACATGATCATTTTGTTAGCTACACACCATAGCCCATAAGAAAGGGTCGTTTTTGATGCTATTCTGGTGTCCCTTTCAGTATTGCGTCCAGTATTGTGGAAGTTTAAGCATTCGACAATTATGTCTGTTCATGTTGTCCTTTTTCTGAAGGGAAATATAGTAGGGGGCACTGATGTTTTACTTGTGATGATGTCATGTCTGACAGGAAAAGGTTGCAGCTCATCACTTCAATTTAGTAGCGCAGAAAATTAAAGGGGAACTTACAGAGGAGTAGCGCTAAGTTCAAGCCTAAGTCCTCGTCAAGAGTACCATCCTCGTATGAGAGACTGTAGAGGTCTATCCTCTGCGTTGATGAGTTATTAACTGAGTTTAAATATAAGGTACTTAAATTTAAGTTTGTTTTGAGCGTTATTTTAAATTTGAAGTAATTTGAACTCTGTCTGAAATTTATGGTACTACCTGCCATGTGTGAACGGTAGCACCGGGGTGTCGGTACTACCGGCCCTAAAGGCGGTGTGAATTTTTCAGAGAGTGCATTCGATGAGTTTTTTAGAGCGTGCGGTACTATCGATCATGTGGGAACGGTAGCATTGGCTTAAGGCCGATGTGAAAATTCTAGAGAGCAGTGTTTTGGGTTTTGGATATAGGGCGGTGCTACCGGTCCTAAGGCGTTAGTACTGGCTCTTATGAGTATGAATGATCCAAAAATTATGATTTTGAGAGTTTAATTGCATATCTTTTTTAACATTACTATTGATGGGTATTTCTTGTCTTTGATGGCCGCAAGACGTCGGTGCTTAATCACGGTGAGGCAGAGGATAATTGGGACTAGGCGAGGTGCGCTGGAGGTCCAGACGGTCGAGGATTATCGGAAGGTAATCGGAGACGGAGTTGCTATGAGTCGAGAAGACAAGGAATGGATGAGATGCTAACTTGGAGCTACTCGGATCAAAGAGGGTCGTCGGATCGCGGTCTATGTGATAGAGTAGCGGGTATAGCTAGTATGCTTTGAAAAATGTGTAAAAACCCGTTATGTTAGAGGGTTTTGGTTTAGTTCATGTACGAGTGAGTGAGTCAATCCTAGCAATTGATAGTGACCCTTAGGGTAGAAGGAACTAATCCAAGGGTAGAGGATGACCTAAGAGTAGTATAAATAGAGGGGGAGTAGTAGCCTTCCTCCTCTTGAAGGTTTTAGAGGTTTTGTGCTTTTTTGAGTTTTGCCCACTTTGATGTGAGATTTTGTAAACCTCCTTTCCAGACATACAAACTATTTTCTCCTATGCTTGAATTTACTTTACGTATTTACTTTATGTTTTAAATTCAGCCCTTAAATTATGCAATCTACATTCTTGTAATTTACTTTCCGCATATTTGGAAAGATTGAGATTTATCTAAAATCAAAATTAAGCATTGGTCACACTAAGAAGCCTACTGAAGATAGCAACTAATAAAGTCGGATGCAATAAAGGAAATCGTTAATAGATGGGAAACAAGAAGAGTTAAAGAACATGAACTCTATGCAAGGGAAGGTTGAGCCGATACAAAGTAAGAGACTTGAAGTACAATTCAAGATTGAGTTGTCTATTTTAGATATAAATACCCTTATATCAGTTGACGGAAAAACACACATACACCAAACTTTACTACCTTTTGCATCTACTTTTCATGCACCTTAAGTTTAGGTTTTAACTAGGAGAATTTTACCTTCATAATTCGACTTTAATCAATATAACTTTGCATCGATATGTTGATCAATCCGTAAGTTACACCTATCTTCTGTTTCGATATTTTGTTTATGTTTGTTATTGTTTTGTGTCGATGTTTCGTTCAAATTTACTTATTGTCAACTTTACCTATTTGCTAAAAAATCGATTGACATCTCGTATACGCTGCCAGAGAGTATCTTTTATAGGGACGTAATGCTGCTGTCAGAAATTTTCGGGTGGTAACAGTACACCTGGCTAGCATCAAGATAAAATAAAAGGCATGCTGTGAACGAAAACGCCAAAAGGTTTAGCTTTTCCGAATACCAAAGTCCCATCACCCCGAGCTCATTTCTATATCCAGACTCCAGAGCCAATCAGCAGGTGCAAGAATACTAGCTCATCATGGTCAAGGAGAGTTCCCTGCAGAACAGTGCGGTTCACGTGGGAATATGCCAGCAAAAGAGCTGGAAAAAAGCCAATGTATTCGATCGGATCTCGTCGCCAAGGTCCACACAGTTGCAGTCACCGGTCTCCACTCTCCACCAACCATCCAATCGTTTTCAGAATTTCTAGCTTAGAGCTGTACTACTCTACACTGCACTACACTACACCCAAGCAGCGGTCGAGGTCGCTCTCGCTGGACTTAGCCATCTCGCCGAACCGCACCAAAACCAGTCTATTTTCTTCCACAGGGACTTGGCACCTCCCCAACGTTTTGTGTCTTTCTTCTTCGCTGCTGCACGGTCCACTCCATTCTGTTCGGCGTGGTGAGAGACAGAGAGAGTGACAGGGATCGTTGGATTCGATTCTTTCGGTGTCGTTGAGATACACGCTTTGGAGGGAAGAAGGGGGTTCCTGTCAGAATTAGGTGGCACTGCAAAATTTTTAGATATCTCAGGTGGCTGTCAGGCAGAGGGGGTAATACGAAGATCGGACGGCATGCAAACGCGTACGCGACTCATGTATGTGACTTTTTTTTTATCACACTGTCTCTGTCCAACAAGATTTCGGCCAGTTTTCACACGGTTTTTTCTCCCCCATTTTTTTTACAGTGAGTTCGATCGCTGTTTTGACGTCAGCTCAGGTATTTGGACGCTGCTCCGATTAGATAACGCTCAAGAACACGATTTCCGGTTTCGCTGAGCTATGCCAGGAGACTCGTGCGGATGTGCCAAACGGACAGCCCCTTCGGCACAATTGCACAAACTCTCACGATGGCGGTGTCCGTTGCAATGCCAAGAAGCAACAAAACATTGCACTAGTAGATCCACATGCAAGACCTTGATCGAAGAAAACAATGAACTTGCAAGGATACGTTACAAGGGAGACGACGTGTCTATTTCTGGTAATGGTCTAATGATATGGGTTGTTTAACCCTTTCCTTGAAAGATCGAATAGATCAACATGACTGTACGTACTAGGCTTTGGACCACGTGTGATGATTTGCCTATAGAAACGCACAGTGTCCTCTCTTCAGCAACTCAGCATGTGAGCACACAAAGTTTTGTACACTGATTAAGATAAGAAAACAAAATAGAAGAAATTCACCGACACGTCGTCATCTTTTGAGTGCGAGTGACCACTGACCTCCCATGTGATGTTTAAGATTTTCTGTGGAAAACCATCTGACCAACTTTTACAGTATGGGGTGCTAACATGTCGGATCAGCAACGTTCTAAGGGGGGAAATACTTCAGGATATATATTGCAAGTAAGATTTCATTGTGGAGTGGAGACTGAGGTTTTTTACTTTTAAGGGATCTTTTAGGAAAATCTTTACCTTGTACCACTATAGAAGTTCAGGCTCTGTGCAGCTGCATGCCTAGTCTTGACGTTGTCGTTACCCTGTGTGAAGCCTTGCCAGCGCCGATGAGGTTTGTCAACCTCCGCCTCATCCCCCGGCTCTGGTGTGATAAAGAGGCCCGCCGTCTCGAGGGATGACGACGACTCAAAAGACCTAATATGTGGAGGAAGAATTTGGACCATTTGACGAAGGGTGGCATGCAGCGAGCTAGTGCTCAATCTGGCTTCACATGAGACGACCTCGCTCGCACGTTTGTTGGACACGGAGGCGAAGGTGGAGCCGTGGAGGCGGAGTGGTGCAAGAATGTTCAAGCACGTTCAAATGTTACAAACTCCCTCGAAAAAAAAAAACAGTCAGAAACTATATTGGAATAAAAAATAGTTGAATGTTGAATTATCATTTCCTTTCTATATTTACGGAACTATCATGACGTTGGCACTCATTTTATACGTCGTTAAATTGGTAAGCAAATATCAAAATTATGGATTTTTGCAAATAATATTTCAAAAATAAAATCATAGAAAATACCTAGAAAATGTGCAATATATTGTGCCATGTTGGGCTAAAGTCCCGGAGCAATTGGGCCGCGGGACAAGCTAGAGCCGGCCGAAGCAAACCCAAAGCCGACTCATGCTCAGCCCCCTCTTGGCCCCAACTTAATTTGTTCGGAGAACACTCTAGAAGCGCTCAAGGGTTACCGGCCCCTTCAAAAGGCAACCCTCCTCCTTTGGTTTTGGCATCCTTCTCCCAACACCTTAGCATAATTTTCGGCAGATTTGAACCCTCGAAATCCATTCTTCTAGTTGATAGGCTAGATTAGAGTAGATCTTTAGCGATGAAGCCCTATCACATGTTCCGAAGCTCTTGCTTCAACTTTTGTAAGAGGCAGCAATGTGATCTTCAAGTCGTTGTTGTAATATTTCATGTTCTAGTTGTTTCGATCTATTTTAGGTGCTTCTATTTTATGGCTGTTCGGCGTCGTAGGGTCGGCCATCTCCTCCTACGAACCAGCAAAAGGCCTTCAAAGGTATAGGAACAAGGAAGGCTTCACTTAGGCGCAAACAAGGGCTCCGGAGAGCATAAGACTTTGGCGGTAAGCCGAAGGGGTGATCGGTCCCTTCAATCATCCTCCTTGGACAATCCGAAGGGATACTACCGAAGGGCCAACATCTAGGGAAGGACACGTACAGAAGCCTAGGCGTGCTGGGGTCAGTGCACCAAAAGGCTAGTTAGCGGAGAAGGAAAGGACCACAGGGCTTCTATGGTCCTAGGACCCTCATAGGGATATTATTGTAGTTTCGTCATCTTACCATGAGGGGTCTTATAAATAGCCCCGGGCTTATGTACTAAGGAGGCAGGCAGAAATAGAGAAGAAAAAAGACAAAAATTACTCATTTCTGTTTTACCTAATCGTGATCCCCGCACATAGGGACCCCGAGCATACACTCTTCAAATAGGGCAGCCCCTGGTGCCCTTCTTTTTATTTTGTTTGGTTTGTAGCTACAACATTCAGTTATGCAATGTTTGTTTCTGATCTATCTTGATATGTAGATCATTTTAGCTAGACACTGTAATCATTGTGATTAGATTGATATAGTGGATCTTTGCATATTGGTTTACGAGTGTTTTATAGTTAGCGCATAAGTTAGGCGATAGGGCTAACTATCAAGCCGCCTTGCCTCGACTCGTGCAAGCTAGCCCAAAAAAGTAGCACGGCTTGATAAAAAGCTTTAGCTGCTAGTGAGCAGCTCATGAGCCACGTCAAGCAAGATAAGCTTAGCTAAGCTAAGCCACGTGAGCTAAGGTAATTAGTCATGAGTTAAGCTAAGCCATGTTGTGATCACATGCCACATATTAACACATACAAGCAACAGAAAGATTGCACAACGTAGCTAATTATCTAGCATACAAGTAAAACATAAGTAAGTAGTCACGAGCTGATTAACAATCCTAACAATTACAATCTAACCTAACATAGTTAAATGGGTATACATTAATTTAAATATTCAGCTAATTAAAATCTTTCACATCAAAAGTCATCACGGTGAATATTTAGTTACTGAGCCTTAACAAACTAATGAGTGGCCTGTGAGTTATCTTAGGTTCGGCTCGTTAAGATACCGAGCTGGAAAGGAGGCTGTAAGGACCCGAATCCACTGATTCGAACCCACTGTGTTTACCGCACTAGTCTCAGGATCAACGCTAGTTCACACAGCTTAACATTGGTACATATCACATCATACTCAACGATAATAACAATAATACTCCATTTATTGATATAGCTAAGTGTATGATCTTATGACCAACTTACATTATTAAGCCACGCAGGGCTAGACTTGAAAATATAACTAAGAAGTAAGCAGCGGAAATAGAAGACATACATGACTCATCAGTTCACCACATGCAACTGACAAGGCTCGGACACTAACGACTCGTGTCCTCCTGGAACTCCTCCTCTAACAAAGGTGTAAACTCTTCAACTGTTGATTGTTGTTGTTTGGCAAGGGTGAGTACTTAAAGCACTCAACAAATTGTGCACAGAATGCATTTCTATGTAACTATATGCAAGCCTTATTCCAAAGGAAAAAGGCTATGATAGCTATTTTGCAATAAACAACGTTTATGAACAAATTTAATAAATAGATCATAAAGACTGCAAAACAAATAACAGTAATAGATACATTCAACATTTCTCAAGTAAACCAAGTTTTCAACCCTAAGTCAAGTTTCAACCTTCCACATGGCAATTCCGCCATCCAAACCAAGTTTTTCCATTTAATCAATCTAACCCTTAACTGTAATTTTTGAGCATTGCTCAATACCGCGAGCACGGCTATTCGAATAGATTTATACTCTGTAGAGGTTATGCACTTTACCCACACGATACAACCATACACCACAAAGGTGAGTGATTATAACAAAGCCTTTACAATGCACTACCTTAACCTGATACTACCCGCTAAGGTTTCAACACTGGTGGGTCTAAAAACCACAACTAGGACCCCCCTCTTGCGCCTTGTGAATTACTCCATAACTCGAGAACTCACGCTACCAATGATAGTATCAAACTAAAACATTGCAAATTAATCAGCTAGGCTGCCCCATACCAGACATGTGGTTGCATGATTAACTCAGGTCAAAGACTTGCAAGGTTAAGTCCTTAGAATGATTGAAGCAAGACTTCCACATACCCCCTGTCCATCGGGCCCACTTTGGCATACTCGCTCCTTGTCACTTGCCCCAATCTAAGTGATTACCACCCTAGTTGATTAACAAGCACCACGTGCCATCAACAATTCAACATCGTTGCGTGACATGACTCGCCACTACAACTCAACCTCATTGTGTGACCTCACGTGACACACAAGTTCACATCATTGTTCCATATTCCATTAGTCAAGATTAATCATTGATGATTCATGTACATATGATGACGTGGCATGGCCAAGCAACTAATACGATCTAAAATCCCATGTTGATTTCAGTATTAACCAACTATAATGAACCAATCTAAGTTGACAATAGATCATGGCATACAGTTTACAAGGTAGGATATATAGGCCAAATTGGTAGATTAACTAGATCCCAATTTAATTTGAAACAGTTATATACTTGAAATACTATGCAATAAAGTAAAACAATATAACAATTTAATAAATATGGGTTCGACATGATCAAAGCACAACTTGCCTTAGAATAGGTTCTGGTCTTGCTCTGGAACTTGATCTTGAGTTGACGGATCCTCCTCCGAAGCGTCGCACAATTCAACGTCTACGCGTACCGAAGTAGAAAAGCTAGAAAAAACTAAAATAGAGAGCACATGAACTCCAAAAATTAAATAAAATTCTCCATTAAATAGATCTCAATTTTAATTTTTTTTAGAAATTTGAATCACTCAAATCCGAGTTAAAATGCAAAAGTTATAGCCTTTCAAAGATTGAATTAATTCTGAAAATTTAGAAAATAGAAAATCCGATTTCCCCGAATTACTTTTATACTGAAAAACCGCATTTATGACGTCAACGTGACCTCATGATGATGTCAGCATTCCAGAAATTCTAATCGGATTATTTTCCAACGAAAAATACAATTATGACGTCAGCGAAGATCCGGAACCAATCAAGAACCAATCAAGAAGCGCCACGTGCCATGGTCCATGGACTTGGTCCACAGAACCCCCTCTGGTTCACCGTGGACGTGGTCCGTGGCTCTTCGGCGACTGTGCTTCCACATGCTTGCGCCCGATTGGCCGCAGCGATGGTGCGATCCGGAGCGCACGCAAAGATATAACGGTCACCAACCTGCGACCTATACCGACGGCTAGATCCAGATCGGACGGCTACCGATACCAAGCAAACCACTGTGCTCACCGAGACGTAGCACGATCTGAAGCGTTCGCTGGAGATCCAACGGCTCCCGAGCTCCCCGATGCAGATGGCGGCACGACGACGCTCCCTTTGTCGGACTTGAAGACGAAGACCCCAGTGACGGCGCATCAGTGCTCCCCAACGATCAAGAAGTAGCGGCGCAAACACGTCCTGACACGACGATCTCAGATCCAGCACCCAAGCGGCGAAAGACGGCTCGACGGTAGCACCACGGCAAGAAAACAAGCGGCGGTGCTCGCGACAAACCACGACGAGCTCCTAAGCACGACAACGGCGGCTTTCGCAAAGGCGAAATGACCAAAAGATGCGGCAGCGAACGACGAACCTCGGGGTACCTTCCCCTCCTTAAATAGCCTCGGCATGCATGCATAAAGCGAAACCCTAGGCCCACACGACGACGGCGTGCTCCAAGTCCTGAGCGGAGACGACAACTGCCAACCGTTCGATTGGCGATCAACGGTCACGATTTCCTGCGACGTGGCACCATCTGAGCCGAACGCGAAATCCAACGGATGCACCGATTAGGGTTTCCACTACGCCATAAACCACCCGATTTTGATCCAACGGACCATAATCGACGCCCTAGAACCTGGGCCTTGCGTGAACAGTGCTGGGCTTCGGCCCAATACTGTTCATTCGATTTTTCAGCGATTTACTATTTAAAATAATTCTAGAAATTCATTTAATTGTTTTTAGGCAAATAAAATATCAGAAAAAATCTCAAAAATATTTTGAGATATTCTGAATTCAAATAAAATATTTTTGACAGCACTTTATTTTAACTTTGCATAATTATAATTAGTTTTCACAAAAAGACCAATATACCTAATATAAAATCAATTCAAATAAATCCAAAAAATTCCAATAAATTCCAAACAATCATAAAATGCACAAATAACAATAAAATAATATTTAAGCAAATTTTGGATGTTACAACGGCTCAACTCGGCTCATTTATTTTACGAGCCGAGTTCAAGTCGAGTTCGAGCAGCTCATGGGCTTCGAGCTTTTCTGCGAGCTCTAGCTGGCGATAGGCACTATAGTCTTTGGTGAGACATCTATCGCAACGATTAGTGGATAGTAGTTGATAGATTAAAATAGCTTCTTTATAGATGATTAACTGCGTGCCATACGAACCTTAGAACATTTATCGTCAACTCCGTACCATTGGGTAGAGATAGAATCGTTATTTTACGCTATAATTATCTTTGAAGGGTTCGATATGTCATCAGAAACCCTAATTTAGGTTAGTTAGGTTCTATGCAGATTCGATACGTGGAATACTCTAGTAAAAAAGCTATGTACCCTCGCGCTTGCGGTTATATCTGAACATGTATTGATCACGTCAACACATGATTATCGACCCTCGCGCTTGTGGTTATATCTAAACATGTATACATCGCGTATTTGCATCAACACATGGTTATGCTCCTCTAGCACGGCTTACTGGAAATCCATTAGAATATGCGTCTCTTCTCTTAATAGCATACCAATACATACCAACTGTGCCTGTGCATTAGCCATATAATTTAAGGCAGATTTATATAGTCTAATGATCTAGGATATGCATGTACAACATATGACACAGTAAGTATTTACTCCTTCCCGTTGATAAATATAAGACGCATAGTTTGAATGATGTTATTTAGAAATATAAGACTTGTATGTAGATTTAATGATTCTTTCCTACACAAACTGTTTTATCTTATCTTTCAAAACAATTAAGAGGAATATGTAATTTATTTCTTCTCATATTTTTCTTAATTTCATTGCAACTTTGCAGAAGTTAAAAAAAACTATAGTCATCAAAATTAGTAAATCCCACCCAACACAGCCACGCTATGCATGCATGCCGAAAAAAAAACTACTACCCATTAACC
Source organism: Otatea glauca (assembly GCA_036346275.1). Classification (NCBI taxonomy): domain Eukaryota; kingdom Viridiplantae; phylum Streptophyta; class Magnoliopsida; order Poales; family Poaceae; genus Otatea; species Otatea glauca. The sequence goes on from CM070711.1 coordinate 77,721,528, forward strand.
TGAGAGAAACACGTGACGCCTAAGTCTGCACGTTACACAAGAAAAGAGAACCCGTTCCGTTCCTTCACCACATGGGACCTACTACTCGTAATCCGTAACGGGCCAAAACAAAGTGTAGCTCGAGCCGAGAGACACCAACAAGCAAGTCAAAGCGCGCCTTTAGTTAAGGCTAAGCCACATTCCAAACTCCTATAAAACATGGCAACCCTGAGGCAGCCATTCTCCACGTGGTCCCTCGTGGGAGGAGAGCAGAGGAGTTATCAGTACCTACTGACTAATATGATCGTTATCAGTACCTACTGACTAATATGATCTGTATTTACTGTTTTATCATTTAAATCGGTACAAAATATCTTTATTTATATATATATCGTAATATCAACTTTAATATACTATAATATTAATCGTATAGATAAAATTGATAATATCAACTATTATTTGATAGTATTACTGTGTGGATATATAATTCGAAACGTACCGGTTAGGCGGTTACCGTTCCCGAGCCAAACCTGTATACTGCAGTTACGGAGGAGGCCGCTCACACACACCGTCAAGAACCCCCCAACCCGCCCGCTCCAAATCCACCCAGCCACCTACCTCCCCCTCGCAGATCCGGCTCCTCCTTCCCCTTCCACAAGAACACACCCTCCCACCCCCAGATCCACCGCCTCGCCGGAGCAGCAGCAGCAGCAGGCACCATGGGGAAGGACGGCGGCGGCGGTGGCGACGAGGGGGGCATGTCGGAGTCGGTGCTCCGGAAGGTGCTGCTCTCCTACTGCTACGTGGCTGTGTGGATCTTCCTCTCCTTCACGGTGATCGTCTACAACAAGTACATCCTCGACCCCAAGATGTACAACTGGCCCTTCCCCATCTCCCTCACCATGGTTCACATGGCCTTCTGCTCCTCCCTCGCCGTCGCGCTCGTCCGCGTCCTCCGCGTCGTCGAGCTCCCGTCGTCCCCGGCCATGACGCCGCAGCTCTACACTGCCTCTGTCCTCCCCATCGGCGCGCTCTACTCCCTATCCCTCTGGTTCTCCAACTCCGCCTACATCTACCTCTCCGTCTCCTTCATCCAGATGCTCAAGGCGCTCATGCCCGTCGCCGTCTACTCCATCGGGGTGCTCTTCAGGAAGGAGACCTTCAGGTCATCCTCCATGCTCAACATGCTCTCCATCTCCTTCGGCGTCGCCATCGCCGCCTACGGTGAGGCCCGCTTTGACGTCCGCGGCGTCGCGCTCCAGCTCGCCGCCGTCGCATTCGAGGCTACGCGGCTCGTCCTCATCCAGATCCTCCTCACCTCCAAGGGCATCTCGCTTAACCCCATCACCTCGCTCTACTACGTCGCGCCCTGCTGCCTCGCGTTTCTCCTCGTGCCCTGGGTCTTCGTCGAGCTGCCCAGGCTGCGCGCCGTCGGCACGTTCCAGCCGGACTTTTTCGTCTTCGGGACCAACTCGCTCTGCGCCTTCGCGCTCAACCTCGCCGTCTTCTTGCTCGTCGGCAAGACGTCCGCGCTCACCATGAACGTCGCCGGCGTCGTCAAGGACTGGTTGCTCATCGCCTTCTCCTGGTCCGTGATCCGGGACACGGTCACCCCGATCAACCTGTTCGGCTACGGGATCGCCTTCCTGGGCGTGGGCTACTACAACCACGTCAAGCTGCAGGCGCTCAAGGCCAAGGAGGCGCAGAAGAAGGCGGCGCAGGCGGACGAGGAGGCCGGCTCGCTGCTACAGGAGCGCGACTCGCACGGCGACCGCAGGAGCGATAACCAGGCCTAGAGTGGCAGATCTGATCCAACCGCTCGCCCAGTTTGGTCGGTTCTAAATCCAGCCTAGTAAATCCTCCAATGTGTGATGCTTGCAAGTTTGATGCAAAATCTGTTCATTTCTTGTCTTAATTTGCGGTAGGAAGGCAAATAAATACAGGAAAGATGCGATCTTTGTGTCGGGCGTGTGAAAATACGAGTGATTTTTTTTGCCACCTGTAGTTCTTCGACAGTATCTAAAATTGTCTGCAGTGTCGTCTACTATATCTAGCTATGGCTGATCAAATACTTTCAGCTTCATCTTATATTACCAAAACATTGTGTAAACTGGTGGCTGCAGAAGAGATTGAATGGAGCAACTAATAAAAGATTTAATTTTTAGAATTGTTTTCCACGCACATCTTAATCTTTATGTCTCTAATTATGTTGGGTTATTCGATAGGAGATCTGGTGCAAACACAACTGGAGTACATTTAAGTAGGTATATGATTGCTTTCCATGGAGCTGGACGGCTGGACCCCGGTTTGGTGCTTTCACGCCTTGTTTCCATTGGTTGGATCCAGAGGGAAGTCAGAAAAATCTGATGTTTAGGGAGCATCTGCACTTAATCTACCTGGCAGGACTAGAAGAAACGTTTATCTCATACTATTACTACTGTTAGTAGTGTTTTGCTATTCTTTTTCATTCCTTGAGAGAGCCGGCTCTCGTTGCCTGAAATTTATTTGTTCAGTGTTCGGGAATTCCACAAGAGTACTGCAAATGCCTACCAGTATCTTCTCTATATATAGTGATCTTACTGAAACTTGCTGCTGAGTCTGTTTCACTTGCTATTGTTCATGTGCTGTGAATTAAACCCAGCGACTTGCTCTGGGTGACCACTCAAAGTCTCAAACTATGTTGGATGTGATGTGAGGCCTGTGCACTGAAATTACCAGTACCAGATGGTACATTGTTCAGTTGTCCCAGTTTTCGTTGCTTTGCCTTCTACTTACAGACGGTCGCATTAGCTGGTTGGTAGCATCACTTGAGGGAGATTGATTTATTTGCCTGTGCTAAATTCAGACCGGAGCCGTGTGTTGTTGAAGGTTTCTATCCAACAGTGTGAACGTAAGCTATCGTTCTTTTAATATCCAAAGATTAACTGCCTCAATAACTTCACCATTTGACTGTACCTGTAGTTCTCTGACAGTGGACGGGTGATGAGTACTCTCTATTCTTCTGTCTTCGCAAATACAGTCAGGAACAGGATCAAAATCTCACCGAAATTTCGCGAGATCTCGATTTCCGGACGTGGATAAGATTTGAAATGTCGGTTGAATTGAAAAAAATCAAAAAATTTAAATTGTTACAGTAATCTCAAAAAAACTCTATGAGATCTCACTATTTTTTTACCGAAAATTGTTCAATAACCCTTAAGAAAGTCATCTTCTATAAAAATTTATTGAAAAACCGAATTTTTAGATATTTTTTAAAAACTTCAGAAACATTGTCAGATTTTTATAAAATTGTACGTGACTTATCTTGATCTGAAAATTTTATGGTACCATCCTAAGAAGTGTAGGATCATACAGAAAAGTTTTCAAAATAATTTAAATTCATTTGTTATCTTTAAAAAATCAAAAACAGAATGAACATAATTGGGACAGTAACATTGTCAAAATTTATAAATTTTCTCGAGTGTGATTATGATCCAAAATTTTTATGAGAGCTTAATAATTGAATCAATATCATTATATAAATTTTTTTAAAAAAATATTTTTTTTGTTTGCTCAATCAAATCTATGCATGTATTGAACTTCATTTGTTATATTTCAAAAATCAAAAACAGAAAGAACATAAATAGTACACTGTACTTGTAAGAATTTTATAAATTTACTCGAGTGTGATCATGATTCAAAATTTTTATGAGATCTTAAGAATTTCCCTTATGCAAAATTTTCAAAAAAAATAAATATTTTTTTGTTGCTAAAGCAAATTTATGTATTTATCATTAGGCTTTTATGAGGACGTAGCACTCTTAGAATTTTAGAAAATTTTTGAAGTTTGATCATCAGATGAAAAGTTTATAAAAACATTGATGATAAATCAGGACCATCCACAAAAAAATTTAAAAATTTCTAACATAGTTTGTACTTTTTTTTCATTTGGTTGAAGTTTGTTGGTAAAGCTTTTATCAGCACAGTAGCACTGTCCGAATTTTTAAAAATGCATGAAGCTTGATCATCATTTGAAAATTTTATGAAAATATTAGTGATGCATCACAACAATGCACAAAAAAATTCAAAATTTTCTAACTTGATTTGTTTCATTTTTCATTCGGTTCAAACTTGCCGGTCAGCATTTTATCAGGACAGTAGCAATGTTTGAATTTTTAAAAATTCCTCAGATCTGCTAATCATATGAAATTTTTATTAAAACATCACTGATGTGTCAGGAACCTACAAAAAAAATTCAAAAATTTTCGACGTCGTTTGATCTATTTTTCGCTCGGTGCAATTTTGCCGAGATCTCGGCAAAACCGGTCCAAATTTCGGTTTTCTCGGTAGAAAAAAATCCGGATTTAAATTTTTATTTTTGTATTTCGTTCGAAATTTATCCAAAATTTCTAAATCTCACTGAGATTTTGTTCTCCGATCATAGACGAGATTTGAAGCAAAAACGAGATTTTAAACTTTGATATGGAACCCAGTGAATTCTCGCTTCATTGCTCTGCCCTTCAATTTGGGATTCTAATCGGAGTACGTACCAGCAGGATCAGCATTGATGCTCCTTCAGTTTCGTACGTACGGTGTGAAGAAAACCACACGACTACTACTGAGGATGGGGATCGTTCCACAAATTCGCGGCTCACAAGTTCTGCGTTGTACGCCGGATGGACTACTGAAACGTTACGTTCGTCCGCAATAGTCGAACGCCGGTGCTACTTTCATGGACTTCTTCACGCTAGTAAACGGTCCTGTGAGGCGTATTAAGAGGAGGGGTAGTTGGGTCATGACGGGAGACTTACAGTTACAGGGACGGCGGTAATTGGCTCGCTCCCGGCGGGAATTTTACAAAGTGATCCTTCTTCTAACTCCTTTTCCATCTCTTTTTTTAAATAGTTCTCTCCTGAATTTTTTTTTTGAAAAACTAACCCCCTCCCCCCCTCGCCCGGAGCGCAGGAGACTGAGGTGCCGTGGAGGCCTGACGCGGAAGGCAGGCAGAGCGGAGGCTGGCGGCAAGCGCAACATCAGACGGTTGCCGCTCTCTGGTGGCGTGGAAGGAGCAGCTACGGAGGGGTAGCGTGGAATGTGACTTTCGCGATGGGTATGAGGCTAAATTTATAATTTTTTTCGAAAAGGAGCTATTTTTGTAACAAAAAAAAGGTAAAAGGGTAAGAATAGTGATCACTTTGAATTCCACTAGGGTTTCCCATCCCCAATTATATTTAGCTGTAGATTGGTATATATACATGTGTAAATTTCATGTATTTTGCTTTTGTACCTTATGTGTTCTTTTATAACTTATACTATATTTCCTTCCAAAGAAATGTACAGTATATTAGTGCTTGTTTTATGACCTTGCGATGTGATAAATTTACTTTCTTGTTAACCATATAATAGATATACAAAATGAACTTAGGTCTCCTACAGATCCCCCATCCCCTGCAACCTTTTTGTGATCCTGGCGGAGTAAATTCGATCCAGATAGCTAAGAGGGTGTTTGAAGTGAAGGATTTTTGTGTGAATCGAATCTAAATTTTACTAGGATGCCCCTTCGACCATCGAAATGGTTCGAGAAATTCCAATGGACTCCACCTTTCAGAATATTCCAAACATAAGCTCGAACCTGCATAAAATTCCTTTAAGAAGCCCAATGTAACCTCAACCCCACCCCCCTCTCTATTCAAGAAATACTGTCCTTCAAAATACATATAGCATATCCACACAATTTCTGCAGGTATCCATAGCACAAGACCCAAACTGATGTGTTATTTATTACTCCCTCCGTTCACAGATATATATCATTTTAAATATTGACATGGTCTTCAAAACGTAATTTTGATCACTTATTTACATTGTAATAGATTTATAAAACCCAAAAATCACAATATTATGAAAGTACTTTTCGAGACAAATATATACATACAATGCTCATGTATCCAATTTAAATATTTAAAGAGTTTTCGATGTCAAAGTTTTAAAAGTTTAAATGCATGTATCTTAAAACGAAATGTATTCCTGACCGAGGGGAATAATAAAATCTTCAGTTTCTATGTTCCAAAGTGACCCAAAACAGGGATGACCGGATGAGGTCAGGACTCAGGAGAGCATCCCCGCCTTAAACCAGCTCCGTTGGCATCCCTTATGTGATCCTTGCGTCTCCCTGCACGTTTTTTTTTGAAAATAACCCTTGATTTATATTGATAATTTAGGTAAAGTACATGAGTACCTAACATTTATATTGAAGATTGTAGAAGAACAATATATTACCATCAAGTCCTTGAGTCGATAAATGTACTGAACTTTTCTTCCTCATCGTAGACTCCGTTTCTTGCAACGGTGTTATAATTGCCGACAATCATGACAGCAGGAAGTAGAATGTTGATGATCTCTACTGATGTACAGGACCAACGTTTTGATAGCAATATTGTTTATCGAAAGAAAGTCAAAATGAATTTATTTATACTCAACTCGGACCGATGTGGATCTCTCCCTGCCTAGTTTTAAGCAGTATAAGCTGGTTACTAGAGGATCGAGCCCATTCTGATCTCCAAGGGAGCTTTTGGAAGCTCAAAGGCCCATAGAAACTAGTATTTGACCGAACCTTGTAGGGGGCAAGCACGGGAGCCCGAGAATTTTTTTTTATTTAATATTTATTTTTATTCTTTTTTTCAAAACTATGCGTCCGAATGAAAAAATGACAAAAATGCCCCCCGTCGCCGTGTATGGGGCGATCGCTTCATACACGCGATAGCCCCGCCACCGTTAACGCCGTTAGCGCCGCTTGTGGGGCCCCCCATCGCCCTCTGTAGGGGCGATCGCCCCTCTGAGGCGACAGGACAGCATGAGTTTTTTTAGTTTTGTTTTGTAATTACTATATGCTTTTTAATATAAACCCGTAACTTTTGTTAGGAGTGTCCAAATTAAATGAAACTTGTTTCTAAATTTAAATTTTGGAATGAAGAATTAGAGTGTAAAATAAAAATCCATGTGTTGTTTGCAGAATTTTTTTTTATTTGAGTTCGAATGCTAGGCTCTAAGCGTGGATTGTGAAGGAATTATAATGTGTGTTGATCCATAATTCATGAAATAAATAGAATAAGTTACTACAACCTTATGCACTTCATTTTGCAAAAATATCTAAATATGATTGCATTTTGAATAAAAGATGGCTAGTTTAAACCCTTTATAACAATCATTGTTCAAGCGGTTAGAATAATATCGAACGACCTCAAAACTTGACAGAACCAGTTTTGTTGCATTCTTGGGCTTGCATAGGTCACAATTATGTAAAAATATTTAGATGTCACTTTAGGCTGCACTATTTTATTGTTGTCCGAACATGCAATCGGTAAAACATGAAAATTGCCGTATCTTTCGCAAACGATGGTAAAACTCGATGAAATCGATATGACGAATGAAAATGCTATAACCTATCTCGATGGAGAAAAATAACATCATTTGGGACACACAGGCGAGAGGACACATACTAGCCCTCCGGACAGTGAGCATACTCTTGAAGGTTGGGCCGCACTGTTTATTACGACTTAAAACTAAAAGGAGTACCACGAACAAGGAAAACCAAAGTTAACACCAGACGTCTATTGAGTGCTTCGAGGCCACTTCCCATTCGCCCATGCCTCCGTGGCTTCTGCAACGCGTCGCGCCTCTCTCGTTTCCTCTCTCTCTCTCTGCCTCCTTCTCCTCCGCTTCCTTCCTACATGCCTCCTCGCGTGCGGCATCGCGCTGTTCTTGAAACCGCCGCGTGAACTCATCCTGCCGGTTGGCTTGGTCAAGAAGCCGTTGGTCCTCGGGGTTGATCTCGTATCAAACCATCGCTCAAATTCACACATGGCGGAGGTGATTGCATGAAACGTAAATTAGCAAAGTTTCATTCACAAATATTATGTAACCCCGCACGATTGTTACCATGCGGCGATCCTTGAGCTCTTCTCCGCGGATCGAAGGCGTAGTTGCGGCACTTCCAATACCTCCTCTTCCAAGTTGAAATTTCCCAAGAGCGGACAAGCACGCAAAGATCTCCGCACATACACATGGGCGCCTGACTCCACGAGGTAGGAAGAGATCTTGGTACGCTAAATTCGCGGGCATGCACTCGCTTCTTCCTTTGCCTTCCCTTACCCTTTGCACTTGCACGCCTCGGCATTTTCGATTGATGCTCACCTCTATTCTTTCTCCGCTGTTCTTTGCGAGACCGCTTGTGAGAACGAATGTTATAAAGCGCGATATCGCGGGTATGGGGCGATCGCCTCATATTTGGGCGATTGCCCCATGTAAGGGCGATCGCCTCACATTAGGCGACGCCCTACTAGAGGCGATAGGTGCACCAAGCGTTGGTGTGTTGTCACGTCGTGTGGCATAGGCAAGCAATGCATAAATGATTTGAACAATTTATAGTGATAACGCTGTCATGTTACTAACTCGGGAGTTATACAATGTCTTCGAGCGTAAAGCCATTAAAAAATACATCCGTACAACAAGTCAATCACGCCACGCTTCCTAATCGGCCCGTGGGGTAGGTGAGTGGCGACGGCGGACGGACGTCCCTCCTAGACCGCCTGCGGCGCGGCGTAGAGTAGTCTTGGCGGCGAGGCCAAGTCTGTGGCGCGCACCCGAGAGCCGAGAGGGTCGAGGTAGTCGGTCGAAAGGTACTCCTTCAGTCGAACTCGTCGTCGAAGGCTCGTCGAAACCACCACGGGTCTCGGCTGGGCGCGGGACGAGGAGGAGCCTCCGCAGCCAGCGCCGCCCTGCCGCTGCGTGGGAGCGAGCGAGGAACCGGCGGGGTAGGGCGAGGCAGAAGGAGCCTCCCACCACTCGTCCCCACTCGCTGCTGCGTGGGAGCGTAGCGAGGAACCGACGGGTAGGGCGAGGCGCGGAAGGAGCCTCGTCGGCCACTGTCCCCCTGCGCGGTGCGTGGGGCGTGACGGGCACCGGGTGGGTAGGGCGAGTCTTTGGGCGAAGTGGCGTGGTGTCTTTGCGCCCGCCGACGTCTCGCGCCCTCGGCGGTGGCCAGCGAGCCAACCGCCTCACCGTAGCGAGGACCCGACCCTAAGCTGTCTCGGACTCGGCGGTGGTCACTGTATGCCCCCTCTAGGCGCGTCAACATGGACACGACCTCCACCTCAATCTCCGCCAAGAGTGAGTCCGCATGTAACGTCGGGTTGGCATTACGTAAGTTACATGAAAAGACGTGCCCATGTAGGTTCGATTGTGACACTTACCGAGGCGTTGTCCCTCCGGGACATCTGTGAAGGGTGCGTGTCCGCTACCGATGCTGCCGCGGCGACGACGGTCTTGGTGTGTACCCCACCGAGGCGAGTCTGTGGGCGAACCACTCCATGTCTTGATCGTACATGTCATGGTCGTCTGGCCGGTCTCGGTGACCTCTCGTCGAGTCGGCGTCCCACTGCAGGCCCATGGCTGCATACGGTCTGTGAGCGAGAGCCCACCGCGGCACCCATCCGGTCATCGCAATGCAAAAAGCGATAAATCGCGACACATTAATTTCGCAAAGATGCGGAGTAGTAGGATCGGGGCAAGTACTGTGGCGCCACGTCGACAACGTGGACGAGGCGGCAAAGGAAAGGATCGAACAGCCGAATCGCCGCGCGACACTCGGTCGCGGGAGTACTCCTCGACACAAAGGTCAAAGACGAGCACCTTACGGGTGAGCCAAAGGCCTCATCTCGCGTGCAAAGCACGGAGACCCGTGAGGTGCTCGGGCGTGACGTCGTCGCGGTGTATGGCGTCCACCGCACGTCCTCGTCGTGGAGGCGGTCGAACTCGAACGAACTCGATAGGACCTCCTCACTGTAGGTGCGCGAACCTCCATTGCGAGGAAATAAGAAATGGCGAAGGTTATTCAAGTGCGTTAGTGGGGAAAAGATACGAGGAGCGCACACGCCGTCGGACCCGTGGTGGCCCATGGTGGGCGATCCACCGGTCGTCTCCGTAAAGCTCCTCGAGTGCGGTGTCGTGTCAACAACGAGCTGCCGACGGAGAAGCGCTCCCAAGACCACAACCGGAGGAGTAGGGCGCAACGACATCGTCGCGTCGTGCTCGCGAGAGACGGCGTCGCCTGCACCTCAGACGTCGCCGCAAGCACCGAGGCCCACGACCACCGCATCACTGTTTACAAGGGGGAGTTAGGCGTGCTCCGTTGAGGCGAGATTGAACCGAGTGTGTTACCTCATCCACCGGGTGTCGGCGATGTCTTTGGCGTACTCGATCGGTGGCGGTCCACCGTGTTCCGTGGGAGGGCGGAACATCACCCAACCGAGCAACAACGGAGGTATGCCTCCAAGTGGCGAACACGTCCGCCTCCTCCGCGTCGCGGTGGAGAAGGTCACTGCGGCGTTCGCAACAAACATTATCGGCAACTTGGCGCTTCTATTTTAATTCTCAAAGAAAGAGGTACTCACCGTGGAATCGGCGACCACGCTTCGTCGGTCCGTGGCGCTCGGCCTCCCTAAGGGGCTGGTAGTGGTGCCGGGGTGCCGCCGCACCTCGACGAAACAGCGGACAACTCGGCGTGCCACGTGGCGAGGCGTCGTGCGGCACGGCGCTGGGCCCGCACAAGGGAGGCCTAAGAGGTACGACACGCCCTGCAGCGTCGGAGCCATCTCTCCGCGCGGAAGGTGGAACGTGTGCGTCTCCGGTCTCCACCGGTCCACGAGTGTGGCCGCAGGACCGGTCGTGCCGAACGCGGCACCTCCTTGCCCTCTAACAGGCGATCACCACTCCACCATCCTACAAAGAGGAAGTAAGCCACCGCCGCAACCTGCATGTAGTTAGAATTGCATTCACGGTAAGTATGTATGCGTAAAGAGTGCAAGCGTTCGCGACTACCGTGGAACCCAGCGTGGGTCGATCGGCGACTCCCGGGCACTCGAGGTCGAAGTGGCCCTAGCACTCGGTTCTCCTCTGCGGAGTACCTAGACCGTGGGTCGCATCGACGGTCACGTCCGGCACTCGAGGCAAGGTCGCGCCATCGTGGCTGTTACAAAGCAAATACAACAGTTTATCGGTAATTACATGTGCACACAAAATGAAATGCGAAATAACGAATTGTACCATACTCAACAAACAATACAACCGAAGTGTGGAGAGCAAAAAAACTCGGATTGCAAACATACGAAAGACAAAGACATGTTCGACGAGGCACACAGCGTGAGAATTACATTATCCTCGTAGGTACTAAGCGGGACATCGGAGAATAACATGATGCGAACAACAACTTACTAGTACATTGAAAATTACATCGAACATTACAACGTACATTCTGACTTACGGTCCATTGAATAATACAAGATGGGAACAACATGCAAAGTTACATTATCCGCGGTTGCGACGCGCCTCGACTCGTCCATATCGTTCGAATCGCCTTGTCCTTGACGCCCGACCTTCATCTTCAACATTCGGATGTCCGGTACCCATCGATGGTCGGAGAGGGGCTGTTGTGAGCGATCCATCCACTCGGCACCGTACACCTCATGATGCCACGTGTTGAGAACGCTCGCTTGTAGTAGTGCGGGAGATGAGCGGACGACGGGATTGATGCGTCTCGGCGGTCGCGGCAATGACGTCGCGAGCACGGCAAGTGCAGCGGCGTGGTTTCGGCGAGCACTCGCAATCACCGCTCGGGTATGCGGATGGGAAGTCCTCTCCGGTGGGCACCCTGCGACCTCGGTCACCGCGATTGCACGTGGTATCTCCGTTCCACGCCACTCTCGGTGTAACCCGATGTGTCTGCGCGCTTTCTTGTTTTCTTGGACATGTAGGTAGACACACAGATTGAGTAAGACAATCGATTGTCCGACATACATGCTTTGCGGAGGTCTTGTATCGCTCAATGAAATATCTCGTGTCCCTAATAAGACACCTCAACTATACCCACCGTGGAAGGCATCCGGTGCCTTTCATTACCCGATTGTAAATCTCCGCCGAGTTCGTTGTCATGATCCCATAACGCGAGCCGCCCTCGTCGTGCGAAGGACCATTTCTCCAAAGGCTCATGTCGTATCCAATCGGTGAAACTCTTTATCTTTGGTACCGGCCACGCCGGAGGTTTGGGGGGTCTCGGCGGCCTTTATAAGGTGTGGGGTCCTCTCCTTGCTCATGGTACACCATCGGGTTCCTTGATGAACTAGCGGTACCTCGGGATCCATTGATTGCTTCTTCGTTAGTTCGTCCAACGTCTTCCAAAGCGCGTCGAACTTCCTCCGTTGGTTCTGTTTGCACTGTGCGCTTGAACATGTTCATAAGCTCCTTATTCTGAATCGCGGAAAAATTGGCACCCATGTGCCTCATGCACCACTGCTCCTCGGATCCGCCACTTTGTGCTCCCACGACGGCGGACCCTTGTTGCATATCCACGATCGCCCTTAGCGACCACGCATGTCGGTCATGGATGACACAAACATCGAACTGTCGAGAACAACCGCCACTTCACTCTTTCAAGGAACCGATACCAGCTCTCCGTGTTTTCCCCCTCCACGAATGCCAACGCAAGCCGGTAGAACACGGTTGTTGGCATCCACCGCGATCGCAGATTAGAATCGCCCTTGTACTTCCCGTGAGGAATGTGCCATCCATGCAAAGGGCCAAGGCGACGATCTTTAACGCATTTATGCATGCGCCCAGGCGAAGAATGCACGCCGCAATACCCACTTCGGTGCACGCACCACCCGCAGGAACTCCGCAAGGTCGATGGATGTCTGGGGTTCCTTTGTGCGATTGCCACGAGCAAGTGGGGAATATTCTCGTCTGAAGCCTCGTGCGTCGAACCGTATTTCGAGCTGTCCTTTTTGCTCTCCATGCCTTTGCGTAGCTAATCTTGTCTTGAAACCTCTCCTCCACGGTGTGATAATAGATCGAGGTCGCGGATGGGGATTGTCCACGATCGACCATAAACACATTTGCCACCCAAGTGGGACGACAGATTGCGGTGTCCTCGCTCCGCTTCTTCCACTCGCAGATTATGCTCCATCACTATGGAGCATTTCCGAGAGTCCGCCCACTTCCCGGTATGCATGCACCGCCATGGGCACGAATCAACTACGCACTTCACGTCGTAGTCCTTCTTCTTGGACTTCACAACCTCGAATTGCCGCCGAGAGACATTGCCCAAGATTTCACCGCATCCATCACACCTCCTTGTCTTTATATACGGCCCCTGCGTCACCTCGTTCTCACGATACTCCCATGCATCAATGTTCCCTTCATTCATTGTTAGGTCTTGAAATTGTAATTGGTCCACGCACGAGGATAGGCACCCTGTGGGCGTTGTCCTCCTCGTCGGAGTGCTCACCATCGAGGACTTCCTCATCCGCACGGTCCTCCTCTTCCATCAAGTCAACAATGTCCTCCACCTCCTCCCCTCGTCGGCCACCCTCGCGCCTCCACCGCTGTCTCTCCGCCCCGGTCCCTTCACACCGCATGGCCTCGTGCTCCTCGTCTCGGGCTCCTCGCCGCCTTCCTCTTCGCATCCTTCTACATTTGATGTCCCTCCGCCGTAATGTCCACCCCGACATCACGAACTTGCGACACCGATGGAGCTCTGGGTAGCACTTGTTGCCAACAACATGAGCGCCAACCCGCTCTACGGCAAAACCAACATAACTCCTCCATGTGGACGCCGAGTTAACAGAATCAACTCTCCGTAAAACGGTCTTGCGCTCGGCTCACTATCGCTCGACCCAAGCCGACGACACCGGGCATCCAAACCGAACATCCGAGACATCCACTCCAACAAACCCTCAGTATGTCCTATCGCTTCGCCTGCGCATATGCCCCGTCGACTCTTGAAAATGATGATAGATCCACCCCATCCGCCCGTGCTATCTCCCCATCTCCATAAAATATTTGGAAATACAATTTCTCCGACATGCCGCAACGTCCGACGGAAAAATATTACTCTAAAATACAATCTACAAAATACGACTATGAATAAGTGATTCGACTAGCCTACTATACGGTCTAATATTAAATTTCTACTACATTACATTTGTATATATTGCCTAATACATTACTAACATAATAAAATTAGTAATACACGACCATACTAAATTAAATTCATACCACATTACATTTGTATATATATTGCCTAATACATTATTTGCATAACAAAATTACTAATACACAACCCTACTAAATTAAATTCAAATATTGTCTAATATTTCTACTATATTAAATTTCTACATCTGAATACTACATTAAATTTGCACATACTTACGATACTAAATTAAATTTGTAAATACTACATACTACATTAAATTTCGAATATTAACTGCTATATTAAATTTCTAAACAATACATAATCCTAAAATTTCTAAATACTACAATTCCTAAATATTAAATGCTACATTAAATTTTAAATCTTGTATAACCTAACAAAAATTCCTACATTTACCTCTACAAAAATTGATAAACTAACTCTACAATAAAATTCAAAAATTTACCTAAATTTTTCTTCTCCTTCTTCTTCTTCTCTTCCTCTTCTCCTCTCTTCTCCTCTCTTTTTCTCCTGCGGCGCTCGCTCCGCTTCTTCTCTCTTGTGACCGAGTGGAGCGGGGATAAAGGAGTGTCGCCTCAGTAGGGGCAATCGCCTCTGAGGCGATGGGGCCCCCAAGCGGCGGCATTAACAGGCGGGCGGCACTAACAGCGAGGAGCTATCGCCTGTATGGGCGATCGCCCATACACGGCAACGGGGGGCATTTTTGTCATTTTTTTTTTCGGACGCATAGTTTTGAAAAAAAGAATAAAAAAAAATATTAAATAAAAAAAAATTCGGGAGCCCGAGGTTGCAGGAATGGACTTGGCCCGCTAGCAAAACCTTGGTGGGCTTAATTTCGCTGTTCGTCCATTCTTCCTGCAACGAAAAACTGGGCTCTACAATCTTCAGGATGTAGGCTATATTATAAGTAGAGGTGCGATCGGTTCGGATAGTTTCTATCCGACCGCGACCGATCAGATGTATTCGGATCGAATTCGGATATTTCTTTCGGATACGGTATTGAATTTGGTAGAATACTATCCGTTAGATCGTCATTTTTCGAGAGTATTCTCGGATATATCCGGACTAAATTATTTGGATATCCAATATAGCCGGCCCAGTGGCCAGTACAAAGAGCGACGGCTTGGTTCTCCCAAAATCCTGAGTCCCAACTCCCGTCCCTCGTTCGGTCCTCCCCCATCCCACGTTCAACCCCTACACATCGGCAAGGCGTCGCCGCCCTCCGACGCCTTCGGATGTAATCGCGTCGGCCCCTCCAAGCGCCGTCTTCCTCGGCCAGCCCGCCACCTCGGCTGGCCAATCTTGCGCCACGCCGGCCTCCGCCTTGGCGATCACCTCCAGTGCCCTCTTGTGCCGGCCTCGTGGCGCGACGCCCGTGCCTATTCTCCGGCCTGCCACCACCGCCCGCCTAGGAGCCCGTCGTCGGCCTCCACTGTTTTCGCGCAGACCGCCAACACCGTCAGCCCGCCGCCTCCGCGGACTCCAAGCCTTTGGGGCCCATCGCTCTGGCCTTCGTCTTCCGCGCCGGGCCACCGCTTCGTCTTCTGTCGTCGGGCCGATGCGCCGTCTGCCTTGCCCAGCCGGCAGCCCCGCCTCCAGTGCGCCCTCCGCTGTTGATGCCTCGGCTACAGGTTGACGCTCAGCAGCAGCCCGCCACCTCGAGAGCTCCAGCCGCCGCCGGTGACCCACCTCCCTTCGCCCGATTGCCCGCGTGGCCGCTTGCCCGATCCATGCGCCCGTGAAGAATTGCCCGAGTCAAATAGCTCAATCAGACTTCAAACAAATCTCAAAACCGGTTTTAGTCTAGTTAGAATCCCGTGAGATGAATTAAGGCTCCTATAAGAGATTGAATTTTGTTCTAGATTATGCTCATAGGATAGTTAGATTATAAAAACAATTTTAGTTGAAGAAAAGACATCATCAACGTTTTCCTGAAATTAGTTGGGTGTGTTGTCTATTTTGTCTTATTGTCTCTTTCATAGAGACATAGCGTTATAGTCATGTTTTTGTGATATTATTTAATATCGTTCTATTGTCCGTAACTTTTCACTATGTGTACCATTCAAATTGAATAACTTTTGCAAATTTGTTCGACTACTTGATAAAATGACTTATCAAATTGCGATGGTTCTATTGCATTCAAACGGTGGCAGAGCACTGAAATTTTAGAAGCCTAACAAGCTTAACTATGACCAATAAACATAAATAAGTCTATATACACATCATAAAAGTAAAATTAAGAAGCACAATAATTTTTTTTTACTAAAAACATAGTCTAATACACACATCAGCATCCATTGATGAAAACAAGAAAGATGCGATACGACATTACCAACACTTCAACGGTTCACCAACAAAAGTCCAACCGTACACTAGAAGAGACCCTACAAGATAAAAATATGTGGAATAGTGCATCATATAACATAAAAAAAAATATTTACATTAAAGTATTGAACTAATGCATCACATACCAATAATGTGCTAATCACGCATAGCTAGTATGAGGCAAACCCATTTTTCGAGTCTTTATGCTTAATGGAAACATCATCATGCTTTGGAACCATGCTTGTGAAAAGGCTCCTGTACAATTTCCAAATTGTTTGTGAAGAAAATTCACAATAGGTTGAATTGATCTTTTCTGTATGTATGCCCTCCTAACTTGGTCTTGAATTCGATTGGCATACTCATAGATTTGTTTTCTAATAGTAGGATCACTTACGATTTCATCTAAATTAAACACACGGACATCATCAGTATTATTTGGTTATGCTGGAGGACCTTGACCTTGTGGTTGTATCGCTTAAGCTTGCACTTGCTTTTACGGTTGAACTAAACTTGTACTTCCATGATCATCACTTGCAAGGCTTCTATTATCAACCAAAAACATCCTTATTTCTGAAATCTCACAAATCAAATGCTACTTCTAGGAGTAAAGCAAGGGATATGGGCTAATCATTGAAGCTATATGAGTTTACAATCAAGAAGAATCGCTAAAGCCTACCTAACAATGCATAATAGATAATACACCAAATTATCATTATAATAAAATGTGCTTCTGATAATTCTACTTTACGTCTGTTTTGTATAAGAGATAATACCTAATATTCTAATACTTATACCCCCTTAGCCCCTCGATTCTACACGAGTGGCCACAGCCCTAGAAGAACAGGGTGCCACCAGGAGAGCACAACAGCGTTTTCGTTTATTGTCCCAAGCTTCATTAGCTCTATCCTTTATTTTTTTAAGGACAACTAGTTCCTTTCTAGTTTGTTCCAAATGCAAGTATGCAACTGTACTGAATCTTGATTCATTAAAGCAGGGTTGTCCTTGGGATGTTCATATCACTCCATGTCACAATTGTGTACTATATTTCGCTAGGACTGTGATCGGCAAGAAGGGAAGCAAAGCGCTCCAAGGTTTACCTATGCTCATAAGACTCTGCATGTTTTAGTGATATCGCATCTACATTGAGTAATGGGCAGGGTTAACAAAACCGTATCGAGCGTGAATTTTGACCCCCCGCCAGTAGCGAAAATCGTGAAAAACCACTCAAAAACTGTAGAAAACAGAATGGTATGTAAATTCGAACCATTTTGAAATTTCGTCAAACCGACAAGCGAATTTCACGGCAAATGAATGAAAACCGCTCAAAAATGGCCGAAAACCGCAAAAAACCGAAGACAGTTGTAAAAAGGAGAAAAATGTATTAAAACATAGGAAAAAATTGCAAAAAATGTTGTAAAAATACATTAAAGGCCAAAAAATAGGAAAAATGAAAGAAATATTAAAAAAATACGTAAAAACACGAAAAATTCTGGTATGATCTCTCCTAAATATGAAAAAAAATTCGACATGACCTTTGATACATTTTAGACAATTACAAGTTGTAATTAGGCATTTAGCAATAATATATCAACAAATAATCTTTCATTTCAATACTACTCACGTATCAATCCAACAAGTGCAAAAATAGGCATTCACATAATCACATACAAATATCATTCACATTTTCACTATCATTCACATATCAACACCATTTACATTTTAATACCTTTCATTTGAAGTTGCGAAGTACGCATAACTTCATCGTTCTTTCATTGTCACACAAATGCCATGTTCGACTTACATGAACAGAATGTTAGTAAGCAAATTGAGTTGCAATGAAATGAAACATACAAATGAAACAAAAATTCAGCATGACCTTTGCTATATTTTAGACAATATGAAGTTGTAAAGTAGGCACTATACAATAATTGTGACAAATAACCTTTCATTTCAATACCATTCACCAAGTGACGCTTCATTCAGATTGCACCGCCTCCTTTCTTCTCTTTGAGACAGTGCTTGCATTGAAATTCAGCACCCAACTTCTCACCGTGCTCCCACACCACATCGACATGGTCTGCCATCTGCTAAAAGAAAACAATAAAAGTAAGTATACATACAAAAATCGCTACTTGAACAAATAGTACCATTTGCGAGTGTCGTCCATTGCTACTAAATATATTTGAACAAATATTGCTACTAAATATAATTGAACAAATATTGCTACTACATAGTTCAACAAATATTGCTACTTCACATACCTCAACAAATATTGCTACTTGACATACTTGAACAAATATTGCAACTAAATATAATTAAAAAATTGTTGTTACTAAAATATGTTGAAGTAAATATTGTTACTTAACATACTCGAACAAATATTGATACTAAAAATTACTGAACAAACAAACAATGAGCATTTCATCATGAACACAGTGAGCATTTCATCCTGAAATAAATATTGGTACTACAAATTGCACATACATGCATAAACTACCGAGTGGCTTCCATAAAAAACTGAGCGAAAATTGTTGAAAACCGAGAGAAAATTGACCTGAAATCGCGAATTTTGTTCGCGCTCTCGAAATTCGCTGGTTTCTTGGAAAACCGCTCAAACCGAATGGTTTACACGCAAAACCAAGCGAAAATCGCGCATTAGACGGCGCGCGGCGACCGTATCTGGGTAGCGGTGACGTGGTTGGCAGCAGCATCGAATGGGGAAAGGTGGAGTGCAATTAGTGTTCTGGTGCGAGCTTCCTCTCCTAGTCAGCACGTCATGGCTCTTGGGTGGGGCGGCCGGCCCACACGCCACCATTTTTTTTGCTTTTTCTATTTTCAACATTTGAATGGCTCAAAAACGTTTCCAAACTTTGTTTTTTCAAAAAAAAAATCACACCAACGGTCATAGAGCAATTAATACCAATTCTAGGGAATTTTTGGATAAATTTTTCCAAATTTTCTGAAATTTTTGAATTTCAATTTGAACTCCATCGGTAAATCGACCGGTTTCTCTTCTCGAGCCAGTGTGGTACGCTCGAAAACCACGGTTTTCGAGCGATTTACCATGGTTTTGTGAACCTGGTAATGGGTACCATATAAAGCCAAGGCTGTGGCTCGATCATGTTGCAAATGGACGCAAATGCTTTCAGTAAAAACAAGAAAGAAAATTAGTCAAAACTAGAGTGACAGGCACGCATAATTATACCTGGTACTTGTTACTTGTTGACACGATCTATGTACGTATAATGATAACCACAAGTGCACGAGTTGGTTGTGGTTACTTAGAGTATTTCAAAATATCGAATCTGCAGGAAACCTTAACTAACCTTTTCTAACGACACATCTAACACTTCAAAAGATAATTAAGAAGAGTATAAAATAATGATCCTACCTCTACCCACTAGTATAAAATTGACAATAAATGTTCTAAGGTTCACATGACAGTTGATCATATATAGAGAAGCTATTTTAATCTATCTACTGATATTGACTAGTCGCTACGATAGGTCTCTTCTCACCAGGGACCGTCAGTGGCGGCAACCAACTACTAGTACATCATCGCAACCAACTTCCCTATCTTAGTGCATAAACAAGCAATGAGAGACATGAAACATAGCTAGCTGTTGGAGGTTTCTCACTCTTTGTGCACTAGTGCTATCACCACTAGCCACAGTTTCAACCCCCGAGTGAACGGATCTTTCTAATTTATTTGCTAACTACAAACATGCTCGTAAACCAATATGCAAAGAATCCCCTATATCGATCTAATTACCATGATTATAATGACTAGCTAAAATGATCTACAAATCAAAATAGATTGGAAGAAAACATTGCATTAATGAGCAACCGTAAAATAGAAGCAACTAAAATAAATTAAAACAATTATAACATGAAACATTACAACTACCTTAGATTACACCGTTACCTCTTACATAAGTTGAAGTAAGAGTTCTGGAATACACGGTAGGAGGGTTGTCTTTTAAAGGGGGCTTGGAACCTCTTGAGCGCCAACCGATTCTTTTCGTGCACGAGCTGGCTCTCAGGGTGCATAGGTGTTGGCACTCTATTTGTATGCTTTGCTTGCCCATTTATCATCGTTTTATGCGATATTTTGTGCTTCATTGCACTATCTGGTAACTAAAACTAACGCTTCTGAAGATGTTGAATATTGCAGTGATGTGAAGGGAATATGCTTAAACATGTCATATTTTGCTTAAAAGAGCCGACAAAGAGCTTCCTTGTAAACATATGCCAATAATCAACTTCATCAAATGAAAAATTGGTAGTCAGCATGGCATTCGCCTCATCAAAACAATCGAATTGCATATATTATTTGCTCAAATCAGAGGCAAGACACAAGAGTTTTGAAGATCAAAAGCTGTTAAAGCCTGGAGTGTCCAACCCCTGTGCGGACTAGAGTTGGGCTGCACCAACCGGCACTCAAGGTCTTGAGGCCCCCTTTTGGCCCGATTTGAAACCCAAGGACAAAGTTCGGCTCGACACTAGCGCAGTGTCCGCTAATGCATGTTCTGGAAGGTTTGGGAGCCGATTTGAGTCAGTGGAGATGCCAACGCTGCCCCGTGCACACCCGTGCACTAGACAGCTCTTACCCTCTCTTCTTGCTGTTTTCGATTGGAACTCTTCCCGGGGTCCCTATATAAAGAGGAGGCCCTGCCACACCGAAACCATCAAAGAAATCCAATGAAACTCATAGGAACCGCAAGATTAGGGTTAGCCAATTCGAGAAATCGTCGAGTTGCGAGAGCGCTGAGCCATACCAGCCCTAGCATCACCTGGTGTTGCCTTGTCGCCATCCAGGACCACCTCTACACCATCCCGTGCTTCCACCTCGGTCCTTCGTGACGTCTTCCTCTTCGACTCTCCTTCGACGGTAACCATGTATAACTCCAATCTTCATATTGAGTAGTCGTATTTTCTTCTCCTGGGTGTGGGGATCTTGCTATAACCTAAGACACATAGATTGATCTATTATTTTTTAGTACTTTTATGCTATGGTTGTCTTCTTGATATTATGCATCTTCCTCAGTCAATGATGAGTCTAGAATAATTGTCAATTGTTTAGCCCTAGGTTTTGACGTGGTGTTTAGAAGTAGCAAGCAAAACTATATCAAGTTGTGTAGGACCAACTGGTGTTATTAGCTCGATGAACCTGTGATCGGGGAGAACAATGAACGTGTCAGTATTGAGCTGTAGGATGAGAGTCAACATAGTATTATTTAGTACAGGGGCGTAGCCAGTGAGTGGGATCTATTAGGCAGCCACTGGACCTTAAGTACCTTTTTAGCATCGATGCTCAATTTTTGACAGCGGTAGTGAATGCATACGCACTCAGACGTGGCTGGAGAAGAAGAAGCTTTGCTAGCTAGATGAGCCGCTTCATGTACCATGTGGTTTGGTGAGCTGCTGCTTATTGGAGATCTAATTTGGCAATTGTTGACTTCATTTGCTCCTTGCACAACTAGACTCGAACTCTAGACACATGTAAATACCATAGAACAAGAGAGAAAGAGAGAGAGAGAGGCTCAACGTCTCTCCTTTGCGAGGACATGATAACCCACTAAGTCAAGGTCGCTTGACGTGTGTCACGGGGAATGGATATCGGGGAGTCGGCGAGGGCACGAGTGTGTGGCGAGAGGCAACCCATCGCGGCGATGGTGAGCGGGCAGGGAAGGAAGCGCAGTGTGAATCGGTGAGTGTCTGACCGGCTAAGTAGGCTGACCAAAACAACAAATAGACAATATGAGCCTCTTTTCTGATTTATGATTTTTTTGGCAATTATAACTGTGTAAATGGGTTGAATAAAGACAATAGCCGATTTTTTCTGATTGATTGGTATAAACTTGTTAGTGATTTACAAAAGTTTAGCAAGCGAAAGTTGTACAAGTATTTCTCAAATAATAAAGTACTATTAGTAACCCTTGAACCGATAAAAATACGACATAAACTATTTAATATGTTTACCTCAATTTAGGTGAATTTTTTGAGACTACCCTTTTTTTTGCTTCGCCACTGATTTAATGCTATTTGTTATTAGGGGTTTGTTTGGGAAGTCAATTTGGTGGAAAGTCGATTTTGGTTTCTTTGTGTCTTGATTTTGGTTTCTTTGTCTTTGTAAAATAGCTGTAGTTGCCAGCTGTAGCTTTTCTTGAGGCCGTTTGGCAAACTGACTTATTGTTTGTTGCTGCAGCTGTAGCTGGTGTTGGAATGACTGAAATAACCTTGAGGGTTTTGAAGGCTTGTTTGTATGTTTGTATACTGATTTAACTTAAATATTGATGTTTTGGATTATTTTTGCGAAAATATTAAGTGATGAATAACTGAGCACTAGCTATATTTTGTTTTTGATCAGAATATTAGATATATTTTGTTTATTTTCTTCATCAATCTTTTGTGACTGAACCTTGCGCAATGATTCACATTTCACAGAACAATTCAAATGCTCAAAATGATTAGCATGGGGCTTGGCGGCACAGTTCACTGACCTTCCATTCAGGTAAGCCCATATATTCTTATCCTTAAAGCGGGTGGGATTGGGGAGAGCTCAGCCATGCCACGTCGCCTCCCTCGCAAAAACACCCTCCGCAAAATAAAAAATTACGTTCAGGTCCTTTTGTCGGTTTTTAATAAAATTGACTCGAAAAAAAATAAAATTACATTTGGGTCTCTCCGGGGTTTGCGTTCAGGTCCTCACGCCGGTTTTTAGCGGAATTGACCCGAGACAAAACAAAATTACGTTTAGATCCCGAAAAACGTTTTTTTTGCTGGATTGACCCGAAAAAACGAAATTACATTTATATCCCTCCGCGGTTTTTTTCAAACAAGTCCCCGTGTTCGCCGACGGCTCATAGCAGTCTGTGGATTCGACGACGGAAAAACGAAATTACGTTTAGGTCCTAAAAGATGTTTTTTTGGTTGTATTGACCCGAAAAATGAAATTACGTTTATATCCCTCCGCATTTTTTTCAAAAAAAATCCGCGGATTCACCGACAGCTCATATATTTATGTCCTCAGACCCATTTTTCCAAAAAATAATCATCGAACCAAATTTCGCGTGTCGTAACGTCGCGCAACTGAATTTCGCACGGCACAGCGTAGCGCGCGACCCTTTCTAGTAGTATCCATTTTGCCTTGAGTAGAAACGTGCCAACCATGTGTTTCCTTCCGTTCGATGTGAACATGCATCTGATGGATATCGGCGAGAAGTTCGGAGGACCTCAATTATCCCGTTGGGAAATGGAAATAAATCCCCTACATTAGAGGTGCTACAATAATTGGGTCAGTACAGTCAATGATTTGCAATAGCGCCCAATACTACCTGAAATGGGCATGGCCTTCAAGTTCTATCCGGTGCTTGTGAGTAGGGATGAAAACGGAACGAAAACGGTCGGTAAACATCGTTTCGTTTCTGTTTCCACATCTTTTACCGGTAACAAAAACGAAATCGAAAACCCCGAAAACGGTTACGAAAACGAATAATGACAGAAACGAATGCGGAACGGAACGAAGCGAATACGAAAACGAAAGTGGAAAATTCCACAAGAAGGTAGTACATGATCATAATATACATGACCGCAAAAACAATGTAACTCATTCCACCTCAAAGGCGGATATAAGAACAATGTTATGCACCGGTATCACTGAAAAGTTTTTTTTAAGTTTGTCAGTTGAAGGCTCGCTATTTGTCCCCCAGATCAGACCATTATGTCCTCCTACATATCATTATCATTGACATCCTCTTGCTCCTCTAACTATAAATATGTAATGCCCTAAAATTTGCATATTATTGTTCAATATTCATTTGTGATTTTCTGATATTTATCCAGGATTTTTTAGAGTTTATAAATACCATTTTGCTATTTTTTTAGATTTATATAATTAATTTATTCATGAAAAATGAAGCTAAAATTATGCTAAAAATAATTTTCCTAGGTTCAGAATGTTCCAAAGTATTTTTGAGATTTTTTTCAGAATTTTTGAACTCTATTTGATATTTTCTATAAAGCCATTTGTATTTTTGAAATTATTTTAATTTGAAAATAAATGTAAATTCTCCATTCTCCTTTTGGGCCAAGTGGACCAAGTTTAAACGAATTTCGGTTTCACTTATATGGAATTTTCGATTAGTTTCGACGGAAATGGCTCTCCGTTTCGCTTCCATTTAGAAAAAGGCTTTTGTTTCCGTTTTTCTCCGTAACGTTCGAAAATTCTGTTTCAGTTTTCACCCCTACTTGTGGGAGAAATGCAATGCAATGCAGCTTTGCAAACATTTTTTTTGTGGAGAAAAATCAATGTATAAGTATATAAGTACCTAAAATTTAGGTTGCAAATTGTCGGCGTTTCGAGCGCCGGCAAGTAAATTTGTAAGTCTAAGGGTGCGCGTTCCGCTCCTCGAATGGTTAGACCACGAGTCCAAGATGTATCTTGGTTCGGGCCAAGGTCCTACCCGGTCAGGCGTTGGTATTGTATTCAGCGGGTGCGGATGATGCACCGAAGTTTTTTACAAGCGAGAGGTGGAGCCTCAACACTAGAATGATCTAAACTTAGCTCTCGAAGGAGAAGAAAAAGAAGAAGAGGAAGAAGAGGAAAAAGCTCTCTGTAGCTCTTACTCCTTGCCTGTTAGGAGGTTCCCGCCTCCTTTATTCGATCTGAAGGGGCGAGTTACATCGAGAATTGGCGAAGTGCAGGCGAGCTACTTTAGGGCTTGAGTCTTGCCCGCCGTCGACCAATCGTTCGCCGATCGGTCGCGCCGAGCCTATGCCGGGTCGGTGGTCTAGCCGGGTCGAGCGGTTAGGTAATCCTCCGAAGTGGCGAGCTGCTCTCGTGATCCATGTGGGTGCCGACGAGTCGCGTGTGACGTTGGAGTTGCCTCGGAGAGGCGTGTCCTTGCACCGTGGGTGGTGGTTGATGGGACAGAGACGTGGCTTCAGCAGCTTATCAAACTGTCTTTGGAAGGGACCACCGCCTCGCCGACCACCGAATGACCGTTCGTGGGGCACGTGGCCTTAGGTTGACACGGGACTCCGATCGCGCGACACGCTGCCCGAAAGTCGAGTCGCGGATCCCGCCCCGCCGCGGGGCGGGAACCCCGCTGAAGTCGGAGCCGCGGGATCCCGCCCCACGCGGGTCGGGAACCTCTTGAGTCGGGCGGGGATCCGCCCCACTGCGGGGTCGGGAACCCTCTTTGAAGTCGAGTCGGGGATCCGTCGCCCCGCAAGGGGTCGGGAACCTCGCCGAGTCGAGTCGGGATCGGCCGGGAATGGTCTCCTGAATGGTCTCGTAGGCATTTGGGTAGCAGGCCGGGACGGCTCGCTTAGGCCGGGCCGATTCGAGGCCGCCGCTTGCCGCTCTGGGCTTTGCTTGTTGCAATTGGGCCGTGGGTGCACCCCTGTTTTATGAGTATTCGTCAGTAGCCCCCGAACCTCCAATCGAGTTCGGCAGACTCGGTTGGGGGTTGAGCTTGACTGGATCCGTTCAACTAGGTGGGCCAACGGGGCCTACCGGTTTTTGCCGGGCGTGCCCCCAACGCATTCGACGCGTCTGCCCGGATTACGTTCCTGAGGTATGCGAACCGCCGGGAGCCTCTTAATTGCTTCGTTGCGCGCGCCGCGCACGGCTAGGTGTGTTTTTGCTCGCTCGCCTTCTTGACCGCCGGGTTCCGGTGGTGGGCGCCGCTTTCTCGCGCCGCATTTATTCTGAGTCGTTTGATCTTCCTTGAATGGGTATATAAGGGCGCCACGGTTGCTCGAGCGAGACTCTTAGACGAGAATCCTTTCCTTCTTGAAATGTGTTCAAGACACCCTTTAGTCTTCAGTTTCGGTGATGACATCGTGGTGGAAGAGGAAGACCCTTTGAACGAGCTTTGGGTTGAGTATGATCAGGCGATAGCCGAACTCCCAAAGAGAGAAGAAGTAGCTCGCGACGTTGCTGCCGTTGACGCGCTACTCGAGCGACCCAGGCTTGGAGTGGCAAGGGGGCCTCCTAGAGGCAATGGCGCGAGGGCGCCGACAGAAGCGCGGCCGCGTCGATGTCGTGAACGGCAGCGGCAGATGCCATTCGCGCTGCTGTGGCTTCACTTGACGACCGGGCAAGGGCCTACCAAAGAGTCATCTCCAATGATCTCAGTCCACCGAATTGGTGTCATCCGTCGGCCGTGCAAGGGCCTACCGTCGGCGTTGTCGTAGGGAGTTTTTAGTGAGGTGTAGATAGAGAGTCTTGCGTGTGCCTCATGTAAAATGGTGTAAAGTTTTGAGCTCGCCGCTTTTTAATGAAATTTTTTCTCTCTATGAATGACTTCATGAAGGAGTTAGCTTTGCTTGTTCTGCTTTGATCAGCTCGGCGCTAGGAAGTTCGGCGATTGGTTTCCGAGTGGTCGGACGTGCGAACTCGCGGTTTGTTCCTCAAGAAATCTTCCTTTGCGCTCGTTTCGGCGCCGTAGCTAGTCGGCGCCTTGGTCGGCAAGGATGAGCGGATGCCTTCGGAAGTTTTAGTGCCCGAGTGCCTTGGTCGGCAAGGACGACCGGATGCCTCCGCGAGGTTCCGGTGTCCGAGTGCTCGTTTAACGCCGTAGTTTGGACTCTGTCTTAGTCGGCAAGGCGCACGGATGCCTCCGCGAGGTTCCGTGTCCGAGTGCTCGCTTAACGTCGTGGTGGACGCCGCCTTAGTCGGCAAGGACGACCGGATGCCTCGCGAGATTCCGTGTCCGAGTGCCTTGGTCGGCAAGGACGACCGGATGCCTCCGCGAGGTTCCGGTGTCCGAGAGTGCCTTGGTCGGCAGGGACGGACCGGATGCCTCCGCGAGGTTCCGGTGTCCGAGTGCCTTGGTCGGCAAGGACGCACCGGATGCCTCCGCGAGGTTCGGTGTCCGAGTGCCTTGGTCGGCAAGCGACGACCGGATGCCTCGCGAGGTTCCGTGTCCGAGTGCTCATTTAACGTCAGGGACGCCGCCTTGGTCGGCAAGGACGGCCCGATGCCTCCGCGAGGTTCCGGTGTCCGAGTGCCTTGGTCGGCAGGGACGGCCGGATGCCTCCGCGAGGTTCGGTGTCCGAGTGCTCGCTTAACGCCGTGGCCGGACGGCGCCTTAGTCGGCAAGGACGACCGGATGCCTCCGCGAGGTTCCGATGTCCGAGTGCCTTGGTCGGCAAGGACGACCGGATGCCTCGCGAGGTTCGGTGTCCGAGTGCTCGTTAACGTCGTGAGCCGGACGCCGCCTTAGTCGGCAAGGACGGCCGGATGCTCCGCGAGGTTCCGGTGTCCGAGTGCCTTGGTCGGCAAGGACGACCGGATGCCTCGCGAGGTTCCGGTCCGAGTGCTCGCTTAACGTCGAGCCGGACGCGGGTATCCATCCCGAGTCCCCGTCCGCGAGGGAAGTCGCGAGAGGAGTAGCCGCCGTCTATCCCACAAGTTTACCCCATCCGCGGTGTGGGACACGGAGGGTGAGCGACGCGCGCGTTTACTGCGTTGGTTTGAACGCCGTGCTCTTGGAGCTAGTAACGGTAGTCCGAGTGGGTCCGGGAGGTCCCGCCCTGGGGACCCTTCCGAGCGGACGGTCCCGCAGTAGGGTGTCCTGCCTGCCGTGGGGCGACCCATAAGAAACCTTTCTTTACTCAATCCCAGATGGACCACGGGTCGTCACCACCCAGAGCACGGTGGCCGCCGCCATCGATGAGCTCCCGGAGAGTGTGAAGTATGGTCTCGACGCGAGTAGAGGTGGATGGTCGTCACCGACCCAACCGGGACCCACCGGGGCTCACCTCGACTTGCCCTCGCTCAAGTTTCATTGGGCGGCCCTACGCCCATCCGGTGGGTTAGGCCTTTTGAACCCGACTTTGGCTGGGCCCTAGCGCAAGCCACAAAGCTTTTTGCCATCTTGGGACCGCAGCCCAGTGGGCCTCGCGCGCCCGAACAACCGCCCGGCCAAAAGCGGAGACCAAGAGGTAACGGACACGCCGCTCGGGCGGCGTCTTTATGGCTCGCAACCCGACGCGATGAGATTAAATGCGAGTGGAATTGAAATCGGAGTTACTGTGGGCGTGCGATGACGAGGCGGGACGCGACGATTCGCTCGAGGCGTCCGTTCGGTCGGCGTCGCTCGCCTCCTATAAGTGCGTTGTTGGGGTGCCTCGGGTAGCCACGCTTTCGCCTTCTTCGTCTCCCGTCCCTAAAGCAAGAAAACGCCAGAGAGCGAGAGAAGGAAACCTCGGCCCTCTTCTTCTCACCTTTCCGTCGCTTCCCGCGAAGATGTCGTGGGACGGAGTGCTCGCACAGAGAGTCGCGCGCTTCGGCCTAGTGAAGAAGGGCTTCCTCGGCGCAGGCACCTCCGGCCGAGGGTGCCGACGGGGCCGTTATCCCGCCGCCGCAGAGCGACGAGGTTGTGGTCCCCGCTCGTTTTTGGCGCGGCCTGACTGCCGCTCCACCCTTTCGCCCGTGGGCTTCTTTTCCATTACAAGGTGGAGGTGCACCACCTCAACCCTAACGGGTCCTTCACATCGCCATTTTCATTACCCCGCGCGAGGCCTTCTTAGGGATTGAGCCGCATTGGCGCCAGTATGGCACTTCTTCCACCGAGGCTTTGGAAAGACAGCCGCTCGACGCGACGGCGCCATGGGCGGCTGGCCTCCGACTTGAACGGGCCGGAGCTCGAGTACGGACATCAAGCTGCCGTCCTCTAACAAGGGATGGCGCCCGAATGGATCTATGTCCGGACGTTGAAAACAGCGCCCGAGCTTTTTCTGGCGAGCTCTCTGTCGCAGATGGAGCAATGGACACGGGCGCCGAGAAGAGGAAAAGAACAAGGTGGCCCCGATCGTGGAGGAGATCGTGGCTCGAGGAAACGGGGTCGACCGGGGATGTTGTCGTGCACGCTTCATGAGGATGCGCGTGCACCCCGCGCCAGGCCGCACCCCATGTTCCAAAGATGAGGGCCATCCGACCAGGGCAAGGATGGAGGTGGCCGAGTTGGCGCGCCCAGAGGTGGAGGCCCGGTGGCGGCGATTATCGGAGGAAGCGCCACGGTGGCGCGGCGCCACCCGGCCTTTCTCGTCGGCTCATCCCCAATCTGGTGAGTTTGTGGGATTTTTCTTTCGCTTCTTTCTTCTTCGCTTAGCGTCGACTGATCGGTCGTTTTGTATCCTCTAGGGGCTCGAGGCATGTCCTCCGGGCACCGCCTCCGGGAGAAAGAACGAGGGCGGCCTCTCGGGCGAAGACCGCCGAGGCCGATTCCCACAAAAGGCGTAAGGAGGAGAGGAGGAAGAAGAAGCGGAAGGAGCGCCGCGGCAAGGCACGCGCGCGAGGCGTGTCTGAGTCCACCGCGGTGGGACGACTTCACCGATAGTGGGGAGCTTCGACTACTGGCGATTCCTTCCCGACCCTCCGGTGAGTGGTGGCTCGAGAGTTGGTTCGACAGCGAGGCCCCGCGCCGATCCCTCCTCAGCGAGGGCGACATCGCGCCGCAGCTTGTCGACGCAGCGACCGGTGGTAGCCGGGAAGCGGCCACCGACCGCCCCTTGGTGGGGCCGATGAAGAGAGCGCGCAGCGCGCGACTCGCTCCGCTTCGATAAGTATTTATTCCTTCGCTGGAACATTTTTTGTAGCAAAGCCGCTCGGGCGACTTTTAAATATCGTGACGTGCAGCGCCTACATGGGCGTGACGGTGGGGCGGCTGCAGCCACTTCTCAAGTGGCGGTCACGACGGCTCGTGGTACCGACGTCGGTCGGCGCTTATGGAGCACGCGATCGTGGACGCGCCTCCTTGAGGAGGGAGAGATCGAGGCGGCCGAAGAGCTCCCGCCGCCTCGCGGGATGCCGCCGCCGACGCGAGGGTCTTCGAGAGAGGGGACGGCGACGCTGGCCTGGCTATTGCGCCCGATCGAAGCGAGCCAGCGGAAGAGGGAGCGATCGCCGACTCCACCGGCGGTGCCGGCCGAGATAGTCTTCGGAGGGGTCGGCGGTAGCGGCGGCGGCGGCCGGCCGGGCGGCGCCGATGCCGAGGCGTCCGACCCCGCCCCAAGGGCTCCCGAGGCCGACTTCATCGCCTCGCCATGGCGCTCGGTCGCGCGCCGCTCCTCCGAGCGCAGGCAGCGAAGGTCTGCTGCCGGATGTGGCCCTGTGGCGGGATCCATGGACGGCCGAGAGCGAGTGGGCTGCCCTTGGCAGGCGCCACGGCCATGAGGAGGAGATAGGGCTGATCCATAAGGGTCCGACCCTAGCCTTAGAGTCTTCAACAGGCGCGGAGGTGATGGTCGGGGATTCAACCCGTAAGTTTGGTAAGTCGAGCGAATGAGTCGTACTTTGTAACTCTCGATATGCTTACGCGATTTGACGAAATGTCCGTGTTGCAAAGATTTGCGGGTCTGTTCGAAGCGCCGAGCCGAGCTCCTTCGTCGCCGGATGCTCAATGCGGCGCCGCAGTGGAAGAAAGTGGTCGGCCTGCGGCTTGAGTTTCGTCTTGCCCAAGAGGCTTTGAACATTGGGCGGACGGAGGCGAAAAACTCCGCTTAGGATCGGAGGAGGCCTCAAAGGCCCTTACGACGAGCGCCTTGGGGCCGAGGCCTTGAGGGCAAGGGTGGTGGAGCTTGAATCCTCCTCGCGAGGTCACCGAGGCCAAGGGCCGCCGCCACCGCCGAGGGGGTGGCACAAGCGAAGCGACCCATCTGCGGCCGAGCGGATCGCCCGGAGGACGCCGAACAAGCTTTGGCCCGAGCAGAGACTGTTCGGAAGGAGCCGCTTCTGAGGACGCCCTACGAGAGTCTCGAGAGGAAGTCGGCACTGATCGACTCTGCGATCGTAAGTATCTCAACTCCTCCATTGATTTCTTTGGTTGGGGTAACCGTGCAGAGAGACTCATCCGAGACGCCGAAAACTCGCAGAGGTGAGAAAAACTGAGCGCCGCCATGGAGGCTCGGAACGCGGCGGCGAGACCCGCGACGTGGCGATCGTGGCTGTGGGCGAGGCTCGCGCGCGCCGAGGGTCTCCGAGGATGGTAGGCCGAGATGGGCGCCGAATCGAAGCCCTCGGAGGGCTTCGGCCAGAGGTCTCAGGCCCAAGTCTTGGGCACGAGGCAGCCCAGCGCACTTGCCCTCGCTACCGCCCGAGTGCCGGGCTTGTGGAGGCGGCCGTGATTGCGGCGCAAGATCGAGCTTGGTCGTCGCGACGGTCAATACCGCCTCGCACTATGACGGTATCGACCTCGCGATGGTGAGTAGCGGCATCGCCGAACCGGACCGACGGCAGGTCGGCGGGTTCGAGCCCGTGTCGAGCCGCATGCTCGAGATCGCCACCACGCCCCGCCGAGGTCGCCTTCCAAGATGCTGTCCTCCTCCTCCGTGTCGGTCCGCCACCGTGAAGAAGAGGAAGAAAGAAGTTAGCCCCCTTTTTTTTTTTCTTGCAAAGACTTGTGTAAACGATCGTAAGTAATTGTAAGCTCGGTTTGCCTCTTTGCTCTCCTTTGCGTTTGGGTTTGACCGACCACGACCTCAAGGACCACGGGTCGCTTATGCGTAGGTCGGGTCAATTTGAGAGGCCAAGAGGATAGGAGTCTTGTTTATGCGGTAGTTACGCGCTCATGGGGGTTCGGAGTGTTCCGATCGGCCAAGGGTTTTTCCACTCGGGCACTTCCTTCTTTCGCAAAGTGCCACTTAGCAACCATAGCCGCCGGGCGAGGTCGAGCGCTTTCGGGTCGAGAGGGTTACCGCCGGGATAGACTCTGTGACTAGTCGGTCACCGACCCACATGAGTACGTGAGTTAGCCGAGTTCGTGTGGGGAAGATTGTTCCCAATCGACCGTAAGGTCATCCCACTCAGTGCTTCCTTCTTCCGCGGAGTGCTCTCGGGCAACCATAGCCGGCCGGGCGTGGCCGTAGCACTCGGTCGAGAGGGTTACCGCCGGGATAGACCTCGTGGTCGGTGGGTCACCGACCGCACGGACACCATCCGGAAGCGGCTCGAACAGGCGCCACGGCAGCCCCGAGTCGTCACGCGGGCGACCGTGTGCTCGGTTGGGAGGAAGGTAAAGACTTATACCGGGAAAAAGAAAAGAGCTTAGGGATAGAATCGCCTTAACTTTTCAATGTTCCGCATTAGGGAGGATGCGACCATCGGCGTCCTTGAGTCGAAGGTGCTGTGTCGGAGAACTTCCACGACGGTGAAAGGACCTCCTGTGGGGCGCGACTTGTGCTTATCTTTGGTTGTCCGACCGACGCAGAACCAAGTCGCCACACGAAGGATCGCCCTCGAACTTGGCGGCCGTGGTAGCGCGCAGGCTTGTTGATATCCGCCGACCGCAGGGGCCACGCGTCGCGCTCGCCTCGTCGGGTCGATGGCGTCTTGTTGCGAGGCGAGCCCCGAGCCTCATCGAAGGCTTGCAATCTCGGGAGCCGTATTCCGTGTCGATGGGCAAAACGGCTTGGTAGCGAACACCATAAAGAAGGGTGTGAACCCGGTCGCCCGGTCGGCGTGGTCCGCAGACTCAGAGGACGGAGGCGGCTCGGCTACCCAATACCGCGAAATGCTTGAGCCGATCGAAGATCCGCGCTTGAGTCCTTGAAGGATCATGCCGTTAGTGCGCTCGACCGCCGTTAGTCCGCGGATGGGCTATCACGCCCAATCGACACGGATGTTGAAGTCGTCACGCGAACTCGAGAAATTCCTTCCCGTGAATCGTGTTCCGCTGTCGGTGATGATGGAGTTTGGGACTCCAAACCTAAAAACGATGTCGCGGAAGAAGATGGCCGCTTGTACCGACGTGGCGCCACGACCGCTTGGCCTCTATCCACTTGGTGAACTTATCTACCGCGACGAGCAGTGGGTGAAGCCCCGGCGCTTTCCGAAGGTTCGACCAAATCGAGTCCCCGACGGCAAAAGGCCACGTGATGGGGATCGCTCAGAAGCTTGGCCGGCGATCGTCTGCGAGCAAAGAATCGCATCCTTCGCAAAGTCACGATATGCTCGGCGTCGCCCGACACGGTTGGCGAGAGAAACCTTGTCGAAAGGCCTTTCCCACAAGAGATCGGGTCTTTGCGTGGTGACCGCAGACTACTGTGTATGTCGCCCGGCCACTGTTTTCCTTGGTCGGTCAAGATACATTTTTGGAGGACCCGGAGGGACTCCTTTGTAGAGGTCTGGGCCGATCAGACGAAGGATTTTGCCGCCGGCGAGGCGCCGGCCTCGGTGCCTGGGAAGTGACCCGTCCACAAACGGTCGATGTAGGGCCTCCTCGATCGGACTCAAGTGCTAGCACACCGCGGGCGTATCCGCCAAGTCTACGCCGATCGCAGCGTCGGTCGAGCGGCCGTCGGCCGATTGGTCGGGTGGCGCCACCGCCGAGTCCACCGACGAAGGCCGCAGGAGGTCGGAGACGAAGATCCGGCGGGACGGGCTCTCCGGAGGCAAGATTGGCGGTGATCGGCCTCGCCATTGTAGCGCTCGTAGCTATGGTGAAGCTCGAAACCCTTGAACCGCTCCTCGAGCCGTGCTTCTCGACAAGACGCGGCCATGCGGGCGTCTCGGGCCCGCAGCCTTCATGACTTGGTCGACGACAAGCTTGGAGTCCCCGTGGACGAGCCGGCGGCACCGAGGTCGGCGGCGATCCGGAGACCGTTGACGAGCCTCGTACGGCAATGTTGTTGGTCGCGTCAAGAGCAACCTAATGGCGTATTGAAGCCTGTTCAGTGTGAGGAGATGATGGCGACTCCGCGCCGCGCCATTCTTGGTGTAAGACCCGTCGAAGTACATTGTCCAAGACTGGGGTCTTCGACCACCTGGTGGTGCACAGGCTTGGTCCACTCGGCGGCGACGGTCGGCGAGCTCGCGATTTGATCGCCGTCCGAGGGACGATATTATGCCATGGCCGCTAAGCTCGAGCGCCTATTTGGCTATCCTTCCCGAGGCATCGCGATTGTGGATGATCTCGCCAGTGGGGACGTGGTCACCACGGTGATGGCGTCTCGATCAAGTAGTGAACGAGTTTCCTCTTTGCGATGAGCACCGCGTGAGTAACTCTCGCACTGTGGGTACCGAGTCTTGACTCGGAAAGTACCTCGCCGATGAAGTAGACCGACCGTTGTACCTTGAGCTCACGGCCTTCTTCCGCCGCTCCACCACGAGGGCCGCGGCGACGACTTGGTAGTGGCGGCGATGTAGAGGAGCAGCGTTCACCAGTGCCGGGCGATCAGATCGAGGCGAGGACAGAAGGCCTTCTGCGGGTGAGGGCCTCCGAGCCTCGTGTCCAATCAAGCGGTCGGATTTCTTGAGCACCAGAGCGGCATTCGCGTTCGCCGAGGCGAGACACGAACGCGCTCAAAGCCGCCAGCACCGGTCGACCACCGACCCCTTTGAGGTTGCCGACCGCCCATCCTTGCGATCGCCGAGATCTTCTCTCGATTGGCCTCGATGCCTCGCCGAGACGATGAAGCCTAAGAGCTTTCCTTTGGGGACCCCAAGACGCACACTGGTTGAGCTTTATGCGAAACCGCGAAGGTTCGCGAAAGTCTCTTCTAGGTCGGCGATAAGGTCGTCGCCCTTCCGGTCTTTACGATAATATCGCCGACATACGCTCAACGCTGCGGCCGATCCGGTCATTGAAGCACGCTTGCATACATCGCCGGTATGTAGCGCCGCGTTCTTCAGCCGAAGGGCATTGTGACATAGCGAACGAGCCGAACGGAGTGATGAAGGAAGTCGCGGTGGTCGGACTCCTTTAGCGCAACCGTGGTAGCCCGAGTAGGCATCCGAGAAGGAAAGAGACTCGCACTCAGCGGTGGAGTCGATGACTTGGTCGATGCGAGGTAAGGGAATGGGTCCTTGGGACATGCTTTGTTGAGACTCGTGATAGTCAACACACATTCTCCATTGCCCGTTCTTCTTTTACAAGTCTGAGGTTGGCTAGCCACTCGTGGTGGCGCACCTCTTTACTGAACCCCGCCGCCAAGAGTTTGGCGATCTCTCCTATAACCCCGCGCCTTTCTCGTCGGCGGCGCAGCGCTGGGCGACCGGCTTTGAGCCCGGTCGAACGCTCAAGGAGTGCTCGCGACCTCCTTTGAATGCCGGCATGTCGGAGGACCTCCATGCGAAGACATCTTTGTTAGTGCGGAGGAAGTCGACGCAGCCGCTTCCTATTTGGCGGGAGCGTGGCTCCAACTCGCGACGGTCTTGGTCGGATCACAGGATCGACCGCGACCTCCTTCGTCCTCGGCGGATTTGAAGGATCCCGCCCGACGGTTGGATTCGGGACGACTCGCCGCTTCCTCCCGAGCTTGTTGAGTTCGCAGAGGCAACGATCGCCGAGGCGAGCCTCGTTGCCGCGCTCGCGATTGAAGGCAGCCGAAAGACGATGCCGCGGTAATGACTCCATGCGGTCCGCATCTTCACGAGGTAGGCGTGGTCGGGATCGCCATGAACTTGGCGTAGCATGGCCTCCCAGATGGCGTGGTAGGCGCCGGGAAATCCACGACCTCGAAGGTGAGGGTCTCGCGGAAGTTTCCGGCCTCGAAGGTGACGGCGGTCGACCGCCGAGCGGATGGGCTTCTCGCCCGGATGACGCCATGGAAAGGTGCCTTGCTTGGCCGGGAGGCTTGAGCGCGGGACCCCATAGCGTCGAACGCCTCAACGTAGAGGATGTTAAGGCGCCGCTTCGGCCCATCAAGACCTTCGTG
This sequence comes from Otatea glauca, assembly GCA_036346275.1. NCBI lineage: Eukaryota > Viridiplantae > Streptophyta > Magnoliopsida > Poales > Poaceae > Otatea > Otatea glauca. The sequence continues at coordinate 77,757,520 of CM070711.1, forward strand.
AGGCGCCGTTCGACGACGGTCGACCACCACCGGTACCTCCGGTTGTGGGGACGCGATCGGGTGATCGGTCCGATCAAAGGTGATCGGAACTCCGACCACCGAAGATATTGGGGACGCCGGCGCGACAATGTGGACTCGCGGAAGCGAAGCTTGAGCCGACGCTTGTCGTGCCAGAGTGCCGATCCTCCGAAGATCATGAGGCAGCCGCCGGGCTCGGGAACTCGTCGTCGCCTTCTTCTCCGCTGTTCGCGGGGCGCGGCGGGCTTCTTTCCTTTGCTTCGCGGCGTGGTGGGGACGCTAGAGATAGCGCTCCAGACTTCGCAGATCCGTGACTTGTGCTTGACGGAGAACCCATGGTTCGGGCATGGGCCGCCCATCAATTTCTCGGCGGTCGGGCGACGGTCGGCGCGCGCGCGCTTGGCAGTATGGCCGGCCGTGGCGACCACTGGGTCTCACGGACCGCTTCCCGTCGCCGCCTGTTTGTCGGCGGTCGGAAGAGACCGGTTTGACGCCGCCTCGCTGGGCCTTTCCTCCTTCGAAAATAGCCCTCGGCCTCCTCGCCGAGGCGTGATTGGTGGCGATGTCGAGGAGCCTTGGTGGTCTGGGCTTGAGGCACCACCCTTGTGCACCAAGGCCTTGCAGAGGTGCCAGATGAAGGCTCCCACGACATCGGCGTCGGAGATGTCGGGAGAGCAGATTTGGCGGAAAACCTCCGATGTAGTCCCGAGAGTCTCCCGCCGCCGCTTGCAGCCTTTCAGTCCCAGGAGTTACCAGGCGCTTATAAGTGCCCCCGAAGTTACCGACGAAGAGATTCTTCAAGTCACCCGCCTCGGCAGCTTTGAGGCGTGTACTGAGCCGAGCTCGAGCCGAGTCCGCGAGGTAGATGGGGAGGTCTTGGATGATGAAGAGATCATCCGCCGCTCCCGACCCAAGACGCGAGCCGGTAATCTTGAGCAGACACACAGGTTGGTGGCCGGTGTACTTGGCAATGTTGGTAGGCGCCGGAATCGGGCGGGAAATCCGCTGGCGGATCCTTGGCAAAAGCCCGTGGTCCGGACCATCGTGGCTCGGCCGCGGTAGTGGCGCCACCATCCGCAACACGTGAGCTGGCGCGCCCTCCGCCATCTTTCTTCGCGCCGAGGGTGGCGCGGATGTCGTGAGGCATTACCGAGGCGCCGCGCACCGGGTGCGTGAGGCCTGGGTGGTTCATGGTGGGGTGCGGTCTTGGCGCACCACCGGCCGGCATGCATGCAGACGGGCCCGGGGCGGGTAGCGCCGTGTGGTAGGAGCCGAGGCTCAGATAAGCCGTGACGGCCTCCGCCCACCGAAGGTTACGTAGGTAGCTCGCCTCCGGGTTTGCGGGCTCGGAAGGCCTCGAGCAAGATTGCGCCGCAGCCCACGCGTTTTGGCTTGCGTGAGGGAAAACGGGGCGCGGATTCTCGCCCCCAACTTGTGGTGCTCTTGGCGCGCGCCGCAAGCGCTGCCGCCAAAGACTTGCGCTGGCTCGGGCTCGCCCCGCTCCAGTTGGCTCGAGCCGGCCGAGCTCACCTTCGCTCCTCGGCTCTCGCGTTGCCGTTGGAGCTCGTGGCGAGCTCGGCTGCGTTCAAGGCCTTCGCGGTATTCCCCCCGTGCCTCGGTCGCGGCCGGACGGGGACCGTCGAGCAGCGGTGGCTACGGCCAATCGGCCAGGTTCGCCACGCTGCACTCGCGAGTGCGCTTCTGGGCGGATACTCCGTGTCGGAGCCGGAGCCGTGGTGGAAGAGTCTTCCAAAGAACTCGTGGATCGAGGTTGGCATGTAGCCACCATAGCTACAAGTCGTGAGCAAAGGGAGGTGACGGATCTCTGCGCGGGCCCGTGAGGGCTTTCGCCAAAGGAGGTATAGCGCTCCTCAAGTTCCGACTTTGGGACTGCTGGGCGCCCAAGCCGAGTGGGGGACGGCCGCCGGAGATGGTGTCGTGCTCCCTCGCAGCGCCGCCCCGGCGGCGTGAGGATGAGCGTGAGCTCTCCTCCGAGGTGACGTGAAGCCGAGGAGCCAAGCGGATCCGCCCGAACACGCCATGCCGTCGTTGGAGAAGAATGCCATCAAGGAGACGAATGGGAATCCGGAGATTGCTGCCAAGACGCGCGAAGCCCTACAGCGCGCCAACCGCCGGCGTTTGAGCGGCAAGTAAATTTGTAAGTCTAAGGGGCCGCGTTCCGCTCCCTGAATGGTTAGACCGAGTCCAAGATGTATACCGTTCGGGCCAAGGTCCTACTCCATTCGTGCGCTGGTATTGTATTCATTTGGGTGCGGATGATCGCACCGAGTTTTTTTACAAGCGAGAGGTGGAGCCTCAACACTAGAATGATCTAAACTTAGCTCTCGTAAGGAGAAGAAAAAGAAGAAGAGGAAGAAGAGGAAAAAGCTCTCTGTAGCTCTTACTCCTTGCCTCGTTAGGAGGTTCCCGCCTCCTTTATTCGATCTGAAGGCGTGTTACATCGAGAATTGGCGAAGTGCCGGCGAGCTACTTTAGGGCTTCGTCTTGCCCCGCCGTCGACCAATCGTTCGCCGATCGTCGCCGCTCTGAGCCTATGCGCCGGGTCGGTGGTCTAGTGGTCGAGCGGTTAGGTAATCCTCCGAAGTGGCGAGTCGCTCTCGTGATCCATGTGGGTGCCGACGTAGTCGCGTGTGACGCTGGAGTTGCCTCGGGAGAGCGTGTCCTTGCATTGTGGGTGGTGGTTGATGGGACAGAGACGGGCTTGGCAGCCTTATCAAATCGTCTTGGGAAGGACCACCGCCTCGCCGATCCACTTCAATGACCGTTCGTGGGGCACGTGGCCTTAGGTTGACACGGACTCCGGCGCGCGACGCGGCTCGAAGTCGGAGTCGCGGGATCCCGCCCCGCCGCGGGGTCGGGAACCTCTGAAGTCGAGCCGCGGGATCCCGCCCCGCGCGGGTCGGGAACCCCTTGAAGTCGGAGCCGGGGATCCGTCCCCGCGGGGTCGGGAACCCGCCGAAGTCGCGATCGGGGATCCGTCCCGGCGAGGGGGTCGGGAACCCCTTTGAGTCGAGTCGGGATCGGCGGGAATGGTCTCCCTGAATGGTCTCGTAGGCATTTGGGTAGCAGGTCGGGGACGGCCTGTTTAGGCTGGGGCCGTATTCGAGGCCGCCTGCTTGCTGCTCTGGGCTTTGCTTGTTGCAATTGGGCCGTGGGTGCACCCCTGTTTTATGAGTATTCGTCACAAATTGTAGATGAATAACATGTCATCATCAAGTCCTTAGATCGATGAACACGCTGGACTTTTTTTTATCCTCCTCGCTATCGACTTCACATCTTACAACAGTATCTTGATTACCGACAACCACAACAATGAAAGGTATATTGTTGTTGATCTATATTGCCGTATAGGAATGAAAAGTAGATTGTTGATTATCTATATTGACGTATAGGACCAATGCCTCAGCTACTTGGCTCACATCAATGAAAGATCTGTTTGGGGCCTTTGAAGTCAACTGTAGAGATTACAAATCCTACAAAAGGAAATGCCAAATTGACTAAAGCGGCAATTAAAATTGATTTTGATCATTGTTTGGAAATATAGTAGAAACCTGTTTTTTGAATGCAGAATTTCCTAGGAATTGGAGTTTCAAAAGAAACAGTTCACTTCATTTCATAGAGGAATTAGAAATAACTAGTCTGTAACTCATGCGTTCGTCTAGCTAGATTTTTAGATAAAATCACTTTGGTGCATTAATTTAGATTGTACGTGATAGCTACTATAACTTATTTTTATTACATGGGCACTAAATCTTTTTCTTTGCTCGATTAATATGTCTCACAGTTTATAATTAGTACAGATAATAGATCTTATTACGAATTTAAATATTTTGGAATTTAACATTTTGATTCACAAAAATCAAATCTCTAATCATCCTTTAATTTATCCCTAATTTGCATATTTTTGGATCTCACTTTGGGTGGATTTTTTTTATATAGTTTTAGGTTGGACTTCGTATAAAATCTATTTTCTATTTTCATTTATTGTTATTTCAAATTTTATTTTTAGGGTTTAATTTAGAATTTATATGGAAATCAAATTGCTATTTTTATTATAAATTTTAGTTAATTTGGTTTATACTTGACAAATACTCACTCTATCAACAAATATAGTCCATGTTTTTTTAATGATATTGTTCATAAATATAGGTCGTATTTCATATTCCAACAAAAAATTAGTATCTTTCCTTTATACCCCTAACAAATATTTACCTTTACTTTATATCCTCTATATGCATGCATTGTATAGTGTTTATATACAATAATTAGGTGTATTCTAGTTATTTTTAATATCACCTTAGTCTATATGTCAAGAGAAAATACATCTTTAAACTTGGATGGAGTAAGTAACTATATTCTGAACTTTTTTTATTTATGGATGTTACTTTGGAGATCGTACAAATCAAATCTCTAATTACCCTTTGATTTTTATTCTGAATTTGCATGTTTTTATCGTACCGGTGGTGGATTTTTTTCCAGTTTTAGGCTGAAATTCATATGAAATTTATATTTATATTTTTATTTATTACTATTTTGAATTTTATTTATAGGATTTACTTTGGAATTCATATAAAATCAAATTGGTAATTTTATTTTATTTTTTTATTCCGAAATTTATTTATTTTGGCATGTACTTGACATATACTCTTTGTTTTAATTTCCTAATTTTTATTTAATTATTATTATAAATTTTAGTGTGAAGGCCGAATTATTTAATTATTATTATAAATTTACTTTGAAAATCGTATGGAAGTCAAATTGCTAATTTTTCTTAATTTTTTATTCTGAATTTCAATTAATTTAGGCTGTACTTGATATTGACTCTTTTTTTTAATCTAAACTTTTATAATTCGCCCCCGATAAATAGATGGTCAGATCTTTCTAGTTAACGTAGGAGCTTCCTTAGAGTGCCTAATTAGTGTAAGTATAGTCTTATATGTATAGATAGATTACCGTGTTCTAAATAGGGTTGAGCTCACCAATTCTCTTTTACTTGTGCCCTGAGCAGGATTTGTAACCTCAATCATAGACGGTGTAATGGTCTACGTGATGCATGCTGGTTTTGAGTGAAATGTGGGGCCATGACTTTTCAAACATGTAGCCTTGATTTGTTTATCCTGTGGGGGTGGGGTCCTGGACTGGAGGGAAAAAATCACCCAATCTTACTGGAAATAGATGTCTCTTTGCCATCATTGAGCAATGTTGTCAATATATAGTAAGGAGCCATGAGTCCATTGTTCATTAGCAAGGGGTGTCAGGAACAATGGGAGAATAGTGAAGTAGCAGCAGCCATCCCCTCATCCTGCTCCTGAGTTTCAGTCAGCAATATGGCGCATGCTCAAGAAGCTCAAGAAATTCAGCTTCAGATAAGAGGTACCTCCACACTCTATATCCCTGTTGGCGTTTGTCGTGATTAATTGCATGTGAATTATTTGAATTTAGGAGTCTTGATTCTGCAAATAGTACTGCTTGTTTTCTTCATGTTTAGTTGGCTTGTGTATTCTCTTTCTTGGCTTGAAAATTTGGTCAGCTTGTGGAGAAAACGGATGAGAAAGATCAATGACCCTTTTTCTAGGATCATGTTCTGGCGCCTGGTAATCTTTATTTGTCGTCTGAAACCTCAGCCTGCCTTGTCCTTGAGCTGGTTGCCGTCCTGAGCCAGCAAGACAGTAGCAACTAGCAAACAACAAACAAGCATCGAGAATATCTTCCCTTTCCATAGCAATCATGGTTTCTTCAAAATTTGGCCTCCCGAACGTTTTTTTTTTAATACTAGAAGGAAGAACATTAGCTCAATAGAAGTAGCTTTCCAATTGAAGGAAAAGGAATCATTGGAGAAAGGAATTAAATATAGATAAACTTCACTACTTCATGCTTGGGCCTTCTTTTCTTCGTATGATTGAACTCAGCAGTTAAAGTGAAAGCAAACCAGAAACAGGCAACCCTTGCCATACACCACTGCACTAGTTGAACATTATCACCAGATGTGATTGTAGCATACCTTTATATTTTGTCCTCAATGTCATGGTATCCAAACCTGCACACATGCCACATGGTGTTCGAAGAATCTGAGAAATATATTATTTTGAATTCTCAAGGCCCCTAACCTAAGAACAATGGATCAGTTCAGCAGGTGCTTATCTGACTATCGTGTGAACTCCTCTTCAGGCTTTGTGGATGATGACAGTCCTTAAATATTGATGTGGATGATGACAATCCTTAAATATTGATGTTTTGGGTTATTTTGCGTAAAATATTAACTGATGAATAATTGAGCACTAGCCACAAAATGTGCAATATTCACTGTCACATAGCAAAACACATTCCTACTCTATCGCTAGCCACGAAAGATGCAATATCCACTGTCACATAGCAAAACACATTCCTACTCTCTAGTAGTGATCAAGGAGTTAGCAATTAAATCAAGAAGAGCACACATCTCCCCATCGTCCACTGAAATGTCGTTTTCACTAACCATTGAAGATGATGTTTCTTGAGAAACCGCTGGCATGTAGTTCTACTTTCCTGCATGTAGCTCTACTTTGTATGAAGTTATATAGTGCCATACATGTCATTATGATCTTCTGCCTCTCCACTTTAAAACTTGGTAATTTCAACAATATTCGCCATTTCATCTTCAACACTCTGAAGGCTCGTTCAATCACATTATGAAGAGAAGAGTGACCGAAATTGAGCCACTCATTCTTCCCTATTGGTCCTTGACCCCGTTGCCACTCTGGAACATAGTACTTTTGGCCTTTGTATGGACCGAGATATCCCTTTCAATTAGGGTATTCCGCGTCGACAAGATAATATTTTCCTATATAAACACATAAAGTGTGAAACATTTAATTAATGAGCCATAGGAAAAAATGTGATCATTTGAAAGAGAAAATAATTACCTCCAGGAGGATGTGGGAAGCCATCTTAATACTTAAACAGTGTATCGTTGAATATGCGAGAATCATGTGCTGCTCTAGGCCATCCAGCTACAACGAATGTGAACCTCATGTCTAAGTCACAAACAGCCATGACATTCCGAGTAGCATAACCATGGCGCCCAATGTGGGTAAGTTGGTCCGCCTTAGGCACAACAACAGGTGTATGCGTGCCGTCTATTACACCAATGCATTTATTGAAGTGAGGTGCAAAACGAGAATCTAGAAGTCTTGTGTGCCCTGTACTAAACTAGGGATCTTTTGATTTGATATTATCTTTAGCTAAGAGTTGAATGCAATTCAATACTTCATTAAATTTCCTAAATATTTTTTCATTGGAATGTTTGAAACGGTTCTCCACTTGGCTAAATAGCTGAGGAGCACCAACGGTCCATAAGAACATAGTCAAAGCTTCTATAAAATTCATCACTCTAGTCGATTTCAGACCATATTTTTGAACGATAGTTTCATGCAACTTATAAAAGGTAAGAATATTCATTCGAAATATTCTATAGCAATCCCTGTTATTACTAAGTTGCTTCATAACCTATTGATACCCAGTCATTTGAGGTGGTGCCCTTGTTTTCTTCTCTTGGTATGTATCACAATAATCCATACCTACAAGAGCAACAATTGTTGCAGTTTGGAGCTGCATGGTTCTCCTCCTTTTGTTTCTCTTGTTCATATTGAGCATAGACATCATCCGCATTAGAGTCACTCTCCCTTGATGTGCTCTTTAATGTGCTATCGCTTTTACTTGATGAACTCATCTACAAACACAACCAAACATAGTTCAAACATATATAATATTGGAATATTACGACAAATATAGTTCAAACGTACATAATATTGGAATATTATGACAAACATACGACTCCTATCACTTTCTTATTAGTCAGTCACATCAGGTTTGGGTAGTTCAAACAGATATAATAGTTCAATCTAACATTAATAAAAAGAACATAAAAAGGCTTCTAGTTCTTTTTACGGTCTTCATACATCCTCTTAAGCCAGCAACCCTTCCATAATCGGTTCCTATAGACCGAAACACCGCTCGATACTCAGATTTTATGAAGAGATTTGATGCAATGAAATATTCATCACTCCCTTCCTGTACCCCAGACTTGATAGTCATCCTCATGTGTTCTATTATCTCATCATCAGCATTATCAGACCTATGGGATGTTACAGAATTACTACTAGTCACATGGTCCACTAGACGCTTCACTTCCTTAATCATAAGGCTCCTCTTGCCCTTCTTTAGGCTACAACCAACTCTAGTAGCCTTTCGCTTAGCAGGACCTTCTCAGCAACCTTAATTGCCCCCTCTAAAACAGTCACATCATCGTCATCATCACCATTATCTTCATCTAAAACATCATATACTCTTATGACTTCAATTGGTATACCAGGAATAACTGAAGACTGAGATATCACACTAACACCCTAAAACATAACTTCAAGATTGTCTATGTGCTCAAGCGGTGCCTTCCTGAAATGGGCATACTTCGGGAAGGCCAAACTTAACGCATAAGGATATGTTGGGATGTAATAAAGATAAATTTTGTCAAGATGCAACATTTATTTTCTCAGCCCACCAATCATCATCTGTCTCAATTGTTCCATTCACAACATTCCAACCATGACTGGTAGCTGCATGCTTCAACTCCTTCCATATTGAGAACTTGGCCTTCAAACCATCCCACTTATTTTTTAATTGCTTCCTGTCGTAAAGTCTCCCGGTCTTTGCAAGGAATTTTTCAGCTAGGTTGTTATATCCCTTGGCATTCAAATGTCCGGTAAGCTTATTTCCAGCAATAACCTCAGCGGCACATATGTCACAAAAGGCTTCGTTGACCAAATTGTCCCACATTGCAACAGGATTCTTAACAATTTTATCCATCTAGTGCATAAGTTACAGTTCACTGTTAGTCTTGTTCTAAAAGACCAAAAATACATACTAGTCATTAACTGAAGGCTCTAATGGACTAACACCAAATGACATCACTTCTGAAATTCTATTAGTTGCCTTCAAAGAACTAAGGTGTCTTCCAAGTTTTCCACAATGGCTACTACTAGTCCAGAAACCGGTTGCATTTGGTAAATGAAAAGCATGTTCAAAGCTTCATATGCAGAGTCATACACAGAAATGAGATGACAAATGACAATTCAGGTCTGAACATGACACAAATACATCCTACTAGATCAGTTAGACACTACGACATTATCACCATTAGTCCACTAAATAAGCTAGTGAGTGTTTTCTGTTATGCTATGACCTAAACCACTTGCAAGGGAAGATTGATGGATGGAGACAAGGTGATCAGTTTCCTTCAGACTGAACCGCTGAATTCCATTACAATTTACAATACAAGAACAGTGTAGAATGCATGACGGTAAAAAAGACAATTGGCACGAGGACATGCCCTGCAAACTGCAAAGCCTACGTCTACAAGGAACTGCACCGAGCTTCTTTGCCTTGTTCTGAATAACCAAAATCAGTAGAGTAACTTCCAAATTCTCAGCACTTTGAGTTTTATGCATCAGTAGCATGCTTAAAACTAGCATATTAATGTGTGAATCACTAGTTCATTGCATGTAAATGGGAAAATTACAAACCACACTATATGCATGTAAATGGGAAGTATAGAACAAGGAGAAAACACAGGAATATACTATTCATGGTCGCTCATTAGCACAATGATGAGATAGCCACAACGCAATCTGTGACAATCTCTTTTGCTGTATTCATGGCCGGAAGTCCACAGAAACCATAGCATTCAATCTCTGCGATCAATTTTCTTAAGCATTCAATCTCTGCATCGTTCTTGCAACAAATGGATACATAATCTAAGCATTACTCTTATAGCAGGAATCAAGGGGGTAAGCAGCATTAATCTTATAGCAGGAATCATTGTAGAATTCGTGATTGTGCGGGAGAATATGAACATAATCGCTGTCGCATTGTTTGTTAGAATGAAGTAGAAAGCAGAGAAAGGAGGGGAGAAGAGGAGAGGGGAGGAGGCGGTGACCGGGCAGGTAGGACGACCGGGCGGGGAGGACGACCGGTAGGGGATGACGATCGCACGACGCTCCAAGACCGGGGGATGAGGCGGCGACCAAGAGAGCAACTGGGGGAGGAGGAGGCGGCGATCGGGCTGGGAGGACAACTGGACGGCGTTCCGAGACGGGAGGATGAGGCGGCGACCTGCCAAGGAGAGGCGGGCGATCCGGAAGTGGGGGCACAAAGGAAGGGCTGGATCGGGATGACGACCGGATCGGAGAGGAAGCGTAGCTGTGCCTGTGAAGCACCTCGGCCCTTGCTACCGCTTAACTTTGCAGCTGCTGTGTAGTCGGACTGTTCGGGTGAGCTTTCGGTTTAAAGCTGAAGGACAGTTAAATCAAAACCTCCTAAACAGTCCCTAGATTGATCTAGTCTTTAGTTGCAATAAGTGAACCTAGCATAACAATTTCCATGTCTTGGTTTAAGCTAGAGACTTTCGTTTTAGTTTTGATCGATTTGCTTTATTTATTTTCATCATCTTATAATCATTGCTTTAGTTAGTAGTAATTTATTCTAGGTAATGAGTCTATTCATCGCTTCCATGTGGATTTTGATACATTAGAATACTCCTCGGTGAAAAGCTACAGACGGCCTGTGCGCTCGCAGATATCAAATGTGTACGCGTATTTTGCGTCAACAGCAGGACGGCCCGTCGGAGAGTTCCATGTTTACATGACGCACGGGCACTCTCTGAATCTCCGTGATTTTTTTATCCAAACTTTTGAATCGATTTCCAAAAATTAGTAGAGTACGTTGCTTTATCACTCAAGGCTGTGTTTACATGGTATAATATGGATACAAGAGACTTCTAGAAGGTTATCCTAGGACTTTGGCCCAACATGGCCCCTTATTCTTTGTGCATGCATTTTCTAGCTATTTTTGGATGATTTCTGCAAAGAATATTAAAAAAAAATACAATCTTTGATTCTGGGTTATGTTTAGCGGCAATAATCCATAATTTTGACAATTTTTTACCAGTTTACCAAGAATTTAGAACATGAAAAAACGCATACAATAAGTGCCAACAATACTCACCATTGAAATAAGTACCATCAGCTTATCATATGTAGGGCCTATTTGGGGGAGCGGTACCTTTTCTAAAAAACTGTCTTTTGGTTTTCTGGGCTGAAAAGCAGCTATAGTTTTTTGTAAGAGGATGTTTGATAAATAGCTAATTTTCCTCAGCAATAAGTTATAAAAGCAGACTCAGCCCAACATTTAGCTTTTGCTAGTTATATATGGCTTCTATCTTATATCAAAAGTCATTTAAAAGTTAAGCTATTTAGGAGGCCTTACTGGTTTTTCGAAAGCTGAAATTGACTTACAAAGCCCCCAAAAAGAGCCGTAGTAATTTAACACCATTTAAGTAACAGTGCACTACACAAGAGTGAATGGAGTAACAGCTGTCATTTTGGATATTGACGCTGTTAAACTTTTAAAATTTTAACTATCAGTATCTTTTTAAATATTTAAATTCGATACATGAAAATAATACGTGTAAATTTATTTTGAAAAGTACTTTCATAATATTATAATTTTATTTGCTTTTATAAATATATTATAATAAAAATTAATGATTAAAGCTGTGTTTTAGAGACCGTGTCGATGTTTAAAATGATAACTATGTGTAACGGAGGGTGTTACACTGTTGACCACTTTCACGTCCATTAATATGAATGTACTTAGGAGACAACGTGATCAAAATACCCTCTAATAATATCGTGGGCACACAAAACGAGATAGCAAAGTGGTGGGACATGGCTGGCATTGATAGTAGTTTGGAAAAGTTTATCTAGGAAAAAGTGAAGTGTAAAGTAATTTTGGTTCAAAATGCCAAGTATTTGAAAAAAGAGGAAGTAAGAAATAGACAAGTGCTCTCCACTCAATTAAGGAAGGGAACAGAGTTTATAGGAGTATTTATCATAGCATTAGCAATTTTATCCTCCCAGAAAAGAGTGAATTGAAAATACTGTACTCCGCAAGCATACTGACGGTGATAGGACCAAGAAATGTGGACACGTATCTGTCGGGATCAGTCACCCTGACACGTGTCCAGGCTCCCCCGGGGTTTTAGAACGTTTTCCCCGAGCTCGGAGGACTGTTCCCGAGCTCGGGCGAAAGTCTCCCCGAGCTCGGAGGACGGTTACCGAGCTCGGGCGAGGGTTTTCCCGAGCACATGCTGGCTCCTGCGACCTCTCCGACCTCGGCGACCTCAACCCGGTCTCCAGCATAGTATTCCCCTTTCTTGCGTGACCTCTCTACCCTGCGTGGGAACTAGGGTCAACTGCTTCTGTCAAACCCCCTGCATGAGAACTGGGGTCACCAACTCCTGTCAGATCCCCTACGTGGGAACTGGGGTCAACTGCTCCTGTCAGATCCCCTGCGTGGGAACTAGGGTCAATTGCTCCTGTCAGACCCCCTGCGTGGGAACTAGGGTCAACTGCTCCCATCAAGCTCACAGATACCGCCCGACGTCAGCATTCGAGATCAACGCCCAGGAGTCTATAAAACGCTGGGCTACCTCGATCAAGAAAGAAGAGAACACACGGCAGGAAACTAAAGGAGATGCGCTGATACACCTGCGGGCACACTTGTACGCCACACCTCCTTGTTGAGCTCCCCCTCGGCCACCACTTCCGCGCGTCCTCGAGGTCGAACTCCCTGTTTGTCCTCCCCCGAGGAGGTTTTAGCCACCTTTCACCTACGGGTAAGACTGAAGTAGAGCTATTATCCGACCTAGGGGTCTTGAACCAGTATAAACGTTGTGTCCCCTGTTCACTTGCTCTTCTTCCCTAAGCTGTGCGTCTATCGACGCTCCCTCCTTCCCGAACGAGTACGACTTTGGGCCTCGCCCCTTTACACGATCTTTCCCTTTTTTTTGCAGTCGACGGTCCCGATCGTTGATAATATTGTTGCAAACCGGGAACACTGGAAGAGTCAAAACCAATAGCACGACGGCTTGAAAGAAAGAAAAAGCAGAGGGGAGTAAAACAGGGCCGGCAACCGACAGAACAATAATGAACCAAAACGAGGTCGGATCACATCGAAAATATACATACAACCGCACAGTTGGGAGAAACAGTAAACAGCGTGCCATATCAAGAACCGAGACGTTCAGTTTCAGAGCACGCACGCCACACCAATGCATGGCTGGCTCAAGCAGCACTCGTTCCATCCTCTGCTCAACGACGAGTCGACGACTCACTGAGTACTGGAGTAGCTCTGTGCAACACTGTTTGATAGTACAGCCACATCACGGCTCTGCCAATCCATGGAACACATGGGTGCCACGATGGTGGGCTTGCCGCACTTACAGCGCGACAAGGCCGTCGTCGTCGTCACCGCTGCCTGCTGACGCGTCGTCATCTGAGTCGCCATCGTGCTCGCCGTCACTGGAGGTGAGGTGCGCGAGCCAGCAGTTGCCGTGGACGTGGCCGCTGACGCAGACGTAGTACTCGAGGCGGCCCTCGTAGGAGCCCAGCCGCCGCCACGCGCTGCGGGGCACCAGCCCCGCGGCGACCATGCTCCAGACACGGGCGCGGCAGTATGGGCAGCGCACGCGCGCGTCCAGCTCGGCCTGGCGGTCCGCCAGGCAGGCCCGCGTCCGCGACCGCATGAACCCGCGGAACACGCCGCGGTAGGCGCCGACGTCGCCGGCTGCGCCGGGCACCGCGTGCTCGCACGGGTCGGACAAGTACAGCAGGTCACCCCTGCACCGCCGCGACAGGAAGCTCCGGCCGGACGTCTTGGAGAAGCGCGATACCCGCGTGAAGTGCCCCGGCACGGGCGACCCCGGCGTGCCGCAGCAGAAGAAGAGCAGCTTCGCCAGCGCCGGCCACCCGCCGCCAATGCGCCCATGAGGGGGCGCCCCGGCGCCGCCTCCCGCAGCCCTCGTGAGCGCGTCCACCATCCGCGGCGCCCGGGAGATGCAGAGCTCCCGCCACAGCACGCGCTCCGCGACGGCGCGCAGCCTCCGGCTGACGCACGCCGTCGTGCACACCGCCTGCGGGTCCCAGTTGATCGACCGGAACACCAGGGACAGCACCTGCTCGTCCAGGATCCCCGTGTTCACACCGCTGGTCCGCGCCGCCCCAATGCCGCCGCTGCCGCCATCCCGATCGCTCGCATTGCCAATGCCACTCCCGCCGCCGCCGCCGCCGGCGGACGCGCCACAGAACTGGCGCGTGTTCCGCGTGCCCTCGCTCATCACTTACCCCACGCCCGTGCGCTCGCGTTATGGCAGGGGACGCACTGTACTACCACGCCGACCGCCGAGATGTCTGTGCACGTAGGAGCTCAGAGGTGGTTGGCAACCACTGTAAAACTTGGGATCAGCACCGTAGGCAAGCAGCAGAATGTGCAGCGCGCAGGGGGACAACGGGGAGACGGCATTGCCAGGAGGGCGGCTTATATACACGCGCGGTGGGCGCTTATCGTGCTCCCCGAAAGGCGTGGTGTCGGGGCAGGATCGGACCGTCCCGGCCGCCGTGTCGTGGCTACCCGTTTGACAACTGGACCACTGGCGCTTCACTAACCCAATAATCAGCTCCTCGCTAGCCGGATTGCAAGTCTAGCCGGATTGCAAGTGCGACCAAAGCTAACTAAGTCATTCATCTTTCTCTCCGTCCAAATATCTCCGTCACAGTACGTACTAAAATAAGTAAGCCTATTCACTTAAGGATCGATCTCATCTCACGTGGTACAGTAGCGCGGCATCTCAGTCATGATCACCTAAATCCCTACCTGAACTGGGCATCTCAATCAGGCTCTCATTGTTTATTATGCATACTGCTTGAGGAACGGTAGACGTGCCGGGGAACAGAGAAGCCGTTTTTGGCGAGGGGCCAGCGCACACGTGTCCTGCCGAATCCCGGAGAAATGCCGCGCCCGCGCCTCGGGCCGCGCTCGCGGGCGCCGCGTGGCCGTGGCGGGGGACGCACGGCACGCACCGGGCGCGGCCTTTTTCCCTAGCGTTTCGTGCGGGAACCTGCGCTGCACTGCGCCGCGTCGAGTTTTGCCGTTGTTTCTCGGCTTATCGCGTCGAATTTGGTGGGCTTTTCCGGTTCGTCAGGCGCGGAGACCGACACGTGTGGCGCCCGTTGTAGCCGAGGCGGGGCCAGGGCCCCGGGGGTGGCGCGAACAATACCGCAGAGATACGTGTCCGTGCGCGCTTGGTGGAGGAACACGTGTGGCTAGCTCGTTGGCGAGACGCTTGGTTTTGCTTTAGGCTTTGTTCCGTTCATTTTCACCGTCCCGTGGATGCTTTCGTTCTTTTTCTTCTTTCTGCCCATTGAACTAAACGCGCAAATTGCCACGTTGGGTTGCTGCTCGCATATTTGCCCTTATTATTATTTTTTTTGCAAAAATAGTTTTTTTATTTTTTTTTGAAATAGCCTATTGACGAATACTAATAAAAAGGATACCCCAACAGCCCGAAACGACGAGCCAGCAGCCTCAAGCATATCTCCATTTAACAGCGCGCCGGCCGCCACGACCGAATCACTGCGAGATCGCGAAGGCATCCGCTCCGACCGGCGGGAAGCGAATCCGACCAGACGGCGCCCCGCCCTCTTGGCGGGCGGGATCTCCGACCCAACCAAACCAAGGTGGTGAACGCCGAGTGCCGCGTGTCGTCCTCGCGCCTACCGCCACGCACCCTCGGATAAGGTCAATCGAGCGACTATACGAGGCGGTGGCTCCTTCCCAAGAAGATCTCGGTGATCAGAAGACAAAGCTTCGGCCCATCAACCGGCCACGATAAAGACGGCGCACGCGCTCCTCCCGAGGCAAAGCAGCGTCACACGCACTCGGCGTCAAGATTCGCAAGGATCACAGAGGGCAAGCACGCTACTTCCGAAATACCTAACCTCCCGACCACCAAGGCTACCAACCCAAAGATGGGCAAGACGGGTGGCGACGATCCACGTGACTAAGGACCGGAGCTCCTAGCGTAGGTCACCTCGCTTCCTCCCGACTCTCGATGTAAACTCGCCTTCCTTCGTATAAAAGGAGCGGGGCTAAACGATTCAGGGGCAACGAGCAAGAACAAGAAAGGAGAGAGCGCTTATCAAACTCCTCTCGCTAAGTCATTGGCATTCTCGCTTGTAAAACTTTGTGCGCTCATCATGCATCAAGAGTAATACAACACCACCACACACGAATCGAGTAGGGACCTTCACCAACCAAGATACATCTTGGACTCACGAGTCTAACCATTCAGGAGTGGAACGCGCGACCCCTAGACTTACAAATTTTACTTGCCGCGCCCCTAAAACGCCGGCGGTTAGCGCGCCGGTAGGGGACTTCGCGCGTCTTCATCACCATCTCCGGATTCCGTTTATCTCCCGATGGCATCCACCCATCTGCGACGGATGATGCGCCAGGAACCGGATCCGCCGGCTCCTCGACTTCGCCGTCACCCGACGGAGGGCTCACGCTTCCCCCGCCGCCTCTCGAAGACAGCGCCACGAGCTTAGGCGTCCTCTCCGGCGACCGCTAAGCTCGGCTTGGCGCGCAGCCCCGGCCGAACCCGAGGAGTGCTCGCGCGGTCGGCGAAACTCCCATAGGCGGCGGGTGACCATGTCACCCCGTAGGCTTCGCGATGGGTGGCGATGGTGGCTACATGCCAACCTCCGATCCACGAGTTCTTTGGAAGACTCTTCCACCACGGCTCCAGCCCGACGCGAGTATCCCGCCGCAGCGGCACTCGCTGAGTGCAACGTGGCGGGCACGCCGATTTGGTCGTAGCCACCGCGACTCTGGCGGTCCCCGCCCGCGCGACCGAGGCACGGAGGGGAATACCAGCCATGAAGGCCATTGAACGCTTCAGGCTCGGCACCGAGCTCCAACGGCAACGCGAGAGCGGAGGAGCGAAGTCGAGCTCGACCGGCTCCAGCCGACTGGAGCAGACGAGCCCGAGCCCGCGCAAGTGCCGGGCGGCAGACGGCGCGCAAGCGCCAAGAGCACCACAAGGTGGGGCGAATCCGGCGCCCCGCTTTTTCCTCACGCGAGCAAAACATGGCTGCGGCCGCAATGCCGCCCGAGGCCTTCCGGAGCCCGCAAACCCGGAGGCGAGCTACCTACGGAACCTTCGGGTGGTGGAGCGCGCGCCGTAAAGACATGCAGCGAGCCTCGGCTCCTACCACACCGGCGCTACTTAGGCCGCCATCCCTCCGACACATGGAGCCGGTGGGTGCGGCCAAGACCGCACCACCCCAGCCTCACGTACCCGGTGCGCGGCGCCTCGGTAATGCCCTCGACATCCGCGCCACCCTCGGCGCAAGAAAGATGGCGGAGGACGCCGCCACTCACGTGTTGCGGATGGTGGCGCCACTATCGCAGCCCGAGCCCGATGGTCCGGACCACGGGCTTTTTGCCAAGGATCCGCCAGCGGATTTCCCCCGATTCGGCGCCTACCAACATTGCCAAGTACACGGGGCCACCAACCCGTGTGTCGGCTCAAGATTGCCGGCTCGCATGTCGGGGGGGGAGCGACGGATGATCTCTTCATCATCGGTACCTCCCCATCTACCTCGCGGACTCGGCTCGAGCTGGCTCGAGTACCGCCGCCAAAAGCTATCAGAACTGGTGACTTGAAGAATCTCTTCGTCGGTAACTTCGTGGCACTTACAAGCGCCTCGAAACTCTGGGACTGAAGGGCTGCAAACAAGCAAATGTGGAAACCCTCGGGACTACATCCGCGGTTTTCCGCCCGAGGTAACGAGCTCCCGACATCTCCGACGCCGATGTCGTGGAGCCTTCATCTACACCTCCCGCAAGGCCTTGGTGCACAAGCCGGGCCGCCTCAAGCCCGGGACCACAAGGAACTCCTCGACATCGCCACCAACCACGCCTCGGCGAGGAGGCCGTAGGGCTATTTTCGGGAGGAAAGGCCCAGCGAGCCCGGCGTCAAACGGGTCTCCCCGACCGCCGACAAGCGGAAGCGGCACGGAAGCGGATCCGTGAGACCCAGTGGTCGCCACGGCCGACCGCCTCGCCAAGCAAAGCGGCGCGACCGCCGTCGCCCACCACTTCGAGAAATTGTTGGACGGCCCATGCCCGAACCATGGGTTCTCCGTCAAGCACAAATCTGGGATGCGAAGTCTCGAGGCGCTATCTCTCTAGCGTCCCCACCCCGCCGCGAGCAAAGGAAAGAAGCCGCCGCGCCCCGCTGAACGGCGGAGAAGAAGGCGACGACGAGTTCCCGAGCCCGACGGCCGCCTCATGATCTTCGGAGGACCGACACTCGGCGACAAGCGTCGACTCAAGCTCGCTATCGCGAGGTCCACACCGCCGCCACGGCGCCCCCAATATCTTCGGTGGTCGGAGTTCCGATCACCTTTGATCGGACCGATCACCCCGATCGCGCCCCACGGTAGGGAGGTACCGTGGTGGTCGACCCGTCGTCGAACGGCGCCACGAAGGTCTTGATGGGCGAAGCGCGGCCTTAACATCCTCTACGTTGAGGCGTTCGACGCTATGGGGTCCGCGCTCAAGCCTCCGGCCAAGCAAGGCACCTTTCCATGGCGTCATCCCGCCAACAAGCCCATCCGCTCGGCGGTCGACCGCCCGTCACCTTCGAGGCCGGAAACTTCGCGACCGAGACCCTCACCTTCGAGGTCGTGGATTTCCCGGCGCCTACCACGCCATCTCGGGAGGCCATGCTACGCCAAGTTCATGGCGATCCCCGCCACGCCTACCTCAAGTGAAGATGCCCGGACCGCATGGAGTCATCACCGCGGCATCGCCCTTCCACTGCCTTCAATCGCGAAGGCGGCGGTGCGAGCTCGCCTCGGCGATCGTTGCCTCTGCGAACTCAACAAGCTCGGGAAGGAAGCGCCGAGTCCGTCCTCGAATCCGAATCGGGCGGGATCCTTCAAATCCGCCGAGGACACGAAGGAGGTCACGGCCGATCCACGTGATCCGATCAAGACCGCGCGCGGTCGAGCCACGCCCCGCCAAATAGGAAAGCGCTCGTCGACTTCCTCCGCACTAACAAAGATGTCTTCGCATGGAGGTCCTCCGACATGCCGGGCATTCCAAAGGAGGTCGCCGAGCACTCCTTGAGCGTCGACCGTGCTCAAAGTCGGTCGCCCAACGCTGCGCCGCTCGACGAGGAAAGGCGCAGGTTATAGGAGGAGATCGCCAAACTCTTGGTGGCGGGGTTCAGAAAGAGGTGCGCCACCACCGAGTGGCTAGCCAACCAGATACTTGTAAAAAGAAGAACGGGCAATGGAGAATGTGTGTTGACTATACGAGTCTCAACAAAGCATGCCCCAGGACCCATTCCCTTACTCGCATCGACCAAGTCATCGACTCCACCTGGGTGCGAGTCTCTTTCCTTTCTCGGATGCCTACTCGGGCTACCACCAGTTGCGCTAAAGGAGTCCGACCACCGCGACTTCCTTCATCACTCCGTTCGGCTCATTCTCGCTATGTCACAATGCCCTTCGGCTGAAGAACGCAGCGCTACATACCGGCGATGTATGCAAGCGTGCTTCAATGACCGGATCGGCCGCAACGTTGAGGCATATGTCGACGATATTGTCGTAAAGACCGGGAAGGTGACGACCTTATCGCCGACCTAGAAGAGACTTCGCGAACCTTCGACGGTTTCGCATAAAGCTCAACCAGGAGAAGTGCGTCTTGGGGTCCCCAAAGGAAAGCTCTTAGGCTTCATCGTCTCTCGGCGAGGCATCGAGGCCAATCAGAGAAGATCTCGCGATCGCGAGGATGGGCGGTCGGCCAAACCTCAAAGGGGTCGAGAGGTCGCCGGATGCTGGCGGCTTTGAGCCGTTCGTGTCTCGCCTCGCGAACGCGAATGCCGCTCTACAGAGTGCTCAAGAAATCCGACCGCTTGATTGGACACCGAGGCTCGGGAGGCCCTCACCCGCTTGAAGGCCTTCTGTCCTCGCCTCGATCTGATCGCCCGGCACCGGGTGAACCATTGCTCCTCTACATCGCCGCCACTACCCAAGTCGTCGCCGCGGCCCTCGTGGTGGGAGCGAGGAAGAAGGCCGTGAGCTCAAGGTACAACGGCGGTCTACTTCATCGGTGAGGTACTTTCCGAGTCCAAGACTCGGTACCCACAGTGCGAAGTTACTTCACGCGGTGCTCATCGCAAAGAGGAAACTCGTTCACTACCCGATCAACACGCCATCACCGTGGTGACCACGTCCCCACTAGGCGAGATCATCCACAATCGCGATGCCTCGGGAAGGATAGCCAAATGGGCGCTCGAGCTTAGCGGCCATGGCATAATATCGTCCCTCGGACGGCGATCAAATCGCGAGCTCGCCGACTTCGCCGAGTGGACAAGCCGAGCACCACCATCGGTCGAAGACCCGTCTTGGACAATGTACTTGACGGGTCTTACACCAAGAATGGCGCGGCGCGGAGTAAATCATCATCTCCCGCTCGGAGCAAGAGCTTCAATCGCCATTAGGTTGCTCTTCGACGCGACCAACAACATTGCCGAGTCACGAGGCTCGTCAACGGTCTCCGGATCGTTGCCGACCTCGGTGCTCGCCGGCTCTACGTCCACGGGACTCCAAGCTTGTCGTCGACCAAGTCATGAAGGCTGAGCCCGAGACGCCGCATGGCCGCAGCATCTTGTCGAGAAGTACGCCGGCTCGAGGAGCGGTTCAAGGGTTTCGAGCTTCACCATAGCTACCGACGCTACAATGGCGAGGCCGATCACCGCCAATCTTGCCTCCAGAGAGCCCGTCCCTTGGGATCTTCGTCTCGACCTCCTGCGGCCATTGTCGGTGGACTCGGCGGTGGCGGCCACCGACCAATCCGGCCGAGTCGCCCGGCCAAGACGCGATCGGGCGAACATGGCGGATTCGCCGCGGTGTGCTAGCACTTGAGTCCGTGGAGGAGGCCCTACATCGACCGCTTTGTGGACGGGTCACTTCCCCGACCGAGCCGAGGCGGCGCCTCGCCCGCGGGCAAAATCCTTAAATCTGATCGGCCTGGACCTCTACAAAGGAGTCCCTCCGGGTCCTCCAAAAATGTATCTTGACCGACCAAGGAAAGCAACCACTGGGCGACATACGGTAGTCTGCGGTCACCACGCAAAGACCCGATCTCTTGTGGGAAAGGCCTTTCGACAAGGTTTTCTTCGCCAACCGTGTGTCGACGCCGAGCATATCGTGACGCTTTGTGAAGGATGCCGTTCTTTGCTCGGCAGATGCATCTGCCGACCCAAGCTTCTGACGATCCCCATCACGTGGCCTTTTGCCGTCGGGGACTCGATTTAGTCGGGCCTTCGAAAGCGCCCGGGCTTCACCCACCTACTCGTCGCGGTAGACAAGTTCACCAAGTGGATAGAGGCCAAGCGGTCGTGAGCGCCACGTCGGTACAGCAAGGCCATCTTCTTCCGCGACATCGTTTTTAGGTTTGGAGTCCCAAACTCCATCATCACCGACAACGGAACACAGTTCACGGGGAAGGAATTTCTCGAGTTCTGTGACGACTTCAACATCCGTGTCGATTGGGCGCCAGAGCCCATCCGCGGACTAACGGCCAGGTCGAGCGCACTAACGGCATGATCCTTCAAGGACTCAAGCGCGGATCTTCGATCGGCTCGAGCATTTCGCGGCTGGTAGCCGAGCTGCCCTCCGTGCTCTGGAGTCTGCGGACCACGCCGAGCCGGGCGACCGGGTTCACACCCTTCTTTATGGTGTTCGGCGCTGAAGCCGTTTTGCCCACTGACCTGGAATACGGCTCCCCGAGATTGCAAGCCTTCGATGAGGCTCGGGGCTCGCCTCGCAACAAGGCGCCATCGACCCATTTCGGCGGCGCGCGGCGTGGCCGCCCTGCGATCGGCGGATATCAACAAGCCTGCGCGCTACCACGGCCGCCAAGTTCGAGGGCGATCCTTGGTACCGGGCGACTTGGTTCTGCGTCGGGTCGGACAACCAAAGATAAGCACAAGGCGCCGCCGAGGGTCCTTTCACCGTCGTGGAAGTTCTCCGGCCGCACCTTCCGACTCAAGGGCGCCGATGGTCGCATCCTCCTAATGCGGAACATTGAAAAGTTAAGGCGATTCTATCCTAAACTCTTTTCCTCTTCCTAGCATGCTCTTTACCTTCTTCCTTCCGAGCACACAGTCGCGTGCGGCGACGACGGGCTGCCTTCGGCGCCCGCTCAGATTCTCTCGGTCGGTACTGCGGGTTGATGACCCAACCGACCACAAGGTCCTTCCCGGCGGTAACTCCTTTGACCCAAGTGCTCTGACCTCGCCCGTGGCTATGGTTGCTAACACTTGCGGAAGAAGGAAGTACCCGAGTGGAGTGACCTTTGGGTCGGCAGGAACACTCCTCCCGCACGAACTCGGCTATCCCACGCGCTTATGAGGGTACGTGACCCGTGGTCATGAGGTCCATCCGGCGGTAACCCTCTCAACCCAAGTGTTACTACCTCGCCCGGCTATGGTTGCTAAGTAGCACTTTGCGAAGAAGGAAGTGCCCGAGTGGGAAGATCCCTGGCCGGTCTAGAACACTCCTATCCCTCACAAGTGCGCCTAACATTGCATAGCCAAGTCTCCAATCCACCTCGCTCCTCCCAAAACAACCCGACCTACGCACAAGTGGCCCTGCGGTCCTTAGGGCTATGGTCGCCAAACCTCATCCTAAATACGAAAAAGGACGAGGGACGATTCTGGGACTTGATAATTTCAAGATTGTTTAAATAACGGTCTTTACAATCTAAGAAGGATAAAGCTAACTTTTTCTACTCTTCTTGGCGGGCGACCGGTGGCGAGGCGGAGAGTTGGCTGCCTCTGGCTTCCTGGAAGGCGGCCTGCGGCGGGATCTGGTGGCGATCTCGGCGTGCGGCTCAACCAAGAGCTCGAACCGTCGATCTCCTCGTCGATCCGGTTCCAGCCACGCCGCTCCCCACCACCGCGAGGTCGATGCCGTCGTGAGTACGAGATGGTGTTGACCCGCCGATGAAGCTCAAGCGCGGTGTGGTGACCACCGCCTCTTCTACGAAGTCTGGCACTCGGGCCAGCGCGGGGGCAAGGGCACTCGGGCCTGCCCCGGCTCCAAGGATGCGGTCGCAGACCTCCCGACCGGCCTTGCGGAGGGCCTCCAGCTCGGCGCTCATCTCGGCCCGACCGTCCTCAGCAACCTTCAACGCCGCCGGGCCTCGTCCCCGCCACGATCGCCACGTCACGGGCGGCCGGCCGTTCTCTGCGCCTCCACGGCGGCGCTTCGATTCTTCTGCGCCTCTGCGATTGCGGAGATTTTGGATAAGTTCGCCTGTGGGTCGCACCCCAAACTTAATTGAAGAATTGAGACACTTACGGCGCGGAGTTGGTCGATTGCGACTTCGACTTGGCGCCTCGTGTGAAGTCTTGGCTCGGCAGCTCATACGGCGATCGCCGCTCACGAGCGAACTCGGCGGCGTCCCCGAGCCTTGTTCGCTCGGTCGCGGGCGTGTTACTGCGTCTGCGCGATCCCTCCGGCAACAGCGGCATCCTTGGCCTCGGTGACCTCCATCAGGAGGACTCGGTTCGCCACTTCGCCCTCAAAGCCTTGGCTCTAGGCGCTCATCATGAAGGGCCTTTGTGGCCTCTTCAAATCCTTGACGGATCACCACCGCCTCCGACCGCCTAATGCGCAGGCCTCTGGGCTAGGGCGCACTCAAGCGCAGCCTGATTGCACTCTCCGCCGCTGCGCTGCCACCGACCGTCGGAGCGCTGCAGAGCTCGACTGACGCACGGCGATCCATAAGTCTTGCAAAATGTGGACCTCCGTTAGTCGCACGGAAGAACTATCAAAATGTGCAACGAATCGAACTTTTGGTGACCTACAGGCGATGGTGGACTCCCCGACCATCATGTCGGTATACCGGTGGAAGACTTGAGCAAGGGCTAGACCTTCACGGATCGCCCTATCTCGGCCAGGCGTCAGTAGCGCCTTGCCGAAGGGTGGCCCACTCGCTCTCCTCCGCCTCGCCATGATGCCCGGCCCGAATTACACCGGCCGCGCCTCCGCTCGCCGGTTCGGGCGGGGCGCCACCCGTCCAAAGCACCATGGGCAAGGGTGACGAGGTCAACCTTCAGAAATCCTCGGCGACTGCGCTGAGGGGATCGGTCGGCACCTCCCACGGGACGAGGGGTCGGGCACCTCCGTCGCCGGCCCGCCACGGCGGGCGCGATCACCGGCAACGCCATTGTCTCATCCTCTCAAGCAGCGATCACGTCGTCCGGAGGGTCCCAGCGAGGCGGCGGAAGTTCTTCTTGAGCACGACCTCGGGTGGGGCTCTGTCCCCTCGAGGCGATCAGCGCCGACGCCGACGCCGCGACCTTCGCCGACCCAACCGGTCACCGAAATCACCGCGCCGTTACTTGCGGGCCGATGTGGCACGCCCACGATCACCCGAGATAGGCGCCGACGTTGCAAAGATTCAAGAGTCGCTCGGCGGCTTTGCCAAAAGAAAAATGCTCCAAAAATAAAATAATAATACACTTACAAGGCCGAAGGGTGCGTGGCACGCGCGCCTCTTTGCCGGTCCCCGCCAAAGTCGTCCGGTCGCTCGCCTCAAGCCACCTCCGGTAGAGGACTGCGGCGGCGCATAGCGCAAGATCACCCCACCGAGGATCCGTAGCCCGGGCCCGTGATGCCGCCTCGGCCAAGTCCACGCTCGGGCCGCCGCCGATCGGTGGTCGTGAAAAACCCACCATAGGGGTGGCCGAGGCACTCCGCCATTGTCGATGGAAGTCGTCCCCACGGCGGTGGTCTCGACACATCCTCGCCTTGCTGCTGCCGCTAGCGTTCCTTACTTTCTTCCTCCTCCTTTCCTCCTTCCGCTTCTTGCGGGAGAGTCGACCTGCCCTCGCCTCGGCGGCCGCCGCGCTTCCTTATCCCGGGAGCGGCGCTGGAAGACATCCCCATGAGCCCCGAGAGGATGCGGGAATGTCGGTCAAGTCGCGAAGGGCGAGAGAAAAGAGAAGCGAAAGGAATTTCACCGGCTTACAGTTTCGAAAAAGCGCGAGAATGGCTCGGTGGCCATCCGCGCCACGATGGCGCGGCCGCCAGAACGGCCGCCGCCCGAGCCTCCACCTCGACGCGGCCGGCTCGGGTTCGGCCATCCTCGCCCGGTCGGACGGCCCGCATCTGCGGAGCGAAGTGCGGCACGTGCACAAGTGGTTGCGCGCATCCCCATGAAGGCGCGCACAACCACGCCCCGGTGAGCCCCGCCTCCTTTGAGCCCCGATCCGCTCCACGATCGGGGCGGCTTGTTCTTCTCCCTCTTTTGGCGCCCAGTTCCGCTCCTCCGCCACGGAAGCTCTCCGGTGAAAGAGGTATTTGTCGCCGACGTTTGAGCGAGAGCCATTCGAACGCCACCCTTGTTAGACGAGGCGCTTTACCTCCGGTACTCCGTGCTCCGACCGGGCGGCTGGAGGCCAGAGCCACCAGAGGCGCCGCAAGGCCCGACGGGCTGTCCTTCGAGCCTTGCACGGAAGAAGTGCCTCCACAACGCCCAAGGCGGCTCGATCCCCAAGAAGGCCGCGCAGCGTGATGAAGATGGCGATGTGGAGGACCCCATTAGGGTTGAGATGGTGCACCTCCACCTTGTAATGAAACAACAGCCCCGGACGAGCGGGTGCGGTGGCGAGCCAAAGCCGCTCGAAGAACGAGGCGGGCACCACGATCTCGTCGCCGCGGCGGGGTGATAGCCCGATCGGCACCCTCCGGTAGGAAGGTCTGCGGCATGAGAAGCCCTTCTTCACCAAGCCGAGCGCCACCGTGTGTCTTGCGCGCGAGCACTCCGCCACGACATCTTCACGGGGAGACGATGGAAGGTGAGAAAGAAAGGTCGGGTTTTCTTTCCTTAGCTCTCTGGTGCTCTTCTTGTTTGAGCGAGAGACGAAGGGCAAGAAAACGTGACCACTCGAAAGCACCCAACGGCGTATTTATAGAGGATGAGCGAGCGCCGCCAAGCAGCGCCCGTCAAGCGAAGCGTCGCGACCACCCTCGTCTGTCGCGCCCACTGGTAACTCCCGCCAATACCACTCCGCTTTTAATCCTGTCTTGTCAGCGTCAAGGGCCATAAAGACGCCGCCCGAACAACGTGTCCGTAACCTCTCGGTCTCGCCTTTAGGCCGAAGCAGTTGCTCGGCGCGAGAAGCCAACTGGGCAGCTGCGCCCCAAGGCTAAAGCTTTGTGGCTTGCGCGAGGGCCCAGCGAGGTGTGGGTTCAAAAGGCCTACCCCACGGATGGGTATAAAGCCGCCCAAAGAAAAACTTGAGCAAGGGGCGGTACGAGGTGAGCCACGGTGGGCCCTCGGTTAGGTCGGCCGACGGCCTAATCACCTCTACTCGCGCCCGAGACCATACTTCACACTCTCCGGGAGCTCATCAATGAGCGACGGCCGGTGTGCTCTGGGTCGTGGACGACCTAGAGTCCATCTGGATTGAGTAAAGAAAGATTTTTATGGGTCGCCCACAGCAGGCCAGACACCCTACTCGGGACCGTCGCCGGAAGGTCCCCCTGGGCGGACCTCCCAGACCCACTCGGACTACCCGCTATTAGCTCCACGAGCACGGCGTTCAAACCAACGCAGTAAAGCGCGCGCTCATCCTCCGTGTCCCACACCTGCGGATGGGGTATACATGTGGGATAGACGGCGGCCATTCCTCTCGCAGCTACCCTCGCCCGACAAGGACTCGAGAAGGATGTCTCACGTCCAGCTACGACGGTAAACGAGCACTCACGTCCAGCTACGACGGTAAACGAGCACTCACGTCCAGCTACGACGTTAAAACGAGCACTCGGACACCCGAACCTCACAGAGGCATCCGGTCGTCCTGCCGACCAAGGCACTCGGACACCAGAACCTCACAGAGGCATCTGGTCGTCCTGCCGCGGACACCCGAACCTCACAGAGGCATCCGGTCGTCCTGCCGACCAAGGCACTCGGACACGAGAACCTCACAGAGGCATCCGGTCGCCCCGCCACCAAAGCGATCGGACACTAGAACCTCACGGAGGCATCCGGCCGTCCTCGCCACCAAGGCCTTTGTCTAGCTACGACGTTAAGCGAGCACTCGGACACCGAACCTCACAGAGGCATCCGGTCGCCCCGCCACCAAGCGATCGGACACTAGAACCTCACGGAGGCATCCGGTCGTCCTCGCCGACCAAGGCCCGTCTAGCTACGACATTAAACGAGCACTCGGACACCGAACCTCACAGAGGCATCCGGTCGTCCCGCCGACCAAGGCACTCGGACACCGAGAACCTCACAGAGGCATCCGGCCGCCCCGCCACCAAAGCGATCGGACACTAGAACCTCACGGAGGCATCCGGTCGTCCCGCCGACCAAGGCACCGTCTAGCTACGACGTTAAGCGAGCACTCGGACACCGAACCTCACAGAGGCATCCGGTCGTCCTGCCACCAAGGCGATCGGACACTAGAACCTCACAGAGGCATCCGGCCGTCCCGCCGACCAAGGCACTCGGACACCGAACCTCACAGAGGCATCCGGCCGCCCTGCCACCAAGGCGATCGGACACTAGAACCTCGGGGAGGCATCCGGTCGCCCTGCCGACCAAGGCACTCGGACACCGTAACCTCACAGAGGCATCCGGCCGTCCCGCCACCAAGGCGATCGGACACTAGAACCTCACGGAGGCATCCGGTCGTCCTCGCCGACCAAGGCCTGTCTAGCTACGACGTTAAGCGAGCACTCGGACACCGAACCTCACAGAGGCATCCGGTCGTCCCGCCGACCAAGGCACTTTCGGACACCGAACCTCACAGAGGCATCCGGTCGTCCCGCCGACCAAGGCACTCGGACACCGAACCTCACAGAGGCATCCGGTCGCCCCGCCACCAAGGCGATCGGACACTAGAACCTCACGGAGGCATCCGGCCGTCCTGCCGACCAAGGCACTTTGTCTAGCTACGACGTTAAGCGAGCACTCGGACACCGAACCTCACAGAGGCATCCGGTCGTCCTGCCACCAAGGCGATCGGACACTAGAACCTCACGGAGGCATCCGGTCGTCCTCGCCACCAAGGCTTTGTCTAGCTACGACGTTAAGCGAGCACTCGAACACCGAACCTCACAGAGGCATCCGGTCGTCCCGCCACCAAGGCACTCGGACACCGAACCTCACAGAGGCATCCGGCCATACGACGACCGAGGCACCATCCACAACGATTAAAATTAAAGCAAACTCATCACGAGACATTTTCATAAAGAAAAGAAAATTTCATTATAGGCCAATGAGCTCAAACTTTACACAACTTTACACACGATGCGAGCGGATACAAGAGTGGCCACGCCGCACCACAGCAGGACTCTACCCACACCTAGAACCTATCAAACATCCGTGCGGCATCGGTGGCACCGACGCGGCATCTTTGGTAGGCCCTTGCGGTCGACGGACGGCCGCCACGGCCGCTGAAGCAACACGCCGATGCCTCTGCTGCGTTCGGCGACATCGACGCGGCCGCTAACTACGGTCGGCGCCCTTGCGCCATCGCCTCGAAGGGCCCCCTTACCACCTCGAGCCTCGGGCGGCCTCGGCGTAGCACAACGTAAGCGTCGTCGCGGGCGCAGCTTCTTCCTCCCCGAGCTCGGCCATCGCTGGTCGAACTCAGCCCAAAGCTCGGCGGAGGATCTTCTTCTTCTACTGTGACGCCATCGCCGAAGCTAAAGACTAGAGGATGTCTCAAGCCATTTGAAAGAACAAAAGAAAAAGCTCGCCCCTTCAAGCAAGCTACAACGCATGGATATATATATCCGGGCTAAGGGAGGCTAAGCGTCTCGAGTAAATGCGGTGCCAAAAGCGAAGCCTCCTTCACGTAAACCCGAGGCGATCAAGAAGACGAGCAGCGCGGCGCGCTAAACTACGCTTCGGCATGCGCAACGAGGCAAGTAAAAGCCCCGGTGGTTCAAATGCCCGGCCAAACTCGGGACAGTGTCAAAGTCCAACAAGCACACCGACGAAATCGCTAACCGGATCGGTGGACCGACCTACGAGCCCGCCACCACTTTCGTCAAGTTCAACCCCAACCGAACCGCCAAATCGCTTGGGAGTTCGGGGCTCTTGACGAATACTAATAAAAGGATACCCCAACAGCCCGGCGACGAGCAAGTGACCTCAAGCATATCTCCATTAACAGCGGCGCGCGCCGCCGACCGAATCACTGCGAGACCGCGAAGGCATCCGCTTCCGCCCGCCAGGAAGCGAATCCGACAGACAGCGCCCCGACCCCTCTTGGCGGGCGGGATCTCCGACTCCAACCAAACCAAGGTGGTGAACGCCGAGTGCCGCGTGTCGTCCTCACCGCCTACCGCCACGCACCCTCGGATAAGGTCAATCGGGCGACTATACGAGGCGGTGGCTCCTTCCCAAGAAGATCCGGTGATCAGAGAAGACAAAGCTTCCGGCCCATCAACCGGTCACGTCAAGACTGGCGAAGACGCTCCTCCCGAGGCAAGACCGGCGTCACGCACCTCGGCGTCGGATTCGCAAGGATCACAGAGGGCAAGTACGCTACTTCCCGGAAATACCTAACCTCCCGACCACCAAGGCTACCAACCCGGCATGGGCAAGGCGGGTGGCGACGATCCACGGGGCGAAGGACCGGAGCTCCTAGCGAGGTCACCTCGCTTCCTCGACTCGATGTAACCCCGCCTTCCTTCAGTATAAAAGGAGGCGGGCTAAACGATCGAGGGGGCAACGAGCAAGAACAAGAAAGGAGAGAGCGCTATCAAACTCCTCTCGCTAAGCCATTGGCATTCTCGCTTGTAAAACTTTGTGCATCATCCGTACTCAAGAGTAATACAACACCACCACACACAATCGGAGTAGGGACCTTCACCGAACCAAGATACATCTTAGACTCACGAGT
Organism: Otatea glauca; assembly: GCA_036346275.1. NCBI lineage: Eukaryota > Viridiplantae > Streptophyta > Magnoliopsida > Poales > Poaceae > Otatea > Otatea glauca. The sequence continues at coordinate 77,787,440 of CM070711.1, forward strand.
CTAACCATTCAGGGAGTGGAACGCGCGACCCCCTAGACTTACAAATTTTACTTGCCGGCGCTCCCGAAAACGCCGACACCTATCTTCACACTACAGTACCATGGAGTAATCCTATAGTACTGTAGCACGGAATTGCTATAGTCACAAGATTTTTTCCTGGCGGGGTGGCACAGAGATTTGAATTACCGTGGAATGGGTGTGCGGAAAATCGACGGGAGCAGGGTTCAGTGCAATTGCCGCGGGATAAGAGCACGGAAAATACAATTTCCGCGGATGCAGGGTGCGGGATTTGGATTTTCCGTGGCAGGGGCACGTAGTAATTGGATTTGCCGTAGTGTGGTGGTTTGGCAAATTCCAGGCTCCTACATAGAATGGGATCATTCTTGTAAAAAAAAAATCATGAGACTATATACAAATTTTCTTAAGTGGCTAAAACATTAAACAGTTCGTATTGAACTGTAAGCTAAGGGTACATCAGTATTGTTGTCGATAGTGTGTCAGAAATGCTCTAGTGCGTAGACGAGAAGGTAAGGAGTGTACTCAATGTAGTGTTGTATGGTATGGGATCGGAGGGGAAATATCTACTGCTATATCACGGTGATCTCATTCTAACACGCTAGTACTGCATCGATCATATATGGACTTCGCTGGTGAGTGCTGAGCACTTTCGAGAATATAAAAAAATGCGCGATAATGCAGTCTATAGATGAAAAAGCATTAGCTCCCAACCCTACTACTACCAGCACCAGCAAAAGGAAAAGAAATGGTTGAAAGAACAGCTCTTTTATGATCATTAAATTTAATATAAATTATTTATTCTTTTCAGTCTAATAGATCATATTAGTTAGTATTTATTTATAGAGATCTTTGATAGTAGAAATGTCCTTAACAAATTAACGATCAGATCTGATTTCAACTATCCACTATATACCACTGGTATAGTGAGCTCGGTCTTACCACTTTTAGTCTTGGTGGCTTAACCTAAAGGCAGATTTAAGATCTTGATGATCAACCTCGTGTCAAAAGCGTAATAAAGCTATGAGACGAAATTATAGAATTCTCAGACGGCAACTTTCGGCGAATCAACTGCGATGGAGGAGCCGGTAAATCCGAGTTCTGTAAGGCTTAGTGCTCAATGAATTGATCAATGCAGTACGAAAGTAGCTGAATAGCATATAAGAATAGCTAACTACTAACACGTGTAAGAAGCGAAGTAAATTTTTGTTACAACACAGAGAAGCAAATGCGCCTCCATTTGGACCTTCACCGGCCAATTGTGTGAAGAGAATTGAGATCCAATACAGTCTCTAACCTAAGTAATTGCATATGAATCGTTAGATCAAAAAATGACAGTCTAGATTTTCCGAGAACATTGTTCGACGGTAGCAGCGCACAGAGGCAGAGCCAGCTCCCGGGCAGGGGGTTGCCTGCTCGGGCTCATCGATGACACACATTGCGACCTCCGGCAGCATATGGAAGCCACCAGTCTTAGCCTCTTCCCGGGCAAGCCAACATAATGAAACAACCCAGAAGTTTAATCATGCAAGCGGGATCATCAACATAAATTAAATATGATCATCAACACAGATTAAACACTTATATAATAAATTGCTCAGCAATTAATCATCAACTTTATTAATTTTTCACATGTATTACACTTACATGATTACAATCTTTTGCAAATAATAAAGTTACATCAAAAGAAGATTACAAGAAAAAAAATTAAATTTCCAAAAATTTGCAGCTTCTTAGCCCTCATCTTGTTCCCTGTAAAACAAATAATCCACACACATACATATATATAACAATAGGTCAAGATGCAAAATAATTAAAATTTTAGAGTTGCCGTTAGAACCATATGTGTTGGTACGCTCATCGAGATATTAGACGATCCGGGGCCAGTCGGCTCCTCTCGCTAGTTAGGTTTCTTCATCCGGCAATATACAAACCTGTAGACGTCGGGTAACTATAGCATTTCCAAGAATAGTGCCCAAATATCTCATGGTAGAAAGATGAAAACACATGGTAAAAAGGTAAGTGCACGACTGTTAGAAAGGATAAGAACCAATCTAGATCCATTTCACCCACCTCCCACATAGCCAAAGCTCTCAAAGCTACCGAGACTATCAAGCACAAAGCTCCCAGGAGCACAAGCCCTCACAAGCAAGCCTCTAGGAGGCAAGCCAAAGCCAAGACATCCATTCCCAAGCACATAGCCAAGCAAGCCACAAACCACCAGAAAGAAGCACACACACAAGCCAAGTCCCAAGAGTCAGCACAAACCTGGAGGGACACCAAGACAAGGAGCAACCACTAGGAGCACCAAGGCTTCCAAGGGGCAAACACCAGGGAGCTCCACCACAAGCCTACAACCAAGAGCAAGAGGGAGCAAGGCCAACACACCCCCAACACCATCACGGCCATACATTTCTTCATCTCCCACATCACAGGTACAACCCCCACAGTTTAACCATATTGTATATATTGCAATGGCAGTAGTAAAATCAGTTTAGAGGCAAAAATCAATAGGAAGAGAGTGGTCTCAGTTGGTTGACGCAGCTGGGGTTGCGTCGTGCATGTCCAATAATCTACTCATGCTCCCCCGCGCGTGGTAGATTAAGGATGTCGTCGTGGCACCGTCCAAACCCGAGCATCAACCTTTAGAATCATCACAGACCTTAGTCAATCAACCTTTACCTTCAACACACAAATCATCATCAACCATCTTGCACACTTGAATTATGGACAAAATCATCTCCCAAATCATAAAGTAGTAAAGAGGCAATAGCTCAAAAATAAGGAGAAATAATGACATCACAGTGAGTCTCGGAAGCATCCAGTGGAGCCCGAGGAGCTGGCAACGAGATGGGCCGAGTGAGCCGAGGACAGGGGCAGCGTCGGCCAAGGGCCAAGGACAGCGTAGACTAAGGGCTAGGGAGCCGCCAGCCCAGGGCAGGCGGCCCTGATAGGAAGGGGCTGCCACAGTCCAGTCAAGCTGGGGCGACCCAGTCGACACGGGGGCGTGCGGGCCAGCAAGAGGCGGCGCAAGGCCCCAGTGGGTGGTGATGAGGGAGCAGCCCGGGGGCGAGCGGTGGCCTAAGGGAGAGACAGAGGGGGGACCAGATGGCTCAAAGAGGCCGGGCCAGGGCGGCACGGGAGGTCGAGGCAGGACCGAACGGCAGCGTCAAAGGCCGGAGGGAGGGGAGGCACCAGAGAGGGTGAGGAACCAGGGAAGAGCAAGAGAGGAGAGGAGTAGGGAAAACAGAAGGAGAAAAGAGAAGAAGAAGAAAGGATAAGGAGGAGACTAGTCAGGTGAGTAAAGAAAAAAAATGGAGGGAGAAAAGAAAAGGGGAGAGAATTTTCACCCAAAATTCAAACTTCGTCCATATTAAATAAACCTAATAAAAACTCGAGAGATGAATCAACCCAATCAAATAAGCATCAGATAAAAGTCGAAAATGTAAAAATAACCAAATATTTAAAAGAACTACAAGTGTATTAAATAATAAAATATTAAAAACAGTTGGACGTCGTGAAACATGCAAAAACCTACTAAAATATATTATTGATAATTTTAGGAATCAATCAGATTGGTGATCTACAGCAACCATCGGGTGAGGACGAATATTTGTACCAAAATCCAAGCAAGCAGTCTTTGATCATTTTTAATATTTTTATCAAGCATATTTACTTATATGTGATATCACCTATGCATGGGAAAAACATGTTTAAGAAAACCATAAATCGGATGCAGTTGAAAAGATGATTTTGGTGATGAACTGTTGCAGCGGTAATTGGTTATGGATATGTGGTATTAATGATGTCTGTTAGGACAATATTTGATTTGTTTGTGTGTATATATATATAGTGGGTAGAGGGTGCCATAGATGATGAGCATTGCCGGTGGGCTCCCTGTACATATGGCTAGAACATAAGATTGAATAAACTATACTCGAGCAATGAGCCGTATAATTTCATATCAACCATAGTGTGTGGGAAATGACCAAGAAAAGTTGTCCTATAACAGCGTTATGATCTCCACATTAGGTATGAGTAGCTATCTAGGGGTGTGAAGCTGGGTACACTGGGAGTCCCAGTGAAGGACACAAACATCGGCTGCAATTGATTTATTTTGGCGCTATATTTAAACGTCTGGTTAATGTGCCACCGTTGTTAGTCGAAGCACAACTAGCAGTAGTGCCAAGGTTGGAGATCTAATATCTGAGTAGCGATAAATATTCTGGATTCTCAACTGAGGTTGGGTTCACTATGGGTAAAGTAGTACAAACCTGCGCAGGGTAAAATCATAAATTCATGCCTGTTTCTTGGATTGGAGGCTACGAAAGCTAAGTCTACATCAAATACGAGTGGTAGTTACAATTTCAATAATTAAAATCGAAAACCCACATTTTCCTTATAAAACCCTATTTTTCTAAGAATGGATTTGAAAGAGGAATGGCAAGTGATGGATGATGGTAAAATTCATATGATGCATTTTGCTATTAATACTTGCTGAGTATTTCTGTACTTACTCTTGCTAAATCCCCTTTTCCTTAGATATTGACGCCAGTGGTCAAGTGCCTAGTTGGGAAATGGATCCCAATGGATTCATCTATGAGGCATAGGGTGTGGATCACCCACAGAACCAGGACGATGACGAGGAGGATTACCAGGAGGGTTAGGATGTTAGGTAGATCGTGTTTCGACTTCGTCAATCCTTGGAGTATTAGTACTTTTGAATTATATTTTTGTATTTGGATCTTATGTATAATTAATGTACTGAATATATAGCCTGCATGGCAATGTAATGTAATAAGTTTCCATTTCAGTCTCTAATTATTGTTTCTGCTGCAACATTCTGAATACGGTGTATTAACTGATAAAACGTTGGGTGCACTCGATGTTTTGATTAGTTAGTATGCCGAGATTCGTGTAATTACTTCGGAGTAATGGTTCTACTGTCGTTACCCTAGACTAATTATGTGGATCGTCACATATAACAAGTGGGTCGTGGCACGCCAATGGGCCAACCAGCGGGCCAAAGTGTCAAAGCCCACTATCCAACTCATTCTATATCTTAAATTCTCCAAATCCCCAGTCAACCTCCCGTGATTCCGTCGGTCTCCCCCCAAATCCCCAATCCCATCGGTCTCCTGTACCTGTGCCGGCGGCTCATGGAGGCGGCTCGACGGAGGCGTCTCATGGAGGTGCCTCAAATCCACAGGTGCAAGGGGTGCAGACCGCAGGAGCAGGAGGAGAAGAGCAAGAGTAGGAGGCCACAGGAGCAGGAGGGCCTCAAATCCGTAGGAGCTGGAGGCACCGACCACACCGTGCGGAGGTGAGGATTTTTGTGTTTTCTCCTTTCTTGCCTCATTCCACACCTTGGTTTGCATTGGATTTGTGGAATCGGTAGGAAATGTGTGTATAACCTCTTCCGTTGTGATAGTTGCGTGTGGCCTAGGCTTTGTTCCGTGGGTTGTGAAGTGATATGGGCTTTCCGTTTGGTGAACGCTCTGCACAAGTTTTGTGGTGTTAGATTTGGTTAGAAAAGAGAATTAGTTGCTTGTGTAAATACTTAGGGAGTGTTTGGATTAGGGGTATTTTATTAGAATGTGTTAGGATTTAGTTCAAATCTGAACTACATTTCAAAACCTCCTAAAGAATTACCACTTATCCAAATTGGCCCTTAGATGTATGTTGACAGAGGATGGTACACACTACACAGCAATAATTCAACACATAATAAGGAGAGGAAAAATCAGGATAGAGATTTAGAGCTTCAGTTGCCTAGTTCGTGTGCCATAAGGTGTCAGTTTATGTAAGGAAACAATGTCTGTAACTAACATATAGTAGTCGTACACCAAATTGCTTATTTGAGGATTTGGATCCCTTTGTGCTAGTTAGCACTAAGCAAGTTAGCATTCATACTCAAATTGCAAAATGGGGGCAGTAGATAAGTCCTATTGTTGGATATGATCATCATTTTCTTTTCATTCAATTTTGTTGTCCAGTATTATAATTCTTTTGTGTTGAAGTACCATTGTTATTTCTAAAGGGCCATTTTTGTTAGGTATACATCCAATGAATTTGCCTCATACTAGGCATAATTAGAACATTAGTGGTATGTGAAGCACTGGTACAATACTTCAATGTAAATATATTTTTTATATTATATGATGCACTAATCAACATATTTTTTATCTTGCAGAATCTTTTTTAGTGTGTGGTGGGACTTTTGTTGCTGAATCATCTAAGCTTTGGCAGTGTCCTAGTGCGGTACTTGATTTATCTTTCTTTATTTTATCCGTAGAATGTCTAATATGTATTGGATTATGTTTTTAATAAAAAAAACTTTTTACGATAATTAATTTTGCTTTTGTGATATGTACATGGCCCTTTCCGTGCGAAGAAGAAATGCCGTGGGACTTGGAAAGAGTCTAGCCGCAGGAAGTGCGCTCGCAGACTCGTGTTGGGCCTGAGTTCAAGACAGTTACACAACAATAATGTCCACCAGAAGAAACCGGAAATTTTAGGTGGTGGGTGATCCAAAGATGGCAGGGTACGCTGCTCCCTACGACCGATCAAAGAAACGAAAATCCCACTAATATTCAATTTTTAGAAGATGCATTCTTGTTTTCGTTACGGGGTCCCAAACTGGTCTTGACCGGAAAGTCACCAGTGCTGCCATTCACGAGCCATTGGATTTGGTAGCCATTGGATTTGGTGCAGAAGGAATAGCGTCATGGCCCACTGACCAGCAAGCACCTATACAAGTCGGCGAATTTGCCTACGCCGGTAAAAAGATAATTAGGCGTGCACTCGACCTGCGATCCGACCGTACCTGCAAGGCTTCAAGAAAGCTTCAGCCTTCAGCGAAGAGGCCCTGGCTGGCTCGCGTCGCATGGCAGGGCGACGGTGCAAGTTGCCGCACGGCAGCAGCGACAAGATGGGACAGCGTGCGCCTGCGTTTGGCGGTGGTCGTCTCGTCCCACAAGGCTGACATGTTACCGTCGCCAATTCACCACCACCACCAAAGCAAGCGGGCGGGGCGAGCACGCGCACGGCGCACTGACTCAGCAGCCTCCGCCGCCGGAATAGAAAATTTCGCCTCTCCCACACGCGGACTCCCGAACCTCGCGCCTCCGCCTAATTCCCTTCACCCAGCACCCGCCGCACTTGTTACCCTCCAGCACAAATGGCGGCGGAGGCCCGGGCCGAGAGCCCTGCGCCCGCGCCGCCGTCCCCTCCGCTGCCCGTCCCCGGGAAGCGCGTGGTCCCGGAGGGCGGCGAGGAGGAGCGGCCCGAGCCGAAGCGGCGCCGCGCGTGCGTCGCCGCGCTCGACGGCGTCCCCTGCGCCGCGTCGGTTGGTAGGGAGGGGGAGGGGGACGTCTCGTCCTTCTCGTTCCAGCACGCGCGCGGCGGCTTCGTGGCGCTGGAGACGACGCCCAAGTTCGGCTCCTTCAACCCGCCCGCGGTGGCCGAGCAGGCCGCCCTCGACCAGACGCCCCCGCCGCTCGTCGGGGAGGACTCACAGGAGGAGGCGGCGTCGGCGCGTGGGGAGGGGGAGGGCAAATATGGGAATTCGCAGTTAGTGGGGGCGGATGATCAGGGGCAGACGTGAATGATGACTTTGTTTTTACTTTTGACAAGCCATACAAGAATTCAAGAATACAAGTTGCTTGGACCTTGGAATAGTAGTAGCTAGACCGCTCCAAGTTTGCTCTGTTCTTCTGTGCAACTTGGTTTCCTTCTATGCTGTCGAGCTCAGCAGTTCGGCACTAATGTACTCTTACAGTGCTTCTATGCATAAGACTTCTAATATTGTACAAACTATGTGATTACATTTATGATTTGATGTTTTTTTTCTTGTGTCTATATTGTCGTGCCTCAACAGTTCAGCACTACTGTTCTATAAGAGTAGTGCTTCTATACGTCGGCCTCCTGATATAAGTACTTACATTTGTTATGGAATAAAGGTCATTTTCTTTGTTCCATGGTATTACTACCGAAGAAATTTCACCTGGTGCCATAGCTTTCCTCACAAACGCCATAGCTCTTGTACAATCGAATTCGAAGTTGCTCTCATACAGGGTGTTGTGCGCTAGCAGCTCTCGCCAAGCTGATGTATACTGTGATCCTATCCCACGAAATGGTAGTAAATCGGTGGTCTTCCACCAACCACATATGGTAGCTACCTTTGCCAAGCTGAAATATCCCGCCCTTGCAAAACGGCAATTCGTTAAGGCCGCGTGTTTGGGATATTACCTCTGAAATACTTCCAAGGACGGTTTCATCTACTGCCTTTTGCTGACAAATATCATGGGAGAAAGCTTTATTGAACACGATATCTTTATGATATCAGATTGTCTTATGAACAAAGTTTGACTGTGTAATTATTCTTTGATTCTTTCCATACCACTTTGAAATGTTTACAGAGTAAATGCACACTTGTGTAACCGCAAATATTGAGATCAAATACAGAACCTCACTCGGTCAGTCAGCAACTGATGCTACCTCTGGCGGTAAATCTTCTTTGCTAAACGTGGCTTTGGATGATAATGGTTCCCTGTACCACTCATTCTCATTGCGAGGGAGGAAGCAAGCCTCTGCACAAAAGGAAATGGGGCATACAAAATGACCGCAATGTGGATTCCAGATTGTTAAAACTAATCTCTTTTTGTCTATTCAGGTTTTAGCAATCCTGTTTTGTCATCTGTTCAGCAATTCAGCTAGGCCTTTTCGCTGTGTATAAATGAAAAGCATAAATGTTGTGAAATACAACAGTCAACATACCTGACACAAAAACATCCTTGTAGTCATCATCGTCATACACAAATGCAGGCGGATCTGGGGAACCAATTCCAACAATTGTGCTTCCACTGCATGAAACATATACAATTTGGTGTCACATATGTTACTGGAAAACACGGCTCCAAACGCATATATGAGTGTTGGATAGAGGGAGCTGTTCTCCCTGATTGATATATGCAGCATAGAATCTCACACCTTAAATATGATTTATGCTACTAAAATTGACAGAATGACTGATGATAGCAATTCGGCAATTTCCATATCGATGCTAACTACACAACTAATTTCATAACTGTAGCTCTCCAAAAACAGTCGCTTTCCTAATCAGCCCAGGCCCCAGGCAGAGGATAGTACAATGGCAATTAACGCTATGTTTGGGATATGACTACTTTTGAACAAACAGATTCTTCAAAAGGCTTGATAGAGAATATGCGCTCCTTACCTTCCTGACATAAAAACAGCACTATAATCTCCCTGGTTAGCTGCAATAATTCGTTTCTTCAACTTCTTTAACGATGGCAATACCTCAAAAGCTGGAGGCTCTGGAGAGAGAAAAATGAAGGATCAGGAACCCTTTTTACTAAATGTAAATAAACAAAACATACTGAAACAAACAATATAATTGAAGATATGATACAGGACTAGCGCATAATATATTATTGCAATCACACTGCATACCTAGATCATTTACACAGGCATCTTGTGATATCCCGTTTTGAGTGATTTCCTTGAGCAAAGTCAAGGGATCAGCTCGACTAGTCTGTTCTAACCGGAGTCGCTGGAGTGCAAGAAGCATGTTAGGAAAAGCATGGGCTTCCAATTAAGAAATTAAGTAATTAATTACCTTGTAAACTTCAGCAGTTGAGCATGCTTCACGTGGCTTTATTAGAACCATTGGCAAATTTACTGGTAATGGATTTGGAATATCCTGGACAATCTACATACATTCAAGTTGAAAGTTGATCAGACAGTTCAGCCGCAAGGTCAACATGGCTCATGGATATATATCTTCATGTCAATATATAGTTTATAGTAATAACTTTGAAGAGTTTTGTAAGCTGCAAACTACCTCTCTACAAAAGTCGATATATACGTCCCGAATACAGTTGAAGAAGGCTACTTCAATAAACAAGAAATCAATAACATAGTATGAACCAAACTGCAACTAGCATGATCAGCTAAATCAACTACATGAGCAACCCTTGATAAGTTCATACTGACTTCAAGTCAAATACTTCACTCTTTCTGGCCTAGAATCTCTAGATGTACGTGTAAACAATTCATTCAATGATCAATGGTTTTGAAAAGCTCTGCGCTAGAATGAAGGATATGCACTAATCAATATTGGTTTGGCCTAGCTGATGTTCCACATTATCTATTTCTAACATGGAATTTACTGATAAAAAAATATGGAACAAATTAAATGTAACAACATTCACTAATACTGCAGTACTTTTGGAAGACCCAAATTGTGCTAACAAGATTATGACACAGTTGAAATATGGCAATATAACTAGCCTCACTCAGTTTGCAGCAGCTTGAGAAAAGGTTTGGGAAGGCCAACCGTGCCTTAGGGAATAGAAACTATCAATGGGACGGAGGGGCTACAATTGGAAGGCCCAACGTGTAAAATAAAGGGAGAAAATTTTAGGGAACTAATTAGATGCAATGTGTGACATACCTCTCCTCTACCAGTACAATATGCTGCTCCTCGTGAAAAGAAGAAGGGGATATCTGATCCAATCTCACCAGACCACTCTTGAAGATCCTTTTCTGAAGCAATGCAACCACTAAACTGGTTAGCGGCCCACAGTGCAGTTGCGGCATTACTACTTCCACCACCAAGACCAGCACCAGTTGGAACCTTCTTATCCAGATGTATCTACATTTCAATGAAGACGGCAGTAGAAAACAAAACCCAACATACTAATCAGATAACAATAGAAAGAGAACAAACTTCACTCGCTTAGATGTCAAAACAATATACACTTGACATTACCCAAAAAAAATTGTCAGTCCCGGTTTTCATGCGGTAAAGATTGAGTGCCTTGATGATCTGCAGATTCATGAAATTGAAAAGTTAGGCACGGTGTAAATGTTTAGAGCACATTTGTTAGTAAGATGCCGAAAGTATATGTACTCTGTAGCCAACATACCAAATTACTTTCATCAACTGGGACACCTGCAACGTTGGTTGATAGGCGATCTTTGCTCTTACTTGGTGACAATGAGAATTTGATAGTATCACCCAAACTTATGACCTGAAAGTTCATATAACGAATTGACAAAAGTGATACAGAAACAATTCTATTCTACAAAGCAAAGTTTACCATAACCACACCAATAATAAGAAAAAAGAGACACTATAGCATAAGGCTAACATAAGATCAGATAATCTAATTTGCAGATAGAGTAATGTAGTTTGTAGAGTCAGCTGTTTGCTACTAGCTTTAATTAATTACCTGATGCACCTGAATATAAAAGGGGAAACTGACATAATGGTTAGGAGCACGCCTATAGTTAGTCCAGAAAGGACCTTACAGCTGATAAATGTTGTATATCTTAGATTCATTTTTGGAAAAGAACTTCTTCCTCATTTCGAGTTAAAGCCTGTCGCGGTGGCAATTATTTTGGTACATCAGTATAGCACATGTATATTGCATACATATAGATGATACTTCTTGATTGTCCAAAGCAAGTGTCATTGCTAAAGTAAGATTTCATACTAGTTTCAACTTTCAATATAAAAGTCTGTTGCAAGTTTGTAACGCTAGTTTGCCATTGGGAACATATATTTTCAGATACATATTGCAGCAGTCTTAGAGAGACAGACACAACATCAAAGCATAGAAGGAAGAGGGTTGAAGGTTACATTTTCTTGAGTGACAGAATCTTGCAAAGAGGAAGTCAGAGCTTCATTTTAAAATTGAATGGGTGGGAAGATTGTGACAAAATTGTGACGACTTCCTCTAAAAATCTCCATATGCCCCCATGGTGCCGGCAGATGTGAGAGAGAGATATCTCCTACATTTTTTCCATGTTGCTCTGTTTTGTTTTCAATTACTAGTATTTCGTGCGTTCTATCTTTTGTTCTTTTGATGTGTCGAACCCATAGGCTTGCTATGCACTGTATCTATATATTCTCCTGGTTGGACACAATAAATATCCCTTCATCCCAACATCTCAACTTGCTTGTTTTTTAACCTTGCATATTACTACTGCATGAAAAAAATGACATACAAATTGAAAAAAAAACCCTTATGTACATTACATTATGTTCATGCAAAAAACACCAAAACAGGTATAAGAAACAACTCACATGAAAAAGAGATGCCAGGTCATGGAACCCATCTGGTCTCTTCCCAGTTATCCTCAAGAACACATTAATCTACATGATAAACAGATATATAATTCTGAGCTCCAAGCGCAACAGAATCAATAAAAAATTAACTTTTTCCTTAATTATCACAAACGTTATGGATACATACTTTGCAAGGTGAAAATAGGTTGAGCCGTGTAACCCCAGAAACCTTGTCAACTTGGTCAGCTAGCTGGTTAAACTTTGATTCTGCGTCATACACAACCTAAAAAAAATATAAGTTATACAATATAACGGAAATTTTCTTAAAATCTCTAAACAACAATAGAATTTCCGTACTACCGTTTAAAAGAAAAAAAAGTGAAGTAATTTACGGTAGGCGTAGCTATTCTAGCACTATGTTAGAGCAAGTCAAATAAAACATCACAGCAGTTCGAAGATAATTGCTTAATAGCAAAAACAATGTAGCTTTGGAAGCGAAATACTGAACCATTCCACTAACAGTTGCTACCATGCAATTATGATATGTTTTGCACTTACTATAACATGTCCACGAGACCACGACTATTGTTCACGTTATTCAATCTGTGCTATGTCTATGGTATCTTCGGATAAGCTGAACTAACAGCAAAGAAACTCGCGCAAGTGACTAAATAATTGGGGTCAGAACTCATCGAAGGAGAGCGAAACCCACTAGTTCAGTTACAGATGTTCCCAATTCCAGCAGATAATAGAGGGGTAGTCAAGGCGATTACCTCCACTTGCCTCCTCCCTTGCTCGGCCGACGCGGCGACTCTTAGACCGAGAGCCCGGCGGCTCCTGGGGCTGGAGCTGGACCTCACGACGGGAGAGGCAGCCGCGGGTCGTCGGACCTCGAACCGGAAGTGCCTGGGCGCGGCCGGATTGGAGCGGTGGGACGGGTAGAGGCTCTGCGACAGGAGGTGGGTGGAGCAAGCCATGGCCGCCGCTGCCTGGGGTAGGAGCGCAGAGACAGGCCGGCGCGGAGGGAGGAAATAGCGGCCACTCTGGTGCGTGGAGCTGGAGGTGATGGGTTTGAGCGGCCGCTCGGCCTCCGGTCAAGAGGTCGTCCTCGTCAGCGACATGTGTTTGGAATTTGGAATTAAGTGATGGGTTTTTGTAGTCCAGTTTTTTTTAGGAAGATAAGTTAACTGTCTCTACGGTCATAAGTAGTATCATTTTGAATATAGGTGTAATTAAACTTTTAAAAATTTATCTATCAATACTTTTCAAATATTTAAATCAGACACATTGAAATTATATGTTTCGATTTATCTTAAAAAGAAGTTTCGCGATATTATAATTTTATTGGGTTTTATAAATATATTATAATAGAAATTAATGATAAAAATTTGTTTTAGAGACGTGTTGATATCTAAATTGGAGATAGTACGGCTAGTAGTTTGCTGGCTAGACCAAGGACGGAACGTGATGCCGAAATGTCGTACCTTCTTCCTCGTGCTAAGACTCGTGTTAAGACGTGGAACTCGCCAATCAGCGTCCGGATTTAGTGCACCTCATTTTTTTTTTTCACAGCGTCGGGACTCTTCTTAAAGGACTGGCATGATTTTCTTATGCGAGAGACAGAAAGTGACACGCCCTTTTAATTCTGAATGGATGCTGGGGTCGTTACAAACTGCAGGCTCGGCCACGCTTCCTTCGTACTGGTAGTAAGAACTGGGATTGGAGCTCGACGAGCCAAATGGCCAGAGAAACGAGAAAGAGCTGCGCCTTTCCTGGTCGCCGCCGTCATCGTTTCTCGTGACAGGCCCAAGATCAGCTCCGGTAACCCCATCGCTAGCGGCTCCGTTAGGGCGCGTGGAAGGAGAGCAGGTGCCGTTGCCTGACCGCTGTGATGGCAGCGGGTGGCGGCAAACGGGGCAAGAATTGCGTTGAACCAGCCAGGGAATGACGCAGTCAGTATGGTACAGGTGCTTGCATGGCATCTCCCTCGCCTCTCAACCAACCTCAAATTTGCCTGTGCAAACTGGACAGTGTGGATCATCGTTAAGATGCCCGCCGTTTATCTTCACCACTGGCACAGAGTCAATCGCTGACTGCGGAGTATGGCTTCTGACGGTTACTCTGCAGAAGTAGCTGCTCAAATAGAGCTTCAAGACTGGGACCGACAAGGAAACCACTGAAATTTGGACGCTCGGCGCCAACTCTGGGGCCTCCCCTAAAGACGTGTTGCTGCCAAATATCAGCGTAGTCTGCCTTCCTCGTTCAGTACTCTCCCCTTGCGTACCATGGATATCAAACACACGATCTCTGCCCATTTCTGCCATCCATTGTCGCATAAGGCTATACATAGCCTCCATCGTTCCAAATCTTCTATCCTGGCGCTCATCAAAGTCTGGTTCAAAGATACCATTAGTGCTCATCATGCCTCCTATCTCACTGATTTCCTGGACAAAGCCATCGTTGCAGTTGGGGCAGATTATCTTGCCCACGAAGACGAATTGGCCGCCGGCAGGCATAACACCAATGTGTGGCTCTATTTGACTTGTATCTGTGAAAAATTAAGTGCTCGGCATTAGCAGAATATTTCTATAAACAAATTACTATTTTAAAAAATTAATGTGAAAGAGGTGAATGTGGTAGACAAACAGTAGCCGGAATAGCTCTAAATAAATTCTCAAAGAAAGTAAAAAAGAACAGATGGCAAGCCAGCTCACAGAGATCATGCATTTCATGAAGCGATGTGTATATTCTGCAAATGTCATCCCTAACTGCCTATCCATTATTTTGGGTTGCTGTGATTGCATGTACAATAAACTCAGTGGTACTGCAGTGAAAACTCCTCTTCAACTTGTCACAAATAGAAAGGTAACCCATTCAGTTAAGATGAGAAAGGAAAGATAACTTGAGCGGTCCAATTAGGTATTTCTACAGTACGCTGCGTACACTCTAAAATGCCTACTAGTCTCCACATTTTATTAAGGTTTCTGATTTGCTATAACATTTAACAACAGGAGAAAAAAAGGTCAACATTTCAAGGCAGTACAGGTCACATTTTATCGGTAGACAGGAAGGGAACAACAGTTAAGAAGGAAACGACAGTTCAGAACAACTCTCATTTCTCACTAAAACGTATCCCAACTGAGGTTTGGAAAAACTGAAGGCAGTGCTTATTGCTGCTTTTTACGAGGCTGGACAAGCTTCTGAAACTGGCTGGTTTTGGGAATGAACCACAGGGTTTTAGACGGACAACTTACTGTTTGGATTCAGGAATTTGGTTTATTTACACTATCCAAATTTCGCATGGTTGCCTGTGAACAGGTTACTGCATGGTATACTCATAATCAGTTGAGTTGTTTGTTGTTGAGATCCTTTGCGACAATAAATCATATATGGTACTGAACCCCAATTACCTTCAGCACCCGTCAGTTAGCACTTAGCAGTATCCTGACTATCAACTGACATATCTTTTTTTAGGAACCCATGTTCCATTTATATATTTACATTTACATAATCACAACAGCATAGCTCATGGGCTAATTGTCTTACTAGACCAAATTTCAGCTTTGTTTATCCACCGCACTTCTTATAAATATGATTCTTTCCTCGGAGCAACTACTTCGGCCAAAGAGTGATCCTCCAATGCTTGAACAGATTTTGGGATGCACATTATGAGTATGCTATGACGGTACAGAGAGAGACGTGACCAGAATAGTTAATTGACTGTCCATCCTATGTGAGAACCAATTTCCCCGTGGATGCTAGGTGGGACAGGATGTATTTAGCACCGTTCTCTTTCTTTCAGAGCTTCACCAGATTTTAACATCTTGCAACAGATACCAGTATTCCTGAAACCCAATTCTAAAAGGAGGGGAAAAGAAGAGGAGCATACGTCTTTGTGAGATACCCAACCTCAGAGCCACACTGTCTTCTCGCGCAAAAGAAAGGGCAAGAGAGCTCACAATCTCTGAACTTCATCAGAAATCAGAATTGCGACCACCCGCACCAATCCCAGGCACGCACATCCCAAATCTAACGCAGATGGACACGGAAAAGGCGATCGATCCGGCGCAGGCAGCAATCCTACGCAATTACCAACCAGCATAGATAGATAGATAGTTTCGAAGAAACAAGACCACTGGGGTTTGGTGGTACCTTGCTCCGGGGAGCGGTTGGGGAGTGGTGTGGAAGTGACGAGGAGCGTGACGGGTAAAGATCGGGCGCTGCTACTGAGAGCGCGTGCTGCGCTGCCTGCTCTGCTCTCATGTAACCCGGCAGTTTTGCCGCAAATGCGCCCGTGCCAAGCGAGCAGTGTGCCGTTGGCTGCAGCGCACGGGGCCCCGCGTGAGATCGCGTGCGCGAGGGTGCGGATAGGTTTCCTGCCGTGCGAACGGGAACTGCAACTTAACCGTCCTCGGTCCAGCCGTCCGATCAAAATAATAAAGGTATTTTACTAGAGAAATTTTACAATGAATTACATAGGTAATAAGTAGTGATAGTAGGAATCAAATCTAACCATCCATTCTCAAGGGTATTTTAGATTTTTTCTATCCATTTATCAGGGGTATTTTAGATTTTTCCTAATTCGTTTACAGTTTTGGATTCACCGAATACCTATTGATCTTCAAAGACTTCTTATCTATTCATCCGTCATTCATCAGGATCACAGGACGTGTTTTACCGTAGAGGACAGATAGTATGACGGAATTTTTTACCCTTTTACCCCTCTTTCAATTTTACTACCAATACTACAGGTGGTAGTATAACTAGATCTAAATTGATCTCAACCATTATATTCAAAGGAATGGACGGCTTATATTGATTTTAATCCACTGTAAAAGAGCTCATCTTACTATATAGTATTTGTTACAGTAAAACATCGGTATAGTATTTTAATATTGCACTCCTAATAAATCTGTACAATCAGTTTTTTTTTTTCCAATGGTCCACTTACAATCCCAATACCACTGCATTGAGTCTCTTTCTGAGGTTGTGAGATGACCTGGCTCACCACAGGACCGCACAGCCACCAGGGCACCACGCGTGCCGCTACGGGCTGGTTCCACCCGTGGCTGATCTGAACATAAACTGAAAGTCAGTGTCATCTGTAGTAAACTGGCGGTGCTACATGTAAGCCAAGGGCAGTAAAGTATTTTTTTATATAATAAAATATGAAAACCTCTACTTTGTGCAAGTGATAAGAGAGAATATGAAAGATTTTTTTATTTTTCTTATTTCGGTTTTCCACTGATTGCTTTAACTATAACCCCAGCTCTATTTATTGGTTTGGGCAAGATACATCTTATTTGAAATGAATTGAATGATAAGTCAGAAAAGAAAAATCTTTCTTTTGGATTCCTCATATTCTAGGACCCAATTGAAATGGAAAATGACTATCGAAATAGAATTGTACATCCAGGGGTAGTTCCTACAAAGAATCGGACTAATGACATATACAATACTTGAATTATCGATGTAGACGCTTATTTTGTCCTATTTGGTCCTTCGCATTTTTTTTCTTCTTTGACTTTTTAAAATAAACTTTAAATCTAGTTTCTTTCCAATCATGGAGCATCGGTAGCCAACACGTGTCACCTACCATCCTTTCTTGCTGCAACAGGTTGTCTACACCACACCCAACGTGGCAGACAAGTTACCATAGTGCACGAGCTCAGCATGTACGTGATGCAGTTCCTGAAGTCGGTAGGAAGGTGGGGCCCGTCAACTACCGTGCATGTCAGGGAGCTATCACAATGGATAGAACCACGCGGTGCCATCAACCTATCGCTTTATGTGACACTAGGGTGCAAACGGAGCTGATAGTTCCCAACCGTTTGTCAAAATAAATTCAAATCTTATTCGAAGCATGAAATCAGATATCTGTGTTTATTTCGGATATCAGAATCGGATCCATATAGTTTTTATCGGATATGGAAATAGATTCGGGATGAAAGTATCCGTCGGATTTGAAGCTATCAAGAATTTTAATCGAATAATTTCCGGTAAATTTATTTTGGATATCCGAATATCAGCCCAAAAGGCAAGTCTATGAAGCCATGGGCCTGTAAGTACATGACTACCTTTTCACTTACCCAAAGTGGGCTAGAGAGATAAATCGGCCTACCAGGCTTTTTCTAATATTAAAATTATATTTTTTAGAAAATAGAGAAAATCCAAATAAATCAAGAAAAATAGCAAATAAACTTAGAATATTTCCAAACAATTTAGGAAAATACTTTTGAGTTTTAATTGTTACAATCAAATTTGATTGTTGATCTCCTAATAAGTTGCATTTTAAACTTGTAGTACAATTGATTGATTCTTTTATGTGCGACACATATGAGTTCTGTTTTTGTGCGTTATCCGACTAAATATCCTTGATCGAGACTATCCACATTCGCTCCATATTCGTGACCGAGACAATCCGAATTCGTATTCGTGTCCGGCATTATTCATGTTCGACTCCGATTCCGAGAAAAAATGTGGAATATGATACAGAATGAGCGATATCCATCCGTATCTGCTCCGATTGCACCCTTATGTGACACGTGTCGTCTGTTGGTGTTTTTGAGATTGAGAAGAGAGGTAGATTTGTAATTTTGTTTGAGAGAAAGCTAAAGATGAAAAAAAAAGTGCAGAGCATACACTGAGGCTTCAAGGGCAGTGAGGTGTTTCAACTTTCAAGTTAGTCTTTTTCCGTATCATGACGTTGAAGTTTCATGATCACCTTTAGGCGTATAAAAAGTGACCATTAACAAGGTGCCGAACTTTGAGAAAGACATTTTGTTGGAGAAGTGTCAACTCCGTGACACATATAACTCCATCGTGTAGTTTCATGGTTCTTTTTTGATATCATGATATGCCAACCTTTTATTTTTTAAAAGAAAAAGAAAAAAAAAGATTGTTGAACTATCTTATTACTATACTTTCGATTGATAGCTACCTACATGTGTTTATGGAAAAGAACTTCCCTCAACTATCACGAAAGGGACAGGACAGTTGCACATTGGCAACCATGGTGAAGGCTTGACACATTTCTACTAAAAATTGGTGAAAGTTCAGTGATTTTTCTGTACATCTACGTCAAGCGTAATAATTAAGTTAAGTGATTTTCCTGTTGTTCATTTGCTACCAGGAACCATGGCCGTCCAATGTGCACTCCCATTTGGCATGCCTATCTATGATTCGACAGGGAAATTTTAGAATGTAAATGGTTGATGGAGATGGTTATTAACATAAGTTCGTGGCAATCACGATCTAGTAGATCAGTAGCAATGCTTTAGACATGTGCGTTCTCATTGTAATCTCCAGAGGGAGGAACTTCAGCTACTTTAGGATGTAAACTTGTGGAAAAGAACCTTGTCGAATCAGACCCATCCATGTCTCCCCAACCTGCATAAGCTAAAGGTACTCACCCAACATGATTTGTCGCAACGATACAGCTTTTGGAACATCGGAATGGTGTGCCCAGAGCTACAAACCTGCATATGCTAGCCTTCTGAAAGCATAATCACTGGCCTATGCAGCTTTGCCTTCTTGAAAAATTATTCACAATTAAAACAGGCTGCTGAATAACCCTGTGGACATAAAACACCTGGTATGCGGCTAGTGGATGAAAAGTATATTCTGTACTCACTACATGATTCCCAACCTCTGCACCTCAGTCCATCTCATGTTATCTCAAGAATCCATAATCTACCGTGTATAAAGTGGCCCTGTGGGCAGCCTAATTTCATAATGGCACAATAATAGCAGGTCTGAAGCGGTAAGCACATAAATAAACAAACACAGCAAGTAGGTTGACAGCAGTGTTGCTTTGCAGCACGTTTTCGTCAGAGGCAATTTTCAGTTAACTAAAAAAGTGTCTCTTCACCATTTCAGAACCATATTCCCATCACAAACCCAAAAGAATTACAAACAAGTAGAGCAAAGTAGCAAACTATATTTTGTTGACGTCCTTTGAGTACTTCTGCAGAATAAACATAATAAGCTAAGATTGCACTTTTACTAGAGGAAATCAACTTCTAAGAAGTCTCGAGTCTTGACTAGTACGATAAACAACTTATGGTAACAACAAACATCACATAGATAGCAGAATTATGTTCAGAGAGCAAAGAGAGAGAGAGAGTAAAGAACATCAACAACTGATTGGAACAGTGATGTATTACTGACAAAAAGAAAAAAAGTTTAGCTAATTCACACGGATGCAACACTTTGCAGAACACAGAACACGTTCTATCATATTGAGCATTAGCTTCTTCCAATACTATCATACAAGTACAGTACAAACCGAACACCTCAGAAGAAAGTAACAAAACTTACTGTTAGAAATTGACAAGCAAACAAGAACGAAGAAGGTCAAACTAACACAGATCAGACACCAGGATTTTAATGTGGAAAAACCCTTCAATGTGAAGGGAAAAAAACCACGGGCACCAGCCAGACAAAACTTCACTATTTTGGAGAGAGTTTAAAAAACGCCGTATGATTTCTGGCGGCTTACAGATGAAATTTAAGGTGAACCCTAATCCGTACCGCCTCCGGCGACGGGCCTTCGCTTCGCTCCGCCAACTTGGCCAGCCTTGATTAGAATTTGGATCACAACATAACACTTACAATCAGCAAAATCTTGACAGGGCAGATCAATTTCACACCTTGACACGTAGCCACCATTTTATTCAAGCAGGGTATAAGAAAGAAAATAATATGCCGGCAATAGCAAGCAACCCAAGCCACCATGGATCTGATTAATGGGTTTGAAGAACTCGAAGAAAGTCATTCAGCCAATTAGGCAGAGTTCACAAAGCTTGCAACACCATCCATCGAATTCGCCACTTCAGGGATATCAAGTTCTTGTGAAATAATGCCACTTTCATCAATCCCACAATCCACAACTGTTGGTCTAGAGCTCTCTTCCCGGACTGCATCCTCAGTATTAGTGTTAAAGCAACAAACCAACACTGCACGGCTTCTGGAACGGGAAGGTACCAATCTCTGCATCGATCTTGCCTCGGACATCAAACAAGAGGCTTCTTAACCTTACCACCTCAGCCTCGAGTGCTGCATGCCCCTGCAATCTCCTCAAGAGCTGCTGATTAGTGGCGCGGAGCTTCTTGACTTCCTCTTCCAAGAAGGCTGTGTGCGCTTTCTTCTTCTCCCGATACTTGCGCACAGCCTCTCTATTTCCCAATGGTTTGTGTGCCTTTCTCAGCTCTTCTTCCACATTAGTTTCAGCGGAAGCTATGACTTGGGTGTGCGAGTGGAGGCAAGTGTGGGTATGCATAACAACCGATGGACCTGGTGGATTGCAACTGTGGGTGTGAGTACATGTAGTTGTATTCCTTAAGAATTCATCAAAGCCGTGGGAGATCTCGGGATGTGAAAACAGAAGGTGGCTTGGAATTGGAAGGTCTACTCCGTCATCCATTGTCACAAAATGTGCCAAGAAAATTCTCCTTCTATGGTTAACTGGGCAGGTTAAACAAAAGTGCCAAAAGCACCTCAACAACTCAAGAACTGGGTAACCTTGTTCCATAAAAGCTTACTGATTTAGCAGGATCATACTTGAGGCAAAACAAAATTTAAAGAAATTCACGTAACCCCTAGATTACTGATTAGTGATTGAATAGTCAAAAGATCATTTATGTACCCAATTACCATGATGGCCAGGAGCATGAACATATGGACATCTCTCACCACTGAATAGCAAAACCTCACAAGATTCCAATTAGGACAGCAACTTCCTGCATAAGTGGTCAGTATCCAAATAGGAGAAACAAGATCAATATTTGAGAACGGAGTCAAACTAAATCAAGAAAGTAAATTTGACGGAGATGCAAAATACCCAAACTGCCGAAGTGCATCAAAATCTCGTCTTGATGGGGGAAACGGTATGCAATTGATGGGTAGACCTCTCAACAGCGGCTGCTTCTTGCAAGAAGCCGCCTTATTTTTTGCCTTTTTCCCTACACTTTTTGATCCGTCTCCGCTGCACCAATCTGTCGATGGTGTTTGCTTGCCTTCTCTCCTTTTCTTTTTGGGTATCTCGGAGGGTGGAGAACCTTGGAATCAGGCGATGGAGAGTGATGTTATTGGATTGGAACGGAGAGGATAGAAAGGGAGAGAATCCTAGTTCTTGCCACTGTTCAGGTATTTTTCATTCTTCACCATGGTTTTTCTGTTGATATTCTTTTGCCATTCCATTTCAACCGGTGGCAGCATTTGGCCCCGTGGCGGGGTGGGCATTTGCTAAGTTCGGTTTAATCGGTTCGATTTTTTTGTTTAAAAAGAATTGGTTTTTAGAAACTGCCATCCGAAATTTTAGGTTCAAAAAAGAAAATCGAACCGAATTAATCAATTTTTTTTCTATTCGGTTTTTCGGTGAACAGAACTCTAGATGTCGCTTAGCTCTCCAAGCCGCGTCATGCTACTCGTGCCCACTCGGCGCTCGCTCATGCGGTCCTTGTCACCCGCCTCGGTCGCGACCTCTCGCTCGCGCGCGCGCCCATCGTCACCGCCCCGCTTCGACGCCCACATCGGAGAGGGAAGGGGAGGCAGGGGGCACCGCGCCTGCGCCGGAGGGGGAAGGGGAGGGGAAGGCGGTGGCTGCGGAGATGGCGGGAGGGAGCAGTGCGCGGGGAGAGGGAGGGAGGTGGCGAGGCCGTGGGGGCGAGAGGGCGTGGGACGACGGGAGGCCGGAAGGGAGGAGAGGGGGCAGGAGCCGGGAGCCCGGGAGGAGCTGCAATCGCGGCGTGGAGAGGGAGGGAGCCGCATGCGGGGAGAAGGAGGGAGGCGACGAGGCCGTTGTAAGTTTAAGCTCCATTAGTTTTGGTGATTGGTTTTATATTAATGTTTAATCCTTATTTAATGACAAGCCTAATCATTATGAGACTAACATGTTTATTGAGCTTCATTCTTATTAGTCTCAAATTTGGATAGAAAATAAAAAAACCTAAGATATGCACTTGTATTCATTTCTATTGTCTTAGTCTAAATATGTTCATTATGTTTCTAAATCTATATATACATGAATGCACACATTTAGGGAGAGTTGATAATTTAACTTGATGTTTCAATTGTATTGATCTATGTCCTCTTGCCATATAACATATAAAGGATCAAGACTTTGAAACAATCTTTTGAGTATATATAACTTGTGAAGTTGCAGTATACTCATGTTAATATGGAATAAATTCAAATACTATCTAAGATTGATTGTGTGCATATTGATTCGAAGCTAAATTATTCATATGCACGTACTTTGATGGTCTAAAGGTATTGATCCCTTTGTAATCACTCAAACATATTTGGATCATTACTAACCATCATATTGAGTATATGAAACTTGTGTAGTTATGTATACTCATATCAATTTAAATTGAGTTTAAATTGAGTGCGGTTGTCTTTCAATCAATCAAAGAACATTTCATCATGTGTTGATGGTGTCTCTTTGTTGATTAAGGACAAGCGGAAAATTCTTAAGTATAATGAAACATTAGTTGCATCAAAATACTTAAGACATAATTAATCTTTTAAATTGATTTGAGTTGTGCTCAATCGATCTTAGTGGCATCCATTATGTGTTAATGGAGTGCAAGTGATGATTGAGGCAACCATATTTGTTGGACTAACAATCTTCAATGAGTTGTGAAGTAGGTTGAATCCAAGAAGAAAAATATTCGGGAACGAGAAGTTATCATGTGTTGATGAGCTTCATGAAATGATCCCGAAGTAAAGAGAATGGCTAGAGAAGGTTCATCATGTGTTGATGAACAAGAAGAAGAAGATTCGATCCTGGAGAGAAGGTGATTGGAAATCATAAAAACTCTAAGTGGATCGCTAGAGGCAAAGGTATAACTAGCTAGGGCTAAGGATGTGTTCCTAGTCTTTTACCGGTCTCGGTGTTTGGATGAGAGACCGGATTGCTAGTTAGGTGTCGTACTATTAAGAGGGGTTAAGTCTTTTAGTTTGAGCTTCATCATATGTTGATGAACTCAATCCAGATCACTCTAGCTCACTCTTTTGATCGGTTTTTGCATGGAGCTAACCATTTGTAATGTGTTGCGAATGGGTGAAGCTCGTGCAATGATTTTTGCATGATGCTTTGATTTGCATGTGTTGCAAATAAGAGAAGCTCATGCTCGCTTCTTATTTAATCTTAATTGAATTGATTTTTACATGAAGCTATGGATTTGCATGTGTTGCAAAAGGAAGATAGCTTATGCAATGTTGTTTATATCGTTATTGCTTGGAGCTAACTTTTACATGTGTTGCAAAAGGAGAAAACTCAAGTAATTTAGTTTAAAGTGTTTGCATGGAACTAAGTTTTACATGTGTTGCAAATAGAGAGCTCATGCACTTGAGTTTGTTTTGGTTGTTTGCATGAAGTTAAATTTTGCATGTGTTGCAAAAGGAGATAGAGCTCATACAACTTGATGTTTAAGTGATTGTTAGCATGGAGCTAGAGATTTGCATGTGTTGCAAATAAAGAGCTCATGCATTGGAGTTTTAGCTTGTGACTTGATCATATGTTGATCATCACAAGGCTAAGTGTGTTTGTGCTTTGAGTTTGCAAATTGTGTTTTTGCAAAATATTGATATTTATGCTTCTTATCTTGGAGCATGAGATAAGCATTTGCAAATGTGTTTTGCAAAGTGTGATGATCATGTGTTGATCATCTCATGGCTCAAGATTTGATTTTAATCGAATGGATTTGTTATTTGCAAATGAACTGGAGTTATAGGTTTTGATTCTAGAGCATGTGAATAGGGTTTGCAAATTTTTTTGTAAATTGACTTGATCATGTGTTGATCATCACATGGCTAAGATAATTGATCTCATAGGTTCTCGATTTATTTGAGAATGTGTTTTGCAAATAAGTTGAAGTTTTAATGCGATTCGTTGGAGCATATGAATAGGGTTTGCAAGTGTGTTTTGCAAATTGACTTAATCATGTGTTGATCATTACATGGCTCAAAGAACCAACCTTTGAAAGTTTGTAGAAAAGTTTTTGTGAAAAACTTGTTTTTCTCTTCTGGCCGGCACAACCGATCTCTGGGTACGGTACTGTCGTATGGGCAGCAGTACCGGCTCATATGGCCGGCAGCTTTATTATAGAAGGGCTGGTTCTGGGGTTTTGCCTGGTCGGCACTACCGCCCCAAGGGGCGGTATTGCCGCTTTGGCCGGCACTACCGGTCCTTAGAGGGCGGTAGTATCGGGAATATAGTCGTTGCCGACCGTTGGAGGTCGAGGTCGGCACTACTGGTCCTACTGAGAGCATCTAGGCTCCCTTCATGTAATTTGTGTTTAGTTTATTGGTTTTAGTGTTGATGACTTAAAAAAAATGGCTACTCAGTGAAAATCAAAAGAAGATAGATCAAATAGTCAAGGCTAAGGTGTTTGTCTTAGTTTTTGGCTTGAGAGTAAATCTAAGCCACTTAGTTTAATCGCCGTTCTATTAAGAGAGACTATCCATAAGAAATTATCTTGGATCATGAGCAAAGTCGCTAGAAGATTTCTTGGAGCATAGAACTCTCTTAAAACATAATTCTATCTTAGACAAAACTTCTCTCAGGCTCAGGCGCTTAAAAGATCCGTGCTTTAAACATCAACCGAGAGTACATCATGTACGCCGGACCAACCTTTTCGGTCCGACGCTGAAGAAATTTTCCTACGGCGCACATCATATGCAGCCGGACCAACTGTTGGGTCTGCGTTAAGAATCCTCTTCTTTACTTATATCAAATATTCATCAGACAAATCTAATTTCTCTCATTTGTGTTAGTCCAACATAAAATTATTTCACCTCAATTATCTTTCTGGTCCATACTAAAGTATCAGAGCATTAGAGCATGATAATGATCTCAATTCTATGTGTACGTCGGACCATCTTTTGATCCGGCGCAAACAAGCTTTCTCTTGATAAAACCGGTCTTTTTCTTTGTCTGCGGACCATCTTTGTGGGTCTTGCGTAAACTCATCCTCTGGTACTAAGTTAGATCAAATCATGTGTTCGGTGAACTGTTTTTCAGTCTGCGCTAACATGGCTTGCACGGCTAAATGAAATCTGTTCGACGGACTAAGTTTATCTGTCCGACGAAAATCCTTTTTATATGCCAGTAAAAATCATCTGATCTTTTACCCTTTCAACTAGGGATGAAAACGGATCGGATAGTTTCCGACCGATTCGGATATTTTCGGATACGGATTACGCCGGATCGGATATTTGTCGGATAGTATCGGATCGGATACGGATCACGGATTTTTTTGTCGGATACGGATACGGATTGGTAGTTCACTATCCGTCGGATACGGATCTGGATTCGGATAATCCGGATATTGATGGATCGGATATCCGGATATACATATGGGCTGGGCCAAAACTACTCTTCTGGCCCAAAAATGTTTCTTAATTTCAGAATTGTTTTCTAATTTAATTAATCCATAAAGTAAGTTTTAATTATTAAAATTAGCAAACCAACTCCAAAAATTACGAATTTTTTTTGAGAAAGTTCCAGAAATAATCTAACATTTAAAAAATTATTTTCAAGATTTTATCAGATTTTAAATTTTCTCAAAAAATTCAAATATTCCTATTCTTAATAGAAAAATATTTAAATAAGTAGCTAAAAATCATAAAAACTCATAAATACATAATTTATTATTTTTAACATAATTCAACGAAGAATATAAATCTTGGATCATTATATATAAGTGTTATATACTTTTTCTAGAGACGTGATATTTAAGTATTATCAAACTTTTAGTGTGTTATGTGTTTACCTCCATTTGTATCTTTGAGTAAAGATTACCTTCATTTTTGTGTTTTGATCTACGTGTATAATGAACTAATTGTATGTGTGTGATAAACTAAGTCTTATATAATTTTATTTGCGACATGGTATCTACTTATTGTCTAAGTGAATGAAAATGCTTATATTTGTTCAATTTTCAATAATATTTTCATCAAATCAACTAGTTATGTGTTTTCATTGACTTTTTATATACAATCTAAGGGGTTATCATGTTCCGATAAAATATTCGAAACCGTATTCGATGCGATTCGTATTCGATCCGTATCTGTATTCGATATTATCCGTATTCGTATTCGTATCCGGACTATCCGTATCCGTATCCGCATCCGAGAAAAAAATATGAAAACAAATATGGTAGAGCTATTATCCGTCCGTATCCGATCCGTTTTCACCCCTACTTTCAACGGACCGTTTTTCTTGGTCCGGCGCAACTAGGTCTGTTAAAGCTCAACTATGCCTCTCAGAACCATGTACCCCGGACCGAAATTTTCGGTCCGGCGTGTGTGTGCAGTTTGACTCTCGATTGGCTCTATTAGAAAATCTTTTTCAAAAGGTAGCTGTTGACCTACCCCATCTACCCTGCCAACTCCCAACGGGCAAAAGACAGGTGTAACGGTTATCTCTGTTCATGAGCTATATATAGATGGCCTGTGCTCAAGAAATATGTGCGATTACCTTTTCACATTCTGAACATCTTTTCATTCACATACAACTCTTTGATCCTTGAGATTTCCAAGCTTCATTCCATCAAAGAGTTTCTGAGCTTCAACTCAGAAAATTACAAACCATCTTTCTGATTTGCTAAGAGTACTTGCTCCAAGCTAAATCTAGTTGAGTCTAGCTCTTGAACCAAGAGCAGGGCTTGTGGATAGTCTATTACTCTTGGAACTAGTTGTTTCTAGACGGTTGAAGAAGTTGTTGGTGCGACCTATCCAATAGTATTTGTGGAAGGCCACCATTCTTTGTGAAGGTTGAGACTCACCTCACCGGAGTAGTGAAAGAGTCAAGATAGTGGATAACCAAAAGCTATTTGAAAATAGCTGTTTGGTGGAGCAATACTTCCAAAGAAGTGCTCTAACGGGGACGTAGGAGTGATCTCTGAACCTCGGTGAAAAATTCTTGTGTTCCCCTGTTTCTGAGTTACTTTCCACTCGTGTTGTTTCTTCTGCTTCTATTTCGAACTCTTTTCTCTTGAACCAGTATTGTGCCTGATATTTATGCAATTGCTTCTGCTCCAATTTTTTTATTGAGAAAAGTTTTTCCAAACTTTTAGATATTTTTAAAAAGTTGCCTATTCACCCCCCCTCTAGGCCAACTTGATCCTTTCACCTACATGGGCGGCAGTTAGGACCAGTAGTGTCGGATTTGCTAAAAAAATGCCCATCTTGCCCCCTCAACGGCTAGATTTTCTGTGGGGGTTATAAAGGATGCCAAGGGCTGGCATTTGGTAGTGCCATTGTTGTGAGACATTTTGGATGGGTTGTGCATGTGTTGCACTCTCTAATTTGGTTTTTAAGCTAAGAGTGAGCCCTAATTGCATGTGTTGTAATTAGGAAGTGGATTGAGAGCCTCTTGTGCATGTGTTGCCCTTGAAGAGGATCCTGGTGCATGTGTTGCACTTAGGAGGTTACCGAAGTGCATGTGTTGCACTAGGTGAAGTTAAAGCGAAAGAGCTTAGCTTGTTACTCTTGGTGTTTGCCGACACTTAGACGGCGTAGCGGTGTCATGCGCGGTGAGCTTCTCGACGAAGGTTGTGAGAAGCCTCGGCGAATTTGTGAAGGTCGGTGCTCACTTACCCGGAGGGGGAAGAGTAACTACTAGTGCATTCGAGGTGGGTGCTCAATTCATAGAGCCGGTCAAATTCGTTGAGCCGGTCCAATTCGTTTGGGCTAACTTCAACGTGGATTAGGGAAGATCGGCAAATCTCCGAATACCACGGTAAAAAGTACTGTGTCTCTTATGCTTACATTGTATTCGTTACTTATATTCAAGCAATTTATATTTATAGAATTAAATTGATTGATTGCTTGTCTTTATAATTGCAATTATTGTTAGAGACATAATTAGTTAGTGCACATAGTGAGCCTAGTTGATTTAGGCTTTAATTGTTAAAACCTTAGTTTATCGCTTCCGTATTAATTATTGTTAAGATTTTGTCATAAGGGTAATTTAGGGTGAATTGATCTGTAGAAATTCGTAAAGTAATTTTTAAAAGTCGCCTATTCACCCCCCTCTAGTCTGCATCCTCGATATTACAGCCGTAGGGGCGAGGGGGCTCGAGACAGTGGGAGGTTGGGAGGGAGGGGAGGGGGCGGGAGTTGAGAGGAGCCGCTACCACGAGGCGCTAGCGGGGAGAGGGAGGGAGGCGGCAGTGGTGAGGGAGGGAGGGAGGCGAGGGGGCACGGACGACATGGAGAATGGCTGAATGGCCAAAATGGATATGTAGTGGAGCTAGGCGATTTGCTCCAGAGGGCGTGGGGAGAGTGACAGACTGACAGAGGCAAGCAACAGTTCAGTTAGTTCGATTATTTCAGCTTCTCAGATTACAAAATCAAACCGAAAACTGAACATCGAACAGTATCAAAATAAAAATCGAATAATAAACCGAAAACCAAAAAAACTGATTTTTTCTCTCTCGGTTAATTCGGTTCGATTTTTCGGTTTCGGTTAAAAATTGCCCACCCCTACTGATAGGATTCAGCCAGCATAACCATCCACTTGACTGAATTATTATCTTAGGAATCAGGGGCGAAGCCAGTTCAGACTCATGCCTCGAGCCAGGCTACATGTTCATAGGTCAATTTATAATTTTACTGATTTTTCAATATAATTTATATGAGTTTTTCTTTTCAGGCCTCGGGCTACGGTCTAAATGACCTGAGACATGGTTTCGCCGCTGTTAGAAATATAATCTCCTTTAGGTATGAGAATTATGTATGATATTTTACCTTACACTAACGAGATATTAAGCCTCGTTCCGAACACAAGAAAAATGTACGGATTTTACTCTCACTAGATGCGAAGTTCTAGTCCATATATATATATATTCTTAAAGAGCATGCGCGGTTGTTCGCCACGTGCCGCATACGCTCTGAGTTTCTACAGTGTACTGAGCTATTAAATCATGTTGTAATTTTTTGAAACATTCGAGAAGAGTTCTCAAAGCATGCCTAACCTACCATAAAAATAATCGGATCATGATCGAATTTGTGCGATTTTTAAAATTTTTGACAATGCTACTAATGCATTTAAAACGATTTCACTGATTTAATTGAGCTATTAAATTTGCAAATTCTTGAATTTTTTTGAGAAGTGTCCTGAGAGCATGCCTACGCTACTATAAAAAATTCAGATCATGATCAAACTTTTGCGATTTAAAAAAATCTGATAATATTACTAATGCACTTAAAGCAACTTCACTAATTTAATTAATATACTAAAATTTTATTTTTTTTAAAATTTGTGAGAAGGGTCCTGAGAGCATTCCTAAGCTACCATACAAAATTTGGATCATGATCAATGTTTTGCGATTTTTAAAAATTTTGACGATGATTCTAATACATTTTAACTAACTTCAGTGATTTAATTGAGCTACTAAATTTGTAAATTTTTGAAAATTTGTGAGAAGGGTCATGAAAGCATGCCTGAGCTACCATAAAAACTTCACATCATTATCAAACTTTTACGATTTTTAAAAATTCTAACAATATTGCTAATGCATTTCAAGCAACTTCACTAATTTAATTGAGCTACCAAATCATGTTAAAAAAATTTAATTCTATTTTTTTAAACAGATTTTCTCTCTCTGAACCGTCCATGGCAACACGCGGTATTTAACTGGTACTATACTCCGTATATTACAGACCGATACTCCGTATATTACAGACCGAAGGTTTCCGGCTTCCTCGGCGGGCCACGTCACCTCAATCCGTCCGGACCGTCCGATCGCGTTGCTACGGTTCAGATGTGCGCGCGCGACAGAGCCTCACGCGAGCCTCCTCGCGGGTCGCGGCTCCACCGTACGCACGGCCGTCACTGCGCCAACCGGCGATCTCCAGTCTCCACCACGCTACGCGACTTCCACAGCCTCCTCGCGAATCGCGATGCCTCCGAGAGACGGGACGCGCGGACGCGAGCCAGAGGCTCATCTCGCCTCCTGTCCTGCGCTCGCTCACAAGTCACAACCACTCTCTGCGGCGACCCGACCTGCCTGGTTGCGACCGAGCTCCTCCTCGCCGCAGACGGCCGCGCCGTCGACTGCAGCTACCCCTCCTCCATCGCCACGCTCCTCGGTGCCCACTCGCTCCTCCTCACCCGCGGTCCCGTGCACAAGCGGCTCCACTGCCTCACCCTCACCCGCCTCGCCGCCCCTCCTCGCGCACATCGACCGCCTCGTCCTTGCGATCATGCGCCAGTGGGAGCCCACCGCCACCGTCCGCCTCCTAGACGAGGCTAAGAAGATCACCTTCAACCTCGTCGTCAAGCAGCTGAACCTGGACCCTGAACCGACAGCCTTCGCCGCGAGTACGTCAAGCTCATCGACGGCTTCTTCTCCATCCCCTTCCATTTGGCTTCCCTCCTTCCCTTCAGCACCTACGGCCAGGCCCTCAAGGTGCTCGTTCTTTTGCCTTCCTCCACTTTGTTCCCTATGCACATTGCATTTGCCGTGTGACGAATTGGTGTGTGCTGTTGCGTATAAAGTTGTGCTATTTGACTCGCTTCAGTTGAGAAAGAAGGTGTCCGGGGCACTGCGGGAGGTGATCGAGCCAGGAGCAACCATGAGCGCCGGAAGCGCGAGTTTCTTGGAGATCCAGCCTGCGGAGCTCTCATTCCCTTGTATTTCCTATTTTTCCCACAATTTTTTTGGGGTTTTCGCCCCTCCTCCTCCTTCACATCGATTAGTGGGCGCCCCCTTGTTTTTGCCTTCCTCGATTGAATCCGCGGGAAGCCAAAAAAAAGTTTTTTTCGTTGTATTGGTGTTTTGAGTTCTTGATTTGTTGAGGAGGGATCCGGAAGAGAGCGAGCCAGGAGGGACCATGATCGCCGGAGGCGCGAGTTTCCTGGAGATCCAGCCTGCGGAGTTCTCATTCCCTTGTAAGTTGTCCCAGATCGAATTGTTAGATCGTTTCAGGGAATCACTGTGACGGTTCTTTGTCATGGATCTTCCGATCTTGGTCAAAGCTGGGATCTTGGGATGGGGATGAGACCCTTGGTCATTGTTGATTAGATTCGTGAGTCCGATCAGCTTGATTTCTAGAGTGGTCGGTAGAATCGAGCTAAGCATATGTTCTTTTTACTGGGATTTCAGTGGGTCAGATTTTGGGTGTTTCTTGATGTGCATGGTTTGTGAGACAATGGAAAGCATGCTTCCGACGTGCATTGCGTACAAAACCATCGTTATGGCATTCATTGGCCTTCCAGGAGCTTGGGATCTTGCTAGCTAATATGTGCCTTTTAGCTATATTGATCTGGTCTTTGCGATTCACCATGAAGTTTGAAATGAAATGTGCCTGTCGTTTTTCATGGTGTTTAAGATTTGATAATACAATTTGTACAAATCTTGAAGCAAATGAAGGTGTAAGTAATCACCATCCACTATTCATTATACTTTAATATTTGTACAACTGTTAAAAAGAAAAGAAAAGTATGGAAGCAATATTATAGGTCATTATTAGCTGAGCTTGGATTGCATTACAATGTGTTAGCTTAACGCTGTCATTATTAACAGGCAAAAATGGTTGAAAAGCCTACTGTTTAAAAGATTGCGTTTGTTTGCCTTCAAGGTTTGAGTGGGTTAGCTTACTACATCTTTACATTGAATATGTGGTGGTTCACACTGTCTTCCTTGCTTCGAATGCGTTTGAATTGCTATTTTAGACATGCAGTTGAAATAATGAAGCAGAGCTCGTGCTCCATGCAACTCACCAATAAGACTGACCATTATGTAGCGTTCGTACTATATGTGTGCTTTGTAGTAAACTTGCATTGAGTCAGCATGTTCCGATTAGAGATATTAGCTATGTAGCCCTCTGTTTATAGTTGGTGTAATCTGTAAGATGTCGGTATGACATTCATTCATTTTCGATATATCACTTATGGGATTAGCTATAATTGTCTATCAACGTACTTACTTATTTATAACATTTACTAATGCTCATAATACTGCTTCACTTTCATCATTGGCAGTGTCTATCTAGGAAGGATTATGAGTAGAAAAAGGAGCTTGCGGCAAATGAGATTATAAAAAAACTTGAAATGAATCTGTTTCCTAGTCTTCAAGCTTCAATAGTAATCAAGGAGGTATGTCCTTATAATCCTTCCATGTTGGAATTCTATAGGTATTTTCAATCATTTAATTTTTACTAATACTTGTTTGAACTTTAAAGTGCTGGCTAGCAGTCACGATAAGAAAAGCATGGAAGCATGGTTGTGCGGCACAGTAGTATCCAATAACCCAAGGGTGGTTTATATGCAGTTTGGACTAGGATAGCCAAGCAGTAGTGGAACAAATCCGTCCTTGTGTATCGGTTTAGAGACGCAAAAGGGACCCGAAGTTTTAGCGTAGAAAACCTTACGAAGGAAGAAAAAAATCACGGGAAACAAATCCACTAATTTTGTTCAATTTACATATACATGGAATGTCTTTATATAGCCCGATGAGTTTGAGTTGTATAAGATTTGGACTCCTATGTTTGAGGAATCCTTATATCTAACAAACTTGGATATTTGAGGAAACTATATCTCTAACAAATCTTCTCTTGACTCAAAATCCACGATGAATTGGCATAAAAACATTCCCTCTTAGCACAGCAAAACTCCGAAGAATATAATGCTAGTTACCATCAGGGTGCTATCAAATTCTTGAGAATTAATGTTGTCAAAGTCTTCATAATGATCACGCAAATGATCCAAAATTTACAATATATTCAAACGGTGATTGAACACTAAATTCAGTTCTTTGTAACTGACATTATTTTCTTTTAAGTTCCCTCGATCAAGAGTACTTATCGCTTCTCTGTATTCAGGCTACTACTACAAGATCCCTTGCCTCATGTAGGCCAGCTTCCAGGCACTTGTAGTAAAGGCGGAGTCGCACGACTCGCATCCTATTTCCATTGTCTGGTATTGGACTTCTGCAAGTTGGACAGACATCGCATCTCTGGCTACACTCAGTACATTACGAGGCATGTCCACATGAGTTAAGCACGTGCTGCACATAGCGGCCGCAACTACTCAAGTCTCTAGTTGCACGGCAGTGCTCAATTCTAGCCTCCCTGCATAGCTCAATGAGATCAATGGATGCCAGCTGCTCCAAAGCATTCTGGATGACGGCGCTGCCGTACTTGGGAGGGTGCCTCGGCGACGAAGGAAGTGCCTCCATCCGCGAACCTCTCCAGCACCTCGCCTAGCCAGTACCCCCAACCGCGCAAAATCTACGGGAACAAGGAGCCGAATCGGGGTAGAAAGTGTAGCTCTGGGAGATGCGGGGCAGGGGGGCGCTTCGCGAGGAGGGCGGCGAGGGAGAAGGAGGAGCCGGGAGGAAGAGGCACGGGCGCACGGCGGCGGCAACTGTAGATGAAAAATCTCGGTAGCTTTGATATCATTTGTCAGGGTTAAAGATGTAGAAAGAACACGAAGTTTTAATATGAAAAATCTTACGAAAAAGAAAAAAATTATAGAAGACAAATCCACTAAGGAAAAAATAGGAGTGGTTTTATATAGCCGGATGAGTCCGAGGTGTTTAAGATTTAGAATCCTATTTAAATATTCGAAGAAATTTTTTCTGTAACAAACTATTTGGTTATTTTTTAAAAAAAACATATCTCTAACCGTCAACGGGAGCAGTAACGTCGACTTTGCATATTTGCGTTGAGCCCAACGGACTCTTTCGAAAGCAAAACAAAACAGTTTTCAAAGAATCCTTGAAAGGAACACCGATACATTGAGTGAAGTGTCATTAGCATTAGCCAAATGGCTAGAATTACATGAGATGGCTTGTAAACTCTGACATTATTCCTTAACAACGTACAAGCACACTCCCAAAATTAATCTTATTTGCCATTTGAAGTTGACCCGATCTCGGATATGCCATTGACAATTTGCTTCTCCCTTTATTGTCATTCCTTCTCAACTTTGTTCCCTTATTTGTCACTCCTCTCATTCTCCTTTAGGCCTACCGTAGGATGAGCGGTTAAAATCTTTCAAATTTTCTAGAAAATTTCCATCTTATCCCTGTGTATTTCAAGTTTATTTTCAGAGGCATACAAGTTCCTTAGTAGAGCTCGCCGACGGTAAGGGGTGGCCATCAGGGAGACGGTGACTAGGAAAATGGGACAATAAGAGGAGGTGGAATCCATAGGTGGTCTCAGTGTCGCCAAAATTCACCAGAGAGCGATGGCGATGGTGAATTACAATAGCGTCAATGGAGAATGGCGAGACGGCTTCATGGCGGTGATAAGCTACAATCTATCGATGTATTAGCTTCATGGGAAAATGAGGAGGTTCCGGGTGCAAGGAGTTGAAGTGCAACTAAATGGTAGAGGAGATCGGGTATGGGATGATGATCCTCATCTTGCGACGGGCAAAGCTTCAATTTGGCTCAACTGCAAGGGGTACGACGCAATTAATAGATGGAAATGGTGAAGAGGGTGTGGAGCACAGCATGACACGAACGGAATTTGTAGAAGCTCACTAGAGACGGAGTTTGGGCTCTACGTGGCTTGGCAACAATGGTTATGGTGGTGTTGTGCTCCGTCTCGGGCTAAGAAGAAGAGTGAGGAGTGGAGGGGAGATGTCATTGTGAGGGTGAGGCGTTTACTATTAAAGGTGTGGGGGGAGGGGCTTCCGGCTCAACTGTCCCCTCCACGTCAACGATTTTTGTGGAAGGTCCTTGGAAAGTTTTGAATTTGCGTTTAGGTCATTCTCTCGGCTCTTTTGCAAGAAGGTCCTTCGGAAATTTTGAAATTGCACTTAGGTCCCTCTAGAATTTCCAAAATTGCGTTTAAGTCCTCCACTGGCTCTTTGGCAAAAAAACATTTTTCGTAGATTCTGAAAATGCATTTAGGTCCTCCCGCCACCTCTTTTGCAAAAAAAAAACTAGCAATTCCGTAAGTTCGAGCCTAACTCCTTATCAAGCCCTTCGCAAAAAAACTTACGGTTTCAGAAAAATTTCATCCAAACCCGAATCGCACCCTTTTGCAAAAAGAGTCATCAATGTTTCGAAAAATTGCGTCAAGTTCTGAACTAAAATTCACCTGACGCGGCGTACGCCGCGCACCTCTACCTAGTTCGTAAAGCAAAGCCGAGAGCTTCTCTAGCCAATTCTTCGATTCACATGTCGTTACTCTCGTGTAGCGTGACGCAGCGCGTCCGCATCTAGTGAATGCTATACATGGAACCACCGCAGACAAGCTCCGCTGTTCTCGAACCGCCCCTGCCACCCATGGCTCACACCACCAGCTCGGTCCAAGCTATCTCCACACGAGTTAAGGTGTGCATCATGATCTCCATCCAGGTGACTACTTCCGTCGGCTCTTCCGCTGTTCTTGAGCACCAAGAAGATGGAGGAG
Organism: Otatea glauca; assembly: GCA_036346275.1. Taxonomy (NCBI): domain Eukaryota; kingdom Viridiplantae; phylum Streptophyta; class Magnoliopsida; order Poales; family Poaceae; genus Otatea; species Otatea glauca. The sequence goes on from CM070711.1 coordinate 77,823,933, forward strand.
CAAGAGGAAAAAGGAAGGGCCTCACGATGGACCGACGGGAGTGGAAAATAAGGGATGAAAATTGAGATCGTGTAGCAATAAATGTAGGATAGGCTTTTTAATGACATACCAGGGTTTTGGCCAACTTACAGTTAGGGGTGGGTATTTTTAAACCGAAACCGAATTACCAAACCGAATTAACCGATTATTTCGGTTTATTTGGTTTTCGGTTCGGTTTTTGTTTTGGTATAATTCGGTTTTCGGTGTTCGGTTTGGTTTTTGACTTCCAAAAACCGAAATAACCGAATAGCCCACATACAATACCACTTTTATAATATTCTTCCTAAAATAACTAAACAATTCTCATATTCTAATACATTTATGTATATGTTTGGTATATTCACATGTTCTATTATACCTATATTGTAATAATCTATGAATATTGTGTAGGTTTAACCCTACTCTATGTTGCGATATGAGAAGGACTAAATCTAATCTACCTAGTGTTTATTCATATTTCGGTTAATCGAAAAACCGAATTAACCGAACCGAAATATTTCGGTTAATTCGGTTCGGTTTTTTATTTTGGTCTGAGAAATTCGGTTGTTAGTTTCCAAAAACCGAATTATTTTAAAACCGAACCGATCAAACCGAATGCCCACCCCTACTTACAGCGCCAACTAAGAAATTTTCTTGAAAACAAGTTATATTGAATAAAGAATCGCAATTTTTCCGTGGGGCCCGGCTAATCAAATGGGCCTGTAAGATCATCAGCCCATGTCTGCCCCGGCGCCGGCGCCACCCACCTCCACTGGAACCGTGCAAGTGCGACAGCCCATCACAAGAACGAAACCAAGAAAATGTTCGCCCTCCGCAAAATCCTCCTCCACGGCCGCCTCACGGCGCCGCCGGCCGCCGGCGACGCTTCTAGGATCTCCTCCCTCCTCCGCCCCCTCTCCTCCTCCCCCGGAGGCGGGGACGAATGGGGCTCCTCCTGGTCCACCGGCATCACCAAGGACCACTTCGACGGGTCCGGCCCGGCCGTCGGGCGCCCTTCCCCCTCCCAGTCCGCGCCCGTCTCCCCGGAGCTGGCGGCCGTGCGCGCCATGGACGAGGAGGAGGATATCCTCCGCGCCGTGGAGCGCGACAACAGGGAGTCGAAGGCGTTCGTGGACTCGTGGAACGGCCGGATGCGAGAGACGTGCGCGCTGCTGAAGCAGGTGCGGGAGCCGGGGTCCCGTGGAGCTTACCTCAAGGACTCGGATAAGCAGGAGATGTACCGGTTGCACAAGGAGGACCCCGAGATGTACACCGTGGAGCGGCTGGCCAAGGACTTCCGCGTCATGCGGCAGCGCGTGCACGCCATCCTGTGGCTCAAGGAGATGGAGGAGGAGGAGGAGAGGAAGCGGGGCAAGCCGCTCGACGACTCCGTCGAGATCCTGCTCGACAGCTGCCCAGAGTACGTCAAGAGATCGTTTGCTTAAGTTTTGTGTTGACTGTTGAGACAATTAGATCAGGCTCTCATTGGTTGGTTCAGTCTTGAGTCCAGGGTCAATAGGCAGAGTTAAGAAATCGAGGGTTCTAACTTGTAAGACCATGTTTTATGTGAGAGAAAAATGTTAGAAACATACAGGGATGAACCCATGTTGGTAAAAACACCACCAGCTTGCTTGAAAATCAATGAAAACGAGACATAGAAAGAGGCCTAGTTCATCCATGCCAACTTCACTATGGCACGTGTTGTTGCTTCAAGCAAGTTCTTCCTGGATGGCAACGTTCAGTGCTCTGGATCGTGGCATTTGATTAATAGCACTTTGGCTAGGCTTTGATTAGAACTATGCGATTTAGGAAACTGAACCAGGTGGTTGGTTTCTAAATGGAAGTAACAGTTTAAAGCTCTGCATCTTGAATTTTTTTATTAGATATACAATCGATGGAATGAAATGAGGTGAGGAATTCTTGTTAAGGGGATGGGGATGCATTTAGGTGTTTGTGTTGCAAATATACTAATAGAGTAATTCCAGCATGAAGTTTTGGAAACTCTGGGTTAATGGCTTAATGCATTTCAGCATTTGTAAGGAAAACAGTCATTGGTGTCAAATCCTGGCTGTGTCCGTCTCAGCTGGCTTATTCTGAAAATTTCGGTGCATATTATTACTGATTAGGTCAACATTACATGTATAGAGGCAACCGTGGAGTTGGTAGATGTATAGACGATAGGAAATTGGTTTTGAATTCTTGGTGAAGACTTGAAGAGTATCATTTCAGTTTTTATGCGATGTGAATGTGCACTTATTACTTCATATACAGTGAGGTCACTGGTTTACAAATTGTCGGTGTCCCTCATGAACAGCGAGAATCAAACTATCAGCTTGGAAGGTTATATGTTTTTAGCCTTGCCAGGGTCACATGAAATTTTCCTTTTGTGTCAGGATAGTTACATGCAATTTATGTACCTTCCCCTTTTTCCCCTCTTATAATATTTTTTTGCCGAATGATCTTCAACATCTGAGCCTTCTTTTGTTTTATCTCGCAGGTTTTTCAATTCCCATGACAGAGAATTTCATGTTGCATCGCTTCCATATAAACCTGACTTCAAAGTTATGCCTGAGGACTGGGATGGCATGACGAGAGATCCTGATGAGGTTCTGTATGAGATTTCGATGAAGGAAGACCAGATGTTGTATGAGGAATTTGTACAACGCTTGGAGTTCAACAAGAAGAAGGTAAGGACCGTACATTTCCTTTGTCCCCCTCCATCATATTCGGCTATTTCCTAAAAGAGATTGGCTATTGTAGTGTTTGTTTTTGTTTAGATCAAGTAGACTTTCTTGCAGTCTGCTTGTAGTGACACATAAGGCCCCATGATAATTGTTTGCTATCTTTGCATTAAACTTTAAAATACTGGAAGTCTTGGAAAAAAAGGGAAAATAGTTTCTGCATAGCAAACTCTGTTCCTGTCAAGTTCTATGAATAGGGGAAATGGAAAAAAATATGTTCAAAGACAGATTTTCCATTGGTCATTGACCTCCTTCCATCTACTGGATCAGCCTCGTGTTTTCATGGAGTAATGACTAATTCGATTTTGATCCGCCTCATTCTCTATTGGATTTCAGGTGGCAGGGGAGGTGAAATGCCACAAGTACAGCAGACGGCGACCAGACGAGGGATGGACCTTCATGGTTGAGAAGCTTGGGCCACAGGGAAAGCGTGGTGCAGGAGGGGGCTGGAAGTTCATCAGTTTACCTGATGGATCAAGCCGTCCACTAAATGATATGGAGAAGATGTATGTGAAGAGGGAGACTCCAAAACAGCGGAGGAGGATCATCGCTCCCTTCAAGTAACTGGAAGACCCTCTGCTTGTCCTAATGCGTGTTTTCTGAATGGTCTTTTGACATTCTCCAGGGAAGCAGAAATTGTGGAATAGAAAATAACCACCAGTATTGGTCATGTCTTATTTGCAGCGTAGGAGGTGGTTTTATGTACTCCTGTCATTTGTAACAAGTTCCATTTTCCCCCTTTAGGCAGCTGAATAATATATTTGAACTGTTGGTGTGTCTCCATCTCCACACATTGCCAGGCAATACACTTCGTGGACAGTACTTCATAATCTTGAATTTCCAGGCAACACACTTTGTAGTCAACATTTCATAAATATCACCTTTGCAATGTGATCATAGTTTGGTTTAAAGAAAGTTGTAGCGCATTTGCCGGACGGAAGGCCTGAATACGCTGAAAGTCATTTGTGATGTGGAGAGATGAATTTGTTTTGTGTTCCATTAATCCTCCTACTGTTGTTTCGAGCGCATCTGCATAATTGGAGATTAACATCTGTCGTTCAGTGAAATGAGCTGTTCAAGTTTTCTTGTAAAATAGTGTGTTACGCATCACAAATTCTCAGCTGCTCACTTGCCAGACTAGCATATCAAATGAGCTTGGAACGTGGTAGTAGCGGCTCTCGGTAAATTTGTATTGGCATGAATGTGGTAGGCAAATGAACACTTGCTACGATTATCGATGGCGTAACTGTTTTTTCTTTGGATCGTGTGACACACTGATACCTCTTATGCGCAACAGATCTGGATCTGATTAGAGTTTTGTGAGATACAACACTAGCATGTATAGTATCATGAATGAATAAGATGAATATCATAAAGAGAACCAAAATAACGGCGATAAAGCAACTATAACGAAAGAAAAAAGATTAAGTGAATGTTACCGCAAATTCTTTAAGCATAACCACAAAAAAGTATGAGGAATTGTTGCTCTCTCACATCCTTTGGATCCTTGCCCATATAAGAATCTAATGCTAAAGAATAACCTAGCCTCTAAACCTCTTATGCACCTCTTACTTTGAATGAGTTGTTTTGTAACTTCTTGATTGCTTGGGTTCTCCATGACCACTTTATGAGTTTATATAGTCCTCTTAATCCTCTAAACAAAAGTAGGAATCATACATCAAAAGAAAATAGGAATCTTAATCATATTAGGATTCATTTAAAACTCCTTATAGTATACATTTTCAAATTCTAAAAGACTATATATGTGAGTTACCATACTAAATAATCTTTACATTGACTCTTATCCATTGAAGTTTCTGTGCTCTTCAAGAATTCGCTTCAAATTGACTCCATATTTTTTTTGTTTTTTCTCCTACTTGTGGAAGTGCCCCTACCACAGGGGCTCATGCACATTACCACAATGTAGGTGTTAGTGTTCGTGCTTGGCCTCCCGAACTCTCTACCTGAGAGCTTTTTCTTTGTGTAGTTTGGTTAACCATATATTTTGTTCTTGTAGCCCTCCATGCCATTGGTTGGTACCGCTTCCGAGCTCCACCTGCTCATTATTATCGTATGGTTGGTCCCACCACATATTTCTTCTTCTAACAGCTCTCACATTCGTCTTTGCGTTTGCTAGATTTTGTAACACATCTTTGCAGTTTTGTATGTAACTGTAGTTGAGATCTGATTACACGGTTTCCTTCGCTTAATCAGGATTTTTATCAGACCTCCCATTAGTTACCCTTCTTTTATGTTTATCTATCAATCGGTATCCTCCATTTTTCATGATACTTTTCAAAATTACTTGTCCTTTACTAATAACTTGTAGGACTCCACCTCGAAGTGATACCTCACAACCTTCGCGTTCAAGTGATCTCACATATATTAGATTTTCTATATGCCAAGAACATACCAAACTCCTGTTAATGTGCGATGTGCTCCATCATACATCTTCAATACAACTATTTCCACCTTAGTAATTGTGTACACCTTGTAATCCGCCAAGTGAACAATTTTATTTGCCGAGCATAGAGATCCTTCGTCAAACATCTCTCTTGTCGAACATATGCGGAAGTAACAACCTGAATCTAATATCCATCTATGAAAAATACTTGATTGACTATTGATAAGTACGTCTAAATCATCTTTTGCTACTGCCATTGAGCATGAACCCTTCATTTTCTTAGAACTCAAGCAATCCTTTATTATATTACATTCCTCGTCACATAGATAGCATGCATGCACGCCATTGCTCTTACCCTTTTTCTTTATGTAACTCTTGCTTTTGCTTGTAACACCTACTACAACAAATATTTGATCACACAAGGATGAATATTCTAAGACTCTTTCAAGGACTCTACCTCTATTAGATATGCAATTGCATCATTGAAGATGAGGGTGATTTTCCCTACAAGAATATTCATCACCAATTACTCCCACGATGGTGATAGAAATGATGTCAATATGATGACTTTATCATTCTTCTCAATTTTCTTATCCACACTAATAAGCTGTGTGATAAGCTTGTTGAAGACATTGAGATGGTCTGAACCATGTACCTTTCTCTATGCATAACCTATAGAGTTGTCGCTTTAGCATCCACTGGTCTGTCGACGACTTTACCATATACAATTCTTCTAAGTCATTTCATAATTTTTTTGACGAATTATCCTTGATCACTGAGTACTTTACCTCATCGAAGAGACATAGACGGATTGTACTGACAGCCTTTCGCTCCATCATCTTGCAGTCTTTAGCGAATGCCTTTTCTGGTTTGTCTACTTCAAGAGCAATGATTAACTTTTGCTAGACAAGGACATCCTTCATCATACATTGCCACACGTTGAAATTTCCTCTGCTGTCAAATTTCTCTACTTGATTTCACATCATTGACATCAACCTCGATTTTGTGCCACTTGATGTTTTATCGACCTTATCATAAATCTGATTAATCCGGTCTTGTCTCGGATACCACTTGTTACATTATGATATCACTTGTTATGCGCAACAAGCTTAGATCGGATTAGAGTTTTGTGAGATACAGTACAAGCATGTACAGTCTTAAGAACGAAGAAGATAAATCTCGTAGAGAGAAGCAAAATAACGATGATGAGGCAACCACAACAAAACAAAAAAGATTTAGCGAAGCTGACCGTAAATTCTTTAAACACAACATCAAAAGAGTATAAGGGATTGTTGCTCTCTCACAACATTTCGAACCTTTTATGATTCTATATCTTTGTTCTATACAAAAATATAGTGCTAAAGAATAACCTAGTTTATAATCCTCTTGTGCACCTCTTACTTTACATAAGTTGGTTTATAACTTCTTCGTTATTTGGGTTCTCTATAACCACCACATGAGTTTATATAACCCTCTTAGTCACTCTCCAAAGGAAGTACGAATCCCACCCTAGAATAAGTGATAATTTATACTATATCTCTCTATTTATTGATACTTCAGGAAATAACACTCGTTGTCTTAATGACATGTGGGTCCGTGTCTACCTTTAAAGTGGTATAGTATGATTTATCCTAGAATAGGAATCCGAATTCTATTTTGAAAGATCGAAAAAGGCGACTAGAGGGGGGGTGAATAGGAGCCAAATAAAATTTTTCGAATAAACTTTCCCCCTAGAATTCAAACCACCAAAAGTCCAGAAGAAAGCGCTTTGTCGGTATCTCTGGTCGGATGAATAAGACTTCGACCTACAGAGGTTCGGTGAGCAAGATTCGACCAAAGATCGGCCTGATGAACAAGACTCCCGGCCCAAGTGTTGGATGAAGCAGATACTCGACCGAAGTGTTCGGATGAACAAGATTTTCGGATGAATAGTGTTCGGGTGAACAGTATCTCGACCGGACGAACAGTACGCCCGACCTGCGGAGGTCGGATGAACAGTACTCGGGTGAATAGTGTTCGGGTGAATAGTATCCCGACCGGATGAACAGTACGCCCGACCTGCGGAGGTTGGATGAACAGTACTCAGGGTGAATAGTGCTCAGATGAACAGTACCTCCCGACCGATGAACAGTACGCCCGACATGCGGAGGTCGGATGAACAGTACTCGGTGTGAATAGTGCTCAGATGAACAGACCTCCCTAATCGATGAACAATACGTCCGACCTACGAGGTCGGATGAGCGATAGACTGGTCGGATGAACAAAGAAAATCAGCACGATCTTAAAAAGCAAATCGATGTAACTTTTGATCGGTGATCCAAAACGATGAAACTTGGTGTGCACCTCCTAAGGATGTCAGAACCTATTTCACCATCAATCGAAGGAATTGATACCAAGGTTCCGTCCCTTTTCGATTTAACAAATGCAACACCAAAAACAGAGTCACGAACACGGACTTTACCCTAACTTGTCGGTGGGAGTTGATGGTCGAATATCCTTGGATAACTCTCCACAAATCACAGCAAGTAAGTACACGAAGAAACAACCCTTCAAGCAGATAGAAACACTATCTCAAAACTAGGCATGTAATTTGGTTTCTTCCAAAATGAATAGAAGAGGTTGTAGATTGCCTAGATGATTGGGATATGATCTATAGAAGATTCATCCAGCAATCTTTCATCCTTGGCAATAAGAACGAAGCCAATCAAGACTAACGAATCGCAAGTCACACGCTTACGCACTTTAAGAACACAGATTTACAACTTGCAACAAGAACGCAAGGATTGCCTAAATGATTGAAAGCAAGAATCCAGAGAAGAGTTCATCAATCATGAATTTCAAAAAGGACTCAAAAGCATGTAGAAGGAGATGAGGCAAATCCAAATTACGTAAAGTAAATTGCAAGTAAGTAAATGCGGAATTTAGATAACAGAGTTTAAGTGCGTAATGTAAATACGTAAGAGAAATGAAACAGGAATATAAGTGAAGAACATTTCATTTCTGGAAGGGAGGTTTACAAAGCCTCACAACAAAGTGGGCAAAACTCAAACGAGCAACAAAAACCTCATAACCTTCACTACCTTCAAAGAGGGAGGCGCCCTACCCTCTATTTATAGTGACTGGGATCAATTCCCACCTTTGGATGTCCCGCTTCAATCCTAAGCCAACATCCAAGAGCCGGATTTGATCCTTACATCATCACTCTCAACAACTCTCAACTACTCACATAGACTTTCCTCACCGCTCACCCCAAGGAGACACCCCTCTCCCTGTCTATTCATAGCGAGCTTGGAACACCTACCACCCTTGGATGAGCCTCTAAACCCTAGAGCACTCCATCAAGGGTGAGATTTTACCCACTCACAAAGCTATGCATGGCTCACCCAAACCCAACAACACAACGGGTTTTGCACGCTTTTCAACTCACACTAACTTGACCGCTACTCTATCTTCCCGACCGCGATCCAACGGTCCTCCTAGATCGAGCAACTCCAAGTTAGCATCTCATCCATTCCTTTGTCTTCTCGGCTTGGCTACTCCCGGCCTCACCATCTTTGGCGACACCTTGATCATCCGGACCTCAGCTCTCCCAGCCTAGTCCTGATCCCCTTCGCCTCACCATGACCTAGCTCCAAAGTCCTGCAACCATCATAGACAAGGAAACCACATCACATAGCAATGTCCAACAACACATATCCATCTCAACAGAAAGATATACACTATGCTGACCAGCATAACCCCGACCACACGTGGTCTGACCACTGGTTTCCATCCCGACCACCCATGGTCCGACCGCGGTCTCCATCCCGACCACTCGAGGTCGACCACCGGTCTCCATCCCGACCACTCGAGGTCGACCACTGGTCTCCATCCCGACCACTCGAGGTCTGACCACTAGTCTTCGTCCCGACCACTCGGGGTCTGATCACTGGTCTCCACCACCAAAGCCTAGACCACTGGGTCGGACAAGCGGTCTCCGACCAACCAAAGACTCGACCACTCGTCGACGACGGTGTCTCCGACCACCAAATCCTCAACCACTTGGGTCGGGTGGTGGTCTCCGACCATGAGAGCCCGACCACTCGGGAGTCGGACGACTGGTCTCCGACCAGTAGACCAACACTCAAATTGCTTCAAATCCAAATCAATTTAAAACAACACAAGCTCAAAACTCATCAATTACTCATCACACACAAGGATAGACCTCCACATGGTCTTTCATATTTAGGATTTATTTTGATCTCCCAGGAGCTCACTTTTCATATGAGCGACCGTGCGATCACGTCACCATGTCGACTTTGAATCAACGACTCATAGTTGCCTAGTTGGTACTGCATAGCCAATGCTGTCCTTTGCCCTGACCACGTTTTCTTAAAAATGCATGGAATGCATCCTGCGGTTTCGCTTTTAGTCAACAGTTAAGTTCAGATACATGAAAAGCTCCCAGTCAACAGCTGGTCGGCAGCATTCAGGTCACCGATCTACCGACCGAAAACAACACATTTGGCCTTTTCTTCTCGGTTGGGAACTTGGAATGAATGTACGGGAGTAATGAAATGGATGGTTCGCACTGTGAGGCCGGGAAATAGTTCCATCAGCTAAGGTGGGGTTTGTATCAGCTCCCTGCACTATGATCTTGGTTCGGTGAACTTGACGATTGAAACAGCGGCTGATCGGGAAAAAAGTGTTATATGTAATCCTGACTTGGTCAGATTGCTGAAAAAGTAGTAAGTCTTTAGGATCTGGACTTGGTAGCATGAGTTAAGTAGTGTGTTAGTGGAGTCCGGTATTGTCGGCTTACAACTACAGAGTCAGTTGTTAGTAATGCTTTGTATCTTCCTTTTGCAGTAGTTCAGTGAAGTGAATACAATATCTGAAAATTGCCCAACTGTGTGTGTCTTCTTCTTCCTGTGAACAAGAGTGCGTGCTTAATCCTCAGAAGTATCTTGAGTGTATTTCTGGACTTTAGCCAACACTTGGTATCAGAGTAGGTTGAATGCCCAATTACCTTAGGTACGAGCCCATGGCGATCACCACGCAACAGGTGGTGAAGGAAAGCGGCGGCGTGCTGTATCAGTGTCCGTCCTTGACGCCGTCCGATTACACCACCTGGGCAATCAAGATGGAAGCAATCAAGGATGCCCAGGGGTATTGGGAGGCGATCGAACCTGCGGCTGGTGTGGCCGTGGATGAAAGGAAAAACAAGTCGGCGCGGGCGTTCATTTTCCAGGGCCTTCCCGAAGATGTTCTTTTGCAGGTCGCAAAGAAGAAGTCCGCCAAAGATGTTTGGGATGCCCTGAAAACTCGGTTCCTGGGCACTGATTGTGTGTAGAAGGCTCGGCTCCAAACTTTGAAGAGTGAGTTCGAGGCATTGCACATGAAGAAAGGGGAGACGGTTGATGAATTTGCAGGAAAACTGAGTGTCATGGCCAGCAAGTACAGTGCACTCGGCGAAACTCTGGAGGATCCAGTTCTGGTCAAGAAGTTGCTCGACTCGGTGACTAATAAATTCTTCCAGTTGGTTGCATCAATTGAGCAATGTTCTGACCTGGACAACATGCCGTTTGAGGAGGCGATCGGAAGGTTGAAGGCGTACGAGGAACGCATTTGCCGTCGAGCTGCCAACGGCAATGACGATTCAGATGGCCAGTTGCTTCTGACTCATGCAGAGTGGCTGGCACGTCAGAAGAATACCGGTGTGGATTCGCCGTTGAGTGGTTAGGGGCACGACCCCAGGAGCACAGAAGGACGCGGCCGCGGCAGAGGACGTGGACACGGAAGTGGCCGTGGCAGGGGTGGCCGCGGTGAGACCAGCCCACCACGTCAAGAAAGCGCCGCCAGCAGCCGGAATAAAAGCCATATCAAGTGCTTCAATTGCGACAAATATGGGCATTATGCATCCGAATGTCGCAATCCGAAGCGCAAGGAAGATGAAGTGAACCTGATTTGTGCCTAGGAAGATGAACCAGCGCTACTACTCTCCGTGCATGCACAAGAATCACGGGACTTGCTAATGCTCAATGGAGGAGTATTACCACAGAAGTATGCATCCGATTCAAGGGAAAATGAAGGAACGTGGTATCTGGATAATGGCGCCAGTAATCATATGACAAGACGACGAAATGCCAATCTTGATGAATGTGTTATTGGCAGGGTTCGTTTTGGTGATGGCACCACTGTCCAAATTGAAGGAAAGGAATCATTTTTGTTGGAATGCAAGAATGGAGAACAGAGCCTAATCTCAGAGGTATATTACATACCAAGTCTATGCAGCAGCATACTAAGTCTAGGGCAAGTCACTGAAGAAGGTTGCAAAGTTTTGCTTCTTGGTGAATTCTTGTGGATGTATGATAGAGATGACAGATTGCTGATCAAAGTACATCGCTCATGTAATAGGCTGTACAAGGTACCTTTGCAAATGGCAGTTCCGGTGTGCAATCAGCATGGAGCAACCAACATGGTTATGGCATGCTCGGCTGGGGCATTTGAATTTTCAAGCAATGAAGCATATGGTGGCAAGGAAGATAGTGCAGGGAGTGCCGACAATTTAACATCCGACACAGGTATGTGAGGGGTGTCTTGTAGCAAAGCAATTGTCGGCGTTTTCGGGAGCGCCGGCAAGTAAATTTGTAAGTCTAGGGGGTCGCGCGTTCCACTCCCTGAATGGTTAGACTCGTGAGTCCAAGATGTATACTGGTTCGGGCTGAAGGTCCCTACTCCAGTTCGTGTGTGGTGGTGTTGTATTACTCTTGGTACAGATGACTGCACAAAGTTTTACAAGCGAGAATGCCAACGGCTTAGCGAGAGGGGTTTGATAGCGCTCTCTCCCTTTCTTGTTCTTGCTCGTTGCCCCCCTAAATCGTTTAGCCCTGCCTCCTTTTATACAGAAGGAAGGCAGGTTACATCGAGAGTCGAGGAAGCGAGGTGACCTACGCTAGGAGCTCGGTCCTTCGTCCCGTGGATCGTCGCCACCCGCCTTGCCCATGCCGGGTTGGTAGCCTTGGTGGTCGGGAGGTTAGGTATTTCCGGAAGTAGCGTACTTGCCCTCTGTGATCCTTGCGAACGCCGACGCCGAGGTGCGTGACGGTGCCTCGGGAGGGAGCGCGCTTCGTCTTTATCGGATCGTTGATGGGGCCGAAGCTTTGTCTTCTCTGATACCGGATCTTCTTGGGAAGGAGCCACCGCCTCGTATAGTCGCTCGATTGACCTTATCCGAGGGTGCGTGGCGGTAGGCCGTGAGGACGACACGCGGCACTCGGCGCTCACCACCTTGGTTTGGTTGAGTCGGGAGATCCCGCCCGCCAAGAGGGGTCGGGCGCTTGTCTGGTCGGATTCGCTTCCCGGCGGTCGGAGCGGATGCCTTCGCGCGATCTCGCAGCGATTCGGTCGGCGGCGGCGGCGCTACTGTTGGGTGGAGATATGCTTGAGGTCACCGGCTCGTCGCCGGCCGTTGGGGTATCCTTTTATTAGTATTCGTCAAGAGTCCCGAACTCCCAAGCGATTTGGCAGATTCGGTTGGGGTTGAACTTGACGAAAGTGGTGGCCGGCTCGTAGGTCGGTCCCACCGATCCGTTAAGCGATTTCGTCGGTGTGCCGTTGGACTTGACAACTGTCCCGAGTTTGGCGGGGGCATTTGAACCGCCGGGGCTTTACTTGCCTCGTTGCGCATGCCGAGCGAGTTTAGCGCCGCTACCGCTCGTCTTCTTGATCGCCTCGGGTTTCGTGAAGGATGCTTCGCTTTTCGGCACCGCATTTACTCGAGACGCTTAGCCTCCTTAGTCCGGATATATATATCCATATTGCGTAGCTTGCTTGAAGGGGACGAGCTTTTTCTTTTGTTCTTTCAAATGGCTTTGAGACATCCTCTAGTCTTTAGCTTCGCGATGGCGCTACGGTAGAAGAAGAAGATCCTCCGCCGAAGCTTTGGTGAGTTCGACCAGCGATGGCCGAGCTCAGGAGGAAGAAGCCGCACCGCGACGCCGCTCGTTGACGCCACCGCCGAGGCCGCCCGAGGCTCGAGGTGGTAAGGGGCCCTTCGAGGCGATGGCGCAAGGGCGCCGACCGTAGTTAGCGCGGGCGCGCCGATGTCGCCGAGCAGCAGCAGAGGCATCGGCGTGTTGCCAGCGGCCGTGGCGGCTGTCCGCCGACCGGCAAGGGCCTACCAAAGATGCCGTCGGTGCCACCGATGCCGCACGGATGTTTGATAGGTTCTAGGCGTGGGTAGAGTCCGCAGTGGTGCGGCGTGGCCACTCTTGTATCTGTCAGTGCATTGTGTGTAAAGTTGTGTAAAGTTTGAGCCTGTTGGCCTATAATGAAATTTTCTTTTTCTTTATGAAAATGTCTCTGCGATGAGTTTGCTTTAATTTTAATCGTTGTGGATGGTGCCTCGGTCGACAGGGCGACCGGATGCCTCTGTGAGGTTCGGGTGTCCGAGTGCTCGTTTAACGTCGTAGCTAGACAGTGCCTTGGTCGGCAAGGACGACCGGATGCCTCCTCTGTGAGGTTCGGGTGTCCGAGTGCTCGTTTAACGTCGTAGCTAGACAGTGCCTTGGTCGGCAGGGACGACCGGATGCCTCTGTGAGGTTGGTGTCCGAGTGCCTTGGTCGGCAGGACGACCGGATGCCTCGTGAGGTTCGGTGTCCGAGTGCCTTGGTCGGCAGGACGACCGGATGCCTCGTGAGGTTCGGTGTCCGAGTGCTCGCTTAACGTCAGAGCTAGATGGCGCCTTGGTCGGCAAGGACGGCCGGATGCCTCGTGAGGTTCGGTGTCCGAGTGCCTTGGTCGGCAGGACGACCGGATGCCTCGTGAGGTTCTCGTGTCCGAGTGCTCGCTTAACGTCGTAGCTAGACAGTGCCTTGGTCGGCGGGACGACCGGATGCCTCTGTGAGGTTCGGGTGTCCGAGTGCCTTGGTGGCAGGACGGCCGGATGCCTCTGTGAGGTTCGGTGTCCGAGTGCCTTGGTCGGCAGGACGACCGGATGCCTCTCGTGAGGTTCGGTGTCCGAGTGCTCGCTTAACGTCGTAGCTAGAGCAAGTGCCTTGGTCGGCAAGGACGACCGGATGCCTCTGAGGTTCGGGTGTCCGAGTGCCTTGGTGGCAGGACGACCGGATGCCTCTGTGAGGTTCTCGTGTCCGAGTGCTCGCTTAACGTCAGAGCTAGATAAAGGCCTTGGTCGGCAAGGACGACCGGATGCCTCCTCCGTGAGGTTCGGGTGTCCGAGTGCTCGCTTAACGTCAGAGCTAGACAAAGGCCTTGGTCGGCAGGACGACCGGATGCCTCTGTGAGGTTCGGGTGTCCGACTGCCTTGGTCGGCAGGACGACCGGATGCCTCTGTGAGGTTCGGGTGTCCGAGTGCCTTGGTCGGCAGGACGACCGGATGCCTCTGTGAGGTTCGGGTGTCCGAGTGCTCGTTTAACGTCGTAGCTAGACAGCGCCTTGGTCGGCAAGGACGACCGGATGCCTCTGTGAGGTTCGGGTGTCCGAGTGCCTTGGTCGGCAGGACGACCGGATGCCTCTGTGAGGTTCGGGTGTCCGAGTGCTCGTTTAACGTCGTAGCTAGACAGTGCCTTGGTCGGCAGGGACGACCGGATGCCTCTGTGAGGTTCGGGTGTCCGACTGCCTTGGTCGGCAGGACGACCGGATGCCTCTGTGAGGTTCTGGTGTCCGAGTGCCTTGGTCGGCAGGACGACCGGATGCCTCTGTGAGGTTCGGGTGTCCGAGTGCTCGTTTAACGTCGTAGCTAGACAGTGCCTTGGTCGGCAAGGACGACCGGATGCCTCTGTGAGGTTCGGGTGTCCGAGTGCCTTGGTCGGCAGGACGACCGGATGCCTCTGTGAGGTTCTGGTGTCCGAGTGCTCGTTTAACGTCGTAGCTAGACAGTGCCTTGGTCGGCAGGGCAAGGACGACCGGATGCCTCCTCGTGAGGTTCGGTGTCCGAGTGCTCGCTTAACGTCGTAGCTAGACGGTGCCTTGGTGGCGAGGACGACCGGATGCTCTGTGAGGTTCGGGTGTCCGAGTGTGCCTTGGTCGGCGGGACGACCGGATGCCTCGTGAGGTTCGGTGTCCGAGTGCCTTGGTCGGCAGGACGACCGGATGCCTCTGTGAGGTTCGGTGTCCGAGTGCTCGCTTAACGTAGCTAGACAGCGCCTTGGTCGGCAAGGACGACCGGATGCCTCGTGAGGTTCGGTGTCCGAGTGCCTTGGTCGGCAGGACGACCGGATGCCTCTGTGAGGTTCTGGTGTCCGAGTGCTCGTTTAACGTCGTAGCTAGACAGTGCCTTGGTCGGCAGGACGACCGGATGCCTCTGTGAGGTTCTGGTGTCCGAGTGCCTTGGTCGGCAGGACGACCGGATGCCTCGTGAGGTTCGGTGTCCGAGTGCCTTGGCCTGGCGGGACGACCGGATGCCTCTGTGAGGTTCGGGTGTCCGAGTGCTCGCTTAACGTCGTAGCTAGACAAAGGTGCCTTGGTCGGCAAGGACGACCGGATGCCTCTGTGAGGTTCGGTGTCCGAGTGCCTTGGTGGCGGGACGACCGGATGCCTCTGTGAGGTTCCGTGTCCGAGTGCTCGCTTAACGTCGTAGCTAGACAGTGCCTTGGTGGCGCAGGACGACCGGATGCCTCGTGAGGTTTCGTGTCCGAGTGCCTTGGTCGGCAGGACGACCGGATGCCTCTGTGAGGTTCGGTGTCCGAGTGCCTTGGTCGGCAGGACGGCCGGATGCCTCGTGAGGTTCGGTGTCCGAGTGCTCGCTTAACGTCGTAGCTAGACGGTGCCTTGGTCGGCAAGGACGACCGGATGCTCTGTGAGGTTCGGTGTCGAAAGTGCCTTGGTGGCGGGACGACCGGATGCTCTCGTGAGGTTCGGTGTCCGAGTGCTCGCTTAACGTCGTAGCTAGATAAAGTGCCTTGGTCGGCAGGACGACCGGATGCCTCGTGAGGTTATGGTGTCCGAGTGCCTTGGTCGGCGGGACGACCGGATGCCTCTGTGAGGTTCGGTGTCCGAGTGCCTTGGTCGGCGGGACGACCGGATGCCTCTGTGAGGTTCGGTGTCCGAGTGCTCGCTTAACGCCGAGCTGGACGTGAGTGCTCGCCACCGTCGAGCTGGACGTGAGTGCTCGTTACCGTCGTAGCTGGACGTGAGTGCTCGCCACCGTCGAGCTGGGCGTGAGTGCTCGTTACCGCCGTAGGCTGGGACGTGAGTGCTCGCTACCGTCGTAGCCGGACGTGAGTGCTCGCCACCGTCGAGCCGGACGTGAGTGCTCGCTACCGTCGAGCCGGCGTGGGGCATCCTTTTCGAGTCCTCGTCGGGCGAGGGTAGCTGCGAGAGGAATGGCGCCGCCTATCCCACATGTATACCCCATCCGCGGTGTGGGACTGGAGGGGATGAGCGCGCGCGTTTACTGCGCTGGTTTGAACGCCGTGCTCGTGGAGCTAATAGCGGGTAGTCCGAGTGGGTCCTGGGAGGTCCGCCAAGGGGGACCCTTCCGAGCGGACGGTCCCTGAGTAGGGTGTCCTGCCTGCGTGGGGCGACCCATAAAAACCTTTCTTTACTCAATCCGTATGGACTCTAGGTCGTCCGCCGACCCGAGCCTGGTGGTGTCGCCATTGATGAGCTCCGGGAGAGTGTGAAGTATGGTCTCGACGCGAGTAGAGGTGATTAGGCCGTCACCGACCTAACCGAGGGCCCACCGTGGGGCTCACCTCATACCCGCCTTGCTCAAGTTTTTCTTGGGCGGCTTTATACCCATCCGTGGGGTAGGCCTTTTGAACCACTCCTCGCTGGGCCCTGGCGCAAGCCACAAAGCTTTTTGTCTTGGGGCCGCAGCTGCCCATGGGCTTCTCGCGCGCCGAGCAACTGTTCCGGCCTAAAGGCGAGACCGAGAGGTTACGGACACGTTGTTCGGGGCGGCGTCTTTATGGCCCTTGACGCCGACAAGACAGGATTAAAAGCGAGTGGTATTGGAAACAGGAGTTACCAGTCGGGCGCGACAGACGAGGGTGGTCGCGACGCTCGCTGACGGGCGCTGCTTGGCGGCGCTCGCTCGTCCTCTATAAATACGCCCGTTGGGTGCTTTGAGTGGTCACGTTTTCTTGCCCTTTCGTCTCGCCTCAAACAAGAAGAGCACCAGAGAGCTAAGGAAAGAAAACCCCAGCCTTTCTTTCTCACCTTCCAGTCGTCTCCCCTGTGAAGATGTCGTGGCCGGAGTGCTCCGCGCAAGACAGCCGTGCGCTCGGCTTGGTGAAGAAGGGCTTCCTCATGCCGCAGACCTTTCCTTGGAGGGTGCCGACCGGGCTATCACCCCTGGCCGTGGGCGATTTAGATCGTGGTGCCCCTCGTTCTTCGAGCGGCTTTGGCTCGCCGCCGCACCCGCTCGTCAGGGGCCGTTGTTTCATTACAAGGTGGAGGTGCACCATCTCAACCCTAATGGGGTCCTCCACATCGCCATCTTCATCACATTGCGCGAAGCCTTCTTGGGGATCGAGCCGACGGGCGTTGTGGAGGCACTTCTTCGTGCAAGGCTCGAAGGACAAAGCCGTCGGACGCCGCGGCGCCTGCGGTGGCTCGCCCTCCGGCCGCCCGGTCGAGCACGGAGTACTGGAGGTAAAGCGCCTCGTCTAACAAGGGTGGCGTTCAATGGCTCACGCTCAAACGTCGGCGACAGCGCCCCTCGTTTCACCGGAGAGCTTCCGTGGCGGAGGAGCGGTGGAACCGGGCGCCAAAAGAGGGAGAAGAACAAGCCGCCCCGATCGTGGAGCGATCGGGGCTCAAAGGAGGCGGGGCTCACGGGGACGTGGTTGTGCGCGCCTTCATGGGGATGCGCGTGCAACCACTTGTGCTGAGCCGCACTCGTTCCGATGCGGGCCGTCCGACCGGGCGAGGATGGCGAACCCGAGCCGGGCTGCTCGAGGTGGAGGCTCGGGTGGCGGTTGCACTGGCGGTCGCGCCATCGTGGGTCGCGGATGGCCACCCGAGCCATTCTCGCGGCTTTTCGCGAATCTGTAAGCGGTGAAATTCCTTTCGCTTTCTTTTCTCTGTCCTTCGTGACTTGACCGACATTCCCGCATCCTCTCGGGGCTCATGGGGATGTCTTCCCAGCGCCGCCCGGGATAAGGAAGCGCGGGCGGCCGCCCGGGCGAGGACGGTAGAGGCTGACTCCTCCCGCAAGAAGCGGAAGGAGGAAAGGAGGAGGAAGAAAAGTAAGGAACGCTACGCGGCAAGGCGCGAGGATGTGTCGAGACCACCGCCGTGGGACGACTTCCATCGGCGGCGGAGTGCCTCCGGCCACCCCTATGGTGGGTTTTTCCCGACCTGCCGACTGGCGGCGGCCCGAGCGTGGACTCGGCCGAGGGCGGCATCACGGGCCCCGTGGCCACGGATCCTCAGGTGGGGGGTGATCTTGCGCTGCGATCGCCGCAGCGTCTCGGTGGAGGTGGCTTGTGGAAGCGGCCGCCGACTTGCCTGGCGGGGGCCAAAGAGGCGCGCGTGCCACGCACCCTTCGGCCTTGTAAGTGTATTATTATTTTATTTTGGAGCATTTTCTTTTTGGCAAAGCCGCCGAGCGACTCTTGAATCTTTGCAACGTCGGCGCCTATATTGGGGTGATCGTGGGCGTATACATCGGCCCGCAAGTAACGGCGCCGGTGATTTGGTGACCGGTTGGGTCGGCGAAGGTCGCGTGTCGGCGTCCGAGGGCGATCGCCTTCGAGGACAGAGCCCCACCCGAGGTCGTGCGAAGAAGAACTTCGCCGCCTCGTGGGACCTCCGGACGACGTGATCGTCGCCGAGGATGAGACAATGGCGTTGCCGGTGATCGCGCCCGGCCGTGGCGAGCCGGCGACGGAGGTGCCCGACCCCGCCCCGTGGGAGGTGCCGACCGATGCCCCTCAGGCGCAGGTCGCCGAGGGGATTTCCGAAGGGTTGACCTCGTCACCCTTGCCCATGGTGCTTTGGACGGGTGGCGTCCCGCCCGAACGGGCGAGCGGAGGCGCGCCGCCGGGTGTAATTCCCGGGTCGGGCATCATGGGTGAGGCGGAGGAGAGCGAGTGGGCCACCCTTCGAAGGCGCTACCGACGCCGAAGCGAGATAGGGCGATCCGTGAAGGTCTAGCCCTTGCTCAAGTCTTCCACCGTATACTGGACATGATGGTCTGGGAGTCGGCCCGATCGCCTGTAGGTCAGTCGAAAAAGTTCTGATTCGTTGCACATTTTTGATAGTTCTTCCGTGCGACTAACGGAGTGTCCACATTTTTGCAAAGACTTATGGATCGCTTCGGCGTCAGTCGAGCTCTGCAGCGCTCGAGCAATCGTGGCGAGTGTGCGGAGGAGTGCAGTCGGCTGCGCCTTGAGCTGCGCCTAGCCCAGGAGGCCCTGCGCATTAGGCGGTCGGAGGCGGTGGTGATCCGCCAAGGATTTGAAGAGGCCACAAAGGCCCTTCATGATGAGCGCCTAGGAGCCAAGGCTTTGAGGGCGAAAGTGGCGGAACTGGAGTCCTCCCTGATGGAGGTCACTGAGGCCAAGGATGCCGCCGTTGCCGCGGAGGGGATCGCGCAGACGCAGGTAACACGTCTGCGGACCGAGCGGAACAAGGCTCGGGGACGCCGCAGAGTTCGCCCGAAGCGGCGATCGCCGTAGGAGTGGCCGAGTGAAGACTTCATACGAGGCGCCAAGTCGGAAGTCGGCAATCGACCAACTCATGGCGGTAAGTGTCTCAATTCTTCAATTAAGTTTGGGGGTGCGACCCACTGTGGCGAACTTATCCAAAATCTCCGCAACCGCAGAGGCGCAGAAGAATCGAAGCGCCGCCGTGGAGG
Source organism: Otatea glauca (assembly GCA_036346275.1). Classification (NCBI taxonomy): domain Eukaryota; kingdom Viridiplantae; phylum Streptophyta; class Magnoliopsida; order Poales; family Poaceae; genus Otatea; species Otatea glauca. The sequence goes on from CM070711.1 coordinate 77,843,902, forward strand.
CGCAGAGAACGGCCGGCCGCCCGCGACGTGGCGATCGTGGCGGGACGAGGCCCGGCGGCGTTGAAGGTTGCCAAGACGGCCGGCCGAGATGAGCGCCGAGCTGGAGGCCCTCCGCAAGGCCGGTCGGGAGGTCTGCGACCGCATCCTTGGAGCCGGGGTAGCCCGAGTGCCCTTGCCCGCTACTGGCCGAGTGCGGACCGTGGAAGAGGCGGTGGTCACCGTGGCCGCGCTTGAGCTTCATCGGTGGTCAACACCATCTCGCATTACGACGGCATCGACCTCGCGGTGGTGGGGAGCGGCGTAGCTGGGAACCGGATCGACGAGGAGATCGATCGGTTCGAGCTCTTGGTTGAGCCGCACGCCCGGGAGATCGCCAGCCGCACCCCGCCGCAGGCCGCCCTCCAGGAAGCCAGAGGCAGCCAACTCTCCGCCTCGCCACCGGTCGCCCGCCAAGAAGAGTAGAAAAAGTTAGCTTTATCCTTCTTAGATTGTAAAGATCGTTATTTAAACAATCTTGAAATTATCAAGTCCCAGAATCGTCCCTCGTCCTTTTTCGTATTTAGGATGAGCGTTTGGCCGACCATAGCCCTAAGGACCGCAGGGGCCACTTGTGCGTAGGTCGGGTTGTTTTGGGAGGAGCGAGGTGGATTGGAGACTTGGCTATGCAGCGGTTAGGCGCACTTGTGAGGGATAGGAGTGTTCTAGACCGGCCAGGATCTTTCCACTCGGGCACTTCCTTCTTCCGCAGTGCTACTTAGCAACCGTAGCATTGGGCGAGGCCGAACACTTGGGTTGAGAGGGTTACCGCGGGATGGACCTCATGACGGTCGGGTCACGTGCCCTCATAAGCGCGTGGGATAGCCGAGTTCGCATGCGGGGAGGAGTGTTCCTGCCGACCAAAGGTCACTCCACTCGGTACTTCCTTCTTCCGCGAAGTGTTAGCAACCATAGCACCGGGCGAGGTCAGAGCACTTGGGTCAAAGGAGTTACCGCTCGGAAGGACCTTGTGGTCGGTTGGGTCATCAACCCGCGCAAAGTGCCGACCGGAGCGACTGGCGAGGGTGCCGAAAGGCGACCCAGTCGCCGCACGGCGACTGTGTGCTCGGAAGGAAGAAGGTAAAGAGCATGCTAGGAAGAGGAAAAGAGTTTAGGGATAGAATCGCCTTAACTTTTCAATGTTCCAGGCATTAGGGAGGATGCGACCATCGGCGTCCTTGAGTCGGAAGGTGCCAGGTCGGAGAACTTCCACGACGGTGAAAGGACCCTCCCAGGGGGGCGTCAGCTTGTGCTTATCTTTGGTTGTCTGGACCCGACGCAGAACCAAGTCGCCGGCCACGAAGGATCGATCCTCGAACTTGGCGGGCGTGGTAGCGGCGCAGGCTTGTTGATATCGGCCGACCGCAGGCGGCCCGTCGCGCGCCTCGTCGAAATGGGTCGATGGCGTCTTGTTGCGAGGCGAGCCCCCGAGCCTCATCGAAGGCTTGCAATCTCGGGGAGCCGTATTCCAGGTCAGTGGGCAAAACTGCTTCAGCGCCGAACACCATAAAGAAGGGTGTGAACCCGGTCGCCCGGCTCGGCGTGGTCCGCAGACTCCAGAGCACGGAGGGCAGCTCGGCTACCCAGCGCCCTGCGAAATGCTTGAGCCGACTGAAGATCCGCGGCTTGAGTCCTTGAAGGATCATGCCGTTAGTGCGCTCGACCTGGCCGTTAGTCCGCGGATGGGCTACTGCCGCCCAATCGACACGGATGTTGAAGTCGTCACAGAACTCGAGAAATTCCTTCCCCGTGAACTGTGTTCCGTTGTCGGTGATGATGGAGTTTGGGACTCCAAACCTAAAAACGATGTCGCGGAAGAAGATGGCCGCTTGTACCGACGTGGCGCTCACGACCGGCTTGGCCTCTATCCACTTTGTCTACCCCGACGAGTAGGTGGGTGAAGCCCCCGGGCGCTTTCCTGAAAGGCCCGACCAAATCGAGTCCCCAGACGGCAAAAGGCCACGTGATGGGGATCGTCTGTAAAGCTTTTGGCAGATCGTCTCACGAGCAAAGAATCGCATCCTTCGCAGTGCGCACGATATGCTCGGCGTCGACACACGGTTGGCGAAGAAAACCTTGTCGAAAGGCCTTTCCCACAAGAGATCGGGTCTGCGTGGTGACCGCAGACTCATGTGTATGTCGTCCGAAATTGTTTTCCTTGGTCGGTCAAGATATATTTTGGAGGACCTTGAGGACTCCTTTGTAGAGGTCCGGGCCGATCGGGACGAAGGATTTTGCTCACGGGCGAGGCGCCGCCCTCGGTCGGTCGGAAGTGACCCGTCCGTCAAACGATCGATGTAGGGCCTCCTCGATCGGACTCAAGCGCTAGCACACCGCGGGCGATCCGCCAAGTTCACGCCCGCCAAGGCGTCGGTCGGGCGGCCGTCTTTGGATTGGTTGGGCCGCCACCGCCGAGTCCGGTTTGGATAGTGGGCCGCAGGAGGTCGAGACGAAGATCCCGGGCGGGACAGGGCTCACTGGAGGCAAGATTGGCGGTGATCGGCCTCGCCATTGTAGCGTCGGTAGCTATGGTGAAGCTCGAAACCCTTAAACCGCTCCTCGAGCCGTGCTTCTCGACAAGACGCTGCCATGCGGGCGTCTCGGGCCCGCAGACCTTCATGACTTGGTCGACGACAAGCTTGGAGTCCCCGTGGACGAGAGCCGGCGAGCACCGAGGTCGGCGGCGATCAGGAGACCGTTGGCGAGCCTCGTGCTCGGCAATGTTGTTGGTCGCGTCGAAGAGCAACCTAATGGCGACAGTCTGTTCGAGTGGGAGATGATGGCGACTCCGCGCGCGCCATTCTTGGTGTAAGACCCGTCGAAGTACATTGTCCAAGCTCGGGTCTTGACCGATGGTGGTGCTCGGCTTGGTCCACTCGGCGACGAAGTCGGCGAGCTCGCGACTTGATCGCCGTCCGAGGACGATATTATGCCATGGCCGCTAAGCTCGAGCGCCCATTTGGCTATCCTTCACGAGGCATCGCGATTGTGGATGATCTCGCCTAGTGGGGACGTGGTCACCACGGTGATGGCGTGTTGATCGAAGTAGTGAACGAGTTTCCTCTTTGCGATGAGCACGCGTAGAGTAACTTCGCACTGTGGTACCGAGTCTTGGACTCGGAAAGTACCTCACCGATGAAGTAGACCGCCGTTGTACCTTGAGCTCACGGCCTTCTTCGCTCGCTTCACCACGAGGGCCGCTACCGACGACTTGGGTAGTGGCGGCGATGTAGAGGAGCAGCGGTTCACCCGGTGCCGGGCGACAGATCGAGGCGAGGACGGGAAGGCCTTCAAGCGGGTGAGGGCCTCCCGAGCCTCAGTGTCCAAGCAAGCGGTCGGATTTCTTGAGCACTCAGAGCGGCATTCGCGTTCACGAGGCGAGACACGAAACGGCTCAAAGCCGCCAGCATCCGTCGACCTCTGGACCCCTTTGAGGTTCTTGGCCGGGCCCATCCTCGCGATCGCCGAGATCTTCTCTGATTGGCCTCGATGCCTCGCTCGAGACGATGAAGCCTAAGAGCTTTCCTTTGGGGACCCCAAGACGCACTTCTGCGGGTTGAGCTTTATGCGAAACCGTCGAAGGTTCGCGAAAGTCTCTTCTAGGTCGGCGATAAGGTCGTCGACCTTTACGGTCTTTACGACAATATCGTCGACATATGCCTCAACGTTGCGGCCGATCCGGTCATTGAAGCACGTTTGCATACATCGCTGGTATGTAGCGCCGCGTTCTTCAGCCGAAGGGCATTGTGACATAGCGAACGAGGCGAGCGGAGTGATGAAGGAAGTCACGAGTGGTCGGACTCCTTTAGCGCAACGGTGGTAGCCCGAGTAGGCATCGAGAAGGAAAGAGACTCGCACCCAGCGGTGGAGTCGATGACTTGGTCGATGCGAGGCAAGGGAATGGGTCCTTGGGGCATGCTTTGTTGAGACTCGTATAGTCAACACACATTCTCCATTGCCCGTTCTTCTTTTTACAAGTCTGAGGTTGGCTAGCCACTCGTGGTGGCGCACCTCTTTCTGAACCCCGCCGCCAAGAGTTTGGCAATCTCTCCCTATAACCTGCGCCTTTCCTCGTCGAAGCGGCAAGCAGCGTTGAAGCGGCCGGCTTTGAGCACGGTCGGACGCTCAAGGAGTGCTCGGCGACCTCCTTTGGAATGCCGGCATGTCGGAGGACCTCCATGCGAAGACATCTTTGTTAGTGCGGAGGAAGTCGACGAGCGCTTTCCTATTTGGCGGGGCGTGGCTCGACCCGACGGTCTTGGTCGGATCACGAGGATCGACCGTGACCTCCTTCGTGTCCTCGGCGGATTTGAAGGATCCAGCGCCGATTTCTTCGGATTCGGGGACGGACTCGGCGGCTTCCTTCCGAGCTTGTTGAGTTCGCAGAGGCAACGACCGCCGAGGCGAGCTCGCACCGCCGCGCGCGATTGAAGGCAGCTGGAAGGGCGATGCGCGGTGATGACTCCATGCGGTCCGGGCATCTTGACTTGAGGTAGGCGTGGTGGGGATCGCCATGAACTTGGCGAGCATGGCCTCCCAGATGGCGTGGTAGGCGCCGGGAAATCCACGACCTCGAAGGTGAGGGTCTCGGTGCGGAAGTTTCCGGCTCTCGAAGGTGACGGGCGGTCGACTGCCGAGCGGATGGGCTTGTCGCCGGGATGACGCCGTGGAAAGGTGCCTTGCTTGGCCGGAGGCTTGAGCGCGGACCCCATAGCGTCGAGCGTCTCAACGTAGAGGATGTTAAGGCCGCCGCTTCGCCCATCAAGCACCTTCGTGAGGCGCTGTTCGACGACGGGCCGACCACTAGCGGTACCTCCTACCGTGGGGACGCGATCGGGGTGATCGGTCCGATCAAAGGTGATCGGGAACTCCGACCACCGAAGATATTGGGGGACGCCCGGCGCGACGGTGTGGACCTCGCGGTAAGCGAGCTTGAGTCGACGCTTGTCGGCGTAGCAAGCCGGTCCTCCGAAGATCATGAGGCAGCCGTCGGGCTCGGGGAACTCTTCGTCTGCCTTCTTCTCCGCCGTTCGCGGGGCCGCGGCGGGCTTCTTTCCTTTGCTCCGCAGCGTGGTGGGGACGCTAGAGAGATAGCGCCTCAGGACTTCGCAGTCCCGGTACTTGTGCTTGACGGAGAACCCATGGTTCGGGCATGGGCCGTCCATCAATTTCTCGAAGTGGTCGGGGGCGACGGTCGGCCGCGCCTGCTGCTTGGCAGGGCGGTCGACCGTGGCGACCACTTGGGTCTCACGGATCTGCTTCCCGTGCCGCTTCCGCTTGTCGAAGCGGTCGGGAGGAGACCCGGTTTGGACGCCGGGCTCCTGCTGGGCCTTTCCTCCTTCGAAAATAGCCCCTACGGCCTCCTCGCCGGAGGCGTGGTTGGTGGCGATGTCGAGGAGTTCCTTGGTGGTCCTGGGCTTGAGGCAGCCCAGCTTGTGCACCAAGGCCTTGCAGGAGGTGCCGTAGATGAAGGCTCCCACGACATCGGCGTCGGAGATGTCGGGGAGCTCGTTAGATCTGGGGAAACCGCCGGATGTAGTCCGGAGGGTTTCCTGGTCTTGCTTGCAGCCCTTCAGTCCAGGAGTTTCGTGGCGCTTGTAAGTGCCACGAAGTTACCGACGAAGAGATTCTTCAAGTCGGCCCGATTCTGGCAGTTTTGGCGGCAGTACTCGAGCGAGCTCGAGCCGAGTCCACGAGGTAGATGGGAGGTCTTGGATGATGAAGAGATCATCCGTCGCTCCCCGGCCCGACATGCGAGCCGGTAATCTTGAGCCGACACGGGTTGGTGGCCCGTGTACTTGGCAATGTTGGTAGCGCCCGAATCGGCGGGAAATCTACCTGGCGGATCCTTGGCAAAAGCCCGTGGTCCAGACCATCGGGGCTCGGCCGCGATAGTGGCGCTCACCATCCGCAACACGTGAGTGGCGGCGTCCTCCGCCATCTTTCTTGGCGCCTCGAGGGTGGCGCGGATGTCGTAAACATTACCGTATTTGGCGCACCGAGTGCGTGAGGCTGGGGTGGTGCGGTCTTGGCGCACCACCGGCTCGCGACGGCAATGAGACGGGCCGGTGGCGGAAATAGCGCCGGTGTGTAGGAGCCGGAGGCTCAGCATGTCTTCTGACGGCCGCAGGCTCCACCCCCAAGGTTACGGTAGGTAGCTCGGCCTCGGGTTTGCGGGCTCGGAAGGCCTCTGAGAAGATTGCGCCGCAGCCACGTTTTGGCTCGCGTGAGGGAAAAACTGGGGGGCGCCGGATTCTGCCCCCACCTTGTGGTGCTCTTGGCGCGCGCCCGTGCGCGTCGCCCAGCACTTGCGCGGGCTCGGGCTCGTCCTGCTCCAGTCGGCCTGGAGCCGGTCGAGCTCAGCCCTTCGCTCCTCGAGCTCTCCGCGTTGCCGTTGGAGCTCGGTCTGGCGAGCTGGCGCGTTCGGTAGCGCTTCGCTGGCTGGTATTCCCCTCCTGTGCCTCGGTCGCGCCGGACGGGGACCGTCGTAGCCGCGGTGGCTACGACCAAATCGGTGTGCCGCGACGTTGCACTCGCGAGTGCCGCCTACTGGCGGGATACTCGCGTCGGAGCTGGAGCCGTGGTGGAAGAGTCTTCCGACAACTTCGTGGACGGAGGTTGGCATGTAGCCGACCATCGCCACCGATCGCGAGCCTACGGGGTGACATGGTCATCCGCGGGCCTACGGAGTTTCGCCGACCGCGGCGGAGCACTTTGGTTCCGGCCGGGGCTGCAGGGCGCCAAGCCGGAGCTTAGCGGTCGCCGAGAGGACGCCCAAGCTCTCGGCACGCTGTCTTCGGAGGCGGCGGGACGAAGCGTGAGCCCTCCGTCGGGGTGACGGCGGTCGAGGAGCCAAGCGGATCCGGTTCCCGCGCGATCATGCCGTCGCAGTGGGTGGATGCCATCGAGGAGATAAGCGGAATCGGAGATGGTGATGAAGACGCGCGAAGTCCCCTACAGCGCGCCAACCGCCGGCGTTTTGGGGGCGCGGCAAGTAAATTTGTAAGTCTAGGGGTCGCGCGTTCCACTCCTCGAATGGTTAGACTCGTGAGTCCAAGATGTATCTTGGTTGGTGAAGGTCCCTACTCCATTCGTGTGTGGTGGTGTTGTATTACTCTTGATACATGATGAGTGCACAAAGTTTTACAAGCGAGAATGCCAACGGCTTAGCGAGAGGGGTTTGATAGCGCTCTCTCCTTTCTTGTTCTTGCTCGTTGCCCCACGAATCGTTTAGCCTGCCTCCTTTTATCTGAAGGAAGGGCAGGTTACATCGAGTCGGGAGGAAGCGAGGTGACCTACGCTAGGAGCTCCGGTCCTTCGTCCCGTGGATCGTCGCCACCCGTCTTGCCCATCTTTGGGTTGGTAGCCTTGGTGGTCGGGGAGGTTAGGTATTTCGGGAAGTAGCGTACTTGCCTCTGTGATCCTTGCGAACGCCGGCGCCGAGGTGCGTGACGTTGGTCTTTGCCTCGGGAGGGAGCGGCGCTCGTCTTTATCACGTGGTGGTTGATGGGCCGGAAGCTTTGTCTTCTCGATCACGGATCTTCTTGGGAAGGAGCCACCGCCTCGTGATAGTCGCTCTGATTGACCTTATCCGAAGTGCGTGGCGGTAGGCGGTGAGGACGACACGCGGCACTCGGCGTTCACCACCTTGGTTTGGTTGGGTCGGAGATCCCGCCCGCCAAGAGGGGTCGGGGCGCTGTCTGGTCGGATTCGCTTCCCCGGCGGTCGGAAGCGGATGCCTTTCGCGGTCTCGCAGGCGATTCGGTCGGCGGCGGGCCGGGCGCGGCCTGTTGGGCTGGAGATATGCTTGAGGCCGCTGGCTCGTCGCTTCGGGCTGTTGGGGTATCCTTTTTATTAGTATTCGTCAGTAGCCCCCGAACTCCCAAGCGATTTCGGCAGATTTGGTTGGGGGTTGAACTTGGACGAAATCACTGTAGCTCAACCTGAAATTGAGGAAGGTGACTCTGAGCTGATTGCTGAAAATGTCGCTGGAAGTAGCATGCCAGTGTAGACTGATGTTGGGGACAATTCAGCAGCCACTGAATTAGAGATGGAGTCTCCTGTAAGGTCGAGGATGCCGACTAGAGGGGGTGAATAGGCGGTTTTTAAAAATTACTTCTACGGATTTCTACAAATCAATTCACCTCTAATTACCCTTATGTCAAAACCTTAACAATAATTAATACAGAAGTGATAAAGTAAGGTTTTGACAATCGAAGCCTAAATCAACTAAGATCACTATGTGCACTAACTAATTATGTCTCTAACAATAAATTGCAATCCTAAAGACAAGCAATCAATCAATTTAATTCTATGAATGTAAATTGCTTGAATATAAATAATGAATGGAAAGCAAGCACAAGAGACACAATACTTTTTATCGTGGTGTTCAGAGACTTGCTGGTCTCTCCTAATCCACGTTGAGGTTAGCCCAAACGAATTGGACCGGCTCCACGAATTGAGCACCCACCTCGAATCCACCGGTGGTTGCTCTTTCCCCCTCCGGGTAGGTAAACACCGACCTTAAAAACTTGCCGGGCCTTCTCACAATCTTCTTGAGAAGGTCACCGCGCACGACGCCGCTACACCGTCTAGGTGTCGGCAAACACCAAGAGTAACAAGCCAAACCTTTTCGCTTGAACTTTACCTAGTGCAACACATGCAAAAGAGATCCTCAATCCACTTCCTAATTGCAACACATGCACAACCTCTCCAAAATGTCTCCCAACAACAGCCACTCCTAATGCTAGTCCTTGGCATCCATTTATAGCCCCCCACACGAAATCTAGCCGTTAGGGGCAAATCGGACATTTTTCAGCAAAACCGGCACTACCGCCCAACTAGGGCCGGTAGTGCCGGCCTCGACCCAACGGTCGGCAACAGCTATATTCCCGGCACTACCGCCCATGTAGGGCCGGTAGTGCCGGCCAAGCGGCAGTACCGCCCTTAGGAGGCGGTAGTGCCGACTGGGCAAACCCCAGAAACAGCCCCACTAGAATATAAGTTCCGGCCGTATGGGCGTGATCGCCGACCATCTGGCGATCGCACCAGCCATTATCAGTAGTGCTTGGCGGAGGAGAAAACCAAGTTTTTTCACAAAAACTTTTCTCCAAACTTTAAAAGGTTGGTTCTTTGAGCCATGTGATGATCAACACATGATCAAGTCAATTTACAAAACACATTTGCAAACCCTATTCACATGCTCTAGAATCAAAACCATAACTCCAGTTCATTTGCAAAACACATTTGCAAATAACAAATCCAAACGATTAACTCAAATCATAAGCCATGAGATGATCAACACATGATCCCAACATATTGCAAAATACATTTGCAAATGCTTATCTCATGCTCCAAAATAAGAAGCATAAACATCAATATTTTGCAAAAACATATTTTGCAAACTCAAATAATAAGCCAAGCTTAGCCTTGTGATGATCAACACATGATCTAATCACAAGTTAAAACATCAAAGCACGAGTTCTCTATTTGCAACACAAGCAAATCTCTAGCACCATGCAAACAACTATTATTCAAATCAAGTTGTTTGAGCTCTCTCCTTTTGCAACACATGCAAAATTAGCTCAATGCAACAACCACATAAACTAATATTACATGAGCTATCTTACTTTTGCAACATATGCAAAACCATAGCTCCATGTAAAAACAAATCGATAAGATTCAAATAAGATGCAAGCATGAGCACTCTTATTTGCAACACATGCAAGTACTTAGCTCATGCAAAATCCAATGCACGAGCTTCACCGATTCGCAACACATGCCAAATGGTTAGCTCCATGCAAAAATCGATCAAGAGAGTGAGCTAGAGTAAACCGAATTGAGTTCATCAATACATGATGAAGCTCAAGCTAAAAGACTCAATCCCTCTTAATAGTACGACACCTAACTAGCAACCCAGTCTCTCATCCAAACACCGAGACCAATAAAAGACTAGGAACACATCCTTAGCCCTATCTAGTTATACCTTTACCTCTAGCGATCCACTTGGAGGTTTTAAGATTTCCAATCGTCTTCTCTCTAGGATCGAATCTTCTTCTTCTTGTTCATCAATACATGATGAACCTTCTCTAGACCTTCTCTTCATTTCGGGATCACCTCTTGAAGCTCATCAACACATGATGACTTTTCGTTCCTGATTCTTTATCTTTTTGAACTCAATCTACTTCACAACTCATTGAAGATCGTTAGTCCAACAAACATGATTGCCTCAATCATCACTTGCACTCCATTAACACATAATGGATGCCTCTAAGATCGATTGAGCACAACCCAAACCAATTTGAATGATTTAAAGGTGTCTTGAATACTTTGATGCAACTAATGCTTCATTATACTCAAGAACTTTTCGTTTATCCTTAATCAATAAAGAGACACCGTCAACACATGATGAAATGTTCTTTGATTGATTGAAAGACAACCGAACTAAATTTAAACTTCATTTAAATTGACATGAGTATATATAACTACACAAGTTTCATATACTCAATATGATGGTTAGTAATGATCCAAATATGTTTGAGTGACAGAAAGGGATCAATACATTTAGACCATCAATTATAGAACAAACTCCATTAAGTATGTGCATATAACTAATTGAGTATGGAATCAACATGCACATAATCAATCTTAGATTGCATATGAGTTTATCCTATATTAGCATGAGTATACCACACCTACACAAGTTATATATACTCAAAAGATTGTTTCAAAGTCTTGATCCTTTATATTATATGGCAAGAGGACATGGATCAATACAATTGAAACATCAAGTTAAATTATAAACTCCCCCTAGATGTGTGCATTCATGTATATATAGATTTGGAGACACAATGCACATATTTAGACTAAGGCAATGAAAGAGTTCATCTTTTAACTTGAATCCTAAGTATGCATTAAGACAATAGAGTGAATACAAGTGCATACCTTGGGTTTTTCATTTTCCATCCAAATTTGAGACTAATAAGAATAAAACTCAATAAACATGTTAGTCTCATAATGATTAGATTTGTCATTAAACAATGATTAAGCATTAATCTAAAACCAATCACCAAAACCAATGGAGCTTGAACTTACATCTCCTGCAGCGCCATCTTCAGCATTGCATACTCTGGGTGCTGGATCTTCAGCACAGACTGCAGGTGTTCAGATTCAAGGCGGGATACCATTGGCGCCTGGTGCTAGCCTAACAAGCCTGAGTGCACCCGACTCCTCTACTTATGATGCTACCCTAGTTCGGGGTTTCAGATCTCTGGATGACATTTATGCAAGAATAGAGGCAATTGAATATGATCCTGACCAATTGTTGTTAACAGAAGGTGAGCCGGCAAATTTCAGTGAAGCAGCAGGTGAAAAGAACTGGGAGGAAGTAATGCAAAGAGAAATTGAATCAATTGAAAGAAACAAAATCTAGGAATTGAAAGAATTGCGAGCAGGACAACGACCCATTGGCCTCAAATGGGTTTTCAAGTTAAAGAAGGATGCTACTAGAGAGGTTGTAAAGCACAAAGCAAGAATTGTTGCTAAAGGCTATGTGCAATAAAAGGGAATAGATTTTGATGAAGTGTATGCTCCTGTTGCAAGACTCGAAATGGTGAGATTACTCCTGGCTTTGTCAGCTCGGCAAGGGTGGCAAGTCCATCATCTTGATGTCAAATCGGCCTTTTTGAATGGTGAATTGCAGGAGGAGGTTTATGTGTCGCAATCAGAAGGTTTTATTACTATCGGGAAGGAACATATGGTATACAAGCTAACCAAGGCTTTGTACAGGTTGTGGCAGGCACCAAGAGCTTGGAACACCTGACTTGACAATGCACTGAAAGAATTCGGTTTTCAAAAGTGCCCTCAAGAGCAGGCAGTGTATAAGAGACAAGATGGTAACAAATTACTTTTTGTTGGTGTCTATGTCGATGATTTAATTGTGACAGGGACCAGTGAAGATGAAATTTAATTTTTCAAGAAGCAAATGATGAGAGAGTTTGAAATGAGTGACCTTGGCACTCTATCTTATTATCTTGGCATACAGGTACAACAGAACAGCGGTGGCATAACACTGAATCAAGCAGGATACGCAAAAAGGATACTGAAACAGACTGGGATGTGGGAATGTAACGCCTCTAAGTATCCTATGGAGCCTAAGTCGCACTTAACAAAGGATGAAGAGGGTTCTTCAATGAATGCAACTGAGTATCGGCAATTAGTTGGCAGTCTTCGGTACCTAATCCACACATGGCCGGATTTGAGCTATGCTGTGGGAATTGTAAACAGGTACATGGAGTCACCGAGACAGAGTCATCTCCAGGCGGTAAAGCAAATCTTGAGGTATGTCAAGGGTACAATTAATTATGGCCTTGAATATTTTAGAGGAGAAAGAGAGATAGTTGGTTACAACGATAGTAATCTAGCCAGTGATTTGGATGATAGAAGAAGCACAAGTGGAATGGTGTTTTATTTTGCTGGAAGTCCTGTCACTTGGTGTTCTCAAAAACAAAAAACAGTGGCTCTGTCGTCTTGTGAAGCGGAGTTCATTGCCGCAACTGATGCAGCTTGTCAAGCCATATGGCTGAGGAGTATGCTTAGCGATTTGACAGGTTTGGCACCAAAAGGAGTGTTGCTGCGGGTGGATAACAAATCAGCTATAGCACTTATGAAGAATCCGGTTTTCCACAAGAGAAGCAAACACATCGATACTCGGTTCCACTTCATCCGAGAATGTGTTGAAAATGGACTGATTATAGTGGAGCATGTGAGTAGTGAAGAGCAGTGTGCTGATATCCTGACTAAAGCACTTCCAAGGGTGAAATTTGCTGAAATGAGGGAGCTCCTGGGCGTCATAGTTCTTGTGAGTTAAGTCAAGATTAGGGGTTTAAGTGTTATATGTAATCCTAACTTGGCCAGGTTGCTGAAAAAGTAGTCCGAGTCTTTAGGATCTGGGCTTGGTAGTATGCGTTAAGTAGTGTGTTAGTGGAGTCCAGTATTGTCGGCTTACAACTACAGAGTCAGTTGTTGGTAATGCTTTGTATCTTCCTTTTGCAGTAGTTCGGTGAAGTGAATACAATATCTGAAAATTGCCCAACTGTGTGTGTCTTCTTCCTGTGAACAAGAGTTCATGTGTAATCCTCAGAAGTATCTTGAGTGTATTTCTGGGCTTTAGCCAACATAAGCAGCAAAGGTTTCGTGTCATGTGTCTAGTGTTCACTTGCCTGTGGGGCATATAATAAGATAAGGGGAATGCATAAAGGCAAAATAGAGGAGTGTTCTTTCAGGAAGTTGAGGAAAAAGATCTGACACAACTGCATCTTTAGCAATTGTATATGGACCTTTGGATCAAAAAAGCAATGGTCGATCTACTGTTCGGAAAATACTGTAGAACACTTAACCCTGTATCGAGCACTATAGCGATGTATTGTAGTTGCACACTGTTCGTCGATCCAGGTCGTGGGTTTCTTCGATCTAACAGTGCAAACAGCCGATTACTGCTGTTTGGCGCAAAAAAATGTGAAGAGGATTAATCGGCCGCAACACACCTGACGAACACCGGGTTCACTTGATCAAAGCGTGCCAACCGATTTGATTCTACAATCGGTAAGATGAATATATGATATGCTCAAAGCCGATCTGTCGTGAGACAATCGGTTTAGATTTAAATAGCTAACAAAGCCAATTAAATCAAAGGGTAACGATAGGTTTAATTAACCGATTAAGGCCAATAAGATGGTAAAGGTAGATCTCTTTCCGAAGAAGGCGATGCGCAACAAAACCGGAGAAAAATCAAATATGATGGCGTAATTGATGAAGATCAATAATCGGCGATGCGCAACTTTATTGATCAAGATTGAATTACAAAAATTCTAAATTACAGAAGTTACTCCTAGTCGACGGAAAAATAAAAGAGTAAATGCGATTTGTTGGATTGATTGTGTTGTTGTCTTGCTTGCCTATGGCCATCTTTTATATCTATCGGCCGACCGTGTCCATCTTCAATACGCTGGTTGCTATGATCCATGTCGGCCTTAACTCGGACAATTCCCTCAATAAAATTTGGTCATAATCCAAATTTAAACCTTTTTTCCTATATATGATATCGGCCAAAATTTCACTGATCCTTAGGCAGACAATTTCATCATACCTTGCCAAAATCTGGTGCAAACATATGCCCCCCATTTTTGGGAGATAACTTGTTATTTTTCAAAAACCTCATATATCGACTTCTTTTTCTATCGGCTTGTCACAATATCTTCACCAGTAACTGTCCCATTCATGGTACTATACAAATCTCGATATGTGCATCATGCGTTTTAACTGCACATGCCCCTTCGGTATTCTTCCCATCGTTTCACTTTTAACCCCCCTCATAAATATGAGACCCCCACACTATCATTCTCATGCACACGAGCTATCAGAACCTTCAACATCGGCTTACAAGTGCTCTTCTGTTGACCAGCCCTTCAGTGCCTCTGCCTTCATTAGTCTCAGTCGGTTTTCTTTCAGATCGGCTGAATGGATCCAAGCCAGGTACTTATTCTGATCCCTAACAGTAATGACCAGTACTACATAGGCCCAGTTGGAAACTTAGACTCCGATATGGTCATAAATGAGGAAATTCCACGTCTCCCCTTATCGGTTGCCGGATATAACATAGAGGGGTGGAGCAAGAGTTTTAGGGCATGGCCGACAGTGCTTAAGGGATGGAGGAACTGGTATAATCGGGTAGCGGCTTAAAAGAGAGAGGTGTGGGAGAAAATGGGAAAAGTCGAGTGCCTCCCTCTTTCTTTAGCCGATCCAAAGGCCAATGAGCCCTTGATGGTCATGACTTGTTATTTCTGGTCGAACACCTTTAATACCTTTATGTTCTGAACCGGTCCCGTCGGCCCAACTCTTCTGGATGTGGCTCAATTGTTCTATTTGAGGCCTGACGGGGAGCAGATATCGACTTACAGTACCAAACCAAGGCTCAAGCTCATCAGATCCAAAGGAGAAGGATGGAGCAAGTACATAAGCAATAACAACCAAGTCAGTGGGTCAGTGTCGGACGAAGAGCATGTAGCCTTCCTCAACCTTTGGCTGGATAGATTTCTCTTCTAGGGACTTCTCTTGGGCCGACCTAGATTTATCAGACCATAGTAGAGCAGTTGGTAGAGGGTCGTCGGCTAGCCCTAGGAAAAATGTTGATAGGGGCAGTGTATCAAATGATGTATATCATAAGGAGTCGGACATTCGCAGCCTTTGCTAGTTTTATTGTCGGCAACGTAGGAGGGCCACTTTGGTTTGTGCAGATCTGGCTGTACTGTCTATTTAGCCGATCTTTTGCTTTGAATCCAGCCGACGATACAATGTTTTCACGGGAAGAAACTCCAGAGGATGCAATGCCTCAGTTCAGAGCAAGTCGATCGTACGGCGAAAGATGCATAATGTGCTCTAGGAATGAGACAAAGGTCACGCCCATCGGCTCAAGGAAATACCTGTTGTTCTTCTTGCAGCTTGACAGTGAAGACTTCAAATAATAAGACTTCTTCAGCTGTAGCAATGCAGCTGATTTTCCATAGCCGTCTTTTCTGCATTTAGAAGCCGATAGCTCCTTGATGCCTCAAGCAACCTTGGAATTTTATAAGCTTTTCATCTCTCCGAGTATACTTCATGTCGACCTTAATACAAGGAATCAGACCTTTCAGCCCTCATACAAATTTTACCATCCTTCAATTTATGCTAGACAGTTAGGCTTTGGACAAGTTATTCCAAGTCTCCCACTTCTTGATCGGCTTCAGCCAAGAGCTCAGGTTCGCAATGTAGCCACAGCTAGTATTGTGTTAGAAATAGCCGACAAATTTTAGATTGAAGACTTGCCACATGTTGTGCTGAATACACATCAGGCAGGACACTTCTCTTGGTGGTCAGCAGTTGCGGATGCTTTATATTTGGAGAAGACTCCGTCGGCTATTATAAATGAATTCTTCCCAAATCTTCTAGAGCCGACGGTAAATACTAACAGCGAATCTAGCGATGAGGCTAGCTCTTCGGGATACACTAACGCAATTGTAGATATAACTGGCGAGGTATCGGCTTGACTAAATTTGTTACATATTCTTAACTTTGCTCAAGTGCTTTTCACTGATCGGCTTTACTCCTTTTTTGCAGACCAAAGCAGTTGGGAAGAAACCAACATTCGGCCCATCGAGTAGTGGCCAACAAGGCAAGCGGCCTCATCAGTCAACAGGCCTCACAGGGTATACCTTCGGTACCCTGGGCATCCAGAGCCCTTCTCTATCGGATATAGAGAAGCAGCAACAACCTAGTAAGTATTTTTTGATCGGCTAGTATTTCTTTTATCTCAAGCATCTTTTCAGAGACTAATTCTTTAAGCCGATTACTTTCAGAGAAGAAGTGAGCCAAATATACCAAGGCTACTGCCAAGAGAGGTTCCAAGCCAGTCGTGCAGAGTGGCAAAAGCTCCCCGCATTCTCCACACGCATTGGCCATCGGAGGGGTAAGTTACTTTCATGGAAATTTCTTTATCTCATTGTATCGGCTTTAACTTACTTTGAATTCCTTTCCAACCAACTCCATTTGTACAAGTGGCTAATATATTAGCTGATTTGCCTGCCTCTTCCGTCGAGCCTCCTCCTCCTTCTCAATTGACGCCACCGGCCCCCACTGTTGTTACCACCCCAGTGTCATATGATCCGACAGACCTGCTAGGATTCTCACTAGTTGACCTCGAAGATAATGGCTACAGACAATTACACTGTCGACATAAGGAAAAATCTTGAAGTATCTAAAGAAGTATTTGGTACGATGACGTCTGCACTTGGCATGCATGAATGGCTTAACAAGCTTTTCAACTTGGTTATGAGGCCGCAGGTGGAAATCTTAAGCAACAATGAGCCGATCCGTGATGCTATGGCCGCCGTGGAAGTCGATCTGCCTCCAGAAACAATGGCTGCTCTTTTGGACGTCTGCCACCTAGATGATAGGAAGGCAGAAGTCGATGCTGCCAGAGCCAAAATTGCTCGAAGGGAGGCACAAGAAACTGACCAAAAATTACTAGATGAACTGGTGACCGACGCCAAAGCTAAGAAGCGTAAGTTTGATGCTGAAGCCCAATCGCTCAAGACTAACAAAAAAGTAGTCTCAAAGCTTGAGTCGAAGAAGAAGCTCGTTAAGGAAGAGTTGGCCAAACTAACAAAGCAAATATGTGACGGCCAACAACTTATCGAAAATTCTGCATCGGCTATCAAGGAGCAAAAACTTGAAATAGCCTTGGCCTTGGTTAGCGTCAAGAAACATACGGCCAAAACTGCCCCTATACCCGGAAGTGCCAAAGAGGATGAGATGATTCTGGATTAGGCGCAAGAGACAATTGCCAAGGCAGCGGGAGCTCTATCGGCTTTGGGCACACGGCTTCCAGGATCTGGGATGTAATTGACTTAATGATTTGTCAACAAACACTACTATCGGCTTTGACTAAAACTCTGGTTTGAAAATTCCTTTCACCCCAATCATTTTTAACCGATTATTTATTTCTAAATTTTGATTCCTGTATGTATAACTTGTCTTACTTTTCCAATTTTAGCCAAAATTAACTACATCGAGTTAGTTTGGCCTTTTAATCGACAAACTGTCATAGCCGACAAGGAACCAATCCAAACGCTAGGGTAGTACTTCTTTAAGTATTTTTCATTAATCGCCTTAGGAAACACCTCACCGTCCAACATTTCCAAAATGTAGGAATTTCCATCAACAAGCCGATTCACTTTGTAAGGTCCTTCCCATGTAGGAGACCATTTACCAAATCGGTTATCCTTGGAGCCGACAGGAAGTATAGTCTTCCAAACCAAAT
Organism: Otatea glauca; assembly: GCA_036346275.1. Classification (NCBI taxonomy): domain Eukaryota; kingdom Viridiplantae; phylum Streptophyta; class Magnoliopsida; order Poales; family Poaceae; genus Otatea; species Otatea glauca. The sequence continues at coordinate 77,861,792 of CM070711.1, forward strand.
CGGCTTCATGAAAGAACTTAGGCATCACTTTCCTGTTGTAAGCCTTAGCAACCTTCTCCTTGTTCCTCTTAAGCCGATCCAACGTACATAAACACAATTATGCCAAATCGTCTAAGTTGTTAATCATTAGCTCTTTGTAATCTTGAGCCGACAAACCGTTTTGTCTGGCCACACATATAGAATCAATGTTTATCTCTATTGATAAAATGACTTCCTGACCATAAACTAGCTGATATTGTGAAAGCTTTGTTGCTCCGTGGTATGCTGCCGATACGCCCACAACGACTTCGACAACGTTGAGTGCCAACTCCTTAGTTTTTTTTATCAATTTCCCTCTTAATTAGCCTAATCAACGTCTTGTTAGACGATTCAGCTTGTCCATTGGCTTGAGCATAATAAGGTGATAAATTCAATAGCCTGATACCTAAACTTTTGGTGAAACCTTGAAAATCATCGGACATAAACACAATACCTTGATCGGTCATAATTGTTTGCGGGATTCCAAACCGATGAATTATATGCTTATTAACAAATCTGATAGCTTCAACACTTGTAACCTTTTTTAGTGGTATAGCTTCAACCCATTTAGAAATATAATTGGTCGTGGCCAAAATGAACTTATGGCTTTTACTCGAGGCAGGAAATATTTGCCCGATTACATCTATACCCCAGCCCCTAAATGGCCAAGGCTTAATAATAGGGTGCAAAGTCGATACTGAAGCTAATTGTACATTACCAAATTTCTGACAAGTCTAGCATCCTTTATAATATCGGAAGCAATCCTCCAACATGGTCGGCCAAAAGTACCCTGTACGCCTTAGCATCCACTTCATCTTATAAGCCGATTGATGGGATCCACAGATACCTTTGTGCACCTCACCCATCGCTACTTTAGCTTCATCAGCTCCAAGACATCTTAACAGCAAACCTTTCATCGTTTGATGGTATAATACATTATCCAAAACTACGTACTTCAGAGCTTGCCGCCTAATTTTTCGCTCTGTTGGCTTAGAAGAATCAATTAAGTATTCCATTATCTTCATCCTCCAATTAGCGATGTTAACACACATTACCGTTTTCCCAATCGACTCATACTCCTCATATCGGCCAAAAATTTTATAGCCCGATGCCCGCTGAGCTAACAAGTTTGCTCTGTCATTCATTTCTCGAGAAATATAACTAATAGTGAATCCCGTAAATGAGCTGATTACAGCAAGGCATTGCTCCAAATATTTAATCAAAACTTCATCATAGCAATTACATTCTCCCTTAATTTGCTGCACAACTAATAGAGAATCTCCATAGGCCTTAACTGTGTCTACTATGATATTTTCGAGCAACTGCAGGCATTTAAGCAACACTTCATACTTTGCTTGATTATGTGAGCATCGGCAATTTAGCCGAAATGGAAATTCAAAACTTTGCCCTTTGGGTGAAACAAGTACTATTCCAATACCATCACCCTCTCGACATACTGATCCATCGAAATATAGTTGCCAAGGGACTACAGACACCAAATTAGCAATAGTCTCATGACCTGTTATGAAATCGGCTATCGCCTGCCTTTAACTGCTTTAGCTGATTCATATGTCAGGTCGAACTCGATGAGTGCATAAGCCCATTTACCAAGTCGACCATGCAAAATTGAAGCTGCCAGCATATACTTTATCACATCGGTTTTACAAACTATCTTACAAGCCGATGCTAAAATGTAATGCCTTAATTTTGTACAAGCAAAATATAAAGAGAGACAAAGCTTCTCTGCAAAGGGATACTTGGTTTCAGCATTAAGCAAGCGTCGGCTTAAGTAGAAAATTACCCTTTATTTACCATCAACTTCTTGTGCCAAAATAACTCCGATAGTTTCCTCTTCAGTCGACACATATAATTTAAAAGGTATACCTTTTATGGTGCGGCCAAAATCGGAGGATTAATCAAGTACTCCTTGATATTATCAAAAGCTTTTTGTTGATCGGCGCCCCACACAAACTCTTGATTATCCTTTAATTTTAACAATGGGGTAAATACACGAATATGGCCAGAAAGATTTGAAATAAACCGTCGCAAATAATTTATTTTGCCGATCAACTTTTGCAACTCATTTTTGCACGTCAGCGGCTTTGTTTTGGCTATGGCTTTTACCCTTTCTTGATTGACTTCAATTCCTCTCTCGTGAACCGTAAAGCCTAAAAATTGCCCAGCTGACACACCAAAACCACACTTGAAAGGATTCATTTTCAAACCATGCGCTCTTGTATTCTTGAAGACTGCTTCTAAATTGACTAGATGCTGCAAATCTCCTGAAGACTTTACCACGACATCGTCGATGTAAATTTCCACAATACAGCCGATTAGATCATGAAAAATTAAGTTCATGGCTTGCTGATATGTGCCACCAGCATATTTCAAGCCAAATGTCATCATAGTCCACTCAAACAACCCCAAGGCACCAGGGCACCTGAAGGCTATTTTAGGTATATCGACTTCTACCATAAATATTTGATTATATCCGGCATTATCGTCAAGAAAGCTAATGATCTTATTTCCTGATGCATCATCAATAAGTATATCGGCTATTGGCATTGGATATTCATCTTTTGGCGTAGCTTTGTTTAAGTCTCTAAAGTCGACGCATACTCTCAGTTTGCCATTTTTCTTCATTACAGGAACGATATTAAAGAATCATTCAGCATATCGGCAATGCTTGATAAACTTGGCTTCCAACAATCGTTCAATTTCTTTTTTTATAGCATTATACAGGGCTAGATTAAATCTTCGAGAGGACTGTTTAAACTACCGATAGCCTGGTTTTGTAAGTAGCCGATGTTCAACAAGCTGTCGGCTCAACCCAGACATTTCATGGTACTCCCAAGCAAAATAATCTTTATAATTTCTAAGAATTTTGACCAACTTATCCTTATAACTTACATCTAATTTCACACTAATGAAAGTTGGTCTTTTTCTATCTACATCGCCTATATCGGCTTGTTTAAGTAAATCAGACGATATAAACCCTTGATCTAATTTCTCGATTTCTTAGAAATATTCAATGGCCTCATAGCTATCTGTTTTCTACCGATAGCTTTTCATTTTGTCTTGCAAATTCTTTACTGCTCGTTTGGACTCCATCGGCGTAAAACTTCACTTGTCCGATCAAAGGTGCTAGGCCTCACATTGATCGACATGAGTCCCGTCTTACTGATGCAGATAAAATCACAGTCATCCAAAGCTTTTCCTGATATGCACTCGGCTTCTTCATGTTGCCAATTCGCATCTGAACTAGACATAGCAATGTGAGCCGAGGTATCGGCTTGAACGACTTCAACCTCGTCCTTATTCCATTGAACGAGCAACTGGTGCATAGTCGATGGAATACAACAATTAGCATGAATCCAGTCTCGTCCAAGTAGGACATTGTAATTGTCCTTAGCATCAACTACGAAAAAGGCAGTCGGTAATGTTTTGTTGCCGACAGTCAATTATATCACCATGACACCCCTGGCATCAGTGGGATCGCTTGTGAAATCATTTAAAACCATGTTAGTCTTAATGATATCACCATCGGACTTACCCAGCTTCTTATAGGCGGTGTACGGCATCAAGTTGACCGTTGCCCCGCAGTCAACAAGCATCCTAGAAATCGGCTCACCGTTAATATGTCCTTTCAAGTATAACGGCTTAAGATGCCGATCAGCGTCCTGAGATTTTTCAAAGAACACATCTTGAGCACCCAAACATAGCTGAGAAAACGTCTCCTTAGCCGATTCAGTCTTTATCTTGAATTCGGCTGGAAAGGTGAACACCATGTTGATATCCATCGGAGGAGTGTTGTCCCGAATCATTAGAGAGTCTAGATCATCAGCTGAATCCAGTTCCTCTTCAACCGGCTCTTTCTTTCTCCATTCTTTTTTAACAGTTTTAATCAGTTGAAGCTCATCAAAAGTTTGATCCCTCTGTTTTTCTTGCTCAGCCTCTCTGATCTCCTGAGTTTTTAGTCTCTACAACCGTCTGCGCTGTGATCGACTAAGACCAGGGGGCACCATCTTGGTTCAGGCTCAATCAGCTTCCGTATTTTGCCAGCCAGATTTTCCTGTGTCGCAGCACTCGATCCTTGTAAGATCGAGGATGCCGGCTAGAGGAGGGTGAATGGGCGGCTTTAAAAAATTTCTTCTAGATTAATTAAAATCTCGCCTATTTATCCCTATGTCAAAACCTAAGCAAAAATCAATGCGGAAGCGATAAACTAAGGTTGTGACAATTAAGCCTAAGTCAACTAGGCTCACTAAAAGCACTAGCTAATTATGTCTCTAACAAGAATATGCAATCCTAAATACAATAAGCAATTTAATTCTAGAAATGTAAATTACAACAGTATAAATAAGAATTACAAGCAACCACAAAGAGACACATCGATATTTTACCGTGGTGTTCGGAGACTTACCGGTCTCCCCTAATCCACGTTGAGGCTAGCCCAAACCACTTTGGATTGGCTCCACGAATTGAGCACCTGCCTCGATTCCACTAGTGGTAGCTCTTTCCCGCTCCGGGTAGGTGAGCTCCGACCTTCACAACGTTGCCGGGTCTTCTCACAATCTCCCTGAGAAGATCACCGCGCACGACGTCTCCACACGCTGTCTAGGTGTCGGCAAACACCAAGAGTAATAAGTTAAGCCCTCTAGCTTGAGCTCCACCAAGTACAACACATGTACAATGGTAATTACCGAGTGCAACACATGCACAAGGCTTCCCTCAAGTGCAACACATGCACAAGAAGCTCTCAATCCTATCCTAATTGCAACACATGCAATTAGAGCTCACTCTTAGCTTAAGAACCAAATTTGGTAATGTAACACATGCACAAGACCACACAAATACTCAATAAAGCCAACAACACCCAAATGTCAGCCCCAAGGCTTCTTATATAGCCTCCACAAGAAAAACTAACCGTTGGGGGGAAAATTGGGCATAAATGCCTAGGAGGCCCGATCATACCGCCCTAGGGCTGGTATGACCGGCCTCTGGTCCAACGGCTAGAAAAAACTAGCCGTTACACAAAAAATCCGGTCATACCACACCCCAGGCCGGTATGACCGCTCTACGGCCAGTATGACCGGAGGGGGTCCGGTCATACCGGGCTACATCCCCCAAAAGACACTCCTTTGTAAAAACACACCGGGGTGTCCCCGGTTATACCGGACTTGGGGCGGTATGACTGGACTAGGGGCGGTCATACCACTCCTTCAGCCACTAAAACATTCATAACTTTTTACTCCGAACTCCGATTTAGGTGATTTTTAATTTTATGCGAAGCTTATCAAGAGGGATAAAATCTCCACACATTTTCAAGATTTAAGCAACCATAGATATTTTTAAAAATCACAAAAACAAAACTCTAATGTAGTCATTCAAGTCTAAAATCTGATTTTTTGAAATCCCTCACATAGACTTGATCAAGGGCATGACTACAAGCTAGAAAGAGTCAATAAGATCAAATATTGGGCCATGTGATGATCAACTCATGATCAAAACAATTTTGCAAAACATATTTGCAAAATCTAATCACATGCTCCAATATAAAATGCATGAACACCAATATTTTGCAAAACACATTCGCAAATATAAATATTGTAAGCAAGAGCAATCAAGATCATATCTTTGAGCCATGTGATAATCAGCATATGATCAAACCAATTTGCAAACATATTTGCAAACTCTATTCACATGCTCCAAGATAAGATTCAATCAAACTATATTTTGCAAAAACTCATTTTGCAAACACAAAGCAAAAACCTATCTTAGCCTTTGTGATGATCAACACATGATCAAGTCACAAGCTAAGACTCCGATGCACGAGCTCTCTATTTGCAACACATGCAAATATCTAGTTCCATACAAACAACCACTTAAACCCACTTGCATAAGCTATCTCCCTTTTGCAACACATGCAAATCCATAGCTCTGTACAAAAACCAAATTGATTAAGATTCAATAAGAAGCAAGCATGAGCTCCCTTATTTGCAACACATGCAAATACTTAGCTCATGCAAGAACCAACCAAGAGAGTGAGCTAGAGGGAATCGGATTGAGTTCATCAACACATGATGAAGCTCAAGCTATAAAACTCAACCCCTTTTAATAGTACGACAACCTACACTAGCAACCCGGTCTCCCATCCAAACACCGAGACCGGTAAAAGACTAGGAACACATCCTTAGCCCTAGCTAGTTATACCTTTGCCTCTAGCATATCCACTTGGAGCTTTTATGATTTTCATCATCTTCTCTCCAAGCCGGGTGCTTTCTTCTTGTTCATCAACACATGATGAACCTTCTCTAGCTTCACTTCACTTCGGGATTCGTCCTTGAAGTTTATCAACACATGATGACTTTTCCTTCCCGATTCTTCATTTTCTTGGACTCAACCTACTTCACAACTCATAAAAGATTGTTAGTCCAATAAACACGATTGCCTCAATCATCAATTGCACTCCATTACACATAATGGATGCCCATATGATCGATTGAGCACAACCCTAATCAATTTGAATGATTTAAAGGTGTCTTGAGCACTTCGATGCAACTAATGCTTCATTATACTCAAGAACTTTCCGCTTGTCCTTAACCAATGAAGAAACACCATCAACGCATGATGAAGCGTTCTTTGATTGATTGAAAGACAACAGAATTCAATTTAAATTTCATTTAAATTGACATGAGTATATATGAACTACACAAGTTTCATATACTAATTTTGATGGTTACTAAGTAATGATCCAAATTATGCTGGAGTGGTGAAAAGGGATCAATACTCTTAATACCATCAACAATAGAATAAACTCCATTAAATATGTGCATACAAATAATTGAACTTGGAATCAATATGCACATAATCAATCTTAGATAGTATTTGAGTTTATCCTATATAAGCATGAGTATACTACAACTACACAAGTTACATATACTCAAAGGATTGTTTCAAAGTAATGATCCTTGATATAGAAAGATGAAATATATCAATACTATTGTAACATCAAGGTAAAGTATGAACCCCCCTAAATGTGCGCATTCATGTATATATGAAATTGAAACATTAATGCACATCTTGAGGTCTAAATAATGGTAGAGTTCATCCTTTAACTTGAATCCAAAATATGCATTAAGATATCATAAAATGAATACGAGTGTATACATTGAGTTTTCCATTTTTCAATGAGATGAGACTAATCAAAGATATACTCAATAAAAGAGTTAGTCCCATATTTGGATTTATCAATATGATCATGAGTATTGTATCCAAGGAATGCAACAAGATATATAATATGACCTCGAATGCATACCTTTGATATTTCCACCTTTTTCATCCAAAAGAGACTAAAGAGAGTTAAACTCAACAAAAGAGTTAGTCTCATAAAAGGATTGTCATTAATTAACACTTGAGACTAATCAATATTATGATTATCAAAAGAGTTAGTCTCAATATTAGATTTGTCGTTAACACCAAAACCAAACTAATGGAGCTTGAACTTTCAATCCTTCTACCTATGCTTTGGCCTGACTCAGCAAGGAAATTCTTTCATGTATCGGCTTTTTATGACTTCTGTTGTGGTAATCTAGCACTGGTCTAGATAATCTGTCTTTAGCCGATTGCCTTGGCCAATCGTCCTGAGAGTAATGCTCCATCGGGCAAGTATATGGTGATGGCAAAGTTATTCTCCTCTCCCAACAGAATTGTCAGAAGGGGCATCTTTGGTGAGCCCTCTCCAAATTATCTAGCCAATAGAGGTTATCTACCCGACGCACAGAGTATTGTGGCCTGTTGTTTCTCCTTTCATATTTCTCAAGTAGTTGAGAAAAGGTTGGCTTGGGCTTATTTATCGACCGTCGTGGTAGCGATTTCTTCGCCTTGTACCACTTGCCGATTTTCATATCTCCCTTATGCTTAACAGTCTTGGAATTTTAACCATCGCGGTTGGTTTCTATTTGCAATGAAACTGACCGTAATCTTTAGGGTCTCTTTACTGCTGGAAGTTGACTGGATATCAACATGTCGAGTCTTTTTTGGTTGCTCATCTTGCATCGGCTCTTTTCCCTTTCCCGAGCACTGGACAATGTTTATTGGAAATGGGTTGACATCCACCTGCAACGTTGGCTCTTCTCCAAATTTAAGCCGACCATCTTCTATAGCCGATTGGATCTGCTGTCGAAAAATATTGCAATCATTAGTATTATGAGAAAAAGAATTGTGCCATTTGCAATACCTTCGCTTTTTTATTTCGTCGGTTGACGGTATAACATGCCTCTCAGGTAACCGTATAATCTTTTCTTGTAATAATAGATCGAACATACGATCACATTTTGAGACATCAAATGCATATTTTACTTCCGAGTTACTCTTCGTCGGCTTTAACCAAGAATAGACTAAGGACTTTTAGACCCTTTCACCTATTCGGCTATGTTTATCTCTGCCTCCTCGTCTTCAGAGGACTCACTCGAACAATAATCGACAAGGTTAATCTTAGCTTTACCATTTTCCTTGTTAATTTTAAACTTATCCTTGAATCCTCTGTTATCAGTAAATCGGCTTTCTTGAGCCGATACCCTATGAAGCAGATGACTTAAATCATTCAACTCTTGCTTGCCAAACTTTTCCCTAAGTGGGTGAATTAATCTCTGAAAGGCTAAATCGGCTAACTGATTATTGGGTAAAGTAACACTAACGCACCGATTTCTTACTTCCCTAAACCTTTTAATCTAATCTATTACCGATTCCCCAAATTTCTAGCGGACGGAGCTCAGATCAGAAATTCTGAGTTTCAGGCTGCTAGAGAAAAAGTACTCATGGAATCGGCTTTCCAAATCGTTCCATAAGTGAACCGAATTTGGAGGTAAACTAGTAAACCAAGTAAAAGCAGCTCCTGACAATGACAATAGGAACAACCTAATTTTGAGCCCGTCGGACTGAGCAACCTCGCCACATTGCACGATAAAGCGTCCGACGTGTTCTAATGTAGTAACAGAATCATCCCCAGAAAACTTAGCGAAATCAAGAACTTTAAAATTATTTGGGTAAAGCATATGATCTATATAATCAGGATACAGTTTTCTATAGCCGATAACCTTACCCTTTGGTTGTATGACGAATTGATCCCTCAACACAGCAGAAATTTGGTCAGCCCAATTAACATTATTAGCCGACATAATGTTAGGGTTCTGCCAACCATGATCGTAATTAGCATTCTGCCCTCCGAGCGTAAGCTCGGGTTGACGATTGTGTTGAGCCGACGGATATTGAGAGAATTGCTCATATTCATTGTTCCTCCTAGCGGTTGGCTCCGGCACTACCACAAAAGGCTCTGAGTAGGTCACAACTTTGTATGGAGCCTGATTCCTAGGTGGAATCGGCTCAGCGTATTGTGGATACCTATTAGTTTCAATCGGCTGTGGAACCGATTGTGGAAACGCGTAGAACGGAGCTGATGGTGGCAAGTTAGCCCATGAGTCCAACTTGGCGGAATCTGTGTACTCTTGATAGTGCGCAACCCCACTTGGGCGAGGATCTCTCGGTATTATGACAGTGGGTTGGGTTGGCATCATAGTTAAGGGCAAGCTTACAGCCGATGGTTTAGTATCGGCTACTATTCCTTGGGTGTTCTGTGGCACTGAGTAAACAAGATAATTTGGTAAAGATTGCATCGGGTTGAGCAGGCTCCCAATTATTGCCAACTCTTGAGCTATGCTCTTTACGCTATTAGTTATCATCGGCTTAAGCGTTCTGACTAGAACCAACGACTGATTGACCAAAGCGTGATGTATAGATTGATTAATCATATCAGACAATTCGGCTTGCACAAGAATGTATTGGCTTACCGAGGTGTCAGGAATTCCCGCGTCGCCGAGGGCATTAACTGTTGGCAATGCAGCCTTTTGAGTGACGTCGCGTCGGGTCTTCTGATAGCATCCCAATATCATCTCCTCCAGAGCAGCTTTCTAATCTTCAATTTCTTTGTGATGTTCCGGTGTTAAATCGTCCAATGTAAGAACGATTATGGCTTCGACGTTGAGGTCGGACGTTGGAATCAACTTGTCAGATGAAGACATCTTCTCGTCCCAACGGGCATGCCAAGGGTGTGTTGGCGCCAAAAAACGTGAAGAGGGTTAATCGGCCGCAACACACCTAACGAACATCGAGTTCACTTGATCAAGACGTGTCAACCGATTTGATCCTGCAATCGGTAAGATGAATATACGATATGCTCAAAACCAATTTGTCGCGAGACAATCGGCTTAGATATAAACAGCTAACAAGCTGATTAAATTAAAGGGTAACGATAGGTTTAATTAACCGATTAAGGCTAATCAGATGGTAAAGGTAGATCTCTTTTCGAAAAAGACGATACGCAACAAAATCGGAGAAAAATCAAACCTGATGGCGTAATTGATGAAGATCAATAATAGGTGATGAGCAACTTTATTGATCAAGATCGAATTACAAAAATTCTATATTACAGAAGCTACTCCTAGTCGACGGAAAAATAAAAGAGTAAATGCAATTTATTGGATTGATTGTGTTGTTGTCTCTTGTCTATGGCTATTTTTTATAGCTATCGGTCGACCGTGTCCATCTTCAATACGCTGGTTGCCATGATCCGTGTCAACCTTAATTCGGACAATTCCCTCTATAAATATCAGTCATAATCCAAATTTACACATTTTTTCTATATCCAATATCGGCTAAAATTGCACCGATCCCTATCGAGACAATTGCATCGTATCTTGCCAACCATAGGCATACACAAGAACTCTTATCGCAGGAAGCTGCACTCTGCAGGCAGTGGATCGTTAGATTCCGTGCAAGTTCCTGCATTTGTCGGATCAGCCGTGTTTCTAGGCTGCCCTTGAGCAGCTGTGGCCGTCGGAACGTCGGATTCTGTTTTGGAGGCAAAATGGCACTCGAACAGAAAAGAAAGGAAGAAAAAAAGAGGCAAGCTGGTCGCCGGGCGCCGGGCGCTGCCGCCGATGCGCCATCGAGCAGCGCCAATCTGGCGCCGGTGCCACGGCACCACCACCAGAAGCCTGGCGAAATCCCCAATCCAACCACCACCGTCACCATCCTTAGCCCGTCACCAATCCCACGTTCGTGTCGTGCGTGCGGCCTCGCAGACGCAGAGACGCAGACCATTCCCGTCCTTTTTACCCGCGGCCGTGTCACCGTAACACCGTAAATCCTCCGTCCCCACCGGCACCTCGCTTTCCGCCGGTCGCTGTTTCTTCCGCCTTGGGTTCGCGAGCTAATCTCGAATCGCCCGACGCGAGACGTGCCAACCGGCAGGCCGTCCCAAGGGCCGGCAGCCAGCCAGCCGCGGGCCGCCTCGGTCTCTCTGGCCGACAGCTTGTTACCTCACCTCGTCGTAATTCGGCGGCCAAACCCACCGCGAATCGCGTCCTTTTCCCATCTTCTCCTGGTTAGTTATACTAGCAGCTTGCGTTTGTTTGAGTTTTTTGCCCTGCCCAAGTGCCCATCCTAAGAACAAGTCAAGTGCAGGTGATGTAGTAGCTTGCGCACTCGGGTTTGCTTTGCTTGCGGCGAGAAGGAACAAGAGTGGAAGGGGAGGGAGCAATGGGCGGAGCGGGGGATGGGCCGCACTCTGCGGCCAGCCACCAGACGAACGGGCACGCCAATGGGGGCGTGGAGGAGAAGCTGGACGAGCTGCGGCGGCAGTTGGGCAAGGCCGACGGTGACCCACTCCGGATCGCCGGCGTCGGGGCCGGGGCTTGGGGCAGCGTCTTCTGCGCGCTCCTGCAGGACGCTTACGGCCACCTCCGCGACAAGGTCCAGATCCGCATCTGGCGCCGCTCCGGCCGCGCCGTCGACCGCGCCACCGCTGAGCACCTCTTCGAGGTCATCAACGCCCGCGAGGACGTCCTTCGCCGCCTCATCCGCCGGTGCGCGTACCTCAAGTACGTCGAGGGCCGCCTCGGCGATCGCACGCTCTACGCCGACGAGATACTCAGGGACGGCTTCTGCCTCAACATGATCGACACGCCGCTCTGCCCGCTAAAGGTCGTCACCAACCTGCAGGAGGCCGTCTGGGACGCCGATATTGTCATCAACGGGCTGCCCTCCACGGAGACCAGGGATGTGTTTGGGGAGATTGGGAGGTACTGGAAGGAGAGGATTACTGCCCCGGTCATCATCTCGCTGGCCAAAGGGATAGAGGCCTCTCTGGATCCCGTGCCGCGGATCATAACTCCGACGCAGATGATTAGCAATGCGAGTGAGGTTCCTTTCCTTTTCTTTGCCCAATCATACAATTGTGTTCTGTCTTTACTGAATTGAAGTTGGCCTATTGTTCGTTCTCCGCAATCATATTGAACTTGAAGCTCTAAACATGATATTTTTTTCAATCTAGCACCTACAATTGCAATTATTGATCTTTGCTTGAAAACTATGTTATAAATTATTACGAATTCAAGAAGTAATCGGTTGTGTTGGTGACAATAATGTACATGAAAAAAAATTACTTTCTGTTGATTGGAGAAAAATGAACTTCACAGATGAATCTTGCTAAATTATCCAGAAATGCTTTTTTGCTCATTGAATAATGTTTTTAACTGTATTCATTGGCATGGTTGGACCTTATATAATCATCTCTACGTTTCTTCAACATGTGGAGAGATAACTATTTATTGAACTTGCAATTAAGTTATTGGTCATGACGCATGCCTTCTGTTGCTCAGAAATCCTTCCTGTATTACTAGCATACTCTAGTTTCCTCTTTCTGCTCGCGTAATGATGCAATGCTTTCATTCAGCTTTTGTTTAGCTCACTTCAGAATTTTATGTTCAAACTTCATTCCATGTTAGTTCTGAGTTTTCATGCTTTGTTTTAACTCCTAGTATTTTGCTTTCCATCTCTGACTTCTGCTTGTGGTTTATGTATTGTTTGTTTCAATGCAGCTGGGGTTCCAATGGAGAACATTCTATATCTTGGTGGACCTAATATCGCCTCTGAAATTTATAATAAAGAATATGCAAATGCTCGTATTTGTGGAGCTGACAAATGGAGGAAACCTCTTGCTAAATTTTTGAGGCAGCCTCATTTTATCGTGTGGGATAATAGTGACCTCATTACTCACGAAGTCATGGGAGGTTTGAAAAATGTATATGCCATTGGTGCCGGTAACTTCTATTTACTTGTCTCACAATTTTCTTAAATGTTTGCTAGCCACTGTAAAACCATATATTGTTTAACCTTTGGCATAGAACTTGCCCTCATATAGTCGTATGTTGGAATACACACTCAACGTTAATTGATATCCTCAGTAATTAGTACCTTGCTTTGAGATAATGTTTTTGCATGCACTGCTTCCTACGAAATACAATGCCACAAGGAAAAACAGACACTAGTTAGTGATATCTTAACTACCAATATTTTCCAGAAGAAAGATCCAATAGATAAGAAGTGATGAGATACACGTGATGCATTGAACTTTCTTCTGTGAGCGTGGCTGGGCGTTCAAATATCATCTACATGTTTATTCATTGCCTCTTCTTCAATTAATTTGCTGAACATTCTGTTATCTTGTAGGTATGGTGGCGGCATTAACCAATGAGAGTGCAACCAGCAAGTCTGTTTACTTTGCACTTTGCACATCTGAAATGATTTACATCACCCACCTTCTGGAAGAAGAGCCTGAAAAACTTGCTGGACCATTATTAGCTGACACTTATGTGACATTGTTGAAAGGTCGCAATGCATGGTATGGGCAGAAGTTAGCTAAAGGGGAGCTGACTCTAGAAATGGGTGACAGCATAAAAGGCAAAGGGACCATTCAGGTTTGCCCCCCATTTCATTTTGATTGTTATGTGAACTTTCAAGAGCTGTGGAAATGTGCCTCGAGATTGGTTATGTACTAAATCGTGTTATTGTTTTGTTTCAGGGTGTCTCTGCAGTCGATGCATTTTATGAACTTCTCAGTCAGGATAGTTTAAGTGTAATGCATCCAGAAGCCAACAAGTCCGTTGCGCCGGTTGAGCTGTGCCCAATCCTGAAAGCACTATATAAAATCTTGATCAAGAGGTTAGAATTCTCCTTGTTTTTTTATGATATGACAAAAACCCACATGGTCTAGTTCAATTACATTTTATTGGATTATCCTTTGTCAATGACCTATGTAACTACGCTAGACAACAAAAATAATTTATCACAACTGCCATACAGATATCTTCATTTGCTTGGTCGATTGCTGCTTAGTGTCATGTTAATATGTTTTATGCTAGTAAACGTTTTGTTGCCTTAATCAACTGATTTGATTTGTTTACATATATGCACAGGGAACTTCCTACCGATTCGATTCTTCAGGCTATAAGAGATGAGACAATGTATGATCCACGCGAAAGAATTGAGATGGCACAGGGCCACTCGCTTTACCAACCATCACTTCTTGGTCAACCAAAAGGAGATGCCAAAGCCTAGACCGATTATCTGTTTTCTTTCGTTCCCTTAATGGTCAGACATCTTCTAAGCTCTATGTGCTCTTATGCATGCACTGCTGCTGTTGTAACATTAGTAAGTTCAATGAAGATATTTTAGTTGATTATTTGGAGGAAGACTTATTGAGCGTGTTAAGTAGCTTGATGTGTTTCGTGCCTACCTTGTGTACCTAAAATGTTTGGTGATTCAATAATTCAATCATGTTTCGTGTTTGAAAATGGAAAAAAAAGGATCCAATCATATCTTGCTGGGTACAAGAAGTCTTTCTAACGGTTGTATTAGTTTGTACAGAATCTTTGCGTTTGTTATGACTGATTCATATCCTCCAATCTTTGAACAGGTTTGGTACGTACTCCAACTAAATGGGATATCAAATTGCAGGTTTTCAGTTCGTCAGTTGCCAAAACGTACTGTGACATCTTGCGATGACTCTGGTCTTCCTATGGGGCTGATATGCTGTCATCAGACGAACATATGAAAGTACACCGAAAGATTAAATGCGACAAAACAAAATATAACAAAATCTATGATGCTCAGCAAGCCAACACAGACAACAAATGAAGAAAACTATTTTTCAATAGCTGCAGGTACTAAGCAAGCGTGACTCATCTTAAACCTCGAGGTTCTGCATTGTCACAAGTGCAAATTCCTTTCAGAAAAAAAACATAACAACCATTGATCATCATGCAGAAACGCACTTCGAGCCCCCTTGCACTTTTTTTTGCCAGATCTAGTCTGTGTGCTAGTGCAATTGCAAAAATAGTTCTATCCTCTACCGCGAAAACGTCAACAGGAGATATGTGCCATCTGCCACGCTCGTGTATTGAGACAGGTACTGTCGAGCTAAGGTAGGAAGGCAGTAATCTGCTGCGCTTAGGCACCACGGCAGGTCTTGCTGATCGCCTGAGCTGGCAGCAGCTCCTACATTATGTATGAGACCGACTGATGACATATAAAAATATAATAATTCCCGCAGTGTCTCATGATGGGTTATTCCAACAACATGTTCTTCAACATGTGTCAACATTATTGATTTATTTAAGGGTTTTGAATATAGCCATGATCCGTGAAACATCTCTATAGCCATGATCTGTGAAACATGATCATCAATCAATATATGTGCTGACCTATAATCACAATTGTCCCATATGATGATATAAGGTCAAGGATAATTCAGAATAATATCAAAACATAAACAAGGAGTTTTACGAACAAGTTATGTACTTGTTGATCAACACTAATGATATTTATTCAAATGGTAAAATAATTACATTATTATATAAATATAGATGTGATATAATTATCTCTATGATTGAAAGACATATCACTAAAAAAATTACATGTGGAGAGGAAAAAATCACACGTGGTACTATTGCACTTTCTGCTCGGGAAAGTGCACGACGGCGTCGGTCCCGTGCGATGAATCGGTTTCGTTCGTTCAGTCGTCCATCTCCATGACCCGCACATCGAGACTCACGTAACTACATAAACTTTTAGGTCGTGCCCGTTCGGTGTCCGTATGATGCGGACACGTACAGCCCCCACCCGCCGCACTTTTCTCGATCTAGGGTTGTGATCCTCCTTTGGTTGCCGCACTTTCCAAAGCCGCTGTATATATAGAGAGCACCATGCGACGAGGGAGAGAACTCAAGTTCAGAAAGGAAAAAGAAGGGAGATATTTTCAGATAGTTTCTGCTGCTGCTGCAATACATAGGCAAGATGATGGTTGCTTTGTGGTTTGCTGCCTGCAGCTTAATGCTCTGCTCGTCGTTCTCAGGTGAGTCAATTAGTACCAGTTTATTACTGATCATCACTTGATCGTTGCTAATGGATCGTTGTTTGATGCCGACGTATGTAGTTGTAGTTATCCTTGCACCATTGATCGGTTTCGGTATATTTGCTCTGCACGGTAGTATCTTTTCTTCAGTTTGCGTCAATGTTATTTCGTCGCTCCTATAATTTGGACAGATGTGAGAACAGGGGAAGATTTTTGGGTTACATTGGCCAAATATTTACCACTGTGGTAGTTTTTGCATACATGAAATAAAGTATTGAAAACATGTGCGATGTTCAATTTATATCAAATATGCTGCACAATTTTTGCTAGCTCCTCTTTTTTTTCATGAGGTCGGATCTTCATTGGAAGAGCTTCCTATAAATTGTTAAGTTCACGGTTTCTTTCGCTGGCTATGTCTTTCTTATCTTTATCAGTTTTGCATCCTCCTTGAAGGAAAAAAAAGGGGGATATGTCTAATGAAAACCGTCATTTTTTTTTGTTTAAGTTTGCACCAAATCAACAGGAAACAAATCCAAAAGGAAAATTGATTACATTTGTTTGGGTTATTTATTGCTTGCTGTTGGGGTTAGTTGATTTGTTTGGTTCATTATACTATTGGTTAGGATGTCTATAATCTTCTTGACAAATGAAACGCATGGATAATCTTTTGCATCCATGCACGGTTGGTTTCTGTACAGATATATACATGTTGCCAATCTACTGGCTTTACTGTTTTGTTTCAATTATTTGGTAAAACGTCAGCGACCTAAAGTCTCTCATGGTCATGGAGAGGCAACCTAATGTTCGGTTATAGTACAGTCTACACAAGGATAATAACTTCGGATGGAAAAGAATTACCATTTCACTCTGCTCCTTCCAATCACAAGTGCTATGTGCTCCTTTCCGAAGAAAGGCAAGGAACCCAAAGAATTGCTACTTATGTAAACGTTTGCAATAACATTTGGTAAGAAATCTTCATCGAGTTGGAACTAAATAGAGAAGGAAAGAAGAAGACATGATCGATCAAACCAGTGCATAGTTCATACATGTGTATTTACGCATTGCAAACTTCGTGCTTACTGTTCATGTACGCAGGAATCGAAGCCATTGGTGTGAACTATGGCATGATCGGCAACAACCTCCCGTCCCCGGACAAAGTGATCGCCCTGTACAGAGCCAAGAACATCAGCGACGTCCGTCTCTTTCACCCGGACACCACCGTCCTCGACGCGCTCCGCGGCTCGGGCCTCGGCGTCGTCCTCGGCACGCTCAACGAGGACCTGGCCCGTCTCGCCTCCGACGCCTCGTTCGCCGCGTCCTGGGTCCAGTCCTACGTCGAGCCCTTCGCCAGCGCCGTCCGCTTCCGCTACATCAATGCCGGCAACGAGGTCATCCCCGGGGACGACGCCGCGCGCGTCCTTCCCGCCATGCAGAACCTCGAGTCGGCGCTGCAGGCCGCGGGGCTCAGCGTGCCGGTCACGACGGCCGTGGCGACGTCGGTGCTCGGGTCCTCGTACCCGCCGTCGCAGGGCGCGTTCTCCGAGGCGGCAATGCCGGTGGTCGGGCCGATCGTCTCCTTCCTGGCGTCCAGGGGCACGCCGCTGCTGGCGAACGTGTACCCGTACTTCGCGTACTCTGGCGACCCGTCGTCGGTGCCGCTCGACTACGCGCTCTTGTCGTCGTCGGCCGCGGCTGCCGTGACGGACGGCGGGGTGGCGTACACGAACATGTTCGACTCTATCTTGGACGCGGTGTACGCGGCCGTGGAGAAGGCGGGCGGGCAGAACCTGGAGGTGGTGGTATCGGAGACCGGGTGGCCGTCGGGCGGCGGCGGGGCCGGCGCCAGCGTGGAAAACGCGGCGGCGTACAACAACAACCTTGTCCGGCACGTTGGGCGCGGCACGCCGCGGCGGCCAGGGAAGGCCGTGGAGACGTACATCTTCGCCATGTTCAACGAGAACCAGAAGCCCGAGGGCGTCGAGCAGCACTTCGGGCTCTTCCAGCCGGACATGAGCGAGGTCTACCACGTCGACTTCTCGGCGTGAGCTTCTTCTCAAGACGACGACAGCGATGGCGACGTTAGCTGCATATATGGATCATGGATGCATTGTGATTCGTGCGTACATTCGGAATGACTGGTGCATATGAGTGCATTTGAAGCATAGAATGGATCACCATGCGCGCAATTGGAAGCTTGATTTACAAAGATTTGTGACGTCGTCGATATAGATTTATTACCATATCCCTCATCACAGGTATTCACCTGTTTCCTTGCTTCACATTTCAGAGGTTCTTAGCTACAACAGATCAGCAATAATGTGATACTATGTGTAAGTGCCAGGCAACAGCTTGAGATTGGGCTAACACATCTACCTTCTTAATGTTCGACAATGAAATGTTTCCCACAGAAAGAAATTCTCAAATACCGGTAGTGGCCCAGTAACATATATAAGCTCATTGAGAGCAAATGGCCACTCTTTTTTTATATTACAATGGAGAACCTATATTCATGCACACCACACATACACACGTATGCACCCTACTGAGACACACGCTAGATCTAGAGTAAAGATGAATGGATAAATCCTGAATTATCTACTACCTAAGGGCATGTATAGTGGTACATGTTAGTTGTCTATAAACTTATGCCACGTAGGATTTTAGGTGATTTGAGAAGTGAGAAGCAAGGTTCAAAATTTCGCCGAAATTTCGGATTTCGGACCACCCCGAAATATCAAGTACCAGCCGGGAAAATTTTTTTAAAAAAATTTGAAATTGCTACAGTAAACCCGAAATTTGGCCAATTTCCGCCGAAATTTCGTATTTTTTGTCCGGTTTTGAAAGTTTTAGGGGCAGATTTGACCGGATTTGGTCCAATAATCCTTAGGAAAGTCATCTCCTTTGAAAATTTGTTGAAAAACCTAATTTTTAAAATATTTTAAAATTTTGGCAGAAACACTGTCAGATTTTTGTAAAATTTTACAAGCATGATAATAATCTGAAAATTTTATGATACTATCCTTAGTAGATTAGGATCATACATAAAAAATTGAAAAATAATTTAACTTCATTTGTTATCTTTAAAAAATCAAAAGCAGAATGAACATAATTGGGACAGATATATTGTCAGAATTTTATAAATTTTTTTGTTTGCGATTATGATCTAAATTTTTTTTGAGAGATTAATAATTGACTCAGTAATATTATATAAAATCTTAAAAAATTTAAACTTTGTTTGTTTGGTCAATCAAATCTATGTAGGCATTGAACTTCGTTTGTTATATTATATTTCAAAAATAAAAAAGAAAAGAACATAAATGGTACTATGCCTTGTAAGAATTTTATAAATTCACTTGTGTGTGATCATGAATCACAATTTTTATGGGATATTAAGAACTTCCTTATAACCATTTTTGAAAATTTTCAAAAAATTTTATGGTTTACATAATTTTTCATTTTGTTCAAGTTTGCCGGTAAGCCTTTTAACATGGCAGTAGTACTGTTCGAATTTTTAAAAATTCATACAGTTTGATCATCATCTGAAAATTTTATGAGAGAATTATAGATACATCATAACCATGCACAAAAAATTTCAACAGTTTCTAACTTCATTTGTATCATTTTCCATTCGGATCAAACTTGTCGGTCAGTGTTCTATCAGGACAGCGCCACTCTCAGAATTTTTAAAAATTCCTCACATGTGATAATCAGCTGAAATTTTTATGAGGACATTATTTATGGATCATAACCATGCACAAAAAATTTCAATAGTTTATAACTTTATTTGTACTATTTTCCATTCCGATCAAACTTGTCGGTCAGTGTTTTATCACGACAGTATCACTCTCCGAATTTTTAAAAATTCCTCAGATGTGATAATCAGCTGAAATTTTTGTGAGAACATTAGCATTGTGTCAGGAACCTCCAAAAAAATTTCAAAATTTTTCGATAACGTTTAGACCACTTTTCAGCCAGTGCAAAAAACCCGAAATTTCGGAAATTTCGCCCGAGATTTCGGGTTTTTTCGGCGAATTTCGGTTTTTTTTTTCCGGATTGGACCGGATTTGAATTTTCAAATTCAAATTTGGTCCGAAATAATTCCGAAATTTCAAAATTTTGCCGAAATTTCGTTATCCGGTCCAGGGCGAAATTTATTTCGAAACTGAAATTTAAAACCTTGGTGAGAAGTAAGAGAGAACAGACAATATATATGTTAATTATATGATAGATAATTATAAATAATCTATTGTGTTAGTTATCTTTAATCATATTTATAGATGAAATAGATATATACTATAAACAACCATCGTCTATACCACCGTATATATCCATTATATGCACTAGTTTCCCGCTAAAGGCACTGACGTGTGTGAGGCGAGACACAGGCCACTCCATAAAATCGGACTCAGGTCAGGCCGGCGGGTCGCTCGGCAACCTCAGCCAGTGAGCCAACTCTCAGTTCTCAGAAAATAGTCACTCATGCAGTTGGGTAGAGCAAGTGGGCCTGGTTGGGCCATTAGTTGACACTTGGTCTCAGCCTTTTGGCCGCTCAGTAGTGAAATCCACTGTTTGCTGCATCCGACCTGGAGCTACATTTTGCAGGTTGCTACGTTCGAGCTAGCACGGCTCTCTAGTCTCTACACACATGGTGTCTGAACTCTGGCGTTCCACATGAGACTACAGTGGTTTGTTGCCAACATGCCATTAGCTCTCATCCTTTCCCTACTTTTACAGATTCACAGTATTGCCTACTGTTTCTTGTTCTTGTACTGATAACTGACGATGGTGTAACTGATAAGAAGTACTCCACTGTTCTACCATCGAGAAGCCACTTGCGCCCTAAGGCAAAGGGAGGTGGCGTCGTGGCGAATGGGAGAGACAAAACAACCAAACGAAGATTTGCTGGAAGCTCTGCCCTGCAAGCAAAGGCTGATTCCCTCTCTCTACGACAGGGTAAGTACTCAAAGCTGTCTCCATAATCATCGACGAACCCTTAGCTTCTCTTCCCTCGTAACTTTTTTTAAAAAATTAGTTTTTTTCCAAATAAATTTACAAAAATGCAATCTTTTATACTATGAAAAACACGACAGGTGACACATGAAGCTCAGTAGCTTTTCGTGCTTACGACAGGATGATCGACCGCAATAGTAGTACTAGACCCACCATGCTGCCGCGCTCCCTAGCTTAAAAGGAGCTCGTGTGCTAGGTCCCACGCTCGGTAGTCGTCTTACTGAGCTTCCGATGTTCGATAGCAGCTCTATCGAGTTTTTGGTGCCCAGTAGCTGCCCAAAAAGCTACCAAGCTCTCCATGTGCTGTCACTCCTTCCGTAGTCGGGAAAGAGATCATTTTTATTTTTACAAATCTATTTGAAAAAACCATATTTATAAAAAATATCTGTGAAGGGCTAGAAAAGCCAAGGACTCTCGATTGACATCTTACAACTTTAATTGAGGGGTGCACGCGAGCATCTTCTTCCTTCTTTCCATCAATGGTTTCATCTGGCTTCTTTCTATGAGGAGGTACAAACTCGGCAAATGTGTGTGCTTTTTCGGCTTGGTTTCTGTGGGTGTTAGCTATCTACTTGTAAAGAACTCAATTATTACTGATGAAACATAAATGGGCTGTTTGTCTTTGTGGGTAGCAACTTGAAAAGGCCGAACTGTTAAAGACAGCAGCAACTCACAATCTTGCTCCAGCGAGCTCAAGATTTCATTTCAGATCAGCCCATCTCACATCAAGATGGTACAAAAAAGAAGGCGTACGAGCGAGCAAGTGCGTAGAGGAAGTGAACTAGTGAAGCACCTTCTTGTCAAAACTGAACCTCACTGTTGCATCCGGGGCCTATGAATTGACTAGGGCAGCAAAGCTTCAGACTTGCTGGACGACTGCGACTGGCCAGCGGTATCGAAACGATAGCTCTTCTGGCTCCAAACATTTTTGTTCAATCTGACACTCTTCTCAATGTAATCAGGCATGTACATAGTTTGTCTCCCACAATTCTAACTCACCTGAAACAGTATTAGAAGTAATATCTCTAATAATACGTCTCTAAAATTATTTCTCTAACTATTTAATATTATTTTTATTATATTTTACTCTCATACTCTCTCACTATTTGCTTTAGTTTGCGTGATCAGGTTGTCTGTTGTATAAGAGATAGCAGTTTTCTTTTCTCACCTTCTCTCTCCTCTATGTAGGATTTTACTAATATAGTATAGCTAAGAGACAGATAAAGTGACACTATTAGAGATGTCATTATGGTATTAATTACTCACTTTTAATTAGTTAATTATTTACTTAATCACTTAATTAATCCTTAATTGATTAATTAATTAATTACTTGACTGATCACTCAATAAATGTATTTTGCTTAATTAACCGGGTGCAAGGTTTTTAATCGTTATTTTCGTGGCAATGTCTAAAAAAACTACAACAGCTATCACGAAAGTTATATGTTTTCAGTATTAAAAGATTTTAAAAAAAATTATATATGCATATAATATAAGTTACCTTCACACAAATAATAAAAACATGGTACTTTAGAAGGCATTAATATTTTTTATAATAAGAATATGAGTCAATTCGGGAATCAACAAACATACTAATATATACCCAAAAGATCATAAATGATAACTATACCATAATTTTCTTAATAATAAGTATTTTGATCACTGAGAAATATGGATATTGAATTATTGAAAAATGGCAAGATGAGATCTTTTACTAGCTTTTCTCATAGTTCAAGCTTATAAGAGATGCATTTGGGTCTTTTAGTAATGTTGGATTTCAAAATGAACCCAATGTTTTGACCCATTGGTACCTATATAGGATAGCAGAGCTGTCGCTAGCTACAAACTTGTCAAATAGCGGAGCTATCGCTAGTTATAGTGCTTGTAGCTGCAGGACATTGGCTCATAACTTCGCTATAGCTATTTATTTAGAACACCAGGCGCATTAAAGCTACCAAGGCAGCAATGCTCAGCCCGTGCTCTTCTCGGGCACATGTTGCGCGGAACCTCCTACCACTACTGCTGTGTTACGGGAGCACAATAGGTGATATGTGTCACATGTTAGCTCTTTTGTGGTTAAAATGAGACTATTTTTATAATTATATCTGAAAATAGCTACATTTTATTAAAAAATTTGTCGTGCGACTAGAAAAGAACGCTGTATCTCTTTCGTTCTTCGTGGATTGCTGCACATACAATACTATTTCTCTGGCCAGTATCAGCATTGCTCAGAGAGTTGAAGAGTAACTCCCTGATGGTTGCGATGTAAATTTTACTGTATTTACCACAGGCTCAGCAACATGTTTTTCCTTCTTTTTTCCATTCAGCTTACGCAGGGAAGTAGCAGGAATCTAGGAGAGCTGAGCCCAATCACCCTTTGGAAGACACAAATTTTATGGAAATTTCACATTAAAAATTTAATCGTCTGCGTCCCAAATGGAGTTTTATTAGTATTAACATGTCACCGAACAGAAATATTAGGCCTACAGCGCACATGGGACCCACTTTGTTTATTGATCTCGCATATGAATTGTTGCATTTATCTCTGACTCTGACCGGCGTGAGCTGAACGACGCATCTTCACTGGTCGGCTGGTCCACCGCCCACTCCACCTTGGATAAGTAGAGCAAAGGAAAATCGGACACATTGCCCAGCCTAGGGCTTAGACTTCTGTCGGGTCAAATCTACCGCCTGTCAGAAAAAACAAAGCTAGAGCACGAACAAAATTCTCGTACTAGTGCGTCATACTTGATTGCTAGTAAGGAAACAAAGTTTACGCTCGTTTCATGTAGGGATTTTGTTCGGAGACAGATCCAACAGTGTATCATCGGGATTTCAATTTAGGTAGTTGTGTGGGTCTTTGGATAATTTTTTTTAGATTTTTCAAAAATACTATTTAAAAATACTATACTGATTCATACTATAGCAATGCACTATTAAGTGATTTGGATCGTTCGCTCATTCGATCGAATAACACTAGGAACCGATAACCTAACTTCAACAGTCCCGTTGATACTGCACATGCACACATGAACCCTTTCCGATTTTTCAGATATTTCATAGAAATTCTAGAAGGATCAGCCAATTTGTGTACAGAAAGAGAAAAATACCCTCACAGCGCCTTTTAGTCTATCGAGTGGGAAAAAGGAAAGGAGATGCAACTTGGTCACAACGAATGGAAAATCTCTTCATGTTTTTTCCCCTTCTGATCTGTCAACCTAGTCTTTTAACACATTAAGTAATGCAAATTGCAAATCGGCACGAGCAGTAGAAGAAGTGACGACTTTTTTTTAGCCATCTTTGCCTCTCTTTTTTTCAAACTAGTTCTTTTTTAAGATAAATTGTAAATCTAGTTTTTTTCACCGTGCCTTCGCGCTCCCCTATCATCGGAGGCGGCCTCCCGTGCTCACTGGCCGCGGTTGCCCGCCTCCTGCGTTCGGCTGCCACGGTAGGTCGACTCTCCTGTGCTCGCTCTTCTCCCGCGCCAGCCTCTCAAGCCCGACTATCGAGGCAGAGCCCACTCGTCGCCTATGGAGGCGCATGCTCCACGCTTATCGGCTGGCAGGCCGATTATTACAGTAGGGGAGCGCGGGATCATGGTGGAGGAAGCTAGATTTACAATTTATCTTAGAAGAGGACTATATTTAGAAAAAAAAAAGACAAGGAGGCTAGAAAAAATCATCATTTTTTAGTAGTACACAGGATGACCAATGCCTACAGTTGTGTTAAAGCCACGATTAATTTTTAAGTTTACAGTGCGTATGTTTTCTTGCTACATATATAAATGAGACATTAAAAATGATTAGACTACTTCTAATTATTATCTCTAAGCATTATATTTAATAAATACTAGTAAAGAATATCATGTAAATATAAAGATTTATTAGGAGTATAAAGGAGATATCGTACTAATTTTTTATATTATATATAAAAATAGGTTATATACCCGTAAGATTGTTTGACGAAGGGAGCAAAGCCATAAATAAAGGCCGATAGGAAAAAAAAGCACACGGAGAAAATCCCCCTCTTTCGGCTGCGAAACCAACGACGACGCCCAAACCGCCTCGTCGGCTCGCCACCGCCCCGCCTCCCTCTCACGCTCGTGGTCTCTCGTTGGTTTTGCCGCTTAATCTGCTCACTCCTTTTTTTATCCGCCGATTTAATCGAACGCGTCGTGTGGGAGGCGGCAACCTTTGCCTTTAGGATCGCTTCCTTTCCCTTTCTGTTCGCGCCGGTGCCCGCTGCTGGGATTCCGGCGCCTGGGGGTGGGGGGTGGAGCGATTGTGATTCCTGAGGCGGGGAGCGCCTTTCCCGCGTGTCTTGGAGGGTAATCTCTGGGGTCGAGGGTGGAAAGTTCCGGTCTTAGCGAGCTAGACTCCAGTTCTCGGCGGTCGTCCATGGGGGAGAGGCGGCCCAGCTACAGGGACAGGGGCGCAGGCGAGCCCGGCAAGTATTGGCGGCCACCACGCTCTCAAGGTTCGTCTCTTGATCCGTGCTCACCTTGTTAATCTTACTAATATTCGCGCTTTGCTCGCTTGCATTTGGTCCGATTGGTTGCGCCGTTTCTCGGTTTCTGGGCGATTTCCTTTGTTGGAATTTTAGAATGCGCAGGGAAGAAATGTGTTTGGGTTGGGGGAGTTAAGATTCCCTCTCTTCCATGATCCATGTGTTCCTGGCAATGTGGAGACGCGGTAACATTTTGGGTAAAATTGGCTGGGTAGGTAGTAACATCATGTAAATAGTATGTACAACCCTTTTGGTTGATGTGTGTAGCTGTAGCAGCGTGCCCCGATGGGGTAATAAGTACATCCTCAAATCGTACCAGGTAAATGACGTGTGAGGAACTGAGGATATAGTTTTCTTTTTTGAGTGACGTTCTTTAGGTATTGACAATGTTTGTGAATTTGCTTTGCTTAAATTGATGGGAATGTTTTGCGAAATTTGCACTGGGTTGTTTATGTCTATGACCTCTGGTTCTCAGTTCACACAAATTTGTTTATGTATATATGATGCGTATTTGTAAAGTTCTGATATTAATTTCGGTCTGCAATTTAATGTTGAGTTCATGTTACATTCTCGACCATTACATATTCCAGGGAGCTCTGATCTTTCAGTGCAAAATGTTAAGGAGAATTACCGGTACGAGTGTTCTTTGCAGTTCCACAAGAACGCTGATACGATAGCATATTGTGCTAAAAAGGAACATTATTTTCAGAAATATTAAATGACAGTTCAACGTTTTAAGCCTTGTAATTGGATAGGGGTCAACCATTCATCTGCACATCCATGTCCCCCTCCAGCTCTCTAGGAGGAAGTGAATAGAGTGTGTTACAATTACAGCATTGGATGGATTCTTTAGCAAGGCTTCCTTGTAATGAGCTATTTGATAACCTAATTCCATCATGCGTTTCAAAAGTTGTATTTCTTGTGACATCAAAATTTCAGAAAGGAAAAGTTCATATTTGGTACTTGTACTATAAAACTGGTCGTCTAACACCCTCTACATGCAATACCAGATCAAATCCCCCCTCCTTGGCAGCCCGAAAGGTGGTTTTGGACATGATGTGGCATCCAACTCATTTAGTGGGCCAAAGAAAGGTGTGACCCCGTAGGTGGGGCCCACCTATAAGAAAGAGGGAGAGATAAAGAAGGGGTTCATCTTCTTCCCCTGTGTCTGTACTGAGACACGGCCGGTGTCATCGGGCAAGGCTAGGTGATGGCGGGAAGATGGCGATGGGGTCTCGGGAATTGGCAAAATGGAATGATGGTGATGTGATGAACATGGTGGTGGTGGTGGTGGTTCGGGCATAGGCGCACTGAGGACACGCCGACGTTGCTCGAGGCGGCAGCAATGGTTAGGGCACACGCAGCAATGGCAACGGGGTGGCCGGGGAAGAGGTGTGACCGTGTCAAAACATAGAACACGAGGAGGTTAATCTTTGATGTGAACTAATTGGGTCGATACTTACTGATGGAGGTATACGGTGGTGGTTATTCTAGTTGGAGCCAAAGGAAAAGAACCTCGATTGTCGTCTGCCAAGACCAAGAAAAATGAAACTCGTTCGGGTGAATAAGGGATGGATAGAACACATTTCTACGTGAATGATTTTGTGAGAAACTCACGAGAGAGAGAGAGAGAGAGAGAGAGAGAGAGAGAGAGAGAGGAGAGAGAGAGAGAGAGAGAGAGAGAGGGGGGGGGAGGGAGGGAGGGAGGGAGGGAGAGAGAGAGAGAGTGGGCCCTAAGCCGTAGTACCGCCGTTGCCATGGCCGCTGCCCAGCTCGTCGTCGCCAATCTCCAACTGAACCACTGCCACCTGTAGCTTCTCCCTGAGCCACTTGACCCATTCCGAAGCACTGCTGCCCTCATCGCCGGTGAAGCTGTCTCAGTCTGCCGCCATGGCTCTCATGCTCTGAACTGCTGATAAGTCGTCACCACTCGGATGACACATCATTTGCTGAGTCAAAAGCCATGTCCAAAACCACCTTTCGAGTTGCGGGGCGGCCGGGGATTTGATGATCTGGTATTGCTAGTAGAGAGTGTTAGATAACCGGTTTTATAGTACAGGGGGTGAATCGAACCAACTTAAAAGTACAGGTACCAAATTTGGATTTTTTTTTCCTTTTAGAAATGTACTATAATTTCATATAGTTGTAGTAGACCTCATATTTTGAACTCAGTTATGTGAATATGAGACCATGCTAGTTAGAACATGCATGGGATGCTAACAAGCTCATGGAAGTTAGCACTTTCGGGCCATATTTATTGGTGAAAACTAATTTGAACTCTATGACTTAACCTAAGTTGAAACTGTACTTTCTGATGAATTTATTGCCAGTAACAGATATTTTGGCAATACCTTTTATTGTTCCCCATTGTAAACACTAGATATCTTGATATGCGATCTAGTCTTGTCTTGCCAAATTTGCATTAGTTCATGTTGTTTTTGCTAGCATTAAGTAAAAGCACCCCTACAAGGTATATTCATGACTCCTAGTTAGCCCCTCTCTTATCTTTTGCTGCCTTATTCCCGTTGAAGTTTTCCCCTGGTCAGGGTTCTTACATCCCAATATTGAACCAACAGTAACAAACAGAAGTTCTTTTCTCTACATAGATTAGTGTCATGTACTCACAACACATATTTTATGTTTGACTTTCAGGGGGTGGGAATTTCTCTGTTCCATTGTGGGAGAAGAAGTTTTGCACTGATGCTTGTGCTATCCCCTGGGGTAAACTCTGTGAGACCAAGAAATTGATGTCGTTGTACAAAAATGTTGTTGACTGGGATGATTCAGCTGCATTAGAAGCTTTCAAAGAAGCAAAGGCCCGTTTCTATGCCATATATCATGGTCAACCTTGTGATATCCTTTTACCTGACCCAACCATGTATATTGACATGGTCAACCCAAATGAAGATGTTGATCCTGAATTGGTGGCTGATCTGGAGAAGTCACGGCAAGCTGTTCCCAAAAAGGATAATGCTGCTCCTGATGGTTGGGACTCATTTATTTTCACAGACAAGCCAGTTCCAGCCACAGGATGGGGTGATGGGGAAACAAGCAACACTCCCGGTCAGCAGTACTCTGTAAACTGGGATAATCACGTGGAACAGCCTATTTATGCAAATGGCAAGCAATGCTCACTAAATTGGGATAATTATGTCAACCAGCCTGCACAAACAACTGTTCATCAAAGCTCAGGAAATTGGGACATATATGTGGAGCATCAAGGTCAAACAAGCAACTGGGGGGCGCCAACCATGTTCTGCACGTCCAACCGGGACATGAAGGGTGACTCCCTGGATGCATGGAAATGTGATCACAGATGGGGTTCTGCAGCTATACAGACAGATTCATGGGACAACCATAGAGATGGCACTTATGTGCCTGACAGCCAAGGCGGGTCATATGGACACTGGAGAAGGCGAAATAACAAGTCAGGCATTAGGAGCAGCAGGAATAGAGATAGAGGAGGCCCTATTGGCTCAAAGGCCATGAAATCAAAGTACCATGCTGATGAGCATAGTGGCGCGAATAATGGCTGGAGGCACTGCCGAGTAAGAAATATGCATTACTCTTATGAGAAGCCTGGTTACGCCAACCAGTCACTAGCAATGTGAGTAAGAAGGCTTGCAGCCATTGAGTTCTTGCTGTTGGCCACTTCTTGGCTTTGGAGGTGATATTGCACTAGTAAATGTGGACACCTTCAGATGAGCTAGAATAGAGCTAGCCGAGGACCCCTGTAGGTTAATAGTTTACTTCTTTCTTGAAGTTCCTGTAGATAGTACCGCCTACCAACCTAGTGACGGTTGTCAAGCCATTTGTACCTTTTGTACATATGTTTCGAGCCCAGTCGTTTTTGTCTACTGGCTGTAATGCAGCGTCCATGTTGCATAGTGAGAATGAAAATGGTACCTGTGTTTACTATTTATTCCGTGGTGGTGAAAACGATTGGTCTTACCGATCGAGTTAGGATCTTATTCTAATGGCAGGAATAAAAGGTTTATCTCTCGTTTGTGTTTAGGTTGCTGTCACGCTAGTAACTGCAAATTTCTTTTAATCCCCCCTCACCCATTTCCTGCGCTCTTTGCATTCTGAAAAGATACGCCTCTGCTCGGAATCTGAATCAGGAATACGCGTGACTTGCAATACAACTGAGAAGGTGGTGCTACTCTAGTCCTATGTAACATAGCAAATGATTCAGATTTCAGACCAACTGTGATGCTTTGATACAGTCCCGGAGCTCGCGCAGACGAGGGAATGGTCGCCAGCGCTCAAAGATAAGCCTCAGCAGGAAACCAGATTAATCTGTCTGAGCAGATGTGAGCGTGTGAGTCGATTAACACTAACATCGTACCATCTGAAAGTACTAGTTGCAACACTCGGCGTGGAGGTTCAGATGTAGGGCTAAGCATATTTGGCCATGAATTCATTATCAACTCGATGACAAAAAGGAAAAAAATCATTATCAAAATAAGCTTAATGTGCATGTATATCAGTAAGTATTAGCACAAATCAAGGATTTAAATCACGGTTTACGGTCCGTCACGGTGAGAGATATGAAAAAGCTATCACGATTATAGTAGGCTATCACGGAAGCTACACTACACGTCGTGGTTTACTGTAATATACATATTTTTTACTATTTCAAATATGTGGTATGGATAATTTATATATAATGAACTATATTTAAATTTGGAGTATATGTTGTGATTGTTATATATTAGTCGTATAATGCATAACAGAGAATAATCTATATAATTATGTAAATTTAGGAGATGGATTTAGATTTTAACTAATATTTATTTTTTCTAGGAGCCAAATTAATTCAATTTAAGTATAATAGATATGATAAAAGAAGAAGATCATGAACAAAACATAAATAATATTTAGAAATATAAAGAGAATTGACACATGTAGTATAGCGAAGCTATGCGGATACAAAAACAGCAGAAATAACAATCAATATAGTGACTGTAGCTGTTATAGTTGTGTTCATAGAATTTTATTTAATCACGTAGCGTTTTATGTCTGAAAAGGCTATGGTGGAGCTATCGCGAGATATTGCCCCAAATAGAACCATATATTCATGATGCAAATACCTGTAAAACATTAGGCCCAGAGATAACGTAACTGCATGGGATTAGACACGATATATCACTCCAGATTGATATATCCTGCAAACCCAAATCCACGAGAGTGATCTATAACCTCCGGTAAAAAATGACTATGCAAACTATCTCTACCCCAGATTGGATCATTACAGCATGCTGAAGCATTTCTTCTGCAGAGGAAGTGATTCTAATGATTTAGTTGGCCTTCCAGTAAAGTTTCATATTTCAGGACCTCGTCTCGTCAGTGCCTATAGCTTCAGTACAAGCCCAATTGGACTGTGGTAGCTCAATGATACATCCGGAAGAATGTAAGAATCATGGACCTTGTCGGCGACAGATTCTGACGCAAGAAAGTAATCTAATCGCCAACCTGTTAAATGAAAACAAAATATTAGAACCAGCTAAGCATATATTTCTACAGGGAGGAGAGAAAATTTTCATTATCCTTAAAATCTTGGGAGATAAGCATTAGGTTTCTTATCTTTTATTTATGATAAATATGGAGTATAGCTCAAATTTTGGACCATATATTTTCTAAATTATAATCCCTCGATTGTACTACTTGAGAAAATTGCCCTAGGAAGACCTGCAATTTTGCAGCATACGTTTATATTTCACAGTAGATCTAGCTCTCAAGGATGACTAAATAGTTACTTCCGCAGGTGCTAAGACAACACTACTCCTTTAATGAAAGTTGGAAGGCCCTTGCTATTTTTTTAAAGATTTCCCAGACAGGCAGTGACACACTTTGGCACCAGGGTAACAGAAATGGGAAAGATACTAATAGTAGGTTGTTACATGCAATAGTAATTGTAAAATGGGGGACTGTTTCTCTGCAGTAGTTCGAATGCAACAAGAAAACAAATGCAAACAATGCTGACACATTTACGAAATTAAGTATTTAACCAATATAATGCTGTACCTTTATTGGTTATGCGGTGGTTTTCACCCCAGAAGGTGTAGGCCACAGCCTTAGGATGCTTTTTTCTGAAGGTATCAACGATGCCTCTGCTAGAAAAGTTTGTCTCAAATGACTCCCTCTCATAAATTGTGAAACCTGCAGCCTCGGTTTTTGCCTGAAAAATAGTGCTGGTAAGGAATCCCCCAACTACAGGCTACAGCAAGGGACTAGTCAAACATGAAAGTAACTCGTGTACTAAAATTGAAATTCTGAAACAACCTAAGTTGTTCCGTCCTCAGAAGCAGGGTTCACAAAACCGAATTTCGAAAAACCGTTCGAAATTCGAAAAGCGCAAAAACCGCTCGAAAACTGTCAGAAACCGAAGGGTTAAGAAATAAAAAAAATTCGAAAAAAAATCAAAAACCGTTCGGTTTTTTCGCGAAAAACCAACGCCCGATTGAATGTTCTTAAAAAACGGTTTTCGAGCGGTTTCGAAAACCGCGGTTTTTCAACGGTTTTCGAGCGGTTTTCAACGCATAAATTTTTTTCAATTTTTTTGTTTTTTTATTTTTTTTAATTAAAACAGTTAACCAAGCGGTTTTGGATCTCGAACCGCAGCAGTACGCTTGAAAACCACGGTTTTCAAGTGGTTTTCGTCGGTTTTGTGAACCCTACTCAGAAGATGTAAATGCCATACAAACAGTAACAGTTTTTAACTGTATTGGCAATTCAATATTAAACTTTGGAAAACTGACAAAGTAAGGTCAAGACTATGTTTTCATGTCACATTCTGGCAAATTGCTAGAAACATGCTTTCATGTTCCTTCAGTAGTCTCCTTCAGCTGAACCTTCTTGCTCAGATAAGTACATGTCCTTATCTGATAACTAATGCATGGCACATATCACTGTTGCTCCAAAAATTACCATTTTCATGCAATCCACATATATGAATCAATACCTGGACCTTTTTAGTTTCTCTAAACTTCCTGTTACGGTTGTAAATTAGGAACCACACACGTCCAATAAACAGAGTTCTTTTTTCATATCACAGAGCACGGAATATTTCATAACAGGCAATTGCATTTCATATCTAACTGCTCTGCTACAGAACATCAATAAGACAAGGTAGAACAGCCGAATACACAAACTTTTTATCCCAATTCCAAAATAGTATATCCACACATACATATTGAAATTCTCCTGGGTTAAGAATAAATATCAATGTTGACAATGTGTGAACTAACATGCAAGCGTCACCTAACCATGCACATTTTGATTTATGAAGACAAGGACAATACCAGTGCTACAGCGTATAAATGTAAGGACACAGCTTTTGAATGAGAAATGTTCAAATATGAAAAGAGAACTTACTGGAGGATTGTGAATGTCAATACTCTGACGAGCACAGTTAAGATCACCAGCAACAATTACCGGTTTGGAATTTTCCAGTTTCTACATATCAAAAAGGTATATATCAATTTTACATTGCAAAGCTATCTTGCAAGGATCACATTTTGAAGTTGTTCTACGGTATATGGTGCAGAACTGCAAATAATAACCATAACACTATTCTTCATATACATGTAAAACAATAGATCATATAAAGTGAATATGTAGCACATGATCTATTGATGTCAAAAGGAAAATGAGACTGGAGAGCTAGGTAAGAAGACACACTTTTATATAGTTGCTAAAGCATGGATCCCAATTATTGATCCTGCAATTCTGAAGGTCAAGATGGAAGAAAATAAAATTAGATATAAGCAATAACAGTAAAACATAAAGCAACAGTATGATCAGTCTTACCAATCTGCGTAAGCCACGGCCAGAATTTGGGACATAAGCATTAACCAAGTAAAAATTATCAAACTCCAAAGTAATAACCCTACCCTCCTGATCATGTTCTGGTATGCCAATTCCGTATTGGACAGAGATTGGTTTTACCTATGAAGGTGATGGAAGCACAAGCCAAAACCATGTTACGGTCTGCTTTGCATCAACAGATATGTTGTGTAAAATTAATATGTATAGTGAAATCAGCCAACTTATGAAGAAGTTTAGTTTTAGTACTACGAAAACTTATAATGCGAGGACCATATTGTTTTATGAACTCAGTACGAAAGGGGGGTCTTGGGCATTGACCAACAAGATACCATACCCGTGAAATTACTGCAGCCCCTGAATAGCCAAGACTAGAGAGAGACACTGCATGACCAATAGCTGTTGTTGTCAAGGTTCAAAAAACCGCCGAAATCTAGGCTAAGATTTC
Source organism: Otatea glauca (assembly GCA_036346275.1). NCBI lineage: Eukaryota > Viridiplantae > Streptophyta > Magnoliopsida > Poales > Poaceae > Otatea > Otatea glauca. The sequence continues at coordinate 77,895,853 of CM070711.1, forward strand.
GGATTCTGGCCAAGGACGGGATCCAAAATCCCGCGCGGGCTAAAAAAATTTAAATTGCTACAGTAATCACAGACCGAAATCTCTGGTTTTTTGACCGGTTTTGGTCTAATAACCCTTAAGAAAGTCATCTTCCATGAAAATTTGTTGAAAAACCGATTTTTTGGGACATTTTAAAATTTCAGCAGAAACACTATCAAATTTTTATAAAATTGTACAAGATTTATCATGATATGAAAAATTTATGGTGCTATCTATAGTGTTGGATCATACAGAAATTTTTTGAAAATAATTTAACTTCATTTGTTATCTTTAAAAAAATCAAAAACAGAATGAACATAATTGAGACAATAACCTTGTCAATTTTATAAATTTTCTCAAATGTGATCATGATCCAAAATTTTTATGAGAGCTTAAGAATTTCCTCAGTGCCATTCTCTAAAATTTTCAATTTTTTTTGCTCAATCAAATCTATGTAAGCATTGAACTTCATTTGTTATATTTCAAAAATAAAGAACAGAAAGAACATAAATAGTACAGTGCCCATATAAGAATTTTATAAATTCATTGGAGTGTGATCATGATTCAAAATTTTTATGAGATATTAAGAATTTCCTTAGAACCCTTATGTAAAATTTTCAAAAATTCTAAACCTTTTTTGATTGCTAAAGCAAATCTATGTATTGATTATCAGGTTTTTATCAGGACGTAGCACTGTCAGAATTTTTGAAAATAATTTAAGCTTGATCATCATATTAAAATTTTATAAAAACATTAATGATATATCAGGATCATCCACAAAAAATTTCTAACGTGGTTTGAACTATTTTTCATTTGGTTGAAGTTTGCCGGTAAAGCTTTTATCAGGACAGTAGTACTGTCTGAATTTTTAAAAATTCATGAAGCTTGATAATCATCTGAAAATTTTATGAAAATATTAGTGATGCATCATAACCATTCACAAAAAAATTCAAAATTTTATAATGTGGTTTGTTACATTTTTATTCAGTTCAAACTTGCCGGTCAACGTTTTATCGGGACAATACCAATGTTCGAATTTTTAAAAGTTCCTCATATTTGACAATCATCTGATTTTATGGGAACATAACTGATGTGTCAGGAACCTCCACAAAAAAATTAAAAAATTTCGACGTCGTTCGAGCCATTTTTTGCTCGATGCAAATTCACCGAAATCTCAGCAAATCTTGCCGAGATTTCAGGAATTTCGGTTTTCTTGGTGAAAAAAACAGGATTTGAATTTTTGTTTTTGTATTTCGTCCGGATTTGTCCGAAATTCCGAGACCTCAGCGAGATTTTGGATTTCGGCCACCTCCAAGATGTAATCCGAAAACGAGATTTCAAACCTTGGTTGTCGTAGTCTGCTATCAGGTTCTCAAAGTCTTTAGAGAGGTGCTTCAATGCTTTCCTTTTTGACAGTTGCACAAATATTAAAACATGAATGAAGGGTAGATAATGATTACTTATCCCTTCGTTTACTTTAAGATTTGTGCAACTTGTATTAGGAGGGAAAGCATTGAAGTACTGCTCAAGTCTTTAACATCCTTCTCCTGAAAACAGAACAAAAAGGCAGTCATCACCATGTATACATCATATGAAAGATCACCCATCCACAATATCTGGTGATGGTGGTTTGGAAAAACCCCGCCCCATGTGCACATTGAAGCCATCCATGACCCATGAAAAATTGGAGGTAGGGATTATTGTAGATTAATAGTCTAATAATGGCGGAAACACGAAAACTTGCCTCCAAATATGTCTCTTGAAGACATAATCTCTACTACTTCTAATTAGGAGTTGGTGGTAGTGGTCCGTTCTCCTCTAGAGTATCTGATTCGTTGCATCTGATATGAACGGCTGAGATAGAAGATGATTTAATCATATCTTAAATGGAAGGATTTTATCATATCTTTTTTGAATAGAAATATTATTTTAGCATATCTCTATTCACATGTTCTTACTATAGAAAGATGTTATTCATATATCTTATAAATGGAAGGATTTTCTCATCATATTCTGCATGGATAGAAGGATATACTCACCATATCCCATAATACGGGAATTCTATCTCATCATATCTGGAAATGCATAGATTAAAAGGAAAGAATCACGCAACTAAATCACGTGCCAATCACGAAGATGTCGGGGAAACCTGGCTTCCATCTACCTGTGTACACTGCCTTCTGCTTTCATCTACTCCCTATTAGAGGGCACACACTCTCATCTTTAGAAGGACAAGCCGTTCGTTGGATCTAACATGAACGGTTGAGATGGAAGGGGATTTAACCCGATAGCCAAATCTCTTCGGAGGAACAAACTTTTCCTAATATTGAAACATAACTGAAGTTAGTGTTCTTTGCAAATAAATTTTTTATCGCAAATTGAGTTTTCGTTGCAATTGAAGTGCAAAAAACCCTTCTGATTCCACAACAGTTCTCAGCCCATTAACATTCCAGGATAGAATCCTCATACACTTGGTATCGAGCAGGATTTCAAAGATCGGCGAAAACGCGGTTTTCGACCTTACCGCTGCGGTTCGAGATTCAAAACCGGTCTAATTAAAAAAAATTGAAAAAATTTATACAACGTAAATCACTCGAAAACCGTTTTTAAGGAACATTCAATTGGTTGGTTGGTTTTCGATGAAAACCTCGTTGAAAACCGAACGTTTTTCGATTTTTTTAATTTTTTTCAAAAAATTTTATTTCTTAACCCTTCGGTTTCTAGTTTTCGAACGGTTTTTCTCGATTTTTGAATTTCGAGCGTTTTTTTTAAAACGGTTTTCGAAACCCAGGTTTCGTGGCTAAGTGGTGGAGGCCTCATGGTCCTTGAATTGTACGCGAACCATGCTGGCAGTCTTTCTCTGTGGGTAAGTTTAGTCTAGGGCTCATGCTTGTGGGCAGGATGTCCAGGCTGAAAACCTGATGCGCTCGCCATCTTTGTCCTTGTCAATGCCACGATTCTTGTTTGCCTGATTCCAGAAACAAGACTTCAGAAAAGAACACAAGAGCTCCATCTTTCCCTAGTTTGTCGTACGAAAACTAAACCGAATTCTGTTTGTAAAAGGAAGGATTGAAGATGCAGGTGAGGTTTGATCAGAGAAGCGCTTTTCATGAGAAATCAAGCAATTTCTGTGGAAGTACTAGTCATGTGCCAAAAAAAAGGCAATTCCATACAGAAAATGGGTTCTTATCCATTATCTGTACCAAGTAATTACCATCGAGCGAATAAAAGTAAGTAATCAAAGCTGCTCGGTTCCCAAACAAGAACACGGTCTCATCAAAACTGTGTCTATTTTGCCCTAAGGGAGGGGTTTCATCACAATGTTGTTTCCCAAATCCCAATCCAAAATCAACACGATTCCGCACTCTTGCGCATCGGCAAAGAACCACTACTACTTCAAAGAAAGACAGCGAAGACTTCTTATGATAAGCGGCCACGGAAGAAAAAAAAAAGGAGAAACATCCAGCGCCATGCCTTTCCTTTCCCATCCGGAACTCAGTGAAAATCCCGCCGAGAAATATTCGAAACACATGTAAATCGCGCGCGCGAGAGAGAGAGAGAGAGAGAGAGAGAGAGAGAGAGAGAGAGAGAGACGTACAGTCGGAGAGAAGAGGTGCGAGACGCCGCCGTCCGCGCGAGGGCAGCAGATGAGATGACGCCGCCGGCTCTGCGAATTTTTGGAGAAGACGAGCGCTGGGTAACAATTTTCCGAGAGTAAACCCCCGCTTTTACAGGACTCGGTGACTTGCCGGAAACGAAATTACTCTCGCGTCGCAAATTCACGATCGATAATGTCTTTTTCGTCGGCGACGGCTCTGGGAAAAGCAAATTTCTCTAGCAGAAAATAAACCTGCTTGTGCACACGTGGCTACAAGATCGGCCGTTCAAAACTCCCCAGTCCATATCCGACTCAGCTCAGCCGACGAATTTCTTTCTTCCTTTTGTTGTTGAATTAGACGTGTGCTTTTACGCTAATCCAAGGCTCAGTTGATACGCGGTCTATACAGGGTTATTAAAGGTCTATATATTTTTGCTGTAGATTTTTTTAAAAAAAACTGATTTTGAATTGTAGGTGTAGAAAAAAATGATTCTGGATTCTAAGATAACATTTAATAAGTAATTACTTGAAACTTTTAGTGGCATTATCATATTTATATTCCTCAAAACTCACTGAAGCACATATGAAGTGGATTCTAGTGTATATAAGTAGGCTAGATTATAATAATCGATTTCTAGAATCAGACTAATTGTTTTTTATTCAGATTTTAGAAAATAATCCAAAATCCACGAAAAAACAAACAGCCCCTAAGTTCTACAGGTGGAGTCCTAGGAAAATTGAGGTTTAGGTCATATGTGACACAACACAACACATCGGAGGAACAGTTTTTTGTATTCTGACAGGTCAGTAATCGTATCCATTACCGGACAGCGGTTCCTCCCCCAAATGCTCGTGCTGAGCAAGAACACTGCAACCGCATGTATCGATGTCAGTGGACCATCACCTAGACTCCCAAAATATTGAAATCATCCCAGCCAATGTCGGATCGGTATAATAACCAATCCACAGCCATTACAGTAGTACCTATTGTTTCGCTGATACAAAATCAGAGACTTCATGTCATAGATCTGCGCCAACCGGAACCAGCAGAACAAGCAACAATGCAGACGAACCCCAGAAGAAACACTGCTCTTGCATGTTGAGAGGTGCGGCCTAGGGCGCGGCGGCCTAGAGCTTCAGTATGAGGCCAAGTGGGCTGTGATCACTCGCAGATATGTCCGGAAGAATATACGAATCATGGACCCTTTCTGCGATGGACTCTGACACAAGAAAGTAATCCAGGCGCCAGCCTGCAAATACATGAACAGACAAATGCAACATAGTAAGATAATGAGCATAATTTTCTCTTAGGTCGAAACAACAGAGGCTAATTTGGATTGGTCAAACCTGTGCAGAATGTGTTATTTGAACAAAATGGATGGACAAAAATAGTTGCTCAGTAATCATGCTAAATAGTAAATACTAAAAAAAGAGAGAAATGTTTCAGTTTTTATATGGCAAGGTAAAGCTCATCACATTGGGTACGTGTACCTTTATTATTCTTCCGGCCATTGTGCCTATACCCCCAGTAACTATAGGCTACAGCATTTGGATGCTGTTTTCGAAACGTATCAACAAACCCTTTGGACAAAAAATTAGTCTCAAATGACTCCCTTTCCTCGTTTGTGAAGCCTGCACTTCTACGATTTCCCTGGGCAAAAAGTATTAGGTACGAGTTAAGGAAATCTAAAATGAAAAATGTAGGTAAGCTAAAGTGAAAATGACATCGTTTATCACAATCTGATCCATGCCAGTGGGCACATCTATGAGCTAGACAAGGTATACAGGTCACTCAAACACAACGATGGCAACACAATTTAGGTTATTTATTTCTCACAATCTAAACAAGGATTTCAGTAACAGTACTTTCTCATAAGGATGTTGATACTGAATTTGTAACAATCGTATTTTTGGACACTGAAGTAACAAACACAGCATGAAATAATGTTACATGTGGCGCACGGCAATTTTGCATAATATACAGCACCTTTTGAGTTACATATTGATCACTTGTGTAGCTTTTAGATTGGTGATCATTCAAACAAACTAAGCAGTAAGCATTGATGAGCTAAGCATTATTATGCTTATCTTCACTTCTGAGATGTTTAGTTCAAGCCTCACTCATAGTTCAAAACAAACCATTTTTAATCACATAATGAGCAAAGGTCATAAATGAAAAATTTGTAACCTACACCAGGCAACACCGCATACACCATACATTTAAGCATAAGGGTTTTTGCATGAAATAATACTCAAATATGCAGGTGATTCAAACTAATATTACTTACAGCAGGATCATGGATATCAATCTCCTGATGAGCACAGTTAAGATCACCAGTTAGTATGACAGGCTTTGATTTTTCCAATTCCTACATAATCAAAAGAAATTTGTCAGGTTCTGTTAAAAACATGCCATTTGGCACTTGGAAGTACAATGATTGCTACTAAAACAAGGTAAATGAAGAAGTGACATCATGTTTGAACATAGTCACATTTCTGAGCTAGCAAGTAGCAAGGTAGTTTTGCACAGGATGACAGCTCCATAGAAATATACTAGAAATCTAGGGTTTAGACAACCATTAGTTTGTAACTAGCAACACACAACAAATGAAACATGGTCAAATATGCTAACTTGATTGGTAAAGGTAAACAAAGTGACTGGCAATGGCCCATAAAAAGAATATGATGCACAATGTAATACACCCAAATGTGTTAGATTAGCCAATTTCAAAGTTAACAGCTCTAATAAATTTTTTATGCATATTTTAGAGGCCTAACCCTAAAGTTCTACCAAGGACCTGAGTTCTTTTATTCTTAGTTCAGAGTGAGATTTGTTATATGCAAATGTATATCAGGAAAACTCATCAACCCTACATGCAACCACATAGAAACAGATGTCCACCACAACTAATTATACTAGCGGAAAAACATGCCATATAACATTAAGGACTAGGAAGAAAAACATTCAACAGTGTAAAAAAATGAAATAAGGTAAACATGACAGAAAATGGATAAAGGCATAAGGAAACTACTCAAAAATAATAATCAGAGTAAAAAAGAGGCATACTTTCATGTAGTTACCAAGGCATGGATCCCACTCTGTGACCCTGTAAGTCTACAAAGTAATAACGGTCATGAATTTTAGATTTTAATCTAAAGTGCTGTACCAGAATGGAAAAAAAAAAGCAATGAATTACCAATCTTCTTAGACCATCACCAGAATTTGGTACATAAGCAGTTAGCAAGTAAAAATCATCAAACTCCACTGTCACAACCCTCCCTTCAGTATCATGGTCTGGTGCACCAAGCCCATACTTGATAGAGAGTGGTTTCACCTTCAGAAAATAAAGGACACATGATAAATAGGAACAAAATATAAGTCACAAAAATGTTCACCAAAGTCTTGCATTGTATTTGAGAAGAAATAATGTTCCTATGCTTAGTGTGACCACGTGATCAATAGTAGTAGAAAATTAAACTGAAGAAAGGCCAGAATCACAAAAAAATGGTCTCCTTGTCTAATATCTATCGAAAATCTGAAAAAACAGCTCAGTGATTAATCAGGTGCCAACTGCCAAGTAATATAATCCAAGGATCAAGAAGAAGCAAACTAACAAGTGTGAGGGTATTCATTCTTGAGCTAGAGATTTTAGTCATGTGATACTTTTCTTACTAAAGTAAACTCTCATGAAGCTGGCTTTAGATTTCTGCAAGGGAGGGAATATCAGCTACATTAGTCCAAAATGGGAACTGCATTAGTACCCTTTTCTTTTGTCCTTTGTCTTTGGATCTTCTTGTTTTCTTTTGTATTTTGTTGTAAGTGCTTATACCACATACTTTATAAGTTTCAATTAAACTAGGGCTGAAGGGTTCAAAATTAAACATCAGTGCCAATGAAACATGGTATAATGGGCCTATTCCTAGGTAATGCCGTAAGGGGGCATCTTGGGAACTTTGTTCCTTCTTTCCGTTTCCTTTCAGGTTTTCTTGCATTTGTTTAACAGGCAATAAAAACAGAACAAACCAATGAAAATTCATAAGTCCATCTCACCAAAAAAAAAGAACATGGGTGTTTTATTTATTTGTGTGCAGCATTTGGCAATGGTCATGGTGGTAGGGTGCAGGAATGGCAGTGCATACTCGTGAAATTATTGCAGTTCCCGAATAGCCAAGCTTTGATACACTGCATGTCCAGAAACTATTGGTGTAGCCTTCAAGCAGACTTTCCTTAATGACTTCAACATCCTTCTCCTGCTCAAAATAGTGCAGTTGCTGGTTAAATATAACAACGAAACGAGTACAACAAGCAATTCAGAGAGAATAAAATGTTCCATCTTTGTAAGAAAGAATACTTGTCTTATCTTTATATGATTAATTTGCATTGACAAAATTAAACTTATATCTTGCCTGCATTTTCGTCTCTTGCAGGCATAGCACATCAAAATCTTCCCTCTGCGCTAAGAGATGAACAGAGAAGCCCCTAGATTTGAGTAAAGCTTTTAATCCATTGACATTCCATGATAGAATCTTTAGAGCCCTTGTATCCTTGTTAAGAGGTGGAGGCCTCATGACCTTAGGGTTGTATGGAATCCACCCAGGTTGTGTTTTCTTGTGTACAAGTACAGTCCAAGGCTCTTCATGGTCCACGGTAAGACCCATTCCTGCCTTAGCAGCAGCACCTTGGACTGTGATAGATCATCCCACAGTAAGCCAAGAGAGAATTAATTTTCCAACAAAAAAACTGATTGAGTAAAAATTGGTGAAAGAATGAGCGTACCAACAAGCGTTTCCTTCTGGACTGATGTCTTGTTTAGCTTGACATTAGTCACAGAGTTGCCCTTAAGAGTGGTACTCTTAATTGAGGTCTGCTTTGTTCTACTTCTCTTGCTAGGAGTTTCAGAAATAACCTCAGAACTTTCTACTTTTTGATCAACTAATACTGAAGCACCACATTTTCTTTTCGAAGGTACTTCTGATAAGTCAATCTGCTCAACTGATGAAGCTCCCTCTTTACCTGTGGAAAGGAAACCAAGTTACCAGCCTCCAGCTAAAATGCTTCATTGCAACATTATATAAAGGCAAGTGCACGCCTGCATAGCTACATGGATTGGTTCACAATTTCTCTGGCTACCTACAGCAGAATTTCTAGGGATGAACAACGAACATTGTCTTATGATATTGGAGCAGGAGCCATAATTTGACCAATGAATTTGTGGAAGTACATGTATTAGTTCGTCATTTCTGTTTTGAAGAGTTCATATGAAGAAAGCACGGATTTAGTTCAACGGGATTGCTACTAGTCTGCAAGTAAGCCGTACCATTAACTTTCTCACCCAGAGAATCCATCAGGGTTGATATTAAGTCTTTCTTGTTACCTCTCGCAGAAACTCCCATCCTCCTTCAAATTCATTGCACAGAAGAATTAAACTGAAGGGGCAAATCAATTCTCACTGACTGACAATAAGGGCAGGCTAGGGAAAGTTTGAACCTTGTGAGTTCCTTGAGCTCCTTCACTGTCATGGATTGGAGCTGGTTAGGGTCACTTCGGATTCGTTCCATCTCCAGTTTGCTTTCAGCAACATCTTCCTGTATTCCAGACAAAAAAAAGAATCAAACCACAATCAAGGGGCAGATAAACAGATATTATCGGATCAATGGGCACGAAAGACTAACCTTCTCTAGGACTGATTGCTCATCTACTGAGTGCTCATCTTTCTTGAGCTCACTATTCTTAGAGGCAGCTCTGCGCGAATAGGTAGCCCGCATCCCCTCCCTCATCACGTTCAGTTTTGTCAGCACTAGTTTCCTGCAACTGAAGTTTGCACTTGGAAGCCCACAGCTACACCTATAAAGACAAGTTGTTTCACCACTTATTGCTGAAAGCCTGAAACCCTGCTCTAAGTGAAGAGATTCTCGTGACAACCAAGTAATCCAGGCGCATAATAAATGTGCAAAATTTCCTCGATGCACAGCAAGTTACAGAAACACCATCGCGTTCAACAAGTTCTTGGGCAATTCATACTATCCGGCGTATCCGCAAATGAGTTGAGCGGAACCAATTCCCGAGAAGAAAAATGCTAAATCCCCACCCGTGCTATGACCGCAAGCCCACACAGCTGTAGCACATCGTACAGCACAGCCGAAAAGAAACGAGGAACATGTGATTCCGATTCGTCGTCAGAGCTGAACCCTTGACGAGCTCCACCCCTCTCCATTATCCTCCAAAACTGAAAAGAACTCCTCCATGGGGTGCGTAAGAACCGAATCAAAAAACAAAACTACATGGGCCAAATCGAAACGAAAATAGCAAACGCGTGTAGGATGGGGAGAACGAGAGGGGGAGATGACAACCGTACTCGTAGAGACGGAAAAGAGAACCGCCGCGGAGGAGCAGCGGCATCCGCGATTGGGAGCGAGTGCGCGGAGGCGCCGCGACGTGGAGCGCTAACAAGGGGAGCGCGGCGTGAAGGGCGAAGTGGACAGCCGATGCGGTGCGCTTAGCATTTGCAAATCAGGGCACGGCGTTCTCTCTCTCACTCTCGTACGCTCGTGCTGATGGGCAGCCGGCCCATTCCAGCCAGGCAAATCACGGCTCTCCTTACGGGCGGGATGGGCTCTGACACACCATATGTGGGCTCCTGTCCAACTCTTTTAAAAGCATATGGATTGGGTTCGAGCTTGGCTGGTAAACCTGTCCTTGCAGTCTTGCATGCTTGTTTAAGAAATGATCATTTTTCCAGTCTTACGTGTGATTTTTAAAATAAATTTAGCCCTCTTATAAATACAATTGCAAAAATAGCATTATTCCGAACCGCGGAACCATTGAAAGATATTACGCATCACCTTCTACGCTTTTGCATCGCGACCATAGCAACAGCGCTCAAGGAGCGCATAGCTTCGGTGACTTGCTATGCTCCCCAAGTAGGTAGCTCAAAGTGGTGGACGGTCTACATGAGATCTACCATGAAACGAAGCTACTAGCGAAAGAGAAAAAAAAAAGACCAAACTATTATCGTAGGGGCTTTAAGGGACATGTTGTAATCTTCTACCTATGGACTTGTAAATATTATAAATGAGAGAGATGCTTGCATGCTTTTCTTTTTTATAGCTACATAAATACTAAAGTATAAATAAATAGTATATAGTGATTACTTATTCTTTCGTTTGTTTTAAAATTTATATAAGTTCATAAATCTTTCCTGACCACCGAACAACTTGGTGGAATATTTTTCTTTCACACACACGTATAGGGTGGATATCGAGCTAACTCGACTCGACTCGTTAAACTCGTTACGATAACGAGCCAGCTCGACCGACTCGTTATCTTAACGAGTTCAAACCTCAGCTCGGCTCGCCTCGTTAAACTCGTGAGTTGGCTCGTTAAACTCGACATGCCATCTGAGAGGAGGATTGCTGTTGAGACTATACAGTATGCTATGTGTTATCATCCTCGCCTCACATATATACAGTTATACTTGTCGACTCGGAGAAATCGTTAAACTCGCGAGTTAGCTCATTTAACTCGTTATAGAAACGAGTTCAAATCATAACTCGACTCGACTCATTAAGAAACGAGTTCGAGCCGAGTTTGCGAGTTCTCGTTTAACTCACGAGTTTCGAGTTTTTTTCCACACCTACCCACGTATAGCATCCTCTCACTCCTACCGTTCTTCGTACTAGGGACCTCGGGGCTCTACTCCCCTAGCTGCTAGAGGTAGTCGGGGGCTCCGCCTTTTCGCCACGACACTCGACGTAGATAAGTGGATTCAGCCTTAGTGTCGTATTTAGATCGAGCGCCTGCCTGGGTCAGCCTGCGGTAGCTGTGCTGCATTCACAGACTAAGGAAGCATTGGATATGATGAGTTGATGACTTATGGGCTTGTTGGTTACAATGTTCCATGAGAATTTAGACAGGTGATTCGATCGTGGAATGTTCTCAACCTCACCCCTCTGGAAAACAAAGGCTTTCGTTGAATCTGCACATCGTTTTCATTTAATCACTGATCTTTACATGGATGAGCACGACAAATTAGACTCGTTGAGATGTAGCATAGCATTGGGATTAATTAGTGAGAGCATGCCGAGTAGCTTTCAAATGCTTGGGTCGTTGTAGCGTAAACATACCATTAGATCACCCAAACCTAGCTCATGTAAAAATCTCGATGGATTTTATTGCTTTTATCATCGATCATGCAGCGATTACTCCCCCAAAGAATTGCCATTCCGACAACACAAACACAGAAGAAGTACATGTGTGTTGCCATTACTGCATGAGGAAGTGCTGCAGGTATCGGAGTCCCTCGTCGACGCTCAGGTACCTACACTCCAACATCACCCCGAAGCTCACCTTCTCCACCAACCTCTTCTCTCCTGTCACCGCGACCACCACCTCCGCCTCCAGCCTCCCGCCACTGCAGCCCGGCGCGGGCAGCCTCTCCGTTGCCCACGCCTCACCCGTTACGCCACCGCCGAGCGCCCCCGCCCTCGTCGCCGGCACCTTCGCGTCCATCATCACGACAGCCGCAGGCGCGACCCCGAGCCCCGCCCGCACGGCCGTCCACCGGACGCTCCAGTACTCGGCCGGCCCGGCCACCTCATTCCGGTCACTCAAGTCCACCCCGAACTGGAATACACCGGCGGCGTTCCTGACACCGGCGTCGGAGGCAGAAACGGCGAAGGAGAGGGTATTCTCGCCACCGGCCGTGAAGAAGAGGTCGATGGTGAAGGTGACCTCGGCGAGGGCGAGGCGCGGAGCAGGGAGGGCGTGGCGGCGGGCGGAGGCGGAGTGGAACAGCGCGAAGAGGCGGCGGTGCGGGCATTGGCAAGGGTGTGGGCGGCTGGCATTTTGGTCATTGCCGGACAGGGGGAGGAGGCTGAGGGCGGATGGGTAGTGTGAGCGGCAGAGCCACGCCCAGAGGTGGTCGGTGGCGAAGGCGGCGTGCCAGGAGGTGCAGACGCAGGAGGCCGCGGCGAGGGACGCGGCGTCGAGGAATGGGGCCACGATGGGGAGGGCCTCCCACGGAGGCGCCTGGGATGCGGCCGGCCGCGCCGGCATTGTTGTTGCTTCGCCTTCGCGCATATGCTGCTGCTGCTGTTGTTGGGTTTCACGGTGTTTCGGCTTAGCGATCGACCGTGGGCGTTAGCACGCGCGCGCGTTATATGGACCGGCGGAGGAAGAGAAACAGCTGGGCGGTGGGTGTGTGGGTGCGAGTGGAGCACACGTGGTCCGGGAGGAGTAGAGTGGCGCGGCGCGAGCAAGGCGCGTGGCGCGCGTGGAGTTGCCTCCGAATGGAACGTGCCGAGATGGAAGGAGGGTTGTCACTTGTCAGTTTGTCACGTTGCCGTGCCAGCTTTGACACCGAACGGCCGGCCAGGCCACGAGTAATCCAGGCTTGATCGGTTGGTTGCGCTACTACTCCGGTCCGTTGTAATCGTGTAGAGTTTGAGAACTTCACAAGTTCAGATTTCTAGCGGCTGGAGGGTCCAGTTGAGGCGCATATACTGATACATTTAACTGTGCTTTCGTTGGTTTGGCCATGTGCCATGCAATGGCTCAAACATAAATCCCAGCCCCACTACAAAAAGTACAAATCGTGTCATCATCAGGTTTGAAATATCAACGAAAATCGCGGGTTTTCATCGTATTAGTCCGCTCGAGATTTGGAACCGATCCTTAAACCAGTCTAATTCAAATTTAAATTCAAAAGTTCATAAAATTAGGGAAAAAATTATCCAAAATTTTCCTAAAATTAGTATTAATAGCCTTTTGACATCTGACATGAATTTTTTTTTGAAAAACTGAATTGGCAGTCGTTTTTGAGCAAATCCAAATATAGGTAATAGAAGAGGAATAAAAAGAAAATTTTTCATGTATATGGATACATATACATTCTAATTGTATATTTCGGATGCAATAATATAATTTTTGTTTTATGGTATTGATCTGGGATGTTTTTACGGAATCCGAATTATGTCTTTGTTTCTAAGAGATGAACGGGGATAAAATAGCTAGGCTATTTTTTTAATATAAATGTGGTACCAGATGTGATGAAAGAATGGTTATTATTAATACTATAAATTGGTCATTAATACTCAATAATATCAAGCAGAATAGTGACAAAAAGTAGTTAATAATACTAGAAAATGGTCGTTGTTTCTTCATAATTAATTATAGCACACTATCTGTTGTTAAAAAAATTATACATGGTAGTTAGTACAGTCAACCATAGAGCCTTTAACGACAACTAACAACCATAATTCTATAGTTGTTAATGACTTTTAATGACTACATCTCGCGTCGTTAATAATTGTTTTTCTAGCAGTGCTAATCATTCATCAAATATCCTTGATTGTCCTATAAATGCCCCCAACCTTTTATCATATCATCATAAAACAAAGCTTTAGGCTGTGTTTGGTACAACTCTAGCTCCACCAGATCCGTGGAGCTGGAGCTGTAGGTATATTAAGAGTGTTTAGGTGAGTCATCTTATTTACATTTTAGATTAAAAATATAAACTTAATTCACTTTATTTTAGCCTATAAGTTTCAAATCTAAGGTGGAGCTAGGATCTGAAGCTCTGCCAAACAGGGCCTTAGTATAATAGGTATTTCTCACATTAATTTTACTTGAATATCCAGTATTTTCTGTAATTTTTTCCAATTTCCTTTGAATTTTTTTCCATTTCTGCTGAGTGTACCGATTTTTTATATAAACCAGTCGAAAATCAGTAAAAATCGATGGAAAATCAATAAAACTGGTCGGTTTTTGATTTATTTTGGTCGTTATTTGAACACTAAGTTCAAAAAGTTTGACTTTGAATTTCGTTTGGTTTCTACCGATTTTCGATGAAAATCAATATCGACAGGAGGATTATTTCTGAAATCGGTTCGATAATGTAAACCCTGGTCATCGTTTCTTGAAGTGGAAGAAAGAAAAGACAGCGGGGACGTTGGGTATGTGAATTGTGAATACACTGGTTTCTTCGTCTTTCTTCATTCTCTGTCCACAGGATGACAGGAGGCCACCGGTCACGCACATAACAACGCAGAAAAAGAAGAGAAGAGATCAAGAAGAAAATCTTAAAAGCCTTTATTAGTTTCCCAATAGTTTCCATACATTGCTGGGTCTCTCACCGCATTGCAGGCATATACACCTCGTATTAATCCAGCACTTCCCCTCCTAGAACCAAGAGAAAATCGACCATCCATTATTTGTCCCAGAGAAGGAATGGTGTAGCCTGCAAAACAATCCAAACACAAACACACATATCAATCCTAAAAGAAAAACACACATATCAGAGTCAATTCAGAACCACACATACTGGTAATACATTTCTTTTTTTTAAAAAAAAAACTCACTTCCACACTTGGAGCTAGGCTTCAATGGCCCTTTACAGTAGTCAGCGACATACACAACTTTCTCCATGCTTATAATTTCCTCAATGCCCTTGTCGACCTTGGAGCACAGACACGGCACATCCACCTTTTGGAACACGTCGCAGCATGCCTTCGACGGCGGTTCCTTTAGGCTCGCCGGCGGCAGCACGTACAATATTCACCGCGGTATAAGTTCAAAAATAGGACCTTGTCGAGCTGGCCTTGGTACCTATAGTGGTCGACATCGCATTGGTCGTCACAACCGCTATAAAGGCGAGAGGACCAGGGACAAACCAAGGAGTTTTGCCATGGTTGCTGCTAGTCTATCTACTTTAGCAAGCCTCTGTGTCAGATGAGGTTGATAGCATTAGGTTTAACTAAACATGAACATTATGAACTAGCCTAATACATGATCACCAAAAGGAATGCGGAAATAAACGTTAGAACAACTCACCCGGAGAGGAGGAAGCCATTAATGTTCTTCGGTGCGGTTGATTTTGTCCGGTGAAGATGAGGAAGAAGACACCGTGAAGGACACAGAGATGGTTACGGATCTTCGCTAGCTTAGGCGCAGACTTAGGATCAGATTAATGTGGGGAAGAGGCAAGACTCGAGATTAGCATACCAAAAAAAACGAGCGCCGGCCTTCCCTTTTATTCTTGCACTAGCTAACGGGACCGCACCAAAGGTTTGTTGGAGCGCTCCCGATCAAGGCGCGATTAAGGTGGGCTTAGCCCCATAATTTCGGATTTGGCAGTTAGTTAGCCAAGATCATGTCCAACATTCTCCCACTTGATCGTAAGGCTAACATCATAAGTCCATACTAAACAGAACAATACACCAAGATAAAGTATTGCAACGATTAATTTAAGCACCGCTGCAACCCCGGTATCTATAGTGCATCATTCTATCTCGATAGGATAATTACTTATTCTTAACGGGAGTTGGTTTTATTCTTATGGTCCTCATTTCCAGAATCATAGGCTTTCCATTAAACCCATGCCGGCAACATGCTCTCGAAAGAGACTGGGTGGTAAGCCTTTAGTTAGTGGATCCGCAAGCATAGACTTAGTACTTATATGCTTGACATCAATAGTCTGATCCTGGATTCTATCTTTCACAACATGATACTTAATGTCAATGTGTTTGGCAGCACCACTTGACTTGTTGTTACTTGAATAGAAAACTGCGGCTAAATTATCGCAGTATAAAGGTAGTGGTTTAGATATGCTGTCTACCACTCTTAATCCCGGGATAAAATTCTTAAGCCATACAGCCTGCCCAGTAGCCTCATAACATGCCACAAACTCAGCCTGCATCGTTGATGATGCAGTAAGTGATTGTTTAGAGCTTTTCCACAAAATAGCTCCTCCCGCAAGTGTGAAGATATAACCTGGTGTGGATTTCTTAGTATCAACACAACCTGCAAAATCAGCGTCTGAATAACCCACAACCTCAAAGGCATCAGACTTCTTATATGTGAGCATGAAATGCTTAGTGCCTTGCAAATAACGCAAGACTTTCTTAACGGCTTTCCAGTGGTCCAACCCTGGATTAGATTGATATCTGCCAAGCATTCCGGTTACGAATGCTAAGTCAGAGCGAGTACATACTTGAGCATACATAATGCTTCCGACAGCTGAAGCGTAAGGAATCCCCTTCATCTGATCAGATTCTAATTGATTCCTTGGACATTGGAATGTTCTAAACTTATCGCCCTTAACAATAGGAGCAGGCGTGGCAGAGCAGTTATGCATATTAAATCTCTTTTCACTCTGTCAATGTTTGTCTTTTGGGATAAGCCTAATATCCCTTTGGACCTATCTCGGTGAATCTCAATGCCCAAAACATAAGAGGCATCACCAAGATCCTTCATGTCAAAATTAGTGGAAAGAAATCTTTTGGTCTCATACAGCATATCCTTATCGCTGCAAGCCAATAAGATATCATCCACATAAAGCACTAATATAGTAATTTTGCTCCCCTTAGTCTTAATGTATATGCAATTGTCCACTTGATTTTCTTTGAAACCAAAATTTCTTATGGTCTCATCGAACTTAAGGTACCATTGTTTCGATGCTTGTTTTAATCCATAGATGGATTTCTTAAGTCGACATCTCATATGTTCCTTGCCTTCCACGACAAAACCTTCCGGTTGAGCCATGTAAATATTCTCATGCAAGTCACCATTAAGGAATGCGGTTTTAACATCCATCTGATGTAGCTCTAAATCATAATGAGCAACAAGCACCATGACAATTCTTAGTGAATCTTTCTTTGAGACGGGAGAGAAAGTATCAACATAATCAATCCCCTCTCTTTGTGTAAACCCTTTTGCTACAAGCCTTGCCTTGAATCTTTCGACATTTCCTTTAGAGTCATGCTTAGTTTTGTAGACCCACCTACAGCCTACTGTTTTGACTCCATCAGGAATTTCTACTAGATCCCAGACGTCATTAATGTTCATAGACTTAATTTCATCCTGCATGGCCTCAAGCCACTTGGGTGAATCCTTAGCCATCATAGCCTCCTTAAATGAGGTAGGATCATCAACCTTCCCTATGTCATTAACATCTTCATTCATGTATACGACATAGTCATTCGAGATGGCAGACCTTCTTTCCCGCTGTTATCTTCTTAGTGGTTCATTAATTATCACAGGGGCTGTGGAGGCTCATCATTAGATGCTGCATTATTAATCCCAGAATTCTGAGGTGGAGGCTCAACTCTAGGATTCAAAACTGGAGGTATAACTGAAAAAGGTACAGGAAGAATAGTCTCTTGGATTATCGGTAATGGAACATAAGTCCGAATCTCCTCAAGATCTATTTTCCTAGCCTCTGAGCTCCCACTGATTCCATCATTCTCTAAAAATACAGCATGTCGGGTTTCCACAAACTTAGTGACACGATCTGGACAATAAAATCGATATCCCTTAGATCTTTCAGGATATCTAATAAAATGGCAACTTACTGTTTTAGGATCTAATTTTCCAATATGTGGATTGAAGATTTTAGCTTCAGCATGACAACCCCACACACGTAAATATTTTAAGCTCGGTTTCCTCCCAGTCCATAATTCATAAGGTGTCTTAGGTACTGATTTACTGGGAACCCGATTAAATATATGTGCGGTTGTCTTTAATGCTTCCATCTACAAACCAACTGGTAAACTGGAGTGACTCATCATGCTACGCACCATATCCATAAGGGTGCGATTGCATCTTTCAGCTACTCTATTTTGCTGAGGTTCACCAGGTGTTGAATATTGGGCTATTATACCATTTTCTGAAAGAAACTTAGCAAATGGACCTGGAATTTGTCCATAAGGAGCATGTCTCCCATAATATTCTCCTCCACGATCTGATCTCACTACCTTAATCTTTAAATTATTCTGATTTTGTACTTCAGCTTTAAATATTTTAAACTTATCAAGTGATTCAGATCGATCACGAATGGGGAAAATATAACCATAACAGGAGAAATCATCAGTAAACGTGATAAAGGAGTCGTACCCATCAACTGAAGTTATAGGAAAAGGTCCACATATATCAGTGTGGATTAATTCTAATATTCCTTTGCTTCGTGTGGCTCCTTTCTTAATTTGTTTTACATATTTTCCCTTAATACAATCAATACAATAATCTGAGTCAGAGAAGTCTAATGAATGAAGTATCTCTTCCTTAATGAGACGCTCCATTCTCCCCTTCGAAATGTGGCCTAAACGACAGTGCCACAATTTCGATGAAGTCTCATCATTTATACTTCTCTTTCGCTTATTGGTGGCATCACACACATTCATTGACACAGGGTATTCAGAGAGAGAAAGCATATAGAGTTTGTCTCGTCGAGTTGCGAGACCAATATTATTTGAATTAAAACTTATAATACATTTATTATCCCCAAAGGTACAAATGTGTTAATGGAGTGCAAGTGATGATTGAGACAACCGTGTTTGTTGGACTAACAATCTTCCATGAGTTGTGAAGTAGGTTGAGTCCAAGAAAATAAAGAATCGGGAAGAAGTCATCATGTGTTGATGAGTTTCAAGAGGTTATCCTGAAGTGGAGAAGAAGAGAGGAAGTTCATCATGTGTTGATGAACAAGAAGAGAAGATCCTGACTTAGAGAGAAGATGATAGGTCATCGTGAAAGCTCCAAGTGGTTGCGAGAGGCAAAGGTATAACTAGCTATGGCTAAGGATGTGTTCCTAGTCTTTTACCAGTCTCGGTGTTTGGATGGGAGACCGGGTTGCTAGTTAGGTACCGTACTATTAAGAGGGGTTGAGTTTTTTAGCTTGAGCTTCATCATGTGTTGATGAACTCAATCTGGTTCACTCTAGCTCACTCTCTATTTGGTTTTTGTATGAGCTAAGTATTTGCATGTGTTGCAAATAAGAGAGCTCATGCTGGCTTCTCGTTGAGTCTTGATTTGGTTTTTGCATAGAGCTATGGATTTGCATGTGTTATAAAAAGGGAGATAGCTTATGCAAGTTGGTTTAAGTGGTTGTTTGTATGGAGCTAGATATTTGCATGTGTTGCAAATAGAGAGCTCATGCATCCGAGTCTTAGCTTGTGACTTGATCATATGTTGATCATCACAAAGGCCAAGATAGGTTTATGCTTTGTGTTTCCAAAATAAGTTTTTGCAAAATATGGTTTAATTGAATCTTATCTTGCAGCATGTGAGAATAGAGTTTGCAAATGTGTTTGCAAATTGATTTGATCATGTGTTGATCATCACATGGCTCAAAGATACGATCTTGATTGCTCTCGTTTGCAAGATTTATATTTGCAAATGTGTTTTGAAAAATATTTGTATTCATGCATTTGATATTGGAGCATGTGATTAGAATTTGCAAATGTATTTTTACAATATTGTTTTGATCATGAGTTGATCATCACATGGCTAAATATTTGATCTTATTGACTCTCTCTAGCTTGTAGTCACTCTCTTGATCAAGTCTATGTGAGAGATTTCGAGAAATCAGATTTTAGGCTTGAATGACTACATTAAAGTCTTTGTTTTTGTGATATTTAAAAATATCTATGATTTTTTAAATCTTGAAAATAGATGGAGATTGTATCCCTCGTGATAAGCTTCGCATAGAGTCAAAGATCACCTAAATCGGAGTTCAGAGTAAAAAGTTATGACCGTTTTAGTTGATGAAACAGTGGTAGCAACACTAGATAGGCGGTAGCACCGCCCGGGGCGGCACTACCTCCCAGAGGCGGTGTAAAAATTCCAGGGATGTGTTTTTTGGTGGAAATGGCCAGTGCTACCGGTCCTAGATGGGCGGTAGCACTGGGGGTACTGTAGCAACGACTAGTTTTTGGTGTTTTTAATGCATGAAAGTGACCGTTGGCCTAGAGGCTGGTGCTACCGGCCCTAGTAGGGCGGTAGCACCGGGTTTGCTGTACTTTTTACCCGTTTTGCCCCTATAAAGACTAGTTTTCTTTGGAGAGGCTATAAAAGGAGCCTTAGGGGCTGATATTTGGTTGTTATTGGATTTGTTGAGCATTTGGGTGGTGTTGTGCATGTGTTGCACTCCCATATTTTGTTTTTGAGCTAAGAGTGAGCCCTATTTGCATGTGTTGTATTTAGGAGAGGATTGAGAGCCTCTTGTGCATGTGTTGCACTTGAGGGAAGCCTTGTGCATGTGTTGCACTCGGTGATCACCCTTGTACATGTGTTGCACTTGGTGAGGATCAAGCTAGAGGGTTTGACTTGTTACTCTTGGTGTTTGCCGACACCTAGACGGCGTGTGGAGGAGTCGTGCGCGGTGACCTTCTAAAGGAGATTGTGAGAAGGCCCGGCAAAGTTGTGAAAGTCAGAGCTCGCCTACCCGGAGGGGGAAAGAGCTACCACTAGTGGAATCGAGGAGGGTCCAAAGTGGTTTGGGCTTACCTCAACGTGGATTAGGGGAGACCGACAAGTCTCCGAACACCACGGTAAAAAGTATTGTATCTCCTTGTTTATATTGTTGCAATTTACATTCCTAGAATTAAATTGCTTGCTTGTCTTTAGGATTGTAATTTATTGTTAAAGACATAATTAGCTAGTGCACTTAGAGTGCCTAGTTGATTTAGGCTTTAATTTTTCAAAACCTTAGTTTATCGCTTCCGCATTGATTATTGTTTAGGTTTTAACATAGAGATCAATAGAGCGTGTATTTAGTGAGAAGAATTTTTAAAGCCGTCTATTCACCCCCTCTAGTCGGCATCCTCGATCTTACACCTATACCGTAGCATTGGATAGTAGTACTCATTTAAAAAAGAAGAGGGATAATTTTTTTATCCGAAGCGGTAGGGAAGACCCCTACCTCATATATATACATATAAAGTAAAAGAGAACACATAAATTTATGTACAAAGCAAAACAAAGATTGAAAGGTAAAATTACAATCCTAAACTGGGGAACGAGATCAGGATAAAGAGTCTAGCCAGTCAATTAACGTTTTTCTATGTTGCTCTTTGACACAGTGCACATGTAGAGTGAGCTCATTTGTAAATAACCTTTTCCAAATTGATATACTTGGAACAATTCCCTCAAATATTCGATTATTTCTTTGTTTCCATATTTCCCAAGCTGCAATAATGATGATTTCCATGTAAAAGATAGAGTTAAAGTTGGGCTGGGAAGGTTCAACCTTTCGAACAATATCCTGGTTGTTACCCCAAAGTATGCTAATAATGTTCCAGCATGAGATACTGAAGGAGCAATTAAAAAATAGATGATTAAATGTCTCAACATGTTGATCTTGGCATAAGACGCACTATGGACCTTCCTCCATATGAAAATGTTTTCTATAAAGCAAATCTTTAGTGTTCAATATGTTCAAAAACAATAACCATGCGAATACTTTGAGTTTCATCACACATTTACTTTGCCAAATCCACTGAAAGAGGCTTTTGTGTAACCATTGTAAGAAACGAATATTGATAGAATTTTTGTGAAGTGTATATGTTTTTATTCCAAATATAAGTCCAAACATCCAAACAATTATTCATGGGTAAAAATCTTTGGATGTCTTCAAGTAGCAAGTTGTATTATATGTGAGCCTCATTAGAGAGTGGCATGTTGAAGTTGTGCCTTATACCCAGGGATAATTTCCTCGGAGTAAAAAACTAAAATAAAAGAAACAGTACAATGGAAAAGAAAAGAAAAGAAGCCAACACAAATCATAAAAGCATTTATTTCCCAATCCATGCTCGTAAATATCTCGTACATGTATGTGGATATTTAAGAGGAATTTATTGAGGAGACAGCGTGTAGACTATCTCTTAACAGACATACAAACATAAGAAAATAGTAACGTAAGTGAAGGCAGAAAGTAGCATCTGCGTTCTTCATGACCATCAAACCCGGAAAGATATGCTGCATTAAGCGAGCGAACCGGGAACGTGATAGCCTGCAAAAAAACAATCACAACAACCATGAAAGCTCATCATGCGCGCATACATATATATATATATATATATATATATATATATATATATATAGGAAGCCGAAATGGGGTACCATGGTGTTTAGACACCATGATTTCAAATGCGCGAATTCAAGCCATATTTGAGTATATTTTTCAAAAATTTCTGTTTTAGGGTATATACCCATCGATAACAATTCAAATGAAACACATACCTTTGAAAAAATATACTCGAATTCAAAGATTTTGAACGAGTTTAGATCACATGCTTTGCTGATTTATATATAAAATCAACACATACCTACAACCAAACTATCATAAAAAGGGGAAACTCTAGTTTGAATTTCAGTTCAAACTTATTTGAACTAGTTAGTAAACTGGTTAAACTCAGTATCCTAAAAATTTCGCATGAAAATACATAAAGAAAATATCCTTTTTAGATCATGGTGCCCAGGCACCATGGTGCCCTAGGTAATTATACTATATATATATATATATATGGGGGCACCATGGAGCCTAGGCTCCATGATTTCAAACGCGCAGATTCAAGCCAAATTCGGGTATATTTTTCAAAAAAATTAGTTTTAGATTATATACCCATCTATAACAATTCAAATGAAACACATACCTTTGAAAAAATATACTCGAATTCAAAGATTTTAAACGAATTTAGATTGCATACTTTGTTGATTTATATATATAATCAGCACATAAAGACAAACAAACTATCATCAAAAAAGGAAACTTTAGTTTAAATTTCAGTTCAAATTTGAACTAGTTAGTCAACTAGTTAAACTCAACATCTTTAAATTTTCGAAAAATTAAACATATAATACATAGGAGAATATACCTATTTTGTATCATGGCTCCATGATGCCCCCCAAGTAATTATACTATCTATATATATATTCGGTTGTATATTCTATAAGAGCAGTGCTTCAATGCTTTCCTTCCCAATACAAGTTGTACAAATCTTGAAGCAAGTGAAAGAGTAAGTAATCACCATCTACCATTCATTCATGCTTTAATATGTGTGCAACTGTCAAAAGGAAAAGTATGGAAGCACCTCTCATTCTATAATCCCGAGAGATCATAGATGCATGTATTGTATTTCAGCTTTTAATTATTACGGAAAAAAGAACTTCCTCGAGGACTCTCCCAATCCCAATGCCGTAAGACCAAGTCTCCAATCATCTAATCGGATATTCGAGGTTAATCGACCGTTGAAGACTAAGCCCTTACGCAAACAACGTTTCTCGACTACCTATAAACTCCATGTAGTGCTATACTTACTTCCACAGTCGGAGCCAGGCTTGAAGGGCCTCTTGCAGTAGGCGACGACGTACACAACCTTGTCCATGCATATAAACTGCTCGATCTGCGGGGTGACCTTGGAGCACAGGCACGGCATGTTCACCCTTTGGATCACGTCGCAGCAGGCCTGCGACGGCGTGATCTTCGGGTCGGCCGGGAACTTCACGTAGTCCTGGCAGTTGGCCATCAGGTCCTGCACGTCTTGGTTGCAGTCAGCCGTCGATGGAGCGGCGGCCGTCGCCGTTGTCGACCTCGCTGCCTCCACGGCCATGGCCAAGCTAAGGATAGCCAAGCACACAGCACACAGCCTAGCCATAATGAGGACAGTAGTTGCTACGGTGCTACCTGATAGCTGTTGCTGTGTGCCTTGCTTAATTACTAGGCAGTGGCATGGCCGCATGGGGATGGTTGGGTTTAAGTAGGGATCATGCATGGTAGAAAAGGACGAGAATTGTGGATGCATAGCTTAATACTTTTCTATATCTGACACAGCTAATACTTGTACCTTTTTTTTTGGAAGTAAAGCTAATACTTATACCTTGTTTTTACCAAGTTCAGCCATCCAGTTACGCAATCACAAACCGGCCGGAACAATAAAAAAAGAGTCAAAGCAAATGGCATTTAACTGGAATCTGGAGGCTACATGGATTGACTATAAGCTTTCAGTATGGCTGAGTCTGTGAATCATGTGTTGTTTCTTCGGAAATATAGAACATACACCAGTAACAATGGAACACCCATCGTCTCTCCAAATTACTAAATTTCTGAATAGACAAACTTTTCATTGTATTACCATGCATGAACAGTAGTTAAGACCAAAAAGGTGGCCACTGGCCAGATGACAGAGGATGTGCTATATTTACAAGGCGTCCAGCACATTCACTAAAACTTTCGGGTATATTCAATTTCCAGGAGACATGCATACACGCCGTATCTTTCATTTGTTTTTTATCAACTGTACAATCAAACCGCATTGGTATAAATTATACAGTGCTTAGATGTCGCCGTATTGGTTTAGCACACATGATATCAAGACAAACTTCACAGCACCACTCTCAATGATATTTTTGGTGGTGCTCGATTCATGAGTTGTGACGCCTATATGTGACGGACGTATCGATACATATCACGGTAATCTCCAAAAACTTCTTATGTCAAATGAAATGTTTGCAGCCTGCCAAAAATTTTACACCAAATCAACTAATCAAGTATATAAGTTCGGAAGCAAAATGTAGATGAGGTGTCCATACATCAGGTAGAGTGAATCTTTGGTAGGAATAAGTCATATTTTCTGGCCATCAGATCAATATGTAACCACTGAAGCACGGACATCGATCTCTCCAAGCACATGTAACAGCCAGAAAGTTTAGTTTATCCCTAATGTAGGAAGTGCACCACTCTATCTAATTCGATTGATAAGAGACCGATGGTCTACGCGATCAAGCTTTCTTTGGAGCAGTAAGTGCACCACTCTTATCTAACATTTTCTGTATTTAACTACATTCATTATTTTTTTACTCAAGACATCTCTTCAATGTATATAGGGGTTTCAAAGAATACGTTGAAGCAGGAGGGACACACGACGACAAAAAGGGCTCCAAGCTGGAGTATGTCCGTTTCATGGTACAAGTGGCTATCATATATAAGATTTAGATTTTCTGACATATTTTCTTCGTCTCTTAATTTATTTTTCTTTGTTCACAGTGTCATCAACAAGGCAGCGACGACCGCTGTGGTTTGTATGTCATGCAACACATGGTGATCTTGATTGCCGGCTCAGACCGTTTCCCTAAGGTAGTACATGCATTATTATACAATTAATTTTTCACATAAAAATTTGAAAACTTAAATTAGAGCACTTGTTTCTATTTCGTAGTATACCAATATCCCCCAGAAGAGTATAGACAGCACTGCACTCAACAAGATACGAGACCACTTATGCTAGTGGTATTGGATATAATGTTTGTCGGAGGACGGACGGTTTAGAGATCCCGAAAACTCCTACTAGACCAGATGTGAACAATATTACATATCTGAATGCGATTGCATGTGTACGGTTAAGCATGTTTACGTTCTATTTTGTTAACGAATGTGATATGTGTTTGTTGTAACATAGTGTTCATGTTCTTTGAATGTGATATGTTGTCTGTAATTTCTGTGTGAATGTGATATGTGTATATTGTGTGGAATATGTGCTGATTGGAAGGTGAATTAGAAAATAGCACAGCACATCCCTTCATCTCTGTCGGTTCTCACAAGAAAATGATAGAGATGTGATAGTCATCTGTATCGGTTCTTTGTAAGAAGCGATAGGGATGATGAACTCATCTCTATCGGTTCTATATAAGAAGCGATAGAGATGAGGGTATTCATCTCTATCGGTTCTTTCTAAGAAGCGATAGAGATGATGCGATCATCTCTATCGGTTCTTTATAAGAAGCAATAGAGATGATGGTATTATCTCTATCGATTTTTTTGTAAGAAGCGATAGAGATGATCTACTCATCTCTATCGATTCTTTATAGGTGCGATAGAGATAATACCATCATCTCTATCGCTTCCTATAAAGATCCGATAGAGATGAGTTCATCATCTCTATCGCTTCTTACAAAGAACCGATAGAGATGACCGTCATATCTCTATTGGGCGAGAACCGACTGTAATAATACCGCCTCATCTCTATCTCATGACTTTGTGTCGTCACCAGAACCGATTGTGATTTATATTTGTGTAGTAGTGGAAGCGTGTGCATGCATGTAAACAGCTTAGGCCTAAGCGCTATACACAATGTCTAGCAGTTTAGTTTCATCTCCAAAACTATATATCAATAGCAACAACTGCAGTCCTGCCAGTTTGAGGAATTCCCCATCCAGATAATTTGTCGAGATACAGAAGATGACAATGCAAATGAAATGGTTTCAGAGATTTTACCAGCAAAATAGGTAAATGGACAGATACGCCAGTTCCTTTTTTTTTTTTTTTTGGTGTTCTTCTAATTTGTATTGGATTACAACGTGATTAGGTGTGACTTGTCCAACATATGATTCTCATTGTCTGTTCTAGCTTGCAGGATTTTGGCGTTGCGAAGAAAGAAGCACAGTGTTGTGTGGCATGCCGCATGCATAGGCTCAGCCGCTCAGGTAGTTGACTATTGTGGACGCTGTAGCTGTGAAATTGACTGTAGTATCAGAAGTAGCGAGACTGTACATAAGCCTGGAGAAGACGAGTAAGCCTGTGTTGCTAATTATATCAAGTAAAACAAGACTCCTTTTTATAGGCTATATGTGTAATTTGTAATTCAGCATTTATTTGCAGTATGTAACAACTTAAAAAACATAGTAGTTCCAGTTTCCCCTTCGTCTTTTCCCGAGCTGCAGCTGCTGTTGGATCATCTGGCTCTCTTCACAATTCTAAATTGGTCCCGAACCTCCGTCGTGTTTGAGTTTACAAACTGAGAAGACAGAATACAGTTGTTCAGACTTCATATGCAGATATGGAACCATTTATGAACATCCAAATGGTGGATTTCCCACATTTTTTTCTAAGCTCGTTTGTATTTATCCATTTCCAATATTTGAAATTCTACTTTTACGTGCGAAAAGAGGATGATATTGAAAAAAATGGAAAGATAAGACTTACCTGAACTAGCATATCGGTTCTTGTGGCATGCACCCTGGCATAGCCGTACTCTGAAATCCTTGATAAGCTCCATCTGTCCCTCTAAATATTTGAACAGCAAGATAAGGTTGTCAACGAACAGTATATCAGGTGTTAATGCAGGATTACCAATTTGCAATTGCTTCGTCCTAACGTTCATTGTTAGCATTCCTACTACTTAAAAATTATGAATGTTTGCTTTGGAGAACAGCACACCAAAGACTAGCTGCCTGTAAGCCTGTAACCCTTACATTATTCCTAGGGAAGCCGTCCAAGCTGAATCCCCCTGCTCCAACAATGGCATGAACTGGTGCGGTATAGTTGCTGTAATCATAGGTATCAATCCCATTTGCATCCTTCTTTGGCATGCCTTTGCACTTGCTTTGGTATACTGCACAAGTCCTCTCGTAGTTGTGCACATGGCCAAAGAAAACCAAATCCACCTATTCATCGAAAAATCAAAACATGTCACCACAGTCAGCATACTGTAAATTTGTAACCCCATGGCCATTTTTTGTTTTTCAGAATGTGTTGGTGCAGTCCTGTTTCAATTAAAATGTGATTTCTTACCTTGTAGTTGAGCAAGAGTTGCTCGACAGAGGCAACAAAATTTGGGTCCACGTTGGGCAGTATGCCGACACTGGATGAATACATTGGTCTATGCCTGTGATGGTCATTGAAATGGCAAGTGTTATTTCTAGTATCAGATAATGTGCATTCGAGAGTATCATATCGAGACACACCAAAAACTAGGTCCAACCTCAGGTATCAACATTTTTTTGGCCTGTTTGTTTTGGAAACGGAAAAGATTTTTTTGGCTTCATTTACCTCTAGAGAAAAGCCATTTTAAGAACAAATAAAGAGTATTTAGCTCACCCGATGAAGATCACCCATGGCGTTCTCGTTCTATCAACCGATGACAAATCTTCCACCATCCAGTTGTACTACTCACACAACAAAGTTTGTAGAGAAGCATCAACGTGTAAAGGATGAATAAATTGCCAAGTCTGAAATACAAATGGGTAAGGTACCGCTAGTTACATACTTGATCTGACTTCTCTGACCACTCATGCTCGGTCGACATCACAGTGAAGTGGACTCTCCCTTGCTCGATCGAATACCACGGCCTGTCCTTGCTGACAGCAGGCATGGGGAAGTAGGACTCGTAGGCGACTCCGCATTCTCCACCTGAATCTGGGGTCACATATACAGACCCAGACTCTGCATAATCCCTGAAAAAGCCATCATCAACTAATGTTACTAATGGCGTGTGTCGTATTGTTACCCCAGCCATTGCTCGTTCGCACTGAAGTGGTAAGATTCTGAATGCAGAAGTCACCTCTCGTGGTTACCAATTGCTGTCATGTAGGAAACTTGAGATGCGAGTGGCGTGATGAGGTGAAGAAAGAAGTCCCATTCAACCAGAAAGCCCGTGGCGTAGCTGATGTCTCCTATGTGGAAGATCGAGTCGACCTTTCCAGTTTGCATCTCCTTAGATATTGCTTTGGTGACCGAAATCGATCCAGGCTGCAATTGCATGTAATGATCGAACATTAACATCAGACCATACCATATGGAAAGGTACGGACGTACAGTATAATATGCAAGTAGAAGATCCGTCTTAAAGCAAATTTACATCATGGCAACATTTTCGTGTACCTGAATATAGTGTTCTACCGATGGGTCTAGTGGAGCCTTCCCCATATCGCCAAATATCACAAAGGATAGCTCATCTGCCCCTGCAGCTGGTGGGGTCTTGAATTTGATTGTGTCACTCCAGCCCACAGAATCACTGAACAAACAAGAAATTAAGCTACTAATTATATGTCATACAGAAGGCACCAGAAAACATGAATTCGTGAAGCATCTTAATTAGTCAGAACTCAGAACAATGCTGCACAAGGACCAGCTAATTAATGATAGAAATAATCTTGTAATAGGAAAGTTTTAGTTTGGAAAGTTTGTATTAAGAAAGTTTAAGATGAGGAGTTGAATTAGGATAAGGAGGTGGAATCCTATTCCGCTTATGAGGGTTGTAGTTTTGGGTATAAATAGAGGGGTATACCTGAGTTTGTAAGAAAACAGAGCGAGAAGTAATAAAGAGAAAATTGTTCCAAAGCTTTTAGACGTTCTGTTCCAACAATTAACGTAGTGACATGTTACTAATAACTACAGATATTTACAGCATTTTCTGGTCACAAGAAAAACTTCACCTTCCGTAACGGTAAGTGTAGGACTGAGAAGGCTGGAGTCCAGTCATGGCGGCCGAATGGATGTAACCGGGGTCATGCCACCCGAAATCCTTGGCTGGGCTTGGCCACGCGGCCATACCTGCACGCACACACTCTTAGATGAGAAACGCAGGATTAAGCATGGCAATGTTTTACTTTAATTTACAGTGTCCTCTCTATGTGATAACTGATAAGCATATGATCACTCACTGCACATGTCCTTCTGTGTGAATGTTGTGGCTACAGAAGTAGCAGACTTGCCCCCTCCATACTGAACTTGCTGCGGCTTCCCGTCTCCGCTCACCCATGTAAGCCTCATCTGATGTAACGATCGACCATGCAGTGCTCAAATATCAGTACCATGGAAATTAAGTGTGCTTTTGCAGGAAGCACGGTGAGATGCTCAATGCCGTGCTCTGTGCTCACCGAGGTGGCCCTGGAATCGGTGCTGGAGAGGTGGCCGTGCAGCGGCTTGGCGGGATTGGCGAACCGGAGCGCACCAGACCGCTTGAGGACGCACGGCGTCTGGAAGCCGCCGGAGAAGAGGACGAACTCCA
This sequence comes from Otatea glauca, assembly GCA_036346275.1. Classification (NCBI taxonomy): domain Eukaryota; kingdom Viridiplantae; phylum Streptophyta; class Magnoliopsida; order Poales; family Poaceae; genus Otatea; species Otatea glauca. The sequence continues at coordinate 77,926,028 of CM070711.1, forward strand.
CGTCGGTGCGGAAGTTGATGACGTGGAACGTGAGGGTGGCGGCGCAGGTGCGGACCTGGCAGACGCCGGACGCGCCGCGCTTCTGGCACTCCGTGTTCTTGCACCCCAGGTAGTTGGGGTCGCTTGTCAGGAACTGGGCCTGCACTTCATTCAGTCTTCGTGTCAAGTAACTAGACCTGAGCTGGTTCTGGGCACAATTTGGCCTACCCAGCTTGGGCCATTCATTGGGCCTAACTATAACTAGGCCTAAATTGGCATGGCCACTATGTGGGAACGGTACTAGATAGCGGTGCATGATACAGATTTTTCATGTTGTTCATATCTACGCAAGCGGGTCGTATGAACGAAAACGGGTCGGATATTTCCCGCTCGATTCGGAATCGGATCCTGTCGGGATCGGATTTTACTATCCGGTCGGATCCGAATACTTGAATCCGGATTCGGGATCGGATCCGGAGCATCCAATATCCGGTAAATACGGGATGGGATCTGGATATTCGGATTTTTTCATTCGGATATCCTGATTTTTCTATTCGGATATCGGATCGGATATTCGGACTTTTCCTATTCGGATATCAGCAAAGCCTAGCCCATTTTCATCATATTTTTTTTCCATATCAGCCCATTTATATTAATAATTAGTTGGTTCTATTTATCCTCAAGTATCATATTCTTTCTACGACGTCTATTGAGTTTGATTGATGTATAATTTGTTACTATAGTCATGTACTCGTATGGTTTTAATTGAATATATACTATTTTATATATGCGTGCCTTATCCGTATATCTTTATCCATTTTCGACCCGAATCCGTCATATGTCCGTCCTATATCCGTATCCCAAATAACCTGAATCCGTATCCGACTAGTCCGTATTCGGTTCCGAATCTAGAAAAAAAATGGGTTAGAATAAGGGAAGAGTAATATCCACCCGTATCCGACCCGTTTTCACCCCTAAGCGGTGATGATATAGATTTTTCCAAAGCTTTTTTTATTCAGATCTGCGATATATATATGTTGATTAAATATTTTTTGAAATCAGTTGAACAAGCTGGATTTGCCGCGCAACTGCGACGGCTAGCTACTAAAACACTTATTCTTTCATTTGAAAACAGACTTGTATTTGATATGTGCTGGAGGCGCTACCTTCCGCCGTCGAAGGCGACGGTGAGGATGACAATGCAAGGGGGGAGAGGAAAGAGGAGGCGCAGGCAAGAAGAAAGTGGAGGCAGCGGCGGCGGTTCGTCGAGCCACAGTGGGAGGTGTAGCGGTGACAATAAGCCGAAGAAGCGCAACTCACGAGCTTGTTTGTGTCGCATGCGAGTCGTGACTCGTGAGATTGAAGCCGGCGACGGTCACCTCCTATCGTATGATGGGTTGTAAAGGTTATCGATGCTAGATCTATTTTGGGTAGTAAGATCACGATCCAACGGGTGAAAATATTTTGGACAAAACAAGCGAATGATGTGTTAGGAACTTAGGATAGTCCTACGTCGGTTGCAGGAAGAGAAGTACAGCTTATAAGTGCGAGGGAGTCATTACTAGGCTAGCTTTTTGGGAGGAGATGGACCTTGTTTCACTTTGTTGTTACTCTGGTGTTGGGCTTGCTAGTCAGCAGCCCAAAGACATGGGCGTCAGACGCTCATTTAGTATTCCGAGAAGTCAGTCATGTGGTAATGTCAATTGTACAACTGGTATAAGAACTTAGAAAGAGAAGAAGTGCAATTTATAAGTGGGAGGAAGTACTCGCATCTATTTGGTGTTGGATTGATCTGCTTGTTTTGGGGCCTAGAGACCTGGGTATCGGACGCTCGTTTAGCGGTCCAAACACGCTATCTCCATAGCAGATCTAAAATTTTGAAAAACCTCTTCACTGTGTCAAATTTGTTGATTGAATTGATTTCGATTCTAATAATTTGGGATTTGTAAGACCTTAGAACTATTTGTATTAGGTTTTTAATAAATTTCGAATATACGTGTTGAATTTATGATATCGCAGAACTATTATATAAGATTATAGAGTTATACATGTGAAGTGTGCACCTGATGCAAATTTTCATGTTCACCACTCTCGCAGCATTGTCAGTTCCACAACATGATGTATATTTTCTTTGACTCCAGGCATTGTCTCCTGGAAGGCTGGAACCATGCAACAGCTAGCACACTTCGTGCATGTCCCCATACGTAGTCGACGTAAGCACAGTTCATATTTTCGTAAACTCAACAGCCTCTTTAAGGAAAAATTGAGCATGACAGAAAGGAGTTTATATGGTAATGTACTGGGGACGCAGCTAAAACATGATATGAGATGATCAGTTGCTGTGGCAACTTCCTACAATGACTAAGCTAATGCAAGACTGCAAATAGGTAGTAAAAGAAATAACCGTGCATTCAAAACTCACCTTGACAGGGTAGTGGCACAGAAGAGGGAGACTCGCCAGGTCACCAGTCTGGATGTACTTGAAATTATTTTGAGGGCATCCGGAGACACTGCGCGTGCATGCATCATTATTTCACAGACAAATCCATCAAAACGATTGAAACACTACGTATTTAGGGTATGTACAATAAGATCATGTCACCTCGCTCTTAGGATGTACACATCAGCTTTGATCTATATAGAGAAGTGAGAAAAGAGAAGAGAGAAGAGAGCTGGCTCTTATTTAGTAGCCAGCTTTGCACGGGAGTATAGGTAGATCATTTATGTACAAGAGAGAAAAGATAGTTATCGGACAATATCTAGATACAACATTTAGAGACAGTTATTGTATAAACTGATTTTTAGCTTACTATTAACCAGTAGTTGACTTTGCTATTGTACTTGTTCTTAGTGGAAAACAAGCGGGGCGAAATAAGCAGATCAGATCAATGTTAGTGGTTCGCTTAATTTGTTTCTTTACCTGGAGTTTGAAGGCGTGATCATGGCGACCCAGTCGGACCTTTGGGGCGTGAGGACGCCAGCGACGGTCACGTTCAGGAACGCCTCGTCGGGGAGCGGCCCGCGGGTGCTGACATTGATCGCCAGGTAAGGGCTCGGGTTCAGGCACGACTCCAACGGCTTCCGGTTGATCGTCCTGAACTCCGACTTCCCGGCGTAGCTCTCGTGCATCACCGGCGCCGGCGAGCACGAGACCGCTGCGCAGAGGCCGAGGAGCACAAGCAGAGCAGCCTCGGAGGACGGGAAACCCATCGCTCGCAACCGCGCGCGCGCCCCCCACTCACGTACAGGCACAGCTAACGAATTGCACCACATGGCTGTGCGCGGCACACAAGCTGAACGAGCCTGCAGGAACTTTATAGTGGGGAATGGATCGAGGAGAAGGAGGCCAGGCCGTTACGGGCCTTAAGGCCAAACCAACACGTCTCCCCGTATGGACGATGTAACTAGCAGACGTCCCGACGAAAGCGGAGGAGGCATACATCGGGATATCACCGTCTCGGCTCGGAAAGCGAAATGGGAAGAAGCTGTACGTCGCGCCGAGCGAGCGCGGTGGGAACGAGCGGAACTGCCAATTTTCCTTTCCTTCTCCGCGATCAGAAGGCTTGGGAACCCGATAATGCACAAAAGCACCTCCAAATACGACGAAGAAATTAAAGAAGGGAGTTGTGCGCAATTAACGTTTGATGCGCATCATCTGTGGCTAGGTAGACGCAGGCCAACCGAACGCGTAGGCGATGGAGCATGTGCAGTATTCACTCTGTTATCTAAACAACGTTTTAGGATTTTACACTTTAACCAAGACATTTGTAGAAATAATGAAATCGTCCTCTTTTATTAGCTTAGTATTTATTACTCTTGGATGATGTAGGTTACTCTAGTCCACATTAATAAATAAACATTGAAAATAATATAAAGTACAGGTATACAAAGGAAAAAACTGTAGGGTGTGTTTGGTTGATGGGATGAGGTTGAATGGAATATGATAGTCTTGTACCATTTGATTCTATTATTTTAGGTGAATGAAATGGTTCAGTATCTATAGGGAATATTCCTCAAATTTGTATCACTTGGTCCAGGATATGATGGTTTCATTCAAGCAATCAAACATATGGATGACTTTTTTCTTGAATCATCTCATACATGTACTACTTGATACAAGCAACCAAACACACTTTTAAAAAACATCTCAAAATTGTAGAATAACATCTATTTAGAAACAAAATTTAAAAGTTAAAATGATATTTCTCCGGTAACAGAAAAAGTACTCTTTTTCTGTAGCACGTAACCAACTAACCATCAACGCGTCGTGCAGCACATTAATGTGCCGCCGGCGGACTTAGCCTCGATGTTGGAAGTTGGAACGGCCGGTTGTTTTCTGATGGAACTAGCTGAAGACGCAGGTTCCGTTGGCAGTCGGCTCGGCTCATCGCTCGTGCACATTATATGCTGTTGGTGCAAGATGATACAAATTGCATCGATGATCTCCAAGATCAGGGCGTAGTATATGTAGTGATCCTTTTAGTAGGAGTACATCTTATGCATGATGCTGAAAACTTTCGATCGTTTTTAAGATCAAAGTACGAAGGCTGTCTCAACGCAGGCAGTAGTGGAGGCGGTGAAGGAGAGAGGAGCGGCCATCTCAGCAAGAGGGAGAGGAGAGAGAGGAGGCGATTTGCCTTTCGTATAACGCGAGCAAGGAAGCAGCACCCCTGCCGTCCGCGTTGGAGAAGGAAGGAGACGAGATGGCGAGTCGAATTGGAGAGAGAGGAAGGCTGCAACCAAGGTTACAAATTTCGGCGAACTTTATTGAAATTTCGGATTTCGTACCACCCCGAAATCTAAAGCATTGGCCGACAAAAAATTTTAAAATTTCTATAGTAACCCAAAGTTTCGTGTTTTTTAGCCGATTTTGAATCTTTTAGGGCCGGATTTGGTCCAATAACCCTTAAGAAAGCCATCTTCTATGAAAATTTGTTGAAAAAACGAATTTTTTTAAACATTTTAAAATTTTGGCAGAAACACTGTCATATTTTTATAAAATTTTACATGCTTGATAAAAAGCTGAAAATTTTATCGTACTATCCTTAGTAGTTTAGGGTCGTACATAAAAAATTTCAAAATAATTTAACTTCATTTGTTATCTTTAAAAAATCATAAACAGAATGAACATAATTGGGACAGTTATATTGTCAGAATTTTATAAATTTTCTTAAGTATGATTATGATCTAAAATTTTTGTGAGAGATTAATAATTGACTCAGTACCATTATATAATTTTTTTTAAAAAAAATCAACTTTGTTTGTTTGGTCAATCAAATCTATATAAGCATTGAACTTCGTTTGTTATATTATATTTCAAAAATCAAAAAGAAAAGAACATAAATGGTACTGTACCTTGTAAGAATTTTATAAATTCACTGGAGTGTGATAATGAATCACAATTTTTATGGGATATTAAAAACTTCCTTATCACCATTCTGTAAAATTTTCAAAAAAATTTATGGTTTACATAATTTTTCATTTTGTTCAAGTTTGCCGGTAAGCCTTTTAACAGGGCAGTAGTACTGTTCGAATTTTTAAAAATTTATACAGTTTGATAATTATCTGAAAATTTTATGAGAGAATTATAGATACATCATAACCATGCAAAAAAAATTTCAACAGTTTCTAACTTTATTTGTACCATTTTCCATTCGGATCAAACTTATCGGTCAGTGTTCTATCAGGACAGTGCCACTCTCCGAATTTTTAAAAATTCCTCACATGTGATAATCAGCTGAATTTTTTGTGAGAACATTAGTTATAGATCATAACCATGCAAATTTTTTTTAACAGTTTATAACTTGATTTGTACCATTTTCCATTTGGATCAAACTTGTCGGTCAGTGTTTTATCAGGACAGTACCACTCTCCGAATTTTTAAAAATTCCTCAGATGTGATAATTAGCTGAAATTTTTGTGAGAACATCAACAATGTGTCAGGAACCTCCAAAAAAAAATTCAAATTTTTTTGATAAAATTTAGACCACTTTCCAGCGAGTGCAAAAAACCCGAAATTTCGGGGTTTTTCGCCGAATTTCGGATTTTTATTTCCGAAATGGACCGGATTTTAATTTTCAAATTCAAATTTCGTCCGAAATATTTCCGAAATTTAAAAATTTCGCCGAAATTTCGCGATCCGACTAGGGACGAAATTTATTCCGAAACCGAAATTTGAAACCTTGGCTGCAACACACACAGAGATTTCGATCTCAGTTGACTCCCGAGCCCTACGCCGATCTGGCCACACACACACACACGGAGATTTCGGGAGCAGTGAAGACGAGGATTAGGCCGTTGGGTTCGAGATGTATTTTCATTTTTGTACCTTTATATTTTTTTATTTGCAGTTAATAAAATATATGTTGTTATTTTTAGTTCTACTTATATTTTTTTCTAATATACGTGAATTATAAATATTTATTTGCATATTTAAGAATAAAGAAATATAAGAAAAATGTTTTTTATAAATGACACGTCACTGCCAACTACCCATTGGAGCCGCAGGCGGTAGTGAGGCTTTACTGACATAGCACTCTCAGACCATTGAACACAGCCTTAGCGTGAAAACTTTCCGTCAGTTCTTATCAACTGACGCATCAACTAGGCTAGAACAAGACTAGGACGTCACGCCATCGTGTACGTATGAGTTATTGTTTGTGACTGATTGAGGCCAATATAGTTCACGATTGGTAAATCCACTGTGACAACATCTGACTGCGAGATTTTACAATTGTTCGGTCACGTTCCCATAAATTAATACCAAATGGAGTATGCCTGCAGCCAATCCCATACTGGCAGTGATCTGTTCCTGAAATACTATACAAGGCAATGGCAATGGAAATTATGGTAGGATATTTTTTACACAAAACAGTTTCATGATTCCCAGCAATTTCTTTGCATACACGGCCCTTTACATTAGAGCACAGTTCCCCACTCAAAATACAACAGCTAAAAATGCACAACAAGATACCCCAGGTCATCACGCTAAAAAGAATTTCCAACAAGCACACAAGGAATATCTTTGAATGTAACACACAAAAGAATGTGCAATCTACGGTACCCAACCGTTGAACAAAAGAACAGATCATCAACAACGTCGCAAGGACACAAGGTTGCAGAATTTGTTTGAGACACTGGAGCTGCACATTGTTAGCAACAAAACTGCCTGGGTAAATTATTATAGAGTTTATTGCCATTCCTGGATGCTGAATCCTTACTCTCTATTCAGTTCTCTTGCAAAGGTCAAAACGGCAAGAAACAAGTGCATGAATGAAACCATAGGCAGCAACATACTCAAAGAAATCCTTTTCTATTTTCTGCAATCCTATGCGGACAATGAAGAGGAGAAAAATCAGTACAAAATCACATGATTACCACTGCAGAAGTACATAGGAAATCATCCAGAAGCGGCTTTTCAGAGATGAATTTGGCTTGCTCAGAGCACCTCTTGATCATGTATTTGTATGGACGTGAGTCATCTGTACCAACCAAATCGTTAATATCTCAGTTCATCATCCCGATTGAACTATATCCAAATAGCATAGATTACCTCAATGAAATATTGCAAAAGATTTGAGCAAAAGTTTGTATTCATTACGCTGATTCCATCAAATGGATTTCATCAAGCAACATGTGGAGCTATTCTCTGAACTCCGCAATGAGACTAACCAAAAGAGTCTACTGCCCCCATTCCATCCAAAAATTTTGAAGGTGTGAAACCATGCGAAAGATCAACTGACCGCAGCAACGGTCAAACCCCAGGGTTCACCCACCTTAATGGAGCTCGACCCTCTGTTTTTCCTCACATTATGTTCCTCCATCAACTTCCTAACCTTCAGCACATCATCCCACCGTCCACCCATGGCATACAGATCGGATATCAGCGTATATAAGCCACCGTTTTCATCAGATATCTCCATTGCCAAGACTTTCTCCATTCCCTCCACTGCAATGTTAAAATTCTTGAACTTCTTGCATGCTGCTAACAATGAAGTCCAAATAATGACATTTGGCTCCACTCTCATGGTCTTGATAACCTCATAAGCATCCTCTAACTGCCCTGCCTTTGCATAGTTATCAACCATGCACCCATAGTGATGTATACTTGGCTCAAGGCCATATTTGTCAACCATAAGTTTAAAGACCTCCCTCCCTTGTTCCACAAGCCCAGCATGCCCACATGCGCTGAGCACGGCTGTGAATGTCATCTCGTTTGGTTGAACTCCTCTCCGACACATCTCCTCAAACAGCCGGACAGCCTCGCCGTTGTGCAAATGCGCAGCCAACCCACAAATCATCGCAGTCCAGTGCATCACATTCCTCGAAGGCACCCGTGTGAACACACGGGAAGCATAGTCAAGGCGGCCAGCCTTGGCATAGCAATCAATCAGCGCCGTCCCGAGGTGCATACTGGCTGGGACGTGGCGCCGCACAACGTACCCGTGAACAGCCCTGCAGAACGGCGGCAGCAAGCCAGACGACGCACAGCCCGTGAGGACGTTGACGAGCATTACATAATCCGCAGCTATTTGGGTGGTGAATGTCATTGTGCGGAAGATGTCAAGGCCGGCAGCGAGGCGACCGTGGGAGAAATAACAAGCCAGCATGGTCGACCAAGAGACGACGTCCTTGTCAGGGATGCCATCAAAGAAGGCGCGCGAGGAGACGAGGTCGGAGGAGCGGCACAGGGACGCGAGCATGACGTTGACGACGACCAGGTTGCAGGTGGCGCGGGGTATTTGTTCGAACAGGTGGTGGGCGACGGCGGGGGAAAGCAGCGAGTAAGAGCGTAGGAGGAAGGAGGCGACGTGGGGGTAGGCAAGAAGGTTGGACCTGAGGAGGTGGGCGTGGAAGTGCGAGAGGAGGGGGAGGGAGGCGGCGGCGGAGAGGGGCTTGAGGGCGAGGACAGCGGCGCGCCACGCGATGGTGGGGTCTGAGGGGTGGAGGCGGATGCGGAGGAGTGAGTAGAGACGGAGGGCCGAGGAGGGGCAGGCGGCGCCGCGGAGGGCGGTGAGGAGATCGCCGGCGGCGAGGTGGTGAGGAAGGGACATGGGGGGTAGGGATGTGCCGCGATTAGAGCAGCGCGGCGGCTTCGGTTTGGAATTGGGGCAATGGGGGCGGGAGTGGGTAGGGACGGCGATCTGACCCGATTACCCGTACACGTGTGGATAGAAACTCCAATAAAGATATGTATGTTTTGTTTTCGTTGTCCGTGGGTATGTTTACATGTGATAAGCTTTATCCGACGAGTAAACATGTACGGGTATAGGAGAGCTCCTTATGTACCTGTTTCGCCCGATTATTCGCCACCTTCTACTGACATGTGGGTCACAACAGGCGTCTAATTGGCCTCCTGATTCTCAATTTGTGATACATCATATTAGTAATTTGTGATTGGTGATGCCGTGAGAGGCGATTTGTAATATGTGTGATGACTGATGAATTGTTTCTATTTTAATTGTTCAACTTGAGCATGTATAATGACTGATGAACTATTTTAATTTTAATTATTGAACTTGAGTATCTGTGCGTCATTTATCTGCATATGTTTTTTTAATTCTTATTCCATGTGCATTTGAAATTTTGAATCATTTATAGTCATTCTTCAATTCACAAAATATAACTGATTCACAAAATTTCATCAAAAAATTGTATCAATACCATAGCTCATTAGCTCATAGTGCTATTTGGTTAAAAGGACTGTTGATAGTAGCGGGTAAACGGGTACCCGCGGACGATGGGTATAGACGAGATTTTTCACTCACAATCTTTCACAAATATACCCGTGAGTGAGATTTTAACTAGCGAACATGAATACGAGCGAGCACTGCCATCCCTGAGTGCGGGTGCTGAACCGTGCTGGAACGGACTGGTGAACGGTGATTCGGTTGGTGCAGTGTTGGCGTTGAGTCGAGCAGGCTGGGCTTCTCGTGGGTCTCGCGGTCAAACAGCCTGATTCTTCGATGGGCTGTTTTCACAGGAATCCTTTTATGGCTAATAACTAAGTTTTCTTAGCATTTGATCCTTAGAATTAGAATAACATATCACAACTCGTTGATCTTCTCGCCACAAACAGCCGTAATATGAGGAAATTCATTCTGATTCTAAACCTAGTGGTAATTTACAGAAGGAAAAGCATATAAAATGGCGGGTGGATGCCAGCGGAACCGTACTATCACATCTATCTGTACCAATATTGCTGGAGAGGTACGGCCGGACGTCCGCTCCTGCGCCACGCGCCTGTTCCAAACTGTAGAACTATAGTGCTCATCTACAGAAATTATAAAAACGGCAAAATGAAATCGTTAGCTTCTGTGGCTCATTTGGTTAGGAGCACACGAGAGCAGTGTTTTGGATTTCGGTTTCGGATAAAATACCGTTCATGCCCGGAAAACGAAATTTCGGCGAAATTCGGTAATTTCGGACAAATCTCGTCCGGAAATTCAAATCCAAATTTTGAATCCGTTTTTTTTTCTACCGGGAAATGCCGAATTTCAGCGAGAATTTGCGATATCTCGCCGAGAAATGGCGAAATTTCGGCCAGATTAACAAGCCCGAAAATTAGTCCAAAAGATGAAGAAAAATTTCGAATTTTTTTTTGGAGAGTTCTGACGTATTATTAATGTTGTCATAAAAATTTCAGATTTTTTTGAATCATGTAAATTTTTTTAAAATTGAAACATTGGTACTGTCGTAATGAAACGCTCATGGCAATTTTGAATGAATGAAAAATGGGACAAAGCATGTTATAAATATTTGAAATTTTAATAGCATGATTCGACATGTGAATAATGTTGCCATAAAATTTTCAGTAGTTCTTGAAGCTCGAGAAATTTTTAAAAATTGGGAATTTGGGTATACGCGTGAAGTATGAAATTGGGAATTCGGGTATACCTACTAATCTTATTGTATATGGAAATCTTATTGTATATTGAAATCTTATTCATATGACCTACATTGATCCTACTTGTGTTTTGAAAAGGTTTTATCAAAATATCACATTTAGGGGGAGTCAAGTTTGCTACATGTGCAAATTTCGTCCCTGTTTCTTCTATATGTTTTCTTGAAAAGGTTCATCGAAAATGTCTTATAACCAGTTAGAATTAAATTTCTCATAATTCTACGCTGGACCACTTGAATTCTTTGTCCAGAAGTTTTTATTTCTACGCCGGACTAGTTAGCGATACTAGTCAGTTCACGCCGGACTAGTTAGCGATACTAGTTAGTTCACGTCGGACCACTTACAAGTGGTCCGGCGTGAACGAGAGTTCACGCCGGACCACTTGGAAGTGGTCCGGCGTGAACGAGCTTTTGCGCCGGACCACTTCCAAGTGGTCCGGCGTGAACTGATGTTTATCCTATTTCTGATTTTTATATTTAAAACATAACAAATGATGTTAAAATATTTTCATAAATTTTATGTATTATCCTACATATCTTATGATACTCCCATAAATTTTTCATAGCATGAAAATGCATTCTCAATTTTTAAAATTCAGAGAGTGTTTCACTAGAAATGCCAAAAAGTCTAAAAATAAACTTTTTGAAACATTATCATTGAAGATCACTTCACGAGAACTTATTGATATAATTCGGTCGATCCGCCAAAAAATTCAAATTCGGTTTAAAATTCGAAATCTCATGAAAAATAAAAATCCGAAATATACTGTAGCAATTTCAAATTTTTTTCGGATTTTTACATCCGGCCGGTCTATGCAAACTCGCTAGGGTCCGAAATCCGAGATTTCGCCGAATTTTGGCGGTTTTTGTAACCTTGCACGAGAGTAAGCCGGAGGTCCCTGACTTCGAATCTCAGCAATCTCTCATTTATTTTACTCTCTCTTTTATGTTAAAACGTTGAAATCCAATTACCTTTTCATCATTTATTTTACTCTCTCTTTTATGTTAAAACGTTGAAATCCAATTACCTTTTCATCTATTTACACAGAGTGAATTTGGATTTGAATCTCTTAAAATGATGAAATCCAATTATCTTTTATTTTTTATTCATTTTAGGTAACGCTTTGGCTGATTTTTTCATATCCACTTCCACAGATTTCAAAACATTTAGAGTCTATTTAAATAGAGTGGATTTGGATTCGAATCTCCTTGAGGAGTGTTTTTTTTGTGTGTTTTCCAGTGAAAATATGCTACAATATTTTCTACGTTTTTCTTATTGTGCTACAGTGTTTTTTGCTTTTTTTTTTAATTTTCCCCTCTCTCCATTTTAAAATGATAAATCTCTTTGAGGAGTCACCCGCAACATAACTACACATTCTTGGTGATGTACGGTTCCGCTAGCATCCACCTGCCATGAGCTCTTTCGGCACCGTAGCTACATTTTCTATTTTTTCCCCTATTTTTAATTTTTTAAAATAAATATTTTACAATTTTTTTAAAAAATCAGTACTTTTTGTTTTTTAGATTTCTTTGAAAAATATTTTCTCTCTATTAAAATTCTTGCATGTCTCGATATTTTTTTCCACCCGTAGCAACGTGGACCTAGCAGAGCAATCAGTGTAATTGAAAATAGGCATGGGGCACAACACGGCTCTCTATCACACGTGATATCTTTTAGTATGAGTACGATTCTACGCCTTGGTTGAATCATAATTGTCGATGCCATTTCAGAAGCCATAATAGTTTCGTTGTTGAAATAGTATATTTTGATATTAGTCTATACTTATGTACGTCGTTTTAGAGTTTGATATAATAATATATTACTTAAATAAATAGTAGTATAATTAAATATAACATATAGTTCAACGAGTTTAATAATTCGGTATCAAGACTGATATGCTCGATATTGATTAGTATCGAATTGGTATAACCAGTATTAACCTGAAACAAAAATGGTATGGAACGCAAGAATGTTATGCACGAAATGGTAAATGCTGCCGTATATAAAGCCGGGAGCTTTCGCCGACGCTTGCGCCATCCACGTCGCCGTCGGCGCCTCGTGGCCGCGCCTCCGCCCGCCGCGTAGCGCATGTGAGCAGGAAAACGGGCTGCCGTGCGTACGGCGCGCACGCCGTTGAGCCACGTCGCTCAGCCGCTTGCCTGCTTCAAGTAATTTGCCGCGGTGCGTTTTCGCGTCCAACTGCGCGGCGTAGAGGTAGGGTCGCTTGCGTGCAACCCCGTCGCCCGCGTTCGAGTCTTCTCCGCGTGCGACGGGCTGAGATTTTTATATGCCGACGTGTGGCGCTCGCACGGTGTTTTTCTTGCCGTTTCGTTCTGTGCGGTCCTTTTGTTTCCCCAGTTGTTTTACCCTGTTTAATCCCCTTTCGCTTCCACCGTCGCCGCAGCCCAGCGGCTTCTTCCAGGCTACATCGCCGGCGGTCATCGGTGTCGCTCTCGTCACTCCTCACTCGGTGCTTCTTCCCGTGGTACATCCCTATTCCCATTGGATAGTTTCGGGGTCCCACGTGTCTTACCTCGCCGGGGAGAGATGTCTGGTTTCGCCAGCCTACCGTCGTACGCGTCGTCTGCGATTGGTGGGTCCCTGGTGTCTACATCACTGCCTTCGCCGTGGGGAGGTGTCGGGCTCCGTGAAGCTAGCCGTGCCTCGCCGCTGTCGCCTGCTTTGCTATGTGGCTTCTTCCTTCTTTTTGTGGTTTTCGATTCTCAACGTTGCTGGCTTCGCCGCGAAGCCGTGCCGGAATCCGTGAGCCTAGCCGCGCCTCTGCGTCGCCGCTTGCTTTACCGTGCCGCCTCTTCTTCGTTGCTTTTCTTGCTTGGCCCATTTCCTGCTTCGCATGGATCCCGCTAGCTTAGTTCGAGCTCGCCGTCAGGCCATACTGCGTGGGAAACGTCTGGTTGATTCTTTGCCCGATTCGTCGTGCGCCGCCGTTGGGAACACAGGTTTCTCACGTTTGATTTGTAATAGCTTAAGACATTAGCTCATTTAATTTATATCATCACCTGGTCATTTACGTTTCTACAGTACAATTTGTTCTTCTTCAAGTCCACCGGCTGTATCAGCGTTTTCCTTCTATAGGATGAGTGTGTTTTGTATTAAACCTATCTTTAGAACTCTGTTGTGCATCAGATATTGATTAGTTTGTGCATATCGTGAGGCCATGGCATAATTCTGTTTCGCCACTGTTCTCATCCTGTCGGTGGCAGTGCTTGGGCATGATTCGTGAATGCTAGATATGGACTCTGTCCCCAAAGTTCATTGGCTTCATTTATATGAAAAATAATGCAAGTGATATGCCAATGATCGTTGATGAAGAGAGTAATGGATTATGTTGGGTTTTGGTTGACTTTTGGACTAAGCGGTGTACAGATAAGATGATCTGCGCTTTTAGTTCAGCTTGTCATGGACTCTAATTATAGTATTGTTCGATCTACAAAGAGCAATTCTTTTTTTCTTTTTTGTTTTCTTCAGTCTTCATCCTTCTCAAAATTTGCTTACAGTCGATTAACTGTTACTTATTAACTTTTAACGCTGTCAAAGATTTCAGCGCTTGAAATCCTCTAGCGAATACGTTTTTCTGAGCGCTGAATTAGTTACTCTCCTGCTACAGTTGATGCTGATTCTGACGTTTAATTTGTGGTAGTGATTTTTTAGCATAGGACATTAGCTTATTAAATTTATATCTGTATGTCTACTATCGCTTCTATTATGATCAAAGTAACTCATATATAGAGCTCGGAATTGCTTATTAACTTTGAACGCTGTCAAAGATTTCAGCGTTCGAAATCCTCTAGCGAATACGTTTTTCTGAGCGCTGAATTAGTTACTCTCCTGGTACAGTTGATACTAATTCTGGCGTTTGATTTGTGATAATGAATTTTTAGCATAGGACATTAGCTTATTTAATTTATATCATCGCCTGGTCATTTGCATTTCTACAATAGAATCTGTTCTTCTTTGAGTCCACTGGTTATATCTGCGTTTTCCTTCTATAGGGTGAGTATATTTTGTGCTAAAGCTATCTTTAGAGTTCTGTAGTTCAAACTGATTTCCCATACAGAAGTTCTTCTTTGAGTCCACTGGTTATATCTGCGTTTTCCTTCTATAGGATGAGTATATTTTGTGCTAAGGCTATCTTTAGAGCTTTGTAGTTCAAACTGATTTCCCATACAGAATAACAGGTTTGTTGCCTCTGCTGATCCTAGAGGAAACTTTATGTACTCATTGTGATAATTGCCTTAGTTATTCCATTTCGTGTTCTCCGGAGCTTCAGTGATTTATTTTTAACATTTCTTTTCTTCCGTTACAAATATCCTTCGACATGCCTCGAATTCTGTGTATAACTCGGTTATCTACGATAGTGCACTCAAAAAGATTCTCATATTTTCTCTTCGACCAGAATATGTACTGCACGGCGTGCTGCCGCGCAAACGGACCTAGTATCAGCTATAGTAGGATTGTATGGTTGGATGCTGTATCATATAGTGTGGTGTTGTCGCTTCCTATTCTCAGGTTCACCGTTGTATGAGGTTAGCCAAATTTTATTAATGTATTTAAAACTTGGTATGTTTTGGGGGTTTATACTGGTGGGGCATGATATGGAACTATTTACTATTTTAGTCTCCTAATTTATTTTTTTTATAGCACTAGCCTGTGGGAATTGTTTTGCAAGAATGACCTTATTCCGCGCGGGAGAATGTGGAATTTGTCGGACCACCATACTGCGGCAAAATCCAATTGTCGTGTGCCCCTACGGTGGAAAATTGAAATCCCACGCCCCTATCCACGTAAATTGCATTTCTCGTGCCCCCGATCCGCAGCAATTGTATTGAATCCTGCACCCCCATTCTGCGGTAATTCAAATCCCGTACCACCCCGCCACGCAAAAAAAAATCCTGCGCTAAAGTAGTACCCCTGTGGTACTGTAGCACAGAGAAAGGCTATTTTTATAAATATTTTTTAAAAAAGAACTATTTTTAAAGAAAAAAAAGAAATAAAGGGGCAAATACGCTAACAGTTGCATGATATGCACCAACTAGATTAGGCTTTGCTTAGATGCAAGACGGGGCACGGCTCCGGCGGTCCGTGGTCAATAGCATTTGGCGCAACCACAGCCCACGTGAGACGTGACACGATCCGCAAGACCACAGTCGGAAAGCGTGCACCGCACACGCTAGCGCCCAGGACTGATCCGGAGTTCTAGAACCGCCTGGCCGCGCGCGCGCACGCTCGACACGCGGGGCGGCACAGGCATCCCACGTTGGATTCGCACCCAATCCTCCGGCCAAGTTGCCGACCTCACCGATCACCACAGCACCTTTCCCTTTCCCCGCTCGGTCCGCACGGGCACGCTCCCACCGACCCACCGCCGCCGCGGCACCGCGAATCAACCCCCAAAGCCCAAAACGACCATAATAATCGCCGAATTCCCCCCAAGCCAAACCCGCCGCACCACCGATGGAGCTGGCGTCGCACGACCTCGCGGCGCTGGGCGCGGCTGATCTCGTCCGCGTCTCCGCCTCGATCCCGCGCGCCGCGCCGCGCACCTTCGCGCTGCTCACCGCCTGCCTCGTCTTCCCGCTCTCCTTCGCCGTGCTCGCCCACTCCATCTTCACCCACCCCATCCTCCTCCGCCTCCAGAACACCAACTCCGACTACTCCTCCGACTCCGCCCAGTGGCTCAGGCTCTTCGCCTACCAGTTCCTCTACCTCATCTTCCTCTTCACCTTCTCCCTCCTCTCCACCGCCGCCGCCGTCTTCACCGTCGCCTCCCTCTACGCCGCCAAGCCCGCCTCCGTCGCAGCCTCCCTCGCCGCGCTGCCGTCCATCCTGCCGCGCCTCCTCCGCACCTTCCTCTGGGTCTCCCTCCTCATGCTCGCCTACCACCTCGTCTTCGCCCTCACTGTCCTCCTCCTCCTCGTCGTCTTCTCCCCCTCCTCCCCATCCTCCCCGCCCTCCCTCTCTTTCGTTCTCCTCCTTGTCGTCGTCGTCTTCGTCTTCCTCGCGATCCACGTCTACATCTCCGCGCTATGGCACCTCGCCAGCGTCATCTCCGTGCTCGAGCCTCTCTGGGGGCTCGCCGCCATGGCCAAAAGCAAGCAACTCTTGCAGGGGCGCACCCGCACGGCCACCGTGCTCGTTGTCTCCTACTTTGCTGCCTGCGGCGTTATCGCGGCGCTGTTTCGTGCCGCTGTCGTGAAGGGGCGAGGCGAGGAGGGGAGCCTCGACCTGAGCCTGCCTGGGCGGATGCTTGTCGGCGCTGTGCTGGTCGCTGTTCTCGTCTGTGTGAATTTGTTGGGGCTGCTTGTGCAGAGCGTGTTCTACTACGCCTGCAAAGCCTTCCACAACCAGCAGATTGATAGGAGCGCTCTGTACGAGCACCTCGGCGGGTACCTTGGCGAATATGTGCCGCTCAAGAGCAATATCCAGATGGAGAATCTGTGAAACTGGCGCATAGGGAAAGGGTAAGCTGCTCACCTGTTTGCTCCATACTAGTTGTCTTGTTGGATCTTGCTCTGAAGAAGAGAGCGGTGTTTCTAGGATTTATTTTTTGTTTTCTTGTTTCTGGTTCACTTGTTCTAGTTATAATCTGTAAGTAATAATGCGCAGGATCGACCAGTGTATGGAACGGAACGGACTTGTATAAAGAAAGTTATCTTTCTTTTTGCAAAATCTTCTTGTTTACCTTGCTTTCCTATAATTCATGTTATGGTCCTTGACCTATGACTAGAGATTTAATGGTTGAAGAGTGGAGCTTATCAGTGTGTGGTTGGTTCACTCTACTAATGTTAGAAGCAGTTCATGTTTTCTGGTGCTCTTATTTTTCCACTGTGGGATATCCTATCTTTCCAGGGTTTAGGGGGCAGTTAAATAATAGAGTGGACTTGATGTTAAGTCAGCTCATTCTAGAGAAACTGTGAATTGTTGTGAAATTTCTACCATTACAAAGTATAGTGACAATTTCGAAGCAACAGAAGGCCTGAGATGGTCAGATTTTCGTTGAGGAGACTAGCCGAATTATTTTGATGAAGTTAGAAAAGACCGGCCACTGGTTAGGCAGTGTCAGACAGATAATTCTAATGAATGCATACAATTAATGTGATTGTAAGGAGCGGAAGATAGTGGGGAATGGTAAAATTGAAGAGGACAGAGTGAGATCAGGATCAATTGTTCCTTTCAGTAACTATACCTGTTGTGTTGGAATATGTTTTTGAAAGAGTGGTGAAATATCAACATCTTTCTCTTCGCAGAAACTAGTGATTAAATTCATACTCTACATCAGTGATCTACTGATCTTGCTGTTCTTTTTTTTCTTTTTCAACCATGAAAAGCTGTCCTCGTCATCCTAATTTTCATCACCATACTAGGAAGCAAAAACTTGTGAAATTGAGAACTAGGCTCTCTAGTTGTTTTCCTACTAAAATACGCTATGTTACATCTCTGTTGATTATTTGGTTGAATTGAAAGGAATCATGCAATGTAATCTAGATATGGTTTTGGTGTCTTCAACTTTTATTGCAGAAACAACTGGTTGTGTGATTTTCTACATTTTTGAACTGCTTTCTAGTCGTCAGTAAAGTCTTCTTGTCATTTTCATTATCCCATAG
Source organism: Otatea glauca (assembly GCA_036346275.1). Taxonomy (NCBI): domain Eukaryota; kingdom Viridiplantae; phylum Streptophyta; class Magnoliopsida; order Poales; family Poaceae; genus Otatea; species Otatea glauca. The sequence goes on from CM070711.1 coordinate 77,944,535, forward strand.
CACCTATTTAAAAACATAAAGAGCTTTAATGAAAAGCACAAGATTGCTCCTAAGTAATGGAAATAATAGCCAACCCATTACGCATATTTGGCCGTGCCCTTTTTGAAAGAGGTTCCTACAAGATGATTTTCATGGTATATTAGTTGTTGTAATTGCGCTTAATTGCCACTTCGGTTTGGATGAAACCAAAATGGCTTGTTTTTATCATTTCTGAAGATCATTGAACTTACTGAACATTTCTGGAGTGGTTCATATATTTTAGTCACACACTATGATAGCGGGAACATCGTGTGTAACTGTTGTGATATTCTCCCCCGGTTTAACAAATTTACAAGTTAGTTGTGATATTCTCCCCCTCCCCCGGTTTAACCCATTTACGAGTTAGTGAAATGCGCACATTGGTGAATTTTGTCATAATGAAAAATATTGGATAATAAGAACGTGAGCATAATTGTATGAAAGGCCTTTTGATGCGATATATTAAGGCTAGTGGGTTTCCGGAGATCACATGTTTGCCGGCTAGAAATTGCTGATGCCAAGTCAGTCCTCACCGAAAAGCAAAAAAGGGTATGTCACAGCATGCAGTTTCTCCTTGTTATCCAACCTTTTCTTTTTATAACTTGTGGCTTTCTTCTGTTCCGTGTATGCCGACGATGAAGCTTTATATCCTTGTTCTGAATTATTTGTCCACGCCTTGATGATGACTGCTCGTGTTTGATTCTTTCCGCCTGCATTTTGTTCGTCATTTCTGTTTCAGACCTCACATAGTATGTGCCACCATGCTGTTTCTCCGTGTTATCCAACCTTTTCTTTTTAAATAACTTGTGACTTTCTTCTGTTCTGTGTATGCCTACGATGAAGCTTTGTATTCTTGTTCTAAATGATTTGCCCACCCACGCCTTGATGACTGCTAGTGTTTGATTCTTTTCGTCTGCATTTGTGTCGTCATCTCTGTTTCAGACCTCACATAGTACGTGCGGCCATGCTGTTTCAGACTTCTCGGTCATGTGTTTTGTGTGTGATGTACCGTGACTGCCCAAGGAAGAAACCTGGTGACCTGTTTGTAATAGTTTTGCCGGCCGAGCCTGAGCAACACACAGAGCTTGGATACGGACAGCTATTGCTGATTAACTATCTTTTTGGTGTGACTGATTGTAAAACGGTTCTAGCCAAGTTGTTACTTGTCAGCTGTCCACGTCTGTAGTGACAGGATCAACCACCAAGACCGTCTTGAGTGTCACTAGTCACTACCCAGATCAGGTCCCCAACACTGAGATAATGGGTCTAGGAATTTCCTCAGGAAATGTGCGTCAGTTTATACCTTTGGCGGAATCACCAGCAATAACCTATCCATGGAGATTTGGAATACTCGTCCTATCGGAACTCTAGGTCAGAAGCTGCAATGTGGAGGCTGGCATAGCATTTGGAGTAAATTTATCGCATTAAAATGATTGGGATATTGCCGATGTTGTTTCATTTGTTAAGATAGAATATGGTGATGTCTTGACTCCCTTTAATTTGGCGTGTAGACTCCCAGATTTCAAGTCTCGAACTAGCCTAGTTTCAAACATCAGTCTTAGAAATTGCATTCCTGACGAACAGAAAAGGCAAAACAAAACATCTCTACTCAACAAAACGAGTTCTTGCATGCAATAGGACCAGGTAGGAAAATTTTCCCCGTGAATCAATACATGTATTGTTCTTTCTAAATGTTTGTGACGTCTTGATGTGAGTAAGCACAAATATTCTGGAAGTTATCCAAACAGTTCCCAAAAGCTCTACAGAACATCGACTCTTATATGACTCCAGCCGTCGAACAAATGTACAGAAGGTGAACGATATTGCTACAAGTTTCCAATGGTACAGAAGAAGATAAAAAAAACGGCCACGCAAACACTAAGCTTCTTCGAGTGCTAGTACTCCTGGGAGTTCCTTCCCTTCCAACAACAACAAACTCTCGTAGCATCAGCGACTCCCAACTTTCTCAACAGCTGCAACGGAGTCTCCACCTCCATTTTTTGCTGTGACACCCTTGCCACTAAGCTATGCCAGCAGCTTTGCAATTGTTTGCGGAAGGAAATTCAAGGTCATGTTTCTTTCCATGAGTTTTTCTCTAATAGGATAGCTGAATTAATGAACCTGCATACATATTAGTGACATTACCTCAGTTCCTACTGCAAACTTGTCAAATTCGAAAACTTCCATGGGTCCATTCCAAATGACTGTGTGGGTAGTTTGCAAGGGAGAACTGAACGCTGCAACTGAATCTGGGCCAATATCCAGTCCCATCCATCCATCCATCAGGAATCGCAGATGCGGCAACAACCTAAAGAACAATCTCATTGTCACACAATTTCTAAAACCGCAATTTGGGTAGAAACTGGAAAGTGATTTTTTGTAATTGGCTGGAAACCTTCCACTGTGTCCTGATAATTAAGAGCATAAACTATGACAAACCTGATTATTACATCAGAAGCAAAGTTATCAGTAAACATATGGGAGAGACCCTTTTCTTTTGCCTTTGAAAGGAGAGAGAGATGTTGCTAGCTCGAGTTTGTCATCATCAACCAATGAAGCGCCTACTGAGAATCCTTGTAAAACGTGAAGATCATGCCTCCACCCAACAGAAAGATGCCTGAAACAACCTAGAAGTTTAATCATGCAAATGGGAACATCAGCATAAATTAAACATGATCACCAACACAGATTAAGCATATATAATAAATTGTTCAACAATTAATCATCAACTTTATGAATTTTCCACATGTATTACATTTACATGATTACAATCTTTTACAAATAAGAAAGTTATAAATATCAAAAGAAGATTACAAGAAAAAAATAAATTTCCAAAAAACTGCAGCTTCTGACCCTCATCTTGTTTCCTGCAAAACAAATAATCCACACATACATATATGTATAACCATAGGTCAAGATGCAGAAAGTTAAAATTTTAGAGTTGCCGTCAGACCCTATGTGATTGGTACGCTTATCGAGATACCAGATTCGTCCGAGGCTAAATCGGACCTCTCGCCAAACCGAGTTTCATCATTCGGTATAAAACAAACCTGTTTCATCGGGTGCCCATAGTCAATACCCAAATAGTGCAAAAATATCCTATGATAAAAAGATAAAAGTAGCATGGTAGAAAGGTAAATGCCCAAGGTTAAAGGGAGCCAACCGAACCACATCATGTCAGTTTCACTCCAGCACACACAAGCTCAAAGCCTTAGGCAAAGCTCCCACACAAAGCCACCTCTAGTAAGATGTGCACTAGACCAACCACACACAGGACCAAGCACCACAAGAGCAAGAAGCCACCAGGAGGTCAAAGCGATCACAACCAAGAGCAACCAAGCCCCAAGCAAGGCCACCTCGAGCACCAAGCCAAGAAGCAAGAAGCCAGTAGGCTAAGCACAAGCTCAAGGCTAGGAGCAAGGAGCCACCACCAACATTCACATCTCCAAAATCGCAGCCCTGCATCTCTTCCCATCCCCACATCATAGGTAACCCCACATTCATGCCCAATAGCTTAGACATAGGAGCATCAATAGCAAAAACTAGTACGGGGTCTTAAGGTAGTAGTCTGAACTAGTGGTCTCAGTAGTCACCAAAGGGGTGGCGCCGTGCGTGCCCAACAACCTTCGCATACTCCTCGGCTTATGGAAAATTGTGGCTATCGTCGCAGCACCTCCAAAACCATGGTACCCAACCCTTGTATCATCATCAATCAGTTTACCCAACTCCAATTTGTAAAATCACATCATATCCCATACTAGATGTAAGAGGAAATCAACAGCAAAATGGAGAAATGGGGCATCACCGAGCACTGTCATGAGGTTGGGTAGTGGGGTGGCCGGGGTAGGCCAGCACGAGAGGCGCGGGATCGAGCCAGGGTGGCTGGTAGGGCCGAGAGGGTCACGGGCGGAGGCCGGCAGCCCTGGCGGGTGAGCAGGCCAACCCAGGACTAGGGCGAGGAGAGGGAGGCGGCCTAGGTTGCTCCAGCGAGGCTGGGTCGGGCGAGGTGAGCAGGCCAGGGCACGGGGGAGGAAGACGCAGTGGGCCCAAAGAGGGATGTGATGACTCAAGGCGGAGCGACACGGCCACGAGGCGGCTCGAGCGGGCAGACATGTGCGCATGCGCGAGTGGGCTGAAGCACGGGCCGTGTGCAAGGAGGCGGTTGGCATGGGCTGCGGGTAGTGCAGGGAGCCGACGGCGTGGGGTGGACGGCTGACGATTTTTTTTATTTAATATTTTTTTATTCTTTTTTTCAAAACTAGGTGTCTGGGCACGAAAATTGCAAATTTGGGCTCCCGTCGCGGCGATCAGTGCCACCTCTAACGGCAACCAATGGCCAAAATAACGTCGCAGGTGGTGCGAGGCACCTATCGCCCCATGCACGGGCGATCGCCCGGTGCACGGGCGACGGCGGGGCAACAACCAAATTTTTTTATTTAGTATTTTTTGTAATTATTTGATGCCTTTTTAATATGAACCCCATAACTTTTGTTAGGAGTGTCCAAATGAAATGAATTTTTTTTTATAAATTTAAGTTTTGGAATGAGGAGTTAGATTCTAAAATAAAAACCTATGTGTTGTTTGCAGAAAAATAATTTTATTTGAGTTCGAATGCTAGGCTCTAATTATGGATTGTGAACGAATTACATTGTGTATTGATCCATAAATCATGAAATAAATAGAATAAGTTACTACAACCTTATGCACTTCATTTCTGCAAAAATATCTAAATATGATTGCATTTTGAATCAAAGATGACTAGTTTAAACCCTTTATAGCATTCATGTTTCAAGTAGTTAGAATAATGTCTAAAAGACCTCAAAATTTGACAGAACTAGTTTTGTTGCATTCTTGGGCTTGAATAGGTTACAATTATGTAAAAATATTTAGATGTCACTTTAGGCTGCACTATTTTATTGTTGTCCGAACATGCAATCGGTAAAACATCAAAATGGCCGTATCTTTCGCAAATGAGGGTCAAACTCGATGAAACCAAATCCGATGACCTTAAAATGCTATAACCTATCTTGATGGACAAAAATAACATCATTTGGGACAACTGGAGCAGTAGGACATATCCGAGCCCTCCGGAAATGGAATCGGTTCCCTCTCTAAGGTTAGTTGAGGACACTGAGCATACACTTGAAGGGTAGGCCGCACTCTTTATTACGGCTTAAAACTGAAAGGAGTACCACGAACAAGAAAAACCAAAGTTAACACCACGTCTACTGAGTGCTTCGAGGCCACTTCCCATTCGCCCATGCCTCCGGCGGGGCTTCTCTGGCACACCGCGCCCTCTCTCGTTTCCTCTCTCTCTCGGCCTCCTTCTCCTCCGCTTCCTTCCTACATGCCTCCTCGCGTGCGACATCGCGTTGTTCTTGAAGCCGCGCGTGAACTCGTCTGCCGGTTGGCTTGGTCAAGAAGCTGTTGGTCCTCGGGGTTGATCTCCGTATCAAACCACTTCTCAAATTCACACAGTGGCGGAGGTGACTGCATGAAACGTAAATTAGCAAAGTTTCATTCACAAATATTATGTAACCCATACGATTGTTACCATGCGGCGATCCTTCAGGCTCTTCTCCGGCGGATCGAAGGCGTAGTTGCGGCACTTCCAATACCTCCTCTTCCAAGTTGAAATTTCCCAAGAGCAGACAAGCCTGCAAAGATCTCCGCACATACACATGGGTGCTACAGCTCCACGAGGTAGGAAGAGATCTTGGTACGCTAAATTGCGCGGGCATGCACTTGTTTCTTCCTTTGCTTTCCCCTTTCCCTTTGCACTTGCACGCCTCGGCATTTTCGATTGATCCTGAATTTTTTTCCTCCCTCCTCTATTCTTTCTTCCTCTATTCTTTGCGAGACCGCTTGTGAGAACGAATGTTATAAAGGGCAAATATCGCCAGGGTATGGAGCGATCGCCTCATATTAGGGCGATCGCCCCATATTACGGCGATCGCCCCAACTAGAGGCGATAGGTGAATCGAGGCGTTGGTGTGTTGTCACGTCGTGTGGCATAGATAAGCAATGCCTACATGGATTTGCATAATTTAAAGTGATAAGGCTGTCATGTTACTAACTCGAACAGTTATACAATATGCTGCTGAACGTAAAGGCATTACAAAAATACGTCTGTACAACTAGTCAATTACGGCCACGCTTCCTGATCTGGCCCGTGGGGTAGGTGAGTGGTGACGGCGGACGGACATCCCTCCTAGGCCGCGCCTGCGCAGCAGTAGAGTAGTAGTGTCGCGACGAGGAGTGTCTCGTGGCGCGCCCCGAGAGCCGAGAGGGTCGAGGTAGTCGGTCGAAGGTACTCCTCCAGTCGAACTCGACGTCCGCAGGTCGTCGAAACCACCCTGGGTCTCTTTGGGCGCGAGACGACGAGGAGCCTCCGCAGACCATCGTCCCCACTTCTTCTTTGCGTGGGAGCATAGCGAGGAACCGGCGGGGTAGGGTGTAACATCCTAAAATTTGGCTTAATTAAGTTTTATTGTTTAAAAGTGCATTTGTGATTTTCTGGAATTTATTTGGATTTTTCTGGATTTATTAGAATTAATTTGAAATCAAGTTTATTGCCTTTTATTCAAAACTATTTAAATCTGTGAAAAGTTGAAATAAAGTTTTGACAAAAATATTTTATTTGAGTCCAGAATGTCTCAAAGTATTTTTGAGATTTTTCTTGGATTTTTCCTGATTATTTTATTGCCTAAAACAAATTAAATGAATTTCAGGAATTATTTTAAATGAGAAATCTTTTAAAAACCTTGTGAACAGTGTTGGGCCGAGCCCAACACTGTGCACGTGAAGCCTTCGTCAGTGCGGCCCAAGTCGGCCCGCGAGAGCCGTCTTCCAGAAACCCTAATTCTTGGCCGTTCGATCATGATCGGCGTTCCAGAAGAAGCCACGTGGGACTTCGTGTCCTGGCCGTCGGATCGGGACACGCGTAGCGCTGTGGGTTGTCGTCTTCATTCCGGACTCGAGTCCGCCGTTCGCCGTTGGACTTCCTCACCGTAGAGCTCGGACGCCGAGGCTTTAAATAGGGGTAGCACCCGAGGTTCGTAGTCAAACGCCGCGTCTTTTGGTCGGGAGATTTCGCGAGCGATCGAGAACACCGCCGCAAGCTCATTTGGAGTTGAAGCGTGGGACCGCCGCGGTTTTTGCTCAAGTGCGCCGCCGGATCGTCGGGTTTCGGCGTTTTGGTTCAAGATCTGAACTCGTCAAGGTGTGCCGCGTCGACTACGCTACGTCTTCTCGTCGGAACTGCGCCGGAACGCCGCCATCTCGGTCTTCTTCCTCGCCTCCGGTGGTCTTCTCGCCGTCGCGCCGCTATTTGCTCGGGTAAGCCTTAGCCGTTAGATCGAATTTGGCGGTCAGGATTTAGCCACGTAGGTGGAGAACGGCAGCCGTTGGATGCAATCTGTGCGGTGGGTTTCCGCCGCGCGTGTGGACCAATCAGGAGCCGACATGTGTCAGGCGCAGAGGTCGAGGCGCCATGGACCGGGTGCACCGTGAACCCGAGGGAGTCGTGGACCGGGTCTATGCGCCGAAGACACGTGGCAGCCTTTGATTCGTTCGGTCCAGGGCTGACGTCACGCTGACGTCATAAATCGGTTTTTCAGAATAAAAGTAAATCTGTTAATTTCGAATTTATGATTTTCTGATTTCAGTATTTATTTCAAATTTCAAAAGGCTATATCTTTTGCATCGTAACTCGGATTTGAGTGATTCCAGTTTCTAAAAATTTGTAAAATTGAGATCTATTTAATGGTGAATTTTATTTGATTTTTGGGAGTTCAATTGCTCTCTGTTTTGGTATTTATTTGCTTTTCTCCTTCGGTACGCGTAGACGTTGAATTGTGCGACGCTTCGGAGGAAGATCCAGCAACTCAAGAGCAATTTCCAGAACCAGATCAGGACCTATTCCAAGGCAAGTTGTGCTTTGATCATGTTGAACCCATGTTTATAAAATTGCTATGTTTGTTTTACAATATTGCATATATTTCAAATATCTGATTGTTTCAAAATAGATTGGGCTTAGCTAATATACCGATTGATCTATACCCTACCTTGTTATTGTATGCCATGATCCATTGTCACCTTAGATTGGTTTAATTTAGTTGGTTAATAATTATAATCAACATTGGAGGTTAGACCGTATTAGTTGCTTAGCCATGCCACGTCATCACATGTGTCAGAATTATTGATAATTAATCTTGATTAATGGAATATGGAACAATGTTATGAACTTGTGTGTCATGTGGGATCACACGATGAGATTGAGTTGTTGTGGCGAGTCATGTCACGCAACGATGTTGAATTGTTGATGGCACGTGGTGCTTGGTAATCAACTAGGTGATAATCATTTAGATTGGGGCAAGTGGCAAGGGGCGAGGAGGCCAAGGTGGGCCCGATGGGCAGATGGTATGTGGATGTCTTGCCTTGATCACACTAAGGACTTAACCTTGCAAGCCTTTGACCTGAGTCTATCTTGCAACCACATGTCTGGTATGGGCCAGCCTAGCTGAGTAATTTGCAATGTCTTGATTTTGGTACTATCGTGGTCGGTGTGAGTTCCCGAGTTATGGAGTAATTCACATGGCGCAAGAGAGGGGCCCTGGATGTGGTAACCAGTCCCACCAGTGTTGAAACCTTAGCGGGTAGTATCCGGTTAAGCCAGAGCATTGTAAAGGCTTTGTTATAATCACTCGCCTTGGTGGTGTTTGGTTGTATCACGTGGGTAAAGTGCATAACCTCTACAGAGTGTGAAACTATTCGGATAGCCGTGCTCATGGTATTGAGCAATGCTCGGAATTACTGATTAAGGGTTAGCTTAATTAATTGGACAACATGGTTGGGATGGCGGAATGCCATATGGAAGATGAATTTGACTTAGGATTGGAAACTTGGTTTACTTGAGAAATCTGAATTTATTTACTATTGATATTTGTTTCTGATCTTTACAATCTATTTATGTATTTGTTCATAAATGCTGCTTATTGCAAAATAACCATGATAGCCTATCCATTGGAATAAGCCTTACATATAGATACATAGAATTGCATTCTATGCACAACTTGTTGAGTGCTTAAGTACTCACCCTTGCCAAACAACAATAATCAACAGTTGAAGAATCTACACTGTGTTGGAAGAGGAAGTCCGGAAGACACGAGTCATTAGGGTCCGAGCCTTGTCGGTTGCACTGTGGTGGTGATGAGCTATCTACGTTTCTATTTTTCGCTGCTTAATTACTAGTTTATATTTTCAGTCTTGCCCTGCGTGGCTTAATAATGTAAGTTGGTCATAAGATCATACATTTAGCTATATCAATAAATGAACTATTATTCTATTATCGTTGTGTATGATGTGATATGTACCAATGTTAAGTCGTGTGCACTAGCGTTGATCCCGGACTAGTGCGGTAAACACAGTGGGTTCGAATCGATGGATTCGGTCCTTACAGAGGTGGTATCGAGCATCTTGTTGTAGGTCTTGGCCCTAGATAGTATGGAGGTGTCTTGTGTGTGTCCAAACTATTTTCTAAAAGAAAATCTAAATTTGACTAATAAAACACTCTCGACTCATCTCATTCTCTACTTCTCGCCTTTGCTGAATTTACCCGTTTTACTTGCCGTTTTGGGTAGAGAACTTATTCAAAGTTCTTGTGGAGCAGATGCCGATCGTTCCGACTTTCGAGGAGTCAGCTGGCGGCTACGCCATGGAGCTGTGGAGAGTACTTCAGACGCTGGGAGGCTTCTACCGTCCGCTTTACCGAGGAGGAAGCTGGTCAGTTAATGGTGTACACCGAGGATTTATTTGCAAGCTGATTATCTACGCTCGGGAGAATGAGGAAGCTAGCAGGCCAATCAACATCTCTGCCAGAAGATTCTCGTACGAGGTTGCAATTCAGGAGGTCGCTCGCCTTGCTCTTCGCCGTGTCTGCCGCGACTACGCCGACGAGCTTCACGACTCAGTGTTCCGCCTTCACCCAGACGTTCAAGCATGCCGACGCCGACGGATCGTGGAGGACGAGTGTGCCACTGCAACGCACCTTGCGGAGTTCGCCCTTGCCCAGGAGGATCATATGAGAGAGACTACTCAGGAGTTGGAGACTGTGTACGAGGCACTCAGAGTAGCAGAGCAGGAGCTTGAGGTGACCCGTGCTTCAGCCATCGGGATGATCACCGAGTGGGAGAGGCCACGAGGCGATTGAGGACGAGTTGGAGCACGTGACTCGAGGAGTTCAGGAGCCGGTGAGGAGTCCGAGGAGGATCCAGAGGAGCGCGAGTGGGAGCGAGGGGAGTGCAGACCACTGTGGTTGTAGAGGACCCGAGAGTAGGTCATCGGATAGGTTCGCTCCTATGCCACTCACTCGCACGGTGTATGCGCGGATCGACCTCACCAGGTGGTGGATGAGTGAGTGTCACCTTTAATGTGTTGAGACTCGAGTGTGAGTCGCGTCTTTAAGTTAGCCTTTACCTTTTTAGTTGACGTTAAGGTTTCGTGTTAGTTTGCTTCTTTGTAATGCTGAGTGTGCAGTATGTGTTGCAAAGCTTGTAGGCTTGACTAAGCGGCCATACCAAGAATAATAAAGAATTATTTCAGTTTGGGTATAATCTATCTCCCCGCTTTAGAAATTCTTGCTTCTTATCTATGTTACATCTACCTTCCCTAACCTAAGAGGCAATCATCAGATGGTGAATACTCGAGGGAACAACGGAGCTTCAGGAAGTGGACTGCGCCAGAACGACAACACCAACGACGGAGGCAGCCCTCAACCACCACCAATTGACATGCAGAATCTGGGAGCGTTTCTCGTAGTGCAGACTCAACTGATGCAGACCATGATGCAGAAAATGCAACAGATGGCCAACGCAGCAGCCAACAATAACAACCCTGTAGCTCAGAACAACCATGGTGGACCCCGACCTCACTCAAAGCTATCAGATTTTATGAGGACTAGGCCACCAACTTTTCAGAAATGTGAACCCTTTGAAGCCGATGGTGGCTTAGAACTATTGAGAAGCTGCATATCACGCAATGTGAAGGCAATGAGAAGGTGCTCTACGCCTCTCATCAATTGGAAGGAACCGCCGCAGAATGGTGGGAGAATTACTGTGCCGCTCATGGAGCCCCACAAGAGATCACTTGGGAAGAGTTTACTAATGCTTTTCGCGATTACCATGTCCCGAGGGAATGATGGACCTCAAGAAGGAAGAGTTCGTGGCTCGAAGCAAGGAGGCCAACCGGTGGCGAATACGAATAAATTTACCCGATTAGCTCGATATGCCCTCAAAGGCGTAGCGACAGATAAAGCTAAGCGCCTCGTTTCATGAAGGGACTAAATTCAGATCGCAGTGGACTGATTACCCACAATTTCCGGACTTTCGGGAGTTGGTTAATAAGGCTTTGATCCTAGAGGATAAGCGCAAAGAGAGGGTGAAAACCGTAAGCGCTTAATGACTAATCGGGTGGACGCCCAAACCATCTACGTTTGAGGATGTCACCACAACAATTTGCTAGATTCCAACCACCGGTGTGAACAAGACATCAACCCTCGCACCTCGCCACGCCAACCGTAACTTTCAAATGCCAAAGACAGGCAACAATGCACCAGGAGGAAACCAGCAGTCTGCAGTGAAAAGGTGCTATACCTGCAACGAGCCAGGACACTTTTCTAATAGGTGTCCACAGAAGGGAGGCATCACGCCAGTTCGTTTTAACTTGGGAACAACACCGCCAAGGCACCACCTCGGAGGAAATCGTGTGCGAGTCAAGCGGAGCAACACCGCAATCAACAAAGGCGTGGAAGGATCAACCACATCACCGCAGATGGAGCTCGGGAAGCTACGGACGTCGTCTTGGGTAAGTTCTGGTCAACTCGACTGCCTTTCTGCTTTGTTTGATTACGAGCTTCGCATTCGTTTATTTCTCAAAGTTTTGCAACCAAGAATGGATTTCAAGTGGTGAATCTTAAGTGTGTGCTCTTAGTCCAAGCCCCAGGATCTGAGCTTAGATCTAACCTTGGGTGTTTGGGAGCTAAGTTGCTTATGGATGGGATAAATTTCTAGCGAATCTTATCTTAATAGATCGCAATCCCTAGGCGTCATCCTTGGAATGGATTGGTGTCAAGGCATAAAGGTCGTTTTGGATTGTGGCCGAAGGATCGTGACTTTGGAAGGCCCTAGTGGCAAGAAAGTAGAGTTTCAAGCGACCGTAGTTCGCGATGGGCAGTTAATGGTCAACAGCGTGAAAGCCATCAGCATGGAAGATGTGCGATGGCGAGGAATACCGGATGTGTTTCGGAAGATTTGCCAGGATTGCCACCGGACTGTGATATTGAGTTCGTGATCGAGTTAGCGCCAGGTACAACACCGATATCAAAAAGACCATATCGGATGCCTACCGATGAGTTAGTGGAAATGAAGAAGCAGATTGAGGAACTGCAAGAGAAAGGTTTCATTAGGCCAAGTTCATCGCCGTGGGGAGCCCCGGTTTTGTTTGTTCGTAAAAGGACGGAAGTCTTAGAATGTGCATCGATTATCGTGCCATGAATGAAGTAACGATCAAGAATAAGTATCCGTTGCCGGGATCGATGACTTATTTGATCGATTAAGAGGAGCTGAGTTTTCTCCAAGATAGATCTTCGTTCGAGTTACCATCGATTGAAGATCCGAGCGGAGGATGTGCCTAAGACCGCGTTTTCTACGCGATATGGACATTATGAGTTCACAGTCATGTCATTTGGATTGACTAATGCCCCGGCATATTTTATGAACATGATGAATAAGGTTTTCATGGAATATTTGGATAAGTTTGTTGTAGTCTTCATAGACGATATCTTGGTTTACTCGAAGACGGAGGAAGAGCATGCGAACATCTAAGAATGGTTTTAGAGAGGTCATGAGAGCATCGACTATATGCTAAGTTTAGCAAGTGTGAATTTTGGAAGGAGAAAGTTGAATTTCTTGGTCATGTCATGACTACTAAGGAGTAGATTGACCCAAGCAAAGTGGACGCAGATGTTGCATTGGGAGCAACCAAAGTCATTACCCGATCCGTAGTTTTCGGGAATGGCAGGATATTACCGTCGGTTCATAGAGGATTCTCAACGATTGCTAAACCCCTTACGCAGTTGTTAAAGAAAGAAAAGAAGTTTGCATGGACGCCAGAGTGCGAGAAAAGTTTCATGGAACTAAAAAAGCGTTTAACAACAGCCCCCGTATTAGTATTGCCAGATGTGCAGAATGGATTTGATATTTATTGCGATGCTTCGAAGCAAGGCTTGGGATGCGTGTTAATGCAAGAGGGCAAAGTCGTTGCTTATGCATCGAGACAGTTGAGACCACATGAAGTGAATTACCCAACGCATGATTTGGAGTTAGCCGCCGTAGTGCATGCTTTAAAGATATGGCGTCATTATCTCATAGGAAATAGATGTGAGATATATACAGACCATAAGAGCCTGAAATACATATTCACCCAAGCGGACCTGAATATGAGGCAGCGAAGGTGGCTAGAGCTAATAAAGGATTATAATGTGGGAATCCATTATCATCCCGGAAAAGCCAATGTAGTAGCCGATGCTCTGAGTCGGAAAAACCATAGCGCCAATACGTTAACAATGGAGGATCAACCAGAATTATGCAAGGAATTCCAAAAGCTAAGATTGGAAGTCATTCCGCAAGGAAGTGTAGCTGCACTAGAAGTAAAGCCAACACTGGAAGATCAGATTAGAGAAGGTCAGAAGGATGACGATAAAATTTCTAAAATCAAGGCTAAAAAGGAAGAAGGCCTAGCCGTAGATTTCACTCTGGATGAGCAAGGAACTATGTTCTTCAAGGGCCGAATTTGTGTGTCGGATAAAAAGGAACTAAAACAGCTAATTCTAGAGGAAGCGCACGATTCAAAGTACTCGATTCATCCAGGAAGTGCTAAGATGTATCAGGATTTGAAAGAGAGATTCTGGTGGCCTAATATGAAGCGTGAAGTAGCTGAGCATGTTGCTTTATGCGACGTATGTCAAAGAGTAAAAGCCATGCATCAAAGACCAGCTGGTTTGTTGCAGCCGTTGAAAATTCCGGAATGGAAGTGGGAGGAAATCGGAATGGATTTTATCACCGGTTTACCTAAGACCCAGAAAGGTTATGATTCCATTTGGGTAATTGTGGATCGTCTAACCAAGGTCGCCCATTTTATCCCAGTAAAGACCATTTACTCCGGAGATCGCTTAGCGGAGTTGTATATGTCAAGAATTGTATGCTTGCATGGAGTGCCCAAGAAGATTGTGTCGGACAGAGGAACCCAATTTACCTCAAGATTTTGGAATAAGTTGCACGAAGCCATGGGAACTCGTCTGAATTTGATCTGACATATCACCCGTGAGAGCGGATGGTCGACCGAAAGAGTGAATCAGATTTTAGAGGATATGTTGAGAGCCTGTGCTTTAGCTTATACTGCGACATGGGATAAGTGTTTGCCATATGCGGAATTTAGTTACAATAATAGTTATCAAGCTAGCCTACAGATGTCACCGTTCGAGGCATTGTATGGGCGTGCTTGTCGTACTCCGTTGAATTGGAGCAAACAGAGAAGCGTTTGGTCTTTGGGCCAAATATTCTCGAGGAAGCCGAAAGTCAAGTTGCAATGATCAGAGAAAGGTTGAAGATAGCACAGTCAAGACAGAAAAGCTATGCGGATAACCGTCGTCGAGATTTGAGTTTTGAACCAGAAGATCATGTGTATCTCGTGGTTACCCTCTTAAGGGCGTTAAAAGATTTCATGTGAAAGGAAGCTTGCACCAAGATATGTTGGTCCGTTCAAGATTACGAGCCGTCGAGGAGAGGTAGCTTATCGATTAGAGTTGCCTCGATCCTTGGCAGAGTGCATGATGTATTCCATGTGTCGCAGACTTAAGAAGTGTCTCAAAGTGCCACAGAGCAAACCCCATTGGATGCAATAGAAGCGCAAGAAGATTTGACTTACAAAGAGCAACGATCGAATTTTGGATGCTATGGATCGCAAGACCGAAACAACTCTATTCGCTTTGCGAGTTGATGGAGCAATCATTCAAAGTGAAGCCACTTGGGAGCGAGAAGAGGATTTGAAGTCAGAATTCCCGAACCTATTCTCTAGTTAGCCCTGAATCTCGGGTCGAGATTCTGTTAAGGGGGGGAGGTTTGTAACATCCCAAAATTTGGCTTAATTAAGTTTTATTGTTTAAAAGTGCATTTGTGATTTTCTGGAATTTATTTGGATTTTTCTGGATTTATTAGAATTAATTTGAAATCAAGTTTATTGCCTTTTATTCAAAACTATTTAA
This sequence comes from Otatea glauca, assembly GCA_036346275.1. Classification (NCBI taxonomy): domain Eukaryota; kingdom Viridiplantae; phylum Streptophyta; class Magnoliopsida; order Poales; family Poaceae; genus Otatea; species Otatea glauca. Next base: position 77,959,872 of record CM070711.1, read on the forward strand.
ATCTGTGCAAAGTTGAAATAAAGTTTTGACAAAAATATTTTATTTGAGTCCAGAATGTCTCAAAGTATTTTTGAGATTTTTCTTGGATTTTTCCTGATTATTTTATTGCCTAAAACAAATTAAATGAATTTCGTGAATTATTTTAAATGAGAAATCTTTTAAAAACCTTGTGAGCAGTGTTGGGCCGAGCCCAACTTTGCGCGCGTGAAGCCTTCAAATCGTCATGTTGGCCCAAGTCGGCCCACGAGAGCCGTCTTCCAGAAACCCTAATTCTTGGCCGTTCGATCATGATCGGCGTTCCAGAAGAAGCCATGTGGGACTTCGTGTCCTGGCCGTCGGATCGGGACACGCGTAGCGCTGTGGGTTGTCGTCTTCGTTCCGGACTCGGAGTCCGCCGCCGTTCCGCCGTGTGACTTCCTCGCCGTGTAGAGCTCGGACGCCGAGGCTTTAAATAGGGGGGGTAGCACCCCGAGGTTCGTAGTCAAACGCCGCGTCTTTTGGTCGGAGAGATTTCGCGAGAGCAGTCGTAGAACACCGCCGCAAGCTCGCCGGAGTTGAAGCGTGGGACCGCCGCGGTTTTTGCTCAAGTGCGCCGCCGGATCGTCGGGTTTCGGCGTTTTGGTTCAAGATCTGAACTCGTCAAGGTGTGCCGCGTCGACTACGCTACGTCTTCTCGTCGGAACTGCGCCGGAACGCCGCCATCTCGATCTTCTTCCTCGCCTCCGGTGGTCTTCTCGCCGTCGCGCCGCTATTTGCTCGGGTAAGCCTTAGCCGTTAGATCGAATTTGGCGGTCAGGATTTAGCCACGTAGGTGGAGAACGGCAGCCGTTGGATGCAATCTGTGCGGTGGGTTTCGCGCGCGTGTGGACCAATCGAGAGCCGACATGTGTCGCGCAGAGGTCGGCGCCATGGGCCGGTGCACCGTGAACCCGAGGAGTCGTGGACCGGTCTATGCGCCAAGACACGTGGCAGCCTTTGATTCGTTCGGTCTGGGCTGACGTCACGCGACGTCATAAATCGGTTTTTCGAATAAAAGTAAATCTGTTAATTTCGAATTTCGATTTTCGATTTGATTTATTTCAAATTTCAAAAGGCTATATCTTTTGCATCGTAACTCGGATTTGAGTGATTCCAGTTTCTAAAAATTTGTAAAATTGAGATCTATTTAATGGTGAATTTTATTTGATTTTTGGGAGTTCAATTGCTCTCTGTTTTGGTATTTATTTGCTTTTCTCCTTGATGCAGCGTGAGGCGTTGAATTGTGCGACGCTTGGAGGAAGATCCAGCAACTCAAGAGCAATTTCGAGAACAGATCAGGACCTATTCCAAGGCAAGTTGTGCTTTGATCATGTTGAACCCATGTTTATAAAATTGCTATGTTTGTTTTACAATATTGCATATATTTCAAATATCTGATTGTTTCAAAATAGATTGGGCTTAGCTAATATACAGATTGATCTATACCCTACCTTGTTATTGTATGCCATGATCCATTGTCACCTTAGATTGGTTTAATTTAGTTGGTTAATAATTATAATCAACATTGGAGGTTAGACCGTATTAGTTGCTTAGCCATGCCACGTCATCACATGTGTCAGAATTATTGATAATTAATCTTGATTAATGGAATATGGAACAATGTTATGAACTTGTGTGTCATGTGGGATCACACGATGAGATTGAGTTGTTGTGGCGAGTCATGTCACGCAGCGATGTTGAATTGTTGATGGCACGTGGTGCTTGGTAATCAAGCGGGTGATAATCATTTAGATTGGGGCAAGTGGCAAGGGCGAGGAGGCCAAGGTGGGCCCGATGGGCGAGATGGTATGTGGATGTCTTGCCTTGATCACACTAAGGACTTAACCTTGCAAGCCTTTGACCTGAGTCTATCTTGCAACCACATGTCTGGTATGGGCCAGCCTAGCTGAGTAATTTGCAATGTCTTGATTTTGGTACTATCGTGGTCGGTGTGAGTTCCCGAGTTATGGAGTAATTCACATGGCGCAAGAGGGGGCCACGGATGTGGTAACCAGTCCACAGTGTTGAAACCTTAGCGGGTAGTATCAGGTTAAGCGAGCATTGTAAAGGCTTTGTTATAATCACTCGCCTTGGTGGTGTTTGGTTGTATCACGTGGGTAAAGTGCATAACCTCTGCAGAGTGTGAAACTATTCGGATAGCCGTGCTCGCGGTATTGAGCAATGCTCGGGAATTACAGTTAAGGGTTAGCTTAATTAATTGGACAACATGGTTGGGATGGCGGAATGCCATATAGAAGATGAATTTGACTTAGGATTGGAAACTTGGTTTACTTGAGAAATACTGAATTTATTTACTATTGATATTTGTTTCTGATCTTTACAATCTATTTATTGTATTTGTTCATAAATCTTGCTTATTGCAAAATAACCATGATAGCCTATCCATTGGAATAAGCCTTACATATAGATACATAGAATTGCATTCTGTGCACAACTTGTTGAGTGCTTAAGTACTCACCCTTGCCAAACAACAATAATCAACAGTTGAAGAATCTACACCTGTGTTGGAAGAGGAAGTCCAGGAAGACACGAGTCATTAGGGTCCGAGCCTTGTCGGTTGCCTGTGGTGAACTGATGAGCTATCCACGTTTCTATTTTCCGCTGCTTAATTACTAGTTTATATTTTCAGTCTTGCCCTGCGTGGCTTAATAATGTAAGTTGGTCATAAGATCATACATTTAGCTTATATCAATAAATGAACTATTATTCTATTATCGTTGTGTATGATGTGATATGTACCAATGTTAAGCTGTGTGCACTAGCGTTGATCCTGGGACTAGTGCGGTAAACACAGTGGGTTCGAATCAGTGGATTCGGGTCCTTACATAGGGCGAGACGAGGAAGGAGCCTCCTCAGCCCACTGTCCCCACTGCAGCTGCGTGGGAGCGTAACGAGGCACCGGCGGGGTAGGGCGAGTCTTTGGGCGCGAGGGCGTGGTGTCTTTGCGTCCGCCGACGTCTCCGCGCCCCCAGCAGGTGGCCAAGCGAGCCAACGCCTCATCCTATTGAGGACCCGAGCCCAAGCTGGCTCGGCCTCGGTGGTGGTCACCTGTATGCCCGCCCGTAGGCGCGCCAACATGGACACAGCCTCCACCTCATCCTTCCCGACGAGATGTGCCTGCATGTAACGTCAGATTGTTATTACGTAATTTACATGAAAAAGACGTGCCCATGTAGCTTCGATTGAGACACTTACCGAGGCGTTGTCCCTCTGGGACATCTGTGAAGGGTACGTGTCCATCACCGATGCCTGCCGTGAGACATACGGTGCTGGTGTGTACCCCATCCTGAGGCGAGTGCGCGGGGCGAACCACTCCATGTACTCATCGTACATGTCAGGGTCGTACGGCCGGGTCTCGGTGACCCTCTCATCGAGTGCGGCGTCCCACTGCACCGCCCATGGCTGCATACGGTGCGCGAACTGAGTGCCCACTGCAGCACCCATCCGGTTCATCCTGCAATGCAAAAACAGGAAGTACACACCACATTCATTTCGCAAAGATGCGAAGTAGTACCTGTGAGCGCCACGTGCGACAACGTGACGAGGCGGCAAGGGAAAGGACTGGAACAGGCCGAATTGCTGCAGCACTCGGTGCGGGGAGTACTCCTCAATACACAGGTCAAAGACGAGAATCTTACGGGTCAGCCAGAAGGCCTCATCTCGCGTGCAAAGCACGGAGACCCCGTCAAGTGCTCGGGCGTGGACGTCGTACGCGGTGTATGGCGCCACCGCACGTCCTCGTCGTGGAGGCGGTCGAACTCCCGAACGAACTCGAGGTAGGACCTCCTCACCTGTCGGTACGCGTACCTCCGCTGCGAGGAAGTAAGAAATGGCGGAGGTTATTCAAGTGCGTTAGTGGAGAAAAAGATACGAGGGAGCATACCTGTCGTCGGACCCAGTAGTGGCCCATGGTGGGACAGTCCACCAGGTCATCTCCGTAAAGGTCCTGGGGGTACGGTGTGGTATCAACAACAGGCCTGCCGACGGAGAAGTGCTCCCAGGACCACAACTGAAGGAGTAGGACGCAACCCGACATCGTTGCGTCGTGCTCCGCCCGAGAGACGGCGTCGCACAGACCTCTGTACGTCGCCGCAAGCCACACCGAGGCACACGACCTTTGCATCATCCGTTTACAAGGGGAGTTAGGCGTGCTCACTTTGAGACGAGATTTGAACTGAGTGTGTTACCTCATCCTCCAGGGTGTCGGCGATGTGCTGGGCGTACTCGATCAGGTGCCGGTCCACTGTGTTCCCGTGTGGAGGACGGGAACATCACCCAACCGAACAACAACAGGAGGTATGCCTCCAGATGGCGGGCCACGTCCACCTCCTCCGCGTGCGAGTGGAGAAGCTGAGCCTGCAGCGTTCGCAACAAACATTATCAACAACTTAGCACTTCTCTTTTAATTCTCGAAGAAAGAGGTACTCTCCGTGAAATGAAACAGCCACGCCTTCGTCGGTCCGTGTTGCTCACCCTGCCTGAGGGGCCGGTAGGGGGCTGCCCGGGGGTGCCGCTCCACCGCGGCGAACCGCACGGACAACTCGGCGTGCCACGTGGCGGGCGTCGTGCGGCACGATGCCGGACCCATGCGGGGAGGCCTAGGAGGTACGACACGTCCTCTGGCGTCGGAGCCATATCTCCGCACGGAAGGTGGAAGCGTGTCGTCTCGGTCTCCACCGGTCCACGAGTGCGGCGGTAGGGACGGTCGCACCGAACCGCGGGACCTCCTTGCCCGCTAACGGGCGCCACCGCTCCACCATCCTCTGAGAGGAAGTAAGCCACCGCCGCAACTCGCATGTAGTGCATTGCGTCGTTAAATTGCATTCACGGTAAGTACATGTACGTAAAGAGTGCAAGCGTTGGCGACTACCGTGGAACCGGCGTGGGTCAATGCGAAGCAGCTCGTTGGGCACCCGAGGTCGGAGTGTCCCTAGCTCTCAGTTCTCCTCTGCAGAGTACCTAGACCGGTGGGTCGCATCGACGGTCGCGTCGAGCAGCTTAGGGCAAGGTCGCGCCATCGTCGCCTGTTACAAAGCAAATACAACAAATTTGTCAGTAATTAAATGAGCACACAAAATAAAATGCGAAATAACGAATTGTACCATACTCAACAAACAATACAACCAAAGTGCAGAGAGCTAAAAAAAATCTCATGTTACAAACATACTAAAGACAAACACATGTTCGACGAGGCACACAACGCCGAAAATTACATTATCCTCATAGCTATTAACTGGTACATCGGAAAATTACATGATGCGAACAACAACTTACTGGTACATCGAAAATTACATGATTGGAACAACATCGAAAATTACATCGAACATTACATCGAAAATTACAACTTACCGGTCCATTGAAAAATACAAGATGGGAACAACATGGAAAATTACATTATCCGCGGTTGCGACGCGCCTCGGACTCATCCATATCGCTCCGAATGCGCCTTGTCCTTCGACACCCGACCTTCAGCTTCAACATTCGGATGTCCGGTACCCATCGATGGTCCGGAGGGGGGCTGTTGTGAACGATCCATCCACTCGGTATCCGTACACCTCGTGATGCCACGTGTTGAGAACACTCTGCTTGTAGTAGTACGGGGAGATGAACGGACGACAGGATTGATGCGTCTCGGTGGCTGCGACAATGATGTGCGAGCACGGCAAGTGCAGCAGGCGTGGTTTCTGGTAGAAGCACTCGCACTCAGCTGCTCGGAGCATGCACAGATGGGAAGTCCTCTCCCGGTGGGCACCCCTGCGACCTCGGTCACCGCAGTGCACGTGGTATCTCCGTTCCACGCCACTCTCCGGTGTCACCTGATGTGTCTGCGCCTTTCTTGTTTTCTTGGACATGTAAGTAGACACAACAGTTGAGTACGACAGTCGATTGTCCGACATACATGCTGCGAAGGTCTTGTATCGCTCAATGAAATTTCTCTGTGTCCCTAATAAGACACCTTCAACTATACCCACCAGTGGAAGGCATCTGGTGCCTTTTATTACCTAGTTGTAAATCTCCGCCAGGTTCGTTGTCATGATTCCATAACGCGAGCCGCCCTCGTCATGCAGAAGGGACCATTTCTCCAAAGGCTCATGTCGTATCCAGTCGGTGAAACTCTTTATGCTGGTACCCGGCCTTCGCCGGATGTTTGGGGAGTCTGTCGGGAGCGCACACAAGGCTGTGGGGTCCTCTCCTTGCTCATGGTACACCATCGGGTTCCTTGATAAACTAGCGGTACCTCTGGGATTCATTGATTGCTTCTTCGTTAGTTCGTCCAACGTCCTCCAAAGCGCGTCGAACTTCCTCCGTTGGTTCTGTTTGCACAGCCGCTTGAACATGTTCTTAAGCTCTTTGTTCCTGAACTGACGAAAAAAATTGGCACCCATGTGCCTCATGCACCACCTGCTCCTCAGGTCTGGCCACTTTGCTGCTCCCATGACGGCGGACCCTTGTTGCATATCCACGATCGCCCTTAGCAGCCCTGCATGTCGGTCATGGATGACACAAACATCAGGCCTGTCAAGAACAGTTGCCAGCTTCACTCTTTCCAGGAACCAGTACCAACTCTCCGTGTTTTCCCCCTCCACGAATGCCAATGCAACTGGTAGAACCTGGTTGTTGGCATCCATCGCGATCGTAGTTAGAATCTGGCCCTTGTACTTCCCCGTGAGGAATGTGCCGTCCATGCAAAGGACCGGGCGACAGTGCCGGAACACATTTATGCATGCGCCCAGGGCGAAGAATGCACGCTGCAATACCCACTTACCCGCGCACGCACCACCCGCAGGGAACTCCGCAAGGTCGACGGATGTACCGGGGTTCCTACGTGCGATTGCCCTGAGCAAGTGGGGAATATTCTCGTACGAAGCCTCGTACGTCCCGAACCGTATTTCCAGAGCTGTTCTTTTCGCTCTCCATGCCTTTCTGTAGCTAATCTTGTCAAACCTCCTCCACTGGTGTGATAATAGATTGAGGTTGCGGTGGGGATTGTCCACGATCGACTATAAAACACATTTGCCACCCAAGTGGGGACGATGATTGCGGTGTCCTCGCCCGCTTCTTCCATTCGCAGATTATGCTCAACCAATATGGAGCATTTCCAGTAGTCCTTCCACTTCCCCTGGTATGCATGCACCCGCCATGGGCACGAATCAACTACGCACTTCACGTCGTACTCCTTCTTGCTGGACTTCACTACCCTGAATTGACGTCGGAGAGACATTGCCCAGTACTTCACCGCATCCATCACAGCCTCTTTGTCCTTATATATGGCCCCCTCCGTCACCTCGTTCTCACGATACTCCCATGCATCAATGTTACCTTCATTCATTGTTAGGTCTTCGAAATTGTAATTGCTCCACGCACCAGGGATAGGCACCTCAGGAGCATTGTTCTCCTCGTCGGAGTGCTCACCATCAGAGACTTCCTCATCCGCACGGTCCTCCTCTTCCATCATGTGAACTATGTCCTCCACCTCCTCCCCCTCGTCGGCCACCCCTCGCGCCTCCACCACTGTCTCCTCTGCCCCCCTGATCCCTTCGCCACCGCCAGTCTCGTGCTCCTGGTCTCCGGGCTCCTCGCCGCCTTCCTCTTCGCGTCCTTCTACATTTGATGTCCCCTCCCCCGTAATGTCCACCCCGACATCACAAACTTGCGACACCGATGTAGCTACCGGGTAGCACTGTACCAACAACATGAGCGGCCAACCCCGCTCTACGGCAAAACCAACATAACTCCTCCATGTTGATGTCGAGTTAATAGGAATCAACTCTTCGTAAAAACGGTCTTACGCATGGCTCACTACTGCTCTGACCCGCAACCGAACAGTCTGGGCATCCAAACTGAATATCCGAGACATCCACTCCAACAAACCCCTGTATGTCCTATCGCTCGATGCATATGCCCGTCGACTCTTGAAAATGATGATAAATCCACCCCATCCGCCCCCTGTGCTATCTCCCCATCTCCATAAAATATTTGGAAATACAATTTCTCCGACATACTGCAACGTCCGACGGAAAAATATTACTCTAAAATACAATCTACAAAACGTACATTGATCGTACTACAAAATTATTTACATTGCCTAATACATTATTTATATAATAAAATTAGTCATACACAACCCTAATAAATTAAATTTCTAAATATTGCCTATAGTTTCTACTGAACTAAATTTCTACATACAAAATACTACATTAAATTTGCATATAATGAAATACTACATTAAGTTTCTAAATACTAGATACTACATACTATATTTAATTTCTGAATATTAACTGCTACATTAAATTTCACGAGAACTATACAATTCTAAAATTTCTAAACACTACACAATCCTAAAATTTCTAAATACTACAACAAATTCCTAAATATTAAATGATCCTTTAACTACGCAACCTATAAAAAAATTCTTACAATTATCTCTACAAAAATTCCTATAGATAACTCTACAAAAAAAATCAGAAATTTACCTTTTTCTTCTTCTTTTTTTCTCTTCTTTTTTTCTCTTCTTTCTTTCTTTCTTCCTTTCTTCTCTTCTTTCTTCTTTCTCTGCCTCACTCGGCCCCTTCTTTCTCTAGCTACGCTCTGCGCTCGGCCGAATGGAGATGCTGGTTTTAAAGGCCCTGGTCGCCCCTACATGGGGCGATCGCCCTTGTAGGGGGCGATAGGTGCTAAATGCCGATTTTGCCCCCATGTGGCCGTTAGCTCGCCATGAGGAAGGGCACTAATCGCCTGTGACACGGGCGACGGGCACCTACTTTTGCAATATTTTCACCCCGGTGCTTAGTTTTGAAAAAAAGAATAAAAATAAATATTAAATAAAAAAAATTCGCTGACGGCCGGCGCTGAAGGGGAGGGAGAGGCACCGATTTAGGGAGAGCCAGAGAGAGAGAGAGGAGTAAGGGAGTGGGGAAAAAAGAAGGAAGAAATGAGAAAGCAGAAGAGGTAAGGCCGACCGGAAGGAGAAGAAAAGAAAAAGGAGAAAAAGATAAAAGAAGAAAAGAGGAGGAGGAAAAGAAAAGGAAAGAGGAGAAAAAGAAAGAAGAGAAGAAAAAACGGGAGGAAATTCTCACCAAAAATCTGGAATTAGTCCATATTAAATAAACTCGATAAAAATCTGAGATATGGATCAACCCAATCAAATAAGCATTAGATAAAAGGCGAAGCGTAAAAATAACCAAAAAATTAAAAGAAGAACTACAAGTATATTAAATAATAAAATATTAAAAACGGTTGGACGCCGTAAAACATGCAAAAATCTACTAAAATATATTATTGATAATTTCAGGAATCAATCAGACCGGTGATCTGCAGCAACCATCGGGTGAGGACAAATATTTGTACCAAAATTCAGGCAAGCAATCTTTGATCATCTTTAATATTTTTATCAAGCATATTTACCTATATGTGATATCACCTATGCATGGAAAAAACATGTTTAAGAAAACCATAAATCGGATGCAGTTAGAATGATGATTTTGGTGATGAACTGCTGCGGCAGTAGTTGGTTATGGATATATGGTATTGATGAGGAATGTTGGGTCAGTATTTGATTTACATATGTACATGTATGGTGGGTAGAGGGTGCCATAGATGATGAACATTACCAGTGTGCTCCCTCCACATATGGCTAGAACATAAGATTGAACAAACTACACTTGAGCAATGAGCCGTATAATTTCGTATCAACCATAGTGTGTGGGAAATGACCAGGAAAGATTGTCCTATGACGGCGTTATGATCTCCACATTAGGTATGAGTAGCTATCTAGAGGTGTGAAGCTGGGTACACCGGGAGTCCCAGTGAAGGACACAAACATCAGCTGTGGTTGATTTATTTTGGTGCTATATTTAAATGCCTGGTTGATGTGCCACCATTGTTAGTCGGAGCACTACTGGTAGCGGTGCCAGGGTTGGAGATCTAATACCAGATTAGTGATAAACATTCTGGGTTCTCAACTGAGGTTGGGTTCACTATGTGTAAAGTGGTACAAACCTACGCAGGGTAAAATCATGAATTCATGCGTGTCTTTTGAATTAGAGGCTATGGAAGCTAAGTCTGCCTTATATACGAGTGTTAGTAGTGATTTCAATAATTAAAATTAGAAACCCACATTTTTCTAATAAAACCCTATTTTCCTAAAAATGGATTTGAGAGAAGGATGGTTAGGTGATGCATGATGGTAAAAATTCATATGATGCATTTTGTTATTAATGCTTACTGAGTACTTCTGTACTCACTCTTACTAAATCCCCTTTGCTTAGAAAGTGGTTCCGGTGGTCAAGTGCTTTGTTGGGACATAGATCCCAATAGACTCGCCTATGAGGCATGGGGTGGGGATCAACCATAGGACCAAGTAGGCCTGGGCATTCGGTTTTTGTGGCCTATTCGTTTTGGTTTATTTGGTGTGAAAAAATCCAGTTTTTGGCAGCTAGGAATCGAAATTCTCACATAAAAACAGAAAACCGAACCAAATAAGCCGAAAAAATTCGGTTCAGTTATTTCGGTTTTTGGTAAAACCAAACTATTCTTACAGGCTAGATTTATTCCACAGGAAAAAGATATCATTTCTAGATATGGCACACGAAATAGATTATGTGGCAGAAAAACAAGGAACCTGTTCATACTTTACTCTTAAATCCACCAAAATGATACAAAATTTTGTTTTGGATAATGTCAATCCACTGCCATAAAAAAATGATACCCACAATGGTTAACATGCATATTATACAAATGTAAAGAAATTGACCTTGCGACAGCTTGATGGCCGGATAGGAGGGCGACGATGGCTCGGTCGCTCGGGGGATGGAAGCCGGGAGGTGGCGCCTAGGGCTACACTAGGAGGGCGACGACGGAACAGGCGCCTGGGGCTGCGCCCGAAAGGCAGCGATGGTACTGGCGCGATGGCGCCTAGGGCTACAGGGTTGCGCCGGGAGGTGGCACCTGGGGCTACTGCGTCGAAAAGGGAACAACCGAGCCAGGAGGTGGCACCTCGTGCCGTCGCCGCCGCTCTAGTTTAGAAGGGAAAGAGGAAGATAGGAGAATGACTGAACTAGGGTTTGCTCTTGGCTGCGGGCCTACGGCCTGCGGGACTGATGCGCAGAGAAATGGCCGGATGGCCCGGATGGCGGATGGGAAGTTGGGAACCGACGCGAGACATCGGTTTTTTTGGTAAACAGGGTTTTTCGGTTTCTAAAATTACAAAACCGAACTGCAAACCGAAAACTAAACAGTGCCAAAATAAAAACCGAACCAAAAATTGAAAATAAAAAAACCGAAATAATTGGTTAATGCGGTTCGATTTTTTGGTTTCAGTTTAAAAGTGCCCACCCTAGGACTAGGACTACGAGGAGGAGGATTACTAAGAGGGTTAGGATGTTGGGTAGGCTGTGCATCGACTTCGCCAATCTTAGGGTGATTAGTACTTTCGGATTATATTTTTGTTGTACTTAGGTCTTATGTATAATTAATGTACTGGACTTGTAGCCTGCGTGGTAATGGAATATAATAAGTTTCCATTTCAGTGTCTAATTATTGTTTCTACTGCAACATTCTGAACACAGTGTATTAACTAATAAAACATCGGGTGTGCTCGATGTTTTGATTAGTTGGTATGCCGAGATCAGTATAATTATCTCAGAGTAATGACAGTGCTACTGTTGTTACCCTTGGCTAATTATGCGGGTCGCCATGAGTGGTATCAGAGCAATGGTTACGAGAACCACGCAATTAAATAACTAGGGACTGATAAGGAACATAAGGGAAAGATTTTTACTGGCTATATGGCACTAGTTATATTTATAAATCTCCTCCTGTCAAATGATAGTAGTTGGTTTAAATTTAATATTTTAATGGCAATAGTCGGACCACCAATAATGATTAGATCCTTTTTAAGGGGGGTAGCAAGGACCCAGAGAAGACACCCGAGGATTAGGATGGGGCGGACTATTCGTATCTATTTAATGTAGTGGGGATATGTATGATTTGGCATGTATTGACATTGTTGTATGAATGCTTTCTTTATGTAAATTAATTGTTCGCCATTGCATCTCTCGTATCGCGTCATGTTTAATAATTCTGAACATAGGACGCTAGAATAGATAGATTCATGTAATTAATGATTCATGTTGTTGCTTGCTCCAGAGACCAGATGTAGCATAGGGTTTATATTGTGAAGTGTGATGTATATATGTATGTGTAAGTAGCTGAATTCAAGAAATAGAAATAAGGCTTAAGGTTAGGAAATGCTCCTGGATGCTTAAGTCGTGGCGTACTTGGATACACGAATCCAAGCATGGGTTGAGCACGTTAGTCTTGGGGAGTCCCGCGTGCTCAGACACCCAGATTTCTTTATCGTTCTTCTTATTTTATTTATTTGATCGTTGTCTTTGTATGTTTATAGGATTAGTCACGATTCGAGCGCGTAGCCTCAAGGGGTTCTGAGTGCCCGGACACTCAACTTATTTTTGTTGTTCTTCTTCTTTTATCGTTAGATAGTTAGTATTAGGATTTTTCTGTAATGGAGTGGCGGGAGAGAGCGAAACGACCTCATTTCTTTTCTTGTTTTGAACAAATAAAAATCTTTTTAGAATTATAATCTTCCAAGTAAACGAAATACTCCTCATCCCATAAATAACAATAGCACCGAGACTCACTGTAGCTAGGGATGAAAACGGAACGGAAACTTTTCGACCGTTGCGAAGATAAATGGAAACAAAAACTCTTTTTCAGAAACGAAAACGGAAAGTAACGGTATGGAAACGGAAATGGTACGAAAATTCCGTGTAAGGCTATTCGGAAATTCCGAAATTCCTAAAGACTCCAGAGTGCCGAAGCCCAACCCAGTAAGCGAAGGCCCAAGGGCAAGAACCAAGTGAGTGTGACTAAACCGGCGAACCCTAGCTCATAGATGCCTCCGGCTTCCCGAGTCTGCGGTGCCACCCCCCATCCCAGGCAGCTGTGCCGCGCTGCCCCCACCACGCCGCCTCGGCTCCCCCGACCGGCGTTCCTCCACCGCCCTGCCCCTCGATCGGAGTTTCTCCACCGCGCCCCCGTCGGCGCAGCTACTACCCGAGGGCGCTGCCAGCATCCCTAGCCTCTGCAGCTTCGACCACGCTGAGGCCATCACCGACGACAGTGCCCCACGTCGCAATGACCCCGTGGCCCCCGAGGCCGAGCGCATCAAGGCCGTCCTCCTAAACAACCAAGAAAAGGTCCTCTTCCCTTGTTCTCCACCCCACCACCGCCGAGGCTGAGTGCATCAAGGCCGCTAGTTGTTGGTTGGTAATAACTGGTACTGAGTCTGGTCTGCTTTGTTGCTGCAGTCAGAAGCGGTGTTGCTCAAGCTGCTTTAGCGGCAACAGCAGTTGGAGTTCACAGTAGCTACAACAGTTGGAGTTCACGGTTGGAGTTCGCGGTGAGCAGCCTCCAGAATTCTTGTGAATTAGGCCTCGAGGTTTAGCACTTAATTTTGTCCCCCAACTTGATGTCTTCTTAGACTTAATTAAAGGTCCTTGCTCATTTTGTGTCAATGTTGATATGCTATTTCAAAACAAAGGAGGAACTCCATCTTTGTTGGTTAATTTATGCCTTATGTGACGTGTATTCCTATTAAGATGGATTGGCTATTTTCAGAGTCAAAATTATTTCAGTTTTTCTGTTATTCTCAGTGAAATCTAAGATTGAATGTGGTCTTTTCTCTGCCTATGTTCTAAAACTTTAGATAATCCATGGTTGCTTTAGTTTAACATTTGTTGGTGTTAATCAGGTAAAACCTTGGATTAAGACAAGCCTTGCACCAGGTTCTGGAGTTGTGAAGCCGTCCATACCTATATGACAAAGATGCACTACCTGTACAAATATCCTGTTGTTTTTCCTCAATGCTGTCTGCTGAGTCATTTTTCTTATGATGTATAATTCCTTTTACTTGCTTAGCTATTCTTCCTGCCCTTTACCCTTGGAGTGGTGAATGTTGTACTCTTGCTATTGGTTGAATCTACGTGTATTACAGTGCAACGTAACCTGCACTTGTTGGTTTGAGCTGATTGCTTTTGGTGTTTCTTATTCGAAACCGTCTTACTCGTATGTTTACATTTTGTAGGTGCATGTGTCGCCAGTATGCATGCTTGATGGAGTGTATTCTCAACATTTCTTTGGAACCAGTGTGATAATACATCATTCTGACTGTCTGGATCTAGTTACTGTTGATAGGAATTTCAACTAAATATTAGCTTCCACATTTTGGTTTTCAGGTTGTTTTTCTGCATCCTGTCCACAATTTACTATTATAAGGCATCAAATTTGGAAAACACTTCGAGTAAGACTTATCTTCTGTTTAGTGAACTGTGGAAACAAATTCTAGAGTCAACGGATGGTTTAATGAGATCATGCTAATAATGTTATCAGCTCTCCGCATGATGAGCCAACAATATTTAGTTCTGTTGTACTCTTTCTTGTACCCTCATTTGTACTTTACACATGTGTGATACTGTGATCTACTAGACATAAATGTATTCGTGCAAGCTCATCTATGACATAAATGTGCAAATGTGTTGTTCTATTTCGTGATCAACTATCAAATTCGAGATTTTGTACAACTAACCACTTATTGCAATGTAACAGATAGCCATGAACCATGTTGCAAGTTGGAGCAGCAGTGCAAGTGCAAGCACGACATCCCCTGCTTTGGTTAAGCCACTACTGCTGCTGGGGCCCTGATGCTACTACAACTCCAAATGTTGATGTAGCTGCTACTCCAACTCCAAGTGTGGATTTAATCGATGGCGAGCCACCTCCTGGAAAGAAAGCTAAGAAAGCCACCTCTGATGTTTGGGTGCACTTCACCAAGTATGAGGTTAATGCGAAAGATGAAAAGGACAACGATGTTGTACAACTATGGGCTAGGTGCAACAAGACCGGATGTTGCTACAAAGGTCGGTGCGAGAGTAGTAGAGGAACATTGGGTTTCAAAAGTCACATGAAACATAAGCATTTTATCTTGACTGGGCAACAAACAATCAACTTGTAGAGGAGTGAGGGCGACGAATCCATTGCATCTATTGAGACTTTTAGGTATGATGAGGCTGTCAGTTTGAAGAAATTTTATCTCGCAATTATCATGCATGAATATCCCTTTAATATTGTTGAGCATGAGTACTTTGTGGGCTTTATCAAGTGTTTACGTCCTTCTTTTTCAATTAAAAGTCGCATTACTTTGAGGAAAGATATATTGAATATGTTTGTGGAGGAAAAGAAAAAATTATATAAGTACTTTAAAACACTCGAATGCCGCTTTAGTACAACCATGGACATGTGAACATCTAATCAAAACAAAGACTACATGTGCATCACAGTGCATTGGATAGATGACAGTTGGTGCATGCAAAAAAGGATTATCAAGTTCATGCATGTGGAATGACATCATTCAGGAAAAAAAATTGTGCTTAACATTTTAGGATAGTATAGTGGATTAGAATCTTGATAGGAGATTGCTTGCACTTACTTTGGACAATGCTTCAGTAAATGATAAATGTGTTCAGGGGATAGTAAGCAAACTCAATAAGATATATCCATTAATCTGTGACGGCATCTTTTTTCATGTGAGATGTTTGAATCATATTTTGAACCTTGTTGCCCAAGATGGTTTAAAGACAATTACATCAGCCATTGCAAATATTAGAAATATAGTCGCAATTGTGAAGAACTCTCCACTGCAGTATGAAGAGTTTAAGAAGTGTGCTTTAGAGTGCGACTTAGATGTGACAAAGGGTCTCTCCTTGGATGTTCATACAAGGTGGAACTCCACATATCTTATGTTGAAGAGTGCAATTTACTATAAAGATGCTTTTGGTAGGCTCTTTCTTCGGAATTCAAGCAAATATAAGAAATGGCTCCAACTTCGAATAATTGGGCTATGGCAACATCAATATCTGCATGCTTGAAGCTATTTTATGATGCTACTGAGCTATTCTCTGGCACTAAATATCCAACTGCGAATCTATTTTTCAGAAAGTTTTATCAAATTAAGATTGCAGTCGCAGAATAGTGTGACAACTCTGACCCAGTAATTAATGCTATGGCACATTTCATGAAAATTAAATATGACAAGTCTTGAAAAAAAATCCAACATGGTACTTGCTGTAGCATGTTTCTTTGATCCTAGATATAAGAGAAATGTGATAGACTATTATGCACCGAAGATTTACCCCGTCAATTCTATGCAGAGATTGATAAGTTTACTAAAGTTGTTTATGAGTTGTTCCAAGCTAATGTCTCTGCTTAAAAAAAGATAGTATGTACTGCTACAGATGTGCATCAAGTGGGTTCTTAACTTGATGATGTTGATGAGGATGATGAGCTTGACACGTTCTTGCATAGCATTAGTGAATCAGATCATGTTACCAAAACTGAGTTGGAAATATACTTGGAGCAACCTCTAGCATCTATAAAAGATAATAATTTCGATATATTGTCGTGGTGGAAGGTCAAGCAAGCTGAGCTCCCTATTCTCTCCCAACTTGCTCATGATGTGCTATCTATTAAAGTGTTGTCGGCTGCTTCGGAGTCGGCATTCAGTGCCAGTGGACGGGTTGTTGACCCATTTCATAGCCGTTTAGATCTTGATATTGTGCCAGCTTTAATTTGTATTAAAGATTGGACCGCAGCATAAAAAAGGTAACTTTTTAGTTTTGCTTCAATAGGTTGTTCATCATGTGAGAAAATATTTAATCCTAATCAGTTTTTACTAATCATTCAGGTGATACCATTGCAACTATCATGACTGAGTTGGATATGGATAGTCTTGAGCGACATTTTGCAAGCTCGATGGAAACGGTTTGCCTTTTCTTATCAAACTTTGAAACCATATTGTGCAAATTAAGTAAAATTTCAGTTTAATGTGCTTCTATTTGTCTTCTCAAGAACATTACTATTGTTTAATGCTTGTTTTTGTAGTTGGAGGAGCAAGAAGATGTCGATGGTACTGATATGGAGAACATGATGGACTGATACAGAGGACAAATAGCTTGAGAAACAAAACTGAGTTTTAACAATTTGGAACTATATGTGTTTGCTACTATGTTATGATGTGGAACTATATATGTTTACTACTATGCTATGATATGGAACTATCTATGTTTGCTATTATACTATGATGTGTTGACTGGTTTTAAGGTAAAAAATATTTACATGTCCTTGTTCATACCATGCTCAATATTGGCTAATGTTATTAAGATGTTGTTCTGTGTAACTACAATACCATTCAAAGTTGGTATGTTTGAAACTTTGGATAGATCATGTACTATATTTTTGTGGAATTTTTCACTTTTGTTTCTGTATTCGTTCCGTTCCGCATCCGTTTCCGTCACTATCCGTTTCCGTATCCGTTTCCGGGGTTTCCGATTTCGTTTTCGTTACGGTAAAAAATATAGAAACGAAAATGGGACGACCATTTACCGACCGTCTTCGTTCCGTTTTCATCCCTAACTGTAGCACGCGAATCGTTGTAGCACCGAGACTCGCCTCTTTTGCTTCAGCCGCCGCCAGGAGCGCTCCCCTTTTTCCTTTGCGCTTGTCGCCAGCACTTCGCGTTCTTCCTCTTTTTCTTTGTTTCATGCGTCTCCTCTCCTCAGGATTTCTTTTCTTTGCGGCGCAGCCTTGCCGCAGCCACCAGCAACTCCTTTTATAGCCAACCAACCTGGCCACTTAAACTCTAATCTCAAACACACATGCATATCTGGCCCAACAATACATGGGCCAATATATGCATACAAAACCCAAAGCTCACACATGCACACGTATGGCCCACCTGTCGCTCTCGCGTGACTCACTCGTCTGTACGGCCCGCTGGCTGCTACACTGCGTCGTCCGTCCGCGTAGACCACTACGCGTCCCATCTCGCTGCACCTGCATCCCTCACGTGTTGCGCTTGCACCTTTGCGACCTCGCGTGCTGCGTCTGCACCTACGACTCTCGCGTGCTGCTCTCGGACTACGCACCACCTGCGCGGATTCTTCCCGACCTGCAGTGTGCGTCTGTCTCGTATGTCTGCACTGCAACGTGCATCTCGCGTCCCTATGCTGCACCTCCTATTGCCTACGCTGTATCTCCTGTTACAAATAAACACACCCAACACAGTGTCTTGTTCTTCCATAAAATAAATTATTCCATCACAATAAATATTGCAATCCATCATAAATATTATTTGTCACAAATATTATTGTCCAATTAATCATCACATATAAATATCACAAATAGAATTAATACATAACATCTGGGAAAAATATTGGTATGGCGAGGCTTACCAAGTGGCTGGAGAGGATGACCTTGGCGCCGTTGCCAATGAGGTGCTTGATGGTGGGGATGGCGGCGCTGACATGGGTGTCATCGGTGATGTTCTGGCTATCATTGAGGTCATCGTCTCGACAAGGCAGTGGCCCACCTTGAGGTCATCGTCTTGGCAAGGTGGCCATGACTGCTTCGCCACAAAGCAAGCTGCCTGCCTTGAGGGCATTGCCTCAGCAGGACAGCTACGACAATTTTGCCATGAGGCACACCGTCTGCTTCGAGGCCTCAGCCTCAGCAGAGAAGCTCTCCGCCTCTACACGCCTCCTATCTTGAGGTCACTGGCTCGGTAAGGTGGTCACAATGGCTTCGCTTCGGGGCACGCCACCTGCCTTGAGGTATCACCTCATTAGGGCGGCTATGATAGCTATGCCGTGGGGCACTTTGCCTGGTTCAATGCTCCAACCTCGGTAGAGAGGCTCTCCACCTCTACGCGCCGCATGTCTAGAGGTCATCACCTCGCCAGGACGCCCACAATAGCTTCGCCACGGGGCACACCGCCTATCTTAAGGGCATCGCCTCGGTAAGACAACCATGATGCCTTCGCCGCAAGGCACGTCGTCTGCTTTGAGGCCCCATCCTTGGCAAGGAGGCTCTCCACTGAAAGCGTGTAAGCAAGAGATAATTCACGCAATATGGTTCTCGTGTATTGCCTAAGTATTTGTAGTATATGAGGGTACAATACATATGGTAAGCTATCGCTGAGAATCAGCAAGAGATCAGGAGATTAGATGAGCGGTTGTGCATGCGCCATGTACAAATGTAGAATTAGTCTAACATCCCCCCGCAGTGTCAACCGGGAGCATCGCGGACGTTGAGACTGGATCGAAAGTCGAAAAACAAAGTCGAAGGTAGGCCCTTGGTGAAGATGTCGGCATACTGTGACGACAAAGGAACGTGTAAGACACGGCCATCGCCGAAAGCCACCCGTTCACGGACGAAGTGGAGGTCAATTTCCACATGCTTCGTGCGTTGATGTTGCACGGGATTTGTGGAGAGATACACAGCAGAGATGTTGTCGCAGTAGACGATGGTGGCTTTTTGTAGTGGACGCCGAAGTTCGGCAAGTAATTGCCGAAGCCAACATGATTCGGCGACAGTGTTCGCAACGGCACGGTACTCGGCTTCAGCGCTAGAGCGAGAAACCGTATTCTGTAGCTTTGAAGACCATGAAATGAGGTTGTCGCCGAGGGAGATGCAGTATCTCGAGGTTGATCTGCGAGTGTCAGGACACCCTGCCCAGTCGGCGTCCGAGTAGGCAACCAATTCATGGGCATGCGACCGGGAAAGGTGAAGACCAAGAGCAGCTGTGCCTTTGATGCAGCGGATGATGCGCTTGACGAGGTGCAGGTGTGGCTCCCGGGGATCATGCATGTGCAAGCAAGCCTGCTGCACGGCATGAGTAATATCGGGACGTGCGAAGGTCAAGTATTGGAGTGCACCGGCGAGGCTCCGATATAAAGTGGCATTGGCGACTGGAGCTCCCACACTGGCGGAAAGCTTGTTACGGGTATCCAGTGGAGTGTTGCAGGGGTTGCACGAATCCATGCCTACCCGTGTGATGATCTCATGGGCATATTTTTCTTGGGAGAGAAAGAAGCCATGGGGCGAGCGGCGAACTGAAATGCCGAGGAAATAGTGCAGGGGACCAAGGTTAGTCATGGAGAGCTCCTGGTGTAGGGACTGGATGATAGAGTGCAATACCGAGGTGGAACATGCGGTGAGTAGAATGTCATCGACGTACAGCAGGAGGTAAGCGATATCTGCACCTTTGGCGTAGACGAAAAGTGAAGGATCACTCTTGGAGGCAGCAAAGCCGATGGAGAGGATGTACGTGGCGAAGCGACTGAACCAAGCACGAGGAGCTTGCTTGAGGCCGTACAATGACTTGTTGAGGCGGCAAACATGATGAGGTCGTGCTTCATCGACGAAGTCAGGAGGTTGTTGGCAGTAGACGGTCTCTGCTAACGTCCCGTGGAGGAACGCGTTCTTCACGTCTAGTTGATGAACGGGCCATTCGCTGCCGAGAGCGATGGAGAGAACAATACGAATCGTTGTCGGCTTGACGACGGGGCTGAATGTTTCATCAAAGTCGATGCTTGGTTGTTGTGAGAAGCCACGGAGGACCCAACGAGCCTTGTACTGGGAGAGGGAGCCGTCAGAGTTAAATTTGTGATGAAAAATCCATTTGCCGGTGACGATGTTGGTGTGTGGGGGTCGAGGAACAAGACTCCAAGTATTGTTGGCGGTGAGAGCATGAAACTCATTGAGCATTGCAGCACGCCAATTGGAATCCTTGAGAGCACCTCGGTACGGCTTCGGAATGGCAGATAGGGTGCTTATGTTGAGGTCTAGGACTTCCCGTGGTGGAACACGTATACTAGCTTTGCCACGGGTTTGCATGGAGTGTTCATTGTTCACCGGGTTGATGGGAGCGACCCGGGCACCCGAAGTCGAGGTTGTAGCGCCGTGAGTTGTAGTCGAGGTTCCTGCGCCAGCTGCACCTGTTGGCTCAGGTGTAGACGATGAGGCAGTCGGACCGTTGAGCATGGACGTGACATGGTCGATAGGATCTACGGAAGAGCCAGCAGGGGTACCCAGGTGCGGCCCGTCTGGTGCATCTGAAGATAGCTGTGTGCATGTTGTCTCAGTAGCTGCGCCTGGTGATAGCTGCTGTGTATTTGTTGGCACCGAAGATGTATCTGCATGTGACCAAAAAACAGGATCATCAAGTTCAAGAAAGGTGTATGTGGAAGGTGATGGCGAGGTTCTATGAGCGAAAGGAAAATTGCTCTCGTCAAAAATGACATGACGGGATATGATGACTCGATTGGTGGAGAGGTTGAGACAGCGGTAGCCTTTGTGATTGGTGGGATATCCAAGGAAAACACAAGCAGTGGATCGTGGGGAAAGCTTGTTGGTGGCGGTGGCGGATAGGTTGGGATAACAAAGACATCCGAAGACTCGTAGGTGATTGTAGGAAGGAGACTGCCTGTGGAGACATTGGTAGAGAGTTCGATTTTGTAAGGTTTTTGTGGGGTGAAGGTTAAATAGATAGGTGGCAGTGGTGAGTGCTTCGGCCCAATATTGTGGCGGCATGGAGGCCTGGAACAATAGCGAGCGAATGATGTTGTTGGTTGAACGGATGACGCGCTCGGCCTTACCATTTTGTTGTGAGGTGTGGGGACATGAGAGGCGTAGTTGCGTGCCATGCACCAGGAAGAAATCACGGGATGCAAGGTTATCGAACTCGCCGCCATTATCGCACTGGATGCTGCGAATGGTGGAGCCAAACTGTGTAGAAACAAAGGCAAAGAAATTTTGTATAGTGGTGAAAGTGTCTTACTTAAGACGAAGAGAAAATGTCCACAGAAAATGTGTATAATCATCTAAGCAAACGAGATAATATTTTAAGCCAGAAACACTAGGAATGGGAGATGTCCAAAGATCACAGTGTATAAGGTCAAAAAATTTATTTGTGCAGGAAACAGAATTTGTGAAAGGCAAACGAATATGACAACCGAGTTGACATGCATGACACACATCATGACTCGTGGTTTTATTACACAAAATATGAGAGGATTTTGCTAAGTGAGATAAAGCCTGCCGGCCAAGGTGGCCAAGACGGCGATGCCAAAGATCCTCGGAGCAGGCAGTGGTGACGAGGTGTAACATCCCAAAAATTTGGCTTATAATTTCGCTCATATGCTTTTTGGTGATTTTCTGAATTTATTGGATTTTTTTTCCAGAAATTAATTGAATTGAATTTAATTAAGTATATTGAACCTTTTGTGAAAACTAAATATATATAGATAAAGTTAATATAAAGTTTTACCAAAAATATTTTATTTGTGCTCGTAATGTCTCAAAGTATTTATGAGAATTTTCAGGATTTTTCCGATATTTTAATTGCTTAAAGTAGATTAATCTAATTTCGGGAATTATTTTAAATCAAAAGCTTTTGAAAATCGAGTGAGCGATCGGGCGAAGCCCGATCTTGGCGTGCGCCCATCGACGTGCGGCCCGATCGGCACCGCTCACGCCTCGCGCGTGGCCGTTGGATGAAGATCGGACGGTGTCTCCTTCGCGAAACCCTAGCGCCTTCGCCGTTGGATTGAGATCGGCGGTCGGGATCGCTTCGTGTTGTTTTGGTAAGTTTAGATCTCGCCGTTGATTTTGGAAAGAGCGGATCGGATCGTATCGCCGGATCTAATCTCGCCGCTCGTTACCGTCGGACGGTGTCGCCTATAAATCTCCGATTCGGTTTTCGAATCCGTCGCCGCCGCCGCCGCCGCCGCGTGATTTAGGGTTGTCGTTTTAGCGCGCATGCCGAGGCTATAAAAGCCGCAGCCCGCACACCGAGGTTCCTCATCCCGAGCGCATCCGCGATGCTAGCCTTCGCCGCTGAGTCACCGCCGTTTAGCCCCGAGAGCTCGCCGTAGTTTTCTAGCGCCGCCGCTCGTTTCTCGCCGTTCGCCGCCGCTGCCGCCGTTCGACGTGTGGGTTCGATTCGGGTTCGCCACGCCGAGCCGCACCGAGCGACTACCTCTTCGTCGCCGGCAGAGCCGAACGCCGTCTGGTCGTCGTCGTCCTCGTCTCCGGGAACTCAGCGCGCCGCGACATCGCCGTGCTGAAGCCGCGCGGCCGTCGGATCTCCGCGGACCATCCAGATCAAGCCACGCCGCCGTCTGCGAGAAAGCGGCTTCGGGTAAGCGTGGACCGTTGGATCGTGGTTGTTCGGGTGAGATCGCGCCGCGTGTGCGATGAGCGTTAGCCGTCGGATCGTCGCGCAGATCGCGCGCGCGTGTCGAGCATCGGCACGGCGCGTCGCGACCAATCGATCGATGCGCCGCGTGTCGGGCGCGTGGTGCGAGGCGCCGTGGGCGCGCCCACGGTGGACGAGCGGTTCCGTGGACCGAGTCCATGGACGAGCGGCGACGTCGTCACTGATTGGTCCGAGTGGCGTCGACGTTGCGCAATAAAATCTTTTCCAATAGAAAATAATTCGAAAAATCGAAATTCTATTTTCTGTATTTTGATTTATTCAAACTTCAAAAGGCTATATCTTTTGCATTTTAACTCGGATTTGAGTGTTTCAAATTTCTAAAAATTTGTAAAATCAAGATCTATTTATTGGTGAATTTTATTTTATTTTTGGAGTTTGGTTGCTCTCTGGTTTGGTGTTTATTTGCTATTTTGGCATCGTTTAGCGTGAGACGTTGAACCGCTCGGTGATCCGGAAGAAGATTCGTCGCCCAAGACCCAAGCTCAGATCAAGACCAGCACCTACTCCAAGGCAAGTTGTGCTTTGATCATGTTGCACCTAATTTTCACCAAATTACTATTTTGTCTTTTAAACTTTATGCATGATATTTTATGTGTATAAATGATTTCAATTAATCTGGGAATTAGATAATATGCCTATTTGAATTAAACCATACCTTGTCAATTATATGCCATGATCTATTTGTCACCCTAGGATGTGGAATTATAGTTGATAATCAACATGGGCTAGTTAGATCGTCATAGATTGCTTAGCCATGCCACGTCATCACATGTGTCCGAATGTCGATACTTAATCTTGACTAATGGAATATGGAACAATGTTTATGAATTGGTGTGTCATGTGTTGTCACACAATGATATCAAGTTGTCGTGGCGAGGAGGTCACACATCGGGATTGAAATGTTGATGGCATGTGGTGCTTGGTAATCAAGCCGGGGTGGTAATGATTTTAGATTGAGGCAAGTGGCAAGGGCGGTGTGCCAAGGTGGGCCAGTTTGGCAGGGTATGTGGAAGTCTTGCCTTAATCACCTTAAGGACTTAACCTTGCAAGCCTTTGACTGAGTCTCTCTTGCAACCACATGTCCGGAATGGGACACCTTAGTGAATAATTTGTGAAACCTAGATTTTTGATGCCTTGTCGTGGTGAATAGTGAGTCCCGGTTACGGTTTAACTCACATGGCGCAAGAGGGGGCCTGTTGTGGTGGTTTAACCCTTGATGTTGAAACCTTAGCGAGCAAGATCTTGGGTCTAGGTGTAGCATTGTAAAGGCTTTGTTATGATCACTCGCCTTGGTGGTGTTTGGTTGTATCGTGTGGGTAAAGTGCATAACCTCCGCAGAGTGTACAATCTATTCGAATAGCCGTGCTCACGGTATTGAGCAAAGCTCGGGAATTACTGATTAAGGGTTAGACTTTTGTTAAACAAAAACTTGTTGGGATGGCAAGGTGCCATGGAAAGTGGAAAATTAATTTAGGATTGGAAACTTGGTGTATTTGAAATCTTGAATTTATTAATTATTGTATTTGTTTTATCGCTTTCCAATCTATTTATTGTATTCTTGTTAAATGTCGCTTTATTGCAAAAATACCCTTACTAGCCATTCCTTTGGATTAAGCCAAACATATAGAATATTAGACTTGCATTATTTTGCACAACTTGTTGAGTGCTTTATGTACTCACCCCATCAACAACAACTTCGTAAGAGGAAGAATCTACGATCATGGATGAGGATTATTTGGATGCGAATGCTTAGGTCCGAGCCTCGTCGGTTGTTCGTGGCGAATCGAGCGCCACTGCGCTTATTCTATTTCCACGCTTCTCATTGATACTCTTTTTAAGCCCCGTGAGGCATTATTCATGTAAGACAACAGTTATTATTAATTAATGAAGTTTATGCTATATTTATTTGTGTGTGACTATGATAGCATCTATGTTGAGCTGTGTGCACTAGCGTGATCCTGGACTAGTGCGGTATACACAGAGGGTCGGATTTGCAAATTCGGGTCCCGACAGAGGTGGTATCGAGCCATACCGACTATAGGTCTTGGCCCTAGGTAGTTGGTATCTCTTAGAGTGTCCAAAATTATTTTCTAAAGAAAACAAGTAAAATTGACTAATATGAAACTCTTGGCTTATCTCATCCTCCTACTCTCATCCTTGCTAAATTACCTTCTTTTCGTTGTTGTTTCGAGTGGAGATCTTATTCAAAATTTTGTTTTGAATAGATGCCGATCTTCGATCCTTCGAGTCAAGACAGGTGGCTATGCCATGGAGCCGTGGAGAGTTCTTCAAGTGATTGGAGGCTTTGATCGTCCGCTCTACCGAGGAAGCAGCTGAACGCGTCAACGGTGTGCATCGGGGTTCTTACGCAGTCGATCATCTTCGCCGAGAGTGCGACGAGACCACGCACCGATCCACATCACCGCCTGAGGTTCACTTACGAGGTGGAGTTCAGAGGTCGCTAGACTTGCTCTCACGACGGATCCGCCACGACTACGCCTACGAGCCGCAGAACACCGATTTCGACTTCACCCGACAAAGGCGGCGTGCGGCGTCGACGGATCGTGGAAGGAGAGTGTGCTCTGCGCAGACACCTTCTTGAGTTCGCCACCGCCCGGAGGATCACTTGAGGGACACTGCGCAAGAACCGGAGACAGCGTGTGAGGCGTTGAGAGTGGCGAGCGGGAGCTTCAAAAGACCCGCGACGCAGCAGCGTGAGTCATCGGCGAGTGGAGGAGGCCTTGCGGTAGCCGAGAAATAGCGGACCAAGTCGCCCAGAGCCGGATGAGGTCGCCAAGAAGAAAAAGAAGAAGACCGGAAGAGCGTGAGTGGGAGCCCGAGGAGCCAGCAGAGGGTCACCAGATAGGTTCGCACCCATGCCACCCCACCCACCACCGATGTATGCCCCGGATCGCCTCGGCAGGTGGGTGGATGAGTGAGAGTCGATCTTAGAGTTGTGTTGAGACTCGAGTGTTGAGTCGCTTTTAAGTTAGCCTTTACCCTTTTAGTAGACGTTAAAGTTGCATGTTTAGTTGGTTCTTAATTGTTTGTCGAGTGTGCGTTATGTGTTGCAAAGCCATTAGGCATTGTAAGCAACCATACCAAGTAATAATAATAAAGATTATTTAAGTTGGGTTTAACTGTTTCCGCCTTAGAAATTCTTGCATCTTATCTATGCTACATCTATCTTTCCTAACCCAAGAAACAATCAAGCGGATGGTGAACACTCGCGGCAACAATGGGGCTTGGGAAGTGGTCTACGCTCAGCAACAATCCCAATGAAGGAGTACCACCGCAGCAAGCACCGCCGATGGATATGCGAACTTGGGAGCTTTTCTCATTGCGCAAACAAACTCGATGATGGACTATGATGCAGTGAGATGACCAATATGGTTGCGATCAACAACCCCCGAAAGCGAGAACAACAATGGCGGGCCTCGTCCTTACTCCAAGTTGTCGACTTCATGAGGACCCGACCGCCAACATTCTCGCAACGCCAACCCCTTGGAAGCGGATGATTGGTGAGAACCATTGAGAGGAAGTTGTACATCACACAATGTGAAGGGCATGAGAGGGTTCTTTACGCATCCCATCGCCTAGAGGAACATTGCAGAATGGTGGGAGAACTCTTGTGCTACTCATGAGGCACCCATGGAAATCACGTGGGAAGAGTTCGCAACGGCCTTCGCCATACCACGCACTGAGGGAATGATGGACTGAAAAGGAAGAATTGTGGCGCTTAAGCAAGGAGGCCAACCGGTGGTGATTACTTGAACAAATTCACACGCTTAGCACGCTATGCTCTCGAAGATGTAGCGACGGACAAGGCTAGACAGTCCGCTTCATGAAAGGACTAAACTTCGGTGCAAGTGGGGTGATTACCCACACTTTTCCGATTTCCAAGAATTGGTAAACAAGGCTTTGATTACGGAGGATAAGCGCAAGGAGCTTGGGGAAAATCGCAAACGCTTGATGACTAACCTGTGGGCGCCTAACCACCTACGAATGAGGATGACCCGCAGCAGTTTGCTAGGTTCCAACCACAAGTCGTTAACAAGCCAAAGAACACCGCACCGCGACCATCGGGACAAGGTTATCGACGCCGCCCAAGGTAACAATGCTCAAGGGGAGGCAGATCGCCGCCGAAGGTGCTACTGATTGCAATGAGTGGGGCATTATGCTAATAGATGTCCCGAGAAAGGAGGAATCACGCCGGTGCGTTTCAACCTTGGAACGACACCGCTAAGGCACCGATGACGGAGCGAATCGAGGAGCTGGACAGCAGGAGTGGCGCCTCAAGCTACTATTCGAGGCGAGTCAACCACATCACCGCCGATGGAGCCTGTGAAGCATCGACGTCGTCTTGGGTAAGTTTTTGTAAACTCAAGACTGCAATAAGATTATTTGATTCAGAGCTTCACATTCATTTGTCTCTCGAGCTTTTGCATCTAAAAATGGTTTAAGCATGAAAAATCTCAAGTGTGTGATGCTAGTTCAAGCCCCGTGATCCGAGTTAAGATCTAATATTGGATGTTTGGGGTAAAGTCGATAATTAACGGGTAGAGTTCCTAGCGAACTTAATTATTCTAGATGCCCAAGTTTTAGATGTTATCCTTGGTATGGATTGGTTAACCAAGCATAAGACGGTATTGGATTGTGGTGAAGGGTTGTATCCATTGAGAGCCCTACAGGAGAAAAGGTGGAATTCGGCGACATCGGTTCGCAAGGGTCAATTAATGGTTAATAGCATGAAAGCCGTCAAGATTGAGGACGTGCGGTGGTCAAAGAATATCCAGATGTATTTCGGAGGATCCGCCAGAATGCCGCTGCACCGTGACATCGAGTTTGTCATTGAGTTAGTACCGTACAAAGCACCAATAGCAAAAAGACCTTACCGGATGCCTACCGATGAGTTAGTAGAGATGAAGAAACAGATCGACGAGTTATTAGAGAAAGGTTTTATAAGACCAAGTTCGTCGCCATGGGGAGCGCCAGTTTTGTTTGTCAGGAAAAAGGATGGAAGCCTTAGAATGTGTATTGATTACCGTGCACTTAATGAAGTGACGATTAAGAATAAGTATCCGTTGCCAAGGATTGATGATCATTCGACCGGTTGAGAGGAGTGGAGTTTTCTCCAAGATAGACCTTCGTTAGGATATCATCAACTAAAGATTCGGACGGAAGATGTTCCAAAAACCGCATTTTCTTCAAGATACGGACATTATGAGTTCACGGTCATGTCTTTTGGATTGACCAATGCGCCAGCCTATTTCATGAACTTGATGAATAAGATTTTCATGGAATACTTGGACAAGTTTGTTGTTGTGTTCATAGATGATATTTTGGTATATTCAAGACCGAAGCGAGCACGCAAATCATCCGAGGCTAGTGTTGGAAAAGGCTGCGTGAGCAACAGTTTGTATGCTAAATTCGATAAATGCGACTTTTGGAAGGAAAAGGTGGAATTTCTTGGTCATGTCATGATCTGCAGAAGGAGTTCTTTGTCGACCCAAGCAAAGTGGAGGCAATGTTGCATTGGGAGCAACCAAAGTCCATCACTCAAGTCCAAGTTTTCGGGAATGGCGGATATTATCGCGGTTCATAGAAGGATTTTCGACGATTGCTAGACCTCTTACTCGCTTATTGAAAAGGAAAAGAAATTTTCATGGACGCTTGATTGTGATAAGAGTTTTGAGGAATTAAAGAAGCGTTTAACAATGCCCCAAAGTGTTGGTTTTGCCTAATGTTGAGCGACTTCGATATATCTTGTGATGCGTCAAGACAGGTCTTGGATGCGTATTGATGCAAGAGGGTAAAGTGGTCGCATATCGTCAAAGGCGATTAAGACCGCATGAAGGAAATTATCCTACGATGACTTGGAAATCGCCGTGGTGCATGCCTTGAAATTGTGGCGTCATTATCTCATTG
The DNA here is from genome assembly GCA_036346275.1 of Otatea glauca. Classification (NCBI taxonomy): domain Eukaryota; kingdom Viridiplantae; phylum Streptophyta; class Magnoliopsida; order Poales; family Poaceae; genus Otatea; species Otatea glauca. The sequence continues at coordinate 77,988,970 of CM070711.1, forward strand.
GAAATAGATGTGAGATATATACGGACCATAAGAGTTTGAAATATATTTTCACTCAATCGATCTCAATATGAGGCAAAGGAGATGGTTGGAATTAATCAAGGATTATAACATGGGAATTCATTACCATCAGGGAAAAGCAAATGTGGTAGCCGATGCCTTAAGTCGCAAGAGCTACGTGGCGAATATGATGGTGCGGGAAGGACGATCGAAGCGTGGAGAGAATTGCAAAATTTAAAATTGGAAGTAGTTTTAGAAGGATTCCTAGTGCTTTGGAAGTGAAGCCAATGCTCAAGATCAAATTCGGGAAGGACAAAAGATGATGAGAAAGTCAACCGAATCAAGGCTAAAAGGATGAAGGATTAGCAAAGGACTTTACCGTGGACGACCAAAGTACCATGTGGTTCAAGGGTCGATTTGTGTGCCAAAGCAGACTAGAACTTAAGCAGATTGATTTTGGAAGAGGCTCATGATTCCAAGTATTCAATTCATCCAGAAGCGCTAAGATGTACCGGGACTTAAAGGAGAGGTTTTGGTAGCGAATATGAAGCGCGAAGTCGCCGAGCACGTTGCCTTGTGCGATGTATGCGAGAGTTAAGGCAATACATCGAGACCAGCAGGTTTGCTACAACCGCTAAAAGTCCCTGAATGGAAGTGGGAAGAAATCGGTATGGATTTCGTCCTTTGGATTGCCAAGAACTCAAAATGGGTATGATTCTATATGGGTTATCGTGGATCGATTGACCAAAGTTGCTCACTTCATTCGGTCAAGACCACTTACTCAGAGACCGGTTAGCGAGAACTATACATAGCCAGTCGTGTGTTTGCATGGTGTACCAAAGAAAATAGTGTCGATAGAGGTACCAGTTCACCTCGAGATTTTGGGATAAATTGCATGAAGCTATGGGAACGCGTTTGAACTTCAGCACAGCATATCATCCGCAGACTGATGGTCAAACAGAAAGGGTAAATCAAATTCTGGAGGATATGCTAAGGGCTTGTGCATTAGCCTATACTACATCATGGGATAAGTGTTTGCCATATGCGAGTTGATTATAACAACGATTACTGTGCTAGTTTGCGATGTCGCCATTCAAGCTTTATATGGTCGTGCTGTCGTACTCATTGAATTGGAATGAGACAGGGAACGTATGATATTTGGCCCTAATATTCTCAAGGAAGTCAAGAGCAAGTTGCCATGATAAGAGACAGGTTGAAAATCGCGCAATCAAGACAAAAAAGTTATGCGATAATCGACGCCGTGATTTGAGCTTGAAACGATGATTTCATATATCTTAGGTTACCCTCCGAAAGGAGTTAAAAGGTTCCACGTTAAAGGAAGCTTGCCCCAAGATATGTTGGACCGTTCAAAATTTTGAGCCGTCGAGGAGGTTGCTTATCGATTAGAATTGCCGCATCACTAGCAAAGCGTGCATGATGTGTTCCATGTGTCACAGCTCAAGAAGTGTCTTGGTGCAGTGAGCGACGCCTTTGGGAGAGATTGAATTGCGAAAGATCGACCTACAAGGAGCAACCAATCGAGAATCTGGATGTTATGGACCGCAAGACCAGGACCAAGTCGGTTCGCTTTGCGAGTTGATGGAGCAACCATTTCGAGAATGAAGCAACCCAGGAGCGTGAAGAGGATCTCAAGTCGAATTTCCAAACCTATTTCCTAGTCACCTTGAATCTCGGGTTGAGATTACATTATGGGGAGGTTTGTAACATCCCAAAAATTTGGCTTATAATTTCGCTCATATGCTTTTTGGTGATTTTCTCAATTTATTGGATTTTTTCCGAAATTAATTGAATTGAATTTAATTAAGTATATTGAACCTTTTGTGAAAACTAAATATATATAGATAAAGTTAATATAAAGTTTTACCAAAAATATTTTATTTGTGCTCGAATGTCTCAAAGTATTTATGAGAATTTTAAGGATTTTTCTGATATTTTAATTGCTTAAAGTAGATTAATCTAATTTGGGAATTATTTTAAATCAAAAGCTTTTGAAAATCGAGTGAAGCGATCGGGCGAAGCCCGAGATCGCGCGTGTCGCCCATCGACGCGGCCGATCGATCACCGCTTGCCGCCTCGCGCGCGTGGCGTTGGATGAAGATCGGACGGTTTGTCTCCTTCGCGAAACCCTAGCGCCTTGGCCGTTGGATTGAGATCGAGCGGTCGGGATCGTTTCGCGTTGTTTTGGTAAGTTTAGATCTCGCCGTTGATTTTGGAAAGAGCGGATCGGATCGTATCGCCGGATCTAATCTCGGCGCTCGTTAAATCGGACGGCCGTCGACCTTAAATCTCGATTCGGTTTTCGAATCCGTCGCCGCTGCCGTCGCCGCCGCGTGATTTAGGGTTGCCGTTTTAGCGCGCATGCCGAGGCTATAAAAGCCGCAGCCCGCACACCGAGGTTCCTCATCCCGCAGCGCATCCGCGATGCTAGCCTTCGCCGCTGAGTCATCGCCGTTTAGCCCCGAGAGCTCGCCGTAGTTTTCTAGCGCCGCCGCTGCGTTTTCGCCGTTCGTGCGTCGTCAAGCCGCCGCTCGACGTGTGGGTTCGAGCGGGTTCGCCACGCCGAGCCGCACCGAGCAGCTACCTCTTCGTCGCCGGCAGGAGCCGAACGCCGTCTGGGTCGTCGTCGTCCTCGTCTCCGGAACTCAGCGCCCGCGACATCGCCGTGCTGAGCCGCCAGACGGCCGTCGGATCTCGGCGGACCATCCAGATCGAGCCACGCCGCCGTCTGCAGAAAAACGGCTCGGGTAAGCGTGACCGTTGGATCGTGGTTGTTCGGGTGAGATCGCGCGCGCGTGTGCGAGCGTTAGCCGTCGGATCGTCGCAGATGCGCCGCGCGCGCGTGTCGGGCGCGAGTGCGGCAGCCGTGGGCGCGCCCACGGTGGACGAGGCGGTTCCGTGGACCGAGTCCATGGACGAGCGACGTGTCGTCACCGATTGGTTCGAGTCGGGGCTGACGTCGCGTTGCGCAATAAAATCTTTTCCAATAGAAAATAATTCGAAAAATCGAAATTCTATTTTCTGTATTTTGATGATTTATTCAAACTTCAAAAGGCTATATCTTTTGCATTTTAACTCGGATTTGAGTGTTTCAAATTTCTAAAAATTTGTAAAATCAAGATCTATTTATTGGTGAATTTTATTTTATTTTTGGAGTTTGGTTGCTCTCTGGTTTGGTGTTTATTTGCTATTTTGGCATCGTTTCGCGTAGACGTTGAACTGCTCGGTGATCGGAAGAAGATTCGTCGCCCAAGACCCAAGCTCAGATCAAGACCAGCACCTACTCCAAGGCAAGTTGTGCTTTGATCATGTTGCACCTAATTTTCACCAAATTACTATTTTGTCTTTTAAACTTTATGCATGATATTTTATGTGTATAAATGATTTCAATTAATCTGGGAATTAGATAATATGCCTATTTGAATTAAACCATACCTTGTCAATTATATGCCATGATCTATTTGTCACCCTAGGATGTGGAATTATAGTTGATAATCAACAGGGCTAGTTAGATCGTCATAGATTGCTTAGCCATGCCACGTCATCACATGTGTCCGAATGTCGATACTTAATCTTGACTAATGGAATATGGAACAATGTTTATGAATTGGTGTGTCATGTGTTGTCACACAATGATATCAAGTTGTCGTGGCGAGGAGGTCACACATCGGGATTGAAATGTTGATGGCATGTGGTGCTTGGTAATCAACTGGGTGGTAATGATTTTAGATTGAGGCAAGTGGCAAGGCGGTGTGCCAAGGTGGGCGAGTTTGGCGGGGTATGTGGAAGTCTTGCCTTAATCACCTTAAGGACTTAACCTTGCAAGCCTTTGACTGAGTCTCTCTTGCAACCACATGTCCGGAATGGGACACCTAGTGAATAATTTGTGAAACCTAGATTTGATCTTGTCGTGGTGAATAGTGAGTCCGGTTACGGTTTAACTCACATGGCGCAAGAGGGGGCCTGTTGTGGTGGTTTAACCCTTGATGTTGAAACCTTAGCGAGCGATCTTGGGTCTAGGTGTAGCATTGTAAAGGCTTTGTTATGATCACTCGCCTTGGTGGTGTTTGGTTGTATCGTGTGGGTAAAGTGCATAACCTCTGCAGAGTGTACAATCTATTCGAATAGCCGTGCTCACGGTATTGAGCAAAGCTCGGAATTACTGATTAAGGGTTAGACTTTTGTTAAACAAAAACTTGTTGGGATGGCAAGGTGCCATGGAAAGTGGAAAATTAATTTAGGATTGGAAACTTGGTGTATTTGAAATCTTGAATTTATTAATTATTGTATTTGTTTTATCGCTTTCCAATCTATTTATTGTATTCTTGTTAAATGTCGCTTTATTGCAAAAATACCCTTACTAGCCATTCCTTTGGATTAAGCCAAACATATAGAATATTAGACTCGCATTATTTTGCACAACTTGTTGAGTGCTTTATGTACTCACCCCATCAACAACAACCGGAAGAGGAAGAATCTACGCGGTCATGGATGAGGATTATTTGGATGCGAATGCTTAGGGTCCGAGCCTCGTCGGTTGCTGTGGTGAAGCTCGAGCGCCATCTGCGTTTATTCTATTTCCACGCTTCTCATTGATACTCTTTTTAAGCCCCGTGAGGCATTATTCATGTAAGACAACGATTATTATTAATTAATGAAGTTTATGCTATATTTATTTGTGTGTGACTATGATAGCATCTATGTTGAGCCTGTGTGCACTAGCGTGATCCTGGACTAGTGCGGTATACACAGAGGGTCCGGATTTGCAAATTCGGGTCCCGACACGAGGGCATGTGGTGGCGTTGGTGATGGAATTCGAAGGGGGTAGAGGCCTTCGGAGCTATTGCACCTCAGAATCCCATTCCCGGACTGGAGATCCTTCACAGAGAGGCCAAAAGGGTCAAACTCAACAGAACAAAGATTATATGTGGTGAATTGACGTATGGAAATAAGATTTTTAATAAGGCGAGGAGAAACAAGGACATTATTAAGAGAAAGAGTATTGGAAGCAGGAATAGAGATGTTGCCGGTTGCGGTGATAGGCAGGCGAGAGCCATCGCCGACAACAACGTATTGAGACTGGGAGGTAGGTAAGGATGGTGTAGATTACCAGGGTCGGTAGACAAATGTGCAGAAGCACCTGAGTCCATGTACCATTCGGAGCCGGGTTGACGTAGAGTCATGGTTTGCATGACGTTAGCGAGTGCGACAGCGTCCCATGTTAGTGTCGAGGAGGACATGTTGCCGCTAGAAGGTGCGGCAAGATGAGCTTGCACACCGGGCGAGCGGGCGCCCAGTATGCCAACACCGTTGTTTGGTGTAGTGCGCTGTTGAGGTTGGACTGAAGTCCATGAGCGCTGAAAAGGAGATGGGATGGGCATCATTTGAAAAGTGCCAGTCCATGGATTAAACATGGGCTGCATGACCGAGGGATAGCCGCCGGGGGTACCGCCATTGTGGCGGCCGCCGCCGTTGCCCTTGTTCTTCCCACGGAACTTGCCACGGTAGCCGTCGGTGCCGCCGGAACTCCTGTTGGATGATGGTTTGACAGAGGAGTACAAGGCGGTGTTGGTGTTGGAGGACTTGGCGTGACTGGCTTCATCAAAAGAAGAAGGGAGCGAGCCTGGAGATAGTTGGGGAAGGGGTCTTTTGTGCTGATAATGGTGAAGATGGTGGCGAATTTGTCGTTGAGGCCGCGAAGAATGGTGAGGACGAGAGTCTCGTTAGAAACCTTGTGGTCGAGATCGCCAAGAGCATCAGCAAGAGTCTTCATCCGCTGACAGTATGTCAAGACGGGCATGTCTCCTTGAGAGGTGCCGCAAAATTCAGCCTCCAAGTTGATAATGCGGATCTTCTTGTTGTCCCGGAACAGCCCCTCGATGCTGTTCCAGATGACGTGAGCGAAGGAGCCCGGCGAGAGGACTGAGGCGAGCACCTCGTTGGAGATGGTGCTGTAGAGCCAAGAGACGACAGTGAAGTCATCAATGTCCCAGGAGGCGGCGGTGTTGGCTGGCTTGTCGCCGTCGACATGGGCTTTGAGGGAGAATCGGCTGAGCAAGACGATGAACAGCTCTCGCCAATGAGTGTAGTTGGGAGGGTGCAGTTGAAGGTTGAAAGGAATGTGTTGTTTTACATTGACCATGTGATGTGCGGAAGCGGGAGGCTGGAAGCCACTCATGGTGAAATGGCGTAGATGGAGACACAGAGAGTAGGTAGAGGATAGCAGGATCAAGGGTGCTCTGATACCATGAAAGCGTGTAAGCAGGAGATAATTCACGCAATATGGTTCTCGTGTATTGCCTGAGTATTTGTAGTATATGAGGGTACAATACATATGGTAAGCTATCGCTGAGAATCAGGAGGTGATTGCTGAGAATCAGCAAGAGATAGGAGATTAGATGAGCGGCTGTGCATGCGCCATGTACAAATGTAGAATTAGTCTAACATCCACCTCTACGCGTTGCCTGCCTTGAAGTCACTGCCTTGGCAAGGTGGCTACGATGACTTTGCCATGGGACACGCCGCCTGCCTCGAGTAGCCAAGATAGCTTCACCATGATATACGTCACGTGTCTCGAGGCCCTAGCCTCAGCAAGGCGGCCATAACGGCTTTACCGCAGGGCACACCTCGCTTCGAAGCTTAGCCTCGACAAGGAGGCTCTTCGCCTCTACGTGTCACCTGCCTTGATGTCATCACCGTCGCAGGGAGGCCACAACAGCTTCATCGCGGGGTACACTGCCTGCTTTGAGGCCCCAACCTCGGCAAAGAGGCTCTTCACCAATAGTGCCGCTTGCCTCAAGGTAGAGTAAAAAATCCACACGTATGATTTTCATGCATCTAATTTAAATATTTTTCAAAAATATTGATAGTCAAAATTTTGACTATACCTATGTCGAAAATGGCATGTATCTACGACGGGAGGAGTAGAAAAAGGAAGAACTTTTTTCGAGGTACACATATATTAAAGTTAACCGTCCTATATTAGTAGGAGCGAAATGGTCATCTATTACCACTAGTATAGTGCCCGTGCTAACGCTACGACGACAGTACACCCACTTATCAATTAAATAAGAAGATAAGTATGAATATAACACTTAATAATAAATAATCACAGTGCCCGTATGCGAGTACAAAAATGAAGATATAACACTCAATAATATTTTTCGCTAAACGTTTTCCGTATGCTCTTAAGACTTGTTCTTATGTCTTAAGGGATGTTTTCTACGCACTCATTCCACTTGTATTTTAGTATTTCAATTAAGAAACACTTCCTGAGGATAGGTGAACCCTGTAAGTACATTGTAGAGCATTATCAGTATAGATCTACTTTACAACCTTATAAAAAGTGATTAATAAAATAGAGAGTACCGACCATGCAGATCCGTGCATTAAACTGTTGACCATTCCAGATGTGCATGAAGTTCATGACCAAATAACCTGTCAAGTTCCTGCACAATATTGGCACATATCGATCATCAGTTCATGAGCTAGCAAGCACTTGAGGCTAAGTTGGACTTAGACAGTTCTGTATGTACCTTTGTCCAGGCATGAAAGAGCCAACGTCGTCGGTCGCCGCCATTGCACGACGCTGCAGATATGTATGTCTGTGCCGATGTCGCCGGTTGCCGTCGCCGCCGTCGCATGCTCACAGATGTATGTACGCCGACGTCGTCGCCATTGCCGCCGCACGTAAAGCCTCGCGGCCTCACCGAACAGTGGAGGTATGGCACCTCGAATCTGGCGTTTGGGCATTCTTTAGTTAGGAATTCCGGGACTGCACAAGGAACACGGAAAGGAAGGCATGGATTGATTTATGTTTTTTTAAGAGGATTACATTGCATATGAGATCACGCAAGGAAGAAAGGATGTGAAGATACGAGTGCCTTTTTACCTGCAGCAACTTTATCTTATGATCATATTGTACGTACTACATATTTGGAAGGAGAGCGAATCAAACAAGGAAATAAACAGGGAGGATTTGCATGCAAGGAAACCAGACTTGAATTTTTTACTCTCCTGGCCAAAACTGTACTTACTACATATTTGGAAGGAGAGCGAAACAAACAAGGAAATAAACAGGAAGGGTCCACATGCAAGGAAACCAGACATGAATTTTTTACTGTCCTGGCCTCGTGATCATATTTTCTCCAAATATAACCCTTCTCGAGACTTTTTTATGGATCTAGCCCCATATAACCTAATTTCAGCGCACGGAGAGCGCTGATTTTTTTTTTCATTTTTTATCCATGGAACCAGTGGTCTGTGAGTGCTGCTTAATTTTTTTTAATTTTTTCTCGCGGAACCAGCGGCCGGCATGCGCTGTTTAATTTTTATCTTTTTTCACTACAGATCCAGCGATCGGCAATCGCAGTTTATTTTTTCATATTTTTCCGAAATTATTTAATGGACGGGCACCGTTTGAATTTTTTTAATTTTTTCTCCCATGCTTGAATTTTTCAGTGACCACCGAGCATTTCTTTTTTGACCAAAATTATCAAGCGGACGGGCACCGCTTGATTGTTTTTTTTATTATTTTTCGAGAATTTTTTACTGTATTAGCATCATCATTATAATTTTTTCCGAATTAGACTCTCGCGGCGATGAATTTGCGATTGTAGCCTCGAGCCGGAAAAATTCAATGAGCGATGGCGCAAAGATATTATTTACAGCGTCGTGCTCGAATTTTTACTATATTAGTATCATCGTTATAATTTTTTCTGAATTAGGCTCTCACGGCGATGAATTTGGGATTGTAGGCTTGAGGCAGAAAAAATCAGCGGAGAGGTGCTAGAATTATTTTTTCTGCGGTCGAGAAGCACTGTAATTTTTTTCCACGCCCAAAATTATCCAGCGGTCGGGCAGAGCTTGGTTTTTATTTTTTTTCGTGCCTGAAATTACCCACCGTCCGCTGGATAATTTCAGACGTGGGAAAAAAAATTCCAGTACCTCTTCGTTGAATTTTTTCGACTCGAGACTACAATCGCAAATTCATCGCCGCGAGAGCCTGATTCGAAAAAAATTATAACGACGATGCCAATATAGTAAAAAAATTCGAGCCCGGGCACTGGTAAATAATACCGTCTCCCAGTTTTCTTTTCCTAGCACGTAATGTATGGTCCTTTCCTTTTCCAGGACGTTTGTTTCCTTTTCCTTGATTCCAGGACGTTTGTTTCCTTTTCATTGATGATACTGGAGGTGGGGGAGGTCTGTTGTGGGCCACAGGGATGATTAGACACACTAAATAATGGCCATCGGATGTGGGTGAGTAAAGGTGAGAAAAGATCTGAGAGGTTAATTTTGATGGAGGCAAGTTTCTGGGGACGTTTCGTTGGGTGCACGAATGTTGGGCCATCTCTAGTGAGATGCACTATTTATGGTGAATGTAGAAAAGAATAATTACGTGCATTATAAAGGGGTATAGATATTTACCACTCTATAGGATAACGTTTTAAGAATCATCGTTATATAGAATACAATTGATTATTTACCACTCTGCAGAGAGACCTTAGGAATTGTCACTTTTTAACAGTTTGTCTTTGTACAATTATGTCCCCCCTCTTCTTCTTATCCTCTTTTTTTTCTTTTTCTTTTGCTTTTCCCCCGACATGACGATGAGGTTGACTGGTGCTGAGGTCGGATGGAGGAGAAGGGAGGAAGGGGTAAAATCATCACAAACAGAGGCAGAAAACTCTAAAGTGGCAAAGTCTAAATTGGATCTTGTATAGAGCGATAAATAATTAATTGCATTCTATACGGAGTAATTACAAATCTAAAACATCGTTCTATATAAAAAAAAGAGTAAATACTGAATTTGCCCCTTTTAAAAAACAAATACAAGGATTTGCCTCCTGTTGATATGAAGGACAAGATCAGAGTTTTCTTTAACCAGGAAAACTTTTTGCCAGTGTGGTCAAGGACCTCGACAAGAGGAGCATGCATAAAATTGTTTCTTTTTATAATATCCAAGTGGAGGCTACAATACGTATGTATAAAAAAAAGCACGTGGATTTCGTGAACTCGTTTATTACATTCGAAACAACTGCATTTAGTCTAATCCCGCTCCCGCCGCCGCCTGTTGCTCAGTTGGCCGGGACGAAGGAGACAAGGTTGAGCGTGTTGGTTCAGTCATGCTTGTACACCTCCGCCCTGTACATGTCGTGGTTGCCGTCGGGGTTTAACGCATCGATGAGGAGCCGATAGTTCAGGCCAGACACCACCTGCACCTCGCCGCTGACTAGCTTGCTGAACGTGAGCCCGTCGTTCGCCTGCTTGATGTGCTCCCCCACCGCCCATCCGGCGAGCTTCTAATTGCGCGGGTCGCTGATGTCGATGGGTGTCCATTCCCCAAGGGCTAACGCGGTGGGCGTGACAACGACGTAAGCGACGGCGACAAGGAGGCTGCAGGTCCTCATGGCTTCTGGTTTCTGACTTTGGATCAATCGATGCGGTTTGCAAGTTTGAGATTAACCAAAGCGGTTTGCTACGTCGATGTTAGACGACGAGAGAAGAACGGTGGGAGCATTTAAATAGACAACGCTGGGGCTTGGAGGCAATGGCAGGTGCAAGTTAATTGGTTGCATATCCATATAATTCAATATCAATTAATTGGATACTTTTCCATATTATACTGCTATGATATTTTAATACCAATTAATTGTACGTATTTCCATATTATACTGCTATGATTGTTTTTAGTACCAATTAATTGGACGCATTTCCATATTATACTGCTATGATTTTTTTAATTAGTACCAATTAATTGTAAGTATAGTGCCCGTGCTAACGCTACGACGACGGTACATCACTTATTAATTAAATGAGAAGATAAGTATGAATATAACACTTAATAATAAATAATCACAGTGCTTATGTGCGAGTACAAAAATGAAGATACAACATTCAATAATATTTTTGGCTAAACGTTTCCCGTATGCTCTGTTTTTATGTCTTAAGGAATGTTTTCTGCGCACTCATTCCACTTGTATTTTAGTATTTCAATTAAGAAACACTTCCTGCGGCTAGGCAAAGCTTAGTTTTAAATTTTTTCGTGCCTGAAATTACTCATCGTCCGCTGGATAATTTCGGACGTAGGAAAAAAAAATCCAGCACCTCTCCGTTGAATTTTTTCGACTCGAGACTACAATCGCAAATTCATCGCCGCGAGAGCCTGATTCGGAAAAAATTATAACAACGATGCCAACACAGTAAAAAATTCGAGCCCGCACGCTGGTAAATAATACCGTCTCCCGGTTTCCTTTTCTCAGCACGTAATGTATGATCCTTTCCTTTTTCAGGATGTTTGTTTCCTTTTTCTTGATTCCAGGATATTTGTTTCCTTTTCCTTGATGATGCTGGAGGTGGGGGGAGGTCTGTTGTGGGTCACATGGATGATTAGACACATTAAACAATGGCCATCGGATGTGGGTGAGTAAAGCTGAGGAAAGATCTGAGTGGTTGATTTTGATGAAGACAAGTTTTTGGGGACGTTTCGCTGGGTGTACGAATGTTGAGCCATCTCTAATGGGATGTACTATTTGGGGTGAACGTAGAAAAGAATGTTTACGTGCATTATAAAGGAGTATAGATTCAAAGTCTATTATGGTCACAGATATTACATAATGAAAGGAATCAACTATATATACTTTGGCACCTCTGATTGAAAGCACGGCAGCTAATAAGGTAAATAATTAACGATAATAATCTTGCCGACCGAGAAGACCCCGCCCGCCAAGGACGTTCGCCCTGACCATGCGCCCTCGCATCTGGGCGCCGGAGCCTGGAGATGGTGATGCCGAGATACGGAGACAGCGAAACTGCGAAAGCAGCACACCGCATCATGGATGAGAGAGCGGAGCAGAGTGATACGCGAGCTCGATCGCCGAGAGGCATCGGCGCATCGCTTGCGTTACAACGCCCTTGTGATAGTGAGATGGTCCAGGGTTCTTTGAGGTCTACGATCGTTGCCACGTATTTACAAATTTAGTTTTCTCTCTCGTAACGAAAGGCGCGACAGATGACACATTTCCTTATGTATCTTGGGAGCGTAGAAGACGGTGGAGTTCGGCCGATCGCTGGAGCAGCATAGCCCACCGCGGCAAGGTAGCTTCCACGCTACCTGGATAGGGCAGCGAGCTCCTGCTGCGCTGGCCAGTGGCGGAACTAGAAATTTTTCGTTAAGGTGCACACTTCATATGTACAACTCTGTAGTATTTTATAATTATTTCGTAACATCGTAAATCCAACACATATATTTCAAATTTGCTAAAAGCACAATATAAACAGTTCTAAGGTCTCAAAAATCCCAAACAAGCAAAATCAAAACCAATTCAATAAACAAATTTGGCATATTAAAGAGACGATCTTATACAACTTTTTAAAATTTTGGGGGTGCCGGGGCATACCCGGCACCCCTGGTACCACCCATGGCGCTGGCCCATGCGTTGCCATGTTCCTCGAACACGGTAGTGAACATATATCGTCTATCGCGTCTTCTGTGATCCCGAGGGACCAAATTTATAAATTTAGGGGCTAGATTTATATATATATAAAAGATATATAAGACTAGAGAAGTAACGAGTTCTTTGGTCCCTGGTGGCGCTTTTTTCTTTTGATATCCTAGTGTGATACAAATATGTCAGTACACTGCAACACATTCTCTTGAGTAGTTGAGTTCTGTTCTGATCGTGTAAATTAAATAGCTCAGCGTCTGACTGTCTGAGACTCTGAGCTCCCTCATTTCCTGTGAAATTCGAGATGCAGTCGCTCCCGTCGCGCATGTGCCCTGTACAACAAGATTACTTGTGCTAGGTCCATTGTTCCTCCGCATGTGACATAGAGTTGTTATTTTAAAGATCGATAGAATCTTTAAAACATAATTTTGACTATTAATTTTTATTATAATATATTTATAAAAAACTAATAAAATTTTAATATTACGAAAATGCTTTTCAAAACAAATCTATAAATACAAATTTTGACTGTACTTATATTTAAAAGGATAAACGGGAGGGACAAGCGTGCCAGCACAGCGGCAATCAATACTCGAAGCAGAAATAGCACGTCGTTGTTATGAGATAATATTTGTTTAACCGATTCGGTTACTATCTATCTCTTATTTATGGACGAATCCGGACTTATCTCTTATGCTTTCCTATATATATATATATATATATTGAGCTTCCCCCATATAAAAGATTAATTGAATAAAGCAAGAGAGTTCGACCCTATATTCTGTGTGCTCCTTTTCCTGTTCGTGTGATCCTGTTGATGTGCTGTTGATCGATCGTGGGTGAACGACTACGTTTTACAACATGTTATCAGCACGAGGCTCTACCGAGGCTATCAATCGTGATCGTCTGCCTGCGACAATCGACACTGCATCGAATTCATCCTGCAACACGCGATAAACTTACATCAAGCCCTACGTAAGTTCAATCTACGCCAGTTGATTGCACCTGAACAGAATAATACATCCTGCAGATCGTCTGTTTTACAAATCAATCTGTTCAATCTAAAATTGCAATGTTGGTGTTACTGTTCATAAAAAAAATGGCATCTGCGCTCGGCGCATCTTTGGCGCTATTATACCTTTCGCCGAACGACGGCGTGCTGCGCGCGAAGCGGCAGCCTCGCCGTGGCCCGCGACGGCGGCGGAGGCGGTGACCGGTGGCGCTTCGCCCTCGAGGCTCCCACGCTGCGCCGGTGGCCGTGCGCGACTTCGTGGCGGTCATGCCCACGCCGCGCCGACGGCATCGCGCCGAGTTCACCTCGGCGACCGCGCTCGCCCACTCGTCGAGAACGCGCCGGTTTCCGCGATCGGTCACCTCGGCTTCTCCGCGTGCCGACAGGTTTCCGCGCCCAATGCGCGAGCGGCGATGGCGCGGCCCCTCGCCTCCCACCCCTTGCTCGCCGAAGAAGACCACGCGGCACGGTGCGTTGCCCCGTATTTCGAGCACATCGGCGCCGACCGACCCCGTGGCTCGCTCGCCCAGCGGCGCCTCGATCTTTGCACCTGAAGCACCATGCGGCGTCGACGCCCGCTTTTCTCCACTCTCCGGCGAGCGGCACTCGTTCGGGCGCTTGCGGGAAGATGAATCGGTGACGGCTAGGGTTTACCCTAGCCGCCGCGCATCTGATATGGCTTTTGGTCCATTTTGGGCCGGATAGGCCGAACGGCCTGGCCTCCAGGTGGCCCTTTTGCTGAACGGGACGGCTGGCCATATGGGACATAATGGCACCGTACGGCCCATTTTCTTGAAGAAAAGAGGGTTTTTCAGAAAAAAAATCAGGAAATTGGTATTAGAAATTGTATATCTGAATATATGGGTTTTTTGAAAAAAAACATTTGGAAAATTTGATATTTAGCACATTGAAAGTTCCATACTCTGGGGTTTTTTTTCCCAGTATGATGCCATGTATAATATGTGTTGAAATTATATTCTGTTATTTAAGTAATTCTGAAAATTGCTTGAAAATTAACAAAAAAATGCTAGAAAATTATGAAAAAAATATGAATGACCCATTGCTCTATGTCCTGTTGCTAGATTAATTTCTTAAGCATGTTTTTCATGTTAATATATGCTGGATATTTTTTTCTGTTATTCGGTAATTCTGAAAATTGCGTAATAATTAGCAAAATCATGAAAAAATGCTAGGAAAATCGTGAAAAAAATGTTATGATTATCTACTGAATAGATATAGACCAAAACTTTACTGATTCAATAATTAGCATGCAAAATAATATTTTACCTGAAGTAAAATCCCTGTTTTGCTTACATATAGGATATGTCTGACATCGCCAAGAAAGAATTTACTGAGCTTGCCCTGAATGGCAGCAACTACCTCACTTGGACAATGGATGCCAAGATCAACTTGATAGCCCGATCCCTTGGAGCTACAATTTCCTAGCCTGAAGCTGGTACCCCTGCTCTCCCTGAAGCCGCTCAATGCACAGCTTTGCACTTCCTGAGGCACCATCTCTATGCGGACCTGAAGGCCGCATATTTGATGGAGGAGGATTCGCTGACTCTATGAAATTCCCTGAAGGAACGATATAACCAGCAAAGATCCGTTCTGTTGCCAGAAACACAACGGGAATGGACCCTCCTACGCTTTCAAGATTTTAAGTCAGTGACAGCATACAACTCTGCCATGCACAAGATTGTTGCCAAACTAGCATTCTGTGACCAGAAGATCACAGAAGCGGAAAAGATTGACAAGACATTGTGCATATTCCACCCCAATATGAGGATACTGCAGCAACAGTATCGTCATGCAATGTACCAGAAGTACTATGAGTTGATATACATTTTGCTAGAAGCAGAAAAGCACGATGAACTTCTAATAAAGAATCATCAAGTCCTACCTAGTGGGAGTCATGCATTGCCTGAAGCATATGCAAACGCTCAGCAGGCTAGCAATAGCCGAGGCCACAGAAAGGGCCAAAGAGAGAAAGGAGATAAATGGAAGAATGACAGAAATCATAAAGGAAGAGGTAAATACCAGTGAAAAACAAAAGAAAATGGATCAGGTCGCTTCCAGAAGAAAGGATCAACAAATAAAGCAAATAATCCTAAACAACCATGCTTTAGATGTGGATGTACTAATCACTGGTCACGTACATGCCGCACCCCAAAACATTTGGTAGAACTTTATATGAAATCCACTGGGAGATTCCAGAAGAATCAAGGGAATAAAACGGAGGCACATTTCATTACTCAACCTGTTGTTGACAATGGAATGGAATTAGATGATGATCAAGTCTCCAACCCTACAGAAGAATTCAAAAAGGGACTTCTTGGATACGATGATACTCCCATGGAAGAGGATGATCTTATTGAAGATGAACTAAAAGAATTCCAGAAGAATAAAGATAAATCCCAAGAGGATGATACAAATGATTTGTATGCAGACATGCAGTAGTCTCCCAGTCTTTCTTTAGAGTCAATGTCACATTATCCTTTTCTAGAGTCTCCTTAAGAGTCCCTTTTATCAGTTTAGTTTTTTGTGTTCCTGAATGAATGATGGTCTACGCTCCTGTTGAGCGATTATCGGTCAAATTCAATAAAGTGTAATTTTTCAGGAAATTTATTTAATCATGCTATGCTTGTTCTATATTATTTGTTCCTATTGTAACAAATGCTTGTTTGTTTTTATATCTTTAATATAGAACACCTGTATAATCCAATGACGGAGGAGGAAATCTGTCTTGTAGACAGTTGCACCACAAATACAATTCTCAGGGAAACTAAATATTTTCAGACTTTGATTAAGAAAACTAGAAGTATTATGACCATCGCCGGAAGTGATGCTCTCATTGTTGGCACCGGAAGAGCCATCATAGTTCTCCCTATGGGCACTCGCATAATTATAGAGAATGCCCTATTATACCCTGAGTCTAGTCGCACTCTTCTAAGTTTCAAAGACATCCGTCTAAATGATTTTCACATAGAGACTGAAAATAAGGATGGTACATAATACCTACTCATGACTAAGTTTGACGGGTGTAATAAGCGTGTGGTCGAAAAACTTCCTTCCTTCTCCTCCGGATTATATTACACATATATAAAACCTGAAGTTTATGTTGCGATGAAAACTATAGTTAAAACCCCAAAAATATTTAAGATCTAGCATGATCGTCTGGGTCATCCTGGGTTTAATATGATGAGAAGAATAATAAATAATTCTGTTGGCCATAACATAAAAACTACGGTCTTTCCTAAACCTGAAGCTTTTATATGCCCTGCTTGTACTAAAGGAAAACTGATAGTGCGACCCTCTCATCTCAAAGTTAGGGAAGAATCACTGAATTTCCAGGAGAGAATTCAAGGTGATATCTGTGGACCAATTCAGCCCTTGTCGGGCCCCTTTAGATATTTTATGGTTCTAATAGATGCTTCTACAAGATGGTCCCATGTATATCTCTTATCTACTAGGAACCATGCTTTTGCTAAATTAATCGTCCAAATTATTAAATTGAGAGCCTCCTTTCCAGAAGAAAGGATTAAATCCATTTGCATGGATAATGCTGGCGAGTTTACCTCAAAAGCATTTAATGATTATTGCATAACTCTGGGCATTAATGTAGAGCACTCTGTACCCCATGTCCACACACAAAATGGCCTTGCAGAGTCATTAATTAAGAGAGTAAAGCTTATTGCTAGGCCGCTTTTGCAGAATTGTAGATTACCTACCAGCTGTTAGGGCCATGCAGTGTTGCACGCTGCATCATTAATTCAACTCAGACCAACTGCATACCATGAAACTTCCCCTTTGCAGCTAGTGCATGGGAAAGAACCAAGCATTTCTCATCTGCGAAAATTTGGCTGTGTTGTATACGTGCCAATCTCTCCACCTCAGCGTACCACCATGGGACCTCACCGGAAGTTGGAGATCTATGTAGGATATGAATCTCCGTCAATTATTAAATACCTAGAGCCTATGACAGGGGATCTGTACACGGCTCGGTACACTGATTGTATTTTTGATGAGGATAATTTTTCGGTATTAGGGGGAGATAAGTACCACATTGAAGAATGCCGGGAAATAGTTTGGAGTGCCACTGGCATTCAGTCCTTAGACCCACGTACTAAAGAAGCCGAACTTGAAGTTCGGAGGATAATAAGTCTGCAACAAATAGCCGATAATCTGCCAGATGCCTTCACAAATCATAAGGGAGTGACAAAATCTCATATACCTGCAGTAAATGCACCTGAAAGAGTGGAAATACCTCAGAAGGTTATTGAACCCACTCTTGCCCCTCATGACAAAAAGAGGGGGAGGCCTCCAGGTGCACGGGACTCAGTTCCGTGGAGACGTCCGCAGAAACGGAGAGCCGAACAAGTGAGATCACTACCTGAGACTGTTGAAGAAGCTCAACCTGATGTTGAGAAAATCTCTGAAGTGAGCCATCCTGAAGACGGTAACCTCCCTAAAGTGAGCCATCCTGAAGATAGGAATCCCAACGAAGATTTGCACGCACAATCTGACGCTGGGAAGTCGGAACACCTAGATTTCGTCGTTGTGGGAAATCACGACGAGCTGGAAGAAATGAATGAAGAAATATCCACCAATTATGTGGATTCAGGAGAATTGTATAAAAGAAAGACTACAATTGTCGATATTTATTTTGCCTCTAAAATTGCTAAAACTCTTGAACTGGATCCAAAACCAAAATCCATGGCAGAGTGCTAGAAGCGCTCAGATTGGGTCAAATGGAAAGAAGCAATTGAGGCGGAATTGCACTCGCTTAATAAAAGGAAAGTATTCGGTCCTGTTGACCGAACACCTCCTAAAGTGTTCCATGTAGGATCAAAATGGGTTTTCATCCGGAAGAGAAATAAAAACAACCAGGTGGTGAGGTATAAAGCGAGGCTTGTAGCACAAGGGTTCACGCAGAGACCCGGCATCGATTACGATGAAACCAATTCTCCTGTAATGAGTGGTATAGCGTTCCGATATTTAATATCAATGGCAACTGGCTTAAATTTAAAAATGCAGTTGATGGATGTAGTGATCGCATATTTATATGGGTCACTGGATACGGATATTTATATGAGAGTCCCGGAAGGAGTCAAAGTTCCGGATCCTAATAATCGCAACATGTATAGCGTCAAACAGCAGAGATCGCTATACGGGTTAAAACAGTCGGGGAGAATATGGTATAACCGGCTGAGTGAGTTCCTCCTGAAGAAGAGATACTCGAATAATGATGATTGTCCGTGTGTATTCATAAAGAAATCCCAGAATGAATTCTGTATCATCTCAGTATATGTCGATGATCTGAATATCATCGGAACCACAGAGGAGATAAAGGAAGCAAGTGCTTACCTCGCGATGGAGTTTGAGATGAAAGATTTTGGTAAAACCAAATTTCTTGTACACCAGTCTTCCTATACTCAGAAGGTATTGGAAAGGTTTAGTATGGATAAATCGCATCCTTTAAAAACCCCCATAGTCGTGAGATCCCTTGAAGTGGATAAAGGCCCTTTCAGACCAAAGATGGAAAATGAGGAAGTCTTAGGACCTGAAGTTCTATATCTAAGTGCCATTGGAGCGCTTATGTATCTCGCGAATTGCACAAGGCCTGATATTGCACTCGCAGTGAATTTGCTAGCAAGACATAGTGCAGTCCCAACCAGAAGACATTAGGCTGGTGTCAAGACTTTACTCAGATACCTCAAGGTACTCGAGATCTTGGATTATTTTTCCAGAAGAACCAAGACTTAACCATGGTGGGATACACGGATGCTGGCTACCTGTCTGATCCCCACAGTGCCAAATCACAGACTGCTTTTGTATTTCTGCTGGCTGGTGTCTGCGTTTCTTGGCGGTGTTGTAAACAGACTTTGGTGGCTACTTCTACCAACCACTCAGAGATCATAGCTTTGTATGAAGCCTCACGTGAATGTGTTTGGCTACAACGTGTGATTAACCACATCCAGAAGTCAAGTGACCCTAAAACCGTCGATACCCCCACAATTATCTATGAAGATAATACTGCTTGTGTTGCACAAATGCAATTGGGTTATGTAAAGAGTAATATCACGAAGCATATTACTCCTAGGTTATTCTATCCTCACGAACTCCAGAAGAACGGTGAGATAAAGATCTTACAAACTAAGTCATGTGAAAATCTTGCAGATTTATTCATTAAATCCTTGCCTAAATCCACTTTTCAAAGATGTGTTAAAGGCATTGGAATGAGAAGACTTAGAGATATGCAAAGTTCAGGGGGAGTAAACCCTTGAACCATAACCCTTATGGTGATCCTGAAGATCCTAATATAAATCCAGAAAATTATAAGTTGTACTATTTTCCCTTAGTGAGTTTTCCTGAAGTTTCTCACATAAATGTTTTTTTTAATGAGGCAACTAGTGCAACATAAAGTACGAGTGCAATGTACTCTTTTCTCCATCTCTTTTTTCCCACTGGGTTTTTGAGTGGAGTTTTCAATGAGACATGTGCATTACGTAGTATTCGCCCAAGGGGGAGTGTTATGAGATAATATTTCTGTAACCGATTCGGTTAATATCTATCTCTTATTTGTGGGCGAATCCGAACTCATCTCTTATACTTTCCTATATATATATTGGGCTTCCCCCATGTAAAAGATTAATTGAATAAAGCAAGAGAGTTCCACCCCTATATTCTGTATGCTCCTTTTCCTGTTCGTGTGATCCTGTTGATGTGATGTTGATCGATTGTGGGTGAACAACTACGTTTTACAACAGTTGCAACTTGTAAATTGATATATGGAATAATTATAATCGAAGCATGCCGCTTTTATGCATGAGAGAGGGGGTGACCCTATGTATGCTATAACACGTGGCATCACAAATATTAAATTCACGGGTTTGTTAACACGAAAGTTGTTAAAATAAAATTTAATATATTATAATAAACAGAATGACTTGTGTTTGAACGTCATTTTTTTCGGACGCTTGTAACATTTTATTCCTACGCGTGCAACATTTTCTTCATACGCGTTCAATATTTTCCTTCGATAACAGTAGAAATATCCGCGTGGAAAAAATGTTGCGGACGTTGAAAAAAAATATTGCAAACGTTGAAAAAAATATTGTATCGATACGTCTGAGAAATAAATAGTGATCGACGGTTGCTATTCCCTATAATAAATGCCTCTGAAAAAGGGAGTACCAAATGCACATCCACTTGTCATTGTATCTGGTGGCTAACACGCCACAGCTAAGCTTGATTTTTTTTGGAGGGATTATACCCCAGTGGCCCAGACAAACTCGATCTCGATGCGTCCTTGCTGTATATATAGCCATCTCGTAGGACTTGGTCATGGCAAAAGAAAAGGTACCCGTGGAAGGAGCAGTGCACTGTTCTCTCTCGCTCTCTGTCAGCCAATCGAGGTGATGGCGACCGATGACCTCCGCGTCTTCCTAGTTTTCCTCGTCGCGCAGGTCTGCCTGCTCGTGATGATGGCCGCGTCGGCGACGGTGCAGGGCAGGCCTGTGGCTCAGGAGTCGGTGCCCGCGTGCTGCTTCTACCACCCTGAATGCTGCCAGGCGGCCGGCGCCGTGGCCGCCGCCAAGCCCTGACCCGTGGTTTTCCGTCTCCTCCCAGCAATCCAGTACATATCGGTAGCGTGCGTCCATGCTGTCCTCCGCTAGCGAAGTTATTGTACTGGCTGCCTAGCTAATAAAATGGGAGGTGCTTTCTGTCTGCTTTTGAGTTGTGTCGCCAAGAGATTCAGAATATGTTCATACTACTTTGCATCTTGCTTTGTTTGTTAAAAAAAGATTCTGTCAATATGCAGTCGATTCTCTGGTTGATGTTTCTCATCGACGCTGGCCAATGTTACGCTTTTCAGGGTGAATATGCATTGGGGAAAGAATTAAAAATGGTACTGTTGTTGCCTCATTGTGTTCCGCCTGCTAATCTGTTATGCTGTTGGAATACGTGACCATTTCTCTTTCCTCCGAAGTTACATCGCTCCTGATCATCCTCCGCAACATTTTGCAACCTGAAATCTAAAAAAAAGTCAGCAAGCATGTTCCTCTTTCCTTGAGAACTACAACCATGATGGCATGATGCACGTTCCATAGTCTTAGTTCATGTCAATGCACTTTTTGCATTTCATCTGCGCAACACATGGTTATACACATACAGGAGAAGACTAAATCATGAAAAGTAGCATTGGTAAAAGTGTTTTACAAGCGAAAACAGAAACGTAGGGCATGAAAACAAAAACCAGCATCAGATATATGTTAGGCATATATTATCTTCATACACCAGATACTTGACAGAAAATAGCAATGTTAGCTAAAGCAGAACAAGGTTACACATTTCGGTTTTGGACCACATCTCGAAGCGTCTGAAATCTGAAATTTCAGCGAGATTTCGGAATTTCGACCGAAATCCGGCCAAAATTCATAAATTAAATTTTAAATCCGGTATTTTAGAGGCCGGCAAAACCAAAAAATTGGCCATTTTCAACCCCTGTGAAATGGTCTCCCGAGGTTAGAAGAAACTTGAAAAAAATATGAAAAAAATCATGCAAGCATTTATCTACATTTTTTACCTGTTTGAATGCAAAATACTAAGTATTTACACATAAAAACTCTAAATTTAGAAATTTCGGCAGCATTTCGAGTGATATTTTTTATTTAGGGTTTAGGTTTTGATCTAATTTAGAATAGATACTACTTGTATTTGTTCACCTTGTACAAATACGCTCTCCTTAATCACCATACATGGTTGTTGCCTCAGGAATGGTCATACGTGCATTTTGGGAAATTTTGTTCAAATTGCATGCGTAATTCTATGTAAAAGAATGAAAGGGGGCAAAAAAGAAAAGAATCCTCTCAGCTTGCCAGCTGATCATGTTGTGTGCTTATAAAACAATCCCAACACCGAAAGAGCGCACTAACGCACGCTCCCTATTCGGTACCACTAAAGCGCCAATGCCCCCATCGTGCTGCACCAATGCCACCGACGCGGAAGCGGGAGAACCCTACCTCGTCGGTGCTGCGCCGACCGCCGTCCCACCTGAAGTTCTGCTCGCCGGAGGACGACGTGTGGTACGTCGTGCGCATGGCGCTGCAGGGGTGCGCGTTGCGCGTCATGTACGGGGAGTTCCACGAGGAGCTAGACGAGTGGTACAACCCAGCAATCGACCTCGCAAATCACTCACTGTATGTTGTTGCCACTAATGAATCGGTACTAACTGATCTGTGTGAACAATGTGAACAATCGTTACTAATTGATCTGTGTGAACTCTGTTGTTCAAATAATTAGGTATTACAATTCTTCATAGAAAATCTCATACTAAATTCGGTCCTACAAACATGAAAACCTGTTGTCGGACCTCAGAAAAATACTTTCGAAATCCTCTATGTATACTGTACTAGTCCAGAAAAAACTAGTACACACAGTAAACAAAGCCGATACCACAACATATTATATGAAACTTTTATCATTTAATTTTCAAAGTTTACGATATAAATGACTTGCAGGCCAACTGAAAATATAGCAGCGAAAAACAAAATAAGTAGTAGCAAGATGGCCAAATGGGCCATGTCAAACGGGCTAGCCTGTGGCCCGCTATTGTTGGCACAACCCGACCGTAAACGGGCTAGGCCGGCACGGCCCATCTGGTCGGGCAGTGCTTAGGCCAGCACCCCAGCACGACACGGTATGGCCCGTTTAGACCCGCATATACTTTTAAAAAAATTCTATATTCTTTTGAGTTTTCCTAATTATTCAAGATTTTTTTTGTATTTTTCAAACTTCTACAATTTTTCAATTTTTCTTGTTTTTTTTTATTTTTTTGGAATTTTTTTGCGCCAAACGGGCTAGCCTTGGCCCTTCGGCTCGTGAGGCCACGTGCCGGCACGGCACGGCCTGTGAGGCCAATAGGCCATGCTTGGGCTGAGGACCTGGCACGTGGGCCGGTATGACACGACGTGTTTATTAGCCGAGCCTAAACGGGTCGTGCCGTCTGGTAAACGGACTGGGCCGGGCCGCCCATTTGGACACGTCTGTTGATACCTAGCAAATATTCCACAGGTAATCAATTGGGGCAGTGGCTTAGTCATCAAGACCCATATTGGTGTAGAAGGGCTCCTACTCTAAAAACGACAAATATAGCAAGGTGAGTACAAAATGTACTCGCAAGTCACATATGAAATGCACTGTTAATGAAAGGATAACAAAAGCAAGGCGTGATATGGTTAGTTTGAGCTTAAAGCAACATTTCAAATACGGTAATTAATTTTCAAGATGTAATTGTTATAGTAAAATTGAGTTTTAAATCAATTTTTCACACGAAATCCATCTCGGAGTTCAACCCAGTTTTCCAGACGGAACCCCTTCCATCTGCAAATTATTTTTCTCAAATCACTTTTGGGAAAACAAAGCCTAGTCCGCGAGGAAGGTTTGCTCGGCATGCCTATGATCGTGGGCTCGGCTATTCGAATAGTTTTACATTATGTAGAGGTTGTACAATTTTACCCACAAAAGATAATCAACTTAATATGTCAACATGACACGCTTCTTTAGGCGTGCGAATAAGTGATTATCACAAGTCTTTTACAATGCGCCATCCCAGGCAATCATGACTCGCTAAGGTTCCTCCGCTGATAGAGTTTGCAAGCCCAGTTCAGAAGCCCCCTCTTGCGCCGCTCATCATCCAAATGGCATAACTGACATTGGAACTTTACAAATTAGTTAGCCAAGTCTGTCTCATACCAGACTTGTGGTAGTACGATTAGGCCTTGCAATCATTTCTCATAGAGCAGTCCTTAATTGACTAGGCGAGCTTGTCATAAACCCAGAACCATGGCGTCGCCCATTGGCAACCAATTCTCGCCCGGTCTAAACCATATTTTCACTTTCTTTTGAATAATATTATCTTTCATAACATACCATGGTACACCGATAACAAGGAATAACTTTATTTTCAACATAAATCTTGGTTTGGCATAAATCCCCAAAAAGTTTTAAATTTATGTCTAAGCATGTCTAACCCATTTGCTATATAACACTAGTCAATACTGTAATAATGTACCAACTAGTGAGATTTTACTTAAAGTGACAATAGCATAAAGATTTCAATGTCAATTGAGGTCATAACAAATGGGGGTAACTAAGCATTTAAATCTAGGATTTAAATTACACTGAAGAAAAATACTAGAATAGCCCTGAAAATTCTAGAAAAATTCAGAGAGTTGAAATAGGGCATTTTTAGATTACCAAAATTATTTCCAATATGTTAATATAATTTTTTATTTTAAATAATTGATAAAATCAGAAAAGGTGTTTTAGAAAATAGAAAATTGGGTTAAAAAATGTACGAAAAATTCAAAAAAAAAATTCCTTGATCGTTTTAAACTCACTGTAGCAATTTGACCTCACAAAAAAAGAATTGGTTTAGAAACTCACTGTAGCAATTTATTCAACTGAAATTTGGAATCTTGGCCCTGGCCGAAATATGAAATTTCGGCTGAGATTTTAGAAATCTCAGCGATGTTTTAAACCATGAAGCAGAAACATAAAGCAGACAAGCCAACTAGAACCAGCATCAGATATATGTCGAACTAACTCTGCGGGGATAAAAAGAACAGTGATTATGGAAAGAAAACATATTAGCCTATTAGGGAAGTATACAATTTGGATAAAACTCATGAAACAAGTATATCTATTATTTATAAAAGGTTTCCTCACATACTGTTATTTCGGTGGTGACATAGTCCAGCATCGAAGCATAGATAGCCCTTTAAACAGCATTGACACAAGTACATGACAGTAACATACCAAAGGGAAACAAGGGAAATCAAATCTCTCGTGCACAGCTCAACACAAAAAGAAAGAAGAAAACAATAACTGCAACAATCCATGTTTCAGCATATGAAAGCCACACGAACATGCTCATCGCTGCAGTAAAGCCCAGGCTGCTGAGTATATCCTTGCTTGGACAGCATCTCACGTGCTTTCATCACGAGGTCCTTGTTTGTCACCTTTCTGTGCTTGTCTGCAAGAATGGTCTGGATAGCATTGCTGAGCGCACCATATGAAGCACCCTGCGGTGTTGTTGCATCTGCTGATGTCTGGTTGGTTTGGCATCCACTGATCAAAATGCCATTGTTAGGTGCCCATGCCTTAGTCCCGGCATACACCTCGTCAACACTGTGAACCTCTTGTTCTATTGCTGGCTTGAAAGCATCTTCCTCATTGCCTTCAAGCTTAGCCTTCAGGAACTCCTGAGCTAGGGCACCAACCATGCCCATGACACCGCCATGCTTGCCTGACTGGCCTTGATTGAACTTCCCAAGCATGACTTTCATGAATTTCTTGATCTTTGGGCTGGCATCATCGCCGAAAATGTCGAACAAATTCATCCGGATTGAGCCCACATCAATGTCATCCTTCCCAGTTTTCTCCTTGAGCATCTCGATAAGTGTTGAGAGTGGCAGCGACCGGTTTTTAGTGCAGCCATTCCCAGTTGGCTGTGCGTATGACTCATCCTTGTCCTCACCTCCATACTGGCTCTGACTGTGGCGACTATGAGGAAGGCGGATTCCCTCAGACTCAAACGCGTCCCGAACGGTCTCTTTGAGAAAGGACCGGAAGCTGGTGCCAGAATCAGATCGCTCTTCGCGTTCACGGGACTGGGTCTGATTCTGCCTGGTGCTATTACCTATCTGCTCCTTGGTATTGTCCAGTAGGCCACCGCTGTGGCATGAGTCAGAGACCATGGTAAATATGCAGCCATCAGGGACCTTTTGCACAAGTTCTTTGAAGTCTTGGTCTGCAGATAGCAACAAGTTAGGAACTTCGACCATTGACAGTCTTTACTTGAACTAGTCTTCATTTGAGAGGGATATTTTTTTCCAGATCAAATATGGGATTAACATTCGGAAGATGGTTCACAGATGCATATGTTAAAGAGTGCAAAAAGCTAAAATGCTTGGTTTAGCAAATTTGCAGCAAGAAATCATCAGCTAGCTGGAAAATGATAGCCTGTTAGCTAGAAAGATAATGAATCAGAAATGATAAAAAGCAAATTACAACCTAGCCTAAATATTTCGTCTTCTTTCTATAAAGACGATTGGTATTTGTGGTAGGAAATGTTCATTCAGGCTTGAATGGAACTGATAAATTTACTCGGATCAGATCCTGCGAGTGCTAAATACCATTTTGCCAGAACAAATCCCATTTGGGAATTACAATTACCAGAATTCCATACTGAAAATTTGTGCATATACTTTATTTTATTAATTATCACCATGGCCATGCAACCCTAATCTTACATACAGAATCCACGCATTACAATTTACACGACACCAACTCCATAAGAAAAGTCCTCCCCTTCCTATCCCAACAGTTTCAACAGTTGAACTGCATCTCGAAATTATCCTAGTCCAACAACCAACACGATATATAACTCCAAAATTTATCAAATCGGGTTCACTTAAACTTACTGCAACACCCAAACCAACGAATGAATGGGTCCTAAATTCCTAATCAATCTTGAGCGTAAGCTTTCAAATCATAAATAAACAAAACGATATAATTGTTCATCTAATATTTGGACTGGGTTCAACACGATCCTGCATCAGATCGACACCATGTCAGCGTTGACCTGTCTCTTGAAAGCTTGGTTTCGCGTCTCAAGGCAGTAGATAATTTGCTAATCGATCCTACAATTTCTCGGTTAACTCAGTGAAAAACGAGAGAAATACACAGGGGGATGTTAATCCTAATCCCCGATCGCACCTGTGATAAGGTTCATGTCGCTGGGAACGATGCACTCGTCGTACCCGGTGTCGTCGTCCTGCCCGGACTCGGCCGGCAGCCGCGTGCCGTGGCCGCTGTAGTGGAAGAAGAGGAAGTCCCCGGGGCGCGCGTCCCCGACGAACCGAGCCAGCGCGCGGCGGATGTTGGCGCCGGTGGGCTGCGGCGAGGAGGGGTCGCGGTCGATGAGGACGCGGATGTCGTCCTCGTCGAAGCCGAACCGGTCGACGAGGCAGCGGTGCATGCGGTCGACGTCGTTGTGGCAGCCCTTGAGCTCGGCCTTGGTGCCCGGGTAGTTGATGCCCACCAGGAGCGCGCGCTTGCGGCCCATCGCGGCGTGGATCTCCCTCCCTTGCGATCGAGGCGCCGGCTGCGGCGTCGGTGGGCTGGCCGGAGGAGTGGGTTTCGTCAGTTGGTGGTAGGGGAAAGGAACTTTTTTTTTAATAATATATTTTTTTATTCAAATTGCAAAAATATACCTTAATCCTAAAAAATTACAAAAATATACCTCCGTCGCCCTTTGAATGGGCGACAGCCGACAGGGGCTACAGAGACCTCTATCGTCCTCTGAATGGGCGACATGTCCCTTTTCATGTAGCCAGTTTGTAAAGAAAATCATAACTTTTTCATATGATCTCGGATGGAGATGAAATTTATATGAAAATTGTAGCTCTCGACGAGATATACAACTTTTGTATACAATTTTTTTTTTCATTTGAATCCATTTAGATGGCCAAAAACGAGATAGAAGTTTCAGATCTAGTTTGGATCTGATTTTTAGATCTGAACTTTTCATCTCATTTTTGACTATCTAAATGGATTCAAATGAAAAAAATTTATATACCAAAGTTGTAGATCTCGTCGAGAGATACAATTTTCATATAAAGTTCATCTCTATTCGAGATCATATGACCGAGATCATATGAAAAAGTTATGATTTTCTTTAGAAACTCGCTACAGGAAAAGGGACATATCGCTTATTCAGAGGGCGACAGAGGCCTCTGTAGCCTTTATCGTCTATTCAGAGAGGTATATTTTTGTAATTTTTTGAGATCGAGATATATTTTTGCAATTTAAATAAAAAATATATTAATTTTTAAAAAAAATATAGGGAAACTTGGATTTTTTAGGTCGTGTAGCGGCTGATGAGCGCGGGAGTGGTCGGGAGAGAGATAAATTTGCAAAAACAAAATATAATAATAAAAGCAGTGCTTTAATTTTTTTCTTCATAATTAAAGTTATATAAACTTTTAGAGCAAACGAAGAAGTAATTAATCATCTACCCCTCGTTCGTACTTTAACATTTATACAGGTATTAATAAAAAAAAGTATGAAAGCACTCTCTAATACTACCATATATAAAGAACGATTTCGGCTCCCTCCGCGCGTCGCGTCATCGTTTCGGCGACGTGGCCGCGCCGCTGAGCTCCACGTCGCGTGTGTGAGCAGCGAAATGATCTGTCGTACGTACGGCGAGCACCGCGTTGAGCCACGTTGCCCGCGTAGCTCAGCCGCTATACGACTGATATATTTTATCGACGTTAGTCGACGGTCGACAGCGACGCCCGCGCGGAGCGACGGTAACGCCCCTCGCGTTCGAGCCCCGCTTGCGTCGCCCCGCGCGATTTTTGCCCAAGTGAAGCGTGGCGCACGCGGCGCTTTTTTTTTGCGAAAGAGCGCCCGAGAAAACCCGAAATTACAAAATAATCCTTTTCTTTACAGGGAGGCCCCTGAAACTCTTGGATTTTTTTCGAAAAGACCCTGAAATCTCCTGGAATTACACATTAGCTTGTTTTTTTTTGTGAAAAGGACCCGGAACTTCCGTTTTTGCCAAAAAAAAACCCTAAAATTACGAAATGGTATATTTTTTCTTGAATGCTCCGAAGCTTCTTTGT
The DNA here is from genome assembly GCA_036346275.1 of Otatea glauca. Classification (NCBI taxonomy): domain Eukaryota; kingdom Viridiplantae; phylum Streptophyta; class Magnoliopsida; order Poales; family Poaceae; genus Otatea; species Otatea glauca. Next base: position 78,018,144 of record CM070711.1, read on the forward strand.
TTATTTTTTGACGCCCCATTTTGTACGGAGAGGCGCTCGATTTTTTCGCATCCCTTTCGGAGCTTCCAAATTTTTTTCCTTCTTTCGTTTGTTTTTTGACGTCTCGTTTTGTACGTAGAGTCGCTCAAAATTTTTCACAGAGTTTCCGAGATTTATTTTTAATACGTTATTTTGTACAGAGAGGCGTTCAAATTTTTATGTCGACCCTTCGGATCTTCCGTAATTTATTTTTAACACGTCGTTTTTTATGGAAATTTGTCTGAAACTTTAAAAAATACATATTTGTTCAATTTTTCATTGTTATACTCTAAACTCACGCGATTTTTATTTTTTGTCTTGTGCCGTCTCACGCGGTGTGACGCGCTGCGTCCGCGCATCTAGTAATAATAAAGGGACAAAAAAGTGATCTTTCTGCGTTGCGTCTATTGGCGCTTCCTCTACATTCTGGCTGGCTGGTGGGGATTGGTGCGAGGTGGTAATAATTTTCCGCGTCCGTCCAATTCGGGGTTGGCTCAGTTCGTCGATGCAGATTTTCTGCACAACTAACCGACCGATCATTCCATACGATCCATACCAAAGGAATTGAAGTTGTGCAGATAGCTAGGTAACTGTGAACTGACAGTAGAGAGGAGGACAGAGAAATGTACAGCTTATGGTCACTGATCAGATGGGAATGGGATGATTATAGATTGTGACAAGACAAATCCATATGATATTTTCTGTGAACTTTCCTGCGTGAGTCCTGTCTGGATAGACAGACTATCGGCGATTGAATCGAGAATTTGAGTCTTGGAGATGAACTGATGAGTTCCAGCAGAACATAGATGGATGGCAAATCTCTGAAAGCAGCTGCATGTTATGTTCCATTGAACACATCGTGCTGATTGGCTGCCCTGGCTTGCTATATGTCAACTGATTATCTTAGGAAATACGTACACGTTTGAAAGATGGAAATTGCTGATACAAGTAACAGCAACCCAAAAACCTAGGGCCCTAGATTGACTACCTCTGCTGCTCTGCATGCATTATAGAAAGAGCTCCTTCAACTTTTGTCTTGAATATGTATCTGCTATATATTGCTGATGATGTTTTGGTGTGCGCGCGCACTGTGTTGAAATGTGATCCATGTGTGTTTTTGTCCTCTTCCCAGATTGCTTGCATTGCAGTGCTGCAATGCTGTCTGACTACAAGAACCTTCCATGAGAAGTAAGCCATTCATAGTTTAATTTCCATAGGACCCGGAAATATTAAAGAACGATGGCTTACTTCCATCTAAATATCAAATTGAATATAATCCGATTGATATCTAAAGATGTGTGTAAACTAAGATGGATAGTAAAGCTAAACAGCTCTTGCAATGTGGAGCAATACAATTTACTGTTCCTGTTGGAATCTCTTTCACTTTAAATACATATTTGCATCCCACTCATCTCCTATACAAGCGGCTTCTAATTTACTACCTCTTAGTAACATGACTAATATATTTGGAAACTAGTTATTGGGGTTGAGAAAAGATTTAAGAGTTCACATTTTTATCTGAGCAGCCGCTTTGTGTTGGTCGATCTGGCTATGTCGAAATGATGTGGTCTTTAATAGGAAAAAATCTCTAATCCGTTGCAGGTCATCTATATGTGTACCAACTGGTTGCGATTGTGGTTTGTGCTGCAGCGTCAGGAGGACCAAGAGGTGGCGTTATTGGCATGCAGGTCGCTGGAGATTGTAGTTAAGGATCTCTTCATTAGCCATGGATAGTGATTCAATAACAGAATTTGTGTGGACTAATGTTTTCCATGGCTTGTTGCAACTTCTATGTTAGGGATCTTTTTTAAAAAAAGATTTTTTTACAGCTTTTTTTCTCTAACGTTGTAATAAATGTTTGGATGTGTGCATCTAATGATGTAGGGACCGGGAGATATAATCTTCTATTATTAAAAAAAACTTATTTCCTATAAGAAGAGCTACAAACTGAGAAGGATTGGACCTGTGGAAGAAAAATTCTATGCAATCATGTAACTCAAGTTGTTTTGTGTGAGATGACTGCAGCCATATCCAGTTATCCACTGCCCATTGCCTCTGTATGATCTGCTACCGAAAATACACAGGAGGATGGCATCAACCGGCGTGGTTAATCTTGGAGGTAATGAAAAGTTTAAATGACAGAAGCATCGAGCAGGCATGTCAGTGGCATCACCATGCCAATCTGAGTAACAAGCATCAAAGCCAATGACATTCCAGCTCAATCATGGCAGGCCGCTTGTCAGTTCCCAGGAACGGGATCAGCTTAGTTTTTTTAAAAGATCGGTAAGAACTCTGTCTTTTGTTCAAGAGATATTTACAATAAGCTAAAAACATCAATGGGCCTGCTTAATTAACCTTAATCGACAGGCTGCTCCCACCATAAAACCATGATCAATTAAGCAGAACCACCGCCACCAACAGTATTCATGCATGCAAGAACCACACAATTGTACAAGGCTGTAACTGCTAGTGCAGACGCAAGCAAGAACCAAACAAAGGGAAGCGGAGCACATGCAAAGATTCTCGCGGAGATGTGTGCATGAGACCAAACAGCAAAGATTAAGTGTGCAGCGTACATCGATTCAAGGGTGACATCACACAAGCACCACGCACCAAACAAGAGCCTTGTACCGTTGTACACGTTATTGTTCCTCTCCGTGTCAATACACAAAGTCTATCACAATTCACAAGCATAATGTTATACCACTAACAAACGTGGGTGGGAAATGCTACGTTACATGCCGTTTCCACCTAGGTCGTGAACTCATGATGGAAGCGACATATATAAACGCAGCGCATGGCTTAGCTTTTCATGGTCTTTTTTTATTCTGATTTTAATTTTTTTTTACAAAAATAACTCATTTCCTACCCGTAGAATGTACTATAAGCGACACATGTTACCTACTACACCCAGAGAGCGTGGAAGTTTTTCGTGCCTACAACGACAAATTGGCTGACTATGGCATCAATGCCAAGCTCACCTTACTAACGCGCTCCCTAGCTCGTAAGGAGATTGCAAGCTCGGCAAGCCTCCTACCGAGCTCCTGATACTCGATAGCAATCCTATCGAGCTCTCTATGCTCAGCAGTTGTCTGAAAAGCTATGAACTCCTTAAATATGTTAGGTGTCTTTTGTATTTAAGAAGAGAACTATTTTTGTAAATATATTGGAAGTGAGTCGGATTTGAAAGAAAAATAGGAGCCGGAAAATCGAAGGAGCTGGACGTAGCTGGCCGGGCGGAGGAGGTGTGCCGTGTGCAGTGGCCTGGGTCCGTCTCCGTCCTCCTTATTGCGCGAACAGCACATGGATTGATGAGTGACTGTGATGAGGGAGGGCTGCAGGATCGCATGCGCCAAAGGGCGGGCCTTTTCTCTCTCTTACACATGTGCTTGCCTACGACACCACATGGCCTGCCTCTGCAAGTGTGCGTGCTTGCTCTTTCCTTCTCTCTCTCTCTCTCTCTTGATATTTTTTTCCCTCTCTCAAATCTCAATCCCACTTTAATCAAGCCACATGCATCATGCATGGCATGCAGGTAGCCCACACGGCCTTCCTTGCTAATGATCGACTTCGTCATCCATCCCTATCACGAGACGAGAACAAAGAAAAGCGAAGACAAACACCAAAGGCATGAAAATGCAAAAGCTAGCACACAACATGCACGCACCTACCTCTTACAAACAATGAATATACATACTCCAAGCAGTGGTAGTACTCGATCACAACTACCAAGTGGTAGTAATTACTAACACGCAAGCTTCTTGACTAATTAGGGACAGTAATATACACCAAGCACACACATACACGAGCAAATCAATACTCCATTTGTATGCTACTACTTGAGGCTATCTCATCTTTTCTTGAAGATTTTGTCCTTGCTTCTTTTGGGGGGTTGGTAATTGATGGTCGTGGTCAGATTAATTAAGATGAGGAGGAGCAGCAGACGCGGTGGCGCGGGCAGGAGACGAGGTGGTCGTTGGTGAGCCCGACGGCCTGCATGAAGGAGTGGATGACGGTGGGGCCGACGAACCGGAAGCCGCGCCGAACCATGTCCTTGCTGATGGTCTCAGACTTGGACGTCTTCACGGGGATCTTCCGGCTGTATTTGTAGCTCGGCGAGAGCGGCTTGTTGTTCACGAACGCCCACACGTACTTGCCGAACGACCCGAAGTCTCTCCTCACCTGCTTGCCCAAAATCCATTCCGCATGCATGCAAAACATCGTTAGATTCCTCATTCTTCCACTGTGTATATCATATAACAAGTTGTACGTAGAATGTAGTAGATACATACATACATACATACTAAAGACCAGTTAATTATTCCATGGCCGATGTACTTGGCTGATAATTCGGTTGATTGGTAGTTAGGCTAACCGTCCCGTTTTGGAATATTGGAGGATCCCTGTGAGCGATACGTCGTGTGCACCACTCGTTACCAAACACAGAGGAGAATATTTTGTGCACAGTTCATTAACCGTTTATGAAGCGAGCTTCGGCCAAAAGCTTGACAAGAACTCAAGAAGTACTATTAGCATCTTTTCCGGGTCTCACTGTCCATTAGGAAGGGTTCACTCTTTTTGGTTGTATCCAACTTTATGACGCACTTGCTTTGCTTCTGCAAAGTAGTGGCATTTAAAGGGGGGATGCCGCTGCTGATTGAGCTGTCTACCATAAGGAGGTGTAAGCTGTCATGCAGGGATTCTATTAGGCTTCGTTTTCACTTAACTTCATTTCGTAGGCCTTCAGTCATTGACCTCCCTTTATCTTTTGGTAAAGCTTCGATTGCGAAGTTGTACTACTCATATCTTATCAGGTCTACTCACCAATCGAAAGCAGCCGTAAAGAACAGAAAATGTAAGCTGAGGAGAATGGGGCCTATTAACTACTATCTATTAAAAAAGGAATGCAGTTTTCGGACATCCCAAGTCTAAACTTACTTCGCCATAGGAGGACGAGATTGTTAGGGAAGTCAAAGCAACGTAATTAGAACTGAAAAACAAATATGTTCCTGCTTAAAACGACAAGTTCAGAAATTAAGATCACGAGGAAAGGTAGTGCTCAATTGAGCGCAGCTGACGGCAATACCTCGAGAATCCGGCCGGCGTTGTTGACGGCCCCTCTGATGGTGCCCAAATCCAGCCCAAACGCCGCGCTCAGCGACGCCATCTGCTTCTCCGTGTACTTGGCGACCGCGTCCACGTTGAAACCAGAGAATGCCTCCCTATTTGTGTTCAGGCAATACAAAATCAGCGGAAATGTTTCGAGGAATGCGCGTACGTAAATCAGTAGGCTTCGGCATCTTTAGCGAAGCAGGGGTCGCTCTGTTCCAAACCTGTAGACGTGTCTCCTCTTTAGGATAGAAGTCCAGTCTGCCCCGACTTGCACGCCGGACAATGTAAGCATCTCGAATAGCAGCCTGTCATTTTCAGTTGCAGGGAGTGTAAGGAGAACTATTGCTAGGACTAGTAAACAATCGAACGCTTGTGTTGGCAGAGAAGAATGGCAACTCACTCGTCGTCGTGCACGGGCACTCCCCACTCCTCGTCGTGGTAGGCGACGTACAGGGGGTCTGCACATGACAAACGAAAACACATTAGCAGCAAGACAGCGAATTCAATTTACAGTGCCTTATTGTAGGCTCGTGCGTACCTGAGTAGGGTGTGATGAAGCTGCAGCGCTTCTCGTCCTGCCCTGGTGCTGCAGCGACAGGCTCAGCGGCCGCCGTGGCGGTGGCGGTGGCGCCGACCCTCCCCTCGACCCGGGAGAAGGACGCGGTGCGGCCGTAGTGCGCGATCCGCATCTTGCGCTGCGCCTGCATCAGCGCGGCGTGCTCCCGCTGCGCCGCTGCGATGCTCCCCGCGGGCTCGAACGCCTCCAGCGCCGCGAACGTCACCGCAGGCAGCACGGCGCCGGCGGTCTTCTTGGCCTTCCTGCTCTTGTCTCCGCCCATGGCCGCCTTGGCGCCCACCACCTTGGCTCCAGCCGCCTTCGTTGCCTTAGCCAGTGTAGGCGGCAGAAGAGAAGGCGCGGCCGCCGCCGCGTGGGCGAAGTCGGTGGTGCCAGTGTTCTCGAGCGCGGCGGTGCAGGTGGCAGCAGCAGCATTGTCGAACGAAGCGGGCATGGAGAGCGACTTCTGCATGGACTTCTTGAGCGGCCGGGCACCTTCCGGCTCCGCCACGCGGTTGCCGGCCGGCTGCAGGACAGGGCGGCCGTCGATCTGAGCGACACCGGCGGACTTGACGTTGGAGTTGCACATCTTGTCTTGGAGGATCGGTTTGAGACGTTGGTTCTCTAGTCTGAGGCGCGGTTAACTCCGGGAAGGCGCTTTGAGCTGTGAGATATATTAGGTGGGTTGTGGTGCGGGGAGCGAGGTGGTATATATAAGCGGGGAGAAAGCAAGAGGAAACCCGGAAAGGTAGAGGAAGGTGGTAGTGACGGAGAGGAGGAGATGAGGAAGGTAGTGGGGACTGGGGAAGGCTTTGGAGAAGGCGGTTAACCTCAGGATTTAAGCATGCATCGGACTTTTTGTGTTTTGGTGCCAAGCTCCCCGTTATATCGAACGGCACGGGTGGCGTTAAATTAACTAGATGAACGGTAAGGGTTGGTTGGGATTGGTCATCTCTGGTATGTTGCCTGTGGGATGGTAAACCTTTTTTTTTTTTTTGCGGTGTTCATGAATCATACTTTTGTACTCTGTAGAGCATTAGCACATGCAACACAAACCAACGGATAGGCAGCAAGTAATATGCTGCGTCCCTCGAAGTGCGCGACGCACCTAAAATGGCCTCCAAATCATGACGACTTCTTCTCAAAGCTGACAAATGCAGCTTCCAATCTGGCCGTTAAAAGTTGAAGCACCACGGACAAAACTAGCTATATATGCAACGGCCCAAGAAACAGTGCGTCAAACCTCATGATCTGAAAACTCCTACGTACAGCCATGGCTAGCCAGGCCATCGCGAGAAAAAAAGAAAAGAAAAAGCTTCCAAACCGACCAAACTGGTGCAAATTACTCTTACCAGGTTCCCTCCTATCTTACATAGCTGACCAACCAAGATACCTTAGAGCAAATACAATAGAGATAGCTAACCAACCAAGATACCTTAGAGCAAGTACAATAGCAAAATCTATTACTTACTCCACTCTCATCCATGTCATCTAGAGTAAACAATAAAACCAGCTTGTACAATAACTATCTCTAAAAGTTGTCTCTAGAAAAACACTGAAGTATTTAATTTGGGCATTTAACACTAACTTCATTTTTTTGGCTATTGGCAAAAAACTAACTTCAACACTAACAGTCACTCGCGCTGGCTTCAACATCGGCTTTTAGCCGGCGATAGCATCTATTTTTTTCATGCGATACTGGCTACTAAATAAGAGTCAGTTCTATTTTCTCTCCTCTTTTTACTCTTCTACATAGAACAAAGCTGATGCATATATGTTAATAATAAGCTAAGTTGATCTTATTATATATGCTCTTTGCTAATAGTGTGTGGACCTCGTGATATCTCCTAAAGATGGTAAAAAATATGAGACCATAAATGATAATATGCATGTCATAGTCGGCTACAAATCAACTGACCCCAAATCACAAGTTGTCTTTTCGAAGGAACAGGTCACGAGTTTATCCAACGTTCCATCCATGAAGGAATAAAACGAGGCCTGATGTACGGTACACATATATGCTCAATCGGTACATTTTCACGGGACTCGACACTTCTCTTCACAATCATGTCCGTACACGGCTCACACAGTGAAGCGTACGTGTACGGCGAACCACAGGGACCTGACAAAAATAAAAAAAAAACTGATCAGGTGGTTCTGGTTCACGAGAGCCACTTGGAGCTGGAAGGAAGTATCCTACTGGCTTCGCCTCGCCGTCCCGTGCCTCGTTCGTACGATAGAAGCCGGTACGCAGCGCGTAGGCTGTAATGTATCCGGTCGGACAAGAAGCCATAGCCTCGCACACGCGGCACGCCCGGCAGTTTTGAGTGGGGGAGAAGAAAAGGATGGCAAGCGAGCCCGGGCCCGGCCCACCCATCCCACGTTCTCCCGCGCTCTTTCGTGCTGGCAAAGAATCTTGTGTGCACATTCCCCCCTGCTCCGTCCAACTCCAACGATCCATCCATCCTCCTTTCCATAACTCCATCTGTTAGGGTTTAGGAGATGCATGTATGTTGGTTAATGCATGCACCGTTTCCTTGCATCACCAGGGAATTAACAGAGAGATTTTCTTAGAGAGGTACTAAGTTATCTATTGAGCTAACATCAAAATTAAGTGTTACGAGTTAAAAAGGTGCTAAAAATGGTAAGAAGGTATGAAGAGTTTAAAGATAATTTGATATGATAAAAACTATAGTTAATGGAGGGGTCGCTGTTGACCTCTGTGCTGCTACTGCAGCCGCCGTTGTACTGATCTCAATCACAACAGTTGTGATAGACAAATCATTGAATCGATGTATCATTTCAGAATCCGCTTAATCTGCTTCTGCTAACTCTCATCCGTCTAGGTGGTGGCGATCGATCCCCTCGTTTGTCATGATACGACGAGCGGTTAGACCGCCCGTGTCACTCATCGCTCGTGTTAAGGGGATACGCGTGTCTATAATATTGCGATTGGTTGACTCGAGATGAATTGGCCTGATGCGCCAAATCTGGCAGTTGGAGCTATGCACTATACTCGTGTAACGAGCAATTCTTTCTACTATCTTCGCCAAATGCCAATATGCAATAGGATATGTACTGTGGAGGCGTGATTCGGAGGTTCTACGAATGGTCTCTCAAGCGTTTGAGCTGATAGAAAGCCATGCATGTTCTTTGCACTAGTGCTGGCGGCACTTCTAGAAATTTAAATGCGTGATGTGTGCGGCGATCTGCAGCACCATTGTTTTCGGTTGTCGTCGGACATGCATGTTCCAGATTGAGAATATCCAATCGAATAGGGGATACATGAACCCTATGGCACGCCATGCCGTGGCTTTGTCCTACCACAATAAGGGCAGCCATCTGACGCATGCTGCTGTCTATCCATAACAGTGAACAGCCTCTCGCTCTGTCCGGCTTGCATGAACGTGATCTGACCTCAATGCAAGCATGCATCATCTCCCTTGGTCGTAATTGTTCGGCCCTGCACGTCCATATATTTGACGTTATCAACCCTTCATAGCTGGATAATCCAAGGCCAACCACAGTTGGTTCCTTGGCTATGTTTCGCAATATGTAGGAATTTCTACTTACATTACTCTACACGTGTCAAACAACTAAAAAATTAGGCACTTTCCAGGAATACTAGATGCACACCGAACCCGCGCGTTGCTGCGAGCGGAAGGAATCGTCCAGATAGGCAAAGATTTTAACAGAGAGTGAGTTAATTGATAATACCTCCTAAACGCGGGGGAAAAGCGATGATCTTTTTTGGGAAATATTTCTTTAGTTTTTTAAATATTCTTTTAAAAGGTTACGAAAATTACATAAAGGCACGCTCTATGTTAAAAAAAAATAAAACCGAAACTATTTTTCAAAAATTTTATGGTAGTTTAGGCATGCTCTCAGGACCCTTCTCACAAATTTTGAAGAATTTGCAAATTTAGTAGCTCAACTAAATCAGTAAAGTTGCTCTAAATGTATTAGCACCATCGTTAGATTTTAAAAAAAATCGCAAAAGTTCGATCACATTCTGATTTTTTATGATAGCTTAGGCACGCTCTCATGACCCTTCTAACAAATTATCATGTCCGGGTAATTTTAAAAGAGATAAAATCTTTAAAAAACTGAAAATAAAAAGAGAACTAATTTTCTTTATAAAAAATATGGAAATCCTTTTTTGAAAAAATGCTCTTGTTGAGACTCGACCTCATTGTAATTTTTTTAAAAAACATATTTAAAATTCCTTTTAAAAGTCTTAAGGAAACAAAAAAACTATTTGTAAAAAAAATTAAAAAAATATTATTATTATTTTTAAAGAAAATTGGAAACACTGTAGCTCCCTTGGGAAAAACTGTTGCTGTGCTACTATGGAGGCTACAGTACGTGCACCTCCCAGATTCAAAGCCAGGACCGGCTGCTAGCGAAGGAAGACTTTAACCAACTGACCAAAGGGCTAATTTGATTTATTTACCTGCTATCTTTATAGTTTTTTTTAGCAAAATCACTGTAGAAACTACCGTGCCAAAAAACGACACATGACAGGCAGGCGGGTGGGCAGCCTACTCCTCGCGGCTAGTAGTATATATAGATGCGTGGAGATTATGTAGCTAGGTAATATGACTTCCCGATCGAGGAGCAGCGCCCATCCTAGCAGGCTAGCAGAACTGCAGAAGCATACCTGGTCCTATTTTGTCGATGTATCAGACTATCAGTGTATGTGTCGTTTTCTTGTGTACCTTTAATATGTCACTTCTACGGGTTTCGTCTTATAGTCAGTTAAAATGACAAATGGACCGATTATCAAAGTATTCAGGTAGTCATGTACCTGTTCAGTTGACTGCATCTAGTCTGACATGAAATATACTACCTTCATTAGAGATTTCCGGCCACCAGATTGATTTGAGTCAGAAGAGCGCCGGCTCGGCTCGCAGCTCGAGTCGACATCCGGATCCTTTTTCGTGAAAAAAAAATTACGTTTAGGTTTTTTTTCGGGAAAAAAATACGGTCAAGTCCTTCTTTTGTGAAAAAAATAATATTACGCTTATATCCTTTTTACGTTTTTAAGCGTTGCGCTCGGGTCCTTCTTCAAAAAATTAAAATTACATTTAGATCCTTTTTGGAAAAAAACACAGTTAGACCCTTTTTATGGAAAAAATTATCTACTATGTTTAGGTCCTTTTTCATTTTTTTAGCGCTACATTTAGATCCTTTTTCCGGGAAAAAAACCCGTTTAGATCCTTTTCCAGAAAACAAGAAAAAAAACGTTTATGTCCTTTTTGCCATTTTCCGTTTTTTTTCTAAGAGGATCTTTCGTTTCAGCGAAATTACAGATCCTTCGTAAGAGGACCCCGAATAAGTGCAAAAAAACGCAGATGCCCAAATAGATGCGAAAAAACGCAGATGCATTTATATCCTTTCAACCGTTCTGCCGAATAAATGCGAAAAAACGAGATAACATTTGTATCCTTTCAGCCGTTTCGCGTGTTTGCTCAATTTTCTCGCATAGGGAGCGACAATTGCACGTTTTCTCGATTTTCTCGCGTGAGGAGCGGCGATCACGACGTGGTACGGCGCGGTCGATTATCTAGTTTTCCTTACAGTGAGTGCTTGTCAGGCTTACAAGACTTCTTAGGGGTCTTCGCATTTTTCTCCCGTAAAATGCCGCAACTTCCTACTTCAATTAGGTATTTCGGCATGAATGCTGCTGGAGTAGAGATAAGGGGCAGAAAAACACGAATCCATAACACCATCAACCACCAAAGAAGGCACACAGACCATTTGAGAAGAGATCACAACGCAAGACTGCATGAGCGTAAGCAACAACCGTCCTGCACTTGTCATGGCAAAAAAGTGAGTGATCGTAAGCTTGTAGCCGCCCTGTCGCATGATCCGTGAGCGAAGGGAACACGCGAGGGACCATTGGCCTTTACCGATCATTCCATCAGTACAACTAAGCTCGGGCGTACTATGTTACACAAATATTAATAGAAAAACTGCTAAACGATGTACCGTTCCGTGTCTAACAAACGGAATAGGTTGAGATGGTTGATCAAAAATTGGATGACATTAGGCATATTCACGTCTCAGCAAGTAGTGGATCCTGACAATGGAGGCTTTCCAATAGTGCTCACGGCCGTCGCATGCTCGCCTTGAAGAAGAGGAGGGAGGGCCGCAGGATCTGGAGAAGGGGAGTAGCGAATAGAATCTCCATCGTTGCCACCACACCGATCGCTAGACGCCGCGTCGTCGACCATCGTATATTTCGCTTGTTGCTCGGTCAAGTGAGAGATAAAATAGTGAAGGGCTCGTAGAGAAGAAAATGATGAGAGAGAGGGTGGGGAATTTTGCTGAAACATGCATGAGATCCGATCACAGCTTCGTGCAAGCACGACAGGTCTCTCCACCTCCTCCTTCGACTCTGGCACTGCCCTCCCCTCCTTCACCTTTGACTCAAGATCTGGCGCTCTAGCTAGATCTAGGATCTAGCAATGGGAGGTGACATCTTGGCTCGGGACATGGATCCGGTGGCGGCGCGACGTGGAGCTTAGGCTTGAATTGAGGAAGAGAGAGCTGGAGGCTTAGTGCAGAACTCGAGCACGGATTCGATGGCGGGCAATATCGTCGTTCGGCTCCATTACGACAGTGGTAGTCGGGGCCGAAGCTAGAGAAGAGGGTGCATTGGCAACGGACGATGTCGGGCGGCCCTTGACGACGTGGTAGACCATTGTAGCTAGGTGAGATCACCGAAACTTCTTGAAAACTTATTCGAAATCTATTAGAACTTGTTGAAACTTTTGTTTGAAACTTCATAAAATTTGGTGGAGCTTGAGTTCCAAAATCTAAAACTTGTTGAAACTTTGGCATTGGAATCTTCTAAAAACTTTTAGAAACGCGCAAAACTAACTGAAATACGGAACTTTTCAAATTTCTTTTGAAACTTGTTGAAACTATATAAAACATTACTATACCATTGGTATCACTTTTAACGATATAGCGTTTAGCAGCAACATTTAAATATTAAAGTATGGATGAAGGATGGATAGTGCTTACTTACACTTTTGATTATTTTAAGATTTGTGTAACTTGTATTATTAACACTACTACAGGATGATACTTACAACACTATCTCTTCATTTCCCAACTTTTCAAAAAAAACGATAGTGATATATGATTCGGTGTAGGTAAGAAATATGACGCAAAATATCACTATCAATCATCACTAGATACCAGAACCGATAGTGATGATTTGGTCATCACGATCGGTTCTGAGATTAGAACTGATCGTGATAGTAAACGCCCCGTCGGCTTATCTTCCCGCACTTGACTTATTGGCTTGTCCTCTGAATCCATTCAAATACCAAAAGCCGAGGCGTCCATCTCGCGCTTGACCTCTCGGCTTCCCCTCCATCCTATAAAAAAGGAGTTTACTTCTCTCCGTCCTTGTGCCCCTCCGCCTTCCCACGCCCGTCCCTCCGCCTCCACGGTGCCTGCGTCGCCTCTCTGTCTCCCCTCGCCCGCATGGCCCCTTCGCCTCCACGGTGCCTGCGTCGCCCCTCGGCTTCCCGGGCTCCCATGGCGTACCTCATCTCGGCGAGAAGTGTATTGCTGTCGGTCAGTCAGCCCGTCGTCCTCAAGGCCGTGCGCCGCCCTCCTCCCCTCGCGAGCCGTCATCCTCGTCGAGCCCATTTGTTGTCGTCGTGCTTTGCACTCTTGGTGCTTTGTGAGTATATATACTATTCATGCAAAAGAGGCTAGATATTCAGTACCTTAGGGACCTTACATGTTGGGGTGGTACTTGTTTTACGAAGATTGGACTATACAGAGACAATTTGTGATAACATAGTAACAATTCTTAGTTTTCATGTTTACTTGATTAGAACAATTGACATCTTCTAATATATATATATATATATATATATATATATATATATATATATATATATATATATATATATATATATATACACACACACACACACACGTGGTGGATCATTTTAGCTTTCTGTTAACTTATTGTTTTGACCGTTGTCTTCAATACCTTGCTCTGTTGGCTGTTTCTGTTATCTTCTTGTAGTTAATTGGCCGACACTGTTGCTAGCTATTGTTGGATTTTCAAGTGTAATTCATTAAGCTTTCCTAATATTTAATTAATTCATATATACATATAGTTTCAAGATAATAAATTGTTTAGGTTTTTGTTAACCGTCAAGTATTGAGAATTGTTAATTACAAACATATGTGGTAAGGTTGTCATAAATTAGTCTATGATCTTATCCCTAGTGGTGAGGAGGTCTTTTAATTAAGGCAACTCGATATCTAAGAATACTTTATTTATATTTGTCAAGTATCATGTTTCGGTATCCTTGACCGACTTGAGCAACTTGCTGGCTAATATCCTATATGTCTATGTATTGTTAGTTAGCATCTTAACATATCATAATTGGCCTTGATCTGGATGGTTACCTTCTGTTAATGTTAGAAAGTTAACATAATAATTATGAATTGCTTTATCTTTTTGATTATGTCTCAGTGACTGTAAATTGCATATATATATAAAATAAAGCCTACAAACAAGGTAGATGACATGGAAAAGTTGTTAGATGTTAAAGAAAACTCGAGGTGGAGATAGAACAATTGAAGAGAAAATCTGAGTTAACAGAAAAGATATATAAGATGAAACAAAATCTGAAAGACATATAAAACAAATCGTAAGATATTGAATCTCTTAACAAGGTACTGAGCGCAGGGTGAATGCAGAGCTGGAAGAAGACAAAGATAAGTTTATAAAGGCAATATAAAGGTACTGATAATATATACCAAGAAAGTCTATTTTCACAACAAAATAATCGTTTTTGTAGGGATTAAGAGATATGACTGAAAGTCAATCAGTTATTGGTGTCAAACAAATGGGCACTGTGCAAGAGCTGTGGAACTATAAGAAGAACAAAAAAACCTCTGTTGTGAAAGCTATAGCACATATAATAGTAGATATGGAAAAGCTCTAAGATCTCCTTGTCTTGATATATCAAATAATGTTGTTTATTAACGTATGTTATTTAATATTTTAACTAGTTTATTGTATCCTTGTAACATAATAGAAAATATTTCAGACAAAAATTGGCTATAAAAATGACTACTTTTATGCCAAGAAGTATATGCCTTATATCAGGAGATAATCTCTGTGGTACCTAGAAACAATTTCTTGGGGCAAAGAGTATTGGAACGTCGGAGCTCTTGTACCAAAAAGTTCTACAAGGTAAAGGGTGCTAGAGGCTTGTGCTACTGATTTATGCATTGAGTATGTATACATAAATTAACATTGTCAACAGTTTTGTGACTATGAATATACTGTGAATTTGTTAATCCGTGAGTATACTGTGAATGTGAATTTGTCAATTGTGTATATACTGTCAATCTTTAAATATACTGTGAATTTATCAATCTGTGAGTATACTGTGAATGTGAATATACTATGAATATGTGAATTTCTGGTGCTGTTCAAGTAAAATAGCCTATGATTTATCTCTATCGGTTCCACGTTCAGAATCGATAGATATGTCTAACTTTTATCGATTTCGATAGTCGAACCGATAGATATAACATACAGATCTCTATTGTTCAAAGCTAATAACCGATAGAGATCGGGAGAAAATCTCTATCGGTTCTGAGCATAGAACCGATATAATTCATATATTATCTCTATCGGTTCACGTTCGAAACCGATAAACAAAATTAGTTTTCTGGGTTGGTTCTGAGTATGGAACCGATCCTGATGACTATATCTCTATCGAGACAAAAACCGACCATGATAGTTACTCCTTATCACTGTCTAAAGATTTTGTATCATCACTAAAACTGATCCAGATGACAAAAGAGAACCGATTCAAATGAATATTTCTGTAGTAATGTAAGCTGACATAGAATCACTACTCAAACAGCAATAATCTGAAGGACTCTAAATGGGAGCTTGCGTTATGCCGCTACTTAGCATGGCTGGGTCCGCCCGTCGCATGCATCGGGTCGAAACGAAGAACGGGGCCGCGCGACGAGCTAGGAGCCTAGGAGGACCCATTGGATCATCAATTACTACTACTTCGACGGTAGACCGCACCAAAACACGCTCGATTCATGGACGGATCGATCGGGATTCACCGCATCCAAATTAAAACTCCGTCCAAAAGAAGGGCACGAAACGAAACAACGGTACGATCGAAGAAGCGTAGTGTAAATCCCCGCAACTAAAGGTAGATACGTCAAAAGATAGAAAATAGAGTCTGAGGAGTACATGCTCATCGACACCGAACATACGCACCGAGCCGACACTTCGCTGTGCCGCTCGTTGAGTGCGCCCGTGACGTCGTGCACATCCATCTTCCCACTTGCCACATGCGGCCATCAATGCCACTACATTAGGCGTACATCAACTTGGAACACAAGAACGATCTCGATATTAAAGAGTAGCTAGTATGCATGCATATTATTACTGTATTTTTTTCCTTACTAGGAGATTCTTACTCTGGCGTATAAGGTATTTAACGAGCCAGCAACTTTGTATCAATGAATAAATAAAATTTAGTTCTTTTTTAAAATAATTGTGTGTATAGAATCCTTGCTTGCTCATCGTCCTTAGTGCCATCCATGAAGACAGACCGACTACGTCTACAACTCCACATATCCAATAGGATAAGACCTAAACTAGCACGGCACGACGGTGACATGACTACTCTAGGCCATACCTGGGTCTCACCGGAGGCAAGTAAAACTGGCACGGCATGATGATGTAGCCATGCAAGGCAAGCATTGCACGCGGCGGTTCAAAGCCCGTTGGGCCGTAGTCATGTACCTGTTCAGCTGACTGCATCTAGTCTGCACATGAAATCTTTTCTTTACAGTGAGTGCTCGTGAGTGAGGCTTAAAAGATTTCTGATTGTCCTCGCAAAAAAGAAAAAAAATGAAAGATTTCCGATGGCTGATACAGTGTTATACGTATTTTTTTCTCCCGTAAAATGCCGCAACTTCCTACTTCAATTAGGTATTTCGGTATGAATGCAGAATGCTGCTGGAGTAGAGATAAAGGGGCAGAAAAACACGAATCCATAACACCACCAACCACCACAGAGGCACAGACCATTTGAGAAGAGATCACAACACGCATGACTGCATGCGCGTAAGCAACAACCGTACTGTACCTGGCATGGCAAAAAAGTGAGTGATCGTAAGCTTGTAACCACCCCGTCGCATGGATCCGTGAGAGAAGGGAACCCGGGAGGGACGGATTGGCCTTTACCGATCATTTCATCGGTACAACTAAATTCGGACGTATTATGTTGCATAAATATTAAATTACGCATGAATGGTGAATGATGACAATAATGGCCGGCTGCGCTGAAGGACTCTGTTTGCACCAAAATTTAGTAAACTTGGTCAAATCGGGAATAAAGTCAAAAATACGGAATTAACGGACAGGATGGAAAGGTTTGGAGATATTTTGGTAACTGCAAGATTTCAAAACGACCGTCCGAGATAAGGCCGATACGAAACGGGCTTGAAGCGTGTTGTAACAGGACACGATCGGCCACGGGTATAAAAGAAGGACCAAAGCGAACTGCAAAAAAGGAGAAATCCAACAACACAATACAATCAACCAGCTTTTACTTTCTTCCTTCCTGTCGATTAGGAGTAGCTTTTGTAATTTAGTCTCTGTAATCGATCTTGATCAATAAAGTTGCGCATCGTCGATTGTTGATCTTCTTCAATTACACCCGTGTTTGATTTATTACGATTTTGTTGTGCACGCCTTCTTCGTAATCGATCTACCTTTATCCTCCGATTAGCCTTAATCGCTAATTAGACTTATCTTGTTACTTTGATCTTAATCGGCTTCAAGTCGATTGGGTCTAAGCCGATTGATCGTTACGATCGGCTTTTGAGTAAATTTTATATTTTACCTTGTCGGTTATAGGTCAAATCGACCGCACGCTCTTGAACAGTGTTAAATGCGGTGTCTTCTTTGTCAAAAACCCTTCTTCAAGTTTTTTGACGCCAACACACTTTTGGCACGCCCGGTGGGACACGCAATGTCTTCATCAGGAAAGTCGATTCCGCCATCAGATCTCAACTCAGAAGCTATAATCGTCCCAACAATGGACGATTTATTCATGAGCAACGCCAAGAGATTGAAGCTCGGAAGGCCGCGCTAGAAGAGATGATGCTAAGCTGCTATCAGAAAACAAGACGTGGCGTCACTCAAAAATCCGCCCTGCCGACGGTCAACGCCCTGGGCGATGCGGGTGTAACAGAACAAGTAAGCCGATACCGCTGCTCAAGCGAATTATCGCTATGATTAATCAATCTGCACCACGCCTTAATAAACCAATCATCGGCTCTTGTTACAACACTCAAGCCGATGATAGCGAATAGTGTTAAATCTATAGCCCAGAGTTAGCCTCGTCAGAAGCTCGCCGACGCACTACAAGCTCGCCAAATTATCTGCTTTTTCAATATCACAAAATACGCAGAGCACAATGGCCGATCCTAAACCATCGGCCGTGACCTCACCCCACCATGATGCCCACACAACCCACGGTCATATTGCCTAGGGACCTTCGGTCAGCGGGGTGAGCCATTACCACGCCTATACCGATGCCGCTAGGATGGATGCATCAATCAATTTACCTCCGTCGGCCCGTTCTACGCCTTTCCTCAATCGGTTTCACAATGATCGGCCCAGAGATTCCCACAAGAGTCTACCCCGCTAAGGAACCCAGTCCACATAGGGTAGTAATATACTCAACCATTTGCCTCGGTCTTAAGCTCAAACCGTGCATAATCGACGCGATCAAGATGATCGCAGCCAACAAGACAAAGATATTGGCAACCCGAGCTTGCACTCGGGGGCGGGACGCCGATTATGACCGACATTATCAAGGACTGCTATGCCAACGGCCGATAACGTTAATCGGGCCGATCGATCTCACCGCTTTGAGAGACCAATTCGGATACAACCAAAAGGAAGGTTATCGCCTGTAAAGCCGCACTCGATTACATAGATCGCATGCCTTACCCTCATAATTCCGAGTCCCGGACTTTGCCAAATTCTCTCGGGATGATTCTATTACCACCCGAGCATGTTGGACGCTTTATCGCGAAGGCGTGAAGCGCCCATCCGACGGGCTAAAAATTAGACTATTCCCTTTGTCTTTATCAAAGATTTACGTGGTTCACCTGTTTACCTCCGAATTCGGTTCATTTATGGAACGATTTGGAAAGCCGATTCCATGAATATTTCTTTTCAGGCAGTTTGGAGCTCAGAATTTCAGATTTGAGTTCCGTACGCCAAAAGTTTGGGGAATCGGTGACGGATTATATCAAGAGGTTCAGAGAAATTAGGAATCGGTGTTTTAGCATCACGTTGCCGGACAACCAACTCGCCGATCTAGCATTTCAGGGTTTGATCCCGCCGCTTAGGGAGAAATTTGGAGGGCAAGAATTCACCGACCATGCAAGATGGTCGGTTGAAGTTTGCCGATGAGCCGACCATGCAAGTTGATGTTGATCCGTTCCCCATCAACATGGTGCAGTGTTCGGCTAAAGGAAAAGAGCCGATGCAAGACGCGTAAATAGGGTAGACAAGTCGACATACAATCAAGCTCGGACGGCGGTCAAACACTGAAGATTACCATCGGTTCCTTACAAATAGAAGCCGATCAAGAAGGAAAAAATTCAAGAACCATTAAACCCAAGGGGAATCCCCAGGTTGGTAAATGGTACAAAGCAGAGAAATCTCTATCAAGGCGTCCAGCGAAAAGGTCAGGTCCAACGTTCTCGCAATTAATGGAGAAATACGAAAGGATGAATAGCCGACCACGGAGTAATACTCGCCGGTCGGATAATTTGTACCGAACTGAGAACGTTGAGAGGGCACATAGAAGGTGTCCCTTTTGGCAGTTTTGCTGGGAAAGAAGAGTAACGTTACCATCACCGTACACCTGCCCGATGGAACATTATCCCCAAGACGATTGGCCAAGACAATCGGCCAGAGGTAGGCTATCTAGGCCGATCAGAGAGCAGGGCAGAAATCAAAGAAGGCCGGTCCACGAGAGAATATCTAAACCGAATCAAGAACCAAGCCAAGACAAGACGCACGAGCCCAGTGCTAATCAAGAAGATTTGGCTGGTCAAATACGGAAGCCGGTGGAACCTAAACCCAGGTGGTGTCCATCTGGCCTGAGCCGATCGCAACGACGACGGCTTCAGAGGTTAAGGACGCAAGAGATTCGTGAGGCCGACGCAGAGAGAGACAGAGACGAAGTGTTTAACGAACTTCGTCCAGTTAAATGCGTCAAAAAAGAGTGGAGAAGAAAAGAACAAGTCGAAGAAGATTTCGAATCGGCTGATGACTTGGATTCTCCCATGATTCGGGATGACACGCCTCCAATGGATATTAACATGGTGTTCACGCTGTTTAGTTGAGTTCGAGTCGAATCGAACCGCCAAAGAGGCGCTTGCTCACCGTGCTCAAGGCGCGTAACGCCATCTTTGAGAAACCCAAAGATGATCATCGGCATCCAAACCATTGTATCCGAAAGGGTATATAAATGGCAAGCCGATATCAAGGATGCTAGTAGACGGGCGCCACGGTGAATCGATGCCGCATACGACATGCAAAAAGCGGGTAAGTCTGACGAAGACTTAATCAAAACTAACATGGTTCTGAATGACTTCACAGGTGACCCTACAGAAGCAAAGGGTGTCATGGTCACTGAGTTGACTGTCGGCAGCAAGACCTTGCCGACAGCATTCTTTGTAATTGATGCGAAAGGAAACTACAGTGTGCTACTCGGGTGAGATTGGATTCATGCAAACTGCTGTATCCCATCGACCATGCATCAAGCGCTTGTTCAATGGAACGGAGAAGAAGTTGAGATCGTTACAGCCGATACATCGGCTCACATTGCCATGGCTAGCTCCGATGCGAATTGGCAACACGAAGAAGCTGGCTGCATATCGGGCAAGGTATTTGGATGATCGCGATTTCATTTGTGTGAGCAAGTCAGGTCTCATGCCGATCAGTGTTAAGCCGGGCACTTTTGATCGGGCAAATGAAGTATTGCGCCGATGGGGACAAGAAAAGCATTGAAAGCGCTGCAGGATAAAATGCAAAGCTATCGGCAAACAACGGATAGCTACGAAGCCATCGAAGATGTTGAAGAAAATGAAAAGTTAGGTCAAGGCTTCACATCCACTGATTTACTTGAAGAAGTCGATATAGGTGGCGGTGATAGAAAAAGACCAACTTTTGTTAGTGCGAATTTAGATGTAAAGTACAAGGAGAAACTAATAAAAATACTTAGAGATTATAAGGATTGTTTCGCTTGGGAGTATCATGAGATGCCCGGATTAAGCCGTCAACTGGTGGAACATCGGCTACCTATAAAATCGGGCTATCGGCCGTTTAAACAGTATCCCAGGCGTTTTATTCCAGCCTTGTACCAAGTCATAAAGGAAGAAATAGAACGGTTGTTGGAAGCAAAATTTATTAGGCCCTTCCGATACGCGGAGTAGGTTTCCAACATCGTTCCAGTCATGAAGAAAAATGGAAAGCTTCGAGTATGCGTCGACTTCAGAGATTTAAACAAGGCGACGCCAAAAGATGAATACCCGATGCCAATAGCCGATATGCTTATCGATGTCGCATCGAGGAATAAGATCATAAGTTTTCTAGATGGTAATGCCGGTATAACCAGATACTCATGGCGAAGTCGATATACCAAAGACGGCTTTCGATGTCCCGTGCAATAGGATTGTTCGAGTGGGCGAAGAATGACTTTCGCTTGAAAACGCTGGAGCAACGATCGGGCAATGAATCTGATTTTTCATGATTTAATCGCCACATTGTCGAAATATATATTGACGACGAGTGGTAAAATCTGCAGACGATTTCCAACATTTGGCCGATTGAGAGGGTGTTTAAAACATAAGATCGCACGGTTTGAAGATGAATCTTACAAGTGTGCGTTCGCGTGTTTACCGGATGCTTTTAGGCTTTATGGTACATGAAAGAGGAATCGAAGTCAGCCAAACGAGGGTCAAGGCCATAGCCAATACCGAACCACCGACATGCAAGAACGAATTACAAAAGTTGATCGGCAAAATTAACTATCTCCGTCGGTTCATCTCGAACCTCTCGTAAAATTCGTGCCTTTACTCCATTACCAAGTTGAAGGACAATGAAGAATTTATATGGGGAGCCGATCGTAAAGCTTTCAACGGTCAAAAGGTATTTGTCCAACCCTCCGCTTTTGTTTGCACCTCAAAAGGGATTCCTTTCGATTATATGTCTCTACCAAGAAGATACTATTGAGCTGTTTTGGCACAAGAAGTGCATGGTAAAGAGAGGGTTATCTTTTATTTAAGCCGACAGCTTGTCGGACGCAGGTCGTACCCTTTTATCGAAAAACTATGTTTATCCTTGTACTTTCGTGCACAAAGCTAAGGCACTACATATTAGCATCGACTTGTAAGGTCATCCGCAAAACCGATGTTATAAAATATATATTGTCGACTCTAATTCGCGAGATCGACTTGGCAAATGGGCTTACGCCTTGGTCGAGTTCGACTTATCATATGAATCGCCAAAGCGGTCAAAGGACAAGTCCTAGCCGATTTTATAACAGACATGACACAAAGAAGAAACCTAGTCTTGGTAGCACCATGGCAATCGTTCTTTGACGGATCAAGATGTGGGAAGGTGATGGTATCGAATTGTACTCACTTCACCCAAAGGGCATAGCTTTGAATTTGCATTCCGCTAAGCAATGATGCTCCAACAACCGTGCCGAGTACGGCGCTACTCAAAGGCTTATTGTTGTTAGAAAATATTGGAGTAAGAGCTGTTGAGGCATATGGTGATTCACTATTGGTAGTACAACAAATAAAGGGAGAATACCAATGTCGGGATGAAATACTACTGAGATATTTAGAACAATATTTAGAGATCATCAGCTCTTTTACTTCATTTTCTATCGGTCATATTCCTCGTGAATTGAACGATAGAGCTAATGCTTTAGCTCAGCAAGCATCAGGATATAAGGATTTTGACCAAAGTCGAGACCGAATCGTGAACAAGGCAAATATGTGCGCAGATATTGCTGATTGGAGAACGCAAATAAAAGATTATCTAGTCGATCCATCCAAGCCGACGGAACGAAAGATACGACAACAGGCGTTGAAATATGTTGTTTTGGATGATATACTATATTATCGGACTATGGAAGGTTTGTTGTTGAGATGTCTTGAAACTGAAGAAGCGCGGGTGGCAATGGGTGAAGTACACGAAGGATTTGTGGTTCTCATCAATCGCACATAAGATGAAATGGATGCTCGACGACGAGTTATTTTTGGCCGACGATGCTAGAGGATTGTTTCAAGTACTATAAAAGATGTCAAACATGTTAAAAGTTTGGCAACGTACAACTAGCACCAGCATCGGCTTTACATCCAATTATTAAACCTTGGCCGTTTAGAGGTTGGGGAATAGATATAATCGGCCAAATATTTCCTGCTTCGAGTAAAGGCCACAATTTATTTTGACCGCAACCGATTACTTTTCAAAATGGGTTGAAGCTATCCCACTTAAGAAGGTGACTAGTGTTGAGGCGATTAGTTTTGTGAATGAACATATCGTCCATCGGTTTGGAATACCACAAAAAATCACGACCGATCAAGGTACGGTATTCATGTCTAACGAGTTTCAAGGTTACGCCACAAGTCTAGGGATCAAATTGTTAAACTCTTCGCCATATTACGCTCAGGCTAATGGATAGACCGAGTCGTCTAATAAAACACTAATCAAGTTGATCAAAAGAAAAATTGATGAGAAGCCAAGGAATTGGCATTCGACTCTATCGGAGTCACTTTGGGCCTATCGGTTGTCTTATCACGGAGCGACAAAACTTTCACCTTACCAATTGGTGTATGGACAAGAAGTCGTTTTACTGTAGAAATCAACATTGAGTCGATACGAATAGCCGATGTAATGATTTGTCGGCTCAAAATTACAATGACTTAATGGTCGACAGCTTGGATGAGTTAGCCGAGTTACGTTTGTCTACGCTTGATCGGCTTAAGAAGAACAAGATCAGAGTTGCAAGGGCATACAATAAAAGGGTCATGCCTAAATCTTTCGATCAAACCGATTTAGTATGGAAAACAATATTGCCTGTTGGTTCTAAGGATAACCGATTTGGAAAATGGTCACCTATGTGGGAAGGGCCATACAAAATTAACCGGCTAGTCGACGGAAACTCGTACTTACTGGGAACACTTGAGGGGTATGTATTGCCAAAAGCTATTAGCGGGAAATACTTGAAGAAATACTACCCTAGCGTTTGGATTGGAACCTAGCCGATTAGAGATCATATTCAGAGCCAAGATTAACACGATGCTGTTAATCGGCTGGAAGGATTGCAAACTTAGAGAATATAAACAAAATAATAATCGGTTAAATAGCCGATTATAGACATAACAAGTTACAAACGTTCAGAACAAGCATTCAGAACAAGTGTTTTCAAAACAACCATCAAAAGTTTTACAAATCAATACTGGATGCCCGATCCAGGAAGAGTCGCGCCCAAGGCCGACAGAGCACCCGCTGCCTTGGCGATTGTTTCTTGTACCTCATCCAAGATCTTGTCATCTTCTGCTGCATTGCCTGGGATGGGTATAAGTTTGGCCGATTGCTCCTTGAAGGCTGCCACAGCTGATGCTATTTCTATCTTCTGCTCCTTGGCGGCCGATGATGTTTTTTCAAAGGAATTTTGACCTTCGGCGATGAGCTTCACCGTCTTCGACAGTTCATCTTCAAGAAACTTCTTAGTGGTTTCCAGCTTTTGAAGAGAGGATTTGGTAACTTTCGGAGAATCCATAGTGGCATCAAACTTTTCTTTTTCGCTTTGTCTCCGCAACCATTTTGTCAAGGATTTTACGGTGGCTTCTTGGGCTGCTCTCTTTTCTTCCTTTCTTCACTTCCTCCACAAAGTGTCTTTTCTCATCCAAATGGCATACCTCAAGCAAAGGCAAACCATAGCGGCTGGTGGTAAATCGCCTCAATCGCAGCCATAGCGCCCCGAATCGGCCGATTATTGTTTAAAATCTCCGATTGCGGCCTTGACACTAGATCAAATAGCTTGTTGAGGCGGTCTTGCATGCCAGAGCCGATGAAACCGCAATGACGCGTCTTTTGAGACAAATGATGATGTTTTGAATTGCGAGATGTAATCGCTTACCGCAAAAATCTCGGATCATCTAAGTCTGATAAATTGAAGCCGAGAAGGTTGGAAAGGTCGAAGTCTCCGAGCAAAGAATGTTGTTGACATCGGTATCGGCTCTTTGGCCGATATATCCGCGTGTTTGATAAAATATTGGCCACTTGTCCGATGCGGTAGGTGGAAGAAAGAATATAATGAGACCGATGGACTAAATCGAGATTTGTAAATTTTAAAAATAAAAATACCCGAGCAAAGAGCGATTCGTGAGGTGAACTTTCGCCACTTTGTTCCTGTGGTTTAGAGTATTTTTTCTTGGTAGGAGCTTTAGTGGACTTCGGCTTCTTCTTTTCTAAATAACCATCGGCTGAAAGTCAGTTAATGAGAATAATGGAAAAGAACAAAAGATGATTGAACATAACTTACTTGGTTGCTGTTGCCTTTCTAAATCGGATAAAGAAGGGCTTTGGATGCCCAAGGAATCAGAAGTATAGCCAGTAAGTGCAGTTGCCTTATGTGGTCGTTTTTCTTTGCTAGTTGCAGGGGCATCGATCGGCTTCTTGCCGGCAGCTTTAGTCTGCAAAGAAAAAAAAAGACAGCCAATGAGATAAATTCATATAGGCTATGATAAAGAAAAGCTAAATCGACTAATACCTCGCTAGTAATATTTACGAGACTCGTATTATCATATCCGGAGCTCGATTCGTCACTTGAATCATATCGAAGATACCATCGGCTCGTAAAGGTCAGGAAGAGGGCATCAATAATAGCCGATAGGGTTCGATCTAGGAGAAGTGCATCCGCAATTGAAGACCACCATGCGGAGAATCGGCTGGATCGACGATTGTTCAAAACGAAATGTGGCAAAGATTTGATCTGCATGTCATCGGCTATCTCCAAGACCATATTGGCTGCAGCTAAATGTACTCTAGTTCTGGGCTGAACCAAATCAAGAAGTGGGAAACTGGGAATCACTTGGCCGAAACCCAGTTGTTTGGCAAAGATGGAAGGATGATAAAATTCATAAGAAGGCTGAAAGGTACGGTTCTTTGTATTGAAGCCGACATGCAAGATACTAGGAGAGATAAATTTTTTTAAAGAAATCCAGAGTCGATTCAGGCATTTCGGAACTATCAGAGTCGAAATGAAGAAATGATGGCCATTCAAAATCTACCGACCGTATAATCAAGAAGTCTTGTTGGCTAAAATCATTACTATCCAAGTTCGGGAAAAAGATAAATATTTTTCAAGCCGATCGAGATATCTTCTTCTCGCCAGAGCACATTATATATCTTTCGCCATAAGATCGGCTAGCTCAATTCGTGTCTTGCATTTTCCGTGTATCTTCGCGAGGAAATGCCGAGTCGTCGATGGATCCATCGAAAGATCGGCTAAATAAACAATACAACCATATCCGGATGAACCGAGGGGACCACCTACGCTGCCAACGCAAAATTTGGCAAAACCAAGAAAAGCCGACTCTTAATCACATGCATCATTTGACAAACCGCCCCAAGGAACATTTTTCCCAATGCTAGCCGATGGCCTCTACCAATCGCTTCGCCATTAATCGATACACTTGTGTTGGTCCTAAAGAAGCACCACAAAACAAGAATCGGTCTAACCACAAGTTCGTAAAAGCAACATGTTCTTCATCCGACATCGCCCATTCACTTTATTATTGTTGTTAATATATTTGCGCCAACCTTCTCTTTTGGATTGAATAAACTTGTATTTCGGTTTACCACTAAAGGCCGATATCTGCTCACCATTTGGCCTAAGGCAGCACAATTGGGCTATGTCCATGAGGGTCGGACCGATGGGACCAGTATGGAATAAGAAGGCATTGAAGGTCTCCGACTAGAAATAGCAGGCCGTGGCCACTAAGGGCTCATTGGCTTCTGGATCGGCTAATGAGAGATGAATACACTCTGCTATACCCATCTTTTCCCATTCCCCTCTTTTTTGAGCAGCCACGAATATACCAAGATCTCCATCCCTTTAGCGCATTCGCCATGCCTCAAACTTTTTCCCAGCTCTCTATGTTGAATGCAAGAGTCGATAAAGGAAGACGGGAATATCTGGCTAATAACCGTCTTGGCATCTAGATTCCCTATCGGACCAAGGAAATATTGATCTTTACTGTTAGGGATCGGAATGAGTACCTGACTCGCGTCCATTTCAGCCGATCTTAACAAGCCGATTGGAGAAGAAGGATGCAAACCGATTGATGAAAACCGAGCAATTGACAAGTAAAAGCCGATTGTTTGGGGTTAGAGAGCTTGTACGCGTGAGGAATGACCGAAGTGGGGGCCGCGTTTTATAGCATGGTAAAAATTTGAAACGGCGGGGAGTGAATCTCAAAAGGCGCGAGCAGTTAAAACGCATTACCCGCATGTCAAAAAAATTGCGGCGCGAGTAAAAGCAATAGTTAATGGGTGAAGTTCAAACGTTAGCCGATTGAAAAGCCGATTATTGATATTTTTGAAAGATGACATGTCATCTCTCAAAAATAGGGGGCATATGTTTGCACCAAAATTTAGCAAACTTGATCAAATCGGGAATAAAGTCAAAAATACGGAATTAACGGACGGGATGGAAAGGTTTGGAGATATTTTGTAATCGCAAGATTTCAAAACGACCGTCCGAGATAAGGTCGATCTGAAACGGACTTGAAGCGTGTTGTAACAGACACGATCGGCCGCGGGTATAAAAGAAGGACCAAAGCGAACTGCAAAAAAGGAGAAATCCAACAACACAATACAATCAACCAGCTTTTACCTTCTTCCTTCCTGCCGATTAGGAGTAGCTTTTGTAATTTAGTCTCTGTAATCGATCTTGATCAATAAAGTTGCGCATCGCCGATTGTTGATCTTCTTCAATTACACCCCAGGTTTGATTTATTCTGATTTTGTTGCGCATCGCCTTCTTCAGAATCGATCTACCTTTATCCTCTGATTAGCCTTAATCGGCTAATTAGACTTATCTTGTTACTTTGATCTTAATCGGCTTCAAGCTGATTGGGTCTAAGCCGATTGATCGTTACGATCGGCTTTTGAGTAAATTTTATATTTTACCTTGTCGGTTATAGGTCAAATCGACTGGCACACTCTTGAATCAGGTGTTCGTCTGATGTGCTACTGTCAAAAAATCCTTCTTCAAATTTTTTTGACGCCAATAGACTCTAAACAGGAGCTAGCGTTATGCCGCTACTTAGCATTGGCTGGGCTCGCTCGTCGCATGCATCGGAACGGAATGAAGAACGGGGCCACGCGACGAGCTAGGACGCATTGGACCATCATCACTACTACCCGGAACGCTACACCGCACCAAAACCCGCTCGATTCATGGACCCATCGATCGGGATTCGCCGGATCCAAATTAAAACTCCGTCCAAAAGAAGGGCATGAAACGGAACACCCGCACGATCGAAGAAGCGTACGTCCGCGCAACTAACTTCGGCGGAGCGCGCGGGCGGGGCAACAATCACCGGAGGGGGGGGACACGGCATGTGCAGCCCCAGCACATCTATTATTTCGATGCCAATCTTGCAGGAAAGCACCGGCCGGGAGCCCCACTTGCGGTGCCTGCCGAGCGACCGAGCTACCGCGCCCGTGACAGGGAGAGGGAGGTCGGCCGAGAACATGAAGCGAAGCCGGTCGCTTGCTGGCTCGTTGTTGGGTTGGGAGGGTGCGGGCCGATGCGGCGTCAATTTGCACAGAGGTTGGGATGGAGTGGATGGGCGTACGTGGGCGCTCGCGAGATGGGTGATGGATGGATGCCTCGTGACAGGTTGGTGGATTGCACAGTTCCTTGAATAGCCAGTGCTGCGCTCCGGGGCAACAGTGTACTGGAGCTAGGTTGGTCCATGTCTGGGGTTTCACGGTAGACGAGGGCTGCGATTTTCGCACTTGTTTGATTAATTAACCGCGTGATATTATGCCAGTTAAATCTAACAACGCTGTATGAACAGCAATACCATCTTCGGTTGTAAATATAAGTCGTTCTAGAGTGTAGACCTGGCGTTGGGCGGACTTTTTTGGGTCGGCCCGTGACACGGCACGGCACACATGTGCGTGGGTTGAGCTGGCACAACACGAGAACAGAGCCGTGCTGGGTCTCACGGTTAGGTACGATGGACAGTACAACATGGCGCGTGCTGTATGAGCCATGCTTGGATCAGCACAACACGAAAGTGGACCGATGCAAGCATGGCATGTGGTGGGCTCCTTGCCATGACACTACGGTATACTGTGGCTTGCCTTGCGGTAGGTGTCGTTGAGGTCCTTCCTTGCAAAGAAAAGAGAGACAATGGAGATGTCAAAAGATGGAGAATAGGGATCAAAGAATACATGCTCACTGACAACGAGCGCGCGCACCGAGTCGACCCTCTGTCGTGCCACTTGCTG
This sequence comes from Otatea glauca, assembly GCA_036346275.1. NCBI lineage: Eukaryota > Viridiplantae > Streptophyta > Magnoliopsida > Poales > Poaceae > Otatea > Otatea glauca. Next base: position 78,047,486 of record CM070711.1, read on the forward strand.
AGCACGCCCGTGACGCTGTGCATGATCGTCTTCCCGCTTGCCTCATGCAGCCATCGACGCCACCATATCAGGCGTACACTGACCTGGAATGCATGGACAATCTCGAAATTAGGGAGTTGCTAGTATGTATGCATATTGTTACTATACTTTTTTTCTTATTTGGAACCCCCTCTAGAGTGTAAAGTTTTTAACGAGACAGTAACTTTGTATTTGTACCCAATGAATAAATAAAAATGGTTCTTTTCTCCAAATAATCATATGTACATGATCCTCGGCGGTGATCGATGCTTGTTACTCATCCTTGTGCCGTCCACAGAGACGAATTGACCTTGACGGTGTCCATGACTCCACATGTCCAATAAGACAAGGCCTAAACTGACATGACACGACGTGCCCTGGGTTGTGTCTAGACCTCACTAGAGGCTAATTCGGCTAGCACGACATGACACGGTGAGGTGATCATGCCGGACAAGCACGACAAGTCACGGCCCAAAGCACGTTGGGCTTGTATTGTGCTCCCACCTCTACTAGAGTGCATGTCAGTCAAAACATATTTTGAGTTTGACCATCGTATGCAAAGTGGCTACACAGATAATCAACGAGTTTTGATGTGCAATTGTGAGGGCGACAAACGAGCTTGGACAATCGGCGCCGTATTTTAGTAGTCATGACCAACAATTGGAGCAAAGCGACTACACATCGGCGAATTCAATTGGTGCAAGTCGAGAGACGTCATAAAAAACCCTAGCCTATCAACAGCCGCCAAACCGACCAAACGAGAAACTCACGGACTCACCTGTCCAAGCAGAAGCGGCGCGCCGAAGCCCTGTACATAGGTAACAGCAGATCATATCCGACGTACGTGGAATCCCTGCCGCCGTGCACCAAGGAAAAGACGCCTCCTCCGTACTCAGACAATGACGGATCGAAATGGGCTCTGCTCCCAAATCCCAATGTCTTGGACAGCAGATCATATCTGACGAATTCAGTCAGATCTTGGGTAAAAGAACAAGGCAATCTTGATGCACTAGCAGGTACAATTCTGTTCCTCCATAGTCCAAACCAATCTGTTCGCGGTAAAAACACGATGGGGTATTGAATGTTGGAAGTAGCACATACGACTAATTAGCATCAGCCATCGAATAAAGGAGCAAAACAAAACATTGAAGTGCTTAAATGCTTTCCCTCCTAATACAAAGTTGCACAAATCTTGAAGAAAGCGAAGGGGTAAGTAATCTCCATCTAACCTTCATTTATACTTTAATATTTGTGCAATTGTAAAAAAGAAAAGCATTGAAGCACCTCTCAACATCGAATATTCTGATGTCCTTCGCTTATTAAAAAAAATAACAAAAGGAAGAAAAATCTTCCAATTCCCAAGTCTTCTATTCAGGACATATCTCTTTTTTAAGGAAAAGGGTTATGTATTGTATTTATACTTAATGCTCTCTAATTCTACAAAAAAAAATCCTATAAAAATTTGTAAAGAGTAAAATTTTGGACTGATTCCTCCATAGCCTTAGCGCAGAATCCCTTTTTGTTGCCTGCAATCCAACCCTCAGGAGTCAGGAGACAGGAGTTTGCAGTATACCCACTTCAAAATAAGCAAAAGCTGTCCCTATCCAGTACCTAAAATACACACATCTTTTATTAACGTGCGAACAAATATAGAGCAAAATCCTCGCCAATTTTCATTTCACTTATAAATATGACAGAGCCTAACTAAATTTGCTTCGTGTTGTTACAGACTTGCAACAATAAAAGAGTACTTTCACTAGATGACTGGATTAATTCAGAGAAATATACAGGGCATGTACTAGCAATGGCATATGGGAGGGTGGACAATTGGCATTCCGCCGGCTCTCTCTCTCACACACAAATGTTTCTTTCAGAAACAGTTGTAAAAACCACCAGATTTGGAAACAGATGTCCACGGTTTTACAAAAAGAGGTATTTTCATCCTTCAGTTGCAAAATGTGGTAGCAAGGGTCCCCAATTTCTATACAGCATCCAACGCTTGATACTTTCGTCTTCCCAGATTAAACTGTTCCACCACTGTGTTTCTCCTATTATTGTTGTGAAAAATGGGTTATTTTCATTCACACCCACAGGAATTTTCTTCAGTTTTGCACAGCCTCTCACCTTTAAGTTCTTTAGAGATGGCAAGACTCCTCCACAGACACAGGTAAGCATAGGAAGCTCCCACAGCTGCAGTGACTGTAATACTGGAAGCGCTTCTTCTACGGCGATTGATTCATCAAACACACCCTCCAAGCTGTCACAGAACCTGATATGTAGACTACGAAGATTTGGCACACGTAGTGTTGAAGGAAAGAGGAAGTTGAGTTTTGGACAGCAATCGAGGAGCAAGTGCATCAGACAACTGAAAATAGTCACATCTTGGATCCCTTGGCAGAAGGATGCTGAATTTTCTATGTTGGAGATCAATAGATTCTGCAATTTGCCCGTTGCAGATAATACCTGCACCTCATCCAGTAAAAAAAGATTCTCCAATTGGTGACAGTTCTCTATCCAAAGTTCTCGTGCTGCTACCATTCTTCCAGTATTAAGATTCCATGCTTGATCTGTTGCTGTTACTCTTTTTAATGATATCAGCTCAGCATGACTAAGAATCCCCTCGATACCACCAGGAATGTTGACACCATTTATCTCCTCGAAATCACCGGGATGCATGTCCACAGAAGCGAACTTTGTCCTCATTCCTCCAGAGTCGCTGTCCATGGTTTGATCATACTTTAAAGGGGAGATTACTATCTGAAACTTTTGAAAGCAGTTTAACCATAGTGGAGAGTCTTTATCCAAAGACAGAAAGAAGTTGCCGTTACTTGCATGAATGTATGTTTTGCTATTCTCATTTACATCTTGTGAGACCCTCATGCCAAATCTGTCAGGAAACTCAAAAATCAGTCCACGAGGTATCCAAAGCATGGCCATCCAATCCACCAGATCCTTGTTTGCCCCTATCTGTAAGTTTCTTACCAAACCTGTTTTTGAAACTCCGTAAGGGAACTTGACAAAAGTTGTATCCCAGGGCTTCACATTTGTTTTCGTAGTTTGCTCAGACTCGAGACAGGGGCAATCCTGTAGCAAGAGTTGGAGAAGCTCCATGGACGCAGCCAGAGATGGCAAGCATTCGATAGAAGTTCTGGAAAGGTCAAGGATCTTGAGCAACCTCATATTGTCAAATGATCCATATTCTATCCATTTCAGGGAGCCACAACCTGATGCATTAAGTACCTCAAGCATCTCCAGCGAGCTTATATGCTGAATTTTCTCCAGGTGTTCACATCCAATTAGTAGCAACATCCGGAGCAAAACTAAATGGGACATGGATTGAGGTAGGATTTTAATTCGAGTAAACGACAGGTCTAGCACTCTAAGCGTTCCCATACAGCCAAAGAATTCTTCCGATATAGTTCTCAAATGGCGGTTTCCTCTTAAAAGTAGTGTTGAAGTCCAATTGGAGTAAGGACTTCCGCAGAGCTCCTCCTTTATCGTGTTCATTACGGAAATTCTTCTGCCTAACTTGGCAAGATAATCTAATCGAACGTCACCGTCAAAGTACCAATCAGGCTGTTCCACATAGCCATTGTTCCATCCAAGTTGTGATATTGTCTCTCTGGTCACATCATGCATGCGGACATGATCATCATCCTCCAAATAAATCAAACGATGCTTTAAGATCACTTGAATAATTTCCATGGCGATGCAATTAGCGTCATGAAAATCTCTAGCTTCTTGAATCAAACCATCCATTATCCAGAAAATGATCAGTTCTTTGACAGGAATTGCTTCATCGTCAGGGAAGAGTAAGCAGTACAGGAAGCAGTGCCTAGCAGTGTCACTAGGAAGCCGACGGTAACCAAAATTTACAAGGCGCGTCATTGTGCTGAACGGTGACACCTTGTGTCCTTGAGCCATACTGATTAACTCACTAAATTCCTCTTGTGTTGGCACATCACACAGTGCCCCAGCCAGTAAGATAATTGACAGTGGCATGCCATAGCAGTAGTTGATCAACTCTAGTGTGTCCGAAGGGCTAATATCTTTGCCAATCTTCTCGCGTAGTAGGTCGAACGAGTCCTGATATGCGAGAGGCTGTGGCGTTATAACTATAGCTGGCTCCATGACTGCCAGAGCCCTCCTAGTTCTTGTGGTCACAATGACCTTTGAACCTAAACTCTGCTCTCGAGGATGAGGAATCCCCAAGTGCTCTAATATGTTTTCCTCGGTGAAATAAGCATTATCAAAAACCAACAAGAACTTTCGTCTTGCGAGTTGTTCCCCGATCATGGCCCTAATTCTTTGTGCTGACAGTTTCTCTCCAGTGTCACTCGAAAGACATGCTGCGATCTTCTCGATGCACCGTCTCAGACTACAACTTCTAGACAACGAAACCCAGATATAGATATCAAAGAGATTTGAGTTCCTTGCTGCTTCGAATGCAGCTTTTGCAGCCCATGTCTTCCCCAAGCCACCAATACCCTCAATGACAACTACTTCGCTTTCTGGACGAAGAACCAGGCAGAGCATATCTTGGAGCGATATCAACCGAAATCGTGGTAACATAAAGGCTGGCAAATGCCTCCTCGATTTCCTAAACAGAAGTAGGATGCCATGACACTCCTGTTTTGTCCACCTCAGTGCCTGGTTAGTGGCGGACCCCGGATCGAATTTTAGGGGGTGCTCACCGGCTTACCGAATGCTCTCCCCGCATGCCACTCGGGCGGTGCACCTAAAACAAATTGTTTCTCAAAGTAACTAAAACAAATAAATAAATCAGTCAGAAAATATGCAAATTAATTGTCTGTTTGTCTGAGCTTGTGTGAGAACAAAAGGTATACTTCTGTATATGTGAAAGACAAAAGTGAAGCCTATCATAATCCAAACCACATTCACCAACTGCAAAAACCTGCAGAAATTGAATTTCATAAGGAAGGTTACAAACTTCAAGTCTAAAGAACATCACCTACATGATCCAGACCCTACAAATGCAATCAAACATCTTTGCAACTAAATATTATTGCGCTATGAGCTTGTTAACTATACCATTGTACACTGGATACTGTTGGTTGTGATCTCGGCTCAATTGCCAATCCGAGATTTTAGGGTTTTGACCCACCTCCAAAGCGCACACGCGTATTGATTGGGAGCGCCCAACAACATTTGGTTCGGTCCCGTCAGCCTGCGCGAGACTAAAAAGAGGGGAAGGCCGGCACTCTTTGGTTAATCAATCTACTTGAGTTGCGCCTCTTCCCCTACACTATCCGATCCTAAGGCTCGCGCTGAGGCTGTCGAAGATCTGTGACCATCACCGAAAGGAGCTCAGTGTCCCTCTTCGCTGTGCATCCGCATCGTTTCTTCTTCCTCTCCACCGACGCTAAGAACAACACCACCGAAACCCTAATGGCGTCTTCCTCACCAGGTCAATTAAATCTAACGATTTAATTCCGCAATATTGTTTTGGTGAGCATGTCTTAAGGCTAGTTCATGTTTAGTTAAACCTAAGTCTAACATTTGGTATCGGAGCACTTAGTCTAAGCTTGATCCCTTTTAGCCCGGTTTGGATCTTGTTGTTTGTCAGTTAAAGGTCGCAATAGGGTTGTTTCGGCTCGGTTAGCATTTAGGAGGAGGGGAATAGAATCATCCGAACCCAAATTGCCCAAAATCCCGAACCCTAATCAGTTTTGTCCCCAAATCCAAGCAAATCCTAATGATCTAGAAGGGTTTTCGGGGTGTTACCTCGGCCGGTAGTGGTCGTCGTCAGCCGCGTCCCTCTTGCTCGCCGTCGTCTCTTGCGGGCCTAAGCCTCGCCCGCGGCCGCGACTTCGCGCGAGTGCGGCGCCTTGCGTCCCGCCTAACTGGAGCCCGCGCGGCATCAGTTAGTAGCCGCGCGTGCGTCGTCGTCGTCGCTGCTTCGCCTTTGCGTTCTCCCACTCATGTCGCCGCCTTTCTTGCGGGTTTTTCGGGGGAATGCGATTAGGGTTAGGGTTCCTCGCCCGAGCGTCGATTTTGCTCTGGCTCCGTTTCATCGCGGTCGTCCGTTCGGCATCGTCGCTCGTCGCTTTGCGCCGCACGCGACCGGGCCGTGAATGTTTTGCTGGGCCGCGCCCCGCGAGATTTGTCGGCCGGGCCGGCTGTGCTGGGCCGAGTGTATTAGGCTCGGATTTAAATTGTTTTAGTTCTTCTAATTTTTTATTCATTCAGTCTTATTTAATTTCAACAATAGATATTGTTTATGTTATTTCCTGGGCATTCATGTTATGATTAATTTCATGATTAATTTTCTGGGCAATTAATTAATGAGGCAATAATTTTTTAATGTGTGATTATTTCTTAGCATTATCTCTAATTAAAATGGAACCAACAAGAAGTTTTGATTAGAGATTATTGTTTAATGTTTAAAATTAGGATTATGCTATGACCATGATCATATACTGACCAACATTGTTTATGAACATGTATCACCCATAAGATAATTTAGTTCTTTTTCGTTTCTGCTCAACGGTGATGCGAATTTTAACTTTAAATTTTTCCTGTCATTAGCATGTTATTAATCAGACCAACATAGGGTTAATTTCATGCAAGACATTTATTTTAATGATTACTGATTAAATTTTGTTTTTGATTCAGCTATGAACAACACTAATGTTGCCGCTTATTTGAACGGCATTGAGCAGTTGACTGGGACAAACTTTCCTTCTTGGAAGGAGAGGATTTTGATTGTCTTTGGATTATGGACTTAGACTATGCATTACGTGAGAACGCTCCCGTAGCTCCTTCCGTTGATGATGAGAGTTTCACTAAGAAAACGAAACTCTATGGCTTAACAGCGGAAAAGTGGGAGCGGTCCAACCGCATGTCCTTAATTATTATGAAAAGCACCATTTTTGTAGGGATAAGGGGAGCAATCCCTGAATCCGATAATGCTAAGCAGTACTTGGCTTTAGTTGAGGAGCAATTCAAGGGCTCCTCAAAAGTTTATCGCAGTACTTTAATTATGAAGATGCTCACCACTAAGTATGATGGCTCGAGCAGCGTTCGTGAGCATATTATGATGATGACAGATATGGCTGCTAAACTTAAGGGCATGAACATGGCCATTTCTGATGGTTTCTTGGTTTATTTTATTATGATCTCCCTCCCTTCTGAGTATAATGCATTCAAGATTACTTATAATACTCAGAAGGAATAGTGAACCATGAGCGAGTTGATCGCTATGTTTGTCCAGGAGGAGGAGAGACTTAAGGCTGAAAAGGACAAGTTTTCCAAGTTGGTCATGGCAAAAGAAAACTTTAAGGGGAATCTAAGTCCAAAAAGAAGCTGCATTTTTCCCCTAAGGCTGAGTCAAGTAAGCCAAAGGAGAAGGCCCCTGCTGCATCTAATTCAACTTCTGATGGGCCTATATGTCGTTTCTGTAAGAACAGTAGGCACATTCAGAAAGATTGTGTGGGCTTCATGAAGTGGCTTGAGAAGAAGGGTAATGACATAATTTCTATTTTTGATGAAACCCTTTTTGCTGATTTTTCCCCTAATTCCTGGTGGATTGATTCTGGTGCCACTGTGCATGTTTTTAATTCATTGCAGGGATTCCTTACCGTGAGGACACTAAGAAAGGAGAAGCGAAGTCTTAGAGTTGCTAATGGAAGGGAGGCTGAAGTTGAAGCCGTTGGCACACTACCATCAGTACTAGATAGTGGCTTCACCCTCCAATTGAATAATGTTGTTTATGTTCCCACTATGAGGAGGAACCTTATTTCTGTTTCTCTTTTGGATGATGATTGATACATTTGTACCTTTGGGAGTAATAAATGCATCTTTAGTTTTAATTCTAATGATGTTGGTCTCGCGACTCGACGAGACAAACTCTATATGCTTCTTCTCTCTAAATTTTCTGTGTCAATGAATGTGTGCGATGCCACCAATAAGCGAAACAGAAGTATAAATGATGAGACTTCATCAAAATTGTGGCACTGTCGTTTAGACCACATTTCAAAGGGGAGAATGGAGCATCTCATTAAGGAAGAGATACTCCACCCATTAGACTTCTCTGATTCAGACCACTGTATTGACTGTATTAAGGGAAATATGTAAAACAAATTAAGAAAGGAGCCACAAGAAGCACAGGGATCTTAGAATTAATCCACACTGATATATGTGGACCTTTTCCTGTAACTTCAGTGGATGGGTATGACTCCTTTATTACATTTACTGATGATTTCTCCCGTTATGATTATATTTTTCCCATTCGTGATCGATCTGAATCACTTGATAAGTTTAAAATATTTAGGGCTGAAGTAGAAAATCAGCATAATTTAAAGATTAAGGTAGTGAGATCAGATCGTGGAGGAGAATATTATGGGAGACATGCTCCTTATGGACAAATTCCAGGTCCATTTGCTAAGTTTCTTTCAGAAAATGGCATAATAGCTCAATATTCAACACCTGGTGAACTTCAGTAAAATAGAGTAGCTGAAAGACACAACCGCACCCTTATGGATATGATACATAGTATGATAAGTTACTCCAGTTTACCAGTTGGTTTGTGGATGGAAGCATTAAAGACAGCCGCATATATACTTAATCGGGTTCACAGTAAATCAGTACCTAAGACACCTTATGAATTATGGACTGGGAGGAAACCGAGTTTAAAATACTTACGTGTGTGGGGTTGTCCTGCTGAAGCTAAAATCTTTAATCCACATATTGAGAAATTAGATCCTAAGATAGTAAGTTGCTATTTTATTGGATATCCTGAAAGATTTAAAGGGTATCGATTTTATTGTCCAAATCGTATCACTAAGTTTGTGAAAACCCTACATGATGAATTATTAGAGAGTGATCAAATTAGTGGGAGCTTAGAGGCTAGGAAAATAGATCTTGACGAGATTCGGACTTATGTACCATTACCGATAATCCAAGAGACTATTCTTCCTGTACCTCATACAGTTACACCTCCAGCTGAGAATTCTGGAGTTGAGCCCCCAACTGAGAATTCTGGGATTAACAGTACAACATCTAATGATGAGCCTCAACAGCCCCATGTGATAACTAATGAACCACTAAGGAGATTACAGCGAGACAGAAGGTTTGCCATCCCAAATGACTATGTCGTATACATGAATAAAGATGTGAATGACATAGGGAAGGTAGACAATCCCACATCATTCAAGGAGGCTATGATGACTAAGGATTCACCCAAGTGGCTTGAGGCCATGCAGGATGAAATTAAGTCTATGAGCATTAATGACGTCTGGGATTTAGTAGAAATTCCTGATGGAGTCAAAACAGTAGGCTGTAGATGGGTCTACAAAACTAAGTATGACTCTAAGGAAAATGTTGAAAGATTCAAAGCAAGGCTTGTAGTAAAAGGGTTTACACAAAGAGAGGGGATTGATTATGTTGATACTTTCTCTCCCGTCTCAAAGAAAGATTCTTTAAGAATTGTCATGGTGCTTGTTGCTCATTATGACTTAGAGCTAAATCAGATGGATGTTAAAACTGCATTCCTTAATGGTGACTTGCATGAGAATGTTTACATGGCTCAACCAGAAGGTTTTGTCGTGGAAGGCAAGGAACATATGGGGTGTAGACTTAAGAAGTCTATCTATGGATTAAAACAAGCATCTAGACAATGGTACCTTAAGTTCGATGAGACCATAAGAAATTTTGGTTTCAAAGAAAATGAAGTGGACAATTGCATATACATTAAGACTAAGGGGAGCAAATTTACTATTTTAGTGCTTTTTGTGGATGATATCTTATTGGCTAGCAGCGATAAAGATATGCTGTATGAGACCAAGAGATTTCTTTCCGCTAATTTTGACATGAAGGATCTTGGTGATGCCTCTTATATTTTAGGCATCGAGTTTCACCGAGATAGGTCTAAAGGGGTATTAGGCTTATCCCAAAAGGCATACATTGGCCGAGTATCAAAGAGATTTAATATGCATAACTGCTCTTCCACGCCTGGTCCTATTGTTAAGGGCGATAAGTTTAGAACTTTCCAAAGTCCAAGGAATCAATTAAAAACTGATCATATGAAAGGGATTCCTTACGCTTCAAATGTCGGAAGTATTATGTATGCTCAATTTTGTACTCACCCTGATTTAGCATTCGTAACCGGGATACTTGGCAGATATCAATCTAATCCTGGGTTAGACCACTGGAAAGCTGTTAAGAAAGTCCTGCGTTATATGCAAAGCACTAAGCATTACATGCTCACATATAAGAAGTCTGATACCCTTGAGGTTGTGGGTTATTCAGACGCTGACTTTGCAGGTTGTGTTGATACTAAGAAATCCACATCAGGTTATATCTTCACACTTGCGGGAGGAGCCATTTTGTGGAAAAGCTCCAAACAATTCTTAACTGCATCATCAACGATGCAGGCTGAGTTTGTGACATGTTATGAGGCTACTAGGCAGGCTGTATGGCTTAAGAATTTTACCCCGAGATTAAGAGTGGTAGACAGCATATCTAAACCACTACCTATATACTGCGATAATTTGGCCACAGTTTTCTATTCGAGTAACAACAAGTCAAGTGGTGCTGCCAAACACATTGACATTAAGTATCATGTTGTGAAAGATAGAATCCAGGATCAGACTATTGATGTCAAGCATATAAGTACTAAGTCTATACTTGCGGATCCACTTACTAAAGGCTTACCACCCAGTCTTTTTCGAGAGCATATTGCCGGCATGGGTTTATTGGAAAGCCATTCTAGAAATGAGGACCATAAGTATAAAACCAACTCCCGTTAAGAATAAGTAATTATGCTATTAAGATAGAATGATGCACTATAGTTACTGGGGTTTCAGTGATGCATTTATTAACTGCTGAAATACTTTATCTTGGTGTATTGTTCTGTTAAGTATGGACTTATGATACTAATCCTTCGATCAAGTGGGAGAATGTTGGTTGTGATCTCGGCTCAACTGCCAATCCGAGATTTTAGTGTTTTGACCCACCTCTAACGCACACATGCACATTGATCGGGAGCGCCCAACAACATTTGGTTCGGTCCCGTCAGCCTGCGCAAGATTAAAAAGAGGGGAAGGCTGGCACTCTTTGGTTAATCAATCTACTTGAGTTGCGCCTCTTCCCCTACACTATCCGATCCTAAGGCTCACGCTGAGGCTGTCGAAGATCTGTGACCATCACCGAAAGGAGCTTGGTGTCCCTCTTCGTTGTGCATCCGCATCGTTTCTTCTTCCTCTCCACCGACGCTAAGAACAACACCACCGAAACCCTAATGGCGTCTTCCTCACTGGGTCAGTTAAATCTAACGATTTAATTCCGCAATATTGTTTTGGTGATCATGTCTTAAGGCTAGTTCATGTTTAGTTAAACCTAAGTCTAACAGATACTGCAGAAGCATTTGAGTATATAAGAACACGTTTGCTCTTCAGTACTTTTTGAGTAGATAAGAACACTTTGCTCTTCAGTATTTTACGTAAAAAATGAGTTGGGTCCTTTGTTTATATTGCAGTCGGTGTATAGGAGTAATTGACAAGATTCAGTGGATCATATTGTTTTTATGCAAAGAACCAGGTTATCAAAAGGTTGCAAGAAAATCAGTCACTAAAGGATATGCTTATCCTTATGTTGTGCAATTCAAGCCTTATGTAAATGCTCAAACAAGCAACAGCACACACCTTGCCTTTCTCAATACCCTCCTTTGCCCTTTCGGATCTCCACTCTCCTCAAATTCCTAATCATCCAAAAAAATACCAAATTACACAACCAAACGACAAATGTACATACCAATCTCGATGTCAACCATAAACGAGGCAAGAAATATCGTCCGACATTACCCCACATCTCGTCGGGTGCACGCCCACCATGCAGAATAGCCTCCCTGCATAGCGCACACACACAACGCAACTTCTCAGGTGCATTACATCAAACACCTTTTAGACGAGAACAAGTACATCAGCCAAGGAACCACATAAAAGCAAGTAAGCAACCGAGATCACCGTCGGTCCCGAGCGCCTCCCTGGACTCCTTCAGCGACCCTCGGGACTGGCTCGGGCCTCCTCAGCCAGCCACCGCTCTCGCCTCCTCTTCGCCACTCAGGCCTCCTCCGCCCGATCGGCCGCCATGAATGCCGTTATGCCGTCCACCGGCGGGACGTCGTCCTCCACTTCTCTGGGTTGGGGGTGCTAGCGGGGGTATCCACGGACCGGCCGGTGGTAGGGGGTGCACCAGCCCCAGCTGACCCCCCTGTTGGGTCCACCGGCCTAGGTTAAGTCTGGACAAGCCATCAAACTCATCAATGGTGTTCTCCTTTTTTTTGGTGTGGAACAGACAAGTTCTTACGGTCTTAATTAACTAGTCAATGGTGTAATTTTTCTCGCCAATGCGTGGAGCAGTATCATTTTTTTTGGCTCCCGATCATCTAACAGGATCTAGTGTATTGGAACTCCTGGTCACGGACCCGAATCCTTTAGCCTCGACACTGTTTATGATTGATGTCTTGTGCATTTTCTTTTTCAAGTTTGCACTCAAGGCCGCATTCGAATTATCTGGAAAATTTTAAGGACCGTACTATATTATATAAGTTGATGACAAATGTTTTAGAGTGGCTAAGAAAAAAAGAAATAGCTAGTAATTCTAAAAAAAGAAATAAAGAAAAACATCAGTCCCTTAATGTAGTATACCCTAATTAAAGATGAACTATAACAATCATTGGATTTTATTACTTATATATATTACCTTGTGATTTAAAAACTAAGAGAGAAGATGATAAGGACATTACTCCTACAGATACAACCAATACTTCTCCACACATTATGCATGACGTAGGCATCTCCGACCAGCAGTCATCCACATCCATCTCCGACCAAGAGCTACCTCAACCACCAGTTTAACCAATGACTCGAGCACGGGTTAAGGAGCTTAACCAACAGGTGAAGTCGCTCCTTAGTGAGTGTGATTTTGGATCATGCAAGAATTAGCTGCTACCTTATAGTTCTACATTTTCTGTTATCAAGTGTGAGAAGAGTCTGACCAGTCGGTGACCCACGCCGACCAGTCCGCAACCAGTGTTGATCAGTCTACAACCAATAGCGATCGCGACCACTGAAGATAAGCACCTTCGACAACGACCACTACTAGACAAGTCTTGTTGTCATACGTTGGAAAGTCTGTTGGGATGGCAACAGATTTCTTCAACCGAATATGATTTGTTTTTTGTTTCTATTAGGATTTGTTTCCTCAGATAAAGTCCTTGAGTGAAGAGTCCTATTGAATAGCACCAGGTCTCTTCAGCCGTAAGATTAGAGGAGTCCATGTCTAACTCCTCTTTAGATACCTATTTAAGTTAGTCGATCTCCCTCACGAGACTTGGGTTTTGTTAGATTAGTTTTTCACGTGAAACTTCTGTGTCCTTCGGTTGAGTCGGTTAGACCAACCGTAAAGATTGCTATTGAAACCCCAACATTTGTCATTAATCTATATTTACAATTTTAGATTGCTTTTGCTTTGTTCTTGCTCGTTTTTTGGTTGCTCGCAGGAATTGATCCTCGTGATCAGGTCAGTTGGGCTTTGGTATGGTTGATAACAACTCAGAGTTAGGTTCAACGATTGCTTGGTGTCAATCATGTTTCGGTCGGTAGCCTGAGTCGTGAGGGTCAGGCCCATAAATCAAGAGTTATCCATCTCATCGAAAGATCGGGCTTCCATATAGCCTCGCCATGTGGTATCAGAGCTTTCGTTGACCAGTGAGAAATTTACTGTTTTCTAGTAGTAGATTTGTTTTTATTTATCCAGAGTTCAGAAAATTGCCACAAATCAAGAGTTATGCATCTCATCGAAAGATCGGGCCTCCATGTAGCCTCGCCAGAAGATAATTTTAATTCAATATGGTAGACGTGGTCCACTAGATTCCAGAAAAAGAAGAGAATTGCTAATTTGAGAGGACGTCCTCTCCTTATAACAAATGGCAACAATTTCTTCCTTTTTCCACCTCTCTTCCTCCTTTCTCCACTTCCCTTCATCAAAAACTAACTTCTTATGACAAGTGGCAACATCTCTTTCCTTCCCTACTTCCTTTCCTCTTCAAATACTCTTTCCTTATGACAAGTGGCAGCATCTCATACACCCCCTTTCCTCCTCCATTCCCTTCCCCTCAAACTCAAAATAGTTTTGTACTTTAGATTTGTCCCCAAGTTTTTGAAAATAAGTATTTTTAACCACTTTCGAAAGTTGTAGGTGGCCCATATCATTGCTCCCGTTCACATCGAAGGCGTTGGAGATGCTCGGTGACCATCGTTGTTGTGGATGTTGTAGGTGGCCCATATCATTGCTCCCGTCCAACCGCGCCCTTCTTTGGCCGTGTCATCGTATTCCCCCCTTACCTCCCACCCATCTTTGGGCACACCCTTATCTAGTGGCCACTCCACCCTACCCCTCTCTGATCATGGTGCCAGATTTGGCATGATATGGCTGCACCGCCATGGTCCCTCTCCAGCCATGGCCCTCAACAGCCGTGCACATGGCCCCTGTCGTTGATCACAGAGCACCGCCATGACCTCCTCCCCAACTGCTTTAACCTGCCTAGCATGAGTGCATAGAGAAAGGGAGTGATGATGGAGTGTGGTTCTCAAATATAGAGTGGAGTCTGGTTCAGAGAGAGAGAGAGAGAGAGAGATTTAGTATTTGGGTAAGGTAGGCATTGATGAGTAGTTAGGAGAACAGACCAGAGTAGCGGGAATGTCTATATCGAATGGTGGAGATGTATCCTATTTGGATAGTATATGACGAGATAGCATTTGCTAGCTTTTCTGTTAAATTTTCTATATATATGTTGCTATATGGTAAAGGTTTTTTTTCCCGGTATGTGTTTAATCAAAAGTTAATTAGTATATTACAAAATATTGCAACTTGAACAACTATTGCTATTCATTACGAGAAGCCTTGGGAACATTACGGGAATAATGGTTTTAAATTTGCCAAATATATATGTAGCTACATGGTAAAGTTTTTTTATTTCATATGTGTTTAAATAAAAGTAATTAGAATATTAAGAATACTAAAACTTGAACAACATAACGTCGTTCATTGCAAAAAGCCTTAGGGTAGATTTATGACATACATGGGGAGAACATGAGGTAGCATAACACAAGAAATCAAAGTCTTAAAAAGAAAGGACAACACATTTTATATGTAATTATTTTTAGAGTTAGTGCAATTAAATTTTTAAGATTTTCGGTGCAAGTAGCATAGGGCTTATGACGGAATAAAGGGAGCTTAATTAGCACTAAGTTGATGAACTATCAAAATTCGAAGCAATACATAGTTATATATGTATGTCATATCAGTCGTATTATAAAATGAGATTAGAGAGTTCTAATACAATAATAGAAAGAAGCGTTGACTAACAAATGTACATTAAAGTAACCTTTGAGAGGCAAAACAAGAGAGAATTTAAGTTACAATAGGTAAGTTGAACAAGAAGAGAGAAGTATACGAGTCAAGAATATTGTCCCAATCCAACAGTCATATAAGACTAGCAATAGAATTATGCAGCTTCTATATTCTAGCCGGGGAGGTTGGGGTTGAAAATTACATCGAAAATGCAAGCCCAGTAGCCTTTTATTTTGAGAGGAAAAGTCCAATAGCTAACTTAAAGAAAGTATAATAGGATCAGCCGTGCAATCGTGCAGGGTATTTGCTAGTTTGAATTAATTTTACTAAGAGTCATGAAAGAAGGAAACTAAAACAAGCTCTTGAAGTTGTGAATAAACATGTAAATTATTCCGCATGGAGTTGAAGTGAATAAGGAGCTAATTCAACTGGTAAAAAACGATTTTTCCCCCTTCGAAAATTCTATTCATCAGTCAAAACGAAAATATTTGGCAAACCAGTGTTTACGCAGCTAATAACTAAATATTCAAAGGATAATTCTGTTCACGAACCTCGGATAGCCGAACAAGCAGAGAAGACGAGCGGCGAGCTTGCTGATCAAGATGCTATGAAGGACCGAAGATCCATCGAGCAATTCTTCTCTCTTTCCTCTCCTGCTAGTGCTAGCTAGCTTATTTTTCTCTCTTTCCTCTCCTGCTAGTGCTAGCTTTCCTTTTCTATCCCTAGATTCCTTTTGTGCGGAATAAAAAGGGATATGAAGAACCCCAGCTTCCCACGGTTAGGCTTCTTCTATCGAATAGAAACATCAGCCAACGTGCTTGCCGGTCCTAGCTTCCCGTGGTTAGGCTTCTTCCAACGAATATAAACAACAACCAAACGCGCTTGCCTTGCCGGTCCTGAGCGAGCTCAACCGCATTTGGAACCGCACTATCCTATTCCTACCACTTGATGGGACCCTGCAATCCATGATATCCATCTTTAGACTTGTCTTCTCGTCAACATTCGGTTAAGCTGTATAAATACTGAATAATTTGTTGCTAACATAAATGTGATTTTATGTGATAGCTAACCAATCAATCCCTTTTTTCCCTACTAGCCAACGTGCACGTTTAACGCACATCCCCAAAAAAACGAATAGTGAAACAATACCTACGAATAACTCGTGTGTCTAATGTATTTCCCAATAAATTAGCGGATATGTATAATTTTAAGTCCACATTCTCCTATACCAGTATAGATTATAATAAGCAAACATGTATATTTTTAAAATTCAATTAGCATATACTCCCTTCATTCACACAGTAGCAAACATGTATTTTTAAAATCAAATTATATTAGTCTTTATCAATAACATTAGCTACAATATATTAAGTTCGTTTGGTGGTATGATTAGTGGTGAATTAGTGCAATAGTTAATGTATTAATTGCTAGAGAGTATAGTTTGAATTTGCCATTAGATTGGAAGGATCAATAGCTAAAATTGAACATGCATGGCAGGATATGGAAGATCAAGTTGATAGGAAGGCTCGCAATGATTCGTGTGAACAAAATATGGATGGATCCCCTCACAAAAAATAATGGATGGATTTAGCAAAGAATATAACTCTTCATTATCAAAGAACTACGTATAAACCTAAGCTGTACCTAAGCGGTCTTAGTACTCGAACCCCGAAACACTCTCCTTGGCCCAGGTTACTGCCCTGTGAAACAGCATCCTTACCCCCATACTAGGTCTGTTAACGAGCTGAACTTGAGCGAGCCTAGCCCGCTAGGCTCGAGCTCGGTAAAAGCTCGAATGAGCTCAAGTTGGGGTTCAAGCTTAGACTCAGGTTTGAGTTCAGCTCGATCTGAGTAGGCTCGGTAACAATAAATAATTTAATATGCACTATTTTTCAATAATAAAAAATATTCAAACTCGAGCTCAGTTCGAGTAAACTTGGTAAGAGTTAACATATAGTAATATTTAACAAGTAATTTGTAAATTTACTAGGCTCACTGTAATGACCCCCATTTTTACATAAATGCAAAAATAGAAATCTCATGTACATACAGTAGTCCCATGATCAGTGGCTAGCACGCACATTTACAACAATTGATATCACATCCATACTCTTCATTACAAATGATAATAGTAATCTATACAATAAGATCTTACAATACAGAGTGAAATGCAGCGGAAAGGATTAAGATTCTTATAGTGTGTCCATCCAACCCTTAGGCAACTGACAAGGCATAATCCCTAGAAAAGCTTCATCGTCAATATCCCGAATCCTGCGACAAATATGATTCATTGGGCTAATCTGATTCTTCACCTAAAAACAACAATTAAGTAAGGGTGAGTACTTTCGTACTCCGCAAGACTTTTGCAAAACCTATAATATATGCAGGCCATTTCAAAGGAAAGGCTACTATGGTTAGTTTGCATAAAGCCAATTTGAAATGTAAATACAGAATAGTAGATTGCAAACGAAATTTAAGAAAAAGCAATTTAATACAGAAATAACAGTATGTAGAGTACGAGTAAGTGAAATCACGAACCTGGGTATCCTGACCATATCCACAACCATTCCCACTGACACACAGTAGGAATTACCGACACACGGTAGAAACCAGATTTTATGAAAATAAAAACAGCTAACTATGTGATGACTTTACCAAGTTCCCATAATCGCGGGTACGGCTAATCGATTAGTTTTACACTCTACAGAGGTGTACATCTTTACTCACAAGTCATGACCTTTTCCTTTTGCCGCATAGTTCACGCACCTTTGGCGTAGTGGCCAGAATGTTCATGACGAAAACTTTGCACCAGCTCCGGGACGTAAAACCCATACTATGGCAGAAGAACTCAGAGCATAAAAATGATGGAACTTCCCCAGGGTACGACGTACACCGTGTATCGGTAAACGCTTGATCCATGATCACCTCGGTGTGGACGCCCTTCGAGCAATTCATTAAGAAAGAGCTCAGATCGCCCAAATTCTTCCAAAGTGCAGAGTTAAACTAGATAACTTAATCGGTTTAAGGCTGTCCCATACCAGCATTGTGGTTGTAAGGTAATTCTTGGCCTGAAAACAACCCATAGCTCGGTCCTTGACTCGACATGGGCAATAAACTCCACCCTACACTACGTGCAAAGACATGCACTTCTGGCTATTGCCAATAATTGTCCGCATCTAAATCATAGTTTTATTTTCATTTTCCAACCAAAATACCAATCATAAAGAAAGGTCATACCCGTTTAAATGTCATATCCAATATTTTTAAATTGCAATGAACTTGTCTTTATTAAGCATGGCTAAGCATGACACTAAGTGTGAGTAACCCAGATTGACATCAAATATTATCTACGCTATTCTAGGGTATCAAGGTTCACAATTTCTTACTTATCAAGGAAGTTCTATGTAACTACAGGTACAACTACCAATACCCGTAATATAGCAGACTTTATTAAAATAAAGTATGCAGTAAAACATTTAATGAAAACATTCATAAAACTGGGATCAATATGATCAAAGGGGGTGCTTACCTTGTTTATTTATTGCTTACGACGGAGATGAAACCACGGCTGACGGAGGCAACGACGGAAGTAGCGACGTCGGATTCTACACGTCGTTAAATCGGAAATATAGCAAATATTCAACTTTAATAAGGGCAAAAAGAAAACAGACAGAAAATCAAATAAAGATTCATTTAAGAAAACAGGAAGGTTTTAGGGTTGGAATTATGATTTCAAGACTTCACGATTTAGTTAATTACACACTCATATTGTTAATGACTTTTATGATGAACAAATATGGTTTCTTTTATAGATCATCTATTCTTGAATTACGAATTCAAGAGGCTAAAATTATGAATTCTTGCATTTATAACTTTGAATTATAGATGCTAAAATTATTTGGATTAATAGAATTAAAACACAAATTAAAGGGTTATGCGAATAGCACTTAATTCATTAAGTGATTTTGCATAAGAAGCGACTTTGAATATGTTAGATCTATTGAGCTAGGTTACTGAATTTATTTATGGTTTGTAAGAAGGTTCTGGTGATACAAATATCTTAATTACATATTTGTTCATTATTACAGAGTTTGCTTGTTTATATAATCGAATCCATAAAACATATTACTTAAGTTATTTGGCTAATAGGATTTATTTGTAAAACATGATGAAATAAGATTATTTCTTAAGAATACGATAGTCTATACTTTGAAGAACATTTCTAAGCTAATTTCATACATTTTAGTGTTTAGACGAGACATTATATTCATTGTTGAAAGAGCTTATATGATATTAAGGGTTATGACAACCATATTACTTAAGGGTATTGGGTTAGCCGGATTCAGATGCAAAGCAAGTTCAAAATAAAATATTTTTCTAGATTATGGTAGTACATATCTTAAATATTATTTCTAAACTAATCTTCATAATATTTGTATTAAGATGAGATATTTTACAGGCTACTGAAAATGCTTAAGTGATTCTAACCTTTATGCGACAAAGGTTCAGTTTTAAATTCTTAATTTGCGACTGCACTTTATAAGATTATTTATCCATTTTTCTGGCATTAGCATGAGACATCACTAAGAGTGTTTTGAAATTGGTTATGCAATATTTTGCTTTTATCCGAGATGTTTTCCATATAAGTAAACATTAAGATTTAATATGTACTTAATTCAAATATGCACAAACATGAGGTATTCTTGCATAACAGGGGTATTATGGTTTTATTAAAGTCCTAGGAATCATTTTACCATTGTTTGGATTTGCATGTTTATACTTATTTTGATTCAAATGTATTGGAAAGTAATCTATTCTCAAAATAATTCAAACTAGTTTCAATTCTAAATATTTTTGTATATCTAAGTAGATTACTAACTTTTAAACACATAGAAACTGGTTTGATATGATTTGAATCATCTTTGCAAAAGATATTCATATTTGAATCTTTAATACATTAGAAGCAATTTACTTTAGGAAATGATGTAAATCAAGTTAAAATCTAAATAATATTACATATTTAGGTTCCTAAGGGGTTAATGTTTCTAACAAAATTGATTTCATTCAAATTGGAATTTATTTGCAGAAATTCTACATATGGCAATCTTTTGATCCTTTTCTTTAACCTGAATTTAAAATTTAAATGTAGTTTATTTACAAGATATTTTTGCATATTATGAATCTATAGGATTTATCATGAATTTAGAAATTTACTTCATCTCATTTGGACTAATGGTTCAAAACTTATAAGCATTTGAATGTATTCGGTTTAGGAAAATACAAAAAATAGAATATTACCATAAAGGGAAAATACGCCTTCGGGCTCCGAATGCGCTTTCCAATTTTGGGCTCGAATGAGTTAAGGCACTGACGGCTGGGCCCGGTTTGGCAGCGAGAGGCTGCGATGCGAGTGGCTGACGCGCGGGCCCGCGAGATCAGCGACTGCGCGCAGCGAGAGACTGACCATGGGGTCCACCCGGCAGCGAGACAAAACAGAGCGACTTCGGTTTTGAGCTCGCCGGCGGCGAGGCTTCGCCGGAGGAGACGAATCGGCTCCGCCATGAGCACCAGCATGTCTATGCGCACATGGGGGTGGAGTCGATTCGGCCGGAGGTGGCCGAAACAGGTCTGCCACCGTGAAGGGGGGAACGGCGGTCATGGCCGGCGGCGACGAAGGAAGAACTCGAGTTTTCTCTGCTCATTTTCACTGGGTTAAGAATCAGTGGGTTATATAGAGTCGGTTTTGCTACTTTTCCAAAAGAATGAATAGAAGAAAAAGAGTTCTCACCGTGCGGGGCAGCTGCGGCGGAGGAGCAACGGTGCGGCAGCTCGACGCGGAAGATGAGCTTCAATTGATGTCGGAGATGAGGACTAGGTGCTATGAGAGAGCTCCGGTTTAAACCGTTCGTGATGGGGTTCACCGGAATAGCTAATTGAAGTTTTCCCCTTCTTCTGCTTTCGCCGAAGTCGGAGAAGAAAGGGCGGTTTCGCACGGCGTCTTGGCAGTGGCAAGCTGAAGGGAAAGGGGCGGGGTACCAGCGGAAGGTTGAGACCCCTTTTATATAAGGCAGTGAGGTTGGATCGGCACGGGTTTGAACGTGAGCTCGAGTTGCGGCGACGGAGCGAGCTTCTCGACCGAGTCAGTGAAAATTCAAATGAGAAGACGGCCAGGACAGGGCTCTGGCAGGGCGGCAGGCCGGTGCTTTGTGCGACGAATCGCGGTGAGAAGAGGAAAAGAACAGAGGCGGCGGCACTGGCTTTGGTTGGCTCGGGTGAGAGAAGGAGTATCAGCTTGCAGGGTGGATGGCTGATTGGCGCCGCAAGTCGCACCTGGTTGTGCCAAATCTTTGCCACGACAAGAATGGCAGGAGAATTGATTTGCCGCGACAGAGAAAAGAGGTGGCAGGTAGAAGTGAAGAAGAGAGGAGAAGGAAGGAGAGTGTTCTGGCAGGGCGGCAAAGAGGAAGTCGGCAATTGCACAGCTGGGATTGCCGGCCCCACATGGCAGCGACCAAAGGGAGGAAATATCGGCTAGGTTCTAGACAGCACGGGAGGAGTACAGCGAATTCGATGATTAAACCAACTCAAGATTTTTTGAATATTTTTATATAGGTCTACAAGGCAAATATGATAGTACAGAATAGATAAAAATGATTAGTAAAAATATTTATAAAAATCTGACAATGCATAGTTGTTATTTTCTGTTGATTCTGAATTTTATTTAATTTAAGATCCAAATATATTTATTATTTTATGAAACTTTTTATGTCTATCTGGAATGGCATTAATGAATTTATATAAAATTTTCAGATTTTTATATTTTATATTTTAATTTTAATAATTCTTACATTACTATTTTCAGTTTTTCAATCTCTCTGTTTCTGAATTTTTAAAATTAATAAATGATGGGATAAACTCTTGATATTTTTAAAAGACATAGATAAGACAAGCATGTTGGCATGGTTAAAATTTTAACTCATTTTAAGTTAATATAGCTTCTGAAGAAATCTTGTAGGTTCAGATTTGGGTTATCTCCACATGATTACTTTTGTTCTTTTAATATTTTATTGATCCAGATCAGTGCAAGTTGCATAATCAGGATCCTGGATGGATCTGTGATTTTTACAAATTTTATTGGTTTTGGATTTTTATCTTTTTACTTTTACCATTTTACCATTTAAATTTTTGAGACTTTTCTTTCAAAGCAAAACTCAAGAAAAATCAATAATTAAGAAAACTCAGGAAATTAGATTTCAAATTAAGGTTACATCTCGAACTTATTTTCATATTTTGTTTGTCTTGAAAGAAATAGTTTTAATGAAGGAAATATTCCCTTTTTTTTAAGATTAGATTGCAAAAAGAGAGGGAAAGATATTTTTTAAAATCAAAATATTAATTCCAATTAAAAATTTTCATTCAATTCCATTTTTAATTTCAAACTTTTTATTTTTCATATTTTTAAATTTTATGGGATGTTACACTCACGAATTATTCGAGCTCAGTTTGGTAAAGTTGGTGAGCTCTGGATCAAACTCGAGTTCGGCTCGTTTGGAGCTCGAATCAAGCCTAGAATAAGCCGAGCTTGAGTAGCTCGCGAGTCTCGAGCTTTTTTTACAGTCCTACCCCATACTGCTGCCCTATTCCATGTTCACAGGTCTGTGAATGCTCCAATTGACCAATTCTAAGCGAGAATGAACTGTCCCGATGCAACATTAATTTTACAGTAAATTTCATGAAATTATAGATTTACTGTCTACACAGTCACACAACTACACACTACTACAGAACAGCCAATCCTTATCGGCATATCACTGCCGGTTAGGATCGAGCCGGCAGTGATAACGATCTCGCCGGCTCAAAGTTAAGTTGGGAGAACTTATCACCGCCGGTTCATGCAACCAACCGGTAAAAAGCAAGATATCATCGCCGGTTTGAGACAACAACCAGCAGAGATATATCTCTGTCGGTCGTTCTTAAACCGCAAGTGATACTTGCATTTTCACCGTCGGGTAAAGCGAGAACCGGCAGTGATATTATCTTTCCGCGCAATATGTTTTTCGCGCAAGATTCAAAGCTTATCACCGCCGGCTCGCGCAGTAACCGCAGTGATAAGTCTTTTATATAATCGAGACCCGCCTCTCGAGCCGATCGAGCAAAGACAGAGAGGCGCCTGCCTTTTGCTCGATTTGTAGATTGCAACGATCTCGCCAAAAATTTGTTAAAATTTGTATTGTACTTCTTTTCGAGGTTAGTAATTTGATCTCTATTTTTGTAAATAATAAAAATTGCCACGTGGATTTTTACATAATGAAAAAGGTGTATTTTCAAATGTTGAAATAATAAAACTTGTTAGATGGATATTTACCTAATAAAAAATGTTGATATATTTTAATGTACTCAAAGTATATCCTAAGTACTTACAATTTTTCCAAATTTGTAAATAATAAGGAATTGCAAGATGGATATTGACTTAATGAAAAAAGATTGATATATTTTGATATAGTCTAAATATATCCTAACTATTTACAATTATTTTTATTTTTTACAATACTAAAAAATTGCTATATGGATATTTACATAACGGAAAAAGGTTGATGTATTTTAATATAGTCAAAATTGCTACATATGTTTTTAAATCTAATCATTTACAATTATTTGTTATTTGCAATTATATGCATATGTAATGTTTGATTTAATTAATTGTAGATGGACCGAAGGTGGATGTATGACACGGACCGTTGTGAGGCAGAGTTTTTTAATGGTGTGAGTTATTTTCTAAACGTGGCTGCGGCACACAAGTCGAAGAATCTGGCGGACTAAATGTGTTGTCCATGCGTTGACTGCAAAAATCAGAAGCTGTTTTCTACCATAGAGTCGATACGTGCACACTTGCTTCGAAGAGGTTTCAAGGCTGGCTATACCTGTTGGACCAAGCACGGCGAAGATGAGATTGTACATGAAGGGCAACACATTATTGAAGATGACGGAGACAACGGTATGACGGCAGCTTGAAGATACGCTTGTCGACGTACCACGACGACGATCCGGATCAAATGTTGCGTGATGGGGAGGGAGACTTCACGACTGAAAGAGAGTTTCAAAAGTTCCAACATATGGTACAAGACTCCACGACACCATTGTACCCAGGCTGCAAGGAGGAGCACAAAAATTGCGCATCGTGCTTACACTCATCGCAGCTTGAAGGCAAGCAATGGTTGGTCCGATAAGAGCTTCACTGAGCTCTTATGTCTCTTGGGGGATTTGCTTCCAGAGGGTAACGTGTTGCCTATAAGTACGTACCGGGCCAAGCAGGTTGTCTACCCGTTGGGATTGGAAGTACAAAGGATACACGCATGTCCAAACGATTGCATGTTGTATCGCAATGAGTTTGCGGACTTGATGGTCGTGGCTGTTTGCAAAGCAAAGCGGTATAAGGGCAACGATGATGACATCGATAATGAAGATGTCGGGTGAAGCGTAAGAAGATGAGATCTCCCGTAAGGTGGTGTGGTATTTTCCTATAATTCTCCGTCAATCGATTGTTTGCGAACAAAAGGCATGCCCAATTGCTACGATGGCACGCCAAGAGCGTAAGAACGATGGAATGCTCAGACACCTCACGACTCGTGCAATGGAGGAACATCGACGTAAAATATAAGAAGCACTTTGCATATGATGTAAGGAATATAAGGTTCGGGTTGAGTACGGATGGGATGAATCCTTTCGGTAACATGAGCATCGTCATAGCACTTGGCGGTAACTCTATGTATCTACAACCTTCCTCCTTGGCTTTGTATGAAGTGGAAGTACATTATGATGCCACCATCGATCCAAGGGCCTGTGCAACCCGGCAACGATATCGATGTGTACCTCAAACCATTGGTTGAAGATCTTCTAATCTTGTGGAACGATGGAGTACGGGTATGGGATGAGTATAAAAGAGAGAACTTTATCCTACGCGCATTGTTGTTCGTAATCATCAATGATTACCCCCGCCTTGGTAACTGTCGGGCCGCAGACGACAAAAGGCTTCAATGGATGCGCCCAATGCTTAGATGGTACAGCTAGTCGGTGGTCAAGAACTGTCGAAAAATGTCTTACATGCGCATCGTAGGTTCCTCCGCAAGGATCACCCATACCGCAATAATAAGAAAGCTTTTGATGGGACAAAGGAAATCGCTTTAGCTCAAGAATCACATGGGAGAGAGATATTTGCACTGTAAGGGATCTTAAAATTATCCACGGAAAGGAGCAGCAAAGACATCTATCCCGAGTTCCGTGATAAGGCTCCTTTGTGGAAAAAGAGATCGTATTTTGGGTCCTACCATCGGCAAGACTTAGAAGTGCGACACGCAATCGACGCCATGCACATAGAGAAGAACGTGTGTGACAGTTTGCTTGGTATCTTCATCGATATACCGCAAAACAAAAGATACTCTCCAAGCACGGATGGACCTTGAAGATATGAAACTCGTGAAGGAGCCGCATCACAGAGACATGGATACAGGAAAAAGTACCTTCCCGCACTCGCTACACTCGAGCAAGAAAGAAAAATTAGCTCGTGCGAATGCTTGCACGGAGTGAAAGTTCCGTCGGATACTCGCCAACATAAAGAGACTAGTCTCAATGAAAGACTTAAAATTAATTGGTATGAAGTCTCACGATTGCCACGTGATGATGACGCAGATGCTTCCAATTGCGCTAGGGTGTTCGCAGAGAAAGTCCGAGACCCAATTGTGAAGTTGTGTTCATTCTTCAACGCGATTTCACGTAAGGCCATCGATCCATTGAAACTAGATAGGCTACATGAAGACGTGGTCCACACTCTCTGCAGCTCGAGATGTGTTTCCTCCATCTTTTTTGATATTATGGTCCATCTCATTGTTCACATCGTGAAAGAGATACTGATTCTCGGTCCCGTGTTTCTACATCGATGTATCCTTTGAGAGGTTCATGGGGTCATAAAGAAATATGTTCAGAATCGACATCTACGGAAGGTTGCATTGCGATGGTTGGGGAACCGAGGAGGTCATTGAGTTCTGCGTTGATTACATGGATCTCAAATCGATTGGTGTGCCTACATCACGACATGAGGGTAGGCTACAGGAAAAGGGACACTGGCAGAAATCACTCCGTACAAACAATCTAGCTTCATTCACACAAGCACATTTCGCAGCTCCGGACAATCGGTTGTGGTGGCCCGTATGTTAACATGCACAAGAGCATGCTATCTAGAACAAACCCAACGAAGTCGAGGGTTGGATCGCGAGAGAGCATAGACATAACTTCGGCGATTGGTTGCGTAGGCACATGATGCATACGGAGACGAATGCGCCGATTGAAAGTGTTGGCTCGTGGACCGCCCACTACAATTCGGACATTCCAAGGATACGATATAAATGGTTTTACTTTTTATACAAGAGCACAAGATAAAAAGAGCACCAACCAAAACAATGCAGATCCGTGATGATGCCTCACGACAAAGAACGGAGATAGGAAAACCTACTACGGATTCATAGAAGAGATTTGGGAGCTTGATTACGGACCTTTGAAGGTCCTCTCTTTCGTGCCAATGGGTAAGACTTCCAAGGGCATGAATATCGACAAGTACGCAGATCACTACCGTGGACCTAAAACTGGCCTGACACAGAGAAGAACCATTCATACTTGCTAATTGTGTTACACAAATCTTTTTGTAACCGATCCAACTAACAAGGAGCGCCACGTGGTTATTCAAGGAAAAGAAGGATTGTCGGGTTGAGAATGTTGTCGACGAGGAAGAGTACAACCAATTCGATGAGCTTCCTCCTTTCGGAGAGGACGTTGACCTCGGTCTCATGGAAGAGAGTGAGGACGAAGTTACATACATACGCCGCGATCATGACGAAGGTCGAATCGTAGCTTAGTTGTCCTAATTAAATACATTTTATTTTCTCATATGTAACAATTAATGTATTCTTTTGTCATATGTATCAATTTGTGTGAATTCAACTTCATCTGTGTGTTTTTTTTGTATTTGTGTGAATTTTTGAAGCGATGGTTGGTCTACTGCATTTGTTTGAATTTAAATCAAATATTACATGTCCTGAAGTATTCTTCCAAAAATTTCTAGAAATTTTGGATAAAAATTGATAGGATTTCAAAACAGTGAGCAATTTGAATTTTTTTATTTTGAAATATTAAAACTATGAAAACAGTGAGCAATCTAGATTTTTATAATTTTACAACTTTGTCAAAACTTAGGGGACATATTTAAATCAAATATTACATGTCCTGAAGTATTCCTCCAAAAATTTGCAGAAAATTTGGATAAAAATTGATAGGATTTAAAAACTCCCAAAGCAATCATCCTTTGAAAACTTTGACATAATTGATCGAGCTTATCAACGCCGGTTGTCTCGTTAAGCCGGCAGTGAAGTGCTTTATCACTGCCGGTTTGTAGTATTAACCCGACAGTGATAATCAAGTATTACTGCCGGTTTTTGTTTTGAACCGACAGTGATAATGTATTATTACTGTCGGGTTGAGCTTGAACCGCAAAGGATAATTCAACTATCACCGCCGGTTCTCTTTATTATCCTAAGAAGGATAGTGTATCATCGCCGGTTTTGTGGTGACCCGGCAGTGATACTCTAACCCTATAAATTAACGCCGCGCCACTCAAACCCTCATTTCCACTTCAACTCGACGCCGCCACTTCATCTCCTCGCATCGCTCATTGCCGCCCCACATCGCCCGGCCATTATCTCGACCACCGCCTCATTGCCGTCCGGACCTCACCGCCCGCCGCCGCTTCAAATCGGAGGTGACTTTCTTTTCATTTTTTCGCTTCAAATCGGAGGTGACTAGATCCGAATGCCATGGCCGTCGGCGTCTGGCGTCCTCCGCCGGCCGTTGGGGTGCGTCGATGGCAAGGAATGGGCGGCAACGGCTTCATCGCGGTGAGACGTCGGCGAACCGCTCGTCGGGCTTCCAATGCGAGTGGCATGGTGTTTGGACTCGAATCGACGCGCTGCATGGCTTTAATTAGGTTAAGATTGAGTTTGGTGTCCGGAATCACATGCGATTAGTTTTTCATTAGCCTTCGACTAGAGTTTGAGCGACGAGCTCATGTAAGTAGCCTAAGGTCCCGAGGCTTAAAGTCGCTTTTAACTTATGAAAACCAAGAAACTCTTCTAAAATGATTCAGCTTTTTAAGCAACTTTTGATATAAATAGGAAAATTTGGTGAGGGTGGTTTTTGGGTAGGTCGATGTGTGTATGTGCATGTGATTTAGGTAGATCAATCAACATGGGGTAACAAATTGTTTAATCCAATCCCACCGATTCATATGTAGGACTTCCAATTACACCGAGAATTCCGCCATCACGCTTTAGGCTTGTCAACTAACTGTCTTTGTCCACTTCTAAAAGTAACTTTGCCTATGCCGCAGCCTCGCTTAGGCTTCAAGTCATCCTTTTATTCTAGCATTAGCATTAATATGGTTTATAGAAAACATAGCATCACCATTAATCTAGTATGGGGTGTAGTTCACAGCGTGATCAAAGTTCCTCAAGCCTCAACCCCAAACTCGCTCAACGAAACTGTCTATCCTTTTATGCACAATTATTTGTCCATATATTTTTATGCACAATTATTTGTCCATATATTTCTATGCACAATTTAACCATTTTTATGCGCAATTATTTGAATTTGAATTAACCGAACCATAACACCAACGAAGTACATACTGTGAGGCCATACATAATTATAAACATGTAGTGTATTCGAATGACATTCATGTGAAGACTTTATTCTTTAGACATTGTGAGAAGTCATGACTTTATTCTTTGTATTGCATTTTAATAAATTTCATTGTATAATTTTTTCCTTTCATGTGAGAAGCTTGCTAAATGTATGTATATGTGTATGGTTACTGGATGTATATGTGTATGGTTACCGGACTGTATGTAACGTGCATATGTTTATTGTCAGATGTTTGATTTGTGCCGTGAGACATAATGTGCATATGCGCTTATTCGTAAAATATGTGCTAACACATCGACAAAGTATATATGTATGTGTACATCTCCTGCAGATGTGTATATATGTTGTGTACGTGTATGCTTATATTTGTGTTCATGGTCAAAATATTCTAGAGAATGCAGATTCAAAAAAGATGTATATGTGTATGTATCCTACAATATTAAAGAAAATGAAAGAGGGCAACACTTCAACCGACCATTCTCAATTTCAAGTAGTTCTCTACAATATTAATGTAAAGATGTATATGTGTATGTATCCGGGATATGTAAACATCCTTTCACGGATTAACTTTAATGTCAATCCTCGCTTGTATGTGTCTTTCAAAATGACCTTGTTAATTGGAAATTTTCAATAAACTTGCTAGGAATGACCTCCGACTAAGGACAAGTGCCGAGGGAGTTGGGCCTCAAATATGGACGAAGGAGGAAGGGGTAGCCCGAATAATAGCCCAACGTCCTATCTCGAACTGCGCAGGATCCACCATGGACCAACTCGACGATACTCACGTAAGTGAGGTAAAGTTTTAGTACACCGTGGTTCCCAAAACATGGTAGGCCCGCACGACTAATAATGTAGAAGTTCAATTTGTAGGCTCGACGCCCGATCAATGAAGGCAGCGCAAGTCGTGGTCCCAACAAGATGCCTAAGGGAATTTTTAACATAGTGGAGCTCTCGGCAATGGGAACCCGCTATGCCGAGTCATCATTGGGGCGTCACAGACACCGCAGGTTATTGCTAGGGATGATGTGCCCATCGCCTATAGATCATGGATTGGCATGAGGTGACCCATGGGTGGTACCCAATGACCAAGAACTCATTATGGGACAAGTGAAACAAGTTTTCCAGTTCCCAAGGGACCGAAATGGTTGCAAAGAAATGAGCACTCTGCATCATATGCTTTGTGTGGAAGAATTGGAAGACAACACTAAACAAGAATTATGTGAAAAGAATGAAATGCCGAATTTTGACACGCACTCCAAAGTTAAGGGAGTTCGGGATGAATTTGTGGCGAGAAGAGGTCCAAGAAGCTCACATAGTAAGTCAAAGGAACAAAGCAAACGCGATAAGAATATTCACCTCACAAACTAGGAACCGAGGGTACGTGAAGAAAATACCAAGATGGGATCGGTCCAAGAAGAAATAACCCGCAAGGGTATAATTCTCGCAACGGCCGCTTTGCTTAACGATCAAGCATCGTTGCTTGGGAGGGTGCTTCTATCTCCGATGATGGCGGCTAAGCTTCGTGGCGATAGAGAGCGTGAAGTGTCGCGCAGAATCACGATGCTCACACGCAGCCTTCCCAAGGATCTTTCGCGCCACGAAGGGAGAATGACGAGCTAACCATAGCCCTGGGTAACAAGGAGCATCCAGGTCGCACCAGAGGGGTTGGTTTGGTCACGTGGAAAGAAGCCTTCCCCGCAGACGCATGGATGTACAAACGCTCAAAGAGATTAAGAGAAGATCGATCGAACGCCGATAAAGATCTTTGTCGCGAGAGCGCTAGAGGAACAAAGATCGAAACTAGATAAGGCTGTGGAGCAAGCCGTACAGAAAGCTCTTAGCTCACGACCGCCACCCGGTGAAAGCCCTGAGCTCATCAGTTCCGGTGCTCGTAAGAGCAATTGCGCGCCCATTGTGGATTCCCAAAAGCATGGATGCGTTTTCGTGGATGACATCAAAGAACCGACACCGCAAGCTACATTTGGCCGCACATGGTATTACCATAAAGGTGGCCGAGGGCGTGGCTTGGCCATGCCAGAGTCACGGACTTTGCATCGCCGCCCGACATCGCAGGATTCGCCAGGTCGGTGGACAAAATGGAGGTAGAGATCCTGGCGAGGATGGGAACAAAAGCTAGAGAAAACGTGAATGGCTTCTCGCGTGGCGCAAGAGCTTGACTAAGTTTGGCTCGGACGATGAGGGCGACGACGATGATGATCACCGCACTTCCACACGAGACCTCCCGCCTTCTCGCCGCCAACCAGAAAAGTCCAACTCCTCCGTCGGCACCAACCGAAAAAGCCCGACTCTCCGCCAAAATCAGAAAGAATCGAACAACGGAACATCTCGGCAATCGGCACCGCCCTCAAAGAAATCTCAACCATCCGTGAACCTGTGACAACCACAAAAGAAACTATCACCTAACATGACCGAGGAAGAGCGGAAAAAGCATGTAAGCGTCACAGTAGCATCTCACTTTAAAAAGGTGCCATCAAGTAAGAAGACTAAAGTTGATGCCGACGCGCAAAAGTTTTTCTTGAGTATGGCAAAAGTGCAAAAGACGGGCAAGCTTCAACCTTGCAAAATATCGGACTACGAGCGATATCCGTAAAGCAATACTTGCAAAGCGGCTAGTGCCGACATCGCTAAAGCGGATGCTCAAGCGATGATGTTCAACTAGATGCTCGCGCAAGGTCTCGTGGAAGTTCGTTATGGGAAAACCGCTGGTTGAACCGGCTCATTTCGACAACCTTACAACTCAATCATGCGGCGCGCCCATCGCTGGTACATGCAAGCATCCAACGATGGTATGGAGGCGCTCTCGATCGGACACACGAGCAAGATTTTCACAATGGGGATAACATCCGCTGGGTTCTTTTCACGAGTCAGATATGTTGTACCAAAGAAGATGCCCCGGACGTGAACATACTTAGACTATGGACTTTGTAAGTCCGTCTGTATATCGTTGAGCATTTCATCATCGCTTAATTGCATCTCTAACTTCTTTCTTATGTAGAATGGAGGTACGGACATGTAGAAGAAATAACAATGACAATCTAGCATTCCTAAATCCGGCTCACAACCAGAAACTTGTGAACGATAATCCACGCTCGTTGAAGACTATTTATTTAATACTTTTTGAAGTCGCAATACAAAACCTCCGTACTTTTACCCTATAACTTCAAGCACGTATCTCCCGACTTCTAATATCGCTTTACTATTTTTGCGTAACACGCACGATGTGGGAGTAATTGACTACGTTGACATATATGTGCAGGTTTCACTGGTCCTCCTCGTCATCCAGCTTAGATGCTAGCGTGTTTTTTCTTGGACTCGGAGAAAACAAACTAACTGCACTCAAGACCTTTGGGACATGTCAATGTAAACTCGATCGCTATGCGTTATTACTCTAGCAAAATTCCATTCTATTGCATTTAAGTTTAATTACTATTCAAAATCATTCATGTGGCTTTTGCACTGCATCGCAAGAAAAGTGTTCGTATCGCCTATACGTAAAATTTTTGAAATAATAAATGACTTTCCATGCATGAAGCAGAACCCTAAACAATTTATGTGCATTCTATGTATGTAAAATATGCATTCAATTGTCACGAGAGTGTCGGCTATAACGGCCATGGTACGTAATTACACTTTGATGCCCTTTTTATTTAACAAATATCATCATTAAGTAACTTCCTTTTTGTTCAAAAACAGCGCCCAAACCGAGAACCAATAAGTTATTGTCGATGTAAATTATAGCAATTCAAGAACAGATCGCGGATTCATTCATGATGAGATCATCAATCCAAACGGCGAGTTCCACGAGTAGCCTCATCGCCTCATTCCTACGGCCTAGACGCTGACATGTCTACTTCGACTCTTTGTAAAATCAAAGCGAACGGATGACATGTAGTCGAGCTACATTTGTAAATAAATCATTGTAAAAACAAATTATGTGATGCGTAATTTAATATATTTGAATTATGATTTTAACGATGCTTAGTCGATACATGCATATATTTGAATTATGATTTGAACGATGCTTTATATACTACATATGGACACTATAAACAATTATATAAAAATATATATATATTGTACAAAAAATATGCAAGCTTGTCACTGTCGGTTCTTGGAGAAAACCGGCAGTGATATGTATCTATCACCGTCGGATTATGGTACAACCCGGTAGTGCTAGTACAATATCACTGCCGGTTTTATATATAACCGGCAGTGATAATTATCATCACTGCCGGTTGTAGATAGAACCGGCAGTGATAATCCTTATCACTGCCGGATTTTGGTTTGATCCGGCAGTGATAGTCCAGTATCACTGCCGGTTGTAGGTAGAATCGGCAGTGATAATCCTTATCACCGCCGTTCTCGAGCCGGCAGTGATAATCCTCGAGTATCACTGCCGACCAATCACTGCCGACGCCAATGACCGGCAGTGATGGGGTTTTAGAACCGACAGTGATGTGCTGTTCTGTAGTAGTGACATATTTACATAACATTTTCGTAGAACTACAAATTTTGAGTGAATGAGTACCGTAAAATTACATGTTTAAAAGTTGTCATGAAATTCTAACATCCTTGGACACTTGAACCCACATATAGCTTGCATTTCACTGTCAGGTGCGCCCCACATGTTGCTACTGTAGCATAAATCACAAATCTCAAAACTTACAGTTCTATAAAACGTTTGAGCCTTAAATTTGTAGTTTTGTCTATAAACATGTAGTTTTACGAAGTTTACTCTTTTTATTATTTTCATCATAAGCACACCGAAGAGCAGAACCAACGCATCGATGATATATGCCCCTTGCGCCGTGCGTAGCAGTCGTGCTCTCCACCTTGGGGCCCACAACCCAAATCATGTATGCTACACAGCAACTGAAGTCAGCTTTCCTTAAAATTGAATCTAAAAAATTCAAATGCTATAACTTGTAAACCGAGTATCAGATTCGCAATCCGTTTGAACCATCATGTTTTTATTACGATATGTTTGAAACAAGACCCAACTGTATCAATTTGGCGTCGTTATTATAAGATTATGTTGATGTTTCACTAGTAATTTTTATTTGTTCCACTAATAAGTTTGAAATTGCTCACATTAGCTTTACACTGGAACATTGTCAATGAACTATCAGAACATCACCGATGAATTGTTACTATGTTGAAGCCAGACGCATGGAACCTTGGTCAATTCTCACTTGTAACTTAATGCGTAGAATATTCTTGTTGAACTGTTGGAACATAGAAACCAATTGTATGGAACATTTCATTTTACCTATTGGAATATTCAAAACCCACCCAATTCATTCCTTCTATCCAATTCAAATGATAAGCATTGGAAAATTGTACCTGGACTAATGGAACATCAGAAAAAAAATGGAACATTTTGTTTTATCTACTTAAACATATAACATGTGTCAATGAATCACTACTGATCTTATGAAGTAAATGCGGAGAACATAACACTCGAGATCACACTAGGAAGAGATAGAGCGTTTGAAGTGGATTGGATGTCAAAAAGGGGGTGAATTGGGATTCTTCTTATCAACAAAGTTTAATTGTAAATTTAGTATTCACTTGCCCAACCTAAGTGATTAGGGTTTCTATTGGATTTTTGTAATCATGTTCGGAGCCTACACAATTCTAATGAGCTAAGAAATGAAATAGAACAAAGTAAATTGTGGAAATGTAAAAGCGACAAGGAATACAACCATTTTTTATTGAGTTCTTGGAGATTTGGCGATCTCTCCTACTCCTCATTGGAGCACTCTCACAAGAGTTTAGCTCTAATTTGAGGCAACACAAGGAATCAAGCTATCCACTTGTGGTAGTCCTTCTTCACTTTGGAAATGTGGACTCTAGACCTTCATAAGACTCCTGATGCCTTCCACAAGTGCCTCTAAGAAAGGTCATTGAGTCAATGTCTCCAAGCCGACTAGGAGTCACTAAACTCCAAAAGTAATAAGCCCAAAGTGCTTACTTGAACTAAGTAAGGTCAAGCAACTAGGAGTGATGTACAACCTAGGACTAATCTACTTTCTCGAGCACTCATGTTCTACAATCAAAGCTTCAAAATGCCCTTGAACTCCTCAATAGGAAGAACTCTGAATTGGAGTCGCAAGAGAGCTAACTTGAACCCCCAATAGGGTCTATTTATAGCCCATCTCTTTAGAAACAAGCATGTATACACATATATTTTAAAATATCTCTTTCAGGCAAATCATTTGATCCATAGATTATTCATTTTAAACACTTCCAACGGTAAAAAATATAGTTGTTGCACACACTTGGATCATCCGACTTAACTTGGATCATCTGCCTAGCTCATATTATCTAAACTAGTTCAACTTTTCAAGAACACCTCTATGAAATTGATATGGGTCATGCTACGACCACTCGAATCATCCAACTCACATAAAATCAACTCAGGCCAATTCTCTATTAAATTGATTCAACTCGTAGCCTGACCCATTTGGATTATTTGGCTCCTTTGGGCATTTTTCTATAGAATTGATTCAACCTCTAGTCCAGGTTACTCAGATCACTCGACTCTCATTAAAACTTCAAAACATGCTCTATAAATTTATACGACCCATGCTTGGGTCACTTGGATCATCGGACTCCCATTAAAATCCATTGGATATGCTCTTTGTTGAATTGATCATACCGATGGTCTGACCTAGTCGGATTATCCGACTTAACTCTAAATTTTCTAACTAAGTCAGAAATTTCACATACATTACAAATTTGGTACACTCAGTGTGTATCACAACTAGCTACCTAAATCATCAAGCTCAAACTACTAAAGTACTAGGCTTGAATCCCCCTTAATAATACAGCCAAAGCAAAAAAAACAAAGCATATCTAAAATGATCCAAACTCGACCCATCAAATCATTTCTAGTCAGAATGTCCTTAATCTTCATACTTTGCCATTATATACATCTTTGAGGATCCATAAATACCAACAACTCCCAATATGCCAATGTCAAGAATTGACTCATCTTAAGATCTTAAAACATAGTTTGTCTTGCTAAACAAGAGTCATTAATCACCAAAACACATAAATATATAAAATTAAAGGCCTAGATACTTAAAGTGTGTTAGGCAAGTTTAGACCTTCTTCACGGAGAATAATAACCCTACTTCATGTGTTCTTGTATTGTTAGATATTACAATAGGGTGTACAAGGTGCGGCTAATACTACAAAGAGATGTGTCGCAATCTTGCATTGTGTTCTCCATCCCACTACAACAGAAAAGGACATCACAGATGGTTCAAAATCGTCATCACAGACGGTTTTCCGAACCGTCTGTCACCATGTGTTAGTGATAATCGTTGCACATCACAGACGGTATCCGAACCATCCGTGAAATACACATCACAAATGGTTCTTGACAAGACTTAGCCAAAATTTGTAGCATCCAAATCATGTTGGATACTTGGCTAAAATTTATAGCATCCAAGTCATAGTAATTGTATAGACTTAGCCAAAAATTGTAGCTGAAACAAATCTAATTCATACACTATTGTGCAATAATTTTCTGATAGAAAATACATTAGCAGATTGATCAACTCCAACCATTTAACCTTACAACATGGTGCTTACCTACTTAAATCAATCAATTCCAAGCTTGCATAAGAACAAACAATAGATGTAACAGCTGCATTTGTTATTTGTGAACCAAGAATCAATGATAGAATGAAATACCCCAATGAATTTATGCAACGATAGATCAATATAACTGTAAATAATCGTAGGAACATATTGAATTACCGATTTTGTAAGGGAAGAAAGATCTGATAGCCAAAGGGTTGAGAAGCTAGGTGACCTTATATTAAGAAAACCAAGACTGCTGCAGCCATCTATTTTGAGAACTGAGAGAGATCGCTTCTCTGAAACAAACCTAGTTAGGTCACATCCCTCTGTGATCGAACAAGTGTAAGTTCAAAGATAACTCAACTTAAATGCTAATTTAACATCTACCTATAATACTGAAGTGCAGATATTTCTGAGATTTCCATGTGCGCACCTCTTCTATCATCTAAGCAATCTGAAAAATGGTGACATCTCCTTGTATTAGCTCTATTATTGCATAATGAAATAGAAAAACACCAATTGGGTAGGTAGAAATACAGAAAGGAAGCTAAGTAATTAGATAGCTAAAAGAAACTCTCTTATTAGCCAAGAAAAAATCTCATCGTGCCATGTTGATCTGTCACACTATATTCATCGAATATTCTGTCACATTCAATGGAACATGACCTAGATTCAGAGTGAAAGCTTTGACTTCAAACTAAAAGGTAGAATTTCCAACTAGTTGTCACATACATCTCCACAACAAGGAAGCAAGAAATAGCAAAAAGGAGGAAGTTTTCAGGACTATACACTATTTACGTTATAGAACTAAATAGGTCAAAATGCTGTATTAATCAGTGCAGAACCCAGTTCTAGTTTGTAGTTTCAGTTTTGAATATTTTCACAACCATTGTCATCTAGGCATATGACTCACAATACAAGAGATGATAATCACCTACCACCTAATCCCTATTCACACATTGCACGCCATTCTTTATCAAGGAATATTCGGGGTGATACTAGTACACCACGCCGAAAAGGCCTGAACCCAAATTCATAATAAAAAAATATATCTAGGAAAGCCATATTCGCTGTATATACATGACAAATAGATCAGTGTAGAATGCAATATCAGATTCATTTTCTGCCGCTCGTCATCAACGACAGTGTCTGATTAGACAATTGCAAACAGTAACAAACGTAGGAACAGAAGAATAATTTACAGATACCTCTCGCCTGAGCTCCTCGTCCATGCCTCTGACATTACCGCTGTCCTTCGCCGGCCTTCCATGCTCTTGAAGCTCTGAAAACAACACGCAGGACAGGAGAAATAACCAAAATCAAGTGATTAGCCTAGCCCACAACCCAAATCTGATCAAATCCGATCGACACAACAAAAAAAGGGACGGGATATAAAACCAACTTGTCTCGTCGTCCAGGAAGGCGTCCCTGAGCCGGTTCTCGTGCACGAGTGGATCCTGGTCCAAGGAAGCACCCAGAGAAGCAGACCACCACCATCAGCGTCTAGAACGAACCGAACAGGCCAGGGTTAACAAAACCGTGGTAAACCATTAAAAAAAATTGAAAAATCTGAAAAAATTTATGCATTGAAAACCGCTCGAAAACCGTTGAAAAACCGCGATTTTCACAAAAAAACAGCTTGAAAAACCATTTTTAAAGAACGTTCAATTGGTCGGCTGGTTTTTCGCGAAAAACCGCGGTAAACTGCGAAAACCGAGCAGTTTTTCGTCAAAAACCGTGGTTTTCGCGTATATATTTGACAAAAATTCAAATTTTTGAATTTTCAAACCGTTCGGTTTTTCGCGGTTTCTTGCGAAAACCACTAGCGTTGGATTAGCGGTTTTCGGCTTTGAAACGAAATTGTGAACCCTGGAACAGACAGAGAGGCGCAAGGGATCGGAAATCACAGGGGTTCGCTTACACGAAGATCACCGGAGGGGGTGTCGGGCCGGGCGCGGAAGCATGAGAGGAAGCAGCCCATGGTGCCGCCGAGGAGGAAGCCCACCGCGTGCGTGCATCTGGTCGATGGCTTGGGTTAGCTAGGGTTTGGGAGTTGCGGTGGGGGAGAAGTGGAGTCTAGACCGGAGAGAGGGGCCCAAGATTTTTGATCGATCGGTATGCCTAACGTATCAAAGTCGGTTTTTTACTATAGTCGTGTGTGATATAAATAAAAAACCGTCTGTGATGTTAATATCGTAGACTTTTTTTTACTAAAATCGTTTGTGATATAAATTTATATCACAACGGTTGGTAGAAAAAACTGTCTGTGATGATATCAGGAGACATCATAGACAGTTTTAGCCATCAATCGTCTATGATATTAATTAACATAGATGGTTCTTCTAAAATCGTCTATGATTAGATTTAAAACAAATAATTTTTGAAAATCATCTATGATAAAACGTCTAATATAAATCTTTCTGTAGTAGTGTCTCCTGGCGCCACTCCTTTTAACGCGTGGAAGGGGTGGCAGTTATAGTATGCAAGGAGGCACCTCGCCAGTTCTTTAATTACTCACATTTAGAGTAGTTATTGTCAGCGAGACATCCATTCAGACGCGATCATCAAAGGTTATTGTCAGAGACAAATGTTTAATTCACACGATAGAGTGATAAGGACGTACGTTTGTTTTTAACTACCGCACATGGTTGATTGCGGCAACGTGTTATCCAGTTGAAGCATCGGGTTCACATGAATCATTTGAATTTGGGATTGCAAAAATGCATAATTTGTGTGCACGTGGCTGAGTGCTTGGACTAGGCTTCACAGGCAGGCTGCCGATGTGGGCGGTCGGGCGTAGACCTGTTCAACAGGCTGGCCAAGCGTGGAAAAGCTCGGCCTTGAACGAGCATGGTTTGATCTGACATTGGCTAGGACCGAAGCCCAGTGTGAAAACTGTTGGGAAACCACATGGTCTATTGAAGGTCCATATTGATCCCTTAGCTGAAACCCTAGGCGACTACTATATAAGGAGAAGGGGGTCCCCCCATTGTACAAACAATCAGAATAGCAATAAAGAATTCAGTCGCCGTTCTCCCTAAACTTGTGTGTCTCTCTTTCTCTCTCTGTTCTCCAATTCAGATCTGTTCGGGAACCCTGGACTATTCGATAGCGAGGTTCCTTAACACGTTATCAGCACGAAGCTCTATCGGTGATCAGAATTGAAAGGTGAGAAAGGTGGGTTTTTTCGGCGATTGAATCTAAACACTTGTCGTTTCTATGCATGCATTCTACCCTACACATCTGTACTTGTTCGTCGCGTGGCACGAAGCTACAGACGACTCGAAGTAAAAGTACATGCGTGTTTTGTTTTTCATACATGAAAAAAGAGAGAAATTCGCGGCAAGATGCCCGGCAGCGCCATCGTCTCGTTCGCGTGCCACCAAGACGGCCCTAAGACGCGCCGCCGCGCCGCCGCCGCCTCGCGCGCGCGCGCCGGCGCGTCGTTGCCTCGGCCTCGGCGCTCGGCTCGCAGCCGCCGCAATTGGCCCGCCGCCGCTCGTCGCCGCCTGTCGCGCCCTCGCCGCCAAAGACGGCAAGGTTTCGCTGGCGCGCGCAGACGCACTCGCCGCAGCCGCCGTCTCGCGCCGCAGCTGCGCCGACGAACACCGACGCCGCCTCGCCCTATTTGCCGCCGCTTGGCATCCG
Source organism: Otatea glauca (assembly GCA_036346275.1). Lineage (NCBI taxonomy): Eukaryota > Viridiplantae > Streptophyta > Magnoliopsida > Poales > Poaceae > Otatea > Otatea glauca. The sequence goes on from CM070711.1 coordinate 78,087,887, forward strand.
CGCCCGCAGCGCGACGCGCCTCGCCGCTCCGGCCACGCACCTCGGTCGCCCGACCGCAGCCACCTCCGCGTTCGCAGCCGACGACGCCTCGGCCTTCCCGCCACCGCGCCTCGGCCTAGCCACGCCGCCCGCCCTCGGCGCGCAGTTGTTCGTTCTCCGGCCTCCGCCTTCTTGCGCCGCCATCGTCGCTCCGGCCGTGCTGCCGCCACTCGGCCTCGCACAAAGCCACCGCCGCCCGCCTCGCTTCCACGCACGGCGCCGATCGTCGGCCGCAGATGGAGCATGAAGCGCCGCCGCCGACCTCCGCAGCCGCCACCGCCAAGCATCCCGCCCGCCGGCGCCGGACGCGCCGCCGCTACCTCGGCTAACGCCGCGCGCTCCGCCGCCGATTTCCCGGCGCCGAAGTGCTCAAAGCGCCGCGCCGCCTCAGAAGAGGGAGATGCGGCGAAGCGTGAAGAGGCACAAAGCAGGCAATGCGAACGGGCAAAGAAGAGGAAGACGGCGTGCAAGGCGGCAAGAAGGGGAGGCAAGACCGAGGCAGCAGAGGAAACCCTACCCCCACGTTGCGCGGGCTGGGGCATGGCCCAAAAGGCCTTTTCGGCCGGGAAATAAAGAGAAAAGAAAAGAAAGAGAAAAGAAAAGGGAAGGAAAAGAAAAGGAAGAAGAAAAAAAAGAGAAAATAGCAGAAAAATTTTGAAAAATTGCCAGAAAATCCAGAAAAATTATCTGGCTCTGTTTTTAATTTTTCTAGCTTTATTTCTCTAGTTTTATGAATATTCTTTATGACTTTGAATTCATTGCTTTATTTTGTATACTGCAATGCATGGCTATTTATTTTCTGCACTTTATGCTTTTGCAACCATTTTCTATTAGATTACACGCAGTAATCTAATGTCGGAATTTTGAAATCATGCAGATGTCCGGTATCGTGAATCGTGAGTTTGAAGAACTGGCCCCGCACGATTAGAACTACCTCACTTGGGCATCGAATGTGAAGATCGTTCTTGGGGGCAAGAAGCTCTGTGCAGCGATTGGTCTAGGGTCCTCGCAGGACGCGAAACCTACCGCCGAAAGCGTAACGATCAAGCCTGCACTTCATGAGCACCACCTCTCACCACTCAAGAATGAATATATGGTCGAGGAGAGTGCACTTGAGCTTTGGACTGCACTTCAGAAGCGGTTCGAGAAGCTCAAGTACACCATCTTGTCCCAAGCACAGCAAGATGGGGTCCGCCTGAGGTTTGCAGACTTCAAAACAGTGGCCGAGTACAATTTTGCCTTGCACAGAATTTGTACCAATCTCTCTCTATGTGGCAATAAGATCACTCATGAGGAGAAGATTGAGAAAACTCTATCTACCTTTCACCCAAATGCTATCCAGAGTGCACGCAGCTATCGTTAGGACGCATACAAGGAGTATAGCGAACTGATTGATGTAATGCAAGTTGCAGAATCGCAAGACGATGTTCTACGCAAGAACTATGTCTCACACCACTGGAAGGGCACCGCACGTAAGTCAATGCCAATAGCTATAAGGTGAGAAAGCCCATTCATAGAAAGAAGGGCAAGCAGGGTGGAAAAGAGAGGTCTCAGGCTAAAGGAAAGTCCAAAGCCCAAGTGAAGAAGGATGACAAGGAAAAAGCGCACGCCAAGCCGTATGGACAGCAGAACCAAATGTGCTTCAGGTGTGGCACTTGGGGACACTGGTCGAAGATATGTCGGGAATCCAAGGAAGTGATCAACGCATATCAGGCTAAGAGGAAGGCAAAAGAAAACGCCCCAGCAGAGGCGCACTTCGCCAAGATTGGTGATGATGATGCCATGGATGAAGATACCCCACTTGTCTCATCCTCACAGAATAGTCTGGACATCGATGCTGCAGCCAATATTATGGCAAATGAAGAGAAAACTTCTGTCGATGACATAGAAGCAGAAATTAATGCATATTTTACAGATTATGTTTAATGCATATATTTTTTTAGATTATGGTTGTTAGCATTTCCTTTTGAATAATGGATTATAAGCTCTAGAAGAGCATACTTCACTCATGAATAAATATGCAATTTATTCTTTATTCCAGTATTCTTTCATTTACAAGCAATATTTGAATTATTTTGCCTCTGTTTGATAGGAATTATTTTCCTTTCCTTTTTAGAAATCGTGTAGCGCCCAAATGGAAGAGATATGCATTGTTGATAGTGGCACAACAAATACCATCTTAAGAGAGTCTAAATACTTTCAGTCGATCACGAAGAACGCTGGAAAGATTACTACGATCGCAAGAAGCGATTCATATGTAATAGGCTCAGGAAGAGCCACTATTATATTGCCTTTGGGCACAACTTTGGTAATTGAAGAAGCCCTTTTGTACCCTGAATCAACGCGCACTCTCTAAAGCTTCAAAGACATCCGCGCCAATGGTTTTCATGTAGAAACCAATGAAGAAAATGGCAAAGAATACTTGTGCATTGTGAAGCACGCAGTATGTGAAAAAATGGTATTAGAAAAATATCCCTCATATGAATCTGGGTTGTACTACACGAATATTCATGCACCCGAAGTGTATACTTCTTTGAAGACTGTTTTTAAAAGCTGAGTTTTTTTCTTTATGGCATGGTAGATTAGGCCATCCTCGTCTTAGAATGACGAGGAATATAGTAAACAACTCACAAGGTCATGGCATTAATGTTAAAAATTTCACGAATCATGGAGATTTCGTGTGCCTTGCATGTGCCACCGGAAAATTAATAACTAGACCCTCTGTCATGAAAGTGCAAAGTGAAATTCCTGCATTCCTGGAACGCATTCAGGGGGATATTTGCGGCCCGATTCAGCCCTTGTCAGTGCCGTTTCGGTACTTTATGATGCTCATCGATGCTTCCTCGAAATGGTCGCATGTATGCTTATTGTCAACAAGAAACCATGCTTTTGTAAAGCTGATCTCGCAGATCATAAGAATTAAGAATACTTTCCCTGATCATCGCGTGAAGTCCATCAGAATGGACAATGCCAGAGAATTTACTTCAAAGGCAATTGATGATTATTGCACGGCAACAGGGATAACAGTTGAGCACTCCGTACCGCACGTCCATACGCAAAATAGACTAGCCGAAACCCTAGACGACTACTATATAAGGAGGATACCCATTGAAGGCCCATGTTGGTCCCTTAGTCGAAACCCTAGGCGACTACTATATAAGGAGGAGGGGTCCCCCATTGTACAAGCAATCAGAATAGCAATAAAGAATTCAGTCGCCGTTCTCCCTAAACTTGTATGTCTCTCTTTCTCTCTCTGTTCTTCAATTCAGATATGTTCGGGAACCCCGGACTATTCGATAGCAAGGTTCCTTAACAAAAACCAAAAAACTTAAAATTCCTATTTTCCAAATAAAATATTATCGTTTAATTATGTTTTGAATAAAATAATATCATTTAATCCATTCCACGAATAAAAACATTATTAATTGTTATTTTATGCCACCCATCGGTGTTTTCATGCTTCATGCCGGGCCTGCAGGCCGAAATTTTGGACCTGAGCCGGTACTGGGCTGGGCTTGGGTCAGGCCACCAGTCGGGCTGCCAATGAACGGGTCTAGTCGTAGCATCGCCGTCGCCGCATCGCCCGGACCAGCAACTCGGCCCCCATCAAGTCAACCCCCGGGAACTCGGGTAATTCCACCACCATATCCGGCTTCCCCTAGAGTAGGGCTGGCTATCGAGCTTAACGAGTTATTACCGAGCTTCTTTCAAAATTGATATAGTTTGATGTAAAATTATTTTATGTGCCATTTACGTGGTTACTTCAAATTCGAGCTAACGAGCCACTATCGAGTCGAGCCTCATCAACTTTTTTCGCTCGAAATTGTCTTATTTTAATTTTGAACCTATCAGCTATTGTAATTAAAGAAATTTTGATTCGAGCTCTAACGAGCTTTTTTTACCAGCCCTACCCTAGAGTTCGTAACGTTTATAGGACCAGAGATCGGCGGCGCGGGAGACTCTACAGGACAGGCGGAACCAACCACCGCGGCCTTTTCTATCTTCCGGTAACTTCGCTTTTTCTTGCTTATCCGCATTTTTCACTTTATCTTCTTCCGGAAAGAGTTCCCCATCTAGAGAACTCCTGTTTCACAAAAACCTAATGAGTAATGATGGAGCTGTACCATGGTTTTCCGGGTTTTTGCGAACAAATTAGTTGTGCGTAGCATGCGTCTGCAAGGAATATAGTTCTAATTTGAAGGTCCAGAATCACACTGGGAATTTATTCCAGATTCGCATGAGATTAAGCTTGCTTACTCAATTTGCTGAAGCAATTTCGCATCGGCCTGTGTCAAATTAATTGCTGGAGAACTTTATTGTGGTTTTGGTGTTGCCAAGAGAAGCAAAAGCAGCAAACCGGCATTAAAGAAATATTGCCATATATGCCACTGCAAGGCATTTGATGATGCATGCACAGGATGGGTTTCATCCCGTTAGTGCTGCCAATTGTTGAGCTTTATTACTTGTTAGGGCCGTTCGGTAGAGCTCCGGCTCCCGGATTCTCGTTCGGAGTAGTCGGAGCTCTACCGAACGCTCCTAGCTCCCCGCCGCGAATTCTTGGATCCGGTTGGAGCGATTCTCCAAATCGCACGGGAGGCGAGGAGCGGCCTCGAGCCTGCTTCTCGCAAGAATCTGCCTCCCTGCCTCCCCGCGCGCATCGCCAGTCCATCTCGAGCGCGTCGCCTCCTCGCCTCGAGGCCCTGCCTCCTCGCCTTGAGCGCCGCCAAGCCGGGCCTCGCCTCCCCGACTTGAGCCCTTCGTCCCCAAGTCGAGCGCCGCCGCCTCAAGCCCTCTGTCCCCTACTCGACCTTGCCGGGCCCCGCCTCGAGCCCTTCGTCCACACTCGAGCGCCGTTGAGCCCCTCCTCGCGCCCTTCGTCCCCGACTCAACCTCGTCGAGCCCCGCCTCGAGCCTTCGTCCCCGCCTCGACCTCGCCAGGCCCTGCCTCGACCCCTTCGTCCCCGACTCGACCTCGCCAGGCCCTACCTTGAGCCCTCCGTCCCCGACTCGAGCGCCGCCGAGCCGGGCCCCGCCTCAAGCCCGCTTGCGCCGCCTAGCCCACGACGAGTGCAGCCCAGGTACAACTCCCCTCTCTTCCCTTTCTCCCGGATCCTCTCTTTCATGAATCTGGAGCTAAATAATTAGCCGAAAACTTTCAAGAACTACTCTTGATTCCTCAGAAATCAGAATCAGGAGGAGTCAGAGCAGAATTTGAGAGGAGCAAAAGCTGGAGCACTACCGAACGGGCCCTTAGAGTACCATGGCACGCATCACGCATACACCCAAAGATGGCACAAAAATAACCTCCACACCATAGTTGTCACAGTAGTCCAGCTACTACTACTACTAGAGGATCTACTACTCCTGCTCCTCCTCCTACTCCTACTCAGAGGTGCCCAAATGAGTGGCCCGGCACGGCCCGACTAATAAACGGGCCATGCCGTGCCGGCCCACGTGCCGAGGAGGTAGCCCAAGCACGGCCCGCGGTGCTAACAGGCCGTGTCGGTCCGTTAGCGCCGAAAGAATTTAAAAAAATAAAAAAAATTAGAAAAAGTATGAAAAAATGCAGAAAAATATGAAAAATTTCAGAAAAAATCCTAATTATGCCGGGCCGAACCGGGCCCGCCCATAAATAGGCCGTGCCGCTGTGCCGGCCCAAGCACGGCACGGGCGAGTGGGCCATGCCGGCATGGCCCGTTTACGACTGGGCCGTGCCGTGCTCGGGCGGGGCCAATAGTGTCGTGCCTCGGGCTGACCCATTTGGACATCTCTAATCCTACTCCTAAGTACTACTACTAAGCACACATCGACGCCTCCACCCACGACGTGGACGCCTTCGCCCAAGCCCGAAGCCGACCCCGAGACCGACTGGGGTTCTTCTTCCCCGAACCCGACACCTCTGCCCGAGCTCCCCCTCCCCCCATCGCCTTCCCCATCCAACCCCCATACCTGGCGTAGAGGAGCGGCATCGGCGACGGAGCAGAGGAGCGGCGGCGAAGCAGAGCAGAGGAACGGTGGCGGAGTGCCTCTGCACCTCTGCAGCTGCCTCAGGTATGCCCTCCAGTATAGGCAGCCGGTCCTGGCATCCCCCTCCGGCCGCCAGGATGCCTAGGCGACGCCGTGACAACATAGCTCCACACTGCTATATTCGAAACAAATAGAATGCAGATAACAATGAACTAAATAAAGACAGTATGATGCACACATTTGAGCTTTGAAACTGTATGAAGTATGCTTGTGCTATACAACTTAAATGATGCATATGTGCTGCTGCTTTGAAAATAAATGACTGTAATGTTCTAATGTTGAAGACAATACTGTTTCATATAGTTTTTTTTCGAGAACAGATCCTCTAGTTTAAGTGAGGCACCATAAAGTATATGTCAAATATATTCACTAGGTTTGGGATTAATTGTGGAGAAATGACATAGATGCTGAATCACCGACTGGGACTAGGTTTCTTTTCTCATTACTGTGCAGATTCTTCAGAGTACAAGAAAAAATAATGCTTGGAGCTGGGGAAACCATGCCCCTCTGGCATGAAACTACCTTGGCTTGGAGCAACTCATATTTCGTGTGCATTTTTTATTCTTTGAGCTTACATAGGATTGTTGACATCTCTAATATTACCAAGGTCCATGGGACCAGAACCTGGACTAAATTTATCACTCACTGATGTAGCTCAATTTTGCTAGCTAACAGAGTGTCTAATACAACTTTGGATATAGCATGAACCGGCAACTTTATATCTAATTAATATATGGAAAACCTACTTTTTTATTGGTAAAGTGGTGTTACATCATTATGGTACACAAGCTGACTACAATGCACTTAACTGGAAGAAGAAAGTGTTGATAAAATGATCTCCCTTCGCAATATTCTTGAAAAAAAGGCACAACTATGTCCCAATTAGTTTTTTTAGGGACATGTTCCAATTAGTTAGCTGATCATGAACTCATTTACTTCAAGTTGAAGGTGATAGAATTGCAGTGGAAAACAAAGCAAATGTGAAGAAAAAAACATGTAGGAAAGGCTGTTTAGAAGGACAACTCCACATTTTTAAGTTTATGCTTATAAATACTAGTGAAATCATCAAATGCATGCATGCCTGTCTTTAATTGTTTGTCATTTTCTCTTACAGGTCATTGAATAAAGTAAGATGTCACAGGAAAGGACGTTGGAGGAAGTTGTGTCTCCCTTTCTCATGCAGTTATCGAAAGCAAGACTTCTTTCTTTGACACTGGATGATGACAGTTCACTTTTGGAAATTAAACTTCTGTTTGAAAATATTGAGAAAGAAGCCCGTGAAGTGGAGAATATACTCAAGAGAGTATCGAGATGGGAAAATGAGATTATCAATGACTTTGGAGGAATAGCTCGGCATTTAGATGACATCATAGAAGAAGATTGCCAGCAGCAACTTATACATTCCAAGCTTCAGATTGTCAAGGCTGAAATGTCCAACTTGAAAGATCGCATGAAACTTCCTCTCAATGTTCCTTTGATTAAGCCAGCAGCTCCTGCACTGTTATCATCACCTTTACCATCAAAGTTGCTGTCTGCAACTGTTTCAGAGCAATGGAAAAGATTGGAGATCGAGAGTAAAATCCTTGAGAGCTCCACCATGTCTAACTTGCAGCTCAGCTATTATAATCTTGATCTTCAACTGAAGCTGTGCTTGTTATGCTTCTCTATCTTCCCAGAAAATTCCGTTATCAGCAAGAGGGCCATAATCCATTGGTGGATTGGTGAGGGGTTAGTAGAAGGTACAGGAAGTCAGACAGCTGAAGATGTTGGGAAGGATTGCTTTGAGAGGTTGATTGCTAGAGAGATGATCGAACCTGTGTGCCAGAAACGTGGCTGTAGGGTGAACCAATGTAAGTTGCACCTTGGATTCGGCGTATGTTGATTACCGTTGCAAGGCAAGAACGGTTTTTTGAATTTGGTTCTGATGGCAATGCAACTTGGGGCTTTTCAGGTACGCACCGTGCTTGTCTAGTTGGAGAACATATTCAGGAAATAGAAATGATACCACTCAGAAGCCAGTCCAATCCAGATTACCTTCGTACAGTATTTAATGTGAGCGAGCGATACCTCCACTTTGAGAAGAGTGTGTTCTTGGATTTGATGAAGATTGAAGTTCTCCAACTAGGTCGGTGGCATAACTTGTATCGACACCATATTGAGGTTGACAACACCGAATTTTTGGAAGGACTGCAATCATCCAAACAATTGAAATATCTTTGTCTGCGGGGTATCTCCAGAATCACTGAGCTCCCTGCTTCCGTTGGTGGACTCTCAAATCTCAGGATCTTGGATCTTCATGCTTGTCATAACCTTGAGAGGCTGACCGAGAGCATCACGTCTCTTCAGATGCTCACCCACCTTGACGTGTCAGAATGCTACCTTCTAGAGGGCATGCCAAGGGGCATTGGGTTGCTTACTGAACTCCAAGTGCTGAAAGGGTTTGTCATTGGTGGATCCACAGGCAATTACAACTGTCGGGTAGCAGAGTTGGTCAGGCTGGACAAACTGAAGAAGCTAAGCATATATATTGGGAGCAAAGTTATAGTGACAGAAGATGAATTGAATGAGCTTGAGAACATTAAAGCCCTTCGTGTGCTGAGAATTACATGGGCTGTGCTGCTGTCGAAGAAAGGATTGGGCCAACAAGATTCTGCAGCAACAGCATTGTTAACTTCTCTGTCCCTTCCTCGAAACCTCGAAAAGCTAGACTTGCGTTGCTTTCCTGGTGAGAAGATGCCGGGTTGGTTGAGTCCGAGTAAGCTGTTGAGACTGCAGTGTCTCTACTTCACAGGAGGAATGCTAAGTACTTTTGGGGACAAGAGCATGTCAGAGGTGTGGAGCGTTGAGATATTGCGCCTGAAATTCTTGAATGACTTGGTGTTTGAATGGACCCAGGTGCATGACATCTTTCCAAACCTGACCTCCCTGGAGGTCTTCAGATGTAGCAAGATAGAATCTTTCCCTTGTGACAAGGACGGAGTGTGGATGAACTGCGACACGCAGGAAATAGGAAAGTAGACAAAGCACCGAATCAAGTGAAATCTCATTACTACTTTTGTTGTAAGTCAATTTTTTGCAGTGTTACTAACAGATTTCATGCCAAAAAAGAAGAAGAGGTGCGAGTGCTTGGCTATCCTTTTATTGTGTCTAGATCATAGTTACCAGATTTGCTCTAAATTCCCACGAATTGCAAACTGGATTCATAGAAACCAAACCGGTTTAGAGTACATAGTTCATATTCACAGTAGAAATTGGAAGAAAAAGTGACGAACCGTAAACTCAAATCCGTACCGTCACTCGAATGAACCGCGTTTCTGGTAACTACAGACTTAATTACATAATATTTACAACATATCTACTGAACAATATTGATAAATTTGAACAATCCTTACTGTGCTCAAGCAACCCTTTATTGCTATAGTTATGATTTAAGAACAGCAAAGAGCAATTCGTTCATTTTGACTAAATTCTTGAAGTCCTACTTTACAGGTATGTTGCCTACTTCACACTTCCATTGCTACCAGGGAAGCTACTACCACTCATGCTAAGTTCTTGGCTAGTAGAAGTTGATGCTGGCGATGACAGACTTCGTGCAAAGATGTCTCCCAGGGTTTTGGCCGCTGATGGGAGCCCACCGCAAGTCTCAAGGATCTCCTCTTTCATGCCGTTAACAGTGGCGAGATCTGCCGGCTGCCTTTCCTTGCACAGGGCATCCATGAAAATTGCCCAGCAGCTCTCGCTGACGGCCAATGGCCGCAAACGGTACAAACCTCTGTTCCCCACCATCGTCTCTGCCGCCTGCTTAAGCCGGCTGGTGACGACCACCACTCCGCCTCTCTCTTTGGGCAACCCGAACGAAAGGCTCTCCGACCACTGATCGTCCCTCGGCAAGGCATTTTGGCGGCCTGCAACGTCGGCATACCAGCCGTCGACATTCCAGACGTCGTCGAATACAATGAGGTACCTCTTCCCCTTGAGTTGTTCATGGACAGCAAACACCAGCTCTGCCAGGCTATTACCACCATCCATGGACAAGATGACCTCCTCCTCGAGGCCAAGAGCCATGAGCATGCTCTGCAAAACTTCCTTGCGCACGTCTGATCCAACACAAGCGGTGCGCGACAGGCACACCCAGATCCTGGGGAAGAAGCGGCCCCTAGCCCGCGGGCTGTTGAACAAAAGCTGCGCGAGTACAGTCTTTCCGATGCCGCCCATGCCGACGATGCCGACGCCGCTAAGTCTTTCGGGGCTGCAGTCCCCGAACGCCATGGATTCCAACTCCGTGAGCTGTTGGTCGAACCCGTGGATCCTGCTCTGTTCGGGCCATGAAGTAGTCCACCGGCCGAACCCCGCGGTGGCGCTGTCCTCCTGCAAGGCTGCAGCATTGTCGCTGGAATCGCTCTGGACGCACTGCAGGACTCTGCGCTTGACGGCGACCACCCTCTTTTTGGCCTTGTTGGCATGCCATGCTTCGGACGGGAAGAAGCAGCTCCGCGGGTTTGGCCGGTTGGTGAGCATGCGGCATTCGGAGAGCAAGTCATTGAGTTCGTACAGGCACTCTCGGAGCTCGTCGGCTTTGGTGGAAGAAATGGCCGCCTTCTCCAACTCGGTCCTCATGTCGTAGAAGTGAGCGCTGAATGGGAACTCCGCGGCTGCATCGTCCTCCGCGAGGCTATCCACGAATTTTCTAACGAGGAACTGCACAACTTCCACGGCCATCAATAGGTTTGAACTTCCCAACCAGAGACAATCTTTCTGCAGTTGCTGGTTTCAGGATAAGGGAGTGGAGCTTGCAGAAACCAGCACACGGAGTGCAAGATGGTGGCAGCCCTTTACTTTGGCGTCTGCGTTTTGCCGGCTTCTTCTTTCCTATGCGAGACGCCAGACGCGTAAAGGTTGTTTTCATTGAGAAAAAGAGAGACGCGTAAGGTTGACTGGTTGACCCAGCGAAGGCCAGAAGTCAATTCTTCCAAGAGGGTTAGGAAATGAATGTGTTTGGGAGAAGCAGCAGCCGGGAGAGAGGAGGGCAAGATGGAAAGTTCCATGGGAGGCTTACGGACCGTGTGGAACGAGTGGGAAATCCGCGTGCTTGTGCTCACCAGCCTCGCCCTGCAGGTGTTCCTCCTCTTCTCCGCCGGCATCCGCAAGCGCAACGTCTCCACCTTGCTCAGCTTGCTCCTCTGGCTCGCCTACCTTCTCGCGGACTCCATTGCCATCTACGCGCTCGGGTACCTCTCACAGACGCGCGCCAAAGGCGTTGAACCACATTTCTTCGACCGCGCCCACCGCATCCAAGCCTTCTGGAAGCCGTTCCTTCTCCTCCACCTTGGCGGCCAAGACACCATTACGGCCTTCTCCATCGAAGACAACGAGCTCTGGAAGCGCCACCTGCTCAGCCTGCTCTCCCAGGTACGAGCTTGGATCTATTGCACTGCAGACTAATCACTTCATGATTTTGCTTATATCTTACTTGCGTTCAACATTTCATGACAGGTTGCTCTCGCGGTGTATGTCTTCGCCAAGTCGCGCCCTGGCGCTCATATGCTAGCTCCCGCCGTGTTTATGTTCCTGAGTGGCATTCTGAAGTACGGCGAGAGGACATGGGCGCTTAAGTGCGCGAGCATGGACAACCTGCGGAGCGGCATGGTCACGACGCCGGACCCAGGCCCCAACTACGCCAAGTTCATGGAGGAGTACCGCTTCACGCGCGAGGCAGGGCTCCAGGCAGAGATCGTCATTGAGCCGGAGCGACGGGCAGGGGTCACCGCCGCGGCCATTGCAGAGGAGAGCGTGCCGTACGCGACGGTCATCACCGACGCACGCCGCTTCTTTACGATCTTCAAGCGCCTCTTCGTCAACCTCATCCTCAGCTTCCAGGACCGCACCCGGAGCCAGGCCACGTTCCTACGGCTCACGCCGGAGCAAGCATACAAGATCATCGAGATCGAGCTGTCGCTCATGTACGACACCCTGCATTCGAAGGCGGCGGTGATACATACATGGTACGGCCGCCTTTTCCGTTGTGCCACGCTCCTCTCGACTTCAACAGCGTACCTCCTCTTCAATATGCTAGACAAAGGTCGATACAAGTCATACGATGGCATCGATATCTGCATCACCAATTTGTTGTTTGGAGGAGCACTTTGCTTAGAGGTTTATGCCATTGGTATGATGCTTGTATCCTACTGGACATACGCTGCTCTGCAAGATGGCAATTGCCATTCACTGAGCCATCTGATCTTCCAGTGCATAAAGTATTTCCGGCCGGAAAGCCGAGCAAAGTGGTCCAATCTGATGGCCCAACACAATCTCATCAGCTTTTGCCTCCAGGACAAGCCAACATTGCCCACCAAGGTCCTGACGCTGCTCGGGCTCAAAGGACACTGGGACAGTTGGCTGTACATCCGGCACCTAGACGTGTCGTCCCAGCTGAAAACCTTGGTGTTCAGGGAGCTGAAAGATAAGGCGGTCAGCATCGTCGACGCCGAGAGTTACCGCAAGTTCAGCAACCACAGGGGCCTTTGGGCGCTCCAGTGCAAGGGCTACTACAAGGAGCTCGGCTGGAGCGTCGAGGTGGAGTTCGACGAGAGCATTCTCCTTTGGCACATCGCCACGGACCTCTGCTTCTACTCGGACGACGACGACACCAAGCTCGATCAGTACGTTAGCATCAGCAGAGCGGTATCAAACTACATGCTTTTCCTCCTCGTCGCACGCCCGTTCATGCTGACTGCCGGCATCGGGCAGATCCGGTTCGGCGACACCTGCGCGGAGGCCAAGAACTTTTTCGAGCGGGAGTCGGCACTGCCGGACGAGCGAGCTGTTAGTAGTAATCTTGTAATAGGAAAGGTTTAGTTTGGAAAGTTTGTATTAAGAAAGTTTAGGATGAGGAGTTCAACTAGGACATGAAAGTAGAATCCTATTTCGTTTCTTAGTGTTGTGGTTTTGGGTATAAATATAGGGATAGGCCTGAGTTTTGTAATTGAACAGAGCGTGAAGTAATAAAGAGAAAATTATCTCAAGAATTTTTAGCATTCTGTTCAACACGAGCCGCGGCGAGGATGGTGCTCGAGGTGAACGCCGAGATCGCGCCGAGGGACGTGAAGGGAGACAGGAGCAAGTCCGTGCTGTTCGACGCGTGCCGGCTGGCCAAGTCGCTGCTGGAGCTGCAGCCCAGCAAGAGGTGGCGGCTGATCCGCGTGGTGTGGGTGGAGATGCTCTGCTACGCCGCGAGCAAGTGCCGGAGCAACTTCCACGCCAAGCAGCTGAGCAACGGTGGCAAGCTGCTCACCGTCGTTTGGTTCTTGATGGCGCATCTGGGGATGGGCGAGCAGTACAGGATAGAGGCTGGGCATGCAAGAGCTAAACTTATTGTAGAGAAGAATTGAGAATATCACATAATGGTATGCCATCACGAATGCTGATAGAGTTGCGCGCTATGATGCGCGGGGTGAATTTGGATAGCGCTCAGATGTCAAAACACATTTAACAATGCAAAAACATTTTGACATATATGAACTACTCCCTCCGTCCTTGAAAGTAAGGGAGAGAATCGTTCAAATTGTGTCCTCCAATATTAGAGATTGAGAGCTCTTCCCCTTTAAATTGTGTTCTCAAATTGTGCCCATACATGCAGATGCACGCAGATACATGCGACCACACATATTCCAAAACAAAAACGTGGTAGGTCATTCTCTATAATCGTGATTAATTAATGCATGCATGTTACCAATTAATAGAGACAAAGTATTAAATAGGGGCATTAGAGTCTTTTGGCAGAAACCATAATCTGTTCTAAAATTTCTTCTGTCCCTTACTTTTCAGGACGGAGGGAGTAGCATACTTACCCATGCAACTGCGCATCTAGATATTATGATATAATGGTCTTCGATGTACAACTCTACTTCCAATAATTGAAATACAATTGTATTTGTTATATCACTCTATTTATACATGATATGCAACTCTACTCCTAATGATTGAAAACAATTAAAATCTGGCCTCACCAAAATAAGTGGTGGAGATCATTCTCTTTTTTTTCCGATTAATGTGAGAATTTCTAGAATTTAAGATTATTGTAGGATTTTCTTGCCCTTAAAACAAAGGAGATGCTTTGAATATCACCAGTTGTTTACACACACACATATATATATATATGGGAAAAATACATTCTACTCCCAGGTGTAGTTACTAACATCTTTGAAATACCACCTAAACGAATTTGAAATACTCCTTTTATCACTTTAGCCACGCTCATATACTAAATATAAGATATTCCAAAATGAATCACATAGAAAAAATTGCAAGGGAGTACATAGTTTTTAGCATATTTTGCAAATACCTTTATATATGAACATAAAAAGAAGTATGTTTAAAAAATGTACATACCACCTCTGAAAAAATATAAATACCACTTAACTAATCTTATATACTCGTATACTACACGTATATACCCTCCATTGTGCGAGATACTCCCTATGTTGTGAGATACGACATAGGGAGTAACTACTTCTAGGAGTAGAAAAGAGGCTTCCTATATATATATATATATATCCAGCGAAAACCCCTTTTATCGTGAAACCCAGGTGTGTAAGTTTTAAAAAATTCTCAAAATTATCATACGTAGGGAGGTGAGCTTCTACAATCCTGCAAAATTTTAAGACCAAACTCAATCGCATTTGAAAGATATGAAAAAGACAAACAGCGAAATAAATAGTGCTAAACAGTAAAAAAATCACTATTTATGTTGAATTTGTCTTTTTCATATCTTTCAAATGTGATTGAGTTTGATCTTCAAACTTTGCAGGATCGCAGAAGCTCATCTCCCCTATGTATGTTAATTGTTTGAGAATTTTTCAAAACTTTTACACGTAGATTTCATGAAGTTTTCACTTGATATGTTGCCTATATATATATAGAGAGAGAGAGATATAGAATAATGAAACAAACATGAAATGTCCACACCACAACAGACTTCACATATCATTGAGGCCATGAACACATCAACTAAAAATGGGCCCATATTGGGCCTTGTTTGAACATTACAGCCACAATCAATATGTGGAAAACACATCGACAACGAACGGAGACAATATAAATTGTAATGTTGTTAGCATATGATATCCTCCAATTTGAATAATTGGTGTGTAATAATAACGCTAGTACGTTGTGGGCCTTGTTTGAACATTACAGCCACAACCAATCAGTGAAAAACACATCGACAACGAACGAAGATAATATAAATTGTAATGTTGTTAGCATATGATATCCTCTTATTTGAACAATTGGTGCGTAATAATAACGCTAGTATATTGGGATCTGATCAAGTATACATAAGCATGGCGACAACCCACACTTCCTTCACTGATAAACCAAATTATGAAAATATATGAGTAACTCGAAAGGATTATTCTACAAATACTGTGGATGTGAATATGATCAAAATGTATGAGCAACTGTTAAGATATTTGAATTTAGATTCAAATCTGGAGACCTATATTGTTCAAATTTTGATTAAAGAAACTTGAAAACTTCTTTTTTAGCACTGACACTTGGAATGCATTTCTTTATTTTCGAACTACAACGTTGACATCTTAATATCTTACGTTTTCATTTGGTACTATCTAAACCTAAAAGCTAAATATTGTCAAAATATAATTTGAGATCCAAACCTAGAATAGAACCAAGAAAATTGGAAATGAGAAGCAATCAGCATCATGGTAAGCACGATGGTAAAGCAAACAAACCTAGACTAGAACCAAGAAGCACAACAGGTATAGGATTGGCACAGAGAAGAAATGAACATCATGGTAGGCAAGATGGTAGAGCAAACGTACCTCTCAGGTTAGCAAATAGCCAGGGCAACAAGAAGCCTACCAAATAGCTAAACAATATGTAAACTTGAAAAATGAATGCAAGATGTTAGTGTATATAGCCACTACAAATATAGGAGTTTAGATCATAACCGACATAAAGCACCCTAGTTAAACAAGATAGCTAGCATTTGTAATTCTGACACCACATGGAAAACAGCACGTAAAAAAATATGGTGTTGGGAGATGCAGAAAAAGAAATGGTTTGGACAAAGTGATAAATAGAAAAAGGCATAACCATTATCAGCTAGGACCTAGAATCTCTAGTCACTAAAGAACAAACATCTCTTGCACCTTTGCAATAAACTCGAGTAATTCATACATTTCAAGGCAGGAAACAAAGAATTGCATTTGTATCTATGGCCTTTTTCACCTCTGCTACCCTGTTTATTTCTTTCTTAATTCTATGTAGTAGCATAATTAACAGGAAATCCAAAGAAAATATTGTTTCAGTAAGAGACTGATGTAAAGAAAAAGATGTAACCTGCAAGCAATTATCAGTAGGGCCTAAATTTTCTCTACAGAACCATAACACAAACGATAAATGCAAGAGCTCTAAGAAATAGGTTTCATTATAGCCAAAATAATGAAAATCAAAACAATACGGAATCATGATTGTTAACCCAAATAGAAAATCTTGGAGGAGAAACAAATAATAAATGATAAATTAAGTGCAAAAAAAAAGTAAGTTATGCAGCTGATTCTATAAGGGTCTATATTTTTTAAATTGTCCAACAACTTGGATGGAGAACCATGGCTAATCCAAGGAAACCATGTCTAAGAAGCTGAGTATATAAACATAACAGGGGAACAAAAAGAATGTTTGAAACAGTTTTTGGTTGTTTGATAATGCCATAGTCTGAGCTAAGAGAAAACAAAACATTTTATGCTATCTGCCAGAAACAAAAAAAAAATACTTCGTAACAGCCCTAGTCCCTAGCTAACACATCAAAATTATAAACCCTCAGCCCCAATCGGTAGAGCTATTAATAAGGCATGGATCAGTGTTGTTGTAGAAATGTTTACAGCTGATAATATAATCCATGGATTAGTAGGCCACCTAAGAACTGATAGTGACAATTAAATATGGAGAAAGAACAATGTTTTTTATTTGCTTGGTTAGAGATAGTACAATCCACACTCCTTGGACATCTTCTACTGCAAAAATTATTGGACAACGTTTTTCATCAAAATTATTTTGTGGAGGCCATACATGGAAATGGAACTATGTGAAAAAGTAATATAATTCATCTGGCACAATGACCAAATTGAACAAGCTGGCCTGATCAACAAATGACCGCATAAAATATCTTACTCAACAACTGAAGTGGCAAAATGCCTTAAAACAAAGTAAAGAAAATGGACAAATATTTGAAAACCTGCAAAGGCGCACACTTGGAACCAGCAAATGCTAATGGCAACCTGGAATGATGTAATCATCTCCAGACTTGAAAGAGAATGGGAATCCCGTCATGACTTTAGAGCTGCCGATCAACATGAGCTATCAGATGCATCATCTTAACCAATAACATACAATAATTAAAGTGGAGTAAATAGGCCAATTTTATTGTAATAAATCTATCCATCGAGCACAAAAAAATAATAACAAACCATCGGATGAATTGACCATTAAAGAAGATCGTCACCATGAGCTAACATATCTCGGCAAAGTGGAGCAGCAACAAACATGTCCCATCTAAAAAAAGGCATACCGAAGAAGTAGCCACTAATTTGATAGCCAAGCACCATGAAAGAAATAAAAAAACATTTATCCAAGAAACAATAGACATTTATCTTTAAGAAATGAAGGACCATATGTTGATTTAGCTACAGGGAAACATGAGATTACCATAATTGAGCATTGTTTATCAATGCAGCTGTTGTAGGGGGGTCCAGCCCCTAGGATCGTCAGGGATATTCAAAGGTCTTAAGGAATATGTACTAATGTATATCTCAATTTCTAAGTTGTATTAAGGAGGAATGTACCAAAATGCCCTTCCCTAGGTCATATAATTGAGGGGAATTTTGGGGCATACATCCCTCCACCTCTCCTCTATAAAGCACCCCAAGGAGGGCATGGTGGGGGGCTCTCTCATTTTTCCTCTCAACTCTCATTCTCATGTGGTCTCCTCATGACAAAGGGTATGGAAATACCCACTGTTTAGCCTTGATACTACATAGTTGGCGCCGTCCTTGTCACTGCCTACCTTGAAAGCCATGCCTCGGTGTGGCAGCACCATGTCGACGACTTTGCTTCAACAGGCCTGGCTCGGGCACGCTAGTCGCCGCTCGCCTCGAAGGCCATTCCTCGGTGTGGTGGCACCACGTCGACGACTTTGCTTCAACGGGCCTCACTCCAGCACATCGCTCACCTCGAAGGCCATGGCTCGATGTGGCGGCACCACGTCAACGACTTCGCCTCAATGGGCCTGGCTCCAGCACGCCGTCCACCTCAAAGGTTATGCTTGAGTGCAGCGGCTCCACGTTGATGACTTCAGCTCTACAGGACTCACTCTGGCACGACGCCCTCCTCGAAGGCTATGCCTCAGCGTGGTGGCTCCACGTTGATGACTTCGCTTCAGCCTCGCTCCGGCACGCCGCCCTCCTCAAAGGCTATGCCTCGGTGTGGCGGTTCCATGTCGATGACTTCAGCCTCGCTGACCTAGCTTTGGCACGTCCCCCACCTCGAAAGCCATGCCTCGGTGTGGCGGCACCATATCGATGACTTTGCCTCTACAAGCTTCGCTTTGATACGCCACTAACCTCGAGGGACATCTCCCGGTGACGTGGCCTCGGGCTTGCTACCTCATCTGGGCATCGTGGTTTACACACCCAAGCATGTCCTTATCACAGTAAGGACTATCTCCCCAAATTCACCATCCAAAGACCTTGATTATCCTGACTCCCGAGGGGCTAGGGCGAGAACATGTCGTCGTGTCTGCTCGCCCCTCAGAACCTCAAAGCTTTCAGACAAGGGAGTACTGTTGTAGGGGCCTAGCTAGCCCCTAAGACCGTCAGGGATATTCAAGGGTCCTAAGAAATATGTACTAATGTATATCTCAATTTCCAGGTTGTATTAAGGAGGATTGTACCAAAATGCCCTTTCCTAGGTCATATAATTGAGGGGCATTTTGGGGAATACATCCCACCACCTCTCCTCTATATAAAGCACCCTAGGGAGGGCATGGTGGGGGGCTTTCTCTCATTTTTCCTCTTAACTCTCATTCTCATGTGGTCTTCTCATGACAAAGGGTATGAAAATACCCCACTGTTTAGCCTTGATGCTATAACAGTAGTCAACCTAAGTAAAATTTGCCAATGAAACCTCAGAACCTAGAAAATAAATAATACACACAATGGTTGATGTATGCACACAAAATAGTAAAGAGAAAAAATAAGTAAGCAGGTAAAGTATAATGAGGATATTGAACTAGTAAATTTTATAAAAGAAAATGCATAATCAACAATCTACATAGAGCTCCATAACTCTATTCATACTTCTAGTAGTAGTGATCGTACATGACTGATTATTCTAACGGACCACAAATACCACTTTATTATTCCTACGTGACTGAAATTATGAGCCGTGACAAAAAGATTTTAATAACTAAACATTTGAAGAAATAATGTGTAGTGTATCTACATTCTTGCCAATCCAAATTGAAATATTGAATATATTTACCTTTCCACCTAGATGGCCAACAAAAAAAGCAACACATCAAGTTGAAACCAATCTTTCTATGTGAAAACAAAAAAATTCTTTTACAAAATGCAAAACTGAGAAACAATAATTTCACTGATATCTAGTTCACACATGCGGTTTCAAAACTACAATGATAGCCCCAATACATAAGTGAGATTTACAAATCTCAATAGAGTAAGTGGTTAGCTATCTCAATTTGATAAGTTCCAAAAATTTCATCATGAACTATTGGAACTAAGAATGATGGCAAAATAGGAAAAGGAAACATACCAAATATCACAAACCAATAAAATTTTGTAACACCTAAAAATGTGTTACTTGTAGTTCTACAAACATTTATCTTGACCCAATTAGCAGCAAGGCCCATGTCAATTATTATTGAGTCATTTATGCCAAATAGAAAGCATTTTCATCCAACCACATCCATGAAAGTCCAAGGAGGAAAGAGGGATAAATCAAAGAACATTGTACTGGCATGGCAAGCCTTTAATAGTTCATCGGATACTAGACCCAACAACACCACTATTCCAAACACAGGAAGAGATCGAATACTATGGATTGGTAGCAATATTGTAGAGCTCTTATTGATTAGGCAAAGGAAAGTAAAATGTGAAAGAATTTTGTGTGAAGTCTATAAAGAAAAGTGTAAAAGAATGGATTTACTCTAATTTGTCAGATTTACAAGGTATCATACTGTCATGATGCCAACCTCCAGGATGGGTGTCATTTTTTCTTTGGCAAAACCCACACAAATCTACGAAAATTGAAATAATCACCTCATGATAAACCATATATGCTACAACTATTCTAGTCAGTCTGTCTGTTGGAACATCAGGTGATTTTGCTGATGAAAGCTCCATTGCTTCACTCATAGTAGTCCAAAAAATGCTTTTCATTTGTATTTCAAAAACAAAAACATAGACAGGGAGTAGAAAAAAATAAATTATTCTATTTGCTACAATCACAAGAAAAAGATCTAACATAACATGCCTCTCAAATCAGAACAACATGACACCAATGTTGGATGCCTACATCTCCCTAAACCAAGAGAAGATTAAATCAACCATTTATATCGAAACAAATGAAGTATCAATACATTCATAGCCTACAATAGAAGAATCACATCACCACCCAACTAACCACTACACCTCATTGATCACAAAATGGCCATTAAGATTTAGACAACAGAAGTAACAGCTGGGCAGAGAAGCAGGCACTTATCTATGAAAATGGTATGAAGATGAGTGGCAACAGTGATACAGTAATAGTTGGAGTGGTGAACAACGTTGACTGAGCTGTGGCGCACAAGCACACATTGTACAAGCTCTAAACAACATAGAAATGCAATTAGGGTAGGAGGTAGAAAGGATTAGAAATTATAGAGTGAGAGGAGAAAATTCACTAGGGCTTGGAGCGGTGGTGGCATGATCTCTAGTGAGGTCATCGTGTAGGGGTCAACACGGTGGATAAGAAGTGATGGAGCTATGGAGGAGTGGTGGCAACGTTGGCAAAGGGAGGAGAGGGGCTTAATGTTGCTGGACTGAGCCAAGGAGGCATGGGTTAGGGACAACGATGAAGCAGAGGGAGAAGACGGTGCAAAGAGGGTGCGATAGAGGCAAGAAGGCAATGCAAAGAGGGGGCAAAGGCGGTAGATGTTGGATCTGCAGTGACAGAGACGATGTCGCTGCCTCTGTCTCACCTTCGTTCAATCCTGACTCCCCGTGGCTAATCCACCTCGCGGACAATCAATCTCGCCTCCCCCACTGTCGAATCAATGTCATCCCTATTCGATCTCACTTCCATTGCTGCCGAATGAATGTGGCACGAAAGAAGGGACGTCATGGCTATGGGTGTGTGCAACACCAGCACAATGACACCATCCAGCACCATGGAAAGTAATTAAACTGCAATCAACGGCTAGGTGCAGCCAGGTACGCTAATGGCGGCGAAAGCACTTGCAACCTCCATGGGCAGCACATAGTGCCACAGTAAGGCACCGAGTGAGAAAAAAGAGTGAGAGAAGGAGCAAAGAACTCACCACTAGAAAAATCGGCAGTGGTGGCATGACTTAGGGCGAGGTAGGGTTTGAGATGATGTTAAGGGAGAAGGGTGGGTGCAGCGGCAGTGTGGAATCCCACTGCCACGAGGATGGGAGGGTACCAGAGCCAACTCTGGTGATGGTAGGGCAGAGGATGGCTAGTCAATGGTGGCACAGATGGCTGGGAAGGGAGTGGAAGAGGCGACGCAAAGGTGTGGGGAAGGAGGAGAGACGGGGAGGAGGCATGACAGCCTAGAGAGCAGCAGAAGGGAAGAGCCTCCGCTGGCGAAGGCGCCATGATTAGGGGCGGTCGTGTCGCCACCCTAGCGATGGGGAGCGATAGGAAGGGGAAATGGGAGCAGCTCCTCAAGGTCACCGTGGGACAGGATTTTGTGGCGACACAAGGGTCTGGGCTCGAGGATGTGTGGACGGCCTGATCAGCACCCACCCACAACATCAAGGGTTCTCGCCAACGGGGACCTATACGTAATTACAATAAATGTTAAGTATATTTACTATTTTCTAAAATATTAACTATATTTACTATTTTCTAGAATATTTTTTGGACTTTAGCAATTGTTTAAAACAAAAAAATATCCAAATATAAATTTGATGTAATTTTGGTAAGTTCAAAAGGCCCTAGTTAAATTCTCTAAATTTTTATAGAATTTTTGGAGTGGTTCTATTATTTTTCCAAGATAAAAATAATTTTTAGCATTTAAAAATAAATTACTGTATGAAAAATAACAATACAATATTATTTAAAAAATATTTATTCTTTCTTTATTTGCTGAAACAGTTGTCTTTGAAAATTCCCGAATTTATGATGATTTAATTGCTATTTTTTCGAATTTTCAGTGGAAAATTAATTGCTTTCGAAATTAATTATTTTGATTACGGTACATACAACCCGATCCGCTTCCTCTGGCCCACCTGTCAGCTACAGTAAACCCAAAAACATCAACCCGCATTGAATATCCATTGTTTCATTATTTAAATCCCAGCGAGCCCGTTACTATTCTCGCCACAACTCCGGCAGGTGTTTTTCGACGATCCGTTGGTCCGATGGCCCTATAAATTTAGGTACAGCTTTCTCTCCTCATTATCCACACAAGAAAATTTTAGTTTTTGCAATCCAACCTCTGTATCTTTATGTACAAGCCATTCTTTCCGAACTCCAGTAAACTTTCGGCAAACTCTCCCGACCACTCTCGATCTCTATTCGGCCTCAAATTTTTACTGGAGCTTCCTATCGGTGTGCTATACATTAGGTAATATCAGATTTTTAAAAATCCCACCAAAACACCATCGGCAACCATTTCTTCTCTAAGTTCGGCAAGAGGTCAATTTTTGGAATTTCACCATTTTATGTGAGGTTCAAAAGGTTCGATCTCATTCATCTTAAGTCCAATTGGCCTCATTTGTTTCTTTATAAATTCATAAAAATTATAATCTATCTATTTATACCATTTTTATATTTTATTTGAATTTATTTGAATTTAGTATATTTTTAACGTATAGTTTTCGGATAGCCGAAAGGACTTACTACCGACGATCTTGATCACCTACCCTTCAATCCAGGCAATTTGCACATCTTGACCATATTGATCCCAGTTTTTTAAATTATAATTTATTTTAAATGTAATTACATGCATTAATTATATCAAATATAGTTTAAACCCAGTTTAAAATGACCAGTTACGCCCAGATTTATTTATGTCCACATTTGTAAATTTGATTCCATGGTACCATTGAAACCTTAAGATTATACTTTTAGATATATTATGATAATTAAAATAATTGGAGAAATGCTTAGACTTGCTTATAACCAAAAACTAGGTTTTTTTGGGAATTTGTGCCAAATAAAGTCTGTTAAAGTGAAACTATGCTTTGGATGCTATGAAAAGTTATGATAAATGAAAATGTGGGTTTAGATTGGGCGAGAATGGTTGACTGGTGGCCTTTGGGTTTGCTGAAAAGCTCGCCTAGTCAATTAAGGACCGGTCTGTGGGCTATTGACTGTAAAGCGTAACCGTGCTACCACAAGTCTGGTATGGGACAGACCTACCTAATTAATTTGCAAAGTACCAATGCCAGTTGTGCCATTTGGCTATTTAAGTGGCGCAAGAGGGGGCTTCTGGACTGAGCTTTCTAACCCTACCAGCGGTGGAACCTTAGCGGACATTACTGCTTGGGATGGCACATTATAAAGGCCTTGTCATGATCTCTCTATCACACACCTAAAGAAGTGTGTTAATAGCTTGGCAACAAGATATGATCATGTTTTGTGGTTAAAGTTGAACAACCTCTGCAGAGTTAAACTAATCGATTAGCTGCACCCGAGGTCAGGGTATGTTGAGCAAGTCTTTCACAGATTATATTTTGTTGTTTTCAAAAATAAGTTCAGAAAAGTGAATTTCAGGTGGATTGATCCATTGTAGGAAGGTTGGTTGAGCTCCACGACGAATTCCTGTGATAAAAGTTGTTTAAAAGAAATTCTTTATTAATTAAAATTTTACCATTGAAAAATTACTTAAAATATTGGAAAATTTGCTTTGTGCAAAAATTGAACGATATAGCCTTCCTTTGTCAGCCCTACAATAAAAATGCATCTCCCGTGTAATTTACGAGTACTTTCAGTACTCATCTTTGCTTTGTTGTTGTTTTTAGAGGAGTATCCCTACGATGTTGAGGACCAGGATAACTAGGCCACTGCTCTAGTTGATTGCCTGTGGCAATTCTATTGGGCTCTACTACTAGTTTTATTCTGCTTCCACTGTAATCTTTTATTTGGCCTGCATGCCATATTTATTGTAAACTTTGGTTATTAATAAAGTGCGCTCGATATGTTATGTTATCACCTTTATTGTGTGTACTAGCCTTTTCTAGACTAGTACAGAATACACAGAGAATTTCAAACGTGTTTTTCTGGGATCCGACACTAAACACAAGGGCTTTTGCAGCAGAAGGCGCTAACGCGGTGCGGCTAGGGTATGTGGATCTCTTCTGCTATAAAGTAGTTAATATTCTTAGCTAATATGTGCACTTTCTTCAACTGGTCTTGTCGTTTACATAGGTGAATTTTCTATAGAAGGGCAATGTACCACGGTTTCACTGGCACCACCGCACCAGTAAGGCAATTATATAAGTCCAAATCTATCTTTTCATAAAGATTTGGTTTGGTTGTCTGAGCACCACTTTGGAATCAATTCTACTATAAGCCAGTGCAATTTGCATTTTGTTTCTTACTAGGTAAACCACATTGTATATTGTTTAAGAAGATACAGTCTCGACATACCTTTGTTCATTAGCTTAAGTTTTTAGATGAACTGCTTGATGTATGAAACTCAATATAGTATTAGAGCTAAGAGATCCTGAGTTCAAGACATGGCTAATACAATATTAAACAAACAATTACAACTCAATTTTGAATCCACATCTTAAGGCTTAGTATTGCACACTTTTCATTATCAACTTTAACTTTTGGGTGAACCAGCCGGTGTATACAACTGAATATGGTATCAGAGCCGAGATCTCCTGAGTTCAAAACTTCGCTAACACACTATTTATAAAAAAATAATTATAGACTACTACAAGTCCACATCTTAGACCCGGTGGTGGCTAGACATGAGAGAGAGTGTTGAAGTATGTTGTTCGTCTTTCCTTATTAGTTTAATCTTTTAGGTGTACTAATTGTTACATGCAACTCAATATTTTGTGAGTAAACCTCAATATTGTTATGAAATTTTTCGTTGTCTTTCACTTTGATTCGATTAGTAAGGCCAATTGACTTAAACAAATCGGCAATTTCTAGAGATAACAATGAACCAAATTGAGTCAACGATCCAAATGCTGGATCTGTACTAAATGCCTAAAAATGGATATGAGTGGGTCACGACGACCAACTTAAGTTAGGAAGACATGAAACACACCATCCGGCTTCTACAGCTGGACTTACCGGCGGTGTGGCCCTCCACCACGTACCGGCCACCGCAAGGTCCGCAACCTTACGTCCTTACCTCACTATATACTGGTACTACACTAGACGTTCGTCGTCCCCCACTCTCCTCAAGGTTCGAGCTTGTTTACCGAATCAAACCGGCAAGTAGCAAGCTCGCGGTGATCGCTATGCCCCAAACGGCCAAGGCCGACTCCGACCGTGACGCTTTCACATGCGGCGCGCTGCTCATGTGCCTCTACCTCCCGGGCCTCTCCAAGAAGAAGCCGGGGGAAGCTGGCACGAGCCGGAAGCCAACGACGACGGAACAAGATCAGCCCACCGAGCAAGAGTCCCAACACGTGCCGAGCCGGGTCGCGTCCATCGAGAAGTTGGAGTGCTCCTCGCTCTACTCCGGCAGCAACATTGTCTTCGACTTCTTGGTGGAGGCGGGTGGAGGGGAGGAGGGTGGCGCCGGCCGAGCGGTCCAAGGATACTGCCCGTCACCGTGCTTCGACCTGCCAGTGGAGCTGATAAGGGCCAGCGAACGACGCGGCGTTGCAGCTAGCGACACGCCGGTCACGGCCTCCGTGTTCGACAGCTATCAAAGGGGCACTCTGAAGAAGATGGCATCGTGCCTGGCGTCCGGCGTCGCGGGAAGCGAGGGGAGGCCGCCGCATCTCGTGAGGTTCTTGTCGGCGAAGGGTTCTCGCGTGGCAGTGGTGCCGGCACGGCCTCCAGTGATGTCTTCCTGTGGCCCGCCAAACGGGACGGCGGTTGATGGGGATCGGGAGTTGGCTGATCATGCCCGCGGTGTCATACAGCAGCGAGCGGCAGACGGTCCAGGGAGGGAGACCGTCGTTTAATTGAGAGCTGCTTGACGTTGCACGGACACTGACAGACTTAAGAAAAATGTTATTGCTATGTCTTCTAGCCCGATTAGTCTTCATGCGTCGCGCATAAGATTGTCAATCTACATCTGCTTGCCATGACCAGAATATCTATGTTTCCCCATATTCTTCCTTTTTTTTATTTATTCTTCCTTTCTTTGTATGGCCATTGTTGAACTGAACTTTTGACTTTTTAGGGTCTGTTTGTCTTAGCTTTGGATTCTCTAAAAGCTGATTCTGAATTATGATCGTAGAGAAGCTGATTCTTCAAAAACACATATGATTCATAGATTGTGGATTCTTGTGTATATGGGTGGGCTAGATTGTGAGAATCGGATTTTAGAATCGGGCTGTTTGTTTTTTATTCTGCTTTTTGAGTCAAATCAAAAACTAAACCAAACAGGCTCTAATAGAAAGACACGCAAGGCTTCTCCTTGTTCTACAAGGAAACTCGGATTTACTCCACTATTTATGTGTAATAAGAGTCGTTTTAAAAAGGTTAGATTTCGGGCGGGCCTTCAAGCAGGGTGTCGCGACGCGGCGGGTAATGGCAACAGGGGCCTATAGGGCAAGGAGACCTGGAAGAACGAGTTAGAATTTAGGGTTACTGGGTGGTCAATGTTGGAAAATAAAAGAAATTCAACCAAAAAAACGTCGCCAAGAAGCTTATTACAAAGCTACCTCAACTCTGCTTATAAAGCAGGACCTCAAGAACCCGACTCGGTAACAGGCTGTCCTAAAACATCAATCGGCAATGGCTCCAGCGGCGGTGGTGCAACTGCCACCGAAGCCAATAAGGGAGGCGTGCGATCGAGGGCGGGGGAGGTGGTGGCGAGGCGCTGGACGAGGCAAGCAGCACGCGGCGTCGGCAGCAGCCTTTGGTATTGAACGATTAAATTTCAAGTTGGTGTACAAATTGATTGACATGCAAGAAAGATATATAATTGAATGCTAGCTAGGTTGCGTCAATTGATTCGATAGAGATACAAGTGCCCAGAAATCACACGTGTGAAACTACAGTCGTCGACAAATCTCACACTTAACAGAAAACTAAACTCACGGTATACTACGGGAGAAGAGCTAAAATACGAACACAAATCAGTGGCTGATACTGTCATGCATCATGTGCATCCAACAATCCATGGAACACCTCCTCTCCTTTACTGCTCTGCGACGACGGCACGGACGGGAAGGAGAACGACGCAGACGCCGCCGGGCCCTGCGGCATGACTCGGGAAACCTGAGATCGTCTCCAGGGCGAGAACGAAGCCGATGCTTCGCGGACCTGTGGTGCCGACGCCCTCGCCACGGCATTGACAGAAGCTGCACGAGACAGCGGCGACGGCCACCATGAGATGACACGGCGAGCGCTCGACACCTCCTCCGCCTTGTGCGCGCTTCTGCCCGCGGTGGGTTGCACCGGCCGCTTCTTCTTTGAGAGTCGCGGCAGGTACAGGGCTACAGGCACAGGGCAGTGCACTTGACGCCATCGCCGACCTCGTCACCGCTGCCCGCTCTTGGCCCTCGAAGTGGCGGGGACGGTGGACTGGTGACCTTCCGAGGCAATGGCTGTAGCGACATGGGAACGTCATCTTTGGGAGAAGCCATAGGTTGGAGTTTCGCGGGATGTGCTCAACCACGATAAGAAATTAAGGACGGATTTTGGTGCAGTATTTTGGTAAGAAATGCTCCTTCCTTTGGTTGTCTGTTATTTCAATCCTCATTGGAACATAAAAGGAGTCCTTATCCCCAATTCTGTTTATTTTTTCTCTTTCCTTTTTCGTTTTAATGATCCACAATTTTTTTTATCTTAGGCTAATAACTCTATCATTCATTATTAGAAGAGTCCCAAGCAGAGGCTAGAATTCTAGTGGGCGGAGTCACAACTAGCACACCTAGTCATCTGACTTTTGGTCGGTTCCCATGATCCACAGTATTCGACAAGACAATCTTCAGTTTGTCTTTAGCTAATTGTTTAGGGCATTAGTGAGTCATTGTTTCTTTTTGTTAATGATGGGGTGTTATGTGCTGGCTTTTGAAATAGGGGCAGAAGCTCTGCCAATGCATTAAAAAGAAGAGAACAATTGCAGATACAACTAAAGCTACGAGAACAGAGGAAAAGCCTATAGAGCTACGCTACCATGTAGGTCTGATCTGATTCAAGGACTCATACATTAAGGAAAGGAAGCAGAGTTTGGGAAACACGGGGACGAAAGATTAGGCCCCCAAAACAACACAACTCGTGGAACATCAAGCATTCCGAAAGCACACTTTCGATTCTAGACATCCTGAACGATGGTATTGAACCTGATGCACCGTACGATATGAGTCAGTGAAAGCCCTGGTATTTCTTTCTTTCTAGAAGTTCCACATAGTGATCAGGACAATTCCGTCCACCTCCTGAAAACAAGCAGCTTAATTAACTTGTTATGAGCTGAATTCTATATCCACCAAGTATTCTGAACACGACGCTCGTGTGGGCAACAAACGTTGCACGACTGTAAGTTGTCTTATTTTTGCTTCAGAATGCAATACGCAAACTAGCGGTAATGTACAAAGAATTGGACGTAGATATCATTAAGACGTGACAGGGAAGAAAGGGAGGAATTTCACATGAAACAATTCAATTTCGGCAACAATAAGGGGAAAATTTCAGGTGTTCCAAAGTCCAAACAAGGCCTAACTAGTAATAAGAGGTGGGATAAGCATTTATTACAGTGCCAGTAAGATTCGCCGTAACATTTCTCTGATTTTTTTTTAAATGATAGCACCTCTCTTACGGTGTCAATGTCTTAGGATCCTTCTATGGTTTCATTTGTTACTGAGTTGCTCATTACTGCAAACTGAACCAGTTTCTGTTGTCTACACTAATATCTCTTACTGCTCTAGTGTTTTGAACGTAGAATTGCATTTGCATCTAAGACATCAGTCATATGTGAACTGCAACAGTGTTAACCCGTTTTGAACTGGAAATGTGTACATATCAAATATCAACTGCAATCAAAACAGGAAAAAGAAGACGAAGAAACATACACGAACATCAACGCGCAACGGCACAATACACCTGTGTGTAGGAAATGCAGAAATAACTCGTGTACACTTCAGCTCAAAAGTACTAGTTATTGAACTCCCGGTAGAATTCCCATCACCTCAGGACCGTGGTGATGATGGACTCGACAAAGCAGGCGGTGCCGGGAAACTGAAGTCGAGGTCCGGCAGCTCAGGCTGCACGCACTTCTTCAGGCCCCGGCCACGGTTGCTGTCGAAGAGGAACGCCGCCGTGACCGGCGACTCCGTGTCGACGCTGCTGCTCCTAAGCAGCTCTAGTGGCAGGTCGAAGTACGCCGATGCCTCTTGCTCTTCTTCCTCGTCCACGCGCTCGAACACTATGCCGGAAGACGATGAGCTGTACTTGAATCTCTCCATGGAGGCCGCCATGGACACCACGCTCGCCCGAGTAGTATAAGGTGGCTCGGCCGTGCTCGCCCGGGTGTTCGGCTCGCTCAGGCTCATGGACTGCTGCATGGGCCGCCTCCTCGACAGGCCCGGCAGGTGCATGCAAAAAGCGCCGCACCAGAAGCTCTCGCCGCCGATCTTGTCCTGCCGTCGTGCGCTCCGGTATTTGATCGACGCATTGCTCGAGATATCGGTGACCGATGAGCCGACGCGGGATAGCCAGCCGATCGGGCCTCTGACCGCATTGAGCTCGTCCACAGAGACATGGGACCTCGAGTCATGCTCCTCGTCTTCATCAACTGCTGCTACTTTAGCTCCTTTCTTGAAGGACGCATGTGAGGTTTGGAATGAAGCGTCTTCTTGGAAAGAACCCATGGCAAATGAAGTAAACTTGCAGGAGTTGCTCCTTCATGAGCTCGAAACCAAGATGGAATTGGCTCCAGGAAATGGTGGAGAGCACATCGGGATCGTGCGCTGTCTGACCCATGTCATGCTGTGTTGTGTTGGTGGGCTGGTTGACCTCCTACTTCATCAAATCTGCAAGCTTGGAACATCGAATAATCTGCTATTCTCTCTCTACACAACTGTAGTCAGCTGTTGCCTTGGGAGTTGGGATGGGTATGTGCGTCAGCTACTTGCCTACTTCAAATCATCGTACGTGCTTGCTACTAAGAGGCATGATTATTTTCCAATAAAACCCAGTTTTCTAAAAATGTGCGAAAGGACACACCGACAAAATGACATCAAGTACACTAGACCAAAGTGCTTTACTTTACTGTATATAGAGAAAGTTTCCTTGATTCTATGATCTTCAGAAAAAGCTTTCCTGATGCAGATATTATCACCAAACAAAATAGCATAATATATGTTTGATTAAAAACACAAGTATTCTTCGCCAAAAAAAAATCATAAGTTTTATAGCTTAAGTATGCTGTAGCACTTTAGCTTATTTACATAAATGACAAAAAATTATACATTGGCTGACACCAAAGGTGGCTACAACCTAGCAAACACACAAGGAACTGAGAACGACTGTAAAAACCATTCGGCAATTTGTGGCTTGCCCATGTCTATCGATATGACCACTTGTGCCTTGATTGAGTTTGGCAAAGAGATCGAAATGGAAAGAAAAATGCAGAATAATCAACTCTCCATTTCCTAGGGAAAACCTATCTTCAATATTTTTTGTAAAATAAAATTTCACAGCTTTACAACCTTGTCATATCATTGCAGAAACTTTTTTACATCTTTGCAAGAGCGAAGTAAGCTGGGAATAAATGAGGGGGAAAAGAGATACTGACTAACTGGCTTTGTAACTCAGATTTACAGAAGGGCAGCATCTGTCTCGAGAAGCAAAGGTGAGCAGGTGTGTACTACTGTAGAGAATTGTAGAAAAGGATCAGCACAACTGAGATTCCAATAATGACAGGAAAGGCCGTCAACAAATACAATGCACCATATCCCTGCAGAAGAAAAAAAATACATGGTTGAAAGAAAAAGACAAAAAAAAAATCAAGGCATGAGGCAACTAGTCGGAATTTGTTCAACTGTTTCTACTTTTTACACATAACAAATTTTGTTGGAATATGTCAAAGACAACATCTTACCACTGCTGAAGGCACTTCAGCTTCAACATCCTCATCCTCTTCATCATCTATATCAGCAGCAGAATCCCAGTCGATGTTAAGTCTTTTAGCAGCTGTCTCAGGATCGATGCCAGTATCTGTGGCCTTCGCATAAACAGATTTCCCAGGTCTGCTCTTCTTTTTTGGGGCTTCTATCTGCACAAAGATTTAGAAAATGAAACACAGATTTGGTACAGAAATACAAAGAAAAAGGACGCATAGAATAGTAATGAACATGTCTCGGTAGTGCTACAGTCAAGGTGGTAACATGGTGGTGGGGAAGTGATCAACATTTCTAGGAAGAATAAGAATTGAATCGTCAATATTACCTCGATAGACAAAACTACAGTCGTGGTGGTAGCGCCCGGGCGGGCGGTGTGATAAGCATTTCTAGGAAGTAGAAGAGTTGAATTGTCAGTATTACCTCAGGATCGGGCCACTCTGCCATCTCCTTGGCAAGCAACCGAAGAGCAACACGGTTCTCTGGAATTTGCCCTTCATTAACCTATACAAGCAGGCAAGGCATATTAGTAACTGACCTGTTTGAAGGGAAAACATAACTCTTTATCCATTGATAACTACTTGACGTCATAATGTGACATAATCAGTGCATTAAGCACCAAATGCACTTCACGTGTACTATTCTGCATTGGTATAATAGCATTATGAAGGTGAACCGCTTACAATGTTCAATTTCTCAATGGTGGGCTACAAAACTAGAATCATGACTCATGAGGCCTTCTGTCGAGAACCCATGATAAAGAATTCTGCAACAATCTGGTCAATATTTTCATACAAACGTGTTATTTGCAGTAAAGAAAGCTATCATACTGCCATATCTGATTTTTTTCAGGGTGAGAACAGAAACCATATGGCAACATTTATCAAGCAGTGTATTCATGGATTCATGTCCAATATAATTTAACATGAATTACCAGATTTTAAAACAAAAAAACAGGACAGGGATAACCTTGTACTCCTCCAGAGTATCAAATTGTAACTATGGCGCCAGGGCATTTGCTTGCAAATTAATCCATCGTACCATGGCAGGTAGCAAATGGAACAGACAGAAGATATTTACCAGGAGTCAACAATTCTTCCGTGACACCAGGAAAGGGAATACCAAAGCTTTCAGCTTTGCACTATGGTTCGAATATCAACAATAGTCTATGCATGTAGCATTTTTAGTTGTCATTTTAAAAAGAGCATAGTGCAGTGACTAAAATTTACAACATATTTACCCGGTCATAAAGACGGATGAAGACGATGGTTAGCAACAATATTCATAGAAGGAGAAGAAAAACAAGACTCTTCACATGACTCCAAGTTGTACATCACAGGGGAATGGTAATGTACCTCAACCAAAGCATCAGCTAAATCATCCCTGGTAATTTCATCAGGATCCTCTATGCCAAGCAATCTCTTCCTTTCTACATCTCTAGGGTCCTCAATCATGATAGTTAGCTTAACCTGTGATGCAATAGCAAACAAAGCAAATACCGTAAGTTTTGAAATCTCGCCGAAATCTCGGGTTTTTTTGACCGAAATTTGACTCTCTTTTTTTACCGGATTTGGCCCAATAACCCTTAAGAAAGTCATCTTCCATGAAAATTTGTTGAAAAACCAAGATTTTGAGACATTTTATAACTTTTTCAGATTTTATAAAATTGTACAAGCTTGATCATGCTCTAAAAAATTTATTGTACTATCTTTAGCAGTGTGTGATCGTGCAGAAAATTTTTCAAAATAATTGAACTTCATTTGTTATCTTTAAAAAATCAAAAACAGAATGAACATAACTGGGACAGTAACTTTGTTAGGATTTTATAAATTTGCTCGAGTGTGATCATGATCCAAAATTTTAATGAGAGCTTAAGAATTGCCTCGGAAACCTTCTCTGAAATTTTCAAAAAATTTAAACTTTTTTTGTTTGTTCAATCAAATCTATGGATGCATTGAACTTCATTTGTTATCTTTCAAAAATAAAAAACACAAGGAACACAAATGGTACAGTACCATTGTAAGAATTTTATAAATTTATTGGAGTGTGATCATGATCCAAAATTTTTATGAGAGCTTAAGGATTGTCTTAGCACCCTTCTCTAAAAGTTTCAAAAATTCTAACCCTTTTTTGGTTGCTCAATCAAATCTATCTATTGATCATCAGGTTTTTATCAGGACGGTAGCACTGTCACAATTTTGTAAAATTTCTCAGGCTTGGTAATCATATGAAACTTTTATGGGAACATTAGTGATGCTTCAGAACCATCCACAAAAAATTTAAAAATTTCTAATGTGGTTTGAACCATTTTTCATTCGGTTGAAATTTTTCGATCAGCCTTCAGTAGCACTGTCCTAATTTTTAAAAACTTCTTAGGCTTGATCATCACCTGAAAATTTTATGAGAACATTATTAATGCGTCAGGACCATCCAAAAAAAATTCAAAATGTTCTAACGTAGTTTGCACCATTTTTCATTCAGTCGAAATTTTGTCAGTCGGCCTTTTATCGGGACAGTATCACTGTCAGAATTTTTAAAAATTCCTCAGACTTAATAATCATCTGAAACTTTTATGGGAACATTAATGATGTGTCAGGTCCATCCACAAAAATTTTTAACATCGTTTCGACCATTTTTCGCTCAGTTGAATTTTGCCGAGATTTTGGCATTTCTCGGCGAAATTTTGGTAATTTCGGCCGAATTTTCGTTCAAAAATTCCGGATTTCATCCGAAGTTCCGAGATTTCGCCGAAATTTCGGATTTCACCTATGTCCGAGATGTGACCAAAAACGAAATTTGAAACCCTGCTCAAAATGTGTTTATCTGTCTATTTCAATCTTACATTCTGAATTACTCCGCATTATACTTCTGTCCATCAATCGTCATGAAGATGTGATGCTTCTACTGAGACGGAAGCAATCGACGGATTTACTTCCAGAATCCACACAAATTAAGCAGAAGAGAAGATTGCTTACCTCTCCGAAGGTCATGTCCCTGTTCTTCTTAAGAAGCTCTAGCACCTAATATCGCATCCAAACAAAACACCAAGTAAATACGAGCTCCTCCCAAAAATGTAAACCAAGTGGAAAAGGGGATGGAGGCCACGGACCCGTTTGACGTCGCGGAAGTTCTCCAAGTCCTCGGGGCTCGCGTCCGCCGGCTCGGCTGAAGCCTCGACCGCGCCTGCAGCTGCATCAGAGGAGCCCGGCGGTTCCGAGTCTCCCTCTCCCTCAGGGGCGATGGCAGTGTCGGAGACGCCAGGCTCGTCCTGCCCATGGGATGCGGCTATGCGGCGGCGGCGGAACGACCAGGCATTCGCGGCGGAGGGGAGGACGAGGCTGTGGTGGCAGTGGGGGAGAGAGAGGGGGGAGCTAGGCGTCGTCGGGACGGCGAGGAATGGGGGAGAGGCGAAGCGATGGCGAACCGGCCCGAGCAGAGGGGGAGGGGAGGGCGGCGCGAGCAGCGCCATTTGGCTCCGGCCAGCGGCGGTGACGGTTTATCTCTTTTGGGTCGGGGCATCTCGGCCAGGGTTCGCAATGCCGACGATTTTCGAACGAAATTCGCGAAATTCGAGGGTTCCGAGCCGGTTCGGCATGTGAAGCCGAGTGGAAAACCGGCTGAATTCAAATTTGAATTTAAAAAATTCAAAAAATTTAGAAAAATTTGACGACAAAAATCCTAAAATTAGTAATAATATCATTGTGACATCTGAGATGAAAATTTATGGAAAAAAATCGAATTTAGTAGATGTTTTACAGCAAAAAAACTGAATGAGGGAAATTGAAAAGGAAAAGAAAAAAGAAAAATGATACTATTCATATGGGCCAGCACTGTTTAGGCCCAATAGCCCATCAACCCACGAAAAAGGACATTTGTGCACTAATTTGGGCGTTTGACATGACATTATTGGTGTTCCTCCTCACTCGAAACTTCTCCCAGCGACTCCTCTCGGATCCGTATTTGAGGCGGCGAAACCAAGCGTTCAGACGGCGAAAATCGAGCGAAAGAGGTCGGCGAGGCTCCTCCAGTAACCGTGCTGCCTGCACAGCGTCGACGATTTCCATTCCAAATCCGACCGGCTTTCGACAAATTTCGAGCGAAAATCGGTGAGTTAATTCGGTTTTCGACAGCTTGTGCAAAATCAGTAGATGACTAGCTTGTGCTTGTGAGTTGTGCCTTGAACAATGCAAAAATGCAGTCCATGATTGTGTATGAAGCAAGAATACCTGGTCTTTGTTTTGAACTCTGTAGTATCTACCAACAGCATACCTTGTAATGAGGAGGAAGACTCCATATGAGTTTCACACGTGAGGCAAAGACCAATGATAGTTGCCAATGTGAGCACGGTATTTGTCTTGGTAGAGACTTACTAGATTAGAGCCAATAAAGTGGCTTCTTGATATATGCATATATGTGCATGGTGTGTACTGTATTTGAACCTAAGTTAGTTGCTTTGTGCCTAGCAAGCCTGAGAGAAAACAAGCACGCCATGTAGAATCAGCAAGCATGTGAATGTGACCTTGAGCAAAATGTAAAATAGCTTATTAGAGAGGTGCACGACGAGAAGATGAGTGGTGGATTTCGATGCAAGTGGGCATTTTAATTAGTTGCTGTGCTTGTGCTTCCAACAACATTTTATTCCTCACAAAGCCAGGGTGTGTATTTGATGCATTATGCGTATTCTTCTAGGAATTTGCCCATGCTTGTGAATAATCGGAACAAACTCACCCTATTGTACCATGTTGATGCAGATGGCAGACCAGGGTGATGTTATTTGGGAGCACGGCGAGAAGATGGGTGGTGGATTTCGATGCAAGTACTGTCACAAAGAGAAGAAGGGAGGCGGTGCAACCCGATTTAAGCACCACTTGGTAGCACGCGGTACAAATGTAGTCCATTGCAATCAAGTCCCTAAGGAGGTTCGCGAGTACTTTCAGTGCGACCTAGACAGGACGAAGGATAAGAAGAAGGGACAGAGGGAAGATAGGTTTGAAAGGCGGCATTTGCACATTCCCGGCGAGAAGAAGTATGTATGAAGCGTACGGGTGATCTTGATGAAGAGAGCAACTACATCACGCCATGGAGACCTCGAGTGGCGACTTATCAACCAGCGGTGGCGGATATGAGCACGGTCTTTGGCGGTGGCACCTCTACAAGGGCTAGAGGAGGGTGGCGATGCATTGCCAAGGATGGGGCGGAGTTCATCGCAACGAGACAGAGCCGCCGTGGGGATTACCACCTTAGTACAAAGACGCGTGGCCTGTGCGACCAAGGATTGACACGGGAGCTGGACACGAAGGGAGGAATGCGAGGAATGCGCTTGGCTCAGCATGGGCCAAATTTTTCCACACGGTGGTATCGCGGGAAGGAAGCGGACAATCCGTGCTTCGTTAGCGCCGTCGAAACTCAAAAATGGGGTAAGTGGCGTTTCAAATTTTCGCCGAGTTATACCTTCAACAATAGCTCACATGGTTATCCTGCATTTCATTTGCAGGTGAGGGTGTCCCATCTCCATTGGTAGAGACATAGGCGGCAAATATTTAGGCGACAACGAAGCGGATATCTGACAAAAGATGAGAAAGTTCAAGAGGAATGGCCAGCGATGGCGTAACCATCATGTGTGATTCTTGGGTGGCCGACATGCATGAGCATTATCAACTTCATGCTGTATTGCAATGGCACCACGTTCTTCCACAAATCCGTTGATGCGACGGGCAAAAGTCAGGACTCGCCGTACTTGCACAAGGTATTGTGTTTGTTTGATGCGACGCATGAGCATTGTGTTTGTTTGATGCGACGCATGAGCATTGTGTTTGTTTTATGCAGGAAATTGCCTCAGTGGTCGATGAGGTGGGTGCGCGCAATGTTACGTAAATTATCACGGACAATGGTGCCAATTATAAGAAGGCATGCAAGCTCATTGCACGGGAGCACCGCAACATCGTGTGGCAGCCTTGTGTGGCTCACACGATTAATTTGATGTTGAAGCAGATTGGAGAGTTCCCGGACCACGCCTCTGTCATTGAGAGTGGTAGAAAAATCTCTCGATGGATTTACAACCATTCCAAGCTTCACGCCATGATGAAGAAGCACATTGGTGGCGAGTTGGTCAAGTGGAATGCGACTCGCTTTGGAACAAACTATATGTTTTTGGACAGTTTCCTTCGTCGCAAGGACAAGTTCTTGCAATGGATGGCCTCGGAGAAATTTCTATCTTCGCGATTTGTTAATACCGAGAGGAGGTGCGTGTATGGGTGTCTCTCGAGCTTAGACTGGTGGGACAACCTTCAATCAGTTGTGAAATCTGTAGAACCGTTGTACGCCTTCTTGCGATTTGCTGATCAAGACAGGGTTCCTATATTGAGCGAGGTGATACTGTGGTATAACATTATGCGACAAGAATATGATAGCTTGTTTCATGACTCTCCAGCTACTTTTGAACAATACATGAATGTCGTGGACCCTAGAATGGGCAACCTAACAAGTGATACTTATATGAACGCTGGTACTACATTCTTTTCTTTTCGCTTTAATAGCTTGTACTCACAAATACTTATACTAACAAGTTTCCTTCAATTTCATGCAGCTGCCGCCTTGAATCCCTTAACGCATTACTCGTATGGCACGACCAACTCCTTCTTACCAGATCTACGACATGCATTTGAAGCGCTTGCTGATGATACTGATATGGCGATGCGAGGTCTTCACGAGTCTGATCTTTTCAGACGAAAGGTTAGATCATTCTCGGGTGCGCTAGCTGAGAGGATGGCACATGATCATAAAACTCCCCCTGGTATTTTCCTTATGTTATATTAAATATAATGCCAGTCTCATATTTCCACATCGTAATTATTTTTGTTTTCGTTAAATTGCAGCGCACTGGTGGGGTGTATTTGGTTCAGACACACCCACGCTCCAGCAATTGGCTCTGCGTATCGTTTCGCATTGCGCTTCTTCCAGCGGATGCGAGCGTAATTGGAGCACCTTCGCATTCATCCACACCAAAGTTCGCAACCGTTTATCATACAAGAAGCTCCACAAGTTGGTCTATGTGCACTATAACTTACGGCTCAGAATACAAGAACAAGAAAGTGATAAGTCCGCAGCCGAAGATGATCCATTCCAACGCCTTATGGAGCTAACACTATGGGACACAGAAAATCCTATCCGACAGTGGATGGAGAGAGGAAGGTCCAATGCTGACCCCTTACTTGATGAGGAGGACACGAGTGACACCCCCTCCCATCACACCTTGTGATGCACAGACGGACATTAGTGCGTTGCGAGCAGTAAGCGGGCTGCAAGCATCATCGAATGGACAGAAACGGCAGTGGGTGACACTCACATAGGAAAGAGGAAGCACCCAACTATGCCAACAAGGGAGCAATCAAAAAGGGGAAGCATCCGCACGGCGAGGAGCAGTATGTAGGAAGTGATGACTCAAGCGACATAGATCGTCGAGCCCGCCGTACCAAGAATCCAATGACAAGTAGCTCTAAGGCGGACACGCGATGGTGGTCCCTGCGATCCCTCCATCCTCGCACTTCCCACTCGAAGCACGACTTCCCATCTGATTCTGAGGAGTCCCATTTTACTCATGCAACACAAGGCAGAGATCATGGCGCTCCCCAATCACAAAGGAAGACTACTAGGGGAAGGAAAGGATGCACCACGGGGCAGATTGTAGCTCCTATGGCATTGCCGAGATGCAAGGGAGCTATGGCTCATATAGTAGCTATGACTATGCCATCCCCGATGCTCATGCACAACCAACAACCCAATGGGTCTACGAGTGGCACGACCCCGAGTTTTATGCCATGTTGTATCAACAATGGCAAACAACAAATACATGGACGGGCAAAGCTAGCACGATTACAAGGCGGAGTTGCTAGCTATACGAGGATTGGCCTTGATGTCCACCGAGGAATATAATATGGCCAACCAATTGTACACCCGGCAATAATACCCGTAAGTCCAAAGGTAATGTTTCATTTGTATGTTTCATTTCATTACAATTTGATTTTTTACTAACATAGCGTTCATGTAGGCCTAACACGGCACATGTGCGACAATGGAAGGACGACGAAACTGTGCCAGGTGTGAACATTCATAACCGATGAGAAAAATTGATTTGGAATGTCATATGCCATGCTATTCAAATGATTGTTAGTTTGTTACAAAAGTGTGGGTTTGTTGGATTGAGTTGTCAATGGTATGGAATGAAATTTTATTTCTTGATGTATTATTGCTTAATGACTGCTTTGCAACTTGAGATTGTCTAAAATATAGCAAAGGTCATGCTGAAATTTTCACATTCTTCCATACTTATGCTATTATTGCAAAATATGTACTTTACAACTTTACATTGTTCTAAAATATGGCGAGGTCATGCACTCATCTTTGGAATTTCATCATAATTTTCTATATTTTTCATTCATTACATTTTCCCGGTTTTTGGGCTTCCTGGCATTTTACAATTTTTCACATTTTTCGCAATTTCTCCAAATTTTTCTTGCGTTTTTCACCTTTTTATCGTCTGGGCTCGGTTTTCTCTCCATTTCGGTCGGTTTTCGCTACAAACCGGTCGGTTTTCGACCGGTTTTCGACATTTTTTTGAATCGGCTTGACCAATTGTTTGACTCTCGCATACCGTTTGGTTTTTACCGAATTTCGACCGAATTTCGCGGAAAACCGATACCGAGCAGACGTCGAATTTCGGTTGCGAAACGAAAATGTAAACCCTGATCTCGGCTCGCGGCCGCATGGTTGGGGAATTTTTTTTCTTTAATATTTATTTTTATTCTTTTTTTTCAAAACTATGCATCGGAATTAAAAAATTACAAAAATACCCTCCGGTCGCCCGTGTATGGGGCGATCGCCCCATACACGGGCGATAGCAGCGCCTCCCGTTGCCAGTAACGGCTAGTGCATTAACGGCGCGAGTGTGGGCCCCCCTATCGCCCCCTATATGGGCGATCGCCCATCTGAGGTGACAGGCCTTATAAAGCGCCAGCGCCGCTCGATCGGCGAGAGAAAAGAAGAGAGGGAGCCGAGCGCAAAGACCCGGAGAAAAGAGAGGGAGAAGAAAGGAGAAGAGGAAGAGAAGAAGAAGAGAAGGAGCCGAGAAATTTAGGTAATTTTTGAATTTTATTGTAGAGTTAGTTTAGCAATTTTTTGTAGAGGTAAATGTAGGAATTTTTGTTAGGTTATGCAGTATTTAAAATTTAATGTAGCATTTAATATTTAGGAATTTGTTGTAGTATTTAGAAATTTTAGGATTATGTATTGTTTAGAAATTTAATATAGCGATTAATATTGAAATTTAATGTAGTATGTAGTATTTACAAATTTAATTTAGTATGTCAAGTATGTGCAAATTTAATGTAGTATTCAAGTATGTAGAAATTTATCTGATAGAAATATTAGACAATATTTGAATTTAATTTAGTAGGGTTGTGTATTAGTAATTTTGTTATGCAAATAATGTATTAGGCAATATATATACAAATGTAATGTGGTATGAATTTAATTTAGTAGGAATTAGTGTATTACTAATTTTATTATGTAAATAATGTATTAGGCAATATATACAAATGTAATGTAGTAGAAATTGAATATTAGGCGTATAGTAGGCTAGTCGAATCACTTATTCATAGTCGTATTTTGTAGTACGATCAATGTACGCTTTGTAGATTGTATTTTAGAGTAATATTTTTCCGTCGGACGTTGCAGCATGTCGTAGAAATTGTATTTCCAAATATTTTATGGAGATGGGGAGATAGCACAGGGGGCGGATGGGGTGGATCTATCATCATTTTCAAGAGTCGTATGGGGCATATGTAGACCGAGCGATAGGACATCTGAGGGTTTGTTGGAGTGGATGTCTCGGATGTTCGGTTTGGATGCCCGAGTGTTGGTTGCGGCTCGGAGCGAGAGTGAGCGAGCGCAAGACCGTTTTACGGAGAGTTGATTCCTATTAACTCGGCGTCAACATGGAGGAGTTATGTTGGTTTTGCCGTAGAGCGGGGTTGGCGCTCATGTTGTTATTCTGATGCCCGGTAGCTCTATCGGTGTCGCAAGTTCGTGATGTTGGGGTGGACATTACGGGAGGGACATCAATGTAGAAGGATGCGAAGAGGAAGGCGGCGAGGAGCCGGAGGCGAGGAGCACGAGACTGGCGGTGGCGAAGGGACCGGGGGGCAAAGGAGACAGCGGTGGAGGCACGAGGGGTGGCCGACGAGGGGAGGAGGTGGAGGACATTGTTGACCTGATGGAAGAGGAGGACCGTGCGGATGAGGAAGTCCCTGATGGTGAGCACTCCGACGAGGAGGACAACGCTCCTGAGGTGCCTATCCCTGGTGCGTGGACCAATTACAATTTCGAAGACCTAACAATGAATGAAGGAAATATTGATGCATGGGAGTATCGTGAGAACGAGGTGACAGAGGGGGCCATATATAAAGACAAGGAGGCTGTGATGGATGCGGTGAAGTACTGGGCAATGTCTCTCCGGCGGCAATTCAGGGTAGTGAAGTCCAGCAAGAAGGACTACGACGTGAAGTGCGTAGTTGATTCGTGCCCATGGCGGGTGCATGCATACCAGGGGAAGTGGAAGGACTACTGGAAATGCTCCATAGTGATTGAGCATAACTGCGAGCTGGAAGAAGCGGAGCAGGGACATCGCAATCTGTCGTCCACTTGGGTGGCAAATGTGTTTTATGGTCGGATCGTGGACAATCCCCATCTGCGACCTCGATCTATTATCACGGCCGTGGAGGAAAGGTTTGATACAAGATTAGCTACGCAAAGGTATTGAGAGCAAAAGGATACTCGGGAATACGGTTGGGGCGACGAGGCTTCAGTGCGAGAATATTCCCACTTGCTCGGGGCAATCGCGCGTAGGAACCTGGTACATCCGTCGACCTTGCGGAGTTTCTGCGGGTGGTGTGTGCGCCGGTAAGTGGGTATTGCGGCGTGCATTCTTCGCCAGGCGCATGCATAAATGCGTTAAACGATCGTCGCCGGTCCTTTGCATGGGCGGCACATTCCTCACGGGAAGTACAAGGGCGATTCTAAGCGTGATCGCGGTGGATGCCAACAACCGTGTTCTACCGGTTGCATTGGCATTCGTGGAGGGGAAAACACGGAGAGCTAATAATGGTTCCTTGAAAGAGTGAAGTGGCGGTTGTTCTTGAGCAGTTCGATGTTTGTGTCATCCATGGCCAGGCATGCGGGGCTGCTAAGGGCGATCGTGGATATGCAACAAGGGTCCGTCGTCGTGGAAGCGACAAAGTGGCGGACACGAGGAGCGGTGGTGCATGAGGCACATGGGTGCCAATTTTTCCGTCGATTAGGAAAAGGAGCTTATGAACATGTTCAAGCGCTGTGCAAACAGAACCAACGGAGGAAGTTCGGCGCGCTTTGGAGGGCGTTGGACGAACTAACGAAGAAGCAATCAATGGATCCCAGAGGTACGCTAGTTCATCAAGGAACCCGATGGTGTACCATGAGCAAGGAGAGGACCCCACACCTTGTGTGCGGCTGCCGATAGACCCCAAACCTCGGCGTGGGCGGTACCAAACATAAAGAGTTTCACCGATTGGATACGACATGAGCCTTTGGAGAAATGATCCCTTCTGCATGACGAGGGTGGCTCGCGTTATGGGATCATGACAACGAACCTAGCGGAGATTTACAACTGGGTAATGAAAGGCACCAGATGCCTTCCACTGGTGGGTATAGTTGAAGGTGTCTTACTAGGGACACAGAGATATTTCATTGAGCGATACAAGACCTCCACAGCATGTATGTCGGACAATCGGCTGTTGTACTCAACTGTTGTGTCTACTTACATGTCCAAGAAAACAAGGAAGGCGCAGACACATCGGGTGACACCGGAGAGTGGCGTGGAACGGAGATACCACGTGCACTGCGGAGACCGAGGTCGCGAGGTGCCACGGGAGAGGACTTCCCATCTGTGCATACTCCGAGCAGCTGAATGCGAGTGCTCCTGCCAGAAACCACGCCTGTTGCACTTGCCGTGCTCGCACATCATTGCCGTAGCCACCGAGACGCATCAATCCTGTCGTCCGTTCATCTCCCCGTACTACTACAAGCAGAGCGTTCTCAACACGTGGCATCACGAGGTGTACGGGTACCGAGTGGATGGATCGTTCACAACAGCCCCCCTCCGGACCATCGATGGGTACCGGACATCCGAATGTTGAAGCTGAAGGTCGGGTGTCGAAGGACAAGGCGCATTCGGAACGATATGGACGAGTCCGAGGCGCGTCGCAACCGCGGATAATGTAATTTTCCATGTTGTTCCCATCTTGTATTTTTCAATGGACCGGTAAGTTGTAATGTAAGTTGTAATTTTCGATGTAATTTTCAATGTACTAGTAAGTTGTTGTTCGCATCATGTAATTCTCCGATGTACCAGTTAATAGCTACGAGGATAATGTAAGTCTCGGCGTTGTGTGCCTCGTCGAACATGTCTTTGTCTTTTGTATGTTTTAATATGAGATTTTTTTGGCTCTCTGCACTTCGGTTGTATTGTTTGTTGAGTATGGTACAATTCGTTATTTCGCATTTTATTTTGTGTGCACATGTAATTACTGACAAATTTGTTGTAT
Source organism: Otatea glauca (assembly GCA_036346275.1). Lineage (NCBI taxonomy): Eukaryota > Viridiplantae > Streptophyta > Magnoliopsida > Poales > Poaceae > Otatea > Otatea glauca. Next base: position 78,132,110 of record CM070711.1, read on the forward strand.
TTGCTTTGTAATGAGCCACGATGGCGCGACCTTGCCTCGAGTTGCTTTGGGCGTGACCGTCGATCGACCACCGGTCTAGGTACTCCACGAGGAGAACCGAGAGCTAGGGACACTCCGACCTCGGGTGCCCAACGAGCCGCCGCGATCGATCCACGCTGGGTTCCACGATGTAAGTCGCCAACGCTTGCACTCTTTTACGTACATGTACTTACCGTGAATGCAATTCTAACGACGCAATGCACTACATGCGAGGGGTTGCGGCGGTGGCTTACTTCCTCTTTGTAGGATGGTGGAGCGGATTGCCCGTTAGCGGGCAAGGAGGTCCCCTGTTTGAATACGATCGGTCCTCGCTGGCCGCACTCGTGGACCGATGGAGACCGGAGGCGACACGTTCCACCTTCCGTGCGGAGAGATGGCTCCGACGCTGCGGGGCGTGTCGTACCTCTTAGGCCTCCCCATGCGGGTCCGGCGATCGTGCCGCGACGCCTCCGTCACGTGGCACGCCGAGTTGTCCGCGCGTTTCGCCGCGGTGCAGCGGCACCCCCGGGCAGCCCCCTACCAGCCCCTTAGGGAGGGTGAGCGCCATGGACCGACGCAGGCGTGGCTACTTTAGTTCACGGTGAGTACCTCTTTTTTTGAGAATTAAAAGAGAAGCGCTAAGTTGCTGATAATGTTTGTTGCGAACGCTGCAGGCTCAGCTTCTCCACCCGCACGCGGAGGCGACGGACGTGGCCCGCCACTTGGAGGCATACCTCCTGTTGTTGTTCGGTTGGGTGATGTTCCCATCCTCCCATGGGAACACGGTGGATCGTCACCTGATCGAGTACGCCCAGCACATCGCCGACACCCCGGTGGATGAGGTAACACACTCAGTTCAAATCTCGTCTCAGCGGAGCACGTCTAACTCCCCCCTTGTAAACAGATGATGCAGTGGTCGTGGGCCTCAGCTGTGCTTGCGGTGACGTACAAAGGTCTGTGCGACGCCGTCTCTCGGGCGGAGCACGACGCGACGATGTCAGGTTGCGTCCTACTCCTCCAGTTGTGGTCCTGGGAGCGCTTCTCCATCGGCAGGCCTGTTGTTGACACGACACCGTACCTCCAGGACCTTTACGGAGACGGCCCGGTGGACTGGCCCACCATGGGCCACTACTGGGTCCGACGATAGGTATGCTCCCTCGTATCTTTTTCCCCACTAACGCACTTGAATAACCTTCGCCATTTCTTATTTCCACGCAGCGGAAGTACGCGCACCGACAGGTGAGGTGGTCCTACCTGGAGTTCGTTCGGGAGTTCGACCGCCTTCACGACGAGGACGTGCGGTGGACGCCATACACCGCGTACGACGTCCACGCCCGAGCACTGACGGGTCTCCGTGCTTTGCACGCGCGAGATGAGGCCTTCGGCTCACCCGTAAGGTTCTCGTCTTTGACACGTGTGTCGAGGAGTACTCCCGCGACCGAGTCTTTGCGGCGATTCGGCTGTTCGATCCTTTCCCTTGCCGCCTCGTCACGTTGTCGCACGTGGCGCTCACAGTACTTGCCTCGATCCTACTACTCCGCATCTTTGCGAAATGAATGTGGTGTATACTTACTGCTTTTGCATTGCGGGATGACCGGATGGGTCTTTGCGGTGGGCACTCGATTCGCGCCGTATGCAGCCATGGGCGTGCGATGGGGCGCCGCGACTCGACGAGAGGTCACCGAGACCCGACCAGACGACCATGACATGTCGATCGGTACATGGAGTGGTTCGCCCAGACTCGCCTCGGTGGGGTACACACCAAGACCGACGTCGTCTGGCAGCATCGATAGCGGACTCGTACCCTTCACAGATGTCCCGGAGGGACAACGCCTCGGTAAGTGTCGCAATCGGCTACATGGGCACGTCTTTTTCATGTAAATTACGTAATAACAATCGGCGTTACATGCGGACTCAGCTCATGGGGAGATTGAGGTGGAGGCTGTGTCCATGTTGACGCGCCTACGGTGGGGCATACAGGTGACCACCGCCGAGTCCGAGACAGCTTGGGCTCGGGTCCTCGATAGGATGAGGCGGTTGGCTCGCTTGGCCACCTGCCGGGGGCGCGGAGACGTCGGCGAACGCAGCACACTACGTCCCTGTGCCCCAGCACCTCGCCCTACCCCGCCGGTTCCTCGCTACGCTCCCACGCAGCAGCAGTGGGGATAGTGGGCTGCGGAGGCTCCCTCGTCGTCTCGCGCCCCAGCAGGACCCCAGGGTGGTTTCGACGACCCTGTGGACGACGAGTTCGACCTGGAGGAGTACCTTTCAACCGACTACCTTGACCCCTCTCAGCTCTCGGGAGCGCCGTCACAGGACACGCCCTCGTCGCCGCCACACTACTCTACGCCTGCACCGCAGGGCCGGCCTAGGAGGGACGTCCGTCCGCCGTCGCCACTCACCTACCCCACGGGCCAGATCAGGAAGCGTGGCCGTGATTGACTTGTTGCACGGATGTATTTTTGTAATGGCTTTACGTTCAGCAGCATATTGTATAACTTTTCGAGTTAGTAACATGACAGCCTTATCACTTTAAATTGTTCAAATTCATGTATGCATTGCTTGCCTATGCCACACTATGTGACAACACACCAACGTCTCGGTGCACCTATCGCCTCTAGTCGGGGCGATCGCCTTAATATGGGGCGATCGCTCTATACCCGGGCGATATCTGCCCTTTATAACATTCGTTCTCACAAGCGGTCTCGCAAAGAATAGAGGAAGAAAGAATAGAGGGGTGAGGAAAAAAATTCAGGATCAATCGAAAATGCCGAGGCGTGCAAGTGCAAAGGGGAAGGCAAAGGAAGAAGCAAGTGCATGCCCGCGCAATTTAGCGTACCAAGATCTCTTTCTACCTCGTGGAGCTGTAGCACCCATGTGTATGTGCGGAGATCTTTGCAGGCTTGTCTGCTCTTGGGAAATTTCAACTTGGAAGAGGAGGTATTGGAAGTGCCGCAACTACGCCTTCGATCCGCCGGAGAAGAGCCTGAAGGATCGCCGCATGGTAACAATCGTACAGGTTACATAATATTTGTGAATGAAACTTTGCTAATTTACGTTTCATGCAGTCACTTCCGCCAATGTGTGAATTTGAGCAGTGGTTTGATACGGAGATCAACCCCGAGGACCAACGGTTTCTTGACCAAGCCAACCGGCAGGACGAGTTCACGTGGCGGCTTCAAGAACAACGCGATGTCGCACGCGAGGAGGCATGTAGGAAGGAAGCGGAGGAGAAGGAGGCCGAGAGAGAGGAAACGAGAGAGGGCGCGGCGTGCCAGAGAAGCCTCGCCGGAGGCATGGGCGAATGGGAAGTGGCCTCGAAGCACTCAGTAGACGTCTGGTGTTAACTTTGGTTTTCTTTGTTCGTGGTACTCCTTTCAGTTTTAAGTCGTAATAAAGAGTGCGGCCTAACCTTCAAGTGTATGCTCACTGTCCGAAGGGCTCGTATATGTCCTACTGCCCCAGTTGTCCCAAATGATGTTATTTTTGTCCATCAAGATAGGTTATAGCATTTTAAGTTCATTAGATTTGATTTCATCGAGTTTGATCCTCGTTTCCGAAAGATACGACCATTTTTATGTTTTACCGATTGTATATTCGGACAACAATAAAATAGTGCAGCCTAAAGTGACATCTAAATATCTTTACATAATTGTAACCTATGCAAGCCCAAGAATGCAACAAAACTGGTTCTGTCAAGTTTTGAGGTCCTTTAGACATTATTCTAACTACTTGAACAATGAATGTTATAAAGGGTTTAAACTAGCCATCTTTGATTCAAAATGCAATCATATTTAAATATTTTTGCAAAAATGAAGTGCATAAGGTTGTAGTAACTTATTCTATTTATTTCATGATTTATGGATCAACACACATTGTAATTCCTTCACAATCCATAGTTAGAGCCTAGCATTCGAACTCAAATAAAATTATTTTTCTGCAAACAACACATAAATTTTTATTTTACAATCTAATTCCTCATTCCAAAATTTAAATTTAGAAACAAGTTTCATTTAATTTGAACACTCCTAGCAAAAGTTATGGGGTTCATATTAAAAAGGCATATAGTAATTACAAAAAATACTAAAAATCGCTTTGCAACTCCCCACCTGCCTTGTCTCGTGGGCGGCGAGACACCGACGGCAGCCAAGCGGCGACAAGCGACGAGGAGCTGATCGCCTATACAGGCGGTAGGAGGGTATTTTTGTAATTTTTTAATTTCGACGCATAGTTTTAAAAAAAAGAATAAAAATAAATATTAAAGAAAAAAATTCCACGGTTGGGAGGATGGCGCCGATGTTGTTTTCCTTGCGGGCCCCGAGCGGCAGGGTTGAGTGAGAACGGCGGGCGGGCCGGGGTGCGTACGTGTACGATACTGCGACGCGACTACGCTGTTTGATAGCCACAGCCACACCCACACCCACACGCCCCGCAGGCCTTGCATGGCCTATCGCAGTATTCTGGGATCGGTCCGAAGTCCGAACGAACTGGATTGTCCATAGCATTCAATCAGGCCGGGTTGGGTCCGGATCAAAATTCTCAAGTCCATTATCCTGACCTAACTTTTTTTAAATAAAATCTTCGAAATTCGAAAGTTCATCAACGTATTTGAATTTAGAAAAGCCTTGGAAGTCACTATACATGATTCTTTCTAGGTATCATGTCCTTTTACTCTGCAGATTACATGCCTCTTCTTTTGCGAGGGTATGACTACATACCTACCCATAATGCCGTCAATTTCTAGGTCTACCACCGAATACTATGGAAGCACAATATAATAAACTTGGGAGTAAGAGGAATATATTTTACACACTATGACAGCATAAACATTTCTTGATTGACTTATAGCTAAGAAAATAAGTGTAACCGGATTCGATCTGTACCATTTGGAGTATTTTTCACAAGAAATTTCGTGGGGATTCTTTTGTACGTACCAGGGGGGGTTGGTCCTTGTACATCGGACATACCGATATTTTTTTCTCCCCTTCTGGGAAAGCTGCACGCAGAAAACGACTGCCATGCATACAGAAACGAGGCCATCGAGTGTAACTCGCACTCTCTGTGTGTCGCGTGCAGAGCGTGCAGAGCGTGCATCCCAGTTCTTTTTTCCTTCTCTTATCTTTTCGGAAACTATGTGTCGAGTTCTTTGCACACACCAACTTTCTAATCATTTCATGGAAGGCCCCATGTCCTGTACGTACGTCTACATGTAACCAGCCAATAATAATACAGCCTCTACACATTCTATTCCCTCTTTGATTTTTATAAGACGCGGTGGTGCGGCTGTCAAGACTCACATCCGGGCATGAAACACCTAAGAGTCTTATGAGTATTTTGTACTAGTCCTGTGATCAGTAACTAATACACATATTTACCACACTGTCATCATATCTATACACTAGGGTTAGACATTAAAACAGAGATTATATATACATAGGATATACTGTTCTTACAATAGGGGGTCATTGGCCGAATAAAATACAGCGGAAAAGTAGTGAAATAAGCATTAGAGTCCAACCATATACCTCAACCCAAAAATATCCACATGCAACTGAAAAGGATTAAACCTAGAAAAAGTCGTTATTATAATCCCAAAACATGTGGTGAAATTGAGTTGTCGGGGACTGCGGTTTCTTCATTCTTCGAATATCAACAAGTAAGAGTGAGTATATTTGTACTCAACAAGACTTGTAGTGTATCATAATTCTAAGTATATGCTTAGCCATGTTAAAAGAAATGGCTATCCTACCATTTTCTTTTACATAAAGCGAAATTTGGTCAACAATAACAATATAGATTGCAAACATAATTTGTAAAGAACAGTTAACAATTATGTAAATAGCAAGTGTATATAGCGAGATAACGGGGGTTGACAGGTGGGTCGGCGTGTCAACGAGAGAAGAAGATGACATACGGGCCTAGGTTGTCAGTGAGACGAAGAGAGGGATTTGAAATTTTATTTTTGACTAGGAGCTTTATCTGAATTTTTAGGCGTAGTTTTGGTGCTCCAAAATTCAACTTTGACCATTAATTTTTTTTATAATACTTCGTTCATACTACAAAATCGTAACCGTAGAAGAGTATTTTCAAATATGAATCTAACCGCGGTATCACTTTTGTATCATATAATTTATATATTGTTGAACTAATTATTGATTAAAGTTTATAAATTCAGAATCTCAAAATACGTGAACACCTCATTAAAAATCAACTGAGTAATACGTAGAACCACGTACATCTATCCCCTTACAATTAACTGGCCAAGCACTAGTTAATACATCAGATTAAGAATTTTGTGTTAATGCGTACGTTGAATATTACTGAAACGTACCAGATGTAGGAACGGTATTTCAGTGAGCAAGCATCACAAAATCCGATCGAGTCAATGGTTTGAATGAGATCATCTTGTTACTCCTGTGCATGTAATTGGTACGACAAAAAAAATATGGGGTGCAATAAGTAGGCAACAGTGCTGTGGCCAAGCTAACTTTTGGAAGGAAAAGAGCAGAATATTAGTTGTTGCAAATCATTGTACCTCACCATCATTGCACCATATAACTTGCTAGCTATCATAGAAGCAAACTCATGTCCATCTTTGCATGCATGTATCAAGTTTCTGCACTACGAGCTACAACTAGATCGAGCTAGCCACGAAGCAAAAAAAAATGTTACAAAAATCTTCTAATTAAACAGAAGCAAACTCCAAACCCGACGCTAAAAGAGCTTAAACATAGCTTGGAAAAAAGAAAGAAGAGAGATCGAGGGGGCATGAAACACGAAGACCGTACACTTCTTGAAGAGATATATCACTACTGATCATGCATGCATGGCATGCTACTCCAAGAACGTCTCCATTAGGTCCGAGTAGACGCCGCCCTCGTGCGGCTCTCTGTACTCCATCCCTTGCGGCGCCGGCGCCGTCGAAGCCGACACGGACGGGGACGTCGACGTGGATGAGCTCATCCTCGCCGGCAACGTGAAGCTCCTCTTGAACTTGGTGCTCTGGGCGTTCTCCATCCTCCTCGCCTTGTTCGAGTGGCTTTCCAGGCTCAGGTACTCCTCCACGTTTTCCGCGCCGCCGTGTCCGTCCTGCGCTGTCTTCCCGCAGTCGGCGGCGCCGCCACCGCCGCCGAACAGCAACTTCGCTTCATCTGCGCGCCCAGTGAGCGCAGTGAAGAATGACAGCCCGTTGGGCCACTTCAGGTCACCGTCCGGCGCCTCCATCGGCAGCCGGTGCTCATCTATGTGGAGCGGCTTGGCATGGTGAGCCGGCGGGAGGTGGAACAGGTGGCTCTCGTCCTTGTTGCCACCGCCGCCACCCGGGAACGGCGGCATTGGCCGTTCGGACGAGTGGAACGCGGCCAAGCCGGGCGGGAATAGCGGCGACGCCTCGGCGGGCGGGAGCTGCGGCTGGCCCGGCCAGTTGAAGAGCTGCGGCGGAGGCCGCGCGGGCGGCTGATGCTTGAGCGGGAAGGACGGCGACGGCGAGGTACCCCGGGACGAGGAGAAGAGCTGGGAGAGGAAGAAGCCCGACTGGTAGCCCAGTGACTCGAACATGTGTCGCATCCGCAGCACGAAGTGTAGGTCCTCGGGTATCTGCGCACAGTAGTCGTACGTTTCTTAATACTCAAACGTCCACGTCGGCGTTGACCGAAACGACAAAACAAGCCAAGGAAAAAAGTTAGAGAAGTGTTAGTATATATTGCTCTACTCACAATCTTGCAAGAGCCCAGCTGCAGGAGGCCATGGCCGGCTTGGATCACAGCTATGGTCTGCAAATTAAGCGCAAGTTTAGGATGTTAGAATTAAGAGCAGCTTCAATGCTTTTCCTCTCCATACAAATTGCACAAATCTTGAAACAAGCGAAGGGGTAAGTTATCACCATCTACCATTTATTCATGCTTTAATATTTATGCAACTATCAAAAAGAAAAGTATGGAAACACCTCTCTAGAATTAATCTGAAGACTACTCCTATATCTGAATACTAAGTAAAAGGTAAACAATAAGAGGTGGGGGTGGGGGCAATGCATGCCTGGATGCCTGAGGCAAACTGATCAGTCCATTCCTGAGGAAGCTGCACAAGCAAAAGTGGAGAGGGAATTGGATAAGTGAATAGGAATAAAGGTTACCCGTGACTGTGGTCGTGGCGTTAACTCTTGATGGAAGAGGATGCTCCTGAGGCTCAACTCACTCAGAGCATCCAATTCTCCTCTCTTTTGGGGGGAGCAGATTTGATGCAAAGCCTGAGAGCTCCCCAGACATGTGTCTGATGATCTCTTCTCTTTATTTTCCCCCCATTCATTCATGCAGTAAAAACTTGAAACCTACCACTGTGTTTGTGGCAGTACTGCTGTACCAGTGCTTATTTGAGCAGGCTACTGAGTTTCTTTGCAAGTGATTAACATGGTGCACTACTGGTAGTAAGTTAAGCTGCCTCTCCCCCAAAGCAGGGAGGCAGAAACTGCAGAGAGAGAAAGAGCGAGGGCAGGCAGAGAGCAGAGAGGGGCACAGTTGATGATGGTACATACGGCATCAAAAGAGCTCTGCCAGTAGTTGGCGATGTTGGGCTCGCATTCAGAAGGTTCCTTGAAGACCCATTTGTGACATTTATCAGATGCTACCTTTCCCATCAGCCTGCAGCGGTCCAAATCAAATCGACTTAGCACATCATGCTCAAAAGCTCAGTAGAACAAAGTGAAATAAGACCAAAACTCACACCCGGACCCTCTCCCCTCTCTCCATTACACCACTAGTTTTACAACAAGCTGTTGTTCCTGATACTGTACCCACAGTCACCCACACGCTCACGAAACACATATTTACCCTGCAACTTAGTGAATGACTTTATTTTGTTGCCATTTATGCAGATTCATCAGAGAGAGAGAGAGAGAGAGAGAAACAAAGTGATAGTGCTGCTTCAACTGATTTTGCTAGTTTTATATACTCACCGTGTAGCATTTGCTCGTGAGTGTAGCATTAGGCGTTGTTAATCACAGATAAACCTCCCAATTAACCCACTGACGATTGTTTATTCCTAACGAGGCACCGCCCCACCTCAACGAACGTGCGCACCTGACATCCCCCCGTCCTTAGTCCTCGCCAAAGGCCAAGACTTAAATGGCTGTTAATTTTAGTTTTAACCCACACCACAACACGACCCCCGCATAATCACCGTCTCCTCCACGCGTGCTCTGCCTCTGCCCGCGCCAAAGCAAGCTCCGCGATCCAAATCAAAACCAATGTTAATTACTCGTGGTACGTACCAGTAGTACCTGTGTACCACACACATTAATAAAACTCAAAAGCTACTAGCCCGGTAAGATGTAGAACAAAGTGAAAAGATGAAGGGCACGCACCCATCTCCATTCCCTTTCCTCTCCCTCTCCCATCTCTCCCCAGTCGTATCGTACCAGCAGCTAAGCCAGATCGAGTTACACCACTAATGAAGCAGCTGTACTGTTAGCGTCAATCACACACAGGCAGACAGGCTTAAGTCCCAATCGAAGAATAGGGAACGTGACGAAAATTTGCAGGGCTATTTAGAGGAGCTAGCTAGGCTGACATGACTTGGGCCGCTACGACGACGGGGGGGGGGAATTACACACGACTTCACCTACCCAGCACCCACCCTTCTCCGTAGTTGTAGAGCTGGATGGACATCTTGCTGAAGGCCTTGCGCACCGGATCCTCGCCGTCGATGTCGTCCAGGCACTCCGCCACCCGCGGCCGGCAGAACCCGTCCTCCCACATCAGCATCCTGCACGCACGCGCGTGCCCGCGTACCAGCACAGATTGATTGGTTAACACCGGCCCGATCGATGCTCACATGTACCGATAATTAAGCAGATCAAATTAAGAGAGCAGAGCATATATGGCAAGGCAAGAAGTGCTCACAGGCTGCCGTTGTCGTCGCCGACCTTGCAGCCGTTGCCACCGCGGCACCGCCTTGCAGGAGGAATAAGCGTTAGTCAGACGTCACTGCCGTAACTTCGCTGGCGCTGCGTGCCAGCTTGCTTGCTTCTTCGACGTTTACGGCGGCGCGAGGAGAGATTACGGGAGGTAAAAATTGGAGCAAAAGAGGGAGGGGAGGGGGGTTGGTTGTGGTGGGTACATACGGGCGAGGACGGATGGTCCAGAAGACGGAGTAAGTCCAGTCCGAGCTGAGGCAGACGTTGCGCAGCGCCTCGTGCAGCGCCATCATCCCCGCGGCCTCTTTGCTCCCCGCATGATCCCCTCCTCCACCTGCCGCCCCCGAGCCCACCATTTCCTGCCTGTTTCTTTCTACCTCTCTCCCTCCCTCTCGTAAAACTCGGAGCTCCTCGGAAGGAAGGCTATAGCTAGGTCTTCTAGCTAGCCGGCCGGTCTCTTTTCGATCGCTTCTTGGGTTTTTCTCGGGCGAGAGGGAGTGAGGCTCCGGGCTCGGGCTAGCTTAGCCTCTCTATCAGTTTTCTCTGCCTTGACTATCTCTCTATAATTGCTGTTTTTAGCTTGGGCAGTGGGAAGGGTAAAACCGAAAGGAGACGGCCTCGGCAGTCAGCACTCAGGCGGGGTAGTCACTGCGGTCGCTCACGGCACCCAATGTTTTTTTTTTCGCGTTGGCAGCCCAGAAGTTGGCAGCACCAAAAGTAAAAGCGGCTAGGCCGGTCCCCCGTGCCCTTCTATGGCTAGTTTTTATTTTTACTAGTATATTGAACGCGTCACGTTGTGGGCGTCAACTTCCATACGAGAAAGTTGAGTTTTTTTTCGAGAAAAAAGCTTAAACTTAATGGTAAAAAAAAGGAAGAAATATATGTTTTTTTTCGGGAAGAAGGATCCGTACGTTTTTTTCTGACGGAAAAAGACCTAAATGTAATTTTGATTCTGTGAAAAAGGACCCGAGCGCAAGCATTAAAAACGCATAAAGGACTTAAGTGTGATATATTTTTTTTGAAAAAAAGGACCTATTCGTAACGTAAAAGGACTTAGACGTATTTTTTTTGTGGAAAAGGACCCGAGTGCAAGCCTTAAAAACGCATAAAGGGCCAAATCGTAATATATATTCTTTTTCGGGAAGAAGGATCTGTTTGTAATTTTTTTTACGGACCCGATTGTAAAAAAAATTTGTAAAAAAAGACCTATCCGCAATTTTTTTTCGGCTCGGTTCGTGGCTCGAGCCGAGCCGGCTCCGGCAACACGTGGATGCTCTCCCCATCTAGGGGTATAGTAGGGTTATAATTTCTCTCTCTCTCTCCCCCACCATTCTATTGGGCGGGCGATGGTACCATGGTACGGCAAACCGGCCCGGCCGATTGAGCTGAGCTTCACCTTGCAAGTTTATTTCCCTATAATATTCTCAGAACTTTTAATGCTTGTCTGGAACACCAGGATTTCACAAGAAATCTGCAAGGTACAGAATAATTATTAATCCAGATGGTGCTGAACAACGTTCGCATTTTAAAGGGTTGAAAAAGCAGGATGGCAACCGGTTGTAGCTACACGTTATCACAACCACCGGTTTTTGCTTTGAGATTTGTGCCTCTCTCCACCATGTCTCCCTTCTCTCTCATCTTTGGCGTTCTCAGTTCAACTAGGCTTCACAGGGTTTGCGGTGGGCGCGTGGCATGGGGCTTCCGGCAAGCGGTGGCGCGAGGTTTCAGGTGTTTGCACCGAACGCCGCTGGAGAAGAGAAGGTACGAAAGAAAGATAGGAGAGAGCACACGAATCTTGGAGCAACGCAGGCCGTTGGCTAACGCATACAGCTACAGACTGGTTGGAGAACCGTTGCACTCTAAACAATTTGGAAATCAGTAGAGGCATATAGCAAGGTTTTTGTTTTTTCTTAACAGAGGTAATCCGTCTCAACTTTAGTTATGATGCTAAGAGTTGTACGTAGCGTTGAGATATGTGTGCATTTGGCAGCAGCTCTAAAAGACAAAACTACGCCCACGATCTTCGTGAATGAATAGCCCCCACTTTTGGCTTTATCTATACCCCTTTATAATGCACGTAAGAAAATTTTTCTACGTCCACCCAACATAATACATGTCACTAGAGATGGCCCAACGTTCGTGCACCCAACGAAATCTACCCAGAAATTTGCATTCATCATCATGAACGTCTCGGATCTTTCCTCAGTTTTACTCACCCACATCCGATGGCCGTGGTTTAATGTGTCTAATCTTCGTCGAATTAAGGAAATTAAGTTCATAACACGTAGTAATTAGGAATTAAGGAAATTAAGTTCATAATTATAGTAATTAAGTCCAGTATTATACAAATGATACATAACACGTAGTCACCTTGGTAAAGCGTGTCATATTCCTTCTGGATGGTAACCAATTGTTTTCCTTCGAACCCTTCCATTGTTTCCATATCAACGCAAGCGCGTCCGTTTTGTTTCCATCGACACAAATCCTCCCGCGGCGAGCGCCATCTCCGACCGCATGTCGTCGCCCTCTGGATCCCATCTCCAAGACTCCACCTCCGATCCGGTCTCCGGCCCACCCCACCCCGAGCGCCCTCACCCCACCCCGAGAGCTCGCGAGCACAAGGATTTCCTCGCTCGGCCGGTCTACTCGATCGAAATTACCTTCCTTTGAGGCGGATTGGATTGATTTACGCGATTGAAAGGAAGTAAATCTGCGATTCGTCAATGTGAGTTTATTCTCTTCCTTGGTTTGATTGATTGATGCCCTTCGTAAGGAAGGAAATCTCGATTGTCGAGTCTTTCCTTTTATCGGTCTCTTAGGTTGGTACATAACACATATGTTTCGTTTTGCTTCCTTTTCTTCTTTGGTTATTCTTTGGTTACTTGTTGGTTATGCTTATTGAGGGACTGGGAATTCGAGCGGCGGCTGCGGTGGAGTGCCCTAGAGTCGGTTTGTTCAGTCCGTGCGTGGAGAGGACGAAGTGAAAAGCACAGCGACAATTGCATCCCCTTTTCTTGCTTTAGCGAGGTATCAATAATTTTTCACCTTACCAGTAGTTAGGTTTTTTGTTCTTATGTTCTTTCGTATACCAGCAATTCAAGTGATGATTCGATACCAAGCAACAATATCGCCAATAGTCTATGGGTAAAAAATTATTTTGGTGAATTCTTATGCTGAATGTGTTTAGTTTTTTACTGAATGTTAGAAATGTGTACTGCTGTCGTAACAAATTCTTACGGTGAATGTGTATAGTTGTTTACCGAATGTTAGAAATGTTTGGGTGAAAATGAAGGTAATAAGCATATGCTCTCATGTCCAAGTTTTCATGTGGCGCATAGTTTCTGGGTTTAGATAGATAAGTATTGAAAATTGTTCGGTTTGGTCATTTACCATTCGACCAAATAAGAATTCTTTCATGGTTTGATTCACTATAGGCCCAAACTAGGAGTATTAATCATTGCTTTTAAGTTGAGCAGTAAAGGTATTTCTCACCAGAGAGATCTCACCTGAGTTGAAACAGCTATAATGCTATATTCAGGCTTCACAGCCGTACCGTATGTATATCTGAATAGTTTACCAAGAACTTCCATAGGACGAAAAATCAGGATGCACAGCATCAAGCGCTAAACAATCAGGAGATTCAAGAGATTGAGATGTCTATGCAACCACTTTTCTTGTTAGTAATCGATATACCCAATATCAATGCATAGAATACTATTCTATCTGTTTCCGAATATATGTCATTCTAGCTTTCAAATTTTATTTATAAATACATATATTCCTATAATTTTGAGATGACTTTTTACCATTGCTTCCTTCTATATCCTCTCCTTCAGCTATTTTCAACATTATTTACTACTGTGGACTAGAGTAAAACCTACTATCTAAAGATATAATGAAGAGAAGTAATGCAGTCTTTTATAGATATGCTTTGATGAAAGTGCAAGAGCCTAGAATGATATCTTTTCGGGAACGGGGGAGTATATAACTTGCTTATGCTAAAAAATAGCAGTCAAGAAACAGAAACAGGGATTCATGACAGACAAAGAGCCTCCTAATCTATACCATCTGATGCTGTATACTATTCTTTGTTTCTGATTATTGCTAGCTAGACATGGACTTTACATGATAAAAAACTATGAGCCTATACAGTATTCGTGTTTTCATTGAGAGTCCGAGTTCGATTAATGAATACTCAATTGTGTTTTAAATGGTATGTATCAATTTATTTTGCACATATATTATTGATCCTTCCATAGCTTTTCCATTTTGGTAGCATTAGCTATTGCTCCAAAGATGGAATCTTTTAACCCAATCATACTAAAATTTATCTCTCAATTTATTTTGCACATATATTATTTATCGTTCCATAGCCTTTCCATTTTGGTAGCATTAGCTATTGCTCCAGTATGGAATCTTTTTAACCCAATCATACTAAAATTTATCTCCTTGTCTCAACCATGTAGTTTATTCAATAGTATGCAGCACCAAGTCTTCAGACCGTAATTTTTTTTAGAGAGAAAAAAGCGGAGCATATCATTTGCCAATTGATACATACCATTTAAAACACAATTGAGTATTCATAAGCACCCAATGAATTTCGATCAGAAAATTGAACAAATGAATTGAATAGGTGTATGGGCTAATTTATCCTTGATGAGTTAATAGAAATACCATGATCACGAGCTATGTATCAAGGGTTATACATTGGAACATCTGTAAGATCTTAAATAATGAAGTCACTACATGATGTTGAGAGCATACCTTAGTACTTAACATGAAGTCAGGCTTCTTATAAGTTGCAGATTCTCCCATTGAATGTGGATCGTGAATGGTTATCTTTATAATTATGGTATATAAAAAAGATAAAGTACAGTTTAGAATATTATAGCATCGATTACTAAGTGCTTTGAGAATGTTATAACATCGTTACTAAGTGCAATACAAACAAAGACCACCAGTCCACTACACATGTCCAAATGAAATACTTGCCAACAGTTCCAAAGGTCTCTTGTATACTCTCCATGGAGTAATCTGATGGTAGATTTTCCACCACAATATCCTTTTCCGCAACAGGTTAAAGTTGAAACATAGATTAATTGGGTATAAATAATAAACGATATATTCCAATAAAGGAGTCAGCAATTCACCTTCACATCTTTAAATTTGATTTTTCAGATCCAATTTTTGGTGTGTAGATTTATGAGCCAAATTAGCTTATGCCTGCTTTTGTTTTGAATGCCGGATTTCTTGCACAAGTAAAGTCTGATTGTTAGTCTTATATGTGGCTACAAGTTTACTACAACAATTCTTGCCATGTAGCCAACGTATATTACCGTAATTGGTTATTAAGTCCGAATATACGGTTGATATGAGAATCTTGTCAAGAGTAGATGTACTGGGCTTGTTAATGCATTATCTTTAGCTTGTCCAATTTCCAATATATTTGTTATGCACATAAGTAAATTATGATATACACTTTTTCTAGATGATTTCCACATGTATTTGCACTGTGTGGTATGTATTTTTATAATTGTTCTAATATGGGGTTTAACTCATATGGTAAGTACATAGTGGAATAGCTTGTCTATAGCAAACAGATCACGGTCATCTCCCTAGACGTAAACTTCTAACTGCATCAGCCTAAAAATGGATGATAGTTGCCGATTAGCCTTGCTAATTTTTGTTTTTATGCCTTCCAATTTTACAATTGCACTAATAGTCAAGGCATTGTGATCATGGTGATCTTTATTTAGCTTTCTTTTTTAATAAGAAAGTTGTAGTTTGAAAGCTCTTATAGGTTATTCATTTTTCTGTTAATGTGCTTAAAGATGATGCCTCCAATAAGTAATGAGTCTAATCCGATATGCATGATATACTTCTGTTAACACAATATGCAGACTAAGCGAATGAGATGTCAAAATTGATTGTATTTGCTTAACCAATATTATTGTTTGTATTTAGCTATCCTAATAAGCCCCCACCCCCTCCTTTTTTCTATTTTTATTTTAACTTTTTACATTTGTTGGCCTGTGCAATATATTGTGATGGATGGAAAATTATCGAACCACCACAAAATTGTATTCCTGTTAAAGAATCCTGTTAAAGAAACTTGTAGCACTAATGTGCTTGTTTTCACAGGTGATATATTGAAGAGTTGATGGTATTACGAGGCTTTGATTTTCTTTGGCTTGTCTATTACACAAATCGCACTTTTGTCCAATCCCCGTGCACATCTCAAGTTATTGAAAAAACTGCTGAAAATCTCAGATAGTCAATTTGGGGCAGCATTCGAGCAAAATCCATAAAAAGGTAAATATTGTTTATCAAATTGGAACAGTTGAATCGAACACTGTTCTGATAGGGAATAGTGTGTGATTAACAAATAATTAATTTTTGTAACAACTAGATCTGGATCGTATTTTTGGTGCACAATGCTAACGCTATTCTACGACGGTAGTACACGAAAACTAATCAATTAAATGAGAAGATCAATGTGTGGCATTTTTTTGTAGTTTTGTAGATATGAGTCTCATGTTTCCACAATCGGTTGATATGAGTCTTTTAACATGCCAATGCTGTTTAGATCTTTATTATTTTAACAGAAAATCTCCTGCCTTGGGAATATCAACCGATTGCACCTGTGAGTTAACAGGTTTGTCCCGAAATTCCATAGGGTGTGTTGTTAGTAAATTATTATAGTGCCTGCTTACTTCTTGATAAACATGCTGGAATCATGAGTACTTTTGGATCATTTTAAATGTTGCTTGCCTTAAATGTATACTGCATGAGAAACACAAAAAATGTAATGTGATTTACGGAATGTGGAAAATGCTCCTGTCACCATTATTAAAAATATTTTGTAACATTTTAATGTTTTCCAGCTCAATGGCACCAATTAATCGAACACGAAAGAGAACGTTAGTGTTGTTTTCTGAAAGCTCTGTGGTGCTTACGTGAGTTCTACTTGACTATCTCTTCCATTTAATTAAAAGTAGACCAAGTGTTTACATATGCTTCATTTTTTTAGATTCAAGGAGTTCGACAACATTGAATTATTGATATAGACATGTCGTGGAGCATTTGTGTTTTAGTAGATGTCAAATTTCCTATTGAAGTTAACGGTGATTTGCTTCGATTGATCTTAATAGATGAGACTGTAAGTCCAAAGGTAATTCAACCCATATAAAATTTATTTTTTATGTTAGCTAACAAGGTTTATTTTAAACTTAAAAGGGTTCCAAAATAGAAGCTATTGCCAGGGACAGTAATGTTCATAGGTTTAACTTAGCACTTAATGAAGGCTGTAAGTATATCATTCATCGTGTGCAATTCCAGCCTAATTGTGAGGAGGTTCAGTTTCGGAGCATTCGAAACTCTTATGAGTGCTTGCTAACGGACGTATAAATGCTTGAACCTTCTACAAGATTAGTTGATTTTCCTCTCTACCCAAAACATTTTATGTCATTTGAAGACGTTTGTGGACGTCCGAACAAAACATTTGTAGGTATGGCTCAAAATTCCTTTGTAGCAAATATAATATCAAATGTTTTGTTGATGGATAAATTTAAACATACAATATTTCATCATATAGATATAGTTGGAGTGGTTGTTCATTTTGGTGATCTTGAGTTCTACTGAAACCTTTCCACGCAGTATAATGAATAGAGAGATCACTCTCATAGACACAAGGTAAACCTATAGTATTTTCAAAAAGTATGGTTTCATTGAAACTAATCGCACATAATATTTGAAATATTTATTCTTATGTTTAATTGTAGGTTTAACTTGTTAGTTGTTCAAGTATGGGATGAGCATTTAACCCAACATATGCTCAGTTGGTCAGAGGCTAAGGCAAAAAACCATGTGATTGTTGCAACTATGTTGAAAAAAGACAATAGATACGGTAACTAAACCATCAACCTAGAAAATAATAAAAACTATTGGTAATGTGTAATTAAAGAAAAAGGTACTCATGATATGTGGCTTTTTAAAACAGATTGTGTTGAGACTACTCAGTACACGAAACTAGCCTTTGCCCCAGATCTTCCTACACATCATGCACTTGAAAGTAAGTTTTTTTAAAAAGAAAAAATAGACTCCATTCAAAAGAAATATATAAGCCCCTTTTATTAATACATTTTTAAATTATTAAATTATTATTGTAGGTTTTCGACACTCTTTGGTGGCAGGAGCATTTGATCTCACATTCATAAAAAGATTTATTGAAAGGAGGTTGCAATACCTAGCTCATGTCGTTACTAGGAATACCAATCGATAATATATGATGTTAATATGATTAGTGATGTAACTGGATGCTGGACATGTTTTATTATTCTGATCACATGAATAATTGCTTGTGTGGACATGTTTGTGTATGTTTGCTTATTCATGTATGGGAAAAAATTATGTGAAAATATGAGAAAATAAACCGCGCTCGCCGACCGCTGCATCCGCAGGGAAAAAAAAGATAAGAATTAAACAGTGCTCGTATTCTTATATCACTGTATCATGGCTAATAAACTCAAGGTGTCGTTCTACACTCGCATGCTATGATGTATGATACTACGAGTTAGCATGTATGATACTACGAGTTAGGCTTGTGCATATTGATACTACGAGTTAGCATGTATGATACTACGAGTTAGCATGTAGTTGTTTGCCATGCTATGATGTATGATACTACGAGTTAGGCTTGTGCATATTGAGGGGGCTGCACATCGCTACCTACTATAGGATTACTATATTGATTATTGGGTGAGCATGTTGAAATTTTGCTTCAAGCATCCCACGAATCTGAGATGAAGCATTTGCATAAGCATTATTGATCATCACCTATGCCATCTAACATGGTTTCCTTTCACAGTTAGAGGATTTACCAATATTGTGTGAAAGGCATACTACCTCAAAGTTATCGCATACGAGGATCTACTGACTATAAAATCCATGGGGTGTCTTTGTAGCATTTGTTTTGTATGACTCGTGCCCGCAATACTTCCCTAACGCAACTAGCTAATAGTTTACTAATGATTTGGGTGAATAATAGTTTACTAACATCCATTTGGTAGAATCTCAACATGGCCGAAAAATCTGATTGGATACACAACATTATGCCTGACAATCTCCCATGGGATGAACTTATTTCTCTTAATAAAATGCTTGGTTTGGTCACATCAAATAAAAAAGAAAGACAACCCACTGTAATTCAATGTCATGCCTTCCTGCATTTACAAATCGTAGTGTCTAACATTTCAAGAACTCCACCTTCAGCAAACTCACTTGCGATTATAATAAAAAAAATGCTCTAAAGAGAGCATAAACAAAGATTTCCTACCTACATATTTGTATTGATGTTCAGTTGGTGCAATCAAGCACTTTATTGTTCATAAAGATTTACTAGCCATTAGACCATACCTTCTTTGTCTGCCTTCCCTTGCACTCATGGTCGCTCATGGTGTTATTGTTCATAAACGGCCGCAGTTTTATGTAGCTAGATTTGCTTTGTATTGTATTCGCCATCTTTGCTTCCTACAGATATAAACAATGCGTAGTCATCTTACTTTTTTCTTTATTCCTTTGCATGTGCTTTATATTTCTTTCGCTACTGATTTTGTCACAAAAGTTGTGCTTGCCTTCCGCACTTTCTTCCACTATAAATGCAGCCACGCCAAAATGAAGGGAACTGGGGCTCCGGTCATTAGGATTTAGGATTGTGAGAATTGAATTGTCTTGCTTTCGCGTAATTTTTTCAAAATCGCATATTAGGATGAAAGGAGACAAATCTTTGCAACACCACCGAGTACTCGTAAATGATAACGAGGTCTTTCTTAACCTTTGCTACACATGTTTGGGACCATCGGTTGGATGCATGCAGCCCATATTCTTGGAAAACAGATTTTGGCTTAAATAGAATCAAGAAATCATTACCCAAAAACAGATTTTGGCTTAAATAGATGTGGTTTGAAATATCTGCATCTTTTCCTCCACAAAACGTGTACTATACAAATAGCAAATTGTTTAGCCAAGAAATTGAGTAGAGATATTATTAGGCTAATGGTATCACAAATGTGGAACACATGTATTACCTCTGAAACATGGAGGAGAACCATCTTTTTTTTGGCCAGTTCCAGAATATTTCTCTCCATCTTCCTCTTGCTCCTCATCATCGCTGCTCACAGCTTCATCCTTTTTTCTGAAATGCTTTCCCCCTGGTTGACAGCCTCCTGGTATATCACCTCATCCCCTCTCTCATCAGCTCCGTGAAATACAGCTTCTTGTTTTTGGTAGGTTTCGCGAGAAAAAATTGAAAAAAATTTAACATCACTCACAGACCGCTGCTTAGTTGGATAAAAAATTAAAAAAAAATTAGCGCTCTCCGTGCGTTTAAATTAGGCTCTATAGGGCTAGATCCGTAAAAAAGACTCCAGAAGGATCATGTTCAAATGTCAAACTTGTGCCCGTGATTAATGTTTATCTGCCTTATCCTTTTTCTTGTTTAAATAGACAGCAGAATCGAGATTCAGGGAGACATGGTTCGAGATGTCCCAATAGTTCCTTCATTGAAATATCAGACGTTCAATTCGAAGATCGAAAGAATCGATTGACATCAACACCGATATACAAATGATGGACAATGTTATTGAGTCGAAAGCTTCGTCATAACAAACCAAAAAATCCCACATCAGTGTAGTATATGCACAAGGTAACCTTTTACAAAAATGTCGACAATGTCTTTTCTAATTCAGAAGTAATGTTCTTATATCTTGTTATTTTGATGCAGATTACATTTGTGATGAAGAAGACAAATTCATTATTAGCTCAATTATGAACTCACCTGACAAAAAGATTATTGTTGATGTGGAGGGTGCATTTATCGATTTCTTCCATTTTAAATGTCTTTTGAAACCTGCTGAACACTTGTATGGCGATGTAAGTATACATATGTAGTTTAACCTTTATTATGTACGTATTAAAGTTATGTGCTTTATATATTTCCATTTTCTAATAATATATTAACTTTAAACTGCAGGTCATAAACGCGTACATCAACCTCATTATCTCCGAAAAATATCTATTGTGTAGAGAAGGTGCAACTATCTACTTGGAGAATACTTTGATATTTTACATTCTTCATCGTGATGGTCAGTATTGGAAAGAAAATAAACCAAATATTAAAGAAGACAATATCGTCGAAAGGGTGACGTCCTACGTTCAACATGATATGGTAAATAATTGGTTCTTATTTTGAATCCGGTCACGCTTCACGTGCCTTTGGTACTCATAAATTATTTTATTATAATCAGGTTTTTATCCCTATTAACATTAAAGATACTCACTGGTACCTAGCTGTAATAAATGGCAAAAAACGTCAGATACAAGTTCTTGACTCCTTGGGCTTAATGTGTCGCGACGATCTTACTTATGCTGTAAGTATTTTTTAGCTATACCTTTAATCATTGTTATTTTTTATGATTATAGGACTGATTGTTTTCTTATAAAAAAACAGTTAAAAGGTCTCCAGATACAGATTGATATAGCGTCACAGGTTAAAGAGTTCACAGCATACAAGTGGCCGGATTTACAAGTTACTTCGTGGCCTGTTATTGAGCAATTTAAAGAACCAATGCAGAATGACGGGTACGATTTCAATCTATATGATACTAGAAAACTTTGTTTAAGAAATATATTAAAATGTCCGAATGTTCAACATTTGGTTGTAGTGTGTCATGTGGCCTATTTTTATTAAATTACATGGAGTACTGGACGGGAGATCGATTAACTGACAATATTTGTCAGGTAATTGTAAAAAAGTTATTATTACGTGTTTACACATGTGTTCTGTATAAAGTTAATTTATTTTAATATTCCTACGCAGCAAGACATGACTAATTTCAGATCAAAATTAGCTGCCATCCTTTTGGATTCGCCTCTAAACTGCAAAAAAGGATGCCAAGATGAAGTTTCCAGTACCGAGCAAGTAGTAGATCCAAATGAATGTGTGATTTTAGACACACTAGAGGAAACGAGAGAAGATGCACTATTGCCTTGCATAAACACTCAAGTGAACTGTGTTAGTTCTAAAGAGACGGCCAATGCGATTTGTGGCTATATCATGTCTATAACTGACGGAGATGCTTTGGGGTATGTGATTCTTATTATTTCTACTATTTTTCATGCCTTCATACACATAGATACTCTTTTATGCGTGTTAAGTGATTAGTGTTAATATCTAACACAAATCATCTTTTCTGAGAAAAGAATGGGTGCGAAACTCCAAACCTTACCCTATAAGCATAACAATGAGAAACTTCAAGAAATACTTGATGGCGTAAAGCCTATGGACATTGATTGCTTTAATGTAGGGGTGTGCATGCTCGCAAGCGATGAAACCATGTATTTCAGGATCCTATATGCCACTACCTAGATTTACTGATTCGCGTATGTTTTGATATTTTGCATTATATATGTACACATTATGGAATAATCAACTAACTATTTTTTAATGTTTTAATTTATCACAGCCACTTTGTAATTACCGACGGTACCATAAGTTTCGTGTCAAGGTTGAAGATGAGAAGCTTGCAAAATTATTTGACGCTTGGCCTGAGACTGGAATTGCGTTGTCTGAATGCCGAATGGTAAGCTTTGCTTAATAAATTGTTTGACGCTTTATTATGTTACTATATATGTGTGCAAAAGATATAATGTATATATTGTAGATTATGTTGCCTTTTCATCACGGAGGACGATTGACATGTTATCATTCGACATGAAGGGCGAGGTTATCTCTATTATTGATCCAACGCCTCTACCGGATGGGTTCCAACGATAAACCATCCAGTTACTATCTTGATAGAATACAAAAATTGGTATAATATTCGATCGTGCTATGAGGATAGTAAATCCCTTATGGAGCAGCGATATCTATGATTGGCGTATTGTAGTTCCAAAGTCTGCTCCAAAACAATAGACCGGTAAGTTATTTACACATGATTAGTAAATAGTTAAATTTTTGTGTACTTACATGCAGCAATTAAATGTTGTGCAGGAACTTGACAGGTTATTTGGTCATGAACTTCATGCACATTTGGAATGGTCAACAGTTTAATGCACGGATCTGCATGGTAATTACTCTCTATTTTATTAATCACTTTTTATAAGGTTGTAAAGTAGGTCTATCCGATGATGTTCTACAATGTACTTACGTGGTTCACCTATCCTCGAAGTGTTTCTTAATTGAAATACTAAAATACAAGTGGAATGAGTCTTGTGAAAATATCCCTCAAGACATAAGAACAAGTCTTAAGAGCATACGGGAAACGTTTAGCGAAAAATATTATTGAATGTTATATCTTCATTTTTGTACTCGCATACGAGCACTGTGATTATTAATTATTAAGTGTTATAATCATACTTAACTTCTCATTTAATTGATAAGCGGGTATACTGTCGTCGTAGCGTTAGCACGGGCACTATACTATCATGGATGATTGATGATATTTTTCCTGAACAGAACCATTGATTTCCTGTGGTACGACTAATTGCGTTTAAATGAGATGCTGTTTTACTGGAAAGCCATTGCATTCCTGTTAGTTAGCATCCATTTACCTTTCTGTAAATTCGCTAATAAATCGTGATTGTTCCTAATAAGCGACTTATATTTGTCAATCCAATATGGACAACCAACATGGAGAACGCACCGCTTTGAACGATATATCCAACAACACGAGCATAGGTATAAGCTGACTACAACATGATATTTGTCCTTTAGAAAATATATATATTGTCATAAATACGGTGTCGTGCAAGTTATTGGATATAATGGCGCTTTTAAAATATCGACTTCAGCACAACAAGCAAATCCAATTGACGAGGTGCAGCGTAAGAAGGACGAAAGAAACAGAAAACAACGTGAATATCGAGCAAGGAAGAGGGCACAAGCAACAAGCACTGGTACGGTATAATGCACCTTAATTCATAATCCATGTTGCATGACTATGACGGTTTTAATCTCAATATTTGAATAGAAATTGAAGAGGCAAACAATAAGAAGCGTGATTACAGAGCGAGAAAATGCGCCGCTACTTGTAGTGAAAGCAATGGTACGAACGCATCGTCAGCTGAATGGACACGTAGTCAGTTAACAGGCCAAAATTCTACAAGAACTGATCGAGGTAATATTTATAAAAAAATATATTTGGCCTCTTTTGTCTTTTACCATATAAAAAGGAATTCACATTTTTATATATGAACTTACTCGGCAGTAGTACAACTAACACCCATACTACAATCAGGTAGCACACTATCAAAAGAGAATGTCGATCCACAAGATGGTTTGGAGTGGCTGCACATAAATGATAACTACGTGCAACAATATGACCCGACAGCACGTACCCTGCGAACTCCAAATACGACCCCTTTAGGTTCAATGTTTAATACTTTAGAATTTTTATATGTCACTTCTTGAATAACCATTATGTATACTAACATTGTGGAAACTAGGTACTTTACCAAGTTGTCCTATCGAATGGATGCAAAGTCAGGTAACCAACGATCATGCGATAAGTCCTATTCCAGGTAAGAAAAATGAGATGGCTTACGGTTTGCATCTTTATGCATTTCAATAGATGGAGAACATGAATCACACTCATTTTTCTGGAAATACCCATGCCATTGGACATAAAACACCTGATGCATCACCAATCAACCTGACAAGATCTACATTTGGAACTCCAAATACTGTACCTTCAGGTACCATGTGTCATAATTTAATTTTTTGCTCCTTTTTTTGCTCCTCATCTCCAAAAAGTGACATATCCTTGATAACCAGGTTGCATGAGATCGAGATACGACAAAAATACGTTAGCCAGAGAAAAATACAATAATATGGATGGAGCGAAGAAGGAATTATTATTGAAACAAAAACGAGAATACAACAAAGAAATGAAAGAATGCCGCACTACAAACCATGAAGAACCTTCAATTCCTGATCTGGTCTCAAATGATGTTATACAGAAAAATGATTTAGAGTTCGACAGCTGTTTATTCGAGCCTACACTTCCTGTTGGCGAATTAGGTGAATATATGTATATACATGTGTTGTCAATAAGGTATTGTTTACGAATCTTCCTTTATAATTGACAAATTTATTGTTGAAGGTAACATGGCAGAGGGTGAGACATGCCATGATGGGGACATTGTAGAAGGTGATGATGAGGAGTACAGGAATCTCGTTGAAGGTAACAATTATGTATATATTCAAGTATACCCTTTGTGTATTGGTTCAAAATAATGAATTGGTGATAGTGTAAATCTTAATACAATTAATATTGGTCGGTTCAAAATTAGATCATGTTTGGAATTGCTCGACTCTAATTTTTTACGATGATGACTTTGAGTCGTATCGCGTGCAAGTAACATGTGTTGGTGCGCCCGTCGCACATGATCCATCGACTATATCTACCATGACCTCCCTTTGGACATGTTTTGAGGAATGTATCGATCGCCAATATTGTGCCGCAAAAGATTTCAATATGAGCCACCGGATTCATTGCGGAAAGGGAAGGTCTTGGTCCATATCCACGATGTGCTGAAGAACTAAAGCGGTTGTTTACGGTCAGATCATAGTGATGCAAATTATTTCAGAAGCCATATACGGTACTTCAACTCTCATTTCGCTTTCACCAGTCTTGGAGTCACCCTTGATCGTAGAGTTAGCACTGCAGCCGGTACTGGTATCTATACATTTCGTGTGCATGGTGGCTTGTACCATCGGCTAGATCAGTTGGTGCCAAGCTCTCAAGGGCCTCGTCATATGCAGCTCTACTTCTATGATCTAAGACGATGATACATTATCCCATAGAGTGAAGAGGTCTCCCGACCTTGATATCAATCTCATCCGAAATATCCTAAGAATATTGCAAGATAACCCATATGTGCAGACTTTTAAGAGAGTTGGTTCTATCCCAAACCTAGATGAATACGGAATTGAGCTCAATACTAATGTCACGCTGCATCAAAGAAGGTACAATGCACCAACGGCTTCTCGTGTCATTGCTATATGGACGATGGGAATGATCCACAAAAAACTTTTGATAGGAGTGTGATTGTATATCCCAAATGTGATCGCCCCCGCTATATTAAAGCATATCATGGTTGTTATGACCCATTAGCATATCCAATATTTTTCCCAAGAGGGGAAACTGGCTGGAACCTCAAAATGTCGTATAATGGAGTACCAACAGTTCCTGAACCACCGACTGTTAATGTGAATACCAACGAATGTGCTACTTGTGATGATCATCCAGGTACGTACACACGCATCGGTCCTAAAATTTGTGTTATACATCAGGCTTAATTTCTTTTTATTATATACATATAGCTTTTAATGGTTTGTGATATTTTAAAAGCTCAAAACTGTCATTGATATCTCTAATTATTTTCTACGATGTTTTTCATTTTGCTTGATGTAATACTAATTTCGGTGCAAAGCTAAGTAAAAGTCCATTGTAAAAGCATTGCAACATTTAAACCATGCGCCACCAGAAACATGGTAAAAGCTCAGAAAATGAAATTAGAGTTAAAGATACATGGTACCCGCGTGCTCACTCTTTTCCTAAATAATACGCTTAATATAACCATTGTTGATAGTGCGTCCTCCAATAATAATATTTCATTTTCTTTGCCATAACATATTGATGTTGCAGGTCATTTTGCAAATGATGAAGGATATAATGACATACAGGCAGGTGATTACTTTGGTAGTGATCTGCATGGAGGCGATTACTTGAGTGCGTTGATAGATGCAGACCCACCTACTAGGTTTATAACGGCAAGGGAATACTATTGTTTCAGGCTGCAAGTTAGAAAAGGCTTTTTTAATATCTTGTTATTTGGAGGACGATTATTCCAGCAATGGGCTGTTGATATGTATATCAAGATTGAGACTATGAGGCTTGATTGGTACTCGAATCCTGAGAACCAAAAAAAAATACGGGCTGAACTATACCAGGTGAAGCTCTCAAATTTGGTATTATAACTACATTTACTGCACGGACAACTTTCATTACAAATAAGCTTTATTCATGTCCATCTTTTAATCTGTCATAGGGTGTGGTTGATGTCATTTCACTTTGGAGAGACACGGGCTTCGAGGTTGGCAAGAGAGTTGTGCTTCCACGTACTTTTCAGGGGCGATCGTGACATGCAAAGAAAGATTTCTCAATGCAATGGCTATTGTCCAACGTTTTGGGAAACCAGTTACTTCATTACGATGACTTGCAATCCATCTTGGGAAGAGATAACATCAAATCTCGAGCTGGCGGACACCACAAGATAGACCAGACACGGTGGCTAGAGTATCTGAGGCCAAGTTGAGGGACATGAAAGATTTCTTGATAAAGAAAAATACTTTGGAGAGGTAGTGCATATGTTCATGTTCTGAGTTCGGAAGAGGGCCTACCACATGAACACTTTCATTGATTATG
Source organism: Otatea glauca (assembly GCA_036346275.1). Lineage (NCBI taxonomy): Eukaryota > Viridiplantae > Streptophyta > Magnoliopsida > Poales > Poaceae > Otatea > Otatea glauca. The sequence goes on from CM070711.1 coordinate 78,159,524, forward strand.
AGGTCGGCCGAGAAGTTAACAAGCCCGGATGGTTATGATAAAGTCATTTCACGAGATACGGACAAGGACAAATACCCGTGTTGCATGGGCTGGTCATGAAGCATATGTTGCACGGACCATGTGGTGCACTGAATAGAAGGTGTGCTTGTATGGTGGATGGAGAATGTCGCTTTCGCTATCCTCGACAGCTTTGTTCGCAACACAAGACAAGGAAAGGACTCTATCCTATATATAGGAGGAGAGATGACGGCAACGTGTAAAGATTAGAGGTGCGAGTTAGATAATAGGTGGGTGGTACCATACAATCTCGACTTCTTATGCGGTACAACTGCCACATCAACGTTGAAGCATGCTCAAGCATCAAATCTGTAAAGTACCTATTTAAGTACGTGTATAAAGGACATGGTGTGCATCATTCTCGTGAGACCCCGCCGGAAGGAAGGTGGAGTAATCAATGAGATTAAATCGATCTGAGGATGCTAGATACGTATCACCACCGTAAGTCGCGGCACGGATTTTTGGTTTCCCACTGTTTGCTGTCTATCCTTCAGTTTTGCAACTCCAACTTCATTTGCCCAACATGCAGTATGTTGTCTATGAAGGGTCCGCTAATCTTGAGGATGTTGTCGCGACCGTCTTCTTCTATGACAACATTAATCGAGTATTTCAAAATGAATCAGTTGATAGTTATGCAAGTAAATTATTATGTACGATAGTTCCCGAGCACTACCGGTGGATCAAGAGTAGAAAAGCATGGCAAAGAAGAGTACGGCATATTGGTGATTGACGGATTGTGTATGCAATCCTGCAGAAGAGAGAGATACTTCTTGAGAGTGCTCTGAATCATGTGACAAAGCGCAACCTCATATGAGGATTTGAGAACGGTGGCCGGCATCACATACTCCACTTTTAGAGAATCCTGTGAGAAAAGAGGACTTATAGAGACGGACAAGTCGCTTGACGACTGCTTGAGTGAGGCTGCAACATTTCAGATGCCGTCTGCTCTACGAAGGTTATTTGCCACTATTCTTGTATTTTGCGAGGCCACCAATATCCATGCACTATGGGACAAGCACAAAGATTCATTGTCTGAAGATTACAGCCGAGATAACTCTCTCAAAGCGGCAGTTGAGCAGATGGTGCTTATAGACATCCGCGATATGCTTCATTCGATGGGGAAGGATATAAAAAATTATGGTCTCCCTGAGCTTAATGATACAGGTTAGTTATGCTGATGACCACTTATGCTTAGTTCAATTGGCCTACATCTCTCATATAATAATTTGTTATATTGTTGTTTACTGCTAAAAGATACTTAAATGATTATTATTTGTCTTTTTTGTATAGTGTTAGAAATTGTATTTAGTGCTTTCTTAAACTCGGAAAAATAATAAACATAAGTAGGTTGTATTGTTATAATCCTACACTCTTTATTTCATCTCTATCTTAAATTTACTTATCTGATTGCCCGATGATTTCGTGATACATTTATTATTTTTTGTATAATTCAGGTGAATTTTCCAATGACATAATGAGGGAGGTTAGCGAGGAACTTTCGTGCCCATAGACCAACAACATATAGATGGATATAAATCTCTTAACAAGGAGCGTGCGAGGATTTGATGAAATCTTATATCATGTATTACACAAAAAAGCGGATATTCTTTGTCGATGGTCCAGAGGCACGGGAAAGACGTACCTATATAAGGCACTTCTGGCCAAAGTGCGCTCGGAGGGCTTAATAGGCATTGCGACAGCAACTTCTGGTATAGCAGCATCCATATTACCTGGAGGACGGACTGCACACTCAAGGTTCAAAATACCAATTAAGATCACGACAATAGCATGTGTAGCTTCACAAAACAAAGTGGCACTCGCAGAGTTACTTCGTAGGGCATCCTTGATTATCTGGGATGAAGTTGCGATGACGAAGCGAATAGCGGTTGAGACACTTGATAGGTCTCTACAAGATATTATGGATTGTAGCTTCCCGTTTGGAGGAAAGGTTGTGGTATTTGGTGGAGATTTTAGACAAGTTCTTCCTGTGATACCGCGTGGTACAAGAGCACAGATAACTGATGCTACCTTGCAAAGATCGTATTTATGGGAAAATATAAGAAAGATACGATTGACACGTAACATGAGGGCACAGTCGGACCCAGTGTTTGCAGATTATCTCCTCAGAATTGGAAATGGGACTGAAAAGACCATTGTAGATGATTATGTTCAGCTGCCTGATGACATTGTGATCGGTCATACGGACACCGAAGATTCAATAAGCAAACTCATTCAACATGTGTTCCCATCACTTCATGAAAATGCAAGGTCAGCAGCTTATATGAGCACACGTGCCATACTTTCAACCAAAAATGAGCATGTGGACCAGCTTAACGCAAGGATGATTGACCAGTTTCCAGGCCAGGAAAAACTTTACCACAGCTTCGACTTAGTAGATGATGATTCACACAATCAGTACCCTATTGACTTTCTGAACTCGATCACTCCAAACGGCCTTCCTCCACATGTGCTCAAAGTAAAAATCAACTGCCCTGTGATTCTTCTTCGCAATATCGATCCTAACAATGGCTTGTGCAATGGAACAAGACTAATGGTTAGAGCATTCCAAGACAATGCAATTGATGCCGAAATTGTGGGTGGACAGCATGCAGGCTCACGGGTGTTCATACCAAGGATCCCTATGTCTCCCTCGGATGATATTTCACTTCCTTTCAAGTTCAAGAGAAAACAATTCCCAATACGCCTAAGTTTTGCAATGACCATAAATAAAGCGCAAGGACAAACTATCCCAAATGTTGGGATCTACCTTCCAGAACCTGTGTTCTCACATGGACAGCTTTATGTTGCATTGTCACGGGGTGTCTCGAGGCAAACAACAAAAATTTTGGTAAAGCCAAATAAAGAATTAGATCCTATAGGAAAGAGCACTAGGAATATTGTCTATCAAGATGTCCTGGATTTGTGAAATTGGTAAGTACTATTTCACACAATTTTTAGCATGCTGTTGGAAATTTGCATAAGCTTCCTGTTTCTTTGACTTGGATAATCATTTCCTTGTACTTTACTTTCGTAATACCTTATTTGTGGTTATCTGCTATAGAATCCTTTGTTATTTTGAAAAATGAACTCTTGTTTATAGCCTACATCAGAGTGACGAGACCAAGGAAGAAGCTTATGAACTGAAGACCTATGATTAAGATTTATGGGGCCTGAATGCGATGGCCAACATCAATGTTTTATTGTTGCTCTCTATATGTAACTGTATCCAGTAGGCACATATATATCCAAAATTGGGGATGGACTCATTGAGTTGTTGCTCATTTACGTCTTTTATTCTCCAATAACTGGTATCTCAGTAGTAACTGTTTTTCAGAGAAATGGGTTTTGATAAAAAAACAGTGGGAAAGATTTTGTGAATAGAATTCTATAATAAAACAGCGGTCGGCTCTTTCATGCATGGACAAAGGTACATACAGAACTGTCTAAATTCAACTTGGCATCATGTGCTTGCTAGCTCATGAACTGATTTGTCAAAGAAACAATATCGTAATTCCCTGAAGTGCTATTAAAAATTGAAGTCATGGCAATGGCTTGCGAGCTTTACTCCTCTCAAGCGGAACATGAGTTCTCCCTCTTTACATGCTCTGTAAAGTTATCATATTATTATTTATTCATGCATCGTAAATGGGTCAGCTAGGAATTCACGAACCTTCCTTAATACAGATTTATCTCTCTAAATTATTTTGTTCTCCTGCATCTGCATAGCTGTAAAGGACAATTTTAAAGCCTTTTAAGTGTTAAACTGCATAGTTTTCTTTTCTTAAGCGGGTGTAGTGATCGTCGTAGCGTTAGCACGGGCACTATACTAGTATCATTTGAAGTACAATGTACTGTGTGATTGATATCTTATCCTATATGTTCACCACTCTTTTCATGCCATCGATCTAGCCATACTCATCTGGCTGATTAATGAATCGCCCAGCAGTAATAAACTAGTACGTAGTGTAGTTACAACCAGTTTCAAAATCTCAGCGAAATTTCGGATTTCGGTCGAGGCCGAGATTCTAAATCTTAGTAGAACAAAAAAAATGAAAATTATTATTTGGTACAGTAATTTAGGTAAAACTTAGTGGATTTCGTCAAGATTTCGTTGATTGGGACTTATTTGCATGGATTTTGGACCCGATTTTGCACTATTTTTTTGTGTAGAATTATACTGTCTTTTATGAGGAATACATGTGAAAAATTTGCAAAAAAATACATATATAAATTATATAACCCTAACCCTAAACCCCAACTTAGATTTCGGCCTTAAATTGTATTCGGCTTAAACCCTAAATCCTAACTTGGATTTCGGCCTTAAATGATGTATTTCGGTCTAAACTCTAAACCCTTGAATTTCAGCCATAAATGATGTATTTAGGCCTAAACGCTAAATCCTAACTTGGATTTCGGCCTTATATTATGTATTTCAGTCTAAACCCTAAACCCTAACTTGAAAATTTTATATACAAATACTTAGTATTTTGCTTTCAAACAGACCGGAAATGGCCTTGGGAGATAATTTCATAGGAGGTTGAAAATCACCAAAAATTTGGTAATTTTAGCCGAAATTTCCGTTTTCTCAGTTTCAAATTTGCCTTTTGAATTTATCTAGATTTCGGCCGAATTCTAAAATTTCATCAAAAATTTAGATTTCGAACGCTTCCGAGATATGATTTGAAAACAAAATTTGAAACCTTGGTTACAACTATTTGTGGCATATATGCGGTCGCAATTCCCAAAATGTACGTTGCAGTAAGCTTACAGTATAACAATCTAAAAACTACTACCTATTGCGAAATGTGATTTGCTCTTCTTTTTTAATGAAAAGCATACGTTCGAAGGAGCCGCAAAATGTCAGCGACTCTGGTCTAAAATGACATCAGTTTACGGGCATGTTCGAAGAAGTTGTAGCCTTTTTAAAAAGTTATTTTTTAAAAGTTTTTGGTTAAAAAGTGGGTATAACTTTTTACGAGAGATCGTTTGATGAAATAGCTAATATCTTTCAGCAATAAGCTACAAAAACAAATTCAATCAAACTTTGCTAGTTATATATAACTTCTAACTTATATCAAAAATCGTTTAAAAGTTGAGCTACTTAGAACTGGCTTTTCGAACCTGAAATGGCTTACGTCGGCACACAGCTTTTGCTCTCAATTCTGACTTCTGAGTCTTCAGACCACAGTTTCTGCCAAGCAGGGCCAAGGCCCAAGGAATCAGCTTGTCCAGTTGGCTGGTCACCTAATCTCCACTTTTAAACAATTTCATACTAGTCAATTCATTGTTGAAGTGTTTTACAGTACGAGCAGTGAGGAGACTCTCAATGCTCTCGTAAAAACTAAATGGTAAATAAAAATCTTAAAGCAGTGTAATTTGGTTCTAAATTGTCTTCTTTTTGTTTACTTTTCTTGTCACAAGTATATACCGAAATACCTTCAGTTACATATTTATTTAGCAAATACAAAACCTTTGTTAAAGCAAATACAAGTAAGGAATTGACTAGCTTGTGAGTTATATTTAACAGTAGGTTCTCCCTTGTAGAACAGGAGCAGAGGAGCTTCAAGTTAAGCATAATAAAATGTGCTCCTATCAGAAGTGGAAATTTGTTCGGTCCAAGAATGATATTCCACGTAGCTCTACAATCCACAGTACTATAGTGGCAGATGCGGGATTTTCAGGGTGTTCGGAGTTATAAAAATATTATTCAATATAAAACATAAAGATTCACAATAGCAAAAATACAAAGTATAAATTATTCTTACCAGAGATAGCACTTGAAATAATTTAGAGATTTGAGAGTTAGGGATTTAAAATCTACATGCTTCTTTTTCATTTTTGTATACTCTGCATGCTTCATTTCACAAAGCATGATCCACCGTTACAATCAACATAGCACTAATAGATTTGTGAATTGGGATTTCATATTTTAAATCAAGAATGAAATTCACCTGTGTGGTTGCTGATACCAAATGGTTAGCTACTGCTTGTTATTTTAGCATGGCTTACTATCCCGCGTGGTGTCGTAGCCCTAACCCGTTGGTCACCACAGGGGTCGCACCTTCCACCCCCGGCTTGATGCTCGCCGCGGCCATAGGATTGCCTTGCAACACGCCACGCATTGCTCCGTACCCCGCCAGATACCGTTGCCTTAACCTGTGCCTTGCCGCCTCCACCAGTTCGCTAGTGCCGTTGGCTGCTCAGCGCTCATCTGCTACCCTACTCCTTGCTAGCTTGCACCTGCCCCATAGCTCTCGCCCGTCGTTGCCGGGTTGTCGCTTGCCAACTGCACCGTTGCCACATAGATAGCGAGAGAGCATGGGGCATGCAGAATGGAGAGGGGGTTGGGTGTTGAGCTTAAGGAATGAAGGAAAAGGCTAGACTTTGGGTGATTGGGCCATACAAGGAAGATTGGGAGAGGGAGTGTGTGGGATAGGCTGAAATTGACTTGGAGGTTGAAATACGGTTTTTTGAGCCTACTTACTAGTATATACACCTAATATACTTATTATATACTAAGTTTTTTGTCAAAATTTTTAGATGTACATCTGTACATCTGTGTCCATTAGCTGTATTTGTGCCTGCAGTACTATAGTTTAAATGGAGGTCAACCAAATGGAGCTCCGGACTCAATTCCAAACAATAACGGTAGCGTTCAAAGTGCCATATGCCACAACAGAAAGGAAAGAGTATACCATGCACAAACTGGTTCTTCTTGCCTATTCTTGGTTAAAACTGAGCTCTCTTATGGTAGACTAGATTCAATATGGATGTTCATTCTATTCGATCTAATGGATCAGATTAACTAGTATTTATTTATGAGAAAGTTTACGGTGCATTATATTAGTAGTATATAGTATGTAGTACAAATCAGATTTAGTCATTGATTTGTTAAGGTTATTCCTACTACTTTACTTAAATAAATATTAGCTAATCTAATATATTCGATAGAAAAGAATGAACTGTTCATATTGGATTTAGTATATCGTAAAAGAGCTCTTTATTTATATTTTCTCTTGTAGTAGAATAATAAAAATATCTTTAACAAATGATTATATCTAAATTTTACTGTGCACCGTGTGCTACCGATGTAATACACTTCAAAATTTCTCCAGACCGCGCTGGATGTCTAGATTCTAGAATGAGCTCGGGGCACGAGTATAAAAATGAGAGCAGATGCAGATGCTCTGCCCGCTCAAGTGGCAGGGGTCTTTTCCCTTTCTTTTTTACCGCTACACGGGTAACAGATGATAAGTGGTCCGAGGGAGTGGTCCAAATTAAATTACCATCCCGTGTAAACCTTTGCATAATAACTGCAGAAGTTAGAGCCTTTTGAGAAAGAAGAATACCCCTACTGTAGACCAAAGACTAGGACTCGTACGTAGCAGGTTCTGCTCGTGCTACTACCTTCCACCAAAGAATTCGTGGTGATGTTTGCATGCAGACAGGGCAACTGAGGCGCCTGTGCCGCTGCTTAGGGTAGGGAAAGATGTCGCACGCTGTACTTTTGACATGAAGTTTTATGTGGGTTGTTGATTCACTTTTGTTCGTAATTTTATGTAGAGCTAGGCAGCTACCAACGCGAAAAATTCTGTGTTTAGGTCCGTCAGAAAGGAAAGATGGCATTGAAGTAGATCATGAATTTGAAAGTTGTAAGCTCACGGCTCACCTTCTGCCAAGGACCATGAATGTTTACAAAACAAAATAGTAAGAACTTCAAATCACGAACAAAAGTGAATCAACGAGAAGATCAGTCCGATTGAACGTTTAGTCAGGTATAGTCCCTCGTAAAAAAGACAAGGACTTCTCTCAAGCTTATGCAATGTTAGTCAGCAGCCGAAGCACTCCCAACTCCAGCGGGCAACGCCTTGCATAAACACTACTACAGAAACAGTTATCACTGTCGGTTCCAAACTGACATCACTGCCGGATATTGGAATCAGCAGTACCTATTCGGCAGTGATAGTCCAACTATCACTGCCGATTCTAAAATGAACCGACAGTGATAGTCCGATTCGTAAATCACTCGGTAAAATAAAAAAAAATATTTTGCATCCGGACCGACCACCCCGTATTCTATGCACGACCGCACGTCGCAAGCCACGCGATTTTTCGCGCGCGTGCAGTGACCTACTGCTCCACGTGAATGCCTCTGACCATCTCACCCATCACTCAATCCTCAACTAAAATAGGATATATTTTCCTTTTGATCCGTTGTCTCCGAAACTTTTGATGATTATTTGAATATCTAAATGACTTCAAATGGAAAGATTGTTAACTACAAAGTTGTAGATCTCGTCGAGAGCTACAATTTTCATATAAATTTTATCTCTCCATCCGACTCCGTATGAAAAAGTTATGATTTTTCGAAAAATCGTCGAAAAATGGTTGACAACATTATTACTGCCGGTTGGGAATACGAACCACCAACCGACAGTGATACCGATATTTGGACATCTAAATGACTTCAAATAAAAAAGTTGTCAACTACAAAGTTGTAGATCTACAATTCTCGTATAAATTTTATCTCCATTCGACATCGTATGGAAAAGTTATGATTTTTCGAAAAATGTTCGAAAAATGGTTGACAACATTATTACTGCGGGTTGGGAATACGAACCGCCAACCGGCAGTGACACAATTATTTGGATATCTAAATGACTTCAAATAAAAACGTTGTCAACTACAAAGTTGTAGATCTCATCGAGAGCTACAATTTTCATATAAATTTTATCTCCATCCGACACCGTATGAAAAAGTTATGATTTTTTAAAAAATTACTATCACTGCCGATTTTTTTAGAACCGACAGTAATAGTATCACTGCTGGTTTATTTTAGAACCGGCAGTGATAAGTTACTATCACTGCCGGTTCTTCTTCGGTCTAGCATTTGTGTTGGTCTAGCTTATGAATCGGCAGTGATAGACCGGCAAGAAAGGGGTTTTTTGTAGGAGTGAGAGTATATGTTTGTGGAAGACTATGTGGTGGTCTATCTATGTTTATAATAAGTAATTGATTGTGTTTGAGCCTGTAGCGTTCAGATTTAAGTTTAATATTAGCTTGTTTTGTCATGTGCAATTTGGTTTGAGTGACGTGGTCTTGTCCAGAGTGGTCATGATCTTGTCCAGAGTGGTCGTGTTTTCATCACTAAGTGGTCATGATACTCCAAGAGAGATTGTGCTCCTTGAGAGGTCGTGTTTCCTATAGAAGTCGTTCCCTAGAGTGGTTGTGGATTTTGTGACTTCTAGTGTGGTCGTTTCCAATAGTAATTGTGGCATTTGTGACCTCTAGGGTGATCGTTTCCTAGAGTGGTCATGACTTTTGTGACCTCTAGAGTGGTCGTTCCCTAGGGAGGTTGTTTCCTAGAGTGGTTGTGACCACTAAGGAAATGGTCGTGAACTCTGATGGACTGGTCTAAATAACTGTAGGAGTGGTCTTGACCTCCAAAGACCAGTAGGGACGTGGTTTAGACCTCTAAGAACCTCCGTAAGAGTGGTATTGACCACTAAGGGAGTGATCAAGACATCTGTAAGAATAACTTTGAGTGGTCACAGCCAAGAGTGACTTTAAGTTATCACTGCCAAGAGTGACTTTGACTTTAGAAGATCACAACCAAGAGTAGTCATGGACAAGAGTGGTCATGGACTACAGTGGTCACAGCTAAGAGTGGTCTTTGGCTTCGAGGGGTCACGGTCTAGGGAAGTCATGACTTGAAGAGTGGTCGTGGGCCAAGCTGGTCATGGTCTAAGTGATCCAAGGTGGGATCTTTTGATGATTGACCAGTCACTGATACTTGTCTACTTTTTTATGCATGTTATCTGGAACAATACTATGTGATAGTCTGTTTGTCTGTGTTGGTTGCAGGATTTTTAGTGCTAGGTCATGGTGAGGAGGAGGAGACTGGGATTAGGCTAGGAGAGCTGAGGTCCAGAACGGTCATAGGACGCCAGAAGATGACTCAGGCCGGGAAGTGGTTGTGAGTCAGGAAGACAAGGAATCAGAGCGTGAAGCATTAGTGATGGGTATGGTGGGCAATGTCAAGATGGATCGGGACTAGACTCAGGGAGGAGTTGAGGTCCAAAACCGTCAAGGAAGCCGAAGCCGTTATGGTAAAGCGGACAAGAACATGTGGCTGCTAAGTGATTTGGGTCCATTTGCAAACGAATACGGTTCAGGAGAGTCCAGACGAGCGAGAGGCTTGGCGGCAAGTCATTGGGGCTGTAATGACCCCCATTTTCACATGAATGCAAAAATGGAAATCTCATGTGCATACAGTACTAGTCCCATGATCAGTGGCTAGCACGCACATTTACAACAATTGATATCATATCCATACTCTTTATTACAAATGATAATGGTAATTTACATAATAAGATCTTACAATACAGGGTGAAATGCAGTGGAAAGGATTAAGATTCTTGTAGTGTGCCCATCCAACCCTCAGACAACTGACAAGGCATAATCCCTAGAAAAGCTTCATCGTTAATATCCCGAATCCTGTGATAAATATGTTGCATCGGACTAATCTGATTCTTTACCTAAAAACAACAATTAAGCAAGGGTGAGTACTTTCGTACTCTGCAAGACTTTTGCAAAGCCTATTATATATGCAAGCCACTTCAAAGGAAAGGCTACTACGGTTAGTTTGCATAAAGTCAATTTGGAATATAAATACAGAATAGTAGATTGCAAAACGGAACTTAAGTAAAAACAATTTAATACTGATATAACAAATATGTAGAGTACGATTAAGTAAGTTTCACAAACCTGGGCATCATGACCATATCCAAGAATCATTTCCACTGACACACAGTAGAAATTACCGACACACGGTAGAAACCAGATTTTATGAAAATAAAATCTGCTAACTATGTGATGACTTTACCAAGTTCCCATAACCGCGGGTACGGCTAATCGATTAGTTTTACACTCTGCAAGGGTGTACATCTTTACCCACAAGTCATGACCTTTTCCTTTTGCCGCATATTTCACACACCTTTGACGTAGTGGCCAGAATGTTCATGACGGAAACCTTTACATTACCTAGGTTAACTTTGCACCAGCTCCGGGATGTTAAACCCATACTATGGCAGAAGAACTCAGAGCATAGAAATGATGGAACTTCCCCACAGCATGGCGTACACCGGTGTATCGGTAAACGTTTGATCCATGATCACCTCGGTGTGGACGTCCCTTCGAGCAATTCATTAAGAAACAGCTCGTACTGCTCCAGCCTTCCAATGCGCAAAGATAAACTAGATAACTTAATTGGTTTAAGGTTGTCCCATACCAGCACTTGTGGTTATACGGTAATTCTTGGCATAAAAATAACCCATAGCTCGGTCCTTAATCCGACACGGGCAATAGACTCCCCCTACACTACGTGCAAAGACATGCACTCCCGGCTATTGCCAATAATTGCCCACATCTAAACCATAGTTTTATTTTCATTTTCCAACCAAAATACCAACCATAAGAAAGGTCATACCCATTAAATGTCATATCCAACATTTTTAATAATGTCAAAGTTTTATGTTCATTTGAGCATGGCTAAGCAAGATACTATGTGTGAGTAACCCAAATTGACATCAAATAATGTCTATGATATTCTAGGGTTATCAAGGTTCACAAATCCATACGTATCATGGAAGTTCTAAATAACTACAGGTACAACTACCATTACCCGTAATATAGCAGACTTTAATAAAAATAAAGTATGCAGTAAAACATTTAATGAAAACATTTATAAAACTGGGATCAATATGATCAAAGGGGGTGCTTACCTTGCTTATTTATTGCTTACAACGAAGACGAAGCCATGGCTGACGGAGGCAATGACGGAGGTAGCGACATCAAATTCTACACGTCGTTCAATCGGAAACATAGCAAATATCCAACTTCAATAAGGGCAAAAAGAAAACAGACAGAAAACCAAATAAAGATTTACTGCAGAAAACAGGAATATTTTAGGGTTTAAGTTGTATGATTCCACATATTGTTTTCCAGATAAACAAGCATTCAAAAGTTAAGGTTTTTATGATAACAAAGTATGACTTCTTTTATAGATTATCTATTCTTGATTTATGAATTCTAGAGGCTAAAATTATAAATTATTGCATTTATAACTTCAAATTATAGATGCTAAAATTATTCGGATTAATAGAATTAAAATACAAACTAAAGGGTTATGCGAATAGCACTTAATTCCTTAAGTGATTTTGTATAAGAAATGACTTTGAATACGTTAGATCTATTGAGCTAGGTTACTGAATTTATTTATGGTTTTTAAGAAGATTCTGGTGATACAAATATCTTAATTATATATTTGTTCATTATTACAGAGTTTGCTTGTTTATATAATCGAGTCCGTAAAACATATTACTTAAGGTTATTTGGCTAATAGGATTTATATGCAAAACATGATGAAATAAGATTATTTCTTCGGAAAAAGGATAGCATATACTTTGAAGAACATTCTTAAGCTGATTTAATACATTTTAGTGTTTAGACGAGACATTATATTCATTGTTGAAAAAGCTTATATGATATTAAGGGTTACAACGACCATATTATTTAAGGGTATTGGACTACCCGGATTCAGATGCAAAGCAAGTTGTAAAAGAATATTTTTCTGGATTATGGTAGAACATATCCTAAATATTATTCCTAGACTGATCTTCACAAAATTTGCATTAAGTCGAGATATTCTACGGGCTGTTGAAAATATTAAGTGCTTTTAACTTTTATGTGATAAAGGTTCAATTTTAATTCTTAATTTGCGACTGCACTTTATAAGACTATTTAACCATTTTTCTAGCATTAGCATGGGACATCACTAAGAGTGTTTTAAAGTTGATTTTGTGATGTTTGGCTTTTATCCGAGATAGTTTTTAAACATACGAAGATTAAAGTTTCTTATAAACTAAATTCAAATTAGTTATTTTTGCTAACTCTCGTGATCATATCTTTAAGAATATACTGAGATTAGCTTTACCTAAATTGATACTTAATTTATGGGGTTTTATACACATATTTACATTATTTTACAGGGATAAAACTTATGGTCTTTATGTCAATTGAATTTGTGCCTAAGTCATATTTAAGTACCTTTCACTCAAAAACATTTTAGCAACACTAGCTCAACTTCACAATCCATTCTGAAATATATGCACCTATGCATATGTACTACTGCTAGTTATTATATGCATACATATACCCATGTATCTTCTATTTTAGAATCATATTCTATTCATGAAACAATTCAAATCAAAATCATTATTTAAATATTTTGATATATTTAGGAGTACTACTGTCATATTAGTTATTTAGAAATCAAGTCTACTCATTTTGGATTTCTTTTGCATAAACTATATATTTTTGAATATTTATAGTATTGAGAATAACCTCTAATGGAAAATGATTCAAACAAGATTTAAATCTAAATATTTTTATATATTTTAGTTCCTGGAAGTGTAGGGATTCTATTAAAATTGGTTTCAATAAATTTCAAGTTTCTTTACAATATTTTTATATGTAGCATGTCTTTAGGCTTTTTATTCGAATTTGAATTTCAAATTCACCCAGTGATCATTTTCAAAATATTTTTATATATTCCGAATCTACATGATTTATTATGAATTTATAAATTTACTTCATTTCATTTTTACTAATGGTTGAAAAGTTATAAGCATTTGAATGCATTGCGGTTTGGAAAATACAGAAAATAGAAAAATTACCGTAAAGGGAATGTACGCTTTCGCGTTGGAATTACGCTTTCCATTTTCGGGACTGCTGGGCCGAGGCACTGACAGCTGGGCCTAGATGGCAACGACTAGTTGCGCGCTGCGAGAGACTGACGCGCGGGACCCGATTGTCGGCGACCCGAGGCAGGGGAGGCATGATCGAAGCTCGCCGGCGACAAATCAACGCCGGAGCCAACGAATTGGTAGCACGGTAAGCACCGGGGCATCCGTGCGCACGGAAGGGTGGTACTGGATCAGCTGGAGGTGGCCGGAGTTGGCGTGCCACCGTGAGGGGGCGGCGGAGGCCATGACTACGGCTCGTCGGCGACGAATCGCCACCAGAGAGGAGGAATGGGTTACACCTAGAGACTCAGCATGCTTGCGCGCCGCGGGGGTAGCTACGCGGTGGTCGGAGATGGCCGGGAGGAGGGTCGCCACCGTGGACCCGCGGTGGCGTCCATGGCTGATGAAGTAAGCTCGAGTTTCGTGGCTATTCAATGAAAGCTAAGGCTTATACCCGCATCTCTGTGCTACAAGGATTCAATTTTGCCACTTATTCAAAGAAGTGAGTGTCAGAATAGGGGTTCTCACCGAGCGCAGGCAACAGCGGAGGGAGCAGCACGGCGTGGCAGATCACCGGAGGAGATGATCTTCCGCTGAGGACGGGGATGAGTACTGGGCATCAAGGAGAAACTCCGGTCTTGATTAATTATGGAATGGTTCACCGGTGGCTTGGTTCGAGTTCTCCCCCTACTTTTCTGTTGCTTGGCCAATACTATGGTTTTGGGTAAACTCGGGTGCAATTGAGCGAAGCTTAGTGGTGTTGAGTTGCTGCTTTGCCTCTGCGATGGCTTTTATAGCTGGTTTAGTCGGTGGATTGCAGGGTTTGAGCGGAGTCAAGGAGGCGGCTCGGTCGGGGAATGGCGCGCGAGAGAAGATCAGAGGGAGCGAGCAGAAGAAGAGGAAATGGAAGGTGCGGTGCTGGCTGACAGGTGGGGATACGGCTGGCAGCGACCGTAATGGAAAGGCGGTGGCACTGGAGGGGCCCACATGGCAAAGAAAGAAAAGGAGAGCTCTACTGAAGATTCTGGACAGCACGGGATAGATCCACCGATTTAAATTATCAAAATGACTCAAAATCTTGTGAATATTTTTATATAGGTCTTAAAGGTAAATATCAGAGTCAAGTAAAATTTTTAGATAAAAATTATTGGTAAAAATATTGATAACAATCTGACAATGCACAGTTGTCATTTTCTGTTGATTCTGAATTTTATTTAATGTAAGATCAAAATTAGTTTATTATTTTATGAAAATTTTTATGAATATCTGTAATTGTATTATTGACATGATATAAAATGTTAAGATTTTTATATTGTTTATTTTAATTTTAATAATTCTGAGATTACCATTTTCAGCTTTTCTGATTATCTGTTTTTGAATATCTAAAAATACTAAATATAGGATTTAATTCTTGATATTTTTACCAGGCATGGGTAAGATTAATATGTCAGTATATGTAAAATTTGAACTCTGTTTAAGGTCGATTGACTTCTGAAGAATTCTTTCAAGGTCGGTTCAGAGTATCTGGACAGGGTTATTTTTGTATTTTTAATTTATTTATTTAATCCAGATCAGTGCAAGTTGCATAATAAGGATCCTGGATGGATCTGGGATTTATCTAAGATTTTTTCAAATTTTATTGGTTTTAGATTTTTATCTTTTTTCTTTTACCATTTACCGTTTCAATATATATAACTTTTCTTTTAGAACAAAAACTCAAGGTAAACCAATAATTTAGAAACCTCAAGAAATTAAAATTCAAATTTAAATATTACATATCAAACTTGTTTTTATAGTTTGTTTGTTTTAGAAGAAATAGTTTTAATAATGAAATCTTTCTTTTCTTTAGAATGCAAGAAAAGAGGAAAAGATGTTGTTTAAAATCGAAACCTTGTTTCCAATTGAAATTTTTATTCAATTCCATTTTTAAATTTCAAACTCTTCATTTTTCATATTTTTAAATTTTATGGGATGTTACAGGGGCCGCATGAAAGGTGACGAAGCATGGAAGATACTTCAAGTGGTTGGATGAGATGCTAACTTGAGCTCTACTCAAGCGAAGGTGGATCGTTGGATCGAGTGTTCACAGGTGGAGTAGAAGCTAAGTTAGTGTTAAAGGGTATGGTCAAAACCCGTGACGTGTTGGGTTTCAGGTCAGCCCATGTATGAGTGATTGAGTTAATCCCAATCTTGATGAGGTTCCTTATGGGAGAAGGAAGTTATCCAAGAGTGGAGATTAACTCAACTGTGCTATAAATGGAGCGCTAGAGGGATGTCTCCAACACCTCGGTTGGAACCAAGGTCAGAACTAAGACTTAGAGAAAAGTTCTTTCGGTTCTTTATGCTCTGTTGACTTTTGCTCACCTGGAGGTGTGGCTTTGTGACCACCCCTCTTTAAGTAATGCAAGATCTAAGTTCTTTTATGTCTAAAATTTAATTCTGTTCTTGCATTTTTGGTCGGTTCTTATATAAAAATTGAGCTGTGCTTCGCCTCCTTCTATTTGCTCTGTCTCTACTGGATCTAGGATGCATAAGAGGTTGAGAAGTTCATCAAGAACATGATCCAACCCAGCAAGATCTGCTAGAACTTACATTTGCTCAAGTTTTTGGTCTCCCTTCTTTTTGAGTCTTTGATCTCTTTTTGGTTTCTTTCTCTCTTGATCTTGTGTTGCCAAGGATGAATGATTGAAGGATGAGTATTTTGTAGATCACATCTCAATCATCTAGCCAAGCTTTGAACAAGCTCTCAGATTCTTCTCAAGAAACCAGTAGATCTTTTCTTGACTTGTTTGAGGGGTATTTACTTGGAGTTCTTGCTTGCTGTGACATGTGGGAGATCATCTTGATCATCAAAATTCCTACGAGCAAGCTCAGATTGAAATAGGTGGGTTTTATCCTCGTCTTTGTGCATCCTTCCTTCAAACTGAAAAGGTCGAAACTTTAACATTAATTCTTGCGATTGAATGTTGAAATAGCTTCCTAACATCTATAGGAAGATGCATGCAAAGCTTCACGGGATTTGAATTAGCCGATCGAAAGTTATCTCGATTCTTACCTTTGAAATTGTGTTGATTTTACTGTTCATCTCGATTCTACTGTTTACCGGAGACAACTAAACGTTTGCCCAGTGCTAGCCTGACTAAGGCCCTGTTTGTTTCGGCTTAACCTTTTTGGCTTTTGGTTTAAAGCTAGTTTTTGTCTTAACGAGCTTTTAAGCCGTCTGCTTTTAAGCCAAGACATGCCATTTGGTATTCTGGCTTTTTGATGGGTTGGATGGTGTAGTTTATTACTAGAAAGTTTTAAATACAATTTAAAGTTGTAAGGATTTTTCTTATGTACTGATTTATCTAATACAAATGTTTCATACTTTTTTCACCGAATGTCGTATTGAAAAATATAGATTAATCTTGAGATCAAACTTCATTCTGAGCATAATTATTTATCAACTTAATCTGGGTCGTGGAGGAGGAAGGAAGCTGGGGATGGCGGAGGAGGGAGGAGGTCAGGGACGACAGAGACCGGAGCGGCGGAGGGAGAAGGCATGTCGCACAAGGGAGCGAGAGAAGTCGAGGAGAAATGAGGAGATAGGAGAAGGATTATTGAGTTTATATATGATGGCATTTGTTGGTTAATTTTGGAGACTTTCAGTGGCAATGGTTATTTCATAAAAAAAAGCCCAAAAAAATACCTCCTAACTGGCTTTTCGCTTATAGTTATATGGAGGTTTTTGGCTTTTTTTAAGCCCGACTTAAAAGTCAGTCGTTTGTTTCGACTTTGGCTTTTCTGCTTTTAAGCCAGTGAAAAAGCCGAAACAAACAGGGACTAAGTCCTTTAGATGGTACTTTTAGAAAAGTAGCTTCAATGCTCTTTTGTCCGGTGCTAGTCTGATTTTTAGAAAAGAGGTTTCAAATTTTTGAAGAGAAAATTTCATTTGGCTCGTTGATCCTTCTAATCTCCAGGTCCTTCGTATTTCTAGTTTCCCCACTCGTTTCGCTCCACCCACCAAGAAAGTATTCACCGCTGTTACTCCCCGCGGAAGATACTGATCTTGAAATTCAACTCGAATGAAAAGGTGTAACGGCTGCGATTCAACGCGCGTGAAACTCCAGCGACATCGGTGTTTTACTGCGTGACTTTTGACAGCAGCAGTAATTACTGGGTTGTCGGTATTTGGTTGGTTAATTGTGCCAGGTTATAAAGCTGAGGGAAAAGGGGGAGTATATAAGTCCAGGAGTTGGCTTGTAACAGGGGACGAAAAATATGATATGAAATTCCCTTTTGCTTCGTGATCTTATTCTTCTTCTTCCTGTACGATTTTCTTCCCCTCCTTTTCTACGGTGCTGGAATCTCACGCAGCGAGATATCTCTCTGCTGCCAAGGGATGTTACATGTGGTATCAGATTCTCGTCAATCCTGCATTGGGCTGTAATTCCAGGGACGGTTTGGGAGCGCAAATCGCACGATAGTGATTCTGCTGCTTCCAGTAAAATCCCGTGATTCTGGTTGGGTAGTTCATCACGGCGCCTCCGAAGCCCTCCGTTCAGACTCGTTTCGTCTTGGACGAGATGGGGGAAGTGGAGGTTCGCGCGGATGAGAAGCTTGTGGCGATCAAGGAAAGTCTCGATCTCTTATTTGAGAAGGTTGGCTTGATTGATAAGGCACAACAGCAGTTGGTCGTCCGCACCGAACTGACGGCTAAGGCGGTAGAGCAAGGATCCATGGAACAACAGTTGCTTGCTCGTCAACTGGAGGCGACTGCCCAAGCGGTGGCGCGTATCACAACTGATCGAGTGTTGGAGAGGAATCATAACAGGGAAGGATTAGCGGCACCGGCGGCGCATGCGCTGTTTACTCCGGTTCCACCAGCACGTTGGAACACGGTCGACGAGGAGTATTCTCGTACTTCGGGGAGTGTTCATGTCCGGGGTTTAGGTGGTGGACATCAGGACGCACACGGAGGCCAAAGCAAGGCGCAGCGAGATCAAGGACACCAGATTCGTTCTCCTTTACCCAAGTTATCCTTTCCCACATTTGACGGGGCTAGTCCTCGTATTTGGAAGGATAAATGTCTGGATTATTTTCGGTTGTTTAACATACCAGAGGCATTGTGGGTGACAGCGGCGACTTTGCATATGGAAAGGAATGCAGCGCGTTGGTTGCTCACGTATAAAGCTCATCATGCACTGGACAATTGGGAGCATTTCATTCAAGCAGTTGAAGATAAGTTTGGTTTCGATGATCACAGGAAACTATTGAGTGCTTTGGTTGGGATCAAGCAGACTGGTACAGTGGCGGAGTATAAACTGCAATTTGAGGAGTTGATGTATGACATTCTGGTGCATAATCCTTATTATGGTGAGGAATTGTTTGTCTCTCATTTTGTGCAAGGTTTGAAAACAGAGTTGCGTAATGTGGTGCAAGGGCATATTCCTGAAACGGTGGATCGTGCTGCCTTGCTAGCTCAGGTGCAACAAGAGGTGCTCGAAAAAGGTAAACCTTGGAAATTTAAAATTTCTCCGGCTAAAGTTAGCGGGGGACCATCCAAAGTTGATGAAATGGTGGATGGAGTGAAGTTTGGTCAGGGTGAATTGTGGAAAGCTAGACAGCTCCGTGAATATCGTCGCGCTAATGGGCTATGCTATCAGTGTGGCGATAAATTTGAACCCAATCATTATTTGCACTGTAAGAAAAAGCTTGCAGCTCAACTTCAAGCGATCACGGTTGAAGACTCTAGTGAAGTGTTATCAGATGTCATGTTGGATATGTTGGAAGCGGCGGACCTCAATGTTGAGGACAAGTGTAGCTTATCTCTCAATGCCTTATCCTATGCGGATGCCACTGAGTCAGTGCGTATACTTGCATTACTCAAGAATCAAGTCATGCTGTTCTTAATTGATTCGGGAAGCTCGCACAGTTTTGTCGATGCTGCTTTCTTGCAGCGGGTTGGATTGTATTCGGAGAGCACAACTCCAGTTCAAGTCAAAGTTGCTAATGGTGAAGTACTTCATTGTGATCGGTGGGTGCCTCAGATGGAATGGTGGTCGCAGGGCTTCACTTTTCGGGCGGATTTGCGGGTGCTGCCCTTGGGAGCTTATGATGCGATATTAGGCATGGACTGGTTGCAACAACACAGCCCGATGATATGTGATTGGAAACAGAAAGTATTGGAGTTTCATCTTGGGGGCAAATGTGTTCGTTTGAAAGGGGTAAAGGGAACTGCTAGTACTGAATTACAGTCAGTCACATTGCATCAGTTGGATAAGTGGAAAAAAGGAAATGATATTTGGGCTCTTGCAGTGGTAGAACAGACACAACCAAGTAAGGAAATTCCGGTACTACCGGCGGTGCAAGAAGTATTGGTTCGATTCGCTGACTTGTTTACTGAACCTACTGGTTTAACACCGCGCCGGGAGTATGACCACAACATTTCTCTCATTCCGGGGGCAATTCCGGTTAACTCGAGACCCTACCGATATTCTCCTCTCCATAAGACTGAAATTGAGAAACAAGTAGCTGACATGCTGACTGCTGGGGTGATTACACCGAGTATGAGTCCCTTTGCTTCCTCGGTTTTATTGGTGCAGAAGAAAGATGGTTCTTGGAGATTTTGTGTTGATTACAGGAGATTGAATGATCTTACTATCAAGAACCGGTTTCCGATGCCCGTCATCGACGAGTTGTTGGATGAGTTGGCCGGTACTCAGTACTTCTCGAAACTAGACTTGAGAGCTGATTACCATCAAATTTGGTTGAAGGAGGAAGATGAATTCAAAACGGCCTTCAAAACTCACCATGAACATTACCAATTTCATGTGATGCCATTTGGGCTTACCAATGCTCCCGCCACCTTTCAGTGTCTCATGAATTCCATGTTGGCACCATTTCTTCGGAAGTTTGTTCTTGTCTTTATGGATGACATACTTGTGTATAGTCCGGATTTGGCTGTTCATATTGATCATCTCAGGTCGGTGTTGCAAGTATTGCGGGATCATCAGTTGTTTGTGAAGAAATCCAAATGTACCTTTGCTCAACGCGAGTTAGAGTATTTGGGACATGTGATTTCTGACAGAGGGGTGGCTACAGACTCGATGAAAACTCAAGCTATGTTGGGTTGGCCACGCCCACAAGATGTTTCCCAACTCCGAGGTTTTCTAGGCCTCACTGGCTATTATAGAAAATTTGTGCGAAATTATGGTATCATTGCGAAGCCATTAACCAATTTGTTAAAAAACAAGCATTTGAATGGAGTGATGCGGCGGAGGAGGCATTTGAGAAATTGAAGCAGGCAATGTCTTCTACGCCTGTGCTAAAGCTTCCTGATTTTAATCATGCCTTTGAGGTAGAAACGGATGCTTGTGACCTTGGTGTGGGAGCTGTTTTGATACAGCAGGGACACCCGATCGCATTTTTTAGTAAGGCATTAGGTTCCAAACATCAGCATTGGTCCATCTATGAGAAGGAATTCTTGGCGCTTATGCTGGCTGTTGATCGTTGGCGCTCCTATTTGCAGCGGGGTGAATTTGTCATTCGGACAGATCATCGTAGTCTCTGTTATCTTAATGAGCAACACCTTCAGTCAGACATGCAACGAAAAGCTATGGCACGTCTTATGGGGCTGCGGTTCCGTATTGTTTATAAGAGTGGTAAAGAGAACGTGGTGGCCGATGCCTTGTCCCGGGTTGGACAGTTGATGATTACGCACACCATGTCGGAAACTCAGCCATTATGGATTCAAGAAGTTGTTAATTCTTATGCCACTAACGCGGATGCGCAGCATCATCTAGCGCGCTTGGCGATCCACAGTCCGGATGAGAATGACTTTGAGTTGCGGAATGGGCTCATCAGGAAGAATGGAAAATTTTGGATCGGCAACAATTCCGCGTTGCAGACCAAGTTGATTTCCGCATTTCATGCTAGTGCCATTGGTGGGCACTCCGGCATTCATGCGACATATCAGAGGGTCAAGAAGATGTTTTGTTGGCCAGGTATGAAACAAGGGGTGAAGGATTTGGTTCAGCAGTGCGAGATTTGTCAGCGTGCCAAAGTGGAAAGAACTAAGCCGGCTGGTCTTTTGCAACCCTTGCCCATTCCAGAGTCAGCATGGCAAGATTTAACTATGGATTTCATTGAAGGGCTACCCACATCTGAAGGTTTCAATGCAATCATGGTTGTGGTTGATCGCTTTTCCAAGTACAGCCATTTCGTTGCACTGCGCCATCCTTTTGCTGCTCAGCAAGTTGCTAACCTCTTTTTGGAGCATGTGGTTAAATTGCATGGGGTGCCGCGTACTATTACCTCTGACCGTGATTGCATCTTCACCAGCCTATTTTGGAAGCAGTTGTTCAAAGCTCTTCATACCCAATTACAGTTCAGCACTGCATACCACCCTCAAACGGACGGCCAAACCGAACGGGTGAATCAGTGTCTGGAAATGTATCTGCGCTGTGCCATTCAGAATTCTCCACGCAAATGGAAATCGTGGTTGCCGTTGGCTGAATTTTGGTACAATACCAATTTTCATGTCTCACTTGGGTGTTCTCCTTTTCGGGTGCTGTATGGTTGTGAGCCCAGTTATGGTATTATGCCGCTTTTGGCTGGTGATGAGTCCAGGGAGGTTACCGAAGCTGTTCAGGATCGCCAACGACATCTGGAACTGGTGAAGTCTCAGTTAGCTCGAGCGCAAAACCGAATGAAGTTACAAGCTAACAAGCACAGGGTGGACAAACACTTTCAGGTCGGCGAGCGCGTTCTTATGAAGGTTCAACCTTATGCTCAGACCTCCTTGGCAAATCGTCCCTATCCGAAGCTAGCACATAAGTTTTTTGGCCCATATACAGTGATTGCCAAAATTGGTCCAGCTGCTTACCGATTGGACTTACCGGCGGGCTCTCAGATTCATCCGGTCTTTCATGTTTCCCAATTGAAAGCATTTAATCCGGATTATTCACCTGTTTTTGCTACTCTACCAAAGATCGCTGATTTAGATATTCGGATGACACAACCTGAAGCGATTCTTCAACGCCGACTGGTGAAGAAAGGTAACACGGCAGTGACTCAGGGGTTAGTAAAATGGACTGGTCTTTCGGAGGATTCAGCCACATGGGAAGATCTTAGTGTTCTGCGTCAACAGTTTCCGTCCGCCATTGCTTGGGGTCAAGCAACCTGTTCAGAGGGGGGTGATGTAACGGCTGCGATTCAACGCGCGTGAAACTCCAGCGACATCGGTGTTTTACTGCGTGACTTTTGACAGCAGGAGTAATTACTGGGTTGTCGGTATTTGGTTGGTTAATTGTGCCAGGTTGTAAAGCTGGGGGAAAAGGGGGAGTATATAAGTCCAGGAGTTGGCTTGTAACAGGGGACGAAAAATATGATATGAAATTCCCTTTTGCTTCGTGATCTTCTTCTTTCTCTTCCTGTACGATTTTCTTCCTCTCCTTTTCTACGGTGCTGGAATCTCACGCAGCGAGATATCTCTATGCTGCCAAGGGATGTTACAAAAGGTCAAATACGGAGGACTACTGATACCGGGACCGATCGGAAACTTCATTCAGAGCCGCAAGTCGAGACTGTCAGAGCGGCGCATCTCCAGCAAAGTAAAGTAGATTACGAAACTACAGCAAGTACGTCAAGTGAGACACGATAATTTTGTGGGGAAGTTGCGAGTATTTATATGTACTCCAAGCTCATCCGATAGGGCTGGCCATGTACATTCCGTATGAACTTCTTCGAACAGCTAATTACTGCATTACTACAAATTCAGCTTCGCGTGGAGGCTGGTAATTATGAGAAGCTGAAGGTAAAAACTCAACTAAGACATGGCTTTGTGATGGGCTTAAAACAGGGGTGCTACGTGCACACGTGCGTGGCGGTGCCCCGCTGCCTCGTCACACATAAACAATTGTAATGGACAGTCAGAAGACAGAGGCCTTAATCGAGCATTACTTGTAATGGACGCATACGCGTACAACCACCACATATGCACGTAGAGTGTACTTCCTTAGCACATGAATAAAGATGACAAAGAACGAGATAAATCTATCTGCGACGTAATAAAATTCCTACTAAAAATATACTTTGCATCTGTAAAATGATAGACACCATGATTTAAACAGTGATGAGCAAAGTCATACGCTCACAACTTCACCGTATCATCACGAGGTGGTTCACAATCGATCATTACTTTGACAATAGTAGAAAGCGTAAAGGTTGGTTATGAACTTAATTGTACGGATAATTCAGCTAATTATGTTATTAAAACAAAGACAAAAAGATACCATGTTCGTTTTAAAAATT
Source organism: Otatea glauca (assembly GCA_036346275.1). Taxonomy (NCBI): domain Eukaryota; kingdom Viridiplantae; phylum Streptophyta; class Magnoliopsida; order Poales; family Poaceae; genus Otatea; species Otatea glauca. Next base: position 78,183,679 of record CM070711.1, read on the forward strand.
TACCCGTTAAGACGAAAAAAAAAGAAAGATCTGTAGGGTCCATTTTGGTGGATTCACTACAACAGGAACTACCCTCCTGCAATGCTCGGGGTCGATCTTGCTCCCGATCTAATCTCCTCCGAGTTCATTTGGGCCAATGGCCGCGGCGTGCAGTCAGCGTGGTGGCATGGTCGAGTTTGGGCCTGGGGATGGTAACGAATAGCGGTGGATGGCGGTGTCTCGGTCCTTCTCCTCGGTTCCATCAGCCTTCCTCACATCTCATCCATGCTGCGGATCTGCTGCAACACCACACACCGGTACCAAACCCTCCATGGCCGCCGGACCGCCTTCTCCACCATCACTAGGGTAGCGGCAACCTCCTCTGGTAATTGCTGCTCTGCATCCGGGTTGTGGGGTTTTTTTTTTTGGTCTTAATTAGCTAATCTGGAGATGCCAATTTGTTTTTATACCTTCCTTTCCTCTTCCCTTGCTGTAGTTTCTGCAGGTTTTTGAGGATTTCTTAATGGTTTCGGCGTTTCTGGTTTGTGCCTTCGGAGCTTCTCAGGTAATTGCGCACTTCCTCTTATGTGTGGTTGCTTATGGCATTTGGCACTTTAGCACCGAGGGTTTTTTTTCCCGCTAATAAATCTTCTCAAGTATGAATGTATGAGTAGTAGAGGAATTTTTTTTAAACAAAACTAATTGATGCAAAAACAGAAGTATCCACCTCTGTGTACTAATTATCCAACTTATATTGGGCACCTCAAGTGTGTAAGCTGAACATTTGAATGACCATATAAGCATGCAAGTAGAAATATGTTTAACAAAAGTAGCTAAATTAGTGAGACAATTAGAAAATTGTGAGTAATTACAAATATTGAAATGAAATGCAACATACTGCAAAGCCGCTAGCTATGACTAGGACCAGAAGGCAAGCCCATTCTACGAGATTTCATCTTTTTGGAAATGATCCATGATTGTTTTATCATCAATGCTTTCAAATATTTCCCGCTCAGTGTAGGACAGTATCAAGTCATTGAGCCAATCATCGGAGACTATATTAGAGAACAAGTTGAGACTAACTAGAGAACAAATGAATGGATAATTAAAATTATACTGTGATATTTTACCATTTTTACAATTAATTAATCAACCAATAATTTAAACTATACGTGAAATTTTATCTTTTTAATATTGAGTCGTCCTCTCGCCCGAGATTTGATTAGGGACTTGAGGATTCGATTGGGAAATCAAGGATGGAAGACTAGGGATTTGGTTTGGTTCAAGTTAGACTGTGGCTAGTTGTCTAATTAGCTAGTCTAGTGGCACCACATTCGAACCGTGGCCCATGGACGTGGACTCCACTCTTCTTCAAACTCGATCGGTGACTTACTCCTCCCGTCCTCCGTGGCTCCACCCATTGGCAGCCGATGCTTTTGTAAGGTCGAGGATGCCGACTAGAGGAGGGTGAATAGGCGGCTTTTAAAATTCTTTCTACTAATTTCTAGAAGGCAATTCACTCCTAATTATCCTAATGCCAAAACATTAACAATTATTAATGCGGAAGCAATAAACTAAGGTTTTGACAATTACAGCCTAAATCAACTAGGCTCACTATGTGCACTAACTAATTATGTCTCTAACAAGAATAGGCAATTCTAAAGACAAGTAATCAATCAATTTGATTCTATGAATATAAATAATGAATACAATGCAAGCACAAGAGAAACGAATTGGACCGGCTCCACGAATTGAGCACCCACCTCGAATCCACTAGTGGTAGCTCCTTTTCCCTCCCGGGTAGGCGAGCTCCAACCTTCACAAACTTTGCCGGGGCTTCTCACAACCTCCGTCGAGAGCTCCCGCGTACGACGCCGCTACGCCGTCTAGGTGTCGGCAAACACCAAGAGTAACAAGTCAAGCCTTTCTGCTTGAACTTCATCTAGTGCAACACATGCACTTTCAGTGACCTCCTAAGTGCAACATATGCACTAGGATCCTCCTCAAGTGCAACACATGCACAAGAGGCTCTCAATCCACTTCCTAATTGCATCACATGGAATTAGAGCTCACTCTTAGCTCAAGAACCAAATTAAAGAGTGCAACACATACAACCAACTTCCACAAACTCCCACTTAGTTCAGCTACCAGCAAATGCCCCCCAAGACCTCCTTTTATAGCCTCCAAGCCAAAACTAGCCGTTGGGGACGAATTAGGCAAAATGTCCAGCAAACCCGGTGCTACCACCCAACTGGGACCGGTAGCACCGGTCTCCTCGCCAACGGCTACAAAACTAGCCGTTGCAGGAATTCCGGTAGCACCGGCCAACTAGAAGCGGTGCTACCGCTCGGGCGGTAGAACCGGCCTTGGACCCCGGTAGTACCGGACTCAAGCCGAACACAAAAACAACTCCTCTGGATTTTTCACACCGGCCAGAGGAGCGGTAGCACCGGACCTCTGGTGCTACCGGGCTACCATGGGCGGTAGCACCGAACTGCCAATCCACCCAAAAACATTCCTCTCTGGAATTTCCACACCGACCAGAGGGGCGGTAGCACCGGACTTTCGGTGCTACCGGCCTTACAAGGGCGGTAGTACCAGCCTTAGGGAGAAAACACGGTTTTTCACAAAAACTTTTCTCCAAACCATTAAAGATTTATTCTTTGAGCTATGTGAGGATCAACACATGATCACAATACTATGCAAAACACATTTGCACATGTTAATCACATGCTCCAAAGAATCTCATTAAGCACAACTTATTTGCAAAAACACATTTGCAAATAAACCAAGAACTTATGAGATCAATCCTCTTAGCCATATGATGATCAACACATGATTAAGTCAATTTGCAAAACACATTTGCAAACCCTATTCACATGCTCTAGGTTCGAAACCCATAACTTCTAGTTCATTTGCAAAACACATTTGCAACTAACAACTCCAACTTATTTGCAAGACACATTCGCAAATAAACCATGAACATATGAGATCAATCCTCTAGCCATGTAAGGATCAACACATGATCCCGACACTTTGCAAAACACATTTGCAAATGCCAACACATGCTCTTAGGATTGAAACCCATACTCTCGAGCTTATTTACAAAACACATTTGCAAATAACGAATCCATTCAATACTTTGCAAAAACATATTTTGCAAACTCAAAACACAAAGCATACTTAGCCTTGTGATGATCAACACATAATCCAATCACAAGCTAAACTCCAATGCATGAGCTCTCTATTTGCAACACATGCAAATCTTTAGCTCCATGCAAAACCAAATCAATTAAGATTCAAATTAGATGCAAGCATGAGCACCCTTATTTGCAACACATGCAAAAACTTAGCTCATATAAAATCCAATGCACAAGCTTCACCCATTTTCAACACATGCCAAATGGTTAGCTCCATGCAAACACCAAATAAGAGAGTGAGCTAGAGTGAACCGGATTGAGTTCATCAACACATGATGAAGCTCAAGCTACAAGACTCAACCCCTCTTAATAGTACGGCAACTAACTAGCAATCCGGTCTCCCATCCAAACACCGAGACCGGTAAACGATAAGGAACACATCCTTAGCCCTAGCTAGTTATACCTTTGCCTCTAGCGATCCACTTGGAGCTTTTTTTATTTTCAATCATCTTCTCTCCAGGATCAAATCTTCTTCTTCTTGTTCATCAACACATGATGAACTTTCTCTAGCTCTTCTCTTCACTTCGGGATTACCTTTTGAAGCTCATCAACACATGATGACTTTTCGTTCCTGATTCTTTATCATCTTGGACTCAACCTACTTCACAACTCATTGAAAATGTTAGTCCAACAAACACGGTTGTCTCAATCATCACTACACACCATTAACACATAATGGATGCCTCTAAGATCGATTGAGCACAACCCAAATCAATTTGAATGATTAATTGTGTCTTGAGTACTTTGATGCAACTAATGCTTCATTATACTCAAGAACTTTCCGCTTATCTTTAATAAACAAAGAGACACCATCAACACATGATAAAATATTCTTTGATTTTATTAAAAGACAACCGAACTCAATTTAAATTACATTTAAATTGATATGAGTATATATAACTACACAAGTTTCATATACTCAATTTGATGGAAAGTAATGATCCAATATGTTTGAGTGATGAAAAGGGATCAATACATTTGAGACCATCATCTATAGAATAAACTCCATTAAGTACGTGCATATAATTAATTGAACATGGAATCAATATGCACATAATAAATCTTAGATTGCATGAGTTTATCCTATATTAGCATGAGTATATTACAACTACACAAGTTATATATACTCAAAAGATTGTTTCAGGGTCTTGATCCTTTATATTATATGACAAGAGGACATGGATCAATACAATTGAAACATCAAGTTAAATTATCAACTCCCCCTAGATGTGTGCATTTATGTATATATGAATTAGGAACATAATGCACATATTTAGACTAAGACAATGGAAGAGTTTATCTTTTAACTTGAATCCTAGGTATGCATTAAGATAATAGAGTGAATACAAGTGCATACCTTAGGTTTTTCATTTTCCATCCAAGTATGAGACCAATAAGAATAAGACTTAATAGAGCATGTTAGTCTCATAATGATTAGATTTGTCATTAAACAATGATTAAACATTAATATTAAACCAATCACCAAAACCAATAGAGCTTGAACTTACAGCTTTGCCGCCAGCTCCCACCAAAAATAAGGCGACGATCCCTGTGGTTTGGGGGGGAGGGGGGGAGGGGGCGTGAGGGGCAGAGCCGGTGCGCTAACCCCTACATTCACCTCGTACATCCGCCACTGTTTGAAGGGTATTTTGACAAATCAAGACTTCTCCATTTTCAACTCCACAGAATAGCTAATCCATTAGAGAATTGAATTCCTATGAGTTTGTGGGCAAGTTTGATTGGATTGAGAGAAATATGAGGACAAAGTTGTTCGGGGCAGCAGGAGTTGTTGCCATAGTAAGTTTAAGTCATGTGTCCAGTGATGCAGAGATTTACATTTTTTTCCGGTAAGGGAGACCCTGACTGCTAAGATTATAACCTAATTTTAGATAGGTGTGTTTTAGAGATATGTCAATATTTAAAACTATAATTATATGTGATTGGAGAGAGTAATTAAGAATAGCCAATCTGCATTGGGAACACATCCAATTGTGAGAGGCAACACCATCACTAAGTACTCAACATTAAATTTTTCTTAGATACAGTGTCTCCTTAATTTGGGCAAATAATGGGCTTCAACTTATATTACAGATGGAGGCAGTAGTTAATACTCCCTCCGTCCTTGAAAGTAAGGGAGAGAAGTGTTCAAACTGTGTCCTCTAATATTAGGGATTGAGAGTTCTCCCCCATTAAATTGTGTCATCAAATTGTGCCCATGCATGCAGATACACACAGATACATGCGACCACACATATTCCAAAACAAAAATGCGGCAGGTCATTCTCTATAATCGTGATTAATTAATGCATGCATGTTGCCAATTATAGAGACACAGTATTAAATAGGGGCATTAGAGTCTTTTGACAGAAACCATAATATGTCCTAAAATTTCTTCTGTCCCTTACTTTTCAGGACGGAGGGAGTAGAAGCTTACATTATACTCCTTCTATTCATTTTTATAAGGTTTATTTTTTGAATGGTCTTGTTCACAAATATAAGACTTGCATGTAGATTTAATAAGGTTTTTCTTTCTATACCACTATTTATTCTCTCTCAACCATATGCATTTATTCGTTACCACTCACACAAAGTATATCTTTCATCTTCCAAGACAATTAATTAGGAGTATCTAATTCATTTTCTCTCATACCTTTATCAATTTCAATGAAATCTTAATCCTTGTGCCAAGTCAAAATACGCTTTATAAAAATGAACGGAGGGAGTAGCATCGTATAAGGTAAATTATCCAATATTAGTCGGATTGTTGGAAACATAAGTGAGCGGTGGCGGAGCATCAGCAAAAAAAATTTAGAGGGCCATCTTTAAGCCATTAGGAAGAACAAGATTTAGGCATGACAGTGTAGGGCCAAATCTCACATCATATGACCATGTTGTCAGGATCATGATCCTAAATAGGATTGTTTCTGTTTGATGGGATCAAACCATAGGATAGGATCGTTTGTCAAATTTTAGATAGCGCATATATTTTATATTAAAAGAAAATATATTTTCAACTATGTACGCCTATACCACAAAATTTGATTTTCTTAATTAAATTTTGTAATTTTTGGTGTAGTTATTCACAGTGCATTCAATTAAAATTAATATTTGAGCATTATTTTCAAAAATAATAATTTAAAAGTCTAATACGTGAATGATAATATATTGGGTGCCGCTAGTTTCCGGTCGCCTGCAACGGCCAATCCCTAGCAAGTGCACTGTGGCGTGTGTGTGTGGGGGGCGTGAACTCCACCGCACTTATGAAAACGGATTGGATACGAGCAGATATTACTTTTTTATATTCTAATCTATATTTTTTTCGGATTCGGAACCGGATACGGATTAGCCGGATATGAATACGAATCTGGATTATTCGGGATACGAACATAAGACGAATATGTGACGGATTCGGGTTAGATACGGATAAAGATATATGGATAATGCATGCATATATAGAGTAATATATGTTGAATTAAAACCATATGAGTATATGACCATAGTAGCGAGTTATATATCAGTCAAACCTAATAGATGTCATAGAAAGAATATACTACTTGAGGATCAATAGAATCAACTAATTATCAATATAAATGGTCTGGTATGAAAAAAATGTGATGACAATAGGCTGGGCCTTGCTGATATTCGAATAGAAAAATTTGGATATCCAAATCCTAATAGGAAAAATCTAGATATCCGAATTCCATCCCGTATTTACCAGATATTGGCTGCTCCGTTTCCGATCTCGGATCCGAATTCAAGTATCTAGATCCCATTCCGAATCCAACCGGATAGTTAAATCCAATCTCAATCGGATCAAATCCCGGATCCGACAATAAATATCCGACCTGTTTTCACCCTAACCAGCACCCTCGCCCCCTTTCCTCACCTCCTCTCCACTCCCCTCCTCTCTCCCAACAAACTGATTAAAAAAAACTCCCAAAAAAGGTTTAATTAAAAAAAATCAAATGATTTCGAAAAAATTTCAAATCATCAAAAACAATATTCAATTCCAAAAAAAAGTCGCTCCTAGGAATTGAAAAAGAAATCAACTCGCAACTTCCAAATAGGCATGGAACTTTCGTCGGCACACCAACTTTCGAATGATACACAAAACTTTCAAAATTCAAAACATTTTGATTGAACTTCAAATCATTCAAATCGGAAAAAGGGTGCTAGCACGCTACTAGAGGTGGGCGTCGTGCCGTGCCACGCTGGTCCGGCACGTGGCCATCGTGCTTCGTGCCGGGCCGTGACGGCATATCGTGCCGTGTCGTGCCGGCTCAGCTCGTCTTCAGCGAGCCCAAGCACGGCTCATTTGTGTTTCGTGTCATACTGGTTCATACTCGGCCCATTTGTACTATTGTGATGAGAGGAAATGAGCTAGAGACACCCGGGGCTAAACCCAGGGCTAAGGCAATAAACACAAATATTATGAGAAAAAGGAATTAAAATTTATTCATTCTTGAATCTCTCTTGCCTGTTTCTCTCAATCTCACTCAGCTCTCCCACCTCTCTTGCCCGTATATCTCAATCTCTCAGTGATGAGCAAACGAGGCAGTGAGAAATGAGCTAGAGACACCCGGGGCTAAACCCAGGGCTAAGGCAATAAACACAAATATTATGAGAAAAATGAATTAAAATTTATTCATTCTTGAATCTCTCTTGTCTGTTTCTCTCAATCTCACTCAGCTCTCCCACCTCTCTTGCCCGTATATCTCAATCTCTCAGTGATGAGCAAACGAGGCAGTGAGAGGAGTGGAGAGAGCGAGGAGCGCCGTCAGGCGAGGAGAGAATGTGAGAGAGCGAGGAACAGTAACGTTCCGGACTGTGCCGCTCACCGTGCTCGGTTCCTAGGTCTGGCACAGCCCAAGGAACAGTAACGTGCTGGTTTAACACAGTCCATTCCGTATCGGGCCATGATTTAGACTAAACCATACAACTGTGCCTTGGATCGACCCACAAAAGCACTACCCGAGTGCCTACCTCTACACGCCACTTGAGAACAGCGGCGGGACGCAAGCTCACCGGAGCTTGCGGAGGCAGCATGGAAGCAGCGCGAGTTCTATGTGGTGGTCTTGCGCCCCGCACTCTCTCTCTCTGTGGGAACGAACCGAGCATGGGAAGCAGCGACGACGGGTGATGCGCCAGTTGTTGTCATCTTACGCTTGGACTGGGCACGCATCGCATGCAGAAGCATGACCGCGCCGTGTGTGCCCTTGCAAGATAGGACACCCGTAATATCTTTTCCCTGGAACAACAACTAAAGAGACTAAAGAAAGCAAATTAAACTAAATTAGAAGTAGGTAATATCAAACTAAATTAGAAGTAGGTAATATCAGATTTCTTACACTGAAATAGTTTCTTGTTAGGATCATGATCCTACTTAATACCATCTTCGGACCTTCAGAATCATGATTCTACGAAAAATTCCGAGGTCTGTCCTTGTAAATCCGATGCAATAGGCAATATCAAATTTCTTATGCTAAAATACTTTGTTGTGAGGATCATGATCCTACCCGATATTACCTCCCGGATCATGATTCAATGAAACTGCTTTTTATATACCAATCTGTTCTATCAGTTTTGTGATCGTACGATCCAACATGTGTACTGCGAACTGAAAACCTTGCCTACACGAGCTATAGTTCGCCGGGGACTGTCCCAGTAAATCCGATCCGGCGATTCCAAGGTTTTAAAAACGCGGAGAAAGTACCGTGCATCGAGATTTTCCAAGTGCTGCAACGATATATCTCAAACAGAAGAGAGCTTACATCGTCAGTTCGCCATATAGCCTTTTCCTCTGAAAAGAAGAAGAAATAGGCTGTCAAGTGCACTGTAAATCTCGTTCAAAAAGTGCACTATAAGTGTGAGTTGGGATTGGGCGACATTTTGTAATATAGTTAGTTTTAAAAGAAGAAGAAGAAAGAATTAGTTACCGTGGACATCAGATTTACTGTCTGCGTCGGAATTGCAAAAACAAGCTTCGGATCCAAAAAATAGCTTGGGTTCACCGCCCACAATTCAGCTCATTAAAAGCTTGTTTGGATGGGCTGGTATCCCGGGCCAATAGCGGCTCATGTCGTCCCAGGAAAAAAGGAAGCAGCCCGCCGCAACTCAGCCCAATCTCATCTATCATTCTGGATCAAGCGTTTCCAGACCCTATACTCGTCCTCGTACAAAGTATTTTCCGCCTGTTCGCACACTGCTCGCGCGCAGTGCACACGTCGGAGTTCCTCGATCTCCTGGCCGGCTGGCTGTCGGCGAAGGGCGAAGGCGCCGCATAAAGATGCTAGTGCTAGGACACGCGAAGGAGACGATGCTCCGCGATCTCATGTGGTTCACCGGCCTGCGAGCAGTGGATCGGTCCTTTCCAGATGTCCTCCCCACTGGTAATCCATCTGATTTGTTTCTTCTGTTGCCATTGCAAAGGAACCTTTCGCGGCAACACATGCTTGTGGCAATTTTAGGTGCTGTTTGGTTCACGGCTGGGATCTCAACTACAAATCTGCAATCTGACTGAAACAAACGTTGGAATCACTTTAATACCAAATCAATTTGTTTGGATTAAATACCCGACGCGGTCTGGTCCCCTGAAATAAGATATTGCTTAGAATCTAGTCGCAAAGTAAAATTAGGAAATCGAGAAAAGAATTGCTAACTGTCGGCGTTTTCGAGCGCCGGCAAGTAAATTTGTAAGTCTAGGGGGTCGCGCGTTCCACTCCCTTAATGGTTAGACTCGTGAGTCCAAGATGTATACTGGTTCGGGCTGAAAGTCCTACTCCGATTCGGATGGTCATATTGTATTGCTTTTTGCACTATGTTTTTACAGACGAGGCCCCTAAATGACTTAGTCTCCTCGTGTTCTTATGTGTCTCTCTTCCTTGAATCGTTTAGTCCTGCCTCCTTTTATACAGAAGGAAGGCGAGTTACATCGAAGTTGGGGAAGAGCGAGGTGACCTATGTTAGGAGCTCCGGTCCTTCGTCACGTGGATCGCCGCCACCCGCCTTGCCCATGCCGGGTTGGTAGCCTTGGTGGTCGTGGAGGTTAGGTATTCCCGGAAATGGCGTACTTGCCCTCTGTGACCTTGCGAATCTTGGCGTCGCGGATGCGTGGCGTTAGTGCCGCCTCGGGAGCGCGCGTTAAATCAGACGTGGATCGGTTGATTGGGTGGAAGTTTTGTCTTCTGCAGTCACCGATCTTCTTGGAAGGAGCCACCGCCTTGTATAGTCACTCCGATTGACCTCATTCGGGGTACGTGGCAGTAGGCCGATGAGGACGACACGCCGCCCTCGGCGTCCATCACCCCTGGTTCGGTTGAGTCGGAGATCCCACCCCGCCAAGAGGGTCGGGAGCTGTCTGACGGCCGAGTCGGAGATCCCGCCCGCCAAGAGGGGGTCGGGAGCGCTGTCGGCCGAGTCGCTTCCCGGCCGTCGGGAGCGGATGTCTTGTGCGGTCTCGCAGCGATTCGGTCGGCGGCGGGCGGGCGCGCACTGTTAGGTCGAGATATGCTTGAGGCGGCTCGCTCGCCGCCGGCCGTTGGGGTATCCCTTTATTAGTATTCGTCAAGAGCCCCGAACTCCGAGCGATTTGGAGATTCGGTTGGGAGTTGAACTTGACGAAGTGGTGGCGGGCCCGTCGGTCGGTCCGCTCGATCCGGTTAAGCGATTTTCGTCGGTGTGCCTCGTTGGATCCGACGGCTGCCCCGAGTTTGGCCGGGGCATTTGAACCACGGAGGCTTTACTCGCCTCGTTGCGCATGCCGAGTATAGTTTGGCGTGCCCGCCGCTAGTCTTCTTGATCGCCGGGTTCAGTGAAGGACGCCGTTTTCGCACCCGCATTTACTCGAGACGCTTAGTGTCCTTCGTCCGGATATATATATATGTGCTTGTAGCTTGCTTGAAGGGATGAGAGCTCTTTCTTTCGTTTCTTTCAAATGGCTTGAGATATCCTCTAGTCTTTAGCTTCGCGATGGCGTCGCGGTGGAAGAAGAAGATCCTCCGCCGAAGCTTTGGGTGAGTTCGACCAGCGATGGCCGAGCTTAGGAGGAAGAAGCCGCGGCCCGTGACGCCGCTCGTTGACGCTACGCCGAGGCCGCCCGAGGCTCGAGGTGGTAAGGGGGCCCTTCGAGGCGATGGCGCAAGGGCGCCGACCGTAGTTAGCGCGGCCGCGTCGATGTCGCCGAACGGCGTGAAGCATCGGCGTGTTACTTTGCGGCGCAGCGCGGTATCCGCCGACTGTGCAAGGGCCTACCGCATGCCGCTCGGTGCCACCGATGCCGCACGGATGTTTGATAGGTTCTAGGCGCGGTAGAGTCTGCCGTGGTGCAGCGTGGCCACTCTTGTATCGCTGCATCTTGTGTGTAAAGTCGTGTAAAGTCCGAGCTCATGGCCTATAATGAAATTTTCTTTTCTTTATGAAAATGTCTTCGCGATGAGTTTGCTTTAATTTTAATCGTTGTGGGCGGCGCCTTGGTGGCGAGGCGACCGGATGCCTCTGTGAGGTTCGGTGTTCGAGTGCTCGCTTAACGTCGTAGCTAGGCGGTGCCTTGGTGGCGCAGGACGACCGGATGCCTCTGTGAGGTTCGGTGTCCGATCGCCTTGGTGGCAGGACGACCGGATGCCTCTATGAGGTTCGGTGTCCGAGTGCTCGCTTAACGTCGTAGCTAGACAAAGTGCCTTGGTCGGGCAGGACGACCGGATGCCTCTGTGAGGTTCGGTGTCCGAGCGCCTTGGTCGGCAGGACGTCCGGATGCCTCGTGAGGTTACGTGTCCGAGTGCCTTGGTCGGCAGGACGACCGGATGCCTCTGTGAGGTTCGGTGTCCGATCGCTTTGGTGGCGGGGACGACCGGATGCCTCTGTGAGGTTCGGTGTCCGAGTGCTCGCTTAACGTCGTAGCTAGACGGTGCCTTGGTGGCGGGGACGACCGGATGCCTCTCGTGAGGTTCTCGTGTCCGATCGCCTTGGTCGGCAGGACGACCGGATGCCTCTGAGAGGTTCGGTGTCCGAGTGCTCGCTTAACGTCGTAGCTAGACGGTGCCTTTGGTGGCAGGGACGACCGGATGCCTCTGTGAGGTTCGGGTGTCCGAAAGTGCTCGCTTAACGTCGTAGCTAGACAATGCCTTGGTCGGCAGGACGACCGGATGCCTCTGTGAGGTTCTCGTGTCCGATCGCCTTGGTCGGCGAGACGACCGGATGCCTCTGTGAGGTTGGTGTCCGCGCGCTTGGTCGGCGGGACGACCGGATGCCTCTGTGAGGTTCGGTGTCCGATCGCCTTGGTGGCGCAGACGACCGGATGCCTCTCGTGAGGTTTGGGTGTCCGATCGCTTTGGTCGGCGGGACGACCGGATGCCCTCGAGAGGTTCGGTGTCCGAGTGCTCGCTTAACGTCGTAGCTAGGCGGTGCCTTGGTGGCAGGACGACCGGATGCCTCGTGAGGTTCGGGTGTCCGAGTGCTCGCTTAACGCCTAGCCTGGACGTGGGGCATCCTTCTCGAGTCCTCGTCCGCGAGGGTAGGCTGCGAGAGGAATGGCCGCCGTCTATCTCACGTGTATACCCCATCCGCGGTGTGGGACCGGAGGGGATGGCGGCGCGTTTACTGCGCTGGTTTGAACGCCGTGCTCGTGGAGCTAATAGCGGGTAGTCCGAGTGGGTCTGGGAGGTCCCGCCTGGGGGACCCTTCCGAGCGACGGTCCCGAGTAGGGTGTCCCGCCTGCGTGGGCGACCCATAAAAACCTTTCTCTACTCAATCCCAGATGGACTCTAGGTCGTCCGCCGACCCGAGCACACCGTGGCCGTCGCCATTGATGAGCTCCGGGAGAGTGAAGTATGGTCTCTGACGCGAGTAGAGGTGATTAGGCCGTCACCGACCTAACCGAGGGCCCACCGTGGGGCTCACCTCATACACCGCCCCTTGCTCTGTTTTTCTTTGGGGGCCTTATACCCATCCGTGGGGTAGGCCTTTTGAACCCACACTCGTCATGGGCCCCTGGCGCAAGCCACAAAGCTTTTGCCGCCTTGGGGCGCAGTGCCCGATGGCTTCTGTGTGACCGAGCAACTTCCGACCTAAAAGCGGAGACCAAGAGGTTACGGACACGTTGTTGGGGCGGCGTCTTTATGGCTCTTGTCACCGACATGACAGGATTAAAAGCGGAGTGGTATTGGAAACAGGAGTTACAGTGGCGCAACAGCGAGGTGGATCGACGCTCATTGACGGTGTGCGCCACGCGGCGTTCGCTCGTCCTCTATAAATACGCCTGTTGGGTGCTTTGGGTGGTCACGCTTTCTTGCCTTCTCTCTGCCGCTCAAACAAGAAAAAGCACCGAGAGCTAAGGAAAGAAAACCCACCTTTCTTTCTCACCTTCGATGCGTCTCCGTGTGAAGATGTCGTGGCCGAGTGCTCGCGCCAAGATGATGGCGCTTCGGCTTAGTGAAGAAGGGCTTCCTCATGCCGCAGACCTTCGGTGGAGGGTGCCGGCCGGTCGGCTACCACCACAAGGCCATGGGCGACGAGATCGTGGTGCCCGCTCGTTCTTCGAGCGACTTTGGCTCGCCACGCACCCGCTCGTCCGGGGCTCTGTCTCATTACAAGGTGGAGGTGCACCATCTCAACCCCAATGGGGTCCTCCACATCGCCATCTTCATCACGCCGTGCGAGGCCTTCCGGGATCGAGGCGATCTGGGCGTTGTGGAGGCACTTCTTCCGAGCAAGGCTCGAAAGACAGTGCCGTCGGACGCCGTGGCGCCACAGGTGGCTGGCCTCCAGCCGCCTGTCGAGCACGGAGTACTGAAGGTAAACCGCCTCGCCCAACAAGGGTGGCGTTCGAATGGCTCTACGCTCAAAACGTCGGCGACAGCGCCCCTCGTTTCACCGGGCGAGCTACCCATGGTGGAGGAGCGGTGGAACCGGGCGCCGAGAAGAGGAGAAGAACAAAGCCGGCCCCGATCGTGGAGCGGTCGTGGCTCAAAGGAGGCGGGGCTCACCGGGGCGTGGTTGTGCGCGCCTTTATGGGGATCGCGTGCAACCACTTGTGCATAGGCCGCACCTGTTCGTCAGACGTGGGCCGTCCGACCGGGCGAGGATGGCGGAACCCGAGTGGCCGCGTCGAGGTGGAGGCCCGGTGGCGACCGTTCTGGCGAGCGCCGGTGGCAGCGGATGGCCACCGGAGCCATTCTCGGCGGCTTTTCCGCCAAATCTGTAAGCGGTGAAATTCCTTTACGCTTCTCTTTTCTTTGTCCTTAGCACTTGACCGACATTCCTGCATCCTCTTAGGGGCTCATGGGGATGTCTTCCGCGCCGCCTCCCGGGATAAGGAAGCGCAGCGGACGCCTTGCGAAGGCAGAGGTCGACTCCTCCCGCAAGAAGCGGAAGGAGGAAAGGAGGAGGAAGAAACATAAGGAGCGCTGGCTGTGCGCGTGGCGAGGATGTGCCGGAGACCACCGTGGGGACAACCTCCATCGACAGTGGCGGGAGCGCCCGGCCACCCCTATGGTGGGTTTTTCCACGACACGCCGTGGCGGCCCGGCCTTGAACTCGGCCGAGGCGGCATCACGGCCCCGTGGCCACGGATCCCCAGCGGGGTGATCTTGCTCGCGATCGTCGCAGCGTCTCGGTGGAGGTGGCCGGGAAGCGACCACCGACTGACCCTGGCGGGGGCGGCAAGAGGCGCGCGTGCCACGCACCCGCCGGCCTTGTAAGTGTATTCTTTTATTGGAGCATTTTCTTTTTGGCAAAGCCGCCCGGCGACTCTTGAATCTTTGCAACGTCTGGCGCCTATCTTTGGGGTGACCGTGGGCGTCTGCATGTCGGCTCGCAAATAACGGCGCGGTGATTTCGTGACCCGATCGGGTCGGTGGAGGTCGCGGCGTCGGCGCCCGAGGCGTGATCGCCTTCGAGGGGACGGGCCTCACCGAGGTCGTGGCGAAGAACTTCCGCCGCCTCCGGCGGGGACCCCACCGGACGACGTGATCGTCGTTTCGGAGGATGAGACAATGGCGCCGCCGGTGATCGCGCCAGTCGTGGCGGAGCCGGCGACGGAGGTGCTCGACCCCTCGTCCCAAGGGGAGGTGCCGACCGATGCTCCTCAGGCGCAGGTCGCCGAGGGGGTTTCTGAAGGGTTGACCTCGTCACCCTTGCCCATGGTGCTTTGGACGGGCGTCATGGGTCGCGGAGGAGAGCGAGTGGGCGCCCCCGGCAGAAGGCGCGCGACGCCGGGCGAAGCGAGATAGGCGATCCGTGAAGGTCCGGCTCTTGCTCGAAGTCTTCCACCGGTCTTTGAATCGATGGTCGGAGTCCAAATAGTCGCCTGTAGGTCGGTAGAAAAGTTCGACTCGTTGCACTTTTTGATAGTTCTTTCGTGCGACTAAGCGAGTGTCCACGTTTGCAAAGACTTGCGGGCTCGCCGTGTGCTGAGTTGAGCTCTGCTGCGCTCGAAGCGATCGTGGGGCAGTGCGGCGGAGGAATCTGATCGGTGCGCCTTGAGCTGCGCCTAGCCCAGGAGGCCCTGGGCATTAGGCGGTCGGAGGCGGTGGTGATCCGCCAGGGACTTGAAGAGGCCACAAAGGCCCTTTATGATGAGCGCCTAGGAGCCAAGGCCTTGAGGGCGAAAGTGGCGGAACTGGAGTCCTCCCTGACGGAGGTCACCGAGGCTAAGGATGCCGTCGTTGCCGCGGAGGGGACCGCGCAGACACAGGCAACACGCCTGCGGACCAAGTGAAACAAGGCTCAGGGGGACGCTGTCCGAGTTCGCTCCGTGAGCGATCGCGCTCAAGGAAGGCGCCGAGTGAAGACTTTATCGAGGCGTGAAGTCGGAAGCCGCAATCGACCAACTCTGCGGCGGTAAGTGTCTCAATTCTTCAATTAAGTTTGGGGTGCGACCCGGGCGAACTTATCTAAAATCTCGCAATCTGCAGAGGCGCAGAAGAATCGGCGTCGCCGTGGAGGCGCGAGAACGGCCGGATGCTCGCGACGTGGCGATCGTGGCCCGGACGAGGCCCGGCGGCGTTAAGGTTGCGGAGGACGGTCGGGCCGAGATGAGCGCTGAATCGGAGGCCCTCCGCAAGGCCGGTCGGGAGGTCTGCGACCGCATCCTTAGGAGCCGGCAGCCCAGTGCCCTTGCCCGTCCGCCCGAGTGCGGACCGTAGAAGAGGCGGTGGTCACGGCGGCTGCGCTTGGAACCGTCGTATTGGTCAACACCATCTCGTACACGACGGCCGACCTCGCGGTGGTGGGCAGCGGCGTGGCTGGAACCGGATCGACGAGGAGATCGACGGTTCGAGCTCTGGTCGAGCCGACGCGCCCGGAGATCGCCCGGCGCATCCCGCCGCAGACCGCCTCCAGGAAGCGAGGCGACCAACTCTCCGTCCTCGCCACCGGTCGCCGCCAAGAAGAATAAAAATATAGTTAGCTTTATCCTCTTTAGATTGTAAAGACCGCTATTTAAACAATCTTGAATTTATCAAGTTCCGAATCGTCCTCGTCCTTTTCGTATTTTAGGGTGGCCACGACCATAGCCCTAAGGACCACGGGGTCACTTATGCGTGGGTCGGGTCGTTTTGGAGGAACGAGGTGGATTGGAGACTTGGCTATGCGCGGTTGGGCGCGCTTGTGAGGGATAGGAGTGTTCTAGACCGGCGGGGATCTTTCCACTCGGGCACTTCCTTCTTCCGCGAAGTGCTACTTAGCAACCATAGCCGTGGGCGCGAGGTCGTAACACTTGGGTTGAGAGGTTCTGCTCGGGATAGACATCATGACGGTCGGGTCACGTACCCTCATAAGCGCGTGAGACGGTGAATTCGTGCGGGGAGGAGTGTTCCTGCCGACCCAAAGGTCACTCCACTCGGTACTTCCTTCTTCCGCAAAGTGTTAGCAATCATAGCCGTGGGCGAAGTTTGTAGCACTTGGGTCGAAGGGGTTACCGCTCGGGAAGGACCTTGTGGTCGGTCGGGTCATCAACCCGAGCACTAGCGCCGGCCGGGAGCAGCTTGAACGGGGCGCCAAAGGGCAGCCGAGTCGTCGCATGGCGACCAGGTGCTCGGAAGGAAGAAAGTAAAGAGCATGCTAGGAAGAGGAAAAGAGTTTAGGGATAGAATCGCCTTAACTTTTCTATATTCCATGCATTTGGAAGGATGCGGCCGTCGGTGTCCTTGAGCCGAAAGGTGCCAGGCCGGAGGATCTGCACGACGGTGAAGGGGCCTTCCCAGGGAGGCGGCGGCTTGTGCTTATCTTTCTTTGGTCCGACCCGACGCAGACCGGTCGCCAAGATCAAAGGCCGCCTCGAACTGGCGGCCGTGATAACGCCGCGAGCTTGTTGATACCTGGCCGATCGCAGGACGGCCACGTCATGCGCCTCGTCGATCTGATCGACGGAGTCTTGTTGTGCGGCGAGCCCCCGAGCCTCCTCGAAGGCTTGCAGTCTTGGGGCGCCATACTCTGTGTGCAGCCGGCAAGACGGCAAAGACCGTATACCATGAAGAACGGTGTGAACGGTCGCCGGTCGGCGTGGTCCGTAGACTCGGAGGACGGAGGGTAGCTCGGCCGCCACGCCCGAAGTGCTTGAGCCGATGAAGATCGCGGCAGGCCCTTGAAGGATCATGCGCGCCGCGGCGCTCGACACGGCCGTTGGTCGCGGATGGGCCACGGCGCCCAATCGACGCGGATGTTGAAGTCATCGCATTCGAGGAATTCCTTCCCGTGAACTGCGTTAGATTGCCGGTGATGATGGAGTTTGGGACTCGAATCGAAAGACTATGTCGCGGAAGAAGATGGCCGCCAGCCGGCGTGGACGCTTACGAACGGCTTGGCCTCTATCCACTTGGTGAACTTGTCCACCGCGATGAGCAAATGGGTAAAGCCCCGGCGCTTTCTTGAAAGGCCCGACAGATCGAGCCCCCAAAGCGCAAAAGGCCACGTGATGGGGATTATGCGCAAGGCTGGTGCCGCGGATGTATGCGCGGCAAAGAATTGGCATCCTTCGCGGTCGTGCGATGTGCTCTGCGTTGGACACGCGGTCGGCCAATAGAAACCTTGCTTAGAAAGGCCTTTCCCACCGAGATCGGGCGCGGCGTGGTGACCGCAAGTTCATTGTGTATGTCGTCCGCCAGCTTGTTTTCCTTGGTCGGCCAGAATGCACTTTGGAGGACCGGGGGCTCCTTTGTAAAGGTCCGACCGACCAGACGAAAGACTTTGCTCGCCGGGCGAGGCGCGAGACCTCGGTCGGGTCGGGAGGAAGCGACCCGTCCGTCAAGCGATCTATGAATGGCTTTCTCGGTCGGACTCGGTTGCTAGCACGCCGTGGCTCGACCCGCCAAGTCTCGCCCGCCGCGCGGCGGTCGGGTGACCGTCTAGGTAGGTTTGGGACCGTTCGCCACCGGCCCAGTGGATGGAAGGCGCAGGAGGTGTGACGAAGATCCGGCGGGACCGGCTCTGCTGGAGGCCGATTGGCGGTAGTCGGCGTCGCTATTGTAGCGTCGGTAGCTATGGTGGCTTCGAAGCCCTTGAACCGCGCCGAGCTCGCGCACTTCCGACGATCGCGGCCATCACAGGCGTCTCGGGGCCCGCGGCCTTCATGACTTGGTCGACGACAAGCTTGGAGTCCCGTGGGCGTAAGTCGGCGAGCACCGAGGTCGGCGGCGATCCGGAGACCGTTGACGAGGGCCTCGTGCTCGGCAACGTTGTTGGTGGCGTCAGCGGCTGATGGCGTCTCGAGCTTGTTCCCAAGTGGGAGATGATGACAACCCAGCGCCGCGCCATTCTTGTTGTAAGACCCATCGAAGTACATTGTCGATGCTCGGGGTCTTCGATCTTAGTGGTGCACGGGTTTCGTCCACTCGGCTGACGAAGTCGGCTAGAACTGCGATTTGATCGCCGTCAGGGGCGTATGTGATGTCGTGGCGCGAGCTCGAGTGCCCACTTGGCTATCCTTCGGCGTCGCGGTTGCGGACGATCTCGCCTAACGGGGCGTGGTCACCACGGTGATGTTGTCTTGTCGAAGTAGTGGGCGAGCTTTCTCTTCGCAATGAGCACCGCGTAGAGTAGCTTCGCACTGTGGGTACCGAGTCTTGGACTCGGAAAGGACCTCGCTAATGAAGTAAAGCGGCCGTTGTACCTTAAGTTCACGGCCTTCTTCCTTCGCTCCACCACGAGGGCCGCTACGGCGACTTGGGTAGTGGCGGCGATGTAGAGAAAGCAGCTCCCCAGTGCCGGGCGACAGGCTGGAGGCGAGGGCAGAGGAAGGCCTTGGCGGGTGAGGGCCTCTGAGCTTCGGGTCCAGCTAAAGCGGTCGGACCTCTTGAGTAACTGTAGAGTGGCATTCGCGCTCGTAGAGGTGAGACACGAAGCGGCTCAAAGGCGCTAGGCATCCGGTCGACCTCTGGACCCCCTTGAGGTTCTTGATTGGGCCCATCCTTGCGATTGCTAATATCTTCTCTGGTTGGCTTCGATGCCTCGCCGGAGACAATGAAGCCAAGGAGCTTCCTTTGGGGACCCCGAAACGCATTTCGAGATTGAGCTTTATGCGGAATCGTCGAAGGTTCGCAAAGGTCTCTTCCAGTCGGGGACAAGGTCGCCGGCCTTCTTGGTTTTTACGACAATATCGTCGACGTACACCTCAGCGTTACGGCCGATCTGGTTATTGAAGCACGTTTGCATACATCATTTGGTATGTAGCGCCCGCGTTCTTTAGGCGAGCGGCATCGTAGCGTGCGAGAATGAGCCGAGCGGGGTGATGAAGGAAGTCGCGGTGGTCGGACTCCCTTAGCGTAATCTGGTGGTAGCGAGTAGGCATCCGAGAAAGAGAGGACTCGCACCTGCGGTGGAGTCAATGACTTGGTCGATCTTGGGGCAAAGGAGCGGATCCTTGGGACATACTTTGTTGAGACTCGTATAGTCAACGCACATCCTCCATTGCCCATTTTCTTTTTACAAGTACAGGTTGGCTAGCCACTCGGGCGGCGCACCTCTTTACGAACCTGCGGCCGGAAGTTTGGCGATCTCCTCCTATGATCCTGCGCTTCTCCTCGTCGAGCGGCGCGAGCGTTGGCGGCCGGCATTGAGCACAGTCGGATGCTCAAGGAGTGCTCACGACTTCCCAGGATCCGGCATGTCGGAGGACCTCCATGCGAAGACGTCTTTGTTGGTGCGGAGGAGTCGACGGCGCTTTCCTATTTGGCGGGGCGTGGCTCGATCCGCCGCGGTCTTGGTCGGATCACGAGGATCGACCGCGACCTCCGCCGTGTCCTCGGCGGACTTGAAGGATCCCGCCCGACTTCTTTGGACTCGGGGCGGATTCGGAGGCTTCCCTCACGAGGTTGTCGAGCTCGGCAGCGCGATGGCTGCCGAGGCAAGCTCAAGCTAACTGCGCTCGCGATTGTAGGCAAGCTGGAAAGACGATGCCACGGTGATGACTCCGTGGCCTGGCATCTTCGGCTTGAGGTAGGCGTGTTGGGACCGCCATGAACTTGGCATAACATGGCCTTCCCGAGGATGGCATGGTAGGCAGGAGAAATCCACGACCTCAAGCGAGGGTTTGGTGCGGAAGTTTCGGTTCCCCAAAGGTAGCAGGCGGTCGATCTGCCCGAGTGGATGGGCTGGCGGCGGGAATAGCGCCATGGAAGGCGCCTTCTGAGTCGGAGGGTTGGCGCGAGATCCCATAGCGTCGGCGTCTCGGCGTAGGGAGGTTGAGGCGCGCCTCCGTCCATAAGCACCTTTGGCGCTTCTTCCCACGACGGGTGACCACGAGGTATCTCCCGGTGTGGGCGTGGTCGGGTGGTCGGTCCGATCAAAGGTGATCGGGAACTCGACCACCGGAGGTATTGGGGGCGCGTGGCGCGACGGTATGGACCTCGCGATAAGCGAGCTTGAGCGGCGCTTATCGGCATAGCAGCCGGTCCTCCAAAGATCATGAGGCGTGCCGTCGGGTTCGGGGAACTCGTCGTCGCTTTTTCTCTGCGACCGCGGCGCGGTGAACTCTTCCCTTGCCCGCGCGGCGTTGCGGGGGCCGGAGAGGTACGCCGCCTCGGGACCTCGCGATTTGTGCTTGAGCGGAGAACCCGTGGTTTGGGCACGGGCGTCCATCAATTTCTCGAAGTGGTCGGGCGCGGCGGTCGGTCGCTTTTGCCGCTGGCGGCGGTCGGCGGTGGCGACCACAGGTCTCGCGAATCGCTTCTGTGCTACTTCCGTTTGTCGGAGGCGGTGAAGGGACCCGATCGCGGGCCGGGTTACGGCTGGGCCTTTCCTCCTCGAAGATGGCCCCGCGGCCTCCTCGCGGGCGTGGTTGGTGGCGATATCGAGGAGCTCCTTGGTAGATCTGGGCTTGAGGCGACCTAGTTTGTGCACCAAGGCCTTGCAGGAAGTCCGTAGATAAATGCTCCCACGACATCGGCGTCGGAGATGTCGGGAGCTTCGTTGCTGGCGGGAAAACCGCGGATGTAGTCGGAGGGTTTCCACAGGCTGTTTGCGACCGCCCGAGTCGGGAGTTTCGAGGCGCTTGTAAGTGCCACGGAAGTTGCCGACGAAGGGCCTTCAAGTCGGTCCGATTCTTGATGGTTTTGGCGGCAAGTACTCGAGCGAGCTCGGGCAGTCTGCGAGGTAGATGGGAAGGTATTGGATGATGAAGAGGTCATCCGTTGCTCCTCGCCCGGCATGCGGCCGGTAATCTTGAGCCGACACACAGGTTTGTGGCCGGTGTATTTGGCAATGTTGGTAGGCGCCGGAATCTGGCGGGGAAGTCGCTGGCGGATCCTGGCGAGCGCTCGCGATCGGGACCGTAGGGGCTCGGCTGCGGTGGTGGTGCCGTCGCCCGCAACCCGTGAGTGGCGGCCTCCTCCGTCATCTTTCTCCGCGCCTCAAGGGTAGCGCGAATGTCGTAAGCATCAGGCGTTAGCGCCGTAGCGCGCGAGCTGGTGTGGCTCGCGGTCGCGGCGGCGCTTTGTGCCGGACCCATCCGGCCGTGCGGCGGTATGGGACCGGTGGCGAGGTGGCTCCGGGCGATAGGAGCCGGGCGTGCATGTCTTTGCGGCCGCGTGCTCTACCGGCCGGAGGTTTTGGTAAGTGGCCTTGGCCTCCGGTCGGTCGGCTCGGGAGGCCTCGAGCGGCATTGCGGCCGCGTACGTTTTGGTGGCGTGGGGAAAAAGTGAGACCGTCGGACCCTTCCGCTCTTTGGGGGTGTGCACGACGCCTTGCGGCGTCGTCGAGCACATCGCGGGCCTCGAGCCCTCTTGCTCGAGTTGGCACAGGCCGGTCGAGCTTCAGTTCTTCGTTCCTCCAACTCTTTGCGATGTTGTTGGAGCTCGGCCTTGCGGAGTCAGCGCGTTGATATGCTGTGTTGGTACTCCTCCTCCTGCGCTGAGTCGCGGCCGGACAGAGGCCCGCGGCCGCGAGGGCCACGGCAAATCGGCGGTGCCGCCATGTTGCACTCGCGAGTGCGCTGCGGCGGTACTCCGTGTCGGGGCTGAGTCCTGGCCGGAAGAGTCTTCCGGCGGCTTCGTGGATGGGGCGCGGGTAGCGACCATCGCCACGATCGCGAGCCTCGACGAGGTGACATGGTCACTGCCTGACCTCTGGGAGTTTTCGCCGGCCGTGGCGGAGCACTCCTCGGGTTCGGCCGGGGCTGCAGGGCGCTGGCCGGAGCTTAGCGAAGTCGCCGGAGAAGGGCGCCCAAGCTCGTGGCGCTGTCCTCCGGAGGCGGCGGGACAGCGTGAGCCCTCCGTCGGGGTGTGGCGAAGTCGAGGAGTCTGGCGGATCCGGTTCCCGGTGCGATCATGCCGTCGCGATGGGTGGATGCCATCAGGAGATAAGCGGAATCGGAGATGGTGGCGAAGACGCGCGAAGCCCCACTGGCCGCCAACCGCCGGCGTTTTGGCAGGCAAGTAAATTTGTAATTCTAGAAATTCGCGCGTTCCACTCCTTGAATGGTTAGACTCGTGAGTCCAAGATGTATCTTGGTTGGTGAAAGTCCCTACTCCGATTCGGATGGTGTATTGTATTGCTTTTTGCACTATGTTTTCTGAGCAGAGACCCCTAAATGACTTAGTCTCCTCGTGTTCTTATGTCTCTCTTCCTTGAATCGTTTAGTCCTCGCCTCCTTTTATCTGAAGGAAGGCGGAGTTACATCGAGTTGGGGAAGAGCGAGGTGACCTATGTTAGGAGCTCGGTCCTTCGTCCCGTGGGTGGTCGCCACCGTCTTGCCCATCTTGGGTTGGTAGCCTTGGTGGTCGGGAGGTTAGGTATTCCTCGGAAATGGCGTACTTGCCCTCTGTGACCCTTGCGAATCTTGGCGTCGCGGTGCGTGGCGTTAGTCTTTGCCTCGGGAGGGCGTGCGTTAAATCTTGTAAGTGGTGGTTGATGGGGTGGAAGTTTTGTCTTCTGCGATCACGGATCTTCTTGGGAAGGAGCCACCGCCCTTGTATAGTCACTCCGATTGACCTCATTCGGAAGTGCGTGGCGGTAGGCGATGAGGACGACACGCGGCCCTCGGCGTCCATCACCCCTGGTTCGGTTGGAGTTGGGAGATCCCACCCGCCAGAGAGGTCGGGGCTGTTGACGGTCGGAGTCGGAGATCCGCCCCGCCAAGAGGGGTCGGGGCCATTGTCCGGTCAGTCGCTTCCCTGCCGGTCGGGAGCGGATGTCTTGTGCGGTCTCGCAGGCGATTCGGTCGGTGGCGGGCCGGGCGCGGCCTGTTGGGCTGGAGATATGTTTGAGGCCGCTGGCTCGTCGCTTCGGACTGTTGAGGTATCCCTTTTATTAGTATTCGTCACTAACCGCACCTGAATTGTCATGTTGGATATACGCTACAAACATCCAATTTGGAAGGAGGTACTATTTAACGTACACTGCTCATCTGCCTCGACGAAATCTTAAGGTTGCAGTCTTGCAGAGTTTCTGTTACGTTAATTAATATACGTGTGGAGTTATCAGCTGCTGCAAGGCAATGAATACCTCTGACTACAGTCACTCCAAGGACGTTCTTTCGGGACAGCACTACCCTGAAGCAGACAGTAATATCTGCGTTAAGCGAGTGATGATATCTATAGAAGAGCGTACGGTCCCCTCCTTCGTAAGTCTCATTCTGCAGTGGCAAGCTGTTGTTTTTTAAGGCTCGTGAGCGATTACAAAGTACAACTCGGGTGATTAGCAATTTAGCATGCATCCAACATGCATTTTAGTATCACAGGTAACAGCAGGCGAAACTCTAGGGAGGCACGCCCATGGCTCCACCAGGCACCAGTCCGTCGTTCACGTAGGTTGCGGCTGCGCGACTGCTTCGTCCCCCATGTGCACCAAGTTAAATTCCATAATGGAGTAGTAGAGATCAGCACATGCACATTACCCGCAAAAGCAAGCATGTGCAAGTGGTAATAGCGGGCGCCTGCGCAAAAAGTACAGAGCCGCCTGCCCTGGGCACGGCCGCACGCACGACAGCGCTCTGGCGGCGAGTCATTGGTTCACGAGAATCACGACTAGGCTATGCAAAAATGGAAAGGCCAGGCCAATTTTTTTACCGCTGTAAACACTACCAGCCACACCGCCAGTGAAATAGAGTACTACCAACAGGCCACCACCACCATTACCGACAGGGCTCCAAAAACAGAAACGCTTAAACAAAAACAAAAGGGAAAATGGCCAAGAAGACAAGAACTTTCCTTAAATAGGTATATACAGCTAGCCGGACCAGTGCCGTCCACTCCCCTTGCACTCTCAGGCTCAACTCCACTGTCACGCAAGCACAGTACTACACTGCCATCGCATCACGATCCGAAGATCAGCGACGGCGGCTCGTTGAGGTCGAACGGAAGGACGGCAGACCTGGGGCCCGTCCCTAGCGCGAGCACCGTTGAGGGTGGGGAAGCCGCCTCCGCAGACGCTGCTTGGGGAAGTGGGGGCGCTGGCGCGGCCGGCGGCGAGAAGTAGACGAAGTGCCAGGGAGAAGGGAAGTTGAGGTCGATGCCGCTGAACGGAACAGGCTGCTGCAGGCGCGAGTGCGGATGCGGCACATAAAGATGGTGGTGGTGGTGGGCGTGGTCGGGGAAGTTTGTCTTGGCCTTGGCGCCGCGGAGGGCGCGCGCGGCGAAGTCGTAGGCGAGGGCGGCCTCCACGGGGGTGTCGAAGGTGCCCAGCCACACCCGCGTCTTCTTCCACGGGTCGCGGATCTCTGCCGCGTACCGCCCCCACGGCCGCTTTCTCACGCCCCTGTAGTGCGCCTCGCCTCCGCCGTCGTCGTGGCTTCCCGCTCCCCGAATCGTCGGGTCCATCAGGGGCTCAGGGCTCCCAACAGCTGGGGAGGCGTAGGGTTTACTGGCCGCGGCGAGGTGTGGCGTTTGGTTTGCTATGTGTGGCTAACGCAGCAGGGGAGCTAGGTAGGGTTGGGTTTTTGTGAACGGTGGTAGTATAGCAGCAGCGGACAGTAGTAGTAATCGGCGGTGCCGCACCTCGTCTCGTCAAATGGGGAAGGGGTGTGGCCGTATAAGCAGGCTTGGGCGAGCACGGCACAGCCGCCGCGCGACTTGACGTGTCGCGGGGTCCGCTTTCTCTGAAGAGTGAGTACTTTACTAGTACTGCAACTAGCTGTGCGTGCAGTACCGCTCCTAAAGCTGTGCACCCACCGCCTCCATTCTCATGTGAACCCTCTACCCGTATGACGCCAGTCCTACTTAATGCCACCACACTCTCTGACCCCCCCGTCTTCGCAACTTCACCTCCGCCCAAAGTCGGTGAAATCATTTTTTTTTCTAGTCCATTTGCTCATTTTTTTATAAATTACTTTATAAAATTATTTATAGACTTAATTCTCTTCTTACTAAAAGCGTTTATTTGCTCTGAAAGCACGGCAGCCGACGAGCTTCAATAAAGACTCGCCAGCGTGGGAGCAATATCTTTCGAAGGGCCGAGAAGCGTAGTCGTCAAGCTGTTGTGGCTAAAGAGCACCGGAGCCTTCTTCTGCACTAGAGGAGCATGAACAGTGACATCTACCATTTTTCAATATTTTTACTGTCAAGAACAAGATCGATTCTGTAACGCGCTAGAGGCGCCGGGTGGAGCAGCACCCGCTCGATGTTCGCTGGGGCCACGATCGCTTGGACCTTCATTGCAGTGAATTTTGCATGCCTGCACCGTCCTGTTGCCGCGCTTCTCCCAGAGACTGTTTTGTCGTCTATTTGCCGCGAGGAATAAAGGAGGGCGGAGGCGCAAACGGCCCGACGTGGTCACAAGAAAGCCACAATGACGCCTGGGCCACAACTGATTGTCCCTACGGGTCAGACAAATAAGCATGAACCGGGAGGACGTGGAAGTAAAGCCAACCGCTGTCACGCTGACCACGACGTGTCGAGGAGCAATTGCGCGGAGGTTCACGTGGGAGGAGGCGTGTCGTGGGGTTTGGGGACAGCACGGGCGGGTGGGGTGGGATTTGTGTGGCGTATCGCCGCACATGAAGGGGGTGGGAGCCAGGGCGATAAAGGGTCAAGTGGTGTGGGTGGGGCGGTACGGCGTTTGGTGCCTGTATGGCTCGCTGCGGCTTAACTATCGGTTTTGTTTCCCCACTCGCTGCACGAGCGCTTCATCTCTTGGCTGTGCTGTGCCATCAGCTAGAAAAAGGGCGGAAGGAGGAGATTAAGGGTGCGTTTGATTTGACGGGATGAAGTTGGAAGAGATATAGTTATCCAGTTTGATTTGGATGGAATCATTCAGGTGGCTATTTGGTTGGGTAAATAGGAATGAGCTAATTTTTTGTTTGGTTGGATGGATGAGAATAGATAGGATGAGTTAATTTTTTATTTGGTTGGATGTATAAGGTAGTTATAATTAAGATTTTGATTTTCAGTTTTAATTTTTTGGATAAAATTTGATCAGATTTGAATTTTCAGACAAAATTTGATGGAAATTTTAATTTTCGGATAAAATTTGACTTTTGGACAAATTTGATCGAAATTTGACTTTTGGGACAAAATTTGTATTTTCGAACAAAATTTGATCACAATTTGACCGAATATACCTCTTCATGTAACAAACTGGATGATCTCGCCCGGCCTTTTTTTTATATAGTTCTATCCAGCATCTTGAGTGAATATTAAAAAAAACAAATGATCATATCCATCTATTCACTCATACAAACAAATGGATGACTTTAAATTCATGGTTGGTCATATCCTATTCACTCTCATCCACTCAACCAAACGCCACCTAAGGTGTCCTGGCGAGCACATGTGTTCGGAAATGGGGAAATGATAGTCACTCGTCTTGCTCCTTTCTTTATTCTTTTCAAAAATAATACCCTTCTGATTTATTTTATAAAAATAGCCCTATTCACGCTAAAGGACACATGAAAATTATCACGTCATAACCGTGGTATATTCTACAGGACGAGAGCGCGGAAACTCGTCATACCGCGGAACCCGAGCACAAGAAATCGCCTCCGCGCAACTAGCAGTGACCGCGGTGTGTAGCTAAATTTCCGCAAAGCGAGGGGCGTGGCAATTCGCATTTCCGTGGAGTGGGGATGCGGAAAACCCAAAAACAGTGTATTTCCATGGTGTGGGTGAGCGGAAAAGAATGCATTATTTCGAAGCTATTTTTGTAAAAATTTTAGAAGAGTACTATTTCTGCAAATTAAACGAAAGAAGGAACGAGATGAGTAAAATAGTCGGAAACGGGCAGCATAGGAAACGCGACCCCGCACGGAGCGGAGAGGAACTGGGAAGATATACGGTATCCAATAGCAGTGATTTAGAGTATTTGGCGAGCTTCGGAGTCACACGAAGTACTCTTAGTTCATACTCTATGGAATCTGGATATACTAATCAAATGTTGTACTTTATGATGATAAAAATATCATATTATTTTAACATGCTAACCGTTGTTGCTGATTTCAGCTTACGTCATGAGTTATGACATCCCACCAAGCTTCACTATAGTATGTGCCTCACCTACACAACCGAGCTCTGTGCTGTTACATGTATTTAGCATATGCTCCGCAAGTCGGTATAGCAACATTTTTTCTTTTCCCCTTGAGTTAACAAAGGACTCACATTGAATCTTAAATCCAGATATAAGCCTCCAAGAAGCAGTAATAAGAGAGCTCTTTCACAGTGGATTAAAATCAATATAAACCGTCCATTCCTTTGAATCTAATGGTTGAAATCAATTAAAATCTAGTTATACAACCACCTGTAGTATCGGTAGTAAAATTGAAAGAGAGGTAAAAGGGTAAAAAATTCCGTCATACTATCTGTTCTTTACGGTAAAACACGTCCTGTGTCCCGATGGATGACGGATGAATAGATAATAAGTTTTTGAAGATCACCAGGTATTCGGTGAATCCAAAACTGTAAACGAATTAGGAAAAATCTAAAATACCCTTAATGAATAGATAGAAAAAGTCTAAAATATCCTTAAGAATGAATGATTAGATTTGATTTCTACTATCACTACTTACTACCTATGTAATCCACTGTAAAATTTCTCTAATAAGATGCTACAAAATGTTCAGGGGAAAATTATGGGAACATAGCAATATGAATTCGTGCCACACCAATGAAATGTTTGAGGAACCAAAATTATATTACTTTCTATGAAACATTACTCGTTGATGGTTGAATGAATGAAAGTGTCGTCATGCTAAAATGTTAAGCGTGATAGAAATAAACGTAAGATCAAGTGCAAGTATAAGGGTGTCTATAATTACCCACTAGAGTATAAAGCAAAAGGCCTTTCGATGAAAAATCTTGACAATCTAACGACCATTTTCTCATATATTTCATTGTTTCAAAGCACTCGATGGGGAGGGTGCGAGAGTGGTTGCCCGTCTCAGATGAACTCAATGCTTCTCACTAGACTAATTAAAAAAGGTATGTACATATGTACGCTTTAAAGTGAAATAGTACGTTCCTGTGGTCCTAAGGTTATGGAGCATCCAATTACTTTTTTAGCGTGTGTAAAGAACATGTGTATATAGTGTGAGTGAGTTATATGCGTCTGTTTTGACAAAAAAACAAAACGCCACCTAATACAGGTGATATGAGGTAAAAGCATACCACTTTAATATGCAACAATAGAAACTTCAATAATTTAACTGAACTTAATACACAAGTACGCAAGAAATGCCCCAATACAACTTTCTGAAACAATTCCAACGCAACCGTTGTTCAACACAACGAGCTAATATAAGTTGAGTTATCCGTCATAATGGGTTATCTGCATCTCAAATAGTCCATACAAGCTGATGCAGACGCGTGACACAAATTTGGATCTAGAACCGCACCGCCATATCCTCTTGTCGAGCTATAGAATGGCGCTAGCGCCGCGCGGTATCTCAATCATGGCCAAATCTAGAGGGCTTGATGAAGGCGATGAGCCGATGACTCCACTAGTGACGAACAACAACCGAAAAAAGGGTTGAGAGTAGCAGCGGTAGGTGGTTCACTTGGCACGGAACCGCCGCGAGGGACGACCGTGTGCTACTGCTAGGGGTAGAGTCGTGAGAGAGTTGAGGAATGAGCATGGGGCTGCGCGGTGGGAACACAAACCCAATATTGCTTGTGGCAGAGGGTTGTGTACTTGTGTGACCACCGACAAGGCCGCGTGAGCTACTGCCTATGCGATCACAAAATTCTTATATGACAAGGGGGTTCTTTTGTAAAACGCAGTCAAGTGGATGGGGGCAAAGCAGCCATCATCTGAACTGTTTGCGTTAGCTTCAACGGCTAGCGTGGCTATAGAAGACAGAGAAACCAGCATCACCAAATCGTTTTTTCCAGTAAAAAAGTTGGTGCACAACGCCACCAATTTGCATAGAACCATTCAGAAATCAAAAGGTTGATAACGACTTAACGAGTACCCCTACCAATTGGCTTGTGCATCTAATGGGTAGTAGCTTCTTTCAATACACCAACAGTTCAGGAGAAGTAAAGTCAAGGTCCCGTCTTATCGGATGACGCCCTGTGCGTACGTACATGAGGCCATATCACCCACCGTGCACGCATGGATGAGGCCGAGGACGATACCCATCCGTATCTCCATATTTTCCGCTGTCCGTATGGTTCTGAACGTCGCCCGACAAGACCCGCGCGGCTGGCACAGACTTTACCGAGACCGTAGCCCATAGGCCCACGGCACCGCCGCACGTGATGCGCCGTGATGTCATATGACCACAAGCCTACGCTCCACGAGCCCGTCCGCACAGCTCCACTCCTCCCGCACCCGCCCCCTAGTCCCCACACCGTTAAAGCCACTTTGCAGTATTCTGTGCCGCGCGGCGCCTGCCAATCTGCCACGCACCAGGCGGCCTTAGTCGTGTAAACAGAAGCCGCCGCTGCACGGAGAAAATTCAGAGGACGGAGGGGCGCGGCGCGGAGAGCGTTATCTATATTCTATCCGCGCCGTGGAGCAGTACCAATCGAATCGCGTGGTTCGTCAAGCTATGGTCTGGACGCGCACTGTCGCGCAAAGGACCGATGGGACGGGTGAAACGACGTACGCTTGGGGCTGTGTGCCAGTCAGGGCCGGAGGGTCCCTCGCGGGAGGCCGGAGCAGAGATGCCGTGTCGCGGTGATGGGAGCAGGTCGGGCCGTGGCGCACGTGGTAGGAAATGTCGGGGCCAAGGAGACGCGGCCGACGGTCTTTGACCGGATCCGTGGCTAGCGCCGCGTCGGGCCAGTGACTTGGGCCTACGTCATTGGAACGTAACCCGCCTCTCGAGATGCGCGTCCTTTTCCGTGGCAAGGTTAGAAAACTTTAAATATGTTAAAATATAATCGAACTCTAAATTTCATGGACGAATTACAAAACTACACTGAGAGATTTTAGCTATAAATATAATATTTTATTATAATAGAAAATCAATCTACAGTAAAGACAACACAACAGTTCATCCCTTCTATATTTGTCTTTGTGATTGTTAATTAGGTACTCTAAGATCCTATTTGGGAGAGATCTAGATCTCAGCTTCATTTCAGATTTGAAGCTTGTAGATTAATATAAAGTGAGTTAAGTTTATATTTTCAGTTTAAAATGTAAACAAGATGACCCATCTAAACACTCTTAATGTACCAAAGCTCCAGTTTTATAAATTTCTGTAGCTACGAATACACTGTTCCACCAACTCCATGGATTTTGGTGGAGCTGTGTCAAACACACCCTCAATATGAGAGATCCTTATTGGGATTGATATATCCCAGTCGTCTCCATTATTCTACACGTTACCAATAGAAAGCTCTCTGAGGCCTAACGAGAATTTATGTGTGCATCCATATATACTTCATCGTAATTTGACTGGCATCAATGAACTAATCTACTTCAAGCCATAATAAAGTTCCGAGCATATGCGAGTCAATCTCATATGAATCGTTTTTAATCATGTAGTTTAATTACCATAATTACCTAGGTTAGTTGATCAATTAGGGTTCTAGAATGATTCTCGACGCTATTATTCATACAATCAATTTGAAAAAAAAGAGAGGTGAAATCTCTCAACAGCCCGTAGTTGTGCTGCCGCACCTGACGCTGCAACTGCAACCTCTCTAGCCGTTGCCCAATGCAACTGTGTTCCTGTCGAGCAGGGACACCATCGCCGTTGACACCCCGCACTACCACCGAAGCGTAGCTACCCAAATTTGAGACTTGTGCTAGCACCGAGCGCCACCCCAGGCCACACCCGGATACGATGCGCCCAACGTCCTATGCGCCGCCGCGATGAACAGCGCGTCAGCACACCATTGCTACCGCTCTACACCCACTCCGCATCGTGTGTCGCCCACCGTTGTCGCCACTGCCACTACAGTTTGTGACGAGGATTAAAAATCGATCATTTATTTGAGCCCTCAATTGTTCGTGACTATACTCTATTAGTAGGCCTACAATACATAAAGCCCATAATGTGTAGAACGAAGCCCACTCTTATCCAAACGGTTAAATCTTCGACAAGTTCAGTTAAGGTGGTCAATAACTTTGCTTCAAATTGGTCGTTTCGAACAAGTGAAATAGACACCGCGACCAGTGAACTGGTCGAGGACAAGCGGTTATCCCCGCACATGTCTCCATGTAGACAATTATGTGATAGGTACGCGTAAATACCTAGAAGTTATCTTTGAAAAAGGTACATTTCGGCGAGATGATACTATTTGACGGAAAGACACTTCTCAGTTAAACGACATCCAAATGGAGAACAACTGTCATATCTTCATCCAGCATAAATTGGAGGCCTATCTATACTAAAAAGAGAGATATGAGAGTATTTGGCAATTAGCATTCGCAATCAGGATAGATAATTGTAATCATTCTGTGGATTTTCTTGGCTAATAAAGAAGCAATCCCCTTATATAGTTTTTCTCATCTTGTTTACTAGGAGTCCACAATCATATTTTCATAACCTTGATTAAGGGACACTAGGTCTTAGACATGGACATTTGGCGCTAGAAGGAGGGCCGTACGGCAATCAAGGTAAAAGAATCCATTGCGATGGATGATGGAAATCGGTTTGATCTCATTGACTATGCTGATCTCGATGGAAATGACTATCATACAAAAGGAGATTGTATGTCTCTGGAGGACAATATCGTCATGCTCTTCTAATTACACCACCACCTCCAATGGCAGTGGTAATAGACTTAAATCTTGCTCCAAGTAGTTCAGAAGAGGCTACTCTAGTCGAAAGGGTTCACATTTTATCAAGTGCAATTCTTAATCATCCGACGGAAGGAGAAACTGTACTCAATGCAAAAATTATAAGATCACTTCCTGCTGATTTACAAGAAGCTGCAAACGAAGTACAAGTTATATCTTTATCCACAAGGTCTCCGATCAATTCCCGCGTGGAAGGATCTTCGTCTAGTCGGCTCCAGGCAAAGCCTTAGCTAGCTACCAGCGAAGGGTTGAGCCACATCAGATAAACATTTTTAAACGCCTAACCCCAAATGAAGTTCCTAATTGCGGTCGTCGGTGACCTCGTTCTCCTGAATATGTGGACCAAGTTCGTAACGTACGATCATGTTATGTTTCTTTATACAGGATGCAAGGCTTTCTCCCCTAGGCTTAGAAATATTACCAGGCCTGAAAAATTCAAACTAAGGTCTTTGGAGAGCTTTGACTGAACTCAAAATCAATCAGAATTCTTACAATTTTATACCAACATCATCCAAGTAGCTGGAGGTGATGAAAAGGAAATGGCCAATTAACTCCACATTGTTTTGAAAAGATTAGCATGAACTTGGCTGTTCAATCAAACGAAGGGTTCTATCTTCAGTTGGAAAAACTTGTGCCGTGTAATTCTAAATGATTTTAAAAGTTGTTGTGCCAAAATTGGTAAAGAGAATGATTTACATCGTCTTCGCCAAACTTCTGGTGAAAATTTACGTTAGTTCATCAAAAAAATTGTAGAAGTTCACAACACAATTTCAAATAGATCTGATGACTCTGTAATTCGTGCATTTAAACTGGCTATTCGTTATAAGCGATTTACAGAAGACTTTAACATTCATCCATCCTCCTCCATATCAGAGTTGTTCGATATGGCATATCGGTATTTAGATGCGCATTATACCATTGAATGGAACCGTATGGTTGACAATAGCTATACTTTGCCACAACCTGGCCTGCCAGAGTTAGAAGACAATAATTTTAAAAAGACCTCCAAATCCGAAGACCGTTAGGGGAAGAATAATAAAAAAGTACAAAAGAACGCTCAACGGGAAATCGCAGCCGTCTCGGAACAACCTGCATATTCCAAGTGGAAAGCACCTTAGAAGAAAATAGCTAGTCGGCAGGACTAACAGAATATTTCTAAAAAACATGGTATGACAAGTGGCAATGGTCGCTGGTGCCCATTGCACAAAGAATCAGGACATAACCTGCAGAATTGCCGTACTTGGCACAGACACATGGAAAACTTTTATTGTGGTAAAAGTCCTGTGTCGACCCTACCAGAAGTACGAAATAATAAGGATGCAGATGGTGACGAAGATAAGGGTTATCAGAAAGCTGATAATCATGTCAAATAATATTTGGAAGATCATCTATATATGCTTGAAAAAGGCAGTTCAAAATTGCTTGGCGGGAGGTCAACAACATTGACAACCGAACAGGAAAGCCTGGTATCCCAGATGGTCAGACGTTGTCGTCACCTTCTACAAACAAGATTGTCTAAAAGGTGTATCGATTTCTCGGAAACTTCCATTAGTGGTTTCTCCTACAATTAGCAATCGCAAAGTTGGAAGAGTTTTAGTTGATGGAGGTAGTTCTCTAGATTTGCTTTTTATTCATACCATAGATGAAATACAAATTCCCAGTTCTAAGATTAGACCTATTACAAATCAATTTTTTGGGATTATGCCTGGTTCGTTGGTAATTCCAATAGGACAGATAGTGTTAACTGTCACCTTTGAAGACACTAACAATTTCTGAACGGAGTTAATATCATTTGAAATTGTTGATTTTGAATCAGCATATAATGACATTTTTGGTATGCTTTCACTAACAAAATTTATAGCAGCTATTCATCACGCCTACCAGAGCATAAAGATACCTGGTCCAAAAGGTGTATTTAGCGTACCAGGTAACCAAGTTACTGCACTTAATTGTGACCGCAAGTTGCTTGAAATTGTCGATCAATTATCTTTAAGCGATACTAATGATGCAGGAAATTATTGTAAGACTGAAATGTTTAACAAGACAGAGAAGCTAAAAGTAACTCATCAGCCTTACAAACATGTAAAAGAAGTTCCCATCGATCCTACCTACCAGTCAAAAACTCTTCGGATAGAATCAGCAATGGATGTCAAATAGGAAGACACGCTCATTGCTTTCCTCCGTGCTAACGTAGATGTGCTTGCGTGGAAACCATTCGATATGCTTAGGGTCTCAAAGGAAGTAATAGAGC
The DNA here is from genome assembly GCA_036346275.1 of Otatea glauca. Taxonomy (NCBI): domain Eukaryota; kingdom Viridiplantae; phylum Streptophyta; class Magnoliopsida; order Poales; family Poaceae; genus Otatea; species Otatea glauca. The sequence continues at coordinate 78,218,716 of CM070711.1, forward strand.
ACAGGTTACCCATATGACCTGACATACAACCAGCGAAGCATGCGCTACAGTGATTCGCTCCTGTTCGGCAAGAAGCCATTCGACAAGAGTTGGATAAACTCTTGGAAGCTTGTTTCATTAGCGAAGTTGGTCATCTTGATTGGCTTGCGAATCCGGTTATCATCAAGAAAGCAAACGGTAAGTGGTGTAGGTGCTTTGATTTTACCAGCTTAAATAAAGCTTATCCAAAAGATGATTTTCCTTTACCCTGAATTGACCAACTGGTTGACTCAACAACGGGTTGTGAATTGATAAGTTTCCTAGATGCATACTCAGGTTATCATCGAATAAGTATATGTAACATCCTAAAATTTGTAAATCCATTTATTTTATTTATTTTGTAATTTTTTTGTAATTTTCCTTATTTTACAAAAGCCTTTTTGCTATTTTCAGTTTTACAAAAGAATTTCTGCAGAAAATGTAAAACCTAAAAATTTCCAAAAACAATTTTATTGGGTTCCAAATATTCCATAGCATTTTAGAAAATATTACCAGGATTTTTAAAGCCTGTTTACTATATTTACCAAACCTATTTTTTTCTTAGCCTAAATAAATCCGAAAATAACAGGTGGGACCGGACCCCACCTGTAAGGCCTTTCTTCAAGCTCCAGACCAAGTCCAGAGAGCTCGTTCTCTCTTCCCTCCATTAAAACCGATTTGGAAGCTTCAAAATCTCCGCAATTTTCGTGCCCAATCATTCCAAAAAATTGTCCATCAAATCCTACGCACCTTCTCTTGCCATTCATGGCCTTAATTCCCCAAAATCCGAGCAAAAATCGCGTTCTTCCCGTTTTCAGCCGGCATGACTTTCGCGCCCCATCCCGTCCCTCCGTTCCTCCTCTCGCCCCATAAATGGGAGCACTAGGTGCCTCTCACCACGGCATTCCATTTTGTCACCTCCCATGATCTTCCTCGCCGTCGTTCCGCCAGAAAAAGGAAAGAACCGCCGCATTTTTTTGCTCCGGCCACCGCCCTTTCTTACCGGCTCCCATCGCCGTCCGGCCCTCTCTCCGCCCACCGCCGTCGGCGCTAGCTCCGAAGTGCCGCGCCATCGCCGACCGGGCCTGGCCAGCCGCCCCTAGCCCTTTCCCCTTGCGCCGAGAGAAGAAAAAGGAAGAAGAAAAGGCTGTTGGCTGCTGACGTCCGTATGCGCATTAAATCCGGATTTTCCTTTAGAAAAATAAATCCAAAAATTCAGAAAATCATTTTTCTCTTCTTTTTTGAACTTCCGGGAGCCCCTTTTCACTAGTTCGAACTCTATTTGGCTCAGTTTTTTTTCTACATTAATCTAAAATTCTAAATTTCTCTTTTATGCTACTTTTTTATTTTATTTCAATTTATTTGCATTTGGATGTTTTTCGCGTGTAGATTTTCGAGAGCTGGAAGAGTTCGTAGTCGACGAATCCGAGCAGCTACTCTACGACCAAGACAAGTTACACTTTTGAATATATTGATCCCAAAAATTTAAGAATTATATTTTGATTATATTATTGCAAGCATAATTTTATCAATGTAATTTAAAACCTACTTACGACATGGGGTATTGACATAGTAGATCATTTTCCAAGAGCAACTAATGGTTTTAAATTATTATTTGTTGCGATCGATACGTTCACAAAATGGATTGAAGTTGTGCATGTAGTTTCTATTACGACTTAGGCAATTAAGAAATTCTTGGTGCAAAACATAGTTACTAGATTTTGTGTACCTAGTAGGCTAATTATTGATAATGGATCATAATCTGTTAGTGGTCTATTTCAAGATTATTGTGATGAAATAGACACAAAAATTTGCTACTTTTCAGTTGCTCATACTTAGAGCAACGAAGCAGTTGAACGAGCTAATAGCCAAATTATGTATGGTATAAAGAAACGATTGTTTGATCATTTTACCAAATGCTCAGGGGCTTGGTCAGACGACGTCTACTCTTTGCTCTCGACCATACGTACAACGATCAGTAGAGCAACAGGAGAAATACATTTTCAATTGGTCTACGCAGCTAAAGCCTTGTTGCCAAATGAGATTCATTTGGATTCTACACAGACTTCTATCCATGAACAAGTTAATCAAGATGACCAGCACAAAGATAATATCAATCTCTTAGAAGAAAATTGAGATTGATCACTTATCGGCCAGACTAATTACAAGGATTAAGAAGATATTACAACAAAAGAGTTCAACCATGAACACTAAATGTAGGGGACTTGGTTCTAAGGTGTATCTAGAATCCGTCTAACTTATATAATTATCTCCTAAATGGAAAGGTCCCTCTATTGTGGTATCAATTACCCAACTAAGGAATTTTTTCAATAATACATTTTTTAAAAGTAATTGCGATATTAATACACGAGTTAAAAAATTTGTAAAAATAATACTACGTCGCCAGATGGTTCTGCGAAAATCCAGTAGTCGCCATATGGGTCGGCGAAATCAGTATTTTCGCCAAACGGGGTGGCAAAGAATTGTTGATTGCGCTATAAAAGAATTAATTGCGTTGTTTGCCAGTTGATACCCAATTTTCGCTAAATGGTATGGCGAAAATAGGGTTTTCGCCAAATAGTATGGCGATAAACTATTTTCGCCATACCATTTGGCGAAAATAGGCAGTTTTTTTTAAATAATACATTTATGTGTGGAATTTTTTCAAATAATAAATGTAATCTGTCATGATAATTCATGTAGTTCAAAGTAGGGTAAATAAATTGAGAAAAAATTATATTTGTCGGTGATAATTCATGTAGAAATTTTGTTTGTAAATAATATAATTTTTTATTAAAATTAGAGAATTATAAGTTACGCTTAAAAAATTGCAAGAATATAGCTCTATCGCCCTATGGTACGACAGGAAGAAGTCACTCGAAAAATTTATTAATTGGAGAAAAAAAATTGAGAGGAAATTTAATTTATGAGAAAATGTGAGTGTTATTTTGACGTGTACTAGAATTGTATAGTTCGAAGTAAGGTCAATTAATTCGGAAAAATTAATTGTATGTGTCGGTGATAATTCATGTAGTGCTTTACAAAATTATTTGTCAGTTAATTATTTACGGGAAAAAACAAAATTTCGTTGTTCGTCATCCTCTTTCGATGTGCGACAAATTTGATGACAAATAAAACCCGACATTGATGACAAATACAATTTGATCACAAACTGGGATACAATATAGGTACATACCTCAAGAAATTCATATAACTGGGATACAACATAAGTCACAAAACCATACATTCTATGGCCATAGTCTTCGGTATAGGGCATGGTGATAAAGATAAAAGTCATCTATTAGTGGTAGTGCTTAAACGTCGAGGTGGAGGTGATACGAAATCGTCATTCAAGACGAGATCCCTTGCATCACCTTAATCATTTCTGCCAAAAGTATGTCCGATCTATTTTCTTTGACTCCCAAATAGCTGTATCACTATTGCTACACGTGAATAGGATTTAGATGGTAACAGAGTAAACACTTGGATCCAGGGAAAAATATTGGGACAACCAAAACTTTATATCATAAATGCTAACACATTCGGGAAACGAGAGCTCAATCATGGTGACCGAAAATTTTATTAAATCAACACCATTCTGCGTAATTTTTACTTCACCATCGCCATAATATACCCTAGATTTCACTGGATCCAACATCACTGCGACCATATATACAAAATAAATTTTTAGATCACCACTAACATGTAATCTCACTGACCTAAATTAAAGAACGCTAATTAACTATCTCGCTACGGATACTACAACATTAAAGTACACATCTAATATTGCTAACCTAAAATAGATGCACTGATTAAATTAAATCTAACATCAACTATAATATTTTTCTACAGAACTATAAAAATTAAATATTACAAAAATACGAAATTACCTTTTTTCCCCTTCTTCTTCTTCCTCCTCTTTCTCCCTCTCTCCTCCTCTCTCTCTCCCTACCCGAGCAAGCCCTTCCTCTCCTCCTCCCTCTCTCTCTCTCCCTCCCTCCTTCTGTCCCCACTCTCCCTTTCTCCACGCCGGCCACTGGCTGGCTCCCTCGGTCTTCCCGTTTTGTTTCCTCCGCGCGCGTTTGAAACCAGCCGACCGAACCATGGAAAAAGCCTCCTATTTTCGCCAACTCGTATGGCGAAAATAGGTTGTCGCCATACCATTTGGCGAAAACGCTATTTTCGCCATACCATTTGGCGAAAATAGGGCATCAACTGGCAAAAAACGCAATTAACTCTTTTACAGCGCAATCAACAATTTTTCGCCACCCCGTTTGGCGAAAATACTGATTTTACCGAACCATTTGGCGACGTAGTATTATTTTTGCAAATTTTTTAACTCGCGTATTAATGTCGCAACTAATTTTAAAAAATGTTTTATTAAAAAAATTCCCCAACTAAGTTTTGTTTGACTTGCCAGGGAATATGGAAGAATTTTTTCAAACACTTGGAGTATCCAGCATCTTCGCAGGTTTTTCTTGTAAAGAAGTTTATTTCTATATTTTTCATTTACATAAAGTATCTTTTTAAAACATTATATATCAATATTGTTTCTATTCTGATAATCCTCTGAGAATTCACAAAGTCGTAATCTGCCCGACCTCTCTGTAAACAACGTACGAGGTTGCTGGTTGGATTGTGAGATAACATCTAATAGAGATTTTTCTTGCAAGCCGGTACTTACCGCATTGAAACTCATTAGAATGACTTTATTCCAATCTGCTGCTGGTTAATACCAAGTACTATGTGAAAAGAACAGGTCGTCAATCCTATAACTGTTTGTATTCCAAACACATTTCTGATCAGCACACAAACAGTTGGGGAACAGTGATATACTCAGAAAAATATGCAAGCAGATGAGATAGAAGATGAAATATAACACAAGAATGGAATTTTGCATTTATTCATTCAAATAGGTCATACATGTTGCTCGAATGTAATCTTTACATTTTTTATGTATGTCACAACGGCAGAGGCTACTTCTCCACGCTTCTTATCAATCTCTTCTTTAGTAGTCAGTTTGAGATCAGGCGCTAGTTTCTCCAAATCAACTGCATCCTTGTAAAATTTCCTTAATTTGACGAAAAGGGCACTCACTTGGACGATAATTGATAATCGAAGAGCAGTATTGATAGTCTGCGTCAATGCGGGGATGTGGCTTTGGATGATCTTCATCTGGTCATTCAGCCTCGCGACCAGGTGATCAATCGACGTATCATGAGTTGTAAGTTTTACTTTTTTCCCCTTTAAATCCGTGATGATTTTGTGATGCTGTTCAAAAATATAGTTCAAAGTGGTTTTTCTACCTCTTAGAACTTTAGCCAAATCTTTTGCGAAGAGCTTTATTTGGTCAGTCCAATTATCCATTTCATACTTCATCAATGAACTTTGCTCTTCAAACTTTATTCTCTCTTCTTTCCATTCAGAAAGTTGAGATTCTCTAGCCTTTATTGTATTTTTCGACTATGCAAAGTTTAAGTAAAAAGTTGCTTTCAGTTTTCCTAAATAATAAATACTAATAATTTTAAAGTAGATTGATACGTAGTTCTTACGTGCTATTACAGACTTCTTTTTTCTTAAGAGTAATCTTGTACTCTTCGGAGAGCATTTGAACCTTCCCTTCATTTTTCTTGAAGGCTTCATGGAGTCTAGCAGTTTTATCTTTATGATATTTGACCTTGTCAGTAGCCTCGATAAGATCAAACTCATATCACTTAGCGGTGTTTTGAGCCACCAATAGTTACTTTCTCAATTCCTTTATTTGTTCTTTTTACTTGTTTTGGAACGATTCTGTTAAAAATAAATAATATGTAAAAATAACTAGGGAGATTCATACCTTCTTATTGTTTCAATGTCAGCCTTGACCAAAGTCCTCGCCTGCCAAACTAGCAGGTCGAGCAGTTCTTGCAAGTGCTAGATTAGAGCTGACATCATTAGTAAGCAATAAATCCGATTTCCCTTCAGAAAAATAATTCTAAATTTCCTGAAAATCTCTCTCTTTCCCTATGTATGCCTTATTCTAGCATTTAAATCTTCCAGATGTTCATTCTCCTCTGTTCAAACTCTAATTAACTCCATTTTCCTTTTTAAATTTATCTAAAATCTTAAATTACTTATTTATGCAAGTTTTGTGTTTTATTTGAATTTATTCAGATTTTATTTGAATTTGGATGTTGTTCGCATATAAATTTCGGAGAGTCGGAAGAGTTCGCAGCCGACGATCTCGAACGTCAACCCTTCGAGCAAGGCTAGTTAGACCCTTGAACATATCGATCCAATTTTGATTTAAATCAGTGCGTGCATAATTTTTGCAAGGCAAGTTACACCCTTCGCATATTTTGATTTATATTATTGCGTGCATAAGTTTAACAAATATAGTTCATGTCCCACTTTTAAATTAGTTATGCTGAAATTGTTTGGTCAACATTTGAAGCTTGAGTACTTTATGCCATTGTAACCTTAAGTATGTGTGCTTCATTTTAGGATGAATATTTAGAATAATTGCTTAGACATGCTTGGAAGAAACATTAGGACTTTTAGGAATTTGTGCCAAATAATGTTCTACTCAAATTCAAGCTTTGATTTTTCATTTCCTGAGATGTCAAGTTAAATTAAATGTGGTTTAGACTCCGTGAGAATGGTTGAATGGTGGTTGTTGGGTTATTGAAAGCTCGCCTGGTTAGTTAAGGACCGGTTTTGAGATGCTGAATGTAAAGCGTTACCGTATTATCACAAGCTTGGTATGAGACAAACCTGATTATCCGTTTTGAAATATTTCATTATTAGTTGTGTCATTGGGTTGAATGTGGAGTAGGTTAGACCACAGCGTGGCACAAGTGGGGGTTTCTTACTAGGGTGGATGTAACCCTTTCACCGATGAAACTTTAGCAGGCATGACTATATGAGATAGAACTTTTTAGGAGACTTGTCGTGATTTTCTCTGCCGCACACCAAAGGAATTGTGCATTTTACCAAAAAGAGACGATCATATCTTGTGAGTAAATTTATAAAACCTCTCCAGAGTGTTAAAACTAATCAAGCCACGCCCGCGGACATGGGCATGCCAAGCAAGCATTTCATGCATTAGACTTTAATATTTCAAGAAATGTTTTAAGAAAAATGAGATTTGGATGGAGAGGTTCCAAAGTGGGAAAAACTGGTTAGCTCCCCGAGCGATTCCTGATTTGGAGAAATGTTTAAAATAACTTTTTCGTAAAATTGTGCAATTGAAAATTACATAGAATATTTGTAACTTGTTGATTTATACTAAATTTAACCATATAACCCTTCTTTGTCACATTTACATTTTTGCCGCATTTCCTATGTAACTTGCGGAGTACTTCTAGTACTCACCCTTCTTACCCTCTTGTTTTAGAGGAGTTCCACGATACTGAGGACCAGGAGGACTAGGTAGTTTCTCCAGTCGATTGTTTGTGGTAATTCTATTGGGCTTTGCCGCTGTTTTCTTTATTTTTCACATCTATGTTTTATTTGGCCTGCGAACCACTTATATTGTTAACTCTAATTATTAATAAAGTACGTTTGATATGTTATAATATCTCTACCGTGTTTACTAGCTTAACCTAGACTAGTACATGATACACGGAGGATTTCGGAGTTTCATTCTCGAGGTTCGACAATTTGTGGCATTGGAATGAGCCGAGTTAGAGAGATACTGAGTTTAGGGGGTAAATCCCTAAATCACAACCATTAGAATAATCCAAAAGATACTACCCTAATCCAAGTTGTACTCCTTTTCCTTTGCTGAGTTTTATGAAGTTTTCTCACTTGGAGGTTTTTAATGAGGCAACAAGTATAACACAATATGTGGATGCAATGTACTATTTTATCTATCCTTTTTTCCCACTAAGTTCTTGTGAGGAGTTTTGACGAGGTATATGCATGACACGGTATTCGTGCAAGGCGGAGTTTTGGGATATAAACAAACACTAGGATTTGCTGGGCGAATTCCGAAACTACTACGGAGGTGTTTTGGCTATAAATATAATACCTCATTATTGTACAAAAGAATTGATCTGCAATAAAGGGAATTGTTCAGATTTCTTATGTTCTATGTTTGTCTCTGTGATTTTCATCTCCATTATTCAACAATACTAAGGTTATCACTTGCGGAATCACATCTAACCATGTTACGAAAGCATGATAAATCAGTTGGTCTAGTAGGTAAGCCAACCGTATTGATTCATGACTTTATACGGGTTCGTGCATGTATAAATTAGTTTGACGTAATATCGATCCCTTTTTCCTCACCCGATGACAGCGCATATAATGATCTTCTTCTCTGTCGGGTCACACCAAGCACTTACTAGCTGGTTACTTTTTTTTTATTTAAACCAACCAAGTAGGCCATGTAATTTCTATGGTTAGAGTTTGCATCCAACGCAATTTCTATTGTTTCCTGACCAATGTTGGAGTTATTTTCTTGCATGGTTCCCTTTCCAACTTAGGTATATCAATATACGTAGATGTCATCATCGTAACAATGCGCTTTCTTGTTGTATTGACTCCTTTCAACAATAAATCTCAACCTTAAGATTGGATTATGTCATTTAATACACAAGTTTGGTTACTTTTCTTATTGACATGGATTTCGTTTATTCTCCTCGTGCTCATTACTAGGAGAATGTGGTAACCCAAATAATTAACCCACGGTAACCGCCGTTACTCTGAGGTAATTATACTAATATCGGCATATTAGCTAACAAAACACACCGTGTTTGGAGTGTTGTAGAAGAACAATAATTACAGATTGAAACGTAACCTTATTACACTCCATTGCCACCCAAGGCTACAAGTCCACTATTACAATCTTATACATAATACATAAACACTAGAATAACCAAGGGATCGAAGGTCACGGTCGTCAGGGTTCAAAATTCGTCAAATTTTGGTGAAATTTCGGATTTCGGACCACCCCGAAATCTAAACTACCGGCCGGATAAAAAAACATTTTAAAAAATTTGAAATTGCTACAGTAACTCAAAGTTTCGCCGAAATTTCATATTTTTTGGCCGGTTTTGAATATTTTAAGGCCGGATTTGGTCCAATAAACCTTAGGAAAGTCACCTCCTATGAAAATTTGTTGAAAAACCGAATTTTTGAGACATTTTAAAATTTTGGCAGAAACAAAGATTTTTATAAAATAGTACAAGCTTGATAATGAGTTGAAAATTTTAAAGTACTATCTTTAGTATCTTAAAATCATACATAAAAAATTTAAAAATAATTTAACTTAATTTGTTATACATAAAAAATAAAAAACAGAATGAACATAATTGGGACAGTTACACTGTCAGAATTTTATAAATTTTCTTGAGTGTGATTATGATCTAATTTTTTTTGAGAGATTAATAATTGCATTATTAACATTATATAAAAGTTTAAAAAAAATCAACTTTGTTTGTTTGGTCAATCAAATCTATGTAAGCATTGAACTTCGTTTGTTATATTATATTTGAAAAATAAAAAAGAAAAGAACATAAATGGTACTGTGCCTTGTAATAATTTTATAAATTCACTGGAGTGTGAACATAATTCAAAAATTTTATGAGATATTAATAACTTCCTTATCACCCTTCTATAAAATTTTCAAAAATTTTAAACTTTTTTTATTGCTAAAGCAAATCTATGTATTGATCATCAGGCTTTTATCAGGACGTAGCACTGTCTGAATTTTAAAACATTATTTGAGAATGATCATCATCTAAAAATTTTAAATAAACATTAATGTTACATCAGGACTATCCACAAAATTTTTTAACATGGATTAGATCATTTTTCATTTTGTTCAAGTTTACCAGTAAGCCTTTTAACAAGGCAGTAGTACTGTTTGAATTTTAAAAAATTCATACAGTTTGATCACCATCTGAAAATTTTATGAGTATTAGAGATACATCATAAACATGCAAAAAAATCAAATGTTTATAACCTGGTTTGAACCATTTTGCATTCGGTTCAAAATTGTAGGTCAGTGTTTTATCAGGACAGTAGCAATGTTTGATTTTTTAAAAATTTCAAAATTTCATAATAATCTAAAATTTGTATGGAAATATCATCTATGTGTTAGGACTCTCCAAAAAAAATTCAAAATTTTTTGACTTCGTTTGACCCACTTTCTTTCCGTTGCAAAAAGGCCGAAATTTTGGTATATTTCGGCGAATTTCGTTTTTTCTTGGTACAAAACGAACCGGATTTGAATTTTAGTTTTTGAATTTCGAACGATATTTGTCCGAAATATCCAAATTTCGCCAAAATTTCGGATTCCGGTCTTAGACGTTATTTTATCCGAAAACGAAATTTGAATCCTTGACGGTCGTACGGTCCACTATTCGACCAAATCCTTCCGGTAGTCTTTAGGCTCCTCATTACCTTAACCCTGTAGGTAATCCTCAACACACGCTTCATAGACGAATCCATAAGGCTAAGTTTCTAAGCAAAAGAGTTAAGCAAGGGTAGAGTATAACGTACTCAGAAAGCATTAATAGCAAAAAATGCATCATATGAATTTTTGCATCATCCATCTCATGTACCACTTTCTCTTTTAAATCTATTTTTTAAAATAGGGTTTTATTATGAAAACGTTTATTTCGGGATTTAATTTCTGAAATTTGCTAGTAACACTCGTATATGAGGCAGACTTAGCTTCTGTAGCCTCTAATCTGGGAGATACGCATGAATTCATGATTTGACTTTATGCAAGTTTGTACAACTTTATCATAGTGAACCAACCTCAGTTGAGAATTCAGAACGTTTATCACTACTCAGGTCTTACATCTACAACCCTGGTAACTGACAAGTCGTGATGTCATCGACATTTCCCTACCTACCCGCAACATACCAGTTGTACTCCGACTACAACGACAGTACACATCTCATAGCGTTTAAATATAGCGCCCCTGGCCTTAACGGTTTTGCCCCATGAGCCTTACCGCTCTTGCCAGCATCCCTGGTCTTATCGATCTTGTATCAACAAGTCTTAACGGTCGTACTAGTATGGTCTTACCAGTATGCCTCACCAGACCCATACTGATCTTACCAACCTAGTTATCTATAAATACATGTTGTGGAGATCATACATCTTTATAGGGCAACCTTTTCTTATCATTTCCACACACTGTTGTTGATACGAAATCATACGGCTTATTGTCTGAGTGTAGTTTGTTCAACCTTATATTCTAGCATTGTAGAGGGCCCCAATAGCAACTCAAACATCCACAAGCCCAGGCTCACACTACCCACCTCATACACACACGTCAGCGGCTCCATTTGTTGGACGAGCCATTTCAACATATTAATAATCAATTACTATCTCAGCAGTTCATCATCAATCCATATTTCTAAGAGCCATTCCAACACATCAATAATCAATTACTACATCAGCAATTTATCATGAAACCATATTTCCAACCACATCCGATTTAGGGTTTTCTTAAAAAGAGATTTTCCAATGCATGGGTGATATCACATTTAAGTAAATATATTTGATTGAGATTAATCAAATATAATCAAAAGAATGCTTTCCTGGATTTGTGTGAAAATAGGTGTCCTCACTCGGTTGCTGATGGTGACCTCCTGTCTGATTTAACTCGCTTCCTAAAATTTTGAGGTTTTACTGTTCAGATCAATATTAAATTATGACGAGTTTTATGGCATCCATTTGTTCTCTGACTTATTTTAGGATGTGAATATTCTTACGACATTTTTTTTTGCGCTGACGGTTAAATTTTTGGGGCTACATGCTTACCCATCTGCCATATTGTTTTTCTTGTTTTTAATCATAGCGGCTATAACAGCATTATTTAGCTCTTTATTTATTTACCTGGCCGCATATATCCTTCTCCTATTTATTTTATTAAATTTTTTTAGCATCAAGATTACTATTGTTTTTCTGTGGAAATTATTTATATATATATATATATTCTTTTTCTTTTCTTTTCTTTTCTTTTCTTCCTTTTTGTATTCCGTTGCCATCTGGCCGACTTATCCTCTCCCCTACTCCCCCTTTCTGGATTGGCCTGTGAGGTGCTCCTAACCTCCCCTTCTCTATTCCAGTGATGATTCTTACTTGAATTGATTTAATGCTTGTCGTTACATGTTTATTATCCGATCTGCGTGATGTGGCTGATGAGGAATGTGGTTTATGTGCTTTGGATTATGGCTCCGTGACAATGCCCGGGGTTCCCCGTGCGCCGGGGAGCATTTGGTGGCTGCTAGGCACGAATGGTGCCGGTCGTGAGCGCAACAAGGTAATGCTATTGGTACTCTACTACTTTCTTTCTGCTTACTATCTATTGGTCGTCGGTCAGTGATAGTGAGGGTCTACTCTCATGTGACGATTTGAAACGACCAGCAAGAGAGGGATGTGTAGTGACCTTTGTCACCTCGTGTGGTCGGGTTCGGTTCGGTTGGGCTGTACGGTGGCTTGCCGATGTGGTCGCTTGTAGGTGGATGTGAGCTTCACCTTGCTTGGATTGTTCCTTCTATTGGTTGGCCTGGAGCTCTTCCTCCGGGTTCTTTTGCTTCCTTGGCTTGCTTCGGCTTTCCCTTGGCCTGCCTCGGCTTGCCTTTGCTTTCTAGTTGTGGTGGTCTTTCTCCTTGTTGTTCGGTTTTGGTGGCTTGTGTGTTGAGAAGATGTGCTGGTGGCTCCTGACTACCTCTTGCTCTTGGCTCGCTGGGTCTCGGTGGCTTTGATGGCTCTTGGCTTTGGGTGTGTGTATGTCAAACTGTCAATGAACTGAATGGGGCTGGTTCTAGCTCCTTCTACCTTTTAAGCACGCTTGAGCTTATCTCTTTACTGTGAAATATTTTATCACTATTCACGCATGGCTACGGTTATCCGTGATTCTACTAGGTTTGTTTGCTGCCTGCTGGATGATGAAACCCTAGTTAGTGAGAGGTGTCGATTGGTACCAGATAGTCTAGTATCTCGATGAGCGATACCAATCACATAAGAGTCTGACAGCACACAAATTTCTAACTTCTTATGTGCTTATGTTTGTTGGCGTTTGTTGTTACTGAACATTGCAGGTTATCTACACTGAAGATCTTCAGAGGATTAGATCATAGGACAATTGTAGAATTCTTGTATTTATTCTTTGGTGTAATTGATATCTGTGTACAATGGAATGTATGTATTGGTATGATATTAATGTTAATGAATAAAAATGATGATTAGCCTTTGTCGAATGCTTTAATTATATGTGTTATTACGTTGTTGATTGTTGATGATCTCTTTTGCGCTTATTAAATTTATGGGTTGTTTAAGAGAATTTATAGAATGTTTTCTCCTTGCTCGCAAGAAATGGTGTTTGCAATCTAACCAATTATGTTTAAGTACAAAATAGAATTTTTTTTAAGATAATATATTTTTTATGCAAATTGCAAAAATATACTTCGATGTCAAAAAATTACAAAATATACATCTGTCGACTTTTGAGAAGGCGAGAGGGGAATATCGCCCGTTCAAAGTTCGACAGAGCCACGTGTCGCCTCTTGAACAGGCGACTAACCGCCACACCAACGTAACTTTTTCATATTATCTCGGATGGTGATGAAATTTATATGAAAATTATAGCTCTCGACGAGATCTACAACTTTGGTATAATTTTTTTTATTTGAATCCATTTAGATGGCCAAAAATTGGGTAGAAAGTTCAGATCTGAACTTTCTATCCCGTTTTTGGCTATTTAAATAGATTCAAATAAAAAAAATTGTATACAAAAGTTGTAGATCTCGTCGAGAGCTACAATTTTCATAAAATTTCATCTCCATCCGAAATCATATAAAAAAGTTATGATTTTATTTAGAAACTGATTGCAAGACAGGGGACCTGTCGCCATACCAAAGGGTGACAGATGCCTCTGTCGCCCTTTGAACGGGAAATATTTCTCTCTCGCCTTCTAAAAAGGCGAGAGATGTATATTTTTGTAATTTTTTAAGATCGAGGTATATTTTTGCAATTTGAATTAAAAATGTATTATTTTAAAAAAAATACCCAAGTTCATTCAAAATTCTGCTATAGGTTCATCCTTTTCCAAAAGAGCAGTAAGACATCTCCATTATTTTGTTAAATCGTGGTTTTAGTATTATCAATGGTTTTTGCAAGAGAGGGCAGCGAGATAGACATCAGTGGTCTATTGTATAGGGATTGGGGGCAAAGTATGATCGTGCAAACGGATCACGCTAATTCGAACAGACCATACGAATCGCAGGATGTATTTTTCAATCAAGAAAGAAACAACAGCACTAGCTGCGAAAACGATGTAGCGTCCGATCGGTCCGTTACAACGAAGTTACTGCAACTGAAGCGCACCGACAAGCACGGAGAGACTGCAGGCACAGTTGCTGCAACACAGAGGCGCCGTGCAACCTCGTCGTAGCGTCCAAGCTTTAAAATACCAGCGAAATTTTGGCCGATTATTTTTTAGAATTATAATATCATTTATAAGAAAAACATTTTAACATTTTAAAACAAACTCATCTAGCTCAGTTGTAAAGTAAATGGACGGGGCCTCAACACAAGTTTTGTGTCCGTAGTACTCGAACCCACAACCACAATAGTCACACGCTGAGGTCCTATCCACTGAGCTAAACTACGATGTATGCACTGTTATTTTTTCCCCAATTTTTTATGTCCTTGGAGACCATTTGACAAAAGGCTGAAAATCACCAAAATTTTGGTTTTCCCGCCTTAAAAAATTTAAGATTTCAAATTTGCTTTTTGAATTTCGTCCAAAATTCCGAGAATTCATTGAAATTTCAGATTTCCGCCACATCCGAAATGGGATCCGAAAACGAAATTTCAAACCATGCCAATAGAAAACAAATGAACTATCGGTTTTTTTAGTCCATTGACATGTTTTTTTTACAAAAAAAAATAGCACCCTTTTCCATCAAGGAATCGCGACAAGTGACCCGCCGAAGGGGCCCGGACACGCACTAACCCTGCCGACCACGGGAGGAGAAGAGCAAGTGAGATAGGAGCTGGCTGCCGAGGGCAGGATATGGTGACGCACCTGAGGAGCTTAGCATCTTGCTGCCTAGCTGGGGGAGCATAGTATCAGACCTGCCATGGTGGGCCCACCGACTGTTGCCATGGGTCCGGGTCCCTGTCGCAGTACACAGGCGTGGTAGATGATAAGTGTTACCTACCGATTCTTCTGCAATCGTGGAGGAGACTATTTTTGTAATTGCGCTCATACAGAGGTTAGATTTGCCAAATAAAAGGTGGGGCTCAAAAAGCTAAGGCTTAAAAACAAGCGAGGCCACCTTCCACATGGCTGGTAGGTTATCCTAATCAATTCTTTGACGAGGATACATTCAGGTGTTGTCACATAGTGTCCCTCACTTCACTCTTCTTTCTCACCACTTTTTTCTCCTCTAATAAAAAAATTTGATTCAAAATTTAAAATGAATTCAATCAAAAGGTTTCGATTAAAATAATGTTTGGTTCGAAAACTTTCGAATAAAAAACTTCCTGTTCGAAACCTACTATTAAAAAAACTTTCGGTTTTCAAAAGTTTTGATTAAGCAAAATTTCGGTTTGAAACTTTTGGTTTTGAAAAGTTTTGATTAAATAAAATTTTGGTTCGAAACTTTCGATTCAAAAAACTCTCCGTTAGAAAACAATCCGACTCAAAAAACCTTCGGTTTGAAAACTTTCTATTAAAAAATTGTCTATTCAAAAAGTTTCGATAAAAAACATTCTGTTCGAAAACTTGTGATTCAAAAACTTTCAAAAATAGTTAAAAACACTTTCTATTAAAAAAAATTAGAAAATTTTTTGAAAAATAAATATTTTTAAGTTTGAGAGGAATGGAATTGAGAAAGAGATTATCAAAGGGATGCTGCTATGTATCACGATGAGAGAGATTTTGAGCGAGTGAGAAAAGAAGAGGAAGTGACGAAAGAAAAAGATTTTGAGAGAAAAAAAAAGGAAAGCGAGGATTGAAAAGAGGTGGCATCACGTATTTTCACCAGGTGATCAAATAAAAAAAAAGGAAAGCGAGGATTGAAAAGTGTTGGTCAGGTTTGGTTGGGTGGGCGACGTACTGGCTGGGTTCTCCAGGTTAGCGCCGTGCTTTCCGCCTCTCGGCCATGTCGCAGCCTGGTGGACTCAGCCCCCTCCTCCGCGGTCACGTTCCGCAAAGGTCCGACTCCTAGCTGCGGCACCAAAGGATTCTATGTGCCACTTAATAGCTCAGGCATTGTCTGTCGGGAACCAGTTGTGCGTTGGAGCGATCCGGTCCGTCGGATGTGGTTCTGTTGCCGTGTTGGTTAGATTGAACGGCTCAAAGTCGTCTCATTCTGCAACTTCGTGTCAAGAGCTCTGCTATTTGGGGTGATCTATGTGTTAAGACTTAAAGAGTGTGAAGCGTGGGATTGAGACGGTACACACTCATCATCTTCAAACTTGGGACAGTGAGTCGTCACTGTAGAGGATCTGCCGTGTAAGGGCAAGCAGCGACAACACGTACCAATCTTCCGAGATCTTCTGTGATGGCGTGCATGTACATGTTTAGTGTAGTGTCGGAGGAAATAATCCCTTTTCCGCCTCTTCTACAGCGTTTTTTTCACAAATTTAGTTCGTCACAAACACATTTACAGATTTAACCATACCGTATCACGAAAAGTCGTCGGAGCTCTCAGGACCCTAGCATCCCATCTATGGCGCTCACTGGCTGTAGCACCCTGCCTCCCGCGCTCCCTAATCACTGCATTGACGCTCCTCCAGTGCTGTCCGAGCTCGGGAGTGACTGGTCCTACGCTCGCCTGCTCGCTGCCATACCTCACCGGCTTCCGCGCTCCTCTGGCGTGATAGCGTGATCTCTCATACTCCTCGGACACGATAGCACTGGCCTCCGTGCTCTCACTCGCGGAAGCGTCTCCCGAGGTAAGAAGGTGGCCAAATCTGCAAATACATTCATAGAGGTACTAAATTTGCAAAAAAAACAAGACGAGATGGCTAGAAGAGCTCAAGCTTGGTATTTGAGTAACCGAAGCGTCCATAAGTATATAAATAAACATGTGTTTGTAAAGTAAATAGTTATGTGTATACTCCCTATGTTCACAAATATAGATGGTCGTATAAATTATGGAGTCAAGATTTTGAAGCTTCAAGCATTAGTACTATCTCCGTTCCTGCATAGGTGTTATTCTAGTATATTACCCTTCCATCATCAAGACACGTGCAAAAAGGATTGTATAACCTCTCTTTATTGGATGACTTATTATTTCTTGGATAATGTGCTTTACTCTAGTCTATGTTAGTAAATAGTACTCTCTTCGTCCTTGAAAGTAAGGGAGAGAAGCGTTCAAACTGTGTCCTCTAATATTAGAGATTGAGAGCTCTCCCCTCTTAAATTGTGTCCTTAAATTGTGCCCATGCATACAGATACACGCAGATACATGCGACCACACATATTCCAAAACAAAAACGCGGCAGGTCATTCTCTATAATCGTGATTAATTAATTAATGCATGTTGCCAATTAATAGAGACACAGTATTAAATAGGGGTATTAAAGCCTTTTGGTAGAAACCATAATCTATCCTAAAATTTTTTCTATCCCTTACTTTCCAGGATGAAGGGAGTATTGAGAGTAGCCAAAGAAAAGGGGATATAAGGATTATACACTAACAACATTGTTGGAACTTTTAATCGTTGTAGCCCAAAAAAATTATTTATTTTCAGGATTAGCCTGTGTTTTTTGTGTGCGCAAATTTGGTCCTCAAGCCCACAAATCCTGCTCATAGGAAGCGTGTGATATAGATTTGCAGCGCACGGGGAGCGCGGCAATGCCACGACACGACACGTGGTATTGTCGTGCTTCTACTCAGCGACATTCGAAATAAAAAAAAAATAATAATAATAATAATAATAATAATAATAATGCAGCGGCATTGTAGCGCTGCAAGCGCGGCCTTTTTACTTTTTTTGATCCGTTGAGTGAAGGCGCGGTATTTATGGCCGGTGGTGAGCGGCATTAGGTAATTCTGTTCCGCGGTTGCACATCATTCTTTTTTTTTGCCTCATGTCGCTTCGTGTTTATTTCTGCGCTCCCCATGTGTGGGATTTCCAGACTATGAGGTCATACTTGAAAAAAAATCATACGAGGACTAGTTCTAAAATAAATTAGAGCTAAAACAGTAAAGAGTTTTTACCCTGTATAGAAAGGCATGAAATAACCTCATAAAATATGAACCAGAAAACCTACGCCGCGAAACAAATTGCAAGTAACAAGATCAATTCATTGCTCCTTTGGAACTGAGGAATTTATCCATATTTTCACCGGTATTAATCATGTGTTCCTGAACATGGTGCCATACCATTGCCTCATAT
Organism: Otatea glauca; assembly: GCA_036346275.1. NCBI lineage: Eukaryota > Viridiplantae > Streptophyta > Magnoliopsida > Poales > Poaceae > Otatea > Otatea glauca. The sequence continues at coordinate 78,237,094 of CM070711.1, forward strand.
GGTGCAACAAATAAAGTACTCCCTCTGATCACAAATAGTTGTTATTTTTATATTGATATAGTCTTCAAAATACAGATTTGATCATTAATTTCTATTATATTGTATTTATAAAATATAATAAAATTATAATATTATGAAAAAACATTTCAAGATAAAGCTATATATATGATTTTTATGTATCTGTCGGGGATCGATAGCTTCAGTACACGAAAGCCCCCCTGGAACTTGTGGCTGTGCCTCACGAGTTCAAGGGCGTGTCTTCGAGTCCGAGCTCGGACCCGAACGAGCTCGAGCATGCGCTTCCTGAGGTCGGGTTCTTGCCCAGCGAGCTCGGGTTCGAGCAGGAGGTTGGGGATCCAGCTCGAGCTAAACGAGGAGGACCTTCGTTCAAACAAAAAGGGGACGCCCCACTCTCAAGTACAACGCTCTCATCCTCGCATACTCGCGCTAGAGCAGAGCTACGCTCGAGCTCCCATTGTACTCTCCCGCAGAGCATTACATCCATTTTTGCCCTAGGGTAAGACTGGAGTAGAGCTGTTACCCGAACTCAGGGCTCGAACTAGTATAATCCTCGTGACCACTGCTCCCTGTCTCTCCTCCCAGTTCTCCCCCGACATACCCTCTGTGCGACGCAACAGCCTTTCCCCGGATGGCCAGCTGTCGGCGACCGGGGCCGCCGACCGCGAGTAGGATGGGAAGGATCGAGTGAGGGGCGGAGTCTGAGGTCGTACTCGTCAAAGTTTCAAAAGATATTGGCAATCAAAGTTTCAAAAGTTTGACTACACCTATGTCTAAAACGATAACTATTTGTGACCGGAGGGAGTATATTCTATGCCACTTGATATGATATCATGTTTTAGGTTTAGCCGTTCACTTCTTGCCTTATACAATCCATTATTGTTTCTAGTTCAATAATCTATGCTCCAATGAAAGAACTTTTCATCGTTGTAGCTCAAAAAAATTATTTTTTTCTAGAACTAGCTTCCGTGAGTGTGGAATATAAGAACCAGGGTACCCTCATGACAAGCCCAAAAGGGAGGCTCAGAAGATACTCCTCGCATCGAGCCCATTTGCAAGCAAAGGGACATATCCTAAAGGAAGTTGAACTTATATTTAGATATGATAGATACGGTTGTAATCCGAGTCGTTAATAGGGTAGATAAAGATGTAAACTCTATCCTATAACCGACTATAATCTTGTAACCGATCGGAATCTCTTAACCGATCAGACTCGTAAGCCACCCCACCCCGCTATATAGGGAGAGGCGAGCAACGCATGAAGGATCCGATCATCCAAGCATGAGCGATCAAGCCATAGAGCATAGCACACCTCATATCGCCCGAGCATATTGCGCTTTGAGCAATCTTAGATCCAAGAGATCGCATAATCCCAAAGACACAGATTAGGGTATTATCTCCTCCGTGAGAGCCTGAACCTGTCTAAACCCATTGTCTTGTGTGACCTTCGAGTTTGAGATCTAGCGTCTACCCCATAAATTTATTGCTGACTACAAAAGTCGACAGTGAGGTTTTTTTTTCAAATATGGCCCACTAGCAAATAAATCCCGCGCACGGAGAGTGCGGAAATAAACATGAAGCGACATGTAGTGAAAAACTAAATGCCGCGCAACACGGGTGATAAATATCGCGCCTCCACTCAGCGGATCCCAAAAAAGGCCGTGCTATAGTACGTCGCGTGACACTGTAGTTATGCAGCACTACAGTACCGCTGCATTATTATTATTTTAATTTTGAATGCCGTTAAGTGGAGGCGCGGCAATACCACATGTCGTGTCGTGGGATTATCGTGCTCTCCGTGCACAGGATTTGCAGACCAAGATTAAATTTATAAAAAAAATCATACGAAGACTAATTTTAAAAAAAATTAAAAGTTCACAACGTTGCAGGGAAATGGAATCTTATGAGTAATATTAACAGTCTTAGCGTAGCATGAGCACTGCGGAAATTAGAATCATCGAACAATTGGAAGTACCCAAGAAAACAACAGAATCCTCTGGAACAAGGGATCAAATGCCGCCTCCATAAAGCGTGTCGGTAGCAGCTCCTTGCATGACCCTGCGTGCGCGGCCACCACCAGCCCACCAATAAATCCCCCGTTCTCTCTCTCATCCCATCCGCCTTGACAAATTCTCGCAGAAGCAGCGGAAAGAGATTGGGGGTACTGGATCCCGCCACCGCTTACCAACCCGTACGTTTTATCCAGTAAGCAGCGGATGCCGCGCTCTCGCTCCCCACGCAAACGAAGAGATTTATCTGTAAACGCCATTAATTTATGGCGCCGCACCAAACGTGGCGTAGCGGCAGGACTCACGAGGCCCCCTCGCAGTCCCCACCACAATGACGCACACCCACGCCACCGCAACCGCAACCGCCTGTCCTGATAAGTAGCATCTCTCTATGGGCGTGCTTTTGCGCACATTGGTGTGGCTTCATCCCTTGTTTTGTGTAGCCGCGCAAGGTAAAAACATGTTAACCCAGTTAGAAGAAAAGCTATAAAAATAAAAGAGATAATCTGTTCGTGTCCCTGATGACGCACTACTCCTGTCCCCTAATGAAAGCTGACCACATGAGAGGCCACACCACGCATGGGCGCACGAGAACATGGCCTTTTTCCTGTCCGCGCTGCTCCGCCACGCCATCCGCCGCTACTCCGCGCAACTGGTACGAGCACTCGCATGAGCTGGGTCCCCACCGGAGAGCTGGGTCCACCTGTCATCAACGTCCATCGGTGACCCCTCCGTGCACGCACGTCTCAGTCAATGCCCCACTGTCCACCGCACCCCGCCTCACCTGTCAACGTCCCCCATTACGTGCACCACTGCTTTTCTCCGCCCGCCCCATTCGAAATCCCGATCATGCCCTCTGGCGTGGGCTCCTTGCCGTCTGTTTCGGTAAATAATGATATATACAAACACGCACTTAAAGATATGTGAATTTGCCGTCATGTGAGCATTAAAAACTAAAGTAAATGTATCTCCCTGTATGTCATGTACTACGCCACATTGACGACATCGTTAATTTTTTCTCTATAATCTCTTCATTTTGTGGTATGATAAAGCTGATGTACCAGCAACATTTTAACATAAAGTTAAGTTCAAGGAAATAACACTAGGGACCAAGCCATGACACTCAATGCAGAGCACAATGTACTCTATTTTCCTTTCGAGTGGTAGAGCCGTAGAGTAGCAATGCCGTGTATCCTTAAGCAGGCGCCGCGCAAGAATTCGGTGCAACCAAGAAAAACCAAAACAAAGAAGCGAGGGGTAGCAAAGGAAGGGAGAGAGAGAGGGAAAGCGGCAACCTTCCGAAGGCGGGGCGCGCGGCGGGCCCCACCGCGAGGAGAAGCTGCCGCCGCGCGAATCACTGCCTCCTTATGCCCGCCCTCCCGCGTGTTTGGCCCACAGCTGTCGGCTGAGACCACGCCCGGTCCTCGCGCGCGTCGCCATGCGCCCACCCAAACACGCGGCTCCCGCGCCAACCAGTGGGAGTCAGGCACACCCCGAGGAACGTCCAACACCCGTGCACCCAGGAGAACCCCGGGCCGGGCGACAGGGCGAGCCATACACACAAAATCAGCGGCCGGCCGGATGGGCCGGCAGCCGCGCACACGTGTCCTAAAGATGTCGCCCACACGCCCACGTTATTCTCAAGGTCACAGGTCGAGCAACGCAGTCGCGAATCGCGATTCCATTGTATAAAGCCGTATTCTCTCACCTTACACAGTACTAATTAAGCTTGAGGTGAAATTGAAAAAAACTTCGAGGGAAAATAACTTATTTATCTGGGTTAATTGTTTTAAAAGGTGAGAGATAATACTTTATTTAGATGATAATGAGTGGATATGTACTACTGAGAGAGAATAAATAAATAAATAGTAGAAAAATTTTAATTAAATCTACGTACAAATCTTATGTTTCTAAATAAAATCATTTAAATTACATCTTGTATTTTTAACCGGAGGAGTGCCGAAAAGATCGACAGTGCGAAAGATCTCGATACGCTCTTCCGTCCACACTTGTCTCTCCTACGCCCATCACTTTGTACCACCATTTTTTGGATCTCCTTTTCTTTTATCTAAGTTGACAGTGTGTGAAGGATTTGAACATAGGAGTAATTCCTAGCCGCAATTTGACTACTGCGACTCTGCGAGGACGATAATTGCGTACTGGTGTTACACTGTTACTATTGGACTGGCAGAGAAGACGTAAAAAAACGAACCTTCGATGACTATGCTTCCACCTTGTGTGCGCCGGTTAAGAGCGATTATAATAACATCATATTAATTTATTATTAGCATTTACACGTCAACTCGTAAAAGAACATGAAAAAGAAAAGAAAAGAGAGTTGGTGTAGCTAGCATCTTAAGGAAATATATGTGTTTTCTTAATAGCCACAAAATTAGTTAAGTGTTGAATGCTCAAATTAAATATTTAAGTGCTTTTATGTAAACACCCTTTAAAGATGTTTATTGTACAAATTAGTCTTATTATTTACTCTAGATGATATGAATAAGAGATAAGATAAACTTATTGTTTACTCTAGACGATACAAATAAGAGATGAGGCAAGTAAGATGAGGTAAGTAGTGTGTTCTGTTAATTGCTCTAACAGAACAACGAATTAGCATGCGCTGTTACTTCCTAATCAACCTCACGGCTGAGTCCAAGGGGACGCATGCACAATGAGTTGCATCGTTTACCAAACCATTAATTGTCATGTCGCAGAGATAGCAACAATATATTGACGACTGCGAACGTAGCGGCGCCCGTAAATGAGAACACTTATGTTTCCCAACCATGCATCTGACCTTTCTGAACGGAAGACGAAATATGGAAACGTCGAGCTCTGTAGACACGGATTTTTTGAGATTTTCTGAACAGTTCCTCTTACTAATCGAATGAAATACATATACTCCATGGTTTCAGTCCATACCAACGCCGGCTTGATCTGTTTAGACGTACAGATCCCAGATCGATTCCGTCCTCGGCGGAAAAACTATTTACACAACTACATAAAGCTCCTCCGTCTCTTACAGACTACTAGACGAAAATACAAGAAAGAGGACCAAAACATAAAAAAAAAGAAATTTTCCTGAAGGGAAAAAGAGAAACTACGAAGTCATCAGCTAAACTCCTCCTGTGCCTAGTTCTCCGACGGCGGCGGCCGGTTCAGATCCAGATCGAACGCGGCCGCCTTCTTCGCTGTAACCGCGGGTGGCGAGGACGCCAGATCAACCACCGACGAGGAGTCGGAGTCGCTCTGCGCCACGGCAGCAACGGTGACCGGTGGCGCCAGCTTCATCATGCGATAGCCAGCCGCCGCAGCTGCGGCAGCCGCTGCCTGCTCGTAGAAGAAGTACGGGTGCGGGGCTGGACGTGCGACTGGGTAGCCCTTGAAGGGGAAGCGTACGCCGCCGCCGGTCGCCGCATGGTGGAAGAGGTCGAGGGCAGGCGGCAGCGGCATGGCCTGCATAGGAGCCTGGGAGACGACGACGCCGCTGGCACCCCCGCTCGACTCAACGGTGCTGTGGCTGCTCGGACTGCCGCCGCCGCCGCCAACGATGGGGGACTGCGAAGGGAACGGGAAGTTGGTCTTGGCCTTGGCGCCGCGGAAATCTCTTGCGGCGGCGTCGTAGGCGCGCGCGGCCTCCTCCGCCGTGTCGTACGTGCCGAGCCACACCCGGCTCTTCTTGGCCGGATCACGGATCTCCGCCGCGTAACGTCCCCACGGGCGCTTGCGGACACCCCTGTAGTGCGGGCCACCGGCTACGCCTCCGACTCCACCTCCAACGCCAAGACCTAGTGCGGGGGGCGACGGTAACGGCACCTTCTCCGCCGCTCTAGGCGCCATGGGTGCAGGCGTGCAGCTACAAGTGGCGTGTGCCTCTGTTTTGGTTAAGCGGGTGTTTTGGGAGTTACGGGTGGGTGTGTGGCGTCTAGGATAAGGCAAGGCGGAGGGCGCAGCATTTATAGATGGACGGGGAGTTAAAAAAATTGCAGTAAGTAGGGGAAAAGGCAATCGAGTGGTGGAGCGGCGAGAGGGAATAAAATTCGGCGCAGTCAGCGAGCGGTTTGACTGACCTCTCCACGCCGCCGCCCCTCGTCTTTAGGCGGGCGCTTTTCGGTTTTGGCCACCGTCAGGGTCACAAATTACGCAACGTATGGCAGGTGTTAAGGGGAGTTTTGCTTCGGAGTCCCCGTACTTTGCATTGCCTTGCAATAAAGCTGCCGGTCTTCTTGCCTCATAAAGCCCTAGTTTTCTTATGCGAATAACCTTTTCGCATGCCAACGGCTGCTTGCGCAGGGGCGGTAATTTTTGAAAAGTGCTATGAGATTACCTTTTCAATAAATTAAATTTATTTATTAAATTAGTTTCAATTTTAATAGTTTATAATTTTTAAGATTTTAGAATTTGTATTGTACTTTTAGTAAATTTTAAATATATGTATTGAATTTATGATCTTACAAAATTTTTGTAAAAGACAATAGAATTGCATGTGTAGAGTAATCTTACGAAATCTTTCTAGTTCTGCCACTACCGCTGTGACAATGAAATAGTTAGAACATATAGCAACATAAATGCTTAAATGTCTCTCAGGATAATAATATACTACTCTCTCTGTCACGTAATATAAGTCCTTATTTTCTAAAAGTGTTGTCTCGTAATATAGGTTTATTGTGGAGACCAATTGTATAGTTATTACAATATTTCTATTATATACCCCTCCTTTAGTGCTAAAAAGTGGATAAGACGGTGAGTAGTTGTAATATATCATTTAATAAAAGTATGATATGGTCTAATGATATTTATTTTCATTATATTTAGTGTTTTCTTGGTTTGTATGTATGGTGTGCTTTAGACTTATACTACGGGATGGTGAAAAGTCACGTGAATGTGCAAGTGTCACTTGGGATCCATGTTTTCTACTACTCACTAAAACTTAAATGATCAAAGTTGAAATTGATACTCCCACCATCACCGAATACATGTTATTCTGTATTTTAAATTTTTTCTTAAATATATGTTATTCTACAATGTCGAGGTATTTTTACTATTTTTTTCTTTAATACCTCTCCTCTTTAGTTATTTTTAATATCATTTACTACCGTGAATTAGAGTAAAACATACTGTCTAAAGATGTCTTTAGGTCCATTAATGGTAACTTTGCATATACAGGGGCTCCAGAATTTTTGTTGTGATACATTAAAGTTGTTGGACTTTTCTCTCCATGAGCCCATGTTTTCTTGCGTGAAACCCTACTTTTGTGTGCTTCTAGTTGATACTCCTGCATTGTTAAAAAAATCCATATACTTGCGTTAACGCTAAATGCAAGTCATATGATCTTGCATTAAAACTGTTCATTTTATTGTACATTAATTGCTTACCATATACACCTTCGCCCTAATATAATTCTAAATCTCACCGTAAGCGCGTACCAAATAGGCACTAAATCTAAGAAAAAATAATATCATTTGACCATATATACTCATGTTAAATAACATACTAAAACTACCCATTCACTTTATCAGCATTAAAAAGGTGATATATGGTAAAAAATATTGTAATACATATAACTTTAACCTTCATAATTGATTTATATTGTGAGATGATGTTGTTTTTAATAAAAACTTATATTGCAGTACGGGGAGAGTAGTTTTGAATACTTTGTTTAGTAACAACTACTGGTCAGATGATGAAAGTTGATATCGATGATGTAACATGATTCTAGTCTGTTAACAGCAAGTTGCATAGTTTTGCGCAAAACTAGTCGGTATTCCCTTTTATAACAGTGGTTCTTATCCTAATAATAATCTTCTCATTAGTATCAAGTTGGGATGACTAAGATAACATTGGTTTATTCTGATCTTTGTCTTCGTAAATTATTGTTTTTCTGCATCTTAAAAACTTAATTTAAGTAGGCCCTTGTGGGTTGGATGTTAAAATTAAGATACCTGCTTCTAGAACCATGTAATAGTTGCCCTCGTGGTTGAGCTATCGGTTCTCTTACTTAAAAATAACTGTAAACAATCTTTTTAATAGTAATCTCAATGGTAAAGCTGTTGGTTCTCTGTACTCCCGGTTTTAAATTCCACAAACTTCTTGTTATGGTGTTAAAACCGCTAGTGTACAATAGTAACATAGCATATTCTCATCATGATAAGTCTGCACACCCTTGGTTATCTAGTTCTATTCTTGTTGCCAAAAGCCAAAAAAGTCCGGTTTGTGTATCAAATTTCTCTTGTCAAAATGTTATTTTCTAGAGAGCAAAATTTTGTTTGAACCAGATCCTAGCAATTTGACACTTAATCATAAGAAGTCGTCTAGTTACTCATTCCAGAAAAAACACCGGGTGCCTTTTCTATTTGGTTTGTCCTAACTTTTTGTGCACAACCGAAGTAGAATTTTGGAAATTGAGGAATTAAGGATTTGCTATCTCTTTACACAGTGGAACATTCTCAAACACACCGCTTAGCAGTGACAAATTCTCGTTGGTTCCTTAGAAATTGATGCAGTGTCCTCGTGATGCAAATCATCTCAAAATGTTGGACCGGGAAGCTTTGCAGGGTGATAAGTCGAAAGACTCGAAACGCGTGGCCAACCAAGAGCGTCCGCAAGCCTGTACGCTTAAAAGCCTCCAAACGCGAGCGCCAGAGTGCAAAGATCTTGAGACATCCCAGCCAAAAGCGAAGGGGGAGGATGGAGGAAGCAAAGCCGCCGCTCGATGGCCCCACCTGGAGCGGGGAGCACGTCGCGGGCAGGGCGGGCTCCGCGGCTGGTAAGACGACGCATCACGATCCGTGCGTCCCGGGCTGGGGCCAGGCGCGGGGGGGGGGGCACTGGGCAGCATCGGCAACGGCAGCGCACGCAGCAGGCGACCTGGGCGTAAAGACACGCGGGCCGCGGCGGCCACCACCTCCACGCTGTCGTCCTATCCAGCGCACGCCTCCTGCACTAACGGATCGTCAACTTTAGCTAACCGCGCGGGGGGACGAACCTTGTCGTGCGGGGAAATTTGGTGCCGCAAGATACGCCGCTCGCAGACGGACCCGCTCGCCGCTCGCTTTAGACTAGAATATGTAGAGCTCTGTTTCCTTCGTGAAAAAGCGTGTGTTACTGTTACGAAGAGTGGACCGAATTTGTTGTTTCCTTTTGCGCAAAACGAGTTCAGCTGATTTTTTTCGAACCCTAGCCGGACACAAGTAATCGTCAGCAAATAGTAGCATGGCATTGACGAGTTCGCTTAAAAAATGATTTTGCCATACGCTACTCCCTCCGTTTTCTTCTACGAGCCGCATTTTGTTTGGGCACAAGGATTACGAGTACACCAAACCAAAGAAACACTAGAGAGAAATAACCATAGTATTCATCGTATTAATTAATGTCTTAAGAATAAAAGAGAGAGTTGATAGTAGTATGGGTGTTTGTTCATAAATGAAAACTGTATGCACATCTTAAATTGAAACAAGATAGTAGCAATAAATCATAAGTCTTATGTTTCAAAATGGAGACAGTACTTACTAGAATTTTTCAGTGCCCTGATTTGCTTAAAGATTCGTGAACACCGGCTAAGTTGACATCTCCCCCTCGTTGACGAATTTATCATTTATCTAGCCTTATGAAACTTTTTTTTTTGCAAATGTAACTCTCGTGTACGCATTTGCAAATTTAGCCCCTCCCCCACCGCAGAAGCGCTCGACGTGCCCAGTGAGCGTGGAAGCTTGCCGGTGCCGCGGTAGCTCGCATGAACGCAGAAGCGACGTACGCCACCGTAGCATAAGAGCTTCTGCACTACCCGGCCGTGGCAACAGCACTACCCCCGTGTGCCAGCTTGCTATTGCCTGCACACGCCTACACATCTGCTCGTGTGCTCCTGCGGTAGGGCAGCAAGCGCAGGTGGCAAGAGCCACTGCTATAGCCAAGTAGCATGAAAGATCTCCTGTCGTGATGGCACACCAGCTCTCGCACTCATGCGAGTTGTCACAGTGTCCGTAAGTTTCTGCACTCGTTAGGTACGGTAGGAAGCTCCCATGCTGAGCCTTTCGTGGTGGAGATGAGTACTAAGTTTGTAAATACATGCACAATAAAGTTAGACTTCAAAAAATAAGGTCAAAACACTATATAAGCGATGTATTCCCGATCAACTGGCTTGCTTTCTCCTCCTTTGATTATGGTTTTTGTTTGTTGTCGGTAGTCGATACTACTGACTACTGAGGAGGCAGCGTGGGAGAAAATAGCAAGGGCCGACAAGTCTCACAAGTAGACAATATGTAGCTAAGGCAGCAAGCCAGCTATAGTTTATAGTTGTGGTATAGCCGTATAGGTTGGGAGAGGTTTGAGTTAGGGGTTTTACAATAAGGACGGGGAAGAGAGCAAATACATAAATTCTAGATCCAGCTACCTAATTTCAAATGATTTGTTCAGATAAACCCATCAAGTGCAATATAATCGATCCCTTAAAAGAAGACATGTCAAGTTTCGATTATCATCTTGCCAATTTGCATAGAGGAGTTTTGAAAGAGCTCTGCTTAATATGTCGGATGTGTGGTAAAAATTGGTGAGCAGCCTGAGCTTGTTTGATATGGAATTACAATATGAAAAACTGAAACAAACGCCAGAAGTAGGGGGAATGCGTGTATATCCTCAAAGCTAAGATATTGTAAGCGCTTTGTGATGTTAGTATTACTTTATTTCGTGAATCTCAAACTCGTTGAACTCTTACGAGTCACAACAGGAACAAAAAGCACTAGGCGATCCGCGAACCCCTGTGAATACGATGGAGGAGCTACTTTTGAGTAGCGCAGTTTACGATGCTTTAAGTTCATGAGGTGACAACTCCGATGAAAACAACAAGACGCAGAGGATCACATGACGGCCGCGTTAACGGAGAGACGAGCGAGCGTGGGGCGCGGACCGCGCGCGAGGTGGGCCACGTGGTGCGCTACCCAATGTCGCATCAGCCGGCTCCTCGCGGACGTGTGTTGCTTGGATCGCGGGGCCGCGCCCACCGGCTCGCTGCACCATCCACTGGGGCTGGGCGCTGGTTTCTTTTATTTCGAGGCGCAGGCGCTCGCCTAGACCGACAGTTAGTACTGCCGCCCCCCACACGCACCGGCACGCGCCGGTTGCCCGCGGATTGCGTGATGCCGCCTCGCCGCTTCCATCACACGCTTGCGGCAGCGGCACTGCCACTTTTCCTGGTGGACGGGTGAATTGCTGGACGTACCTCCGACCATGTACCAGGCACCGCTACCGTCCATTTGTGAGTGTTGGATAGGACCGCGGGCCGTTCGCACCTCTTGTCGACGCGTAAACCTCACCATTTTTTCTCCAGATAGTAGAAGTTCAGTCATATATCATGCTAACTACGACTACGAGTGCATGATAAAATTTCTAACCTGCAACGAATAATCTTCAAGAACCACCAGCGTACTGTTTCACCTGAGTATTTAACAAGTGTCACATTTTCCGTTTATGTGTGTTTACTTTAATTAGTAGATGTATGTATAATTTATATGTGTATTATAACGTAGATTAGAGTAAATTTCCAAAAACTATAAATTTGTTATACAAACTATTAGAAAACTACATATTTTAACTCTTACTTGACAAAATTAATGGTTTTAGGAGAACCTGTGTCACAAAACTAAAATTTAGAACTAATCGTTTCTTGTAACGGGTTTAACGGCGCTGATCCACATGGCAGCCTCACAAGTTCTTATTTTTTGTTTCACTCCCGTGTGAGACTGTCATGTGGATCCACATTGTAACACTCTAAAAATTTCTTAAATTTGTTTGTTTAATTATTTCTTTATCTCTGGGAATTTATTTAAAATTTTGTAGTTCATAAAAGTGCTTTTGCCTATTTTAGAATGATAAAAGTAATTTAAAAATAAAATTAAAACTCAAAATTTAAGATGAAAACAATTAATTTGAGTTCAAAATATCTTTATAATTTTTTTTTGTGAATTTCCTTAATATTTTTGAACTAATTTATTTATTTATTTTATAAAATCCTTCTGAAATTCTCAAATATATATATATATATAATTTCTCTGAATTTTTATTTTAAATAATATTTTTTTTATTCAAATTATAAAAATATACTTCGAACTTAAAAAATTGCAAAAATATACCTTTGTCGTCCGTATATGGGGCGATCGGTGCGCGCGCGGTATTTCCTCTATCTGCGGTTAGATCCTAAAGAAAATCATAACTTTTTCATATGATGTCGGATAGATATGAAATTTATATGAAAATTTTAGCTCTCGACGGGATCTACAACTTTTGTATACAAATTTGTTTCATTTGAATCCATTTAGATAGCAAAAAACGGGATAGAAGTTTCAGACCTAAAAACAGATCTGATTTTTAGATATGAACATTCTATTCCATATTTTACAATCTAAATGGATTCAAATTGAAAAAGTTTGTATACAAAATTTGTAGATACCGTCGAGTGCTACAATTTTCATATAAAGTTCGTCTTCATCCGACATCATATGAAAACGTTATGATTTTCTTTAGAAACTGATCACAGATAGAGGAAATATCGCGCGTTCAGAGCTGCACCGATCGTCCGTAAAAATGATACAGTCGATAATAGTATATTTTTGTAATTTTTTGAGATCGAAATATATTTTTGCAATTTGAATAAAAAATTGTATTATTTAAAATAAAATTCTATTTTCTCTCACCTAGGCCAGCCGAACTGACCCATTCCCTTTTTGGCCTTTTGGCCCACCCGCCTCTCTCCTCTCCCTATCGAGCGGGCCCCGCCTGACCACACCGGTCATCTGCCCCTCTGTCTTCCACCTCCCGCGGCCCGCCCCCTTCTCTCTATCCTGGCGTCATTACCGCCGGTCCAAACTCCAAAAATTCCCCACTCCCACAGTCGTTTCTCCTCAAATTAATGGGCACTCAACGCCTTGACTCTCCACTAATCACCCCGCTTCCCATTCCAGTGTTTCCGCGACCATTATCGTCGCTTCGATGCATTGGGGGCTATAAAATGGTGAGCACCGACAGCACGACGCGTCCCCAAATCCATTCCACCCACTCCCAAGTTCCTTCGTGCACCCGAGCTCTGGGAACACCGACGTATTCCTCGGAGCCGACCGCTGGCCTCACCCCACAGCCACCGCTTCGGACCTCCTCTACCTTTTCCTTTCACGTCATCTTGTGCGCGAGGTCACCCTCTACTTTTTCCCCATATTAATTTTGCTTTTTGCTTCTTATGCGCGACTAATTTTTGCTTCTTATATTTCCAGCCGCCGCGACGTTCTTCGATTCTTGCTTCACCACCGGGGTCTGGTTACCGCCGCCGACTGTGCTAGCGGGACAGTCGCACCACCACCTAGTCCATGTGCGCCCCAACGGCGGCCTGCCGCAGCCATTGCCCCGCGAACAACGCGTTGTGCGCTACACTCCTGGCCGACCGAACCGGTACACCGGGTGCACCGTGGTCTGGCCTTGAGTTGTGGACCGAGGCCACAAGCCCGGTCCCACTCGCCATAGAAACCGGCATTTTTTCTTTATAAAATTAATTCCAACCAAAAAAACATTTATGATGTCAACCATGCGTCATAAATCTCTTTTTCCAGCAGAAAAAAATCCAAAATCTGAATGCACCCTCTGATATCACGCTTGAACACTAAACAGAGATTTTATAGAAAAATAACTCCAAAAAATTTGAAAATCCAAAAACAATACCCATTTTCTTTTTACTTTCGGTTTAAGTTCTTAAAAGCCATAACTTGCCCATACGAACTTCAATTGGACCCTTTTTCTTTCTAAAATTTTTGAAAATCTTTTCTGTTTATGCTATTTTTGTAATTTATTAGATTTTATTTGAATTTATTTGATCTTTTGTGTTTTTTGCCACGTATAGATTACTGAGATCCGAACAAGTTTGTGACCACTGACTTATAGCACCTTCTCTACAAACCAGGCAAATTGCACATCTTGACCATATTTGAGCCTAGTTTTTAAATCATATTTTGTTTTAAATGTAATTGCATGCTTAAGTTATGTAAAAATAGTTTAATCCCAATTTAAATTGAATAGTTATTTATGACCTACATTTGAAATTCGATTCCATTATGCCATTATATCCCTAAGAGTATAATTTAATATATGATGATAATTAAAATAACTAGGAATGCTTAGACCTGTTTAGGACCAAAACTTGAATTTTGAGAATATATGCCAAATAGAGATATGATGAAATAAAATTTTGCTACAGTGATCTAAAAAAATTGTATGAAAATAAAAATATGGGTTTAGACTGGACGAGAATGGTTGACTGGTGGTCTTTGGTTTGTTGAAAAGCTTGTCTAGTCAATTAAGGACTAGTCTATGAGCTACTGAATGTAAAGCACAACCGTGCTTCCACAAGTCTGGTACGGGACAGACCTGACTGTCCGTTTAGCGATATCTCATTGTTAGTTATGTTACTGGGGGAATGTAGAGATGGTTAGTCTACCACATGGCGCAAGAGGGGGTTTTAGACCATACAGTTTCAACTCTACCAGCGGTGGAACCTTAGCGGATATAACTGCATGAAATGAATCGCTATAGGGCCTTGTCATGATTTTTCTTTGTCAACACACCAAAGGAACTACATCAGATAATCTGTTCGGTTACAAAAAATGATCAATTTTAAGAACTATAGTTTTGTGATACAAATTCTCTTAAAATCTATAATTTAGTGAAATAAAAGCTAAAGCATGTAATTTTTATGGTTTATAGAAGAAAAATATAGTATTATGAAACTTACTCTCTAGATTATATCTTGTCATCTTTCTTTTCATAAACTTTAAATATTTATACAAATTAACACAATTCAATTGGTTTCCTGCAAAACTTCAATGGATCATGTGACCACACGATACCCAAATCGTCACCTTGATTGGACTATGTGTCGTAAATCTCATCGAAATTTTGCGAGATCTCGCTTACCGGATGTGGACGAGTTTTGAAATGTCAGCCGGAGTAAAAAAAAATTAAATTGCTACAGTAATCTTGCCGAGATCTTAGGTTTTTTTGACCGATTTTTTAATTTTTTTTACCAGATTTGGTCCAATAAACGTTAAGAAAGTCATCTCGTATGAAAATTTGTTGAAAAACCGAATTTTTGAGATATTTTTTAAAATTGCTGAAACAATGTCGAATTTTTATAAAATTTTTAATGATGTGAAAATTTATGGTACCATCCTAAGAAGTGTAGTATCATACATAAAATTTTCAAAATAATTGAACTTCATTTGTTATCTTTAAAAAACCAAAAACCCAATGAACATAATTGGGACAGTAATCTTGTAATAATTTTATAAATTTGCTCGAGTGTGATAATGTTCCAAAATTTTTATGAAAGCTTAATAATTGCATCAGTACCATTCTATAATTTTTTTAAAAAATAACTTTTTTTTATTTGCTCAATCAAATCTATGTATGCATTGAACTATATTTGTTATATTTCAAAAATCAAAAACAGAAAGAACATAAATGGTATATTGCACTTGTGGGAATTTTATAAATTCATTGGAGTGTGATCACGATTCAAAATTTTCATGATATCTTAATAATTTTCTTATAACCCTTCAGCAATTTTTTCAAAAATTTTAAACCTCTTTTTATTATTAAAATAAATCTATGTATTGATCATAAGGCTTTTATCACGACGTAGAACTGTCAAAATTTTAGAACTTCTGAAAGCTTGATAATCATTTGAAAATTTTATAGAAATATTAATGATACATCAGGAACATTAAAAAAAATTCAAAATTTTCTAACGTGGTTTATATTATTTTTCATTTGGTTGAATTTTGCCGGTATGGCTTTTATCAGGACAGTAGTACTTTTTGAATTTTTAAAAATTCATAAAGATGATCTTAAAATTTTATGATAATATTAGCGATGCATCATAACCATGCACAAAAAAAATTCAAAATTTTCTAATGTGGTTTGTTTTATTTTTTATTTGGTTCAAACTTGCGGATCACTGTTTTTTCAAGACAGTAGCAATGTTTGAATTTTTAAAAATTATTCCTATTTGATACTCCCACCGAACTAGATTAAAGATGCTGGAAGGAGGAAAAAGAAAATAATTAAGGGGTGCATTCGTGCCCAGAATAAATATCATTTCCGTTCCATAAGGCCACACTGTTTCTGCTACTGTTGCAATGCGGTGTGTACTAATTTGACGTGTATGTTTTAATTTAGAAGGGCTACGCCACGAAAACCGAAGCGTGGCTCACGTGGGGGATCCAATTAGTGTAAAGTCACTAGCTAAAGCTTCAGAGAGAGACGTGTTGCTTAGTCGGGAATTTTTCCGGAACGATGGGAGAAAAGCTAGTGCTCACATTTTGTGTCTGCAAGTACTATAACTTGTTTTCTTTTTTAAGGAAATATGTTGGAAGAGAAATAAACCTAGCGTTTTCAGTTAAGTCATCTCTAACATAATAATACTAACAGATATATTCGCTTTCCTATAACTAAATCGGAGATATAGAATGAAAATATTGCTATAACTATATATTTGATCTTTTCAATGAATTTATATTATTTGTGAACTCGCCCTAGATAATGGATCTATACTGTATGAAGGAAATACTGGAGTGCAAGATTTAAAATCTTGACTTAGACTTGAAGTAATAAAACGAAAATATTGATAATTGTAAGTTACTGCCACAACTTTCCAACTCCACAATCGGCGAATGGCAAGGTACGCCCGTATGTGGACCGAGCATTTTCGAGCGGCAGCTAGGATGCACCCCACTTTGGAGACGCAATTATTGGGGAAGGAATTTATGGCGCCGAGGTGGAGTTGGACTGGTGGGCTGCGCCTACTCCACGCACTTGGTTTGGACGTGACGCTAATTAAATCCCGACGCATTTGCGCAAACCAAATCTACAGGCTCATACTGGGCAGCAACGCCCACAAAAATAGCGCGTCAGATGAGTACGTCCGGTTGGCCCCGCTGCTCAGCCGCACATCTGGCGGACGCGTACCAACGTACGTCGACCCGGTCATGGGATTCTTTTTTATTTTTGGAAGATGTGAAATCTTTATAAGCCGTGGGAAAAGATGGGAGGAGAGAGAGAAAGCCAACGAGAGAGACTCGCCGAAAAAAAAAAGAAATGGAAAAGCGAGAGAGACCGGTGCGTCTTCTACGTGCCGCCTCTCCAAATCAGTCGTCGGATGGCGCGTGGGTCTGGATCCCCACGTGAACGGTGTGGCGCCAGTTGGAGGCAGCAAGCGTGGACGGGATTGCCCCGCGACGCCGGCACTTGCTCACTTGTTTTTTTTGGCGAATGATGCTGTGGTAAACGGCGGGGCGGGCGATGACGCGATGTGGGACGCGCGGCGCGGAGTGGAGATGCGGACAAGACGTCGCTGCTCGTCGCGCTACCGGTCCAAGTCGTTAGCGCTCCGCTCCACCCGACGTCTCCACCTGCTGCTGCGTAAACGCGGTCTGGAGCGCCGGTTTCGCCGAATTGGACGGCGGTGGATGGATGAGCATGAGCAGTTGCGTCTACTTGGTCCCACGGCTTACTGACGTAAGTGTTACGAACCTGAGATTTGTATCGATACATTCACTCTAGAGTATGAACGCTAGAATTTTTTTTAAAAAAAAAACGGAATTGCTACGCCCGTGCGTCCGATGCGAGGAGCAAGATCGAACACCTCCCTCAGCGTCTAGCACTTCTTCAATATGTTTATAGCACTTCTTCAATATGTTTATAGCACTTCTTGGCTATGTTTATTCTTTGCCAGTCATTTCTTATATAGTAATCTACTCATGACACACTCTTCTTTCACCTTCGATCTTTTCTCGTCCACACATTCGATTCGATCACAGCATACTGCCGCAAATACCATGCCTCATCTCTCGCTGCTGGCTGGGTATGTTGGGGTGGTCACGGCGCCGCCCGGATCTCACGCTGCTGCTTCCGTAGCGTCACATCCTTCGTCGTGCCACTGCCACGGCCGCTTCAGCTGCTGTCCGCGTCCTCATCCAGGCCGCCGCTCGGCATGCCCACCTCGGCTAGCTCCGCGCCGCCCGTCCCGCCGTCGTGCCAGCGTCATACTCTTGCAAGGAACCGAACGACTCTGCTCTGTTGTTCGCTCCCCCCACGCGCGCACAATGACTAACATGCGACCGATCGTAAAGAAGCATACGAAAGGCCCAATAGAATGCGGACATTCACTCTATTGAGTGTTTCTTTGAAATATCCATGTCATTCATGCATGTGTTTTAAAACCACTCCATTGTCGGTTTTAACTCCCCTTTTTAGCACATCCAGGAACTTCTAGTTTAGAGCATTTTTATTATGACGCCATGTGTTAGTCTGAAAATGGCCGGTGAATTGTCAAAAATGAAAAGTAAACATGTTAATCCCTCTACATTTGGGACGATGTTAGATCAGTATTGTCAAATTAGACAACAGAGGTGTACTTGTGTGAGTTGTCGCCATATGTTCAAATTGTATACAAGGTCACAAGGGAAGACAGCGATTGACGTCGCGTGTAACGTTGGCCCATACGAGAAGATTTTGGCGGGCCCACCGAATATATCCGAAGTTGCTGGCCTCGTGTACGTGTTAGCGTATGCCGCATACACTTCGATGGCGTCTCAGATTCAGTCAAAGTGTCTCCGGCCTGCGCCGCATATGGCCGAGAACGCACCATGTGTTCCTATCGCGTTCTGGGCCGGCGCAAGCATCTTTCAATTTACACACTGGGATTATCCCAGCGGTGCGTGCATCAGCGTTGCTCGATCCATTCAGAAAGGCACACGCAACATCACAGTGGGGAAGGCGTCAGTGTCTCCGATTGAAAATTTGGGAGCTCCTGTCATCGTGCAAGGTTATCGAGATGCGCTTTCACAGGTGCATCATGCGTTCAGTACTTTTCACACTTTCATGAGTCCAAGAGAGTACAGTACATAATTGAGCCAACCTCATGCAGTTCAAACCATATAGAATGACGAGGGAAATGCACGTCAGCTGTTCAAACTTTAAACTAATTTTGTTTAGACGCGTTCTCCCCGTTACAATCTGCCACATTATTGAGTGGGGGGATGTGAGAGCACCTCGCCACACAAGCTGAAGATTGTAGAAAGAGCAGACTTGAAATTCCAATGACATGAATATTTTGTCGAAGTCATTGCGTGGCTCTAAGGCTTCATTGTCAGAGAAATGAACAGCAAGAAAGCGAAGCTAAAATTTCAGAACGAAGGGGGATTGACCCTTGTGAGCAATCGTCCATGAGATAGGATAATTTATGAGAACTCCTATACCTGCAGTATCATGTATCCAGGAAGCATCTCAATCATCCGTGACGGCAACCTGCAAGAAACTTGAGGGTTACGATCAATAGGAGGCAAGTAGGAGATCCCTGCCGTTGATTTGGGTGCAATACTGCTCTTCCTGCCTACAATGCCGACGCTTGCTGCAGAACACGATACATGTACCATCCTTTATGACTAGTGAATAATTGCTGGCCATTCTTTTGCCTTCCTAAGAAATCATAGAATATTGAAGAGAAGGGTGACATAAAATTCGTTAGAAAGAATAGCAAGTATATGGTTAAGCAAGTGGAACATAATACCACAGAGGAGAATTCAGGGTAATCACTGAGGGCTAAGGAGAACCAAACCGCTCGAGCAAATGTACACAGAACGAAGAGGTGCTTGTCTATCTTTGCTTGCCAAATCTTGGACAAAATCCATCAGCACTAGAGATTCTGCAGGCATATAATGGGCAATCGGTCAGGTGATGAAGACCTGAACTCTGGGCATGATTGTCTTGCATCTCCAAATTATTGAGTAGAAACCAAATATAGCATAAAATTTACAAGTCAATACCCCTAAAATCAAAAAACGAGGAACAGAAGATTGAAGAAACAAAGTTCATGTATTACAACTTCACAATCAGTAATCATTCATGAATAGTGCTCATTAACACATAGCTCCACTCCCCCCAAAACCTGGCATGCATCATGATAACATCTACGAAAGGCTTTATCATTTGACAGTGGAGGAAAATACCTTATTAGTTACAAACTTACACCTACCATGACAATAAAATGTGTTTTGCGTAATCATCCATGCAAGATCATACAACTAAGTTGCAAAAGACCATTAATAGTGGTGGTGGAACAAAATGCCTTAACAGATAAACAAACTAAAAGTGGATCATTCATGCTTTGTCAAGCTTTGCCCATCCTGAAGCTGGGCAACCTGAATTACAGACAGTGGCCATACCAGTTCTTCCTTTTTCATAAAAAAGAAAAGGAGCACAGAACCAAAGCCCCTGCAACCAACATGCCACATTGTGAAAAGAAAAAAACACATATTTCATCTATTCGAGTCCATGAAGATACTGCTAAATATACTTGATAAAAAAAAGCCACTTTCTTCTCCTAGTCGGGAATGAAAGTAGGTTGGATTTTGAACAGAAATAAAAACAAATTTAAGCAGTCCCTACCACCACAGTTGTTTTTGAAGCGAACTAGAAAGTGTGTGTTCTCTAGACTTCTAGAGGATAAATGAACAAAACAACTCTTCGTAGGTATGTACCCATCATATGCTCTACAGATGTGTTAAAGCCACCTCTTATCGATGACTTATCATAGGAAAGGAGCATTTGAACTTCAAAGCCCATTTCATTACATAATACATACTGGTCTTTATCAGAGTATATTGTCATGATTAATGAATGCAATTTAGTTTAACCAGTATGGTTTCAAACTTCGAATTCACCGAATATGGTTTCCAACCTTGATATAGTTATAAACTTATACTGGACCAAATACCAGCAGCAGCCTACTAGCAATCTCCGCCTAGTTGGTGGTGGGAACCAGTAGAATGCTGAAAGGGTTGTCACCACCAGTAGCCTGGCATTTGCGGTTTAAAACTGGACACCGGTGGTCTATATCATTATTTTTTGTGCTTGTGTGTGGCAGCAACCAGTCATATGTCACCGCATACTAGTTTTTTTAGAAAGGTATACATAAAGCTAATTTGAACTATTAGTTTTTTTTAGAAAGATATAAATAAAGCTAATTTGAACTACAACAAACTTGTCCCTTTTTTGGTATGCTTATCTAGACCGATATGAGCAGTTTACCACCAGGTTTTCCTATCCACCCTACTGATAGGGTAATAATTGGTATACTCATAATGCTATGAGAAGTCTCTGCTCTTCATACAAGAGCAGACAAATACTTGGGCCTGCGCAAATATGATCACAACAATCTTATAACATGCCAAAAACAAACATACAAAAAATGTAGCCTCATCCAATGATTGAAATCTCGTTTTCGCTCGACATCTCGGAGGTGGCCGGAGACCGAAATTTCGCCGAGATCTCGGAATTTCGGACAAATTCTGGACGAAACACAAAAACGGATTTTCAAATCCGGTTTTTTTCCACCAGGAAATCCAAGATCTCGGCCAAATTGCACCGAGCGAAATCCGATTCAAACGAAGTCAAAAAAATTTGAATTTTTTTGTGCATGTTCCTGACACATTAATAATGTTATCATAATAAATTTTTCATATGATTATCAAGCATGAGGAAGTTTTAAAAATTCGAACATTGCTACTATCCTAATAAAACACTGACAGGCAAATTTGAACCGGATGAAAAATGGAACAAACGAGGTTATAACATTCTGAATTTTTTTGTGCATAGTTCTGACATATCACTAATATTCCCATAAAATTTTCAGGTGATGATCAAACTTCATGAATTTTTAAAAATTTGGACAATGCTACTGCCCTGTTAAAAGCCTTACTGGCAAACATCAACAATATGAAAATTGGTTCAAACCACATTAGAAAATTTTCGTGGATGGTTCTGATGTGTCATTAATATTTTTATAAAATTTTTAGATGATGATCGAACTTCAAGAATTTTAAAAAATTCTGAAAGTGCTATGTCCTGATAAAAGCCTGATGATCAATACATAGATTTGCTTTAGCAATCAAAAAAGGTTTAGAATTTTTGAAAATTTTACAGAAGGGTGCTAAGGAAATGATTAAGATCTCATAAAAGTTTTGAATCATGATCACACTCCAGTGAATTTATTAAATTCTTACATGGCACTGTACCATTTATGTTCTTTCTCTTTTTGATTTTTGAAATATAATAAATGAAGTTCAATGCTTACATAGATTTGATTGAGCAAACAAAAAAAGTTGAAATTTTTTGAAAATTTTATATAATGGTACTGAGGCAATTCTTAAGCTCTCTCAAAAAAAATTGGATCATGATCACACTCGAGAAAATCTATAAAATTCTGACAAGGTTACTGTCCCAATTATGTCCATTCTGTTTTTGATTTTTTAAAGATAACAAATGAAGTTCAGTTATTTTGAAACTTTTTCTGTATGATCCTACACTACTAAAGATAGTACCATAAATTTTTCAGATCATGATCAAGCTTCTACAATTTTATAAAAATCCGACAGTGTTTCTGCCGAAATTTTAAAATGTCTAAAAAAAATGATTTTTCGACAAATTATAATGGAAGATCACTTTTTTCAGGGTTTTGGCCTAAATCCGGGTATCAAACTTGAAATTCCGGGTCAAGATGCCAAGATACCGGGCGAAAATAGCGAGATCTCACCAAGAAAAATGAGATTGTTGTAGCAATACAATTTTTTTGAATTTTTGTAGTTCGGCCGGCATTCCTACGAACCGCCCAGCTCCGGAGAACAAGATCTCGCGAAATCTCGCCGAGATTTCTAACCCTGGCCTCATGTATATGAGGAGAGGGGCCATACCATTCATGGTAATCAAAGATGAATAAACAAGTTCCTAGGTCTCTCCCTCAATCAGCTATTCTAGATCCATTCCTCCCCCAATCGGTGCCCTCCTTCACCTAGTGCTGTTCTACTTCAAGTCGTCCTTCCAACAAATGTTTTTACCTTTGTACTAGCGTACATCACAGAAAATAACCAAATTGATTAGCAATATAAAAGAAACAAAACCACACAATATCACATGAAAACCCTATGGAATCTCAGATTTAAACCGAAATTGCAAGATTTTGACCCAAAAATAGGGCGTATTATCCAAGGGAAGTATCCAATGCATCTTCCCCATTCAGTGCAAGTATCAGTGACTGCTTCCTCAAGACAATATGCCCTTTATGGTGTATCCATTGATACACCTCTTTTATAAAAGTACGAACCTTAAAGCAAAGTAGTTAATATTAGGTGATGGCAAATCTGTATTAACATATAAAAAATAAATCAAATTGAAGGTTATGTGTGTGTGTGTGTGTATATATATATATATATATATATATATATATACTTAAATATTAGGTAGGGGCAAATCTTTGATTTGATTTATTTTTTAGGTTATGCATATTTGCCCCCACCTAATATTAACTAATTTGTTATGGCCTTGCTTTCATGGAGGGTAAACACCGCCGAGAGGATGGTCGGGCAGTGGCGACGTGCTGTGGGGAGAGAGGAGACTATACATGAGAATGACTTTGTTCTTTCTTTCTTGCTTAATGAAAAGAGATACAATGCCGTGCTTATGTAGAGCCGGACACCTAATAATTAAATCTAAACCTTCCAACTAATAAGATAAAATCCCAAACTAGAAAAGGAAAGCTATAAAATCCAATCATTCTCCTTAATTCGTGTGATTGCTGCCACTGCCGAAGCTTCCTTGCAGGTAAACCACAGCCATAACACAATCTTGTGCATTTCGATTATGGAAGTCTCACAGCAACGTAGATAAAGTAGCTACTAAAAATTTGTAGTCAATGGCTACATTTCATATAATTTGTCCACTGTCAGCACTTCTGAATATCACAACCCAAGACGGAATGCAATGCTACCTAATCAATATTTATTCAATATAGCGAATATAGGTTGCTCCATAAACCTGTGAAAGCTGTAGTTACTACCTGCCCTTTCACATCTGGGGGAAAACTGTAAACAACTTTTTAGATAAAGCTTGTGCTAAATGGCAGTGAATTAGTAGCTGCCAACAGATATGAATAATATCGGGCTAGATAAAAAACTATTCACGAGGTGCAGACTGAAGATACATTAAAACAGAAGTTACAGAACAAGTGTAAATAAGCAATATAACATGAAGTGCACCAAGGAGGACATCACCTCCTATCTAAGTTCGAGAGCCAATACGGATTCCACAAACCCAAGGAAAGAATCGATAAATATGATATATAAACATTCTATCTCACTAAAGGAAAATATATTAAGTAAAATCAAAACATTTCAGAGTAACACTGTTCTAGAGCATGTCATAAGTAACACAGGAAATTAACATAGAATCATATGTGGTTAATAGTTTACCCGCGACATGCTTGTAAGAACACAGAACACTGTTGTACGAATCCGCCGTTATCTTATAAATCCCTCACTGCAAACCCTACAACTAATAAAGCACATCCATTGAACTTGACAAGTCAGAAAAATCCATTGGATTGATAAAAGCTCATTCCTACCAATCCAGGCCTGGAACAGGGCGAAAGGAGAGTCCACCTAAGGCCCACGGGCCAGATGGCACCCAGCTCAGAAAACTAATTATTTAAGCCTTCACAAAAAAATGTGGGCCTATTTTAAAATGAGAAGAAGCTTTGGATACCTCTACATTGCACAAATACAATTAATCACATTAAGAAATTCAACTCGTGTAAGCACAGCCAGAACGGGAACATAGCATAAATACCTGCTATTTTGGGCACATCAAGCCAGAAATGACAACTTTCATTTTCCTGGCCAGTAAGCACTGCACAACAAAATAAATAGGATGATTACAACTCAGGAGGATAAACCAAAAGAAAAATTAGCAGGTCCAGCGAATTTATGACCACTGGACAGCTTTATCCTAAAGTGTACGAATGGCATCACATATCTTCTATCCTTGTTATGCTCCGGAAAATAATGTCATTTGGGAAATATAACTACGACTTGTGCTGTCAGACATAAATGATATATCACTATAAATTAATTTCTTTTTCTGATGGACTAGTAGGAGACAGTGAGGACAAACCCATTCTGCATCATAGAGTTAATATTTTACCATTTACATGTATTCTATATGTGTTTACTTAGTGTAGATCAAACTGCACATCTTGAAGCATGAGAAACCAAAAGGACTGAACATTCTTACATTTAAGTAAAGCTTTAATTAGGTTGATCTCATTTCTATTAATAGATACAGAGAAGCTACCAACAATAAATATTTTCTATTCAAGCATGTTCTGCATACGAATAGACCTAAAGGAGAAGAATGCAAACTTGTTGAACTTATCATAAGTAAAGAACCATTTTTGCAGGCAGAGAAAGAAATTTCATGGTGCATTGGAAAGGGCTAGAGCAAGGCGCCAGGACAGCAGTTCTTAAACCTTATTTCTACTCCACTGAGATTCAGAAATATCCAGTGATGCTAGGTAGGTGTTATGGAACTTTCCTTGTAACTCTAGAATAAGGACAAAAAGGTAGTAACGTAAATACTGTCTATTTGTGAGCCTGTGCCAGACCAGCAAAAAAAGTGACAACCATCACATAGCTTTCTGTTTTAAGATAATAAATTGATTTAATTAATTTCCATCGAAATAATTAGTCTGATCCAGTGCATGTGATGAGTGGGGAAGGACTGTGGGTTGGACTTCTGCTGGCCCCATGAATTTACATAACCCCATTGACTTTTGTATTTGAAATTCTGCAGATTTGAACCTTCACGTTTCTACCCAAGTACCTTTGACAAGATATGGCCACTTCTGTTTCTGTATACTCTTCAAGGCATCCGCTAGGTAAATCATCGCCATAATTTAAAAACTAAAATCATATGCTCTTTTACTGGTGCATCCATTCACCATTTTCCATATGAGGCATCTACATTTACTTTGGCATCGGAAGATTGGATCACAGAGACCCTATATGCATCTTCACTAAAATATATATATATATTAGATATTAATTGCTACTAATTCAATAGCAATTTGCTGTGATGGCATTAATACTCCAATTATGAATTATTTGGTTAAACACCTCGCAAGCGTGTATGTAACATGTGACATACTTTCATTTGGGAACAAGTACCGCCCGAATATCAACCCTATTTCGGTATATAAGAGTTTGTACAGTGCTGAACTTATCAATAAGGAGTTCCCAACAACATCCGAATAACGGAAATCCAGATAACATGCAAACAACCAAAAATAAATATCTACTAGTCCCTGCAAAGAACCCAGATAAGACTTATAATCCAGTCATGACATTATATCTCACAAGGAGCATACCAATTCAATGCCATGCTGTGAATTAAGAACATCGACATGTTGGGCATGAACATGTTAATTCAACATGGACATCGACATCAAGCCTGAAGCACACCGGCACCAATCCAAAACATGTCCACATATTGCTGTAACAAAACACAGATACAAAAGTGAGGAACAATTGCTGCATATGCCTTCGACCTATAAGTTCAAAAAATTATACCTTCACAAGATCTTTGATAGTTTTTTCAATCTGAGATATATACTTCTCCATCAGTTTTTCAGTTGGTGGCAGGCGATTACCCTCAAAGGCAATAATCGTGTCAACTGTATAATCCACCAAGGTATTGTGGCCATCCTCAGTCACAAACTCCTCACTTAAATAATATTTCGCCACCTTCTTCACATAATCCATCAATAGGCGCCGGAAGATTGCCTGTAGTCCGTCATTGTCACTTGAATGCACTGCTAAGGGTATAGAGCTGTGTTAGTCTAGAATCAGCCCCTTTGCAGTATGGCAATATATACAGCTAGTGGTTACTTGAAAAAAAAAACATCATAACAACCAGCATAGAAGCAGTCCAGTTCATTGTTATCAAACTGCATGCTAAAAACAGCAAAGAATAATCAGGAGTAACTCAATGGGAAAATCCAATTTCCTTGTGAAATAGCAACTTTGTTTCAAATTGGAGTCAAGGATATATGGAATCAAGTGATCACGTCATTACTCAATCAGAAACATATAGAATAAGATATGCCAAAAAAACAGTTTCTGTTTGATCAAAGCCATATATGAAAGGGCCGTCAAACAGGCATAACAGCTTCAACCTATGTATCTTTGTATTCATCCAGTTATTGATGTTTTAATTACAAATAATGGGGCCGCTTACATATAGGTCAGAGCTGTGGAAATGAAGACCATTAGGTCAATTTCCAACACCTTTCAGTGCTCAACATTTAAAATATGCTACTAATCTAGAAAATGTTACAACATAAATTCAATTTTCGATCAAGCCAGCATACAGGTCTAATCAGACTTAATTGCCCTGTCAGGACAGTATTCGAACTAATTCAGAGGTCAAATAATTTATTGCTAGTTAGGGCAAAAACAATGGATGAAATAGATCACCAAGATAAGCATGAAAAGTTCCTCACAGTTTAACAAGTGTATGGATAAAAATGAGGCAAGAATTCAAGCATATAACAAACCAGCTGTTAGTTGAGAACAAATTTGATGAACTAGTTTGTACGGAACAAATGGGGTTAAGCATTGTCTGGCACATGCACAAATGAAGTGGGGGCAAATAATTAAGCTAATTACATTCAAGATGATAAAATTTGTCTCCCATCCAAAATACAAAGCAACTGATATCAGGTAGGTGCTAACTTTCCTTGACTAGGTATCTGTTTGAATTCTTAATGCAGAACATTCTGGATGGGGAATGACTAAGAAGCATGTTCAGCAAAATAAATTGTTTGTTATTATCCAATATTATAAGTCTATGACACAACTTAGGAACTACACCAGCATTTCTAAGATGCTACGGTTATTTCATCATGAGGTGTACTTTATCTTATTTAAAAATCAATCCTCTGAAAAAGTTGATACACTCTTAAGAAATATCTTGAAACTTTCTAAAGGGACACAATGCCACCAAACAATAAATCAATATGCTGAACAAATACACACAAAAAATATCTAGCCAAGGGAACAATGTGCTGATGCATCAAGTATACCACATTACACCATCTCCGATTCCTATTTCGTTCATCCATCTTGCCATGATTGCAAGCAACGCTATGACATAAATATTTCATATATATACAAGCGAAATCAGAAGTTGTTGCTCAATAAAAAGTGTAATATGAAAACTATTTATACACGATTGCGCTATCTACGTGCTCACAGATACAAATTAACTGCTTGTTTTAACTAAAGTGTCTGCCATTTTTTATAACCCCCACTCTCGTGAAATAATGTGATTTTATTTTGACGGAAGCATGAGCAACAACTCACCATGCATCAGCATGCCTACGTCGTATCAGTACATTAGCCTGGGAGAACTATCTCTTTGCGAAATATTAGTCTCTCAAGCAATAAGTTGATTAAGTTCTACAGTGAGACTAAATCCTTGACTAGTGCTACCACATTACTGGTGACTGGATTATGAGAAGAGTGTGTATAGTAATAACAATGGAGGAGGCTGGTAATTGATCGATTTGTCAAATTTCTTGTCTCATTTAATAAAAAAATAGTGCAAACAATCTAATAATATTGCTAATGCGCATTAATCTCTCATTCTTGTAACACTAGAGAGTAGAGACTCTAGCAAGCACGATTACAAGCTAACTGCCTAATATTTATCTCATCCTTGTAACACTAGAGACTCTAGCAAGCCCGATTACAAGATAATTGCCAATGCCTACATTACCCACATGCAATAGGATAGGCCAACTGGATGCTCAACAACAAAATTGACATGACCTTTCCAGACAAAATCAGCAAGGGCTAAGTAAAATCATTACTAATTGCACTACATTACTTAAATCCATAAGACATGGCTCCCAATCAGTGATATTTTCAGATACCCCATCATCATAACATTGCTAAGCAGATCCACCATACAAAACTACTCATCAACTTGCAAGGATATAACACTAGTTTCCAAGCAACTGAAACAAACCAAAAAACTCATGCCAAATACTATAGATTAAACACCAGAGATGCAAAGCTTCTCCCATGTATCTTATCGATCGTCCCTGCATAAATCTAACATCACAAACAAAAACACGTATCTGAACAGCAACTATAAGAGCATCGCAATCATGTATGAGCGGGAACCGAAGCAACAAGCAAAGCAAGCACAGAGGCGATCACAGTGCCATACCGCCAGACTGCGAGGCATCGGCCGAAACCCTAGCCGTCTCGACCGCCGCCAGCTTCTCCGCTCGCGCCACCACCCTCGTCTGCGCGCCCTCAATCCCTCCCGCCGGCATCTGAGCAGGGAAGCCACGGCCACGGCCGACGCCGCTGCGTCCAATGCTGCTCGCCATCTGGGTTCCTGCCGCCGCGGTGGAGTTGCTCCTGGGCGGGCGAGTCATGTGGGAGGAGAGGCGAAGAGGCTGTGCCGCTGTGGGGAATTTGGGGTTTTGCGGGGGGCAGGACCTCGCGGGGCGCGCTGCTGCGGAAGTGCGGAGTTTTTGCTCTCGAGTCTCGACACCTCCCTCTTTTGCCCTGTTTCACACTAGCGTGGGCTCGTGGCTGGACTTGGCATTGAGGAGCTGGCTTGTTGGGGCCCACCTGGCAGCCTCTCGGATCGGCCTGCGTCCGTTAGATCCTCGCCTGGACCTCGTGCGAAGGGGCGCGTGCCAGGCGACTTGCTCGATCACAGCCAGCGATTTTTGGGCACAACTGCTGCAAATGAAGGGGCGCGCGTCTTGGATAGTTTTGGGACTTGGGTGTGATACATTTTTGAGTTCTTGAAATAAAATTTGAGAATTGAGATGTTTACAGGTAATTACAGACATGAAATAAAACCAAAGCTATGATGATGGTTTTACCACCGGATTCAAAGTTTTGGGGTATAGATTGATGATGTTTCATCCATGGATGCTAGTTTTAGTTTCCATAAAAAAATGCTAGTTTTAGCATCTTGTTCTTTCAGTCAACCATGGCGCTTTGGCACAGACAAGCTTCGCCTCCACCGCCATGATGATCAGTAAGGTTCATGGCCGCCTTCTTTGTGTTTTGGAGGGTGACGGGGTAGAATTTGAAGTTGTGCTCACAAGTGGTTGTTGTACAATATGTTCATTACTTTCATCATCTACTTTGGCAGAAAATTTGATTCTAATTCTCTCTCAAGAAGTGGAATTCTGATGGCACTAATACTTGATTACGTGCATAAGCTTATGTGGACACTTGCAATCTGTTGCTTCATAATTACGGTAAGTTTTAGATGCTAGCTCAACTATAATGCATGTTAGGAGTTGTTGTAGATGAGGTCCACCTCCATTGCCATGAGTCAGGTACGTGCATTGCAGGTGTTCATG
This sequence comes from Otatea glauca, assembly GCA_036346275.1. Classification (NCBI taxonomy): domain Eukaryota; kingdom Viridiplantae; phylum Streptophyta; class Magnoliopsida; order Poales; family Poaceae; genus Otatea; species Otatea glauca. Next base: position 78,267,442 of record CM070711.1, read on the forward strand.
GAGAAAGTGAAGAGGTAGACGTCGGGGTTGAAGGTGGCGAAGCAAAACGAGAAGAAAAAGGCGCGCATGCAAAACAACCCTAGCTTCATTATGATATCGTCCGTTTCCGTACGTAACATGGCACAACCGCACAAACTATGTTTTTATTTCGAAAAGGCTGCAGGAGCTGTGTCATTTAACAAAAGAGGGAAAAGAAAGTACAAATTACAGCTCAGCCAACAAGAAGTGCCAGACTTGGGAAAGGGTTAAAAATTACAATTTAGATAGTAAAACTAGCCTGAAAGGAGCGAACTAGGTCATCACAAGTTGTGGAAGGTCTTCCATCTTTCAATGTCTTATCTCACTTCGTCAGCGACCTCGTGCCATGTTGATTTTGGAAAAACCTTGCAAATGTCCCACACGATATAAATAGGCAAGCTGTTGAAGTCCCTAGCTTCTTTGTTCTTTTGGCATCGCCAAGGTCGTTTACTGCCAATTGATGATTGCATCATAATCCAGTGGCCTAATGTTTTGTAGAATAATGCAGTTCGCCGAGGTGAGCACCCATTTTTTTAAGGACAATAGGGCTGTGATTTATATTAGATAGAAAAGACTAGCAGAGTACATGGCGCAGTATACTACGCCAGGAGAAGGCTACATGAAAAGGGGAAAAGAGAAGAAAAAGGGAGGTGGGGAAGAAATCAAGTTTGTCGGTCCACCAGATTTTTTTAGGTGAACTGCTCCTGCAGTAATCCAGATTGCGGCCTCATCTTTGATGGATTGAAAGATATCCTCGTTGGCTTTGCATTCGTTCCGAAAGACTCTGTTGTTTCGCTCTCTCCACCATTGCCAATGTGTTAGGATGATCAGAGTTCTGACACCTTTGCGAAACATTGTGTGACGGTTTACGTGGTGTAGGCTCCAAACTTCAAAGGTGGCAGTTTGCTCCCAACGGTCTGGCAGGAGAGATGGTAACCGTACCCATCTGGCAACAGCTTCCCACAAGCATCGAACTTGGGGGCAATCTATGAACAAGTGATGCACGTTTTCGAGATTTCGACAGCACATTGGATAGAAATATTGGTTTGGCCAACCCCTGCGTTGTAGTCACTGTACCGTCCATAGCCGATTATGGTGAGCAAGCCACAAAAAGACTTTGCATCGCAATGGAGCCCACGCTGGCCAGACTGTGGTATGGAAGGATGTGAAGGTGCTTCCTGTGAACTGCATGCGATATGCCGATGAGGCTGTGTAGATTTCGCTAGATGTTTGTGTCCAGGTTATAATGTCGCAGGCCTATGGTTGCAGTTGCACAGACTGTACTTTCAACCATAATTTGACATATTGGACTAAAAGGTGAACTGTTAGGTTGTGTCGAATGTCCCAAATCCAATTGTTGTTTGTCAGAGCGTCTGCCACAGATCGTGACTTTCGCCTGGAGTGTTTGAAGAGCTCTGACGCGTGTTGTGAGAGTGCCGTACCTTGGAGCCATCTATCAGTCCAGAATGTAGCCGTTTGACCGTTTCCAATGGTAATATTGGTGGTCGCAGAGAAAAGTTGGTGGTCGATCCAGTCACATGGGGTCGGCATTCCAATCCATGGTCTATCCAGGGACATCCACCTGAGCCACAGCCAGCGAAGTCAGAGCGCTCTGGCGAACCTGTCTAGGTCAAAAATCCCTAGGTCCCCCATATTGTAGGGCCGACAAACTGTTATCCAGCACACTTTGCAGTTCCCTCCGTGAATTTCACTGTTGCCTGCCCATAGGAATTTTCTTCTTAGCTTGTCAAGACCTGAGATGAATTTTTGGGGTGCCCTGATTGTTGAGTAGGTAGATTGGAAGCGAGGTGAGCACCGATTTGACTAAGGTGAGGCACACCCCCATAGTGAGATGGCACGTCTGCCAGCCCGCTAGTTGTCGTGCCGCTTCATCTTGGATAGGCTGTAGGTCGGCGCGGCATAGACGACCAAGAGTGAGAGGCATGCCTAGGTATTTGATAGGGAAAGTCGATATTCCTCCGTTGATAGAGAAAGTCGATATTCCTCCGTTGAAAGGCTTGCCTAGGTATTTGATAGGGAAAGTCGACATTCCTCCGTTGAAAGCACCCATTTTAACCTTCCAATTTTTCTAACTAATCTAAAGAAAGTAACATCCACTCTCACAGTTCCATCTTCATCCGCCAAAACAACCAAAAGATGTTTCAAAAAAAAAGAAGGCATACGGTGTACAAAAAGCGTGCGCCCTTCGTTAGCACCATGACCAGACTTATGGTAGCAAAAGGGTAACGAAGGCAAAGCCCAATCTTTAAAGAACTTTGAACATGTAACCCTAGTTTAGCGAGTCGAAGGCCTTGGTGATATCTAGTTTGAGGAAGAGGGCTGGCATTATGCTTTTGTGAAGATCATGCATCACATTCTTTGTGTGCAAAAGTTTATCTTGGGTGCAGTGCTTCTCTTATAAAGGTGCTTTAGCAAGGTGGCATTTTTTTGGAATAAGCACAATGTTTGCGGAGTTTATCCTTTTGAAATTTGTTGCATAAATCTCATAGATTTGTTGAAACACCGCCACCTAAGTCCCCTTAATTTGATGGTTTCCCTACATATTCCCTGAAGAAGAGTCCCATGTCTCCCATGAACCCGTCCGGCCTGGCACTTTTTATTTCCTCTTCATCAAAGGGAGCTTCGAGGTGGGAGAGGTATGTCGAGAGCATGGTAGCCTAGGGCATCCCAATCTAGAGAGACCATTCTCAAAGGTGCTTCACCTAGGTGTTATTGGAAGTGTGTGAACAATTCTTGCTTTTTTTCTTCTTTGCAGAAGACCAATCCTTGGTCGGTTTTGAGGCAATGGATGTTCTTTTTTCGTTTGTGTGCTCCCGCCCTAATTTGGAAGAACTTTGTATTCACGTCGCCGTGTCTTATACAAGTAGGTCTCAATCTTTGCTTCGTGTGTGCTTTCTCAACACTTGCTAGTTCCGCGAATTTAAGCTTTAATCTTTTGTAGAGGTCTCTCTCTTGCTGGTGAGTTGAGTTGTCTTTGTTCCTATGCCACGTCTAACATCAGAAATGACTTCTTCGACGATAGCCAGTCACAGCCTTATAGCCCCTGCTTTGGTTCTTTTCCAAGTCTTTATTGCTTTTGCTACTTGAGAGAGCTTGACGTGGAGGCGTTTGATGACATTGACAGATACTACTTGTTTGGTCCTAGATTGGGTGTGAGTCTCTTTGAAGCCTTCCATCCCAAGTTGCCAACTATTTTTAAGAAGGCTCTGGATCCGGTGGCAAGCCAGGAAAATTTGAGAGGCTAGACAAGTCTAACTACTCGATAGTTTGTTCGGAAAACCTTCAGTTTTCATAGTGTTCAAGACAGCGGAGCTATACTGCACCTTCATGGCTTGTCATCGGGGAGCTTACGCAGTCCCTACTCAGAAGGTGGATCTGATGGTGCTTTGATCATTTTCATATTAGGCCATTCTTTATTTAAGAGATAGCTATTGGGTTCTCCAACATTTTAAAACAGGGATCAACACCTGTGGAATGTATCTCGTTCGTTTAGGGGAAATCCAATGAGATACATCAAATCCAATTCAGCTACTTAAAATCCCCTCTCCTTTCACATATTATTCATTCGTTCGTTCCCTATGACCTATCCCTTTACCATTCAAAGGAAACCCTACAACTAAGTGGTGCCACTACCTTTGTCTACTCACTAGCCCTTTCATCGTTACTATTAATAGCGTCCAGAGCTACCAACCGGTCTCCTGGCTACCACTTCCCAGTGCCACTCTCGGTGCATAGACTCATTTATGCAACACTCCTATCCTGCATCTTACCCTATTTCCAACCACTAGCGATTCACCTCGAACAATTGCATTTGTTGTGCCTCATTACTATATATTATCCTATTTGCCTGCCCACGCCATCACATATTGCCTCATAAGTCCTATTTATTTAGCCTTAGACTTTTTAATTTATAGTTTAAATCTAGCTTTTTAGCTTAAAAAGTAATCCATTTTTATATATGATAGAGGTGGATAATTTTAGCCTAACTTCAATAGTATTGGTCTAAAATCAACCCCCAGGCCTTGTTTGGAAGGGCTATCCACATGGATGGGCTGGTATTTTAGTTCAAATTCTTGACTCATCCACATGGATCCCGATCGGTAATGAACCTTCAAAAAGAGGCCTCAATAAAAAAAAGCACCTTTTAGGTGGTCTTTTGGCTTTTAGTTATACAGAGATTTACGGCTTTTGAAAAAATCCAATTAAAAAGCTACCTATTTATTTAAGGCCTGTTTGAGGGAGGTGCACTGCAGCTTTTCTGAAAAGTTTTTTTTTTGCTTTCTAGGCTGAAAAACGTCTGTATCTTTTTATAAGAGATCGTTTGACACATAGCTAATTTTTATCAGTAATAAACTGCAAAAGTAGGTCCAGCTCAGCCTTTGGATTTCGCTAGTTATATAAGGCTTCTTACTTATGCCAAAAACCGCTTAAAAGCTAAGCTGTTTGAGGAGTTTACTGGCCTTTTCGAAAACTAAAGCTGGCTTAAAACCTCTCCCCTCAAAAAAAGCAAAGCCTAAGACTTTGCATTTTTTGCTTTTAAACTAGAGAAAAGCCCAAACAAATAGATCATAATTTGCATGATGGAGCTAACACTGCGCACCGCCGATCACCTTTCCACTCAGTTTCTAAAGTTGGGGTAATCCATTAACCTTTTACGGGCCTTGATATGTACTCTACTATGTACTAGTATAGTGCCCGTACTAACGCTACAATAGCAGTACACCCGCTTATCAATTAAATGAGAAGATAAGTATGAATATAACACTTAATAATAAAAGAGAAATTTAGAATTTTAAATGAATTTAGAAAGAAAAACGGAACTAAATGGAGGTCGAATGGGCGAAAACGGGCTCCCAAAAGATTTTAAATCAAGAAAGAGAAAGAAAAAAGAATTTTCTGATTTTGGATTTTTTTTGTTTTGCAGCTTCCGCAAAGAGCACATCGTGCTCTCTGGTCTTGGCCAGCGCAAGGGGGAGGGAAGGCCAGGGGTGGTCGACCGATCGCGGGTGGTCAAGATTGAGTGTGCGAGATCGCCAAGACCGGCGCATGGGAGGAGGCACGGTTGCGGTGAATTTCGCCGGGAAAGATGACGGTGATGGTTTGGGTTACCTCCAAAATCCGACGATCTTTACAAGGGGGAGCACTTGGGGATTTACGCAATGCGATGGAGTGGAGGAGAGCTCGCCGGCTTTTATAGCCCCGAAACAAGCATATACATGGAAACCATAATTTGGGGTCAAATCAGATTGGGAGGAAATTTTGGCAATAGAGCACGAAATTTGGGGAATTAACACCATATATGGAAAGAGGAGATTTGGTGCGGGATTGATGGAGTTTTGGAGCTTCTATCTTGCTTTAATAGAGGGAGGGAAGAGAAGAAGCTTCTCTGGTCTAGGCTGCAGCTAGAAGAAGCTATAGGTGGGTTGCCTTCATTTTTTAAAAAAAATATAGAAGGATTTTTGAAAAGATAGCACATTAGGTTAAAAAATTCTAGAAAAATTCTCAAAAAACTTCTGATTATTTTGTAATTAATAAAATCATTTAAAAAAAATGAATTATAAATTTGCTGCATTAAATCATTTATTTAAATCTAAAAATAGAAAAAAAATCATTTAAATCTTTTAAACAAGAATGTACGAAAGGCAATGAGTCTTTGGGAACTAGTCAATAAATCAATACCTCTTATGCGTCGGCAAAGCCACCGATGGCGACCGTGGAGCCGTTGCAGACCTACGTTCTCTGGCCGCCGCCTTGCCGGCGCGCGTGCAATCTCTGGTCACGCCTGCCTCCGGTTTCCTTTTCCTAACACGTAATGTATGGTCCTTTCCTTTTTTAGGACGTTTGTTTCCTTTTCCTTGATGATGCTTAGTGAAGGTTGGGGGAGGTCTGTTGTGGGCCACAGGGATAATTAGACACACTAAATAATGACCATCGAATGTGAGTGAGTAAAGCTGAGGAAAGATCTGAGAGGTTAATTTTGATGGACGCAAGTTTCTGGGGACGTTTCACTGGGTGCATGAATGTTGTGCCATCTTTAGTGGGATGCACTATTTGGGGTGGCGTAGAAAAAAATGTTTAAGTGCATTATAAAGGGATATAGATTCATCATCATCACCACTAGAGATGAAAATGGATCGAATAGTTTCCGACCGATTCGGATATTTTCGGATACGGATTCTGTCGGATCGGATATTTGTCGGATAGTATCGGATCGGATACGGATTTTTTTTGTCGGATACAGATACAGATTCGGTAGCTCACTATCCGTCGGATACGGATTCGGATAATCCGGATATTGATGGGTCGGATATCCGGATATACATGTGGGCTGGGCCAAAACTACTGTTCTGGCCCAAAAAGGTTTCTTAATTTCAGAATTATTTTCTAATTTAATTAATCTATAAAGTAAGTTTCAATTATTAAAATTAGCAAAAAAACTCCAAAAATTACGATTTTTTGAGAAAGTTACAGAAATAATCTAACATTTTAAAAATTATTTTCAAGATTTTATCAGATTTTAAATTTTCTCAAAAATTGAAATATTCCAATTCTTAGTAGAAAAATATTTTAAATAAGTAGCTAAAAATCATAAAAACTCATAAATACATACTTTATTATTTTAAACATAATCCAACAAAAAATATAAATCTTGGATCATTACATATAAGTGTTATATACTTTTTCTAGAGACGTGATATTTAAGTATCATCAAACTTTTAGTGTGTTATGTGTTTGCTTCCATTTGTATCTTTGAGTAAAGATTACCTTCATTTTTGTATTTTGATCTACATGTATAATGAACTAATTGTATGTGTGTGATAAACTAAATCTTATATAATTTTATTTGCAACATGGTATCTACCTATTGTCTAAGTAAATGAAAATACTTATATTTGTTCAATTTTCAATAATATTTTCATCAAATCAACTGGTTATGTGTTTTCGTTGGCTTTTTATGTACAATCTAAGGGGTTATCATGTTACGATAAAATATTCAAAACCGTATCCGATTCAATTCGTATTCGATCCGTATCTGTATTCGATATTATCCGTATTCGTATCCGGACTATCCGTATTCGTATCCGCATCCGAGAAAAAAAAATGAAAACAAATATAGTAGAGCTATTATCCATCCATATCCGATCCGTTTTCACCCCTAATCACCACGATGTCATCCTCTCGAAGTCCTTGTACGGTCGGATTAGCAAACGTAGCATCCCGATTTCAAAAATGTCTCTTTCCTTAACGAAAGGCGGAAAACTTTATGAGTTTTCCTTTTTCTAAAATTAATAAACCAACGAAAGCATCCAACCTCGGATGCCATTTTCTAAGGTGGCCAGCCCAACCCTTCCTTTCGTATAAAAGAAAAGGCCAGCCCTACAATTGTAGGGCCTAAGATAAGCCCCAACTGAATTCAGCCGAGTACTACTAAGACACCCTAATTTGGGCCCATCACCATTACTCCATCATCCACTGTGACAAATCTGCTACACACTTAAAGTCCAAGGCCCAAACAAAACAAAACCGATCTTTAAAGGCAGCATAAATTGCCCAAATTACATACCTCGTGATAGGATTATAGGTACTACTCAGTATTTACATTGGCCGCAAGGCCCGCAACCTTGCTGAATTCCGAATCAGGTCTCGCCGTTCAAAATCCGAAACAAGATCTCAACCGTACAAACATATAAAGTAATAAATTTCGTTTTAGCATCACATCTCCGAAACAGCCAAAATCTAAAATCTTGATGATGAGATTTTAAACCTTGCGTATACCGGGCCGAGGCTTTCCCCGCATGATTAATCACGGGCCACGGCTCGCGATCGATGTGCGCGAATTCGTGAAGCCTCGCACCTCCAGAAAAGACGGCAGGGCAGACGGCACGGCCCGTGCGCCGCTCTCTTCTTCCTTGGCCCTCTCGCTCGCTGCCCAAGGCCATCGTCGCTCGCGCGATCGTCAAATCCGGTCGGACCGCAAGCTCCTACACGCACACTAAACACAACATCAACGCATCCCTGACCCTCTCCTCTCTTTTCCTATTTCCTTCCTCTCTCCCTGTGTCTCCCTCCCGCAGTTCTCCACCCACCTCCTCACGCTCTCCTCCCTCTCCACGAAACCACCACCCCCCCTCCCCCAAACGCCTCGCAGGGGAAAGCCGCTGCCGCTGCCGCAGCCCGAGAGGCCGGGGGCGCCGAGCCTGAAGACAAAATGCCCGCCCAGAAGAGCCCGCTCCCACCGCCCGACTCGGACGGCCACGTCGCGGTCCGCCGAGCCGCCGCCAGCCGCGCCGGAGGCGGAGGCTCACACGAGACGGACGGCGAACCCGCTTCGCGTCAGGCGAGGGCGCCGCCGCGGGACCGCGGTGAGATGAACAACACCGACACCATCCTCTGCCTCTCGATGCACGCACATAGCGTTCGATGTCATGGGTTGTGGATATCTCTGAGTCGTTTCGTCTGTGTTCGATGGGTTTCGCAGATCCCGACGGAGGAGGAGATGGAAGCGACAACGACAGCGACAGAGAGTCATCTCTGAGCGCCGGCGACAAGGACGAGTAAGCCTTCCCTGCCCCGCACTCTTCTATCCACTTGCCCTCCCCCGACCTCTCCTGGGTCGTGTCGCGTGGCCGTCAAGGCGATCCAACCTCTTCGCCGGCCGCTTTATGCCTCGTCCGCTAGCCGCTAGCTCCGGGTTCGTTACTGCCGCGACTACGCCCTCCGGCGGGGTACGTGGCAGAGCCGGTGAGCTCCGGGGAGTGGTGGTAGGTATACTGCCGCGATGCGCGATGATTGCTTTGTTCCAATTGTTCGTCTTTTGGTCTCTGGTCTTGGCGTCGGGCGAGCTGACCAGCCGCACGGGATACATGGATCCTAATAGGAACAGTGAACGTACGAAGCGTCGGGCGTATGATGGTGTGCATGCTTTCGCCATGATGAGTGTCTCCATGGGGACGGCATGGAGGCGGCGGCGAATGCCAGGAGCAGCGCCGATCATTGGGCACTGTTGCCGTGATGCTGTCATGGCGTAGCCGCTGATTTCACATCTGCTGCTTGTCCTTCGAGGTTTCGTTCTCAGCCTTTCAGGCTACCCGTAGACTGTCAGTGAGCTGTTGAATGCAAGAGCTTGATGTTTTCTCGCGTCGTTGTTGATTGTTATTTTGAGTTAGAAGAAGTTTCTAGAGTTTTGATTCTTGGTCAGTGACTCGAACCTTTTCTTTTCTAGTGAATAGCCGCTCCTTTCCTCCTGCAACGCTATGCACTATGAATTAAAATTCAGAGTTTTTATTTTAAAGAGAATTACAAGACTGCAAGTTATGGATCACAATATGCAGCTAGAAAAACTAATGGCATATCATTGTCCATTGTCACCCAGCCTGACAGTACTTAATGAGCTGAAGAGCTGCAACGTGAAACTGCGGGCTTGAGCCCTTGAAACCTCTCCAATCTCCATGACCACTGGAAAATTCGGGGGTTTCAACTCCGTCCGGAGTCGAGCGAGTCGAGTGCAAGACCTTCCATTATCCATGGTCCTTTTATACCTAGGCGTGTTTCTTCCTGCCCATATAACGCAGTTAGTGCTGCATCTTCTTCTATGACAAATATGAAAGGGAATCACAAAGAGACGTTTCTGCATGCATAGCTTCTTCAGGAAAAGGAAACGTTTTTGTGGCTCTAGTGTTAATTAGTTCCAGAACCTTTTTGATAAGAAGTGTTCACTTCCAACTTTGCTCAACCAGAAGCCCCGTTGTGTTTTTTTACTACGTGCAGAGTACTCACACAGCTGCACTGACTAGTGCTGGTTGTTGCTATAGTTGCTACGTCATTTGTTTCTTTTGCAGTATCGATCAAAATTGGCCAGTTCCCTGTTCTAAACTTCTGACAAACATAGCACACATAATTAAGCTAGTTAAACTCCGTTGTTTTTGTTCCTCTTGAACGCTGTCCTCTCTATTAATTGCGCTCTACAAGCTCAAGAACATAGGTCTGTTTGTCAAACGGCCATGGAAGATCAGCTGGACGGATTTCCGCAGACCGCCCGAGAGGTTTGGTAGAGTGCCGGCAGCCAGCAGGGGAGTACATACGTAAGCAGGGTGGGTGGTGGCGACTGGAGCGGACAACTGAAGGCTAACACGGTGATACCTGCGGCCTGCCGACTGCCGCGCGCGGTGAGAGGCGGCAATGCAATCCTGGTTTCTGAGCAGCTTACATATGCCGACAAGGCAAGGTCGAGGCCTCATCGCCGGCGGACAACACGCACGAAAACGGCGGCGCAGCATGAGCTATCCTCGGAGCCTGGCACGTCTATTCACAAACACAATCTCACTGTCCAAAACAAGAGCACCTGTGCTCGGTTCACCTCGAGCGGCATGGAACTGATGGAAGCACATCCCTCGGCTTAGTTTGTCATCACGGAGCTGGTACAACCGGAGTTACAGGCTTACAGCTGCGAAGCCCAGAAACACGGCGGGCGAAGGGACGCGAGGCGGCCTGTGCATGTCCCGAGCCCTGCTTGTTGCCTGCCTCGCCCGCTGGTCTCTCGCGTGATTCCCAAAGCCATCAGTCAGAGCGCGAGCACCAGCCCCCACACGCAGAAATACACAACACAAACACCTCAAGTCCCTTCTTTATTTTCCTCTCCTCCCTCTCTCTCTCTTTCTCTCCGCCTCCCTTCCAGGCTCCCGCACCCACCTGGCCACCTCCCCTTCTTGTACTGCCCTCCTCTTCCTCCCCGAGACCCCGTCGACCGCCCCCTCCTCCCCTCCCTCGCGAGGGTAGGTGCCACCGCCTCGCCGGAGCCCGAGGACAGAGATCCTACGGACACAAGGCCAGAATGCCCGCGCAGAAGCGCCGGCTCCCGTCGCCGTCTTCCAAACCCCGCGACCACGTGGAGGCAAACGGGACGTCTGCTGCTTCAACCGGCGGCGGCAGTGGACAGGGAGGGGGAGTCCCGCCGGTGCCGGGCGGAGGCGCCGCCAAGCGGGTGACTGACCCGCTGCCGCGGCGCGAAGGCGGTGAGCTTAACGGCATCGATCGAGACCTCTCATCTCTCGCTCTCGCGATGTGTTCACGTCGCGTTCTGTGTCTCCGTATGAATATGGCTGAGAAGCATGCGTGTTCTGATGGGTTTGGCAGATTCGGACGCGGAGGGCGGCGGCGGCGCGGACGGCGACAGCGAGTCTTCGCAGAGCGATGGCGACATGGACGAGTGAGCCTCCCTTCCCTCTGCGCTCTCTCCGGCTCCATCCCGGCCATCCGGCCTCGTGGATTCCCTATGGCTCTCTGTGGTCTCTCCGACCCCAACCCGTCCATCTGACCTCGCGTTGCCATGCTCCATGTCCCAGCTCCAGTTCGTCGTATCCCTACCCACCCTGGTGACTCTGCGAGCTGCCTGCCAGAACTGGTAGGCTCGGTTAGCCGTCGGCATCGGACATGGTTGCTTCGTTCGTGTGATCGGGTCGCATCTGTGCAAACGATCGCCTGCGGACATGGATGTTGTACACCTTGTGTTTGTGAGCTAGGATCTCTTCCGTAGTATGCATGCTGCCATCATGTTGCACGCCATGGCCGTGACTGAGATTCCTGCGAACGATACCCGGTCTCAGTCTCAGCTGTGCAAGCTACCTGTTTGTGCTGTATTGTTATGCTGGAGCCAGCGCTTGCATCTGAACTGCTCAGTCTGTCGTGGGTTAGGCTGTACGTTAGAATAGTTCGAAGTTTTGTTGCTGTTATTCGTCAGCTGTATGTTGATGATTTGTCACAGCTTGTGATTTTCTGTTTTGAAATTGTTGGTTCCATGACCTAGACGATTTTGGTTGATGCTGCTTTAGTTAGGTATTCTAATTTCTAACTCTGTTTGCTATAGATGCTTTGGTGTTGTAACTCTGTAGAGGCTTTCTTTTCCTTGTGATTTGGTTTATTTATTCCATCTTTGTTAGAAATGCACATCATGTTATTCAACCAGCATTCTTGCTGAAAATTCACATGCTATAGGGAAATTCATAATATGCAACGTACTGTAGATCAAAGCTGGTTTTAATACCAGATTTGGTATTATTTATATCAGATGTCTTACCTTACTAAATCTCAGTGTACACCAAGGTGCTAACCACTAGTCGGGCTAGGTGGCTAGGTGGGAGAGTGGAGCCTAGCTTCTAGGGGAACAGTGCTAAATCTATGTCATTGTCAGATGATAATGTAGGCAAGCCTCTACTTGGACTATTGCCATGTCTTAAGCCTCCCAGATAAATATGTTCAAGTTTTCAGCCATTCTCTGTTCATTCTCTTGTTCTGCAGATTTAGGTTGTCAAATCTGGGGTTATAAGTTTTAATTGACAATTCTGTGACCCTGTCTGGTGTTAATTTTTAGTTAGATATTTACCTTCACTCATGTCTCTTATGTGATCATTGTGTGAGTTTCATATTATAGCTGTATTTTGAAGCTCTACAAAACTGCTTTATATTGGACTGCACTTAACGCACTATATGAATTCTAGATCAATGTTCAGGTTGATAGATGTTGATTGTTGGAAGATTTGATGTTTCACACAACCTGAAGCTTACATGAACTGTTTTCCCACTCAGGTTTATACTAGTGAAATTAGCAGAAATACGGAAGGAGGTCCAATGCCCTATCTGTTTAGGTAAGAATATCTCATTTCAATTTTCTTAGAGATTTGGATATCATATTGCTCTTCAAATTTCTCACTCAAAAGTTGAACCTGGACTTGCTAATGCATGTATGCATTTGTTTGTATGCATGTTTATATCTTTTTTATCACTACATGATTTAACCTAGCTAGCATATTCAACAACCTGCTTGTTTCGTTCATGCAATTATTTATGTTTTATACCTATAGTAAATGGTGACCTTCCCACCATCATCGAATCGTTGATCAGCTTCTAGGGTATTTCTTCATCAATTAGTTGTTGCATCTTTTTGTCAGTACATAAAAGTACTAGATGCATCTCAAATAGATAAATGAATAAAAGCAGTGTATGCATCGTTTTGGAACTGTTTCATGTTCTTCTCAGTTATCCCCTTGAATCTATATAGAACATAAAGTTCTTAGGTAACTGGCTGCTTGCACTTTAAAGAGGAGTTACACACTTGCACTAGATTTCTTTCATTTGGTGCATTACATAACATGGCTAAATTGAAGCCACATTCGTCATTACTAGGACTTTTGAGTTCTGTTTCCGTAGTAAACACATTTTAATTCAAGGAACTATAGGTCTACATTGAATTGTCGATACTAGCTGTCTGCTCAGGAGAAACTCATCCTCCATCTGTTTTTAGCATGATAACACGGTCTTTCTTGTACCATACATGCATCTTTGTTTTTGGTGGATCACGCCAAATGTGGCTCTTACCGTTTGGTTGGATGGGTACCACTTTTCAGTTCACACTGATGATATTATTTCCTATCTACTATGGTTGTACCTCTACTGATTCCAGACTCAGTTCATCTCTAATTTCTCTAGTAGCTATTATACGGGTCAGTTATCCTGCGTTACATCTGATGGTACTATTTCCTAACCAGTTATAAACCATATGGTGCAGTTTATTGCCTCTTCATTGTACAAACTTAGTATAGCAGTTACATTAAAAGTCTAGGCTAAATACTATTTTTCTTTGTTGGACAAAACTATGAGAAAATCCAATTCAAAAATCTGTTTGTTACTATCTATTGTAACTTGCAAGTTCGAAGTTTGAGATGTATTGTTCTACATGTGTGATTTTCTGTCAGATGATGATATGACATATGAAACGTATAATCCCTCTAATTTGCAGGCATTATCCGGAAGACAAGAACAGTTATGGAATGTTTGCACAGGTTTTGTAGGGATTGCATTGATAAATCTATGCGGCTAGGGTATGATGCCAAACATCATCTGTCTACAATCTTGTCGCAATATCAATTTTCAAAATGTGGAATTCACAGCCTAATTTTGGTTTATAAATAATAAAATACAACGCTTACGCTCTTTAGTTAACAGTACAAGTAATGCATTGATTTTGCAGAAATAATGAATGCCCAGCATGCCGCACTCATTGTGCAAGCAGACGTTCTTTGAGGGATGATCCTAATTATGATGCTCTGATTGCAGCCTTATATCCAGATATCGATAAGTATGAGGAAGAGGTGATGTCTATGTTGCCCTGTCATCATTTAATTGTTTGTTTAATTTGGCCTCATTTAGCTCTTGTATGCAGCGCTTCTAATATACTTGACACTGCAGGAACTTGCTTTCAGTGAAGAGGAGAAGACTCGGAATAAAAAGGTGAGTTTATTTGCTTGGTAATACCTTTTTTTTTTAAATTCAATTTTCCTTTCCCATCATATATTTTGTCATTGACATCAACATTACTTTTTCATGAAAGATACAAGCAACCATTGAGGAAACATCTCGAAGACAGTCAGAGGCAATCGCTAAGAAGCGTTCCACGGCTGCTTTTGGAAAGAAGTACAGGAGAAATATGCGCGCAAGGGGGAGAGGTAAAACCATTACTCCTGATATTGCCCCTACTGGCTCCAATGATGAGGACAGAGAAGAAGGAAATGCCAATGATGCCAGCAAAGAGTCGTCTTCTGCTGATGATCACTCTCCAGATTTAAGACAGAAACGAGGTAGGAAGAGGCCTGCTGCACGATCATCGCCTTCTAGAACCATTGGCAGTAGTGACCATGGCTTTGAGGAGAACGGTGAATTAGTAGGTGGAAAAGAAAGTTTCACCACCTCTCCACTGCGCGGGGAGATGCTCGCATGGGGAAAAAATGGTACAAGAAGCCAAACTCGACATGGCAATGCTGGTGGTTCAAATGGCAGGGTGGCAAAGGGCGGGCGCATTGCAAAGTTGGTGGATCACCTCCGTACTACTGATGAAATGGATAAGGAGGTATTATAGAACTGCATGAGCAATCAGATCATGGTTTACGTTTTGTATTTATGTTTTTTCTTAACATAATTTTTTTGTAGTTATAGTTATACTCAGAAATTCTGAAATTTATTAATAGGAAGAGAGTATGGCCCGTACTACTACTCTATGCATAAAGTTCCCAAACTGATAGAGAAAGCACCGTAA
Source organism: Otatea glauca (assembly GCA_036346275.1). NCBI lineage: Eukaryota > Viridiplantae > Streptophyta > Magnoliopsida > Poales > Poaceae > Otatea > Otatea glauca. The sequence goes on from CM070711.1 coordinate 78,282,566, forward strand.
AAATCCATTAGTGAGCGACTAGGTCGATACAACTAAAAAAACTGCTTATTTATCCCATGATATGGGGCAAAATTTAGGAATCTGCTTATGTAATAGAGCCTGTCCACTAAGGAATTAAACAGAGGTGTAGTATCAGATCCCAAAGATAGTAAGTTCTTTTTCCTTTCTCATGAGAAAAAGTCTTTTTCAACGATTCTATAGAAATTTACAAACTGAAAGCTGTTTGGAAAAGGCACACTGCAAAGCGGGTTGAAGCATAAGTTCCGTTGGTCATGTCATTTTGAATATTGTCTCTGATCATTTGTCATAGAAGATGCATACCTTTTCTATATGTATCTTCGCATGCTTTAGTAGTTCTGTCCAGTGGAGCTTGACCTGAACTGGTACGAGGAGCATGTGCTAGGTTAGCTGAATTTTCTATATTTTTTTGTATTGCAGTTCAACTTGTATCTTGTTCTCATTCCTCTTGATGGGCAAAGAACGCCTAACCTGGAAAAGCCCTATCTAAGTTGTCAGCCAACCTTGCCTATTCGGCATCTTGTACAGGTGATTGCTTGCCTCTATTAATCCTTTTGTTTTTGCACAATTCTAGTTTACTCGGTTGAACTTTAATAACGAAAGGCTGCGAACTTTGCATGTTTTCTTTTCAGTTCGTTGCCCTTCAGTTGTCTCGGCATGTTGAAGAACTTGAGATATATATAAGGATGGACTTCTACGGTAGAAGTGTTGCAAGGAAGGACTCCAGTACGGGTGAGGCAAAAATGCAAATGTTTGATGGCTTGGAAAGATTGAGGGAAGATAAACTTCTTTCGGAGCTTTACCCTTCATTTGCCTCTGGTCACGGTGACCTGGTAAGATCCAATCTTGAAATGATTTTAGCTGCCATATATGTTCTCTCATTGTTTCATTTCTGATATACTGCATTTCTCCCCTTTAATTGCCAGGAATTGTTGTATGCTTTGAAAACTCATGACTAGATCAATTTGGTGACACCGCTTGTCCCTCACTATAATTTTTTTTGGGTCGCCGTCGATACTATGGTCCACATGTGGCCTGCATCTCGTGAATGGTTCTATGTAAAAAGCATTCAATGTGCAAATGGTGAAGTGGCTCTTTCTGTTTATTTTTTGTTCAGTTTGGGTTAATGTCTTTGTAATATATATATTTTCATGGCTAACATGTGTGGATCTAATTGAGCAATGGTCCTATATAGCAGAAGCAAGCTATCTACTACTACTATTACTACTCGCTGTTCATTTATACCAGTTGTTGGGATCATGGGAAGTTGGAAGCTGATTGTTATAAAATCAGTCCATCATTTCCTTGCTACAGATAGCTTAGGTCTGACACTATATTTCTGATAATAGTCATCATTTCTCTCCTTGCTTTACCATGTCTTTGTTCTGGTCCAGAAACCAGTGGGTTTTGAGTAACATAACGTACTAACTGAACATACAACAGATACAAGGACGAACATACAACCCTTGGTCGAATAAGATAAAGTAAGATCTCCAGATAAGCACCACGGGCATTATTTACATTCTACTGGTTCATGGAATTTCCTCATTCTGCAGCATGCGTTGTACAGTTTTTCCTTCGTCTTCTGTCATTCCGCTCTGAACTATCATTAGTCTAGGCGTGTAGCACATTTCATTATGAAGAGCGGGTCACATTAGAATGATGATTAGATGACACTGCCATCTGCCGATGTACAATTAAAGTGAGAAGCACAGCAACTCAGGAGTGTGAATTCACGGGCAGGCTCAATCTCATCTTACACGCGCAAACATATTGTAAATACATGCCAATTCAGAGTCGAATGAACACAGCTATGCTTTATTTCTTCGCAGATAGCACACTCAATAAACTTACAATACGATCATGTGAAAACAAGCTTCACACTGTGTACATCCTTTAAAAAGGACGAACAAAGTCCTAAAAAAGCACGAACAGGTATGCACAATGGATCGATTACTCAACCAGCAGAAGAATACATAAGCTTCACACCATAACTAGAATAAATATGCAGAATGATTTGGTTACTCAAACAACAGAATCTTGTGCAGTGGTACCATTATTATACGAGACTTTTTACCATCATTGGAAGGTACTAAATTATACATTGAACTAGTAACAAGAGCTACCAAAAGTTCAAATGATAGAGGTACAAGAGTTTAAGGGTAATTTGTTAGTACTTCGTGGCAACTCGTAAAAATGTTAAAAACTTTCTTAGTGTACTCCTCAAGCAGCGTCGGTTCCAGAGGAGGAAGAGGGGCGTTCCAGAATGCCGGCATGAGTGAGCAGCGCCCACAGATGGGTCATGAACTCCCCGCCGGCGGCGAGCATCTCTGCATGGATGTCGTTATTGCTCGATGGCGCGAGGAAGAGAATGAACTCCACCCAGAAGTTGGACAGCGCCTTCCATCGCCGCGCCTCGTCTGGAACATTGTCTCTTTGTTCTCTCCCAAGCCATGCTCTCATCTCTAAGATCGTGCTGTTGCTGCCCCGCATGCCCATCATCTTCTCACATCTGGCAAGACATCCCCGAGCTTCCGCGACCACTGCATCAAACATTCGCTGTGTGTCGTAGGCATGACCGGGCAGCATGTCTGGAACAAAAGCTACCAGGTAGGCACAATAATCCGACAGGCACTTTGAAACAACGGTCACCGGTGGGCGGCTGCTGCGACCATGTGTTCTCGCGTATGGTTGTCCCGATGTGCCATACGAGAACGGTGTGGATATGAGTTGGCAGAGTGCAAGCCCATAAGAATTGGCTAACCAGCTGATTTCTGGCCAATGCTGATTGTCCATTTGCCAGGTGCCCGTCGTTCTCTTTGAACCGAGAAAGGACGCGAACGATGACTTCTTCTGGCAGTTCGATCTTCTTCCCTACCTTTTTGGCCTTCCCTTGTTGCCTCGATTAGACTTAGTGACAGATGCGATAGTACATTCGATGGGTGGTAGTCGAAGTTGAGTAACAGTGAATACTGCCCGAGCTTTCTTTCCCAGCAGCCTTCAGCCGGACGATCAGTATAAACCGTCGGTTGCTTGTTTTTTCTCTTTACAATCACTTCATGGAGATTGGACACCATAAGCCAGCTGTCGGGACTTACAACTATCTTCACAATTAGTACAAAACCCAGGACGGCAATCAGCACAATGGTAATCCAACGAATGACATCGGCTCCATTGACTATCTGTTCAAAATTAGTACGGTGGTAGTGCCTGCTGAAAGTTCCAGAAATTTTATTCCAAACAATGGTAGTTGACATAATAATTAATGACCATGTTATGTACTGAAACTTCAAGTTGAACCGTGTATAAAAGAAATCATACAGGAACGACAACTCCATCTCGATAACTTCGAAAGCACAAACATGGTTACCATTTTCTGATAAGAGCACATGAAGAACAAAATGCAGTGTCTTGGGAAGGCCAGCTTCACCGAGCTTGTAACCACAGAATACCCGCTTCAGTAGTTTGAATAATGTGAAGGAGAGCGCAACGTCCTTCAGTGTGTCAGCTCGTTTCTTGCCGTAGACGCCCTCGCCCTGGGAGTCGATCCATCTCCAAACTGAATCGATGGTGGTGAGTTCGCTGGTAGTCCCTTTTAGTTCAATTCTATATTCGGGTCCAGTAGGAAGCAAGGAAGTTAGTTCGTCTTCCCCGTGGAATATGTACTTGTACCCCGTCATGGTGGTCTCGTCGATACTCGTGTCTTCCGAAGCTAGCTCATGCTCTTCGACCGTCATGTAATCGGCGACCACTTTAGCATGCTCCAACAGGCCTTCCCTTTTGCTTGCGTTGCTTAGAACTCTGGACTTCCTGTATACGTTTATGGCGCTCAGAATCCAGAACATCCAGATCGTAGCGCTGTAGCTCTTGTTGCGACTGCTGCAATTAATAATCAGCCATAGCACCAGGAAGATCTGCAGCACCTTCTCCACAAGCATTCTTTTCCTTTGCCCAATGTCACGGATGCTGTAAACAGAGACAGAATCGGCACTTGGATCAGAAGAAGGATGGTGCCCCAAAGGACGAAGGTTTGGTCACGGAATGGACCTGCCTGGAGCAAGCCGATGGTGTAGGGGGCCAGCACGGTGGAAAGCGTGTACACTGTCCAGACAAGGAAGCGGAAGGACTTGTCGCTGCGCCGCCGCCGGAATGAGCCGAACAACTGGAGCAGGAGTGCAGGACCCAGATGAGGGTGCTGAAGAGGACGAGGACCTCAACACGCACCAGTTTGGCTTCGACGCTGCCGAGACTTTCGGCAAGAGCAGCGGGGGTGTTCCGGAGCCCCATATGCCACTTCTCGGATGGCGGATGCCGACCAAGCTACCACTCCTACGCTACGAAGTTAAAGAGTGACAAGTATGCAATACCAACCAACGAAGCCTAGCTTCCCGACTATTTCTTGCCCCGTTTGTTTGTTGACCTTGACACTGTACCGGGATGAAAATGGATCGTATATGAATGGATAATAGTTCTACTATATTTGTTTTGATATTTTTTCTCGGATGCGGATACAGATACGGATATGAATATGAATACAGGTAATATCGAATACAGATACGGATCGAATACGAATCGAATCGGATACAGTTTCGAATTTTTATCGGAACATGATAACCCCTTAGATTGGACATAGAAAATCAACGAAAACACATAACTAGTTGATTTGATCAAAACATTATTGAGAATTGAACAAATATAAGTATCTTCATTCACTTAGACAATAGTTAGATGCCATGTTGCAAACAAAATTATGTAAGACTTAGTTTATCATATACATACGATTAGTTCATCATACACATAGATCAAAACACAAAATGAAGGTAATCCTTGCTCAGAGATACAAATGGAAGCAAACACATAACACACTAAAAGTTTGATGATACTTAGATAAGATGTCTCTAGAAAAAGTATATAACACTTAAATTTAATGAGCTAAGATTTATATTCTTTGTTAAATTATGTATTTATGAGTTTTTATGCATTTTTAGCTACATATTTAAAATATTTTCCTATTAAGAACAGCAGTGTTTGAATTTTTGAGAAAATTTAAAATCGAATAAAATTTTGAAAATAATTTTTTAAATGTTAAATTGTATATGGAACTTTCTAAAAAAATTCTTAATTTTTGGAGTTGGTTTGATAATTTTAATAATTAAAACTTGTTTTATGGATTAATTAAACTAGAAAACAATTTTGAAATTAAGAAACTTTTTGCGCCAAAAGAGTAGTATTGGCCTAGCCCACATGCATATCCGGATATCTGACCCATCAATACCCGGATTATCCGAATCCGTATCCGAAAAAAATCCATACCTGTATCCGATTCGATACTATCCAACAAATACCTGATCCGACAGAGTCCATATCCGAAAATATCCAGATCGGTCAAAAATTATCCGATCTGTTTTCATCCCTACGGCTAGCTTTTTGTTTTTTTAAATATAAAAGGGGCCAGCTCGCTGTCAGTTATTACTTGCTCATAAAAAAAACAAGGTGAAATTGAAAAACACAACCTCCAGATCCGTTCAATTGTCCTTGAGATGTGCGTTGGTAATGGTAACACGAGGAATACTTATTTCATATCTCTCTATACATGGTACCACTAGGTTGAGCTTAACCTCAAACTAAAATATTTAAAGACACTATTTTAAGTAGGGGTGAAAACGGATCGGATACGGACGGATAATAGCTCTACCATATTTGTTTTCATATTTTTTCTCGGATACGGATACGGATAGTCCGGATACGAATACGGATAATATCGAATACAGATACGAATCGAATATGAATCGAATCGGATACGGTTTCGAATATTTTATCGGAACATGATAACCCCTTAGATTGTATATAAAAAGTCAACGAAAACACATAACTAGTTGATTTGATAAAAATGTTATTGAAAATTGAACAAATATAAGCATTTTCATTCACTTAGACAATAAGTAGATACCATGTCGCAAATAAAATTATATAAGACTTAGTTTATCACACACATACAATTAGTTCATTATACACGTAGATCATAACAAAAAACATGAAGGTAATCTTTACTCAAAGATACAAATAGAGGCAAACACATAACACACTAAAAGTTTGATAATACTTAAATATCACGTCTCTAGAAAAAGTATATAACACTTATATGTAATGATCCAAGATTTATATTCTTTGTTGAATTATATTAAAAATAATAAATTATGTATTTATGAGTTTTTATGATTTTTAGCTACTTATTTAAATATTTTCCTATTAAGAATAGGAATTTTTGAATTTTTGAGAAAATTTAAAATCTGATAAAGTCTTAAAAATAATTTTTAAAATGTTAGATTATTTCTGGAACTTTCTCAAAAAAAATCGTAATTTTTGGAGTTGGTTTGCTAATTTTAATAATTGAAACTTACTTTATGGATTAATTAAATTAGAAAACAATTCTGATATTAAGAAACATTTTTGGGCCAGAAGAGTAGTTTTGGCCCAGCCCATATGTATATCCGGATATCCGATCCATCAATATCCGGATTATCTGAATCCGTATCCGTATCCGACAAAAAAAAACCCGCATCCATATCCGATCCGATACTATCCGACAAATATCCGATCCGACAGAATCCGTATCCGAAAATATCCGGATCGGTCGGAAACTATCCGACCCGTTTTCATCCCTAATCCTAAGATGTCATATATCATCTTTTTTTATCCACATCCACCTTTCCTTCTTTGATTCTTTCCTACTCACTTCCCCTACCTCCCTTCCTTTCTCTATAACAAAAAAAATTAATAAGAAAATTTTAAACATGAAGTTCCAACTAAAAAAATTCAACTCAAAATTTCCAACTCGAAAAAAAAATTAAATCGGAAAGTTTCAACACGAAAATTTCAAATCGAAAATTTTCAATTCAGCAAAATTAGGATCGCTTGAAAATTTTCAAATCAGGAAATTTTAACCTTAGGAAATGTCAATTTGAGAACTTTCAACTTGAAAAAATTCAAATCGGTAACTTTCAACTAGAAAAACTTCAACCTGGTAAATTTCAAATCAGAAAATTTTCAAATGTGGAAGTTTCAGAACGAGAATTTTTTTAAAAATCAGTTCAAAAAGTTTCAACACGAAAAAACTTTTGGTTCGAAAAGTTTCAACTAAAAAATCTTTCAATTAAAAAATTAATTCAAAAAATTTCAAGAATGATTAAAAATATTTCTTATTTAAAAACTTAGGAAAAATTGTGATTTTTTTTTTAAATTTGAGGCGAATGAAACGGGGTGGAAAGTGGGATGAAGGGGGTGCCACACGAGGGATCCTTTAAGAGGGAAGGGAAGCATGAGAATGAAGGAGGTGATGCCACATATTACAATGAGAGTGTGTCCTCCTCAAATATTTTTTAAATTAGCAATTCCGATATACATATACAAGCAGGACCCACATATGCCCTGTAGCTCCCCATTTATACATTCTCTCTCCTGCTGTGCATCTGGACGGCTAACGGGCCGAAATCTGGTCCAAATTCTAATAAAATAAAGAAATATATGATACAAGTCTAGCCCAAATTGCATAAGTCCAAGCTTGTTCTAGGGCCCAAACATAAATTCAAACCTTAGCCTGGACCAAGTGCAATCCCCACCACCACCTCCATCTACTTTCTCCCTAGCTCCCTCCATGGTTGTCCGCACACAAGCACAACGACTAGACAAGACACCGGCACCGGTGGTTGGGAGGGATGCTTCTGACGAAGCTGACACCCTAGAGGTGCTCGACCTCCAAACGATGAAGCACATGCTGGTGAACTTCTAGCGACGCCAACGCAACAACCTTGAGGTGCGTATGAAGCAACTCGATGACCCGCCTACTTCACCTACTCCCAAGGTAGCCCTCCACATCGAGACAGAGTGCCTCCACCTCCTCGTCGACGCCCTACCCGCTTCCTTATCACCCGCCACCGCGCCTAAGGCTATGTTTGACAACTGGATGACGTAGCTGCCAATACGATGAAAACCATGTTGAGTGGAATCTAAATCAGCAAAACCGTCCTTCAAAACCGATTTAGGGTGCAAATTGATCCAGTTTTATAAATTTAGGGGATTAAATACCCGATTTTGTAGTTGAAAATGTTAAATAGACTTTTTAGAAAGTTGAGGGATATAAAATGGACTTATTCCAAGAAAAAAAAACAGAATCTTCATGAAGATTAAATATGTTGCACCGAAAAAGCAACTTCTTGAAGATGATTTTTATCTTGCATTTTCTTGACTATGCGAAAAACATCCCATGTATCCGAAAGTGTGATTTCTTGATATGATATCCGAAAATCCGAAAGTGCAACTTCTTGCAATTTGTAAAAAAAAAAAGAAAACAAAATAATATTGTAAGAATAATTTTGTACAAGCAAAATATATTTGTACAAAGAAAACAATTTCTGTAGAAAATGTGTACAAATCCGAACTTGGTACAAATCTGAAATTTTTTGGGGGATTTATTCAAGCATTTTTGTAAAAAAAAATAGTAACGATCTTGTATAAATAATTTTGTACAAACAAAAATTCAACTTCACACTCAACTACTTGTGGGGCCAACGGGAGAGCAAAGAAAGGTAAGACAGAATACATGCAATATCTTTAATTTGGATACACCTTCTTCAATTTGTTTGTATTTGAAATGACCCATAATGCCTCTATCTCTTCGTCTCCCACACATATCAAACTCCACTCCATCTGGGTCCACCTGAAAATATCGGGCACAAAAAATCAAAATACAAAGAAATACTTAGAGGCCTGTACAAGGTGGAGTGAGCTGCACGAATCTTGAAGGAATATCAATGGATGGGGGCTGTAGGTGGAAGATTTTATAAAAAAGTAATATAAATTTTTTAAAAAAATAAAAAAATACCTCGGAGAAAATTACAAAAATATACCACACAAGCCTACCGACCAAATAGAGCCGTAGGCCAAATAAATGAGCGACAAACCGTTGGCTTGATAAAACTCAGTTGTCGATTTATTTGACGACACCCTGATGGAAAGCTTATCTCGCGAAATGAATTGGTAACAGTGGTATATTTATGTAATTATTTTAAAGATTTTTTTGTAATTTTATTTTTAAAATATATTATTTTTTCAAAATCGAAGGTAGAATACCTGACTGTGGGATGCCATCAAGGTTTCAAATCTCGTTTTCAGTTGACATCTCGGAGGTGGCCGAAATTCGAAATTTCGTCGAGATCTTGGAATTTTGGACAAATCCTAGACAAAATAAAAATTCAAATTTTGTTCTTTTTGCACCGAGAAATCCGAAATTTCGCGAGATTTCAATGAATTTGCACCGAGCGAAAAGTAATATAAACGACGTTGAAAATTTTTGTGGAGTGTCTTGACACTTCATTGATGTTCTCATAAAAATTTCAGATGATTATCAAGCCTGAGGAAGTTTTAAAAAATTGAAAATTTCTACTGTCCTGATAAAACGCTGACCGGCAAGTTTGAACCGAATGAAAAATAGAACAAACCACATTAGAAATTTTTGTATTTTTTTCATGGTTATGACATGTCACTAATGTTTACATAAAATTTTTAGATGATGGTGAAGCTCGAGGAATTTTAAAAAAAATCGGACAATGGTGATATTCGAATGAACAATGCTTGAAACCACGTTAGAAAATTTTGAAATTTTGTTTGGATGGTCCTGATGCATCATTAAACTTGCCATAAAATTTTTAGATGATTATCAATCTGTGAAGTTAGAAATTTCGGCAGTGTTTCGACTGATATTTGGATTTTGAAGGTTACAATTGGAAACAATCAATATATATTGGCATCACAAATAATAGGCATAAAATAAAATTGATACATATGACAATTCTTCATATATCTCTACTACTTCTAATTACGACTTGGTGGCAGCGGTCCGTTCTTCATACCCTCTCTTTCCTTCTATTCGCTCATTTCACCCCACCTCCCTTTTACATTCGCTCAGCCTTTCCTTCTGTTCGCTCAGCCCGCCTCCCACCCGATCTGGATTCTCTCTATTTTATAAAAATATTACTGATCACATCTCCTTAAAATGGAAGGATTTTATTCATATCTCTTATAAATGAAAGAGTTTCCTCATCATATCCCGCTTGGATGGAATGACATACTCACCATATCCCATAACATGAAAATCCTATTTCATTGTATCTCATTCGGATGGAAATGCATATATTAAAAGGCAAGAATTGTATAATCAAATCACGTGCCAATCCCGAAGATCACAGTCACTGTATCATAGATGTTGAGCACTCACACGCCTGGCTACCCTCTCCTTCACCTATAAAAGACCACCTTCATCTCTATCATAGAGGATATACGAAGAGACACAGGAAAAGACAGAGAAGAGGAAGGCTCATACACACACAGGAGAAAGAAGCAATACAAAAGATTCAAGGGGGCGCAAGAAACGATATGGAAGGAGGCCATGGCCATGGCTCCTCTCTTTTTTTTAAGACAGCTAAAGCTGTGATTAAATTATGAGGATAAAAAACAAAGTTTAAAGTTACAAGATGCAGAAGACTGCACTCGAGGCAAAAGAGGAGGAGAAAATAAGAAAAAATACCAAATTATTTAAAATTGCCGTTGTACTATCATGTTGAGGCTTTTTAAAATTATACTAGCATGAATGATTAACTGATAATTTGAAGCACTCTTAAGTAGCTAACAAGTTTGCTTCATACATGTCTTTCTCATCAACCAACTTGGCTGTTGCTTTGAAAAACTTCTCTTAATAAGGTTGTTTGAGAATTTTCGTAGCAACGTACGAGCACTTAACTAGTACACTACAAATATGACCATACAGGAGTACGTGAGAACTACCTGTTAAAGCACGGATGACGTCAGAATGCAACGCTCAGCCCAAACCACTTGCAAGAGCCATAATTGAAGAATGAGTATACAGTATGAATATGTATTGCAAGAAGATGCATAATTAAAGGAATTAGATCATGCAAAGTACAGACAAAAATATGTTTACATACCTACGAGTAGTAGTATGCTTGTAGTGCAAACCCCACCTCCTCGTTATCGATAATGACCTCGTGATACCTCCTCTCGTGCTGTTGCTTGTATTCTTCCCAGGTCATATCCCGCGGTAGTCAGGCAAACTTATAATGTTTATAATGAGCTATCTAGTTGGTAGGATTATCTGATGGGTAAAGGTACCTGATAAATGTGTCTCGTACGTACAGATCGGTGTAGAGATTAGTGTAGTCAAACGCCCAAGACATGCTCAATCCATCATAACTCTGTCTGTGACTGTACCCACCCTGATCCTATCCGTAGGGCATCGAACTGTACACATGATGCTCATTCGGGAAGCCCAAATGGCTGAAAGACAGGCTGCTACATAATGAATCTACGTCATCCTAGAGTTGTGCTGCCTGTCGCCCAACCCCATCACTCGTCGCGCCCTTCCCCGTACTACGGGTCTGCCTCTGTGAGCCCCTCCTTGGGGCGTTTCCCCCCTGTTGTGATCCTTTCGACGATTGTGGCTGTGAACGGGGCCGGAGGGAGTAGCGAGCAGCGTTTGTCCCATCGTCGCCACCAGAGTCTGTCGCTGAGCTACTATCAGCGGTCTCCTCGTACTACACATTCTGAGGAGGTGTATCCTTTTCGTCGTCACTGCTGACATCGGGCTCATCATCCGTGCCAGATGTTCCTTCAGACGGGTCATCCCTCCACCCTTCATAACATGCCTACAGTAGTAGCACTTCAACCCTTGGCCGATGCGCTCCTCGTACTCCCATACGGTACTCGTACGATCTGCCATCACGAAAACCTGCGGGAGGTGGACACAAGATACCAATGAATGGACAATAAAAATATTATTTGTGATAACTAAATGGTTTTCTTTTTTTATTCTACTAATATGTTTCTTATCACAAGTACTATATCAATGTTATCTAAAATAACATATCATGCTGTTCTTTTCTTATTCTACTAATATGTTTCTTATCACAAGTCTATTAACTCATATTCATGAGCCCTTGTTGGATTTGTTTTATAGTCTATCCATTTTGATTAGCTACATGCTATTTGATCAGGTACATGACAAAACAACGTATCTCTTTTGATCAGTTACATGCTATTTGCTCAAGGTGAATCCTCGAAAATCCGGTAGACATGTGATCACATTACAATAGACATTTGAACCGGTTTTAGTTATCATTGTTGTAAGTCAAAACCACAGTATTCTTTGATTTTAAGCCAAGAAAAAATGGTATAGTGCACTGGTGCCACTAGACTAAACTAAGAACAAAATAGTGGTAGCAGATAATGAATTAGTAAATACAACCACTTCAAATCCGCCTAGATCCGGGAGCTAAAAAGCTCATTTCGTCTAAAAATGACGATATCTCGAGCTTAAACACAGAGATTTCGGTCCCAAAAAATAGGATTTCGTTGTGCTTATATACGAGATTTCGGCTTAACCTACCCAAGATTTCGCTTTATATGCCCGAGATCTTGGTGAGAAGGTGAGAAGAGGCGAGATTACTTGTTTTTGTGGCCGTAGAAGACCGAAAGCTCGCCGAAGATGCCCGGATTCACTCGGTCGCCGAGAGGAAAGAAGCAATGCACTGAGTGAACAGACCGGAGAGTGAGTGAGTGGATTGTGAGCCCATGAGAAAATGAGAAAAGCTCCTTTTGTTACTTTGATCTGAGGCCGAGGCTACAAAGATTTTCAATGGTGATGCATAACAGGTAACATGGCTTGGTTCAGTTGGTTCTCATGGGAGAGTTAAGGCTTTGCACCCTGGAAGGGCATGGGTTCATATTCCACGCCCAACACAAAAAATTCAATTTTTTTTCACATGTATTCCTCATAGATGGTCTAACAATGCTCTAAAAAAATTGAAGCCAAATTCGGCCTGAAATAACTACAATCCGGTCAAAAATGTATGAATTCCAACCCAAATCAACGAGATCTCGCCGAGATTTGCCGAAATCTCGCCAAGATTTTCAAAATTACTATATCATTTTGATTTTTTTTAATGGACGAAATTTTAAAAACTATCCACGTTCGAAATCCGAGATCTCACGAAATTTTGCCTAGATTTTATTTATTATGCCATATCCTAATGAAACTGTCCTTCACAGCACGTTAGTGTCACATCGAAACTTTCCTCTATCTGGTGTCTTTTTTTTTCATATTTAGTATCCTCTTGAATAAAATTATGGTCTAACTTTTTTTTTCTATACTTAGAGCCTCTTTGGGAGCCGTAGCTTTTCTAAAAAACTGTTTTTTTAACTTTCTAAGCTGAAAAGTGATTGTAGCTTTTTATAAGAGACAATTTACTAAATAGCTAATTTCCCTTAATAATAAGCTGCAAAAGCAGGTCCAACCCAGCTTTTAACTTTCTGTTTTTGTTAGTTATATATGACTTTTGGTTTATGTCAAAAACCCCTTAAAAGCTGAACTGTTTGGAGGAGTTTATTGGTTTTTGAAAAACTGAAACTGACTTTAAATCCTCAAACAGAGCCTTAATACCACAACATGTGCCTACCGAGTTTGAGCACCATGGTAGCCCGTCCTACCGAGCTCAAGTATCATGATATGTTATCTAACACGGTGGCTACGATGTCGGTTGCAATGTTGGTGATCTACCACGGAAGGAGAATACGTGGATGACATATGTCGATGATATATACGTTCGTGATCGGAAAATGTGTTAGATTTATAGTTTTTTTTTCTTCAAAAAAAACAAGACTAAAAAGATACGGAGAAGTGCCAACTACACCGAGGCTTCCACGCCGAGGCTTGCGTGCAAGATACAAAACAACCCCTTTTTTCTTACCGTTTGATCTCAACAGTCCAACCGGGGGTCAAACGGGCCGTTTGATCCGAGCTGTTCATCTGGGCCCGGACGAAGTGAGCAGAGAGCCAGAGAGCACGTAATCGCCGTCTCCAAGGAATATTCTCCTGTCGATCTCTCCCCTCTCACATCCCCAGCGGCAGCAAGCCACCCACCTCGCCCTTGCTCTGATGCTAAGGCCACCGCCGGTGCCACCACTCCCTCCCGCTCCCCGCGCCTCCCCTCTTCCGCCCCGAAAAGCTGCAAACCCCAACACCGACCCCACAACAACCACCCCCGCCGCGGGCACGGGCATGGGCGTTGCCGCGTGGTGGCGGCGCGCGCTGGGGCAGCGGTTCAACCCGGCCGGCGTGGCCGCGGTGGCGGCCGTCGCGGTGTCCAAGCCGCGCCTGGCGCTGCCGCACGTGTCGGTGCAGGACATCAGGTGGCTGGACTGGGGCGAGCTCCGCCGCGCCGGGTTCTGCGGCGTCGTGTTCGACAAGGACAACACCCTCACCGCGCCCTACGCGCCCGCGCTCTGGCCGCCGCTTGCCGCCGCGTTCGAACAGTGCCTCGCGGCCTTCCCTGCCGGCGCCCTCGCCGTCTACAGCAACTCCGCAGGTCTGTCTGGCACTCTGGCCTGGTTTGCCCGATCTTAGCGTTAATTTGGGCGAAATGTTTTCGTGCTGATGGAATTGATGTGTTCCTGGGTGGACGCAGGGTTGAAGGAGTATGATCCGGATGGGGTGGAAGCGAGGGCAATCGAGGCGACCATAAAAGGGGTTCATGTGATCAGGCATGGCAAGTGCTGTCCTCTTAATTTTGAGGGGAAAACACTGTCTTTGTTAGTTCCCGTCTCTGTGTCCCCAGAGACCTACAATTCGATGGCTCTAGAACCGTATGGATGCTCTGCTAGCTTGGGTCTCTTGTTAGTGAACCTGACATTACATGAGGGGAGTAGGCATACTGTAGGAGTCTAATCCCGTCTTCTATGAGAAGATTGGAGTCTTGACTGTTGAGCAAAAACGCCTTTATTTCTCAAAAGGGAATTAATTGGATTGAGCTAATCATCTGTCACCTGATTCACGTCTAATTATTAATTCAAACTTGTTTGGTACCAATATTAGTTCAATAGTTCCATTTCATTAAGTATCTATTGCAAGTCAAAATGCATCTCATGATTCCAAAGCACTGCAGTTCTGTGCTGCAAACTTGCAATGAGATGTTTAAATGGTTTGTGTTTCTATATCATCTTCCTTTTTGAGAATGTAATTTGATCCTGTGAGGCGGAAGCTTCTAATCATTATTTGCCCATATAAAATATAATGGGGATAGTGCGTTTTATTCACCTTCTCTATTGGTTGCAGATACAAAGAAGCCTGCTGGAGCAGCTAAGGAAATAGAGAGTTACTTTGGTTGTTCAGCCTCAAACCTTGTGCTGGTAGTAATGGCTATCATCAGTCGTGCTTATTCTTACTTCTATACGTTTTCACTTTGTTAATCTTAGGGGTTTTTTTCTCACTTTTCCAGGTTGGTGATAGATACTTTACTGATGTTGTCTACGGAAACAGGAATGGTTTTCTCACTGTATTAACAGAACCATTGAGTTTTGCCAACGAATCTTACATTGTCAGAAGGGTAAGCTCTGTGTTCTCTGTTTGTCCTGCGAAGCTGACAACATATTTACATCCTGGAAAAGAGAGGAGAATGACTAATTTTTGTTAGTAATTAGTACCAGCCTAGACTGAGCATAAATATTTATCTGTTAAATTGCTAGTCTATTGTTTTCTTATGGATGTTGTGACTTTGTGTGTGTGCTAATAGCTAGTTAGCTACATTATAATGCTATACTGATGAATGAAAAGCCAAGTTTGTGATGATTAATGCAATGGAATACTTATCTAATAATTGAACCATTGGAAAGCCTTTCGATTATCGTGATATCCAATGCCATCAACTGATAAAATGATTTAATCTTTGGAGATTATTTTGACGATTGTGCTACTAACAGCTAACGATTCTATCCATCAAAGTATGTTTGAAATCAAGGTGAAGTATGTTTGAAATCAAGGTGATGTGCTGTCATAATCTTAAGAGATACTGTGTTTATCAAATGCTGATACATTTTAAAATCGTCAGTTTCATGATTCACAGAAGTTGCTGTAAAACCCAAATGTGATCTCTAGGTTAACCATTGTTGTTTTAAATGCTAGTTTTCTTGTATATTTATTCATTCACATAAAAATTTAATGAGTAACAAACAAGAATATTATTTGCTAATTGGTTCTGGAAGATTATACACTTGCTTGTGCTTGTTTTATAGAGCTATTTTACAATAAGTTCCAAAATAGTTCATTCTGACGTTGTGTTGCTTCCTCAGGTTCGAAAATTGGAAGCGTACATCATCGGTTATTGGTACAAGAAAGGACACAAACCGATTAAGCACCCTTTGCTCCCTGATGTAAGAAGGATTGTGAAGTTTGATCCGTATGAAGACCCAATCACATCCAGAGTATAGCACACTAGCGCAGTGATATATGTTGCTCCAGGTGACGCTCGGCTAAATCAATGGATTCTCTTATCTGAATCAGGCTGTGCAGATATTTGTTGTTTATTGGTGAGCTGAGTATGGGTGATTGGAGAGGAATATGATGTGTGAACTCGATTTTGTTCAGGTTCAGTGGCTCTTTTGGTGTAAGATCGGGATGTCTTTCTCTGCTTCACAATCAGGAGAAGCGCGTTTAATTTTGCTAATCTGCTGTGACTGGAGAGTGGACACTAGCTTGTCAGTCCAAGGTTTCAAATTTCGTTTTCGGACCACATCTCGGCGGCCGCCAAAATTCGGAATTTTGGCCGAAATCTGGGCAAAATTCGAAAACCAAATTTCAAATCCACTATCTTGGAGGCCGGCAAAACCGAAATTTCGGCCATTTTCAACCCCCTGTGAAATAATCTTGCGAGGCTAGAAAAATTTGGGAAAAAATATGAAAAAATCATGCAAGTATTTATCTATATTTCTTATCTGTTTGAATGCAAAATACTAAATATTTGCACATAAAATGGGGAATAGATCTTTTGCTAGACAGTGGATACAAATGAACCCCAACACTTGGAGAGGAGAAAGATTTGCATCTCCAGCAAGGCAGGTGAACAAAAGCCCACGCTGGACTCAAAACTTCAGCAATCCTGAAGTTTCTTTTTCAGGAATTATGTCATTGCTTCTCCTCTTTTCTTTTTCTGTTGGCCATACTATGCAAACGTTCGGGCTGTACTATGTACAAACTGAATTCATACGTAAGTGTTTGCTATTTACATTCATTCGAGTCTAACATTCGTGATTGCCCAAACATTGATTGACATAAGGCTTTGCTCCGACTGTCGTGGTTATTTGCTCTACTAGGCAATGAATTCCTTGTGAGCGGCGACAGAAGGAATCAATAAACGACAGCAACATGTAACAAAACAACATGAAAACTCAGATGCGCTGATCAACATTCTAAGATCAGCCATTGTCAGAGAAAGGGTGCTTACCGTACATAATTTGTATATGTTTTTTTCGCTATGTTTTTTTTTTGGCAAAATTTTCATATGTATTTCTCAGAAAAGACATTAAAATCCACCACAAAAAATTTAGTGCTAAATGCGGTCCTACAAATATGAAAACATGTCAAATTTGAGATTATCTCGGTAAAAAAAAAACCCGAAATACACCGCAATTTGAAAATTTGGAGGTTCTGATTTCCATGGAAAAGGTTGGAAAGATGAGTCTGGCATGGAGACATCCTACTGAAATTTGCTATCTGGTGTAGTGCTATGAAAGACGTCCTACTGAAATTTGCAGAGGAACCGTCCGCTACTAATCTAGGGAACATAGTTAAGTTTGGACTGTTAGATAGTATCTTTGTTACCTTATATACGAGATTGCTAGTTGCCTTGTATAGAGATTATTTGCCTTGTATAGTTATTGCCTTATATAGGCTTTCCTTCTATATCCTCTTGTACGCGTATATATATCGCCCTTTGGCCTCATGTTGAATACAAGTGCTATTCATAACATGGTATCGAGCCAAGTTAGGGTTAGGGTTTTCTTACTGGCGTTGCACTTGCGCTCTCCCGCCTCTCCTCTCCGGCTTTCCTTCATTTGGTTTTTCGCCACCATCTCCCGAGTGGAGCGCGCTCTCGCCGGATCTACGACCGTCGCGCACCATCCTCCATCCGGTTATCCGACGTCATCCTTGCGCTACCGGGCCCGAGCTTGAGGTCGGCCTTTGCTCGCCGGCGCTTTCTCGCCGCCGTCGACGCCGTCGCCGACCGGCCGCCGCCACCGTGACACCGTCGACCGACCAGCCGCCGTCACCGTGACGTCTCTCAACCACGAGCCCGAGGTTGGCCTTTGCTCCGCCCGGCGCATCTCTCGACGCCGCCCGACGCCGTCGCCGACCGGTCGCCGCCACTGCGTGACGCCGTCGCCGACCAGCCGCCGTCACCGTGGCGCCTCAGCCTCCTCTGCCGGTTCTTCTCAGTGCGATTGGATCGGACTTTAAATCGGCTTAAGTCGGTCCGGTCCGGTCAAAAAAATGTCACCATCTGCGAGTTCTTCTTGGGCACCGTATCATTCCTCGTTGCGGTTATCTTTGATGGTCTCAATTATCGTGATTGGGTTCTTCACATGCGCCTTCACATGCGAGGCGCGTCGTGAGAGTTTCATTGGCGAGCTATCATGTCCGCCTCGCCCCGCTCCCCGACATGCTGTTATTCCTAAAGAGGTCGACATGCACGCTCAACGAAGGCCTCCGATGAGTATGTTGATCTTTGTGGAGTCTTTTCGGACTCAATTTCATCGCATACAAGATATGGCTTGATGAAGATGCTCGTGCTACGCTATTCGTTGCTAGTATGGAGGTGCATCTCATGGTGATATTGTTGGTTTGTCTTCATTTCGATCGATGTGGGCACATCTTCGCGATCGCTATGAGCCTCATCGGGATTCTTTGTACCTTCTTTGTTGTACGACAGAGCGATCGTAAAGAGGTGATTCTCTTGTCGACGAGTTTTATGCTCAATCGTCCTCGGTATGGCGTCAGCTTGATTCTCTCGGACCGGAGGTTTGCCGCTTTCTCTTATCAGTCGCCAACGCCAAGACTCTCACTTGGAGCTTCACCGTATCTACGACTTTCTGACACGCCTTCGGACTGAATTTGAGCAGATTCGTGCTTAGCTGCTTGCTCGTCATCCCCGTGTGACCTTGTTGGAGGCTCTTGCAGCTATTCGTACTGAGGAGACTCGTCTTCGTGGTGCGGGCCTACTAGTATCTCCTTCAGTCCTGGCAGTACCTCGTGCTATTCCATCAGTGGCGCCTTCTCCTTCAGTATCGACTACCAAGGGTGCAGGGCTTCATTGTACCTACTGCAACAAAGATGGGCATGTGGAGCAGTTTTGCTATCGGAAGAAAAAGGATCTTGCTCGTCGCAGTGGGCGTCCTCCTAAGGGCACTGGACTTCTTGGTGCCTCTCCTCAACAGG
Source organism: Otatea glauca (assembly GCA_036346275.1). NCBI lineage: Eukaryota > Viridiplantae > Streptophyta > Magnoliopsida > Poales > Poaceae > Otatea > Otatea glauca. The sequence continues at coordinate 78,301,920 of CM070711.1, forward strand.
CTTCTGCTGGTTTGGACCCCACTCAGGAGATTCTGATGCTACTACGTCGCATGGCTACTTCTGCACCGTCAGGTTCTGCTGGCTCTGCTACTCAGTCTTCCAATGAGTGACCATCTTCCTCCTCATCAGGTATCACACCATGGATTCTTGACTCGGAGCTTCTTTTCATATGACATCCGATCCAACGAGTCTCCACTCCATTAGTCCTCTTCTTTGCTCCTATCACCGCATGATCGCAGATGGTACCCTTCTTTACATTGCGGGACGAGGCACTCTTTTGTCTTCCTCTTTTCATGTTCCTCTTTGTTTCTCATGTTCCTAAACTCACCATGCACTTATATCCGCCGCCACCATCGATCATGGTCTGTCGTGTTATCCTTGACTCGACTCTTGCCGTGTTCGTAATCGCAGACGGGTCTCTGGTTGGTATTGGCCCTCGCCGCCGTGACTCTCGGCGCCTTTGAGAGCTTGATCGCTTCGTCTTCCTTCCGCGCCTCGCCGGTCTCTCGTCTCCTCCATTGCTTCGCCTCCGTTGCATCGTCTCATCGGGTCGTTTGCTCGATGGCATCACCGTTTAGGGCATCTTTGTGGGTCACGTCTGTCTTCTTTAATTCGTCGTGATCTTTTAGGATCGTGTGCCGTGATACCTCTTTAAATTGTGCGGGTTGTAAGCTTGGTAGCAGCTACAACTCCCTATCCTTCTAGCGAGTCGTATCCCAGCGTCCTTTTGATCTTGTTCACTCGATGTGTGGGGTCCGGCTCCTTTTGTTTCAAAAGGGGGTCATAAATATTATATTCTTTTTATAGATGATTTCTCTCGCCACACTTGGATATACTTTATGTCTTCTCGTAGCGAGGCCTTGTCCATCTATAAGAATTTTGCCACTATGATCCGTACTCAGTTTGACTCTCCCATTCGAGTTCTTGGCACCGACTCGGCGAGGGAATATCCGTCCGCGCCTTCAGTACTTTTCTTGCTACGCAGGCACTCTTTCTCAGTTTTCCTGTCCTGGTGCTCATGCTCAGAATGGTGTGGCTGAGCGCAAGCATCGTCATCTTCTTGAGACAGCTCGTGCCCTTTTACTTGCTTTCGCTGTTCCACCTCATTTCTGGGCTGAGGCTGTTTCCACTGCCACTTACTTGATTAATATTCACCTTCTTACGCTCTTAATGGTGGGATTCGGTGGAAGCGTCTTTGTGGCATGCTTCACGATTACTCTAGTCTTCGCCTATTTGGGTGTGTGTGCTATGTCCTTCTTGCACCTCGTGAACGCACTGTCGACCGCTCGACCGTTGAGTGCGTTTTTCGGGCTATAGTCTTGAGCATAAAGGATATCGTTGTTGGGATCCTGCTGGCGACGAACGCGGATTTCTCGGGATGTTACTTTTGATGAGTCTCGCCCTTCTACCCTCGTCCTTCTTCCACTCCAGCATCTCTTGTCGAGCCACTTTCTTTTCTTACTTTTCCTGATACTCCTGTTGCCACTTTTCCTTCTCCACAGTTGGCGTCTCCTTCTTCGCCAGCCTTTCCACACGAGTCTTCACATTCCGTGTCTCCTCCAGAATTTTCTTCTGACATTGTTCCTTCGTATCCTCTCTACTACACTCGTCATCCGCGAGTTGAGGATTCTTCTGATGTCTCTTCTTCTCCTGTTGAGTCACTTTCTTTCGGGCCTCCTCGCTCGCTCTTCGTGATCGTCAGTCTATTCGGCCTCCTAAGCGCCTTGGCTTTGCTGGTGCTGTTCTTGCCGAGCCGACTTCTTACCGTGATGCTGTTGTTCATCAGGAATGGCAGCTTGCGATGGCAGAGGAGATTGCTGCCCTTGAGCGCACTGGCACGTGGGATCTTGTGCCCCTTCCTCCACGTGTCCGTCCCATTACATGTAAGTGGGTCTATAAGGTTAAGACTCGCTCGATGGTTCTCTTGGCGCTACAAGGCTCGCCTCAGAGCACGTGGTTTTCAGCAGGAGCATGGTCGTGATTATGACGAAACTTTTGCTCGGTGGCTCATATGACCACCGTTCGCACTCTTCTTGCGATGGCGTCTGCTCGTCGCTGGTCTATCTCTCACTTGATGTTAAGAATGCCTTTCTTAATGGTGAGCTACGTGAGGAGGTTTTATGCACCACCACCGGGTATTCATTCTGAGGGCATGGTTTGTCGTCTTCGTCGCTCTCTTTATGGCCTCAAGCAAGCCCCTCGTGCCTGGTTTGAGCGTTTTTCTTCTGTGGTCATTGCTGCTGGCTTTTCTGCTAGTACTCATGATCCTGCGCTCTTTGTTCACACTTCACCTCATGGACGGACTCTTCTTCTTCTCTATGTTGATGACATGATCATTACTGGCGATGATACTCAGTATATTGCCTTTGTGAAGGCACGTCTCAATGAGCAGTTTCTCATGTCTGATCTAGGTCCTCTTCGTTACTTTCTGGGGATTGAAGTCTCTTCTACACCCGAGGGTTTCTTTCTATCCCAAGAGAAGTATATTCAGGATCTTCTTGATCGTGCTTCTCTCACTGATCAGCGCACTGCTGACACTCCTATGGAGCTCAATGTTCACCTTCGACCTACTGATGGTGAACCTCTTGATGATCCTACTCGCTATCGTCATCTTGTTGGGAGTCTTGTTTACCTTGGTGTCACTCGTCCTGACATTTCCTATCCAGTTCATATCTTGAGTCAGTTTGTTTCTGCTCCCACCCAGCTTCACTATAGTCATCTTCTTCGTGTTCTACGATATCTTCGTGGAACTATCTCTCGTAAATCTTTTCTTTCCTCGATCCAGCTCCCTCCGACTGGACATACTCGATTCTACTTGGGCTAGTGATCCTCCGATCGCGGTCTCTTTACGCTTATTGTGTTTTTCTTGGTGGTTCTCTTATTACTTGGAAGACTAAGAAGGCATGTTAGCTCGATCAAAGGCCGAGGCCGAGTTGCAGTGATGGCTCTTTTGACAAGAGAGGTTACTTGGCTACGGTGGCTACTTGAGGATTTTGGTGTTTGTTTCTACACCAACTCCTCTTTTATCCGACAAGACAGAGCTATTAGCATTGCTCGAGATCCAGTGAAGCATGAGCTCACCAAGCATATTGGCGTTGATGCTTCCTACATGAGGACACAGTACAAGATCGGTTGTGGCTCTTCAATATGTGCCTTGAGCTTCAATTAGCGATTTCTTCACGAAGACACGGACTAGAGCTCAAAGATGACTTTTATCTCTCCAAACTCGGTGTTGTTGATCCACCATGAGTTTGAGGGGGGGTGTTAGATAGTATCTTTGTTACCTTATATACGAGATTGCTAGTTGCCTTGTATAGAGATTATTTGCCTTGTATAGTTATTGCCTTATATAGGCTTTCCTTCTATATCCTCTTGTACGTGTATATATACTGGCCCTTTGGCCTCATGTTGAATACAAGTGCTATTCATAACATGGACAACTAATCAATTTTGATGGATTTTCGCCAATGGATAGTGCTATGGATGTTGTTAATCTCTGCTTATCATCTTGATTAAGTAATGATGATAAGGAAGATATTGAACTTGAGGAGGTAAGACTTCAACTAAATGACCATGTCCAACAATGTTTTTTGTTTCTTGTCCAGAATGTGTTTTATAACTCAATACTATGTTTTACTCTGTTCTTTTACAGTCCATCAAAACTGATTTATACTTTTTATTAGTTGATGATATTGCTTACAGTGGAGAAAATATTGAATAGAGTACTCATTGACATTTTAATAACGAATTCATATTCCTGGATAGTAATTTATGTTTACAAGAATCAAATGGTACACATACAATTAGAGCGTGTAACTGCTGCTTTTTTTAATGAAAATAGTCGGAAAGGATCCTATTATATATGTATTAACATATGGGAAAATTGGTTCTATAGCACTGAAAATTTGTATATGTATTTTTGTTAAATTTTCACATGTATTTCTCAGAAAAGGTGTTACAATTCGCCACAAAAAAATTAATGCTAAATCCGGTACTACAAACATAAAAATTGATCGAATTTGTGATCATCTAGGTCCAAAAACCCGAAATCTCACAGAAAAATCTTGAAATCACTATAGCAATTTGAAAATTTTCAAAAAAAATTATCTTGCTGAGATTTGGAATCTCAGCTCTGATCGAAATCCAAAATCTTAACGAGATTTTGAACCATGGTCAGTCCCAGGCCCCTTGCTGCCCAAAGAAAATAATTGAAAGCAATCGTATCGACGTACTTCCTCAGTTCCTCCCAAAGAAAATATTTAACACACAACACGCTTCACAAGTTCACATGATCGTTAGACAAGTGTACTTCAGTACCGCTGCTGTGCAGCACCAGCAACTAGCCTACTGCTCACCACCTCGCCTTCAGTATCGCCCTCGCCGTGCGGCATTGGCAAGCGTGCTACCGCAGGACGAGTGTTGAGAGCGCAGCATGAGCTTCTGCACGCTCAACATCAAGGTCCCGATGTGAACCCCATAGGCTATCAACCTATGCTGGTTTTTGCACGGATGCTGACCAAGCGGCACAGTTATCATTTCTGGAGCTGATCATGTCCGATGCATGCACCTGACTATCTGTAATGACTGAAAATACGCACTGTGTAAGAAATTCAGCAAAGGAGTCTGCAACAGTGCAGGGCATGGATCGCAAGGTATTTAAGTATGTGCATTCCATGATTTTCACTCGCAAAAGTTTCACAAATTAGCTTGAACCACTGGTCACCATTTTTTCTAGATAGTTTTCTTTAAAAATCCTACATAGCAAAGCCCGCATAATCCTGTAATTGGGAAGGTGAGTTAGATAAGCTCTGTTTTTTTTTTCTCACTGATGTACAAAGTATTCATGTTGTAATTGCGAAGGTGAATACTACCAAGTATTCATTTGGACCTGTGAATTACATAAGCTCTGTTTTTATTTCTTACTGATGTACAAAGTACATACACAGCTTGGTTTATTTGTTCAACAGCTGCGTTGATCTTCACAGAGATGACTTCGGTTTAACGGACGAACACCCCTTTCCGTACGAGTATACACCTTGCCCGCGCTTCTTTCCTAGTCGGCCAGCATCAACGTATTGGACAAGAAGAGGGCAAGGGCTGTACTTGTTATCCCCTAGGCCGTTGTGAAGCACCCGAAGTACTGAAAGGCAGACATCTAGCCCAATGAAGTCGGCAAGCTGGAGAGGACCCATCGGATGATTGGTGCCTAGCTTCATCCCTGTATCAATGTCCTCTTTGGTCGCTACTCCAGTGTAAAGTGCCCAGAATGCTTCATTAATCATTGGCATCAGGATGCGGTTCACAATGAATCCGGGGTAATCTTGCGAACATATGACAGTCTTCCCAAGCCTGCAAAGTGAAATATCATCATGCAATTTCAGGTGGACTAGCTCCCCACCTAAAAACAGGTTCAGCTAGAACACAACTATTGTAACATCTATATTAGTGACTAGTTTACAAAGCGAGTAACATCAGGGTCCAGCAGCTAGGCCAAAACTATTTTTGTCTTGCTTCAATTGTTGCTTACTCACTTTATAGCCTGCACTGATGCATCCATGTGTAGCATAGCCATTCTCCGTGGAGCTTAAATAAGGGTTGAATTTCGAACCACGGCCAAAACAGGTATTCTAAGATCATTTGGAAGGTACAAACTATTTCTTTCGAAGGGTAGATAATACTAGTTTACCTACTACACCTGCCAGTTTTGACCAGGTAACGCTCATGATATCGACTTATGACCTGAATTCCAAAGTACAGCAAGTCTGCTGTCTTCTCAACAAATCCGTTAAGTTAACAATAGGAGGTAGTAAAAATATGTTTAGAGAACAGTAACTCTCGATTGTATCTCTGAACAATAACTGGTTATAGAATCAGGTTCCAATTCAGATAAATCTTAGTCAGTGTCCCTCAAAACTGTGCAAAAAGTGGACAACATTTAAGACTATGTTCACTAAAATTCTGTACGTGCAAGACATATTATGAAGCTTAACAGGTGCAACTACAAATATTTTGGTTACCTTTCAGAAAAAGATTTAACCGTAGCAAAAACTTCTTCTGATGTATCAGCTCCTCGTATAATTTCTATCAATTTCATTATTGGAGGAGGGTTAAAGAAGTGCATGCCTATCACCTGCAGCATGAAAATCTCTTCAGTCAGGAGACTTGAGTTTAAGTTTGTATCATCGAGAGATGCTCCCAAAACCAAGGGGCGCACGTTCAACAGGGGAAGCATGTCTAGAAGTGATAAACTGGATAGATAGAAACAAGAAAGATAAGGTAACCAGATGATTGAGGTCTGACAGCTACATCCACCGGCCAGGAGGCCACTGCATTGTGATATTTTTGTCTTCAGAAGCATGTTCTGAAGTTAGTTTTAGAGTACGCAATCTCTCCTCTTCCTTGGTTAACATGGACAGATGTGAACCAATGGGGCCATCAGTCAAAAAGTTCTGCCCCAAATGCAAATCGATAAGACACATTTTCATCACTATACTTATGTGAGATTCTAAACAAGCATATGATGGTCAACTAAACCGGAAGCAACTAGATTACTAGAACAATTAAAAGCCGGTGCTAAGATAAACCGAATTGCTGATCACCTGAGAGGGGCGGTTGGTAGCTGAAGCGAGGCGGGTTACAGAGATGGAGCTAGTGTTAGAGGCAAGAATAACAGAAGGCTTCGTGATCTTATCCAGCTCCACGAACAGCTTCTTCTTGATATCTTCGGACTCCACGATGGCCTCGATCACAAGATCCACGTTCGTGAGCTGTTGCACGCTGGAGACGCACTTTATCCGCTTGATGGAATCATCGCACGCATCCTATGACCAAGCGAAACTGAAGCTGTCAAAGAAAAGCGTGATGTTTTACTGAGTAATCGAGCACGCGCCCACCTGGGAGAGCTGGCCCTTGGCGGCGAGGCGGCGGAGGGAGGAGGAGATGGAGGCGACGGCGCGGGAGAGGGCGGCGGGGTCGGAGTCAAGGAGGAGGACGCCGCAGCCGGCGGCGGCGGCGAGCTGGGCGATGCCCGATCCCATCTGCCCCGCTCCGATCACCCCCACCACCGCGATCTCACTTGCCGCCGCCGCCGCCGCCGCTTGCGTCGCCATGTTCGTTTCCTTCTTAGAATTTCTTGGGTCTATCTCTGCGTTGCGTGTTTTTTTCACTGCTGCTATGCTTGATTGCGAAGTGCAGGTATCTGACCGGCTGGCCGGCTGGGACACGGATCAGATAGCGAAAGCGACGTTGGCAGTAGGACCGATCTGCAACGTCCAAAGGGAATCGAACGGCCAGACTATGACACGCCCAAGTTGGCACTTAGGATGTGAGAGAAGCACTTGTATCGGCGAAGGTCACACACATAGGAGCTATTAAATTATATATGGTACTAAAGATAATTTGATAGTATCTTATGAGAGACTTTTTACTATATTAGGACGCATCAAATTTTACATTAAGTTAATACTGAGTGATAAAAATTAATAGCTTCAATCTTTAAATTTTTAGTAACTCTTGGTACTACTTCGTTATAAATTTTGATATCTAAAGATGTTATAAAGCCTGTCTTATGGAGCGGTGGACTAAAGGTCACGCCATTGTATGCTTGTTATGTGTACAGTGTTACAAGATTGTAGTATTAGAGATTGGATAGAGCTCAGATGCAGTTCCTGTGGGGACTGTAACTTAAGCAGTCCTTATAGATGTGGACCGTCCGATCGATTCCACAGACAGTCCGAATCGACTAAAAAATGATAAACAGTGTTTGTCACAATATCATGAACAGTAAAGAAACTGTACAGTATTCTTCGCACAATCCAGTATCGATTTTCGATCGTACAGTCATGTGGGCCCACAGTACTGCACCAGAGCCTATCCATTAGAGTGGAGATTACTGGCGTAACTGGCCAACAATACTATGTATTATCTCTACTACTTCTAATTACGAGTTGGTGGCGGTCCGTTCTCCTCCAAAGTACCTGGTTCGTTGGATCTGACGTGAACGGCTGAGATAGAAAAGGATTTAACCCGATAGTCCCACCCCTTCCTATGATCTTCTCACACGCTAACCCGAACCACTCCAGTCATAATGTCTTTCATCTCGAACCATTTTAACCCCGAAGCACCTCTCCCTCCCTCGATCCGGCGCACTCAGCTTTCTCTCTCAAATCTCTTCAGATGAACAAGCATTCCCTACTATTGAAACATAACTAAAGTTAGTGCTCTTTGCAAATAATTTTTTTTGTCATAAATTGAGTTCCTGTTGCAACGCACTGGCACATAATTAGTATTGGTTAGATTTGTGTACAGTCCACCTCTGCACGCGGTATCAACAGTATGAACCAAATGTAGCGGGCTTAGTCAGGATCGGCAGCGTTGAATTGAATTCACAGGTCTGCTCGCATATGCATGCACGAAGAAGAAAAAAATGAACGTACAGATCCAACGAATTTACGGTACATTTACAAAACACTAATCACGCTTGTTCCTGCCGATTACGGCGACAGACCGGAAACACCACCCCAGATGATGAGAATAGCTGCATCCACACACAAGTAACGCACCCAAAGCACCACATTAACCAGCCGTATCGCATAAGCGCCGGTTGGCTGATGCAGCACGCGCGGAGGCTACAAGCTAGAGCATGGCCGCGGCGGCCAGTAGCGAGGAGCCGACGCACGCCGCCCAGGTGCCGCCGCTGAGGCTACGGGGGCTGCCGCCTTTGCTCCCTCTCACGCCGCCGCCGCCGCCGCCGACGTAGGGGCGGCCTCCTCGGCTCTTCCCTTCCGTGGCGTCCATGAGGCTCGCCAGGCAGATCAGGGCGAGGAGGAGCGCGCAGAGAGGCAGGAACCATCGGCTCATCTTTCTCAAACTCCAGGCTACGTACAGCACGCGCTACTTCCGTTGTGTGGTTTCTTTCGCTCGCCTCCGACTCGATGTCGTGGGCAGCTCAGCTGCTGCGCGCGCGCACCGTTTATTTATGCACGATCCAGGGTTAACCCAGCCAGATTTATCTGTTCACGAATAGTAGACTAGTAGTGGTACACCACGAGTCCCTAGCATGGTACATATATAGTGGGGTATTCAATACGGGAGAGTGGGGACATGCACAGATGCCATTTTTTCTTCTCCTTTACGACGAACTTTTTTCTTGTAGACGTCGATTTGCTGAAAAGTGGTAGGATAGGTGTTTGAATGCGATGGAATTCATTTTTTTAGTTCTTTCGTGAATAAAATTATAAATCTAGGTCCATTCTAGTAGTAGAAACGTCGAGTAGATGACACATATCATTTACCATGCTCTCCTATTGCGGCAGGTCGCTGGTACCGTATCCAACGTGATACATAACCTACCGCGGTACCCGAGCTCGATAGGTACCCGCTATGGTACTCGAAGTCAGCATGAAGGTGAGACCTACGGTCCACCACTTGTCGCACTTATCGGAAAGTTGACATGATGGACGACTGTTGTGGTGTCGGCGACCTTATCGTGGTAAAGGAGCGTGGTAGGTAATATATGTCAAATGCTAGTGCTTTCGTAGTTAAGAAAAGAAATAGATTTACAATTTCATTCGGAAGGAAACTAAAATGAAAAAGTGAGCCAGCAAATACACGGAGGCTTCACGGATGGATTATCTTAAGAGGCCGGTGGTTTACCTGTCTTTATCAATTAGACCATTAATGTTTATCTTGATCAAGTTCGTTACTGGATTTTTTGAGTTGATCACCCTCCGTAATCCGTATTGAAGAGAATGGCTTTACAATTATATATTGATATGCGCGTTATCTGATCGGATGGACTAAAATAATCTACGCTTTCTTGAGAGCGAAGCTTCCCAGTAATATATTCCATTCATCTGGTGATTCGGTCTACGTGCACGTGCCAAGTAGGTCGCCGTTAGCTTCATACCGGTATGACTTGCCGACTTCATACACGGACAGAATGCAAGCGGGGCGGGCTGTGGCTGTGGACAACCCGCGATGCACTGCCACAACAGGGCCGTGGGTCTGGCGGCTTGCCCGCAAGGCACCCCGCGAAGGCTACCAGTGAACTATCTTGCTTAGCTTGAACAGGCTAGTAGAACTAGTCCTTATTGGTTGGGTAATGCTTTAGAAAATCCCAATAAATCTAAAAACAAAACAAAAAGACATTTTTCATAAAAAAAACATTTTAACAAGTAATTGGTTGACATGAATACTTCAACATTCAACAAAAAGAAACTACTTCAGCACTTGGATATGCTCCATAACAAATTACACCAGCACTTAGTTGACACAAATACTTCAACATTCAACAGAAAAAACTACATCAGCACTTGGAAGTGCTTCAGAACAAATTACACCAGCACCTAGTAACACTTCAGCTAGGGTATTTCTTCAGCCAGAGCCCTACTTTCAACCACAAAAGCCAAAAATCTTCAAATAAAAGTAATGAAATACTGAGACAAGCTAAACATCATTTGATGATCAGCAACTATTTGTTGATATGCAAATTAATCACAAAAATATAAAAGAGGAGAACTTTCATAGGAGCATCAGAATTAGCCCAAGGGCTTGTGGATGTACTTAAACTAAAGTGCATAGAACCGATACTGAATACTAGAGTAAAAGATGTGACGAGCATGAGAGCTGCAGGATTCAAGTTTCAGATTTTTGTTACTCATCCAACAAAATGAGCATCCTCATTGTACTTCAATCTAAACTGAAACAAATGATAAACTAATACTGTTTTCTACAAATAAGATATGAGTACAACATCAAGATCAATATACTGTTTTCTTTTCTAAAGAACATGAATTAGCTAATGTTTTATTTTCAACTAATGCGGCAACCAACAGAAGAGGAATGTTACCATTAACAAAATAGTGCACATACTGTTTTCTTTTCTAAAGAACTCTGCCATTAGCACAGTATGGTGATGCAACCGTAAAATTAGAACTGTTCTGCTAGTTTCAGGCGCATTTCACTACAAGTAAAGCATATACGACTTCATTCAAAAGGAAGAAATCGAGTGCCTAGTTAGTCTTCTAGGAGAATATGACTTCATTCAAGCTGAAGGAGAAAGAGCATACATGACTTGATAGACAACACCTGCAGCGGCACATAACCTCGATCATGCCAAGAAATCAAAGCCTCCATTTGTTCTTAAGATTGAGCCTCCATACACAATACCTGCAGCGGCACACAACCTCAATCATGCCAAGAAAAAAAAAAGGAAAAACAGGAAAGGGCTCTTGTATCAAAACCAAGCCTACTGTCTCAAGATTACTCTAATACTAGATGTCTCGCGTCAAAAACAAATCAGAGCACGCAAGAACCCATGATCTGCAACCTACATGTACCATATTGACTAGACAACAGTAGGCAAATTATTCGCTCCATGCTATGCTTTCTATCTCGAATGTTGAACTTGAGCATTAGTTAAGTACTATGTGTATCAAGTATTGCAATTTTTGTCTCTTTAATCCTTGCCTCCTTAATTCTACAATCCTTAATTGAGTGAATAAACTAGATTTGTCTAGGGAGTAGGGAGAGATGACTTATGCAGCAGAACAAGAAATGAAACGATCCATCAATTCTTGGGGATTCGAGAGATAGTAACAAAATCAAGAACCTAACCACAGATTTGATATTGAAACACAGGTATGGAAGAGAAGAGTTCCAGGGGAACCAAGAACTAACGCTAACCTCTCGATTTCTAACGAATAGGAGGCAGCGACATACATGGGGCGACGGGCCAATGACAGAGATGGCTCAATTGTCAGCGCCGACGATGGGGGCGATGGTGGAGGAGAAGGCTGCGCCGATGATGGGTCGATGGGGGCGGCGGCGGAGAACCCATAGGCGGCTATGGTTCAAGCGAGCGGAGCAACTGGCGAGTGCGAAGGACGCGCAAAATGCGGTGCACCCAGCGGGCAATGCGGGCTCGCCGACCCGTATAAAATGCTAGCGATTTGGTGGGTCATTGCGGACAGTTTCGTGGGCTGTTTTTGCGGGGCGGGCTAGCGGCTTACTAGACAGGCCCGCCCCACTTGCACTAGTCACAGTTACACAATGCTAGCCTGAATGTAACGTCCTCTGTGAGAAAAAGAAATAGAAAACTAGCACATCACTTTCGAATAATAACCCTACTATACCTCGAAGAATCCCTGATGGAGAGAGCATCCACGTGTCGCCGGAGCCGGCTCGGCTCGCGGCTCGGCTCGAGCCGCGAGCCGAGCCGAAAAAAACTTACGGATAGGTCCTTTTTTATTTACGGATAGGTCTTTTTTTACAAAAAAAATTACAATTTGGTCCTTATCTGTAAAAAAAATACAAACAGGTTCTTCTTCCTGAAAAAGAATATATATTACGATTTGGTCCTTTATGCGTTTTTAAGGCTTGCGCTCGGGTCCTTTTCCACAAAAAAAAAATTACGTCTAGGTCCTTTTATGTTACAAATAGGTTCTTTTTTTAAAAAAAAAATATATCACACTTAAGTCCTTTATGCGTTTTTAATGCTTGCGCTCGGGTCCTTTTCCACATAATCAAAATTATGTTTAGGTCCTTTTCCGTCAGGAAAAAACACGTACGGATCCTTCTTCCCGAAAAAAAAACATATATTTCTTCCCGCTTTTTTTTTACCATTAAGTTTAAGCCTTTTTTCCGAAAAAAAAACTAAACTTTCTTGTGTGGAAGGCGGCGCCCGCGGCGTGGCACGCCGCGTCCAAGATGCTAGTTTCGATTATGAAAGCCGTTTACTCTTCTCGGTTCTCCCTAAAGATGAGATCAAAGTCAAAAACGGCAACCATATTATTGCAGCCGGCGGAAAGGAGCTCCAGAGGACACCAAAACGGGCCATCCATGCTGCATCAAGGCCGAAGCTCACGTTAGGCCCATCTACGAAAAAGGCCCACGTACAAACGGCCGAGAACGATGGCCGTCGGCCGCACGGTACACCGGAACCGGGAATTTTTTTTCTTTAATATTTTTTTTTATTCTTTTTTTCAAAACTATGCGTCCGAAAAAAAATTACGAAAATACCCCCGTCGCCCGTGTATGGGGCGATCGCCCCATACTACAGGCGATTAGCCCCTCGCGCTAACGACGCGTTTGGTGGGCCCCTATCGCCCTACATGGGCGATCGCCCATGTAAGGCGACGGGCTCCTTAAAGCCGGTGCCTCCTTCGCCTGAGCGCTGCAATGTGCAGGTGGCGAGCGAGGCAGAGAAAGAAGAGAAGAAAGGAAGAAAGAAAGAGAGAGAGAAAAAAAGGTAAATTTCGATTTTTTTATAGTTATCTGTAAGAATTTTTTAGAGATAATTGTAGGAATTGTTTTATAGGTTACGTAATTAAAGTATCATTTAATATTTAGAACTTTGTTGTAGTATTTAGAAATTTTAGGATTATGTAGTGTTTAGAATTTTAGAATTGTATAGCTCTCGTGAAATTTAATGTGATTACTTAATGTAGTATGTAGTATTTAGAAACTTAATGTAGTATTTCACTATATGCAAATTTAATGTAGTATTTTGTATGTAGAAATTTAGTTCAGTAGAAACTATAGGTAATATTTAGAAATTTAATTTATTAGGGTTGTGTATTACTAATTTTATTACGTAAATAATGTATTAGGCAATGTAAATAATTTTGTAGTACGATCAATATACGTTTTGTAGATTGTATTTTAGAATAATATTTTTCCGTCGGACGTTGCAGCATGTCGGAGAAATTGTATTTTCAAATATTTTATGGAGATGGGGAGATAGCACAGGGGGCGGATGGGGTGGATCTATCATCATTTTCAAGAGTCGTACGGGGCATATGTAGACCGAGCGATAGGACATCTGAGGGTTTGTTGGAGTGGATGTCTCGGATGTTGATTTGGATGCCCGAGTGTTTGGTTCTTGGTCGAGCGATAGTGAGCCGGCGCAAAATCGTTTTACGAGAGTTGATTCCTATTAACTCGGCGTCAACATGGAGGAGTTATGTTGGTTTTGCTAGTAGAGCGGGTTGGCCGCTCATGTTGTTGGTACATGCAACCCGGTAGCTCCATCGGTGTCGCAAGTTCGTGATGTCGGGTGGACATTACGGGAGGGACGTCAAATGTAGAAGGATGCGAAGAGGAAGGCGGCGAGGAGCAGGAGACGAGGAGCACGAGGCGGCGGTGGCGAAGGGACCGGGGGAGGAGAGGCGGTGGAGGCGCGAGGTGGCCGACGAGGGGAGGAGGTGGAGGACATTGTTGACTGATGGAAGAGGAGGACCGTGCGGATGAGGAAGTCCACGATGGTGAGCACTCCGACGAGGAGGACAACGCCCGAGGTGCCTATCCTCGTGGCGTGGACCAATTACAATTTGAAGACCTAACAATGAATGAAGGGAACATTGATGCATGGGAGTATCGTGAGAACGAGGTGACGGAGGGGGCCATATATAAAGACAAGGAGGTTGTGATGGATGCGGTGAAGTACTGGGCAATGTCTCTCCGGCGGCAATTCAGGGTTGTGAAGTTCAGCAAGAAGGACTACGACGTGAAGTGCGTAGTTGATTCGTACCCATGGCGGGTGCATGCATACTAGGGAAAGTGGAAGGACTACTGGAAATGCTCCATAGTGATTGAGCATAATCATGAATGGAAGAAGCGGAGCGAGGACACCGCAATCTGTCGTCCACTTGGGTGGCAAATGTGTTTTATGGTCGATCGTGGACAATCCCCATCCGCAGACCTCGATCTATTATCACGGTAGTGGAGGAGAGGTTTTGATACAAGATTAGCTACGCAAAGGCATGGAGAGCAAAAGGACAGCTCTGGAAATACGGTTCGGGACGTATAAGGCTTCGACGAGAATATTCCCACTTGCTCGTGGCAATCGCACATAGGAACCCGGTACATCCATTGACCTTGCGGAGTTTCTGCGGGTGGTGTGTGCCGGTAAGTGGGTATTGCAACAGTGCATTCTTCGCCTGGCGCATGCATAAATGCGTTAAGACGCGTCGCCCGGTCCTTTGCATGGACGCACGTTCCTCACGGGAAGTACAAGGGTCGATTCTAATCTGCGATCGCGGTGGATGCCAACAACCGTGTTCTACCGGTTGCGTTGGCATTCGTGGAGGGGGAAAACACGGAGAGTTGGTGCTGGTTCCTTGAAAGAGTGAAGCTAGCGATTGTTCTCGACAGTTCGATGTTTGTGTCATCCATGACCGACATGCGAGGGCATTAAGAAGCGATCGTGGATATGCAACAAGGGTCCACCGTCGTGGGAGCGACAAAGTGGCGGACACGAGGCGGTGGTGCATGAGGCACATGGGTGCCAATTTTTTCGTCGATTCAGAACAAGGAGCTTATGAACATGTTCAAGCGCTGTGCAAACAGAACCAACGGAGGAAGTTCGGCGCTTTGGAAGACGTTGGACGAACTAACGAAGAAGCAATCAATGGATCCCAAAGGTACCGCTAGTTCATCAAGGAACCCGATGGTGTACCATGAGCAGGGAGAGGACCCCACAGCCTTGTGTGCGCTGCCGATAGACCCCCCAAACCTCCGGCGTAGGCCGGGTACCAGCATAAAGAGTTTCACCGATTGGATACGACATGAGCCTTTGGAGAAATGGTCCCTTCTGCATGACGAGGGCGGCTCGCGTTATGGGATCATGACAACGAACCTGGCGGAGATTTACAACTGGGTAATGAAAGGCACCAGATGCCTTCCACTGGTGGGTATAGTTGAGGGTGTCTTATTAGGGACACAGAGATATTTCATTGAGCGATACAAGACCTCCACAGCATGTATGTCGGACAATCATTCGTCGTACTCAAGCTGTTGTGTCTACCTACATGTCCAAGAAAACAAGAAAGGCGCAGACACATCGGGTTACAGGAGAGTGGCGTGGAGCGGAGATACCACGTGCTGCTGCGGTGACCGAGGTCGCAGGGTGCCCTGGGAGAGGACTTCCCATCCGTGCATACCCGAGGAGGCGATTGCGAGTACTCGCGCGAAACCACGCGCTTTGCACTTGCCGTGCTCGCACGTCATTGCCGCAGCCGCCGAGACGCATCAATCACGCCGTCCGTTCGTCTCCCGTACTACTACAAGCGAGCGTTCTCGACGCGTGGCATCACGAGGTGTACGGTACCGAGTGGATGGATCGTTCACAATGCCCCCCGGACCATCGATGGGTACCGGACATCCGAATGTTGAAGCCGAAGGTCGGGCGTCGAAGGACAAGGCGATTCGAACGATATGGACGAGTCCGAGGCGTCGCAACCGCGGATAATGTAATTTTCCATGTTGTTCCCATCTTGTATTTTCAATGGACGGCAAGTTGTGATGTAAGTTGTAATGATCGATGTAATTTTCAATGTACTAGTAAGTTATTTTTCGCATCATGTAATTCTCCGATGTACCGCTTAGTAGCTACGAGGATAATGTAATTCTCGACGTTGTGTGCCTCGTCGAACATGTCCTTCTCTTCGTATGTTTGTAATATGAGATTTTTTGGCTCTCGCACTTGGTTGTATCGTTTGATGAGTATGGTACAATTCGTTATTTCGCATTTCATTTTGTGTGCACATGTAATTCTTGACAAATTTGTTGTATTTACTTTGTAATGAGCCACGATGGCGCGACCATACGAGTGCTGGGCGTGACCGTCGATCGACCCACCGGTCTAGGTACTTCGCAGAGGAGAACCGAGAGCTAGGGACACTCGACCTCGGGTGCCCAACGAGTCGCGCCGTGTCGACCCACGCTGGGTTCCACGTAAGTCGCCAGCGCTTGCACTCTTTTACGTACATGTACTTACCGTGAATGCAATTCTAATGACGCAATGCACTACATGCAGGTTGCGAGCGGCTGGCTTACTTCCTCTTTGTAGGATGGTGGAGGAGGTGACTGCTCTGTTAGCGGGCAAGGAGGTCCCGCGGTTCGGGTACGACCGGTCCCTGCTTGCCGCACTCGTGGACCGGTGGAGACCGGAGACGCACACGTTCCACCTTCCGTGCGGAGAGATGGCTCCGACGCTGCAAGACGTGTCGTACCTCTTAGGCCTCCCATGCGGGTCCGGCGATCGTCGCCGCACGACGCCTCCGTCACGTGGCACGCCGAGTTGTCCGCGTTCGCGCGTGCGGCGGCACCCGGCAGCCCCTCACCGGCCCCTCGGGAGGTGGCGCCACGGACCGACGAAGCGTGGTCGCCGGGCCACGGTGAGTACCTCTTTCTTTGAGGATTAAAAGAGAAGCGCTAAGTTCTCGATAATGTTTGTTGTGAAGCTGCAGCTCGGCTTCTCCACCAAGACGCTGAAGGAGGCGGACGTGGCCCGCCACTTGGAGGCATACCTCTTGTTGTTGTTCGGTTGGGTGATGTTCCCGTCCTTCCACGGAAACACGGTGGACCGTCACCTGATCGAGTATGCCCAGCACATCGCCGACACCCCGTTGGATGAGGTAACACACTCAGTTCAAATCTCGTCTCAGCGGAGCACGTCTAACTCCACCCTTGTAAACAGATGATGCAGTGGTCGTGGGCCTCAGCTGTGTTAGCGACGACGTATCGAGGTCTGTGCGACGCTGTCTCTCGGTCGGAGCACGACGCGATGATGTCGGGTTGCGTCCTACTCCTCCAGTTGTGGTCCTGGGAGCGCTTCTCCATCGGCAGGCCTGTTGTTGACATGACACCGTACCCCGAGGGCCTTCACGGAGACGACCCGGTGGACTGGCCCACCATGGGCCACTACTGGGTCCGACGACAGGTATGCTCCCTCGTATCATTTTCCCCACTAACGCACTTGAATAACCTTCGCCATTTCTTATTTCCTCGCGGCGGAGGTACAGCGACCGGCAGTGAGGAGGTCCTACCTGGAGTTCGTTCGGGAGTTCGACCGCCTCCACGACGAGGACGTGCGGTGGACGCCATACACCGCGTACGACGTCCATGCCTGAGCCCTTGACGGGGTCTTCGTGCTTTGCATGCGAGATGAGGCCTTCTGGCTCACCTGTAAGGTTCTCGTCTTTGACCTGTGTGTCGAGGAGTACTCCCGCGACCGAGTCGCGCGCGGCGATTCGGCTGTTCGATCCTTTCCTTGCCGCCTCGTCACGTTGTCGCCGCGTGGCGCTCACGTGTACTTGCCACGATCCTACTACTCCGCATCTTCGCGAAATTAATGTCGTGTGTACTTACATTTTTGCATTGCGGGATGACCGGATGGGTCTTTGCGATGGGCACTCGATTCGCGACCGTATGCGACCATGGGTCGCGGTGGGACGCTGACTCGACGAAGGTCACCGAGACCCGGCCCAGACGACCATGACATGTACGATCAATACATGGAGTGGTTCGCCGCAGACTCGCCTCGGTAGGGTACACACCAAAGACCGTCGTCGTCGACGGCGAGCATCGGTAGCGAACACGTACCCTTCACAGATGTCCCGGAGGGACAACGCCTCGGTAAGTGTCGAACCGGCTACATGGGCACGTCTTTTCATGTAAATTACGTAATAACAATCGGCGTTACATGCGGACTCAGCTCATGGGGAGATTGAGGTGGAGGCGTGTCCATGTTGGCGTGCCTACGGGGCATCTGGTGACCACCGTCGAGTCCGAGATAGCTTGGCTCGGGTCCTCGATAGGATGAGGCGGTTGGCTCGCAGGCCACCGCCGGCGCGCGAGACGTCGGCGGACGCAAAGACACCACGTCCCTGCGCCCCAGCACCTCGCCCTACCCCGCCGGTGCCTCGTCACGCTCCCACTCAGCTGCAGTGGGGACAGTGGGCTCAGGAGGCTCCATCCGCGTCTCACCCTACCCCGTCGGTTCCTCGCTACGCTCCCACGCAGCAGCAGTGGGGACAGTGGGCTGCGGAGGCTCCCTCGTCGTCTCGCGCCCCAGCAGGACCCCTGGGTGGTTTCGACGACCCTGTGGACGACGAGTTGGACCTGGAGGAGTACCTTTCGATCGACTACCTCGACCCCTCTCAGCTCTCGGGAGCGCCGCCACAGGGCACGCCCTCGTCGCCGCCACACTACTCTACGCCTGCGCCGTAGGGCCGGCCTAGGAGGGACCTCCGTCCGTCGTCGCCACTCACCTACCCCACGGGCCAGATCAGGAAGCGTGGCCGTGATTGACTTGTTGTACGGATGTATTTTTGTAATGGCTTTACGTTCAGCAGCATATTGTACAACTCTCCGAGTTAGTAACATGACAGCCTTATCACTTTAAATTGTTCAAATTCATGTATGCATTGCTTGCCTATGCCACACGACGTGACAACACACCAACGTCTCGGTGCACCTATCGCCTCTAGTAGGGCGATCGCCTAATATGGGGCGATCGCCTAATATGAGGCGATCGCCCATACCCGGGATATCCGCCTTTATAACATTCGTTCTCACAAGCGGTCTCGCAAAGAATACAGGAAGAAAGAATAGAGGGGTGAGGAAAAAAATTCAGGATCAATCGAAAATACCGAGGCGTGCAAGTGCAAAGGGAAAGGGGAAGGCAAAGGAAGAAGCAAGTGCATGCCGCGCAATTTAGCGTACCAAGATCTCTTCCTACCTCATGGGTCAGTAGCACCCATGTGTATGTGCGGAGATCTTTGCGAGCTTGTCCGCTCTTGGGAAATTTCAACTTGGAAGAGGAGGTATTGGAAGTCTTGCAACTACGCCTTCGATCCGCCGGAGAAGAGCACGAAGGATCGCCGCATGGTAACAATCGTCGGGTTACATAATATTTGTGAATGAAACTTTGCTAATTTACGTTTCATGCGATCACCTCCGCCATTGTGTGAATTTGAGCGATGGTTTGATACGAGATCAACCCCGAGGACCAAGGGCTTCTTGACCAAGCCAACCGGCGGGAGACGAGTTCACGCGGCGGCTTCAAGAACAACGCGATGTCGCACGCGAGGAGGCATGTAGGAAGGAAGCGGAGGAGAAGGAGGCCGAGAGAGAGAGAAGCGAGAGGCGGCATGCCGGAGAAGCTCACGAGGCATGGGCGAATGGGAAGTGGCCTCGAAGCACTCGATGAGCGTCCGTGTTAACTTTGGTTTTCTTTGTTCGTGGTACTCCTTTCAGTTTTAAGTCGTAATAAAGAGTGCGGCCTAACCTTAAAGTGTATGCTCACTGTCCGAAGGGCTCGTATATGTCTTACTGCTCCAGTTGTCCCAAATGATGTTATTTTTGTCCATCAAGATAGGTTATAGCATTTTAAGTTCATCAGATTTGATTTCATCGAGTTTGACCCTCGTTTGCGAAAGATACGGCCATTTTGATGTTTTGCCGTTTGCATGTTAGGACAACAATAAAATAGTGCAGTCTAAAGTGACATCTAAATATTTTTATATATTTGTAACCTATGCAAGCCCAAGAATGCAACAAAACTGGTTCTGTCAAGTTTTGAGGTCCTTTAAACATTATTCTAACTGCTTGAACAATGAATGTTATAAAGGGTTTAAACTAGCCATCTTTGATTCAAAATACAATCATATTTAGATATTTTTTCAAAAATGAAGTGCATAAGGTTGTAGTAACTTATTCTATCTATTTCATGATTTATGGATCAACACACATTATAATTCCTTCACAATCCATAGTTAGAGCCTAGCATTCGAACTCAAATAAAAATATTTTTCTGCAAACAACATATGGATTGTTATTTTACAGTCTAATTCCTCATTCCAAAATTTAAATTTAGAAATAAGTTTCATTTAATTTGGACACTCCTAGCAAAAGTTACAAAAAAAATACTTAAAAAAAGCGCAAACCGGCCGCCTGTCTCGGGCGACAGGGGGGCCCACCCCAACGGCGGCCGACGGGAGCAAACGGCGCAGGGCATATCGCCCATGTATGGGGCGATCGCCCCATACACGGGCGACGAGGGGGCATTTTCGTAATTTTTTTTTCGAACGCATAGTTTTGAAAAAAAGAATAAAAAAAATATTAAAGAAAAAAAATTCCCGGAACCGGAATGAATCCCATCCATTCCAGCGGCGCGGCGGGCAACCCAACCCACCAAACGAAGCAAGCTGCACGCCACACTCGCAGCCTCGCATTCCCATCTCGACGGCGGGGATGGTCCCCTCTGGCCAAGCCGGCGAACCCCTTCGCCGCCCGCACCTCCAGGTTCGTCCCATCCGTCCTCCCTCCCTTGTCCCCTCCCTGGGACCTCGTTGTGCAGATGCTCGTGCATTTGTAACGAAAACTCAATTTATGATAAAAATTTTATTTGTAAAGAGTACTAACTTAGTTATGTTTCAATAGTAAAAGGTTTGTGTGGATCTTGAGCAGTGGTGCCTCCATCGCATAGCCGTCCGGTCCACATCGCGGAAAGGACTCAAGTCTCTCATCATTCTTGTGTCTTGGCAATGGTGGAAAGAGCGTAACAATGAAATTTTTCAAAGGAATTGGGCGACGATGACCGATATTGCAATCGATTAAAGACGAGGCGTGAATTGGGTCTCATGAGCGCGACTCACCTAGCAAAATTTCGCACCGGCATCCTCCTTAATGCGTGTGCGTTTGGATGTCTGTTTTTCCTTCTTTTTTTCCTTTTCTTTTTTCTTTTATTCCTCCCCTTTCTTTTTTAATTTTTAATCTCTCCTCTGGGTGCCCTCTCTGCACCCAGACTCTTGTGTTTTCTTTCCTCTTTAATATATTCACGGCGTGCCGTTTAAAAAAAAATAGTAAAAGGTTTGTTCCTCCAAAGAGATTTGACTATCGGGTTAAATCTCTTTCCATATCAGCCGTTCATGTTAGATCCAACAAATCAGTTATTCTGAAGGAGAACGGATGACCGCCACCAACTCCTAATTAGAAGTAGTAGAGATAAGAGAAAGAATCGAGCGTAGTAGTAAAATCGAGTTTTATCTTATTGCAAGCGTTTTCCCAGATACAGTTACAACTTACAGGTAGTCTTCTGATTTATGGTATCCATAACACCAACTCTAGGGATCAACATGATTTATTCTTCACGTGACTTTCTTGATTATCATACTATGCAACGTCGGCGTAGAAATCTTGGATTGTGATCCGTACTGCAATTGAGATCCTTACTGTATGGTGCTTATTGTGCCAAGTTAGGCTGCCAAATGTGTAGTCCCTTGCACTTTCCACAAAGGTGTTATGCTAACCTAAGTTGGCATCTATTCATAAATGTAGTTACTCAAGAAACCGAGCAGCATTTGACGTGCTTTATTCATAAATGTAGTTAATCAAGAAACCGAGCAGCATTTGACGTGCTTTCCACCATGTACAAGTGGTTGGAACCTGCTCTTGGATTCATTCTTTAACTTGTAACAGAGCGATTGACCCTGCAAGTATGAAAAGGAGTTACGCATAACTTTTGAGTGGTAAATGTTGAGGATGATTAGTGGAGACAGGGTGCCTTACAGGATTCTAACAGAGATCTCCAGTATGTACAACTAACTAATGTTTGCTTATTTCCCAGGGTCATGGCGGTTGGAAAGACCGATCAATCTTTGCTAGACGCGACTGTAATGACCCAAGGAGCTGTGTCAAAAAGGTATTGTGGTCGAGGGCCTCTATTTCCCCGAGCAAATGCCCTTCTGGACTGCAGGGAGTCAGTGCACCAAATGAATCCTCATCAACAAGTGAGAGGAATAGGATATGAACTAATTGCATCACCCAGAGCTGCTAGCACTGTGGCACTAGCAAGCTGTACCCTATTCTCCCCCTCCCATGCGACCTTACACACTGCAAGGCGCGCTTGTGGCGCACCACCACGTGCCACCCCTGCTCCCAGGCCATGGAGGCTGAATTCCTCTACCACCGCATCGGCTGCTGTGGAGTGTGGATGCTGTTTGCGTGCCATGCCTATTCATGTCCCAAGCAGACATGTAATTCTTCTTCAGGTCGGCTTTGTACAGACCTGCAGCATAGTACCATGCGCCAATGGTTTTTCTGCTGCAGTTGGTGGGTACCCAGGCCTGTCCTTGCTGACACACACCCTTCCATCGTGGTAGTATTTCTCCGTGCCCATGGTCACTGAATATAACATATCCTCCCTCTATTATACTCCATAGAGTTCTTGACACCACAATAATTTGAGTTGGCTTGGCTCGCGGCTCGAGTCGATCCGCGAAAAAAAAATTACGTTTCGGTCATTCTTTGAAAAAAATTTACGATTATATCTTTTTTTTCGAAAAAGAATATATATTACGTTTAGGTCCTTTATGCGTTTTTAGGCCTTGCGCTCGGGTCCCTTTTCATAAAATTAAAATTACGTTTAGGTTTTTTTTGAAAAAAATACGTTCGGATCCTTTTTTTTAGAAAAAATACATTGCATTTAGGTCCTTTTTGTGTTTTTAAGCATTACGTTTAAGCCCTTCTTGAAAAAACAAATTTTTGTTTAGGTCCTTTTCTGAAAAAAAGGTCATTTTTTCTGTTTTATGTTTTTCCCCATGCGGACCTTCCGTTCCAGCGAAATCGCAGATTATATCCTTTTAACCGTTTCGTGTGTTTTCTCGATTTGCTCGCATAGGGCAACGATCATGACGTTGGCGAATACTAATAACGAGGTACCCAACGGCCGGCGCCGAGCCGCCGCCTCAAGCATATCTCGGCCAAACAGCGCGCAGACGCCCGCCACCGACCGAATCGCTGCGATCGCACAAGACATCCGCTCCCGACCGGCCAGAGAAGCGAATCCGGCCGGACGGCGCCCCGACCCCCTCTTGGCGGGCGGGATCTCCGACTCCGGCCGGACGGCGCCCGCCCTCTTGGAGGCGGGATCTCCGACTCCGGCCGGACAGCGCCCGCCTCTTGGCGGGCGGGATCTCCGACTCCGACCGAACCAAGGGGACGGACGCCAAGGGCCGCGTGTCAGGCCCTCATCGGCCTACCGCCACGTACCCCCGAATGAGGTCAATCGGAGTGACTATACAAGGGCAGGTGGCTCCTTCCCAAGAAGGTCTGGTGACTGCGAAGACAAAGCTTTCGGCCCATCAACCGATCGCGTCAAGATTTAACGACGCGCTCCTCCCGGCGGCGCCAACATCACGCACCGCAACGTCAGCATTCGCAAGGGTCACAAAGGGCAAGTACGCTATTTCCCGGGGAATACCTAACCTCTCTGACCACCAAGGCGCATGGGCAAGACGGGTGGCGACCAGTCCACAGGACGAAGGACCGGAGCTCCTAACATAGGTCACCTCGCTCTTCCCCCCCCAACTCTCGATGTAACCTGCCCCTTCCTTCTGTATAAAAGGAGGCAGGACTAAACGATTCAGAGAGGACACAGGAGAACACGAGGAGACTAAGTCATTTAGGAGCCTCGTCTGTAAAACATAGTGCAAAAGCAATACAATACTGCCATCTGAACTGGAGTAGGGACTTTCAGCCCGAACCAGTATACATCTTGGACTCACGAGTCTAACCATTCGGGGAGTGGAACGCGCGACCCCTTAGACTTACAAATTTACTTGCCGGCGCTCGAAAACGCCGACACACGTCTTCTCGATTTGCTCGCGTGGGGAGCGGCGGTCGCGACATGGCACGCCGCGCTCGATTGTCTAGTACACTATCTTGTAGCGTCTGCATTTCTCGCGCAACCAGCGACGCCACGTCATCGAATTTGTCGGATTGCGTCCAGGCTCCCGGCCAGTGCGATGGATGTTTGCGCGTCCTGCCCTCGGTGCTTCGAGAGCCCTTCGCTCCATCCCTCGTGTGCTCCACCTGCGGCTTCTCCTCGCCCGCCCCGTCCCTCGCGCCCTCCGCCGGTGTGCCTCGCTTGCCTCCCGCGCCCCGTACGCGCCGCTCGGCTCGCCAGCGTGCCCCTTCGCTCGGAGCTCCAAGGAGTCGGCCGCGTCGGCGCCCGCTGCGAAGAAGGAGAAGGCGAAGAGGATCCCTCTGACCTAGGTGCTCTCTCCGTCGCGCGCTCCGCCGATGCGTCGCCTTTGCGTCTCGCGTCCCGTATGCACTGGTCGGCATGCCAGCGCACCCCTATAAGGACGAGGATGCCGACTAGAGGGGGTGAATAGGCGGCTTTTAAAATTCCCTCTCTTAATTTCTACAAAGCAATTCACCCCTAATTACCCTAATGCCAAAACCTTAACAATTAAGTAATGCGGAAATGATGAACTAAGGTTTTGACAATCAAAGCCTAAATTCTCTAGGCTCACTATGTGCACTAACTAATTATGTCTCTAACAATAAATTGCAATCCTAAATACAAGCAATCAATCAATTTAATTCTATGAATATAAATTGCTTGAATAAAGAATAGAATGCAAGCACAAACACACCGATATTTTTACCGTGGTGTTCGGAGACTTACCGGTCTCCCCTAATCCACGTTGAGGTTAGCCCAAACGAATTGATCGGCTCCACGAATTGAGCACCCACCTCGAATCCACTAGTGGTTGCTCTTTCCCCCTCCGGGTAGGCAAGAACCGACCTTCACAACTTGCCGGGGCTTCTCACAACCTTCGTCGAGAAGCTCACCGCGCACGACGCCGCTACGCTGTCTAGGTGTCGACAAACACCAAGAGTAACAAGTCAAGCCTTCCGCTTGAACTTCATCTAGTGCAACACATGCACTCCGGTGACCTCCTAAGTGCAACACATGCACTAGGATTCTCCTCAAGTACAACACATTCACAACAGGCTCTCAATCCTCTTCTAATTGCAACACATGCAATTAGAGCTCACTCTTAGCTCAAAAACCAAATGTGAGTGTGCAACACATGCAACACCTCACCCAAATACTAAACAAAGCCAACCTCCTCAAAATGCCAGCCCTCAAGGCTCCTTATATAGCCTCCACAAGAAAAACTAGCCGTTGGGGGGCAAAATAGGCAAAAATGCCCAGGAGGCCCGGTCATACCACCCTAAGGCCGGTATGACCGGCCTCAGAGCCAACGGCTAGAAAACTAGCCATTACTCACGAAAATTGCCCAGCCGGTATGACCGGAGACCACCCGGTCATACCGCTCACCGGTATGACCGGAGGTGGTCCGGTCATACCGCCCACCTCTGCGCCAAAAATTAGTCTTCTGTGATTTACACACTGGGGAGGCCCCGGTCATACCGATATCCGGTATGATCGGTGAGGGTCCGGTCATACCGACCCTAAGGACCTCAAAACTGATTTTGCGCAATCTTTTCTCTAAACTTTTCAAGAATTGTTTCTTTGAGCTATGTTATAATCAACACATGATCACAACCCTATGCAAAACACATTTGCACATGTTAATCATATACTCCAAAGAATCATTTTAAACTCCAATTTATTTGCAAAACACATTCGCAAATAAACTACAAACCTATGAGATCAATCCTCTTAGCCATGTGATGATCAACACATGATCAAGTCAATTTGCAAAACACATTTGCAAACCCTATTCACATGCTCTAGGATCGAAACCCATAACTTCTAGTTCATTTGCAAAACATATTTGCAAATTAACAAATTCAACTTATTTGCAAAACACATTCGCAAATAAACCATGAATATATGAGATCAGTCCTCTAGCCATGTAAGGATCAACACATGATCCCGACACTTTGCAAAACACATTTGTAAATGCCAACACATGCTCTAGAATCGAAACCCATAATCTCGAGCTTATTTGCAAAACACATTTGTAAATAACAAATCCATTCAATATTTTGCAAAAACACATTTTGCAAACTCAAACCATAAAGCACACTTAGCCTTGTGATGATCAACACATGATCCAATCACAAGCTAAAACACCAAAGCATGAGCTCTCTATTTGCAACACATGCAAATCTTAGCATCATGCAAAACAAGCACTTATTCAAATCAAGTAAGATGCAAGCATGAGCACCTTTATTTGCAACACATGCAAATACTTAGCTCATGCAAAATCAAATGCACGAGCTTCACCCATTTGCAACACATGCCAAATGGTTAGCTCCATGCAAACACCAAATAGGAGAGTGAGCTAAAGTGAACCAGATTGAGTTCATCAACATATGATGAAGCTCAAGCTAAAAGACTCAACCCCTCTTAATAGTACGGCACCTAACTAGCAACCCGGTCTCACATCCAAACACCGAGACCGGTAAAGACTAGGAACACATCCTTAGCCCTAGCTAGTTATACATTTGCCTCTAGTGATCCACTTGAAGCTTTTATGATTTCCAATCATCTTCTCTCCAGGATCACATCTTTTTCTTCTTGTTCATCAACACATGATGAACCTTCTCTAGCTATTCTCTTCACTTCGGGATCACCTCTTGAAGCTCATTAACACATGATGACTTCTTCTTCTTCCCGATTCTCTATTTTCTTGGACTCAACCTACTTCACAACTCATTGAAGATGTTAGTCCAACAAACACAGTTGTCTCAATCATCACCACACTCCATTAACACATAATGGATGCCTCTAAGATCGATTGAGCACAACCCAAATGAATTTGAATGATTAATTGTTGTCTTGAGTACTTTGATGCAACAAATGCTTCATTATACTCAAGAACTTTTCGCTTGTCTTTAATCAACAAAGAGACACCATCAACACATGATGAAATGTTCTTTGATTGATTGAAAGACAACCGAACTCAATTTAAATTACATTTAAATTGATATGAGTATATATAACTACACAAGTTCCATATACTCAATGTGATGGTTAGTAATGATACATATATGTTTGAGTGATGAAAAGGGATCGATACATTTGAGACCATCAACTATAGAATAAACTCCATTTGATATATGCATATAGATAATTGAACTTTGGAACCAATATGCACATAATCAATCTTAGATTGCATATGAGTTTATCCTATATTAGCGTGAGTATATTACAACTACACAAGTTATATATACTCAAAAGATTGTTTCAAGGTTTTGATCTTTTATATTATATAGCAAGAGGACATGGATCAATACAATTGAAACATCAAGTTAAATTATTAACTCCCCCTAGATGTGTGCATTCATGCATATATAGATTTGGAAACATAATGCACATATTTAGATTAAGACAATGGAAGAGTTCACCTTTTAACTTGAATCCTACATATGCTTTAAAACAATAGAGTGAATACAAGTGCATACCTTGGGTTTTCCATTTTCCATCCAAATATGAGACTAATTGAGAATAAGGCTCAATTAAATATGTTAGTCTCATAATGATTAGATTTGTCATTAAACAATGATTAAGCATTAATCTAAAACCAATCACCAAAACCAATGGAGCTTGAACTTACAACCCCTCCTTCTCGCCTCGCCCGCGCCAGCCGCGGCTTGTCAGGTACGTCCGTGCTTCCGCTGGTTGCTCCGCGTCGATTCCCCCCTTGCCTCCGCTTGTTTAACCCCCCATGTGCTCCATCGGTGCTTCGCCATTGCGTGCTGTGCTCCGTCTGTGCTGCTCGCTTGGTTCGTCCTAGCTTCCCCTCGTCGCAACAGCGCCGCCTGTTAGCCCCTTCCGTGCCACCGCTCTTACCCGGAGCTCCCTGCCTCTCCGCCTGTCCGCAGGACAGATTCTGTTGGTGATTGGTGATTGGGTTACCTCGATCGGAGCTCCGCCGACCCCTCTTCCTCTCGGGCGCTCTGTCTCTCTTCTCCCCCGGGAGCTCCACCGACCCCCTGCATCCGTCGGTCCCTTCCTCTCAGGCGCTACGTCTCTTCTCCCCCAGGAGCTCAGCTGACCCCCCTGCATTCGTCGGCCACACGCTCGCCTTTGTTTCGCTGGATTGCCCGCTCCGCCGCCGCCCCTTCTCCACCGCTTGCTGTGCCGCGTCGCTTGCCGTTTCTCTTCTCGTTCTAGCCCACGCGTTCCGCCGCTTGTCCCGACGCCTTTCGTGCCGCGCCGCCCGCTTTGTTCCGCATCGCAGGTAGCAACCGTGTCTATCATTGCTGTCTTTGCTTATTGATTTGCTCGGCCCCTCATTTTCCTCGCGACGCGGATCCTTACCTGTTTTCGTTGTTTCGCTACAGGTTGGAGTTCGTCGCTTATTCGGGCTTCGTCGTGTGTCGGGGGATCGCCTTTCGTACTAGCCGATTGGAAGCTGCTCTTTCATTTCGCGACTCAGGTAGCCGCTTCTTGTTTGCTTTATGGCTCATATATGTGAGTTTTGTGACTAATTGCTTGTCTACATAGATTTGACAAGGAGGGCTAGCCTGCTTAGCTTGCACCAGTTGATTTCTTTGTCAGTATGGTTGACCCGATAAACGAACCTCCTTTAGTCACAGCAAATACTGTTCTATATATTCTCACGGTGGATTATGCGGTTGAAAAGATTTCTTGCTATGTTTCTGATGATGGTGCTGCAATACTGACATTTGAGGCATTGTCCGAAACATCTGAATTTGCAAAGAAATGGGTTCCTTTCTACAAAAGTATTTGCATTGAACCGCATGCTCCGGAGTGGTACTTCCAACAAAAGATGGACTACCTTAAAGAGAAGGTGGCACCAAACTTTGTTAGGGAGAGGAGAGCAATGAAGGTGCATTATTTGGTCTCTTCCGTAATGCTTTGTTATTGTCCTTTATTTGATAGTCATGCTAATTAGGCCGATCTTGAATTTTATTAGAGAGAGTATGAGGAATTCAAGGTTGGAATCAATGCATTGGTTCCTAAAGCCCAAAAAGTTCCCAAGAAAGGGTGGACAATGCAGGATGGAACTCCCTGGCCTGGAAACGAAGTTCGTGATCATCCTGGAATGATTCAGGCGTGTTTCCACAGTTTGTGTTGTTACCGCACATGTTGTCTTGTTTTTATGGACCCTTTTTTCCTTTTGTCGCGTTATGACGATAAATAAATTCAATTTTCTCTACCAACAGGCCTTCCTTGGCCAAAGTGGTGGTCGTGTGTGGAAGGAAATGAGCTGCCTCCATTGGTATTATATTTCAAGAGAAAAACGACCAAGCTATAAACATCATAAGAAGGTTGGTGCTATGAATGCGTTGGTAAAGATAATGTGTTTGATGCTTTTTTGTTAGTCTTCCATAGTTCCTTTTGTTTGGCTGTTTCACAGCTCTGAGTCTCAGTTGTACTAACTAATCCTCCATATTTGCTGCACTTGAATTGTGATCACTACATTAATAACAGCAAGGTTATAAAAGAAGAAATGTGCTTTATGACGGTCCCTTTGATAGGAAAGAAAGTTTGCTATGTGCAGTTCCCTCAAAGATTTGATGGGATTGATCGTCATGAGCGATATGCCAACAGGAATGTCATCTTTTTTTATGTAAGATTTTGCATCCATATTCCTGAGATGTTCTGTCCTACATAAGTCGTTTAACTTTGTTGCGATTTCCCTAATTACCACTTTCGTACAGATCAACATGAAAGGTTTGGATAGTATCCAAGGCCCCATTTATGTCGGTACTGGATGTGTCTTCAGAAGACAGGCATTGTAAGGTTATGATGCTCTGAAATCAAAGAAGCCACCATCAAGGACATGCGGCTGCTGCCCAAGTGGTGCTTTTAATGTTGCTGCTTTGATGACAGGAAGAGCAAGAAGAGGACTACAAAACCTAAAACAGAGAACAAGAAAAAAGGTTTTTCAAGAGAGCACAAAATCAATCCCCTGCATATGCTCTCGGAGAAATTGAAGGTGTTCGAGGTACCACTATACTTCCAACAGAATACTCATGGTTATTCTAGAAACATCACCATCTTCATTGTTATAAGATACCTAGCCTTGCAATATTTTTGGCAGGAGCTGAAAATGAAACGGCTGGTATTGTAAATCAGCAGAGGTTAGAAAAGAAATTTGGCCATTCTTCTGTTTTGGTTGCGTCCACACTTATTGAGAATGGTGGAATGCTGAAAAGTGCAAGTCCAGCTTCTCTGCTAAAGGAAGCTGTACATATCATCAAATGTGGCTATGAAGACAAGACAGACTGGGGTAAAGAGGTAAACTCTGGAGCTTGGTTGTCATGTATTGCTTAATTGGTTGAAACATTTTTACCTAATAAATCGCATCTTTTTTGCAGATTGGCTGGATCTATGGGTTGGTTACAGAAGATATTCTAACTGGGTTTAAGATGCACTGCCATGGTTGGCGGTCAATTTGCTGCATACCTAAACAGGCTGCGTTCAAAGGTTCTCCACCTCTCAAATCTTTCTCATCGTCTTCACCAGGTTCTTCGATGGGTTCTTGGGTTTGTACAAATTTTCTTCAGCAATCATTGCCCTCTTTGGTATGGATATGGTGGTGGACAAAAATGTTTGGAAAGATTTTCCTACATTAATTTCATTGTATATCCTTTTACATCTATTCCTCTATTGGCCTACTGTGCATTGCCTGCCATGTGTTTCCTAATAGGGAAATTTTTCACTCCAGAAGTAAAAGCCTATTCAACATGTAATTTTGTATGGTGTGAAATTGTTGAAGATTTGAACCTTACCTTTCCCTTTTGGTTCTGTTGTGCAACTTATCAACATCGCCAGCCTCTGGTTCATGCCACTTTTTATCAGCATTTTTGCTGCTGGTATCCTGGAAATGAGATAGCGGTGTAGGCATTGATAATTGGTGGAGAAATGAGCAGTTTGGTGGAACATTTTTATGTTTTTTTTGGCAACAATTCATCTAGGTGATGGGTAGACACACCTTTTAATGTCTTTCAATCAAGTATTTTCAATGGAATGACGAGCTCGTATTTCCTGTTTGCACTTATATTGTGTTTGACTGTTTGTTGTGCGGTTAGAAACTGTATATTGCTGTTGATAACATTCTCAAAAACATTTATTTGTGTTTAGGGCCGTCATTTAATACCATCAGGCCTTTTGCAGTAGCCACGCTACACGGATGCCGCGCACAGCAAGGCCGCGTTATGACCGGCCCATCTACAACATGAACAGATACACGTCTATCTGATAAAATCCCATATGCCCAACAAAAGCCCAAACGAACAAAGAGCCAGCGCCTGGACATACAGCCGATCCACATTTTTCAATACACAGACACGGCATCCTCCCACAAAAATCGCACGGTGCTCGACGCGCGGTTCCTGCGTACAACCAACGTAGATTCACCTGCTTAATCCACCCTAACAGTGCGAACATGCTCTCCAAAATGCTCCACCGTACATATAAAGCAGTATCATCGTGAAAAATCATTGCCGCATTCTACGAACTCTCAGCAGTTACCGTGTTTATTCCCGTATATTTCGATGTACGCCTGCTCCACGTTTCACGTGCTTGCTGTTCTCCGACTAACGCAGAACGGCGTGGCGTAGCACGCAGCCATGCCTAGCGGTGGGTATTTTTAAACCGAAATCGAAAAACCGAACCAAACCGATTTAATTGAAAATTTTGGTTTTTTCGGTTTTCGGTTTCCGGTTTGGTTTTTATTTTGGTCGGGTTCGGTTTTCGGATTTCAAAAACCGATTATACCGAAAAACCGATCTCATACTCGACCAGCTCACTCACGGTCACGCACTCATGCATGCCGGCCATTTCCCTCGCCCTCTCCGTCAAAAACTCAAAATTCCCCATCCATCTGGCCGGGTGGGCACTCCTCTCTCCGCGCACGACTCCTCCGCGCGTGGCTCAGCTGCTCGAGCTCCCTCCCTCGGCGCTCGCACTTGTCGGCCACCGCTTCCCTCCCTCGCTCGTCGCCCCCGCGCCGCTGCATGGCTCCCTCCCTCGCCCCCTCCGCCTCCCTCCCTCTCTCCGCGTGTGGCTCCGTCACGCCCCCTCCGCCTCCCTCGCCCCCGCGGCCCCCTCACCTCCCGCCTCCTACCAGGTTACCACCCCCTCGCCTCCCTCCGCCACTCCTCCCTCCCTCGCCCTCTCGGTTGGTCGGCAGCCTCTTCTCTTCGCGAACGGCTGGCTAACCCCCTCATCTCTCCGCGCGCGGCTCGGGCTCCGTCCCTCGCACCTGCCGGCCGTTGCCTCCCTCCCTCGCCCCTGTCGCCACCCTTCGCTACCCCCCCCCCCGCCTCCCCCTCCCCTTCCCCCTCTGACGGGCACGGCGACGGTGACGACGATTAGCACGGCGGAGTTGGGGACGAGGGATTTGCTTCTTGCCTGCTTGGGCTTGGGCTGCTTGGGAGCATAGGCGAGTCGGTGAACCGAAACACCGAAATAACCGAACCGAACAAATTCGGTTAATTCGGTTCGGTTTTTGAAATTGTTCGGTTCGGTTAGTGATTCTCAAAAACCGAAATATTTTTAAACCGAAAAAATCGAATGCCCACCCCTAGCCATGCCTAGTCTTCTTGATTCAGGCCAGACCCCTGCATCAATTGCATGTGTTATCTTACCTAAGATGGTTTTTGAAAGAATTTGCTCGGCCAAGATTTTTATAATTGACTTGCTAACAAGGAAGGACTGACCAGTGCCAATTATCCCAATAATAGCCAAATGACCGTGCGTTGCAACGAAAATACATTTTTTAATCAAATAATCAAATTATGCCACTTATTTACTAAAAATAAAATTTCACTTGAGGGATAAAGAAGTGAGCAATAGCCCCGCCAATGGGGAGCGGATGTGGGCAAAAAGAGAGAGACGACGTTAGTTTCCTTTTTATCCCATGGCTCATATGTTGGCACGATGTTTTTCTTGGAGAGGAGGAGAGGGAGGACGGACAACCACCTCCAACTCGCATTTATATATTACTTCTTTCATTTCTGAATATATTTCATTCTAGCTTTTGAATTTTGTTCATAAATACATGTCATTCCACAATTTCAAGACAACTTTTAACTGTTTTTTTCCAATGCATACCCATACCATTCATTATTCCTAATGTTATTTATTACTGTGGAATAGAGTAACACATCATCCAAGAGTAATAAGTGATCTAATGGCGATTTGATACATGCCTTGATTGAAGTGCAAAATTCTAAAGGGTAATAGTAAACATTACGTCTTCTCCATAGTTGCTCTGTGAAGAAGTTCACCGGGTTGTTGGTAGATCAGCCCAAGGAAAACCCAGCTTCTGGTGGTCATCAACTCGTTCTTCTGATTTGGAGTAACACTGATAACTTCAAGTACTCTGAACATTAAAAAGAAGGGACATTTGATTATTTATCATACCTAAGTTGGTGTAATCAATTACCATTAATTTTGTGGCAAATAATCAATTATTACTAAAAAGAAGGAATGTAATCAAGTTTTTCTTTCAGTCAGCAGATAGGTTCACGCATCAGGATTGAATTCCTCAGTTTTGCTATCTTACTAATAGCGGTGGATCTAACAGTGAATTTGTCGAGAAGTAATTTTTGTTAGCTAAACTCGGCCCACCTACAAGATTTTCTGCTTGGTCATCTGTTAGCATTGCCGCGAAGCCTGAAAACCATGCTTGTAGCTGTAAGCGATGGAGGTCAATGCCGCTTCCTTGCTGAAACATAGTCAGCAAGTGATGAGAAACAATGATGAACGTATTTGGATTTGTCGAAACAAATTTGTGATTCATAAAAAAAAAAAAGCGTTTCTATACTTTTCCCCCTAATACGAGCTGCACAAATCTTGAAGCAAGCGAATGGAGTAAGTAATCACCGTCCGTCCTTTATTCATGCTTTAATATTTAAGCAACTTTTGAAAAATACCTCTTAAAATAAGTTGCTCTTCAGAAGATAAGAACCAAAACTCCAAAAGCTAACAGACCTCTCAGGTTACCTTCCAAGAATGGAGCTGAGCATGTTATGGTGTGAAGCCTGCGGTAAACCGCTCGGTTTTCGCGATTTTCGACTGTACCAATCCGGTTCGAAAACAAAAACCGAGCGGTTTTCCGGTAGAATTTTAAAAAAAATCAAAAACAATTAAAAAAATTTATGCGATGAAAACCGTTGAAAAACCGGCAAAAACCACTCGAAAAACCGTTTTTCAAGAACGTTCAACTGGTCGGTTGGTTTTTCGCCAAAAACGGCGGTAAACCGCGAAAACCGAGCGGTTTTTCGTCAAAAACCACGGTTTTCACGAAAAGATTTGACCAAAATTTGAATTTTTTTATTTTGCAAACCGTTCGGTTTTTCGCGGTTTTCAAGCGATTTCTCGCGAAAACCGCTACCGCCGAGTTAGCGGTTTTTGACTTCGAAACGAAATTATGAACCAGAGTAGGGTCATCTCACCCAGTTAGGCGATGTACAACCATGTATAGAGAGAGAGGCACATAAAGCATCATTTACCATCAAACAGAATAGGTATGGGCACTCTCATAATTCGTGTCATCTGGTCAATTTTTTTTAAGGTATCATTTGGTCAGTTTGGAAGGAGCGAAATGCAAAGTGTTTCATGACAGCTCACGACCAACCGTTTTTGAACCTAGAGCAAAAGATCTGTCATTCATTTCAAAGAGGAGAGAAAAACACCACTCTCAAAGGGGAAACATAAAGATACTAGTCTCAAGAGAGGGGTACCAACACCTTCAAAGAGCCCCAAACTAGGACTTCTAACGAAAACACCAACTATACCTAGCAACAGCAAAAACACCACCCTTACAAACAAAGGAGTCTAGCTAACCACAAGGTAAAACCCAAAACTGAAGAACCACGACTTTTTCAGGAGCAACTATCATCGAAGT
This sequence comes from Otatea glauca, assembly GCA_036346275.1. Taxonomy (NCBI): domain Eukaryota; kingdom Viridiplantae; phylum Streptophyta; class Magnoliopsida; order Poales; family Poaceae; genus Otatea; species Otatea glauca. The sequence goes on from CM070711.1 coordinate 78,337,358, forward strand.
AGGGTGCTCACTAAAGACCGTGCCAACATCAAAATCAAAGCCTAATAGCAACCACCCACAAGACAAGCCACCACCAAAGTTCATGACCAACCTTCAGCCGCATTTTTTTCTTTTTTGTCTCTTGCTTTGCCGACTTCGTGCTAGTAACACTCTTTATGGTGTTTGCAAACTCTCTATCTTAACACAAAAGACGTCCAAATATTTTGCGTATTTACACTTAACGCAAAAGACGCTCAAATCTTTTGCGTATTTACAAAACTAGCCGGGTGAGTTCGAAAAAATTATTTAAAAAAACCAGACCTGCCGAGGCCCAAATCCACCTGGAATTGACGTCCACATACAAGTCCACTCAGGCCGTCCGTCACCCTCACTTCGGCGGCGGCGCGCATCCGGCAAACGCTATCAGCCAACCCGATGACCGATCACGAAAACGATAGCCACGGCGGTGTGGCGCCTCTCCGCCGCCAGCCCAGCATCGCCTGCCGGCCGTCGCTGAGCACCCCAAGTTCTTTGTTCCCCCACCCTGCCGTCTCCACTCCCCAGCCAGCCGACTGACGACGGCGCCGGGGAAACGGTCGCCAATAGCCTTCTCCGCCGCCTGCGCGGCCAGGTTCGCTCCATCAGTTCCTCATCCCAGCCACCCCGTTTTGCGATAAGACATGACAGAGCGAGAATTTTCATGGACATAGATTTGAAATCTTCTCATTGCAAACGCCCTTAAAATAACAGCAGGGCATTCTTATAGGAGAGTGAAAACATAAACTACATGAAGTCCTTGTTAATACTATTGTGATAAATCCCTCGCAAAAAAAGGAAAAAGTATTCTGATAAAGAAGAAATATTGCACATGTAAAACCGTAATTATGTAAAACCTGGCATTTCCTCTAGTTTTTCCTATTGTTACTATGATATTGCTTGCTATTGGAATTCTCACTGTCTTCTGGTCATTTTGCCAAGTAGCTTCCACATAGGCGATAACTTCACCTGACATGTGTGAACTTTGTTTGCAACACTGAACACAAAGAACAAGCGGGTCAACATCCATCTTAATCCGAGGCGGACTTTAGATTGTAGCGTGGACGTGGTAAACAGCATGGACCTCGCCAACGTTTGTAACCGTTCTCTATATGAACTAGGGTGGATGGTAGATTCAGGTGATACCCACGTAGAGCTGATGGTAGTCCCTGGGAGGCACGACGGGCCGTGGCGGGTCATGGCAAGCTTGCCAGGCCGTGCCGTGCCGGCAGAGACAGCTGTCGGCGAGGTCCAGCACAGCTCGATGGCGCGCCGAGCTGTCCCTGCATGAGCACAACACACGACGCTTGTTCTAGAGCTAGAGGCGTACTTTGGCCACCGCCGACGCCGTGCTTGTCCACCGTCGGTGCTGCGCGCTTGCCCACCTCTGCCCTCCTCAGCCGCTGTCGCCACGGCCTGTGGTTCCCCACCTCCACCCGCCTTAGGCGCCGCCGCCGTCTTGGCGCCCGTCGCCACGCACTTGGCCGCCTCCATCCTCCTCGGCCGCTGTCGCCGTGGTTCCTGCCTCCACTTGCCTCGGTCGCCGTTCCCTACCTCCACTTGCCTCGACCACCGCTACCACTCGCTTGCCCGCCGCTGCCTTGGCCGCCACCACTACGTGCTTGGCCAACGTTGCTCGCCTTGCCCGCCTCTCACCGACGTTTGGATCTGGTCGGCTGCTGGAGGCAGCATCTGGATCCGGTGGCTCGTGGCGGCGTGACCATGAAGGACCGCATACGTGACGCGGCGCTCTTGAGGGCGACGCGACATTAAGACGGCGGTCCCTCTCGTTCTCTCTCTCTCACGTCTCTCTCTCGATTTACTGCAAAAGCCATAGACAAAAGAAGATAAGGCTAAGGGTGACTGCATGAGGCTGTCCACCCGTATTGCTTTCGGGTCGTGCTGGCCTTTGCACGGTCCAAATAGGCATGCCGTGTCCTCAATGGGTTGAATCGCTAGGTCTAACACGACTTGACTGTTCGTGCCATAGCGGCTTGACCCACCACGTGTCGTGCCGGGCCTCCAACTCTTAGGTCTAGCTGATGGTGCATGCATCCAAAGAACTTGTTGTAACTAGTATAGTGTCTGTGCTAACGCTACGACGGCAGTACACCCGCTTATCAATTAAATAAGAAGATAAGTATGAATACAACACTTAATAATAAAAGAGAAATTTAGAATTTTAAATGAATTTATAAAGAAAGCGGAACTAAATGGAGGTCGAATGGCGTAGCGGGCTCCCAAAAGATTTTAATTCAAGAAAGAGAAAGAAAAAGAATTTTCGATTTTAGATTATTTTTTTGCGGCTTCCACAGAGAGCACACAGCGTGCTCTGCTGGCTTAACCAACAGGAGTGAGGAAGGCGGGGTGGCGGTGGTCATGATGGAGTCGATTGGTGCGGACGAGATTGCCGGCGTCGGCGCTGCGTGGGAGGAGTCACGATTCGCGGTGAATTTCAGGGAAAGATGACGGTGATGGCTTAGGTTACCTCCAAAATCCGCGATCTTTACAAGAGGGAGCACAGGGATTTACGAATGCGGTGGGGTGGAGGAGAGCTCATGGCTTTTATAGCCGAAACAAGCATATTTATGGAAACCATAATTTGGGATCAAATCAGTTGGGAGAAATTTTGGCAATAGAGCACGAAATTTAGGAAATTAATACCATAGATGGAAAGAGGAGATTTGGTGCGGGATTGATGAAGCTTTGGAGCTCCTTTCTTGCTTTAATGGAGGGAGGGAAAAGAAGAAGCTTCTCTGATCTGGGTTGCAGTTAGAAGAAGCTACTGGTGGGTTGCCTTCATTTTTTAAAATATAGAAGGATTTTTAAAAGATAGCACATTAGGTTAAAAATTCTAGAAAAATTCGAAAAAACTTTCGATTATTTTGTACTTAATAAAATTATTTTTAAAAAATTATAAATTTCTTTGAGGCACTGTGGCCATGAGGTCGCCGACCAAGAACTCTCGCCGCGTCGGCAAAGCCACCAATGGCGGCCAGTGGAGCCATTGCGGACCTGCGTTCTCCCGTGTGTTGCCCGGCCGTCGCGTCAATCTCCCGGCCATGCGCCCATCTCGGTTCCTTTTCCCATCACGTAATGTATGGTCCTTTCCTTTCCCGAGCGTTTGTTTCCTTTTCCTTGTTGATCTTTGGAGGTGAGGAAGGTGCATTGTAGGCCACGAGGATGATTTGGAAAAATATGGAAAAATAAACGCGCTCGTAATCATTTGGATCCAAGGAAAAGAAAAGATAAAAATTAAGCGAGTGCTTTCGCCAGGCCATTGGTTCCATGAGAAAAATTGAAAAAATTAAGCGGCACTCACGCATCGTTGGTTCTTTAGATAAAAATGAAAACAAAAATTCAGCGCTCTCCGTGCTGTTGAAATTAGGCTCTATGGGGCTAGATCCAGTAAAAGTCTCGAGAAGAGTCATATTCGGAAAAAAATCGATCACAATGCGGGACAATAAAAATTCAAATCTTGTTTCCTTGCATCCGGATCCTCCCTGATTATTTCCTTGTTTGATTCGCCCTCCTTCCAAATATGTAGTACGTACAATTTTGGCCAGTAAAAAATTCAAGTCTGGTTTACTTGCATGCGGATCCTCCTTATTTATTTCCTTGTTTGATTCGCTCTCCTTCCAAATATGTAGGTGGGGGAGGTCTGTTGTGGGCCACAGGAATGATTAGACACACTAAATAATGGCCATCGGATGTGGGTGAGTAAAGCTGAGGAAAGATCCGAGATGTTCATTTTGATGAATGCAAGTTTCGGGGGACATTTTCTTGGGTGCACGAACGTTAGGCCATCTCTAGTGAGGTGCATTATTTAGGGTGGACGTAGCAAAAATTGCTTACGTGCATTATAAAGGGGTATAGATCTGGATTTTTTTTAGATTCTAGTAAACAAAATATTATTACGAGATTGCCATTGAAAGAAATAATGACAGGATATTCTGATAGGAAAATGACAAGAGAAACTACATCAACACTACTACAGAATGGTACATCACTATCACTTCATCTGTGTCGGTTCTTAAGTTTTTAGGAAAAAACGATTGTGGTAGATGACTTAGGGGAGGCATTAGTAATAATCACTATCGGTTCTCAGTTTAGAAGTGATTGTGATGTGCACTGGAAACATCACAATCGGTTCTTATGCGAGAAGTGATAGTGACGTGTATGATCATCACTATCGGTTCCCACATAAGAAGCGATAGAGATGAGCACGTTGACATCACTATCGGTTCTTTTGTGAGAAGCGATAGTGATGTGCATGTCAACGTGCTCATCTCTATCGCTTCTTATATGGGAACCGATAGTGATGATAAAGATCATCACTATCGCTTCTCTTATAAGAACCGACCGTGATGATGTGTCGTTAGGTTATTTATACCACTCGAGTGAACTCTTCTCTGTTATTGTTCGGAGGAGATTTCCCCCGCCACACGAAAAAATAGCTCATATTCGTGGTTGGAAGCAATACTTGGGTGAAAAATTTGAAATCATCAAGGTGGGTGTTAAGAGGTAAATTTGAAGCCCTAACTTGAGGAGATTTCCTCATTTTGCATAATTTGTGATTTTCTTCAAAATGTGAGCATTCCTTCAAACCCCTTTAATTTTGCACTATGTAATTTTGATTTGTCGCGAAGAAAGTTTAGATTGCTTTGGTATTGTCTATGTCTATCAGTTGCACACCTTTATTTGACAAGCACACATGTATTTAATTATCTCAATTTGTAGTGCTTTGATGTTAATATGGAATTATTATTGCTATCACCTGATGAATGTTAGAGTTTAGGTTGCGGAACCTACGTCTCCCGTTCGAGGATGCTTGTTTATAAATATGTTGAACGAAATGGCATATTTATAAGCGAGCAGTCTCGAATTGTCCACGTTCTTCGGACAGTTCGAGGATATGTCGTTCGGGTAAGGTCCTGAGCTGTGTTGTACAACTGTAGAGTAGATTTCGGTAGCGTCTCCCTGGTATTCTCCAGATACACACCCCTCTTGACTTGTTGTTGAGATGTGTATATGGAGAATAGCGGGGAGATGCTGCCGAAATTTTCTCTAGAGGTGTACAACAGCTTAGGAACTTGTTTGAACCACATATCCTCGAATGGGATTAGGACCAAACATATTTAGAGATTAGGAGTCATCGTTGGTACCCTTGTTTAATTTGTTTCGTTGTAGTCAAAAGATTTGTAAGCTACTGCACTATATAATTAGATTGTTTGATATAATTGTTGATGTTAAAAATGTATGTCTTCTATCTAGGGAATTGGAAGATCTAAACCAGGGAAGAATCTAGGTATCGATCGGGAGAACACATTTCATATATCTTGCATGAAATTGTTCTCTATTTTGCGAAGGTAATATTAACTGAAATGATATCTCAATATTTCAAATAGCTAGCTTCTTTGTCGCTCAGCTTTTTCCTTAATTTATTGTGTGAATTTTAATTGCGGATGAACCGTAAGGAATGGATGTATGACAACGATCGTGTGAGTCTTGAATTTGGATGGGTGTTAAGGAGTTCAAAAAATTGCGAGCAGGACATGGTGAGGAGGGTGTAAACTTCATATATTGTCCTTGCATTGATTGCACAAATCGAGAAGATTTAACAAGTCGGCTCAAATTGAGGACCACGATTCGACGTGGCCGTGAGGAATTACACATGTTGGATCCATCACGGGAGACAGTAGTACCCTAGGTATGCAATGAAGACACGGTGGAACCGGATGATGAGTTGCGACTGATATGTTTGAGGAGGAGAATTTGGAGCAAATGTTGCGGGATGTGGAGGGTAATTACGGAAGAGAGTTTGAAAAGTTTAAAAGCTTGATGGAAGAAGATGCCAAACCAATGTTCACGGGTTGCAAGCGAATACACCAAGTTGGGTTCGGTCCTTGCATTGTTCGAATCAAGGCAAAACACCGTTGGACGGATACAAGTTTCAATGCACTTCTAGTTCTTCTATCGGATCTGCTTCCCGAGGGAAACGAGTTGCCAACAAGCATTTATGAAGCGAAGAAGCTACTATGTCCCATGGGAATGGAAATAGAAAGGATACATGCATGTCCGAATGATTGCATCTTGTACCGTAACGCACATCAGGAGCTACACGTTTGTCCAGTTTGTGGTGTGCCCCGGTACAAACAAAAGGAGAAGCGTAACGACAGGAAACGTAAGAGCCGGGGCAACGACGGTGAAGAGGTCACTAAAGGTGTACCGGCTAAGGTATTGTGGTACTTGCCCATCATTCCCTGTCTAGAGAGGTTGTTTGCAAATCCTAGAGAAGCAAAATTGTTGCGTTGGCATTATGAGTCTCGAAAGGAAGATGGCAAGCTAAGACACCCTGCTGATTCGGCTCAATGGAGAAACATCGATTGGAAACATGAGGGGTTTGGTGCCGAAATGAGGAACATAAGATTTGGATTGAGTACCAATGGAATGAATCCGTTTGATAACATGAGCAGTCGTCACAACACGTGGCCAGTTCTGTTGTGTATCTACAACCTCCCTCCTTGGTTGTGCATGAAGCGGAAGTATATCATGATGTCGTTGCTAATCTCGGGACCCAAACAGTAGGAAATGATATTGATGTGTACCTCGCTCCACCGATCGAGGATTTGGTAAAATTGTGGAATGACGGGGTCATTGTGTGGGATCGTCTGAGAGAGCATTTCACCCTACGGGCTATGGTATTTTGCACCAAAAATGATTTCCGTCTCTTGGTAATTTGGAGACTCTGATCGAAAGGAGCCAAAGCATGTCCTATTTGTGAAGAGGAGGCGAGAGCCTATGGTGCCGAATTCAAGAAAACCGTGTATATGGGTCACCGTAGGTTTCTACCTCGAAGTCATCGATCTAGTAAAATGGATGACAAATTTGATGGGAAGAGGAAGTCCGTTCGACACCATGACCTATGAGTGGAAGGCAAGTATATTCACGTGTAGAGGATATCGATGTTCGATGCGGAAAGAGCAGTAAATCTGTTCGTTCTAGGACCATTTGGAAGAAGAGGTCAATATTTTGGGACTTACCGTACTGGAAGGAGTTAGATGTCCGGCATTGTATTGATGTCATGCACGTTGATAAGAATGTCTGCGACAATTTGGTTGGTATCCTGCTGAACATACCTGGAAAGACAAAGGATGGTGTGAATGCTCGTCGCGACATGGCCTACATGGGAATCAGGCTCAGGCTTGCAGTGATAGAGGAGGATGGAAAAGGTCCATATATCCCCGCTGCATGCTACACCCTATCCAAGAAGGAGAAAGAGGACCTTTGCAAATGTCTCCAAGGTATTAAAGTTCCATCTGGCTACTCCACGAACATTAAGAAGCTTGTGTCCTTGGATGATTTGAAGTTGTTGGGCATGAAGTCCCACGACTGCCATGTCTTGATGATCCAAATGCTCCCAGTTGCAATCCGAAATATTCTGCCAGAGGATGTCAGGTTTGCAATCACGAAGCTGTGTTACTTCTTCAATGCGATCTCCTGCAAAGTTATTGACCCCGACATACTAGACAACTTGCAGAGTGAGGTGGTGCAGACTCTATGTCAGCTTGAGATGCATTTTCCACCGTCGTTCTTCGACGTCATGGTCCACTCTCGGGCTAGCGCAGATATCGTTCATCAAGTGGCCCACGACAGGCGTCGTACTGGTCAAGGTAAACATCCCTCACGTCTTCTGTACCATTCCAGTAGTATTGCAACAAGTTACTTAATTATGCGCATGCTTTGTAGGTTCCTACCGTACCTGCGCCTACTCCCACGACCGTGATGAGCCCTGCAGAAAGTACAGAGCTGGTGCATAAAAGGACTAGCACGACAACCACAGAACCACTGGAGGCCTCTGCTAAAAAGGCTAGGCTCACAAAGGCCACAACGCCCCCTCAGGTACATGAAAAGCCCACTGCCCCGGCCTCGGAGACTCCTTCGGCCCAGAAAGGAGGACCGGCACAGGCCACAGAGAAGCCTTATGAATTTAAGGCCTACGTACATGGAAAGCCCTTTCTGCCTCCCAACAAATTGAATGCTCTAGGCATATGGACTCGACAGCTCCATGGATGGTACGTTGACAAAGTGAAAGAGAAGCGGCGTATCGACTTCAATGTTAGATCTGAGAAGGGACATTTCCACCGCGAGGAGGATGGGACATTCCCAGTTAGTTTTGAGGATCTGTTCCGTCTGTACCAACTGATAGCCATCGATATTTCTACTGTACGATCTTGGACGCTGTGAGTATCGCACCACGTTGCACGACCTTATGACTTCCATAGGATTTTGTATTACGCTTTTTAACATTCAATGCGAGTTGCGAGGCGATGAAGAGGCGAGTCGTGGCGAATCGATAACTAGTTGGGTTAAATCGACCACGAGCTTGTGTCGCGACGATGGCTAGGCTTCAACCGGAATGGGTTGCCTCCTACATCAAGAGGGCATTGCATGTTGAGTCGAAGAAGGACTTCATTCTACTCCCGTACCACGAGGAGTAAGTGCTACTTCACCGTTCAATTACTTCTACGCACTGAAACCGTATGTGAACTTATTTTCTTCGCTACATACCATTTAATAAGCAACCACTGGGTTCTACTGCGTGCTCGTCAGAGTGACAACAAAGTGTACACTTTTAATTCGGTTGATAAGAGACCGATGGCCTACGCGATCAAGCCTCCTTTGGAGCAGTAAGTGCAGCACTCTTATCTAACATTTTCTGTATTTAACTACGTTCATTTTTTTTATACTCAACGGCGTCCTTCAATGTATATAGGGTTTCAAGCAATACGTCGAGCGGGAGGGACACACGACGACAAAAGGGCTCCAAGCCGAGTATGTCCGCTTCATGGTACAAGTGGCTATCATATATAAGATTTAGATTTTACGACATATTTTCTTCATCTCTTAATTTATTTTTCTTTCTTCACGATGTCATCAACAGCAGTGACGACATTTGTGGTTTGTATGTCATGCAACACATGTTGATCTTGATTGCCGGCTCAGACCGTTTCCCTAAGGTAGTACATGCATTATTATACAATTAGTCTTTCACATAGAAATATAAAAACTTAAATTAGAGCACTCGTTTCTATTTTGCAGCATACCAATATCCCCCAGAAGAGTATAGACAGCACTGCACTCAACAAGATACGAGACCACTTATGCCAGTGGTACTGGATAGAATGCTTGTCGGAGGACGGACGGTTTAGAGATCCCGAAGGCTCCTACTAGATCAGATGTGAACAATATTACATATCTGAATGCGATTGCATGTGTACTTATGGTTAAGCATGTTTACGTTCTATTTTGTTAACGAATGTGATATGTGTTTGTTGTAACAAAGTGTTCATGTTATTTGAATGTGATATGTTATGCTGTAATTTACGTGTGAATGTGATATGTGCATATTGTGTGGAATATGTCTTTGATTGGAGGGTGAATTAGAAAATAGTACACCACTTCATCTCTGTCGGTTCTCACAAGAAAATGATAGAGATGTGACCATCATCTCTATCGATTCTTTGTAAGAAGCGATAGGGATGATGAACTCATCTCTATCGGTTCTTTATAAGAAGCGATAGAGATGAGGGTATTATCTCTATCGGTTCTTTTTAAGAAGCGATAGAGATGATGCAGTCATCTCTATCGATTTCTTTATAAGAAGTGATAGAGATGATTGTAGTATCTCTATCGATTCTTTGTAAGAAGCGATAGAGATGATTCACTCATCTCTATCGGTTCTTTATAAGAAGCGATAGAGATGAGGATATTATCTCTATCGGTTCTTTTTAAGATGCGATAGAGATGAGGCCTCATCTCTATCGCTTCTTATAAAGAACCGATAGAGATGACCGCATTATCTCTATCGGGCGATAACCGAGTGTAATAATGCCGCCTCATCTCTGTCTCATGACTTTGTGTCGCCACCAGAACCGACTGTGATGATAAAAAAGAACTGATTGTGATGTATATTTGTGTAGTAGTGCAAGTTCATGCTAAAGCTATTCCATCTGCACGAACGAGTATTTAATCTGATAAAGAAAATGTGTTTTTAGCAAGTAAAACCAAATTTACATTAGAGGGAACAAAAGGGCGAAGGAGTATGATATTTCTGTGGAACTTGATGTTTCCTCTAGTTTTTTCTTATTGTTGCTAAGAGCATTATCATATTGCCTGAATGATTTCACCCTAGTTATGCAACATCCGCAAATAAATCCTGAATTGTTATCCGCGCCGCTATTGGAATTCTCACTGTATTTCGGTCATTGTGCCAAGTAAGGCTTCCAAATGTGTAGTCCCCTTGTAACTTCCACATGGGTGACAACTTCACCTGAAATGTGTGCACTTTGTTTGCAGCATTGAACACAAGAACAGGCGGGTCAATATCCATCTTGACTCCAGGGGGGCTCTGGATTGCGGCGTGGTAAACAGCATCGACTCCGCCTACGTTTGTAACTGTTCTCGATACAGTGACTGGATACCTCAGATCAGGAACTGCAATGGATGGTAGATTCAAGTGATACCCCGGTAGTGCTGATATATTATTGCAGATTACGGATGGCTTGATGGTGCATCCAAAGAACTTGTTGTAATCGCTTGGATCAATGTCATAAATCAGTCCAGGATCTGCAGCCCTGTTAGGGTTTATGTGCCCGCCTCCGTAGTCAAATGGGTCTGCAATCTTCCGAGGCAATCCTTCTGCCAGTATCGGCATGCCGCGTTCATCAGTTACGGACGCTTCACCATGCAAAATGAAACAGATGTAAGCCTAATGCAGAAATGTCCAGACATGAATTGTGAATTCGAAGCATTCTGCGGAGTTAATGGTTCGCCTAGCTGTTTACCAGTGGTGACGATGGCTGATTTTAGTGCAGCAGGAGACCAATTTGGATGGAGAGCTTTCAGCAGCGCGACGACACCTGCTACATGCGGGGCTGCCATTGATGTTCCTGAGGATAACTTATACGAGTATTTCTTTGCTGCTAAGATGTTGGCTCCAGGTGCAGCTATGTCAGGCTGTTAAGGATATAAGACATCAGTGAGATGACTAAAGGTCATGCTAGGGCCTACTATCTAGTGCAATGGTATAGTACAAGTACCTTGATAATGGCAGGGTAATCAACTGATGGGCCTCTCGAGGAGAATGATGCCACTTTTGGCGCTAGTATCCCTTTCCCCGTAACCGTGTGCGCAGGTTCAATCTTTGCCACCGGAGAGCTGCTTAAAACAATGAAACGTTTATCTGAGAAAGGCTTGAACTCAGTTGCGGATAAATGCAATTGACTGTACCTTGCGTCGCTGATGTATTTGCCGATCCGCTTCCCAGTGTCAAGATCCACAAGAACACAGGCTATGCCTTGGCAATCAGCTGTGTCACTTAGAATATCCGTCGTATATTGAGCGAAAATAAGACCAGAGCCCCCGCCATTCACAACGTTTTGCAACGCTTCTGGGTCCGCGGGGTACCAGCAGAGCACAATTTTTCCTTTCACATCCGTGCCATTCAGAGCATCCGCCGTGCATCTAACCACAAAAAGCAAAGTGTCAAAGTGTCTGACAAATAGAGAAAAAAATTAAACATGGAATCTTCACGATTTAACGGCTTTACATACTGGCCTCCATCTGCAAGACTAGTGAAGCTGCTCCTGGATGAGTTCCTCCCCTGGTGATAGAGAGACTGTCCCTGTAAATTGGGCAGAGTTTGCTCAGTTTCAGCAACTTATAATTATTTTGTACCAGTCATAGCACACTTGTGATTCTTCAGAGCTGGTGTTTGCATTCTGTACCATTATCTGTTGCTTGTTTCCCAGTGCGATCGCCGTCGGGAACGACCTATCAATTTTGCTCGCGGCAACAGTGATGACCCACGGAGCGGTATTCGCGACTGTCTGCGGTCTAGGCCCTAAGTTCCCGCCCGCGTACACGACGGTGATCCCCTTCTGAACCGCGTGCAGAGCGCCGAACGAGTTCTCCCCGGCGGTGAGGGACAGCGACAGTACGTCCACTCCGTCGTGTATTGCGTCGTCGATGGCGGCGAGCACGGCTGCAGAGGTGCCGATGGTGCGGCTGCCCCAGAGGGTCTTGTACACGGCAATGCGAGCCCGGGGCGCGCCGCCCCGCGCGGTCCCCGCCGCGAGGCCGTGGAAGCTGGCTGCCTCCACGACCGAGCCCGCCGCGGTGGACGCCGTGTGAGTGCCGTGGCCGTGCACATCCCGGGGCGAGAGGTAGTCAGTCTTGAGGGTCTCCTCGTCCACACCACCTTTGTAGAACCGTGCGCCGATGATCTTGCGGCTGCAGTTATTGCTACCCCATGCCTGTCCGACTTCGCACACGCCTTTCCACCGTGATGGCACCGGCCCGTAGCCTTCGTCGCTGAAGCTTCTCGACTCCGGCCAGATGCCTGGAGTACGTACATCGTATGCGTATTAGTAAGAGGGCTTGCACAAGAAATGGCGCCAATGGAATCATGCACCTGAGCCTAATCGCTGGTTCCAGTTTCCCAAAGCAAGATGGGGTACTAACCGGAGTCGACAACCCCAATGATTATATCCTCCCCGTAGTTGCTTCCGCGGAGTAGCTCAGAGGGCATTTGGTGATTCAGCCCAAGAAAGTCCCAGCTCCGTGTGGTGGTCCCTGTGTACCTTCTGCTTGGTTGGACGCTAATGACTTCCGGCAACTCTGCAGAACACATGAATTGAGCAAATCACGAATGCACAGTTAGCTTGCCGGATATCGTTCAGCTATAGATAGATGGAAAACTGAGGCCCTGTTTGTAAAACGGCTGGAAAAATTCTTGCGTTCCGAACAGATCTGCGGGTTACACAGTGATAGACTCCTAACCTGCAAGTTGTTTTGCTTGGTCTTCAGTAAGCGTTGCAGCGAAGCCTGAGAAACCATGCTTGTAGTTGTGGACGATGGAGGCCAAAGAATCTTCCTTGCTAAAAGTTCGGTAGTGTATACAATCAGTTAGTTTCTTAGCTGAGACAATAGCTGCTAGTTTCTTTCTTACAAATTAAGGTGAGCTGGAGAGTGGTGAAGCACTTATCATTAATCAAAGAACCTTAGATAAAAGTGAACAGGGTACGCACGTACCTTCCAAGAACAGTGGCGAGCATATCATGGTGCGAAGCGATGACATCGTCCGGGTGTCCATGTTTCACATCACCTAGGTATGCTATATAGAGCTAAAGACCAAGAGGGTCAGTATAGGAACTTCTTTAAAACTGGTCATATATACCACTCTAATTACGTACTGAAACAAGCTCCGAGCAGGCAAGGCATGCTTACCTTGCGAGATCCTCCCTGTACTCTGAATAACAGCATGCAAAAGCAAAGTAGTAGCACCGAAGCTAAACGGGCACGCGAGGAAGAATAGAATCCCATTTTCCCTATGCTGTGTGTGGCTCTCATATATCAGTGCAATGCATGAGCTTGTGTATTTATAGATGTCTGAAGGTTGAACTTCTCTTGGTAAGCAAATGAAAATTCGAAGAGCTCGTGCGTCTGTTGTTCCTCACGTTTTCTTTTCGCTTTCTTAACGCGGATTTTCTATCTAGAATATTTTCTTTTAACACTGGTTTGGTGATGCTTTAAGACTTTGATCAAGCCCCCTCTGAATTGGTCCCTGCACCAACCTTAATTGATAAATTATTCTTCTAGCCATTGCCCACGGCGATGTAAGCAGCTCGATCCCCTTCCAAAGATTTTGTCTGGATATGCCGTTCTGATCTGATAATGGCTACTGTTATACCGTGATACCCTCCTTGTACACAGCAGTCATCAAATCAAATCTGAGTCTGTGAGATACGAGACGAGCGTACACTACTACAGAAAAGACCATCACATGTGGTTGAAAAACATCTTCATAGACGGTTTTATAAACCATCTGTAAATATGTGTCAGTGATAGTACGTTGTATCACAGACGATTTTTGAACCATATGTGAAACACCTATTACAGACGGTTCTTGGTACAAACTGTCTGTGATAATAGGCTATCACAGATGATTTGTTTAAAGAACTGTTTGTGATCCATATGTTTTTCTACATCTCTTAGTAGAATTTTTATGATTAGTATTTGTTGTTGGAAATTTTTCTTTCTTTAGATATTTCTGCAATGACATTTATAAGACACAGCTAGTTATAGATTTTATAATTGAATATCTAAACATCCGAGATGCATGGAAGCAACAGCTTGTTTGATGGGGATTGTCTTAAAATATGAATCTTTTTAGCACTTTCATCTACTTTCTTATTCAAATGTTGATGGATTCTAAGGCAAAATTTAATTTCATCCACCGTTCATCTTGAAAGTTGTCATGCTCTGATTTATCTTTCACTTCATCCTCACTCTCGAATGAGAATTTCATAGACAACCTATTTTTACTTTGATCTTACGTTGAAACAAGATCATTTTGAGAGAGAGGTAGAAGAGAGAGGAGACTGATTTGATAGCCGATAGGGTTTATCATTTATCAACTTTGTGGGCTGTCACAGACGGTAGTGATGTGCTAAGGAGAAAGGGAATATAAGCTGCTAACCTGAATGTCTCGGACAAGGATTTGTGGGTTGAAATTTTCACTATATATAGAGGTTTTCCACTGCTTGTTGGACTAGGCCTCGGGTCATTGCCTTGGCGGCCCAAGGCCTATCTCTGCTCCTGCACGCATGTATACGTGTGTGTGTGTGTGTGTGTGACATGAGTGAGATGTGTGTCCTCTGTGTAATCTCTTTAAAAGAAAGTCTCCTAGCCAATGAAATTGGTTTGGGTTATGTTACACGTACTAGATCTATGGGTGGGCACTTTTAAACCGAAATCGAAAAACTGAACCGAATCGAACCGAATAAACCGATTATTTCGATTTTTTTGGTTTTCGGTTTTTGGTTCAGTTTTTACTTTGGTACTATTTAGTTTTCGGTTTACGGTTCGGTTTTATAATTTCAGAAACCGAAAAAACCGGTTTACCGAATAAATCTCTCGCTCGTCGGTTTCCATCGCCATCTGGGCCATCTGGCCATTTGGCCCATTTTCGCGCAGTTCAGTCGTTCGACTCGTTCCCCAGATCCAAATCTCCAGTCGCCAAGACGCGGACGCAGACAGCCGGATGCCAACCCTAGCCCAGTCTTCCTCTAATCCTCTTCCCCTCACGAACCAGCGGGTAGTGCCGTAGCTACGACGACGGCTCAGGCCCTCCAGGGCTCACGCCTCTCGGTCCCAGAGTCCCGGATCGGCGGTTTCCCTCCCGGCGCAGCCCCAGGCGCCACCATACCAGTACCGTCGCCGCCTTCCGGGCGTAGCCGCAGGCGCTAGTACCGTCGCCGCCCTCCCGATGCAACCCCAGGCGCCAACTCCTAGCTTCCATCCCCCGAGCGGCCTAGCCATCGATCAGTCGCAAGTCGCAACCATCGAGACCGTCTACTACACTACTTGGCTCCTTACCTTAGGTTTGTAATAGTGAATCCTGACTCCTGAGCTACGAATTGCTGTGGAATAATATTGATTATATGCTCTATTGCTTGACATTAAACTTGCATTTCAAACAGGTGTAGTTTTACATTAAAAAATCTCAGATTTGTAAGCATGTCAGTATGTTGGATAGATCATCTAGCCTGTAAGCTTAGTTCGGTTTTACCGAAAACCGAAATAACTGAACCAAATTTTTTCGACTTATTTAGTTCAGTTTTCTGTTTTCATCAGAGAATTTCGGTTCCCAACTTCCAAAAACCGAAATTTTTTCACACCGAAAAAACCGAACCGAATAAGCCACTGAAACAGAATGCTCAGGCCTAACTAGATCTGAAATGGATTGTCATGTGTGAACGCGCCGCTGGTCGTCCTGTCTTTCTTTAATGGAAAGAGATACGTAGCTGCTTGGAATAGCTGCTCTTGAATTCTTGATTGATACGTAGCTGCTTGGAATAGCTGCTCTTGAATTCTTGATTAGGTCAAAATAATAATTAAGAAAAGCGTGAGACGTTTTCTGCTAATCGTGAGCACGTCCTATATACAATCTGAATGCATGAGCGCGCGCTTTCATTTCTTTTGTATTTTCTTCTTTGCAAAAGTAAAGGTTTGAATCAGTAGCCGGTGGTTTCATAGAACATCAACGCACCCATCACTTGACAAGTTAAGAGTCTTAGGGCTTGATTGGTGAAAACGCCATCTTTCTTTCTTTTTATTTAAAGATTGAAAGGCCAAAAGTTCGTGTGTGTGTTTTGGCTCAAGGTTTGATTTAGCCGTTCCATGATGTAAGAAAAGCTTGATCTAGTCAGTGAACACGTAGCATCAGTGGCAGTGAGTTTGTTAGATTAAATTCACCATTCCTATAAAAAAATTGAATTCATTCTCGATTCACCATTGAGAGCTAGCTAGGTAGCTATAGCTGCTACCCAGGCCCTTGCTAGAAAGACCAGGACGCCAGATTAGAAAATCTCCGAGCTTACTTAGATGGGCCTGGAAGCCCAATTAGATTAGACACTATACAAAACCATGGCTCAAGTGTAGGTGGACCTAAAAAAGGCAAAGCTAAATTTACGGCCACGTTTAACCGAATTTTTTTTTCTTTAATATTTTTTTTATTCTTTTTTTCAAAACTATGCGTCCGATTTTAAAAATTACAAAACTAGCCCTCCGTCGCCCGTGTATGGGGCGATCGCCCCATACACGGGCGATTTGCCCCGCGCCAGCCAACGCCCAACGGCTCTAAATAACGGGCGTTTGTGGTGGGCCCCCCTATCGCCCCCTGTATGGGCGATCGCCCCATACAGGGGCGACGGGTGGGTATTTAACCGCTGCCTCCCTTCGGCATTCGACCGAGCGCAGCCAGAAGCCAAGCGAGGCAGAGAAAGAAGAGAAGAAAGAAAGAGAGAAGAGAAAAAAAAGAAAATTTCTGATTTTTTTGTATAGTTATCTGTAAGAATTTTTTTAGAGATAATTGTAGGAATTGTTTTATAGGTTGCGTAATTAAAGTATACTTTAATATTTAGGACTTTGTTGTAGTATTTAGAAATTTTAGGATTGCGTAGTGTTTAGAAATTTTAGAATTGTATAGCTCTCGTGAAATTTAATGTAGCAGATACTTAATGTAGTATATAGTATTTAGAAACTTAATGTAGTATTTCAGTATATGCAAATTTAATGTAGTATTTTGTATGTAGAAATTTAGTTCAGTAGAAACTATAGGCAATATTTACAAATTTAATTTATTAGGGTTGTGTATTACTAATTTTATTACGTAAATAATGTATTAGGCAATGTAAATAATTTTGTAGTACGATCAATGTACGTTTGTAGATTGTATTTTAGAGTAATATTTTTCCGTCGGACGTTGCGGCATGTCGGAGAAATTGTATTTCCAAATATTTTATGGAGATGGGGATATAGCACAGGCGGATGGGGTGGATCTATCATCATTTTCAAGAGTCGTGCAGGGCATATGTAGACCGAGCGATAGGACATCTGAGGGTTTGTTGGAGTGGATGTCTCGGATGTTCATTTGGATGCCCGGACTGTTCGGTTCTTGGTCGAGCAGTAGTGAGCGAGCGCAAGACCGTTTTTACGGAGAGTTGATTCCTATTAACTCGGCGTCAACATGGAGGAGTTATGTTGGTTTTGCAGTAGAGCGGGTTGGCGCTCATGTTGTTGGTCTGATGCTACCGGTAGCTCCATCGGTGTCGCAAGTTCGTGATGTCGGGTGGACATTACGGGAGGGGCGTCAAATGTAGAAGGATGCGAAGAGGAAGGCGGTGAGAGCCCGAGACGAGGAGCACGAGGCTAGCGGTGGCGAAGGGACCAAGGCGGAGGAGACAGCGGTGGAGGCGCGAGGTGGCCGACGAGGGGAGGAGGTGGAGGACATTGTTGACTGATGGAAGAGGAGGACCGTGCGGATGAGAAGTCACGATGGTGAGCACTCCGACGAGGAGGACAACGCCTGAGGTGCCTATCCTGGTGCGTGGACCAATTACAATTCGAAGACCTAACAATGAATGAAGGAACATTGATGCATGGGAGTATCGTGAGAGCGAGGTGACGTGAGGGCCATATATAAAGACAAGGAGGCTGTGATGGATGCGGTGAAGTATTGGGCAATGTCTCTCGCGGCAATTCGAGGTTGTGAAGTCCAACAAGAAGGACTACGACGTGAAGTGCGTGGTTGATTCGTGCCCATGGCGGTGCATGCATACCGGGGAAGTGGAAGGACTCACGGAAATGCTCCATAGTGATTGAGCATAAGTGCGGTGGAAGAAGCGGAGCGAGGACACCGCAATCTGTCGTCCACTTGAGTGGCAAATGTGTTTATGGTCGGATCGTGGACAATCCCCATCTGCGACCTCGATCTATTATCACGGCCCGATGGAGAGAGGTTTGATACAAGATTAGCTATGCAAAGGCATGGAGAGCAAAAGGATAGCTCTGGAAATACGGTTCGGGACGTACGAGGCTTCGTACGAGAATATTCCCCACTTGCTCAGGGCAATCGCACGTAGGAACCCCGGTATATCCGTCGACCTTGCGAGTTTCTGCGGGTGGTGTGTGCCGGTAAGTGGGTATTGCGGCGTGCATTCTTCGCACAGGCGCATGCATAAATGCGTTCCCGCTCGTCGCCCGATCCTTTGCATGGGCGGCACGTTCCTCACGGGAAGTACAAGGGCGATTCTAGCTGCGATCGCGGTGGATGCCAACAACCGAGGTTCTACGGTTGCGTTGGCATTCGTGGAAGGAAAACACGGAGAGTTGGTGCTGGTTCCTTGAAAAAGTGAAGCTAGCGATTGTTCTCGGCGGGCGATGTTTGTGTCATTCATGGCCGACATGCGAGGTGTTAAGAAGCGATCGTGGATATGCAGCGAGGGTCGCCGTCGTGGGAGCGACAAAGTGGCGGACACGAGGAGCAGGTGGTGCATGAGGCACATGGGTGCCAATTTTTCCGTCGATTCGGGAACAAGGAGCTTATAAACATGTTCAAGCGCTGTGCAAGCGAAACAACGGAGAAAATTCGGCGCTTTGGAAGACATTGGGCGAACTAACGAAGAAGCAATCAATGGATCCCGGAGGTACCGCTAGTTCATCAAGGAACCCGATGGTGTACCATGAGCAGGAGAGGACCCCACGACCTTGTGTGTGCTGCCGAGCAGACCCCAAACCTCCGGCGTGGGCGGGTACGGCATAAAGAGTTTCACCGATTGGATACGACATGAGCCTTTGGAGAAATGGTCCTTACGCATGACGAGGCGGCTCGTGTTATGGGATCATGACAACGAACTGGCGGAGATTTACAATGGGTAATGAAAGGCACGGATGCCTTCCACCGTGGGTATAGTTGAGGTGTCTTATTAGGGACACAGAGATATTTCATTGAGCGATACAAGACCTCCACGGCATGTATGTCGGACAATCGACTATCGTACTCAAGCTGTTGTGTCTACCTACATGTCCAAGAAAACAAGAAAGGCGCGGACACATCGGGTTACAGGAGAGTGGCGTGGAGCGGAGATACCACGTGCATCTGCGGTGGCCGAGGTCGCAGGGTGCCAGCGAGAGGACTTCCCATCATGCATACTCCGGCGGTGAGCGCGAGTGCTCTGCGAAACCACGCTGCTACACTTGCCGTGCTGCTGCGTCATTGTCGCAGCCGCCGAGACGCATCAATCCGTCGTCCGTTCATCTCCTCGTACTACTACAAGCGTAGCGTTCTCAACACGTGGCATCATGAGGTGTACGGTGCCGAGTGGATGGATCGTTCACAGCAGCCCCCTCGGACCATCGATGGGTGCAGGACATCCGAATGTTGAAGATGAAGGTCGGGCGTCGAAGGACAAAGCGCATCCGGAGCGATATGGGCGAGTCGAGGCGCGTCGCAACCGCGGATAATGTAATTTTCCATGTTGTTCCCATCTTGTATTTTCAATGTAGGTAAGTTGTAATGTGCGTTGTAATGTTCGATGTAATTTTCAATGTACTAGTAAGTTGTTGTTCGCATCATGTAATTCTCCAGATGTTCTAGTTAATAGCTACGAGGATAATGTAATTCTCGGCGTTGTGTGCCTCGTCGAACATGTCTTTGTCTTTCGTATGTTTGCAATATGAGATTTTTTGGCTCTCCGCATACATTGTATTGTTTGTTGAGTATGGTACAATTCGTTATTTCGCATTTCATTTGTTGTGCACATGTAATTCTTGACAAATCTGTTGTATTTGCTTTATAATGAGCCACGATGGCGCGACCTTGCCACTGGTATTGGGCGTGACCGTCGATCGACCACCGGTCTAGGTACTCATGAGAGGAAGCGAGAGCTAGGGCCACTCCGACCTCGGGTGCCCGTGGAGCCGCATCAACCCACGGCTGGGTTCCACGGTAAGCGCCAGCGCTTGCACTCTTTTACGTACATGTACTTACAGTGAATGCAATTCTAACGACGCAATGCACTACATGCAGGTTGCGGCGGTGGCTTACTTCCTCTTTGTAGGATGGTGGAGCGGTGGATTGCCCGTTAGCGGGCAAGGAGGTCCGCGGTTCGATGCGATCGATCCTGCTGGCGCGACTCGTGGGCCGGTGGAGACCAGGAGGCGCACACGTTCACATTCCATGTGGAGAGATGGCTCCGTCTTTGCGGGGCGTGTCGTACCTCTTAGGCCTCCCGTGTGCGGGTCCAGCGATCGTCTGCCGACGGCGCCTCGCGTCACGTGCACGCCGCGAGTTATCGGCCAGCGTTCGCCCATGATGCGGCGGCACCCCGGCAACCCCTACGGCCCCTTAGGGAGGCCGGCGCCACGGACCCGACAGCGTGGTCGCCAGTTCCACGGTGAGTACCTCTTTCTTTGAAATTAAAATTGGCGAATACTTATAACGAGCCGTACCCCAACGGCCCAAAGCGGCGAAAGCGACCTCAAGCACAGCTCAAGCCAGTGACCGCTCCTAGCCCATTACCGGCCAGAAGCACCGACAAAGCCACGCGAGCGACCTTCCCGGCCGGCCAGGGAAGCGTCTGCGATAGCGAGCTCCAGGCCCCATGACGGGGCGAGACCCTTCGGCTCGGCCGAGCGAGCTCCCGACCCCGCAGCGGTCGGGATCCCCGACCGATCGTGCCAAGACAACCCCGCCAAGGGCCGCGTGTCAAAACTTCCACCGACCAGCGACCACGTACCTTACGACGGGGTCAATCGGCGACTATACAAGGGCGGTGGCTCCTTCCCAAGGTTTAATGGTGGCCAGAAGTCATGCTCCCGATCCATCGGTAGGTCACGTCAAGATGTAAGAGGCGTGCCCTCCCGAGGCAACACCCATGCCAAGCGCAGCAACGTCAACACTCGAAAGGTTCGCAGAGGGCAGGTACGCCATTTCCCGGGAAGATACTTAACTGCTCTGACCAGCTAAGCTACCGACCCAGCATGGGCAAGACGGGCAGTGATCAATCGGCAGAACCAAGGACCGAAGCTCCTAGTATAGGTCATCTCGTCCTCCCCCAATTCTCGATGTAACCTGCCCCTTCCTTTCGTATAAAAGGAGGCAGGAACCCCCGTAAGCGGGAGAGGAAAAAGGAGGAGGGGGTGAAAAGAGAGAGAGAGAGCGCTATCAAACCCATCTCGCTGAACCATTGGCATTCTCGCTTGAAAAACTTTGTGCGATCATCATGCCAAGAGTAATACAACACCACCACACGCTGGGTAGGGACCTTGGCCCGAACGGTATACATCTTGGACTTCCGAGTCTAACCATTCAGGAGTGGAGCGCGACCCTTAGACTTACAAATTTACTTGCGATGCTCAAAGCGGCAAGCGGTTAGCGCGCCCGGTAGGGGATCTTGCGCGTCTTCATCACCATCTCGGATTCCGCTCGCCTCCCTGATGGCATCTTTCATCCGCGACGGCATGACCACGCCGGAGAGCCAGATCCGCTTCGGCTCCCTCAACTTTGTCATCACCGCGGCGGGAGGGCTTACGCTCATGCCCACCGCCACCGGAGACCCGGCGCTCGCTGAAAGCCCGGGCGCCATCTCTGGCGACTTCGCCAAGCTCCGGCTTGGAGCACCCCTGCGAGTCCCAAAGCTGGAGCGCGGAGAGCTCCGCCGCGTCTGGCGAAAGCTCCCGTGGGCTCGGGCAGGTGACCGTATCACCTCCTGCAGGCTCACAACTTGTGGCGATGGCTGGCTACATGCCGGTCTCCATCCACGAGCTGCTGGAAGACTCTTCCAGCCACGACTCCAGCTCCGACATGGAGTACCCTGCCCGCGGGCGGCACTCTCGCGAGTGCAACATGGCGGGCACGGCCGATTTAATCATAACCCCACGGTTCTGAGGGGCCCATCCGCATGACCGAGGCGCGGGAGGAGGAACACCAGCGCAAGCGTCTTGAACACGCTCAAGCTCGCCTGCGCAGAACTCCAATGACGGTAGCGAAGAGGCTGGATAAGCGCGGTGAGCTCGACCGACTCGAGGCTAACACTGGGGCGGGATGATCCGAGGCGGTAGGTGCCGCGACGCGCGGATGCGCGCGACATCTCACAAGCGGGCGAAAGAATCAAGCGACCCTCGGTTTTCCCCATGCAAGCGAGCGTGGCTGCGGCTGCGATCTTGCCGAGGCCTCCGGGCCGGTGACCGGAGGCCAAAGCCACGTACCACAACCTCCGGGTCAGAGCGCGGCGGCCGTGCAACACAAGCAGCCTCGGCTCCTACCGCTCTGGCGCCACCTCAGTCACCGGGCCCGTCTGCCGCCTGTGGCCGGTGGGTCCGCCAAGATGGCGCCACACCACGAACCACCCCGGGCCTCGCGCGCCCCCGACGCGGCACCTCGGCGGCGCCTCGGCGTTCGCGCCACCCTCGGGCGGAGAAAGCGGCGGAGGAGGCCGTCCACTCACGTGTTGTGGGACGGCGGCGCCACCGCCGCATGACCAAGCCCCGATGGTCTGGACCACGGGCTTTACGCTAGGGATCCGCCAGCGGATTTCCTGCCGAGTTCGGCGCCGACCAACATCGCCAAGTACAGGGGCCACGAACCCGTGGGTTTGGCTCGAAGACTACGGCTTGCATGCTTGGGGCGGGAGCAACGGATGACCTCTTCATCATCAATACCTCCCCATCTACCTCGCGGACTCGGCCCAAGCTTGGCTCGAGTACCTGCCCGCCAGAACCATCAGGAACTGGGCTGACCTAAAGAATCTCTTTGTCGGCAACTTCCAGGGCACCTACAAGCGCCCTGGTAACTCCTGGGACCTGAAGGGCTGCAAGCGCAGCCGTGGAAACTCTCGGGACTACATCCGCGGTTTTCCGCCAATGCAACGAAGCTCCCGACATCTCCGACCGATGTCGTGGGAGCATTCATCTGGCACCTCTGCAAGACCACGGTGCACAAGTGGCCGTCTCAAGCCCAGGACCACCAGGAGCTCCTCGACATAGCCACCAACCACGCCCCGTGAGGAGGTGTGGGGCTATCTTCGAGGAAGGAAAGGCCGACAAGGGCCCGGCGTCGAATCGGATCCTTCCGGCCGCTCGACAAGCGAAGCGGCATGGAAAGCAGATCCGCGAACCTCAGTGGTCGCCACGGTCGGCCCGCCACCTTAGCGGCGAGTGCGACCGGCCGTCGCGCCGACCACTTTGAGAAATTGATGGGCGGCCGTGCGAACCACGGGTTCCCTATCAAGCACAAATATCGGGACTGCGAAGTCCTGAGACGCTTCCTCTCCAGCGCCCCTGCAGCGCCGCGGGGCAAAGGAAAGAAGCCGGCCACGGCCCCACGGGCCGCGGAGAAAAAGGCGGACGACGAGTTCCCCGAACTCGACGGCTGCCTCATGATCTTTGGCGGGCCGGCGTGCTACGCTGACAAGCGTCGGCTTAAACTCGCCTACCGCGAGGTCCACACCGTCGCGCCATGCGTCCCCCAATATCTCCGGTGGTCGGAGCTTCCGATCACCTTTGATCGAACCGATCACCCGATCCGTCCCCGGTAGGGAAGGTACCACGGTAGTTGACCCCATCGTGGGGAAGAAGCGCCTCACCAAGGTGCTCATGGATGGTGGCAGCGGTCTCAACATCCTCTACGTGGAGACGCTCGACGCCATGGGGATTCCTCGCTCGTGTCTCCGACCGAGCAAGGCTCCTTTCCACGGTGTCATCCCGGCCCGCGAGCCCATCCGCTCGAGCGGTCGACCGCCGTCACCTTTGGGAACCAGGAAATTTCCATGCGAAACCCTCACTTTCGAGGTTGTGGATTTCCCGGCTCCTATCACGCTATCCTAGGAGACCATGCTACGCCAAGTTCATGGCGGTCCCGGCTATGCTTACCTCAAGTGAAAATGCAGGACCTCGGGAGCAATAGCAAGTGGCATCATCTTTTGGCTAAACACAGCTGCTGGCCAAAGAAGATTGCGAAGCTTGCCTCGGCGATCATCGCATCCGCCGAGCTTATCAATCTCGGGAGAAGCCTCGAGTCGCCCGAATCCGGCAAGTCGGGGCGGGATCCTCAAGTCATGAGGACACAAAGAAGGTTGCGGTCGATCCTGCGATCAGGCCAAGGCCGTCTTGGTCGAACCACGCTCCCGCCAAATAGGAAGCGCTCGTCGACTTTCTCGCGCCAACAAAGAGCGTCTTCGCATGGAGGTCCCGACATGCCGAGAATCCCAAGGAAGTCGTGAGCACTCCTTGAGCATCAGACCGGGCTCAAAGCCGGTCGCCCAGCGCTTGCCCGCTCGGCGAGGAGAGGCGCAAGATCATAGGAGAGATCGCCAAGCTTACGGCTGCGGGGTTTGTAAAGAAGCGCGCCCCGAGTGGCTAGCCAACCCGTACTTGTAAAAAGAAAAAGCGGGCAATGGAGAATGTGTGTTGACTATACGGGTCTCAACAAAGCACATCCCAAAGACCCGTTCCCTTGCCCCGCATCGACCAAGTCATTAACTCCACCATTTGGGTGTGAGTCTCTTTCTTTTACGGATGCCTACTCGGGCTACCACGGATAGCGAAGGAGTCAGGCCATTTCGCGACTTCCTTCATCACGCCATTCGGCTCGTTACGCACGTTACAATGCCGTTCGGCCTAAAAACGCGGGCGCTACATACGGCGATGTATGCAAGCGTGCTTCAGCGACGGATCGGCGCAGCGTTGAGGCGTCGTCGGCGACATAGTCGTGAAGACCAAGAATCGCTCGACCTTATTACAGATCTGGAAGAGACTTTCGTGAATCTTCGACGATTAGTATAAAGCTCAACCAGAAATCGTCTTTGGGGTTTCCAAAGGAAGGCTGCTCGGCTTCATCATCTCGGCGGTATCGAGGCCAATCGGGAGAAAATCTCGGCAATCGCAAGGATGGGCCCGGTTCCTAACCTCGGAGGAGTCGAGGCTAGCAGGGTGTCTAGCGACCTTGAGTCGTTTCTTGTCTCGCCTTGGCGGCGTGGAATCGCCTCTGAGTTGCTCAAGAAATCCGTCGGTTTATTTGGACCGGGAGGCTCGGGAGGCCCTCGCTCGCCTAAAGGCCTTCCTATCCTCACCTCTCGGTCTGGTCGCCCGGCACCAGCGAACCACTACTCTCTCACGTCGCCGCCTTTGCTCAAGTCGTCGGTCACGGCCCTTGTGGTGGAACAGCGGAGGAAGGTCACGAACTCAAGGTGAAGCGGCGGTCTGCCGTCGGACAAGGTGCTTTCGAGTCCAAAACTTCGGTATCCGCGAGTCTGAAGGCGCCCACGCGGTACTCATCGCCAGAGAAAGCTCGTCCATTACTTGACCGAAGACGCCATCACCGTGGTGACCGCGTCCCCACTCGGCGAGATCGTCCACAGCCGCGACGCCTCGGGAAGGATAGCCAAGTGGGCGCTCGAGCTCGGCGACCATGGCATAACATCGTCCCTCGGACGGCGATCAAGTCGAGCCCTGGCCGACCGTCGCCGAGTGGACGAAAGCCAGCGCCACCGCGATAGAAGATCCGTCTTGGACAATGTACTTTGATGGGTCCTACACTAAAAGCGGCGCGGCGCGGGGTAAATCCTTATTTCCCGCTCGAGAGCAGCTGTCGCCATCGGGTTGCTCTTCGGCGCGACCAACAACATCGCCGAATCTGAAGCTCGTCAGCGGTCTCGGATCGCTGCCGACCTCGGTGCTCACCGACTCTCGTCCACGGGGACTCCAAGCTTGTTGTCGACTGGTCATGAAGGCGCGAGAACCGGGCGCCCGCGTGGCGCGTCTTGTCAAGAAGTCGCGAGCTCGAAGAAGCGGTTTAAGGGTTTGAGCTCCACCATAGCTCTGAGCTTCTGATGGTGAAGCCGATCACCTAGCCAATCTTGCCTCGGCGAGAGGGCGATCCGCTTGGGATCTTCGTCTGCGACCTCCTGCGACCTTCCAGTCAGCCCGGGCTCGGTGGTAAGCGACCTCTGACACGCCCGCCACGGTCACCCGGCCGCCGCCGCAGTAGGCGTAGACTTCGACAGGTCAACCCGCAGCGTGTTAATGGCGAATCCGGCGGAGAAGCCCTTCACCGACCGTTTGTGAGCAGGTCGCTCCTCTCGACCGACCGAGGCCCGGCGCCTCGCTCGGTGGGCAAACAACCGTCTTGGTCGGCCCGGACCTTTACAAGAGGAGTCCCTCCGAGTCCTGCAATGCGTTCCGCCGACCAAGGGAAGCGACTCTCGCTCGATATCCATGGCGGGTCTGCGGTCACCATGTTGCGCCCGATCCCTCGTAGGAAAGGCCTTTGGCAAGGTTTTATTGGCCGACCGCCGTGTCCGGCCGCGGCGGTCGTGCGCACTGCGAAAGGTGCGATTCTTTGCGGCGAGATACACTGCCGGCTCAAGCCTTAGAGGCGATCCCATTACGGCCATTTGCGGTTTGGGGACTCGATCTGGTCGAGCCCTTCAAGAAAGCGCCCGAGGGCTTTACTCATCTTCTAGTCGCGGTGGATAAATTCACCAAGTGGATAGAGCCAAGCGGTCGTGGCGTCGCGTCGGCACGGCGACCATCTTCTTCCGCGACATCGTTTTTGGTTCGGAGTTCCAAACTCCATCATCACCGACAGCGGGCGTAGTTCACGGGAAGGAGTTCCTCGTGTTCTGCGGCGACTTCAACATCCGTGTCGATTGGGCGGCGTGGCCCATCCACGAACCAACGGCGGTCGAGCGTGCCAGCGGCATGATCCTTCAAGGACTCAAGCCACGAATCTTGATCGGCTCAAGCGCCGCCCGGTCGGTGGGTGGCGAGCTACCCTCCGTCCTCAGATGCGGACCATGCCCACCGGCGGCCGGGTTTACAGTTCTTCATGGTGTTATTGCTGAAGTTGTCTTGCCAGCAGACCTAGAGTATGGCGCCCCAAGACTACAAGCCTTGATGAGGCTCGGGGCTCATCTCGCAACAAGGCGCCATCGACCCATTTCGGCGGCGCGTGACATAGCCATCTGCGATCGGCGGATATCGACAAGCTACTGCGGCGCTATCACACCGCCCGAGTTCGAGGCGATCCTTGGCCGCGGCGACCTAGTCTGCGTCGGGTCCAAACCGGGAATGACAAGCACAAGCTATCGCCACCACAGGAAGGCCCTTCACCATCGTGGAGTTCTCGGGCCGGCACCTTCGACTCAAGGGCGCCAGCGGTCGTATCACCTTAAGCGCTTGGAACATAGAAAAGTTAAAGCGATTCTATCCTAATCTCTTTTCTTCTTTCATGGCTTGGTCTTTACTCTTACCCTTAGAGCACACGGTCGCCTGCGGCAGCTCGGGGTTGCCTATGGCGCCCTGCTCGGGTTGCTCTGAGTCGGCGTTTATGTGGGTCGGTGACCCGGTGACTCTGAGGTCTCTCGGCGGTAACCCTCTCGACCCGAGCATTACGGCCTCGCCCCGGCTACGGTTGCTAAGTAGCGCCGCGGAAGAAGGAAATGCTCGAGTGGAAGCGACCTCTTAGTCGGATCGGGAACACTCCTCCGCCGCGCTAACTTCGGCTAACTCACGCGCTCGTGCGGTCGGTGACTGACCGGCCGCGAGGTCCATCCGGCGGTAACCCTCTCGACCCAAGCGTTCGGCCTCGCCCGGCTCACGGTTGCTAAGTAGCGCTTTGTGGAAGAAGGAAGTGCCGAGTGGGCGATCCTCTGTCGATCGGAAACACTCCTCTCCTCACAAGTGCGTATAGCTGGCTGAGTAACCAAGATTCCTATCCTCTTAACCCCTCCGAAACAACCCGACCCTACGCATAAGTGACCCTGCGGTCCTTAGGGCTATGGCGGTCGGCGTTCACAAAAACACAAAAGGGCAAGAGGCATACGGAACTTGTTAAACTTAAGATTGTCTATAAAACTTGGTGTCATTACAATCAATGAAAGGGATGAAATCTAACTACTTTTATTCTTCCTCGAGGCGACTGCGGCGAGGCGTGGTGGCGATCTCGGGCGTGCGGCTCAACCAGAACTCGAACCTGTCGATCTCGTCGTCGGTCAGGTTCCGCGGCCGCCATTGCTCACCTGCTGCGAGTCGATGCCATCATAGTGCGAGATGGTATTGACCAGCGCGAGAGGAAGCCCAGTCGGCCTGGCCGTCACCGCCCTCTCGATGCGTTCGGCACTCGGGCGGCGCGGGCGAAGTGCGCTCGGGCAGCACGCGCCCCGGGGCGCGGACGCGAACCTCCCGGCCGGCCTCGCTAAAGTGCGGCTCGGCGCCAATCGAGCCGGCCGTCCTCGGCGTCGCCAGTCGCCGCCGCGCCTCGTCTCGGGCGCGATCGCCATGCGCGGGCATCTGCGCCGCCTTCTGCGCCTCTGGCGATGCTCGATTCCTCGTGCCTCTGCGGTTTTCGGCGTCTCGAGATAAGCTCGCTCGTAGGTCGCACCACGAGTTAATTGAAGAATCAAGACACTTACCGGTAGCGAGTTGGTCGATTGCGGCTTCTTCCTTAAGCGCCTCGTAAGAAGTCCTCGTGAGGCTAAGTCATACAGGCGGTCCCGCTTTCGGGCGAACTTCGGTCGGCGTCCTTAGAGCACTGGTCGGCTCGATCCGCGAGACGGGTCGCTTTGCTCTGCGCGGTCCCCTCCGTGGTGACGGCGGCATCCTTGGCCTCGTTGGCCTCCGTCAGGGAGGACTCGAGCTCCGCCACCTTCGCCCTCGAAGATTTGGCCCCCAAGCGTTCATCGAAGAGGGCCTTCGTGGCCTCATCCAGCCCTTGGCGGCTCACGCCCCGGGCCTTTGACCGCTTGAGCCTCTTGGGTCGGCGTAGCTCAAGCGGCCGTGCGACTCCACCTCGCGATCGCCGGTGGCTATCCGAAAGCTGCAGAGTTCGGCTCGCCTCCGGCGGGCGTAGATCTTTGCAAAGCGAGGCTATCCATTAAGCGTCTGCGGGTGAGTCGAATTTTGCAAAACGAGATTTTCCATCAACTTACCAAGCAGTTGGCGGACTCCCCGGCCACCCGTCAGCGCCTTCTTTGGAAGATCGAAGCAGTCGGACCCTTCCGGATCTGCTCTATCTCCGCCGGCGTCAGGCGCCTTCTTTGAAGGCGACCCCTCGCCCTCCGCCGATCCGCCGCCGACTCAGGCCAAAGGCCCTCCGGCGCGGGCCCTCGGACGTCTGCTCGGTGGCGCCCTGCCGAGCACCATCGGCGGCGATGGCGGGGCGATCGCCGGGGATCCCGTGGCGACACTGCACTGCGGGGCCTCGGTGGCGCCTCCCCAGGGCAAGGGGTGGCGCCCCCCGGCTTCTGCCGTCTCGGCCGCAGCGATCGCCGAGCCGAGTTGTCGCATCCTCCTCGCGAGGGCGATCACACCGGCCGTGGCAGCCGCGCCGGGCGGCGGGAGCCCTCGCCGACCTCGGCTTCAGAGCAAGGCCCCATCCTCCGTGACGGTAGCGGCCTCGACCGCCAGCGGTGCGGCCGGCGCCATCCTGGTCGGCGACGAGACGCACCACGGTCACACCCGTGTAGGCGCCTGCGTCACAAAACACACTTAGTGGCGTTCGGGCTGCTAACGCTAAATGTTCGAACAAAACAAAAGAAAGGGTACTTCGGGCGAGCGAGTGCAGCGACACGCGCGCCTCTTCAGCCGGTCCCCTCAGAAGCGATCTGCCGGCCGCTTCCCCGGCCGCCTCCCACGGCGCAGCGGCAGCGGCGACCACGCAGTCACCTGCCGAGACCCCGGTATTGTCTTTGGTGGTGTCGCCTTCCAGCAGTCCACGCCGGACCGCCGCCGATCCATGGTCGGAGGAATCCATGATATCGCCTCAGAGTGCTCCATTGCTACGGAGGAGGTTGTCCCATAAAGTGGCCTCGATATTTCCTCGCCGCGGCCCTCGCGCGCTCCTCTCCTTCCTTCCTCCTCTCCTCCTTCCGCTTCTTGCGGGAGGAATCGAGTTCTGACCTCGCTCGGGCGCGCCTTTGCCTCCTTCTCTCCGGGAGCGGCGCCGGAGATCGTGCCCAAGAGCCCCTAGGAAGTGTAAGGCGCCGGTCGAACAAATACCAAAGCGGGGAAAGAAGCGAAGAAAATTCCATTAACCTACGGTTGAAGTGCCTTGGCGAAGCAGTTCCGGAGGCCACCGGCGCCTCCATGGCGCTTCCACGTAACAGCGGCCACGGGCTTTAATCTCGATTGAGGCCAGCTCGGCTCCGCCATCCTCATGCGGTCGGGCGCCCCTAATCTGCGAAATAGAAGCGAGGCTTGTGCATCGAAGGTTGCACGCGCATCCCCATGAAGGCACGCGCCTGGCCGCGCCCCGGTGAGGCCTTGCCTCCTAAGGGCCACGATTTGCTCCTGTCGGGGCCACCTTCTTCTTTCTTTCTTCTCGGCGCCCGATTCCACCTCCCGCCACGAGGATTAGCCGGTGAAGGGGCAGGCGGCGCTCCGACGTTCGAGCGTAGAACCACTCGGGCGCCACCCCTTGTTGGACGACGGCGGCTGACCTCGACATACTCGCGCTCGGCGGACCGGGTGGAAGGCGGCCGCCGATGGGTCTTCTTCGCGTCAGGCTTGTCCTTCGAGCCTTGCTTGGAAGAGATGCCTCCACGGCGCCAGTCGCGGCTCGATCCCAGAAAGCCTCGCCTGCGTGATGAAGATGGCAATGTGGAGGACCTGTTGGGATTGAGGTGGTGCACCTCGCCTTGTAGTAGAAGAGCATCCCGGACGAATGGATGCGGCGGCAAGCCAAAGCCGCGCGAAAAGCAGCGGGCACCACGACCTCATCGTCCGCGGCGAGGATTTGCGGCCCCATCGGCACCCTCCATCAGGAGAGATCTGCGGGGGAGAAGCCCTTCTTCACAAGGCGAAGCCTTGGTGGCACGGCGCGAGCACTCGGCCACGACATTCTTGCGAGAGAGAAGAGAAGGCTAAGTTTTCTTTCCTTGGCTCTTTGTTGTTCTTAGGAGCAGGAGGCGAGGAGGCAAAAGCGTGGTTGCGAAGCGTTCGAGCGTGTTTATAGAAGGCGAGCAGCACCAAGCCAACGGCACCCCTCGAGTGAAACATCGCGTTAGCCCTAAATGCATCACGCCCGCTGGTAACTCCTGTTCCCAATTCCACCCGACATTTAATCTTGGCGGGACAAGTCGTAAAGGCGCCGCCCGAGTGGCGTCCGCGTCTTAGGCGAGACAGTTGCTCAGCGCGAGAGGCCCATTGGGCAGCTGCTGACCCCAAATGGCAAAGGCTTTGTGGCTTGCGCGAGGCCCAGCTAGAGTGTGGGATCAAAGGCCTAAACCACTAGATGGGCTTGAGGCCGCCCAACAAAACTCGAGCTAAGGCGGATATGAGGTGAGCCAGCGGTGGGCCCTCAGTTAGGTCGGTGGCGACCTAATCACCTCTACCGCATTCGAGACCATACTTCACACTCTCCGGGAGCTCATCGATGGCGGCGACCCGGCTGTGCCACTGGTGGCGGACGACCCGGGATCCATCTGGATTGAGTAAAGAAAGGTTTTTATGGGTCGCCCCACGGCGGGCGGGACACCCTACTCGGGGACCGTCCGCTCGAAGGGTCCCCAGCAGGCGGGACCTCCGGAGACCCACTCGGACTACCGTTATAAGCTCCACGAGCACGGCGTTCAAACCAGCGCGGGTAAGCGCGTTGCTCGCCTCGGGTCCACGCTGCGGACGGGGTATCGTGTGGGATAGGCGGCGGCCACTTCTCTCGCGGCTACCCCGCTCGGCGTAAAGCGAGCCGCGTCCGGCTCACGGCGTAAAGCGAGCCCGCGCCCGGCTACGGCGTAAAGCGAGCCCGCGTTGACTACGACGTTAAGCGAGCACTCGGACACGAACCTCCAGGAGGCATTGTGGTCATCCTGCCGACCAAGGCGCGGTCTAGCTCTGACGTTAAGCGAGCACTCGGACACGAACCTCGTGCGGAGGCAGGCGCGGTCGTCCTGTCGACCAAGGCGCGGTCTAGCTACGACGTTAAGCGAGCACTCGGACACCGAACCTCCAGGGGGCACCGCGGTCGTCCCTGCCGACCAAGGCGCGGTCTAGCTTCTGACGTTAAGCGAGCACTCGGACACGAACCTCCGAAGAGGCATCGCGGCCGTCCTGCCGACCAAGGCGCGGTCTAGCTCTGACGTTAAGCGAGCACTCGGACACCGAACCTCACAAAGAGGCATCGCGGTCGTCCTGCCGACCAAGGCGCGGTCTAGCTACGATGTTAAGCGAGCACTCGGACACGAACCTCACAAAGAGGCATCGCGGTCGTCCCTACCGCCGAGGCGCGGTCTAGCTACTACGTTAAGCGAGCACTCGGACACCCGAACCTCACAAAGAGGCATCGCGGTCGTCCTGCCGACCAAGGCGCGGTCTAGCTCTGACGTTAAATGAGCACTCGGACACCGAACCTCGCGCGAGGCATCGCGGCCGTCCTGCCGACTAAGGCGCGGTCGAGCTCTGACGTTAAACTAGCACTTTCGGACACGAACCTCGCGCGGAGGCATCGCGGTCGTCCTGCCGACCAAGGCGCGGTCTAGCTACGACGTTAAGCGAGCACTCGGACACGAACCTCGCGCGAGAGGCATCGTGGTCGTCCACGCCAGCAAGGCGCGGTCTAGCTACGGCGTTAAGCGAGCACTCGGACACGAACCTCGCGAGAGGCATCGCGGTCGTCCCTACCGACCAAGGCGCGGTCTAGCTACGACGTTAAAGCGAGTGCTCGGACACCCAAACCTCAAAGGCATCGCGGTAGTCCGTGTTAACCAAGGCACAAAGCAAACTCATTACAAAGACATTCACGAACAAAAGAAGATTTTATTATAGACCAACGGGCTCAAGCTTTACGACTTTACATACGATTGCTCGGAGACACAAGAATAGCTCTGTTGCGGCGGGACCTTCTCGCGCCAAAGCCTTTCAACATCCGCGCGGCATCGGCGGCAAGCGACGGCCTGTTGGAAGGCCCTTGCTGGTCGGCGGTCATTGCCGCGGTGCGGAATTATGGCCGTCGCTCTTTGCCGTTCAGCGACATCGGCGTAGCCGCGTCAACTACGATCGGCGCCCTCGCGCGCCATCGCCTCGAAGGGCCTCCTTGTTACCCCAAGCCTCGGGGCGACCGGCGGCGCATCGACAGCGGCGGACATCACGGTGCGGCTTCTTCCTCCGGAGTTGGCCATCGCCCGATCATACTCGGCCCGGCTCGGCCAAAGGTCTTTTTCTTCTGCGCGACATCATCGCCAATGGCGAAAACCGAGGGTGCCCCAAAGCCATCCCAAAGAGCAAAAGAAAGTTTTCGTTTAAAGCTTTATCACTCAAGCGGTAGTGGTATCATTTTATACCCGAGCGGATGGAGATTCGCGTCTCGAGTAAATCTGCGTCGAGAAGCAAGCGCCCCTCACGGAACCCGGCGGTCAGAAGACGAGCGGGCGGCGCGCAAGCCATCTTGTGGCCTTGCGCAACGAGGTGATTCAAAGCCCGTGCGTTGAATACCGAGGCGATTTTAGGGAACAACCGTCGGATCCGTTAGAGTACACTGGCGAAATCGTTTGACCTAATCGGTCAGACCAGCTGCTCGAGCCCAGTCACTATTTTTCTTCAAGCTCAACCCCATTGAATCTGCAGAAATCACTCGGGGTTCGGGGCTCTTGCGAATACTTATAGCAGCCGTACCCCAGCGGCCCAAAGCGGCGAGCCGACGGCCTCAAGCCACACTCAAGCCAATGAGACCACTCCTAGCCCATTCTACCAGGAAGCACCGACAAAGCCACGCGAGGCGACCTTCCCGGCCGAGCCAGAGGCGTCTGCGACAGCGGGCTCCAGGCCCCATGACGGGGCCGAGACCCATCGGCTCCGGCCGGCGAGCTCCCGACCCCGCAGCGGTCGGGATCCCGACCGATCGTGCCAAGACAACCCCGCCAAGGGCGCGTGTCAAAACTTCCACGACCATGACCACGTACCCCTGAGCGGGTCAATCGAGCGACTATACAAGGCGGTGGCTCCTTCCCAAGAAGGTTTAATGGTCGCCAAGTCATGCTCCCGATCCCATCGGTAGGTCCACGTCAAGATCGAAGCGCCCTCTCCCGAGCAACACCCATGCCGAGCACGGCAGAGCGTCAACACTCGAAAGGTTCGCGGAGGCGGTCGCCATTTCGGGAAGATACTTAAGCGCTCGACCGGCTAAGATCACAGACCCGGCATGGGCAAGGCAGGCGTGATCGGTCAGCGAGAACCAAGGACCGAAGCTCCTAGTATAGGTCATCTCGTCCTCCCCAATTCTCGATGTAACTGCCCCTTCCTTTCGTATAAAAGGAGGCGAGGAACCCCGTAAGCGGGAGAGAAAAAAAAGGAGGAGGGTGAAAAAGAGAGAGCGCTATCAAACCCATCTCATTGAACCATTGGCATTCTCGCTTGTAAAACTTTGTGCGATCATCGTACCAAGAGTAATACAACACCACCACACGAATGGAGTAGGGACCTTGGCCGAACGATAAACATCTTGGACTTCCGAGTCTAACCATTCAGTGAGTGGAGCGCGCGACCCTTAGACTTACAAATTTACTTGCGGTGCTCGGCGCCGACAAAAATAGAAGCGCTAAGTTCTTGATAATGTTTGTTTGCGGCGCTGCAGCTCGACTTCTCCACCCGACGCGGAGGAGGCGGGCGTGGCCCGCCACTTGGAGGTAACACACTCGGTTCAATCTCATCTCGGTGAACACGTCTAACTCCCCCTTGTAAGCGGTGATGCGGTGGTCGTGGGCCTCGGTGTGCTTGCGGCGACGTCTGAGGTGCGTGCGGCGACGCCGTCTCTCAGCGAACACGACGCGGCGATGTCGAGTTGCGTCCTACTCCTCCGGTTGTGGTCTTGGGAGCGCTTCTCCGTCGGCGAGCTGTTGTTGACACGACGACCGTACCGAGGGACCTTTACGGAGCGACCGGTGGGTGGCCCACCATGGGCCCTCACGGGTCCGACAGCGGTATGCTCCTCGTATCTTTTTCCCACTAACGCACTTCAATAACCTTCGCCATTTCTTATTTCCTCGCGGCGGAGGTTCGCGACCGACAGTGAGGAGGTCCTACCAGAGTTCGTTCGGAGTTATTGCCTCCACAGCGAGGCGTGCGGTGGGCGCCATACCGCGTCACGACGTCACGCCCGAAAGCACTGGCGGGTCTGCGTGCTTTGCACGCGAGATGAGGCCTTCGGCTCACCCGTAAGGTGCTCGTCTTTGACCTTTCGTCGAGGAGTACTCCCGCCGCGAGTCTTTGCGGCGATTCGGCTGTTCGATCCTTTCTTTTGCCGCCTCGTCACGTTGTCGCGCGTGGCGCTCACAGTACTTGCCACGATCCTACTACTCCACATCTTTGCGAAATTAATGTGGTGTATACTTACTGTTTTTGCATTGCGGGATGGCCGAATGGGTCTTTGCGGTGGAGCTCTCGATTCGTGCCGTATGCGGCCATGGGCGTCGATGGGCGCCGCGACTCGGCGAGAGGTCACCGAGACCCGGCCGACGACCATGACATGTACGATCGATTACATGGGTGGTTCGCCCAGCGCTTTCGCCTCGGGGTGGGGTACACACCGGCCGTCACGTCGCACGGCGAGCATCGATAGCGGACACGTACCCTTCACAGATGTCCCGGAGGACAACGCCTCGGTAAGTGTCGCAATCGAACCTACATGGGCACGTCTTTTTCATGTAACTTACGTAATAACAATCGGCGTTACATGCGGACTCGGCTCATGGCGGAGATTGAGGTGGAGGCTGTGTCCATGTTGGACGCGCCTACTGTGGGGCATCTGGTGACCACCGCCGAGTCAAAACGGCTTGGGGTCGGATCCCCGATGACGGTGAGGCGGTTGGCTCGCGCAGCCACTGCCGGAAGCGCGGAGCGTCGGCGGACGCTTGACACCACGCCGCCGCCTGACACCTCGCCTACCCGTCGGTTCCTCGCTCGCTCCCACGCGGCAGCAGTGGGGGCGATGGTGGGAGGCTCCCTCGCGTCTCGCCCTACCCGTTGGTTCCTCGCTACTCTCCCACGCGGCGGCGGTGGGGCGATGGTGGTAGAGGCTCCTCGTCGTCCGCGCCCAAAGAGACCCGAGGTGGTTTCGGCGGCGGCGACCACATCGGCAGCGAGTTCGACTGGAGAGTACCTTCGGCCAAACTACCTCGACCCTCTCGGCTCTCGGTGCGCGCCACGGGACTTGGCCTGCGTCGCCGCACTACTCTCGCTGCGCGCGCAGGGCAGACCTAGGAGGGGCGTCGTCGCCGTCGCCACTCACCTACCCACGGGCGATTAGGAAGCGTGGCGTGATTGACTTGTTGTGCGGATGTATTTTGTAATGGCTTTACGTTCAAGTGACACATTGTATAACTCTCAGAGTTAGTAACATGACAGCGTTATCACTTTAAATTGTTCAAATCATTTATGCATTGCTTGCCTATGCCACACGACGTGACAACACACCAACGTCTCGGTGCACCTATCGCCTCTAGTAGGCGATCGCCTAATGTGAGGCGATCGCCTAATATGAAGCGATCGCTCCATACCCTGGCGATATCGCCCTTTATAACATTCGTTCTCACAAGCGGTCTACGCAAAGAATAGCGGAAGAAAGAATAGAGGGTGAGCATCAATCGAAAATGCCGAGGCGTGCAAGTGCAAAGGGTAAGGGAAGGCAAAGGAAGAAGCAAGTGCATGCCGCGAATTTAGTGTACCAAGATCTCTTCCTACCTCGTGGGTGTAGCACCCATGTGTATGTGCGGAGATCTTTGCGGGCTTGTCCGCTCTTGGGAAGTTTCAACTTGGAAGATGAGGTATTGGAAGTGCAGTAACTCGCCTTGATCCATGGGAGAAGAGCACGAAGGATCGCCGCATGGTAACAATCGTGCGGGTTACATAATATTTGTGAATGAAACTTTGCTAATTTCGTTTCATGCGGTCACCTCCGCCATTGTGTGAATTTGGCGGTGGTTTGATACGGAGATCAACCCGAGGACCAACGGCTTCTTGACCAAGCCAAGCGGCGGGGCGAGTTCAGCGGCGACTTCAAGAACAACGCGATGCGCGCAGCGTGGAGGCATGTAGGAAGGAAGCGGAGGAGAAGGAGGCCGAGAGAGAGAGAAGCGAGAGAGGCGCGGCGTGCGAGAAGCCCGCCGGAGGCATGGCGAATGGGAAGTGGCCTCGAAGCACTCGATGAGGCGTCTGGTGTTAACTTTGGTTTTCTTTATTCGTGGTACTCCTTTCGGTTTTAAGTCGTAATAAAGAGCGGCCTAACCTTCAAGTGTATACTCCTTTGTCAGGAGGGCTCGTATATGTCCTCTTGCTCCATTGTCCCAAATGATGTTATTTCTGTCCATCAAGACGGGTTATAGCATTTAAGTTCATCGATTTGATTTCATCGAGTTTGACCCTCGTTTGCGAAATATCGGCCATTTTGATGTTTCTGGGTGCATGTTAGGACAACAATAAAATAGTGCAGCCTAAAGTGACATCTAAATATTTTTACATAATTTTAACCTATGCAAGCCCAAGAATGCAACAAAACTGGTTCTGTCAAATTTTGAGGTCGTTCACACATTATTCTAACTGCTTGAACAATGAATGTTATAAAGGGTTTAAACTAGCCATCTTTGATTCAAAATGCAATCATATTTAGATATTTTTGCAAAAATGAAGTGCATAAGGTTGTGGTAACTTATTCTATTTATTTCATGATTTATGGATCAATACACATTATAATTCCTTCACAATCCAAAGTTAGAGCCTAGCATTCGAACTCAAATAAAAATATTTTTCTACAAACAACACATGGATTTTTATTTTATAGTCTAATTCCTCATTCCAAAATTTAAATTTAGAAACAAGTTTCACTTAATTTGGACACTCCTAGCAAAAGTTATAGGGTTCATATTACAAAGGCATATAGTAATTACAAAAAATACCAAAAAAACACCTTAACCCCACAGCCCCTGTCTCAAGGCGGCAGAACCTGAGACGGAAGCGAGACGGCGAGGAAGCAGCGCGGGCATATCGCCCGTGTATGGGGCGATCGCCCCATACACGGGCGACGGGGGGCTAGTTTTGTAATTTTTAAAATCGGACGCATAGTTTTGAAAAAAAAATAAAAAAAAATATTAAAGAAAAAAATTACGTTTAACCAGCGGCTCGCCTAAGTAAACTTGTGGAGACGTTTTTATATGTATCACTAATTTTAAAATTGTAGAAATATTAAATAATAAATAAATGATAGGTAATCATTCCTTTATTAAAGATGGATGAAATCCCGGCCTCCTGTGCGTTTTAGCCAGCTCGGCTCGCGGCTTGGGCCGGCTCGGCTCGAGTCGGGAAAAAAATTACGCTTAGATCCTTTTTCGGAATAAAATATTACGTTTAGGTCCTTTTTGAAAAAAATACGATTAGATCTTTTTTGAAAAAAAAATTGCGTTTAGATCCTTTTTGCATTTTTAATCATTACGTTTAGGTCTTTTTTTCGAAAAAAAACTTCGTTTTGGTCTTTTTGCCATTTTTTACGTGGGAGTGGCGATCGTGGCATGGTACGCCGCGGTGACTCATTTACCGTTTTTCAAAAAGGACATTTCGTTTTAGCGAAATCACAGATCCTTCGTGAGAGGACCCCGGATAAATGCAAAAAAACGCAAATACATTTATATCCTTTCAACCATTCCGCCGAATAAATATGAAAAAAACGCAATTGCGTTTGTATCCTTTCAACCGTTTCACGTGTTTTCTCGATTTGCTCATGTAGGGAGCGGCAGTCGTGCGTTTTCTCGATTTGCTCACGTGGGAAGCGACGGTCACAGCGTGGCACGCCGCGGTCACTCATCTAGTGATCATCTATCCTTAGCTTGTTCTAAAATTTGTATGAGTTATATTGAGAGTGCGTTACATAAAAGAATTACGAGTAGTACTTCAATGCATTCTCTTCCAATACAAGTTGCACAAATCTTAAAGCAAACGAAGAGGTAAGTAATCACCATCTGTCATTCATTTATGCTTTAATATTTGCGCAACTGTCAAAAGAAAAACTATAGAAGCACCTCCCAAGAACTACATATAAGAACTATATATGTTTTTTTTCTTTCTTTCATTTTTTTAATCTAGTCCTTCACGTATACATTTACAAATTTTCTCCCTCTCTACTGCGGAAGGTGTGGTAGACGATACATGTCGCCTGCCATGCTTGTGGAGCGCGGAAGTTGACCGACGCCATGGCAGGATAGCAGGATAAGAGACCACGAAAGCTAGCGTGGGAGCGTAGGAGGAGAGCATTGCCGAATTTGTGGCGGCCCGGGGTTCATGAAAGCGAATTTGAAATTCGCGAGACGAAAACCGCAAAACCGCTCAAAACCGGCCAAAACCGTCAAAAAGAATGGTTAATAAATCATTTTTTGAAAAATCCAAAAAAATAGAAAAACCGCGCCAACTAGATGTTCATCGCCGAAAGCGGTTTTTGCGGCGATTTTGACGAAAACCGCGGTTTTGGCGAAAACCGAGCGCATAAATTTTTCAAATTTTTAATTTTTTGAATGGACGGTTTCATCGAACGGTTTTGATTTGAACCTCGATGCGCTCGGCGGTTTCGTCGGTTTTGTGAACCACGGTGGTAGCGCAACAGTGAGGCTCGGGAGTCGCGATAGCGCCACGACATCTCATTACTATCGCGCATCGGTGAGCTATACGCTTGCTTTGCGATCAGCGAAGCTCTGCGGTGAAGAAGATGACCAAATTTACAAATGTATATACGAGATCTAGATTTAAAAAAATAACGGGCAGATAAGCGAAGGATTCGTACGTTTCCTCATCTTTTGGGCTTGTTTGGAATGACTTCTCAACCAACTATGGCTTCGTGAAAACCGGAAGCCGTTCTAAACAGTAGGCTTCCTCATGGGAAGTCGAAAGCTTGCAGCTGTTTAAAACAAAGAGAATCCAAAAGTCAAAAACCAGGCCGGGTAGCTTCCGTGGCTTTGGTGGGATCGAGTTTCGAGGTTGCCCTAAGGCAAGAAAGGGTGCGACGGCGCTAGGGTTTCCCGCAGCCGCGCCTCCCTAACGTCGGTCTCCGCCTCCTCGCCGTCTCCACCGCCTCTGGCCTGGTGGCGGCACAGCCTCCTTGCCAGGTCTCCACTGCCTCCTTATCGGTGGCCACCGTCTTCTCCGGCCCAACCCGCCTTCGAGCGACGCCGCAACTTCCATCTTCGGCCTAGACCGCAGACGTGCGACGTCACCACCTCTGTGTCCGGCCCGGTCAGTCTCCCTCCACCTCTGAGCGACACCGCCACCGCCATCCTCCACCTTGGCATGGCTCTCTCTGCATCGGACCCGTTGGTGACGCCTTTGTCATGAACGATTGGCCGTCGGCCTCATTCCCCCGCCTCCCAAACCGTACCGCTTCCAACCGCCAATTTGACGCCTCCGACCTCCGACGGTCTCCCGGACCACACCACCACCGCCCTCAGGTCTGAAGGTATGTTAACCAGATTCCGATTTGTGATTCCATAAGAGGATTGGGGAACCGCTTTATTGCTGACACTATTGGTGGAACTACACTAATGTTAGTGCAACCTGCTCTGTAAATTAAGGTGCGAAATTTGCTCCTTTATGTGGTGACGCTCATGCTTAGTGTGCTCTTTAGATGAACTCATGATCTCACCATCAACTGAGGATACAACTTACCCTAAAGCTTCCAAGCCAATCGGCAATGCGTATATTATCTATTTCAATAGAAATGCCTTGAGAGGCCTCACTGTTCTTGTAGATTGCATATATAATCAAATGGATGATTGCATAGATAATTAGTTGTGCATGCATGTTTGCGTATGTTGCCAGTGTGTGTTCTATGACATTTATTCCTTTTCAGGTTGCCTTTTGGAAAATTTGATAGCTGAAGCCTGCGATTTTGTTTTGAAGGCGGTATAATGAGCAGTGTCAGATTAGTGGCACAAAGTGTTTTTTTTCCTCAGCACTTTGTCTCAACATGGATTATTTATAAAACTATCATGGCACATGCAAATTCAAGAGCTAAAAAATATTCAGAAACAACATCACAAACCATTAAGTGCATGCACATAAAAATTCAAAGAATATGTAACACAAGTTTTGTGCAGAATATCCTCTCAACGGTTGACAGAATTCAGAAAGCAATTGAGCCTGATTTGCATGTAAACTGTTTGCAGGCTCATTAATATTAGCGTTCTAGTTTTCGTGTCCTGCTATATAAATAGATGTTCTGTGAGCGCACACGAACTCTAGACCTTCCTTGCTAATATATATTTCAAACAGCTGTTTTGGAAGTAACAAACCTTGTTGGTTTTGGTTTTTAGGGTAGCAAGCCTGGCTTTGGTTGTGGTGGGGCATCTTCCATGGAGTGATGCTACCGGGAGCATTGATTTGCTCATCAGCTTTCAGATCCAATGCGCGAGGGGTGTCTTCTCTGTTGATCTTTGAATTATGAGAACATTGAGATTTGTTATCAAATTGTAGCCGAGGTTGTTAAGACATAGTTTATGATTTTGTTTTGTTGGATAAAACTACTCAAAAATCAAGACAGTTGTTGGTTGACTGAGAATCTCTTAGGATGTTATGATCAAGTTGTTACTTATCAAATTTCTCTGTGGTACCGCTGGAGAATGCCTAATTGATTCACCTTGTGAAACTGATCCCATTGCTTGCATAGTTGCATGTATCGTGAACTGTCAATTTCTATTTTGCAAATGTTGCCCTAGCCGACTTGTTGGTTCTGCCGAGTCCTCTCATCAGCGTCGGGGAGGGGGAATTAGCAGCGCCCACGAATGATATAAATACTACTGTTGCTTTACCGACGGGCTAATTCGTTGGAGTCGCACTTCTCTGCGGCGGTCAACTGTTGACTTTTTGGGTGAAAAATGTCAAAAATCCACAAAACAAGACCACATAATATTTTGCACTCCCTCCGTTGATAAATATAAGGTGTATTTTGATTTGGCATAAGGATTAAGGTTGTGATGAAATTGAGGAAAACATGAGAGAAAATGACTTACATATCCCTCTTAATTGTCTTGGAAGATGAGAGATAATACTTTGTATAGGTGATAATGAATAAATGCGTATGGTTGAGAGAGAATAAATAAAGGTATATGTAGAAAGACTCATTAAATCTACATACACGTCTTATATTTTTCAACAAGACTATTTAAACTATAGGCCTTATATTTATCAACGGAGGGAGTATCTAATATTTGATAAGTATCAATTATATGATATATTTTGTTATATGATGTTTAAAAATTAATAATGTACTACATGTCATGTTTAGATTTATATTTGTTTGTCACGTGAAAAAATAATCCACTTGTATACCTTTCAAACAACATCAAACAAGCCATCATTTGATCATGAGCATTTTAGATATTTTCTAACTCAGAATAGCCCGTCAATCAATCTAAAAAAGAAAGTATATGATGAAAATAGACATATGGTGAAATCATGAAAGTAGTCGAACAGGGGCGTTAGATCAAACTTGAATAGTTCAGATCTAGATGGAATCCCACCTCCTCCACTTAAAGTGTGAAATTTTATAATTTTTCTACTGGGTTATGTGTAAAACGTGTTTAAGTGAGGAAGTAAGATTCCACCTAGATATGAACCATTCAAATTTAATCCAACATCTCTCATTATCTAATTTTATAATTTCATCCTATATTTATTTTCACTGTATACTCTTTCAATCTAAAAACTAAGTACCAAACATCAAATCTCTTTAAACTAACTGTCTTAACTATGAGGCCTAACCGAAAGCCGGTGAGAGGTAAGCTTTGGCCGTCCCAAAAATGACTTTATAAGCAACCGGTGGTGGAAGCCGGAAGCCCGGAAGGACCCAGAGCTCTCTCTCCCACGAAGTCAAGACGTGTCGCCTTTCTCCTCCTCTCCTCGCCGACCGTACCGCCGAACAAGGTGACCTGCCTCGTCCCACCGATTCGTTTCGCTTTTGCGTGCTCGATTTTGCGGAGTTTCTGGGGATCGGTTCCGTCTCGCGATTGTTGTTTGATCTTCCGCTCGTAATCTCGTCCAGGGTGAAGCAGATATCGGGAGGTTCGTTGCGTTGGTTTGTTGGGGTGGGGAATTTTTTTGGGGGGGAGGGGTGGTTCTGGTTGGTTCGGGCTCGTTTGGACCCCTAGATGGCTGGATTTTTTTGGAGATTTTGGGTGTCTGATGTTGGGGAATTTCTAGGGTTAGGGGACGCGATTTGATTTGATCTGTTCGCCTGAGTACCGTAGAAGGGCGCGTTGTTCTGGTTGTGCTTATGGTCTGCAACGGGCTACGGATTGTGGTTTAGCTGCTACCTGGTGAGTAGAATGTTCGATTTTGGAATCTGCGTTTTACCGTAGTAATTTGCAGGCTTCATTTGGGTTAGC
Organism: Otatea glauca; assembly: GCA_036346275.1. Taxonomy (NCBI): domain Eukaryota; kingdom Viridiplantae; phylum Streptophyta; class Magnoliopsida; order Poales; family Poaceae; genus Otatea; species Otatea glauca. Next base: position 78,381,124 of record CM070711.1, read on the forward strand.
AGTTGGGGTGAATAGGGTGCCTTGTTTTGTGCTGACTGACCCTCCGGTGCTTCTGACGCTCCCTATTCTGGCGAATTCTCCAGATGTTGGGACTAGACCGCTCATCGCAAAATCATATCTGCTTGGCAATAGTACTGTGCTTGCATAGTACTGTAGTTGTGAATATACAGTAGCTCTATATATTGGTGGATGGTTTCAATTATACATTTTTGGGGGTGGATTGCAGGTCTCCATCAGCCCCTATGACACTAACAATTAACAAATGCAACTTTTTTGTTGGAAGATGCAGCTCTTGTTAGCATGGAGTTGTCTGCTGTCCAGAAATGTGTGAAATTACACATGGGAATTGGGATTATTGTATATCAGTGCTCGTTGTTGCTTCGCTAATCTTTTCGTAGTAGATTTTAAAGTTTGGAATCCCTGTACGACTCTGAATGGTGGATCATCGATTGAAATGTTTTGCAGCTCATACATCGAGACCAGCAAGTCAAGGTATTGTTCTGCTTGGGACCAATCAAACTCAACAGCCAAGTTTCATGTCTGATCTCGACGTCCAGCTTCCATCTGCTTTTGGTATGCACTCATTTCCCTGATTACTTAAATCATAATAACATGATAACATCACCACTGCCAAACTATTGCTATTTGATCACTCTTAAATAGATTCTACAGAGAAAAACCCTTCTCCGTTTCTTAATGTTCTCTCTTACCGCAAATAACCTATAGATTGTTCTTGATCTCTTACCCCATCAACTAAACAGGGTACCACTATCTAGTTGATTCTAAGTTGTAATACACTAATATGTACTTTCTGTTATGTACAAAAGCTTGTGCATTTGAATGGCTCAATTGAGACCGGAGTTAGCCTTATGGCCCTCATCTAGTGGTGATACCGATATATATCTTTATTATTGAAGATGTGCCTTCACAGGTTACTGGGTTTGGTTCTTTTGGTTTACCTAGTCTGATTACTGTGGTTTATGAGTCCTCTGGTGGTTTAGCCTGACCATACTCAACTTGTAAGTTGATAATTTGGCATCTTACTTTTAGATCCGTTTGCGGAGGCAAATGCTGAGGACTCCAGTGCTGGTGCTGGATCAAAGGACTATGTGCATGTGCGCGTACAGCAGCGCAACGGAAGAAAGAGTCTGACAACTGTTCAGGGCTTGAAGAAAGAGTACAGCTACAACAAGATCCTCAAGGATCTCAAAAGGGAATTCTGCTGCAATGGTACTGTAATTGAGGATCCAGAGCTCGGCCAGGTACAAAGTGGTAGTCATGTTTCGTTAGATCCAAGTTCTCGTGTGAATGTGTATATACTGATGAATGCTCCACTATATTGCAGGTCATTCAACTTCAAGGTGATCAGCGTAAAAATGTTGCTACGTTCCTAGTACAGGTAATCAATATGATACCAATGCATATTGCCGTATCTGGTGTTCATATTTGAGTATCATCATAGTTTTGTTCATATTTCTTTATCTGATGGCTTTCCCTTTTTGCTAGGCTGGAATTGCAAAGAAAGAGAGCATCAAGATTCACGGATTTTAGGCAACACATAAACGCCTGTGCTATTACATGATACCAGATATGGAAGTCTCTGAAGCCTGGAAGTTATGATGATACCAGTTATCGTTATCTACATCTAAGACATTTGAATTAGTATTGGTGTGATGCAATTTATCCTTTCAGTATGGTTTGTATCCGCTACCAGTATGGACGTATGGTTTTCCTGGGATATTGTCTACTAAATAAAAGTACTTGCAGTTTGTATTTCACTAAATCTTTTGCTGCTTATGTGCTTTGTGAGTTGGATTTGGTGTTCGTCTCGTGTTATGTGTTGGAATCTGTTTACTACCTCCTTGACGCATCGCTGGAGATTAGTGTCTTTGTTCCAGTGGATTATTTTGACCTTAACATTGTTGATTATACTGATTATGTAAATACTACTATTTAATATGCATCCCAAGCGAGGTACTCTGTACTTGGTTGTTCTGTTCTGCAAAGGGTGATGTTGGTGAGATATATTGCATTTGGGAAATAATCGCTTTTCTAGCTCTGCGATAACTTTATTTATTTTTTCAAATCTGGCGCTCTTTCTACCGCGATTTATCCCTACCCGTGGAAGTCGAAAGAGCCTGTGACTTCGGAATCTACCAAGCTATGAGAGCGAAGTAAGTAGGTGACATGTATTGTCTTGCGCTTTCGCGGTTGGAGATGTTTCTATGATTGCCTTTAGAAGGTGCAAGATTTGAAATCCATGTTTGGAAATTGCTTCACCTACGACAGCACCCGTACAGTATGTTGACGTCCTTGCACTTCTCAACGCGCGGCTACAGAGGCGAGGCTCGACGGTATGGCCGCGATGGCGGCTGAGGCACGGCTGCCGGACACCGCGGCGAGAGCTTGTCCAAAGCGCCGTCCGGCACGAGCCCAATACATATGTGCACGAGTGCACTCGGCCTCGCCTCGTCCGGTCGTCACCGACCGCCTTATAACCACAGCATCACCACTGACGCCTCGAACTCAAGCATTCCGCCCGTCCGGCACCTCCAGACTTGGCCAGCCTCGACACAGGACTATGTCTGCTGCGTGGGACCATAACCATATGACCCAGATGATGACAAGCTTACTCGTCATACAAGCTTCGTAATGAGAACATCGTATGTATGTATAGCAGCTCCGATCACATTTAACAGGCCTTGCTGTGGTGCTTATAGTGTGGTGAAGTTTTGAGCTTGTTAATATCATCTGAAATATAGAAGAATAATACTCAAGACGCAGAACAATAGAAATTTACATCCCACGTTACCTTGCTTGATTAACACCCGCGACTGCAACTCTTTTGCAGTCAACCACCCTCGCCAAACCACATTGTGCATTGCTCATCATCTATTCATCAGACTTGGCAAGTGCAAGCTGAACTTTGTTCAGAACAAAAACACACACACAATGTTCAGTTCAATATGCTAACTAGCCAGTGCCACGGTGCAGCTGCTAAGTGCTATCCAGCCCCGCACTGCCGACTTCCGCGTTCCGGGCGCACCTGCGGTGTATCTCGTAGGCGCAGGCGATGCACTGGTACGCCCAGCCGTGCCCGTGCTCGTCGCACTCGCAGATGTACGGCCCTGCGCCCGACTTGTCCGACACGATACTCAGCTCGTGGCGGTCGCCGGTGTGACGGAGGGACGGCGGGTACCTTGGCCTCCTCGTCCTCCATCTCCTGAGCAGCCTGATCTGCTCCTCGTTGAACGGGAACGCCAGGTCGAAGGATGAGAGCCATTGATTTCCTTTAAAGAGAGGTTCTGAACGACACAAAAGACGGCTAGCGGGGACTAACATGAGCCAAATGAAAATTTCTTCCCCAAAAATACTCAAATCTTTTTTTCTAAAAGAGTCAATTAAAAGGTTAAACCAGTCTAGTACTAGACAAAAGAGCAGAACTCTTAGAGCATCTTTCGTAAAAGAGCCAACTAAAGGCTTAGCCAGTTCAACACTGAACAAAAGAGCAGAACTCCTGAATGAACTGTAAAATCAACACGATCTCAAAATCAAGAATCGTTATAACTTTTAATCGGCTGATCTAAATCCTATGAAACTTTGCATGCACCATCCTATGGATGTCATGAATTTTTTCTAACATTCAATCGTAAGGATTGATTTCAAAATTCCGACCTTTTAGTTTGAAGGAAGGTTGCGTCAAAACCGGAACAAACTCACAGCCTATATCCTGAGTTTGCTCGTGGGGATTTGATGATCAAGAAGATCTTAGATGATCTTTCATATGTCACAACAAGCAAGAACCCCAAAGGTACACCTTTCAAACGAGTACGAAAAGATCTACTGGTTTCTTGAGAAGAATTTTAGAAATCTTGTTCAAAGTTTGCCTAGATGATTGGAATATGATCTGCAAAAGATTTATCCATCAATTATTCATCCTTGGCAGCACAAGATCAAGAGAAAAAGAAACTAAAGAGATATCAATGACTCAAAAAGAAGTGAGATCAAAAACTTGAGCAAAGATAAGTTCTAGTGGATCTTGCTGGGTTGGAATATACTCTAGATGAATTCCTCAACCTCTTATGTATCTTAGATCCAATAGAAACAAAGGAAGTAGAAGGATGTGAAGTATAACTCAAGTTACAAGAAACAACCAAGCAAAAATATAAGAACAGAAATAGACTTCAGAACACAGATGAACTTGGATCTTGCATTACTTAGAGAAGGATAGTTACAAAACCACACCTCTAGGTGGGCAAAGCTCAACAGAGCATAAAGAAACCAAAGAACCCTTCTCTAAGACTTGGTTTCGACCTTGGTTCCAACCAGGGTGTGGAGACATCCCTCCACCCCCTCTATTTATAGCACACTAGGAGCAAACTCTACCCTTATATGACTTTCTTGACCCTCAGGAAACCTTATCAAGGGTTGAGATTTACTCCCTCACACATACATCGGTTAACCCGCAACCCAACAACATAACGGGTTTTGATCATACTAACTTAACCACTACTCAACCGCAAACACTTGATCCAACGATCCTCCTTCGCTTGAGTAGAGCTCCAGTTAACATCACATCCATCCACTTGAAACATCGCTCATGCTTCGTCACCTTTCATGTGGCCCCAATGACTTGCCACCAACCCTCTCACGGGTCCGGACTCCCCCGAACCGTCATCGCTTGCAAACAGATCCAAATCACTTGGCACGTCACATGTCCTTGTTCGCTTCACCATGACGGCTTTGACTTCTTTGACCGTTCTGGACCTCAACTCCTCCCTGAACCTAGTCCCGGTCCATCTTGACATTGCCCGCCATGTCCATCACTAATGCTCACGTTCCGATTACTTGTCTTCCCGGCTTGCAACTACCTTCTAGTCTCAGTCATCTTTCAGCGTCCCTTAACCATTCTGAAACTCACCTCTCCTAGCCTAGTCCCGGTCTCCTCTGCCTCAACATAACCTAGCATCGAAGTCCTGCAACCAACACAAACAAGCAAACCATTACATAGCATTATTTCAGATAACATGCATCAGTAATCTCACAACAACATGAATATGAAACCAGACAAGTATCATTGACTGGTCAACACATCAAAAGATCCCACCTTGGATCAAAAAGTCTATGACCACCTTGGTCCACGACCACTCTGGTCCATAACCACTCTAGACTGTAACCACTCAAAGTTACTCTTGGTTGTGACCACTCAAAGCCACTATTGGCTGCGACCACTTTAGTCTATGACCACTCTGGTCCATGACTACTCTTGGCTGTGATCTCTCAAAGCTAAAGATCACTCTTAGCGTGACCACTCAAAGCCACTCTTAGTTGTGATCACTCTTACAAAGGTCATGACCACTTCCTTAAAGGTCACGACCACTCTTGACCATTCTTACAGAGGTCATGATCACTCTACAAAGTTCATAACCACTTCTCTAGTGGTCCTTAGAGGTCAATACCACTCTTGTAGAGGTCACGTCAACTCAAGACCACTCCTATAGAGATCACAACCACTCAAGACCACTCCCCAAGTAGTCACAATCACTCTCTAAGAGATCATAAGTGGTCACAACCACTCCCTTAAAGGTCATAAGTGGTCACGACTACTCCCTTGGAGATCACAACCACTCTAGGGAACGATCACTCTAGAGGTCAAAAAAAGGCCATGGCCACTCTAGGAAATGACCACCCTAGATGTCACTATTAGAAGATCATCTTGTACACCTTCCTAAGATAGCTCCTGTAATTGAGGATCTCTGTATCTGATTGATTGCTTCCCATGGCTATAATAGAAATGCATCCTGGCTCCTGACCGGTGTGGTGCTTACCTCATTTCTCTACATGGTATCAGATTTTCTCCTTCCTGTGACCTTCCTTCCGCTGCCCTAGCACTGCCGTCGCACTCGACACGCTCCTAGCCATGTCGAGCGCCAGTGCCACCTCCAACGCCCGGACCACCACCATCGTGGCTCCGGCCATGGCTAGCCCCTATGCAACCATCTCCGTGCGGACGCATGTCCCTGTCGTCCTTGACCTCCACACCCCGAACTACAACAAGTGGGCCTCCTTCACCACCCTCTGCGGCAAGTTCGGTCTCCTCCACCACATCGATGGCTCCATCCCGGCTGCGCCCTCCGACCCCATCTGGGTTCAGGCCGACTACTCCGTCCTCGGGTGGATCTATGGCTCCGCCAACGACAACGTCCTTGACGTCATCATAGAGCCACACCAGCGCACTCGCGATCTCTGGGTCACCATCGAGACTCTCTTCAACAACAACAAGGAACCGCGCGCTATCTTCCTCAGCAACCAGTTCCACTCGATGACACAGGGTGATCTGTCCATTTCGGACTATTGCCAGCGCGTCAAGACGATCGCCGACTCCCTCCGCGACGTATGCCACGGCGTCACCGAGTAACAACTCAACCTCCTGTGTGGCCTCAATCCTCGCTACTCCAACACCGCTGACGACATCGCTAACATGTCGGTGCTCCCCACCTTTGCCAAGGCTCGCTCCATGCTGGCCCTCAAGGAGCCGCGCTTGGCCAATGAAACAAAGGTGGCCGCCGACACGACCCTCCTCGCGGTCGACTTCTCCACCTGCAACGTGGGCGTGTGCCGCTCCTCTACGTCCTCCTCGTCGAATGGCGGCTCCTTCCCCTCCAACTGTGGCGGCGACACCAGGCGCTACGGCAATCACCGTGGCGGCGGACGCAACCGTCCCATCGTCGGTCGCGCATTGCCACCGATAGTGCCACAACAAACGCCTCAGCCTGGCGGCCCATGGATTTGCTTCAACCCATGGGTGACTCAATCTGGCGCCCCTGCTTTGCGTGCTCCAGGGGCTGGTCTTCTCGGTCCGTATCCCTAGGCCCATATGGCATTTGTCAACCCACAGGCCTCCCTGCTGCCTGTCCAGAACTGGGACCAAGACGGCCTGATTGCGGCCCTGAATCAGATGTCGTTGCAAGGCTCCGGCCCTTGGGTCATGGACTCAGGAGCCACTCCCACATGTCGTGCACGGATGGTATCCTTCTCTCCCGACTCCCTCCTTCTCATTCCGTCATCACAGTCGGCAATGGCACAACCATACCTATCTCCTCCCATGGTTTCTCCATCCTGCCTACCGCCTCTTCTAATTTCATCCTCAACAACGTCCTCGTTGTCCCTTCTCTTGTTCGTAAACTCCTTTCAGTACGTCAATTTACACGTGACAATCACTGTTCTATCGAATTTGACGCTTTGGGTTTTTCTGTCAAGGACCTCCTAACCAGGCACGTGATTCTTCACAACAATAGCGGTGGCGATCTCTACACCCTTCCCCCGACCGCTACTTCCATAGTCGCCCACGCCAACCTCGCCGTTTCGTCCACCGTCTGGCATCAGCGACTCAGCCATCCTGGTCCTGACGTCCTCACCATCCTCCAAAATAAGTCCATTATTTCATGTAATAAAGCAGCTCGCACACTTTGTCACTCATGTCAGCTAGGCAAACATGTGCGCCTACCCTTTAATAGTTCCACATCGTGCACCTCCGCCCCTTTTGAACTCCTTCATTGCGATGTCTGGACTTCTCCGGTTACTAGCATTTTAGGCTATTCATATTACTCGGTAATTCTCGATGATTTTACCCATTTTTGCTGGACGTTTCCTCTTAGACACAAATCTGATGTTCGTCAACACATCCTTGATTTCACCCAGTATGTACATACACAGTTCAACTTGCCTCTCAAATGCCTCCAAGCAGACAATGGCACCGAGTTTGTCAACCACACCACCACAGCCTTTCTAACAGCTCATGGCATTCTCTTACGCCTCTCATGTCCCTACACCTCGCCACAAAATGGCAAGGCCGAACGTGTCCTCCGTACACTTAACAATTCTATTCGGACCCTGTTGCTACATGCCTCCATGGCTCCCACCTATCTGCTCAACCGTCGTCCATCCACATCCATTAACAGTTCCATTCCCTTTGAGCTTCTCCATCACAAACAATCCGACTGTAGTCTTCTCTGTGTCTTCAGATGCCTCTGCTATCCCAACCTCACTGCCACATCCCCGCACAAACTTGCACCTCGTTCCACTGCTTGTGTCTTTCTCGGATATCCGACATCACATAAAGGGTACAAGTGTCTTGATCTCACCACAAAACGAGTGGTTATTTCACGCCACATCATCTTCGACGAAAATTCATTCCCCTTTGCGGTTTCTTCTGCTACTCCTCACCACAACACCTCCCTGGATTTTCTGCTTGAAGACCATGTCGTGCCGGTGCTCAACACTATACCTTTTACTGCGATAGCTCCGTCTCGTACTGACGTTGAGCAATCGCAACCCTCCTCAGCAGCTCCGTCGCCAAGCGATGTCGAGCAGCTGCGTTCGTCCCCGCCTCCTTCGACATGGCACCCGGGTAGGCCTCACGCACCAGCGTCTGACCCACTAGACGCACCTGCACCTGGCTTACCTGTCCGTCGCACCGCGCTGGTCCCTCTCGGACCACAGCCTAGTGCCCCCGCGGCTCCATTGGTCGAACATCGACCAGATGAGGTCGCGCCTCAGGCTGTCGCATCCACAACTGAGGTGCCCACACCGGCTCCGCGTCCAGCTCCAGAGCCACATCACATGGTGACGCGCTCCCGGTCTGGCATCATCAAGCCCATCAACAAGCTCAACCTCTTCACCACTCATGCATCAATTTCTCCGATCCCATCAAACTATCACAGCGCGTTGGCTGACCCTAACTGGCGCACTGCAACGGCGGACGAGTTTCAAGCCTTAGTCCACAACGGCACATGGCGTCTTATACCTCGTCCACCTGGTGCGAATGTTGTGACAGGCAAGTGGATCTTCAAACATAAGTTCCATTTCGATGGCACGCTCGCACGTCACAAGGCTCGTTGGGTCGTCCGGGGCTATTCGCAACAGCACGGTATCGACTATGACGAAACGTTCGGCCCAGTTGTCAAGCCCTTGATAATCCGGGTTTTCCTCAGCATCGCGGCTTCACGCTCCTGGCCGATTCATCAACTTGAAGTGAAGAACGCTTTTCCCCACGGCCACCTTGAGGAAACGGTTTACTTTCAACAGCCATCAGGCTTTGCTGATCCATCTGCTCCTGACCATGTCTGTTTACTTCAGAAATCCCTCTACGGTTTGAAGCAGGCACCCAGGGCATGGTACCAGCGCTTCGCTACGTACATCCGTCGTCTCGGCTTCGTCGCTTCGTCGTCTGACACGTCTGTCTTTGTCCTCAAAGATGGAGACCGTGTCGCCTATCTTCTCCTATACGTCGACGACATCATCCTCACCGCTTCTTCCAACGACCTCCTTCGGCACATCATCGCGCTCCTCCACCCTGAGTTCGCGATGACGGACCTTGGCGATCTACACTTCTTCCTCGGCATCTCCGTCACGCGTTCCTCCACCGGCCTCTTTCTGTCCCAGAGCCAGTACGCGCTGGATCTTCTGCAACGCGCTGGCATGGTCGAGTGTCACTCCTCTACGACACCTATGGACACTCGGGCTAAGCTATCTCCACCTCGTCACATCCCCAGTTCAATCCTTGACTGTGTACTCCGACGCCGACTAGGCCGGCTGCCCCGACTCATAACACTCCACGTCCGGTTACTACATCTTCCTCGACGACAATCTAGTTTCTTGGTCTTCCAAGCGCCAGACTACAGTCTCTCGCTCCAGCGCGGAAGCTGAGTATTGTGATGTAGCACATGATGTCGCCGAGTCGCCGCTTCGCCGCCGGCTCATTCGAGCTTCACGTCCCGATTGCTTGGCCGTCGTTCATCGCGATAATATCGTCTTTGTCTACATGACGTCCAACCCGGTTCAGCATCGTCGCACGAAACATGTCGAGATTGACATCCATTTTGTCCGCGAGGAAGTCGCTCTTGGGCAGGTTCAGGTTCTTCATGTGCCGTCCTCTCACCAGTTTACGGATATCATGATTAAAGGCCTGCCTATACAGTTGTTTTCTGAATTTTGGTCCAGTCTTTGCGTCCGGGATCCTCTCGATGCAACTGCGGGCGGGTATTAGAAGATCATCTTGTACACCTTCCTAGGATAGCTCTTGTAATTGAGGATCTCTGTATCTGATTGATGCTTCCCATGGCTATAATAGAAATGCACCCTAGCTCCTGACCGGTGTGGTGCTTGCCTCATTTCTCTACAGTCACAAATGCCACTACCACTTTAGAAGACGACCACCCTAGAAGTCACAAAGCCCGCGACCACTCTAGGGAATGATCACCTTAGAGATCACAAAGCCTACGACCACTCTAGAGCACGATCTCTCTGGGTGCATCATGACCACTTAGTGGTGAAGACACGACCACTTAGAATAAGATCATGATCACTCAAACCAAATTGTTCATGACAAAGCAAGCTCATGTAAAACTCAAATCTGAGCACCACAGGCTCAAAAACAGTCAATTACTCATCATAAGGATAAACCACCCTATAGTCTTTTAGGTTCACGAGGAACATTATTTAGGACCATGTTTGGTGGACTTATTAGCTTAATAGCTTCCTCGTGAATTCCACTAAAAAAAAGCTTCCTCGTGAAAAGCTGATGAAGCAGAGTTCCAGTTTAGGATTTTTTTTACAGTACACCAGCTTTGATGGGGGCCACTGATTTCCTTTGGTCCAAGGGTTGTTATTTAGAATGGTGACCTTTGGCCTTCTGTATGGCAGTAGTAGCATTATTTGGAAATAATAAAAATGGAAGAAAAAATGTTTACATAGAAAGGGACTCGTACTATTCAGTACCGTCAGGAGAGTTACCTTGCATCAAGTTTACATGCATGAAGCTACCATAGAATAACTCGTGACATGGGCTCGGGGAGATGCATTTCAAATTGACAGATGTAAATTTTGCTAATAGTTTGAAATTAAATTGAATTTTGAAATTTAAATATTAATTTTGTAAAAAATAATAGCACATGCTATCCAAATTAAATGTAGCATGGTTTTATAATTTCTAATTTGTGACTATTTAAATATTATTTTTTATATTTTATAATTTCTGATCAGTGAATAGTTAGTTTCATTTTTTACATGCAGCAACAGCTATAGACAATTAGCCACGTATGATTTGGATGAGCATGCATTTAATGCATCATTAGAGGCCGGTACTTTGCATTCATTTAACGCTTTCTTGTTTTGTATTAGCATAACGGCTATAGTAGGTAAAAATAGGGAGATATGATGATTTGTCCGTTTTAGTGGATGCAATTAATGATTTCCAAATAATGAAATGAGCTCTTCAGTTTATCAGTGTAAAATAATAAAGGGGCTTAATTAAGCTTCCCTAAGGGGAGCAAAACCAATCTATATAACTAAAAAAAGAGATTATATTTAAGACACCTCATTCGTTTTAAGGGCGAGAAAATCCTACAATAATCTAAAAAAAGTCCTAGAAATTCCCACATTAATCGAAAGAAAATAAAAGTATTTCCACCATTTATTTTGGCGGACCATATTATAAAAGTGTAAATTAATCATATATAGATGTTAAAGTTATATAACAAATACAATTGTATTTTAATTATAAAAAATAGAATTGTATATTAAAGACAATTATATTATAATATCTAGCCGTGTAGTCATACGGGTAAATCTGCTAGTTTGAAAAAACTAAAGGTTTCGATTACTTTAATCTGAATCTAAAGCCCCTCGAACATGCCAGACTGTAGAGTTTTGCTTAAGTAATGTTAGAATTCCAAGTCCTACTAAATCGGACCTTGACTAGCTACTGCCTGAACTTACATGTAACACAAAATATATATTGATTTTTTACATCATCCATTTTCCTCATCTGATTTATTCCCACTCTTTACATGATGAAATCCATTCTAGGAGTCATGGTTGCGCATATTGCTTGTTAATTTGATACATATAGAGGTCTAGATAGACGAAACCTTGTTTTAACCAAAGAACAGCAAAGGAGCTTTTACTGAAGAACCGAGAATAGAGAGAGAGAGAGAGAGAGAGAGAGAGAAGCAAAGCATGAACTGGACAACTAGCACCTCGGTCCAAGGAGAGATAAGCGAGCTCATAGGCAGCAGGGAGTGGGTGCCTCCATTCTCCGGTGCTTCCTCCATCCCAGGATCTCCAACCATGTCTACCATTCTCTTGAGCGCTTTCCCCTGTGCCTGATGTGCTTGACTACAGCAGCAACTAGTAGCTAGATCAGGAAGACCAGGAAGATAAGTGTTGGAATTAATCTTGGGCTAACCACCCAACTAACGAATTCTGATTTTCGGAGATGAAATCCAGTCTCTTGCGCCCTGATCGGAGGTATCAAACAGACTTTTTGGTTGAGGTCCTGAGTCATTAGCGCATATATAAAAATGGGAGAGGCAGACGCCTAATTGATCAATGAAGTTCTTGATCATCTAAGAAGAAGCTAATCCCGATATTCCCCGATCCTAAGGTGTGCTAAGTGACCCGAAGATCATCTACTGACGGCCTCTTCTTTCTTCGTCGTCGTCGGTGACCACGGCTACAACCTTGTCATCGAGTCTTCTGCCACCTCTACCGATCCACCACTAATGGCTTCACCGAAGGGTATATCTTCTTCCGCTTCTTGGTGTTCAAGTATTGGCTATTGATTAATGTTGATTAATGGCTTAAGAACCCTAAGTTTATTTCTAACAATAAGCTGTGACTTCTCTCGCTGAGCTGATTCCCTGCTCTCTGCAGGTACCGCTGCAGCCTGCAAGACTGCGAGTAGTCAATCAGTCTATGCCCTCACTAGCTACCACAGAAATAAACGGGGGTGTTCACGTCATTTGGCTACCCCGCCGTCCCGCGCGCGCCCGTCCGTCCCTGTGTAGGCGCCCGCCGGTAATGGCCAAACGATGCGGTGCCTTTCAAACCTAAGTACTTGAAAGGAAATGGGCGCAGTTGCAGCCTGGCGTCCGAGCAGCTGTCAGGCATAGCTACAGAGCCCCCGTCTTTCCGGCGTCCGGCCGGGCCTGTGGTGTACGTGGGGGCGCCGCGCGTGGCTAACCTTAATTACGGCGGGTGGAAAATGTTAAGGAACCTTGCTATCGAATAGTCCGGGTTCCCGAACAGATCTAAAGTAGAGAACAGAGAGAGACACAGGTATATAGTGAGCGACGACGGAATTCTTTATTGCTTTCTGAATACTTGTACATAGGGGGGACCCCCTCCTCCTTGTATAGTAGTCGCCTAGGGTTTTGGCTAAGGGACCATCGTGGGCTTTTCATTGGGCCACGTGGTTTCCCAACACTCCCCCTTGGGCCCTTTGCCGCGAGATGCATATGCCTCATTAAAACTCCAGGAAAACCCAGTGGGAAAAATACTTGGAGAAAGAGTACATAGCATACGCTTACTATGTTGCACGAATTGCCTCGTTAAAACCTTATGCAAGAAAACTTCATGAAAAACTTGCTAAGGAAAAAGAGTACAATTCACCCAACTTCAATTGCTAATCTTTGAGATTCATGTTGGGTATTCATAATTCATGTTCGAGATTCAAGTGGGAGTATGTGAAATATCTCCCCCTGAAATCTGCACTTCTCTAAGTCTCATCATTCCAATTCCTTTAATGCACCTTTCAAAGGTAGATGCTGGAAGTGATTTAGTGAACAAATCTGCAAGATTTTCACATGACTTAGTATGCAATATCTTGATCTCGTTCATCTTATGCAATTCGTGAGCATAGAAGAACTTGGGGTTGATATGCTTCGTGAGATTGCCCTTCACATAACCCATCTGTGCTTGGGCAACACAAGCTGCATTATCTTCATAGATTATCGTGAGAGTTTGCTCAATGTTCAAGCCACATGACTTCTGGATGTGGTGAACCATTCTTCGGAGCCATGCACATTCACGAGATGCTTCATATAAGCGATGATTTTCGAGTGGTTTGTCGACGTCGAGACGAGTCCATTTAGACGACTTCCAAGAAATTGCTTTGTTCCTCCACATAGGAAAATATAGCCAGTTTGGGACTTGCCAGTATGCGGGTCTGATAAGTACCCAGCATCGGCGTAGCCAACCAAATTCAATTCATTGTTTCTTTTGAAAAACAAACCAAGATTTTTGCTTCCTTGGAGGTAACGAAAAATATCCTTGATCCCTTTCCAATGCCTTTTGGTGGGTTACGCCTGCATCGGCTAGCAAATTCACAATAACGCAATGTCCGCCTGGTGCTATTCGCAAGGTACATGAGCGCTTCAACTGCACTCGATATGGGAATTTCGCTCCCGTGACTTCCTCCCTCTTCTCTAGGTGCAGACGGGTCTAGGTCCGCTTGGAGTGACCTTCCACCATTGGAGTCTTCGCAGGATATGCCTTTTCAAATCCAAACCTTTCCAACACTTTCTGCGTGTAGGTTGATTGGTGTACCAAGATTCCCCCTTGGACATGTTCAAGTTGAAAGCCTAAACAAAACTTGGTTTTACCCAAATCCTTCATTTCAAACTCAGACTTCAAGTATGAGCATGCTTCTTCAATTTCTTCATCCGTCCCAATGATGTTCAAGTCATCTACATAGACGGAGATTATACAGAATCCATTCGGGGATCGCTGTATAAACACACATGGACAATCTTCGCTGTTTGTGTAACCTTTCTTGCAGAGGAAGTCACTCAAGCGATTGTACCACATTCTTCCTGACTGCTTTAGCCCATACAGTGATTTCTCCAATTTCACACTGTACATGTTTCTATTTGCTCCGTCTTGGTTCAGGATAGGAATTTCTTCCGGTACTTTCATGTATATCTCCGAATCCAAGTTTCCATACAAATATGCTGTGACAACATCCATTAGCTTCATTCTCAACTTCAAGTTGACTGCCATTGAGATCAAATATCTAAAGGTAATTCCTCCCATGACCGGAGAATAGGTTTCTTCATAATCAACTCTAGGACGTTGAGTGAAACCTTGAGCTACAAGCCTTGCCTTGTACCTTACAACCGTTGTTTTCATTCCTCTTAGAACAAAGACCCATTTGTGACCTACGGGGTTTATATGGGTAGGTGTGCGGCATACGGGCCCAAACACCTCTCTCTTGTTCAGAGAAATTAACTCTGTAGTGATTGCCTTTTTCCATTCTTCCCAATCTAGCATTTTCTTGCACTCTGCGAGAGATGCAGGCTCGGGATCATAATCAATGATCGAGGCAATCTTCTTTGCGAAGTATGCATCAACGTTGGCTGTTGCTCTATTCAGGGATTCTCCTGTTATTACAAAGTTTATGGCCATTTCTTCATGGGGTGCTTCATGCACTTCTACTTACTCTTCGATGCTTTTCCCTATCGTAGGAGCAAGTTCCTTTATCTTTTCATCGCCTATGTGTGCGCACACATTATTTTCGGCGGCTTCCTGCAGTGGAAGATTCAAGTCCTGGAATTGCCTTTCCGTTGGCTTCTTTCCGCTGCAGTCTCAACTGCTCCCTTCTTTCCTTGGGGTATTTTCGTGATTGGTTGTGGTAAGTCTTCTCGCCAGATTTTCTCCAGACGTCTCGGGTACTTTAGGTTTGAGGAGCGATTTCTGTTCTTTTTCTTTGAGGCCTCGAACAGGATGAGGATACCTTCATTTTCTTTGGTATTTCCACCATCTCGGTGCATTTCTTGCGGGTACATGCGACTTAACCACGCCTTGGATCACAAAATGATCAGCAGTTCATTTGCTAAATTCTGCAAATCAATTATCTTCTGGACTTCTTGATTTGCTTCATTAGTGCGGAGGTCATGTACGGGGATCCCAGTGGAATGCCATATGATTTCCCATCATTTTTCATCCAAAGGTTGATTTCCTCCCCCTAATGACGGGAAACGATCCTCGTCAAAGATGCAATCAGCGAATCGGGCTGTATGCAAGTCTCCAGTCATGGGTTCCAGATACTTGATTATGGATGCACTCATAACCAACGATATCCTGGACTTGCGGAGAGGGCCCATTGCGATCATTGAGGGGTGGTATGATACATATACCGTACACACAAATTTTCTGAGATGGGAGATCTTCGGGCCGTGCACAAGTTGCATAGGAGAATGGATATTGTAGGCCGACGATCTGAAATTGATAAGAGCTGCTGCGTGCAGATCGCGTGTCCCCAACAAGTGTTGGGCAAGTTACAACTCTGCAAAGCGGCCCGCAATGAATTTAATCCTCTTTATTAGTGCTTCGCTAGTCCATTCTGCGTGTGGGCGTGCGGACGGAGTGCTCAATCGCTATCCTGTTGTTGTGCAATAATCATCAAATGCCTTTGAAGTAAATTCTCGGCATTGTCCATTCGATGGACTTCACGTGATGATCGGAAAGCATTCTTAATTCTTATGATCTGCGAGATCAGCTTTGCAAAAGCATGGTTTCTTGTTGACAATAAGCATACATGCGACCATTTCGAGGAAGCATCGATGAGCACCATAAAGTATCGAAACGGCCCTGACAAGGGCTGAATCGGGCCGCAAATATCCTCCTGGATGCGTTACAGGAATGCAGAGATTTCACTTTGCACTTTCATGACAGAGGGTCTAGTTATTAATTTCCCGGTGGCATATGTAGGGCACACAAAATCTTCATGATTCGGAAAATTTTTAACATTAATACCATAACCTTGTGAGTTGTTCACTATATTTCTCATCATTCTAAGACTAGGATGACCTAATCTACCATGCCATAAAGAAAATAACTCAGAGCTTCTAAAAACAGTCTTCAAGGAAGTATACACTTCGGGTGCATGAATATTCGTGTAGTACAACCCAGATTCATATGAGGGATATTTTTCTAATACCATTTTTCCACATACCGCGTGCTTCACAATGCACAAGTATTCTTTGCCATTTTCTTCATTGGTTTCTACGTGAAAACCATTGGCGCGGATGTCTTTGAAGCTTAAGAGAGTGCGCGTTGATTCAGGGTACAAAAGGGCTTCTTCGATTACCAAAGTTGTACCCATAGGCAATATAATAGTGGCTCTTCCTGAGCCGATTACATATGAGTCACTTCCTGCGATCGTAGTAATCTTTCCAGCGTTCTTCGTGATCGACTGGAAATATTTAGACTCTCTTAAGATGATATTTGTTGTGCCACTATCAACAATGCATATCTCTTCCATTTGGGCGCTACGATTTCTAGATCAAAGAAATATAATTCTAATCGATAGAGGCAAAATAATCCAAATATTGCTTGCAAATTTGAAGAATATGGAATAAAGAATAAATTTCATATTTATTCATGAGAGAAGTATGCTCTTCTAGAGCTTACAATTCATTATTCAAAGAAAATGCTAACAACCATAATCTTAAAAAATGCATTAAATGTAATCAGAAATATGCATTAATTTCTAGTTCTATGTCATCGATGTAAGTTTTCTTCATTTACCATAATATTGGTGCAGTCGATTTCGAGCTATTATGTGAGGATGAGACAAGTGGGTATCTTCATCCATGGCATCATCATCACCGATATTGGCGGCGCGCTCTCTGTGGGCGTTTTCTTTTGCCTTCCTCTTAGCCTGATATGCGTTGATCACTTCCTTGGATTCTCGACATATCTTCGACCAGTGTCCCCAAGTACCACACTTGAAGCACGTTTGGCTCTGCTGTCCATACGGCTTGGCGTGTGTCTTTTCTTTGTCATCCTTTTTCACTATAGCTTTGGACTTTCCTTTGGCCTGAGTCCTCTCTTTTCCACCCTGCTTGCCCTTCTTTCTATTAATGGGCTTTCTCACCTTGTAGCTATTGGCATTAACTTCTGTGCCAGTGCCTCGTCCAGGTGGCTGCGAGACATAGTTCTTGCGTAGAACATCGTCTTGCGATTTCGCAACTTGCATTACATCAATCAGTTCGCTATACTCCTTGTATGCGTCCTGACGATAGCTACGTGCACTCTGGATAGCATTAGGGTGGAAGGTGGAGAGAGTTTTCTCAATCTTCTCCTCATCTGTGATCTTCTTGCCATAGGGAGAGATTGGTACAAATTCTGTGCAAGGTAGAATTGTACTCGGCCACTGTTTTAAAGTCTGCAAACCTCAGGCGTACCCAATCTTGCTGTGCTTGGGGCAAGATGGTGTACTTGAGCTTTCCGAACCGCTTCTGAAGTGCAGTCCAAAGCTCATGTGCACTCTCCTCAGCCATGTATTCGTTCTTCAAAGTGGCTGAGAGGTGGTGCCTGAGAAAATACAGGGCTTGATTGTTCTGTTCGGCAGTCGATTTCGCGTCCTGCGAGGACCCTAGACCAATCGCTGCACGGAGCTTCTTGCCCCCAAGAACGATCTTCACATCCGATGCCCAAGTGAGGTAGTTCTGACCGTGCGGGGCCAGTTCTTCAAACTCACGATTCACGATGCCGGACATCTGCATGTTTTCAAAATTCCGACATTAGATTACTGCGTGTAATCTAATAGAAAAAGGTTGCAAAAGCATAAAGAACAGAATATAAATTGCTATATATTGCAAAATACAAAATAAAGCAATGGATTTAAATTTCATAAAGAATATTCATAAAACAGAGAAAAATAAAGCTAAAAAAATTAAAAACAGAGCCAGATAATTTTCTGGAATTTCTGGCAATTTTTAAAAAATTTATGCTATTTTTTTTCTCTTTTCTTTCTTTTCTCTTCTTTCTTTTCTTTTCCTTTCTTTTTCTTCGGTCGAAGCTGTCTCTGGGCCTTCCCGGCCCATTTAGCGCGTGTGACGCTAGGGTTTCCCCACGACCGCGCCGCCTCCCACGCGCGCTCGAGCCGCGCCATGCGCCGCCACCTTCTGCGCCTCGCGCCGACCGCCGATCCACGCCTTGCGCCGCCGTCCGTTCGCTTCTCGTGCGGCTACCGTTCGCCGGAGCGCGGTGGCCGGACAAGACGGCCGTGCGGATGCTTCGGCCGGGCGCTACGGTCGCGAGCAAAATACGGCTTCGAGCCGCGGCGGCTATAAGCGCGGCGGCGGAGGGCGGGCGCGGCGACGAGGTCGACGGCAGCGCATGGCGGCGATCGCGAGGCATGGTCAAGACGCCACGGCAGAGCAGTGTCGAGGCGGTGCTTGGCTTCGACGGCGGCGTGCCGCCGCACGCCGGCGAAGGTGTGGCGGGCTCGCCGGGCGAGGGGCACGCGACGGCGGCGGCTTCGAGCCGTTCCTTGCGGCGGCGGCAGCGCGCCGGGCCGACGATCGCGCGAGGCGGCGCTAAGCTGGTTGCTGGTGGGCGGCCACCACGGCGGCGTGCGCGGCGCGCGGTGGTGGCTGCCGATCACGGGCGGCGCGGGGCCGAGGGCGAGGCCCGACGCCATGCTGGCCGGGCGGCGTCGGCCGGACTTCGAGCCGCGGAGCCGAGGGACAAAGCGCCGCGATGCTCGCGGGCAAAGCGCGCCGATTCTGGAAGCGGGGACCGAGGCGGCGGTGCCGGTGCATGCGGCTGGGAACGCCGGTGCCGTCGCCGCCGCTTCGACGAGCCTCAGACGGGCGTCGGCGCTGCTTGCTGTGAGGACGCGGCGGCGTGGCGCTGGATTTCGAGGCGTCGGCGGACGCGGACCGGCTTGCGGCGCGATCGCCGAGACGCAAGGATTCTCCCTTTTTTTTCTTCTGTGATGAACAGTGAATTCTTGTACTGTGGCTTCGTGCCGAGTAGCTTCAAGCGTTCTTCGCATAGCTTCGTGCTACGTAGGATAGATGTATGCATAGAAAAGAACCGATTAAATTCAATCGCTAATTCCCACCTTTTCAATTCTGAACTTCGGGAGAGTTTCGTGCTGATAACGTGTTAAGGAACCTCGCTATCGAATAGTCCGGGGTTCTCGAACAGATCTAAAGGGGAGAACAGAGAGAGAGACACAGGTATATGGGGGAGCGACGACGGAATTCTTTATTGCTTTCTGAATACTTGTACATAGGGGGACCCTCTCCTCCTTATATAGTAGTCGCCTAGGATTTTGACTAAGGGACTATCGTGGGCTTTTCATTGGGCCACGTGGCTTCCCAACAGAAAAGATGATAATGCTTTTCGAGTCTGCGTGGGTGATCGGGCCGGCCCGTCTAGTCTGGCACTGGGAGTTGTTTGCAGTTGCAGCCAACAACGTGTTCCGCTCAGCCGCCGTCGTGGTCCGCGCGGTGGCTCGACGAGTTCACGGCGACTGCGAGCGCGGATGCTACCTCGGTGTGGGTGGATGCGCGCGCGGACAACTGTTGCGTATCGATCGATCACGATTGTTTCCAAGTCTAAACTACTAAATCGAGGAAACCAAAGGAACCTAGAAGATCATCATCGAGGGTGGCGAGATTTGGACGGGAAAAGTGATGGCCGCCACTGGTGCATGTGTTAGTGTTTGTCATCAGCTTAAGGAGTTGGGAGCTATCACCCCCTGGGTGTAACGCCGGACACATACATACGTGTATACGTGGACATGTGCCCATTGTGCTTTGAGAAAAGCTACGGACAATTATACCGTTTCCCCACCAAACCAGCGGGATAGTCTTTTACCGTTGGACCGATATTTCGCATGAAACTAAAGGCGTTCACTAGCTTCTTGCAGGCTCTCGTCTCGTGATCGATTCATGCATTGCGTGTTTCCGCGCAACCACCCGTGTGCTTCTTCCCCTCTTCTCTCGTACCACTAGCAAATCAACCAAAGTAGCAGAGCTTCGCGTCGAGTTTGGCATCGAGCAACATGTTGACGCGTTGATGTCGTCGTGGATGACCAGGTCGCGGCTCTAGTGGAGGTGCTCCATCTCTATCGCTACTTAATTGGAACGCGATGCCCAAGTGCAGCACCCATGGGAGCACTGCATAGTTCTCGCCGTTGTCATAGTGCCTCTCATGGAGGTTGCTATTTGACGGCGCGCGGCGAGCAGGTTCGACCGAAGCAAGGCGAGCGGGAGCGGCGACCTGAGGCGAGTTCAGCAGCGTGGGAAGGTGAGCAGCCGCAACAGCTTGATGAGCACGGAGACACAGGCATCAGGGGCGGGCGGGAAGGCAAGCGGCCGCAAGTCCCGACAGCCGCGGAGCCGCAGGACAAGCTCGTTGGCAGGCAGGAAGGCCAACGACCGCGGTGCCTCAACATGCGGATCGCCACCCGCGGCTGTCGGTCGCACTGTTGCAGGTGAGCACGTAGTGATTTTGCTCTTGTTTGATTTGTGTTGAAACATGTTAAAACTTTTTGAAACTATCTAGCTGAGACCTGTTGAAACTTTTTGAAACTATCTTGCCGAAAAACGCCTACAATCCTTTCCATGCAGTTACTTAGGGCTGCCCTTGCGTCCAACAAAATTGAAGCGTTTGGATTTTTAGCCGCTCATCGACAGAGTCCGAACACGCGCTAGAAAGGGAAGATGCTTTCTAGGACCACGAGATTGGTTCTTACCAACTCTGTCCTTACCTCCCTCCTAGTCCACTACTTGATGGTATACCCCCTCAACAGATGGATCACAAAGAAAATTGATCGACTCCGGCAAAGCTTCATTTGGAGCGGGGAAGAGGACTGCAATGCAGGACATTGTCTAGTCAACTGGAAAAAAGTGTTTAGACCAAGGTCTTTAGGAGGACTGGGGTAAAGGACCTTCACATGTTTAGACGGGCGATCCGCATTCGTTGGCTCTGGTATGCCTAAAAGGAGCGGGACTAACCTTGGGCACGAACACCGCTGCCATGTGACAACATTGATCGGGCTTTATTCAATGCAAGTACACTCCTATCTCTTGGAGATGGAAAGACGGCAAAGTTCTGGGACTCCAACTGGCTTCATGGGGGTAGCCCTAAGAGATTTAGCCCCGGCATGTTACTAGTTTTCCAGAAGGAGAGAACCTACAGTCCATGAGGAGTTATCAGGTGAGAATTGGCTACAGTCTCTTCGCAGGATCACATCACAGGTGCAGCTAGATGATTTTGTTCGTTTGTGGTGAGCCATCCAAAAGATACATTTACAAGCAGATGAACACGATGCCATTGTATGGAAATGGACGCAGAATGGGGAATACTTGCCCAAATCGGCCTACTCGATCCAATTCTATGGGTCCATTCCAGATAGTGCCTGCAGCAATATCTAGAAAGCGAGTACCGAAGGAAGATGTAAGTTATTTGCTTGGCTGTTTATTCAAGATAGTATTCTTACAGCGGACAAACTAGTGGCTAGGGGCTGGCCACATAGTGTGTTGTGTGCCCTATGTGGAACGGAACCAGAATCAGCGCGTTATCTTCTCCTCTAGTGTTCCTTTGCACGGGAGGTTTAGCGACAGGTGTTTTGCTTCTTGTAGATCAATCATCCGACTCCACAAAACCCCTTACTTCTCTGGGGCGTTGATGGATGGTGGCAAATGGTCAGGGCTTCCACTGACAGGCATCGGCGGAAGGAAATGGATGGAATTATGTTATACACCTTCTGGAATCTTTGGAAGGAAAGAAATAACATGATCTTCACTAGTGTCACTCGTTCCCCGATGGATCTCTCTAGCACTGTTGCCCAGGATGTCCGCAACCGTAAAAGTGCTTTTGCCTTTGCCCCGTCGCTCCCCTGAGGTGCTTCAGACCCTTTCCTCCTTGTAATCTCTTCTGGGTCTTTACAACTTTGTTGTTCCCTTTCTTCCCTTAGTGTCGGCTACCTTCCAATGGACTGATCTTCATGCATTATTTGTATTATCTGTATTATTTGCTTTTCTACCTTAATGCAAGGCAGAGCTCCTGCCGTTTCACTTAAAAAAATCTAAAATTTATTGAAACTTTTTTTAGAAACTTACGGAAACTTCCCGAAACAAGCGAAACTCACTGAAACCTAAAACTTCTAAAATACTTCGTAAAACTTCTTGAAATATCATAAAATTGCTTGCTATAAGGTTGCCTAAATTTGTATCGTCCATAACCTAACATATGCCTCGTATTTTCTCTCAACCTCTGGCTCTATCATATTTGCTATAGCTCATAGAGACTGCATGCGGTCGCGCAGTCTTACGGTTGCATGATGATAAGCTAAAAATTGGTGGCCATCGATGACATCTGGATTTCACGCAAGGTATGTAGCACTTGCGATAAGTACCTGAGTTCAGTTGAACTGTTCAACCATCGTTAATTATAGCCTCTGGTTAATTAGTTACACGTCACAAGACTAATTGAAGCTAAACTTCTTATGACACGTTCGGATCTGATCGTAAATGGCTAAATGCTCCATCCCCGAAAGGAGGCGCTCAATTATATTCCCAACATCTGCACCTTTAAACTGTGCCGTTTATACGACAGCAAGAAGTCCGTACACTACTCTTACCTATCGTTGTAAGCTGGCTCTATTCTTCTCTTACCTTCAAAGACACTACTATCCTCGTACCAACACGTCAATAATTAACCATTTTATTGCTTAAAGTAGTAATTAACCATTTTATATCTTACCTTCAAAGACACTACTATCCTCGTCCCAACACGTCAATAATTAACCATTTTATTGCTTAAAGTAGTAATTAACCATTTTATCGCTTATAGACCGCATAATTAACCAGCCACACCTGTCACGTATCCCAGCAAATCGATCTTGTAGACTATAAGCAAGGAACGACATGCTAGCACAGGATAGGATGTATGAGCTAAGCCGAGAGAATAAAGTGTGGTGCAAGAGTAGGAGAACAGAGGAATAAAAAAGAATGAGGCGATCAGCGATGTTGAGGCGCATGGAAGGATTCTCGCGGTTTGGATGGACTTAGACACGATCCCCTTAGTGGGAGACAACTAGGTTAGCATGTTTTGATGAACTTTGAAATGCAGATGAGTTTTTAACGAACTTTGTTGCTTGCAAGTAAATTTTGATGAATTTTGATATGTATGTAGGTTTTTGACAAGCTCCCCCATTTATAGATATGTTTTTTTGCAAAAAGCCTTTTTATTTTATATATATTCTTCCCTCGATGGTTAGTCTAGCTCTTGACTCAATAGGCTCATCTCGAGAGTTGTAATTTTGCACCAGAATGGTTCAAATGGATAGCCTCATGAATTTCTTGGGGTGGACACCTTGCAATTTACACGAATATCTTGGGCCGAACGAAATTCGTATAATTCTTTAATTGGAGTGCAGACTCCATTTTGGGCTGGGCTATTTTTATACAATAGCAGCAGGCTACATTTTACCAGCACCAGAAAGTAACGCCTAGAACAAACAGAAGACAGACGGTTAGGGAAAGTATAATAAGATCATATCAGATTATTATTAGCATATACACATTAGTTTTATCCTATATAAAAAAGTGAGAAAAGAGAAGAGTGAAGAAAACCAACTCTTATACAACAGCTAGCATTGCACGAGAAACAATGTGCTATCGCCAGCCAAAAGACCGTGTTGTAGCAAGTATGCTTACTCTAGAAGACACAAACGAGAGATAATTATTGTACAAGCTTTAATGTTATAGCTAAAAATATTTCTCTAGAGATAATAAAGATAGTTATTGTACAAGCTATATTTATTACTTACTCTAGATGATATAGATGAGAGATGAAGTAAATAATAGGCTTTGTTATTGTAAAGCAATAGGTAGGAAAAATAGGAATTTGCTATGTTCATGTTGATGACACGTCACCCTGCACTTCTGATACAAGGAACTCTTCATTTATACTGTGTCTTAGGAGCTATGAGCTATCGGTGTTTACATCTTCAGTCCTTTCAGTCACCAGAACATTGAACAGAACACATCTTAACCCGGAAACAAAATAGGCGAACTAGCGATTACTGTGGTTAAATGATTGCATTGATTAAAATACTTTTACATAAAACAGATGTGATCCGTCCCCACCACGGAAGGCATCTTCCTTCCGCGCTTCCTAGCTGTGGCAGTTTTCCTCCTGCGCTCGCCGGCCGTGAAACCTCTGTTCCCGTGCTCGCTTGCTCCTCCCACGCTCCAGAGGTGTGGCAGCGCCTGCTCCCGCGTTCGCCGTCCGTTACCACACCTTCTGGGCATGGTAAGAGATAGATGTTGCCTGCAACATCTTCTGCGGTAGAGGAGAGGACTAGATTTGCAAATACGTTCGGAAGAAAGCTAAATTTACCCCAAAAAAAAAAAAAGAGATGGAGACTAAAAAAGTGATCAATTCGTGATTACACGGAGTCCGGGATTTCATTCAAACAGGCCGGTGAACAATCAGATACCAATCAGGTATACGACCAATGACAACACCCAATTGCCAACCACCTGCTGCTACAATTCCTCGCAGAGCGCTGCCTGCTCCAAATGAAGCAGCCCCACAAGCCAACCGATCATGATATTCCCTTGTTTCTGGAACGTGACTAGCTGGATCATGCCTACATCTTCTGCTTCAGTGCCTGGCGCAGCTGGACCTTACTGCCATCAATCCTCGCCTCCAGAAGCTTGGACTTAAAGCTGTGTTTCTGCATTCCTCGGGGCCATTCGATGCATCCTTTTATTGCTCGAACTATTTGCGGATTTAACAGGTCTGGGCTCCATTGTCCTACACTTGGCGAACTGTTACACACTTCACCGTTCTTCAGATCAGGAGATTCAGCGACACTGGACATTCTGCCATTCAGTATCTCAGCACCCATTTTCTTATGATCATCATTGTTTGATGATCTCCAGAGTCTAACAAAAGGCCCTTTCTTCCGACACTTTCCTGTTGTTGCCGAACAAACCACACTGATCTCACTGTGTGCCTTGCCATTTTCACAATTATCATCCCAATCTGTTCCACTCACTGATGCATCATTTTCTCCATGGAAGTAATTTACCGATTGTTCACTTCCCCCAGGTGAATTACTAGAGCCGTTCTCTTCAACTTGGCTGACAGTCTCCCATCCACTATCATCTTCTGGTTCCTCATTTCTGGTGCATGTTTGATTGGAATATTTGCTCGCTGGATTTTCCAAGAAGATGTCAGAGTCAGGACTCACTGTATGGATTTTAGATGCACAACTCATGGGCCTATAGCCATTACATTGCACAATCACCTTCTCACTGGTACCTTCCCTCTGTTTGAGTTCTTCAAATACAGCGAAGATGTCCTCTGAAGGAGGAGGTTTGTATGAGAACTCCTTGGTATCATTAATCTTCACAGAGCAAATTGCTTCCCTGAGCATTTCTGCTTCCTTTACTGTTTCTTTTCCTAGATTATTGCCTGCCTGGGAACTAAGGAAATTCTCAAGTTCAGCATGAAGCTTGCTCAGTTGTGAATACTTGTACTCAAGTGTCAGCTTTGCATCAACAAGCTTCATTTGCACCCTCTCTTCACGCCAAACCTCTGCCATCTGCAACATCTTCTTCTCTTCCTCCAATTCATCACTAATCTTTATCGATTCACTTCTCAGAGCCTCAACCTCAGCTTTATCTTCTGCAATCTCCTTTGCCAGTTCATCACAAACCTCCTCCATGAGCTCCCGGGCCTTTTTTTCCTTCTCGTAATCTTGTAAATAACGTTTTGCCGCCAACTTCAGCTCTGATAGCTCACTAAGAAGCTCAGAGTTCATCATTTCTGCCCGCTGTCGATTTTTTCTCTCCCTGTTGAGTTCCTCCTTAACAGCATCTAAGATGTTGCGAACCTTATCATGCTCCCTACTCTTCCAGGAAGCCTTTTCCTCGGCGACATTCTTCACCAAGTGATCAAGCTGTTTCTTTGTGGATCGACACTCTGCTTCAAGTTCATGAATACGGTTCTGAGCCTGCATAAGCTCCTCTTTCAATGAATAGATTTCTCCACCAACATCCACTGGATTATGTTCAAAGTAATCATAGTTAGCACCCCTTGAAGCCCTCATGAGCTGATGGTCCCACTTTGTTGCCACCTCTGTTTCTACTTGAGGTGCAGCAGAATGAGCTTCCACCTAATTGTAGTCCACACAGATGTCACATCAAAAGGGTCGTGTAAATATTCTAAAAGAAGGATGAGATAAAGAAAATGCCATTTTTTGTATGGTGAAAATAGTATACCTCACGTGGACGATTGTTAACAGACCTATTCCCTGTCCTGCCCTGGATAACTGCTTTGTAGTACTGACAATGATCAGGCGTGTGTGGACGCTTTGAGCTAGGCTGCAATTTTCAACAACATGAATTACTAGTTAATCACCGATGTAAAAAATGCCAAGAGTTATTTTACATGGCATTTACATGTGAAACAGAGATAAACTGCAACAAACAAAAGTAAAAAACCTCCCATCAAAGGCCTTCATTAAGCTTTTTTAAATGGAAAGCTGCCTTCATCAAACAAATATGATGTGAAAGGTTATCTAGGGACCACAATGGCTACACTCTAACAAGAATTCTCGTCTCATGGGATTATGGAGATGTCACATCATTTTGGCCCAATTCATGAAGAAATCTAGAAGCCAAAATGGCAAAATCAACGACCTGGACGACAGAGGAAACAAACTGGACGAAAAATTACACCAAAACAAAAGCCGAATCAACTGAATCTAGATGACTGCATGAGATTGAGACCAAACAAGCAACAAACTCTATATAGATCAATGAAAATGAATTCAGACATTCCTAAAAAAAATGAGCGGACTTCTACCAGGTTAATTCCAGTGCACAAATCACCCAACATTGCAGATTAACAAGAAAAAAAACGCAGTTTAGAAATTTTACTCGATGTTGAGGACAAGCACCAAGTGCCAAACCTCTAAGGATGTCAAAGTTTTACACCCTGCCTCCGTTCAGAAAATGGGCTTAACGATGTTATAGTTGCCTCATTTTACGTAAAAAATAATAATGTCCTGCCACAATTTTACCTTAGAAGCTTGAATTTATTGCCCATGGATGTACAGACAGCAAGACGTTAGCATTTAGCTCCAAAATTCGAGCCAAATACCAGAAAGTTGTACAGCCTAATAAGTCTTCGCCACAATTGGAAATTTGGAAGTAACATCTATATTCCTTCAGCTTATTGACGAAATGAATGGCCAAATCGTTCAACATAACTCCGTGAAGCGCATGCTCAATGCAGATTTGAGAGGAACTACACAAGGACTATACCAACACACTCGATTCCCAACAATTCGACACGGCACTTCTCCACAACTACACAAAAATGAGGATCACTACACTCCAGTCACCACACCAAGGCATGGCCATCTACAACCCTAGAACGCAACGATCTTACGACAGAAGGACATAGTTTCACACAGATATCCAAGCAGACCCACCTCAATCCTCCGTCGCGGTCTCCCAGACCCCGTCGGCGGCGGCTGCATTCGCCAAAGCGCCGAGGCGATCTTCCTCACAGACGGGGCCGCGCCCGCGCGGGAGGAGGGAGCATCCGCATCGCAGGCGGCGAGGGGCCACCGCACCGGCGGAGTCTCCGGAGGGGGCGGTGGCGGGGCGGCCTCGCGCCGGGCGGCCGCGAGGGATGGGCTCTGGACGCGGAGCCGTCGGCCTCGCCGGCGGGAGGAGGACGCCGGGCGCGGGTGGTGGCCGCCCGTGGCTCGGGGCTGGGCGGCGACCTCGCCGTCGTCGGGCGGCGGCGGCCGCCGGGGCGTGCCATGGTCGCAGCCTGGTCTAGTGGTGGTGGATGGGCAAGGGTGGCCGCGAGGACAGTGGCATTCTCGTGAATTACGCGAGTGTGGGTGGTGGGGGAGGGGGCCGTGAGGTGAGATGAGATCCGACGTGCACTGCTATTACTGCGACGAATGTAGGAGCAGAAGGCTTGTGTTGTGAGTTGTGAGTTGTGACTATATTTGAGACGACGAGTGGAGGACGGCTTCCGAACATGGGAAAGCAGACGGAATTATTGGGTTTCCTCGCTTGTCTCTCTTGGGTTTCTTTTCTGTTTGGCTCTGGGTTCTCGATGGGTGTTTGCATTTGCGAGGAAATTATGAGTCGCGAGCAGGTTTTTAAAAATCGATTTGGCGATTTTTCATTGAAAATGATTTTCGGAAAAAAAATCGCTCGAAAATCAGTAAAAACCGAAAAAAGTTCAAAGTCAATTTTTTTGAAATCGACGGTCAAACTTTGTCGAAAAAAAATAAAAAATCGATGATTTTCCACCGATTTTCACCGAAAATCGACCAAACAAACGAAATGTTAGGAAGTCGATTTTTTAGCAATTTTCGAGCAATTTTCACCGATTTTCCACCGGTTTACGTCCCATAAAATTTCTCGATTTTTTTATTTTAAAAAAATTAGACTAATTTACCAAACGAATTTGTTTATCAAACTGTAGCATCACAGGAGGAAACCACAATTTTTAAACAAAAATCGACGATATTTAGAACCATGGTCGAGATCCACCGCACTTAGCAGTCGTACTACCCACCGTGGATCAAAAATACATGGTTCATAACTTCGTATCATTGAAGGGTACTATTCCTAAGGTACAGTAGCAACATTTTCACTGTTGTACGTAATACAGTGAATACTGTTTCCAATCACTGTATCACGATCTCAGACGTTTTATTCCGGTGATCGAACGGTGCTGGTAGGCAACGACTACTAAAGCTGCGGTCACTGTTGCTAATGCATCCAATCCCTATCCAACTTATACATAGCAAGCGTTTCGAGTTCAAAAGATCTTGAATTATGTTTTTTAACCAGTGAAGCGACGAAGACTTTGGTTGGTGGAGCAATGCCGTCGTGTCGTGTTCTGTGGACCCTGATCAAATCTGGTGCGAGCAAAGGGGAATTTGGCGGGCCATGGCGCGAAGGGGATTTCCTCGGTGCTATTGTCGCATCATTCACCGGTGGCCTCGCAGATCGCCTCTGCCTTGCCTGGGAGGCCAGGAAGATGGCCTGGCGCTCTACGTTTCTGGCGCCGCCGCTCGGCACCGGTCCTGGTTCTTCTCCTCATGTGACGGCGAGGTGCCTTCTAAATTGGACCGGGCCACAAGCACACTCTAGTTTGTGTTCTGTACTCCATCCTGTTAAAGCAATGGATTTGTTTTTTCATGCATCGAACAATCAATTTTGCAGAACTATCGTGTCTCGAAGCAAGGGATTAACGAAAGTTTCACTTTTCTAGTCTCATAGCAATTTTTTTGATAAATTTTGTAGTTGTGTTTACAAAGAGATCAGATTTGAAACAAATATCACACGTAGAGCTAAAAAAATGATGATTTCAGGATTAATAAGTACTGAATGTAATGGGTTCTGATACTATGAATATGTTATTCATGTATGTACTTGTGTGTAGCGATGTCTTGCGGCTGTCATTTAATGGCATATTCCTTCGTCTTTATCTGTCGTTCAGCATCCTTGCAACCTGCTCGTGGATTTATATATTTACAGAATTATTTCATTGTCTCATGTCTCCGTCGATTACCTAAATTGTATCATGCTTGCAGGTTATCCATTCCAAATTCTGAACTAAGTTCCTGGTATTGAGAATTACTAAAGTTTAGATTTTCTCTCTATTTCTGAAACCACAATTTATGTTCATTCTTGCTTCAACATGAGTGATAGCTACCATGATTTTAGCCTTTTGACTGTGTTCTAAATCATAGAGACAGGAGTGAACATTGAGAGTCATACTTAGTTTTACTACTTAGCCACGTACACTTAAAACACATGTATGTCACAAAGATAGAATTTAGTGTTGACCATGATATATATTAGAACATGCAAGAATTGAGGGCTAGTATACCCTATAGAGACAACTCAAAAGACAATGCATTAGGATGATTCTCTCTTAGGCTCTCTCTAGTGAGGAAAGGTCCAGAGAGAGGGAGGATGGGGAGGATTTGGGAAGGAAGTGGCGCACGAGGAAGGAATGACGCGTGTTGGATGCATAAGAATGGGATTGAGTGGATGAGAGAGACGAAGATATGAAAGCTTCCAATGCCATTCATTGCATCAGGTCTTACAATATTAGTCTATCGGACAGATTTTTTGAGAAACACTATAATGTTTTTTAGCTTTTCTAAAAAAGAACATCTTTATCTTACTATCAAGTGACTCAACCACCAATTTATCAGCCGTATATTGGATGGTGTTTTTACAATATTTTTACAGTGTTAACATCCGATTTTTTCTTTAGAATCATGGGCGTGCAGTAGAGATTAAAAACTTGTTTGATTCCGAAACGAAAAGCATACAATTACCTCTCTTCCGAAATTGGTACCTGCGGTGTACCTCTAAATGACCAAACTACCCCTTTTCGCTTTATACCACAAGAACCACGGAGTCACCAAATTTCCTACCCACCAAAATATGGTATGCATATAGAGTAATGCATTGCAAACTGAGCTTAGCTCATTTAGCCCATAGCGAGTGTCACCACTTTCCCACCAACACGTGACTACTCAGCGCTTGAACTCATCAATTTAAAAGGGATACATACATATACACGTTAAATAGAATATCGTGTACCTCACTTTAGAGAACGTAGAGACTTCAATTAATTTCTTAGCGTGAGTGAGTAGAAAACACGCATATATGCATCGCGTGTGTGCGTATAGTGCATAAGTACAATGTGACTGTACATGTGTGTACATGTAGTATATAAGTACAGTGTACAAAGCTTTTGTGTATCCACTCGTACCTAAAACAATACGGTACGCGTGTAGGCGTAGCGATTCATCACCATCCAATGCCTCTGATACACCAAGTATAAAAGATGCAAACGCACGAGCAGGCATCATCAATGCGCAGCCAACCTCCCTCCCTAACGGCAACGAGACGAGTACAAAAGGCAGACAGAAATGGCAACACTCGAGCGAAGCAGGTCACGGAGGTGTGGTGTGCTCTTTTATTAGGGGAGAGGTCACATGAAGCCGATGGGCAGCTGTAGCCTGTGCCCCTGTAGACGCATGCTTACTGCATATAGATAGAAAATGGGTGCAGTGCAGTGACAATCCAGTAAGAATAGTGTTGTTCTTTGTAAATACTAGTAGTCCTGTTCTTTTTTAATGGCATGTGGCCGTCCGAGTTGAAATAGTTCAAACATTAAATTTGGCAACAGTGTTTTATGCTTTTTTCCCCCTATGTTTGGTACATTTTCATGTTTTTGTGTGTGTGTGTGTTTTGAGAGGAACATGTTTGTGTCAATGCTCCACGGAAAGAGCTCAATGTGTTGAATGCGCAGAAGCAGCAGCGAACGGGAACAGGTAGCTTGCGTACCCACTACCCACCAAGCCAGCGCTGCACGAAAAGGGATCATGAGCAATCGACTGCAATTAAGCAGTCTGCTGCAGTTTGAATCATCTGATCAAGATGATAAACAGTAAAAATGGGTAAAATATTTTAAATAATATTTTCAAAGATCTAAACGTTATTTTTTATCAACGATTCACTGGTCTCTGTTCTCGCTGCACATTTCTCTTTTATTAGTGTCAGTTGTAAACTTGCAGAGCTGCAATGGAGAAAACCGCAAGTTAGCCCATACAGCACCTTGGATCAAAAAGTTATTTACTCAGAAGTTCAGGTTGAGTCTGTCTTGCCCCAAATTACCCTCCCTCACACCACTTGATCTAGACCGTTCATTCCACGATTGGGTAACTGATAAACTGAAGTCCATCAGTTCCCCATGCGCAGTTGACGTTGTTTCTTGGAACCAAAAAAAACCAAGGGAAGATATATGGTGAATAAGAGTCATTTTGTGAATATATGGACAGACTCAAGGGCTATTTGGGGATCTTGCTTCAGCTGTAGTTCAGCTTTGGACCAAAAATCTCCCTAAATAGTATGGATGCAAAGCAGCTGTGAACTAAGTCACAGCAAAAGCATCATAAAAAACTGGAGCCACTAGGGAGGAGCTTTTCAACTGTGACTTCGCTAGACCGCCTCTCACTTCGCTCACTCCGTCTCCCTCCTCACCCCGCCTCGTCGCCCGTCAGATCGGCCGCTGCCTCCTCGTCATCTCCGCGGCTCCACCTCGTCATCTTCATCCTAAAAGCTATAGCTACAGCAGTCAGTTTGTCAAACGGCATAACAAGAAAAACCACAGCCGTCAGCTACAGCTGCTTTACAACACAGCAAACTAAAAATAGATTTTCAGTCCAACCGCAACCCCCCAAACAGACCTCAATCTCGTCCATCGGACCTCATCTCGGCGGCTCAGATCGCGCACGGGTGATCCCCCTTCCCACTTATCCATTTTTGCGATTTCCCTCCCACGCTATTCCCTGCTAATTTACGAAAACCACCCGCGACCCCGTCTTCCCTAGGCCCGTCCTCTTCCCATTTGTAAATTTCGTCCGTCGGACTGCTCTGCCGATCGACAGTTTTCCTGTTATAATCATTTGTAAGCTCCTCAAGTTCAGTTAATGATCAAAACTAAGATAAATTAACTGCACCAAAGTTTATAATATCATGTGCCATGCTTGCACTCTTCAAATACAGCGCCATGATTTTCGAAGCGATCGTAGCATATACTACTCCTACTTCAGAAGTTTCCTCAAGTACGTTTTTTTCTAAAAAAAAGTTTCTTCAAATTAGAAATTTGTACTATTCCATATGATGGTATGCTTTAAAAAAAAAAGGAATACGGATCCTCCTAGTTACTTAAATTGCCATCTTATAAAAAAAGCCCTGAATAGGCCTGGCCTATTTAAGCCATCTTGCCATGTGTTGGGCCTGCTGGTCCCTCAGTAAGCCGCAAAGCAGCATCTAAACAAGCATAAGGTGATAAATCATCATAATTACAAAGCTGTTGAATATGAACACCGGCTCAACTCTTTTCTCTTTATTAATTATAGTATAATATAGGGTTATATTTGTAACCAAAATCTCTTAAGGACACTTTCGAAATTCGTCCACTAAAACAAAAATATATTTATATCTCAACAAAGCCATCATTTCAACTAGTATCACCAAGGTCAACCAAAGCACACGTAGGATCAATTGCTTGGTCAGTGGGAGAATCTGACCAGGCAAGGCTATCGGAGATTCCACTAGTGCCACTTTGTTCACACAAGAAAGGAGGAATCAGTATTCCTTTCTGATCACTTTTTTCCATTGGCCGCACGCTTGCGAAGTGTCTAAGATTGATGGTCTAGTGTGAGATTGGTTCTCCATAAGTTTAATCAGGTTCGCACGCGACCGAAACTGTGGTTAGGTTAACCATGCACATCACACCTCACCTGCAGCTCTGGGACTTGGACAGCGAGTTGCCCGCCAAGAAATTCTGAGTTCTGATGGAACGACAGCTTCTTCTTCTTCCCCCATTTGATGATGATGTTTGTGTTGGAAGAAAATTTTACAGCTCATGATTCTTGTGAGACGATTTCATATTGGTCGAGCTGCTGCTGTTTTTAGGAGGGAAAACATGAACATAGCTAAGATCAAAGAATAACAGAAAATAAAATCAAGGAAACTGTTTCAATAAAAGTTGGTAATGTCAGCTCAAACGCTACGATCCACACGTGCGTCCCTCCTCTTGAGACATCTAACATAAAGGCGATAACAGAAACTCCTTTCGTTGGGTTGCAGATGAAATGGGTGATGCTGATGTGCTGAAGAGCCTCCCAACCCTGAAGCATGTTTTTGACTCCGACTCCTCCTGCATGCACTGGAAAAATGAAAAAGAAATATTGAGTAGGTGTCCAAAACCCTGCTCGTGGATTACTGAAACTGAAAGCCGAACTGTTTCTACGTACTTACCGTGAACTCTTGAATCACTGAAGTCTCTGTGTTCAACAAAATAGTTTGTCTTGAAGATGGAGAGCTAGCTGATATTACGTGGAAACCCTGCTACGAAATTCGAATCCGATTTTGTGACCCTTAGAAATCATTTTTTTACACATTTGGTTTTTTTCTAAACACATTTACAAAATTGTCCTCCTTTCTACATGTGGCAAGCGACATGTGTCCCTACCACGCCAATGTAGCTTGACAAGTGAATGTCACCACGGTAGTTCGACGGACCACAGGAGAGTGCAAGGGACCACAGGGAAAGAGGCATTCTGTGTGTAGGACAGCGGCAGGTACTACTGAGGCAGAGTAGTAGTACTTGCCAAGCTGTCGGCAAAGAGAGGGGCAGGTCTGCACTCGCCTGGTGCTCATGGCTAGACTTGGGTATTGGGTTGGGTTTTTTTGGGTCGGCTCGTGACACGATAGGCACAACACGGCACGCATACGGGTCGGGCCGATACGGTATGAATGACAGGACCTGTCGGGTCTCACGGTCAAGTATAATGGGCAGCACGATATAGCACGCCGGTATAGGACGTGCTTGGGCTGGCATGGTACGAAACAGATCCGATGAACCCGAAGTAGGCACGACACGTGGCAGTGTGTTCTGTCGCGACATTGCGTCATGTTGTGGCTCATCCTACGGTCAACGCCTTTTGTGGTCCTCGCATGCGGAGAAGAGGGAGACAACGGAGATGCTGAAAAGTGGAGATTAGGGACTGGAGAGTATATGCCCAGTGACATCGAGCTGCTCTACACTAGATGTAAGGTTTTTAACGATACAATAACTCTGTACCTATTTAAGAATGAATAAAATTTACTTCTTTTTTGTGTCTATTGATTTAGTCCCGTGTGTCTTTGGCTCTTTTTACTCTCGTCGTAATAGCGCAAATGAATCGAACTTAGACCAGCACAGCATGAAACGTAAATAGACCGTACCTGAACTCGCCGCCGAAGACAAACTAAACCGGCTCGACACGGTTCAGATAAAAAAAATTGTTCGCGATACGTACTGCTAGTCTGATACCCCTGACGTTAGTCTTGTAGACGAACGGCAACAATTTTTTTTATATTTATTATTATTATTTGATATGAACAGCAGCTGAATTAACAATATTTAATCATGCAATGGTACAAGTACAATCCAATTGCAAGGATGCAGTTTAGAGTTCAATTCGACAATGAGATGTTAATATGAAACTTCATCTAATAGTTCACCAAAACACCACTTACATTTTTTTCAAGCATGTGTTTTTTTTTAATTGTCGGTGTTTCCCACGAGGATGAGATTGCACAACGTCGCTGCTGCAAACCCCCTTTGCTACCGAAACTACATAAAGTTGCAACTTTTAATGATTTACCAATATTTGATCACCAATGGTCCAATGGACGATCAAGATACGGCTAGTATATGACTGATGCAACCATTTGTGAACCTCAGAAAAGAATCTGACTCTTAGTTACATCGGAATGTTGCAAGACTGATGCCAGGAATGATGCTAGACTCCACTGTGTGGATTAGAGACTAACGGTTAATTCATGGTATTCATGGAGTAGTTAGCATTCATCAGCGTTTGTCATTTGGATGTCGCAGTTAGCTCAGCAGTTATTTTTTTAACCCATGCCAGTTCACCAGTTCAATTAAACTTTGCTGAAAGTAAGAGAATTTTTGTTTAATTAGTACTCTCGGTTAGAAGACAAACTAGGTTGTTACACCAAGTAGACCAAACAAAATTGTTCTCTGGTGTCACTACCCTTTCCTCCTGCCCCTTTCCTTGTAATCTTTAGGTGAAAGACGTGTCTCGTAATGTCAGTCTCGCCTTTTTTTTTCTCACCTATCTTATCGTGTATCGTGTATGCATCTATTTCAATATATTTGCTCCGAAGAGACGTATTGCATTTTCTTTTGTATTGTGTAGATGGAAATCATTGTTATGATCTCTCCACAGTGCAACAACCATTAATTGTAAATTACGTTTTTTTTTCTTGAGAAATGAAGCCCATGGCACTTCTTCCTTGCGACATGTTACGCTCTAATTTTCTTTCTTACGCACAATAGCTATCGAATCGTATTAGAGTTTCGTGAGATACGAGACAAGCATAAATAGTCTTAAGAACAAAGACTATGAATCTCGTAGAGAACCAAAATAACGGCGATGAAGCAATCACTTACACTCTAATTTTCTTTCTTACGCACAATAGCTATCGAATCGAATTAGAGTTTCGTGAGATACGAGACAAACATAAACGGTCTCAAAAACAAAGAATATGAATCTCGTAGAGAACCAAAATAACGACGATAAAGCAATCGCTACAAGAGATAAAAAGATTTGACGAAGCTTACCATAAATTCTTTAAATACAACCTCAAAAGAGTATAATAGATTGTTGCTCTCTCACAACATCTCGAAAGTTTTAGAGCCTTTGGATCCTTGCCATATACAAGGATATAGAACTAGACAATAATCTAATATCTAATCCTCTCGTACGTCTCTTGATTTAGATGAGTTAGTTCGTGACTTTTTATTGCTTGAGTTCTCTGTACCGCCCTATGAGTTTATATAGCTTTTTTTTTTGTCCTCCTTAAAAAAAAGTAAAAATACTACTTAAAAAATGTAAGATCCTAATCCCAAGAGGATTAATATGCGACTCTTTATAATCCTAAAAGATCAGACATGACTTACCGTACTCAACCGAACCAAATGCGATCTGTGGGGTCCAAGAGCTTTCGTCGCGGAAAAACAAAGCCATTCCTGAGATGCAATGCAAGCACGATGTATCAGTCGCATGCACGCCTTGACAGAATTGAAGCGAGAGTTGTTGCCTACAAGTACTAACAGAAGGTCAAAATTAAACAGCACTGACAGTACAGAAGCCGCACGCAGAATTTTGCACCCGTGTGCTCTGCCGACAGTTTTTTGTTTGAAAAAAAACAAAGGTGCCCATTGTACTGATAAAGCAAAGAGTAAAATAAAACTAAAAATACAGACACCGGTCCTAAAAGGGATTCATCAAAGATGGAAAAGTAACCCTCTGAAACATCAGTTAAACATCCAAACATCAAAGCTAAGGCAAACATCGACTAAGGGGACAGGGATTGTAAGCAGTTGAATGAAGGCCGTAAGTTTAGCGGTTTCCATTCAACCGTTCGATGGAAAAACGACACGCAAGATTTTCTGGTGGTACTGTAGTGAAAACACTGTAGCACACGATTTTAGATGATCTAGACCGTCGATTCGCTAGATCAGAAGACTCTATTGGATGGGGACCATTAAACTTGCAGTCTCCATTCAAACTGCATACAATCCCTATCCCAACTAGCAATGGCGAATCTAGGATTTAAACCTAGGGTATGTCGATCAAATAATAATTTGGTAAACGATTTAAAATTTATCGAGCAATTCGGTATACAAGTAAAAAAATAATTAAAAACAAGATGATAACTATAATATTACTTCTTCTTGTTCGGTCTACGCCTTCTAATGCCATAAAACTCTTGATTATATCATCTTCTTCCACTTTGAAGAAAATATCTCGCTCAATGTTGCAGTTTGTGATGGGGGAGGAGGTGAAGCAGCAGCAGCCTTCTTTGCTGCATATTTCCGAAAAAGAGATGCAATGTCTCCGTTCCTCTTCATAATTTAAAAACCTTGCAAATAAAATACGTCCATTGAGTGGTTAAAATACTAACTAAGATAAGCAATAAATAAAGATATAACTATGTCAGCTATAGTAGGAGTCGAATAAAATATATGTGTAGGATCGAAATATACTAAACTAGCAATCAGAGGAGGGTGAATGATTGCGCGGAAGCTAAAATCAAAATTTTGATCTACAAAAAATTCACCCTAATTCAGACTCAAATAATTGCTTCGTATTCAACAAAATATAGTAGATGTGTTTGGTAAATCACGGATTCCCAGAGATCCAACCGTTGGATTGATCTGAAATTTTAACAAAATAAACTATATTCCAATACACATCTAAATAAAAAAGAATTAGCATGATCGGACCTACAGATCAAAAGTTATAAATCCTACAAGGTTACTGTGCCAGATTATGACGAGAATCATGTATGGGTTGGACCAAATCTACAGGGTATGCCGCGGTCCACCCGGCATACCCTGTAGATCCGCCCCTGCCAACTAGGGATACCATAACACCGACCTGCTCTCCACGCAAAAACACAAACCACAACAAAGGGAAGTATAGCCAAGGTTTCAAATTTCATTTTCGGACCATATCTCAGAGGCGATCGAAAGCTAAAATTTCAATGATATTTTAGAATTTCAGACAAAATTCAAAAAGAAAAATTCAAATATGGAATTTTTTAGACTGGGATTTTCGAGATTTCCACCTAAATTGCCGAAATCTCTACAAATTTTAACCGAATGAAAAATGATTCAAACCACGTTAGAAAAAAATTAAAAAAAATTGTGGATGGTCCTCACGCATCACTAATATTCCCATGAAATGTTCAGATGATGATTGAGCCTAATTTTTTAAATAAACTTCTGACAGTGCTACTGTTCTGAATTTCTGATAATGGTTGAGTACATGTATTGCGTCTATAGATTTTATTGAGAAAACAAAATAGGTTTAGAATTTTTTAAACTTTTAGAGAAGGGTACTGAGGCAATACTTAAGCTCTCCTAAAAATTTTGGATCATGATCACACTCAAGCGAATTTATAAAATTATGACAAGGTTACTGCTTCATTTATGTTCCTCTATTTTTGATTTTTCAAAGATAAAAAATGAAGTTCAATTCTTTTGAATTTTTTTGTATGATCCTAGACTTCTAAAGATGGTACCATAAATTTTTCAGAGCATAATCAAACTTGTAAAATTTTACAAAAAAATCTGACAGTGCTTCGGTTATTTTTATAAAATATCTCAAAAAATCGGTTTTTCAAAAAAAAATCATGGAGGATGACATTCTTAAGAGGTATTGACCCAAATCCGTACAAAAAAAACTTGAAATCCGGTCCAAATACTCAAAATTTTGGTGAAATTTATCAAAATTTCGGTGATTTCAAACGGTCTCGCGAGGCTAGAAAAAATTGGAAAAAAAATAAGTACTCGATGGGCTTATCTAGGGCAGTTGGTAAGTGTAAGGTTGTATTGTGATGGTGGGTTCGAGTCCCATGCTGGACGTTTGCTATCCCATTTAATTTTTGCATTTTTGCTCTACCAAAAAATACCGGATTAAAATGACAGCTTCAGGATTTGAACCCGAGGGGTGTGTGGGACAGCTCCAGCTCCACCAAAATCCGTGGAGTTGGTGGAGCAGGGTATTCCTAGCTCCAAAAATTTATGAAGCTGGAGCTGTGAGTACATTAGTACATTAGTGAGCTCCATAAATTGTGTTCTCAAATTGTGCCCATACATGCAGATGCACACAGATACATGCGACCACACATATTCCAAAACAAAAACGCGGCAGATCATTCCTTATAATCGTGATTAATTAATGCATGCATGTTGCCAATTAATAGAGACACAGTATTAAATAAGGATATTAGAGTCTTTTGGTAGAAATCATAATCTATCCTAAAATTTCTTCTCTCCCTTACTAAGGACGGAGAGAGTACTTCTTTTGTAGGAGTTTAAAGTACGTACACCAAGACACTCGCCACGGTAACAGTGCCACCACTGCCGGCAGTTATGGGCCTTATGGCACCTGGTTTAGGAACCAGATTGATGGGGAGTAAGGAGGCCACGACACGCCCTAACGCGTCTAACCACATGCAGGAGTGGAAAGTATAAATTAGGCGATCCCTTTCAGTCTCTGGGTTTTTTAGCTTTCTGAGAGGAAATTACACCGCACGTCCGCACGCTGTTTTCTTTCAGAGCTCTTCTATAAAATAGGACATTTCAAGCTCCGCTACCATTCGAACCGCACATACGATGGCTAAATCAGATAATTGTTGAGCTAGCCTGCATGATCTGGAACCAGTTGATACGAAGGTCAAATCAGATAATTAGTGTGCATGTTTCTGTAGAACAAGAACTACAATTCTTGTACAACACACAAATTAAACACCGGAATTACCGAACCTATCGCAGGCTACCACGAACATGAAGGAAGCTAGCGCAATGGAAGCACACGTCTGAAGCACAAAG
The DNA here is from genome assembly GCA_036346275.1 of Otatea glauca. Classification (NCBI taxonomy): domain Eukaryota; kingdom Viridiplantae; phylum Streptophyta; class Magnoliopsida; order Poales; family Poaceae; genus Otatea; species Otatea glauca. Next base: position 78,421,765 of record CM070711.1, read on the forward strand.
CGCACATCCTGGCCCACGGCACTGCTGCACTGGTGCTCATTTCTTGTTCGTATTATGCTCCCTGTTCTTGGACCTTGTGCTTTAATTATCACATCGACGCCTCCTAATGATTTCCTGCCTTGCATTTACTTCGTGAGGGAAAACTCCGGTACGTCTACGTTCTTCTAAAGCTACACACGTACGCCACCGTGAAACTTACCTTTTTTTTTGTCAGACGACGTTGCGAGATTCTGCTCTCCTCTCCAATAGTCCACTACCATGAAACATACTTGCCACTCGTCAGGAGGAACGACAGAGGAGTCATCTTGAGGCAACATTTCTACTGTGTAGTGCGCAATCTCCATAAAATTATAATTTGTGTTGAAGTATAAGTGAATCGTTTATCTTTTCTCATTAGCTTAAGCTTTTAGGTGAACTAGCTGGTGCATGCAACTCAAAATGATATCAGAGCCTAGTTCCTCACACACACAAAAATTCATCTAGCTCCAATGGCGTTTGCTTCATCCTCCTCTGCGATGGCCCTGTCCTCAATGTCTTTGGGGCATCCGATCTTGGAGAATTTAACCAGGGAGAACTACCTGGTGTGGCGTGCCCAGGTTATGCCAGCTGTGCGTGGAGCACAGTTAACCGGTTATTTAGATGGCTCAAAGCAGGTGCCATCTGAGAAGATCACCGTCGAGAAGGCGGAGGTCGACAACCCAGCATACGCCCAATGGATTGCTCAGGATCAGCAAGTCCTTGGGTATCTTCTCTCGACATTGTCGCAAGAGGTGCTCGTTCAAGTGGCGCATCTTGAAAGCGCTAGTGAAGTTTGGAGGGCGATCGGAGATGTTTTCGTCACAGTCAAAGGCACGGATCATTCAAATTTGTTCACAACTGTCTAGAGAACAGAAAGGTGATGCGACGGCTACGGCGTACTTCACCAAGATGAAGGGCCTCGCTGACGAGATGGTGGCGGCCAAAAAGAAACTCGACGACGATGATGTGGTGTCCTACATCCTGGCGGGACTGGATGCAGAATATAATGCTTTTTGTGTCGGCAATTTCTGCTAAAGATAATGTTTCTTTGAATGATTTATATGCGCAGCTCCTTGCCTATAAAGCTCGACTGAATCTTCAGTCTGATGGCGGCTATCAATCCTCAGTGAATGTGGCCTCGCGTGGTGGCCATGGACATGGCCAAGGCAGAGGCCGCAGACGCGGCAATGAAAGAGGTTGTGGGGGACGTGGCCGTGGTGATGGCCTAAACCCATATGCCAGTTGTGCAACAAAGAAGGACACACTATTCACTCATGCTGGAAGAGATTTGATTGCTCCTTCGTTGGCGATGATGGCACGTTCCAGAAGTCGTCGGCGGCTGTGTCTTCCTATGGGGTGGACACGAACTGGTACACAGATACCGGTGCGACTGACCACATAACTAGTGAGCTCGAGAAGCTTAAAACTCGGGAGAAGTACCACGGCCAAGATCAGGTTCATGCGGCTAATGGTTCAGGTATGAGCATAAGTCACGTAGATCAAGCTATTTTCCGTACCCCCACTCGCAATTTTTATCTTAATGATGTCCTTCATGTTCCCAAGGCCACGAAAAACTTGGTTTCAGTTCAGCGTCTTGCTTCAAACAACAATGCCTTCCTTGAATTTCATCCTTATTTCTTTTATGTCAAGGATCAGGAAACGAAGAAAACTCTACTTCAAGGTAGATGCCACGATGGTCTTTACCCTATTCCTTTGAAGGCCTCCGCACATCAAGCTCTCACAGTCGCCAGGCCCTTGTCTTTTAGATGGCACAGTCATTTTGGTCATCCGTCCTTTACTGTTGTTAGCAAAATTCTTAGAGAAAATAATATCCCTTTTGTTGATGAATCAAATAAAGACACTGTCTGTGATGCTTGTTAAAAGGCAAAGAGTCACCAATTACCTTATCCTAGGTCTACTAGCAAGTCTTCTGCTCCTTTGGAGCTTGTCTTTTCAGATGTTTGGGGACCAACACCCATATCTGTAGGAAGGTATCAATATTATGTAAGCTTCATCGATGATTTCAGTAAATTCACCTGGATCCATCTCTTGAAAACTAGGTCTGATGTGTTTCAAGTTTTTACAAATTTTCAGCAACTCGTGGAGAGGCACTTCAATCGAAAAATTCTTACCATGCAGACTGATTGGGGTGGTGAATACAATCGATTGGATTCCTTTTTCCAGAAAATTGGTATTGCTCATCATGTTTCCTATCCTCACGCCCATCAACAAAATGGTTCTACAGAACGTAAGCATCGTCACATTGTTGAGGTTGGGTTGGCTCCCCTTGATCTGATACCATGAAAAGATACGGAAGCATCCTACCTCTGTAGAGATTGCATGTTAATATAGGCAGAGTATTTACAACTTGGCCGGTAAGATAGGATCTCAAGTTTCTAGTTATACATAGACTATCTATACTTGAAGAGATTCTATCTATAGCTGGTAATTAATTTACAATCACAAGATTTATCTCTAATACTTAACAATTTGGAAGTGGCATTGCCATCTACTGGAAATTCGGAAATCTGGTCAATTTCGTTTTACCACGTGCGACCCCTACTCTGAAGTTTCTTCAGTGTTAGTTTTCTTTGTGCAATCATTCAAGTCAACTATGAACTTCATCATGTACGCTGGAGATCGGCGTGCTTAATTTGGACTTTCGGACAAGCAAGCTAGGTCGCCAGTTCATCTTATCCGGCCAACTACTACAGTAGTCCTACCTAAGCCCAGCGATGGCATGATATGAAAGAACACCGACATGGAAGTATGTAACGTCTTACAAACTCGGGCCTGAACTCTGAACTCATCCCGTAACATTACACCGTCGTGCTCTCGCTCAATAACTGAAACCACAAGACGAGCCAGCACGACCTGGCAATTTCCTTCTACCAATGATGGGTCGCGGACTGGAACGTAGCTCGCGCGTCCATTTCTAAGAGTACAATTTCAACATAGCATCATGATTAAATCTGTTTTAAGGCTACGGAAAGATTTCATACGACAACGAACATCTACCTAAAATGTGTTTAGTGGTAGCTGTCAGTTGCATCAAGTTTTAATTGACGTTAATTAACTGGCTCATGTTGCTTGTAGACCTGGGTGTAGAGTGTAGACGTGTAGTAGTACCAACTGTGCCAACGTCAATCAGAAAGACAGAAACTACTTGGGGGAGATGATAAGCATGGGCAACCGCGATGCAACCTGTAAACGGCGAACTTGAGAGCCGCCAATAGACTGTGTCCAAAACCGGCACCGTTCACCGACTACAAGGCAAGATCGATCGTCCGGTTCGATCCATCAATCCGACATACGAATATAGAAACGAGCAGTGCCACGCCGAACGAACGTACAGCCAGGCAGCCAGCTAGTCTGCGGCGCGGCACCGACGAGGCGACGACACGCTCGCCAAGGAAGCAGCACGCGGCTCGAGCTGTCATGGCGGCAAAAACCGTCGCGGCTAAGCATCTCGCGTTCTCTCCATGTCACCGCCGGGTGGCTCGTGCCGGGCCCGTGATGTGCAGGAGACGAGGAGAATCCCCGCAAAAAAGCCGCGTTCCCACTTCCCACCGCGAGCGTCCGGATCCTACCTATCCGATTCCGAGATCCCCCGCGCGCCCGCGTTCAGACCGCCGCCCGCACGGGGGCCCACGGCTCCCACCCACTCGTCACCATCCACCTCGGCGTCCACGTAGGACTTCATCTCCACGCCAGCGTAAACGTTTGGTGCAGCGTGCAGGGGACGGTCGTCGCCACCCGTTCCCTCAAACTATAAAACCGCGTCTCCCATCCGGATTGGTCACACAGAAAACTCCTAATCCGAAAGCAGAATCAGCAGCAGCAACAAACACAGAAGGAAGAGGAAGAACAAGAAGAATCTATACGTGCACACACGTATACATGGGGAACTGCGCCGTGACGCAGCACGCCGTGTCGTGGGCCGACGACGGCGAGTGGGAGCTGACGTCCGCGGCGGAGGAGGAAGGGAACGCGGGGAGGAAGGAGCACATGACCGAGGTGACCATCAGGATCACCAAGAGGCAGCTGCAGGAGCTGATGGACAAGAGGGCCGACGACCACAGCGTCATCCGGCAGAGCCGGCGGTCGACGGCGGAGCTTCTGGCCGACATCATGAACGCCGGGGAGGTCTACCACCACCTCCAGCACTGCAGGGTGGCGCACTGGAAGCCCGCTCTGCAGAGCATCCCGGAGGCGGTGGAGTCATGAGACCTGCAGCTACGTGGTGCTGCATGCCGAGCTCCTCTTCTTTTTCTCGGTTGCCTTCTTTGCAGCTTCGTTTGATAGATCACAGCTTTTTTGTGACCTAGTGTTATTCTTTTTGTTCGGATGATACGAACGATGTAAATTTAGTAGGGAAACTGCAGTGGTGATATACACAATTAGTGGTGCAAACTGTAAAGCAGACGTTCTGTCCATACCAAATTAAGCTTGGAAATTGGGAATGGAAGCATGCAATTCCTTGTGCCTTGCCAAGCAGAATATCGTTTGGACCTTAATGGCCAACATTATGCAACATGATCGGGTCGCGCTCCCTTTGCTAAAAGTCGTAGTACCCATGCAGACTGTAGACCCTGGACCAAGCATACATGTAATTCCTTCCTCTTCGTTCAAATGGCCAATAAAAAAGGGGTCATGCTGCGTGCTTGCTTCACTTGCTTGCCGCGATAGGGAAGAACAACCTGATTTTCTTTTATTTCAGGAAATGATGTTTTAAGAAACAGTAGTGTGTAGATAACCGTCTTCATTAGTTTTGCTAGACAACTTTCGTGCAGTGTTCAGTATGTTCAGGAACCTACCAGCAGTTAGCTAATCATGCTTTTTAAAAGCAAAGTTTAAGGCAAGATAAAGGTGAAATCACTGAAATGAGTATACTGGGAAACTATGAAAAACATTTTTTCTTGGTGAGACGTGACCCGAACAACTATAGGGAAATAACTCATCCGAGCATGAAGTCTGAAGGGCACCTTCACTAAAAAAATTGATCCAACATTTTGCGGCTAGAGGTGTGGGCGCACGGCCATGCTTTTGTGGGCCGGCCCAAGGCATGGCGGCATGGTTCAGTTCAAAGTCCGGCTCGGCACGTTATCGTTCCTCAGGCTGTGCCGGCCCAGGAACTAGGCACGGTAGGCAGCATGGCCGTTTGGGCCTGGTTCGTGCCGGCTTGGCACGGAGGCAGCGACGCGTGCCTGCAGCAGGGGCACGTTGACCGTGACAGGGAGGTGGGGTGTGAGGGAAAGGAGCGGGAGGTTACCTGCCGAAGCCGCCGACGCTATCGTCGGCGACGCCGTTAACCGCCCGCTGTCACACGGTCACCCCGTCTTGTCGTGCCCGCCGTCACGTCGCCTTGCCATGGCGTGCCATGGTCGCGTCGCCTTACCGTGCCCTCGTCGTGTCCTCCCGCCATGTCCACGCTGGAGAGGGGGAAAGGGACGGTGCGGCACCGTGCGTTCGCCCGCCGTGGCCTTGCGCCGCCTACCGAGGCCTTGCTCCCGCCCGCCTAGGCCGCGCCGCCTCGCCTCCCGCGCCGTGCCGCCCCGTGGCATTGCCTTGCCGCGGCGTTGCCTTGCCTCCTACGCAATGGCCATCGTGGCCTTCGCGATGGGGAGGGGAGGCCGATCGGGCCAGAGGGAGGCAAATCGGTGCGGAGGGGAGGTAGATCGGGCTAGAGGGGAGGCCGAGCGGCCATGTGGGGAAAAAGAGAGAGACAAGAGGGGAAAGAGAGAGAGAGAGTAGGGGAGACCGGGTCACCGGGAGAGACTAGAGTGAGAGAGGGAAAAAGGAGGGGGCGCGGGCCACGACAGGAAAAAAGAGAGAGGGAAAGGGGGGGAGGGAAAGGAAAAGAAAAAAGAAAAGGAGAAAAAAAAGGTGAAAAAAAGAGGAAAATGGGAAGGAGAAAGCCAGTGTATATCAGAGCAACGGGCAGAACGAGCATTGATATGATCCTGTCCTATGTGACTGGGGTTCTTAATAATTTGAATTTACGCAGATGACAAACCTAACTAACTCAGGCTGTGCTTGGGCTAGTTCGGCATAGAAAACTCGTTTCAGATATAAACCTAACCCATTAAATATAATAACCAGCCCATATATCTTCCTCCTCCTACTTCTCTTCACCTCTGCCACGCCAATGTCGTCAACCCCTCTTATGTACCCGTATCACCGTCTCTACAGACGTCGTCCACCGCCATCGATGGTGCGTTCCTCTTTCGCGTCCATGCTATTGTCTACACCAACACTGTCTTCGCCTCTCACGCGCTCACACTGACAACTCCTCTTTTGCGCCCACGCTATTGTCTCCACTGCCGCCGTCCGACGCCATTGATGACACGTCCTTCTTCCGCGCCCGCGCTGCCGTCTCCACTAATGGCATCTTCACCTCTCCCACACCCCGCGCTACCGACCCCTCTTTTCGCACCCACACTGTCTTTGATGCCGTGTCCCTCTTCCGCACCCGCGTCGTCTTCGCTTCTCCCACACCTACTCCGCCGACCCCTCTTTCGCGCCTGCGCCTCCGTCTCCACCATTACCGTCCGCCATCGTTTATGACTCCCTCGTCGACAGGACATGCTCATGCTAGCCTGGCACAAAGATGGCCTTGCATGCCATGAGGCTGTGTCTGGACCTCGTCGGTGACTAGTGGTGCCAACAATATTTGTGTCTATTGCCTCATCTTTGTATGTCTCCGAGTCTTTTTCTCTCGTTGTAATAGTGCAAATGGACCGACATGGCACAAAGTAGGCACGAAACGCAAATGGGACGTGTCTGGGCCCGTCGAAGACGAGCCGGGCCAGCACGGCACAGCGAGCATGACGAGCCGTCGTGATCTGACACGGTTTAGACACAAAGCACGATAACCCTGTACCGGACCGGCCTAGCCCAGCACGATGCCAACCTCTGTTTGCGGCTGACCGTCCTTTCTGAGTAAAAGAAAATGGAGATGGACATCGCTACAGATTAGTAGGTGCTCACCGACACGTCGACAAGACAAAGTGTATATCAAGGTTGCTTGATGTACCAATCAGTCGATTAGTAGTAATTTCGAAGTGGTGGCCATGGAGTTGTTGTCGTGTTGACAGCACATGTTGCTCTCTGGGTCCCAACCCATCCCAGCAAAGCTCTGGAAATGGCATTTTCCAGCTAAGTGTCACAATTTCGTATCTGCTGGCCATTATTGACGTACATATATATTTGGGTGTACTGAAGCTTCAATTCTGGTAGTAGTTAACAGATACTACAGTTATTATGTCAAAAGAAATTGGTGGAATTAGCCATGCGAATTATAGTTTCATGGAAAACAAAAACCGAAAACGAACTAGGATGACGATGAAATGACATAATAACAGTCCTCTTGAGGCCTTGAGTATTTCTGCATTCGAAACCTTTCTTGTGGGCAATTGGAAGTCTGTGTGTGTACCTACACGGCACAAATTCCCCTTGATGTACTACATAGTTATATGGCTATATATTAGCTAGACAAGCGATCCTGTCGCCCAAAAAAATGTGATGCTAACAAAATGTAGGAACGACTAACTGGTAAGTATGATGTAAGAGTTGTGCAGCGAGTGAAGCATTTGGCATAATAAAATGGTTGCGCTTGCATAAGCTGAAGAGCGTATTAATTTGCATATACAAAGAGCGCTCATGTTCCATGCAGATGCAGGACTGCAGGAGTTCATGGCAAATCCAAGTAAACAAAACCTGTAGATAGGACCTAATCTCTACTTCTCTAGCGACCGTCCTCGTAAGCTTGGGCAGGCCTACCTAGGGAACGTAAGCACAGTTTGTATGCTAGCCCTTGGCATTAACTATGGAGTACTACTAGCGTTATTAAATTCAGTTGTTTGGTTTGGATTAATGCTTCTTGCTCTGTTAGGTTAAATCAATCTTGGTCCTATTTTGTCTTGCCTCAACCAGTAATCTCGAATCTCGATTATTCATAGCAGTTTATACTTGTACCGTCCTTGGTCAGCAATTCCCGATCCATGCATTCGCAGATGATCGATTTTGACAGATTGCTCGAGCAACCTAAAAAAGGGAAACGAACCAATGTTTGTCTAAATTGCATGGCAAAATCAGGACGACCCTAGCGATCCACACGAGTAAAGACGTAAACTAATACAGTGTTTAGAGTTAGGCCCTGTTTGGTATAGCTCCAGATCTCAGCTCCACCTCAGAGCTGGAGTTTGTAGGCTAAAATAAAGTGAATTAAGTTTATATTTTTAGTCTAAAATGTAAACAAGATGACACATCTAAACACTCTTAATGTCTACACTCCACCCATAAATTTCTGGAGCTAAGAATACCCTGCTCCACCAACTCCATGGATTTTGGTGGAGCTGGAGCTATCCCAAACACCCCCTTAATAATTATGAATAATCTAGTCATTTTCAACATAAAAGATAATACGACCATAAGCTTAACGGAGCAGTAGTAGGAGGAGCCTCGCCACCGGGAGGAAGATCCCCCGGAAAAGCCTCGTTCACACCCGCAGCCGCCAGCCGCAGCCTTCCGAGCGCTAGCTTCGCGTGGAAAAGCGCCCAAGATTCCCTCCCCCCACCAGCCTCCCACCACTCCGACCAAAATCCCAGCCGTCCAGGGGCCGGGACACCTCCATCCCACGGTCCCATCGGCTGCACTAGCTCGCTCTACAGACACAACACAACGGATTGCTGCGGCCGTCCACGTGGCCAGATGGAAAGCAAAGCCGCCCCTGTGAAGACTAGGTCCAAGTTGGCACGTCGCACCACTTAGGCACTTAGCCACCTGTTTTTACGACCTCTTCAAGCTCCACGTATAAATAATTAAGCTCTGCACCAATCCAGCACCAGCAATCCACCTCTCAGTCTCTCACAAAGAAAGCCAACCAGCGCAAGAACTCCAGCAAAAGCTTACAAAGAGAACTTCAAGGCTTGGCAGATGGGGAACTGTCTCAGGTTGCAGCGCGCCGCCCCGTCGTGGGTGGACGACGACGACGAGTGGGAGGAGGCGGGGAAGGGGGTGGCGACCGTCGAGAAGATGGAGCGGGTCGACGTGAAGATCAGGGTGACGAGGAGGCAGCTCCAGGAGCTGCTGGAGAAGGTCGGCAAGGGGCGGCAGGTCGAGAAGGCGCTGGCGGAGTTGATGAGCTCCTCCGGCAAGGTGTGCTACCAGCAGGAGATGGGGGGGCACTGGAGGCCGTCGCTGCAAAGCATACCGGAAGCTGACGAGTCATCATGACAAGTCATAGTGTTCGGATCTTGTAATACTAAAGATAGTAAGATTGTTCGATCTTTTTGATGGATTTTCTGTATGTGCATAAATAGTTGCGCACTGCTCTAGGAAGATTAGGTTTTAGATATTCTTTCGGAGATGTACAGGCTACAAAATGCTGATAGAGAGAAACTAAATGAATTTTTTTACTTTCGATTCTCCGGTGTAAGAACGGACTCGATGCCTGCCAAAGTAAAAGAAATATTTATTTTTCACTACCTAGCGCCGGTCATTGCTGGCGAGATATGCTCACCTAGAAATTCCGTCCCTCAACAATGGCGGTCAAACTGAAACTGCTACGAAAATAGACAGATACTACTAAATTACGATCATGTGCTAGAGCGACGACTATGTATTCCACACTGAATCGGTCCATTCTACAGCTACTATCGATGGTTTATTCCAAAAACGATGTTTCTCCTTGTATTGGATATTTGGATGAACCGCTCTTTGCAATGCAAGAAAAGGTCAAGACCGCATCAACTCCAGATCCACATCCTGAAAGAGACATTGTCTGAGCGCTGCATCGGTCTTTGCCACTGAATTGCGCCACAACAGTGTGGCTGCTGAAGAAGAATCCATCGTGAATCGGGTAAGGTCATTTCAGGAACTCGGAAGCCAATGCAACGGCCTAGACTTAGTTCGTGTCCGTGGTTAAAAGATATAGATGGGCACGTGAGAGCTCGTATGGACTTATATGATGTCAGAAGCTTTTGTTATAAAATGTATGGAAAAAATATATATCAAAATAACAGAAGATACAAATTTAATATAGAAAATTCTTATGAGAAAAAACTAGGGACGAATGAATATGAAATAATTATACGGGAAGAATTTTATGCATGGGAAATTTCGACGTATCTAAATAGTGTGACTATAAGGGTACATATATAATATAGGGAATAGTCTTGAACGAAGAAGGAAACTGAATCGGAGTCGGTTACGTCGGCCGATACTACACGACTCGGCAAATGTGTCTCGTTTGGACATGGATCCGAATGCATATCACTTTAACAATCTCTACTTTGAGTCGAATTCGCTCTTGTAGTCGAAATATAAAAATCTTCCCAAAATAAGTCTTCATCAATTGATCTTACAACTCAAAATCCATAGGACCAATCTCAATAAGAAAGACTAGAACAATCTTATTCAGACGCTTCTCATGAAGCAAAATTGAGCAAACCACTAGCAAGTTTGTATACATAGCTATCAACAAAATAGTCGAACAAATGAGTCTTCAACAATTCATAATCTTAGCAAAGTCTGAGTCTAGGCAACTAACCTATTGGTCCAACTGCCCAATCATCAAATGGCATAAGCCAAGACATCACCTCTGTGACGCCCCCATTATGTTTGACCAAGTCAGACATAACAGAGATCACCACATAATAGAGTAATGCCAGGATTAGCTAAGAAAACATCAATATGCATAGGTAGAAACTTCCACCATTTAGTACACGATGTTTTGTTCTTAGAGCACTTATAGTGCTTTTTCTAGGTCTGGCTACGATGATTTCTACACCACTCACCTATTTATTGCAAAAGTATTCTAGAGCCTCCCTCCTGAGGGCCTTCTATTCTGTAAGGTCTTGGTCACCATTTCTCTCATAGTCATAATCCTCTACGGCAACATCAACATCACAATAATAATTCATAGCATCATGAGTGTTGATCTCTACTATCCGAGTTAGTAGGCATCATAAGGTCTAAAAACTAACAAGTCAAGCTTGAGTACATGAGTACTCAGCAAGCCGCGAAAAAGTGATGTATGTATTAACAAATATTATTCTGGCCAGAAAGCCATCCTTCAAAAGTAACTTAATGTTTGTAAATAATGATACCATTACTCATTTGTTGGAAAAGACCACATTTTAGATCTGGAAATCTAATGACGACAGAACGAAATGGGATCTTACAACCTGTGTTAGAGGAAAACCCATACGACACACTTCCAAACCTGAAAACCAGGAGTGATATCACATTTTACTTTGATCAGAGATGTACTGTTTTACCCTTGACATCACTTGGCTTTACTATCACTAGTGCTTTGCGCTTCCTTTAGCGCATGATTAAGCAAAGGAACCTGAACTTTTAGCCAACCTGTACTCTAACCTCTGCCTATTACCAAGTCGCCTTATCAAAGGCACGTGGGTAGAGACTCCTACCTGGCAGTCTCGCTGTAGGGTGACTGCCCTATCTAGTACAATCACCTTCTCCCCCGTGGCAGAGAAATTACTTGGTTGATTAGTTAGTTTAGCCCATCCCATTCCGGGTCTATGGTCAATATGGGTTGCTTCGCTTTTGAAGTAAGCGCCATTTTGATTATGTCGTTAAGTATTTCCCTATATAAAGCAGTCTTGACTTCCACAACACAACCCTACTTGGGTTGTTCTTAACTGAATTTCTCTACTCGCCAAATAATCCTATAACCCTACCTGAGTTATAATACTACTACTATTGGACCACCCTGACCTAGTCTCAATTCACCCCATGGCTCTATCCTATACCCCTTGGCATGTTTCAATTGTTTTAGAAATTAAAGTTGGGATAACATGCAGGAATTTTCAATACAACACACAATCTAGAAACTAGTTTATAAGACATAATCGAAGGGCGATTTGCCTGAGGGTGCTTCCACCAACTTGTCCATAGCAGGAACTGACCCTAAGTGCTCTATGTTGCCCTCAAAATAATTTTCAAATGAAAATTCCAGAAATTCTCAAGACTGAAATTTTCTAATCGTATCCTAAATAAAATGCAGAATTTAACTATGTATGGTGTGCATATTTTTAATTTGCTAAGTTGTTGTTTGCAATTTATTCTGTGATGTTTTAATTATTCATTCTATATACATAGTTAATCCAAGGGTGTATGTGTAAATTGCAGCAAGAGTTCAAATTAGAACTTAATTAAGAGAATAGAAAAGAGAAAGAGAAAAATAGAAGTTTTTGGCCAACCTGTCCACTTGTCTTTGGCCCAACTGGCCTATTTCTTTCCCTTGGCCTCAGCTCGATTGACACCTTGCTAGGCCCATCTTTGGCCTCAGCCTAACTGGCTGGCCCACTAAAGCCTTTCATCCCCTCTTTTAAAACACCTAACCCTCTCTTTCTCACCCCCACTTCCCTTCAGCAGCCGCCATCTGTTCCCTCCTCTCTTGCCCTCGCTCCCATCTCTCCCTCTCTCGCCTCCTCAGCCTAGAGCGCAACCACCCATCCTCCCCACCTCTGACAGCCTTCCCTGACGTCGGCACCCTCTCTCGGCCCCCTCTTCCCCTACTATAACTCCTCCTCCCACTTAGTTGCACCTCTGTGACCTCAAATTGCATGTCGTTTGGATCTGTAAGATCTGATGCTAGACATTGCCACCGAGTACATCTCTGGCCTCCTCTACCTTCCCTTTCCTTCTACCCGCTTGGTTAAGCCCTTTCGTCGTTGGATCTACCACGTCGCCACCTAGCCCCAAGGGCGCCTTTGTCGGATCTATTAGATCTGGCCATCTTCTCCGACGTCGATGGCCTCCTCACCTACCTCTTGGCTATCTTGAGCTTCCCCCACCAGTGGCCCGTGCTACCCCCTTCCTCTGGCTCCGACGACGTGGATCCACAACCGGTGAGGTCTTCGTCTTCGATTTCGGTGACCTCGCTGCCGGCCCTGTAAACCATGACAAGGACAATGATCTGCAATCCTACCTCGACTTCTACCCCTCTCCCAACTCCTCTAGTGCGCCCAGGCTTGGCCAGCCTAACGGTCGCCATGGCTTGGTCTATCGCAGACGCCACCTTTGAGTTACGATGGTTCGGTTGCGCCGAAGCTGCCCCTATTGCAGCGCCACACGCATTGGAGCATGGTGGCTGACCCGCACCAACCACCATGTCCTCAACCACGGTTACGGGTCATTGTTCCCGACACTCACGAGCTAAGAAGTATTCCACTCTTCTCCTTCCTTTCTATTGGTGACTTTTACCCATAATTAAGCCCACCGAAAATCAATCATTTATTTATCTTAACTTGCTGTGATGTTCATGTGATGTCGGCTCTATGTATGAAATCCTAGAATGTGGTTGTTAGCTGGGAGTATTAAATAACATGTTTGTCTGGATTTGTGCTTGTGCATGCTTAAATCAAGGATATGTTCAATTTGTGGAATAGATCCGAGCTGAATGTTTAGATTGTGCATGATTTTTTTTAGAGCGTAATATTTGCTTACTACTATGGTAAATACTTGGCTAATCTTAATGTGCTGGATATACCATGTGTATCATGTTGTTATTGCAACTTGCTATTTCCTTAAGTATTATGTTATGCTTATGTCCATTTTAATGTTTGAACAGGACTATGCACAGTAATTTAAATGCACCGTAGCTATGTGTTGCTATCATGTATTATTGTTGCATGTTTAAGAGAAAACAAGGTAGCCGAATTTTAATAATTGGCACCTTTTGGCTACAATGATGGCAAAGAGAGTAATGGTAGGAGAAGGAGAGAGATAGATGGTTGTCTCTTTACTTCTTCCCCTTTTTGCTGGCCTCTCTGTCTTCTAGTAGAGAAGTTGGGGCAAAGCATCGAGATGGTTGATGAGTACAGCAAAAACAGGGAGGTTGGTGTAGTTGTAGGATTGGTAAAAAGGATAGTATGCACTACCTGTGATGTATATTTATACTGTGATGGAAAACCACTTGGAAAGGTAAAACTAGGGGCTTTGTGACAGTAACTATGGGCTGGATAAGAGAGGGGGTGGGCAGGTTGAGGGCACGCTGGCCGCTTGCCACCTGCCTTTCTTCTCCACTTGTCAGTGGCAAAAACGGGAGCTGAGTTAGTGTCCACCAGCTGTCTAGGATTTTTTTTTGTAATTAGCACTAAGTTAATGGTTTTATTGTAAAGATATATCTTTAGGTGGCGTTTGGTTGGGTGGATGGAATATGGCCATTCATGGATTTGGAGTCATCCAATTGTTTGGATAAGTGGATGGATGAGATATAGCCATCCAGTTTTTTAGAATATTCCCTCAAGATGCTGGATAGAGCCATCTAAAAAAAGGCCGGACGGGCTCATCCAGTTTGTTGCATGAAGAGGTGTACTTGGTCAAATTCAAATTTCGCCGAAGTGTACTCGGTTAAATTGAAATTTCGGTAAAATTGTGGTCAAATTTTGTGCGAAAATTCAAATTTCGATCAAAATTTGTCCAAAAATTCAAAATTCAATCAAAATTTGTCCAAAAGTTCAAATTTTTGTTCGAAAATTCAATTTTGTGTCAAATTTTATCCAAAGATTCAAATTTCGGTCAAATTTTATCTAAAAAATTCAAACCATAATTCGAAACCTTGATTACAACTAGCCCATTCAACCAAACAAAAAATTGACTCATCCCTATCCACCTAATGAAACAGCCACCTGGATGGTTTCATCCAACCTGTATCCCATCCAACCTCATCTAAGCAACCAAACACACCCTTAGTTTGGGATTTATGTAAAGTTTGAGAACCAAATTCGGATCATACTTAAAGTTTTGGAAACATTCAGGGAGTATGTGTATAAGATGGAAGAAATTGTTGTCCCGCACCAAAGTCCAAAGACCGAAGTTATCCTGTAGGATTCAAGGTGGAATGAGCGCACGGCACGTTGAACTGATCCAGATCAAGAATCTTGGATTCCCATAGTGAGCCGTTTCATATGCAGAGGACCACGGCCACCGTCATGTCAATGGAAAATTCTATTTCTTATATACGCTAGAGATTACGTGGAGCACCGAGTTCGTACAAAAACGAGTTCGTACAAAAACCTCACACGTGGGCCGCTTCGCGTATGTTATTCAGAAAAAATGACCATTACAGCTCTGTATTACAAGCCACTAGTATAGTGTCCTATAATATCCTGTCTTTTGATTTTCTTTTCTCAGTACGTAATATATGGTCTTTTCCTTTTCTAGAACGTTTGTTTTCTTTTCCTTAATTTCAGGATATTTGTTTCCTTTTCCTTGAGATGATGCTGGAAGTGGGGGGAGATCTGTTGTGGGCCACAGGGATGAGTTAGACACATTAAACAATGGTCATCGGATGTAGGTGAGTAAAGCTGAGGAAAGATCTGAGAGGTTAATTTTGATGGAGGCAAGTTTCTAGGGACGTTTCGCTGGGTGCATGAAGGTTGGACCATCTCTAGTGGAGTGCATTATTTGGGATGGACGTAGAAAAGAATGCTCAGGTGCATTATAAAAAGGTACAGATGCACGAATTCTTTCCTTCATCGCATAATGGATGCATGTGATGGGAAGAGGATACACTCGTCGGGGAAAGTTTTCACGTGTGTAGAATGGACATCAGCACGACGAAGGTTTGTGCATGCGCAATCAGCAAGGGGAGAGTTGAAGGCCCCGGATGCATACTGTACTAGACTACTAGTAGTTCAGGAGCAAATGGCAAATGGCGGTTTTTGCAAATTTTGGATGTCTGAAGTCGTAGAGGTGGTTGATAATCACAAATTGTCAAATTCATGGAAGTCTCATCTTTGCAGAAAATGGTGATGTATAAATGCAGATTAGTAATTCATGCTGGAGAATTCAAGTTTGGCATTCCTCCTGCAATGAAATTTAGAGATATAATTATCTCCCTGTAGCTTTGAAAAAACTAAACTTTAAACTACCTTTATAGGTCAGTTACACTATTTGAGCTAGGTCTCTCTAATAAACCATTTTAAATCCGATGATTCAAGCAGGGTTAATAAAATCGGTTTGGGAAAAATCGACCGAAATTCAAATTTCGAAAATCGAAAATATCGAGCCGAAAATCGGTTGAAAATCGTCAAAAATCGTGGAGTTTCAAAATCCAAAAATTTGAAAAGAAAAATAAAAAATCGTTTGTTTTCATGGAAAATCGGCCGATTTCGATGGAAAATCGGTCGATTTTCGTGGAAAATCGACATGCGAGTTGAACTTTTTGGTGGACGATTTTCGTTGATTTTCACCTATTTTCGACCGGTTTACGTCGCATAATTTTTTAAAATTTTTTTTTTGAATTGCACCGGTTTATCGGGTGGTCTAGAAGCCGAGTCGTGCCAATACGACCGAAAATCGCGATTTTCCACCGATTTTCGGCGATTTTGTGAACCCTGGATTCAAGTATAACGTCGTTTTCTGTTAACGCATTGATTTATAAATCTTTGTAAGTAAAAATAAAAATGTAAAAGTGAAGGTTTGTCAATCAACTTTAAAAGCATCTCAAATGCATATCGTAATAATATACCAGCACAACACATGACTACACATGGTAAATATATAAGCAGGGTTTCTTATCCATTTCAGCCAGTACTACCGGAGACGTACACGCGGCACAAAAAAAAACTTAATCCGTGGATTAAGCACAGTAATCCCAGCACAAGTCTCCACCAGGAATATATCTTCCTACAAGAAAGCGCGAACGAGTAGGCCCTTCAAGCCGCTCAAGATTCGCTCCAGAGCCCATCCACATCAGGGACACCACACCGGCCCGGAACCAGCTCAAAGTGTTCAAAGAAATGGTCATTAAGAGGATTAGATTATAAATATAGCTTATTGATTAAAGAAGAGAGTATAATTCCCAACATGTTGTGTTCGTCTTTATGATTGTTTTTTTGAGCGAATCTCGAAACTACCACAGAAAGGATTAGATTATAAATATAACACCCTATTGTACCATATAAATCAGTCAATAAAGGAATAAAGAAGAGAGTACCATTCTCAATATACTGTGTTCATTTTTATGATTGTTGACAGAATGGGTGATTAGTATTGGGATTAATCCGGGAGATTGCCTATATTATTTTTTTACACAAACAACCTGCTGCAGGAGTAGCCTAGTCGCGTGCGGCGTGCCGCGTGCCAACGTAGGATGCTTGTGCGCGCATCGCACCGAGCCACCGAGGCGAAGGCATCTCGCCTTGTATTTCCAGGTGGTCGGCACCCGGCAGAGGATTAGCTCCTCTGACCTAGATCATGGCGGGCACGCCACGTCGGAAATCCAGAATTCGCCTCCGTGGGTGACATCACGGATTAGACGAATAGTAGAACTGCGTGCGCTCCTGTGCAGAATCATCGCTGACCGGTGCGCGCGCTGGCTCTTACTGCCCATCTCCCGGTCACCCACCTCCAACTATAAATAGACATTACAATACATATCCATCGATCTCGAGTTCTCAACGCAGCGTGTAGCGAGAGATCAGACGGAAAGAGCTAGCAAGTAGCAAGCGCAAGCAAAGAGAAGGACACTTAGGACAGCAGTCAGTCACGAATTGATGGGGAACTGCGCGGCGTCGCAGCACGCTGGGGAGTCGTGGGCTGACGGCGGCGAGTGGGAGGAGGAGGCGTCGGCGTCGTCGTCGTCGGAGGAGGATCACCACGAGAGGAGGAAGCACGTGTCAGAGGTGACGATCAGGATCACCAAGAGGCAGCTGCACGAGCTGATGGAGAGGAAGGCCAGCGGCAGAGGGAAGAGCCGGCGGTCCGCGCAGCAGCTGCTGGCGGATATCATGGACTCCGGCGAGGTGCACCACCATGAACAGCACAGGGAGGCGCATTGGAAGCCCGCTCTGCAGAGCATTCCTGAGGCCGTCGAGTCATGAGTTCCATGCACCTCGTGACTACAACTTGGTGGTTAAAGTCGCCGCTTGATTATTTGCGAAAAAAGTTGCCACTTTCCTCCTTGTGATCTTTTTTCTTTCGTTTCCTATATGTTTTCATCTCGTGGAATGGTTATCCATGTACATAGAATGCGTTTGGATTATTCGTTCAGATTGTCGGACAGATGTACATAAATGTAGGGGAATTTGTGAACTCGAATCTCAGAAAGAAAATTGTGAATCGTCATGTTCTGATATTTCGCTTCATACTGTGAACTGAAGTTAGTGGTTTTTCGTTGATGATTATGAGCCCACTGCCCATACACACAACAGAGTAACTCAATGCCGTCCAGGACGAACTAGGAGCGTACGGCGAGCAATGAAAGTTGTCACTTACATGATCTTTTTTTTTCCAGCTTGTCACTTACACGATCTAGGTAGTAACAGAAATTAGTTGGTCTGTGTTTGTTCGTGCAAAACAAATTTGTAGTTGTAAGCTTTAAGTAACTGGTGTGGATCATCTTCACGAGAAGAACACGTACAATGCGTCTTTACCCCTGACATACCAGCAGGCCCGAGACACGTAGTGGGAACCGAAATTGAGCTAAATCAATCTACGAACAAAAACCGCAGACAACACAAACTGAAATTGCCAAAAAAAAATTTGAATTTTGACCAGAAGCTATGTAAGGAGAACAACAGCCAAGCTACAGACGCACTCACACTCACATATGCACCGTACCTAGCTCATGCGTGCCCACGAGTCCGGACTCCGGAGACTCGAACCAGGACGAGCAGCACGCGCACTCGCGATGCTAACCAACCGAGCGCTCGCTCGTTCGCGAAATTGCCATTGAAGCGTACCTTTCTTTCTTAGCTTTGCCCCCACCGGTCCTGTGATGCACACATGATCTCGTTGCCTATCTAGGCTCCTGGCCAGCTGATACGATGGGCCGTACAGGCTTGGAGGTGTATGGAGGTGGAGCCATCGACGGTGCATCTCGTGATCAGCGCTCGTGCCGTTGCTGTACATGCGCCGCGCGGGTAGCGGACGGACGTCTCGATATTTTTGAGCCGGCGTGCACGCGAGGGCTGAAGCATTTGGGCCCGTGCGCGGCCGAGCGTTTGCGCTGCACCGCTGGATACGCGGCTCGCCTGCGCATGCGGCGCTGCTCTGGCCAGAATAGCGTGCATGTGTCATGTGTGTACGCGAGCGTGTGGAGACGGCGGCTGCAGCTTAGCTTATGTCGTGGGGACTGGGGAGCGGCAGGTCGGCGCCGGCGGTGCGGCCGTGCGCGTGCGGTTATTAGAGTCCCGCGTACTTGGCCCAGGGGCTTGGGACCGCGTCTAGGCTGCATAGATGGGTCATGGGTGCGACTGGGCTGCGTCAGGCACGACGTTTGGGCCGATGAGCGGGAATTTGAGAATTTTTTATTTAATATTTATTTTTAATCTTTTTTTCTAAACTAATGTTAGGATTCAGAATTTGCAAAAATAGGCGTCGGTCGTCCCATATACGGGCGATATATCGCACCAGTTAACCGAAGTAACGGCATGGCAAAAATCGCCCAATACAGGAGCGATAGCAAAAATTTTATTTTGTAATGTTAATTTTATTTTTTTTCCCGAGAATAATCCACCCGTCGTCCCTACATGGAGCGATAGGTGGTTTTGCCTGTTACTCTAGTTAACTGGGCCGTTAGTAGAGGGACATATCGCCCGGGCGATCAACGCCTGTTTTTGCAAATTTTGAACCCTAACGCCTAGTTTTAAAAAAAAAGATTAAAAAAGATATTAAAGAAAAAAAATTCGGGAATTTGATGTCCATTATCTTGTGGAACTTGCTAAGCATCAGCCATATATGCGCACAGCACACACGGGTTTTGAGTTTTGAACTTGGGATTTGAATTTTGAATCAGGATGGGGAAAAAAATTGAAGTTATTGTAACGTGCCAGCCGACCGACTTGTGTGAATTTCACTGCGTTGCAGCATCAGCATGAGACGCGGTAAGCAAAAGCTAGCCTGGTTCAACGAATCATTCGGCTCCAGAGACCAGAGTGAAACTATTCGAGAATCAGTTTTGACGTAGAACTGACGGTCAACTGCGCCCTACCCAGGGTTCAAAATTTCGTCGAATTTCGGATCACCCCGAAATCTAAACAACTGGCTGGATAAATTTTTTTTGAAATTGCTACAGTAACCCAAAATTTCGTTTTTTTTCTCGGAGAAATTTGGCGGCTTTTGGCCAGTTTTGAATATTTTAAGGCCAGATTTGACCAGATTTGGTCCAATAAACCTTAGGAAAGTCATCTCCTATGAAAATTTGTTGAAAAACCAAATTTTTGAGATATTTTAAAATTTTGGCAGAAACACTGTCAGATTTTTATAAAATTGTACACGCTTGATAATCAGTTTAAAATTTTATAGTACTATCTTTAGTATCTTAGGATCATACATAAAAAATTTCAAAATAATTTAACTTAATTTGTTATCCTTAAAAAATCAAAAACAGAATGAACATAATTGGGACGGTTACATTGTCAGAATTTTATAAAATTTTTTGAGAGATTAATAATTTACTTATTACCATTATATAAAAGTTTAAAAAAAATTAACTTTTTTTGTTTGGTCAATCAAATCTATGTAAGCATTGAACTTCGTTTGTTATATTATATTTCAAAAATAAAAAAGAAAAGAACATAAATGGTACTGTGCCTTGTAAGAATTTTATAAATTCACTGGAGTGTGATCATAATTCAAAATTTTTATGAGATATTAAGAACTTCCTTATCACCCATCTGTAATATTTTAAACTTTTTTTATTGTTAAAGCAAATCTATGTATTGATCATCAGGCTTTTATCAGGACGTAGCACTGTCTGAATTTTAAAATATTATTTGAGAATGATAATAATCTAAAAATTTTAAATCAATATTAATGTTACATCAGCACTATCCACAAAAATTTTAAAAAGTTTTTAACATGATTTATATAATTTTTCATTTTGTTCAAATTTACCGGTAAGCCTTTTAACAGGACAGTAGTACTGTTCGAATTTTAAAAAATTCATAAAGTTTGATCATCATCTGAAAATTTTATGAGAGTATTAGAGATACATCATAACCATGCAAAAAAAATCAAATGTTTATAACGTGGTTTAAACTATTTTGCATTCGGTTCAAAATTGCCGATCAGTGTTTTATCAGGACAGTAGCAATGTTTGAATTTTTAAAAATTCCACAGACTTCAGAATAATCTGAAATTTGTATGTAAATATGATCTATGTGTCAGGACTCTCCAAAAAAATTTAAAAATTTTCGACATCGTTTGACCCACTTTTTTTCCGTTGCAAAAAGGCCGAAATTTCGGATATTTCGCCCGAAATTTCGGTATATTTCGGCGAATTTCGTTTTTTCTCGGTACAAAACGAACCGGATTTGAATTTTGGTTTTTGAATTTCGAACGAGATTTATCCGAAATATCCGAATTTGGCCGAAATTTCGAATTCTGGCCCTAGACGGTATTTTATTCAAAAACGAAATTTGAATCCTCGCCCTACCTAATATTTCATACTAGACAGCCCGCAGTTGGGCTGCCCGCTTTGGGGTTGTTTGATGGAATATTTGGGCCTTAAACCAAGTATGTTGAGTCCTTCACAGCCCGAACGGCACAAAGTTTTTAGAGGTTTTACGTAAGAGCTTTACAAATACTGAAGACTACTGAAAAATCTTGAAGGCACAGTTTACACTAGTTGCATCAGAAATTCGATTATTTTTTCCCGGCAGATTCCATAAATTCTTTACCTTGGGGGAATCCGCAAGTCTGCATTACGCTTTGGTCCTGTAGATGAAATAAGAAGAGCAATTTTCAGAGTTCTCTAAAAAAAACTCTAAACCTTTACTGGGGTAGCAAAAAATCAGGGCCAACCCAAATAGACGATCGTCCCACAAATACGTTTGCGATTGCATTGGCAGTTTGGCACTAATATCTACATAATTAGTGCGACCGAGTTATAAACTAGAAACTAATACGCGGCGTGACACGCCGCGGACGCCGCTCTTCACGCAAGCAAATCGAGAAAACGCGCGATTGACGTTCCATACACGAGTAAATCGAGAAAACGCGCGAAAAGGACCTAAAAATAATGTTGTGTTTTCCGCAAAAGGACTTAAACGTAATGCTATAAAAACGCAAAAATGATCTAAATGCAATGTATATTTTTTTTCCTAAAAAAGGGATCTGAACGGGTTTTTTCCGAAAAGGACCTAATCATAATTCCGTTTTTGGTAAAAGGACCCGAGCGCAATGCTTAAAAACTTATAAAGGACCTAGACGTAATATATATTCTTTTTTTTGAAAAAGGACTTAACTATAACCTTTTTCGAGGAAAAGACCTGGTTATAATTTTTTTCCCGAAAAAAAGATCTAGTTGTAATTTTTTTTTGGAGTTGAGCCGGTCGGCTTGCTCCCAGCTCAAAACAAGGAGAAGGCTAAAATCCTTCGAGATTTAGTAGAGTAGAGGGAGGGGATTATTATTCCTGAAAACGCCTTCTGGGCCCAAGACCACACATTTCAACAAACACATTTGCGTTGTTGCGTACCAAACACTGCTGCTGCTGTCTTCACCGTGCTTCCCATTTTTGACACGGAACCAACACAAAGTTCCAGATAAAATCATCGAATCCCCCCCATCCGCTGACCACCATGGCAAACCCCAAACTCATCACCGTCTCTCTGCTGCTCGCGGCAGCCTCGCT
Organism: Otatea glauca; assembly: GCA_036346275.1. Classification (NCBI taxonomy): domain Eukaryota; kingdom Viridiplantae; phylum Streptophyta; class Magnoliopsida; order Poales; family Poaceae; genus Otatea; species Otatea glauca. Next base: position 78,444,396 of record CM070711.1, read on the forward strand.
TGCCACCGTACTGTTCTACTCCACCGGCCCGGGCGATGACGACGACGGACGCGGCGTGCCGTGGGGCGCCAGCAGCATCACCGCCCTGCCGTTCAGCCCCGTGGACGTCCTGCCCCTCCTGCCGCGGCACGTCGCCATGGCGGCGCTCCGGGCGCTCCGCGGCGTGTCGGACATCTTCCCGGTGTTCGTCGGGGCGGCGTCGGCTGGGTCGGGGGAGGCGGGCAGCGCGCGGACGGAGTGGAAGGGGGCCTGCTTCTACGAGAACGAAGCGTGGCTGGTCTTCCACAACAACTCCGGCTCCAAGTACGGCGGCGGCACGCTCCATATCAAGGTACGGTGCCTATGCTTTCCAAAATCGCAATTTTGGCTCCCCAGAGGGGAAAGATAGCCTCATGCTGCTACAGAATGGTCTACTGTTCTTTCGAAGTAGCATTCGTCAAAAGATCATGGATTAGAGGATGAGATAGAACTACGGAAAGGTTCTGAATTTTTCACTGACATTGTGCGAGACGAGCTACTTCTTCTCTCTTCTTGTGATTGCGCTGAATACGCGCACCGGCGCACGAGGTAACTGTTTCCTCATCTGCCGACGCTTCCGTGTCTAATTCAGTGACTTCTGGGACACGTATTCATATCTTATTTACTCCATCTGTAATAGAAATAATCTGTACCAACTGAAAGATTGGCCACACGGCCCACACCACCCTCTTTTAAATTCTACCGGTTTTCCCGTCTCATTTAGGTCTGTTTGGTAGCTGTAGTTTTATAAAAAAAACTATTTTTATTTTTTTAAACTAAAAAGTGGATATAGTTTTTTTTAGATTTTTTTAATAATACATTTTTCTAAAAGTAATTGCGACATTAATACGCGAAACAATAAAATTACAAAAAAAAATATTGTATCACCAAACGGTACGGCGAAATAGGAGTAGTTACCAGCCAGCTGGACGAAGTCACTATTTTCGCCATACCGGTTGGCGACAACTCGTTAATCCCGCAGTTAACGTTGCACCGTCAGAGCCGACGAAGCTTCGCACAACATGTGGCACCAATTGGTTTTGTGACTTAGTCCTTCACTAGAGGCATGCACCTATGTTGTATCCCAGTTTTATGAATTCCTTTGGTATCTTAGGTGTTATTCACATGCCATGCTATTGTAGTTGTTCTACTTATTGCACTTTGTAATATCAATGTCGGGTTTTATTCAATGTTTTACTACGATTTGTCAAATTTATGGCACACCGAAAGAGAATGAGGAACAACGAAATTTGAATTTTTTGTCAAAAAAAAGAAGTAACTGACAAATAATTTTGTAAAATACTACATGAATTATCACTAACAAATATGAATGTTTCTGAATTTATTGAACCCTAGTTTCAACTTTATAATTCTAGCAACTGTCAAAATAACACTGATTTTTAATAATTAATGCTTACAAGTTATAGCGAATTTTTGAATGAAATCAGTGCAAAAATGTCTCTCATAAATTTAATTTCTTCCAAAAAAATTTGATGATTTTTACAATTTATTTTGTTTCCATACTCTGTAGCCAACCGATTGACTTTGAAGCCTAGTCGTCGCTGTACCGTGTGGCGAAAATAGGTTGTCGTCGAACCGTTGGACAACAACCTATTGTCGTCATATGGTATAGCGACAATGTGACGCCTCACAATTCGTTGTCTTGGCTCTGTCGATGCAACGCTAACTGCCGGATTAACCAGTTATCGCCATACAGTACGACGATAATATGGTATTCATTCACCCCTCTGGTGACTACTCCTATTTCGTCGAACTGTTTGACGACGCAGTATTATTTTTGTAATTGTATTGTTTCACGTATTAATGTCGTAATTCTTTTACGAAATGTATTATTTAAAAAAATTGCTTTTTATAAGAAACCATTTGATGAATAGCTAATTTCTGTTAGTAATAAGCTGTAAAAGCAGGCCTAGTCTAATTTTTTATTTTTATTAATTATATATAGCTTCTCATTTATGCCATAAGTCACTTAGAAATTGAGCTATTTAGGGGTTTACTGGCTTTTTAGAAGTTGAAACTAACTTAAAGCCTCCTTCCTAAACAGGCCCTTAGTCTTAGGGGTGAAAATGGGTCGAATATTTCCTACCCGATCTGGGACCATATTTGACTTTTCAGTCGGATTCGAGACCGGATCCAGATACTTGAATTCAGATTAGGATCAGATTCGAAGTATCTAATATATGGTAAATACAGGGCGGGATCCAAATTTCCGAATTTTCCCATTCAGATATCAACAAGGCCTAGCCTATTTTTATCATATTTTTTTCATGATAGCCCGTATCTGATCCATTTTCACCCTTTAGTCTTATAGCTTCAATGGTACCTGCTTCAATATATTTATCTATTAAGGGTATCGGTATAATTATTTTTTTCTCACTATCTCTACTTAAATCTTGATAGTATCTGTTAAATGCTTTGGAAAAGATTACGTAATTATATTATGTCATTTAATAAAGATATCTATGATTATTTTTCATTAAATATTTCTTAATTTTAGTGTTTACTATGCGTATAATGGGTCATTAGAAAATATAGCGAAAGAACTTACTATCATATTTTTTTTTACTTTACTTTTCAGTAATTATTATGGACACCCAGGTGAACGTCAAACCAAATTATGGTCAAACAAACGTGGCACATCTACCTTCTTAGGCAACTACTGTAAACCAGATATGCCCTAGAATATTCCTAAATTATATGCAAAAATATTTTTGATTGATCTCGCCAACGTGGAGTATGATGGATTACAAACAGTAATACTACCCCGTTAACAATAAAGCGCTTGTAGCAATCGCTATTTGTATTGTCTCCATCGAGGCGCAATCAACAGGTCAATTCGTGCGGAATTAGAAATTTGGAAGCAACAACGAAGAAATTGATTACGTTTTTAGCCGCACCCCTCTCTCTGTTTTTATTTTTTTTTCATCTCGGGCACGATCGGGCGCGCGCTTACTGGCTCTCGCGTTCTCTGGGTGTAAGTGCAACAGGCGTTTAATCTACAAATACATTTAAAAATAAGTTAGTTTGTAAAAAATGAAGTAAGGTTCTAGAAAAGTGACCAATTCCTGAGGAAGTTGCAGAAGCAAGCAACCTTGCAAACTTACAAATATTTCCTCCTCGGAGTGTCCTCTCCGAACTCCATCTGATCGCGGAGGAGCGAGGGAGCCCAACGGCCTGCACTGACCGCCTAACCCTAGCCCGCCTGCAATTGCAATGAGGGCCTGCAAGCTCAAGCTCCTAGCCTTACCTCTCCTCCTCCTGGCCCTCCTCTTCGCCGCCCCGCCCCGCCTCTTCCGGAGGCTCCTCCTGGAGGCGCCGCTCCGGGCCCCAGTCCTCCCGAGCGACCTCCTCCCACTCCTGCCACGGCCGGTGGCCCAGCCGCTGCTCCGCCGCCTCGCGCTGCGCGGCCCCTCCGACCTCCTCCCGGCCTTCGTCGGCGCCGCGCGCGCGTCGGGGGACGACGATGCCCGCGCCGCTGAGTGGAAGGGCGCCTGCTTCTACGAGAACCGGGCGTGGATGGAGTTCCTCAACGGCACCGACGGGGGCCTCGGAGGCGGCACGCTCCATCTCGAGGTGAGGCGCCGGTGCGAGACCCACCTCCCGTTGCTTGTTCTGTTACATTTGGGTTCGATCGAGTGGGCGGTAGAACTGCCTTTTTGTAGTGATGAGGTAATGGGGGAGCTGGCCAGTTGCAGTTTGTTGGTTTTGAGCTCTGGGGTCCCATCAAATTTAGAGCTTATCGCGTGAATTGTGTTGATTTCAGTGAAACGTTTGATTTTTTTATCGTGTAACTTGGTGTAAATCAGATGTTGAATTGTTTAAGGATAATGCCGAAGTTGTCATTTTTTATTGAATCTAGTGCAGATGAAAAAATGTAATTGTTTGCAGAAGTTCATGGTAGGTTGAATTTGTTGTCCCATGTTTGCAGGAAGAATCGGAACATGATTTTGAGATTTCCCATACGTAAAACTGTAGTTTTGAGCTGCAGGTTTGGCCAAAGGTTTATTTTTTCATTATTAGAATACTGGAGGTGGATTACGTGGTGTTGAGGTGCTAATTTCAGCATGGTTTCTTAATTGTGGCCCTTGTGTGTGATCAAAGTTTGATTATTGTTAGCTTATAATTGCTGGGAACATAAATAGTCCTTCCCTGGATTGGATCAAAAGCTTTATTGTCTTAAGTAGTCAATGCAAACTACAGGCACTGCTCTTTCTATCATGATTTGTGGCTCTTAGGCTCTTAGCCACACCTCATGATCTATATAGGAAAGCTATAATTATAATGCGGGGAATGGTGAACATATTGAACTCAAACGCTTAGCAATGAAAGGACTCTATCTAAGCGGCTATGAATGAATTGGATTTGTAATTCCTTATGCCCAAATGGAAGTTTAAGGTTGACATTTTTCAAAATAGGTTATTAATCTAAGTTGTTTGTTGTTATAACCAGGTTCCACTAGAAGAGTGGTTTGATCTTTTTCTCCTGATTAATGAGAGGATTTCTGGTATTACCTTGTTAAGGTAGGAGCTTCTAGAGAGTCCATAATTAGTATATATATAAAATATAATAGATAGATGAATGAGCTGGGATATGCCCCCCTAGCTAGCAGGAGATTGTCTCCCATGTGGTTTATATTTTTTTTTATTAAATTCAGTATGCAGTCTTTGATTGCACAATAAAACTCAATTGCTTGATTGTTTACAATTTTTAGATGAAAAAACTAAATACTACCAATATTACTTTTTATACTGCCTTTCTAGTTGGTTACCCTCTAACGCGTCTCATTTTCCTCCTCCATGCAGACTTGTCTTATTACTGATCCTGAAATTGACCTTTTTGTTTGTTTAGATGAGCAAAGCACATAGCTGGACTTGCATAGATCTTTATGTGTTTGCAACACCGTACCGTGTTACATGGGATTACTACTTTCTGGGGCGAGAGCACACCCTTGAATTTAAAGAATGGGAAAGCGAGGCCGAATATGAATATGTAAGTAGTCACTGCTGTTTGTTTTGTTTGTACCTGACATTTGTCATCATTGATTCAAATTTGCTTGTTTGTTACCTTAAAATAGGTGAAACATAATGGAGTGTCCATCTTCCTCATGCCATCAGGAACAATTGGAACACTCAGAGCACTTTGGGATGTTTTCCCTCTCTTCACAAATACTGAATGGGGCGAGAATGCCAATCTTGCATTCCTCAAGAAGCATATGGGCGCAACGTTTGAGGAACGGCCAAAACCTTGGGTTTCGGAATTAAATGTTGATGACATCCACTCAGGAGATTTTTTGGTTTTGTCAAAAATTCGTGGGCGCTGGGGTGGTTTCGAAACCCTAGAGAAGTGGGTTACTGGAGCTTATGCAGGCCATACTGCAGTTTGCCTCAGGGATTCTGAAGGAAAGCTTTGGGTTGGGGAATCTGGTCATGAAAATGAACAGGTACCGTTCCTTAACAGTTTCATCTATTTATTTTTTACTCATTTTAATATGAATGTATAAGAGCATGAACATATAAGAACTGAGGAAATAATAGAGCGCCAGCATTTTAACTATTTTCGTAATAAGAATGATAAAGTACCACTTATAGGTAAATGGAGTTTGTTACTTTAAATGCATTCTGTAGCATTTTTCATGTTTAAACAGAAAATTATGTTCTGTTACTGTCACTGGCAATAGGCATAGTTCTGTGCAAATGACCTTTGATTATTTCTTTTAGCCAATAATGTTTCCTTTGAATGTACCATGAACGAATACATGTAAAATACGAAAAACAAAAATAAGAGGGTGTTGCTGCCAAGTGCCAACCATATGTATATTCTGTTCTGTTTTGGATTACAAGCTATATACTGTGGGAATCAAATTTAGTGTGGGATGTTCCTTGACATGTGGTATATAAGTTTCAGTGTCGCAAATCGAGCTAACAAATAGTGTTGTGCAGGGAGAAGATATTATTGCTATCTTGCCATGGGAGGAATGGTGGGACTTCGAAGTGACAAAGGATGATTCAAATCCTCAGATTGCATTGCTTCCTTTGCGTCCAGATTTGCGAGCAAAATTTAATGAGACAGCAGCTTGGAATTATGCAAAAAGCATGGATGGGAAGCCTTACGGGTATCACAATATGATTTTTAGTTGGATTGATACCATAAGCGATAACTATCCACCGCCATTAGATGCTCATGTGGTATGCTTCTATTTGTACTGTTTCCAACAGCATTTTGCTAAGGGTTATCTTATTAAGTGATATATATTGACATATTGTCGACTTATGTTTTCATAGGCTCATTGTTTAGGTGGTGGGTATAGATTATATGGTGCAGATTCAAAAGATTAATTTTCTACCTCACAACAAATACGACTATAATTCTAGATATGAATATTTTAATGCATATAAAATAGAGTATTAAATTTTATTACAGTTTAGCATTGCTAACGCAGTTGGACTATGCACTTTTGCAAGATTTATTTGCTAGCTGTAGTAACTTAAATTTTATGATTGACCTAGGTTGCCTCTGTTATGACTGTGTGGAGCAAGCTTCAACCAGATTATGCTGCTAATTTGTGGAAAGAAGCCCTTAACAAACGGCTTGGAACTAAGGTTTGTACGTTTAAATTTGCCTTTTGACTTCCAATACGTGTAATTTGTTTTTGTTTTATTTCTTTATTTTTCTGTTTGGTTACATGATGATTGTTCATCAGCACCCACTGAAGATTCTTTTTGGGTCTAAATTGTACGTGCCCCCATATTTTAGTAGTCCAATTCATCTAGCTCCTTTACCATTTTGCGGCAATAAAAGCTGGTATAACCACAACCAAGGTTTGAAATTTCGTTCTCGATTCACATCTCGGAGGTGGGCGAAATCCGGTCAAGATTCAAAAAGCAAATTTGAAATCCGGATTTTTTGAACCAAAATTCAGTCGAAATTATCGAATTTAATCCGAAATTGCCGAAATCTCAGTGAAATTCAACCGAGTGAAAAATGGTCGAAAAGATGTTAAATTTTTTTGTGGATGGTCGTGACACAGCGCTAATGTTACCATGAAAATTTCAGATGATGATCAAGCTTGAGGAATTTTTAAAAATTCTGACAGTGCTATTGTCCTGATAAAAGGCTGACCGGTAAAATTCAACCGAATGAAAAATGGTGCAAACCACGTTATAAATGGATGGTCCTGACACATCAATAATATTTCCATAAAATTTTCAGATGATGATCAAGCCTGAGGAATTTTCAAAAATTAGGACAGTGCTACTGAAGACTGATCGACAATTTTGAACTGAATGAAAATTGGTTCAAACCACGTTAGAAAATTTTTGTGGATGGTCTTGATGCATCAGCAATGTTTCCATAAAATTTTCAAATGATGATCAAGCATAAGGAATTTAATGTCCTAATAAAAGCTTGATAATCAATACATAGATTTGCTTAAGTAACCAAAAAAAGTTTAGAATTTTTGAAACTTTTACAAAAGGGTGCTAAGGCAATGCTTAAGTGCTCATTAAAATTTTGGATCATGATCACACTCCAGTGAATTTATAAAATTCTTACAAGGGTATTGTACCATTTATGTTCCTTCTGTTTATTTTTGAAAGATAACAAATGAAGTTCAATACTTCCATACATTTGGTTGAGCAAACAAAAACGGTTTAAATTTTTTGAAAATTTTAGAGAAAGGTTCTGAGGCAATTCTTAAGCTCTCATAAAAGTTTTGGAACATGATCACACTCGAGCAACTTTATAAAATTCTAACAAGGTTACTATATCTGTTATGTTCATTTTATTTTTGATTTTTTAAAGATAACAAATGAAGTTCAATTCTTTTGAAATTTTTTCTGTATGATCCTAGACTGCTAAAGATGGTATCATAAATTTTTCAGAGTATGATCAATCTTGTATAAATTTATAAAAATCTAACAGTGTTTTTTGCCGAAATTATAAAATGTCTCAAAAATTCGGTTTTTCAACAAATTTTCATGGAAGATGACATTCTTAAGGGTTATTGGGCCAAATCCGGTCAAAAACTCCGAACTGAATTTTTTTTAAAATACTGTAGCAATTTGATTTTTTTCCCCGGCCCGGATTTTGCTTCTCGTCCCCGGCCGAAATCTGAGATCGCGGCAAGAAATTCCGAAATTTCGCCGGGATTTCTAACTATAACCACAACCCAGCTGGACTATGAACGCTGTAGTAACCTTGGATACTGTAGCATTTGATCTGGACCCTTAATTTTTATTATCAGATGCTGTGGATAGAGGAAAGGCATGGTAATATTCACTGCTGCTGTCCTATTGAAGCCAAAATTGGATTATATGCTATACTCTAAACATGCCACTTTGAGATATGTCACCCAGTTTCATGAAATTGGATATATGACACTCCAGTTTCTTGTTTCTTTGGTATATGCCATTTTCTCTACTTTCCCTATTTCCCATTATTATCTCCTCTTTCTCCATTTTTCTTCAATTAAATTTCCTTAAATGCCCTTACCCTTTCTCTGGTTGGATCGAATCAAACGATGCAAGCCATTTGAGACGTCCGAAGTAACTGACCTCCTTGCCATGGCCACGGCCGCCCCACTGTCAACTCATCGAAACTGCTGGCCCATTTCTGAGCTCCTCACTGTGGCCGCTGCCCCGCCCCCAAACTACTAGGCATGGATGCCACCTGCCTCGCCCCTGAGCTCCTCGCTGTGGATGCCGCCCTGCCCACGAGCCAGTGTTCCCCTAGGCAGCCACCTAGCTAGGGGAACACTGCCACAAGCTCCTCGCCATGGCCTCTGCTCCCCCTAAGCTGCTCGCTTTGAGCTCTCGATAGCCTCTTGCCCCCCGCCCGCGCGGGCGCCGTGAGCTCCTTGCCGTGGTCGCCGATCTGCCCCTGAGGTCCTCGCCATGGACGCCGCTTGGCCCACAATCTCATCACTGTGGACGCCGCCCTCGACTGCTTGTAATCTTGATGGGTGTTTGTACAAGTGAATGGAAAGATAACTATGTTAAATTGATTAGCCTTACGAAATTGATTGTTTTTGCAAAAAAAAAACTGTGCAATGCTTGGTCTGGTAGACTAGTAGTCTGGTTCAAGACTCAAGAGGGTATATGATCATGTGGTTTGGATCGATCCATTCAAGGCAGGGGCAAAATGGGAAATTCAGCTGAGGGAAATGGGAAAAGAGGAGAAAAGAATGGGAAATAGTGGTAAACTAGAGAGAATGGAATATGTCAGATGAACTAGAAACTGGAGTGGCATATATCCAATTTCATGAAACTGGGTGGCATATCTCAAAATGACATGTTTTAGATTGGCATATATCCAATTTTGCCCCTATTGGAAGTCAGAGGAACCCAGTCTAGCAGGGTGGGTTCTCGCTGGGTTCTGAAATGGAACCCTGCTGAAAAATGGATGTAGATTGCCAGATTGAGTTGCCTTCTGTTGTTTTTAGGAACTTTGCTTGTACTAGAGTTTCTCATTTAGTCAACTTTACAATTGTACCCCTATTGTTTGAACAAAAGTGGTATAGGTAAAAATACTGTGCACTAAACGGTTCTGTCGCTTAAGGGATATATTCTGTGAAGGTATACTGAGCAGTGAGCACCAGCATCTAGAGATATTGCAACTTGTAAACTGGTTTTGTTGTTGCCTATTCAATTCGAACAGCTGAGGGTGCTTAATATCTTTTGAGATAACTGTACTAGTTTCACCTTTTAGGTCCTTTTTACCTTTAATTCTTGTGCTTTATGTTATGCATTCTCCTGGGTAATCTTATAATGGAGCCTTTTCTTTCAGGGTCTTGATCTACCTGAAATCATAGTCGAATCGGAGAAACGGGGGATGACATTTGACAAGTTGCTAACAGTTCCTGAGCAAGATAATTGGGTCTATAATGATGGTCAGTCAGCATCTTGTGTGGCCTACGTCCTTATGATGTACAAGGAGGCTGGACTGTTTGACCCAATTTCCAGCTCTGTAGAAGTTACTGAATTCACAGTGAGTACTCCCGAATTCTTATGCTTAAATTCAGTATAGGTAGTGATGTTAGGGCAACTGGTCCAATAGGACATCACCTTTGCTAATTTATGTTGTCAGTAACTGACTCATAGTGGAAGGTTGGTCGGTAAGGCCTATGTTGTCCATTCTGACACAGACTAATAATTTGGGTTGTTTTATGGTCTTTTTCTTGAACATTGCGTATATCTGCTTCTGGTATGAAATGTGATCCATGAATTCCACGCAGATAAAAGATGCTTATATCCTCAACTTTTACGAGGACAACACAACACGACTTCCAGAGTGGTGCAACAAAGATGACAGTGTTAAACTTCCCTTTTGCCAAATCAAGGGCAGGTACCGGATGGAGCTGCCCGGATACAACACCATGCAAACTTACCCTCACATGAATGAGAGATGCCCATCTCTGCCTCCGGATTACCTCAGGTCAAAGAACTGCTGAACAGTTATTAACCATACGCCATGCGATTCGATTTCTGCTGCCTTTAGTCAGTATTTTAGCTGTACATATTACAGTAGGTATGCAATGTTTTTCTTTGAAATGTGTAGCTTGCTACAAGCTAGGTAAACCAACTTCCTCGAATAAGGAAGATCTAAATTTACAAAAATGTATGTACATTGTTGTATTGGAAGCTGATCATAAATGGTTGAAAGCTTGATGCTATCTGATTTGAGGCATGCACCAAGATATTCCGAGGCTGCATAAACACTGTATGGTTACAAATTTTGTCATGAGTGGGGGAGTAGCATGGCTGCGTATTGCATGTTCATTGCTGTTCCATCATAATGGTTTAGTAAAATTACGTCGATGAACAAGGAACGGGGTGTTATTGAGTCGAGGCCTGAGGCCTGATCTAGTCATCCAAGTATCCAACACATATGGGGTAGGATGACTCTGGTTTCAACCAACTGCTCTCTCTGCAGCAGCAATCTACTGGGGGAAAACAGTTGTACTGACGATCAGGTAAGCTTAGCTCAATCCTCAAGACTTCAGAGTTCATCTATGGTCTACCTCGGTTTGCACTTCAGTGTGATTAACTTCTCGCATGGTTGAGTCAGGTGCCAGGCAGGTGGTATATTCGGAAACACGAAAGCACGGTTGTTCTACCGGACAGGTTCTGTGCAGTCCCTGCAATTTAAGCAGTCGTGTGCACACCGTTGATTGAAAAGCGACGATCCATATCGATTCAGAATACTGTAGCAATTTTGTAAGTAGCCCGTAGCAACACTGTAACATATAGATTTGAAAGATCTGCACCATCCGTTCGCTCGATCGGACGATTCAAACTTGTGAGGATTGTTTAAATTGTAGGGGACTGCACTGGATCTCCCTCATATTCTACCTTGGGTGTGTCACAGAGAGTAAAAGATGCATGCATGCAATCGGTTCTAGGTCTACCATAGAGAATCATATAAACACGGCTGTTGATTGGAATCCAATAAATTCTCCCTTTAGATCCATATATATATATGTAGTCTGCACGGTGCAGCAATATTGCTGTGTCCGGCAGCTTCCTGTTGTATGGACCGGCGACATATGGCACCCTAACGTGGGGAATATGGGTGGCTTCTAGCCTTCTACTTCGCCGGCCGCGACCCGCACCACACCAACATCGACCGCCTGTGGAATGCCTGTCCCGACCTCACCGCTGACCGCGGAAACCGGCGCCAGGTCAACTTAACGGACCCCGACTGGCTCAACTCCAGCTTCCTCTTCTACGACGAGGATGCCCGCCTCGTGCGCGTCGTAGTCTGGCACTGGACGAGCTATTGGAGCCGAGGGAGATGAGAGAGTGATCGTGACGATGGGTGTCTCGACGAGACAAGGGAAGGTTAGGATTGGAGGCCTGAGAATAGTGTACATGGTGGCGTCGTCTGGTGCAATCCGTACGTTTTAAGTCTTCCAATTGCCGTGCGCAGCCCCGCTTCGTTCGACCCCGCTCGCGCGAAAAAACCGGCTTGCACGCACGGGAGCCTGCTTCGATCAGCAGGTCACTTGCGCCGGTCGTCCCGTCGCTCGGTGGCCGGTCTCCGTCTTGTTCATATTTATGTGTACATGTAGGCACCGACGGATTCGATCGAAGCTCTCTCATGGAAAGCAACCACATGAATGTTTCGATCACGTACGTCATTTACATGCGAACGACACCGACCTCGCCGGGACACAACGTCGCCGTTGCCAATTAGCTAGTAAACTGCAGGCCAGTCACAATCAAACTGCATGTGTTCTTTCCCCCTTTAAAATCAAGGCAACCCTCATTATCTCATGATATCAAGGTTACATTGTCCACGTGGTTAAACGATCGTTCCCCTGGCATTCGCACTGCACGTGTTATCATTAGGAGTGTAAATGGATCGGATAGTTTTCGACCGATCCGGATAATTTTGGATACGGATAGTGCCATGACTCTCGTTCCCCCGACGGCCGACGCTGGTCTTGTGCATCTTACTCCCGCCGCCCTCTGTAGTCTCGTATTCGATATTATTCGTATTCGAATTATCCATATCCATATCCGAATCCAAAAAAATATAAAAATAAATATGATAGAATCATTATCTACCTGTATCCATTTTCACCCGAGATATCTTCCATTCGGTTTCCTCCGGAAAGCCGTATCATGTCCCTGTACGACGAGCCTTTCGCGTTTCCTTCACCCGTAACACGGTACACACGGGCATGACACCAGTGACGGAGACAACCGAGATCAGTTTGTCTTGGACTTGTACCGCGGGATCAATTTTTTTTTTTTACTGAAGATGTTTATTTATGGATATGATTAATTAACCACCTCCCTCCAACTGTATGCATGTGAGGTTGAACTGGACTGTTCCGTTTTTTAGTTTGTCGTAAAAAAGCAGTCTCAAGTTTACAACCACATATCACCAGAAACGGTAACCAATAGGCAATAGCCATGTCTCCCCATGAGTAGAAGATCCGCCTCCGATCCCCACGTACGCCCCATGTCCGTAGCTTCACACTAATTAATTCCAAGAGCTTCATGCTCCAATCTCAGCTCCGAAACAGAGTAGTTGCGAGCTCTTCCAGCAGCAAGCCACCCTGCAGTGCGAAGCAACGAGCAGTCGAGCACGCACAAGACAACCATGGCCATTAGAGTACGCAGCGCTCCACTCGCAATCTGCGTCCTCGTCTTGTGCGCACTCGCCTCCACGGCCGCCTTCTCGGTCTCCGTGAACCCATGCACCAACTCCCTGTCGAGAACGCTCCTTAATTGCCGTCTCTGGAATCGACCCGTGCATCATCTCCTGCGCCGAGGAGGCGAGGACACATCGACCCGCCCCAGTTTCCAACGGCAGCCGCTACAAAAATGCCGGCGGGCCATTGTCACCGGCGGTACCCGGCCGAGCCGCTCAGGATTCGGCGGGCGGCTCACGAGGTGGGCCCGCACATCTTCTACCAGCTGCTCGTGGATGCCGAGTTCGCGTTGCCGTTCTGGAGCTGGGACGTGCCGGAACGGAAGGGACGAGGATGCCGCTGGCGTTCGTCAACTCGTCGTCGCCGCTGTACAACTGGATACCGAACCCGAGGCATCACTGTTACAAACAGCTCACACAGAGGCATTTTTATGGACATTTTCTTATCTGCCTCTAAAAATTGCCGTATCAATTTGCAAAGACACATTTTACGGAACTTTAAAATGTGCCTATTGGAGATATTTTGATAGAAAATATGGAATATGGACTAAAGGCGTTACTTAAATTATCAAAACAAAAGTAATGTAGAGATCGATATTTTTTAAGATACCTTTTAAATTCACCTTAGCTTATAAAAACACTATTTGAGGCACTTTTGATTCTTTAGAGGCATTGTTTAGATGTCTAAGACATGCTTGTACTACTCATAACCTTTATAATATAATAATAAGCAAGTGATGATGTGAGGTTGGGTTAGTTAGTAGGGATATTTTTTTACGAGGTCTTAAGTTTGAGAATTGATTTCAAAATAATTTTAGAATATATTTTTTGTTCATCTAAAGGATGCTAGAGAGTATGGAGACAAAATTTAGTGTCTTTACAAAATGTTTTACAGAATACAAAATGACTTATATAATGTAAAGACAATGTAAAAACGTAAAGTGTCTCTTTAGCTATAGTGACAGTGCACGTAGAGGCATTATCGTGCGTGGTATTTTGAAATATATCTTTAAAGTCACGTAGAGACTAAAAAGTATGTCTTTAAATAAAAATACCTTACATGATTTTTACTACAGTGCACGCACCTCCGAAGCTCGTGGACTACATGCTCGTGGAGAAGAACTTCACTGACGAGCAGTAGATCCAGCACAACCTCAGCGTCATGTACAAGCAGGTGCGTTACGTCCATGTATTAATTCCTTGGGATTAATTTTGGGTTCATCGACCCACACCCTCAACCCTAACACAAAGAATGAAACAAAAACTTATTCTTACCGAAATAATAATAAGTTTGATGAACTCATATAAAACGCAAAAAAAAAACAATTATAATTAACCTGGACAAAATAAAGTATATGTTTGAATGAAACATATACGTACCTTTGAATTCAAGGATTCAAAACTTATGCAAATGATACATATACCATTGAAAAAATATACTCGAATTAAAAAATTTGAACGAATTTCTATCACATGCTTTGCTAATTTATATATATAATAAGCATGTACCTACAATTAAACTATCATAAAAAAAGACAACTCTAGTTTGAATTTTAGTTCAAACTTGTCTGAACTAGTTAGTAAGCTAGTTAAACCTGATATAAAAAAATTCACATTTTTTTGCACGTGATGAATAGAAAATATCTATTTTAGATTATGGTGCCTAGACACTGTATGTGGTGACGTATATATAGATTCTGCGCTTATAAATACTTTGTATCCAACTGATAAGCCTGTTTGACAAATCTCAGATGATTAGCATTGCCGCTTTGCCCTCCCTCTTCCACGGCCAGCCCTTCCGTGCCGGCGAGTCCGACCAGCAGGGCGCTGGGACTGTGCAGCTCTACCCGCATGACACGATGCACAATTGGCCCGGCGACATATATCTCGCCCCAACTGGGAGAACATGGGCGCCTTCTACTCCGCCGGTTGCGACCCGCTCTTCTACCCGCACCACGCCAACATTGACCACCTGTGGAAGGCCTGGCGCCATGTCGGCTCTGGCCGTGGGGAACCGGCTCCATGTGGACTTCGCCGACCTTGACTGGTTCAACTCGGAGGCCCACCTCGTGCGCATCACCGTTCACGATGTGCTCGAGCGACATCGAGAAGCTCCGGTACAAATACGGCGGCGTCGGCCTGCCGTGGCTCGACACGCGGCCGCCGCTACCACTCCCGACATGAACAGAAAGAAAGGCATGCTGAAGTCTGTCAGGTTTCCTGTGTCCCTCGACGCGGCGGTGACCGCAAAGGTGAGGCGGCTGAGAGTACTGCGAAGCCGGCTAGAGAAGGAGATGTAGGAGGTGCTGGTGGTTGAGGGCATCGACACTGATGGCACAGACATCGTCAAGTTTGACGTGTACGCGAACGCCTTGGAGCACGAGAAGGTCGAGCCAAGCGGGCGGGAGATGGTCGGCAGCTTCGTATGCTTGAAGCATCCCACCATGGACGGCGGCACGCAGGGGATGGGGATAGAGAAGCATAAGGGTGGCATTGAACGAGCTCTTGGAAGACCTAGGTGCCGACGGAGACGAGTGTGTGACCGTGACGTTGGTGCCGAGGCGTGGGAAGGTAAGAATCAGAGGCCTGAGAATAGCGTACATAGTGGAGTGAGATTACAGCATGAACAAACTGCATACTGTACTGTTGTAAATCTTTGTATAATTGTCGCTATCTGTATACACCGAAATGGTCTATGTTGTTGACATGTTTTATTTGAGTAGCTAGTTGTAGACATGTGCGAAGTTGGATACTACAATACATATCTTCATGAAAATAGAATTGAATTTTTTTTTGCAACTTTAATTAATTGTTATACAAGTATTGGATTGTTAGAAATCTGATTAATCTCTACCAACATAATCAGACCCCAACAAATAAATAGCGTAGATCTTTCAGTCTCTCAATGGACAAGGGATCTCGTTGCACAATACTGCTATAATCAGGCCCCTCCGAATCACGGTGATCCTCATGATGATTATGGGCACAAGTACACAAGCTGGAAGTGCTAGGGGAGGCATTGGCATAATATTGACGACATCTACAAATCTAATTATAGTGACTACCACTTTAATACATTTCAGTTCAGCCTTCTAATTCTCCACCTTAATACATTTCAGTTCAGTCTCTCTAATTCTGTAATTGGGATTTGGGCACATCCAGTTCTTTGTTCCCTACTGGTACTGGTTTTGGACTTCTGGATTAAGGAAGATGAATTTTTGTCCTGTTATTTCCCGTCTTCTGAAACAGCTCGTGTAGGGTAAAACTGTGACAGACTTTGGCCTCTTTGGAGTCTTTAATCTAGCTTTAACTTCTAAAATACCAGTAAGTCCTCCAAACAGCTCAGCTTTTAAACTACTTTAAGCATAAGCTAGAAGCCATATATAACTATCAAAAGCCAAAAAATGAGCGAGCTTACTACTAAAGGAAATTAGTTATTTATCAAACAATCTCTTATAAAAAGCTACAGTAGTTTTTCAACCAAAAAAAATAATCAAAAAATAACTTTTCAGAAAAGCTACAGCTCTCCAAACAAACCCTTTGCTGATTTGGTCTAGGAAGAAATCATAAGTTCTCTATGGATCTCATTGCACCTGCTGTAGTGGGCAACGCAAAACCTGTTCAAGGAAATGGGGGATTTGGATTTCACACACAGTAGTGCTGTTGTTTTTACCTCGTGACTTGGAAAGCTGGGGTTTCATTTACACAACATTTGGCCAATGACCACGCTGCCATGACATACTGACATGTAAAATAACATACAAAAAAATGTATGGTTATTATCTCGGGCTCCTTATTCCTGAACCAAACTATAATTTGCAGCAACACACCAAAGAACAGTGTGTCCCAAAAATATTTAGCAGATGGCCTCCCACAGGGGACATGGTAAATTCAAACGCCTCCACAATTCCCTGATGGGAAATATCTTATCACTGGTGTTGAGATCAGCATATTTCTCATTTGTAAAATTACAGCTGAAACAAAGCTCCATATGCTCAGAACAGCCGAAAAAATAATGGTGCAGTTCCCAACTGCTAACCACGTTGTCTACAGCACTAACATTCATTCTGAAAAAGGATTGTTCAGCGACTAAATTGAATCACTGACCTGTAGTTCATCTGTAAAACAAAAGGGGAAATCATGGAGTGCGCATTAATATTCCATTTCGATATAAGTCACAAATAAGTGTATGTAGTCAATGACAAAAAGAAAAAAGAAAAAAAAAGAAGGCACTTGTAGATATTCGTGACGATCAAGTCCTGGAAAAAAAATGCATGACAAGTGTTGAAATGACACAATACTGTCCCACCTTAGCCACGAATCGGCGGGATCACTCCGGCTTGCCCGGACGAAGGCATCGTCGCCGCCATTGCTGTGCGTCCAGCTCTTCTAGCTCCAAGGAGTCCCGTCACCTTTGTCGTTGCCACGCACGGCCATGTTCCCCTCATGTGCGTGGCAGCAGGTATGGCAGTAGGTAGGGTTATGAATAAGTCGAGCTTGAGCGAGTCTAGCATTCCAAGCTCGAGCCAAGCTCGCACGAACCTGAGTTAGGGTCTGAGATCCTTTCCATAGGGGCTACGTCCTCTCCCGACAACCCATGAAGGCGTTTGGGGATCATCAACAAAGATCAAGATCATCAAGAGGGTGCATATGTCCTCGACAGATCCCGCATGGAGGGTGGCCCCGCTGGCCCAACAATATGCCTAAGACATGGGGCCACTCGTCATACAACCATGCATAATATAGTGTAACCGACGATTGATTACATAATATATAGATAAAAAAACTACTTGTACATAGAGAGGACAATAATACCCTTTACTTGTATTTATAGATTAGCTATCTCTATGAGAGGTATTCTGATTATTTGTACAAGCCCAATAGCCTATAAACACCCTATGTATCCATCGTTTGTAACTTGAGTTCGCAAGGAATATAAAGTGTCATTCAAACTAGTATCCCTCCGGGAGCATTCCTCACACGAGGATACCCTCGTAGGACACCGATAGGAGTAGGGCGATCCTATCGGACCCTCGAACCTGCATAAATTCCTGTGTCATTTTCACTCTTGTAGAAGTCAACCCTTCACCCGATCAACGTCCATCCCCTCACTTGTGTTTCGGTTCTACACTTCGAACAAAACCAAATGATGCTGCCAAACTTACAAATTACATTTAGTATCTACATAAAAAGAAAAAAAATACAAGCTAGCTGTTATGAACCTTAGTTCATAGGGGTAAATACTGTACAAAAGAGGACCGGCAATGATCTAAACAGTTTTTTTACGAAAAAGGACTTAAACGCTATTTTTTTTCGGATAAGGATCTAAACGTAACGCTTAAAAAGCCTAAAGGGCATAAACGTAATATAATTTTTTTTTCCGGAATAGGACTTAAACGTAACTTTTTTTTTCGAAAAAGGACCTAATCATTTTTTTTTGAAAAAGGATCCGAACGAAAAAAAATTGGCGGCTCGCGAGCGAGACGAGCCGGAGCCAAGCCGGCCCAAAATAACCGCATATAGTAGAGGTAGGATACCAACTAATAGACATACTATTCCTAACTAGTATAGTGCCTGTGCTAACGCTACGACAGCAGTATATCCGCTTATCAATTAAATGAGAAGATAAGTATGAATACAACACTTAATAATAAAAGAGAAATTTAGAATTTTAAATGAATTTAGAAAGAAAAACGGAACTAAATGGAGGTCGAATATGCGAAAACGGGCTCCCAAAAGATTTTAAATCAAGAAAGAAAAAGAAAAAAGAATTTTTTGATTTTAGATTATTTTTTTTGCAGCTTCCACAGAGAGCACAGCGTGCTCTCTGGCTTGGCAGCGCAAGGGAGGAAGGCGAGGGTGGCGGTCGGTCATGATGGGTCGGCATTGGTGTGACGAGATCGCCGGCACCGGCGTCTACAGGGGAGGAGTCACGGTTGCGGTGAATTTCGCCAGGAAAGATGACGGTGATGATTTGGGTTACCTCCAAAATCCGACGATCTTTACAAGAGGGAGCACTTGGGGATTTACGCAATGCGATGGGGTGGAGGAGAGCTCGCCGGCTTTTATAGCCCCGAAATAAGCATATTTATGGAAACCATAATTTGGGATCAAATCAGATTGGGAGGAAATTTTGGCAATAGAGTACGAAATTTGGGGAATTAACACCATAGATGAAAAGAGGAGATTTGGTGCAGGATTGATGGAGCTTTGGAGCTTCTTTCTTGCTTTAATGGAGGGAGGGAAGAGAAGAAACTTCTCTGGTCTGGGCTGCAACTAGAAGAAGTTACAGGTGAGTTGCCTTCATTTTTTTTAAATATATAAGGATTTTTTAAAAGATAGCACATTAGGTTAAAAAATTCTAGAAAAATTCTCAAAAAAAACTTTCGATTATTTTGTATTTAATAAAATTATTTTCAAAAAAATTTAAGTTATAAATTTGCCGAGACACGGCGTGCATGAGGTCGCTAACCAAAGAACTCTCGCCGTGTCGGCAAAGCCACCGATGGCGACCGTGGAGCCATTGCAGACCTGCGTTCTCCGGCCGTGTTGCCCATCTCCGGTTTCCATTTCTCAAGACGTAATGTATGGTCCTTTCCTTTTCCGGGACGTTTGTTTCCTTTTCCTTGATTCCAAGACATTTGTTTCCTTTTTCTTGTTGATCTTTGGAGGTGAGGAAGATCTTTGTGGGCTCTGAGGATTATTTGGAAAAATATGGAAAAATAAAGCTGCGCTCGCGACACACTGGATCCGCAAGGAAAAAAGATAAAATTAAATGCTTTCATTCGCGTATTGGTTCCGCGAGAAAAAATTGAAAAAATTAAGCAGCACTCACAGACCATTGGTTCCTTAGATAAAAAATAAAAACAAAAATTCAGCGCTCTCCGTTCACTGAAATTAGGCTCTATGTGGCTAGATCCGTAAAAAAGTCTCGAGAAGGGTCATATTTGGAAAAAAATACGATCACAATGCCAGGACAATAAAAAATTCAAGTCTTGTTTCCTTGCATGTGGATCCTCCCTGTTTATTTCCTTGTTTGATTTACCCTTTTTCCAAATATGTAGTACGTACAATTTTGGTCAGTAAAAAATTCAAGTCTGGTTTCCTTGCATGCGGATCCTCCTTATTTATTTCCTTGTTTGATTCGCTCTTCTTCCAAATATGTAGGTGGGGAGGTCATTTGTCACCACAGGATGATTAGACACACTAAATAATGGCCATCGGATGTGGGTGAATAAAACTGAGGAAAGATCTGAGACGTTTATTTTGATGAATGCAAGTTTCTGGGGACGTTTTGCTGGGTGCACGAACATTGGACCATCTCTAATGAGATGCATTATTTAGGGTGGATGTAGGAAAAATTGCTTAGTTGCATTATAAAGGGGTATAGATATAATCAGCCAACCTTAGGAAGGCGCAGCTGCTGTTTCCATGCGTGAGCCCCTCCTAATTTGCGCCCCGGCCCACATCCCCAACACTAGCAAGAGAAAAGAAAGAAGCGCATTATTTCCAAATTATTGAGTAAAGACGTTTTCAGAAGATCAAAGCATAAAAAAAACACCTCCTATAAAAATTTAGCTCGCACATGTTAAAGTTGAACAGATGCATTAATACACGTGATTTATCACTATCCACTTCAACCATCCAGCTATTCTCTAGCCTGTTCTATTTACTTCTCAAAAAGTTCATATAAATTAAGTGGCTTCAATTTTTGCCAAAAAAAAGGACTAACCTATGGCCAAGGATTTTGATCATAATTCTGCTCGACTGATTTGGGCCATCTGGTATCATAAACCTAATGATTTATAATGTTTTGACGTTATTGACAAAAAGTATAATTATCTGGTCATATGCTCGTACCATTATATACACTAGATGTTTGCATTCAGAAATTTATATGTTTTAACTTGCATTTTTTAAGACTACCCATGTTTGTTTTGAACACTTTCAAAACCCCTGAAGAAACACAATCTAGTCAATCTGGCAAGGTTATTAAAGCGATAAGACGAGACGACTCACCACCTTTTTACTACAAAAACGCTTAAGGCACGCAGCGAGGCGACGTCATACACACATCTTAACCTAGTATAGTAGCATAATTGAGAGCACTGAGCAGCAACTAATAGCACACTAACACAATAGCAAAGAGTCATCAATTGGTATTTCTCCTCGGTCCTCGATATATATATAGCAAAGCAACTGCAAGGCAAAGGCAGGAGGGAGTGGAGCAACTACAAGGCAGAGGCAGGGAGAGTGGAGCATTTGCAGGGCAAAGGGTACACAAAGCAGTACAGCTGAAGAAGGGAGGAGACCGACAAGGGAGACGAGGGGAGAAGACTAGAGGAGAGAGATGGATCTGGACTCTATAGACAAGGGAGACACCGACAAGGGAGATGAGGGGATAGGAGAGGAGAGAGGTCGACGGCGGCGGAGAACAGTACCTGATGGCTAGATCTGGCATCTTGAGCAGAGGAGGTAGCGTCATGGCGCGGTGGCTCTAGCGCGGGGATGTGTGGCGGGTGGTGGCACTACCGCACTAGGTTTTCCAAGTCGCTCCCTGCCTCCCTCTCGGTCTTCAATTGTGCTATGGCTAGCCCGGTATGTCTATTATCCTCTCGGCCTCTCCCTCGCTCGGCGCAAGTATGGCATCCGCCTCATGCCACCACAACACCATACGATCCCTCAACGCCTTAGAGATGGCATGGCCGTAAGGCAGACGCCATACCCTTCTCCGCCAAGGCGATGGTGTGGCATAGTCCCTGGATTGCCTTACTGCTTAAGTGGCGTTTAAACAACGATTTAATAACCATGCAATCTGGCTAAAATTTCTTTGTTGTCCATCAATGATAATATTAGAATCATTCTCAAGAGAAAGAAGAAAATCAGAAGCGAATATTCCTGTGCTGTTTGGAATACATTACTTGCATCTTTTACATGCTAACCTTCTGTGAGGTGAAATAGTGGTTTACCAAAATTCTGCTGGACTAAAATTTCATCATCAGTTCAAATGTATATATATCGGATTGCAGCATTGAGATGTTTAATTTAGCACAAAAAAATATTTTAAAAAATGATATTTAGAGATAACTTGATAAAGTTGCAAATTATACCAATAGGTCACTTTATAATACAACATATACAATGGCAACCATCATCATCAAAGAAATGATCCAACAATCTGCTCATGGACCTCCATTTGTAACAACACGTGGGTTCTCAAATGAACTACTAGTATTTTCACTAGAGTCAAGTGCCAAATGCTGAAACATAGTCTAAACATTTCTGTGAGCACTTTCTGAGGCTACTGGTTATGAAGGAAATTCTAAATCATCTGTCTGTAGCTTCATATTGTTTATGCATAATTTGGTGCCTCAGGAAGAACATAATCTACTTATCTGATCTAATTAAATTTCCACAATCGACACAAGTAATACTTAAAAACTACCAAATTCTCGTTAAGAACAGCTCTGGTTTATATTATTACAGGAACAACAAAGAATATATCAGCATAGACCTTCCACACACACACACACACACACAAAATCCTGATGAGCAGTCAGCATAAACGAATTCATCCAATCCCCCTCAGATCCTATAGTCTAACGTACAGTAAACAAAAATGAATATAAGGTTCTTGCTAGTAGACAGTTATTTTGTAAATCTTATATTCTTATGATCACAAATAGGCTAATAGGCACAATTATTCTGTAAATCTTATATTCTTATGACCTACATAATAGAAGCAATCAATGTATGACTGACAAATCATATGCTAGACACTGGAACGCAGAAAAGAATGGAGCTCTCAGTTTGCCGGTCATTGTTGATTCGAACCTCAGATCCTATACTCTCTAATGTACAGCAAACTAAAATGAATAAAAGTTCTTGCTAATAGACACAATTATTTTGTAAATTTTACTTCTCATGACCACGGATATGCTAGCCAATAGACACAATTATTCTGTAAAACTTATATTCTTCTGACCTACATGATGGAAGCAATCAACATATTACTGACCAGTAACAGGTTATATCCTAGACAGTAGACACTGAAACGCAGAAAGAAATGGAGCTCTCAGCTGCTGTTCGTTGTGGACTCTCAAACCAAGAGTAACAGATGCTACAGTTCAAATCTTATTTTTATCCATATAGATATAAGAGAAGAAAAAAAAAGCATCTATATGGCAGAACAGAACTCATAGATGTACATGAGGGTCCTACAGAAGCACATCACTTTGCCATTGAAAATTACATTGCAAATTCTTCCCGATATACTATATAGCTTGTATAATGCATTAGCAGCATTTCATGCAATGGAACAAGGCCCCGTTCAGGACATCTTTTGCTTAAAAAAACAGATTGTTTGCCGAACGGGGGGATTTTGGACAGCTTCTCTCACAATCAGAAGCTGCCCTCTACATAAAATTAGAATCCGGCTGGAACCTGATTTTTGATGATTCTCGCCGGCCTGATCCGGAACCTGGAAGTCGCAGCCGGCCTAGCCCGATTCTCCCACAATCAGAAGCAACTTATCCCATGATCCAGAATCCATAATCTGTCCTGAACTAGGCCTAAATGGCATGTGAAACAGTCCAACAGCAAATTTTAAGAAAGCAAACAGAATATCCAGCCATCAACATTCTTCATTTAGAAATTCCAAATTAAAGCAATGTAATTGTTCTAACAAATTGCATTTTTCCTTTGCACTGAAGTAGGAAAATAATGCCTGTGAGGTCGTCCATCTGTTATTCTATTGCGGCAATGCCTCCTCTACCTCCTTCCACCCTTCAGCCTTATCAGGGAACTTCTCCTTCATCTTCTCAATGATGCATTTTGCTTCATCGACCCTCGAGCTCCCAGCAAGCCCATTCACAAGCATCTTCATAGTCGAGAAGCATGGCACCCAGTTCCTAGCTGCTGTCTTGTTGTACACCCCAAGGGCAGTATCAAAATCACCACCCTTACAAAGGTAATAAATAAGAGTAAAATAGAAGCTGCTATCCCCAACAAGCCCCTTCTTCCCCATCTCCTTGTATAGCCGCTTCACTTCCTCCAAATCCCCCACCTTACAGAATCCATAAATCAAATGGTTATAAGTCACCCAGCTTGGCTTCGTCCCTTTCTTAACCATCTCATTCAGTAACGCCTTCGCCTCGCCACTCCGGCCAAGTTTGCACAGCCCCTGCACCCTTGCATTGTACACTGGCAGTGACTCACCGCAACCGTGCTTCTTCATGAGTTCAATCACCTTCCCTACATCATCGAACCGCTCCTCCTTGTAAAACCCAGCAATCGCTGTAGTACATGTGGTGGCGTTGGGCTTCACACCCTTCTTGCACATTTCATCGAACACCGAGTAGAAGGACCTTGTGGTGCCGGACTCGGCGAAGGATTTGATAATGGCGTTGAAGGTCTCGATGTTGGGATTAACGGAGTGAGCTTCGGGTAAGGTCTGGAAGATGCGGGCGGCCTCAGAGTGGTTGCCAGCGACGAGGCAGGCGAAGATGAGGGCGTTGAGGGAGCGGGTGGAGGGGGCTGACTGGAACGTGGAGATGGCGTCGGGGAGGAGGCCGGCCTGGCCGAAGAGCGCGATGGCGTGGGGCGCGTGGCGGGGGACGAGGAGGGAGGACGCGAGGTCCCGGAGGGAGTCCGGGGCGGAGGAGAGCTTCGAGGCGGCGAGGGAGAGGGCGACGCGGTCGAGGTGGGTGTTCGGCGAGAGCGCGGCCGCGCGGCAGATGGAGAGGATCTGGTCGGGGGGCGGCGGCGGGGTGGACTTGAGGAGGGAGATGGCGAGGCGGGCTTTCTGCCGCGAGGTGAGCGGGGTTGTCGGGGAGGACGGGTTCAGGATAGAGGCTGGGGTGGTGGCCGCGGCCGTGGACAGGCGGCGGCGCAGGAGGAGGCGGACGGCGGCGGACATGGCGGAGTCGGGTTTAGGGTTTAGGATTGGGAGTCGATCCACACTACCGTGACCGTGAGGGAAAGCTTTTTTCTCCTCTGTACGTGGCCCCCATTTGTCAGCCTCCTGTCGAATTTTACTGTTTTGCCCCCATTAGACATCAAGTCCTGAAGTTTTCACCGTACGGCGAGTCGGCGATGGTGGTTAGGAAACGCGAGGCCGGCAACTGCGCCAGGCATGACGGCGGCTGTGCTTGTCCGAGCGGCGGCAGCGACTGCTACCTGCGACGGTGGAGGCACAGGCCGCACAAGAGCCGTGAGGATTTTGAGGGTTAGTATTCTTGTATTTAGCTTGCGCTGTTCCAAAATTGTGTCGGTTCTGAAATACAAAGAGAATCACCGCTTGCAATTCCACCATGAAGCTAGGTATGTCTATAGGGAAAGGATTCATATGCGATGGGGAGGTTTAAGCTTTTGTATGTTTGAATCAGCAATTCAGAATCCTTATCCAAACAGCAATTCGTTCCGCCCATGTTGATCTGAAGTAGTATCTTACTTATATATCTTGTAAGACTATAAGGATTCGACGAGTAATTTTCCCTCTAATAATGAGCTTATGGGCTCATTTGCAGGGGTGTATCCAATGAAGGTACAGAGCACCCAAATTTTTTTACAAAAAATTAATTATATAATATGTATATTAGCTATATATATTAATAATAGAACCAAATCAATATATATATTCACTTATTAACTAATTTCAGCCTATTTTCATTCTTCCATGACTCTCCTCTTCAACCGGCCATCGTAGCCCATTAGTGAAAAGCCCACACTTTCCATTTCTCAACCGAGCAAAGCACATTGTAAAGCACAACCAATCCTAGCCATTTTTTTTTGGCTTTCATGCTTTCTGCCTCTCCCTTTCACTTAGCCTCGGGGCATCGACCGGTGATACAGTTCGACAAGCAGGCGGCGGCGGAAGGATGAGGGCTAAGGCGACAGCCGTGCTGTCAACCAAGTAGTAGCTATAACACTGTGGGCTGTACCGCTGCAGCAGCCAGTCAGGGCCATCGACCATATCATATAGGTTTTCACATATTGTCTTGTTCAATATTGAGAATTTGAAACGTTGATAAAAGGTGAGTTCGTGGGATTAACTAGTTGATTTTGTGACGTAGAGTTTAAGAAAATTAAGAGGTATTATATAGATCGGAAAGCTTTGTGGGATTGACCTGGAAAGACATAGAAGTCAACTACAACTACTACCTTCACATCAAAACCAATACCTATAGAAAGCAAATTTGTTTTCTATAATTAATTTTGTGAAAGAACCAAATAAGTATAATGGTTGATCAATTTTTTTCTCTACAAGTTAGTGATGAAGCTATAATATCTCACTTTCAAGTTATGGAGTCTCGCGAGTTAATTTGTTTTTTTTCTTAATTATTATGAAATTTTCTAATTTATTGTGACAGATTTGCTCTAATATGAATAGTTTGTATTTTAATTTTGTTATTGTGAACCTTAAAAATTTATATTGAACAATATTTTGTTAACTCCGTACACCCGTCTAAAAATTCCTGAATCCGTCACTGCTCATTTGTAAGAGGAATATCAAATATCAAAGAAGTTGTTAGAACTCCTGAAGCTTACCAATTATCATCCTGGAGACTCCTACATCCATCTCTGCACACTCAACGTCTCAAATTCGTCGACAATGATTCACAATAAGGAAAAGAGAAACCTTACTTCATGTTAATGCTATGGTGTATATGGATATGTGATGCTCCTGTAATACTCTTTTTAATCCTCTATGCAAACTTGATTTACTATATCAATTGCAATAAACCATGAGTTTACTCCCATGAACAGAACTTCGTCACTTTTGCAGTGATTGTTCTGGCATGCTTTTAGGCAGAAAATACCACTAAAGTAGCTCTTCCTAAAACTAAATTTAACAAATCTTAAAGTGCTATGAGTAGTATTTGAGTAGTGGATGATTGCAAATCAAACCATCGATGTGCTTTAGAATTTGCGCTTTTCATTTTCAGGGAGCATTGAAGCACCTCCCATAAAAGTATTGTCCTGTTTAACTGCTCAGCCTTCTTAGTCGACAAAATGAGAGCGATGCAAAATTTTCAACAAAATAATGGTTGGCAAAGGTTGAGTATACCTCCACGATGGATGTTGAACAATGCGTCCTGGCAAGGGCAGATAGGAAAAAACTTGTTTTGACTTTTGAGATATGCTAAGCCTGAAGCATGTACTGTCTTTTTTGGACAAATTCTGTGCACAAGAGTTTTTTTTTAAGGAAAAAAAAAAGAGGTGCCCAATAGTTGCTAAATCGCCACCATCTGATTTGGTATTGGCTAACCTCCGAGCCGCATCCTTGGGAGTTGGGTTGATGCTCAAATGACAATGTGTATGTACAACTACAGCATTTATCCTTAAACAAATTACTCTTTTATGTTTAATCAAGCAATCAAGTTTGTTCAGTTTTGCATTAACTTAGCTTGCATGCCATCAGGTGCAGGCAGCCCTGATCATGAAAATATGGTCTTTGCATAGTTATTTAATTTATAGTGGAATTCCGGAAGGCATATGAAATGCTCAATTCGTGTGGGAGTTTGGTAGATGCTTTGAGAAATCAAAAGGGAAAAGGGAAAGCAAAGCAATGCTTTCAGCTGGCTAGTGCCTATGTTGATATGTTCAACTCATCCAATATTATTCCCATTTTGCTGCAAACATGTCTGAATGCTCATGTTGCTCTCAACAAATACTTCAGTCTACTATCCAATATATTGCCCCAGATGTTTATAGAAAACTATTTGACTAATTTACAGTCCTAATCCGTGTACATTTTAAGCCTTTATCATGGTGAAATGATGAAGTCTCCCCTGTAGGGGTAGCTGTGTTGCTGTAACACACAGTATGATCATCTGATGTGACAGATTGATCACTAGGTAGTTGTTAGCATGAGAAGATTTCACATGATTTAATGTCAATGGATAGATGATCAATAGAAGGTGGAATAAGCTGGAATTATGGAACGAGATATAATGGGGATGTGAAATGATGCTATGGGAGAGACTTGTCTGTTAAAGGCTCCGGTGAACTAAGGGTGAAAGTGGACGCGGGTGTCCGCGAACCCGCTTAAATTAGCCCACCAAATAATGTTATATGGACATCCACATCTTATTTAATAAATTAAGCGGCCCAAACTATAGCCCGCGAAGCCCACGTTACGTCCGCGAAGCCCGCATCGCTCACCTCTCACACGAAGGGCTCCCTCTTTGCCCTCGTCTCATCGTCGCCTCTCCCAAATCTCCTCTCGCAGCCTCTCCTCTCGGCTCTTAACGCTGGCACGCTTCTGTTTGAAAAGTAGATCTCCTGTGAAGTTTATAGCTGAAAGAATTTTTTATTGGAGTCAGTTGCAAACATTATTTTGGATTGGGTTGGTTTCAAGTGTGTAGTGTGGACTGGATTAGTTTCAGTGGTTACAATAATATAGATGTAGTGTGGATTTCTCTAGTATTTTGTTTTGTATAGAAGCAATGATAATAAGATTGCTCTTTTCATGTCTTCTGCGGAAAGTGTAGTGTGCAAGCTTCTCAAATCTGGGTACTGTTGTTAGAGGGGTGATCTGTATTAAGTGAAGTTTTGAACATCATATTCTATAGAAACAACATTGGATCTTCAATCAAAACAAGAGATATGATGTTTCTTTTTTTAAGAACCGGATATGATGTTTCTTACATGACTTGTTGTTGTTTTTGCTCTTTGTAAGTAATAGAGAAGAAGCAGTGGAGCAGTATCAGGCTATTAGCATAAGACTTATATACTAGTACTAGCAGAGCAATAGCACGGTAGAAGAAGCAATAGACGTAGAGCATTAACATTTGCATGGTTAATGCCCAAACTATTGTATTTTGGAGCATTAACATTCAGCAGCAAACATAAATTTGCATGCCCAAACTATTGTATTTTAGCTCAACTAAAAGAAAATTATAAGATTATGTGGGTTTTGTGACGCCTCATTACCCGCATAAGCCTTTTGCGGGATACCGCAATATCCCGCATAAATGTTTGTAGTCAATGTGGGCAATATAAAACTAACCCACAATACATCCCGATCGTGAACCGCTACACAACGTGTCGGGCAGGCTGCTCGGTACTGCACATGCTTTGCAAGAGCAACACGTAGATGCAAAGGCGTGGCATCGATACACGGAAGGTTTACTGTTCTAACCCTTTAAAATTTTGTTTTCACACAACTGGTATGTGGAAATTATTTTTTAGAAATAGCCTCCTGATCCGCGCATTCCGCACACAAAGAGCGCGGAAATCGCTACGGTGTGACACGTGGCACATTCCGCGGCAATAGAGCGTTGGAATTCGAATTACTGTGGAATGAGGGCGCGGGAAATCGTCGATGCGGAATCCAGCGGCGGCGGCGGATTTTCGCGCAATGGGGGAGCGGGATTTTAGGATTTCCAGCATAGTGGCAGCGCGGGATTCAGCACATTTTGTAGCGACAGTACGGGAACGTGACGTCGTAGTGGATTTCCAGCGCTGGAGTGGCGCGGGAATGGCATTCCGGTGCAGGGGATGCGTCACGTGTCACGCCGTCGTGATTTTCACGTTACCCGTGTACGGAATGCCTGGGCCACGAGGCCATTTCTACACAAATAAAAACTACATAGGCTAGTCTTATAAAAAAAATTAAAGGGATAGAACAGTGAACATTTCTCGATGCACACAAGGGAACAACATGTGCTTGCAGCCATGCAGGTTCTGGTCGTGGCTTATATGCATTCATGCACACCCATGAGAGGACAAGCATGCTGCAAATACTTGTGCAGACCGACGAGTTCGACGGCCAGGATGAGCTGCCGCAAGAAGAGCAGGCTAGCAGAAGCGTTCCGTGGAGGGCGATCATCTGCAGTGGCGCACGGCTGCACCCGCAGCCGATGGAAGAGAGCGACAACGTTGCGAGCACTGGCCCCGGCAGCGGCGACCACGCCCTGGACAACGGCAGCGCACGCCGGCTAGGCGACTCAAGCGACGGCGGAGAACATCGGGAACGCAACGCCCAAGCCCGGTCGAGGTGGAGGGACTTGGCGGCAACGGCGAGCGGCATGGCAGCGCGCTAGGCATGGTGACGCGGCAGCCACAAGGGCAAGGCGGCGGCGGCAGCTCTCCTGATGATGGAACCCTCACGTGCCTCTCCTTTTATGCCACAGTAACGGGCTAAAAAGGCTACGTTGCGCCAGGCTAAGCCAGCCGAACAAAAGAGCTCCTCCTTTACTTTCCTATTTCTTAATTCTTTAATCAGAATTTGTATGATGTTTGGAGAAGAGGGGAATTATGAAAGGAATTTAGGAAGGAACGTTGCCATTACTTTTTTTTAAAGACAGCAAGGTTGTGATTTTATATTAGATAGAAAAGACTAGCAGAGTACACGGCGCAGGATACTGCGCCAGGTTAAGGATACATGGAAGGGGGAAAAAGAGAAAAAAAGAAAAGAAAAGAAAGGAGGAAAAGAAATCAAGTTTGTCGCTCCACCAGGTTTTTAGCTGAACTGCTCCCGCAATAATCTAGATTGCGGCCTCATCTTTGATGGACTGAAAGATATCATCGTTGGCTTTGCATTTGTTCCGAAACACTCTGTTGTTTCGCTCACTCTACCATTGACAACATGTTAGGATGATCAGAGTTCTGACACCTTTGCGAAATCTTGCCTGACGTTTTACGTGATGTAGGCTCCAATCTTCGAAAGTGGCAGTTAGTTCCCAACGGTTCGGCGGGAGAGATGGCAACTGTACCCATCTGGCAATGGCTTTCCACAAGCGTCGAACTTGTGGGCAATCTATGAACAGGTGATGCACGGTTTCAAAATTTCGGCAGCACATTGGACAGAAATATTGGTTTGGCCACCCCCTGCGTTGTAGTCGCTGTGCTGACCATAGCCGATTGTGGTGAGCAAGCCACAAAAAGACTTTGCATCGCAATGGAGCCCATGCTGGCCAGACTGTGGTATGAAAGGATGTGAAGGTACTTCCTGTCAACTGCATACGGTATGTCGATGAGGCTATGTAGATGCCGCTAGAAGTTTTTGTCCAGGTTATAATGTCGCGGACCTGTGGTTGCAGTTGCACAGACTGTACTTTCAACTATAATTGGACATATTGGACTAAAAGGTGGACTTTTATGTTGTGTCGAATGTCTCGAATCCAGTTGTTATTTGTAAGGGCGTCTGCCACCGATTGTGACTTCCGCCTGGAGTGCTTGAAGAGCTCTGGCGTGTGTTGTGAAGGTGTCGTACCTTGGATTCATCTGTCAGTCCAGAATGCTAATGTTTGACCGTTTCCAATGGTATATTGGTGGGCGCGGAGAAAAGTTGCTGGTCGGTCCGATCACATGGTGTCGTCATTCCAATCCATGGTCTATCCTGGGCCATCCACCTGAGCCACAGCCAGCGAAGTCGAAGCGCTCTGGCGAACCTGTCTAAATCAAGAATCCCTAGCCCCATAAATTTTAAGGCCGGCAAACTGTTGTCCAACGTACTTTGTAGTTCTCTCCATGAATGTCCTCATTGCCTGCCCATAGGAATTTTCTTCTTAGCTTGTCAAGGCCTGAAATGAATTTTTTGGGTGCCCTGATTGCTGTGAGTAGGTAGATTGGAAGTGAGGTCAACACCGATTTGACCAAGGTGAGGCGCCCCCCATGGTGAGATGGCATGCCTGCCTGCCCGCAAGTCGTCGCGCCGCTTTATCGTGGACAGACTATAGGTCGGCGCGGCGTAGACGACCAAGAGTGAGAGGCGTGCCTAGGTATTTGATAGGAAAAGTCAATATTCCTCCATTGAAAGGTTGCAGGATGTTTTGAAGGTTTAGACCGTGGCCTCTGATTGGTGCTATAGTACTCTTTTGCATGTTGACTCGGAGACCAGAGGCTTCCCCAAAAAGAGTAAGGATGTCAATGATTGCCTCAAGCTCTTTTTTGACTGGATTTAGGAAGATTACTGCGTCATTCGCGTAGAGGGAGAGTCAGAGAGAGGGTGCGCAACCTTTCAGGGGAGATAGGACGCCGTCTTGAGTGGCCTTGGCGAGGATATAATGTAAAGGGTCAATGGCGAGGATATAATGTAAAGGTTCAATGGCTAGCAAGAAGAGATAAGGTGATAGGGGATCGCCTTGTCTGAGTCCACGCTGGTGACTAATCTGAGGTCCTAGCACCCCGTTGAGGAGGACAGACGAAGTAGATGTCGCGAAGGAGATTGATAGCCATTCTCGCCATCGAGGGCCGAAACCACAGGCTTACAGGAGGTCCAGTAAGTATTCCCACGAAATCGAGTCAAAAGTTTTTTCAATGTCGAGCTTTAGCATTAATGCTCGAGTTCGGTTTCGATGATAGGTTCTTGCGCGGTTTTGGACCCACAAAAAATTGTCCTGAATACATCTCCCTTTGATGAAAGCGCTCTGTGAATTTTATATGAGTGAGCTTATTTGCCTTGAGAGGCGCAAAGCTAAAACTTTGGAGAATATTTTTGCGACAGAGTGAATCAGATTGATCGATCGGTAGTCTGCAGTGCTCCCTGCGGCTTCTTTTTTAGGGATCAAAGCAATGGAGGCCATGTTGAGTGCTCCAAAATCTTGAGCGGAGCAATTTTGGACACAAAACAACACAGCCATGATGTCTTGCTTGAAAATTTCCCAGCAGTGTCTGTAGAAGGTGCCAGTGAAACCATCTAGACCAGGGCTTTCTCTGCGGGCAGCTGACGGATTGCCTACAGAACCTCATGCTCTATGAAGGGTGCATCGAGTTCATGGACATCGTGGGCAGGGAGGTTAAGGCATTGCTAGTTGACCACTTTAGGGCGCCTAGCTTCTTCCCCCAGTAATGGTGAGAAATGCTGTAACAGCACCCGTTCCTTATCCTCATGTAGGGTGGCAATACCTTGGCCAGTATTTAGAGACTGGATGAATTTTTTTCTTCGTTGGTCGTTTGCTCTTAGGTGGAAAAATTGGATGTTTGCATCCCCCTCCTTGAGCCAACAAATACGAGAAGCCTGTCTTTTGCATGCTTTTTCAACAGCTGCGTAGCCAAGTACCCTTAGCTTGAGGGCTTTCCGAAGACTATGTTTGGCCTGGGACAGTTCCCTGGAGTCCTGAGCAATGTCGAAATGCAGGATGAGGATATTTTCAAGGTGGAATTGGAGTTTAGCATCGCTCAAGATAGAGGCGCTCCATGAGCGAAGAGCCCTTGCTGTGTTGTGAAGCTTGCATGCCAGCCACTTCAGAGGGGTTATATGCCTGAGCGGCATAGTCCAAGCCCGCTCAACCGTTTGAAGAAAACCCGGGAGTCGGGGCCAGAAATTTTCAAATCTGAAGGACCGTGGTTTGCGGGGACCATTTTCACTTGCCAGCAGTAATGGGCAGTGGTCAGACATAGATGAGGAGAACACATGCAGCAGGTGATGCGAGAACGTGGCGTCCCATTCATGATTGCAGAATCCTCGGTCTAGCTTAACTAGCGTTGGGTGACTTCGCTCGTTACTCCAGGTATACTTCTTGTTCTGGAGTGTCACTTCCTTGAGGTTGCATCGGTTGATCACCGCACGGAACTGAGCCATAAACCGATGATTGAGGTTGTTGTTATTCTTATCTCTATCCTCATAAATGAAGTTGAAATCTCCTAGGACAAGCCAAGGCAAATGTGGCGGAGGTGCTAGTGAGGCCATCTCATGCAGGAAGGTGGGTTTTTCATGGTCTTCGGATGGTCCATAAACCGTAGTCAGCAAAAAAGACGTGCCATCCTAACGGAGGGAGATGTGCGCTGTTAAGGAGAATCGGTTCACAGTGGGTGCTGTTACTTGAACCTTGTGGTTGTCCCAGAGCATTAGCACTCCACCTTGACACCTTGTGCCGGCAGGTAGCATACATTAGCTAGGCGTTGGCCGCCAATTTTGAGGACTAAACGCTGATCAATGCACTGCAGTTTGGTTTCTTGGAAACAAGCAATCGCAGGGAGGACCGCCTCAGCAGTCTGCCGCACTGTTGTGCACCGGGCAGGTCCGTTGAGGCCGCAAACATTCCAATTGAGCATGGTGCAACCAGACATGGATGTTGAAGAGAGCGACAAAACATCGAAGACCCATTACTAAAGCAGTGTTACACGTAGCGGTGTCACAAGTAGTGCATGAGTACAGGAGCATAAGACTTGAAGGAGCAAAAGACACTTGACCTGAGAAAACAACCCTTGCAGCAGAGTAAGGAACAACAGGTTCCTACTTGACAACAGACGCAAAAGTAAGACATCATAGATACGAAGAACTACTGACAATAGACTAGTAGGCGATTTGGGGATTTCAGTCCGTATTGACTGTGGATTCAGGCTCCGTGAGGGTGACCAAGGCCTGAACGCCCTGCTGGTCTTAATCACAAGACGACAAATGGTTCGCAAGGCCGCAATGACACTTTCTGACAGTGGCTTCCTAAAAAGGTTGGTTAATTTTTGCACTGCGTCCGGGTGGACTCGTTCCGCATTCGGCGACCAGAAACCAAGCCGACAAGTCAGGAGATCCTCTACCATTTTTTTCGTAGAGACGCCTCTCTTCTTTGACGCAAGGCACTGGCTGCGTCGTGGCGAGGCTCTGCCCTGGCTTGCCGCAAACCTTTCGTTGGTGGTCCTGGGAATACCCAGAGCGTCGCTTGCCTGTTTGTTGTCTGCATGCGGAGCATGGCCGGAGAGGATAGGCTCGGGCAGTTGGAGAAACACCTCTTGGATGAGATGCTGCGTCGCCTGGTTTGTGATGCCTCGATCTTCAGCTGGAGTTCGCAGGTGTTGGCTTGCAAGAACGCTGGGAGAATCGTGACCTGCCGATGGCGGTTGTTGAAAAGGCTGGCTGCCGGACAATAATGCCGATGAGGCTATGAGAGCACTGCTGTGCTGCAGCACTGATGGAGGCAGAGCGACTCCATTGGCAACGCAGCAAGCAGTGGCGTCGCTTCCGTTGTTTTGCAGCAAGAGGCGAGCCGGAGAGGAGTTGCCATCAGGGCCATTTGGCACAGAAGAAAAGCGCAAAGAAGAGGCAGCAGGTGGCTTGATGGTTGCTTCCTCCATCATAGGGTCGAATCTTTGACCAAAAAGAGCGTGTGGATGTGGCCTTGCTTCAGTGAAGAGAGCACTGGATCGTGCCTTTTGGATGGAGGCATTCCACATGATGGTAGAGGCGACGAGATTCCATTGGGTCCGTGCTGTCCACTTGCAGGTGGCTATCCATTTGGTGGCTGCATGCACAGAATTGCGGTGAGTCACCCTAGCACAGAGTCTTCTGGAGCGACGACATTGCAAAGCTTTCGTGTCTCGCGCTCCAGAGACCTGGTGCGGTGACTCCAGGCCGCACGCCCTCCTGAGAGATGTGGGGAGGAACTACGCCAGCCACGAGGAGCATCACATGGTGGTTCGTCAGCATGAAGAGCCCTGCGGTGACGACGCGGGCTCTGCGTGCGGCAGTTGTCCCGCCTGTCGCGCGACGCAGGGTCTCTGGTGCAGCTGTGACCGAGGGCGCGATCAACCCAGGAACGACGCTACTGACGACCTCGACGACGCCCAGCATCACGGTCATTGCCGTGATGGTCATCGTCATCCTCCGGGCGGTTGTCGCTGAGGCGATCGCCTAGGCGGCAGCGCACGTTGGGCTGATGAGCAGGACGTGGCTATAGCCCATCGACGTCTAGCGTCCAGTCATAGGATTTGGTCCTTGGCCAAGCCTCCCCATAAGAACCTGTGGAAGGCTAGTAATCTTCAGTAAGGTCCAGGTGGATGAGGTCCTCATAGGAGAAGCCTTCAGGCGGGTTGGATCATGGAGGAGATGCATCGCGAGCGCCATTCCAGGTACGCGATGCTCGCCCATTGCGATCCTTAGCGAACACGGAGCAGGAGCAAATTTTTGGAATGGAATCCGGGTTTTGGACCTAGACCCACACCCAGAAGATGTTCGTCACATCGCGACGCCGGGACTGGCTGTCAATGCGGTCGAAGCAGCACCAACCCCTGAGCACCTCTGCTGCAGCACTCTGGTTCCAAGCGCAAAGGGGTAGACCTTCCAAGCCAATGCGTGCCCGAGTCCACAGCGTCGTCTGGCTGGCGTTGCTGTGGACAAGCCAGGGCTTGATTTCATACCCGTAGCCGCCGTGTTCAATGTGCTTGGCATGCACCGTCATGTTCCATTGCTCTGGATAATCGAACCAGGCTAGAAAATCCTCTGGGCTATGGCGCGAAATGCGCATGTCTGCCCAGGGAATGCCTAGCCTAGCCTCGATGGACTTCGCTGCCTTGAAAGTGTTGGTGATCGCAGTCAAAGCTTTGTCACCAGTGGTGACTAGAAGAGTTGCATGCTGGTTTAGCCTAGCTACCTCGTCGGCCATGGCTTCCGAGTAGGCCATCGTGCAGTAGCTTCGCGCATGGTGGTTTTCCAGGCAGCCGTGGACGAAAGCCATGGCGGGATGTTGAGGTGCCGGTGGAGATACACAACGAGCTGGAGGTGCAGGTCGACGACAACGGCGGGCTAGGTGCCCAAAATGCTTGCAGATGAGGAACCTCACTGGGTCCCTGCAACTGATTACTTTGTGGTCTGTAGCCAAGCAACGGAAACACTTGCCCTTCAGAGCTAGAGTAGCTTTGGAGCACAGTTTGTTCCTGCCCTTAAAAGGAGGCGGAGATGGGCGCTTTTCGTGGTTAAATGACTGTGAAGCCAAAGCTGAAGATGGACCTCTCCTCCACCAGAACCTTGGTTTGACGAAGTGCCAGTCAGATGCAGTTGTTCCGGGTGGCGCGGGCTTAAAAGCTTCTACAGCGAGCATTGAATTTGAAGAAACATTTCTACTGAGATGCAGATGCTTGGAGACTTGAAGGGCTGATGTTGGGGCGTTGCGAGAAGTAAAAGCTTTCGGGGCAATCCTGATGGAGGAGTTGCTCAGAATTAACTCTCGGCAAGGACCCGGTGGAGAAGCTGTGAAAATTTCAGACGGAGTTGATGTGATGGTGACCGGCAATGGCGCCTTCAATACACAGGAGAGCTTCAAGGTATCCGCATAATCTTTTGCCTCCTGGAGGTGTTTTGCGTTACCCAAAACTAGACGCTCTGTCGCTGAATCCAACCCCCCTGCTGCTCACGCTCGGGTAGCGGTAATAATGGCCTCACAACCGAGCTTAGGCGTCTGCGTGGGCGGGGTAGCCCGCGACGGGGAGGGAGTCAAGGATACACTAGCATCGTCGTCGTCAGAGAGATCCCAATCTAGCATCTCAAGGTCTTGAAGGGAGTTTTCAAAGGACAGCAGATCTGAGGCGGTCGGCAATCCTGGAGAGCCCTGGCGCACAGAAGGGGTGGTAGCGTCGCCAGATTTGCTCGGGGTCGGAGGTCTGGTGGTAGCATCACCAGGAGCTTTGACGCAGGAGAAACCTTTGCAGGCAAGGGGGGAGAAGCTTGAGGTGCCGGATGCTCCTCAGCTCCTGAGGAGGCTGGGATCGTCGTGGATGGAGCGCTTTGCGCGGAGGGGCTCCTAGAAGGGGTGGCCGTCGCGGCCGGAGCGCACCGCGGCGAGAGGTTCGGTGGGGGATTCGGGGCGAGCCATCCAAAGCTAACAGTAGTTTTTTTACCGAAACCTTGCTTACATTGCCATTACTTAATATTGCAATTTCAGGGTGTTACACTTACTAATCAGTATGTGCATCTGTATGTTTAATTATTTGAATTTTCCTACGATTTTTGTGAAGGGAGGCAAATAATTAATGCATGGACTGCAATACATCGATGCATCACATTTTATCGAGACCGCGAATTATTTGATGGAATTTTCCTATGATTTTGGTCTTTTATCTAACCTAAGATTCCTAAATGTATTGTTATCCATGTAACTAATATTTTGCATCAATAGTGAGCTCAACTTTGCACTGCATATCCCTTTTGCTGCTGAAAATCTTGCTCTTGACTAATAAATCAGTATCAGTCAAGATGACTTCTTCTTGTTACATCCTGCCTATGTGGTGTACATTACACAAGAAATTTAACAGACCAGATAGCTCCTCAACTCCTCCCTTTCCGTTATTCCCCTATGGTCATCTCTGCTTGATCTCATCATCCGCCTTTATCTCAGAAACCATGTCTGTCCTCGGAGGATTGCTACCATCTTTGTCTCTGTTCTTTGCCTGCGATTTACACTCTCCCGTAGCCTTCTGATCAGCTTCCGTGCCAACTGGAGGATAATATTTTGGATCGGCGAGAAACGAAAGCGCCGCGACGACGTCGCTGATCAACGGTCTGCTGCTGGCGTCCTCCTGCAAGCACATGGAGGCGATCGCAAGTGCTTGGTATAGCCCCTTCACCGGGAACTTCTTGTCCAGCAACGGATCAGCCATCCTCACGAACCTTTTCTTATCTTTGAAGAGAGGCGCCGCCTATATACGTACATTTGAAGAAAAAAAATGCAACTCTCAGTTAATTGCAAGTGTGTTTGCAAGCAATTAAAAGTTGGCACATTTTGTTGGATTCTTTTTCGCAGAATGCATGACTAACCCACTGAACAAGGATCTGCTCTTGCGTCGGTTTGGTGGTGTCGATCGCTCGCCTCCCGGTGATTAGCTCCAGCAGCACGACGCCGAAGCTGTATATGTCCGACATCTTGGTCAGCTTGCCGGTCATGGCGTACTCGGGAGCACAGTAGCCGTACGTGCCCATCACCCTCGTGCTGACGTGGCTGTTGTCGCCGACCGGGCCGAGCTTGGCGAGCCCGAAGTCGGACAGCTTCGCGTCGAAGTCCTTGTCCAGAAGGATGTTGGACGCCTTCAGATCCCGGTAGATCACCGGCGGGTTGGCCACCTCGTGCAGGTACTCAATGCCCTTCGCCGCGCCGACCGCGATCTTCATCCGCGTGTGCCAGGGGAGCGGCTTGGCATTTGGAGGGACGTCTGCACGTACGATTGATCACGGGATGAGAAGGCGAATCCATCGTTTTCGTGAACGTTGCCGGAGACCGGTGGGTGATGAGTAACGTTGTAGTATGTCATCTACCTAGGAGATGATCCTCCAACGAGCCGTTCTGCATGTATTCGTAGACTAGGATTCTCTGGTCGCAGTCGGTGCTGTACCCGAGCAGTTTGACGAGGTTCGGGTGGTGCAGGAGGCTGAACATCAGCACCTCGACGAGGAACTCGCGGTTCCCCTGGAACCCGTTCTTGTCGAGCTGCTTCACGGCGATAGCCTATGTACATGCAGATCATTTGGCAACACAAACGCGTTACTGCTACGGTGTTACGTGCATTACCACATGTAGTTTAATTGGATCATGAAGCGGGATCAAATTCCAAGGGTTGTACAATTGGCAGGCTCATTTACTGCTATTTCTATAGTTTTTACTATCCTTAGCATCAATCATGGGTACACCATCAAATTACCCTTAAACTATTGTATATTTTTCTATATATATACCATTTAGGTTTTGTTTAGGAGGTTCATTCTTGGTAAGGATTCATATGGATGGGTTAGATTTTTAGGCAAAAATCCTAGTCTATCCATACGGAACTTGGTCGAAAATTGGTCTCCCAAACAAGAACTTAAACTTTTTAATATCTCTTGCACTAGTTTAATGTATAATTTGATATCTCCTAAGGATGATAAAAAAATCTCTTACTACTCTTACCTCTTTGGTATCTTGGAGGTGGCCTTGGTACACCCTTCCAAAACCGCCTTCCCCGAGCAGGTTGTTTTGGCTGAACGAGTTGGTTGCGTCGGACAACTGAGCGAACGTGAGCACCCTGCTGGGAATGTTTTGGCTGGTGATCCGTAGAATCTCCTCGGCCGCATACACGTGCTTGGTAACGTCTGCATTGCGCACGTACGCATGTCACGGTTAATTTCAACATTATTAATTAGCTTAACAAGGACATCTTCATCTACGACGGCACGACGCCTCCTGCGTGCGATCGAATCACCCTAGTTACCTGACTTCGACGAAATGTTGTTCACGAGGTCTGCTATGGCGACGCTCTCGCGGCGCTTCGCGAGCTCGCCGTCGGCGTCGCTGTGCTCCTTCTTGGCCTTATTCTTCTTCCTCCAGAACCTCCTCTTCCTCCACCTCTTCTTCTTGTCCGGCGCGGAACTCGCCGCCGCCGCCGTCGTTCTAGGCTCGGAGGTCGACGCTTCTTCCTTGCCACGGCCACCACACGAAGAAGAGCAGCAGCAAGCGCACGCGCCTCTGAGGAGCGTCTTGCCGTTGCATTTCTTCACGGCCGACGTCAACAAGCCCATCGCGTGTGGGATCGACGCGAGAGTGGCCAGGGGGCACCCTCGAGCCGATCCGCGAGGGGAGGCAGGGCGAATTTGTTGGCGATACTTCAACAGCGACGCGGGGCAGAATTTGTGGACGGGAATTAACGGTGCAGCTTATTCTTTCCTGTAGGTAAGTCGGGACGTTTTAGGAGCCAAATTTGGCAAACTGCTCTGCCTCCTTGTCTGCTGTTGGTTGCGACGGCCTCAACTTTAGCACGAGGAATAGGGAGCTTGTGCATGCTGAGTTGGTGACTGTTAAGGTACAGTTTTGAACATTCGAATTTCCTATGATTTCATAGGATTTATATTCTTACGAAATTTACGTGAATTAGCCTAGCCGATTGGTCAGCCCGGTCCAATCCAGTTTACCTCGTTACATAGAGCTAAAAAAACCCAACTCCACGCTCTCTTCCGATTCGGTGCACTACCCCTTTGCAACTTATTGCTTATCCCCGTTGAGGACACTTCCGTTTTGTTGCTTTCACATACAACACAAAGTTTAGTACTACAACTAAATTACCCCATTCGTTTTAAGTTTATAGAGCATATTTTTTAATAGACTTTTTCGTAAATATAGGATGTGCTTTATATTCCAATGCAATAGATTTAATAGATATTATCTACATACATGCATTAAATATAGTGCTTAGAGATAATAATTAGAGTTGGTCTAATCATTTTCAATATCTTTTTATCCTATATATTAGAAGGAAATATATCTTATAAACTTAGACGAAGAGAATAGTTTCTTTTTTCCGCCCTGCCTTAAATGAATTCACAGAATGGGTCCGCTATTTGCTTAGCTCCCTATCTCTAGTCGAGGTGTTAGTTGCAGATCACTCGTCCATGCATGGCTGATTGTCTTCGTTTCCTAGAGACGTATAGGGCAATTTATCAAGTGTGTCAGGCCTCTTCGTTGAAGACTATACGTGTCCCAGCATTTATTAAGTGCCGCTAAGAGCAGTTACAATAATAAAGTCTATTATTTATATCATCTATCATCCATATTATCTAGAATAAGTAATAAATCTAGTTTATACAATAACTATCTCTAAATGTTATCTCTAGAGAAACACTAAAACATTTAATTTAGGCATTCAATATTAACTTCATCTTTGTGGCTATTGACAAAACACTAACTTTAATTATAACAGTCGCTCGCACCGACTTCAACACGGGCTTTTGGCTGGCTATAGCACGTTGATTCCCGTGCATTGCTGGCTGCTAAATAAGAGCTTGTTCTCTTATCTCTCCTCTTTTCTCACTCTTTCATACATGACAAAGCTAAGGTGTACATATACTAATAGTAAGCTGAGGTAGTTTTATTGTACATACCCTAAGTAGAGAAGA
This sequence comes from Otatea glauca, assembly GCA_036346275.1. Lineage (NCBI taxonomy): Eukaryota > Viridiplantae > Streptophyta > Magnoliopsida > Poales > Poaceae > Otatea > Otatea glauca. The sequence goes on from CM070711.1 coordinate 78,486,169, forward strand.
ATTTATAACTTAGGAACTATTTGGTTCGATGGCAAATTTGCTCTATCATACCTTATTAAAACCCAGCATTATCAAAATTTGGTCACCAAATTAGTTACCAATGTTTTGGCCAAATATTGGCAATAAAATAAACTAGAGAGCAAAGAGAGAAGAAAATCTTACTAAAGTTTGGTAATAATCCAAATGCTTGCAAAATTTAATCAACACTATCAAAATTTTGTAAGACTCTAAACAGACCACATATCATCCAAATATTCTGCATAGAAAACCAATGTTGGCTAACTGGACAAGAATTTATGCAACTTTACTCATGAGAGTTCCCCTGCAAAAGAGAACAATTCAATTCGAAGGAGTCCATGGTCAACATCGTGATAAGTTCGTTCTTTCGCAACCTTGTATGTATCCCCATAGCAGAGGCGGATTTAGCTGAGGTGCTAGGTGTACATCGGCACTCCTAAAATTTGTAAATTCTACCGGAGAGTAACTGAAATTGGAGAAAGTAACTAAGGTTAGCGATTTTGCTGACGCACATAGCGATGAGTTACGGAAGGGAACCTCACAAATCATATCCATCCTTTCTCCCTCCCTTCTAATGATTTATGATTTAATAGTGGAATACAGCTGCAATACAAAATCAGTACACAGAACACATTTTATTTTTTTCACATTCAGATATTATGTAAGTTATTTTTCAAATTGATTACTATAGTGACGACATGTGAAAAATATACCGATGGACTAGTATACAATGCTTCTCATGATAAAAATATTTTCAAATGATAAATTTTATAAATAAAAGTATGAAAAGTTGAAAATCGCTGGACAATAAGGGTGTGTTTAGTTGCTTGTACCAAGTGGTACATGTATGAGATAGTTCAAGAAAAAAATTATTCACGTGTTTGATTGCTTGAATAGAACCATTCCGTCCTAGATGGTAGGATACAAATTTGGGAAATATTTCTTATAGATGTTGAACCATTTCATTCATCTAAAACAATGGTACCAAATAGTACAGAATCATCTTATTGCATTCAACCTCAACCCACTAACTAAACACACCCTCAAAGTTTAAACTAGTTGTACGCAAGGATTCAAATTTCGTTTTCGGATAAAATACCGTCTAGGACCGGAATCCGAAATTTCGGCGAAATTCGGATATTTCGGACAAATCTCGTTCGAAATTCAAAAACCAAAATTCAAATCCGGTTCGTTTTGTACCGATAAAAAACGAAATTCGCCGAAATATACCGAAATTTCGGGCGAAACACCCGAAATTTCGTCCTTTTTGCAACGGCAAAAAAGTGGGTGAAAATATGTCGAAATTTTTTTTAATTTATTTTGGCGAGTCCTAACACATAGCTGATATTTTAATAAAAAATTCAGATTATTCTGAAGTTTTTGGAATTTTTAAAAATTCAAACATTGCTACTGTCTTGATAAAACACTGACCGATAATTTTGAACCGAATGCAAAATGGTTCAAACCACGTTATAAACATTTGAATTTTTTTTAATGGTTATGATGTATCTCTAATGCTCTCATAAAATTTTCAGATGATGATCAAACTGTATGAATTTTTTAAAATTCGAACAGTACTACTGCCCTGTTAAAATGCTTACCGGTAAACTTGAACAAAATGAAAAATTATCTAAATCATGTTAAAAACTTTTGAAATTTTTTGTGGATAGTCCTGATATAATATTAATGTTTATTTAAAATTTTTATATGATTATCATTTTCAAATAATGTTTTAAAATTCAGACAGTGCTACGTCCTGATAAAAGCCTGATGGTCAATACATAGATTTGCTTTAGCAATAAAAAAAAGTTTAATCTTTTTGAAAATTTTACAGAAGGGTGATAAGGAAGTTCTTAATATCTCATAAAAATTTTGAATTATGATCACACTCCAGTGAATTTATAAAATTCTTACAAGGCACAGTACCATTTATGTTTTTTTTTTATTTTTGAAATATAATATAACAAACGAAGTTCAATGCTTACATAGATTTGATTGACCAAACAAACAAAGTTGAATTTTTTTGAAACTTTTATATAATGGTACTAAGGAAATTATTAATATCTAAAAAAAATTTAGATCATAATCACACACAAGAAAATTTATAAAATTCTGACAATGTAACTGTTCCAATTATGTTCATTCAGTTTTTGACTTTGTAAGGATAACAAATTAAGTTAAATTATTTTAAAATTTTTTATGTATGATCCTAAGATACTAAATATAGTACTATAAAATTTTAAATTCATTATCAAGCTTGTACAATTTTATAAAAATCTGACAATGTTTCTGCCAAAATTTTAAAATGTCTCAAAAATTCAGTTTTTCAACAAATTTTCATAGAAGATGACTTTTCTAAGGTTTATTGGACCAAATTCGGCCTTAAAATATTCAAAACCGGCCAAAAAAAAACATGAAATTTCGGTGAAATTTGAAAAACGAAATTTTGTGTTATTGTAGCAATTTTAATTTTTTTATCCGACCGGTAGTTTAGATTTAAGGGTGATCTAAAATCCATCGAAATTCGACGAAATTTTGAACCCTGGTTGTACGAGACGTTACTTCGTCTTCGCGTGTGCAGCCAGAGCTGAATTCCTAGCTCCGACACTGTCCCGTGGAGACGAAGACACGCGGCCCCCACCTGCCAGCCGTCGATCGCTGTGCCTCAAAAACCTTAACCCCCAGGCGCAACAAGCTCTCGTCTCTTCTCCTCCCCGACAGACGGCCGGACCCCTTCAATGCTCCGCAGCCCACGGCCATGGCCTTCCTCAAAACCCTGAACCCCCTCCTCCGCAGGAACCACACCCCGATCCAGGACCCCAGGCCCCTCCTCTCTCTCCACACCTTCCTCCCCTCCTCCCCCACCGCGCCCTTCGCCGCCGCCGCCGCACACCCCCACTTCCCCATCCGCTCCGGCGGCCCTCTGTTCCTCTCCTCTCCCCCATGGATGCTCTCGCAGTCCGCCACGCCGCTAACCGCCGCTCTCCGCGCCAAGCTCTGCAGGGCCCGCGCCATAGCCGGCGGCGGCGCGCAGGCCGTCGCAGACGCGGTACGGTGGGAGCCCAGGCGGATCTCCGGACATGAGGCGGCGGAGGCGGTGGCTGGTGGAGGTGAGAAATTTCTGAATCTGCCCAATTTGGTGTCGATCGGACGCATGGTGTCGGGGCCGGTCATTGGGTGGTGAGTGCTTTTCTTCAGTTATCTGTGTGCTATGGAACCGGATGGATTAAGATGCTTAAATTCCCCCACTAGATGGTTGGACTGTGTCCAGCAAATGTTGGTTTTTAATTGGGGTTTAGTTTATACTGCATTCAAGTATAAATGTATTCATCGTGTTAATAGTTGGTTTAGAGGTATCGTATTTGGATCGAATCCAAAGAGTGTGCAAACTTGAAGCCATTAATTAACATGATCTGATGTTTCTCATAGATGCTTCCGTGCTTATGCATAAGTACATTCATGGAAAATATTTGTTTCATGCATGCTCGTTGGATTAACAAAGTAATAAAAAAATTGTCGTTTCTGCACAATGGCTTTTGCAAATGAAATGACACCAGCCATTTAATTGTGTCCGTGGTGTGCCTCATGATGTAGGTCTGGTAATCTAAAAGGAAATGAATATATGATGCTATGTACTGTTGAGGCTTTATGAACATTTTATAGTTGATTGGATTTCAAGTGTAAGTTTCTCAACGTGTATGATGAAGTTACTTTTGAATTCAAAAGATTAATGAACTGAGAACTCGAAATATTTATGATTAAAGAGAGGGTGAGAAGCTGCCAAACCACAAATTGAGTCAGGGTATTAACTAGGATATTGGAAGTAGTCACCAAGGTTGTGGGGGGTTTTGGAGTCGAAACATGTTAAGTTGTTAAACCATAGTGAACCTTCCTTGATGTTCTCTTTGGTCATGTAAATACACGTTTTCCCAGTCAACTTTGCACCATATCAGAAAAAGAGACTGAAATGAGTAGTTCGTGTGAGTTGTTCATGAGTTCGTGTGAGTTGTTCATGAGTAAACGTATTATTCCCTCCGTCCAAGTTTATAAGGCTTATTTTTTGAATGGTTTTGAGTCCATAAATATAGAGTGTATTTCATATTTCAATGCAAAATTAGTGTGATGTCCCCTCTATACCCCTAATAAATATCCATCTTTACTTTATATTCTCTACATGCATGCATTGAGTATAGTGCTTAGTGTCATAGTGATAATAATTAGAGGTAATCTATTATTCTCAATGTCTTGGTCTTTGTGCCAAGAAGAAATATGTCTTATAAACTTGGATGGAGGGAGTATTATTCTTCACATTAGAATCAGCTGCATTGCTTATTACTCCAGCAGTGTCAAATTATGAATATATTGCCAAAACTTAGGCTCTTCATGCTTAACTGTAACACTGCAGTACTGTACCATCCTCTTGTTGGCTTTTGCGTTGTATTGTTTCATCTACTGGAGGTCCAGAATCTGGTCAAAAATCAAATTAGTTAATTTTGGATGCTTTAACAATGAATAATTTTTAATTACTCATCCTTGGGTCTTGTACGATGTCATCACATGGTATTACTGTCAAATACAGGATCTGCTTGATTAATTTGCGGTTATGTATATTTTGTCTTGCATGTTATGTTTTAGACTTATTATACTAATATTTTGTTTATTTCTTTTTTTTTTCTTTTTGGTATTGTTCTGGCTCTAATGAATGACATATGCGCTTTAGGATGATTGTGAATGAATGGTATTTTCCTGCTTTTGGCACATTGGCATTGTCTGGTGCAAGTGATTGGGTAAGGATTACGCCATTTTAGTATTGCAAGAATACTAACATCTTATGTTAAAAACTCATCATTTGTTCTTCCATAGTTAGATGGGTTTTTAGCAAGAAAGATGGGCATCAGTTCTGTGGTTGGATCTTATCTGGACCCGTTGGCTGACAAGGTTCAAATCGATACTTATTAGCTTTATGTGTCTTCATTAAATTGTATCTGTGCTCATAATCTGATATGCAATGTTTATGGTGTTGCTTAGGTGTTGATAGGCTGTGTTGCCATAGCAATGGTTGAAAAGGATCTCTTACATCGTGAGTAGATCAACATGTACTTGTGTCATTTTTTTGTATCTTTACAGCGTAGAGGTATTGCTATGCAGCTTGCTTTCATCTATGTCTATAATACTGCTCTCAACTAGAAATATTGAGTGATACTCCAAAAAAGTTGACTATATCACCATTCACCAGCTTTGTGTAAGTAAAACACAACGATAGTGATTGCTGATAGCTCATTTTAGCTCATTTATGTTTATTCTGCTGTATCTGCCCTTAACTGAATAACTTGAACAATTAATCAAGTTTTATTTTGATTCTTTTGCTTGAAGCTGGGCTCGTTGGCCTGGTGATTTTAAGAGACTTGCTCCTGGTGGGGGGTGCTGTCTACAAACGAGCTTCCAGCCTGGGATGGAAGGTACTATTTACAAAAACTTAAGGTATATTTTGGCAGGTTTTAAAAGAAATTCACTGTCATTTATAATCCTTGCACCAGTGGAACAGTTGGTCAGACTTTGTTAACTTAGATGCAATTAACCGTGAGAAAGTGGAACCTCTTTTTATCAGCAAGGTATGGCCCTGTGTTCTCACAGCATTTGATCCTGTAGACTTGTGACATATGTCAGAGCATGATAATAATTTTTTGAGTGCAGGTGAACACAGTATTCCAATTGATGTTGGTTGCTGCTGCGCTCCTTCAGCCAGAATTTGGCACAGAGGAGACACAGAATTACATTACTTACTTGAGGTAAAAAAAATTCAAATTTTTGTTTGCCCTAGTCTCCTTTTGTTTGTTTATGGAATTATACTTCTATATTAAACCAATCAAACTATTGATTTATCTGGCATAACTCAGAAATATTCCTGACATGAACATTTCTTAAGTAAATATGATAGTTTTACGCTGTTGGAACAGAATGTCAAAAATCTTTAGGACAATTTTCTCTTTATTACCTCTCGCTCTGTTCTCTTACAAAACTCAGGTCTTTCTCTATATTTATACCCAAAACTACAACCCTCACAAACGAAATAGGATTCTACTTCCTTGTCCTAATTCAACTCCTCATCCTAAACTTTCCAAACTAAAACTTTCCTATTACAAGATTACTTCTAACGTTTTCCCCCTTAATCTTGTAATTTTTAATTTCTAACACAATTCTACCTAATCTTCCAAATTTTACCTAGATTTTACTCTCTCCAGTCTCTTCCTTTTCAACCCTCTGTTTTCTTGCATCTAGACTGCGCATGGTGGAGTATACGTCGCTCCTTGCTCTTTTGTTACCGCAACAACCAGGAACTGCTTCTCTCTGATCTATAGCTTCACGCACTATGCACTGGAATCTATTCTCTGTACTTCTCTTGTTGCATGCGAACTGCTTGTGGGCCTGTCCTGTAGCGCGTCCTGTTACATCCTGTAGCGAATCCTGTTTGCACACTGTAGCACCGAAACTTGTTTTTCGCTGCTGCAGCTGTGCTTCCTCTTTTTTTCCTTCCGTGCGTCGCCTCTGCGACTTCCTTTTTCCGCGGGCGCCGACAGGGGCGCTCGCTCTGGCGTTTCTTTTTTCTGGCGGCTCCGCAGTCCGAGAGCCCGCCTCCTTTTGCAACATATGTCGACGAGCTTTTGCCTCAAAAAAAATTTCCTTCAAACTAGCCCCATGACAAACTGACTTGTAAGTTTTTAGAGAAATTTTGTACAACCGATTTGGGGATCTCATAACCTTCATTAACAAATCTTTGTTCTTGTCATAAACACGCAAGAACTCCGTCTGCAGCACTACCCTGCACCCTTTTTATGTCAATTTCCTGAGACTGAGTATGTTGTTACACAACCTCGGTATATAATAAATTTCAGAAAACAACTTCTGATCACCGTTCTTGCATTGTACCAGCATCGTTCCTTTGCCTTTTATTTTCACCGTAGAACCATCACTGAACTTGACTTTTAAATTTTCTCGTCAAGCTCATGAAACACGGAGCGATCTCCAGTCATGTGATTGCTTGCTCCATTATCCAAGTACCACAAATCAGTGTGACCTTGGCTATCTCCTTCCATGCACAGTTTAGGAACTATCTTCTCCTCGTTCAACATCAGTATGTTCGGCTCTTCTTCTTTGCACAATGAGAGGAGTAGAGCCGGTTCGTCGTTTGCACTAACTTGCATGAGGTTCACCTCCTCGTTCCGGCAATCCGAAGTGAAGTGCCCATACTTGCCGCAATTGAAGCACTTTATGTGACTGCGACACTCCGCCGCGTAGTGACCATATTTTTCACATTCAAAACATTTGATATGTGACTTATCTCGTGGTCTGTTACCACCGTCTTGTTCGGCTTTGTCTCCTCGGCCACCTCTGCCTCATGATAATCAAAGCGCCGCGCCCACGCCACAGTTAAAGCGCTTGCGTTCACCTCTTTCATCTCCCTAATAGCAACACACGCCGTTCACGGATGATACCCTTGCTCATTACGGGACTGATACCCCTTCAGTAGCTCCTCATGCGCCTTGAGCGAACCGGTGATCTCCTCGATTTTCATGTTCTCCAAATCCGGGGAGTACATGAGCGTGGTGACGACAGGCACGAACTTTTCTGGTAACACGCGCAGGTACTTCTTCACTGCCACAGATTCCTCCATCCTATCGCTGAGAGAAATAATCTGATTGTACAATGAAGTAAGCTTACCGGCAAACTTGTCCACCGATTGGGTTTCTCCTATCTGAAGATTCTCAAATTCGTTCCGTAGATTCTGTAGTCGCACCTCCTTCACTCGGTCAACTCCCACGTGCATCTTCTGAAGCGTTATCCATGCTTCACGTGTTGTCTCCTTCCCGATGAGCTGGTGCATCATCGAATCTGCATGATCGATAGATTGCGGCAAAATTTGCTGATCTAACCTGTCATCTTCCACAGCCTTCCCCTTTGGATCGACTGCACCCTAGACACCCTGGGCGCGCAAGTTTGCCTTCATCTTCATTGCCCATATCGGGTAATTGTCGATCGTCAGAAGAGGATATTGGAGCGATATAGACCCACCCTGAGTCTTCGTCTTCTCATCCATGATCTCTCAGATAACAGAAAGCGTCGTGTTATTCTGCAACTGCAGATACTTCTCTTTGCTCGTAGGAAGACTTGCTGCTGCGGCTTTTTCTTTGCGCCGCGAGTGACGTCGTCCTGGAATCAGGCTTCTTGGTTTCCGTTGCCCACCTTGCCTTGGAATTTTCCTTTGTACAAAAGCTCCAGGAACTTGCGTACTGCAGGTCTGCAGCCTCTTCTTGCTTGCACAATCCAATGAAGCTCTCCCTTGCGTCACGTGGACCACAGCCGTGAAGACCTTGCCACGCTTCGATTGCATACGAGCTCTCTCCTTGGTTGATGCTTTTGATGAATTAATCTGCCTCACCTGGCACGTCTTTTCTCCGACCGCACGGCGTTTTCGCCCGTCTGCGTCCTTGCTTTCGCAGTCGCCGCTTTATGTTGCGTCTTGAGGCGAGAGCTGCCCCGCTTCGGCCCGCTACTCTGATCTCACGTCGCCCGAGAGATCCGATCTCTGTGCTTTGATACCAAATGTTGGAATAAAACGCCAAAAATCTTTAGGACAATTTTCTCTTTATTACTTCTCGCTCTGTTCTCTTACAAAACTCAGATCTACCTCTATATTTATACCCAAAACTATAACCCTCACAAACGAAATAGGATTCTACTTTCTTGTCCTAATTCAACTCCTCATCCTAAACTTTCTTAATACAAACTTTCCGAACTAAAACTTTCCTATTACAAGATTACTTCTAACATACACGAAAGCATATTTCCTTGCACAAAATACTGAAGCAGAAGAACAATTGATTTGAATACCAATAGGTCATGGTTACAAGGATGCAGCTAGAGAAATTTTGCTAACAAAATTATGTTTGTTCCTATCTTGCAGTGTTTCATGCTAAATGATTTTTTTAACTGCAGTTGGCTAGTAGCCTCTACAACACTGGGATCAACAGTAGGTTATGGTGTCAAATACTACCAGATTAGACCGAGGACATGATGTCTTTTGCTGCATGCACTTTTTTTTTCATGGCTGATTGTGCTGCTGTTGCTGAGAACATCACCACTTTGGTGACATACATGTCTTGTTTCTTGGAGTTGCCTGAAGCATTGGTCTTCCTATTTACAACTGCATGTTAAAGACCTTCCAGATTACAACTCATGTATTCAGCATGTACTGAGCCTCCTTGTTTCCATGACCTATCCAATTGGATACTAAGCATTTGAAGCAAGACATTAAAGGAAGACCAGTCTTTTGAATGAAATGAGCAGATGATTCATATAAAAGGATCTATCCCCTGTAGCCGTTTAGTCTATATCCTTTTACTTGTAGCTGCTAGTTAGAGTGCATGTCAAATTACTGGAGGGCAAACCAGCTCCTACTTTGCTTCTTGCTTTGCCCAAAGACATCACTTGTATTGCCGGTGTACATATATATTGTTAGAGCTTCTATTCTACGGATGGATGTTGAGTAGAGGTTCTCCAGATGTCTGCATAAGTTGGTGAAAGGCATCTGCAAATTTTCTTGTATTCTCAGGCAGTTGTTTACTTGAGTTGTTTCTAAACAGTGAAAATGTATACTCATATCCCTATATTCTACTGCAATGATTAAATGTAGTGGAGATTGAGATATAATGAATGTATTGAAGGGGTACTGTGTACTTACGGGATAGTCGACTTTCTAATTTTCAATTGAGCCAGTTGATTACCGATCAAAATCGAATGGACCGCGTTGTTCTGTGTTTCGTAAGCTCTGTTTTTCTGAATCAGGGTTGGGTAGATGAATTTGGTGTAGATCATTGAGACGAACATGTTCTCTAAGCACAAAATGGTACCTGGCAAGAAGCACGACTCCTCTTTATTATTGTTTTTTGACTGTCAGTTTGACTGCTGCATCTTTGTTGGTCTTCGAGATAAGAACCGGCGGCACGCTGTCAGATCCTTGAATTCCAGAATCAGAGTTCAGAAGAGAATTAAAAGGTTCAGTTAGTGGACGGTCCAGATTTTTGGACACCCTTTGGCTTAGGCTTAGTTTAATCCTAGGGCAAGAGATCACCAAGGAGAGTTATGAAGATCTCATGGTCTACATTGGATGATGAAGTTCAAGTCAGATCGCATGGCAGATATTATCTGCAGTAATTACTGTTGTTCATTTTAACCATTTTATAGTTACTGTTTACCATCTTAAGTGTCTTACCGCTGTAACTCAGCTAGGACAGAGCATATATGCTCCGGCTCTTATCTCGTGGATGTTCATGAAAAAACCCTAATACAATGCTATGCTTTTACTTCCCCCTTTTCCTCTGGCACCTGTTATTGTTCCATTTTTGCAAATTCCTTTTGAATCCGAACATATTTACTACTGGCGATTCGGGGTCTTGTCACACGCCAGTCCCAAAATCTGAACTCTGAATTCGGAAGTAGCCTTTAAACCCTAGGAAAGGCCTCAGGTGGCGTCGCCTTCCGTCCATGAGATCGTCCTGCACTTTTCTTGTATATACATATGATGGTAGATCCAACGGACCACGCTTCTCTTACCTTTTATATTAACACCACTCCACTCCACACACCCCCTACCGGCGCCTCCCAACCCCACCGCCACCGAAGTGTTGTTGCCCCATCGCCTCTGACGCCAGCTAGAAGCTTCTGCGCCTCCTCCTCCCTTGGCGATGCTGTCGCCCGCTTTCTTATCTTCCACAGTTGCTGCCGTTCGCTACCTCCTCTCCCACCATTGTCGTCGCCGGCCTCCATCTTCCCTGCCCACCCTTCTTCCCCATCCCTAGTGGCAACCGCCGCCGAATCCACCACCGCCCCCTCCACCTCCTAATGTTATCTAGATCTTGTTGTCCCCACGCCCGCGGCTCCTCGCCGCCCACCGTCGGTGGTGTCCCCGTTGCCACCGTCACCCACTGCCGGTCCTTCCACCGCCCCGGCCTCACTCTAAATGCGGGTCCCGGTGAACCCTAAACCCAGGGGCGAAGTTGGGCCTCGGGCCAGTGGGGCCTGGGCCCGAGGCCTAGCCCAAATAACATTGAGCAATATTGTTGAATTCGTATTTGGGCCCGAGGTGCCAGTCAGCCCAGCCTTGCGTGCGCCCAAGGCATAACAGCGGCACAGGGCTAGGTCAGGAATTCACGCACACCACGCACAAACGTCGCCGCTCTTCGCAGGTCGCAGTCCCTGCCTGATCCGCCGATCTGAGCTTGCGCCACCACCACCCGCATTGGCCGACCGCGCGCTCGACCCGGCCCGCCACCGTGCCCTGGCATTGGTCGCTTAGCTACTCGCGCGCGCACCTCACTGGTCGGTCCTCTTGCCCAATCCGGCGATCCGAGCTCGCGCCGCTTCCCTTCGTCGGCCGGCTGCCGCTCGACCGGCCCGTCGATTGCTCGCGCCTCCGCTGCCCGGCGGCTGCTCGCGGCTCGCTGCGATCCACACTCGCAGATCCACCGACGGTCAGCAGTAACGACGGCATGGCGGCCGCCACTCGGCCGCTCCGCCCCAGCGATCAAAGCACTTCCGTTGGCGCCGCCTAGCCCCCATGGCTCCACCGTCGGTCTGGTCCTCGGCGCCCGCCCGTGACGCCCGTCGGCCGCAACCGCAAGCTCTGGCTCTGCTGCTCTCCTGCTCTGGTATTGGTAGTCTGGTGAATGCAGATTGAGACATTGAGTGATTGAGTGATTTGTAGTCTTGTAGTCTGGTGCTGCTCGCGTGAATCTGAAATATGAATGGTGATTAACTGATTACTGATTGATACATTGAGTGATTGGTGAAACCGTGAAAGGCTGAACAAGCAACATGTTTTAGTTCTCAGTTCTCACTTTCCTTGTTAGAATGTTAGGGATCATCTTGAGGATTCAGGTTGAGACGGTTGAATGTTAATGTGTTTTACATTCGTGTCTTTAATATTTTGATCATGCTATGCTATGATGTTGATGCTATTATTCATGATTGCTAAGAATTAAATTGTAGTTCAATATTGATTTTCTAGTTGTGTGATGAATGTTTGTTCCATGGTTGCTTACTGCAAGTGGCGGAGTGGCCATCGACTGCTGCTTAGTCTCGAGGAAGAGTTCCAACTCCGCCACTTGCAGGTTGCAGATGGTAGTTTAATATATTGATTTGATCATTTGAACAACTTATACATTTCATGATTAATTATTACCTTCGTAGTTTTGTGCGCCTAATTTACATGTGCAATTTCCTCTTTTACAGATTCAGGTTCTTGTTCTATTGTTGATGAAAATATGTAGTCTCGAATGCACCAAACCTTCCTTAATTAGGTATTAACTTTTCTATCACTCTACTACGCTCTATTGTTTTGACATATTCTATTTTATTGAAATGTTAAACATGGAATTCAAATTTATCTTTAATTGTGTATTTGTGTAGTGTTTTTGTTGTACCTCGATGTGGGTAGTATTTGGCGTTAGTTATTGTCGCTTAGTTTTCGGCTCGAGCCTTGACAGAATCCTTGCTCCGCCACTGCCTAAACACTAACCCAGGTGAACCTGACCCTAAAGAATCTTGTTGGAGCCTCAACGGAGACAGAGGTGGACAGGCGTACTAATCGTGGTGCAAATCGAAAAGTTAGAAATTCAAATGATATCCCAAGAAAATCATTCAATAGATTTATAGCAATTCCGAGCTTTTTATCAGTTGGTTTACTTATAACTTGCAAATTATCTGTCAGTCGTGGTACTAAAACTTTATATTGCTACAGTTTCATGATATGTTATTATCATGTTTTGTGATGTCCTGGTTTTAGATTTATCCTAGTCATGACTCTTTATCTCTCTACTTGAAATACAAGGTTATGTTGGAAAAGGAACTGCCAACATGCTCAGTGTTTCAGAGTCTTGTAACTTGAAATTGGTGACTAGTGTTTTGAGTGATGATTTCTACGTTGAGCTTCGCTTCCTCCAGTTTTCACCGAGACTAGAAAAACTTACCTTAACGCATGACAAGGTAAGCTGCATGCAAAATCAGTTCCTTATTCTAGGGAATTTTCGCTAAGATGTACCTTTTTCCTTTATTTCCTCTACTATCTCTTTCTTCAGAGAGAGAGGCAAAGGGAGCACAAACAGATGCTATGGCCATTGATGGAATGAAGTTCCAAAGTCCACTCCTTCAAACAGTCGAAATACAATGTTCAAAGGATGATGATGGAATTGATAAGATGGTGAGGATTCTGGTAGCGAAAGGGGTCGTCTGGGAGAAGATAAATATTGATTTCGATGGAGATATGGAAGAGAGGGTCCGAATAGAGGTGGTACAAGTAGTTAACAAAAGCACGGTTCATTCGAGTCACAGTACAAGATTCGAGTTCACGGTTCGTCACTTTTGCTTTCAATTTCTATTGTGAACATCATCTCTTTATCCTAAACCAATTCGAGTTTGACGAATCCGGTTTACGATTTACGAGAGTTTACAGCGAATCCAGTCAAAGAGGAAAAAGGAGAAGGAGCTGATCGTTTTCGAGGATGGTAAAGGAAAATCAAGAATGGGTAGAGGAGACTAGGAGAGTGACTCTGACGATGAATTCGCTGAGGATTTCTAGAGCCCTGCAGGGCGTGCTACTGTTTCCCCATCCTGTATCCAACGTTTGGCGCTGCATGAACTCTTCATCTTGTATCTTTCCTTGTAGTATCACTATGTTGTGAGACTTGTCGGTGACTTTGAATTATAAGTAGTCGATTAGTGTGCTCGTGACTGCTGGATTTACGAAGCAACAAGTATATCTATCAGTATGCTATAATTATTTGGTGATTTCGTCCATGTTGTTTTGCCGATATATCTTGACCTGTTGTCTATGTAAACTTCTTGTTTTTCACTTGTCAGCAATTGTAATTTCGACCATCTTTTCGGTTTGAGCACTTGTAATTGTACCACAAATTGGTCTGATGTCAATTGATGTAGGATTTTTTTAAAATAATATATATTTTAAATAATTTTACAAAAATAATATCTCAAAAAAATACAAAAATATACCTCTATCGCCAATTCATTTAGCGACAGAAGCCTCAGCTTTTTTGATCAAATGAATCCACAATAAAATAATCTATCGGCAAATTCAATCCTCGACAAAACAAGAATATGTCACCAATTCAATTGGCGACAGAAGCTTTATCACCAAATGAAATAGCGACAGATGACAGATTTTCTGCCGCCAATTGAAATGGCAACAGAAGTATATTTTTGAAAAAAAAATTCAGGGTATTATTTTTGTAAAATTATTTTAAAAATGTATTATTTTTTTAAAAAAATCATTCATGCAGAAAATGAAACGCAAAACGGCTGAAATCTTGATTGTTCTGAAGCAGCCCATTACATTATTGGGCTTGTCTGCACTATCATTTTCTCGGCCCAATCGCCTGAGGCCTATAAACATCTTCACTTGTTCAGTCTCATGATCTCCTCCCCTATCCCCAAACCCTAGCGCACCGCCCCCCTCGAGAGCCAAGACCCTCCCCGACCCCGCCGCAGCCACAGGATGGAGGCGGACTGGACCACGAGGACCACGGCGGGAGAGTCATCCTCCGGCGCGATGGCGGCGGACCCGTCGGGCGGCGTGGAGAAGCCGCGGTTCGACGCGCTGATGCCGAGCGAGATGAGCGGCGGGAAGCCCCAGTTCCGGAAGGTGCAGGTGCCGCAGCACCGCTTCGCGCCGCTGAAGAAAGCGTGGATGGATATCTACACCCCTATCTACGAGCACATGAAGGTCGATATCCGCATGAACCTTAAGGTAGGAGGTAACTCAGGTTCAAATTCCTCTCGGCTGTACAGTTCTGATTCTATATGAATATTGAGTAGCTCAAAAGCATCATGGGTATCCATGCTTGTCTAGTTTCTGGTTGCAAACCCTGAAAAGTAAGACATGTCTTGCCGATTAGACAACCGTTCGTGTTTATCGGGTAGCATGACAGGCATTATAAAAGGTAGGCAACCCTGAATAGTAAGCCAGAACCTGGCAAAGCTCTGATCGGTTTGGCATAGTTTTAGGAATATGTCTTGAAGCAGCGAACTATGAAAGGATCTAGTTTAGCATCACTGCTTGATGCAAGTTAGCCTAACTGATTTTTGTATAAATATTTCAAATTTTCAATCCCTTATGTTAAAGCAAGTGATGTGCATCGGTTTTAATAATTGAACAGTTCAACTAGTTCTGTGAAGTTCATAATTGTGACATCAGCAAAAACATAATTATTTGATGTGACGAAAGCTCTCGACTCCCAATTGCCGCCTAAGCAATCACAAGAATAGCGTAGTTTTGTGTATACAAACACAGCCATCATTTGAATTCCTCTCCCGTGGTTTTAGGTTAGGCAAGAAGTATTATCAATGCTTGTGAGGTTCTGCTTCTGAAAATATTTTGTCATATTCATGTCTCTTAAATGTTGAATACTTAAGCTGCCTCCTATTGAGCAGACCCATCAAACTGTTTCCTCCATTTCAGGCAAGAAGGGTGGAGCTGAAAACAAGACAAGACACACCAGATGTCAGCAACCTTCAGAAATGTGCAGATTTTGTGCATGCTTTTATGCTTGGATTTGACATCGCAGATGCTGTTGCATTGCTTCGTCTCGATGACCTATATGTGGATTCCTTTGAGATCAAGGATGTGAAGACACTCCGAGGGGAGCATCTGTCGCGTGCTATTGGCCGCCTATCAGGGAAAGGAGGCAAGACCAAATATGCCATCGAGAACTCTACCAGGACCCGCATAGTTATCGCTGATACGAAGATCCACATACTTGGATCCTTTGTTAACATCAAGGTTGCTCGGGATTCACTTTGTAGTCTTATCTTAGGTTCTCCTGCTGGCAAAGTCTATTCTAAGCTAAGGGCTGTATCTGCTAGATTGGCAGAAAGGTGTTAAATGAGTTTTGGCCACATCATATAGTTGCAGTTTTTGTCTCAAAATTGTATTGGCTGATTTGTGGGCCTGGGCTATTAATTGTATCGTTCTGAAAACAAACTTCAAGATGCTGACCTTTGTAACGATATGCCTTGCGCTTCGATGTGTTTAGTTCTCCCATGATTGAGAAACAGCCGTGCTACTGCATGATAAATGTTTGCTTCTAATTGTGTTACGGTATGTTAAATATTCCCAAATTGTGCTCCTGCGTGCTTCAGATAAAAGACCGCCTTGATGGTCTTCGTTTAGCGCATGTTGATAAATGGTTACCCTGAAAACCATACAGGAATTATCAGATCTGTTTGACTCCACAATAAATATTTCGCAATAATGCTGTTTGAGTTCTGTTCGCAATAATAATAGTCATTTTAGGTACGACAGTTCTGTTTGCCATAAATCTGATATTGATTTTGGTTCAGAATCTTCAGCTAGTTTTGGCTTGCACTCCTTCTGCATCACAAGGTTATGTTGGGAAACGAACTGGCAAAATGCTCAGCGCTCCAGAACCTTTTAACTCTGAGATCGGTGAATGTTGTTTATCTGATCACTGCTGTGTTTAGCTTATGTTTGTTTCATTTACTGTTTTTAGCCTGACGGAGGAAGAACAAGGTCGAACAGATGACATGCCAATTGAAAGAATGAGCTTCGATTGTCCACGCCTTTCAATGCTCGCAGTCCAATGTTCGATCCTGGTTGATGAAATCGATTAGCTGGTGAGCGACAATGGTAGCACGTGGGATTAGTTTGAAGAAGATTAAAGGGAATTGCAAATTTAAGATAATCTTCACCAAAGATTTGGTGAGGAAACATTCTCTTTGACAAATAGTAGCACTTCCTTCTTAAAGTCTCTCGTGATAAGTGGCATCACCTTCTTTCTTTCCTCACTTTCTTTCTCCCTTAAAGTTTCTTTCTCCCTTAAAGGTCATCTCGACAAATGCCATCATCTTTTTCACCCCCCTTTTCTCCATTCTTTTCCCCTCAAACTCAAAGTAGTTTTTGTATTTCAAATTTTTCTCTTAAGTTTTTTAAAACAAGTATTGTTTTAACCATTTTCGAAAAAAAATTAAGTGAACTTTTCAAACAGAAAGTTTGTTGAATAGAAACTTTTCGAACCGATAGTTCATTGAACTAAATGTTTTTGGAGCTAAAACTTTTCGATTTAATTTTTTTTGAGTTGAAACTTTCCGATTTGAATTCTAATTTTTTCGAGTTGAAACTTTTCTATTTGAATTTTTTTTATTGGAAATCTTTCGAGTTGAATTTTAAATCGAAACTTTTTGAACCAAAAAGTTTTCTGAATAGAAAATTATCGAACTGAAAGCAGTTTTTTGAGTTGAAACTTTTCGATTTGATACATTTTGATTTGAAACTTTTCGAGTTGAAACTTTCTAGTTTGAAAATTTTCGATTTAAAACCTTTTGTGTTGGAACTTTCCGAGTTGAAACTTTTCGAGTTGAAAATTTCCGAGTTGAAACTATCTGTTTTGAATTTTTTTGATTTAAATTTTGTCTAAAAAAGTATTCTAATATTATTATTTTATCAAGTTTTATAAATATGTTACAATATAAATTAGTAATTAAAGTTGTGTTTTGGACATCATATCAGCATTGAAAATGATAAGTATTTGTGATCGAAGGAAGTAGTTATTTTTTAAGGAAGAAGTCCATATAACACTCCAAACTTTAGTTGAAAGTCCGTTCAGTACCCTATCCTATGAAACTAGCCATTTGATCCCTGAACTTTGCAATTTGGTTCAAATAACACCTAACCCATTTTCGTATAGTGGTATTGTCTAAATGACACAATGAGTGAGCAGTTTTGTCATGTAGGATGAAACAATATCCAAGTTAGGTCAATAACAGGTAGTGTCCACATGAGCTTCTCTCCAGTTGAGCTTTCAATCATGCTTCTATAGCTGTTGGCCCTTAACTCTCTTCCTCTCTATTTCAATTTGAAAGAGAAAGCCCATGTAAGCTTCACCTAAACTTGCTGAACGTGTTATCCTACATAGCAAAACCCACTCATCACGTTATGCAGGGCAATATCACTATTGCGACCGGGTCAAGGTATTATTTGAATTGACATGCAAAATTTGGATGGTCAAATATCTGGTTTCGTAGTTAAAGATGTCAAAAGGATTATCGAGCAAAGTTTAAGGTATTATATGGATTTCCTCCTTTTTTTTTTTTTTTACGCACACGACACACCTGCCAGCCATCTCTCTGGTTTGCTCAGATCTGTATTGTGCATCTCTGACCGGACGGTTCAAGTAAAACCAAACTAATTCAGGGGCTGCTTCTGCAAAACTGGTTACAAGCGATGTCTTTTCGTAAAATTCCCTAGACGACCTTTTGTGGACCTCGATCTGAGCCGCCTAGATGAAATCGGACGGTTACTAGTGAAGGGTCGCACATTTTATTTCTGAACCAGGTCGGGGTGCTTTCGGAGAAAAACTGACTTGAAAGGGGGGTTTCCTGTAAAATTCTCTGGCACCCATCCCACGCGAACTGCGACTTCCCTCGCATCGCATCCTGCGCAAACGCTCGAACACCTTGCCGGCAAAACTACTCCGACGATGCGTGCTCTCCTCCGCCGATGCCTCCGGCGTCGGTTGCCTCTGCCCCTAAACGAGAGTATCTTATCCTCCTCGTATTCCTCCTCCGGACCCCACGAGATCCCCACTGTCTACTCCTTCCTCCAGCCTTCCATCTTCGCGCCGCGCCCCAAGCCCCAACCGCGGCCGCCGCCTCCTCCAGCCCTGGACCCCGCCCCCAAGGTACTACCCGTCGCCGACGCCGCCACGCTCGAGGAAGACATATTAGCTGCCGTTGCCGAGGACCGCTCGGATGACGCGTGGCTCGCGTTCAAGTCCCTGGCGGCGGCCTCTCTCTCGCCCTCGCCTCCCGCCGCGGCGGTGCTCGTCTCCCACCTCGCCGCGGCGAACCACCGCCTCGGCCTCAAGCGTGCCTTCGCTGCCGCCGTCTTCCTGCTGGAGAAGAGCCCTCATGCCTCCCCCCTCCCGGAGGCCGCGCTCGGAGCCCTCTTCTCTTCCCTCGCCGCAGCGGGCTCCGCTGCCCCGGCGCTGGCCCTCGTGCGCGCTCTGCTCCGCTGCGGGCGCCGCCTCCCGGCTTTCTCCGCCTGGGGCCCTCCGCTGATAGAGATCGCCCGCACTGACACAGGTGCCTTCTCAGCCTTCTTGAAGGTGTTCGACGAAGCTTGCAAGCTCGTGGCGGCGGAGAAGTCCCCGTCTGTGGTAACGGTGATGCGTCCTGACCGCGCCGCCTGCAATTCTGTTCTTGATGGATGCTGCCGCCTGCTCGGCTCAGTCACTGATGCTGAGAGGGTTTTGGAGATTATGCCAGCTGTTGGGGTATCGCCAGACGTGGAGAGCTTTGGATGTCTTGCGTTCTTGTATGCTTGGAGGGGCGTTCCAAGCCGTATTGATGAGCTCGATAAGTTGCTGGATGCTCTGGGCTTCTGCAAGAAGGTATTTTTCATGAATTTGGTCAGTGGGTATTTGAAATGCTGTAGCTTCGAGTCAGTTTCATCAGTCATTCTTCGTGCAGTTGGGGAGAGAAGAGTTGGGGATGGAAAAACATTTGATGAGGAAAGCTATACTGAGGTTGCGCAGTGCTTTGTTGATCATGGAAGGATCAGGGAATTAGCTCAATTGATCATCCAAGCACAGGAGATTGAATTGACGCAGCCATCAATGGTAGTTGATGATTCTGTTGGGTTTGGGATTGTCAATGCTTGTGTTGAGCTTGGCCTATTGAACAAGGCTCATATCATACTAGATGAAATGACCGCTCAAGGAGCTTCTGTGGGCCTTGGTGTGTACTCCTCAATCTTGAAAGCATACTGCAAGGAGCAAAGGACTGCAGAGGCTGCACAGCTTGTGGCAGAGATTAGTGCAGCAGGGCTGCAGCTTGATGCTGGCAGCTATGATGCTCTTATTGATGCTTCCATGACAGCCCATGATTTCCAGTCTGCATTTGCTCTTTTCAAGGAGATGAGGGAAGCGAGGCTACCAGACCTTAGGACAAGTTATCTTACTATAATGACAGGCTTGACAGAGAACAACCGGCCTGAGCTCATGGCATCATTCTTGGACTCAGTGGTTGATGACCCGAGAATAGAGATTGCTACACACGATTGGAACTCAATTTTGCATGCCTTTTGCAAGGTTGGGAGATTAGAGGATGCTCGAAAGACATACCGAAGGATGGTATTCCTGAGATTTGAACCAAATAATCAGACATACCTTTCACTTATCAATGGGTATCTCTCGGCCGAGAAGTACTTTGGTGTGCTAATACTATGGACAGAAGTGAGAAGGAAGGGGGTTGATTTCAACCATGAGTTGATTGATGCCTTTCTGTATGCTTTGGTCAAGGGTGGATTTTTTGATATGGCAATGCAGGTGATTGAGAAGGCACAAGAGTTGAAAATATTTGTGGATAAGTGGAGGCATAAACAAGCATTCATGGAAACCCATAAGAAACTGAAAGTAGCAAAGCTGAGAAAGCGTAACTTTAGGAAAATGGAAGCTCTGATTGCATTCAAGA
Source organism: Otatea glauca (assembly GCA_036346275.1). NCBI lineage: Eukaryota > Viridiplantae > Streptophyta > Magnoliopsida > Poales > Poaceae > Otatea > Otatea glauca. Next base: position 78,506,746 of record CM070711.1, read on the forward strand.
ACTGGGCTGGTCTTAATGCATAACATTGCAACCTATCATGGCTGAATTTAATGACACATGTTTCTCTGAGATGACATTCCAAAATCCTTTTTGAAGCTGTAGCATGCAACAAACCTTCAGAAATGAACACTATAGGAGATGTGTGATCGTGATAAGTTACGTAACAAGGTTAGCAAAATTGGTGCACTTTTGTTCTCTTATTTTATTTCTAGGAATAGGTGTTTTACTTTGTAGGCTGACTTGTCTTTGTACTGGTTTTTTTGAACTGGCCTGTTCTAACCTCCAAACCCATGTAAGATTCTTCAATGAGTTAAATAACAAGTTTCTCCTGAAATATTTCTCATGGAATGCATAGTCTGGTCATCTGGTGTGGTGATAAAAAATATTTGATCTCCTGACAGATTTTTGTTCATTTGGTCCATTTAGCTATTTGTGTAATCCTTTCAATTCCCGCTTACTGTGACATGGAAATGGGTTTTTGTTATCGAGCTTCCTGCCTAAAATAGTTCATATGGACAATAAGTGCGACTGTAGTAAGCTACTCACAAGTCACAAGTGAGTGCTCCCTTGTAGTGTGGAAAAATGAAAGCAGGAATGATTACCAGAATTGGTACAACACCGTGACATTAGACCTGGAGCTGATTCTAAAATTGAAATCACCAGATTGATAAAACACCGTGACATTAAAACTGGAGCTGATTCTAAAATTAAAGTCGAGGTGATCCCAAGATATGCGAAGTGTATCCAGGCTCATAGTAGGATTTGTTCCCTTCAAACTTTCAGTGACTGGGACTGGTCTATAGGTCATCTAGCAGAGGAGTGGTATGCTAACTTTGTGTAGTAAAGGTTTCCAAACCCTAAAGATAGCATTCGTGCAATGCCAAATCAAACATGCATAATGAGGTTCTAAAATAGCACCCACACAGTAGCAAATAAAAAAGGTAAATTTAGGTTCTAAAATAGCATCCATAGAAATACCAAATCGGAAAGCAAACTGCAATCATGGTTACATGGCATTCGACAAGCATACGCAGCGACGACATGATATATATTTTTGGTTCTTAAACCATTATTACAGGTCCTTGCCATAAGCTGAAAGTTGCAAATAGTAGAAGGAAGCGATAACTAATTATTACGGTAATGCCGGGAGAAATGCAGGTGATCCGAGCTGATGAATTTTCCTCACGGTACTTGACTTAACCGCCATATATCAGCGTTGCACCTCCCGTTTCTCCCTGCACAAAACAAACAAGATGTCAGGTCATCACCAAACTAACATCATGAACCAGGTGAAAAATTAGTCGGAGGTCAATAGGCCACTTATCAACAAAGAATACCTTGGATACAATCTAGATGGCAGACTTGTTCTTCTTTTGGAAGACGGGGTGGCTGTTGGTCAGCGTCTCTTTGATGGTGTCTATGTTGTCAGACATGAGATTGATCGCCGAGGACACTGACCGAGGAAACAGGCCGGTCCCACGAGCGAGCTTCAGCAGAATCTGGAACCCCACAGTCATGAGAGTCCCTCCATCCTCGCCAAGGGCAGCGCCACCCTTCGCCGCACCGACGGGAACAAGGGAGAAGCCGGTGGGGTAGAGGGACGTCTTGCTCTCCGTCGTGTCACCGGGGCTCAGGATCGTGTTCATCAGGTTGTTGTCGATAGGGGAGTAGACCATGAACGAGCCTGACACGTCGTAGGAGCTGTTCTGGAGGATCATCATCCTGACCCTATTTTCCTCGCCGTGCTGATCAATCGCGTATATGTGTAAGTGGAGTGAGGTGCGGAGTTGCCAGTGGAATGATGAGCCTGAAATTCGATGTGTTTGGTACCTTGACGTGCAGAATGGAGACAGCGTCGTCGCCTCCTACGCCATTAGAAACGCGGACTTCCTCTTTCACGACACCGCCGTTCACCAGCACATCCCACTGCATGCCATCATCACCCACCATGTGTGTGTGAGCAAGATACACAATGAGTACATGACTTCAGAGAATTACACCCGCGGAGAGGCGGCCTATTTCGTTTAACTTACCTTCGAACGCAGCAGGTTGTTCCTGAGCAGATCATACGTTTTCCTAAGTGTCAGCGGCAGCCGGAACGACGCGCTCGCGGACACGATCGCGGTGTTGGTATCGCCTTCGTTCCTCTTGTACGCGATCTTGATGTCTTCCTCTGTGCCGGCGCCGCGCAGAACGGTCCATGACTCTTCAGGGGTGGCGGCGATGCTGCCGGTGTAGCTCACGAGCAGGTCGTCCGCCAGCTTCATGAGGGTCTTCCTCCCGTTTGAACTGACTGAAACAAAGAAAGGAGGATGGTTTGCTCCTGTAAGGAAATGTCTCTTCTCAATGATGTTCAGAGTTTCAGGTATTAAAGATTTGTAGGTTGCCATTACAGCGCAAAGAACTGCTGGTAACATGGAATACGTCTCTCATGCGCGCGCACTGCCGCGCCATGCTCGTCACCCAGCGCCTAGCTCCGAAGAAGAGTCCACTCAGACATGGCTGGTAGAGCTCATGAACACCGGTATCATCTACTCGAACGTGCTCTATGGCAGTGACCTGTCAGAAAGATTTCGGTGCAAATCTTACATGGGGTAAGGTACCATAAATGATAAAACTTCATTCTTGTTCAGTCTTTTGTATGTGTCGTACCTTGCAGCTGTTGGACCTTATGGGCTGAATTAGTACTCCTGATGGCAATTTGCGGCATTTGAAGAAGGCGCCATTACCGTCGTCTAAAGACACGTCGACGACGACCATGGTTCCTTCTTGCAGCTTCCTGCAATACCTCACGAATGTGCATTTCCTAGCCGGTACCAGGGGCGATGGGAACACCATCTCAATAGTCATCTGTTGTTTTCAAGGCGAAAAAGGAAGGCAAACAGTGAATAACAAGACAACAATTTCACATTAGGGCAGTGCTCGTTTTGCCACTACTGTATTTTTTGCACATATACTTTGTTTTGGATCAGATTTCGCACTCATGCCAAAACATCTGTGTGCTAAAGTCGTAAAGAAACGAGTCATGCATACCAATTGCATAGCCCCATCATAGCCTGCATCAGTAGGCCACCTGTAAACCTTGGTGGTTTTTGCACTGGACAAAAGTCCAGGACAGAAAGTTCCATAGCACTCCTGCGGAGTCATTTAACATTGAGATCAATTGAAGCTTGAAATATCATTGACATGAATTTAAATTACCTAGCTTTTATCAAAAATCTATATACCACTTACAGGATCCATGAGAAAATCCACAATATTTTTGGGGTCCAGCATGACAACAGCATCTGCGCGAGTAGCCTCTGTCTTGAATCCTATGACATTTGCACTGTTTTTTCCAGCAAATTTTTGGGCATAAACCATCTTGTTCAATATTTCAAGTGAACCACCAGGGATAGGAAACCATAAAGGCCCATGGGACTCGGCCAAAATAACCAACTCATGCATTGCGTTCTTGGCTAGCTCAGTAATAATTTGTGCGTCATTCTGTCTTGCCAAGACATTTTCAGCTGACGAGTCAAGTTGGAAAGCAATGTTTGGACTCGGAGGTGTTTCAGTATGAAACCGTGAAAGCTGCCAACAAAAGAATACATCATAAATAGAACTCGAGACACAATAATCTCAAAAGGAAAAAAAAAGACCTCGAGATAAATCTTTATAAGACTTTGTAAAACGTGTTATAATTCTGCAGAAACTACTAAGAAGTTTTTTCTTTGACAAGAGTTACATTCTATTGGATGCAAATTGATATATCACAAGGTAGGTCATGTCGGAAAAAAGAGTCTTCTTGAGAAAATAGTTAACATGTATTAGGTCTAGCATTGCCTCCCAAGTTACTGAAATTGAAACATAATCTGCCAAATGTTTCTAAAAGTATTGAAGTTCAATTGAAGGGACTTATTTATATGCTGTACCTCTTGCTCCATCCACTCGTTTTGCTCTTTTAACCTTTCCATCTCAGCGGCAAGCTGATTTTGTGCTTCTGAATCACAGCAACTGGGGCAAAACGTAGTGCTATGAGACTGCTTAAGCCTCGTGTTTTCATTCCTCAGCATTTCATTCTCCACTTTCAGCCTATAGTTCTCTTCCTTTCCACTTAGATGCTACAATTTGTGTCATGGAGCAGTTAGTAATTCCATGGGAGAATTTTCTATCAGTTCCTGCGTTGCTACATAGACTAAAAATTATAAGATATATACATTTATAACCGAAGAAGTGAAGATGACAGGGTAGTAATAACAGTCTTGGATAGTGAGATAACTCAAGTATCTTGTTATACAGAAGCATGTCAGGGTAACTCCTAAAGGATAGGAAGGTGTAAGGTAGTACTGTAATGTCGAGAATTAGACAGGTTTCTTTCAATGGCAGAAGTAAGAAGTTCTCTTGTTGACAAAATTCGGCAATCCAGTAAACCAAAAGAATGCTAGTTAAAACTAATGGAATGCATACTTCTTAATTAGCTAGATGATGAGCAACTGTATCATTGAGATTATAAGTTTATCAATGTTTTAGACCAGACCTTCACTTGCGTTCTCTTGTTCTGAAACCAAAACTTGACTTGTTGGACCGCAAGACCTGTTTTCTCACTCAGCAGCTTCCTTTGGCTGTCATCAGGGTGCGCACAGATGCTGAAATACCTGTTCATTCAAGAAAAATAATTAAAGACACGCCAAATGATAAGATCTTACTCATTGAAGCCAAATGATAATAAGAACGAGTGTCGTTCAATTTGAAACGAAGTCAAGGAATGTGCAGTTTTGTACTATTTATTGGGGTTAGAAACCTATATTAAAAAAATGATTTGCTGTTTTTTTAAATGATTATTAACTTTCTATCAATGATGCTATTCTTTAGGAACCATACCCCTCAAGTAGCTGTGCCTGGTTGCTAGTGAGCCTTTGCAGACGCTTTTTCTTTGTTGGTGGGCCTAAAATGCCGTCTTGATCATCGTTGGGGATCCCTCCACGAGTGTTCTTGTTGCTGGGTGATATGCTTGAGTCAATCTCATTGATTAGCAAGGCATCATTTGTTGCATGTAATTCTCTGGAGTGATTACTGAAGCTTTGTTCCTTGTCATGTGCTTGACGATTCTGTGACATGTCATTCTGATTAAAGAAACGGTACTTTTGTTGTTAGAATTGCACTCCATCATAACAGTTTCAAAAATAAAAAATATACCCAGCAGGTTGAATTGTAAGTATAGCGCAAATAAAAAAAAAGTAAAGCTGTGAAAACTTAAAAGGCATCATGATTAAAGTAAGAGCAGTGCTTTAATGTTTTCCCTTCTAATACAAGTCGCACAAATCTTGAAGCAAGCGAAGGGGTAAGTAATCACCATCTACCCTTTATTCATACTTTAATATTTGTGCAACTATAAAAAAAGAGAAGTATGGAAGCACCTCTCAGTAAATAACTCTCTCTTCTTCTTTTTTTTGAAGACAGGAGATTAAAGTAATTCTCACCGTTGTACTTATTTGTACACATGCTTATCTTGATCCCCACACTTTCAGTATCTACAATGGTTGGTTCATGTTTTCCCAAACATCTGTGTCTTAGACCCTAAGTCCCTAACTGTAAGCTCCTATTGTTTAACTAACAGTTAATTTCTATCAATTCAGAAAAACAAACATAATGATGTGGCGTGTGAATAAGCCACCTGTGTTGATTTGGATGTTAACAGGGCAAACGTGGTTGACAAGAATGTGCACAAGGCATCTCACAACGTGCTGAAAATCACAAAAATTCACAGTTTTATTTTATTTTACTTTGAAACTCCTTTGCTTTTCTACTCCCTCCACTATGATTTACGTAAGTTTTTAGGTACATGGCACGGAACAAGCTAGAAAGAAACTAATGCCTTATTGTTATTTTTCACATGTGCCCTATTAGTGTGTATACACCTATTCCTTAACTACTACCAATAAACATTAATTTAATAAAGGCATTGGGTGGGGATAGAGCCTAGAAAACATCCAAATGCCCAGTGTATTCATACCAAAACAAACTTGCTAGAAGGACTCTACTTTGGCTTGGAGTTATAATTCTTTTGGTTCTTTTTTTGGATATGTTTATATATGTGTTTTATCATGATGTGAAACTATGACTTATTTCTTTTTGAGGATGCCACGCGCAACTATTCTTATCTGCTGCTTCTTTTCCATGCATATAGATTGCTGAAACAGCTACGTTGCTACGGTGAACCCTACATCAACATCTTAGTTTAGCAACTGATGGAAATTAATTACTTGGATCCAATAAAATTTACTTATGCAAACAAAGGAGCTTAATGAAATAGTTGCAAGTCTGGGGACCCCCAATAAAAATGCAATAAAATGTGGTACTCGTAGTCTTCCAAGTTCTTATTTACGTGTATGTACTAAAAAATGAGGATGAGATCATTTACATCTACTTCTTAAAAGAAAATCAGTCTACACAATACGGATTTAGCCATAAAAAAATATGAAGATTCGAATGAGATTATCAAATGTAAACAAGTAACTATTTAGAAGTTTGGGATGACAACAGTTTGTGCAAATGTCGACTAAAACGAGAGATCCTTACTACAAGGGAGTCCATTCAATCTTTGTTTATGTGAGAAAAAGCAAACAACAAAATATTCAACACAGCACTTCTGCAAAACTAGACAAAGGATTTCAACAGGAAACCCAAACAAAACAAAAAAAAACGAATAGAATCTGCAAGATATGCTTCAATATCTCCTGAGTAAGATATTGAACCTCAAAAATGTGATTCTTATGATTTTGCTAAAATCTTTCTTCTAAGAACGGAAGAAGAACAACTCTTTGAAACAAGCAAGAAAGCAGTCAAGAAGAATTTTAACTAGCTATTGCTAGAGACACTACCGATTGTCTTGAAAACCCAGCACCAGCGATCATTGCCATCAAAGATGCGTTGTCCTCAAAAGTTTGATCCATTCCAATCTCAAGATTCAAATCTACGGGTTGTAAGCTCTTCTATTTGCATTTGCCCTTGCCCTTGCCCCTATTTATAGCTGTTACCCTTGAAAACAAATATTGGTGTAATATGTCGTCCTTACCCAGGTGGCCTGGCCTCGTGCTGTATATGCACATTTTTTGTTGGCTTCACAAACTTGTAACGCTTGCTAAAGAGGAGAGAGAAATTGATAATGCATGGCTCCTAAACAAGGTAAAGATGTAGGGGATCTCTGGCTGATTTTTGTTTAGTTTTACTTTTCACACTATAAATGCATGCTTATAAGGAGCCTCTTCATGAAAGATAGAACAATTAATTGTGGTTCAATGCACACATGCATCATGCGAATGTGCGAATGTACTGATCGAGCGAGATACGTGAAGAGTAAGCAAATTTTACTGAATCTTACGAGCAATAAAGTAGTGACTAAGTGGCTCCGCTTCACTTATTTTAGCGATTACATCAATCAGCTGAAAATGTTTTATGGGAACCACTTGTGTTAGGGGTGACTCACATGGCGTGTGCATGTGTACTTCTAGGTAGTAAATTAAAAAAAATGAAATGTTTTACGGCTACTTCATCTTTTCCTCGAACCAACACAAATTAATTAACAATATTTGTAGTGCATTCTTTTGGAAGGAAAAGAAAAGAAAGAATTATTCGAGATGAATAACCGGTTTCATATAATCGCATCAAAACAAAGTAGATTTGGAGTACGAAACCTGTGTAGAACTTCATCAAATAAATCTAGATCCTACGATTTACCGAACAAGCACGCAATACCAAATCTAATACAAAACAATATTTTCGGAGTAAATTGCACGAAACTATATGTTTTTTTCTACATACTAATATCATAAAATCTTATATTTTAGTTTCTATTTTATAAAACTACATATTTAGGAGAACTTATGTCACAAAATTATATGTTTTAAAATTGATCATTATTCCTTGTAACGGGTCAGTGTGGGCTCACATGGTAACCTCACAAGCCAGTTCTATAATACAAGTTCTTATAAAATCTATAATTTTGTAAAATAAAAGCTAGAACCTAAAGTTTTCTAATAGTATGTAAAAAACCTATAGTTTGTGAGATTTACTCATATTTTCGTTGTGCGGTATAATTTAACTTGCATTGTAGGTTGGGCTAGCACAACGAAGACGAGTGGTTGTTGGGTTGGGCCCCTAGGAGCTAGGGGCTAAAAAAGGCAAGGTGATGTACTAGTTGGGCCATACGGCTAAAGTAATCGTTTCAACGGTATACCGTTTCGTAGATTTTCTCTTTTTTTTTATACATATATTGGACCATACTATATTTGCTTGTACTTGGGCGAGCCGTTAGGATGAAAACCTATGGTAATAGTTGGGCCGCGCCGCTAAAGCAAGCGTACTGATCATTTCATCTTTGTTTTTATCGGGTCATACGGTGCTTATATTTGGGCCGCGCTAGTATTTTCTCGTGTGGGTTAGCGCATTTAGAAGTTTTTACGAAAAGCAGTATACACACGTTGCATCACATTGATCAATGGCAGCAACAAACCTAACCATTTCAATTTGTATGTTATCTCATTGATCAATAGTTTTTACGAAAGTAGTATCAACAATAACATCAGATTGATCAATAGTAACAGTCCAGCAATACTTCCATTATTATTATACGACACATTAAGAACAAACTCAATCAAACCAATCCGTACATAATTTCGGTAATGAAAGCTGTGTTATCCTCGATCCACACTCGTATACACGGTCGTTTCTACAAAACATATCAGACAAGTGCGTAGAACAGCGTCCCGATGGCGAGCGCGGCTGTGCCGGCAATACCTGCTGCCTTCGGGGCCGCGGCATTCGGCGGCGGGGGGTACGCCGTGGGCGAGATCTCGATGCCGAAGGGAGGCGGCGGGGATGGCGGCGAGAACGGGTTGCTGTTAGGCGCCGGCGCCAGCCCCGTGGCCGTGCCGTTGGCGTCGCGCTGCGCCATGACGATGACGACCAGCTTCTCGTTGCGGTTGCAGTTGTCCTTGTTGCCGCTGATGAAGTAGAACGGCCCGGACCGGGTTAGGGTGAACACCGTGTTGCCGTCGGCGAACGTGTCGATCGGCGATCTCGTGTCGCAGGCGTCGTACGACTTCTTGTCGACGACCAGCACCGAGTCGTTGCCAGGTTGGTAAGAGAACGCTGCATGCATGCATGCAAATTAATCAATCAGATGTTGACCCAAAATCAGCGAGGCTAATCGAAATCGCAAAACTAGCGTAGTTTTACTTTCCACCATCGGGGTAAATTGAACAGTGCGACGGCATCATTAGTTAGTGACAGATATTACTAGCGCAAAACCGACACGTACAGTTTGACATGGACGAAATGGGAATGGTAAAATGCAGCAGGTGTATACGTTCGCATGGACGCATTTAAAGAAAGCAACCAAAAGGAAACATCATTCTATCTTGCATTTGTCGTGTCTCTTAGTGGAAGCATGGAATTTATTTTGGTTCATCAATACAGGCCAGGGAGATAGAGATCGAAGGACGTAAGCTGCTAGCGCAGATATCTGGAACATATACATAGTATTAGTATATCTAGCGTGAAAGATGACACTTATTATGAGACGTTCGTGTATGCGTCGTATAGCTAGAAGTCATGGTGGAGCCGTTGCAGGCACGACAAAGAGCCAACACGCGTGCGCCCGATCCTGTACAAACGTATTGGTGATAAGCTAGAGTGCGTGGACACAGCCTGCATCCTTGCAGCCCAGCGCCGAAGAATGCAGCGCGTATCCAACTCTGAAATTAAGTAGGAAGAAGCCAAAAAGGAAATCAAAGCACAAGCTAGCACATTAAACTGTGCGGTTCTTCGGTGCATATCCTAGCTAGCGGCTAGCCTCGCTGTGACAAACGGCTGCATGAATGCGCAGGATGTGTGTTCATGGCTCCCTGCACCTTTTCCTTTGTTCTCGAATACATGTCAGTCTAACTTTCAAAATTTATTCCTAATACATGTTATTCTACAATTTTGAGATGACTTTTTACCATTTTTTCCTTCTATACTCCTCCTCTTTAGCTATATCTAATGTCATTTAATAAATACTAGTACATGTTATTCTACAATGTAATGTGGGTCCAAGGGTCACATATAATTGAGACAATGAGTAGTATTTTCTAAAGTGCTAACGAATGGAATGGTATAATATAAATTATCCCTTGAAAGATATAATAAAGAGGGGTAATACAATCTTTTATAAATATATCTCGTTAGAATTAATGCAGGAACATAGAATAATATCTATTTAGAAACGGACGAAGTAGTTGCTAGTACTATGCTTTGACCATGGACATGAACACAAACTCATTAATGCGGTACTATAAATGTAGCGCGCGCGAGTCCCAGTTCATTAATAGTAAGTAGGTCATCGGCAAGCGAAATTAGTCATACCTATGGCGTCACCGACGCGAAACCGGGTGTGCTCCGCCCACCGGTTGTACGAGCTGCCGTTGCCGCTGGCGTTGGACTCGCCCGGCACGCGCCACTCCCCCGTGTTGCCGGCCTTGAAAACAAACGCGGACGCGGTGGACACCGACACCACCAGGCACGCCAAAACCAGGCAACATTTCCCCTGTGCCATCGCGCCGCGGCCCGTGCTGCGCTGGGTTTCTGGTTTGTTGGGTAGCTGCCGACCACTGGATGACGATCGAGGTGCGGTCTGGGCTTCGACCGATCGAGATGGTTAAATACGTGTACAAAGTGCTCGTGAGGACGCTTCTTTTCGTAGAGGTCAGGGAACGTGACCACCGAGAAGAGGTACAATTGCGCGCTTTATTCTCTGGACGTGTCATGCTGCATGAATTTTTGATGCGGTTTTAGATTTTTTTTCCCCTTTCGCCTTTTGGAAGCTGCCTGCCATGCATGGGACCTTTTGGAAGCTATACTTTGCTTCCTACATGTCGAGGAATATGCATGCCTTGCGAGCAACTTCTCTGCTTTACGTGAAGTGGGTCTCGTATCGGCCGGAGTAGCGATATAGGCCAGCGCATCGGTTCGAGTGACCGGCCTCAAGCATTTCGTGGGCCATATTATGGCCTGCTACTATCAGACTCTTTATCTTGCCGCATCTTGACCGTCCAAATTTTTATCAATCGTTTCAATTGACCAGACTCACTTGTATTATATACTAGTATTATGTATCACAGAGTTCGGTTGCGCCGGACAGGACACAGGACTGGCCTTCCTTCAACTCAATCGGGCCATTCTTTCGGCCATATTGTTCTTAGCAGATGGGTAAGCACTCAGCCACTCACAAGTGACAACAGGGATAAAGCCCAAAGTCCAAAACAAACGGATCCTTCCGTTGAGGTTTATTGAGCAGCCAGCTGTCGCATTTCATTGTGCCAGTGCTTCAGTTGATCACCCTTCCAGTTCCAGACAAGGATCTGAGCTGGCCCATCTGTCAATGGGAAGCAGGTTCTCTGCCTTGCCACGTTGAAGGCAGAGATACACATTATTTTGGAATTTTTTAAAAGATAATATATTTTTAAAATAATTTTATTTTTTTACAAAAATATACACAGATGTCTATTTTACCCCTGATTGAATTGAAGATGGATTGTTTTATCACGAATTCATTTGGTCGACGGCATGTCGCTAATTCCTTTTGCGATAGAAGTATATTTAAAAAATCGAGGTATTTTTTTTGTAAATTCTTAAAATATATATTATTTGTAAAAATTCCATTGTTTTTCCTTCAGTTGATTTGGAGTCATCCCAATAAGAAATAAATGGATAAAATCTACTGCCACAATATAAATCGGTACAGCACATGGACAGTACGGAACAGCGGAATCAGCGTGACTTTGCACTGTGAATTCGTGCCTTCAACAAACTAAGGACCGCTTGGAACCCAAACTAAGGATAATAGATGGACTACAGATGCACACTCACATCCATACACCGATACACGTACGCACAAGTCTGCACCACGGCTCTGCGAGTGCTCGCGTTGAGCGATGCTCCAATGCGGACAGGCTAGATGCATACATCACGCCTCAATTAACCGAGCTAAGCTTGGCCCTAAAAAACACTAGAATTGTAATCAAATCCTTTGAAATTCTATATCGCATGAATTGTTCAACCCTGTCGTTTGGATGCTTCACACGAAAAAATATAGGATTTTGAAGAGAGATAGATGCAAAGTAAAATTTCCATGAGGCTGGACTCCGCGCTATATTTCCTCCAAAATTCCTATGAATTGATCCATTTCATATGAATCCATCAAAAAAATTTCTATAGGATCGTAATTCTATAAAATCTCTCTATTTTTTCCTGTTTCCAAATAGCCCCTAAGTCAGTTGATGACTTCCCAGGCCATTGGTTTTGTTAGAAAAGCCTGCAATATGCACGCACGCACCACTTCACATCTTGTTTAGTACATTGAGTGTTTTTTTCGTGAGCACTTAATTTTTTTGTGAATTAGATATTAGTGTTTTTTAGCACTTTTTTTTGTCTATTAGATGTTGCTTTGTGATTCACGTTGTGCTTTATCATTTTAACTTTATCAATATTTGACTTTATGATTCATATTTTTGTTTGTTGTGTTCCTTACGGTTTGTTTTGTTCCTTTTTTTACAAATTGTCATATTATTTTTTACATAATTTAATTTATGTAAAACTAGTATATAATTAATGTAAAAAAAGTCCATGCAAAAAAGAAAAATGTTCTTTCTTTTACAAATTGTCACATCATTTTTACATAATTTAATTTGTGTAAGATTTGTATATAATTGATTAAATAGACTATGCAGGAAAGAATAATGTTCCTCATCTAATACTAAAAAATTAAGTACTCCTTGATAAATTAGTACTAAAATGATAGGAAAAATTGATTTTATTCATTAGATCTAAATCTGAAAACTAAAAATCTAAGTGTTGTTTAAAAAGAAAACACCGAGGTTAGACACCCTAAGAAATATATGCCCATCGATGGTAGATCAAATCGTATCACCTTTGTCAGCTTGCCTTGCTGTATATTGAACTCACCTGGACAAAGCCTGAGGGCTGAAATAAACAACTCGCCGGGGCGCCGGTGGCCAAGGACTCAAGGCTAGAGATGGCCAAACGGGCGTTCTGAGACACGGTACTATTGGTCTAGTCCGAGTACGGCACGGTCCAACCGTAAACGAGTCGTGCCGGCACGGCTCACGAGCTTGTGCTGTGCTTGGGCCGGCACCCCGGCACAGCACGGCCCGATGTGGCCCGACACGATTGCGACACGATATGGCCCGATTAGCCCGGTACGGCCCGTTTAGCCCGTTTAGTTTGAAAAATAGTTGTTTTATAGTCGTTGGAGGCTTATAAAATTCAAAAAACATCCAAAAAAATCTAAAAAAAATCCTGAATTTTTTCCTATAAATAGGTGGCCGCCCCCTCCTCATTTGCACACCAGCAATATTGCATTCTATTCTATTCATTCTCTTGTGGAAATTCTTTTGCTCCCGGTGGTAATTTGACAAAATTCAAAATAGTTTAGCCAAAATTCCAAAATTCTGAAATTTGGCTTCCGACGTCTGTTGAGAAATCAAGGTAATAATTGTGATTTAATTTTTTATTTTGTCAGTACTTTAAATCATATTTTAGTACTAATAGCGTAATTATTTCTTGCAGTTTGCTTTATAAAGCACGAGGATTTTTCGTCTTTCCCATCTTCTGATTTTGGGATTTCACCCGAGGAGGCACAAGAAGCTACTGGAGATGTGCCATCCTTAGGCTCTACAAGTGTTACTACGTCGGCAAGCACCGGGGCGAAAAGATCAATACGTAGTACATCGGGAGTCTGGAAAGATTTCGAGCAGATTTTTGAGACATCAGATGGCGTCCAGAGCAGGTATGCTATTTGTAAATATTGTAAGAACAAATTAAATGTGAAATCTTTAGGTGGAATGGGGCACTTGAAGAGGCATGATGAGAGTTGTAGAAAAAAAAACGGGGATGGCTTTGATACAGACGCAGCTGCAGTACAACCCCGAGGTACGGTACGTAACTGGAACTACAATCCTAAGGTAGCTCGTGAATCTCTTTATCGTTTAATCGCTTCTCAAGATCTTCCTTTAAACTTTGATGGGTCAACTGCGTTTGAAAACTATATTAGGACCGCTCATAATTCTAGGTTTTCTGCAGTTTCTAGACAGACAATAATTAGAGATTTGATTAGATATTATAATAATTATCGCAATAATCTAAAAAAATTAGCACCTGTACTTTTTTTGTGTCTTTGACATCTGATATATGGAGTGGTAGAGCTAAAGAGGATTATCTTAGTGTAGTTGCTCATTATGTAAACGATGATTGGCAACTAGAAAAGAGAATCATAGGATTTAAATTAATTGATATAGCACACACTGGTGAAAATATTGCTGATTGTATTGTAAAAGTTGTGGAAGATTTTGGCCTTAGTGATAAGATTTTTGCAATAACATTAGATAATGCTTTAGTAAATACTTCTGCCATGAACATTCTTACTCTGCTTTTCAATTCGTATGCTGAATCTTTCTTATTACATCAGCGTTGTGCTTGCCATATTATTAATCTTATAGTTAAATCTGGTTTGAAGAGGTTAGATTAGTATCTTGAACCTTTTCGCACTGCAATATCTTTCTTAAGTAATTCTAATAAACGAGTAGCATCATATAAAACTTATTGTATTGCAATGGGTGTGCGTCCACGTAAGTTTGGTTTGGATATACCTGTTAGATGGAACTCTACTTACTTGATGCTTAAGTTTCTCGTACCATATGAGAGCACATTTTCTATTTTTATTAACACGCACTGTCGTACACGGGATGGTCAACCGTTACTCACAGAGCAACATTGGTATATTGCTAAATATTTGTTGTCATTTTTAGAACTTTTTTTGAATCCACTGTTGCTTTATCTGGAGTTTACTATACAACCTCTCATTTAATTGTTCATCATATTTTAGAAATTGCTTCCCACTTAAAAAGCCACGAAAATGATAATATCTTGCGTGAAGTTGTTTATGCTATGAAAACTAATTTTTTGAAATATTGGCAAGAAATTCTTATGTTATATGCATTTGCATTTATTTTATATTCTAGAGATAAAGTTCGAGGATTCTCTAATGTTCTCTCACTTCTAAGTGATGCGGTAGGTACTGATTATTCTAGTTATTTTTCAAATGTCCGTGCTAACTTATTTCAAGTTTATAATAACTATGATCGGAAGTTTACTGGAGTTCGCATGCAGTGACCTCCACCAGCACCTACAGCAGGTAAGAAGAAAACTGCGTGGGGAAGATATGGGGTGCAGGTAGCTCTTCCTCAAGGAGTTCGACTACAACAACAACAAGTTCGGACACATCAAGTGGTGGAGAGCTAGCTGCATATCTCAACAGCGACACTGTCAACTACCAAGAGCAGCAAGAGGAGGACTTCAACATTTTGCAGTGGTGGCACGAGCACAAGATAACATATCCGATGCTTTCCATATTAGCACGAGATGTGTTAACAGTTCCTGTCTACACGGTTTCTTTCGAGTTTGCTTTCAGTCTATCCGGAAGAATAATCGAGGAGAGAAGAACAAATCTGACAAGTGAAATGGTGGAAGTACTTCTCACTTTGAAAGATTGTGAACAAGCTGATCAACGAGCTCAATATACTGCAGAAAATGCTGAACTAGCAGAGACGTTCGAAAATCTTTATCTAGATAATGAGAAAGAATAATTATAATCTTCACTTTTTTCTTGTATCACTGACCTATAGGCTGTACTCTTTTTTTTGGCAAGATTTTCTCGTATTGAGTTTTTACTTGGTAAAGTTTTTAACGAGGCAACTAAACATCAATAAAGCTCATTATTTGATTCAAATTATTTGTCTCATTTTAGAATTTATCTCATATTTTAGCTTTGACGAGTACTCATACAATGGGTACCCCGGCGGCCCGGAGTAACGAACGGGTCATCCCATGCCCAACTCCGACCAAAGGCCTCGCCGGTCTACAAAAGACATTCGAAGTGACATTAGATGTGCTTCGGGTGCATTCGAAGTGACATTAGATGTGCTTCGGGTGCATCCGACACAACCACTCGAAGTGATCGTGCGAGGGCAAGTGGCTCCTTCCCAAGACAACACGAAGGCTGCTAAAGCCAAGACTCCAGTCTCATCGTCCGGTCACGCACAGTACGGAGATACGCTCTCTCCCGAGGTAGCACCAAAGACGCAATATGACGTCAGTGCCCATCAGAACCGCAGAAGGCAGGTGCACTATTTCCCAATGAAGCAGCAGACTGATCTACTCGATGAGCCCACCAACCCGATATAGGCAGAAGAGGGGGTCGACCAACAACCGAGACCAAGGGTCAAAGCTAGCGTAGAGATCTTCGCCCTTCCCTCTCTCGA
Source organism: Otatea glauca (assembly GCA_036346275.1). Lineage (NCBI taxonomy): Eukaryota > Viridiplantae > Streptophyta > Magnoliopsida > Poales > Poaceae > Otatea > Otatea glauca. Next base: position 78,523,104 of record CM070711.1, read on the forward strand.
CTTCCCATGTACCCTACCCCCTCCAACTATATAAAGGGAGGCAGGGTATTCTAGAAGAATCTCTCTCACGCTCTCTTGGACGGTCTCTCAGGCTCCCTTCTTTTGGCCTTTACGAATTGACAGCATACGCTCTCGTGTTCGAGCTCTCAGCTCCTGCTTGTAAACAACATGCGTCTTACGCACCTAAAGCAATCGATAAACACCACACGAAGCGGGTAGGGACATTGGCCCGAACCAGTATACATCCTGGGCCTTTAGGTCTAACCATTCAAGGAGAGGGAGCGCGCGGCCCCTTAGACTTACAAATTTACTTGCCGGTGACTCGAAACCCCGACAGTTGGCGCGCCAGATAGGGGCCTTCGGGCGCCTCCATCGACATCTCAGGATTCCCGTCTGCTTCCTTGATGGCATTCTTCACCCACGACGGCGCGTCTACGTCAAGGAGCCGAATCCGTTTCGGCTCCCTCGACTTCATCGCCACTTCGGCGGGAGAGCTCGCGCTCGTCCCCGCCATCTCTGGAGACCAGGCGTCCGCTGGAAGCCTGCACTCCATCTCCCACGACCTCGTCAACCTCCGGCTCGAGGGCCCTGCGCGGACCCCGAGGCCGAGGCGCACCGAGTGCTGCGCCGTCTTCGGCAGTAGCACCTGTGGGCTCATGCAGGTGACCACCTCACCTCCCGCGGGCTCACAATTCGTGGCAATGATCGGCTACACGTCGGCATCCATCCACGATTTGCTGGAGGACTCCTCCAGCCATGACTCCAGCTCCGACACGGAGCGCGTTGTCGACGGACTGCATTCTCGTGAGTGCAACATGGCGGGTATGGTCGACCTGACCGTGACCCCCGCAACTACGGGAGCCCTCGTCCAGCGCACCAGAGCGCAGGGAGAGGAATCTCAGCGCGAGAGCGCTGAACGCGCCCAAGCGCACCGCGCTGAGCTCCAGCAGCAGCGCGAGGAACTAGAGGCCCAGAGGGTCGAGCTCGACAAGCTCCAGGCCGACCTGGAGCAGAACCAGCTCGAGCCCCCGCTTGTGCGTGACGCCGCGCGCGCACGCGCGCGACAGGTACACCATCAGCTGGCGGAGGAATCCGACGGCCCTCAATTTTTCCCTCACGCAAGTCAAACGTGGCGCGGCCGCGTCGTCGCATTCATGACCTCTCCGGCCGGACGACCGGAGGTGAGGCAGCGTGCAGAACCTCGGGGATCGGTGGAACGCGCCGCCGTGCGGCACATGCAGGGCTCTGGCTCCCACCACTCGGGCGCCTCCTCTGGCCGCCGAGCCGCACCGCCGCTTCGGGCCGCCGGGTCCGACAAAGCGGCGACGCAGACACGACGGCCCGAGCCTCGTGCGCCCCGGTGCGCCAGCGCCTCGGCAACGACTACGACGTCCGTGCCACCCTCGAGGCACAGAGAAAGGCGGCGGACGAAGCGGCCCGGTCACGGGTCGTAGGCGGCGACGCCGCCACGGCCGCGGCCGAGCCACGATGGTCGGGACCGCGGGCTTTCGTCCGGGATCGCCATGCGGATTTCCTGCGAGTTCGCATCGACCAACATAGCCAAATACACTGGGGCCACGAACCCCGGCGTTTGGCTGGAAGACTACCGGCTCGTGTGCCGGGCGGGAGGAGCTACGGATGATCTCTTCATCATCCAGTACCTCCCCATCTACCTTGCGGACTCGGCTCGAGCCTGGCTCGAGTACTTGCCCACGAGAACCATCAGGAACTGGGGAGACCTGAAGAGTCTCTTCGTCGACAACTTTCAGGGCACCTACAAGCGCCCTGGGAACTCCTGGGACCTGAAAAGCTGCAAACAGCAGCCGGGGGAAACCCTCCGGGATTACATCCGGCATTTCTCCCGTCAATGTAATGAACTCCCTGACATCTCCGACACCGACGTCGTCGGGGCATTCATCTACGGCACCTATTGCAAGGCCCTGGTACACAAGCTGGGTTGCGTCAAACCCAGAACCACCAAGGAGCTCCTTGACATCGCCACCAACCACGCCTCCGGCGAGGAGGCTGTAGGGGCCATCTTCGAGAAGGGGAAGGCCAAACGAGAGCCCAGCGCTCAGGCCGCCTCTCCTCCCGACCGCTCCGACAAGCGAAAGCGGCAGGGGAAACAGGTCCGAGAGGGCCACCTGGTCGCGGCTGTCGACCACCCTGCCAAGCAACAGGCGCGACCAGTCGTCGCGCCCGACCATTTTGAGAAACTAATGGATAGTCTGTGCCCGAACCACGGATTCCCCGTCAGGCACAAGTACCGGGACTGCCAAGTCCTGAAGTACTTCCTTTCCCTCACCCCCACACCGTCGAAGGGGAAGGGAAAGAAGCGTGACCCAGCACCATGTGCCGAGGAAAAAAGGGCAGACGACGAGTTCCCCGAACCCAACGGTTGCCTCATGATCTTCGGTGGACCGGCGTGCTACGCCGACAAGCGCCGGCTCAAGCTCGCCTTCCACGAGGTCCACACCGCGACTCCAGCCGTCCCCCATTACCTCCGGTGGTCGGAGTCCCCGATCACCTTTGACCGGACCGACCACCCCGACCACATCCCGCAGCCGGGGAGATACCCGCTGGTGGTCGACCCCATCGTAGGGAAGAAGCGCCTTACGAAGGTGCTCATGGACGACGGCAGCGGTCTCAACATCCTTTATGTTGAGACGTTTGACGCCATAGCAATCCCCCGCTCGAGTCTCCGGCCGAGCAAGGCGCCCTTCCATGGCGTCATCCCGGGCCACCAGGCTCACCCGCTCGGGCAGGTCGACCTGCCCGTAACCTTTGGAGGACTGGAAAACTTTCGCACCGAAACCCTCACGTTTGAGGTTCCGAATTTTCCTGGCTCCTACCACGCCATCCTGGGGAGACTATGCTACGCCAAGTTCATGGCGGTCCCCAGCTACACCTACCTCAAGCTGAAGATGCCTGGGCCACAAGGAATGATCACTGTGGCCTCCTCTTTCCAGCTTGCCTACAACTGCGAGCGAAGCAGTTGCGAGCTGGCGTCGGCAGTCATTGCCTCCGCCGAGCTCGAGAACCACAAGAGGGAAGCCTCTGAATCTGCCCCCGACTCCAGCAAGTCGGGGCCGGGATCCTTCAAATCGCCAAGGATACGAAGGAGGTCGCGGTCGATCCCGAGGATCCGACCAAAACCGTGCGGGTTGGAGCCACGCTCCCCGCCAAATAGGAAAGCGCGCTCGTCGACTTCCTCCGTGCCAACAAGGATGTCTTCGCATGGAGGCCCTCCGACATGCCAGGAATCCCAAAGGATGTCGCCGAGCACTCCCTGAATGTCCGACCAGGCTCGAGGCTGGTCACCCAACGCCTGTGCCGCTTCGACGATGAAAAGCGCAGGATCATAGGGGAGGAAATCGCCAAACTTTTGGCCGCAGGGTTTGTAAAAGAGGTGCTCCACCCCGAGTGGCTAGCCAACCCTGTCCTTGTAAAAAAGAAAACCGGGCAGTGGAGGATGTGCATTGACTACACGAGCTTGAACAAGGCGTGTCCCAAGGACCGTTCCTCGCCGCGATCGACCAAGTCGTTGACTCTACTGCAGGGTGCGAAACCCTTTCCTTTCTGGATGCCTACTCAGGCTATCACCAGATAGCGATGAAGGAGTTCGACCAGCCCGCAACTTCTTTTATCACCCCTTTCGGCTCCTATTGCTACGTAACGATGCCGTTTGGTCTGAAAAACGCGGGCGTTACATACCAGCGATGTATGCAAACGTGCTTTAACGACCAGATAGGCCGTAACGTCGAAGCATACGTCGACGACATCATCGTCAAGACCAGGAAGGCCGGCGATCTAGTTTCCGACCTGGAAGAGACCTTTGCAAACCTCTGACGGTTCCGTATAAGGCTCAACCCCGAGAAATGTGTTTTCGAGGTCCTTAAAGGAAAGCTGCTCGGCTTCATCGTCTCCGAGCGTGGCATCGAAGCCAACTAAGAAAAAATCTCGGCGATCATGAGGATGGGCCCAATCGGCAACCTAAAGGGAGTCCAAAAGCTGACAGGATGCCTTGCAGCCCTAAGCCGTTTCGTGTCTCGCCTTGGCGAGCACGGAATGCCGCTTTACAAGCTGCTCAAGAAGTCCAATCACTTCAGCTGGACCCAGGAGGCTCAGGAAGCCCTCACCCAACTGAAGGTATTCCTGACCTCACCCCCAGTCCTGGTCGCCCCGGCACCAGGAGAACCGTTGCTGCTCTACATCGCCGCTACGACCCAGGTTGTCGATCACGGCTCGTTGTAGAACGAGCGGAAGAAGGCCATGTGCACAAGGTACAACGGCCGGTCTACTTCGTCAGCGAAGTGCTCTCCGAGTCAAAAGCTCGGTATCCGCAAGTGCAAAAATTGCTCTATGCGGTGCTCATCACAAAGAGGAAGTTGCTACATTACTTCGACCGGCACCCCATCTCCGTGGTGACCTCGTCGCCACTCGGTGAAATCGTCCACAACCACGACGCCTCAGGGAGGATAGCCAAGTGGGCACTCGAGCTCAACATGAAGGACCGAGATGGCGAACAGAGGGGGGTGAATGGTCGCAAATAAAATTTCCCCCAAAATACTCCAACAAAAACCTCGACAAGATCGCTCAAAGGAAATCGTGAAAAACCTAAAAAACTAGACAACTATGTGTACCCCAAGCTTGCATTGATAAGTACCATAAAATATGTGGGGATTTTTGAGTCACAATACTGGTTGTCTAGTGTCCAAGATAAAGAGGAATCAATTCAAACTCTTGCTTTTAGAAAGGACATCAATTCAAATCACAAAAGTCACTTTCAGAAAAGCAAAAGCAGAATTTCAAGAACTTGTCCTCAAATTGCACAGGAGGTTGGTGGGTTTCTGCAGCTTACAAAATTTTGAGACTTTTTCTCCCTATGAGAATCAGAGTTGTGAAGAACTCCACCAAATTTCTCCTCAAAAATCCTTACATAAAAAACAGGAAAAATCTAAGAACACAATCTGGTCAAGAACTTCGAGCAGAAAGTTTGGGGCTCGGTTTTCACCTCATGGCGCCCAAACGGTGCAACAAGTGAACTCCAAAATTTTTCTGCAAGTGGATGTAAGAGTCCCGCACCTCCTCCAACAAGAATCACTTGAAAAATATTTTTATAGAGTTTTATAGAAATTAAATACTGACTACTGCACGAAAAACAAGTTCTGAACAAAGTTGGAACTTGAAAGAAAAGATGTTCTCTACTCAATCCAAGAGTGCAAAAGAGATGTAAAACCATATGAACACACTCAAAACATCCAAGATCAGCAGCATTTAGAAGGAGGGGAGGCAAATCCAAATTACATGAAAGTAAATTGCGAGATTGTAATTGCGGGAAAGTAAATTCTGAATTTAAATTGCGTAAAGTAAAGACATAATGTAAATGCGCAAAATAAATTCAGAGGTGGATGGATAAAACTTTCATTTCTGGAAGAAGAGGTTACAAAGCCTCTCTTTCATGTGGGCAAAGCTCAAAGGAGCATTCACAAACCTCAAAACCTTCAAGGGAAGGAGGATACCCCTCCACCCCTATTTATACTACTCTTGGGCCACCTACCACCCTTAGATGAGTCCCTCAACCCTAGAGCACTCATCTAAGGGCTAGGATTAACCCACACACACAGCCATGCAAGGGCTAACCCAAAACCCACACACATACCGGGTTTTCTTGCACGGTTTTCAAAGCATACTACCTAGACTCGCTAACCTATCAACTAGACCTCAATCCGACGGCGCTCATTGATCCACGCGGCATCTAGCTAGCATCATCTCCTTTCCTTGTCTTCTTGACTTGCCCGGACTCCGTCTTCGATCATCTTCCGACGATCTCCCAACCGTTTGGACCTTCGACGCTCCTCGCCTAGTCCCGGTTATCCTTAGCCTCACCATGACCTAGTACCATCGTCCTGCAACCATCAAAGACAAGGAGAAAACCTTTCAGATAGCAATACCCACAATGATATGCAATATAAAACATCCAACTCATCACTACCGCGTCCATACGATCGGTACTTCCACTCCTGGCAGAGACAACTCAAATTGCTTCATTTTGAAAATCAATCCAAATCAAACTCAAACTTGAGCACACCTTGCTCAAATAAAGTCAAATACTCATCACAAACATGGATGGACCTCCACATAGTCCTTCAATCTCCCCCTTGATGAGTATATTGACAAACCACACAAAAAGGCATAAATTTGAGTTTGAAGAAAATGAAGAAGAAAACAATTTTTAGTTGTAAAGTCAAACTTGGTCCAAAGATAGAAATTAGAACCATGACCAAGTTGACGAAGAGGAATTTAGATTTTAGGGTTAAATTTAAGAAAGAGCAAGTTTTCAACAAAAACTCTAAAATCCAACTAAACATGTCAAATGTGATTATGAGATTATGATCCAACAGAAGTAGTAGCATAGTTTTACAAAGATCATAATAACCAAATAAGCATTCATATTTTTATCTTTTAGTGATGCCTTTTCTCGTTTTCTCCCCTTTTGGCAACATAGGCATCAATTTTTTTATGTATGCATGAAATGCAATCGAAAGAGCTTTGAAGATTATCCAATTGATCAAAATAGAAGGATATTACACAAAGCTTGTCAATTTCAGAAGATGACTAAACTAAGATATGTCCAAGTACAAATACGAGCTTAGTTTTGAATATTTCATTTTTAGCAAGATTTGACAAGTGCAACACTTAGCTTTAGTTTCAAAAATAGAAGAATAGCCACTCTAAGGATCAAAAGGAAAACCTGGAGTTCAACCTACTCAACACTTTGGTGAATCTAGAAGAGCATACAAGGTCCTTCGGGCTCATTTATCACTTAATGCAAATTTTGATTTATCAGCATACAAGACATAGCGGGGTGCAAATGTTTGACATTATTTGCATTCTTTACCCACATATGTCTTTGTTTTTAATTTATTTGCATTTTCTTTTGACAACCAATTGACTCAAGCCGTATGCGACCATCTCAAGATGAACTCTTAAGAGGATGGTCTAGGTCAAACACGATGTATTCCAAGTTCATCCTAAGTGCAATGGGAAGCGGTCTTGTGAATGCAAGGTGTTGAGTCGTATGTGCACAAGAAGAGTCAATTTTGTTTAATTTTCATTTTTAGCACAATGATTCATGAGCAATTTAAGGACTCTAGCATGGATCAAACTAGTTTCACCCAAGTTGCTATAGGGACTCTAGAGAACTCCAAAATTTCTCAAATTATGGTACAAACCTTTAGAGAAGAAACCTAGCAAGTAAAAGCAACAAGTTTCATCAAGTTTTTCATTTAAGACTTTTTTCATTTTAAAGCTTAGCAAGTTAAATGAACTTAGACATATCTGAGCTAGTGATTTCCTCCATATGATGCAGCATGGTGTATAGCATGAAGAAGAAATCAATTGCATAATAGACAAAGCTCATTAAACAGGAAATGCAGTATATATGCAATGCACGAACAGATTCCCAAACTCCCCCTCAACAAATGAATCAATTTTAAGCTCAAATCTGGTTAAAGTTGAGTTATTATCAAGATTAGGCACAAAGAAAACCGAATGAACTCAATAATAACGGAAAAAGCAGAATGAGGAGAAGAAGTCGAGAAAGCGCAAAGCTGGATGGCTATAGAGCATAGAAAAGATATAAGAGACTCACTACGGCTTAGACTCGCTCTTATCTTCCCGATGGTGATATAGGAAGCGACTCTAGATCCCAACTAAGGAGTGCACAGGACCACTGTCTACCTAGGAGGCCCAATACCTGCTAGACTTATAAGGCTGTGAGGAACTCAACCTAGAGAGAAGAGAGAACGACTAATCACGCATGATAGCAACCTAAAGCACAAGATAAGAGGTCCATGGAAGGCATGCAGAAATCTAAGTGAGTGAACTCAACTCAAGAAAACAAGCCCAAAGTCACCCAAAAGAAATACAAAGAAAAGAAAAGTGGAAGAAAAACATATAATACATAATATACAAACCGGCTCCCCTCACGAAAGGCCGTAAGGGCTCACGACTCAAGCTCACTCCTCAAGGCAACAAATCTGGAGCTATCAGAGGCTTGGTAAAGATATCGGCTAATTGAAGGTCACTCTCTCTGGTGAAGCGCGATATCTCCCTTCTCCACATGGTCTCTAAGGAAGTGATATCTAATATCAATGTGTTTGGTCAGGAATGTTGCACTAGGTTTTTAGCAATGCAAATAGCTGAAGTGTTGTCACGAGAAAAGTGGCACACTCTCTATCTCTAACCCATAGTCCTGTAAGGTCGATCTCATCCAGAGCACACAGCTCTGACAACATACTCGGCCTCGGTGGGGTGTGCAACCCTGCATCGCTTCCTAGATGACCAAGAAACAAAAGAAGTGCCAATGAATTGGCAAGTGCCAAAAGTGCTCTTCCTATCTATCCTACAGCCAGCAAAGTCGGCATCAGAAAAGGCTCTAAGAGATAGACAAGAAGACGAAGAGTACCAAATACCATAATCAGTGGTAGCACGAAGGTACCTAAAGATGCGCTTGACCGCCTGGCGGTGAGAGGCGCTAGGAGAAGCTTGAAATCGAGCACACAGACACACAGCGAAATGTATGTCCGGTCTCGAAGCAGTGAGGTACAAGAGGGAGCCGATCATGCTCTGAAACTCCTTTTGATCAGCAGGCTCACCATCCTCATCGGGCTCAAGGACAACAGTGGTGGCCATAGGAGTCATCACCGGCTTCCCATCAGACATATCGAAGCGCCTCAGGAGGTCACGGGTATACTTGCCTTGATGCAAGAAAGTACCCTCCCAGTCTGCTTGATTTGGAAGCCAAGAAAGTAGCTCAACTCGCCCATCATACTCATCTCAAACTCTGTGCTCATCACCTCAGAAAACTGAGACACAAGCGAATGAGATGAGCCACCAAAAATGATATCGTCCACATAAGTCTGGACAAGAAGAAAATGAGACTCATGGTGTCTGATGAATAGAGTTTTGTCTACTATGCCCATTTTGAAGTCATGGCTGAGAAGATAAAACTTGAGCCTCTCATACCATGCTCTGGGGGCCTGCTTGAGTCCATACAAAGCTTTGGAGAGCTTGTATACATGACTCGAAAACTTGGGGTTCTCGAATCCTGGAGGTTATTTGACATAAACCTCTTCTTCAATATAGCCATTGAGGAATGCACTCTTGACATCCATTTGATAGAGCTTGAAGCCCTGGGATGCAGAGAATGCAAGCAGGATCCTAATAGCCTCTAGTCTAGCTACAGGGGCAAAGGTCTCCTCAAAGTCAAAACCCTCAACCTGAGAAAAGCCCTGTGCAACTAGCCTAGCCTTGTTGCGAATGACAACCCCATCCTCACTCTGCTTATTTTTGAACACCCACTTGGTCCCAATGACATTATGACCAGATGGGGGCTCGACAAGCTGCCATACCTTGTTCCTCTCAAAGTTCTCAAGTTCCTCATGCATAGCATTAATCCACGATTCATCGGATAATGCATGTGAAACATCCTTCGGCTCAAAGGAGGCAACGAAGGCAGTGGAAGCGAACCGGACAAACCTGATTTTGATCAAGTGGCCGCTCAAGCAGATCACCAATGATCGATCGGTGGATGAGCGTTGAATATGACGGGAGGTCGAGAAAGCAGTGGCCTCTACCTCATGCACAGAAGAGGTAGGAGCAGAGCCACTCGCTGAAGGAATGTCGGAAGGCAAGGGCTCGTCTCCCTGAGGTGCAGAAATGGAAACAGGAGGCACCTTAGGTGAAGAGGGGACTGGATCCGGTGGAACACCATCATCTCCATCATCCTCATCTTCTACAAAGATGGTCTCGGAGGGATAAGAAGAGCCTGAAACATCAGGTCTAGCTCCTGGGCTAGCCTCATCAAAGGTCATATCACAGGTCTCTATGATCCTATGCGCATCAACACTCCAGACCCTTTAGCTACGAGAAGAAGTCGAGTAACCTAGAAAGATACCATCAGAAAAGCGAGACTCAAACTTATCTAGGTTACGGACTTCAAGATAAAACACTTGCAACCAAAAGCGAAAATGAGACACTGCTGGGCTTTCGCCCATACCTCAACTCATAAGAAGTGCGATGCAGATGTGCTCTCAAAAACAGCGATTAGAAACATGGCAGCGGTAGCTATAGCCTCGACTCAAAACTTCCTAGAGTACTGTACTCGTCTAGTATCGTCCTGGCCATCTCAACCAAGGTCCTGTTCTTCCTTTCCACTACGCCATTCTGCTGAGGGGCGTAGGGAGAAGAGAATTGATGCTCTAAACCAGACTCCACACAGAAACTCTCAAAGTAGGAATTCTTGAACTCCGTGCTATTATCACTGCGTATAGCTCGTAATGCACCTGGGAGCTCAATAGACAACCTACTGACCAAACTCCTGAAGTGAGAAAAAGTCTCATCCTTCGAGGCCATGAAGAATACCCAAGAGTATGTAGAAAAATCATCAACGATGACAAGAACATACCACTTCCCTCCTGCTGACTGCACTCTAGGTGGACCAACAGTGTCCATATGTAAAAGCTGTCCTGGTGCATCAGTCATCACTACGGTGACTGGAGGATGAGAAGCAGTAACCATCTTGCCATGTCGGCAAGGAGAGCAAACTAAGTCTTTGACCATCTTGAGTTTGGGCAAACCCCGAATGAGATCGTGGTTGCAAACTCGGGTCAAATGATCAAAACCAATGTGACCAAGCCTCCTATGCCAGAAGGAGAGATCACGGGACTCAGAAGCAATCAAACATCGAAGAGAGTCTCGGAAGAAGCGGAAAAATCAGCACGAAAGACTCTCCCAAATCTAGAAATCCATAAACTAACCCTCTGTTGAATCAAGAATTCTACTGGGCATTACTCTTGAAGCTTACCTCGAAAGAGTCATCGATAAGTCGAGAAGCAGAGAGCGATTGTATTGCGACTTACTTACTAAGGCAACATCTTTAAGAATGAAATTTTGGTTAATGTAGATGGTACCTTTAGCAATGACTCTACCAAGATGCATCCCAAAAGTGATTAACTCATCAGGGGCTCGGACTAGGAAGAGAACCAGCGAGAATTTCCGGTCATATGGCGAGAATAACCGAGTCAACAATCCAAACATTGGCCTTCCCATCCAAGCGAACGATCAAGACACAAGAGAGAAAGATGACTCGATCTTGGGGTAGAGTGAAGACTTAGGAACCCAATCTTGAACCATACGACACCTCAGTACCCACCACGAGAAGAAGGCGGACTCGAGTGTCTCTCGACGCTCAACTCTCACGGGATCGGGAGCAACTCGGTAGATAATCTAGGAGTCAAAGCGGGTTAGCACGCCGTGGTGCAAAAGTCGGACCATCCCAAGAAGGTCGCTGGATCTCCTACGAAAAACACCTCACGCCACGATATCTACCTCGATGGGAAAAGCGAGGAATATCAAGAGGGCGCGGAAAGCCCGACTACGAATAGCTCCGGGACTAAAACTCGAAGAACTAGTATGAAAACCAAGTCTGGGACGTTGCCTAAAAAGCAGCGACTCTCTAACTCGTCTAGAAGCGGTGTGTGTCTTAGGAGCACTCAAAGTGCAGGATGACCACGAATACCTCTAAGAGCGAGAACTGCGCTCACGCCGAGTGATCTTGGCGCGCCAAGCGTAAATCTACTAGGTGACCATCCTTCTACGGAAGGTGCATATGTACCGCCTTGCTAGAGGCAAAAGCAATAGGAGTAACACCCATACGGTCGAAGTCCTATGGACAACCCAGTGGACCTAAACACGGTGGTACTCACTTTGGGAGCTACCACAATCTCACCACTCTTGGAGCCGCGCACAATGGTGGGAGGATGCGCCGTCGTGCTCAAGGATCAAATCCTAGACCTTGATTGAATCTACTAATCTTGGATTGGTCTAGAATAAGATTGAGGTTCTTCTTGCCTCCAACAAACTTCTCAAGAGTGCTCATAAGATCTTGGCAATCTCGAAAGAAAGAAGCACAAGAAGAGCAGGGGAAGGAGAGGAAGAAGAAGAACGAGAAGAGAAGAGAAGATCTCTCGGACGTGCTTTTTGTTCCCTAGCACGGCTGCCTCAATCTTGAGGGCATCACAAGAAACGCATGGAGCATCTCTAATCCTAAGGGTTTGGTCTTTTAACTTCTTCCTAAGCTCGACATGGATTTGATCCACATCATCCTTAACCCCAACACACGACAAGCAACGGTTTTTGACTTAACTAGTAAGTCCTTAGCAAGTTGATCACACTTGACATTCAAAGCATCATTGTCAAGTTTTAGTTGTCTCTGACCCTCACATGAAAGCCGGTGGGTCCTTAGAAGCATGCAATTCAAGTTCATCATTTCTAGTGAGCTTTCTAAGGTGTTCGCTCATGGCATCAATTTCGACAAGCAATTTAGGGCAATTAGCACATGATGGAGTGGAGTGAGCATGAAGAAAACTAGCCTCAACAGGAATAGCATTAACAGAACTAGTGCTAGCATTCTTCAACCTAAGACCATCAAGTTCAGCAAGCACACTATCATGCATGGTCCTTAGGTTCTCCAACTCCACAAGAATAGCATCACACAAAGAGCAATCATCAGTGACTCGGGAGGGAGAAGATCTAAGTGAAGCTATCTCCCGAGTCAAGGTACCTACTTCCTTCTCAAGCTCCGTACACCTAGCTCTAGCTCTAGCATGAAATTTTCCTAATTTGCAGAAAGCTTCGTTGAGCTGGTCATAGGAGGCTACCTCATCCGAGTCATTTGTAGAGCTCGAGTCGCCGATGTCGTTGGTGTCGGCCATGAAGCACATGCGGAGAAGTCGTCGCCGCCCTTCTTCTCTTGCGGATCATCCTCGCCTCGTCGCTCCATGTCTCCGTGTCGGAGAGGTTGATGTCGTCAGCGCGGCGAGGGCGCGGTGGAAAAGCTTCTTGTTCTTGGAGAAGTTGCGGTACTTCTTCTCGTGTGCGGTTCACGGCTGAGGCTTCTTGTTGCGGTTCTTGTCGGTGTAGTCGTTCTTGCCCGAACCGCCAGCGTCGTTCTTGCCCTTCTCCGGCTTGGGATAGATTCGCCGAATGTGGTTGGGGCCACCACACTCAAGCGGTGATCATGCCATCTCTCTTCTCTCTCTCACCCTCTTGTATGCATGAGAAAACTTGCGGCGAGAAGAGCAAGCTCATTTTCCGAAATTTTTCGATTGGTCATCGCTTAGCTCGCAAAGGGTGGAAAGAGAGAAACCAATAGAAGGATCGGAAGAAGAAGATCAATGGGATCGGTGACCAAAGCCATCGGTGAGATTTCGTCTTAGAGACGACATCGATCTCATGAGTCTTGAGGCGGGAATAAAGCCCGTCAAGAGTCAGAGTCGATAAGTCGGTGGTGTCCTTGATGGTGGTCACCTTCATCTCCCAAACTCGAAGGTCGAGTGCGGTCAAGAAATGCCAAGCATTGTCCGAGTTAGGGTATATGCAACCAACTGCTCGGAGGTCGCTCAAAATCTTTGTAAACCGACCAAAACACTCGTCGAGACTCTCACCAGCGCGTTGATCAAATTTGTTGTACTCGCGCTTGAACTGGTCCTGCCTCACAGTCTTGATTTGAGTACGGCCCTCATGGTAAGTGTCGGCGTTTTCGAGCGCCGGCAAGTAAATTTGTAAGTCTAAGGGGTCGCGCGTTCCACTCCCTGAATGGTTAGACTCGTGAGTCCAAGATGTATCTTGGTTGGTGAAAGTCCCTACTCGATTCGGATGGCCGTATTGTATTGCTTTTGCACTATGTTTTTCTGAGACGAGGCCCTAAATGACTTAGTCTCCTCGTGTTCTTATGTGTTCCTCTCTTGAATCGTTTAGTCACCGCCTCCTTTTATCTGAAGGAAGGCGGGTTACATCGAGAGTTGGGGGAAGAGCGAGGTGACCTATGTTAGAGCTCAGGTCCTTCGTCACGTGGATGGTCGCCACCCGTCTTGCCCATGCCGGGTCGGTAGCCTTGGTGGTCGGGAGGTTAGGCATTCCCGAAATAGCGTACTTGCTCTCGTGACCCTTGCGAATCTTGGCGTTGCGACGCGTGGCGTGACGTGCGCCTCGGGAGGAAGCGTGCGTTAAATCTTGCACGTGATCGGTTGATGAAATTTGGAAGCTTTGTCTTCTGCGATCACGGACCTTCTTGGGAAGGAGCCACCGCCCTTGTATAGTCACTCCGATTGACCTCATTCGGGAAGTGCGTGGCGGTAGGCCGATGAGGGCACGACACGCGGCCCTCGGCGTCCGTCACCTTGGTTCGGTCGGTCGGAGATCCGCCCCACCAAGAGGGTCGGGAGCGCTGTCGAGTCGGAGTCGGGAGATCCCGCTCCGCCAAAGGGGATCGGGAGCGCTGTCCGGTCGGATTCGCTTCCCCTGGCCGGTCGGGAGCGGATGTCTTGTGTGGTCTCGCAGGCGATTCGGTCGGTGGCGGGCCGAGCGCGCCTGTTGGTGAGATATGCTTGAGGTCGCCGGCTCGTCGTTTGGGCTGTTAGGGTACCTCGTTATTAGTATTCGTCGATAGCCCGAACTCCCGAGCGATTTATTGGTCGGTTGGGGTTGAACTTGGATGAAAGTGGTGGCGGGCACAGTCGGTCGGTCCGGCCGATCCGGTTAGCGATTTCTGTCGGTGTGCCTCGTTAGGTCCGGCGGCTGCCACCGAGTTTGGCGGGGGCATTTGAACCGCGGAGGCTTTTATTCGCCTTGTTGCGCATGCCGAGTATAGTTTGCGCGCGCCCGCTTGCTCGTCTTCTTGATCGCCGGGTTACAGTGAAGGGCCGCCGTTTCGGCACCGCATTTACTCGAGAGGCGCTTAGCCTCCCTTCGTCCGGGTATATATGTGCGCTGTAGCTTGCTTGAAGGAGATGAGAGCTCTTTCTTCTGCTCTTTCAAATGGCTTCGAGACACCCTCTAGTCTTTAGCTTCGGCGATGACATCGCGGTGGAAGAAGAAGATCCTCTGGCGAGCTTTGGTTTGAGTTCGACCAGCGATGGCCGAGCTTAGGTAGGAGGAAGGCGCGGCCCGTGATCCGCTTCGTTGTGTATTTGCTCGAGGCCGCCCGAGGCTCGAGGTGGTAAGGGGCCCTACGGAGGCGATGGCGCAAGGGCGCCGACCGTGGTTAGTGCGGCCGCGTCGATGTCGCTGAACGGCAGCGAGGCATCGGCGTGTTACTTGCGGCCGTGGCGGTGTCCGTCGACCGAGCAAGGGCCTACCGGCATCGCGTCGGTGCCACCGATGCCGCACGGATGTTTGATAGGTTCTAGGCGTGGGTAGAGTCCTGTCGTGGTGCAGCGTGGCCACTCTTGTATCTGTCGGGTACTGTGTGTAAGGTTGTGTAAAGTCTGAGCCTGTTGGCCTGTAATGAAATCTTCTTTTTCTTTATGAAAATGTCTTTGCGATGAGTTTGCTTTAATTTTAATCGTCGTGGATAGACCGGGCCTTGATCGGCAGGAACAAGCGAGTGCTCGCTTGTCGTGAGACGGCGCCTTGGTCGGCAGGGCGACCGGATGTCTCTGTGAGTTTCGGGCGTCCGAGTGCCTTGGTCGGCAGGACGACCGGATACCTCTGTGAGGTTCGAGTGTCCGACTGCCTTGGTTGGCAGGGACGACCGGATGCCTCTGTGAGGTTCGGGTGTCCGAGTGCTTGTTTAACGTCGTAGCTAGACAGTGCTTCGGCCGGCAGGGATGACCGGATGCCTCTGAGAGGTTCGGGTGTCCGAGTGCCTTGGTCGGCAGGACGACCGGATGCCTCTGTGAGGTTCGGGTGTCCGAGTGCCTTGGTCGGTAGGACGACCGGATGCCTCTGAGAGGTTAGGGTGTCCGAGTGCCTTGGTCGGCAGGACGACCGGATGCCTCTGTGAGGTTCGGGTGTCCGAGTGCCTTGGTCGGCAGGACGACCGGATGCCTCTGTGAGGTTCGGGTGTCGAGTGCCTTGGTCGCGGGACGACCGGATGCCTCTGAGAGGTTCGGGTGTCCGACTGCCTTGGTCGGCAGGACGGTGGATGCCTCTGTGAGGTTCGGGTGTCCAGAGTGCTCGTTTAACGTCGTAGCTAGGCGTGAGTGCTCGTTCACGTCGTAGGCTGGGCGTTAGTGTTCGTTTCACCGTCGTAGCTGGGCGTGAGTGCTCGTTACCGTCGTAGGCTGGGCGTTAGTGCTCGCTTACCGTCGTAGCCGGGCGTGAGTGCTCGTTCATCGTCGTAGGTGGGCGTGGGGCATCCTTCCGAGTCCTCGTCGGGCGAGGGTAGCGTGAGAAGAATGACCACCGTCTATCCCACATGTATACCCCATCCGCGGTGTGGGACTGGAGGGTTGAGCGGACGACGTTTACTGCGTTGGTTTGAGCGCCGTGCTCGTGGAGCCAATAGCGGGTAGTCGAGTGGGTCTGGGAGGTCCGCCAAGGGGACCCTTCCGCCAGACGGTCCCGAGTAGGGTGTCTGGCCTGCGTGGGGCGACCCATAAAAACCTTTCTCTACTCAATCCGTATGGACCACCGGGTCGTCCGCCGACCAGAGCACGGTGGCCGTCGCTCATTGATGAGCTCCGGGAGAGTGTGAAGTATGGTCTCGGGACGCGAGTAGAGGTGATTAGGCCGTCACCGATCTAGCAGGGCCCACCGTGGGGCTCACCTCATACACGCCCCTTGCTCAAGTTTTCTTTGGGGCGGCCTTATACCCATCGGTGGGGTAGGCCTTTTGAACCCTGACTCCTCGGCTGGGCCTGGCGCAAGCCACAAAGCTTTGCAGTCTTGGGGCCGCGGCGGCCGATGGGCTTCTCGCGCGCCGAGCAACCGTTCGGCCTAAAGCGGAGACCAAGAGGTTACGGGACACGTTGTTCGGGCGGCGTCTTTATGGCCTTGTCGCTGACATGACAGGATTAAAAGCGGAGTGGTATTAGGCCAGGAGTTACGGTGGCGCAATAGGCGAGGTGGGACGCGACGCCGGCTTGACGGGTGCACGCTTGGCGGCGTTTGCTTGTCCTCTATAAATACACCCGTTGGGTGCCGGGTAGTCACGCTTTCTTGCCTTCTCTGTCTCGCCTGCGAAACAAGAAAAGCACCCGGAGAGCTAAGGAAAGAAAACCCGACCTTTCTTTCTCACCTTCGATCGTCTCTTCGTGAAGATGTCGTGGCCGAGTGCTCCGCGCAAGACCGTGCGTCTTCGGCTTAGTGAAGAAGGGCTTCCTCATGCCGCAGACCTTTACGGTGGAGGGTGCCGGCGGGGCCGTCACCCCGCCGCCGCGGGCGGCGAGTCGTGGTGCCCGCTCGTTCTTCGGCCGGCTTTGGCTGCTTGCTGCACCCGTTCGTCCGAGGGGTCGCTGTCTCACTACAAGGTGGAGTGCACCATCTCAACCCCAATGGGGTCCTCCACATCGCCATCTTCATTACGTTGCGCGAGGCCTTCCCGGGATCGAGCCATGGCTGGCGTTGTGGAGGCACTTCTTCGTGCAAGGCTGCGAAAGGCAGAGCCGTCGGACGCCGTGGCGCCACAGGTGGCCTGGCCCTCGGCTTCGCCCGGTCGAACGCGGAGTACTGGAGGTAAAGCGCCCTCGTCCAACAGGGTGGCGTTACAATGGCTCTATGTTCAAAGCGTCGGCGGCAGCGCCCCTCGTTCACCGGCGAGCTTCCCATGGCGGAGGCGGTGGGCGGGGCGCGAGAAGAGGAGAAGAACAAGGTGGCCACGATCGTGGAAGCGCATCGGGGCTCACGCGAGGCGAGGGCTCACCGGGGCGTGGTTGTGCGCGCCTTTATGGGGATCGCGTGCAACCCCTTGTGCACGAGCCGCACCCTTGTTCCGTCTGCGGCCGTCCGGCCGGCGAGGATGGCGAGAACTGAGTAGCCACGTCTCGAGGTGGAGGCCGGGTGGCGGTATTACGGGCGGAGCGCCACGGTGGCTACGGATGGCCACCGGAGCCATTCTCGCGGCTTTCCGTAAATCTGTAGCCGGTGAAATTCCTTTACCTTCTCTTTTCTTTGTCCTTAGCACTTGGTCAGACCGCATTCCTGCATCCTCTTAGGGGCTCATGGGGATGTCTTCCCGGCCGCTCTCCGAGGATAAGGAAGCGCGGCGGTCGCCCGGCGAAGCAGCGGTGACTCCTCCCGCAAGCGGAAGGAGGAAAGGAGGAGGAAGAAGCATAAGAGCGTGTGGCCTTGCGGCGACGAGGATGTCGGAAACCACGGCTGTGGGGACAACCTCCAGCGGTGGCGGGAACGCCTCCGGCCATCCCTATGGTGGGTTTTCTCTAACCCGCGCCGGGCGGCGGCGGCGTGGACTCGGCCGGCGGCATCACAGGCCCGTGGCGCGGATCCCAGGCGGTGATCTTGCGCTTCATGATCGTCGCGGCGCCTACCGGAGGTGGCCGGGAAGCGACGGTAGGCTGCCTTAGCGGGGTGGCAAAGAGAGCGCGTGCGCGTACCGCTTCGGCCTTGTAAGTGTTTCTTTTTATTGGAGCATTTTCTTTTTGGCAAAGCCGCCCGGCGACTCTTGAATCTTTACAGCGCAGCGCCTATCTGAGGGTGACCGTGGGACGTCTTGCATCGGCTCCGCAAATAACGGCGCCCGATGATTTGGTGACCGATCGGGTCGGTGGAAGTCGCGGTGTCGGCGTCAGGCGCGGTCGCCTTGAGGGCGGGGCCTCACCGGAGGTCGTGGCGAAGAAGAACTTCCGCGCCTCGGGGGACCCCACCGGACGGCGTGATCGTCCTTTGAAGATGAGACGATGGTGCGCGCCGGCGTCGCGCCCGATCGTGGCGGAGCCGTGACGGAGGTGCTCGACCCCTCGTCCCGGGGAGGTGCCGGCCGATGCTCCTCAGTGCGGTCGCCGGGGTTTTGAAGGTTGACCTCATCACCCTTGCCCATGGTGCTTTGGACGGCGGCGCCCCGCCCGAGCAGACAGCGAGGCGCGCCCGGGTGTAATCCGGGTCGGGCGTCATGGGTCGGCGGAGGAGAGCGAGTGGGCGCCCGGCAAGGCGCTACCGACGCCGGGCGAGATAGGCGATCCGTAAAGGTCTGGCTCTTGCTCTGGAGTCTTCCACCAGGGCGCTGGACACGATGGTCGGAGTCCAGCCAGTCGCCCAGGTAGGTCACCGAAAAGTTCTGACTCGTTGCACATTTTTGATAGTTCTTCCGTGCGACTAACGGAGTGTCCACGTTTTTGCAGCACTTGCGGGCTCGCCGTGCGCCCGAGTTGAGCTCTGCGGCGCTCAGGCGATCGTGAGCGGTGCGGTGGAGGAGTCTTGATCAGTGCGCTTGAGCTACGCCTAGCCCAGGAGGCCCTGGATATTAGGCGGTCGGAGGCGGTGAAGATCCGCCGAGGATTTGAAGAGGCCACAAGGCCCTTTATGATGGCGCCTAGGAGCCAAGGTCTTGAGGCGAAAGTGGCGGGCCGGAGTCCTTCTGGCGGAGTCACCGGGGCCAAGGATCGCCGCGTTGCCGTGGAGGGGACCGCGCGACGCGCAACACGCTGCGGACCGAGCGAGACAAGGCTCGGGGGACATCGGCCGAGTTCGTTCGAGCGGCGGCGCTCGGAAGAATCGGTGAGTTGAAGACTTTATCGAGGCGCCGAAGTCGGAAGTCGTAATCGACCAACTCTGCGGCGGTAAGTGTCTCAATTCTTCAATTAAATGCGAAGTGCGACCGCGAGGCGAACTTATCAAAATCGCCGTATCTGCAGAGGCGAGAAGAATCTGGCGTCGCCGTGGAGGCGCGAACGGCATCGGATGCTCGCGATGTGTGATCGTGGCGGGGCGAGGCCGGCGGCGTTGAAGGTTGCGGAGGGCGGTCGGCCGAGATGGAGCGCCGGCGGAGGCCTCCGCAAGGCGGTCGGAAATCTGCGACCGCATCCTTGGGCCGGGGCGGCCGAGTGCCCTTGCCCCGTCTTTGCCGCTGAGTGCGGACCGTAGAAGAGGCGGTGATCACCGTGGCTGCGCTTGGAGCGCCGTCGGCGCTAGTCAACACCGTCTCGTACTACGACGGCATCGACCTCGCGGTGGTGGGCGTGGCGTGGCCGAACCGGATCGACGAGAGATCGGCCGGTTTGAGCTCTGGTCGAGCCGCGCGCAGAGAGATCGCCACCGCATCCGTCGCGGTAGCCGCCGAAGCGAGGCGACCAACTCTCGATCTCGCCACCGGTCGCTTTGCCAAGAAGAATAAAAATATAGTTAGCTTTATCCTTTTAGATTGTAAAAGCGCTCGTAAATAATCTTGAATTTATCAAGCTCCGAATCGCCTCTCGCCCTTTTTCGTTTATAGGGTGAAGCGTTTGACCGACCATAGCCTTAAGGACCGCAGGGTCACTTATCGCGTAGGTCGGGTCGTTTGGGAGGCGAGGTGGATTAGAGACTTGGCTATCACGGTTAGGCGCACTTGTGAGGATAGGAGTGTTCTAGACCGGCCGAGGATCTTTCCACTTGGGCACTTCCTTCTTCGCGAGTGCTACTTAGCAACCATAGCGGGGGCGGAGGTCGTAACACTTGGGTTGAGAGGGTTCTGCTCGGGATGAACATCATGACCGGTCGGGTCCACGTGCCCTCATAAGCGCGTGGGACGGTGAGTTCATGCGGGAGGAGTGTTCCTGCAGGCCAAAGGTCACTCCACTCGGTACTTCCTTCTTCCGCGAAGTGTTAGCAACCATAGCATACCGGGCGTATGGTCGAGCACTTGGGTCGAAGGGTTACGCTCGGGAAGGACCTTGTGGTCGGTTGGGTCATCAACCAGCGCAAGCACCGCCACCGAGCAGCTTGACGGGGCGCCGAACGGCAGCGACCCGAGTCGTCGCATGGCGACCAGGTGCTCGGAAGGAAGAAAGTAAAGAGCATGCTAGGAAGAAGAAAAGAGTTTAGGGATAGAATCGCCTTAACTTTTCTATATTCCATGCATTTGGAAGGATGCGGCCGTCGGCGTCCTTGAGCCGAAGGTGCCAGGCCGGAGGATCTGCACGACGGTGAAGGGGCCTTCCGTGGGGCGGCGACTTGTGCTTATCCTGCTGGTGCGGACCCGACGCAGGACAGTCGTCGCCAAGATCGAAGACCGCCGAACGAACGGGCGGCCGTGATAGCGTCGCGAGCTTGTTGATACGGCGATCGCGGGGCGGCCACGTCATGCACCTCGTCGATCTGGTCGACGAGTCTTGTTGTCGCGGCGAGCCCCGAGCCTCCTCGGCTTGCGGTCTTGGGGCACCATACTCCGGTGCAGTCGGCAAGGCGGCCCGGCACCGTACACCATGAAGCGGTGTGAACCCGGTCACCCGGTCGGCGTGGTCCGTAGACTCAGAGGACGGAGGGTAGCTTCGGTCACCCAGCGCCCGCGAAGTGCTTGAGCGGCGAAGATCCGCGGCAGGCCCTTGAAGGATCATGCGTTTGCGCTCGACCTAGCCGTTGGTCGCGGATGGGCCACGGTGCCCAATCGACAGCGGATGTTGAAGTCATCGCGAGAACTCGAAATTCCTTCCCGTGAAGCGCGTTCGTTGTCGGTGATGATGGAGTTTGGGACTCGAATCGAAAGACTATGTCGCGGAAGAAGATGGCGCTTGTGCCGGCGTGGCGCTCACGACCGGCTTGGCCTCTATCCACTTGGTGAACTTGTCCACCGCGACGAGCAAATGGGTAAAGCCCGGGCGCTTTCTTGAAAGGCCCGACCGGATCGAGCCCCAAAGCGCAAAGGCCACGTGATGGGGATTATGCGCAAGGCTGGTGGCGGATGTGTGCGCTGGCAAAGAATTGGCATCCTTCGCGAGTGTGTGCGATGTGCTCGGCGTCGAACACGGCGGTCGGCCAATAGAAACCTTGCCAGAAGGCCTTTCCCACTGAGATCGGGCGCGCGTGGTGACCGCAAATTCATTGTGTATGTCGTCCGGCCGAGCTTGTTTTCCTTAGTCGGCGGAATGCACTTTTGGAGGACCGGAGACTCCTTTGTAAAATGCGGGCCAGGCGGGACGAAGACTTTGTTCGCCGCGAGGCGCCGGACCTCGGTCGGGTCGAAGTGACCCGTCAGTCAAGCGATCTATGAAGGCTTTCTCGATCGGACTCGGTTGCTAGCGCGCTGCGGCTCGACCCGACCAAGTCCGCCGGCCGAGGCGGCGGTTGAAGCGATCGTGCTAGGTAGGTCGGGGCCGATTGGCCATCGGGCCGGTGGATGGAAGGCGCGGGAGGTCGTGACGAAGATCCGGCGGGACCGGCTCTCTGGAGGCAGTTGGCGGGTAGTCGGCGTCGCTATTGTAGCGTCGGTAGCTATGGTAAAGCTCGAAGCCCTTGAAGCGCGCCGAGCCGCGCACTTCTCGGCGATCTGCGGCCATACAGGCGTCTCGGGGCTCCGCGGCCTTCATGACTTGGTCGACGACAAGCTTGAGTCCCGTGGGCGTAAGTCGGCGAGCACGAGTCGGCGGCGATCAGGAGACCTTTGGCGAGGCCTCGTGCTCGGCAACATTGTTGGTGGCGTCAGCGGCGATGGCGTCTTGGGCTTGTTCCCAAGCGGGAGATGATGATGACTCAGCGCGCGCGCCATTCTTGTTGTAAGACCCATCGAAGTACATTGTCGATGCTCGGGGTCTTCGATCACTAGTGGTGCACAGGTTTGGTCCACTCGGCGGCGAAGTCGGCTAGAACTGCGACTTGATCACCGTCAGGGGCGTATGTGATGTCGTGGCCGTGAGCTCAGTGATGTTGTCTTGATCGAAGTAGTGGGCGAGCTTTCTCTTCGCAATGAGCACCGCCAGAGTAGCTACGCACTGTGGGTACAGAGCCTTGGACTCGGAAAGGACCTCGCTAATGAAGTAAGCGGCGTTGTACCTTAAGTTCGCGGCCTTCTTCCTTCGCTCCACCACGAGGGCGCACACGGCGGCAGGTAGTGGCGGCGATGTAGAAAGCAATGGCTCCACAGTGCCGGGCGACAGGATCGAGGCGAGGACAGAAGGCCTTGGCGGGTGAGGGCCTCCCGAGCTTCGGGTCGGCTAAGCGGTCGGATCTCTTGAGTAGCACAGTAGAGTGGCATTCGCGCTCGCCGAGGCGAGACGCGAAGCGGCTCAAAGGCGCTAGGCATCCGGTCGACCTCTGGACCCCTTGAGGTTCTTGATTGGGCCCATCCTTGCGATTGCCAATATCTTCTCTGGTTGGCCTCGATGCCTCGCTCGGAGACAATGAAGCCAGGAGCTTCCTTTGGGGACCCAGCGCATTTCTCGAGATTGAGCTTTATGCGGAATTGTCGAAGGTTCGCAAAGGTCTCTTCAGTCGGGGACAAGGTCGTCGGCCTTCTTGGTTTTTACGACAATATCGTCGGCGTACACCTCAGCGTTACGGTCGATCGGTCATTGAAGCACGTTTGCATACATCATTTGGTATGTAGCGCCCGCGTTCTTTAGGCGAGCGGCATCGTAGCGTAGCGAGAATGGCCGAACGGGGTGATGAAGGAAGTCGCGGTGGTCGGACTCCCTTAGCGCAATCGGTGGTAGCCCGAGTAGGCATCCGAGAAAGAGAGGACTCACACCTGCGGTGGAGTCGATGACTTAGTCGATCTGAGACAAAGGCGGATTCTTGGGACATGCTTTGTTGAGACTCGTATAGTCAGCGCACATCCTCCATTGCCCATTTTCTTTTTACAAGTGCGAGGTTGGCTAGCCACTCGGGTGGCGCACCTCTTTTACGAACCCTGCGGCCCGGAAGTTTGGCGATCTCCTCCCTATGATCCTGCGCTTCTCCTCGTCGAAGCGGCGCGGCGTTAGGCGGCCGGCTTTGAGCACAGTCGGATGCTCAGAGTGCTCGGCTACTTCCGCTTGGGATTCCGGCATGTCGGAGGACCTCCATGCGAAGGCGTCTTTGTTGGTGCGGAGGAGTCGACAAGCGCTTTCCTATTTGGCGGGGCGTGGCTCCGATCCGCCGCGGTCTTGGTCGGATCACGAGGATCGACGCGACCTCCTTCGTGTCCTCGGCGAACTTGAAGGATCCGCCCCGACTTGCTGGACTCAGGGGCGGATTCGAGGCTTCCTCACGAGGTTGTCGAGCTCGCGAGCGCGATGATTGCCGAAAACAAGCTCACAAGCTACTGCGCTTCGCGATTGTAGGCAGGCTGGAAAAAGCGATGCCGCGGTGATGACTCCGTGGCCTGGCATCTTCGGCTTGAGGTAGGCGTAGGTGGGGACCGCCATGAACTTGGCGTAACACGGCCTTCCCGAGGATGGCATGGTAGGCAGGAAATCCACGACCTCAGCGAGGTTTGGTGCGGAAGTTTCGGTTCCCCAAGGTAGCAGGCGGTCGATCCGCCGAGTGGATGGGCTGTGGCGGGAATAGCGCCATGGAAAGCGCCTTCTTTGGTCGGAGGGTCGGCGGGACCCCATGGCGTCGGCGTCTCGGCGTAGAGGATGTTGAGGCCGCGCCTCCGTCCATAAGCACTTTGGCGCTTCTTCCCACGCGGGGTGACCACGGTATCTCCCGGTATGGGCGTGGTCGGGTGATCGGTCCGATCAAAGGTGATCGGGAACTCAGACCACCGGAGGTATTGGGGCGCGTGGCGCGGCGGTATGGACCTCGCGATAAGCGAGCTTGAGCCGGCGCATCGGCATAGCGGTCGGTCCTCCAAAGATCATGAGGCGGCCGTTGGGTTCGGGAACTCGTCGTGCGCCTTTTCTCTGCTGACAGCGGGCGCGTGAACTCTTCCCCTTGCCCGCGCGGCGTTGCGGGGACCCGAGAGGTAACGCCTCGAGACCTCGCGATCCCGTACTTGTGCCAGCGAAGAACCCGTGGTTTGGGCGCGGGCGTCCATCAACTTCTCGAAGTGGTGGGCGCGACGGTCGATCGCGACTGGCTTTGTGGCGAGGCGGTCGGCGGTGGCGACCGCAGGTCTCAGCGGATCTGCTTCCGTGCGCCCCGTTTGTCGGAGCGGTCGGAAGGGGACCGATCGCGGACGCCGGGGTTCTGCTGGGCCTTTCCTCCCTCGAAGATGGCCCCCCGGCCTCCTCGCCGGAGGCGTGGTTGAGTGGCGATATCGAGGAGCTCCTTGGTAGTTACGGGCTTGAGGCGACCTGGTTTGTGTACCAAGGCCTTGCGGGAGGTGCAGTAGATGAATGCTCCCACGACATCGGCGTCGAAGATGTCGGGAGCTCGTTACCTTGGCGGAAAACGCGGATGTAGTCGGAGGGTTTTCACTGGCTGCTTTGTTGCGATCGCCGAGTCGAGGAGTTTCGAGTAGCTTGTAAGTGCCACGGAAGTTGCCGGCGAAGAGGGCCTTCAAGTCGGTCCAGTTCACGATGGTTTGGCGGCAAGTACTCAGAGCGAGGCTCGGGCAAGTCCGCGAGTAGATGGGAAGGTCTTGGATGATGAAGAGGTCATCAGTTGCTCCTCACTTGGCATGCTGGCCGGTAATCTTGAGCAGACACACAGGTTTGTGGCCCGGTGTATTTAGCAATGTTGGTGGCGCCGAGTCTGGCGGGAAGTCGCTGGCGGATCCTGGCGAGCGCTCGTGGTCGGGACCGTCGGGGCTCGGGCTGCGGTGGTAGTGCGCCGCCCGCGGTCGTGAGTGGCGGCCTCCTCGCCATCTTTCTTGGCGCCTCAAGGGTAAGCGCGAATGTCGTAAACATCAGGCGTTAGCGCCGGGCGCGCGAGGCTGGTGTGGCTCGTGGTGCGGCGGCTTTGTCTGCGGACCAGCCGCTCCATCTGATGCGGGCGGTGGCGAGGTGGCTCGGGCGATAAGGCCGGAGGCATGCATGTCTTGCGGCGACGCGTGCTCTACCGGCCGGAGGTTTGGTAAGTGGCCTTGGCCTCCCGGGTGATCGGCTCGGGAGGCCTCGAGCGGCATTGCGGCGCGCCACGTTTTAGGTGGCGTGGGAAGAAGCGAGGACCGTCGGACCCTTCCGCTGCTGGGGTGTGCACGGCGCTTAGCGCGTCTTGCGTGGCGTCGCCGAGCACATCACGAGGGCCTCGAGCTCCTCTGCTCGGGTTGGCACAGGTGGTCGGCTTCGATTCGCCGTTCCTCCAACTCTTTGCGTTGTTGTTGGAGCTCGCCTTGGCGGAGTGCGGCGCGTTGATGCGCTCATGGTTGGTACTCCTCCTCCTGCGCTGAGTCGCGCGGACGGGAGGTCCGCACCCGCGAGGGCCACGATCAAATCAGCGGTGCGCCATGTTGCATTCGCGAGAGTCGCTGCGGCGGGGTACTCGTGTCGGGTGGAGTCATGGCTAGAAGAGTCTTCCCAGCTCGTGGATGGAGGCGGCGGTAGCGACCATCGCCACAAGTCGCGAGCCTACGGGGTGACATGGTCACTGCCGGGCCTCTGGGAGTTTCGCCAACCGTGGCGGAGCACTCCTCGGGTTCGGCCGGGGCTGCGGGCGCCCAAGCTGAGAAGCGAAGTCGCCGGAGAGGGCGCCCAAGCTCTCGTGGCGCTGTCCTCCGGGCGGCGAGGGACAGCGTGAGCCCTCCGTCGGGGTGTGGCGGAAGTCGAGGAAGCGAAGCGGATCCGGTTCCCAGCCTTGA
This sequence comes from Otatea glauca, assembly GCA_036346275.1. Lineage (NCBI taxonomy): Eukaryota > Viridiplantae > Streptophyta > Magnoliopsida > Poales > Poaceae > Otatea > Otatea glauca. The sequence continues at coordinate 78,549,544 of CM070711.1, forward strand.
TCATGCCGTCGCGATGGGTGGATGCCATCGAGGAGATAAGCGGAATCGGAGATGGTGGCGAGCGCGCGAAGTCCCTACAGCGCGCCAAGCGCCGGCGTTTTGGCGGCCGGCAAGTAAATTGTAAGTCTAAAAGTCAGCGCGTTCCACTCACGAATGGTTAGACTCGTGAGTCCAAGATGTATCTTGGTTGGTGAAAGTCCCTACTCCGATTCGGATAGCCGTATTGTATTGCTTTTGCACTATGTTTCTGAGCGAGGCCCTAAATGACTTAGTCTCCTCGTGTTCTTATGTGTTCCTCTCTTGAATCGTTTAGTCTGCCTCCTTTTATACGAAGGAAGGCGGAGTTACATCGAGTTGGGGGAAGAGCGAGGTGACCTATGTTAGGAACTCGGTCCTTAAATCCTGTGGGTGCCGCCACTCGTCTTGCCCATCTTGGGTCGGTAGCCTTGGTGGTCGGGAGGTTAGGCATTCCCGGAAATAGCGTACTTGCCCTCTGTGACCCTTGCGAATCGCGGCGTTGCGGTGCGTGGCGTCGTGGCCGCCTCGGGAGGGCGTGCGTTAAATCTTATCGTGACCGGTTGATGAAATTTGGAAGCTTTGTCTTCTGCGATCCACGGACCTTCTTGGGAAGAGCCACGCCCTTGTATAGTCACTCCGATTGACCTCATTCGGTCGATGCGTGGCGGTAGGCCGATGAGGGCGACGACACGCGGCCCTCGGCGTCCGTCACCTTGGTTCGGTCGGGTCGGAGATCCCGCCCGCCAAGAGGGTGGGAAGCGCTGTCCGGTCGGAGTCGGAGATCCGCTCGCCAAAGGGATCGGGGCCATTGTCCGGTCGGATTCGCTTCCCTGGCCGTCGGGGCGGATGTCTTGTGGTCTCATGAGCGATTCGGTCGATGGCGGCGGTAGGCGCGACTTTGTTAAATTTGGAGATATGCTTGAGTGTTGGCTCGTCGTTTGGGCTGTTAGGGTACCCTGTTATTAGTAAATCGATAAACATAGAGGGTTACCCAAATCTCGTGAGCGGAGCGAAGGTGAAAATCCTATCATACTCACAGTGGCTAAGACCACATGAGAATGTTCCTTGCCTTAGCATTCGCCTCAACGTCAACCATATTGATGGCGTGACATTTTCATCGCGAGGAACCTCATACGGAGTTTCACCTTACCGCAATGTCAGGTAACCACAGGCGTTGATGTATGACTCCATCAGGGACTTCCAAAAGGAAAAATCAACTCCATTAAAGATGGGAGGCTTGGTGGAATATTTGTCAGTCGCCATGGCTCTTGAGACCGGTCAAGATCTATGGAAGAGCAAAACCGGCTCTGATACCAATTGAAGGACCGAGATGGCGAACAGAGGGGGGTGAATGGTCGCAAATAAAATTTCCCCCCAAATACTCTAACAAAAACCTCGACAAGATCGCTTAAAGGAAATCGTGAAAAACCTAAAAAACTAGACAACTATGTGTACCCCAAGCTTGCATGGATAAGTACCATAAAATATGTGGGGATTTTTGAGTCACAATACTGGTTGTCTAGTGTCCAAGATAAAGAGGAATCAATTCAAACTCTTGCTTTTAGAAAGGACATCAATTCAAATCACAAAAGTCACTTTCAAAAAAGCAAAAGCAGAATTTCCAGAACTTGTCCTCAATTTGCACAAGAGGTTGGTGGGTTTCTGCAGCTCACAAAATTTTGAGACTTTTTCTCCCTATGATAATCAGAGTTGTGAAGAACTCCACCAAATTTATCCTCAAAAATCCTTACAGAAAAAACAGGAAAAATCTAAGAACACAGTCTGATCAAGAACTTCGAGCAGAAAGTTTGGGGCTCGGTTTTCACCTCATGGCGCCCAAACAGTGCAACAAGTGAACTCCAAAATTTTTCTGCAAGTGGATGTAAGAGTCGCTCACCTCCTCCAACAAGAATCACTTGAAAAATATTTTTCTACATTTTTATAGAAATTAAAAACTGACTGCTGCGCGAAGAACAAGTTCTGAACAAAGTTGGAACTTGAAAGAAAAGATGTTCTCTACTCAATCCAAGAGTGCAAAAGAGATGTAAAACCATATGAACACACTCAAAACATCCAAGATCAGCAGCATTTAGAAGGAGGGGAGGCAAATCCAAATTACATGAAAGTAAATTGCGAGAATGTAATTGCGGAAAGTAAATGCTGAATTTAAATTGCGTAAAGTAAAGACATAATGTAAATCATAAAATAAATTCAGAGGTGGATGGATAAAACTTTCATTTCTAGAAGGAGAGGTTACAAAGCCTCACTTTCATGTGGTCAAAGCTCAAAGGAGCATTCACAAACCTCAAAACCTTCAAGGGAAGGAGACTACCCCTCCACCCCTATTTATACTACTCTTGGGCCACCTACCATCCTTGGATGAGTCCCTCAACCCTAGAGCACTCATCTAAGGGCTAGGATTAACCCACACACACAGCCATGCAAGGCTAACCCAAAACCCACACACATCTGGGTTTTCTTGCAGTTTTCAAAGCATACTACCTAGACCGCTAACCTATCAACTAGACCTCAATCCGATTGCCCTCGGTGATCCACGCGGCATCTAGCTAGCATAATCTCCTTTCCTTGTCTTCTTGACTTGCGGACTCCGTCTCCGATCATCTTTGGCGATTTCCCAACCGTGCGGACCTCGGCGCTCCTCGCCTAGTCCGGTTATCCTTCGCCTCACCATGACCTATGCCGTCGTCCTGCAACCATCAAAGATAAGGAAAAAACCTTTCACATAGCAATGCCCACAATGATATGCAATATAAACCATCAACTCATCACTACGGCGTCCATACGATCGGTACTTCCACTCTGGCGAGACAACTCAAATTGCTTCATTTTGAAAATAAATCCAAATCAAACTCAAACTTGAGCACACCTTGCTCAAATAAAGTCAAATACTCATCACAAACATGGATGGACCTCCATGGTCCTTCACAACCCACGACATATCGTCACGTTCCTCGAGCGGCGATTAAGTCACGAGCCACTGGCCGACTTCGTCGTAGAGTGGACCGAAGCCCGCGCGCGCCCGCGCTCGAAGACCAGTCTTGGACAATGTGCTTGGCCGGGTCCTACACCAAGAAACGGCGGCGAGTGCGGGAGTCGTCATCATCTCCCGCTCGGGAACAAGCTCGATCGCCATTCGGTTTTGCTCTTGATCGACCAACAAGCGTCGCCGAGTCACGAGGCCCTCATCAGCGGTCTCTAGATCGCTGCGGAGCCTCGGCGTTGGCGACTCGTCCACGGAGACTTCAAGCTCGTCGTCGACCAAGTCATGAAGGCGCGGGCCAGAGGCGCCCGCATGGCGCGTCTTGTCGGGAAGTGCGCAAGCTCGAAGAAAGGTTCAAAGGTTTGAGCTTCACCAAAGCTCGAGCCTTCTAGCGGTGAGGCCGATTACCTAGCCAATCTCGCCTCAAAGAGAGGACCGATCCCACACAGGATCTTTATGCGTGATCTTGAAAACCTTCCGTCTCTTTGGACTCGGCGGCCGGCGGCCGTCCGACTGTTCGGCGCGACCACTCGGACCGCCCGACCGGTCGGTGGTCGCCAGTCGGGCAGCGACGCCGCTAATGGCCGACTCGGCTGGAGAAGCCCTTCGTCGACCGCGGCCGATGGATCGCTCCCCCGACCCGGCCGGCGTGGCGCCTCGCCCGTCGGGCAAAATCTTTCGTCTGATCGGAGAAGACCTCTACAAAGGAGTCCCTCAGAGTCCTCCAAAAATGCATCTGGCCGACCAAGGGCGGTACATTTGCTTGATATCCATGGTGGCGTCTCAGGCCACCGCGCGCTCACGGTCCCTAGTAGGAAAGGCTTTTGGCAAGGTTTCTCTTGGCCGACCGCCTTGGCGACGTCGAGTAAGTCGTTCGCACTGCGAGGATGCGATTCTTCGCCCGGCAAGCGCATCTTCGGCCGGAGTCTTACATCGATCCCGTCACATGGCCATTCGCGATGCAGGAACTTCGATCAGTCGGGCCCTTGAAAAGGCGCCCGGGGCTTTACCCACCTCTTTGTCGCGGTGGATAAGTTCACCAAGTGGATAGAAGCCAAGCGATCGCCCGACATCACATCGGTAGCGGTGGCTAACTTCATCCGCGATATCGTCTTCCGCTTTGGAGTCCCGAACTCCATCATCACCGACAACGGCACGCAGTTCACGGGGAAGGAGTTCCTCGAATTCTGCGATGACTTCAACATCCGCATCGATTGGGCAGCCGTGGCCCATCCGCGGACCAACGGTAAGGCCGAGCGAGCAAACGGCATGATTCTCTAAGGGCTCAAGCCACGAATCTTCAGTCGGCTGAAGAGATTCGCGGGACGATGGGTGATCGAGCTACCTTCCGTCCTCTGGAGCCCGTGGACCGCACCAACCCGGGCGACCGGATTTACACCGTTCTTCATGGTGTTCGGTGCTGAAGCCGTCTTGCCAACCGACCTGGAATACGGCGCCTCAAGACTACAAGCCTTCGACGAGGCTCGGGGGCTCGTCTCGCAACAAGACGTCATCGACCAGCTCGACGAGGCGCGTGACATGGCTATTCTACGATCGGCCAAATACCAGCTGACGCTGTGACGTTACCACAGTCATCAGGTCCGAGGCCGGTCCTTCAACGTTGGTGACCTTGTCCTGCGCCGGGTTCAGTCCAACAAAGACAAGCACAAGCTCTCACCGCCTTGGGAAGGCCCCTTCACCGTCGTGGAGGTTCTCCGACCCGGCACCTTCCGACTCAAGGACACGGATGGCAATGTCATCGCATGGAACATAGAAAAGTTAAGGTGTTTCTACCCTTAAAACTCTTTCTTATCCCTTACGCCTTTTTTACCCTCCTTCCAAGCGCCCAGACGCCGCGAGGCGCTCGGAGGCTGCTTGTTGGTGCCCTCGTACGGGTTGCTTCCGCTCGGCGCGCTCACGCGGGTCAGTGACCCGACCAACCACAGGGCTCCTCCAAGACGGTAACCCTCTCGACCCAAGTCTTTGCGGCCTCGCCCGGCTATGGTTGCAGTAGCGCTGCGGAAGAAGGAAGTGCGACGGGCGACCCTCGGGTGGTCGGGAACACTCCGTTCCGCGCGCCACGACCAGTCGCACACTTACGGGTTGGTGACCCGACCAACCACGGGACCCCTCTGGCGGTAACCCTCTTGACCCGAGTGCTACGGCCTCGCCCGGCTCACGGTTACTAAGTGGCGCCGGCGGAAAAAGGAAGTGCGAAGGCGGCCTTAGTCGGTCGGAACACTCTTATCCGTGCAAGTCGCGCGAGCGCTTCATAGCGAGTTAGGTCCCTTCGCCTCCTCGTAAATGGTAAAACTCAGGCCTCGGCGGCCAACCCCGCGGTTTCTAAAGCTACGATGCGCGGCGTTATCATCAGCGGGAGAGTCGAAAGGCAGTTGAAACTCATCAAACCTTGATTTACTTCATGCTAAGGTCTTTTACAATAAGAAAAGGAAAAACATCTAATTCCTCCTATTTTTCATGGAGGATGCTCCGCGGAATCCTTTGGCGTCGGCCCGAGCGTGCGGCTCGACTTGAAGCTCGAGCATCGACCTCCTCGTCGATCCGGTTCCCGCGATCCAGCTGCGGCGATGGCGAGATCGATGCCATCGTAGTAGGAGCGGTGTGGACAAGCGCCGAGAAGCTCAAGCACGGCACCCTCGCTCGCGAGCTCTTGACATGCTCGCTCTCGGGCGGTAGCGGCCCGGCGAGCGAGCGGGGGGCAGCGGTTCCAAGCACTCGGTCGCAGATGTCCTGGTCGACCTTGCGAAGGGTCCCCAACTCTGCGGCCAGGTCAGATCGTTCTCCCTCGGCCACCAGCAGCTCTACCAAGGCCGTGTCCCTCGCCGTGATTGCCACGTCGCGGGCCTCCACCACCCCTCTCCATGCCTCCACGTCGCTGCCAAGGTTCATCTGCAGCTCTGCAGATCGGGACAGCGTCAGAAGGCGCGCCCAACGAATTACGATTGCAAAATCAACTAAGGAGTTCAGCCACTTACCGGCCGTGGAGCTCGTCAAAGCGCGAAGCTCCGCCTCGGTCTTAGCCAGCGCCTCCTGAGCAGCGTCACGCTCGGATTCCGCCTGCTCGGCGCCCTCCCGGGTCCGATCCCACTCGCCTTGGAGGCAGGCCGCCTCCGACCGCGTGGTCCCTTCGGCGGCATCTTTGGCGCTGCTAGCAGCCGCCAAAAGGGACTCGAGCTCACCGCCCCGCGTCGCCCAGGGTAGCTCGCCGGTGCTCATCAACCAGGACCTGGGTGGCCCGACCCAGCTCCTGGCGGGTCTCCTCCGCCGCCATATACGCTTTCGCGAGCCAAGGCCTCTGGCGTCGCCGCGGCTCGGGGCCTTGATCGATCGCGCTCTTCCTCGGCGACCAACTTCCAGCCTTGCAAACCCCGGTGGGCTGGGACTTCTCCCCGGCGGACCCTTAGCGCGCAAAGCACAACACTCTCTTAGCCTATGACAAATCCGTCAAAGATACAAGAGCCGGGTTTTGCTTGACTTACGCAACAACCGGAGGATCCCCTCGATGGCGCGTCCGGCCTCCATTGGAGTGTCGAGTCGAGCGGACCCTCTTGGATCTGCCGTCGATCCGCAGCGCGCCTAATGCCGTCCCAGAAAATCTCCCGCTCATTGCGCTCAGCCGGGTGCGTCTAGCAGGAGGGACGGTCCGCCGGTTTGGTCGTCTCCCGACTAGATCAACGCGGCCCGGCGGTGGCGAACCGCTGGTCGACGCCAACAGCTTGCATTCGCGGGAGGCCACTCAGCGCCTCCCCCTACGGCTCCAACGGGATCAGCTCTGGCACAGGCCACCCGGCCCGGCGGAGCTCGCGGCGCGGCGTTAGCGTCCCCGGGGCCGGACGCGCATGCCGGTGGGCTCCCCGGCGGTGGTGGTGTGAGCTCCTCCCGACCCCCCTCGACCGTAGAAGGAAGCCCTGATTCATCGAGGGTCGGCGGATCTCCCTCATGCCCTGGCTCGGCCTCTGTCGCCGCGACCAACCACGACCGCGGCGGCTCAACACGCTGCGAGCCTCGGTCCTTGTCGATCCCGGCGCTGCCAGTGTTACCACGACCCCTGCCGAGCTGGCCGTGCCCACCGCCTCCTCGGGCTGCTCCTACTCCGCAAGCGGCTTCGATCCCGCCGCGCAAGGGCCGGGCTAGCGGTAGGTCGATCGCGGGCGTCTTTGCCGCGATCGGCCACCCCTGTGTAGGTGCTGCGCACAACAAAAGATCGGGGGTTGCTCGAACGACCTTTTTACGACAAAGTTGGAAGGAGGCACTTACTGCGCCGATCGGTTGCGTGGTAGCCACGCTCTCTTAGTCGGCCCCCCTCGCGGAGGCGAGTCGGCTCTTCGTTTCCCCGGGGACTCCTCCACTGGGGACACCTCCACGCAGGGCGCGCGACAGCGGCGCCTAGCGATCGCCTCCGCCGCTCGGCGGACGACATCGGACCCGGATGCGAATTGGCGCCCATTGCTCCATGCTGCAATCCTTGGAAGTCGATCCCACACCGCCCGTCTCGACGGTGGTTGTTTCGGACACTTCCTCACCGCACGCGGCCCTCGCCGCGCGCTCCTTCTTCTTCCTCCGCTTCTCCTCCCTGCGCTTCTTACGTGCAGATTCGTGCTGAGCGGAGCCTGCACGGGCCGCCACCCTCAGCGCTTTCTCCCCTAGCAACAACACCCGAGAAACCATCCCGGTAAACCCCTGAGAAATGCAGAAACGACAGTCAAGATCGAATTCTAGGAAAAAGAAAATGGGGGAGGAAACAAGAAGAGGTTTGCTCGGATTACAGTGCGGGGATGGCGCGAAAATGGCTCGGGTGCCCGCCCGCCGCCGGTGGCGCTTACGCCGCGTGGCGGACACCGAGCCTCAACCTCGGCGGAGAGTTACGCCCCGCCATCCTCATGGAGTCGAGCGTCCCCGTGCCGGAACATGGGAGCGACCTATCCATGGCGGTGGACACGTATCTTCATGAAAGCGCGCACAACAACATCATCGGTCGGAGCTCGCTCCTTTTGGACCTTGATACGATCAATAATCTCGACCACCTTGCCTTCTCTTTCTTAGCGGCGCCCGGTCCCTCGGGCCCGCCTCGACCAGCCGGCCGATGAAGACCCGGCGCGCCCCGTGTTACGAGCATAGAACCACTTTCAGTGCGGCCCGGTTCAGCGGCAACTTCACGTCGATATAGTCAGGCCCTACCGACACGCATCTGAGTGCCAAGCCGCCGCGCTGGGGTGTCAATGGCTTATCCTTTCTCACCGCGCATGGAAGAGGTGCGCCCACGGCGCCCGGTCGCGGCTCGATGCCCAAAACGCCTCGCCGCGGCGTCATGAAAATCGCGATGTGGAGGGCCGTTTGGGGTTAAGGTCTTGCACCTACGCCTTGTAGTGGGAGAGTAGCCCGGACGAATGGGTGCGAGAGGAAGACCAAACTGCACTCGTAAAGCGAGGCGAGCACGGCGACCTCATCGTCCTCGGCGAGGGCGGTGGCCCGTCGGCACCCTCGGCAGAGGCGCTCTGCGGAAGGAAGCCTTTCTTCACGGGCGAGCACGCGGCTCCGGTGGATAGAACACTCCGACCACGACATTCTCGAAGAAGCGGCAGAAAAAGGTGAGGAAGGGGAAGGTGTTTTCTCCTCTGCAGCCTGCTGTCTATTTTTCTATCTCGGTGAAACGGAGAGCGAGGAAAGGCAAAGGCGAGCAATCGTCTTAGCATCCGCGCCGAATTTATAAAGGCGGCGGGCACCGGTAGAACCGGCACTAGCGAAACAGACACCGCCTCGAGCAGATCGACGCGTCCGTCCCTCGGCCGCTCTCTGCGAGCAAAACGGTAACCCCACGATTTCCAATTCCTCTCTACGCATTTAAGTATGACAGGACATCAAGAGGCGAATAGACGTCGTATCGGGCAGTGCGCCCCGTGAACCCTTCGGTTTCTGCCTCCGGGTCGGATCGGCTGCACCGTTATGAGTCTAAAAGGCCCCTCCGGGCCGCTGCGGCCTCAAAGCGGGGAAAGAGCCTGAACGCTCGCGCCCGAGGCCCAGCCTAAAGCTGCGGGTTCTAAAGGCCAGGCCCACCAAGTGGGCCTGAGCGCCTGTGGAAAAATTTGAGCAAGGCGAATACAAGGCGAGCTCGGTGGGCCTCTAGTTGGGTTGGTGACTACCCAATCGCCTTGACTCGTGTCAGAGACCATACTTCACACTCTCCTGGAGCCCATCGATGGGTGATGCCGGTGTGCTCTGGGTCGTGAGCGACCCAGTCCGATCTGAGATCGAGTAAAGAAAGGTTTCTCATGGGCGCCCGATGGGTTGGACACCTCTGTTGGGACCGTCCGCTTGGAAGGGTCCCCCTTGGGAGGACCTCCAGGACCCTCGGATCACCGTTATTAGCTCCACGAGCACGGCGTTCAAACCCACGCGGAGTAACGCGAGTTCGCTCGCCCTCCCGGTCCCACACTGCGGGCGGGGTGTCTCGTGGGGCAGATAGTGGCGCTCCTCTTGTAGCTCCTCGCGAGCGAGGACTCGGGATGGGCGCCCACGCGTCCAACTACGGCGTTAAGCGCGCCAAAGCGTCCAGCTATGGCGTTAAGCGAGCACTCGGACACGAGAACCTCCCGAAGGCATCGGTCGTCCCGGTAGGCCTAAGGCACCGTCGGCTCTGACGTTAAGCGAGCCGCGAGTCCGGCTACGGCGTTAAGCGAGCCGCGAATCCGGCTACGGCGTTAAGCGAACAAAGCGTCCGGCTACGGCGTTAAGCGAGCACTCGGACACGAACCTTCCGAAGGCATCCGTCGTCCCGGCCGGCCTAAGGCACGAATCGGCTACGACGTTAAGCGGCGTCGTCCGGCTCGGCGTTAAGCGAGCCGCGAATCCGACTACGGCGTTAAGCGAGCACTCGGACACGGAACCTCACGAGAGGCATCGATCGTCCCGGTAGACCAAGGCCGTGTCTAGCTCGACGTTAAGCGAATACTCGGACACGAGAACCTCCGAGAGGCATCACGGTCGTCCTAGGCGACCAAGGCCGTGTCTAGCTACGATGTTAAGCGAGCACTCGGACACGAGAACCTCGAGAGGCATCTGGGCGTCCCGGTAGACCAAGGCCGTGTCTAGCTCTGACGTTAAGCGAGCACTCGGACACGAGAACCTCCCAAGAGGCATCGATCGTCCCGGTAGGCCAAGGCGGTGTCTAGCTCTGACGTTAAGCGGCGCTCGGACACGGAACCTCCGAGAGGTATCCGGTCATCCGCGCCGAAACCAAGGCATTGAAGCGCCCGTGCCAAGAAAAACAACCCCGCATCATTGCCGACCCTTAGGGGCACGAGTGATCTAAGAAAGCATCTAAAGCGAAGTCGTCATACGGATGAATCAAATCGCAAAGAAAGAAATTTTATTATAAATCGACAAGCTCAAACATTACACAATGTTACATGATATGGAGTTACATAATATGGTGGAGCTATTTGGCACAAGTATTATATCACGGTTTGGATTGCGTCGGTCAGAGCCTTGCAGCGGCTACCGCAAGCGCACACCATCACCACGAAGAGCTTGAAACAACCCGGCGGTAGCGTCGGTGGCGGCGGTGTCACGGGCCCTGACCTCTCCTCCATGAGCTCGGCCATCGCCGGTCACGCTCGGCCAGAGTCGGCCAAGGATCCTCTTTCACCACCTCGACGCCGTCATCAAAGCCAAAGACCGGCGGATGCGCGAAGCCATGGAGGATTGAAAAGAAGATTCTAGGATGGGGTAACCATTCAAACAAGCGGTGGTACCCTTTATATACCCAAAGGAAGGAAGATCAAGCGACTTCGCATAAATACCAGCGCGAGGAAAGCGGCGCCTTGGCGGATCCGAAGTGGTCGAGAAGACGAATGGTCAAGACGTGCAAAACCATGCGCAACACGCACAACCAAGCAATTAAAAAGCTTCTGGCGGCAGGGGTACCCCCGATAGGTCCCTCAGCAGCTGTCGGATGCACCCGAAGCACATCAGGCTGGAGCCAACCAACTAGGTCGGTCAGACCAGCCGACCAAATCCGGCCGCCGCCTTCGACCATGCTTTGACGACCAAGCTCAACCCTCGACCGTATCTAACGAACTCGCTCGGGGGTTCGGGGGCTACTGACGAGTACTTATACAATGGGTACCACAGCGGCCCGGAGTAACGAACGGGTCATCCCATGCCTATCTCCGACCAAAGGCCTCGCCGGTCTACAAAAGACATTCTACCCGACCTAGCAGGCGTCAGACTTCGCCATAGGTCGGACTCCCGCTTGTTCAGACAAAGCGAGGCAATCACCGCCAAGGTCCGGTGTCGAGCCTCGCACGGCCCATCGGCCACGTGGTTTGCGGACACAACCACTCGAAGTGACCGTGCGAGGGCAAGTGGCTCCTTCCAAGATAGCACGAAGGCTGCTAAAGTCAAGACTCGATCTCATCGTCCGGTCACGCACGATGCGGAGATACGCTCTCCCAGCGCACCAAAGGCGCAATATGGCGTCGGTGCTCGTCGAGCCGCAGAAAGCGGTGCGGCTGTTTCCCAATGAAACAACGGTGATCTACTCGATGAGTCCACCAACCCGATATGGGCGAAGAGGGGTTGACCAACAGCGAGACCAAGGGTCGAGAACTAGCGTAGAGATCTTCGCCTTCCTCTCTCGACTTCCCATGTACCTGCCGCCTCCAACTATATAAAGGGAGGCGGGGTCTTCTAAGACTCTCTCTCGCTCTCTTGGGCGGTCTCTCGGGCTCCTTCTTTTGGTCTTTCTGAATTGACAAAGATACGCTCTCATGTTCGAGCTCTCAGCTCAGCTTATAAACACTGTAGTCTTACGCACCTAAAGCAATCGATAAACACCACACGGCTGGAGTAGGGACATTCGGCCGAACCAAGTATACATCCTGGGCCTTTAGGTCTAACCATTTAAGGAGAGGGAGCGCGCGGCCCCTTAGACTTACAAATTTACTTGCCGGTGACTCGAAACCCCGACAAGCTTTTTCTTAATTTGTATATATTAAAAAAATACTTCGAGTTTTTCTAATTATTCTATTTTCCCTATTTTTTCTGAAATGCTTTCTTATTTTACTGCATTTTTTCATACTTTTTATATTTTTTTAAGATTTGTATTGAATTTTTGACGCTAACGGTCTACCGAGCTGACCTGCCCGTTAGACCCGCGAAAGACCGGGCCGACACGGCACACCTCGTGAGGCCAACGGGCCTTGTCTGGATCGACACCCCGGCACGACACGACCTGTTTAGTAGTCGTACTAAACGGACTTGCCGTCGGTTAAACAGGCCGGACCGGGCCGCTCATTTGACCCTCTAGTCAAGGCCACCACCACTGAGCACCTCCCCCGCATCAATCCGAACTCGCACTGTGCATAGTCGAGCTGTCGAAGTCTTCGCTTTTGTCAGCGCGGGCATCTTCTTCCACATCGCGGGTGTGCATCTCTTGATTTCTTCCCCCTCTGTTTTCCTTCCTTGCTAAGGATACCTAGCTGACAATCTGTCCAATTTCTGATGGCTTCTCCCCAAAACTCCAACCAATTCGTCCGTTCCTTCTGAGTTCCCCACAATCCCCCTGCTGATGCCAACCACCAGTTGCATCTTGTCGGATTCCTTCGCTCTGCGGATCCTATGCGCATCCAGTTCAGAAATTAGCCCCCATTCGGCTTCAGTTCCTCTCCCACCGGCACCCGGATCCTTCGATTCGTTCCCAAATTTAGTTATTGGCCTTGCACGCCGTCAAAAATCAGATCTTTCTTGGTAAAGATCGATTCTTTTGGTTCGCGGAGATGGAGTTCGTGGCGTCTATCATCGATGCGGTGTTCCGGCCGCTCAAGGACTACTTCGCCCGGACGTACGGGTACGTCATGTCCTGCGGCGACTACATCGAGGCGCTGGGCCACGAGATGGACGAGCTCAAGAGCAAGCGCGACGACGTCAAGCGCATGGTGGACGCCGCCGAGCGCCAGGGCATGGAAGCCACCAGCCAGGTCATGTGGTGGCTCGAGTGCGTCGCCAAGCTCGAGGACGCCGCCGCCCGGATCGATGATGAGTACCAGGCGCGCCTGCACCTCCCGCCCGACCAGGCGCCCGGCGTCAGGGCCACCTACAGCCTCAGCCAGAAGGCCGACGAGACGTTCTCCGAGGTCGCCAGCCTCATCGAGAAGGGCGCCTTCCACAAGGTCGCCGACGAGCTCGTGCAGGTCCGCTTCGAGGAGATGCCGAGCGCGCCCGTCGTCGGCATGGACGCGCTGCTCGAGGAGCTTCACGCGTGCGTCCGGGGCGGCGACGTGGGCGTCATCGGCATCTACGGCATGGCCGGGGTCGGCAAGACCGCGCTCCTGAACAAGTTCAACAACGAGATCCTCATCAACTCGCAGGACATCAATGTTGCCATTTACATCGAAGTCGGTAAGGAGTTCAATCTTGACGACATTCAGAAGATCATAGGCGACCGGCTGGGTGTGTCGTGGGAGAACAGGACGCCCAAGGAGCGCGCGGGGGTGCTCCACAGGGTGCTCACCAAGATGAATTTTGTGCTGCTGCTGGATGACCTCTGGGAGCCACTCAACTTCCGGATGCTCGGCATCCCGGTGCCGAAACACAACTCCAAGAGCAAGATCATCTTGACGACGAGGATCGAGGACGTATGCGACCGAATGGATGTCCGCCGAAAGCTCAAGATGGAGTGCCTGCCATGGGAGCCCTCGTGGGAGCTCTTCCGTGAGAAGGTCGGCGAGCACCTGATGCATGCTAGCCCGGAGATTCGGCACCATGCCATGGCGCTGGCCATGAAATGTGGTGGGCTGCCCCTCGCGCTCATCACCGTAGGCAGGGCGATGGCCAGCAAGCGCACCGCAAAAGAGTGGAAGCACGCCATCACCGTGCTAAAGATTGCCCCATGGCAACTTCTTGGCATGGAGATGGACGTTCTTGTGCCTCTCAAGAACAGCTACGATAACCTGCCCAGTGACAAGCTAAGGCTCTGCCTACTGTATTGCTCGCTATTCCCAGAGGAGTCCTCCATTTCTAAGGATTGGATCATAGGATACTGCATTGGTGAAGGTTTCATAGATGACTTGTACACTGAGATGGATGAGATATATAACAAGGGGCATGATCTTCTTGGTGATCTCAAGAGTGCCTCTTTGCTAGAGAGAGGTGAAGATGAGGATCATATAAGTATGCATCCCATGGTCCGTGCCATGGCTCTATGGATAGCATCAGAGTTTGGCACAAAAGAGACCAAATGGCTTGTCCGTGCTGGAGTTGGGCTGAAGGAGGCACCTGGCGCAGAGAAGTGGAGTGACGCTGAGCGGATTTGTTTCATGCGGAACAACATTCTTGAGCTGTATGAGAGGCCTAATTGCCCATTGCTGAAGACGTTGATGCTACAAGCAAATCCTGCACTGGAGAAGATATGCGACGGTTTCTTCCAATTCATGCCATCTCTCAGGGTTTTAGATCTCTCACATACTTCTATCAGTGAATTACCTTCAGGGCTTAGTGCATTAGTTGAGTTGCAGTACCTTGATTTGTATAACACAAACATCAAATCACTGCCAACAGAGCTAGGAGCACTGGTGACTCTGCGGTTCCTGCTTCTCTCACATATGCCGCTGGAAATGATCCCAGGTGGTGTTATAGGCAACCTCACCATGCTTCAAGTCTTGTACATGGATCTCAGTTATGGAGATTGGAAAGTCGGTGCAAGTGGAAGTGGTGTTGATTTTCAGGAGCTCGAAGGCTTGCGTAGGCTCAAGGCACTTGACATCACAATACAATCGCTCGAGGCCCTGGAGAGGCTGTCACGGTCGTACCGCCTTGCTGGTTCCACCAGAAATCTACTGATAAAGACATGTGCCAGCTTGACAAAGATAGAGCTTCCTTCAAGTAACCTCTGGAAGAACATGACAGGCCTGAAGAGAGTGTGGATCGCTAGCTGCAGCAACTTAGCAGAGGTAATAATTGACGGCAACATAGAAACTGATCGGATCAATACATCTCTCAGTCTTATCCTGCAAAGCAGGCGTGAAGTTATCGGTGACGAGCAGCCCATCCTTCCAAACCTCCATGATGTCATCCTTCAGGGGCTTCATAAGGTAAAGATCATCTACAAAGGCGGATGTGTCCAGAATCTAGAATCGTTGTTCATCTGGTACTGCCATGGGCTGGAGGAGCTGATTACTCTCAGCAATGAAGGACAAGAAACAGCAGCAAATAGTGGTGAACAAGCTGCAGGAAGGTGTAAATTCATCACACCTTTCCCTAACCTCAAAGATCTGTATCTCCATGGCCTGGCAAACTTTAGGACGCTGAGCAGCAGCACATGCATGCTGCGGTTCCCGTCACTACTGAGCCTGAAGATTGTTGAGTGCCCAAGTCTGAAGAAGCTGAAACTCTCTGCTGCAGAGCTGAATGCAATACACTGCACTAGAGAGTGGTGGGATGGGTTGGAGTGGGATGATGAGGAAGTCAAAGCGTCTTTCGAGCCACTGTTTCGTCCAATGCGTTGAATTCAGTTTTGGTTACTATGTTATATTCGTTCAGAGATTGCTCTTTCCCTCGTATGTGGCAGAGATTGCGCGGAATTCAGAGATTGCTGCGCCCTCCCCTCATTGCTAGTCTGAGATCTGCAGTGTGTTGCTTGCCTGATCATTGTCTAGTTCAGGGCTGTGTTTGTCGCTCTTGTATGGTTGTACCCCTACAAGGTGAGCGATTCTAGTCTTTTTGCACAGCCGATGTTCTACACATATGTAATCATGTATGGCAGCAGGAAACTAGCAATGTCATTAGTAGTGGACGTAGTTGTAAACTTGTAAGGATTCAGAAGCCAAAACAGCATGATTGGCAGGTGCTATCTAATCTTGTCCTTTCCCGCTTTTTCCCCGCTGAGAAGATGATGCTGATTTTTTTCTTCTAAATAGATTCACAATTCATGAATGGATCAGAGCAGTGATAGTCTCTTTATGAACAGGTATTCATACTTGTCTTTAGTGTTTGACAATATCAACTACTCAATCAAACAGTATGATCGGCAGATGCTAGCTAATCTTTTCCTTTTTCTCTTTTTTTTTCTGCGAAGATGATGCCCCATTGCTGATTTTTCGTCTGTGCATTATATATAGGGCATTCATGAATGGATCAGAGCAGTGGGTAACAGTGCAGTATCCGAGTCTGGTGTCTGAGTCTGACAGTATCGATGAATCAATGAGAGTAAACCGTCCTCTGCTTGTTTGCTGCAATGCTTAAGTCCAAACTAGAACAAAACAAGGCCATTATTACTAGTTTCACTATCGCAAAAACAGAACAAGACGGTCTACTCTCCAATCTCCAGCTGTCCATCGCAGACGTTGTCGGTTGTCCTTTAGGAATCAGGACTGGACGCCTCAATTGCACATATAAGGTTTTGACCTTCTCAGAAACAAACTCGGCCGAAAACTGTACAAGTGTCCCTGGGCTCGACTTTTACTTCAGACAGGCTCAAGCCTAGAAGAGGAGTATAGCCCAGCCTATAAACTTACACCTCGGTTATAATGCATTTTCAGCCCAATCAAACTCGATTTTACAGTCCGTTACTCTCATTGCCACAGCCTGACAGCCCATAGCATAGGAAATTTTTGCTCAGGTACCCGTACCACCCAGCCGTCTGACACTATCTATTCGTTCACGATTCACACGAACGAACTTGAAATGCATGCACCTTTCAATCAGACCGGCTTGCGTTATTCGTAGTTTTATTTTCCGGCACTAATATCACAAGCACAGAGAAGACGCCAACACGACGTTCCGTGCTTACAAGACTTTGACATGGCAGCTCCCTTTTATTTAGGTTAGCGTGGTGACTGGCAAAAGCCGCAAAACGGCTAATCGACAGAACTGCCCCTGACCCTGACCTGAGGGTGGACGGTCGTCGATACACGGCGACTAGACCACACCATCAAACGAAACCACGGATCGTCAGAGCCCCTCGTTGTAGGCCACGCCGGTGCCCTTGGGCCAGTTGGCGCCCTGGATGAACTGCCCGACGGTGAACTGCATGGCCACGCTCCGGTCCGTGATGACGCGGTCGGTACCCCGTCCGCGAGTAGGCCTTCCACGGCCGGCTCAGGAACGTCGGGAACGCCTTGGCCGGGGCAGGCAACGACGCGGCACTTCTGCACGGTCGTGCCCGTGTTCTGGTTCGGGTCGTCCCGGCCCTGCGCCGTGACCGCGTTCTTCTGGCTCTGCATGGGCCGGCCCGCGGCTGGAGCACCTAGCGGTAGACTGGTAGTAAGTAGAAACGAAAGTTTTAGTTAGTGAAAATTCTCCCTATGGGCGCGTCCTACAGGCTGCACATGCAGCCAACCACACTTTGAGTAGAACTATATTTTTCTCTGTTTCGTCCGTTACTGAGATTGTGAGATGGGAATTGGGATCCCGTTGTTGATTTTTTTCCAGGGTAGTTCGTAGTTGGTGCCAACTGTTTAGTTAATCTTGCATGGCACCAACCATTAGAAGGTTGGCTCATATCGGGACATTAGTACTGCATCTAGTATAGTATAGATAGCGGCGAATCCCACATGAAAATAGAGAAAGGCTCCTATGTCGAAATTCTAACTTAAGATAAGCATACTAATAATACATCTATCGGTCTATTGCTAATCAAATTCCAAATTCATATATAAATAGAAAGCAAACAAAAGTGAAGAATCAAAATATAACAAGTGTGGTACATTCCTATTGGATAGAATGACATAAATATGTGAGGACGGATCATCGACCATTCGACAATTACATAAAAATATAAAACTTTCTGATGCGATTTCAATTTATGAATACTTATAAAAATAAAAATAAAACTTACGAAGGCACTAGTAGAGTACAACGCAATTTCGCTCTATGATTTTTTATCTCTTAAAAGCGTCAAATGATTCATTTATTATCGAGGCTTCTAAATATATCTTTCTCAGTGTAACACACCTTCAAATCATTGAACCAATCATCTACTATCTTGTTACGCAAATTGTCTTAATAATCTTCGTGACTTCAGAAACACATTACATCTGAAAATGCTGCAATCAAATCGTAATCCGTAAATAAAAAATATAAAAGATACTACTAAATTTGCCGGTACCATTAGGGGTGAAAACGGTATCGGTAAATCCCGGAATTCCGGAAACCGTTTCCGGAATTTTTCGATCGGACGTGTCGGTATCGGTAATGTTCGGAATCGAATCGAAATCGGATTTTTGTCGGAAGCGATAACGATAACGGTTTTGACAAGTTCGACCGTTTCCTTCGGTTTTCGGAAAAAATCGGTAAATTTCGTCGGTAATTACGGAATCGCCCGACCCACAAATCACACTTCTTCAGCCACTAAAACGCCCATAACTTTTTACTCCGAACTCCAATTTAGGTGATTTTGGACTCTATGCGAAGCTTATCACGAGGGCTACAATCTCCACCCATTTTTATGATTTAAGCAACCATAGATATTTTTAAATATGATAAAAATAAAACTCTAATGTAGTTATTCAAGTCTAAAATCTGATTTTTTGAAATCTCTCACATAAACTTGATCAAGGGCATGACTACAAGCTCGAAAGAGTCAATAAGATCAAATGTTGAGCCATGTGATTATCAACTCATGATCAAAACAATTTTGCAAAACATATTTCCAAATTCTAATCGCATGCTCCAATATCAAATTAAGTACACCTCATTTGCAACATATATTTGCAAATAAACCAAGAACTTATGAGATCAATCCTTTCATACCCGTCACTCGTTTAGAAGCTTATGCCTTATATGCCCATCACTCATTTTCATTGGTCGTATTCCTGATGCTGATGAGTGATAATAACTACTCTGCCAGTATCACATGTTTTTTTTTGCTTTTATTTCTGTATCTCCAATGCTTCATTATCGATTTATCGCTGTGATTATCTATGTGCTCTGAGCTCCGATTATCTATGTGCATGTCTTTGTATGTCATATTTCCGGTTTGGCGCCGCAAGGGTCTGGTCGGTCTAGTAGCAAGTGACCAATAAATTTCAATCCTCGTGTGGAGAGATGTATTATTTGATATGAGATATTGAGACTATCTTATACTATGTGATGTAAAGACTCGTGTGGAGACTATCTTATGCTATGTATTTGTATGGAATATGTGATATCGTTAGCGTAAATGCTTATAAGGTATTGCTTTTAAGTGCTATGCGAATCTGTTGCTTAATGCTTTAATGTATACATGTATGTAAGTGCTATGTGATGTTGCTTAATGCTTATGTCGTTATGTGTTATAAGATATTGATTTTCTAGACTAGTTATGCTATTGTATACATTTACATTGGTAATGTATATTCATCGTAAATGTATGAATATTTATTTATTACTAATTTCTATGTGGGTGTACGATTTGTGTGAATTTTTGAAGTCAATTGGTGGTACATGTCGTTCTGACGTTACCGATCTCTTTTCGATTCGATCGTTACCGATATATATTTTGTATCGAATTTTCGTTTCCGATATTTTCGAATTACCGATGCCGTTTTCGTTTCCGTAGTTATCGATTCCGGTATCGTTTCCGAGGAAAAATATGAAAACAAAAATGGTTTCGGTGTTTTCCGACCGTTTTCACCCCTAGGTACCATACCTACTTATCCCAAACAGTAACTGCCCCTATTTTTCTTCTTTTTTTTAGGCTAGACATCTAAGCGTGTTGCTAATTACAAGCTTGAATCCTCTAGAGGCCCAAATGCACCAAATCTAATGAAGGATTGAACAACAGGAGGAAGGAGGTGGAGGAGCAGCAGGAGCAAGAGTACTAGGCATAGGTGCTACATCCATTACCCAGTCCTTGGGACATCATTTGGAGAAGAGGCCGCTCGTCGAGGGCCTAGCCACCGCCGCTGCAGCCTCATCGAACCCCTCGTGCCGCTGCTCGCAGAGCATCACCACCTGGGGTAGGTGGGCAACCGGCGCCGCCGTCTCCTCATCAGCGTCCCTCCTTGGCTCTGGTCCATTTGCGATTGCTTTCGTCTTCCTCGCGATTCCTAAACTCCCGGTCCCAGTCCACTACCTATTACTTTCTTCTTCCTCTCGATTCCTAAACTCCCAGTCCTAGCCGTCGCCATGGCTCCTCTGCTCAACTTCACGTGGGGGATACTGGGGTTGGGGTTTGGGGTGGTTCCGGTGGCCGGAGGTGGGGCTGGAGTCCCAACAAGCCTCAACAATAGATCCGCTCCTGAGTATAGACACATTAGTACTGCATCTCGTATAGACAAGCACCACTAATTCAGATAAATTTAGATGGCGAGTAAATTTCGTAGGACTATATTACACAAATTATTAGAAAATTATAGGATTTAGTATTAATTTGTTTCATAAAACTATAGATTTAAAGTATCGTTGTTTCATAAAACTATAGATTTTAGCATGAACCATGACCTGTAATAGGTTTGATAGATAAAGCCCACATGTCAATCACATAAATCGGTTTTTCCTGTTCTGTCACGACCATGTGGCATGCACGCATACACCATCATGCCATCGCACTACCATGTGGCATGCACATTATAGACAACCTGCCCCTGCCACCCAGCAGGGAGACATCCAGGGAGCGGCCTGCTGGCATATGACAGCACGCCACGTGGTTGCAACAGAATGGAAAAAAAAGAGGATCGCGAGGCTACTATGTGGATCTTTCTTATCTGACCTATTATAAGTTATGATTCAAGTTAAAAACTTATATAGCTCTATAAAATAAGGGTCTTTTAAACAAATAGTTTTATTAAATAGATACTAAGACATGTAATTTTTTATAGTTTAAATAATAAAATTGTAGTTCTGTGATTGTATGGCCATCCAAGTGACTGTGTTAGATTGGCCATTTGACCTACACGTACGCAACTTCTCTTTGTATGCTGTATGCACGTCCTTTTCAAAAACATTTTTCTCCTGAGGTGAGGTTCTGTATAGATGAGTGATAATTTTTTAGAAGATTTTAAGATTTAGTTTAAATTTGAACTATATTTTTAAATATTCTAATTAAATACCTCTAATTTAAACACCTTCTAAAAGAATTCTCCGAAGAAAACATCTTCACTTTATATATAGTACTGGTAACCAGCAAAGATATTGTGCGTGTGATACCGGAGATCGTCTCCATGGCACTAGAACGTTGCAATTTGCAAAGCAAAGCCAACAGGATTTCACGCCCAATCGACCACCACTTGATGGGATCGTTCAGGATAGAAGGGAAAAAATAAAGATAAAATGTATTTTGCAGCCTTAGACAATTACCTTACTTTAATTTTTAACCCTCTTCTCACCAAAAACCAGAGGGCGAAGGGGGGAGGGAAAAGGACCTACAAGAGGGAGGGGCCGAGGGGTAGATCTGTTGGAAAACCACGTGGCCCAATGAAAAACCCACGATGGTCTTTTAGCCGAAACCCTAGGCGACTACTATATAAGGAGGAGAGGGGTCCCTCCTATGTACAAGCAATCATAATAGCAATAAAAGAATTCAGTCGTCGTTCTCCCAAAACTTGTCTCTCTCTCATTCTCTCTCTATTCTCCAATTCAGATCTGTTAGGGAACCCCGGACTATTCGACAGCGAGGTTCCTTAACACGTTATCAGCACGAAGCTCTACCGGCGAACAGATTGAAAAGTTGAGAATCGGCGATTGAATCTAATCGCTGTTGATCCTATGCATGCATCTACCCTACGCATCTGTTTTGTGTTTCATCGTGTGACAAGAAACTACAACGACATGGATCTATAGTATTTTACTGTTCATCATCAGAGAAAAAAAAGAGGGAAAATCGTAGACGCCTCGGTATGCGCGCTTGAAGCGCCGCTCGTCGTCGGCCGTCAAGCAGATGCCACCTCTGCTTGCCTGCCGGTCCGGCACCGCCTCGCGCTGCTGCGTGTCGCCGCCACACGGCTCGCCTGGCCGCGGCGCGCGCGCCCCGACGCAGCGCGCCGGCCGCCACATTGCCTCGGCCGCGCGCTCAAAGTCGCCGATATGCTCTTGAAGCGCCGCCAGCCGCTGCGACGCTCGCTCGGTCCGCCTCGCCGTCAGTGCCGCCATGGCTCGAAGCCCGCGCGCGCGCTATCGCCGCCATCATTGCCCGACCGCCGTGCCGGCTTGCGGCCGTCGCGATCGCGCCGCACCGCCAGACCAACTCGGCCTCGGCGCCTCGACACGCGCCCGAGTTGCCGTCGCCTCGGCGCTCCTCCCGACCTGCCGCTCGTTGCGACGTCGCTCGCAGCGACGACGACGCCTCGATCCGCGTCTGGCGTCGCTCGCTCCGCCGACTCGGCCGCCCGGCGTCGCCGCCGCCCCCGCCGCAGACGAAGCATCGCCGCGACGGCCGTGCCCGCCGACCTCGCACGACGCACGCGAGAAGAGGAAGCGGCGTGCGAGAAGAGAAAGTGGCGCGCGCCAGAGAAGAAGAACCGGCGGTGCGCACAGGAAAGAAGCAACAGCGGAAAGGCTGTGGCGGCTAGGGTTTTACCCTAGCCGTCGTGCGCACTAATGGGCCGGGAAAGCCCAGTGGCCGGTTCGGCCTGAAAAAAAAGGGAGAGGAAAAGAAAAAAAAAGAAAAAGGAAAGAAAGAAAAGAAAAAAGGGGAAGAAAATATAGAAAATTTGGAAAAAATGCTAGAAAATTCCAGAAATTTTTTTGGCTCTGTTTTTAATTTTTCTAGCTTTATTTCTCTGTTTTTATGAATATTTTTTATGTTTTTGAATTCATTGCTTTATTTTGTATACTGCAATGCATGGCAATTTACTTTATGCTTTTTGCAACCATTTGTCTATTAGATTACATACGGTAATCTAATATCGGAATTTTGAAATCATGCAGATGTCCGGCATCGTGAATCGTGAGTTTGAAGAACTTGCCCCGTACGGTCGGAACTACCTCACTTGGGCATCGGACGTGAAGATCGTTCTTGGGGGCAAGAAGCTCCGTGCCGCGATTGGTCTAGGGTCCTCGCAGGACGCGAAACCTACCGCCGAAAGCGAGCGATCAAGCCTTGCACTTTCTCGGGCACCACCTCTCACCACTTTGAAGAATGAATACATGGTGAGGAGAGTGCACTGAGCTTTGGACTGCACTTGAAGCGGTTCGAGAAGCTCAAGTACACCATCTTGCCCCAAGCACAGCAAGATTGGGTCGCTTTGAGGTTTGCAGACTTCAAAGCAGTGGCGAGTACAATTACGCGCTTGCACGTAATTTGTATCAATCTCTCTATGTGGTAAGAAGATCAGCGATGAGGAGAAGATTGAGAAAACTCTCTACCTTCCACCCAAATGCTATCCAGAGTGCACGCAGCTATCGTCAGGACGCATACAAGGAGTATAGCGAACTGATTGATGTAATGCAAGTTGCGGAATCGCAAGACGATGTTCTACGCAAGAACTATGTCTCACAGCCACCTGGAAGGTGCACTGGCACAGAAGTCAATGCCAATAGCTATAAGGTGAGAAAGCCCATTCATAGAAAGAAGGGCAAACAGGGTGAAAAAAAGAGGTCTCATGCCAAAGGAAAGTCCAAAGCCCTAGTGAAGAAGGATGACAAGGAAAAGGCGCACACCAAGCCGTATGGACAGCAGAACCAAACGTGCTTCAGGTGCGGCACTTGGGGACACTGGTCGAAGATATGTCGGGAATCCAAGGAAGTGATCAACGCATATCAGGCTAAGAGGAAGGCAAAACAAAACGCCCCAGCAGAGGCGCACCTCGTCAAGATTGGTGATGATGATGCCATGGATGAAGATACCCCACTTGACTCATCCTCACAGAATAGCCTGGACATCGATGCAGCAGCCAAACTTATGGCAAATGAAGAGAAAACTTCTGTCGATGACATAGAAGTAGAAATTAATGTGTATTTTACAGATTCTGTTTAATGCATGTTTTATTTAAATTATGGTTGTCAACATTTTTCTTTTTAATGAAATGTAAGCTCTAGAAGAGCATACTTCTCTCATGAATAAATATGCAATTTATTCTTTATTCCAGTATTCTTTAATTTGCAAGCAATGTTTGGATTATTTTGCCTCTATCTAATTAGAATTATATCTCTTTTATCTAGAAATCGTGTAGCGCCCAAATGGAAGAGATATGCATTGTTGATAGTGGCACAACAAATACCATCTTAAGAGAGTCTAAATACTTCCAGTCGATCACGAAGAACACTGGAAAGATTACTACGATCGCATAAAGCGATTCATATGTAATAGGCTCAGGAAGAGCCACTATTATATTGCCTATGGGTACAACTTTGGTACTTGAAGAAGCCCTTTTGAACCCTGAATCAACACGCACTCTCTTAAGCTTCAAAGACATCCGCACCAATGGTTTTCATGTAGAAACCAATGAAGAAAATGGCAAAGAATACTTGTGCATTGTGAAGTACGCGGTATGTGGAAAAATGGTATTAGAAAAATGTCCTCATATGAATCAGGTTGTACTACACGAATATTCATGCACCAAGTGTATACTTCCTTGAAGACTGTTTTTTGAAGCTCTAAGTTATTTTCTTTATGGCATGGTAGATTAGGTCATCCTGGTCTTAGAATGATGAGAAATATAGTGAACAACTCACAAGGTCATGGCATTAATGTTAAAAATTTTCCGAATCATGAAGATTTCGTGTGCCCTGCATGTGTCATTGGGAAATTAATAACTAGACCCTCTGTCATGAAAGTGCAAAGTGAAATTCTTGCATTCCTGGAACGTATCTAGGGGGATATTTGCAGCCCGATTCAGCCCTTGTTAGGGCCGTTTCGATACTTGATGGTGCTCATGGATGCTTCCTCGAAATGGTCGCATGTATGCTTATTGTCAACAAGAAACCATGCTTTTGCAAAGCTGACCTCGTAGATCATAAGAATTAAGAATGCTTTCCCTGATCATCGCGTGAAGTCCATTAGAATGGACAATGCCGGAGAATTTACTTCAAAGGCATTTGATGATTATTGCATGGCAACAGGGATAGCAGTTGAGCACTCCGTACCGCACGTCCATACGCAGAATTGACTAGCTGAAGCACTAATAAAGAGGATTAAGTTCATTGCCAGACCGCTTTTGCAGAGTTGTAACTTGCCCAACACTTGTTGGGGACACGCAGTCCTGCACGCAGCAGCTCTCATCAATTTCAGACCTTTGACCTACAACATTCATTCTCCTATGCAGCTTGTGCACGGGATCATCTCAAAGATCTCCCATCTCAGGAAATTTGGGTGTATGGTATATGTTCCTATACCACCCCCTCAGCGGACTGCAATGGGCCTTCTCCGCAAGTTTAGGATATACGTTGGTTAGGAGAGTGCATCCATAATCAGGTATTTGGAACCCATGACTGGAGACTTGCATACAGCCCGATTCGCTGATTGCATTTTTGACGAGGATCGTTTCCCGTCATTAGGGGGAGGAAATCAACCTTTGGATGAAAACTGTCGGGAAATCATATGGCATTCCATTGGGATCCCCGCGCATGACCCCCGCACTAATTAAGCAAATCAAGAAGTCCAGAAGATAATTGATTTGCAGAATTTAGCAAATGAACTGCTTGATCATTTTTGTGATCTGAAGGGCTTGGTTAAGTCGCATGTACCCGCAAGAAATGCACCAGAGAGGGTGGAAATACCAAAAAAATAGAAGGTATCCCTCATCCTGTTCAGAGGCCTCAAAGAAAAAGAACAGGAAATCTGGCTCCTCAAACCCAAAGTACCCGGAGACGTCTGGAGAAAACTGGGCGAGAGAACTTACCACAACTAATAACGAAAATACTCCAAGAAAAGAAGGGGAGCCAGTTGAGACCTAGCACTGGAAAGAAGCCAACGGAAAAGGCAATTCCAGACTTGAATCTTCCACTACAGGAAGCCACCGAAAATAATGTGTGCGCACACATAGGCGATGAAAAGCTAAAGGAATTTGCTCTTGCGATGGGAAATAGCAGCGAAGAGCAAGTAGAAGTGCATGAAGCACTCCATGAAGAAATGGCCATAAACTTTGTAATAACAGGAGAATCCCTGCATAGAGCAACAACCAACGTTGATGCATACTTCGCAAAAAAGATTGCCTCGACGCAAAAAAGATTGCCTCGATCATTGATCATGATCCCGAGCCTGCATCTCTAGCAGAGTGTAAGAAAAGGCTAGATTGGAAAGAATGGAAGAAGGCAATCACTGCAGAGTTAGTCTCTCTGAACAAGAGAGAAGTGTTTGGGCCCGTATGCCGCACACCTCCACATATAAACCCTGTAGGTCACAAATGGGTCTTTGTTCGGAAGAGGAATGAAAACAATGAAGTTGTAAGGTACAAGGCAAGGCTTGTAGCTCAAGGTTTCACTCAACGTCCTGGAGTTGACTATGAAGAAACCTATTCTCCGGTCATGGGAGGAATTACCTTTAGATATTTGATCTCAATGGCAGTCAACTTGAAGTTGAGAATGAAGCTAATGGATGTTGTCATAGCATATTTGTATGGAAACTTGGATTCGGAGATATACATGAAAGTACCGGAAGGTATTCCTATCCCGAACCAAGACGGAGCAAATAGAAACTTGTACAGTGTGAAATTGGAGAAATCACTGTATGGGCTAAAGCAGTCAGGAAGAATGTGGTACAATCGCTTGAGCGACTTTCTCTGCAAGAAAGGCTACACAAACAACGAAGATTGTCCATGTGTGTTTATACAGCGATCTCCGAATGGATTCTGTATAATCTCCGTCTATGTAGATGACTTGAACATCATTGGGACGGATGAAGAAATTGAAGAAGCATGCTCATACTTGAAGTCTGAGTTTGAAATGAAGGATTTGGGTAAAACCAAGTTTTGTTTAGGCTTGCAGCTTGAGCATGTTCAAGGAGGAATCTTGGTACATCAATCAACCTACACGCAGAAAGTGTTGAAAAGATTTGGCTTTGAAAAGGCATATCTGCAAAGACTCCAATGGTCGGAAGGTCGCCCAAGCGGACCTAAACCCATCTGCACCTAGAGAAGAGGGGAGGAAGTCACGGGAGCGAAATTCCTATATCCGAGTGCAGTTGGAGCGCTCATGTACCTTGTGAATAGCACTAGGCCGGACATTGCGTTATTTGTGAATTTGCTAGCCGGTATAGTGCGTAACCCACCAAAAGGCATTGGAAAGGATCAAGGACATCTTAGTTACCTCCAAGGAAGCAAAGATCTCGGTTTGTTTTTCAGAAGAAACAATGAACTGAATTTGGTCGGCTACGCCGATGCTGGGTACTTATCAGACCCGCATACTGGCAAGTTCCAAACTAGCTATGTTTTCCTATGTGGAGGAACAACAGTTTCCTGGAAGTCGTCTAAGCAGACTCTCGTCTCGACGTCGACAAACCACTCGGAAATCATTGCTTTGTATGAAGTATCTCGTGAATGTGCATGGCTCCGAAGAATGGTTCACCACATCTAGAAGTCATGTGGCTTGAACATTGAGCAAACTCCCACGATCATTTATGAAGATAATGCAGCTTGTGTTGCCCAAGCACAAATGGGTTATGTGAAGAGCAATCTCACGAAGCATATCAACCCCAAGTTCTTCTATGCTCACGAATTGCATAAGATGAACGAGATTAAGATATTGCATACTAAGTCATGTGAAAATCTCACACATTTGTTCACTAAATCACTCCCAGCATCTATCTTTGAAAAGTGCGTAAAAGGGGTTGGGATGATGAGACTTAAAGAAGTGCAGATTTCAGGGGGAGATATTTCACATACTCTCACATAAATCTCGAATATGAATTTTGAGTACCCAACATGAATCTCGAAGATTAGCGGTTAAAGTTTGGGTGAATTGTACTCTTTTTCCTTAACAAGTTTTTCATAAAGTTTTCTTTCATAAGGTTTTAATGAGGCAATTCGTGCAACATAGTAAACGTATGCTATGTACTCTTTCTCCAAGTATTTTTCACACTGGGTTTTTCTGGAGTTTTAATGAGGCATATGCATCTCGCGGCAAAGGGCCCAAGGGGGAGTGTTGGGAAACCACGTGGCCCAATGAAAAGCCCACGATAGTCCTTTAGCCGGAACCCTAGACGACTACTATATAAGGAGGAGGGGGTCCCCCTATGTACAAGCAATCAGAATAGCAATAAAAGAATTTAGTCGCCGTTCTCTCTAAACTTGTGTGCCTCTCTTTCTCTCTCTGTTCTCCAATTCAGATCTGTTCGAAAATCCTGGACTATTCGATAACGAGGTTCCTTAACAGGATCTTCTGCCTCTAGAGCTGGTGCCGTACGGCAACGACAAGCATGGCCGAAGAAGGGCTACGAGGATTTCGGAGATTGTTTCTTGATTGAAGATGCAGCCTATGGGGACGTAATACGTGGGGAAGGAGATTAAGGGAGAGTGGGCTAGCTCTGGCATGTTGGGATTCGGGAGTGGAGGTGTCTGACTAAAAGATCATGCGCCTGCCTCTAAGCATTACCATTGTTTATTTGTTGTTGCTGATACGTGGGGTTTCCATCATTTTTACCCTTTATTTAATTGTAACCGCTAATTAGGATGCCACATCAATGTAGACTTGCCTATCGGGATGCCTCTTCAGATCAAAATCACCTTCGTTTGGGTCGAGTGAGTAAATTGAGCAGTTTTATTAATTTGAGGTCTGAATGTTTAGAGTTGAAAATTGAACCAATGACACAGAGATCATGTTTGAATACTATTGTTGGCGTCAAAAATTTGAAGTAGGATTTCTGACAACAGCACACTAGACGAACACCTGGCTCAGAGCGTGTCAGTCGATTTGACCTGTAATCGACAAGGTAAAAATATGAAATTCACTCAAAACCGATCGTGACGATCAATCGGCTTAGACTTAATCAGCTTGAAGCCGATTAAGATCAGAGTAATAGGGTAAATCTAATCAGCCAATTAAGGCTAATCAGAGGATAAAGGTAGATCGATTCTGAAGAAGGCGATGCGCAACAAAATCAGAATAAATTGAACTTGAGGCGTAATTTGAAGAAGATCAACAATCGGCGATGCACAACTTTATTGATCGAAATCGAATTACAAAGGCTAAATTATAAGAACTACTCCTAGTCGACAGGAAAAAGTAATGTAGATTGGTGTTTGATTGTGTTGGATTCCTCTCGCAGCTTGCTTTGGCCTTTCTTTTATACCCGTCGGTCGATCGTGTCCTATTACAACACGTTACAAAACCTGATCCGTATTAGCCTTATTTCGAATAGCTTTTCTTTAAAGATCTTGCCGTTGCCAAATATCTTCAAATCTTTCCAAATCGACTGTTAGTTCCCATATATTTGATTTTTTTTGCCGATTTTGACTAGACTTACCAAATTCTAGTGCAAACAACTATACTTTTTCCAAAGATGAAAGTTGAATCGAACATTAACAAAGATGCGGTTTGTGCAATCGTAGTCATAAATGGGAAATTAGCGCGAATCTTAGAAAGCAGAGAGACAGACAGAGCTAGCCAGCACCTGGGGTGGCTGAGTTGAAAGTTGTGGCGCCATCGACCACGCTGTGGCTGCTGGTGATCACCGTCGCGTACATGCCGTCGCCCACGATCATGAGCTCGCACTTCTTACCCACCTCGAGGTTCTCCTTGTACACCCCCATATTTACGTAGATCACGTATCGGCTTTTGCCGCCGTCCGGGGCCACGTTCACCGCCTCCTTCACCGTCTTGTACTTGCCGCTCCAGCCCTATGCCACCACACGTCCGACTGAATGGCACCCGCTGCTTCTAGGAGCGTATAGTCTCGCACCGGCACCCATGACGGGAACTTGTCCACGACCTTGATGACCACGTTCCGAGCGCTGTCGGAGGCCGTGCCTGGTAGAACTAATCTTGTCATAGAAAAGTTATAGTTCGGAAAGTTTGTATTAAAGAAGTTTAGAATAAGGAGTCCGATTAGGATAAGGAACTAGAATTCTATTCCGTTAAACAGGACTGTAGTTTTGGGTATAAATATAGGGGTAGACTTGAGTTTTGTAAACAAACAAAGCGAGAAGTAATAAAGAGAAAATTATCCCAAAGTTTTTTAACGTTCTGTTCTAACAATTGATATTGGAGCTCCGGATTCGAAACCCTAACGTCTGCCCCTGGGAGGAGGAGACTCCCGGGGCGGCACACGAGGAAGCGGCACCAAAAGAGCCAGGCGCGCGAGGGGCAAAAGAAAAGAAGAGGGGCTCCCGACGACGGAAGATCAGAGCGCGTGCGGCTGGCGGCAGGACACGCGAAGCAGAGCTCTCATGGAGGCCGGAGCAGATAGACGCTTTGTACAACGATAGCATGCGAAGCAGAGGAGGTCCTTGCCGTTGCTCTCCAATTGCAGAAGAAAAGCAAGCAGGTGATGTTGCCTGCGTGAGGCAGCAGCTAGAAGCTCCAGGTTGCAGCCACGCAAGAAGTCAAGTCACAGTGCACAACATGCGACAGAGCAAGTAAACAGGAAGAAGAAGAAAGAGAAACGTGAAAAAAGCTAAATGAGATGAGTTCTTGTGTGAGTTGTGTTTACAAGATAAATGTGTGCGAATTCCTCAGTGATATCGTGCGCATCAGAAGAGATCGTGCTGCACGAGAAGATCAAAGGAAGCCGCTGCGTGCGCTAAGTCCAGTCTGTCAAAATTGACTCAGGGGCGATGAAAAGATGCATTCGTCGTCCAAAGTTAAGTTCATCAGAGTTGACTCCGGGACGCTGAAGAGGTGTGTTCGCCGTTCAAAGTCAAGTCCATCGAAGACGGGTCCGGGACGTTGAGAAGATGCGTTCGCTGTCCAAAGTCAAGTTTGCCAAAGATGAGTCCGAGATGTTGAGGAGTTGTGGTCGTCGTTCTAGATGTGTGTGCGTATGAGAGTTCTTGCAGGTGCGTCCAAGTTATCTCGTGGGCAAGCTCTAATCCGAATCTGCGTCATCGTCAAGTTGCGTTATCGGTGAAAAGACAATTGGAGCTGAAGCAAAAGGTCGTAATCGTCGATTATGGCCAGCGAGAAGAAGTTGAAACTCTTTGAAGATGCGTTCACAATCCTGTGTTAAGTATGAGTTGGGCAAATGGTAGTTGAGACCGATTGCTTTAATGAGTTAGAGTTGCGTTACAAGATTAAGGGGGTGATCGATAGAAATAATCTTATAATAGGAAAGTTATAGTTTAGAAAGTTTGTATAAAAAAAGTTTAAGATAAGAAGTCTGATTATGATAAGGAATCTAATTAGGATAAGAAAGTAGAATCCTATTACGTTAAATAGGGCTGTAGTTTTGAGTATAAATATAGAGGTAGACTTGAGTTTTGTAAGTAAACAACGCGAGAAGTAATAAAAAGAAAATTATTTTAAATTTTTGCCCCCACGGTGACACGCAACTGCCGTCGTCGAGGCCGTCCAGGCACGTCACGTGGTCGGTGAGCCCCGTGCTAAGCCACGTGCACGCGTCGTCGAGCGCTGGCACTGCGGCGCCTGCCGCGTCAGCGAGACGGTCGCGTGAGTCCCATCAGCTCGACGCAGTCCGCGAGCGTCGTGCGCTACCTCGGGTCACTGGTGCGCCGGTGCATGGTAGCCACCGCGGCCACGTCCGCACCATGCTGGTCAAGAGACCTGCACTACAAGAATCAGGGAAAAATTCGTGGGTTTTTTAAATTCGTGGGACCAAAAAAAAACTCACGAATTTATTTATTTAAATTCGTCGGTTTGAATGAAACGCACGTTTTTAATTAAATTCGTGGGCTAAAATGAAACCCACGAATTTAAACATTTAAATTCGTGGGCCAAAATAAAACCCACGAATTTAAACATTTAAATTCATGGGCCAAAAATTACCCACGAATTTAAATATTTAAATTCGTGGGCCAAAAAATACCCACGAATTTAAACTTTTAAATTCGTGGGCAAAAAAAAACTCACGAATTTAAAATTTTAAATTCGTGGGCCCGCATACCTACAATTTAAGCTGGGGAAAAAACACTACCCGCACACGCGCCCGACCAAGCGCTTGCCTCGCTTCAGCACGCTGCGCCGCCGCGCCGCGCAGCCCGCGCGCGCCGCCGCTTCGCCTACCGCGCCCGCCCCGCCCGCTTCGCTTCGCCCGCTCGCCGCCCGCCGCCGCGCGCCGCTGCTCGCGCCCGCCCCGCTGCTGCGCCGCCCGCTCGGCCGCCGAGCCACGCCCGGCCGCCTCGCCGCGCGCTGGCCGCTGCCGCTTCGCCGCTGCCGGCCTCGGCCGCCGCCGCGCTTGCCGGCCGGCGGCCCGTCCGCGCAGCATCCGCCCGGTCGGCCACTGCGCATCGGCCCGCCGCCGCGCTTCGCCGCCGCCGCCTGCCGCCGGCTGCCGCCTCCGCCCGCGCGCCGCCGGCCGCCGCCTGCCGTCTCCCCGCGCGACTCCGGCCGGCCGCCTGCGCCGCTGCTTCCGCGCGACTCCGCCCGGTCGGTCGCTTCGCCATGTGCCCCGGCCGCGCGCCGCCGGCCGCCGCTGCCGCCTGTGCCCTCGCTCGCGACTCCGCCGGCCGGCCGCCGCCGCCTGCTGCCCGCCCGCGACGCTACCCGCCGCCTGCCGCTCGACCGCCGCGCCCTCGGCCGCCACCCGCTGCGTCGCCCGCTGCCGCTGCGTTCCGCCGCCGGCCGCCCTCTGCCGTGCCACCACCCGCCGGTCGCCGAGACGTCGCCGCCGCCCGCGGCCGGCGCCCCGCCCGCGCGCTTTGTCGCCGCCGCCATCGCGCCGCGCCATCGCCGCGCCGCCGCTTCGCCGGCAGTCCTCGCCGTCCGGGCGCCACCCGCCCTCCCGGACCCTCCGCGACGCCCCACCGGCGTTGGAGAAGGTATATTCGTCTCTTTTTATATTCGTTTAAAGTTATTTCATCTCATTTTATATTCACGCATATGATATATATATTTTTATTTTCTCGCCGCGTTGTATATAACGTTAGAGTTTAGGGTTTGTGTTGAACAGTATAGAGCATAGGCGTCACCCGGTCGGGAACGGCGCATCTCATATTTGCTTGTGAGGTGCGCGGTTCCTAATTGTCCGTATTTTGGATGACCCGAGAATGTTGGTTGTTGCATAGAGCACATGGCGTCGCGAAGCGATCCGAACGTGATTTCGCCACATAACCTGTTGTTCTCCGACGCACCAAAGATCGAGCGTGCGTTTGAGAACAACGCTTGAAGAAGGCCAAAAGCGTCTTCAACAGGCGGCACAAAAGGTTGTCGGAGATTCATTCAAAGAATGCACGATTCAAGTCATCATCAATTTTACAAGAGGTGAAGAAGGTGAACATGAGAAGATGACTAGAGGCGAGGAGGATACACTGACAGAACAAGAGTATCTCCGAGCTCTATCGATTGGATAATGAAGGACATGGAGGCTTGGAGGTGGATGTGCCGGTACTGGGGGTCGGAGGATTTTCAAGAAAAATCAAATAGAAATCGAGGGAACAGAAGAAGTAGATTGGGGAAGCACAAGTACGACGCAGACGGACACATTGGCTTAGAGCAACGCATGGTAAGTATCGGTATTATAATTGTTAGTGAATTTGTCACTATGTTTATAACTTTGCATCGTAGGAGGCTGAAAGTGGGAGTACTCCCACTTTTGTGGAAGTTTACATCCGGGGGCACCAAGGCGAGGATCCACAGAACCCGGATGTGTTGTGCGACGACGGGGCTAGTGAGAGGATGGTAAGTATAAATGACACAATATGTTTTGTGCAAATTTACATGCAGGAGCACCAAAATGTTGTTTTGTAGGCGTCATATGCAGAACAAATGACACAACGTCATGGGCCGGAGGTTGATTGGAGGGCCGCACCGGTCGATGTGGAAGCGTTGTACCACGCTGGAGGGGGCCTAAAGCATGGGAGGTTTGTTAATAAAACTGATTTTATTTGTTTTCGCTCTACTAAGGGAAAAAAATTGCATGATCACATTTCAGTATATATCGTTTGTAGGTGGGCCATGGGGGATGGAGTTGTGGAATGCGATCGTCCTCCACGAGGCTCGGTTTCCTCACAGGGAGTGCTCGCTCGTCGAGGTCCGCACGGGAAGCACAAGCGCACGAGGAGGCTCGTGAAGCGCGAGAGGAGGCTCGTCAAGCGCGAGAAGAGTCTCGTCAAGCACGAGAGGAAGCTCGCAGAAGCCGAGAAGACTCAGAATACATGAAAATGTATCTGCAGGTACAATCTCAACTTTGAACAAAACGCTGAAGTTTACATTTGTGATTAAAATCTAACAAACAATCTATATGCAGCAACTGTCACAATCTCTTGGACCTAACGTGCCAGTGTTTCGCCCTCCTGTTCCGCAGGTAAAGATACTTGAGTTCATTACTCTTTAATTCACTTAGCTCGTAAAATCACGAATTCACAAAGCTGGACTATTATGTCATAGGGCTCCCACCACCTCCCTTCTACATGTTTTCTCCGCACATGCAGCCACCACCACAAGGAGAAGCATCACAGGTGCTCACCTCCCCGGCGTCCTTCATAAACCCTCTTGGGATGCAGGCACCACCCTAGAAGATGCACCTCGGGTTATATGATATTCTCATGCATTCTTTATTTTCAAAAACTCTATTATGTGTACTTCATATCACAAACTATGATCCACAGAGCTCCCACCTCCTCCTCCTTTCTACATGTTCAATCCACGAGCGACCACCTTCTACGGAGAGGCACCACAGGTAAAGACGGATCGGTTCAATTCGTTATTTAAAATTTGAATGAATGATTTATATGTGGCATGATGTACCTGATATGCCTTACAGGCTCCCGACCTCCAAACCCGTTCTACATGTACCCACCACCTATGCCAAGCCAAGGAATGCCTATGTACTTCAACCCGTGGGCCCTGCAGACCACCTCGGACGACACCACATGTATGGATGTCGAAAATATTATAAGTTTGCGACACGAGCTAAGTTTGTCAATTCTTGTACAAATTGCCGTTTTGGATGTGTTATTGATTATCTAAGGATCTGCTAGAATGTCTCCTTCTGGTTTGAGAGATTGGTATATATATTATAAGCTGTAAATGTTTCTTTGTCTCACGAGTGGATGTCCTATTTACTAGAGAGGTCATGCGAAGTTTTGTACATTTCAATGACTTAGTTTTAAGCCGGTTTGAAAGAGTTGAAAGGTTGGTTTCGGTCTTTTAGTAGAGGTAGTAGGTTTGGTGTCTCGTTTGTTAATTTTTCGTTAGCTTGAACTTTGTTGTGGAGTTTGATGACTTGGTGAGCTACCCGCCCCATCCCTTCCTTTCTCTTGCTCAAATTTAGGAACATATGCTTCCAGTAGGAACTTTAGTTCATTCTTTGAATATGAGATTACATATGCTTCATTGAATATGAGATTACGTGTGCAATGGATGGACATATACTTTCGTAGGAAATCTAGTTCATTCTTTTAGTATATATCAATCTTAGTAATCTGTTGCAAAAGTGATAATTTTTGTTGAAATGAACAACTGAGTCGATTTTAGGATATTTAGGCAACTCTTTCTTAAACCTTGCACAAATCATCTCAATGTTCATACTTGGAAAGGTTAACTTGTGTGCTTATGAAAGTTCATTCTTTGTGTTCTGTAGATAAGTGATGGTTTACCAAATTATGAACCCATTACGTGCTATTTGATTTTTTCTTTCTATCAATAACTTTTTGATTTCGAACCTTATATTGTGCTGACTTCTTGGAATTGAAAAGTTATCTTAAGACAACTTGTTCAATTGTGAACTTATGTTTTAAATGCTTTATATGGCATCCTTGTAGAATGTTGTTTGCCCATGTACAATCTGATTGTTTATCCTTGTAGAATGCTTTATATTTGTACTTTGTATATTGAACTCTTAAAATGACCACCAAAACTCTTATTGCTTCTTTGAACTATTTTCACTGTTTGTTATCTTTTGAATATTCAGTGATGCAATTGGGGTCTTTGGAAGTTGAATTAAATAATTTTAGTTGTAATCTTGGCCTTATGTTAATACTAGAGAGTATTACTTTGATACTTCATTGAATATGAGGTTGATGTTCATATGATTATTGCAGCATATCTTGACTAGCTCGTACGTGTAGTTCTTATATATAGTATCTATTCTTGTTTAGCTTGACCTGTCATATTGATATTCTCATATTGTGTCTTGGTTGAATAGTACTATTGATATTCTCATATTGACATTCATGTGAATCAAAGATAATGTTACTTGTAGCACAACCTAAGTTAATCTTGAACTTGCGGGTTTCTAGGTCACGCCCTCCAAAGACGTTCTAACGACGACATCATAGAAGACATCTTCAATAGCGCTGACGGTGGTGGTAGCGCCCACAACTCCAACAACCCCGAGGCATGAATTCCATTGTGAGCTCGATTGGTGTATAACTGTTGTACTTTATAACTTGTTGTGATGGATACGTTGTGATCGACTTATTGTGATGGACTTATTTTAATGGACTGTGGATTGTATCTATTGTGGTTGTAATGTGTTGTACGTCATTGCGTAGTTTACAAATTGCCGTTGGATGTGTGATTGGATTATCTAAGGATCTGCTAGAATGATATATATTATAACTGCAAATGTTTTTTTGTCTGCTGAGTGGATGTCCTATTTACAAGAGAGGTCATGCCGAAATTTTGTATATTTCGGAGACTTAGTTTTAAGCCGGTTTTGAAGAGTTAAAAGGTTGGTTTCAGTATTTTAGTACTGGTAATAGGTTTGGTGTCTCGTTTGTTAATTATTCGTTTGCTTCAACTTCATTGTGGAGTTTGTCTTTTGTGTTACAGTTTCTGATCAGATTTGAACAAAATAGATGATCTTATTTATCCTTCGCTTAGCAATTTTTAGTTTCATTTTTCTTTTTGCCTTTTCTTTTCTTCTTTAGTTGTTATATGTATTGAGTGCGATACATATATATAAAAATACATACATTTGGATATATATACATATATGTATTAACTGCGATACATATATATATATATATATATATAAATACATGCATTTGGATAATATACATTTTTTTTGTAAAAATGACAGTTAAATTCGTGGGTTTAATAAACCCACGAATTTATCAGATTAAATTCGTGGGCTAAAAAACCCACGAATTTAACAGATTAAATTCGTGGGCTAAAAAACCCACGAATTTAATCTGATAAATTGTGAGTTTTTAGCCCACTAATTTATCTGATAAATTCGTGGGTTTTAAACCCACTAATTTAATCTGATAAATTGTGGGTTTATTAAACCCACGAATTTAACTCAGAAACCCAATTAAATTCGTGGGCTTAGTAGAAACCCACGAATTTAACTTAAATTCGTGGGTACCCACGAATTTAATTAATTAATTTCGTCGAGTTAAATTCATAAACTAAATTCGATGGTTTGCTCACGAATTTAAGTTAAATTCGTGGATTTTAGCTTAAATTCGTGGGTTTTTGGCCCACGAATTTTTCCCTTGTAGTGCTGGCGATGATGGCGCGGAGGACTTCCGCCAGGCGACGCATGTAGGCGTGCGGAGATGCTAGGACTGCATCGGTGATGATGGCGTGGCACGAGGCCGGGTCCGGGAAGTTCGTGCAGAGGTTCGGAGTGGTGGAGTTGAAGACGAGGAGAGCGGCGACGCAGAGCAGAGTGGCTAAAGAGAGTAGTGTGACGGAGAGAACTTTGCATGTGTAGGCGTTTCTTTGAGACTGGAGACGGGAGTGGCTCATTGCTCCCAGCCTCCCATTCATGGTGACTACTGGCCTAATGCCGGATGAGAAGTGAACTTGTGAGGCAGTGGTTCATGTGACCTGACGAGGCTGGGTTCTATATGGAGAGGGCAAGGATGATCCGGCCAACCTGACTACTCTGCTGCTTTGATGAATTAATTTTCCCGTTGGAAATGATTTCTGAACATATAAACTCCACTATGAAGAACCGAAATAACGATCAGAGGAGGTGAATGATCACAATTAAAATTTTTTTCCCACTCAATAGATTCAATCAAAACCTCACTAGAAACACTCAAGCACAAAGAAACAAATCAAAGAAAACTCGCTCTGGCTGGTACTATCGCAGCACAGGAGGCGGTAGTACCGGAGGTCGGTACTATTGCTAGATTTGGGTGGTAGTGCCGGCTTCAAGAATAGAGAGCAAAAACATCACGATCTTAAAACCAAAAACGATGAAACTTTAGATCGGCTGAACCAATACCTATGAAACTTTGTATGCACCTTCTTATAGAGGTCAGGAAACTATTCCATCCTTCAATCCAAAGGAATGTCGTTAAAGTTCTGATCTTTTTCCAATTCAAAGGAAGAGTGCACTAAAATCGGACAAAAATCAAAATCTTGGTCTTGCACTTGCTCATGGGGTTTTGATGATCAAGATGATTTTAGATATCCTCCCACAGTAAGGAAGAATACAAGAAACAAACTCTTTAAACGTGAATTAGGGGAGACCGGTAAGTCTTCGAACACCACACTAAAAAGTATTGTCTCCTTGTGTATGCTTGCAATTCCTTATTTACATTGTTACAATTTACATTCCTAGAATTAAATTGCTTGCTTGACTTTAGGATTGTAATTTATTGTTAAAGACATAATTAGCTAGTGCACTTAGTAAACCTAGTTGACTTTGGCTTTTAGTTGTCAAAATCATAGTTTATCGCTTCCGCATCTATTATCATTTGGGTTTTGACATAAGAGTACTTAGGCGGGATTTTAATTAGAAGAAAAAAATTTAAAGCCGCCTATTCACTCTCTCTAGTCGGTATCCTCGATCTTACAGATGGGGAAAAGAAGCAGCTAATCAGATAAGGAAGAGAGAGGAAAGAGATAAGGTAAGGAAGAAAAAAAAGAAAGAAAAGAAAAGAAAAGCAAGAAGAAAAGAAGAAAGAGAAAAATAGGAAAGAAAAATTGAAATTTCCTGAAACGCGTAAAATTAAATAACTAGCCGCAAAAAATATTTGCAACGCGATCTATATGTTAATAAACGCGTAAAACAACGGCAACTAATAAAATGATCAGAAAAATAAAATATGAGAAAAGAAAAGAGAAAAGCAAGAAATTGAAATTTTAGTAAATCAGCTAAAATAATAATTATCTGTATCTGTACAAGATTTAAAATAAGTCAAATCAGATGAAATCTATTAAAACTGTTAATTTCAGTCGATCGAACCGATAACCAAAGAGCGACCAAATAAAATCAAATAAAACCTTAAAAATCGCAACGAAAAATTTATAAATCTTAAAATATTAAGAAAATGAGGTTGGATGCCTTAAAATCGGGAAAAACTTATTAGCAGTTAAAATGTGACATTTATATAATTTTAGGAATTAATTGGTTCGCTGATCCTCATTATCCACCGTGTGAGGACGAATACCATTATCAAAATTCAGGCAAGCTTCCTTTGGACATATTTATGAAACTGTTTTTGAATACTTTCAGAAATCTTCATTTCATGAAAAAATTATCTTTTAAAATAAAACCCTAAATTGGGTCATTGGAATAATGGTAAATCTGCCGATGCAGGCTGAGAAATTATTGATTTAATTCACCCATTAGGTGAAGTCGATGTGAGGTAATATGTAGTGGGTAGAGGATGCCAGGAGGGAGCATTTGCCGGAGGGGTCCTCTACATAGGTTATGATATAAGAATAACACCACTACACTCAGTCAATGAATCGTAATAAATCGTATCAACCAT
Organism: Otatea glauca; assembly: GCA_036346275.1. Taxonomy (NCBI): domain Eukaryota; kingdom Viridiplantae; phylum Streptophyta; class Magnoliopsida; order Poales; family Poaceae; genus Otatea; species Otatea glauca. The sequence continues at coordinate 78,589,225 of CM070711.1, forward strand.
AGTGTGTGAAAACAATCAGAAAATGTTATCTTATGATGGTGTTATGATCTCAATATTGGGTATGAGTACATAAATAGGAGTGTGAAGCTGGGTACACCGGAGTCCTAGTAAAGGACACAAAATCAGACCTAGCGCTATATTGACGCCATAAGATGAGTACTGCCGTGGCTAGAACATAGTACAATACTGCTTTGATTAGTCATGGTACAGTACTACGTACTGTACTGCGTTCAATAGTCAAAGTACTGTACTGCTTAGAGTAGACGGAGTACAACTGATACGCTAAGAGTAAGTGGGTAACAATCGAGGACACTACTACTCGTTGGCTATCAGGGTTGGAGATCTAATACCTGATTAGTAATAAAAATTTTGGGTTCTCAATAGCGGTTGAGATCACTATGGGTAAAGTGATATAAATCTGCGCTGGGTCCAATTATGAATTCATGCCTGTCTCCTAGATTATAGGCTACGGAATCTAAGTCTGTGCCTCATCTACGAGTGCTAGTAGCATTTTTGATAATTAAAATTCACAACTCCACTTTTCTAATTAAAACCCTATTTTCTAGAAATGGTTTTGAGGAAGGAATACACCAGGTGGATGGGGTCATTATTGGATTGGATGTGGAATAAAACTTTATATAATGCATTTTATTATTAATGCTTGATGAGTACTTTTGTACTTACTCTTGCTAAATCCCTCTTTACTTAGAGAATGGTTTCGAAGATCAATCGTCCGATTGGGACGTAGATCAAAATGGACTCGCCTACGAGACATGGGATGATGAGCACCCACACGATCAATGTTACTTTGATGACGAATACTAGGAGGGTTAGGGTGTTGGATAGATGGTGCTTCGCTTTCGTTAGCCTGGGAAGTAGCTAGTACTTTTGGTATTACATCTATGTAATATTTAGATCCTCTGTTTAATTAGGTACTGAACATGTAGCCTGCGTGTCAATGGAATGCAATAAAGTTTCTATTTCAGTCTCTAATTATTGTTCTGTTGCAACACTCTGAATTTGGTATATTAACTGATAAAACGTTAGGTCCGCTTGATGTTTTGTTAGCTAATATGCCCAGATCAGCGTAATTAACTCAACATTAATGGCAAGATTATTGTCGTTATTCTGAGTTAATTATGTGGGTCGCCACAGTGACCCACCAATGGGTAAGGGTATTACAATTGACAATTGGCAATTGGTGAGATATGAGGGAGTAGAGTAGTGATATACCAACATTTATAGGGAGAGAAATTTCACAGTACATTATACTGGTAGTATATAGTGTGTAGTATAAATTAAATATAACTGTAGATTTGTTAAGAGTATTTCTACTACTCTACTAGTAGAGAAAGTATAAATAAATTATAGCTAATTCAATCCATTGGATTAAAAAGAATGAACGATTTATATTGTATTTAGTGTACAGTAAAAGAGGTCAGAATACAGTCCCATGTTTTAGAAAGGTCAAAGTTAGTTTCTACTTTGCACATTCTCCAATTAACAATTTAACATTGCATTCTGCTGCCTTCCATTTTTTTTTTGGCATTGTATTGGCACTTGGCACTAGTATCAACTGGCATCTTGTATACTATAGAATCTGTAATACCAAAATGCTCCTCATCAAAATGTAGGAACAGTATGTCGGTAGCACATGGGAACTTTCCCTAATTCAGTGTGATAATTCGCTTTTAACAACAAGTGTGGCAATTTAATTTGACGTACAGCACGGCCATCACCAACTTTATTCAGGATGCTACATGAACGTAAGATAAAGAGAAGAATGAAAGGGAAAAAAAAGCGAGAAAGCAAGCGCCTCGCGCCCATATGGGATCAAAGCATCGGAGCATCCACTTCCTTTCGGCAACCACACGCTAGACGCTACCTGCTATCCGTAGTTGAGCCGGAATATGTCATTCTGGACGAAGAAGCTTCCCTGCTCGTTGGGCACCAGCTGAAACATCTGTACTCAGAGATAAAATCATATCAAACCTCCAACTCAAACAGTTTTCAACGTGAAAGTGAAGTTAAATCAAACGAACTCGTGTTCTAATCACTGCAAAAAGAAGTGTGTTTGAGATCAGTCATGACTGATCAGTGACCAGTAGTACGTGCTAATGGATTCCGAGATCGATTGTACCTGGCTGAACCTGAGCTGGTGCTCCTCGCCGGCGAGCTGGAGGTTGCCGCTGACGAACACGAGGATGCCGCCGGGGAAGGATGGCGTGGGCTGGCAGTCGACCGTGCAGACTGAGTGCCGGCATTGCTCGAAGGGCAGCTGGGCCAGCTTGCGGCCGATCTCCTCGGCGCCGGCGACCCTGTGGCCCTCGAAGGAGAGCATGGAGGTGTGGCCGTAGAGCGCGGCGAGCGCTGCGCGGTTGGTGTCGAACGTGCGGTAGTAGTACTCCACGAAGGCCCTGGCCACGACGTCGCACTCGCTCCCTCTCCCGTTGTGGCTGCCCTCGTTCCCCTGCCCGTCCATTGTCTTTGCCTAGCTAGCTATGGGCTATTGGGCTTATGGCTCTCTCTCTTGCTCTAGACGAAGCTGCAGCTGCAGCAGAGCACGAAACAGTCTGCGCGGCTAATTGTAGGCGCGGTGTCTGCCCATTGCTTTATGGGATAAACGATTTGTATAGTCGAATGAAGTGCTCCTTCGCTTTGCCTTTTTTTCCCTATTGGCGTAAGTCGCACGCCCATACCGGGTCGATCTACGAGTGCGTGGAGCCACCGACGGCAGGCCAGCGGAGCGGAAGGAAAAGAAGGGAGGGGCTTCGACAGAAGAAAAAGGAGGGGGCAGGGAAGAAAGCGGCGAAATGAATCTTTCCTTACTCTGAGATGTTAATAGTGTTTTTGGGCTTAGCTCATAACTCGTTGCATCGTTGGATAGTGACTAGATCTGGACATTAGGACATTAGATCGGGCTTTTTTTTGGGCCGACCTATGGTACAGCAGGCACAACACAGCACGCATGTGTACGGGTCGTGCTGGGCCTCACGGTCGAGCAGGCACAGCATATGGTAGGACACTCTACCACGACAATGTGTCATGTTGTGGTTGGCCCTACTGCCGGCGCCTTTTGCGGCACTCGCATGTCGAGAAAAGGGAGACAAAGGAGATGCTAAAAGGTGCAGAATGGAGACTAGAGAGTACATGCTCACTAATACCGAGCACACGCATTGAGCCGCTCCATACTGGGGTACCCCACATTGGATGTAAGGTTTTTAATGAGTCAGTAACTCTGTATCTGTTAACAATGAATAAAATTTAGTTCTTTTTGCCCCAATATTTGTGTCTATTGCCTCAGCTTCATGCATCTTCGGTTCCTTTTCTCTCGTCGCAATAGTACAAATGGGTTAGGCCTGGGCCAACATGAATTGCAAATGGGCCGTGCCTAGGCTCGGCGAAGACGAGCTGGGCCATGGCAGCACGGCACGGTTTAGACGCGCGGCCCAACAGGCCCGTGCCTTGCTGGCCCAGCACGTCCCGATGTTCACCTCTAATAGTGACAAAGGTTTGCTATTTGTAAGTCTGATTTTTAAAAATCTAAGTCAATTTCTTTGTAGAGAGATTGATATGCCATATCTTTACTATCTTAAATATTTTAGTTGGTGGTGGTGGTGAGTCTGCCTCCTAGCTCTCCATTCCACGCACGCCAACTGGTGAGCCCCGGTTGTCACAACCATGCACTCAAGTCCGTCTCTCCTCTACCAACCCCAAGCACCCCTCTCTCTTCTAAACCTGGTCAATGAGCTTGGGAGCTCGGGGAAGGATAGAGTTGAATCAGTCGCAAGCTTGAGGAAGGCTAGATCTAGCGCCATCGAGCTTAGGGATGGTTGTACCCATCGTTAATGGGCTTGGGAAAGGATTCAGAGCTGGCAGAAATTGTTGATGATGAGGTTGGCACTGAAATTGTTGCAAAATAGATGTACTATACCTCGTCAGAATTGGGCGTCAAGGGAAAGTGATGTGCTCAGTCTAGGACAGGTAAGGTGGGGCAACATTAGGGATGACAAGGTCCGAAGAGCAATGAGGAGGATGCCGCAGATGCGATCGGTGAGGAGAGAGGGCCATGTGCTCCCACCCTCGAGTTTGCCGGCGCATAGGTGGAGAGTAGATGTAGATCCATTGCCTAGCAACCCTGGGATGCTATTCGGCCTCGTCGGTGAGCCACTATTGAGCAAGGACCCCTTGCCCTGTTGGCATATGGGGTGGCCAGTTGCACCCTGCCCAACTAGGTCAAGGGTGACAAGTGCTCAAGAGCCAATGATTGGAGCACGGGGAAGCTGGAGAACTGCTGCGAAGGTTGAAACCATATGTGACGGTGGTGAAGAATCTCGCTGTGTGGAACTATGGATTGAAGCAAATCGAAGAGAAGAGTAGAGTTGTAAGGGTGTTCACATGTGTGGCGGTAGTGCTTAGCCACATAGGCTCCATGCTCCCCAATCCATGTCCCCTATCTTTGGACACGAATTGGGTTGGGTCAGGCCAGTCCACTTACCTCTCTTCCCTTGATTTTTCTTAGAGGATTTTATTCCTTCCTATTTCCCACATTTGTTCTGTTGGACATTTCCTATTCTGATGTATAATATTTTGTTACAGGTTATTGTTTTTTCATATATAAAATTTTCAGCATGTATACCGTGTGCAAATGTATTGATCCAACTAACACTTATGAACATATTCAAGATTCCCATATGGGAAAATATACCACCCGACATCTGATATGCCAAAGCCAATCCCATATGAACCCAACATCTGCTATTTAAAAGCAGGGTTAGGCTTTGCCCAGACTCAAAAAATTTCCATGGTGGAGAGGAAGCAAGAGATGAGGTTGATGTAGAGGTGGCCGAGGAGTTCGCATTGTCATCATCATCCTTCCTGCAATTCCTCAACGGCCTTGCGTCCCTACCAAATCCAAGCTCAACCTCGGTGTTGGACTAGAGCTCACCGCCGATGGTTGATTGTCATTTTCAACTAGCGTTGTGGTGTGCGAGGTGGAGGATGGTGGTCGGAGTTGGAGGGGAAGGTGGCGGTCGATTTGGTCTGGATGAACGAGAGGAGGGCTATGGTGGTGCCGATGGAGGCGCAGTGATTTGAGTGGTGGAGATATGGTGTGGTGGCGTAGTAGAGAAGGTGGTGTGGATGGAGCATGGCAGCTGGAGGGAGCTAGTTGCTGTTAGTGTTATGCCCTTGAGGCAATCATTTAGATGATTGTAACATGACTATGTTTATGAATAATAATATGATTATTGGTCCAATGAATGTATATCATTGTATTGATCAACAAGTATGTGACTTGATTATGAAGCTCTTTACTTAATGATGTAATTCGATAAATATCTCGATCGGATATCATCGTATAGGACTACGATGAATAGATCAAAGACATGTAGTGATCGATGATCATGCTTCATAGATCATGGGATATGGAGATATCATCTCTACATTGTGGACCATGTTGAAGAACATGGGTTAGATAGACCCGCTATGGGACATCGCGAGAATGTTTCATTCTTATGTGTCATCGATGTATCTCATACCTAGAAGATGTATGATCCTTAGACTCGAGATTGTCATATTCCCTACATGTGTAATAGTTTTCCTTGGGGCTATCAAACACTACTTCCTAACCGGATAGTTATAAAGGTAGCTTTCATGTTTACTATAAAACGTGCGAGAGGAAGTGAGCAATCAAGATGGAATTTGCCACTCCAATGAAACAGAGATATATGACAAGGCCACTCGTGTGATATGATTAAGAAAGTGCATGGCCATGCCGTGATTGAGGAGTCAATCACAACTTATTAATATATCACGGATACGAGAGATGGATTGAATCATCAAAGGATGACATGCTTCTCGCCTTGAGATCAATCTTCATATACTTGGCAAAGGGATTATTACATGAGTTCTTTTGATAGGTTCATTCGATTTGATCACAAGATGTTTGGGAGTTGGCATACTTTGCAAGAAGCCGCTACCAACTATTGGATTGAAAAGGAGTTTTCCGAATCCATGTCCAAACGTATGTGAACTGCGCAGGTCACACACTTAATGGGTGGGACGCATTAATTTGGATTGATCCGTAATTAATGAACCTCGTGGGCTTAGCATCTTGGTGGGCCCTGGTTTAGGTTTCATCTCGTGGCTATATAAGGAGGGGAGGAGGAGGTGCAGAGTGTGCTTTCCACGGTTTAGGTTTGATTCACTTGAAACCCTAGCCTCCTCCTCCTCTCGCCTCGCCGAGCGACTAGGTGCTTGCACACGACGCACGGCGTTCCATCTCCGGACGTGTGGACTCATGCGGGTGACGCCGCCGCGATCGCGGCGTGGGAGGACGATCCACGGCGAGGCGAGGACGATCCACTACATCGACGCAACGATCGCGGCGAGGACGAACCACTACATCGACGCGAAGGATTCCGCAATGCGCGCCTAGTGGTAATCTTATCTATGATCCCTTCTTGCGAGTAGCTTTACGTTGCGCGGTAGTTTTTTTTGTGCTAGCGTAGCATACCGCGTTTCCTTCAAAGGGTATCGAGCCATCTCGTATAGTTTTGTGATCTGGATGTTGCACATATGATGTGTGAGGTTAGTAGATTGGATCTATTACATGTTCAACCGGTTCATGTGATGAATTGGTGACGCGGACATCGATGAGATCGATCGATTTAGGGTTTGAGGAAAGTGCAAACCGACTCAATCTTGATTTGGGTGAGTCCGTTCATGGTACGACGTTACCCTTACCGGCCGGGTTACCGCCATCGGGGTTTCAAACGATCCATATGGGACCAAGCCAATCGATCGAGTTGGATTGGGTCAATCTGTTGATCCATGGTAAGCGCAAACAGATTCAATATTGATTTGGGTGAGTCCGCTCATGGTACGACGCTGTGCCCTTACGGCCGGGTTACCGCCATCGTGGTTTCAAACGTATCCATATGGGACCAAGCCAATTATATTAGATCGAATTGGGTCAATCTGGTTGATCCGTGGAAATTTTGAGGGTGTTTTCCCATGGCGGAAGACATGCCTCTAAAAAAAATTTTGACGGTGTTTTCCCATGGCGGGACCGCCATGTGGCTCTCGCCTGGACCCTCTTGAAGCGCCGCCTCGGACCCGCTCACGACCGCCGTGATCGGCCGCATGGTGCGCCGCCGCCTGATTCTTGAAGGCGCCGCCTCGGACCGAGTCGAGGGTTGCTTTTGTTTAACTTCGTTTTTGCAGGAATTATGTGAAATAGTATGGCCTATGTGTATGTGATGCATGTAATTTCCACATGGCTGCAATGTCGTGTTAAGCCATAAGGCTATTTAAATTGTATAATGACTCTGCGTGTCGACTTGTGATGCTTCAAACCCCATGTAAAATTCATTATCAAAAGTTGTAAGGAGTTGCATCCATAATGATGAAGACGATGGCTAGGTGAACAAATCAAGCAAGGTGGCTAGGTGAACAACCAAGCATGATGATGGAGATCTTAATGCTAAGGGCCATGCTATTTCACGACTTATTTTGATTTTACGTGGATGTGTGTTTTATCCTTGCTATTTTCTTTATGCTCATTGCATGTGATGCTATGTTCATAGTAATCTTTGTTCATCCTTATAGTTAAAAATCTTAAATCAAATTGTCCATCCAATTGTTGCACCTATCAAGAATTTAGATCGTTATTGATATGATTGCCAAAGTAGTATATCAATGGCTATCTCAATAGATGATAGGGATGTGTTGGACACATCACGCATAACAATGGCGATTTAAACGAGCTATCAAAACGGTTTTGGGCTTGAGGACATAAGTGGTTGGGATTTGATTTCAGAATGAAGGAACCTATACAAGACAATTGGTGTCTAGGAAAACACACATGAGGCAGGTTTCTTAATTGGCACCCGAATACGGAAGTGCTCCCTCCTCATGTGAGCCCTTGGGGCGAGTTGACTCGCCATGAGTCAAGTTGATGGAGGCATTCATTACTTGTTTTCATACTCAACAAACAAGAGTTACATATGATGTAATTAGCAAAGGTGTTGCTTACCTATGTCATTAAATTTCTAGCAGTGATGCCAAAGCTCACTAGTGTTTAATGAATATGGATCTTGAATACTCACTATGTGTCTATAAAAGGACATAAAATAGGAGTGTCTTTAATTAAAAAGTTTAATAAAAGTTTTACATAAACATAGTGCTTAGAATCTTTGCATATTTTTGTTGTAGTTCAATGGCACCTTCTCCTACTCCCGCTACACTGGTTTTGCTTTGAGATCGGTTTTGGAAAGGGAAAACTGAATGGAACTAATTTTGTTGATTGGTATCGCAACCCGAGAATTGTTCTCAAGCATGAAAAGAAGGACTATGTTCTAGAGAATCCAATTCTGATGAACAAAGAAAATGTTGCTCGCAATTTGAGAGTTGAATATGAAAAGCATGTTAATGCTTCAGAGGTCATTTGTCTCATGCTAGTCACAATGGACTCGAGCTTCAAAAGCAATATGAGGACCAGGATGCTTACAATATGATTGTGGGCTTGAAGGGCATGTTTGGGAATCAAGCAAGAGCTGAGAGGTATGGTATCTCAAAGCTTTTATTTGCTTGTAAGTGGTCAAGGCATCCGGTCATCCTCATGTGATCAAGATGATTGGTTACATTGGGAGATTGGAAAACTTGAGTTTCCCTTAGCCTCGGTTTGGCCACAGATGTTATTCTCAGTCCGCCTCGAGCTTTGAGCCATTCATTATGAATTTTCATATGAATAGCATGGAGAAGAGCCTAACCGAGCTACATGGGATGCTCAAGGTCATGGAGGAAAGCATTAAGAAAAACCCAATCATGTGATGATGGTTCGAAAACAACCGCTTTCAAAAAGAGAAAGGCTAAGGTGGGGAACGGGAAAGGGCAAGGGCAAGGGCAAGGCTCAAGATGAGATCATGAGCCTCAAAACTAAGCTTCGAAGCTTAAAGTTGGCCCTCAACCCGATACCCAATGCTTCTATTGCAAGAAATCGGGGCATTGGAAACGGAATCGCGAAAAGTACTGGCGGATAAGAAGAATGGAAATGTGGTTTCCACTTCGTATTAATGTTATAGAAATTAATCTTGCTACTTCTTCACTCACTCATGGGTATATGATACCGGTTCGGTTGCTCACATTTGCAATTCGTTGCAGGGTGATAAAGAGTAGAGACTTGGCAAAAGGAGAAGTGGATCTTCGCGTGGGGAATAAAGCAAGAGTTGCTGGTCTTGCTGCTGGCACATACCCATTGCATTTGCCTTGAGGATTAGTTTTAGAACTCAATAATTGTTATTTTGTTCCATCTTTGAGTAGAAACATTATTTCATCTTCTTGTTTGGAACATGAAGGTTATGATTTGAGAATAAAGAACTTTGTTTGTTCAATATTTTTGAATGATATGTATTATGGTCGTTGCCCCATGGTGGATGGGTTGTACGCCCTGAACTCAAGAAAAACTCGTCTATAATATTAATGTAAAAGGCACCGCCTAATGATTTGAACCCTACCTTTTGTGGTATTGTCGCTAGGTCATATAAATGAGAAGCGCATGAAGAAGCTCCATGGTGATGGACTTCTAACCTCATTTGATTTTGAATCATTTGAAACATGTGAATCTTGTTTACTTGGCAAGATGACAAAAGCCCTTTCACAGGTTTTAGTGAGAGAGCAAGTGAATTATTGGCCCTAGTATATACTGATGTATGTGGACCAATGAGCTCGATCGCTAGGGGTGGGTTTGAGATTTTGTAACTTTTACCGATGACTTCAGAGATATGGATATATCTATTTAATGAGGCATAAATCAAACTTTTGAAAGGTTCAAAGAGTTTGAACGAAGTACAAAATCAACTTGGCAAAACAATAAAACACTTACGATCCGATCGTGGTGGCGAATACTTGAGCCAAGAGTTTGGTGATCATTTAAAGCAATGTGGAATCGCTCGCAACTTACTCCGCCAGAACGCCTCAATGGAATGGTGTGTCCGAACGACGAATCGGACTTTATTAGATATGGTTCGGTCAATGATCACCAAACAGATCCGCCATTATCCTTTTGGGGTTTCGCTCTAGAGACAGCTATGCTCACTTTGAATAGGGTCCCATCAAAATCCGTTGAGAAGACGCCATATGAGATATGGACCGGAGAAGACCCATGTTGTCATTTCTCAAGATATGGGGATGTGAGGCTTATGTAAAACGCTTATAATCGATAAACTCGCACCTAAATCAGAAAAATGCTTTTTGTGGGGTATCCTAAAGAAACAAAAGGATATTACTTTTACAAAAGAAACGAGAACAAAGTTTTTGTTGCTCAAATGGTGTCTTTTGGAGAAAGAGTTTCTTTCAAAAGAAATCAAGAGGAGTGATGTGTATCTTGATGAAGTTCGAGAATCACATGAATATGTTCAAGCTACCTCAACCTTCACAAGATGTACAAAGTGTTGTACAACCTGTGGAAGAGACTCCACTTCACGTAGGTCGGGAGGCCACGCCATGTACCTATTAGATATGGGAATGACATATTATTGTTGGACAATGATGAGCCCACGACTTATGAAGAAGCAATGATGGACCCAAACTCGAAAAATGGCTTGAAGCCATGAGATCCAAATTCAATCCATGCATGACAATCAAGTTTGGAACTTGGTCAATTCACTGATGGTGTAAAACCATTGAGTGCAAATGGATTTTCAAGAAAAAGATAGACGAGATGGAAATGTTCAGATCTATAAGGCACGGTTGGTGGCAAAGGGTTTCAAACAAGTTCAAGGAGTTGACTATGATGAAACTTTCTCACCGTAGCCATGCTCAAGTCCTGTGCGATCATTTTAGCTATTGTGCATATTTTGATTATGAAATATGGCGGATGGATGTCAAAACAGACCTTCCTTAATGGGAATCTTTCGAGGATGTATACATGATACAACCTCAAGGCTTTGTTGATCCTAAATATGCTAAAAGGGTATGCAAGCTTCAAAGATCCATTTATGGGTTAAAGCAAGCATCTAGGAGTTGGAACATTCGTTTTGATGAAGTAGTCAAAGGTTTTGACTTTATCAAAAATGAAGAAGAGCCTTGTGTTTACAAGAAGGCTAGTGGGAGCGCACTTGTATTTCGATTTTGTATGTGGATGATATATTATTAATCGGGAATGACATTCCTATGCTTGAAGATGTTAAGACTTCATTGAAAAGGAGTTTCTCAATGAAGGACTTGGGAGAAGCATGCTATATCTTGGGCATAAAATCTATAGAGATAGATCAAAAGGTTAATTGGATTAAGTCAGAAACGACATTGACAAGATATTGAAAAGGTTCAATATGCATGAATCCAAGAGAGGTTTCATGCCAATGTCACATGGCATCGATCTCGCAAGAATCGGTGTCCTTCGACATCCGATGAGCGAGACAGATGAGCAAGATTCCATATGCTTCACTATTGGGTCTATTATGTATGCCATGATCCGTACACGCCCGGATGTCTCATATGCTCTAAGTGTCACGAGCGGATACCAAGCGGATCCTAGTGATGGTCATTGGATAGCCGTAAAAATATCCTCAAGTACTTGAGAAGAACTAAGGGTATGTTCCTTGTTTTTGGAGGTGAGGAAGATCTGTTGCAAAGGGTTACACCGATGCAAGCTTCCAAACCGACAAAGATGATTTTCGATCGCAATCGGGTTTGTGTTTACACTTAATGGAGGAGCGAGAAGTGGAAGAGTTCCAAGCAAAACACGGTGGCCGACTCACGATGAAGCGGAGTACATTGCGGCTTCGGAGGCCGCAAAGGAGGCGTGTGGATTAAGAAGTTTATCACAGAGCTTAGTGTGGTCGCTAGTGTCTCTAGTCCAATGGACATCTATTGTGATAATAGTGGTGCCATTGCACAAGTAAAAGAGCCTAGATCACATCAAAGTCTAAACACATACTCCGTCGCTTTCACCTTATTCGCGAGATTGTGGATAGAGGTGACGCCGAATATGCAAAGTACATACGGAAGCCAATGTGGCCGATCCGCTGACAAAGCCACCGCCACAACCTAAGCATGAGGCGCACACAAGGTCTATTGGTATTAGATACTTAATTGATTGACTCAAGTGCAAGTGGGAGATTGTTAGTGTTATGCCCTTGAGGCAATCATTTAGATGATTGTAACATGACTATGTTTATGAATAATAATATGATTATTGGTCCAATGAATGTATATCATTGTATTGATCAACAAGTATGTGACTTGATTATGAAGCTCTTTACTTAATGATGTAATTCGATAAATATCTACGATCGGATATCATCGTATAGGACTACGATGAATAGATCAAGACATGTAGTGATCGATGATCATGCTTCATAGATCATGGGATATGGAGATATCATCTCTACATTGTGGACCATGTTGAAGAACATGGGTTAGATAGACCCGCTATGGGACATCGCGAGAATGTTTCATTCTTATGTGTCATCGATGTATCTCATACCTAGAAGATGTATGATCCTTAGACCTAAGATTGTCATATTCCCTACATGTGTAATAGTTTTCCTTGGGGCTATCAAACACTACTTCCTAACCGGATAGTTATAAAGGTAGCTTTCATGTTTACTATGAAACGTGCAGAGGGAAGTGAGCCGTCAAGATGGAATTTGCCACTCCAATGAAACGGAGATATATGACAAGGCCACTCGTGTGATATGATTAAGAAAGTGCATGGCCATGCCGTGATTGAGGAGTCAATCACAACTTATTAATATATCACGGATACGAGAGATGGATTGAATCATCAAAGGATGACATGCTTCTCGCCTTGAGATCAATCTTCATATACTTGGCAAAGGGATTATTACATGAGTTCTTTTGATAGGTTCTGTTCGATTTGATCACAGTATGTTTGGGAGTTGGCATACTTTGCAAGAAGCCGCTACCAACTATTGGATTGAAAAGGAGTTTTCCGAATCCATGTCCAAACGTATGTGAACCTGCAGGGTCACACACTTAATGGGCTAGGACGCATTAATTTGGATTGGATCCGTAATTAATGAACCTCGTGGGCTTAGCATCTTTGGTGGGCCTGGTTTAGGGTTTCATCTCGTGGCTATATAAGGAGGGGAGGAGGAGGGTGCAGTGTGCTTTCCACGGTTTAGGTTTGATTCACTTGAAACCCTAGCCTCCTCCTCGCACGCCTCGCCGAGCGACTAGGTGCTTGCACACCGACGCACGGCGTTCCATCTCTGGACGTGTGGACTACTGCGGTGACGCTGCTGCGACTGCGGCGTGGGAGGACGATCCACGGCGAGACGAGGACGATCCACTACATCGACGCAACGACTGCGGCGAGGACGAACCACTACATCGATGCGCGAAGAATTCCGCAACTGCGCGTCTAGTGGTAATCTTATCTATGATCCCCTTCTTGCGAGTAGCTTTCTGGTTGCGCGGTAGTTTTTTTTTGTGCTAGCGTAGCATACCGCGTTTCCCTTCAGTTGCCGTGAAGATGAGGTTGCCGCAATCAAGATGGTTGCAGGTGCTGAAGTTGGAGAAGGGAGGAGAAGGAAGCAAAAATGGGAATGGGAAGAAGAGAAGCCTAGCTTGAATTGCACGGTGGCAGTGCAAGGAGTTTGTAGGGTTTGGCTAGCTTGGCAATTTCACATTGTGCCCCCTCAATTCTGACAAATTGCAATCAAGTCCTTGTCCTAGGTAAATCTTCCGATTTGCCCCTCTAGTGCTCCATTTTTGTCAAGACCAGGTCTTACGTGTTCGTATCAATTCGTAGTTTTATACGGAGTGGTCCAATATAATGTGCCTTGCTGCGTCACCAATGGAAAAGGATCCAAAAAATGTAAAATTTCAACTTGACAATTAAAATATATAATGTGTGTAAATGATGGATAATGGTCACAAAATACGAAAAATTATGAGGCAAATAAACATAATTATGATTAGATATGGAGCAGTGCAAATAATCAGCTTCAGCAGAGAAGAGATATAGAGACGGAGGGATCCATTGGTATAGAAAATCTTATCATAGACGGTTCAAAAACCTCATCACAGACGGTTTTGTGAACCGTGTGTAACCATATGTCAGTGATAATGATGGCTCATCACAGATGGTTTACAAACCGTCTGTGAAAAACATATCATATAGGGTTCTGAGTGTAAACCGTTTGTGATATTCACTTATCACAGACGGTTTCTAGTAGCCTTAGCCATGGATGTGCTGTACATGGTGTACACTTTGAACGACCTATGTGATTTTAAAAAGTTAGCCTCAGCCATTCCACGAGTAACGTATACCTTAAACAACCTACAAGAGAGTTATCTATGAAGGAAACATGATTACTTGTTGAGTAATTTCGCGATAGGATTCAAGTCGTGGCTGCCACTCTGTAAGAAATAAAGGTACATAACCCGGTTCTTTCTTAGCTGAATTACATTTAGAACCCAATTAAATCTACATAGGTATGTCACCATGGTTATTCAACCTAACTTTGAGTTGCGTGTACAGTACAAATCAAAGAATAGCAAGTAGTACAACACTTAACCCGGGTTGTGGGGTAAATGTAGGCACTCTGTATCGCATTGAGCCACCAATGCCTCTTCCACGTAATCCTCGACGATTTTTAAATTTTCGTCTATTTTTTGCTTTGAGACTATGTGTGGGTCGAGGAAACCCACCAGTTTTTCTTATTTTTTGCTTCGTGGATCATGAATCTATATATACAAAAGTAAGGAGCTATATATATGAAATTTATCGGTATTACACGAATATAGACCATGATTGCACATACTTACAAAGTTCAGCATCTCAAGAGTGAGTCGTCGAGGTTGAAGTGATTAAACAAGTCATCGAAGTCGACCCCGAAGAAGCCCCAATGACTGGTTCAACAGATGCTCCTACTTGAAGCTGACCGGGATACTCGTTATATGTTCTGCCACCGGCTTGTTGGCGTGTTCCATGTACCAATCATGCAATCTAATGCAAGCCAATGTAAGATTTTTTAGGCGCTCTCCCGTTACTAAAGACTCTCCTAGCTTGTATCTCCGGGCCAAAGGGGCAATCGGATAGTCGAGGGACTCCATGATCTGCTTCGATTTGCCCTTGTCTCGCTTTCTACCATTCGTCTTCACGGGAGACGAGTGGGTGTAAGGTCGAGGATGTCGACAAGAGAGGGGTGAATAGGCAGTTTTAAAAGTTCTCTTCAATTATGACTAACGAATCAACACCTATGTCAAAACCTAAATAATATACAGAAGCGTAGGTCTAATATGGTTTTGACAATTAAAGCCTAAATCAACTAGGCCCACTAAGTGCACTAACTATCTAAGTCTTTAATAATAATTTGCAATCCTAAAAACAAGCAATCAATCAATTAATCAATTCTAATAGCATAAATTGCTTGAATGTAAATAAAGAATAGAATGCAAATTACAAGAGACACACCGATATTTTTATCGTGGTGTTCAGAGACTTGCCGGTCTCCACTAGTCTACGTTGAGGTTAGCCCAAACACATTGGATCAGCTCTACGAATTGAGCACCCACCTCGAATCTACTAGTGGTAGCTCTTTTTCCCTCCGGGTAGGCGAGCTCCAACCTTCACAAACTTGCTGGGCCTTCTCACAATCTCCTTTGAGAAGCTCACCGCGCACGACGCCGCTCGGCCGTCTAGGTGTCGGCAAACACCAAGAGTAATAGGCTAAGTCTTCTAGCTTGAACCACACCAAGTGCAACACATGCACATGGCTCTCCTCCAAGTGCAACACTTGCACAAGGAGCCCTTAACCGACTTCTAATTGCAACACATGCAAATTAGAATCGCTCTTAGCTCAAGAACCAAATTGAAGTGTGCAATACATGCACAACTCCTCCAAAATGCTCAATAAACACAATAACCCTAAATGCCAGCCCCAAAACTCCTTTTATAGCCTCCCCAAAGAAAATTAGCCATTGGGGGGCAAATTGGACAAAACTCAATAAAACCAGCACTACCGCCCATGTAGAGCCGGTAGTGCCAATCTCTGGCGCAACAGTCGAAAAGCTAGCCGTTGCCCAGACAGTCCAGTACTACTGCTTGAGATCGATTCTGTACGTATTCTTCCTTGATCGTTATGATGTTCTTGATAGGAGGCAACTCATTAATTCATTATATTCTTCTTCATCTACTACATTATCTACTCTAACAATCCTCTTTTTTCCTAAATAACTACGTGGTGCTTCTTGTTGGATGGGTTGATTACATAGAAGACTTGAACAACTTTGGTTAATGAGTATGAATGATTCATCTTGGTATTCGACACGTTCGAGGTCCACAGTAGTGACACCGTACTTGTCAACCTTTACATACTGGAGGTAGACCCAACGACACCAAAATAGGGGGATCTTAAAAAGTACGTAGCCGAGCTTCCAAATCTCCTCTATGAACTCATAGTAGGAGCTCCTCGTCCACCTAACGGTATTGAATACATCTATACGGACACTGTTGTTTTGGTTTGTGCTCTTCATATCCAGATTTCTCGTGTAAAATATGTACCCATTTAAGTCGTATCATTTCTATGTCACAACTGTAAATATTGATCCTTTTGCCAACCATGTCAGCGTATCACCTGACGAGCTCCCAGTGATATGTCGCTCCTTCAACCATTTGTTGAACTAAAGGTTGTGCTATCTCGTGATCCAAGACTTCTACCGCGTCGGATTCCCTTGCCATAGCTAGTGATTGTGCTCGTCGATATACGGGGACACTGCAGCCATGTGTTGCAAAACTGTGAAATAGGCTTGATCACACGCAACCGGATAAGGCGTGATTGCTTTCCTTCCGATGGTCCCAATACCCTCGACCTCCCCTCATGGCGAGATAGAGGCACACATATTGGTTCGACCTGAGCCATGTAATCGACATAGAATTTGACGACCTCTTCAATTGCATAACCTTCGACAATACTACCCTCTAGACGAGATCAATTTCGTACGTAGGGCTTGAGAATTCCTATGTACCTCTCGAACAGGTACATGCTACGTAGGAACACAAGTCCGCACATCTTTGTCTCTCTCACAAGGTGAAAAATGAGATGAACCATGATATCTAAAAATGACGGAGGGAAATACATCTCAAGATTACATAGAGTCATCACCACCTCAGCCTGCGCAGCATCTAGTCCTTCTGGATTGATGACCTTCTGATTGTCTACATAGCCTCGTGATTGTCTCCCGGATCTTGATCGGTAAAATACTTCTAATTATGATAGGGAGCATATGTGTCATCAGCATATGACAATCATGAAACTTCATGCCAGTTAATTTCAAATCTTGCATCGAAATAAGTCTCTTCATGTTGGAGGAGTAACTAGATGGAACTTTCACATCATGCAAGCACTGGCACAGTTCAGTTCTCTCGGTCTTGGACAGAGTGTAACAAGTAGGTTCGCAGTACGTTCGGCCTTTATCAGTATCGATTCTAACTCAGGTTTGATGTCCATATCGACCAAGTCAAGCCGTACGTTGATACTATTCTTTGTTTTGCCCTTAATGTTCAGTAAGAGACCAATCAAGCTAGCACATATGTTCTTCTCTTCATGCATGACGTCAATACGTACAGTGGTGAACTTCTAAGTGCTCCTAATAAGGTAGGTCCCAAAATATTGATCTCTTCTTCCAGATGCTCTTCTTACGGATCCTCAATTTACGTCCCTTTTCATGTGCAATATCCAATTCCTTAACCATATCATGAACATCTCTCCCGCTTAAAGGCCTTAGAGCTGAACCATCCTTGTTCCTTCCGTTGAATTATTTCTTCATCTTGTGATATGGTGATTCCTCCGAAGGAACATATGCTAACACGCATATATACGGTTTTGCACGAGTGATTCAACCACATACTCTCAATATCATTTAAGCAGTGAGTACAGGCTTTGACTCTTTTTCTACTTTGTCCCGACAGGTTAGCAAGGACAGGATAATCATTTATGGTGCAGAATAATAGGCAGTGCAAAGCGAAGTTCTCTTGTTTGTATGCATCCAATACCTGTACCCCTAGAACCCACAGTTTTTTCAGATCTTCCACCAATGGTGCTAGGTACACATCAATATCATTTTTAGGTTGCTTCGAGCCTTCGATAAGTATAGACAATAAAATGTACTTCTACTTCATAGACAACTAAGGAGAAAGGTTGTAGATACAGAGATTCACGAGCTAAGTGCTATGACGGCTACTCATGTTACCAAAGAATCATTCTATTTGTACTCAATCCAAACTTTATACTCCTTGGTTTTGCACTGAATTCTTCAAACCTCATATCGATGTTTCTCCACTGAGCAGAATTTGCAAGGTGTTTTAGCATTCCATCATTCTTATGCTCATCCGAGTGCTAACATAATAGTTTTGCCTCCTTTGGGTTCGTAAATAAACGTTTCAAATGGAGAATTATAGGCAGATACCATACCACCTTAGTGGGAGGTCCTTTCTTCACCTCGATACCCTTGTTGTCACCATCTGAATGATTCTTACGCTTGTACCAGGATGCGTTGCACACCAGACATATATGCAAGTTTGCGTACTCTTTGCGGTAGAGGATACAGTCGTTCGGACATGCATATACTCTTTCTATTTCCATTACTAAGGGACAAAGAACCTTCTTGGTTTTGTAAGTGGTTGTCAACAACTCGTTTTCCTCTAGAAGCATGTCTGCTAATAGACCTAACAACGTCATGAAACTCTTGTCAGACCAACCATTGCTTACCTTCAATTTCAGCAGTTCAAGCATGGATGACAACCTTGTGTATTTCGACTTGTAACCCGTGAACAAAGGTTTATCTGAGTTGTCCATCAAGCATCGAAATTTACCATACTCTCTGTCATCCAGGTTCCCTTCTTCATCACGCGGTATCTGATCCAGATTGTTATCAGGCAACCTATTCTCATCGGAAGCACAATCGATATCATCTGGCATATCGTTGACTTCGTCGGTGATTTTAATACTACCTGCTTCCTGTACAATTTGCTCTTCACCGTGACTGGTCCAACATGTATACCCCCTTTTGAAACCCTTTAGAATCAAGTGTACTTCGATTTGCGTTGAGTTTTGAAATATTTTCAGATTCTCACAGTCAATGCATGGACAATACATAAATTGAACCCCCTTATTAAAAATATCCTCCTTTGTAGCTCTTCTAAAGCATAGACGCCATTAATGTACTCAGCACTCGTATGGTTCTCAGCGTACATGCAGCTTCGATCCATCTATGCTACGCATATAACAATTATTAAATATTGAAGTACACTAGATGTGCCCATGCACATATTCTTAAATTAAAGCACAAATTAACTAGCTAAACCCTACCTTAAATCATAAATTAACCATGATAGATCTAAATAATCTTCTCTTCGTACCAAGCTAGTTAGATCTAAACCAAGTATCTTCAATTCTCTCTTTATAAGCTAACTATATCTTAGATATAATGCAATTATATAACCAATTACTACCTTAGATCATAAAGAACAAATGGATCTACAAGCTAGATCTAAACAATCTTCAAATTCTCTCTTTACCAAACTAGCTAGATCTTGAATACAATGCAATTAGAACCAATTACTAACCTTATATCACCAAGAACGCATGGATCTACCAGCTAGTTCTAAACAATATTCAAATTCTCTCTTTACTAAGCTAGATCTTGGATATAATGCAATTAGAGCCAATTACTAACCTTAGATCACCAAAAACAAATGGATCTATAGTAACCCTTCAAAATCAATGGTTTCCTTTCACCAGATCGTCTCACAGCCGCAACCATCTCAAAGATAGATACCAAAACCAAAAAAACACTAGGTGGGTTGGGGCTCTGTATTATATATTGCCAGGAGCTATCACAGACGGTTCTAGACACAAACCGCCAGTGATATCCATAGTTATCACTGACGGTTTTCTTATAAAATCGTCAATGATGACATCAATTGCTATCACTGATAGTTTTTTTATATAACCGTCTGTGATATCAATTATCATCACTGACGGTTTCACTGATGGCTTTATACTAAAACCGTCAGTGATATCTATTAATATCACTGACGGTTGATGTCTAGAACTATCAGTGATGATATCATTGACGGTTTTTGTCACCAATCGTCAGTGATGTCGATTATCACAAACGGTTTTTCAAAACCATCTGTGATGAGGCGTTTAATATAAGCCTTTCTGTGGTAGTCATCATCTCTTATCGATGGAGGCAAGAGATGGTTGGAGAAGAACAAAAAAGAAAGAACATTAAATTGTATATTTATTTTTAGATCCTCTCGTGGCTAACTAAGCTGCCACCATCGTCACCATAGTTTTCTTTTGGGGTGGGAGAGGGGTTCGTAGAAATTTTACCATCGAGAGTGCAGTGCAGACTGAGCATTGCGACAGAGGCATGATGTGAGTCACAATGGAGCTCGGCTAGGCATAGTGACGAAGCGAAGGATGTAGGTGTATGCCGAGAATGGTAGAGAGGCATGATTCGAGGAGGGGCAGAGCTCGGCCAAGCGTCACATTGGAGCTAAGGATGTGGCGCAAAATTGCCATGTTGGGTTAGTGTGATTTTATTTATCCGTAGCAAAGCACTGATATTCAACTAGTGATTAGATGTTAGTCCGATTGTTAAATACTTATGCTTAAAAATATTTTAGCGGCCTTACAAATAGACAGCCCCTAATGGTAATGCTGACTTTTTTTGGTCCAAAGTGCCATGAGAATTGGTGATCTTGTTTCTTTATTCATATCAGAAATCCTATGGTTGCAAACTTGCAATTGCACACGTCATCTCAAGCATGACCCTTTTTGTTTCACGGACGCATCTAGATTCTAGGGTTTTCACACTTTAGTCATTGTTGAAAGAAAAGTATTGATACTTACCGTCTTCCTTCGGAAGATGAACGCAAATAATGAAAAGATTGCTTATTACTATCATGTATTTTTTTTTTTCAAATCTAACTCTTCACGTATGTATTTACAAAAATAGCCTTCTCCCTCGTCATAAAAGGCGCGACAGGCAACACATCCTCTGGCACGCACGGAGAGCACGCGGGCAGGCGAGCGAGCTCACAGGTAGGCGCGGCGGGTAGGCACGCATGGGCAAGCGCATGGGCATGAGCGTGCTAGGTGGGCGGCCGGGCACATGGGCGCGAGTGCGGGCAGACCCATAGGCACGAGCGTGTGGGCAGGCATGGGCATGCCGCGCTAGGCAAGGGTCATGAGAATAGTAGGTTTGGTGGGGTGGCCGTCGGGGGAAGGGGAGCCAAAGTCGGGATGGACGGTTAGATGCTATGCGTGTTGTAGTCATTCCCCAAGATAAAATACACTGGTGCAGGAGAAGCATGTGAAATTCATGGACTATATATCTTGAGTAAATTTCACAAAACTATAGGTTCGTTATACAAACTATCGGAAAACTACGAGTTTTACCTTTTATTTTATAAAACTACATATTTTAGAATAACTTGTGTAACAGACCGTAAGTTTTAGAATTGATCATTTCTTGTAATGAGTATTATAGTGCAGGTCCACATGATAGTCTCACACGCAAGTGAAACAGGAAATGTGGGCATGTGAAGCTGCCATATGGGTTCACTCGTCAGATCCGTTATAAAGAACAATCAATTTTAAAACCTATAGTTTTTTCTGAGACAAGTACTCCCAAAATCTATATATATTTTTTTAAAAAAGGTAAAACTTAAAGTCTTTTTATTGTTTGTACAAAAAATTTATAGTTTCGTAAAATTTACTCATATATCCTAGATACGTATAGGAACTCAGTGCACAGTAATGCATGTCGTACACATCTGTTTTCATGATTAAACATGTTCGATTACACCACAATGTTGAAGTATAACCCATCCCAAATAGAGTACATGCAATAAAAAAGTCTCGGAAATAAATAATAAACGTGACAAAACACTGGGCATGATGCAAGACAGCAACAGTAGATTTGACAAACGACAACAAGATGGTAACAGTTGATCGATAGTAATAGAAAGCGACATCCATCGTTCAAGCATACTTTCCAGTGATGTCAGCGAGGCACTGCACCAGCTCGTTCGGTCTCGAGAGCATCGGCATATGGTCTGCGTTATCTATTTCCTTGACCTCCTCCACCGGGTAGTTCTCTATCATCCACCGCTGGAACTTCTCGACGATGGCATAATCTTGTTTGCAGACGATGTACACCTTACGTACCGAGCCATAACGACCCTTGGAGAACGGCTGCTGGATGAGCAGGTCTTCCACGAACATTGAACTAACCCTCATCAGGGACCTGCCTAGTGTGAGGTCCTGCCAATCGCAAAGGTGATTTCAGCATGCGATACTTAATCAGTACTACTCGAGTAGATCTTACTCGCATTTGTCAAGGTCGTAGATGTCTAAAAAGAGGGACTTTTTACCAAAAGTTAGTACCTCCACGGTTTAAACATTTCGTACCTCCGGCGAGCACATCTGGAAGAATTTCGCTCGTGTGACCTGCGGCCCGAACATCATGGAGGTTGGGAGCTTGCCCTCTGCATCTTGGGGCTTCATCTCCGTGTCCATCCAGTCCAGCCACTTTCCCTCCACAAACTTCAAGAAACAAAAGCAAGTGTACATCTAACGTTTAATCATTCAGATGAAAGCAGCTGAGTTCTGTTCGTGTGTACAAAAAGATCACGCTAAAGAAGTGCAATTAGCGTAAGAATTGAAGCAGGTATTGGTCCTGGAGAGTCAATGAATATTTGTCAGGCTACTACTTGTTTTTGCTTCCGAATCTACACTGGAAAATGACAAGCAATCCCGATCGGTTGTGCTGATTTTTTAGCGAAACGAGACGACGTGCGTCAGGAAATCAACCAGAAGCTTTCGGCAGATACGTCGCTTACCTGTTCGAGCACGTGCGACGGGCGCGACGTGTGGTCCGGCATGAAGGCGCAGAGGAACACGGCGGCGGCGACCTTCTCCGGGAACAGCTCGGCGGCCAGGGCGATGTTCACGCCGCCGAGGCTGTGGCCGACGAGCACCACCTTCTCCGCGGGCGGGAGGGAGTCCAGGAGGTCCAGCAGCGGCTTGGAGTAGTCGCGGAACGTCGGGACCTCGCGCAGCTGCCGCGGGTCAATGCCCGACGCGGCGAGGTCCGGCGTGCTGACGCGGTGGCCGGCCGACCGGAGCCTCGCGGCCACCTTGAACCAGGACCAGCCGCCAAGGCATGCGCCGTGGACCAGCACAATGTGCTTTCTAGCCTTCGCCGCAGAAGCCTCCATGTGGCTGCGTGGCTATCCTGTGTCTGTTACTTGTCGCCGTGGCTTAACGTCTAAATACCTAGGTGGTGTCGGATTTATATAGAAAACTAAACTAAAGTTAAATGAAATAGCACCGGGAAGGAGCTTAATTATTGAGCTTGATTATTAGGGAGGATAAGATTGAACAAGCATATCTGAAAAGTCAAGTTTAGGGAATGAGGAGATGACAAAAGAAAAGGAAACGCGATAGATAACTACTGGAAAAGTGAAAAAGGAAGAATTAAGTAGAAGTAGAAATGGAATTCTCCTTGAGACTGGGGAGAATTGGCTACTACAATCACCCTAAGCTTCGCAGCACGAAGATTACATGTTCAGAACTGAGAAAATCATGATGAAAAATCTATCTAGAACTATTAGAGTGTTTACTTGAGATGTACTACAGGATACTACTAAATTACCCTTATCTCTTGGTAACTTTACCATTTAAAATTTTGATAATTCTTAATACTAACTCAATATATATTTGATACTTTTTAAAGATGATTAAAAGTCTGAAGAGACTATAATGGTCAGACACGATGTGCGACTGTGTAATGGTTGGCTATGAATTGGAATTCTGGTGGCAAGTTGGGGCCGATATTGACAAGGAAACTCGTGCATCGCGTTGTACAATTGAAAACACTAGCCCATGACCAGAGGGATTAATTATGCTTCGGAGGACAGTTAAGTTGCAAGTTGCGGACGACAGATGACATCTACTAAAATTTACATTGAGTTAGTATCACTAGTTATAAAAACCTAATATCTTTATAATTTAAGCTTTTAGTATCTTTTGGTACTAACTTAATGTAAATCTTGGTAACTCCCAGGATAGTTATTTATATGCTAATCAAATAGCATACTGTGTACAAAGCGAATCTAATATGTGGATCTGCAAGCTGATGTTATTATTATATAGTTACTGAATGAATGATTGTCCTCTGGTTGGCTAGCCTGACCAGCCATCGGAGTATGTATACTGCAGAAATAGAGATACGGTCATGATGCTTGGAATGCATCAAGTAAAACAAAGACAAGATAGAGATACGGTCATGATGCTTGGAATGCATCAAGTAAAACAAAGACAAGATAAGTATACTTGCATACAAGCTAGGAATTCTGCTCAAGAAAACAAGATAGGTCATACACTTGCATCCAAACTGATGGGAAGACAGTAAACGAACAGTTTAGCTCGTCGGTGCTGCGACGGATCTACTTGCACAACGCCGGCAGGAGGAGGATTATCAACGCTTGATTGCTTGTGGAGCATCCGGTGGTAACAGATAAAGATACTTTTTACCATAGTTAGGAGGTATCAAAATATATATTAAGGTAGTATTAAAATGTACTAAAAATTAAAAAAACGAAAGTAATAAGAGGTATAAGAGTAATTTAGTGGTACATTCAAGGATGGTAAAAACTCTAAATAGATAAAAGTCCGGATATAGGGGTGTTTGGCATAGCTCCAGTTCCACCATAATCCGTGGAATAGATGAAGCAAGGTATTCCTAGCTTCAGAAATTTATAGAGCTGGAGCTGTAGTTACATTAAAAGTATTTATATGTGTCATCTTGTTTATATTTTAGACTAAAAATATAAGCTTAATTCACTTTATTTTAACCTACAAGATTTAGATCTAAAGTGAAACTGAAAACCAAATATCTAAGATGTCAACGGTGGAGTTAGCTCCGTAGCGACAAAACATCGGTTGTTTTCTTAAGGGAGCACAACTGGCAAGCTTGATGATTGATACAGGGACGGTGGACCTTAAATACGACTCTCGTTTAGAGCGTGTGGCGTAAAGAAACTCGAGCCTCGAGGTAGGCATTAACTTATACTACTGCAGAAAGAAAGGATCAAAGTTGCATCAGAAAGCTTCTTATCATAGATCGTGGAACAAAGGCTTATGTCATTTGTCAAATGAGATCACAAATTCCTGCCCAGGGATAGGCTACGTGGAAAATATCTCTACCTCCTGGCGCTGCATCTAGCAGACTCTTTGAGAAACAAAAATTTCCGTCAGCTGGTATTAGTTTGCCGAGTACTACTAGTACTGAATGCTCGCTCGGTTGCTCCGTTTAGAAATATAAGTTATATTTTAACTTCTTATAAGAATTGTGTGGGCGGTAACAAATAGATGCATATGATTAAGAGAGAATAAATAGGAAAATAGTAGAAAAAGCCTTTGTTAAATCTACATACAAACCTTAGAGTCTGTTTAGGGTGGCTGTAGCTTTTATGAAAAGCTACTTTTTGAATTTCTGAGTTAAAAAACGGATGTAGCTTTTTATAAGAGATCGTTTCACAAATAATTAATTTCCCTCAGCAATAAGCTGCAAAAGCAGATCCAACCCAGCTTTCAACTTTTGGCTTTTGCTAGTTATATATGGCTTCTAGTTTATGTCAAAAGTCACTTAAAAGGTACGCTGTTTCAGGGCTTAATGGTTTTTCAGAAACTGAAGCTGGCTTAAAGCCCCCTCCCCCCACATGGCTTTATATTTCTCAACAAGACCATTCAAACTATATATTTATATTTATGATAAGAGGGAGTATGACAAAGCGAGCAGGCATATAGGCATGATGCTACCACATTCAAAGATCAGAACATCAATATGTGCTGAGCCATAGATGTAATACAATTTGCTTTCATCTCATCACAAGGGCCCGGTAGCTATCACTTCACTCACTCAGTTATAGGAACAAACAATGAAACAAGCATGGATTCAACTGGCGATTTTGAAAATCTTGAAACCAATAATATGGAGGAGCGGTTCAGTGCTCCTCAAATGAAAACTTATCTCTTATAACTTTGTCTGTAAACACCAAAAAAAAGTTCCATCGCAGTAACGACATTAATTATTTTCCAGCCATTTTCCGCAATCAACATCCAGTTTCCCTTCATGTGATGTGTTGTGCACAAGGTTTCAAATTTCGGTTTCGGAATAAATTTCGTCCCGGACCGGATAACAAAATTTCGGCGAAATTTCGAAATTTCGGAATTATCTCGGACAAAATTTGAATTTGAAAATTCAAATCTGGTCCAATCCGAAAAAAAACCAAATCCGGCAAAAAAACCCAAAATTTCGGGAGAAATTTCCGAAATTTTGGGTTTTTTGCACTGGCTGAAAAGTGGTATAAACGTTATCGAAATTTTTTGAATTTGTTTTTGGAGGTTCCTGACATAATGCTGATATTCTCACAAAAATTTCAGCTGATTATCACATCTGAGGAATTTTTAAAAATTCGGAGAGTGGCACTGTCCTGATAAAACACTGACCGACAAGTTTGATCGGAATGGAAAATGGTACCAATCAAGTTATAAACTGTTGAAATTTTTTGTGCATGGTTATGATCCATAACTAATGTTCTCATAAAAATTTCAACTGATTATCACATGTGAGGAATTTTTAAAAATTCGGAGAGTGGCGCTGTCCTGATAGAACACTGACCGACAAGTTTGATCCGAATGGAAAATGATACAAATGAAGTTAGAAACTGTTGAAACTTTTTGTAGATGGTTATGATGTATCTATAATGCTCTCATAAAATTTTTAGATGATTATCAAACTGTATGATTTTTAAAAATTCGAACAGTACTACTGCCATGTTAAAAGGCTTACCGGCAAACTTGAATAAAATGAAAAATTATGTAAATCATAATTTTTTTTGAAAATTTTAAATAATGGTGATAAGGAAGTTCTTAATATCCCATAAAAATTGTGATTCATAATCACACTCCAGTAAATTTATAAAATTCTTACAGGGCACAGTACCATTTATGTTCTTTTCTTTTTGATTTTTGAAATATAATATAACAAACGAAGTTCAATGCTTACATAGATTTGATTGACCAAACAAAAAAAATTTATTTTTTTTAAAAAATTTATATAATGTTACTGATTCAATTATTAATCTCTCAAAAAAAATTTAGATCATAATCACACTCAAGAAAATTTATAAAATTCTGACAATATAACTGTCCCAATTATGTTCATTCTGTTTTTGATTTTTTAAAGATAACAAATGAAGTTAAATTAATTTTAAATTTTGTATGTATGATCTTAATCTACTAAGGATAGTACCATAAAACTTTGAGATTATTATCATGCTTTTACAATTTTATAAAAATCTGACAGTGTTTCTGACAAAATTTTAAAATGTTTAACTTTTCTAAGGGTTATTGGACCAAATCCGGCCCTAAAACTTTCAAAACCGGCAAAAAAAAACACGAAATTGCGCAAAAAAACGAAATTTCGGATTTTACTGTAGCAATTTCAAATTCTTTTTAGTTTTTTTCACGACCGGTACTTGAGATTTCGGGGTGGTCCGAAATCCGAAATTTCGCCGAAATTTTGAACTTGGTTGTGCACGATTCAAGGATTCACTAACCACATCTCTTTCCCTGTTTTTGTCCTTTCGCTTTAACGTGTTTAAAATATTCTATGTATGTCACGTCTCTTTCCCTGTATTTGTCCTTTCGCTTTAACGTGTTTAAATATTCTATGTATGTATATGAACAAACATCTGATTGATGGTGATTTATGCGGTGATGTATGACAGCTAATAATAGAATCCAGCATTCCAGCCGCTCCTTTTTTTTCTGTAAAAGCATTAGAAGCCTATGGAAAATGATACAAAGTACAGTCATATGGCGTCACTCTGCATCAGCTTGACCGGAGGTCATCTTCTCCATAGAGAGCGTGAAGTAGATAGACTCTATAGTATACAACTCAAGTGTTTTTTTACCATCTTCTGTGTTAAAAAAATTACTTGTTTCTACTTATCAATGTGATGAACTTTTGAAATAAACTCAAGTTCAAGTTCCTCTTAAAAAAATAAACTCAAGTTCATACGGATTTACGTCCTTATTAGGGCCCGTTCCCATTTTAAATCACTAGCGGAGATAGAGACGGGAGAGAATTTTTTTAAATAATATATTTTTTAATTCAAATTGCAAAAATATATTACGAAATAAATTTTTTTCAAAAATATACCCCTATCGCCCTTTGGTTGGGCGACAGAACGGTATCGCCCTCTGGTTCGGTGACGCAAATAGATGTCGCCCACTGGTTGGGCGACATGTGCCACGTCAGCCAGCCGTTGGCTGTGTCGCCCTCCCAATGGGCGACAGCCTAAAAATCGAGCAACGGTTGGGCGACCGGCGCGCGCGCCTGTCTCCTGTCGCCCAACCAGAGGGCGACTTGAACGGCTGCCTGCTGCATTTCTTCGGTCGAGAGAAGAAGAAAGGGAGGAAGAAGAGAAGAGAAGAGGGAGGAAGAAGAGAGAAAAGAGAAGGAGGAAAAGAAGAAAAGAAAGGGAGGAAGAGCAGCGGCTGTACACGGGTAATTTTTTTCCGTTAATTTTATTTAGTGTTTAGGGTTAGGGTTAGATGTAGTTATTTTCGTGGTTTAATTTGTTTAGTGTTTAGGGTTAGGGTTAGATCTAATTATTTTCGCGGTTTATTTTTTTAGTGTTTAGGGTTAGTCGGTTTGTGGAAATGCATGTACATAGTTGTTTTTACGAATAATAATATGTTGTTATGTTTTTTAGAGATAGATGTAAATAGATATGTTTTTTACATATGGAAGTGCACATATATATATATTGTTAGGGCTGTAGATGTTTTTTAGAAATACAAGTACAAAGATGAGAACTTGGATGGTTCACTAGGGAAGGTTTCTTTGATATGGTCTCCAAATGTTGGCACCACGAACAGAGGGAAAATACATCCATATCTAGATGGCAATTTAAAATCAGAAGTCTTAGACAACTTTTACGGGGTTGGGCAAAGAATATTAGTGGAACTTACAAGAAAGAAAAGAAAGAGTTACTCTACTTTATTGATGAACTTGATAAAAAAATCAGAGCACTTTGGGCTGTCTAATGAAGAAATCTCTCTTAGACAACGCTATACTGAGAGACTAGCTCAATTGTTACGTGAGGAGGAAATTAAATGGTATCAAAGAGCGAAAGTCAAACATACGCTCGAGGGAGATAATAACACTAAATACTTCCATTTGGTAGCAAATGGTAAGTATCGAAAACAACGGATTTTTCAACTCGAGCAAGATGAGGGACTAATATTTGGGGATGTTAAGCTTAAGAAATACATAACCAAGTATTATAAAGGTCTTTTTGGACCCCCGGACATCAACCATTTTTCAATGATTGAACCTCGCCGGGATGACATCACTCAAGTTTCTACACTAGAAAATGATCTCCTTACGCAGGTGTTCACTGAGAATGAGGTGAGAGAGGCTATTTTTCAAATGGAACATAATAAAGCACCTGGACCAGACGGATTCCCAGCGGAATTTTACCAAGTGTTCTGGGAAGTCATCAAGAATGATTTAATGGCAATGTTCCAAGATTTACACAATGGAGCCTTGCCTCTATTCAGTCTAAATTTTGGAATTATCACACTCTTGCCAAAAATTAAAAATGCAAAGCAAATACAACATTATCGACCAATTTATCTTTTGAATGTCAGCTTTAAAATTTTTACTAAAGTTGGCACCAATAGGATCATAAGGGTCGCTGAAAATGTTGTACATCCTACTGTAACGACCTGAAAATTTAGAACAGTGGAAAATAAACAGTTTAAATCTTAATATAAGTGGTTTTGAAATTCTAGGTATTATTTGCTCCAATTAGAATTTCTTAGATTTTGTGTTATGAGAAAAGATTTAATCAAAAGGAGAAAAACAAAGAAAAAGGTAAAAAGATGAAAATAAAATTTAGAAAATTTTATTATGAATCCTGTTTGAGCTGATCATAATGTTTGATCAGTAAGTAAATTTTTATAAACTTAGGGGCAAGTTAAATAGAGTATGTATTTACTTTTTGACTAAAAGCAGTGAATCAAAAAGTAGAAAGAAAAATAATTAATGTCAAGAAAAATCTGAGAAAATTTATATAAATCCTTGGAGATAGGATGCATCACTAGTAAAATTTTTATAATTAAATGAATTGAAATAAGCCTCTTAAAAATTTAAATACAGTGGGTCCAGAATGTAAGGAAAACGATTGTCGGAATTTTTATAAAATAATTGCTCGTTATTTTGATCTGAAAATTTTACAGTGATTCAATTTTAAGGATTGAAATCTCTCCAAAAAGTTTCAAAAATAAATCCTATAAAATGAACCTGTAATTAAATCAAAAACCGAAATCGAAATTTAGAACCAGGATAGAGTGTCAGAATTTTAACAAATCGCCCAAAAGGAATTTTTGTCTCAAAATTTTCCAGTAGGCGTATGACTCTCAGTGGGGCTTATTCAAAAAGTTTTAGAAAATCTGGGATTAGTTTAGGGCTTAATCAAATGCGAAATCTAGAGAATTCTCGTTCTGTCAAATCGTATTAAAATCGATTATCTCACTGACAGGTGGGCCCGGCCCTGTTGAAGCGTTGACGCGCTGGTCAGCTGAGGCGAGGCTGTCTCGCTGCCAGTGGGCCCCGGTCCCACATGTCAGTCCCTCGAGTGCATTTTCTTTCCCTCTTTCTTCCCTCGCAAGCCGAAGTCGCCGACGCAGCCAGATTGGCCGACCGCCTCACTGCCCCGTCCCGCGCAGCAGCTCAGCCCTCCACGTCGCGAGTAGAGCTCCTCCACCTCGCTGTGCCTACTTGATCCCGGCCGAGCCACTTGGAGGCGAGGCTAGCTTCACAGCGCGACACAGGAATGCCGACCGAGACTTCGCGCCAAAACGTGGAAATCGATCACTCCCGTGCAGCCTTAAGCCATCCCTCTGCGTCGCATTGCCCCACTGCACGTCACTTTGCCATTTCACCGAGCTGGGAGCTTGGGGAGGCGTCGTCTTCCTCGTTGAGCCGCAGAAACTCGAAAAAGGGGAAATCGTCGATTCGGGTTAGTCCACCTCTAATCCTTCGAAGTGATTGCCTCTTGAGCATCCTTAGAGTCCCCTGGTTACTGGTCATTCGCCAATTTGGCCTCTTTTTGCTCAGAGCCGCCGCCGCCGCTCTTCTTCCTCACGGCCGCGCGACGGTGGCAGCGTGTTTGGGGCTTTCTCCGACCCAGCTATCCGGTGAGTCTCAGATCCCTAGTGTCATCAGAGCTCACCTAGCCCTAGGCCGTCGGAATCATAGCCTCTAGCCAAGCTTTAGCCGTCGCGGCCATGGCACCGCCGCACCTTCACGCTGGCGGCCATCTTCTCGGCCACTTCCCGGCGAATGGGTACCACCCATGGGTGCGCATAGGTGTGCTGGTGCCCATGGTACTATCCATTCCGCCGCGGTGGAGCTAGTTCGCCGGCGGCGAGCAAGAATCCGCGGTGCTCTGATCTGAGTCGCTGACTGGCGGGTCCTACATGTCAGTGAGCCCGCGGGTTTGAACCCAATTTTGGCGCGCGGGGCGAAAGCCGTTTTCTGTGAGCGAAAGCGTATTTTGCAATTTCAGTTGATTTTCAGAAAAATCGGCCAAAATTCAAATGCTCATAACTTTTGAATCATCTGGCCAAATTGAGTGAAACTAATTTCTAAATTCGTATAAAATGCTGTAGTTTCATAATATACAAAAATTTCTAAAGATGAGTAAAATGTGATTTTAGGAAAAATGAAAGAGAAGCTTAAGTGTAAATAGGGTGTTATGAATAAAATATTTTTGGGATGATCCAATTAAGGAAAAGTAAATTTTTGTTGAGTCTCTGAGTTATGAGTATTCCAAATAAACAAAATGTTTCCATGATACCTTATTATATATCATGTTTACTTAAAAATGAATATTAAGCATGAAAAATGAAATTGAGTAAATGAAAGATAGGACCAAAGTTTGAATGTTTAAAAGTTCATTCTATTTAGGTATGTATCATGGGAGTTGCTCATGTGAAAATGCTTAGGAAAAGTATTTGTGATAGTTGTTCAATTAAGAAGAACAATACTAGTTATAACCAAAATAGATGTAATTCGCTATGAACAAGTTCAAAATAACTCAAATTCACTTTTAAAATGTTTTTAAGATCATGCCCTGGTTTCAGGAAGAAAATGGATAAAAGATGTTGAATAGTTTAGTAATGAATGAAAATGAAAAATTGAAAGGTTATAAGTTAGTTTTTATGTTCATATAGCCCTTTTCAACATATGATAAAATGGATTATATGAATAAGAAGAAATGTAAAAATGGTATAGAAGCACTTCACAAAGTATATTCTAGTGGCTTCTGGAAAAAGAATGATATTTTGTTAAGGTTTGTATGCAAAACAAGTTAAGGGAATGAGTCTACTTTTTATGTTCTGCTGAATGACTGAAACAATCAAGCTTTTTCAACCATGTGTAAAATAACTCATCCAAGGAAGAAATTTTGGAATAATAGTGTAGAAATGATAACCAAAGTTTGTTCTACCAGATTCCAGAAGAATATTCTGTTTTAGAACTTTGGTTCACTTAGTTTTCATTAGTGCAATAACCTTAAGTGATGTGGTTTAGTCCTTTTTCCTTAGCCAGTTTTGTAGCTAAGTCCAGAGTTCAACCAAGCCTTTTCAACAATAGTTTTCAAGTTTCATCTAAACCCTAAAAGCTAAAAGAAGTTGTTAGATTTGATAATTAAAGTATGCTCTAGCTAATTCAAGACTTGGACTCTAATTTCTGTAATTAATGGACATTAATCCTGTTAGGTTTATAACCCTAGATGATATAGTCCTTCAAGGGCCCTCTTCTTGGAAATTTTCAGGAAAACAGAGAAGGCACTGTTTCTTGTTTGTTGCATCCTCCAAAGAAGCAATTGTTCAATCATTTCTTTTCAAATAATTTTAGCATCTATAATTCGTTATTTAAATTCAAATATTTCATGAATAGCAGTCTCCTGTTTGATTCGAATTGTGTTTACCTGTTTATCTGTCTGTTTTCTTTTGCCATTTGGAGTTGCTGATATTCTTTTTTTCTTTTTGGTTCTCGCAACGAGTAGAGACCGACATCATCAAAGAAGAAGAGGACGGTTCTGCAGATCCAGATTTTATTCCTGACAGTGATTTGCAAGGCAAGCAACTCCTTGATCACGTTGAGCCTGATAATTCACTTACTATATGTTGTTTTTGCTTATGTACGGTGCATCCAGATAGTTCCCCCTAAAAGTGCTAATTTGGGTTAGAACTGTAGTTAATCCTGTAAATTATGGTTTGCCTCAATCTGTATGGACATGTGAACCTTGTAAACCTTAGTTGAACTAGACATATGTAATGTCGTGTTTGGGAATAATCGCTAGCCTAATATTCTTGCTCAAAGCTTTATGCTACCTCTTTTCACTCTTTCAACCTATATATGACCTTTTGGAAAATGGTTGGTTATATTTTACTAAAAACCTCAAACAAAACTATGGTTTGACGCTGGTGATTATTTGGCACTAGCCGGTTGTGCAAAAGGATATGCACGTAGCTAGGGTGGAGTATCGCCGTGTCGGATTAAGGACCGAGCGATGGAACGGTGAATCCATGTTTCGTGCAACCACGAGGGTGGTATGGGACAGTCTTAGCCTATTAAGTTATTTAGATGTGGCTTTGCATCTATGGAAGGCGGGAGATTGCACAGGCATTCCGGTCAGGTTTGTCTGTAGGGGTTTCTACATACCAATGCAACGGTGTACGCCTTGCCCTGGACAGAGACGTGGTGTGTGTGTGACGCATGTGGATCCACGGCTTGGGTGAGTGTCTCTGTCTTCAGGGCGAGGGTTAACGTCCCGGGCTGGTGTAAAGCCACGTCTAGATAATGTAACGGCTCTGTATGATCTCCTTGCCGACACACCAAAGGAAGTGTGTTAATTGATCTGGCAAAAAGGTTGATCATTCCTTGTGGGTAAAGTTGTACACCTCTGCAGAGTGTAAGATCTAATCGATTAGCCGCGTCCTCGGTTAAGGGCACTTGGTGACGTTATTCCATGCTAGAGTCTTTTGGTGTTTTCAAAAATGGGTGGTGGTTTTTGGAAACCATTTTGCAACCTTCTTTTGTGTCAAAGGATCGACATCGGGGGCATATGCAGTCGGGTAGACTGGGTTGGAAGTCTGGAATATTTGCTTACAATTCTGTCATTCAATTGCTTTTATTAAAATGCGATGTTGCAATCTATTATGCTTATTTATTTAATGTTTTTATGCAACTGCAAAATAACCATAGCCTGTCATTTACTCAGCCTGCATAATTATTTATTTGCATCTGTGAACCAATATAAGTCTTGCTGAGTACCAAAGTACTCAATCTTGCATCTCATTGTCTCGGAGGAAGAAGATCGCGAATCACGGACGACGCGTTCTTTTCAGCGTGTCTCGGGAGTTTTGACGATAGTCTCTTCTAGGTTGCCTAGTCGATTGCTCGAGGGTTTAGTGGGCAACCGCAAGGCTGTTTGGAGTTTCAGCCTTTTGGTTTTCCTCTTTTTGTTTCATTGTTAAAATGGTTTAAATTTGTCTTGAACTCGTATAATTATTCAGTTATGAATGTCTTTCCGTTTGCTTGCGCGTATGATTTTGGTACGAATGTTGTAAACATGTGAGTGCTAGCTACTGATCTAGGGAATAGCACAGTAATCACATGGAGTTCCTGTTCATCAGAACGGGGTCTCACACCTACGCAGACGGCTTTTATGCCAGGTAGGAATATAATGGATGGCGTGATTATTCTTCATGAAACAATTCACGAGATGTACAAGAAAAAATTAGATGGGGTAATTTTTAAGGTGAAATTTGAAAAGGCCTATGATAAGGTCAAATGGTCCTTTCTTCATCAAACTTTAAGGATGAAAGGATTCTCATCTCAGTGGTGTTTGTGGGTTGAGAATTTTATTACCAGAGGAAGTGTTGGCATCAAGGTTAATGATGATATTGATCCGTACTTTCAGACTCGAAAAGGACTCCGTCAGGGTGATCCTTTATCACCAATATTGTTTAATATCGTCGTGGATATGTTGGCTGTTATTTTAGAACGTGCCAAAAAGAGCGGGTTGATTGGTGGAGTGGTGCCTCATCTAGTGGATGATGGGTTATCCATTCTACAGTATGCAGATGACACGATCTTATTTATGGAACATGATCTCGAAAAGGCCAAAAATATGAAGTTATTACTATGCGCATTTGAACAACTTTCTGGCCTTAAAATTAATTTTCACAAAAGTGAATTATTTTGTTTTGGTGCTGCTAAGGATTTCGAGACTCAATATACCCAACTATTTGGTTGTGGATTGGGCAACTTTCCTTTTAGATATCTTGGTATACCAATTCATTATAGAAAGCTGAGGATAAGTGAATGGAAGGGGGTAGAAGAAAGATTTGAAAAACGCTTATGCAGTTGGAAGGGAAAGCATTTGTCTGCTGGAGGTCGTTTAGTACTTCTAAATTCCGTTCTTATCAGTTTACTCATGTTTATGCTTTCTTTTTTTGAGATACCACGTGGGGTGCTTAAACGGTTGGACTATTTTAGATCCAGATTTTTCTGGCAGAGTGATAACCATAAGAAAAAGTATAGGCTAACTAAGTGGAATATATTATGCCGACCCAAGGATCAAGGTGGCATGGGCATTCAAGATCTTGGTGTCAAAATATCCGCTTAATTAGCAAATGGCTTTTCAAATCGCTAAACGATGATGGTGTCTGGCAAACTCTCCTCAGAAGAAAGTATATGGGGAATAAGACTCTTTCACAGGTAGAAAAAAAGCCAGGGGACTCTCAGTTTTGGATTGGCCTCATGAAAGTCAAACATTTTTTTTTAGATTTGGGTCCTTTCAACTTGGTGATGGATCTCAAATACGATTTTGGCAGGATGTTTGGCTTGGGAACAACCCTCTTAGTGCACAATACCCTCGACTTTTTAACATTGTTCAAAAAAAGCATGCCACGGTGGCTGAAGTAATGTGCTCTGTTTCACTTAATGTATCCTTTCGTAGAGCCATTACATGCCATAATTTAATGGCTTGGCATGAACTTGTTGTAAAAATTACTGGCTCACATTTAGCAGCAGCACGAGATACTTTTCAATGGAATCTCCATCAAAATGGATAGTTTTCTGTTCAGTCGATGTATACAGCCTTAATGTATCAAGAGGTCCCAGTTACAAACCGACAATTGTGGAAGCTTAAGGTGCCATTAAAAATAAAAATTTTTCTTTGGTACTTACGTCGTGGGGTGATATTAACAAAAGATAATTTATCAAAAAGAAATTGGTCTGGTAACAAAAAATGTTGTTTTTGTAACAACGAGGAAACTATTCAACACCTCTTTTTCGACTGCCATTTTGCTCGCTTTGCATGGCGCGTTATACAAACGGCTTCTAATTTACCACCTCCTAGTAGCATACCTAATATGTTTAGGTATTGGTTATTGGGGTTTGGGAAAGATTTAAGGGCTCACTGTTTGGTCGGGGCTGCTGCTTTGTGTTGGTCACTTTGGCTATGTCGGAATGATGTGATTTTTAATGGGAAAAAATCTCTAATCCGCTGGTGTTATTTATATTTGCACCAACCGGTTACGATCATGGTCCGTGGCCGCAATGCGACAAGAAGTCAGAGATGGAGTGTTATCGGTATGCAGAATGTTGGAGATCATGGTTAGAGATCTCTTCATCAGTCATGGATGGCGTTTTAATAACAGGTTATGCGCGGATTGAGGCTTTTGGTTTCACGTTTGTAATAGCTTGTTTAAACTTTCATGTAATGGGATTTCTTTTTGTTTTTTTCCTTTTGTAATAAATAGTTGGCTATGTGCATCTCATGATGCAGAGGCCAGGAGATGTATTCTTCCATTATCTAAAAAAAAGTACAGAGATGAATATTTTTAATAATGTAGATATTTTTCGCATAGTTTTAAGAATCTAGTTTTGTTCCATAACAATATACATGCTAATTGAACAACTTGAAAATTTCAGGGCGTAATAGTTTTTTTGCATCAGAAATGGGCACACTTGGTTTCCAAGTAATGATATTTGTAGGAATGTAGATGTATTTTAGAAATAGAAGTAGAGATATATATATTTTTAGGAATGTAGATAGATATATATTTC
Source organism: Otatea glauca (assembly GCA_036346275.1). Taxonomy (NCBI): domain Eukaryota; kingdom Viridiplantae; phylum Streptophyta; class Magnoliopsida; order Poales; family Poaceae; genus Otatea; species Otatea glauca. Next base: position 78,626,497 of record CM070711.1, read on the forward strand.
TCCGAGTGTAGATATACATACGTATAATTTTTTGTAGCAAATAGATATAGTACTTTTTACGAAGAGTAATTAATTGTGTGTTAATGAATAGGTTCGCAGATATGTCAGAATGAGTTCCATTTAGAATCTTTTATGGAGAAGGGGTTGTCATGTATGGTTCGGAGGGTGCGGATTTGAGTAACTTTCAGTATGTGAACAGAAGTTTAAGTAGGGTCGAAAAATGTACATTTGCTTCTGTATTGAATTGGTTGTACTATACGTTTTGGATGGAACTAGAGAAGTGCTAGCTCAAGTTATCTTGTCTTTGTACCATGCGAGATGATCCTGTTTATTGGGAGTTAGTTGAGCTGAAGGGAACTACATCTTGAAGGTCATATGTGAGGGGGGCGGAGCAACGTGGATGGTATCGGGTGCTTTTTGTGCAAGCGTATGAAAGGGTTGTTGCCCCGCAGCAGCAACTGGACGCCGATGAGTGTAGTGAGCCTCAAAATGAGTTCACTTATGGTGACACTGAAATTGGGGAATCTAGCCGAGAGCAGCATGTTCAGGGATGAAATGAGGATATCGTTTACCAGAGTGGTGAGCAAGTTGAGATTGGGGAGGATGATGGAAACATCGGGCAAGATGCGCGGGGCAAGTAGACGAAGGTGAGGAAATTGAGAAAGTAATAACACAGATGGAAAAGAAAGACCTTGAATATCAACAAATAGAAGTTGAAGACGATGATGACTCGGATGAGGAAGATGAAGGTGCTGAGCCGCTTGTGCTAGCAGATTGGAGCACGCATCAATTTAATAACTTGGTTGTAAATGAAGGCAATGATACATCTTTTTTGAAAGCCTTTTTCATTATTTTTTGAAAATTTTGTTCTTAAAGTTTTATTTACTCTTTTAGACAACAGTGAAAGTTCATCGAAACCCATATCATCAATATCCTTTTCTTTTTCAACAGTGGCAAAAATAATGGAACTATCATTAGAAACATCATTATTAAAAACAAGAGGTTTAGTCAAACGAAAAGATGCACCGTGCGCCTTTCTTTTTAATTGTTAAATTAAATCTAAAGCAAACCCGCTCTGATACCAATTGTAGAATCGAGGCGCACCAAGAGGGAGGTGAATTGATGCAAACTAACACCAAAAACTATTTTTTATGTTTTTATTAATTCTAGAAATTCATAAAATAATGACTAAACTGAACAAATCAATCTAGCATAATAAATCTAATACCATGGAAGAGAAACTAGATTAAACATGCATACTAGAGAGCAATTATACGTAAACATGAATTAGTAGATCGGAATCCTTACTCACTGATTTTCATCAAAGAATACGCATATGGATCCCTTAACATGAAAGCACAAACCTCAAATAATCTCTCAAGTTTTCTTCTCTTCTTTTCTCTTATTTTTCTTCCCTTCTCTTCTCTCTGTTCTCTCTTTCTTCTTCCTGTCTTCTTTGTTGTGCACTGCGCGCTGCTGTCCAGGATGTAGCTTCACTGCTGCTACTTATGAACGTATGCCATGGACGCCTCCCTGTCGTCCTGTTGCCTAGAGTGTTCCTACTTCAATCAGCAATCGCACGCCACGTCTCCCTTTGCTTGCACAGCCGCCGCTGGGCACTCCCAGCCGCACGCCTTTGCTTCCTCGAGATCACCGTGTCTTCTTTTTCCGTGCGCCACGAGCACGCCTGCTGCTACTCTCTATTTTTTGCGCCTCCAGCCACCGCTATTCTCTTCTTTTTTTGTGCGGCTCACCGATCAGAGGTCTGCTCCCTCTGCCTTTTATACTTAAACAAACCCTAACTTCTTATCTCTAAACAAATACATGCATGCATATTCATCTGGCCCAATTACACATGGTCCAATACATGCATATACCCAAAACTCGCACATGCATGCGTACGTCCTACCTGTCGTACTCGCATGACTCACCCACCTGCATGGCCCGCCTGCCGTTACACTGCGTCGTTCGTTTGCGTAGACCTCTACGCATCCCGTCTCGCTGCACCTGCGTCCTTCGCGTGCTGCGCCTCCTGCACCTGCGACCTCACGTGCCACCTGCACATCTACGACCTCGCGTGCTGCGCCTGCACCTCTGCGATATTCGCGTGTGCTGCTCTCGAACTACGCGCCACCTGCACGATTTCTCTCCGACCTGCAGTGTACATCCATCTGCATCCACCTACGTTGCAACGTGCATCTCGCGTCACTGCGTTGCACTTCCTGTTGCCTACGCTGCATCTCCTGTCATAAATAAAACAACCTTTCACAGTACCTTGTTCCATAACAAATATTGTTGTCACATATATCATCACACATATATTATATTGTTGTCAAATTAATCATCACACATATATATTTCACAAATGGAATTAACACGGCTACTTCAACTGGGTGGACCCGGAGACGTACCACGCACATCTCAAACTTCCTGTATGGGATAACTAGGGGGAGCAACCCTCTCCGTGGAGCTACTACCGCCCAGAAAAGCCAGACCACGAGTACGCCTATGGTATTATTCAATGACCATAGCGGGCATACTGCATTGACTGCAGGGCACGCTTTCGGTTGTACAAGGATAAGCCCAACACACACCTCCTGCACAATATAGTGGAGTGCGAGCCGAAACAGAGCAGGCATCTCGGCAAGTCTCCGCCAACGGCCAACGCACCAGAAGTGCAAGAGGGTACCTCCTCTAGAAAAGGAAGGGATAAGGGGAAGCAGCCGGCCGAGGTCCGCACCACGCAACAAATCCTTGACGCGTTACGCAGACCATCCGGGAACCCGGGTGGTATTAACATAGGGGACGCTAGAAATTGGGATGACATGCCCGTATGGCAGGGCAGAAATCCACATAAAAATACCAATAAATTCTGTCTTATACACCCGAGACGTACGGCATAGGCCACCCAATCGGCAACAGCTGGGAGCACTGCAGATCCCCATGGAGTTCTTTCATAGTAGGGATCGAGTGGTGTCCGAGAACAAATTGCGAAATTTACACGGGTGATGTAATATGCAAAAAATATCGGACATCATTCCCGCTCTACCAAGATAGGCGGAACGATCACTTGTTCCATCATGACAAACAGTGCTTTCGTTAGTTAGTTCGCCAATCAATTTAGTCACTATTGTAATGCCCTTATAATATAATCTAATCTATTGCTTATTTTATCACCTAAACTTTCGGTGTATGTGCCCTTATATATGTTCAACAAATAATTTAAGTGCTTCGTGGGAACTATTCATAACATGAGTTGTTATCGACTATAATACTTAGCGTTATTGCACTAGTGGAAATTAGATGCAAAGCAAGGTGTAAATTAAATATTTTTCCAGAATATGGTAGTGCATATATGAAAGATCAAATGTGGTCCCACTACTACAGAAAACATCATCTTAGACGGTTCAAAATCGTCATCTCAAACGGTTTTATGAACCGTCACTAACAATGTGTAAGTGATGTAAGGGCACATCATAGACGGTTTTCGAACCGTCTGTGAAAATTCTCATCACAGGCGGTTCTACATTATAACCGTCTATGATGAGTACTCATCACAGACGGTTTTCAAGTAGAACCGCCTGTGATATATAAACATCACAGACGGTTTATGAATAGAACCATCTGTGATCCTCTAGCAGAACTTCCATCATTAGTATCTGTTGTTCGGAATTTTCTTCTGTTTAAGTATTTCTGCAACGAAATTTACAAGGCACAACCAAGTTATAGATTTAGTAATTGAATATCTAAACTTCCTAGATGCATCGAGCAGCGACTTATCGATCGGGATCGTCTTAAAATATGAAGTTTTGTAGCACTTTCATCTCTTTCTTATTATAATATTGATGGATTCTAAGGTAAAATCCATTTCATTCCACAATTCGTCATGAACACTGTCAAGCTCTGATTTATCGATTCCACTTTATCCTCATCCCCGAATGAGAATATCATTGGTAGCCATGCTTCTTGAACTATAGAGTTGATTAAGTCATCATATTGAGTTGATTAAATTATCGTAAGACTCTATACGATAATTTAATCAACTCAATATGATGACTTAATCAACTCTATAGTTCAAGAAGCATGGCTGCCAATGATATTCTCATTCGGGGATGAGGATAAAGTGATAACGATAAATCAGCGCCTGACTCCTTTTAGGACGAACTGTGGAATGAAATGGATTTTACCTTAGAATCCATCAATATTATAATAAGAAAGAGATGAAAGTGCTACAAAACTTCATATTTTAAGACGATCCCGATCGCATGTCGTTGCCTCGATGCATCTAGGAAGTTTAGATATTCAATTACTAAATCTATAACTTCACAGCCTTATAAATTTCGTTGCGTAAATACCTAAGTAGAAGAAAATTTGAACAATGATACTAATGATAGAAGTTCGCTTGGGGTGTAGGGAAAACAAAGGATCATGCACGGTAGCGTCTGTCAAGAATTGGATTAGGTAAGAAAGATAGTTTTGGATTAGGTAAGAATTGGATTAGGTAGGAAAGAAGTGCAATAGTAGCCATGTGAAGAGGAGAAGAGAAGCTACAAGAAATTAATTTGGTGATCGACAATAATTATATTCTTGAACTAGTTTGATTTCACGTCATTATTATTTTTCGAGCAGGGACAATTGGCTAATGTAATAATCTTTCTCACAACCCATATGTCAAAGGTTTTAATCTAAAACTTAACATGTGGTTGCCTCTGTGATTACTTCACACAATATGTACTTCACATGATCACATATTCACATTAACAACACATAGTCACATAATCATTAGCTTAATGCATGTTACGAACAATTATTTGATACTTGTCAATTAGTTTCAATTTTGATTCTACCAGTTTTAAACAAAGCTATGCTTTAGCAAGCTCCTCTTTCTTGATCAATCATCAAACACAACGACAAATATACCTACTAGTTCTATGGCTCTATTTTCAAGTACATAAGTATACATAATCCATGTGAAATTGACAAGACAAATGCAAAGATGTATGTTCTAAGAGATATTTGTCTTCAGGAATCATGTATAAAAATATTTATCTTCACGAATCATGTATGTTCTAAGATATACTTTGGTCACCCTTCGAATGATACATGGTATCAATCCTTGCAACATATATCAATATTAAACACGAGAAGCGATTTTCTTCGCCCAAGAACCGTATATCTTAGAACATACATCAATATTAAACACTCAACATATATCATCAAAGAAAAATATGGTATCAACCCACCCATTCGTTGGAGTTGGACAGGACGACGTCCATGTGACGGCCGACGAAGGAGACGACGAGGCCGAGGACGGTGCCGGGTACTCGATGATGACGTTGCTCCGGTCCTCGGCATAGCACACCTACCGCTGGGACTCGCCGATGAGCCTCGCGAGGAGGGCGACGAAGGGGTCGCGGTCGAGGCCGCCAATGACGTCATTGAGCGGCGGCGCCGGCGTCCCTTGTTCGATTGAGGAGGCCGAAGCGCCGGGGAGGAGGTCGAGAATCGCTGGGGGGCAAGCTAGGGTTTGCGGGAGACGAAACACATAGGTCTGCGCCACGAACCTCTATCGATATGTTTATATAGTGATCTGAGGTCATATCAAAGACGGTTCGTAGTTAGAACCGTCTATGATGTGACATTATCACAGACGGCTCGTATTTAAAATCGTCTGTGATATTATCACAGACGGTTTTTAACTAAAACCGTCCGTGATATGGATGTATATCACTGACGGTTCATGAAGAGTACTGTCTGTGATTATATCACTGACGGTTTCACTATAGAACCGTCAGTGATGTTCTTTAGCATAGACGGTTTTTTCAAACCATCTGTATTGAGGCGTCTAATATAAACCTTTCTGTAGTAGTGTCCATTGTTCATAAAAATTCCATTTAGACATGATATTTTACAGGCCACCGAAAAGGCTAAAAACATGACATGAGTTGTTGTCGACTATAATACTTAGGGTTATTGCACTAGTGGAAGTGTAAATTACATATTTTTTCAGAATATGGTAGTGCATATATCAAAGAGCAAGAAAATCGGTCCATTCTTCCTAAAAATTACATTTAAACATGACATTTTAGGGCTACTGAAAAGGCTAAAAAAATCACACTCTCCCTGATCTCAGAATCGCACTCTTTCTGATCTCCCTCTCCCACCATCGTTTTGCAATTTCTAAAAAAATTAATTCTTTAAATAATTTCAAATTATCGATTGCCCAGACTTTTATTGAACACATTTATCTGTACCTAAGTTCAATGACAGTTGCTCAGCCACTTTCTCCAAAAGAAGTGTTTTAAATATCTTTACAAATTTGGATTGAAATTGTTCACATGGAATAACGCGATTTTGCTAATCAATTAGTATCGTCATACTAATTATAATTTTACTAACACCGTCATACTAAGTATAATTTTATTCAATAGTACTATGATTTATTCAATAGTACCATGATTTGTGGCACACCGAAGTAGAATGACGAACAACGAAATTTGATTTTTTTTCCCGAAAAAATGTAACTGAAACTATTTGTCCATACCTTAATATCCTAAAATACCCTAAAATGTATATTCCAGGTTCCAAAATTATTTTCTGTATTTTCTTTTTTTCTAGATTTTTCTGCATAAAGGAAATTGTCTTTCCCATTTTTTACTTGTTCCCCTTGAATTTTGATAATTATTTCAAATTTCTCTAGAGCCTCAAAATATTTTACTTGGATCCTAAATGATGTACATTGTCTCTCCAAATATTTTTATCCTTTTTGAAGTCTCTCCAATTTTTTTTTAATTTCTAAATTTCTTGGCCGAGTAGGCCCCATGTCGCCCTATGGTTGGGCGATTTCTCCACATATCGCCCTATGGTTGGGCGATTTATGCATGTCGCCCTATGGTTGGGCGACTTCTCCCTATCGCCCAATCGTTGCGCGACTACTTCTTTCGCCCTGTCCACCTCACTGCCGAGTCTGCACTCCCCCTCTTGTCGCCCAACCAACGGGCGACAGGGGTATATTTTTTTATTTTGTCATATATTTTTGTAATTTAAATTAAAAAAATGTATTATTTAAATTTTTTTTGAAAAATTGTCCCTGATAGCTAAATGGGGATAGCCGGATAGGGATGGAATTGTATATATGTATCCCTGGAGGGAAATGGACCCGTTGCGATCCTTGGTCTGGGTATCAGGGTATGGTTGAAAAAAAAAACTGTTGCAAAAGGCATATGGTGGTAGCTGCTCTCTGATTTGATTCACTTCCTTCCATAGCTAAAGCGTTCCAGTGGTTTCACCCCGGCCAAGAGATTTGAAGACCAATGAAAGAATTAAAAGAAAAAAAACGCTAATAGTTTTTCTTCTAAAAAACTGTTCTTAGGAACATCGTCTAAAGAACTTTTGGGTTAGACAATTGGAGCTAGCTAGTTATTGATGAAGTTTGTTAGCCTGAAACCTAAATGGAACATATAGCATGTCATGAGACAACAGGCAATGGAAAGCACATTTGGCGACCATTTTCTCAAGAGTAAATATGTTCAGTGCCATCGCAAAGGATCGTGACTTGGAAAATACCATCGCAAAGGAGAAGAGCTGCAAAATACCATCGCAAAGGCCGAAAAAGTACAAAATACCACTGCCATGATTTTTTCTGTCCATTTCCTCCCTTAACCTCCATTTTGGTGAGGGAAGCATACATAAATCCTCCTTCCGTTCAATACATGTCATTCTAGCTTTTAATTTTTTTTCTAATTACATACCTTTCTACGATTTTGAGACAATTTTAACTCTTTTGCCCTATAGCCTTCTTTTCCTTGTCTGTTCACGGCTAGACGAGCTCAGGTGCTGCTCTCACCGAAGGCAACGGAGCACAGACAAGCCTTTGGAACGGCAAAAACGGGTTGAGGGAAAGTAAACGAGGTCACCGGCAGTAGCAGCATGGGCTGCGGTGGAGGACGTCATCCTGGTGATGAGCGGGCGGGAAGGAGGAGGGAGGCGATTGTGGCGGGGGCACGCTGCGGCAGCCTGGATAGGGTTCAGGAGTTGGTAGAACACAACACAACGGTGCGTATATAGTTTTTATTTTAAATGATAAATCTAATTATACAGTTTTTATATAGCCCATTTAGATAATTTTAAGCGTATCAGTGATCAAACTTTCATGGAATGAAACCCAAAAGATGACTTTTATTAGGTTTCTTCTCTAGTTTACGCCAATTTATTCAGAACAAAAGGTTTAGTTGTTGCTGATGTTGTAGTGGTGAAAATTTAGAAAAAATAATGGCATGGATTATAGGACAACACTTAGAAAAACAGAGGCAGTACTCATAAGATACTCACATATTTCGAAATTCAAACTTTATAATGTTTAACTAATAATTAGATTAATAATATGTAGGTTCAATAACACAAAAGTAGTACCGTTAAATTTGTATTCGAATATACTTCTATATGATTACAATCTTGTAGTCTTCAATGATATACCTTAGAAAGATATCGACCAAAGTTCAATCGAGGAGTAACAACCAGCACAACCAAGAGATTAGTCTACTTTGCATAGTAGGAGTAGTACTACAGTATGGCGCCTAGCCCCTCAGGCCAGCCATGTTTCGTCATGACTGTTGAATAATAAATTATTTGTCATATATTAATTCTAATGTCAATAAAAAATAATGAAAATACCCGAAGAACAATTATAGAATAGATGAAAACAAGATTAGAGGTTTTCAACTCTTTTATCTCTTTATTGATTGTAGATTAATTCTCTTTGTACAATGGGTGTTATATTTATACCTATAATCCTTCAAAGGTAGTTTTAGAATTCACCCATCAAAATCAAGAGTTCGAATATATCTCAACAACCAAGAGTCATGTTATATCTCAACACTTTCACTTGGGCGAATATTGCGCGATGCATATGCCTCGTCAAAAACTCCTCTAAAAAACATAGTGGAAGAAAAGGGATGAAAAAAGAGTACATTGCATCCGCACATTGTGTAACACTTTGCCTTATTAAAACCTTTATGTGAGAACTTTAGGAAAGCTCACTAAAGGAAAAGAAGTGCAACTTATAATCTTCTGAATTAGGGTAGTATTTTCATGATCATACTATAGGTTATGGTCCAGGGATTTACTCCTATGAACTCTGCATATCTCTAAGAAGTCTCATTCCAATACGACAAATACATTTATGGAAACTAGATATTGACAAAGGTAGTGAATAAATCTGCTAGATTTTCATATAACTTAGTTTGCGGGATCTTTACCCTACCATTCTTCTCGAGTTCATAAGGATAGAAAAGTTTGTGAGCAATATGGTTCATGATATTGCTCTTTACATAACCCAATTGTATTTGTGCAACACAAGAAGCATTATCTTCATAGATAATTGTGACAGCATCAACGGTGTTAATGCCACATGATTTCTGGATATGGCTCATCACACATCTTAGCTAAACACATTCACATGAGATTTATATAATGCTATAATCTCTTAGTGGTTGGTAGAGGTAGTTACCAAGATTTGTTTAAAAGATCGCTAAGAAATGACTGTACCATTATAGAGAAATACAAATCTAATATGAAATTTGGCACTACGGGTATAGACAGATAGCCAGCATCTGCATATCCCATCATGGTTGAGTCTTAGTCCTTCTAGTAAAATAAGCCAAGATCTTGTGTACCTTAGAGGTATCTGAGTAAAGTCTTGACATCAGCCCAATACCTACTGGTTGGAGTTGCACAGTGTCTAGCTAGAAATTTACTGCGATGCAGTATATTCGCAAGATGCATAAGTGCCCCTATGGCGCTTAAGTATAGAACTTTAGATCCTAAGACTTCCTCATTTTTTATCCTCGGTCTAAATGGGTCTTTATCCACTTAAAGGAATCTTAATAGCATGGAGATCTTCAAAGGATGAGATTTATCCATATTGAATTTTTTCAATACCTTCTTGGAATAGGTAGATTGGTATATAAATATTCCTCCTGGGAAATGCTCTAGATGCAAGTCTAAGCAATATTTGGTTTTACCAAAATCTTTTATCTCAAACTCCGTTATAAGGTAAGAACTTGCTTCATTTATGCCCTCTTTTGGTTCCGATGATATTCGGATCATCAACATAAGCTGAGAAGATACAGAATCTATTCTACGAATTCTTTATGAACACATAGGGTTAATCATCATTATTAAAGTAACCTTCTTCAGGAGGAACTCACTAAGTTAGTTGTACCACATTCTCCTCGACTGTTTTAATTTATATAGCAAACTTTTTAGTTTGACGCTATATATGTTATGATTACTTTTATTATGATACGAAATTTTAACTCATTCAGGGACTCTCGTATAAATATCCATATCCAGTGACCCATATAAATATATGGTCACTACATCCATCAACTGCATTGATAAGTTCAAGCTAGCTGCCATTGATATCAAATATTGGAATATTATATCAGTAATCACAGGAGAGTAAGTTTCATTATAATCGATGCCGACTCTCTACGTAAACCCTATGCTACAAGCCTCACTTTATATCTCATCACCTAGTCGTTTTCATTTCTCTTCTGGATGAAAACTCATTTGGATCCCACAAGAAACACTTTAGGAGGTGTTCGATCAACGAGACCAAATATTTTTCTTTTATTAAACGAGCGCAATTCTACCTCAATTGCTTTTTTCATTTGACTCAATCTGAGCGCTTTTCGCACTCTGTCATGGATTTTGATTCTGAATTCAGATCAAGAGTTTTAACAATTTTTGAGTCAAAATATATGTCGATAATTATAGTATTTCTTTCATACAACTCTCCTAAATCCACATAATTAGTAGATATTTCTTCATTAATTTCTTTTAGCTCATCATGATTTCCCGCAATGATGGAGTCTGGGTGTTCCGATCTCCTAGCATCAGACTGTGCGCATAAATATTTGCTGGGTTTACCATCTTTAGGATGGCTCACTTTAGGGATTTTCTCAATATCAGGTTGAGCTTCTTTCATTGTCTTTGGGAGTGTTCTGACTTGTTTATTTCTGTATTTCTGCAGACGTCTCCGCGGAATTGAGTCCCTGCGCCTGGAGGTCTCCCCTTTCTTATCATGATGGGTAAGAGTGCATCCAATATTCTTCTAGGGTATTTTCACTTTTTCCTATGCGTTTACTATAGGTATATGAGAATTTGTCACTCCCTTTTGATTAGTGAAGGCATCTGGCAGATTATTAGCTATTTGTTGTAGCTTTATTATTCTTCGAACTTCAAGTTCAGATTCTTTAGTGCGTGGGTTTGAGGTCTGATTGTCCGTGATATTCAAATCTATTTTCCAACATTTTTTAATTTGGTACTTTTCTCCCCCTAATGCTGGAAAATTATCCTCGTAAAAAATAGTTAGCGTACCGAGTCGTATACAGATCCCCTGTCATAGGCTCTTGGTATTTAATAATTGGTGGAGATTCATAACCTACATAGATTCCTAACTTTCGATGAGGACCCAAGGATATATGCTGTGGTGGTGAGATTGGCACGTATACAACACATCCAAATTAATTTTCGTAGATGAAAAATACTTGATTCTTTCCTATGCATTATCTGCAAACGGGAAATTTTATGGTATGCAATAGATCTGAGTAGAATTAATGCCATAGCATGCAACACTCCATGGCCCCAATGGTTGGGGGTAGCCTACAATTTTGCAAGAGCGGGATAGTAATAATTTTTATTATTTTAATTAATATCTCTGCAAGGCCATTTTATGAGTGGATATAAGGTACTGAATGCTCTACATTAACGCCGGAGCCATACAATAATCATTAAATTTCTTTGAGGTAAACTAGCTAGCATTATCCATTTAGATTGACTTGATCCTTTCAATTGGAAAGGAGACTCTTAATTTAAGAACTTGGGCAACTAAATTAGCAAAAGCATGATTCCAAGTAGATAATAGACATACATAAGACCATCTTATAGAAGTATCTATTAGTATCATGAAGTATCTGAAGGGGCCCGATAGGATCTAGATAGGTCCATAAATATTACATTGAATTCTCTTCAGGAAACTCGATGATTCTTTCCTCACTTTCAGATGAGAGGGTTTAATTATGAGCTTCCCATTAGTATAAGCATGGCTTAAGAAGTCTTAAGATTTAGGAAAGTCTGCGGTTTTTATGTCATGGCTAGTAGAATTATTGATAATTTTTCTCATCATATTGAACCCAGGATGACTCAATCGATCATGCTAGATCTTAAACATTTTTGGGTTTTTAAGTATTGTCTTCATCGCAACAAAAATTATAGGTTTAATATATGTATAGTATAATCTTAAGGAGAAGGATGGAAGTTTTTTAATCACACGTTTACTGCACCGTTAAACTTAGTCAAGGGTAGGTATTATGTATCATCCTCATTTTTTATCTCCATGTGAAAACCATTCAGATGGATATCTTTGAAACTTAATAGAGTACAACTAGACTCAACGTACAAAAGAGCATCCTCTATTATTATATGAGTACCCACAAGAAGAACTATTATGGCTCTTCAAGTGTCAACAATGAGGGCATCACTTCCGGTGATGGTCACAAATTTTTTGGTTTTTTAGCCAACGTCTAGAAATTTTAGTTTCCCCAAGAATTGAATTTGTAGTGCAACTGTCTACAAGACGGATTTCCTCCTTCGCCATTGGATCATACATTCTTCTATATATAATTTAGCAATAAAACAATTGTTGCGTCTAAAATATATTGTAAAATATAGAACAGACATAGCACAATAAATGATTGAATATTCTAGAAAATAACAATTTATTCAACTTTAAATGGTAATCGCTCAACTGGAGTGTAGACCAATGTTCATCCAAGAACTAAAACCAAACTAATAAAGAGACTCTTAAGGAGACTCATAAGAAATATGTGACGTTGACTAGTAAAGCGAAGGAATATTTAGGAGACTAGTTCAGATCTCCATATGTCGTAGGTGTTCTTCTAGGACTCCTCAACCTTAGACTCAAGATGATCATCTTCATCCATGGAAGTATTTTCATATCCGAGAAGGTCCTTTCAGAACTTTTTCGTAGGTTGAGAACCATATCATCACTCTTCTCGATGTCTGTGTCAACAAAAGGTTGAGCAATGAAGTGTGCCTTAACAATATTCCCCTGGGTCCTTTTGACTTTATCAGTGGATTGTATGTAAAGGTCCACCAAATGCTTGAGAGTGCAGCAGTTGCGCAACCAATGGCCAGTGCATCCACACCTAAAGTAGAGTTGTAGAGGGTAAGAAGCCTTTTTGGCTGAGTCTTTCTTTTGGAAACTCCCTGGCTCCTTACCTTTACTTCCCCATATGTGGCGCGCCAAGTGACTTGGCCCCGTTTGCAAGCGAGGATGGTTCGGAGGAGTCTGGATATATGAAAGGCTTGGTGGAAAGTCATTGGGGCCACATGGTGGATGACGAAACATGGGCAATGCTTCGAGTGGAAGGAAACGACCGGTCATGGGACAAATTGGTAATTTGCCCATTACTGAGAATCGAAGCGGTTTGGAAAACCGCAGCCGTGGCCTAAGTGGTTTAGGTCAAGTTAAAGTAGACATGAACGCAAATTCAGGCTTGTAGAGTGAATTGGACTTCATGAAGAATGCCATTTTGAGAAGCGTGCTTGTGTGAGTGTAAAACTCGTTATGTGAATTGGATTATCGGGTTAGCCCATATAAATGTAGATGGTATCTAGTTGAGTATCTAGGTTTTAGGGTTAGGGTTGCCTCCACTATATAAGGAGATGTAGAGGGAGGTGAAGCCTTATGCTACTAAGCTTTAAGACTCTAGGTTTAGGTTTTTCACAAGATTTTAGTTTTCTTGTGTGGGTGTGTGAGTACTCCTTAGGAGCCTTATCCTCAGGTGAGAGGCTTTGTAATCAACCTACTTGATCTGAAATGAAATCAAAATTCGTGCTCAAGTCTTGCCTCTTGTTTTGATCTTTCCTCTTCTTGAGCTTTTGACCTTTCTTGTGTGGTTTCTTCTTCTCTTGACCTTGTGTAAGTTCAAGCTCCAGTGGTTTTGGTGATTGGTTTTAGATTAATACTTAATTATTGTTTAATGACAAATATAATCTTTAATGAGACTAATATGTTTATTGAGTTTATTGTTAGTAGTCTCATAATTTGGATGGAAAATGGAAAACCTAAAGTATGCACTCATATTCTTGCTTATTATCTCATTGCATACTTTGGATTCAAGTTAAAGTATGAATTCCTCCATTGTATTAACCTCGAAATGTGCATTATGTCTCAAATTCCACATATTACATGATGCACACATCTAGGGGGGTCCGTGCTTTAACTTGAGGTTTCAATAGTATTGATCTATTTCGTCTTGCCAAATAAATCAAGGATTAATACTTTGAAACAATTCCTTGAGTATATATTTGACTTGCATAGTTGTACTATACTCATGGTAATATAGGATAAACTCCAATACAATCAGATTGAATATGTGCATATTGTTTCCAATCCAATTATATGTATGCACATATCTATGTGGAGTTTATTCTATGGTTGATGGTCTAAATAGGTATTGATCTCTTTCCATTCCATTCAAATATTTTGGATCATTACTTGAAACCATCGAAATGAGTATATGAAAACTTGTGTAGTTAATATATACTCATATCAATTTAAATGAACATTTAAATTGAGTTCATTTGTCTTATTAATCATTAAAGAACAATTCATCATGTGTTGATGGTGCTCCTTGATTAATTAAGGACAAATGGATAGTTCTTGAGTACAACAAAGCATTAGTTACATTGAAGTACTCAAGACACATTTATATCATTCAAATTGATTTGGATTGTGCTCAATCGATCTTAGAGGCATCCATTATGTGTTAATGGAGTGCGATAGATAATTGAGACAACTGTGTTTGTTGGACTAATATTTTCAATGAGTTGTGAAAGTAGGTTGAGTTCAACGATGGTAAAGAATTGGGAAGAAGAAGTCATTATGTGTTGATGAGCTTCAAGAGGAGAATCCCGAAGTGAAGAGAAGAGAGGAGAAGAGCTAGAGGAGAGTTCATCATGTGTTAATGAACAAGAAGAGAAGATGGATTGCGATCCCGGGAGAAAGATGATTGAAGATCTAAAACCCCCAAAGGGGATCGCGTGCAGCGAAGGTATAACTAGATAGGCTAGAGTGTCTAGTTTAGATCGCTGTACTATTAAGAGGTGTCGAGTTCTTTTGCTTGAGCTTCATCATGTGTTGATGAACTCAATCCGGTTCACTCTAGCTCACTCTCTCGATCGATTTTTGCATGCAGCTAACCATTTGGCATGTGTTTTGAATGGGTGAAGCGTGTGCATTAGTTATTGCATGATGCTTTGATTTCATGTGTTACAAATAGGAGAAGCTCATGCTTGCTTCTTATTTAAATTCTCAACTTGTTTTGGTATTGCTTGGAGCTAAGTTTTGCATGTGTTGCAAAAGGTGAGAGCTCAAGCAATTTGGTTTAAAGTGGTTGAGCTAGAAATTTGCATATTTTGCAAATAGAGAGCTCATGCACTTCAGTTTATTTGGATGTTGCATGGAGCTATGGATTTGCATGCGCTGCTAAAAGGATAAAGCCTATGTAATTTGATTTAATGGTTGTTGGTTGCATAGAGCTAGAGATTTGCATGTGTTGAAAATAGAGAGCTCATGCACTTGAGTTCATTTGGATGTTGTATGGAGCTAAGTTTTGTATGTGTTGCAAAAGAAGAGAGCTCATGCAACTTGATTTTAATGGTTATTATTTGCATGGTGCTAAGGTTTGCATGTGTTGCAAATAGAGAGCTCATGCATTTGAGTTAAATGCTTCGTGTCTGTAAAACGAGTTTTTTTTTTGTAAAATATAGTTTAATTGAATCTTGTCTTGTCTTGGAGCATGTGAATATGGTTTGCAGAAGTGTTTGCAAATTGATTTGATCATGAGTTGATCATCACATGGCTCAAGATTTGTTTTTTAATTTGAATAAAGCTGTTATTTGCAAATATGTTTTGCGAATGAACTAGAGGTTATGGGTTTCGATCTTAGAGCATGTGAATAGGGTTTGCAAATATCTTTTACAAATTGAGTTGATCATGTGTTGATCATCACATGGCTAAGAGGATTGATCTCATAGGTTATTGGTTTATTTGAAAATGTGTTTTGCAAATAAGTTGGAGTTTTAAATGCGATTCTTTGGAGCATATGAATAGGATTTGCAAATGTGTTTTGCAAATTGACTTGATCATGTGTTGATCATCATATGGCTCAAAGAATCAATCTTTGTTGGTTTAGAGAAAAGTTTTTGTGAAAAACTTGGTTTCCTCCCTGTGGCTGGCATTACCGCCCATGTAGGTGCGATGATCGCCAGAAGGCCGGCAAAGATCGCCTTAGGGCTGGTAGTTATATTTCAGAAGGACGTGTTTTTGGGTTCTGCCCGGCCGGCACTATCGCCCCATGGGGGTGGTACTGCTTCTCAGCCGGCACTAGCGGCCCTACATGGGCGGTAGTGCCGGACTGTCTGGGCAACAGCTAGTTTTCTGACCGTTGCGCCAGAGGTCGGCACTACCGGCCCTACATGGGCGGTAGTGCCGGGTTTTGCTGAAAAATACCCGATTTGCCCTCTAATGGCTAGATTTTGTGTGAGGGGCTATAAAAGGATGCCAAGGGCTAATTTGGGCTTGCTGAGTTTTTGGGAGTTCTTGGGGATGAAGTGCATGTGTTGCCTTCTTCATTTTGTCTCTTGAGCTAAGAGTGAGCTCTAATTGCATGTGTTGCAATTAGAAGAGGCTTGAGAGTCTCTTGTGCATGTGTTGCACTTAGGAGGTCACTGGAGTGCATGTGTTGCACTAGGTGAAGCTCAGGCGGGAGCGTTTGACTTATTACTCTTGGAGGTTGCTGCCTCCTAGACGACGTAGAGCGTCGTGAGCGGAAGCTCTCAACGGAGGCTGTGAGAAGCCCCGGCAAAAGTTTATGAAGGTCGGTGCTCGCCTACCCAAAGGGGTAAAGAAGCAACTACTAGTGAAATCGAGGTGGGTGCTCAATTCGTGGAGCCGGTCGAAAGAGGTTTGGGCTTGCCTCAACGTAGATTAGGGGAGACCGGCAAGTCTCCGAGATCACGGTAAAATATCGGTGTGTCTCTTGTGCTTATTTACTTTCTAGCAATCTTTATTCGTATTGGTGCAATTTATATTTCTAGAATTAAATTGCTTAATCGTTTTTAGTATTGCTTATTCTTGAGTAGAGAAATAATTAGTTAGTGCACTTAGTAAACCTAGTTGATTTAGGTTTTAATTGTCAATACCTTAGTTTATCGCTTTCGCATCAATTATCTTTTAGGTTTTGACATAGGGGATAAATAGAGCGTGTATTTAGAGAGAAGAATTTTTAAAAGCCGCTTATTGACCCCATTCTAGTCGTCATCCTCGTCCCTACACCTTGTGTTGCCAAGGATATGTAATATATGGATGTGTCTTCTGGAAATCATATCCCAATCATTTAGGCAAGCTCTCAATTGTTCATCAAGAGATTATCAAGAAACCGAGTTTTGACTTGAGAGAGAAGGATTTTCGATAAATTATGTTCTTGAGCTTTTGGGAGCAATCTCTTTAGAGTTCTTACTTGCTGTGATATATGGGAGACTATATAAGGTCATCGTGATCATCAAATCCACATGAGTAAGCACATGGTGAAGATTTGGGTTTTGACTCGGTTTTGGTGCAAAAAATTTCTAATTTGAAAAAGGTCAGAACTTTAACGTCAATCTTTGCAATTGAAGGTTGGATAGGTTCCTAACATTCATAGAAAGGTGCACACAAAGTTTTATAGTTGTTGGATCAGCCGATCAAAAATTGCATGGATTTTTTATTTTGAATTCGTGCTGATTTCACTATTCATTGACGATTTTACTGTTCACCCGTAGCACCGTTACTTAGCACGGTAATGCAGGGGTACTGTTCATTATTTAGTGCCGCCCCAAACAAGTTTTCTTCAAAAAATTTCATTTCCGCTCATATTTGATTAAGTGAGATTTTGATTGATTCTTTTAAAGGAAAAATTTTATTTGCGATTATTCACCCCTCTTTGATCATTATTTCCGATCCTTCAAAAAAAACTATTCCACGCATACACCCTAGATGTTAGAGAGAAAAAGAGTAGAGGAAAAAAATTATTCATTGATGAGCGGTGTGCTCACGATCTAGAGGATGTGTTTACTCTGGAGCTTGATCGGAAATTCGAAATCAATGTTGGGCGTACAGGTGATTAGCCGAGTTGATTTCCAAAGTTGCGATAGCATGCACGTCCAACTTAAGTTGGCGCATGGCGAAGAAACATCTTCTTGCAGGTGTCATGCACATCCGAGGTTGTTCGGAATGTATGCATTTTACAGAAAAACAATCCACGGAAATCCTTATAAATTCCCGATCCTAAATGGAGCCTGAGCCCAAAACTAGGGGTGGGCATTCGGTTTTTTCAGGGTAATTACTTCGGTTTAAAAAAAATCGGTTTTTAAAATCTGAAAATCGAAATTCTCAGTTCAAATTTGAAAACCAAACCGAATTAATCGAAAAAATTCGGTTCATAAAAAAAAAAGTAGCAGGATTCAGATCAATAAACCACACATCCACTCTGCCTCACATGTTCACAGTCCTTGCACTTGAGCAAATCACTAGAAGCATCGTAGCATAAGCTAAACGATTTCACCTTTCAACAAACATCTAAAAAAGTTCGGTCCTTACAGTAGCACATTTTCCTAGCATATCATCGCGGAAGACTACACCTAGAATCATCAGGGCCAAATCCCCAATGCGCAATTGTCCAAAAAGAACTGGTTGATGATATGAGTATGACAAGGCAGTGTTCTTGGTGAGAGATGGGTCGAACCTTAACGTGGGTGTCCTCCGCCACGAAGCCAAGCGCCGCCAAGAGGACGCCGTCGAAGCCAACCACCGCATGAGGGGGGAGACTCCGGGGGAGGAGGCTGCCTCAAACGCCATGAAGAGGAGGGAGGCTGCGGGCGAGATCAGCGGTCGGATCTGGACGAGGAGATCGATGGCCGGATCTGGATCTGGATCTGGACGGAGGATGCCGTGGAAGCCAACCACCACGCGAGGGAGGAGACTCCGATGGAGGAGGCCGCCTCAGCCGCCATGAAGGGGAGGGAGGTTGAGAGCGAGATCGGCAGCCAGTCAGATATGGACGAGGAGATCGGCGGCTGGATCTGGTTCTGGACGAGGAGGAGGCGTGGGGAATGGTTGAATACTCGAAATCCAATGGATTGGAGTCCTTGGGATTACTTTTACTGGCCTACCGCGGGAGACATATTTATACGGCAAACCAGTTTCCGACTTTCAAAAACCGAATCGAAAACCGAATAAGATCAAAATAAGAACCGAATCGATAACCGAAAAAACCTAAATATTCGGTTAAATCGGTTCGGTTCGGTTTTTTAGTTTTGGTTTAAAAGTGCTCACCCCTATCCAATACTACCATAAGGTAAGATCTGCACACACATAGAAGAGTTTAGAGATCGGAACAAACACGCTTCAAGTTACAAATCGACTCGACATCAAGCCACAATAAGCAAACACATTGCCTATTTCAATGGAAATGTATCTGAATAGTACATTCCTAATGTCCATACAACGTGTTAGGCTCAAATTGTATTTTTTTTCAATTAAATACTATTGTTCGGCTTCAAAATCTATCATCATTTCAAATGTTCACCTTAAAACAAACCATGCATATATAACCCAATATTATATGAAAAATATTCTAAACTTCTGGTGGCAAGTTGGGGCCGATATTGACAAGGAAACTCGCGTTGAACAATTCAAAACACTAGGCCATGACAAGGAAACTCGTGCATCGCGTTGACGACAGACGACGGTACATTGTTCATTTATTGTGAAAAAAATTATTGTTTGGGGCATTTTACCGTCTCAATTCTAAACCACCTAATTAGTTTTATCTTGATGCTAAAAAAATATAATAAATTTAGGGGTGATACTAGCAATCGGATGTCCGATCACTGTTTATTTCCTCGGACGCATCGTGCAACATTTTTTTTCACTCCTGCAACATTTTTTTCAATGTCTGTAACATTTTGTTTCCCGTGGATATTTCTACTGTTATCGAAAGAAAATGTTGCATGCGTGAGAAAATATATTTCATACTGAGAAAAAAATATTGTAAGCGTCCGAAAAAAACGAACGTCCAAACGAGTCATTCCTAAATTTAGTCGTGTAAATACATGGACCGTACTGTAGTTTTACTAAACAACAAATGGTACATCGCCGACGGCGCCAAAAGATCTAGCGCGCCAGGCCTACGGAATCCCGGACAAGCTAGCTTAAGATGATAATGATCACCTAAACAGCAGTAGATATGGATCAAACCCCTCGTGCACTTTTAACCATACGATTGCACCCAATGTGTTTAAGAGAATAAGGACGATACCTAACAAAGTCTCCACCACTTATTTCTCTTATTCTGCAACTCTCTCTCACTATTGCAACAACCAATGTGCAACCTCGCTCGGATCCAAGACAGCCGGTGGAGGAGTTGAGATGACACCGATCTCACGTCCAGAGAAAGAGCCGGTGGTGGCGTGATCACGGTCAGAGGAGGCATCATAGTTTCGCGGTGAGCCGGTGGCGCGGCTCATCCCCTAAGGTGGAGGTGGTGCGGTTGAAAGAGTAACTACAGCTCGCGAAGGGAGGTGGAGCCAACAACATTGTGGTCTTGGCCGGATGAGGAGGCCGCGCAGCCGAGCAGCGGCATGGCAATCCTACGCTAAAACCTGCAATAGGTGACGGTCTATTTGTGGCGGGTTTTTTCGAACCGCCACAAATATAATTATCAGTGGCGGTTCTATATTGAAAATGACGGGAAGAATATTAGTGACGGTTCGAGGATAGAGCCGCCATTGATAACAAATACATCATAGTTATCAGTGGTGGTTCTATCCTCCAACCGCCACTGATACTATTGGATTATCCGTATCGGTTCAATCCTAGAACCGCCACTGATAATGCATTATCAGTGGCGGTTCGAGGATAGAACCGTCACAGATAATGTTATCAGTGACGGTTCTAGTTAATAACCGCCACTGATAATATTGCCTATAAATAGGTGGTCAGTAGCAGCACTGGTCTTCTTCCTCCCGAGAGCAAACCAAAACTTCTAATTTTCAGATTTTCTTTCTCCAATTCTTGTGCTTGTACTTCCTCTAGTTGTTCCTTGGTGAGTTATTTTTTCTCCTCTCTTGATTTGTGTTAATCTTGTTGCAATTTAATTTTTAAACCTAGTTTAATTAAGGTTTATATGTAGATGAGATGAAAAGTTTAGATTTTGTTTATTTTTATTTACCTACCATTTTGTAGTTGATGAATTTATTTCCTAGCTAGGTTCATTAGATGATGTTGTGTTCCTTTTATAGATGATGAATTATGATCAAGCATATATTTAATATAAATTGCATTTTAAGTTAATTTGGTAGATGATGAATTTATTATCTAGCTTCTTTAGATGATAAGTAATTAGATTAGTTTTTTAATTACTGTTAATTTGGTTCCATTAGTGTGGACATATACATCTTGCATATATTAAATTTATTTAATTAAGATTATTGGATATTAATATAAATGAAATTTTAGTTAATTTGGTAGGTGGATGCTCATCATTTTTAGATGATGAATTTATTATCTAGCTTCTTTAGAGGATAAGTATTTAGATTAGTTTTTTAATTACTATTAATTTGGTTCCATTAGTGTACGGACATATACATCTTGAATATATTAAATTTATTTATTTAAGATTATTGGATATTAATATACATGAAATTTTAGTTAATTTGGTAGGTGGGTGCTCATCATTTTTAGATGATGAATTTATTATCTAGCTCCTTTAGATGATAAGTAATTAGATTAGTTTTTTAATTACTATTAATTTGGTTCCATTAGTGTGGACATATAATATACATCTTGCATATATTAAGTTTATTTAATTAATATTATTGGATATTAATATACATGAAATTTTAGTTAATTTGGTAGGTGCTCATCATTTTTAGATGATGAATTTATTATCTAGCTCCTTTAGATGATAAGTAATTAGATTAGTTTTTTAATCAATTTTTATATGTTAATTAATTTTAGATGGATCGGAGATGGATGTATAATACGAACCGTTACAGCCGAGATTACATCGACGGGGTATCTGCTTTTCTAAGAGCCGCCGAAGAGAACAAGTTGCACAAGAGGACGGAGTACATACATTGTCCATGCATTGATTGCAAGAATGAGAAAATGATTTCAGACAAAGAGCACATCCACTTGGTGTATAGAACCGCCACAGATAATATTGTTATCTGTGGAATCTGTGGCGGTTGGTGTAGTGCAAGCAGCAAGCAGCAACCAGCGTTGATTGCAAGAAGGATAACAAGTTGCACAAGAAGCGGTTGGTGTATAGAACCGCCACAGATAATATTGTTATCTGTGGCGGTTGGTGGACAGAACCGCCACAGATAATAAAAACCGCCACTGATAATCCTCGATTATCGGTGGCACTATATCTGTGGCGGTTCAATAACCGTCACTGATGGCAGTTATGAACCGCCACAGATGACTTTTTACAGTGTAGTGCAAGCAGCAAGCGGCAACCAGCGTTGCGTCTCGTAGGACACACGAATCTTGTCGTCTTCCTCGTCACTAGCAATGGGATCCGCATAGATCCCACGACCCTCGCCTGTATACTCATCATGGAGTGGTCCAACACAGGCTCTTCCAACATCATCTTGTGGTTCAACTTCACTGCCATGGGCATCAAGGGAGACTTCAAGCTCTGTTTCACCCCCTTTGGGCAAGCAAGGGAAGGAGGCAGTGGTGCTGACGAGTAGCAAGAGTAGGGGATGCAACCGCAAGTAAGCATGCCGGGGATTTTTTTCTTGTGTTTTGTTCTGATGAAACCTGTTGAAACTTGATAAAATTTGTTAAACTTTCTGAAATTTTTGGTACGGAACATGTCGAAAC
Organism: Otatea glauca; assembly: GCA_036346275.1. Classification (NCBI taxonomy): domain Eukaryota; kingdom Viridiplantae; phylum Streptophyta; class Magnoliopsida; order Poales; family Poaceae; genus Otatea; species Otatea glauca. The sequence continues at coordinate 78,649,520 of CM070711.1, forward strand.
TTTTGGATTGAAACTTAATGAAACCCGCTAAAACTTCTTAGAACTTTTTGGTTGAAACTTGAGGTCCAAAATCTGAAACTTTTTGAAACTTGGTCTTAAAAATTTCTCAAAATCTTCTTCTTCTCTCTTGCTTACTCCTACTCTCTCTCGCTCACTCTCACTTCCCCATATTGATGACCGACAGGGATGGCACTGCCACTGTCGAGTTCACTGCCCCCCCCCCCCCCAATTTTAGAGGGAGGCTGGGGTGATGGTGGCTCGACGATGGGTCATATGCGGTAGCAGTGGGAGGTGGTGTAGGGCGAGACGACCAGGCGAGGCCAGCGAGAATAGTAGGTTGGGTGGGGTAGGTGGTGGAGGAGGGGGAGCCGACGGCGCAGCGAAATAGTGAGTTCACCATTGGGAGCAAGGAAGGCGAGGGAGGAGGTGCGCGGAGCTAAGACTGGCGCGGTGACAACAGTGACGAAGGAAGGAGACAGTGGAGGTGAGGAAGAGGGAGGAGTAGGAGGAGAGGACATCCGGGGTCAGGATGGACGATTAGATGTTATACCATTTGGATCGATCTGAATGGTATCGTGCTGTAGTTGTTCCCTAGGATAAAATACACTGGCGCAGAGGAGAATGTGAAAATGTTGGACTATATATCGCGGATACGTATAGGAACTCAGGGCACAGTAACGCATGCGCGTGCATGGATGCAAATGCTCACCCACATCTGTTTTCATGATTAAAGAGGCTCGATTACACCACAATGTTGAAGTATCACCCATCCCGAATTGAGTACATACGATACGAGTCTCGGGAAAAAATTACTGAACGTGACAAAACACATAGGCATGATCCAAGACAGCAACGGTAAATTTGACAAAGGGCACATGGCAACTGTTGATCGATAGCAATAGCAAGCAACATCCATCGTTCAAGCATACTTTTCAGCGATGTCAGCGAGGCACTGCACCAGCTCGTTCGGCCCCGAGAGCATCGACATATGGTCTGCGCCATCTATTTCCTTGACCTCCTCCACCGGGTAGTTCTCTATCATCCACCGCTGGAACTTCTCGACGATGGCGTAATCTTGCATGCAGACGATGTACACCTTACGCACCGAGCCGTAACAACCCTTGGAGAACGGCTGCTGGACGAGCAGGTCTTCCACGAACATTGAACTAACCCTCATCAGGGATCTGGAAAGTGTGATGTCCTGCCAATCGACAGGTCATTTCAGCATGGGATGCTTAATCAGTACTACTCCGGTAGATCTTACTCGCATATATTTGTCAAGGTCGTACATGTGTAAAAAGAGAGACTTTTTACCAAAGTTGGTGCCTCCATCCTTTAAACTTTTTGGTATTCGTACGTACCTCCGGTGAGCACATCTGGAAGAATTTCGCTCGTGTGACCTGCGGCCCGAGCATCATGGAGGTAGGGAGCTTGCCCTCTGCATCTTGGGGATTCATCTCCATGTCCATCCAGTCCAGCCACTTCCCCTCCACAAACTTCAAGAAACAGAAACAAACCTACGTCGAACGATTAGTCATTCAGATAAAAGCAGCCGAGTTCTGTTCATGTGTACAAAAACGATCACGCTGATTAAAGAAGTGCAATTAGCGTAAGAAGCAGGTATTGGTCCTCAAGAGTCGATGAATATTTATCGGGCTACTACACTGGAAAAGAACATGCATTCCCGATATGTTGTGTGCTGATTTATTAGCGAAACGAGAGGACGTGCGTGGTGGCAGGTGCGTCAGGAAATCAAACGGGAGCTTTCAGCAGATACGTCACTTACCTTTTCGAGCACGTGCGACGGGCGCGACGTGTGGTCCGGCATGAAGGCGCAGAGGAACACGGCGGCGGCGACCTTCTCCGGGAACAGCTCGGCGGCCAGGGCGATGTTCACGCCGCCGAGGCTGTGGCCGACGAGCACCACCTTCTCCGCTGGCGGGAGGGAGTCCAGGAGGTCCAGCAGCGGCTTGGAGTATTCGCGGAACGTCGGGACCTCGCGCAGCGGCCGCGGGTCAACGCCCGACGCGGAGAGGTCTGGCGTGCTGACGCGGTGGCCGGCCGACCGGAGCCGCGTGGCCACCTTGAACCAGGACCAGCCGCCAACGCACGCGCCGTGGACCAGCACAATGTGCTTGCTAGGCTTCGACGCAAAAGCCTCCATGTGGTTGTGTGGACGAGAAAACGAAATTCTTTGGTGCCTTAGCCACTGAGAGTTACCGAAGAAATACAATCTTTCAACTAGTTATATAAGAAGGAACTATTGTCACAGGCATAATGAAAAGACGGCTATTTTATGGGACTTTTTCATAGATTGATTGGAAACAACTATTCAACCAGAAATGTATACCTTTATATACAACGGGAGGAATTAGAGACCAACCAGCCATGCCACGTCAGTATCCTTGCGAAAAGGCCCTCCAAAGAATTCAAAATTACGTTTAGATCCTCCGGTCAGTTTTTTAACAAAAAGGACCCGAAAAAACCGAAATTATGTTTAGTTCCCTCCGTGGTTTTCATTCAGGTCTTCCCGGCGTTTTAACATAATGGACCGGAAAAAACAAAAAATACGTTTAGGTACCACGAAATCGGTTTTTAGCAGATTGGACCCGAAGAAAAACAAAATTACATTTAAATCCCTCCGCAGTTTTCTAAAAAAAAACAGATTCGCCGATGGTTTATAGCAATCCATGGACCCAAAAAAAATGTTTAGGTCCCTCCGCGGTTTTCTAAAAAAAACAGATTCGCCGATGGTTTATAGCATTCTACAGATTCGCTGATGGGTCATAGCGACCCTTTTTTTTAAAAAAAAAAAAGAAAACTAAAATTACGCAAAAAGAAAATTATGTTTAAGTCCCTACACGTTTTTCTCCCAAAAAAATCCACATATTCGCCGATAGCTCCTAGCAATTAACAGATTCGCCGACGGCTCCTAGCAGCCCATTTTAAAAAAAATCCAAGAAAACCGAAATTACGCAATTTTTTTACAGAAATATCTGTCGTATCAAATTTCGCGTGACCGAATTTTCCAAAATTTCGCACAGCGCAACGTCACGCAACGAAATTTCGCACGCCGCAGCGTAGCACGTGACCCTAGTTGTTCCTTTTTACTCAACTCTTGTGCATGGTTTGGAAGTCCTCATGGAGAGGTTTACGAATGAAGAAATCGATAAACTTATGAAGAACATGCCTATTGATAAAGTTCTGGGGCCGGATGGTTTTAACAGACACTTCATAAAAAGGTACTGGTATATTATTAAGTATGGTTTCTACATACTTTGCAAAGATTTCTATAACAATAAAGTTCAACTACAATGCATAAATAATTCACATATTACTCTAGTCCCAAAAAAAGCTGTCTCTAGAAGGTGTAAATGATTATCGGCATATTTCCTTATTTAATTCCTCTCTTAAGTTGTTAACAAAATTACTAGCTGGCCGGCTTCAAAACATAATTCTACAGCTAGTGCACAAAAACCAATATGGATTCATCAAGAAGAGAACAATACAGGATTGCCTAGCATGGCCTTTCGAGTACATTCACCTGTGTCAACAGTCCAAGAAATAAATCATAATCCTAAAACTAGACTTTGACAAGCTTTTGATTCAATAGAACATGTTGTCATTATTGAAATAACGCAAAGTATGGGTTTGTTTGAGAGATGGATCAACTGGATAAAGGTTTTACTCAACTTAGACACATCTACGGTCTTACTAAAGGGAGTCCCAAGAAGCAATTTCAATATAAGAGAGGAATTCAACAAGGGGATCTGCTATCACCCTTACTATTTATATTGGCAGCTGATCTTTTGCAATCAATAATGAACACGGCACACCAAAGGGGAGTTTTTTCTCTACTGATCCCTTCTTCAATAGACAATGACTTTCCTATTATACAATATGCTGATGACACACTAATAATTAAGGAGGCAAGTGCTAGACAACTCATGCTTGAAAGCGATTCTAAGTTCTTTCTACACCTCTACGGGTCTAAAGGCAAATTATAATAAATCTTTTTTGGTACCAATCAACGTTCATGAAAGAAAATTATCAGTTTTAGCACAAACATTTGGATGCCAAATTGGAACTATGCCTTTTATTTATCTGGGTTTACCTCTAGGGACTATAAGACCAACCTTAGATTTTCAACCTTATATACTTTTGCCAAAAATAAGGAGAGCTTAGTCTTACAGTATATACATAGCCTAGGTATAAGACATAACGTCAATTTGCCGCTCTCTAATGCTGCCTTTGAATAGTACAATTTGTTAATTGATGACATCCAAAGATTCTTGCCCACAAACAACTGTTTGGATGCTTGGAATTACATTTGGAATAAAAACACTTATGAGCATACCAACACATATACGATAACTTAATCAACTCCATTTGATGAAATATATAACTATTAAAATGATCCTATTTTTGCACAAGACTAGAGTGAAAATAGACTACTTATTGTATTCTCCTTTGGAGATATGGATGAAGTGGAAGTTAAATCAGAGCATGACAACTTTCGGGATAAACTGTAGATGGAATTGGATTTTGCATTGGAATCCATCACCATTTGTTCTCACAGATACGATGATGTACTTAACTTTCTGTTGTGCCATAAATCATTCCACCGATACGATACAATTTTTTAGAACATTGGAGTAGGTTGTCAAAACAAGTTGAATCTGATGCATGTCTTTCTTATGATAAATTTTTCATAAGGTAAAGTAGTCTATCACTTGTGGAGTAGAATATTTCTATGATAACATTTTGGTTCAAAAAAGCAAGACGCTATTCAGTAATTGGATCCAAGATGAGCAAATATTAAGGATAATTCAGCACTCTAATGAAACATTTATGACTAATGAAGTTTATCTTAGGCATATGCATATCCATAAACAAATGATATTTTCAGGTGACAATACATTAAGAAGATATCATGATAGCAAAAAGATCAACAATCATACTTTGAGAAACAATATTATTTGATAGATCAAGATAAAGAGACCTTAGTTCTTCGAGAGAAGGCGGCGACAGGCTCGGGGAAGAAGGCGGCGAAGGGCTCGAGGAGGAGGGCAATACTATTGGAATCAACTTGATCATCAATAATTACTTTCTTGTGGGGTATTCCCTAAGAGCAATGTCCATAGCTTGAAAAGTATGACAGTTCCCTATACCTACCAGCCAAGAACTGCCACAGATTATCAAAAACGGTTCTTGATACAAACTGTCTGCCATAACTTATTATCATAGACGGTTCTTGATACAAACCGTACGTGATAGCCTACTATCACGGACGGCTAGGATTATGAACCGTTTGTGGGAATAGACTATCATAGACAGTTCTTGATATAAACCGTTTGTGATAACAGGATATTACAGACGGTCTGTATAAAGAACCGTCTATGATAGTTGTTTCACAGACAGTTCAGAAAACCATATGTAATGCACTGTATTATCACTGATACATGTTTACAGACGGTTCTGAAAACTGTATATGATGACGTTTTTAAAGCGTCTGTGATGATCTTTTTTTGTAGTAGTGTATGAGGTAGCACCAAATTACCCTTAAACTCTTATACTAACTCATACTACTGCAGAAAGAAAGGATCAAAGGTTGCATCAGAAAACCTCTTATCATAGATCGTGAGAAAGCTTCTTATCATAGATCGTGGAACAAAGGCTTATGTCAATTGTCAAATGAGATCGCAAATTCCTGCCCAGGGAAAGGTTACGTGGAAAATATCTCTAGCTCCTGGCGCGTCATCTAGCTGACTTTTTGAGAAACAAAAATTTCCATCAGCTGGTATTAGTATTGCCGAGGACTAGTATTGACAAAACCAGCAGACATAGTAGGCATGATGCTAATACCACATTCAAACATCAGAACATCAAAATGTGCTGAGCCATACATGTAATGCAATTTCCTTACGTCTCATCACAAGGGCCCAGTAACTATCACATCAGTCGCTCAGTTATAGACTAACAGGAACGAACAAGCATGGATTCAACTGGCGAGTTTGAACATCTCAAACCAATAATATGGAGCGGTTCAATGCTCCTCAAATGAAAACTTATCTCTTCTTATAACCTTGTCTGTAAACACTAAAAAAAAGTTCCATCGCAGTAACGACATTAATTATTTTCCAGCCATTTTATTCCACAATCAACATCCAGTTTCCCTTCATGTGATGTGCACAATTCAAGGATTCACCCACATGTTTCTTTCCCTGTTTTTTCCTTTCTCTTTAACCTGTTTAAAATATTCTATATATGTATATGTACAAACATCTAATTGATGGTGATTTATGCAGTGATGTATGAGTGCTAATATAGAATCCAGCCGCTCCTTTCTTCTGTACAAGCATTAGAAACCTATGGAAAATGATACAAAGTACAGTCATGGCGTCATTCGCCATCAGCTTGACCGGAGGTCATCTTCCCCATAGAGAGCGTGAAGTAGAGCAGTATCAACGTGCCCACGCTGGACCTGTGGATAAAATTATAAAACGAGATATGTTAAGGTAATGCAATGCTCTTTGTACAGATCACTGTTAAAGAACTATATCTCTTATCTTAATGCTGATATGCAACACTGATTTACACTTGAGTGTTTTGAAAAGGAAAAGGAAAAGGTAATGCAATGCACTTCCACTTCCATCCTTGCATTACGTGGAGACCATACACCTCATCAGCAAGAGCCAAGATGGTGAGGTCTTGACATGCCTACAATGTACAACATAAGATTCTCAAGCCGTTAGCGATCTATTTCGCTAAGTCATTTCACGTGACAAATACATGGAGATCACAGGGTAAACTGACCAGAATAAATCATGCATTTCTACAGACATAATGCTGACATTGCCTAATTATGCGTCAATGTAGACACGTTGGCATTATTTGAATTTTCATTGTTGTCGGGCTCTGATCAATCATTGTTTCAGAAATGATCCAACCTTTAGATGTCTGTGCGTGCCGTATATACACAATCTATCCGCCTATGAAAATCCCAAGTTGGCGACCACAAACAAGTTTGGTCCATACAAATCTGGAAGTCCAAAAAGGTGGACAGATTCAGAGTTGAGACCCTTGCTCTTCTTTTCGTCTGCCATTTGGGTAGGGAAGGATGGCAATGGGCTCTTTCCCCAGCAACCCGTGAATGGTTATGGAGAGAATTTGTCTAGACTACCTTTTGTGGGTATGAGATTGAGAATGCCTTCCCCATAGATTGTATATACTTATATACATGTAGATTGGTACTTTTATATGTCTAAAACGTGTAATTTGTCTCTAGTCTTACGCATTTATATAATCTATAGTATATAACTCAGTGTTATTTTACCATCTCCTGTATTAAAAAAATTACTTGTTTCTACTTAGCAATGTAATGAACTTTTGCAATAAACTCAAGTTCCTCTTCAAAAAATAAATAAACAAACTAAAGTTCATACGGATTTAGGTCCTTATTGGGGGCCGTTCCCATTTTAAATCAGCAGTGGAGACGGAGACACGAGAAAAATCATCCCTAATAGCTAAATGGGGATGGAGATGGAATTGTATATATGTATCCCCGGCCGGGAATGGACCTGTTGCGATCCTTGGTCTGGGTATGGTTGAAAAAAAAACAGTTGCAAAAGGCATATTGTGGTAACTGCTCTCTGATTTGATTCACTTCCATAGATAAAAGCGTTCCAGTGGTTTCACCCCGGGCAAGAGATTTGAAGACCAATGAAAGAATTAAAAGAAAAAAAAGATCTAATATTTTTTCTTCTAAAAAACTCTTTTTAGGAACATCCTCTAAAGAACTTTTGGGGTAGGCAATTGGAGCTAGCTATTGACCAAACCTAACTGGAACATATAGGGGAGAATTGATCATTTACCCGTTTTAGTTGGTACAATTGATCATTTGCTTTGTTTGTCTCACTGACATGTGACCACAAGATCAGTATGTCAGTAAAATATTATAGAGTAAATAATCAATAACACAAATAAATAAGAGCAAATCATTAATTATTCCAACATATAGCATGTCATGAGACAACAGGCAATGGAAAGCACATTTGGCGACCATTTTCTCAAGAGTAAATATTTTAGTGCCACCGCAAAGAATAGCGACTTGAAAATATCATCGCAAAGGAGAAGAGCTGCAAAATACTATCGCATTGGTTGAGGGAGAGTGAACAGCTCACTGGTGCTGCGGTGGACGACGTTGTCCTAGTGACGAGCGTTCGTGAAGGGGTAGGGAGTCGATTGTGGCGGGGGCACGCTGGTGTACGGCAGCTTTAATAGGGTGCAGGAGTGGGTAGAACACATCGATGCGATGCTCTGGCGGTGGGGTATCGGTAAGAGTTCCACCGAGGAGGCGAAGGCGACGCGACGAAGGTGGCAGCCGGCGACGAAGAAGAAGGCACGTTTCGGCTCGTATGCAGGAAGGGTGAAGAAATAAATGGCAGGGGTGAGTTTCGGGGGTTTAGGAACACACGACGCGGCTATCCAGGCTATAATCTCACCGGAGGGGTAGATCGGGCTGACCTGCGGCGCCGTGTTTGTCCCCAAAACGGGTGAGCTTTGCCACCACCAAATTCAACTCGACTCCCTGTCGGCAATTTCCTCAATACAAGCCATCCACTAGCTCTGCCTCGTCGTACTGAACTTATCCCACCACCGCAAACTCGACCTTGCCGTCCCCATCTCGCCACCACCGTGCGCCATGCTCCGCCGCCCATGGCTGCCGCCGCCAGCCCTCCTCTGATCTCCCTGAACCAAGCGGTCGCCCACACCGCGAACCCCTAGGCCCACTGGGGGGGTCGTGTGCGCCCCAATTTGGGCCATCGTAGCGCCGGACGCTGCCGCCATTGCGACCCTGTTTCGGCAATGCGCCACCGCCGCCGTGAGCTCACACCATACAGCCTCAGCCTGTGTTTGAGTGCAAAAATGGATCCCGCATGCCTCAATCCACCTCCCCATACCTTCCTTCGCCGCAGCCGAGCCTCGCCGCCGACAGAATCACCGCCATCGCCATCGGACACAGAGAGAAAGAGCAAAGAGATTGGAGGGATTGATCTTAACTTCATTTGGAGGGGAGAATGACATTACATAGGGAAAGGAAAGAAAAGAAGAATGAAAAACGAGGGCAAAACGGTCAATTCGCTCCAGCGGGATGGAAATCTTCACGGAATATTTTTTAAAGCAATACATGTTTAAATAATTTTTTAAAAAAATATGCAAAAAAATAATTACAAAAATTTACCCTTGTCACCATTTCAATTAACAACATAAACTTTGTCGCCAAATAAAATTGCGAAAATTTGGTAAGAAATGGCGACAAATAAATAGTACCAAATTTTCACCAATTGAATTGACGACAGAAGCTTCTGTCGACAATTCAATTTGCGACACATGTCTATTCTATGCTGATTGAATTGACCAACAGATTATTTACTCGCGGATTCATTTAACAGATAAGACTAAGGCTTCTGTCGATATTTCAATTAGCGATAGAACCCTATCGCGAATGGTGACAGAGCTTCTGTCGCCAATTGAAATTGCGACAGAGGTATATTTTTGTAATTATTTTTTTCGACGTATTATTTTTGTAAAATTATTTAAACAATGTATTGTTTTAAGAAAGAAATCAATCTTCACGGCAATGGCATTTTTCAGATTTTTCAGCCTTAGCGACAATATTTTGCAGCCCCTCACCTTCGTTGATGGTACTTTCTAGGATATTGCTACAGCAAATTGATGTTTCTGTTTTTTTTTATTTTCTACTTCTGTTGATTTGCATCTTGTACCTCTGGTGGATTAGGTGAGCGGTGGCGCAAAGACGAGATGAATCTCTACCATTGAGGAGCCTTCAAATGCAGGGTAGAAGATTATCTTTCAAGAGTGATACCTAGTTTGACCATAGATGATTGCCGGGGGATTGAAGGAGCATAGAGCATCTGGATAGAGAAGCCCCAGTGCTTGAAAGAAATATTGCAAACACCATTGTTGATTGTTGTATCTATATTTTTAGAATGTTGCAACAAAGTAACATTTTTTTAATTAGATTCAATCATTTGGATTTCTACACCACTTTTCAAACATATCGAGGTCTTATACTCTGTACGATGTCCATTACTACTCAAGGTTTGTTGCTATGTTCATAAATGAGAATTTTTTTGAAAAAATATATATTGCCACTACTTTGTAATGTTGCACATGTATGCAAAAATTATTACAGATATGGTATGAAATTGTTACGCCGATGTGGTGGATCGTATTGAACAAATTTACCCTTTCCTCAATCATTTAATACTCCATGAACTTACAAGAGCAATTTTGGATAAAGAACATGGAAAAAAATGGTGCGTTTGTATAGAATGGTACTCTTGTACTAGTGTGCAGATCAGCTGCTGCACATACTATGATTAGCGTGACAGACACAAACTGACCGCAGACTGAACCTCTAATGTTGGAGTTGTAATGGAGACTGCGTTAGATCTTATTCCGACAGCAACGCATCAAGAGATTTTTATCAAAAGGAAAAGAAGACAGCAACATGGTTCCTAACCGCTGGCCGTGACACGAACAAGGCAACAAAACGCAACACACACGGCTGGCCCGGCAAGGCCCCCATCTCTCGTACTTTAATCATGTAGTATGCGGATGACAGCAAGAGCTAAGGATGGAAACAATATGCAAGGGAGGAAGCTTTCAGTCCACTCACAGTGCTGCGAAGGCGAACAGGATCTTCCTCGGGTCGCGCCACCCCGGAACCCGCCGGCGCACCGGCCGGCGCTTCGCACCGCCGGCAGTTGGCGTCGAGGGGTGGAACTGCTCCCTTGGGCTGCCGTCGACATGCACAGGCACCGCCTGCTTCTCATACACGCCCGGCACACCTGTGCATTGTTGAGTCGTGCATCATACATGAGGGAGGCCCAGACGATACGTGTACAGTGTTCACCACGGCTAATATATGAGGACTTCTAGTATATCAGAACCAAGAAATACTGGAGACACCTAGTATCTTGAAAACTCAACCTGGCTAATTGATGGCAACATTTCATTGGCTTAAAGCTGGCGATTTTGACTGTTGCACAATGATTTGAATTCCAACCCTTATAATGTTGTACTCCCTGAATTTATTATTACTTCCCCCGTCTTTTTCAAGTGAAGTTTTTTTTACGGTCTATGAGATGCGACTTTAATGTTATTTTTTATAACTTTATTTTATTATATGCAAATAAAATTATAATATTATAAAAACATTTTAAACGACAAATCTCATGACATAATTTTTATATAGCCGATCTAGATAATTTCAAACATATTAGTGGCCAAACTTTAGAATATTTAATGGCATGAATTCGAGGACGTCACTCATAAGATACGTATTTCGATATTCAAACTTTATAATGTTTGACCGCAATTAGATTAACAATAGGTAGGTTCATGACACAAAAATAGTATCGTTAAATTTGTATTCGAATATACTCCTACTACCATATGATTATAATTTGAGCAATGCTTTAATACTTTCCCTCTCAATACAGGTTTCACAAATCTTAAAGCAAGCGAAGGGGTAAGTAATCACCATCTACCATTCATTCATGCTTTAATATTTGTGTAACTGTCAAAAAGAAAAATATGAAAAGCCTTCCATGATATATCGTAAAAGATATCAAAGATTGAAGTGCAACCGGAGGAGTGACAAGGAACACAACCCACCGAGATTAGTCTATGTCGTATAATAGTTGTACTACAGTGTGGCGCCTAGCCCCTCGGGGCAGCCACGTTTCGTGATGCATTGAGTAGGTGGCAGGTAACAATGGCGTATGTTTTGATGAGAATGCAGGTATCTCACGCAAAGCATCTGACATGAGACACGATTTAAGGGCTGCATTTGAGAAGTCCACCCAAACTCGTGCGTGCGTGGACTCCTCACCTACATGACGGGACTCGCGGATTTAGGTAACCAAAGCAATTTATTACGAAGGCAATTTCTAAATAGGCTAAAGAGTCTAGTAATTAGTACTGCCAAACTAGAACCAGGAAGGAATTGGAGTGAGCATTGTTTCAGAATTCGGAATTTCGGAGTAATGGAGCAGGATGATTGATCGATTGATCGATGACCTTACCGGCGGAAGAAGGATTGGAGTCTTCGTTCCTCTCCCGCTCGAGGCCCTTCCCAGGGAAAGAGGACTCCATCATCTTCTCAGCCCAAAACCAAGAATCGATTGTAACAACAAGGTTAGAAAGGACAAAGAAAAAGAAGCGAACAAACCAAATTCTGGTCGAGTAACGATCCTTACATGCTCCGCTTTGGCCTCGGTCGACTCCGCCTCGCCCCATATGTCGAGCGCAACGAACTCCGGGGAGGCGCTCCAGTCCGTCTCCCGGCGGCCGAGATCCATGGACGCTCTCGAAGCCACCTCTCCGCGGCTCTTCTCCTCCGCCCGCCTCTACGATTTTCCGTGCCCGAAAGAACAAGGCAAGAACATAAACCAGGGGTGGCGTTGGCACCGCGTGGAGGAGGAGTCCCCGAGACTTGAACCGGGGGTAGCTCTTGACTCTTACGGTTTTGCGCGCGCTAGGACAGAGGAAGCGAAAGAGTGTAACCGCAGCGGAGGTAGGAGGCAGTCATGGACTTCGACCGAGGAGGAGGAGGCAGCGTGAGCGCAGCGTGGGTTTTAAGGAGCGGATCAGCGAAGTAGCGGACGGACCGAAAGACGAACGTGGGATCGGAGCAGGATTTCGTTCTCTGTTCACACGTCGGAGCAAGGCGAAATTCGAAATTTATATGAAATCTCAGAATTTCAAACGAAATTCAATCAAAATTTAAAAATAAATTTGAAATTCAGAATTTTTAAACCGAAATTGGCTAAAATTACCAAAATTTCGGCCGAAACTGCCGAAATCTCGGTGAAGTTCAACCGAGTGAAAAATGGTCAAAATGATGTTAGAATTTTTTGAAAATTTTTGTGGACAATCCTGACACATCACTAATATTCCCATAAAAATATCAGATGAATATCAAGCCTAGGGGATTTTTAAAAATTCTGACAATGCTACTGTCCTGATAAAAGGTTGACCGGCAAATTTCAACCAAATAAAAAATGGTGCAAACCACGTTAGAAATTTTTAAAAAAATTTTTGGATGGTTCTAATGCAACAATAATGTTTTCATAAAATTTTTAGATGATGATCAAGCCTAAGAAATTTCCAAAAATTAGGACAATGCTACTTAAGACTAACAAGCAAATTTCAACCGAATGAAAAATGGTCCAAACCATATTAGAAATTTTTTGTGGATAGTCTTGATGCATCATCAATATTTTCATAAAATTTTCAAATGATTATCAACAGAATTTTCAAAAATTCTGATAATTATACTGTCCTGATAAAAGCTTGATGATCAATACATAGATTTGCTTGAGCAACTAAAATAGGTTTAGAATTTTTGAAACTTTTACAGAAAGGTGCTAAGGTAATGCTTAAGATCTTATAAAAAATTTGAATTATGATCACACTTCAGTTAATTTATAAAATTCTTACAAAGGTAATGTACATTTATGTTCCTTCTGTTTTTTGTTTTTGAAAGATAACAAATGAAGTTCAATGCTTCCATACATTTGATTGAGCAAACAAAAAAAACTTTAATTTTAAAAAAAAGTTTAGACAAGGGTTCTGAGGCAATTATTAAGCTTACATAAAATTTTTGGTTAATGATCATACTTGAGCAAATTCATAAAATTCTGACAAGGTTATCATCTCAGTTATGTTCATTCTATTTTTGATTTTTTAAAGATAACAAATGAAGTTCAATTCTTTTGAAAAATTTTATGTATAATCCTAGACTGCTAAAAATGGTACCATAATTTTTTCAAAGTATGATCAAGCTTATACAATTTTATAAAAATTAAAAAATGTTTCTGCAGAAATTATAAAACGTCTTTAAATTTTGGTTTTTCATCAAAATTTCATTGAAGATGATATTCTTAAGGGTTATTAGGCCAAATTCGGTCAAAAGGGTCAAATTTCGGTTGAGAACTCTGAGAAATTTTTGAAAATATTGTAACAATGTGAATATTTTTCAAAAAAAATTATCCGTCCGAGATTTTGCATCTCGTTCCCGGCCAAAATCCGAAATCTCGATGAGAAATTCCAAAATTTCGCCGAGATTTCTAACTATTTATGGGAGTCTGGGACCGTGGTCGTTTACCAGATTCGGGATGGGGAAGTCATTGCTTTTCTTGCTCTCGTTAGCTTTTTTTTTTAATCTAGCCCTCTCTTTCAACATGAAAAACTAGGTAATAGGAACTAGAAAAAGTGATCACTTCTACTGTAGGAGATTGACAATGAGAAGAGCCCGGAGACATGTGCGTAAATATTTTCTTTTCTTTTCTTTTTCTGAAAGGAGATTTAGAATTCTCACCAGAAATCTATATTTGTCGCTGAATATTCAGCTCACATCTAGAAGAGACGAACATGTGAGCTGTCGCTTTTTGTTTTAGCAAAGCTTTCGCTCCTTCCTTGTCCATCAATCGGCATCGTGGTAACATATTTTAGAGCGTGGCTCCTCGGCAATTGGCATGTCGCTGGTTCGAAAAATACTACTCGTAAATACGTGTCATTTTAAACATTAACGAGATCTATAAAAGACAACTTTGACCGTTAATTTTAGAGTCTTTAGCATTTCTAGTCCTATCGATACTTTTTGTTTACAAATTTAGTCCCGTACGAATACAATTACAAAAATAGCTTCCTCTTCACCCGCGGAAACGTCGACAGGTGACATGTATCATCTGCTGTGCTTGTGTAACGCGGTTGAGCCTACGCCTGTGATAGCATGGCTGACCGTGGTAGAAGGAGGGTGAGTGCGGCAGAAGTTGGCTATTGAGTCAGGGTAGCTCAGCAAAACCTACTGCCGTGCTCGAGGAGCTCGACACCTTGCTGCCAAACTGAAGGAGCGCAGCAATAAACTTGCTGCGGTAGGCCCACCAAATGCTGCCACGGTCGGTCGGGCTGCCATGAATCCGAGTCCCTATTGTGGTACACGGACTCGATAAGTGACACGTGTTACTTGCAAACCCTTTTACGGTCAAAACACACAAAATTTGAAATTTCCAAAATTAGGGTAGCAATTTGAATTTTTTTAAAATTTTTTAACTCCATCGGGATTTGAAAATCTCTTCGGGGCCAAAATTTGCGAAATTTTGCCGTGATTTTGAAGAGCCACTGCAAGGCACTTGCCTTATTCTATCGAGGTGGTTAGGGAATTGACGCCGCCACGAGGAGAAATTTTCTTACCACCGAAGGAAAAAAAACTGTATGTATGTGAAAAATCCTTTCTTTTTCCTTCACCGTGGTCTCGAACTGGCGAGGTGTAAGATTTTTGTTAGCCCTTTACAGCAGTCAGCACGTATGTGTACAGTATACGTAAGGCTATCTCCAAGGAGGAAGAACTTGAGCTGCGGTTGCGTGCGGCTATCAGCCGCATTGTAGCCAGTAGCCACGTTTGAACGAAGGAGGGAATGCAATTAACACGAGCGGCATGTGCTCCGCGGAGCGGCGGCGCGAGGGTGCTGCTCACCCCGTTCCCTGCCTTGGCACGATGAGCGAAAGATCAAAAGCCCCAACGAACGAATGGTCCCGCGCGCAAGGGCCTCACGAGCGCAAGAACAGTGATAGTGAAAGATAGGTTGTTGTTCTGTGGGGTATAGGTTTTTCATAGGTCCTCTCCTACTTTACACTCGGAACACACTGTTTTTGCGGAGAGAGAGGTCAGGTTCGTAGGCGTGATGGAAAATCTGGCGTCTTGATGATCCACAGCGTTGGAAAACTAGTGATGTCTTATAGGAGGCGATGATCACTCACACCGTCGCGAAATCACCGAAAAGCCTTTAGTGAACACTTTTCCGGCCACGGTATGGTTGAAAGCCGGGGGCACGACAAGCGAAACGGCCTTCCTTGAGCAGTTCCACCCAGCAATCTATATCGTGGGCATTTATCTGCCTGGGCATAAATGAAATGTGATAAGAAGACCTGGCCTTGTTTAAGTCTTCTATTTGTGGCCCTAAGATAAGCACATGCTTCACCAGCCCATTAGGCTCAGTATGAATAAGCCCACTTCTAGACTTTAGACGGTTAGACCTCACCCTCCTTAAATCGAAGCCTCGACCTATTTGATCCTTAGCACATTTTGTTTTCATGTGGCCCCACGTAATGCTATGGTATGGGACCGTATTAGGACCTATCATACTAGGGGAATGTGGTGCTATATAAAGGTGAAAACGGGTCGGATACAAGCGGATATTGTTTTTCCTATATCCTAACCCATATTTTTTTTCCGGATTTGGAACCGGATACGGGCTAGCCGGATACGGATACGAATCCGGGTTATTCGAGATACAGATACAGGATGTATATGTGACGGATTCGGATAAAAAACGGATAAAGATCTACGGATAATGTTTACCTTAATATCCAGGGAGCCGAGAATGGATACAAGAAAAGCTACAATCTGTGTGTAATCCAACACTCACCTCAGGAGTAGCAAAAACCTACACAAATAACAATGGTCCTATGAGAATCTCCAAACAAATTTACAACCACTAGGATTCAAGAAATAAAATGGATTGCCTTCCAAACATAGATATCTATTATCTATTGTTCATAGACTGTTATAAAACAACATATCAAAGGAAAAGGTGTACAAAAGTACAACTATGCTATTTGCCAATACGATTGTAAGGATTTTAAGAAGGTGAAACGGATTGAAAAAATATTTGAGGAATCAATAAACAAATTTATAAGAAATAAGACATAAATGACAAGCCCATTAACAAGAACCACCTATATTAATGTAGAACCATAGGTTTGAGTATATAATTGTTCCAACGAGATAAATAGAAGTCCTCTGACGAACATGTGAGGGAGCATCACCATGGTTTTCTTATATATGAATGTGATAGCAGAGCCCATACATCCTATACACAACCTCAAGGCTGGAATCATCTGCAAAAGAAGTTCTATTAATAGATCCTATGTGATGATTTGTTATACGCAAATTCAAAGTACAACAAGATTTGAGAAAAGAATATGAAGGCATGTTGTGTGATTGTTAGACTGTAACATTCACACCAGCTTGGCGTTCTCATCTTTCCCCCATCTCTCCAGGAATTGGGCTAGGATATAGACCTACAAGCAGAAACGGAGCACAAACAGTCGCAATTCCTTATTAGCTATTCACAGGCTCTACCGTTGATCTCTTGCGTGAGAAGTGGGAACCACCTACATACATAACAGTGCGCCATTTTCACCCACTTCCTATGCGCGAACTAATCGAATCGCAGAGGCGAAGAGAATTAGTAAAGGTATTCAATCAGTACCTTGTCGGGATTCGCCTATTGCTGCGCCATCAGGAAGGGGATTTTGGAGCTGGAGCTCTCTTCTGCTGGATGGGAAGAAGGATGAGGCAACCATGGGGGCTCCTCATCACACAGGGAAGGGGATCGCTGCTCAGTGCCGTCGCGTGGAAGAAGCGGAGTCCAGTGGAGGCAAGGTGGTCGGGTAGAGACGCGGTCGGGTGGAGGCACTTAGCGCTGGCTAGGGGATGAGCTTGGCGGAGATGCGGCCGGGGGGTTGGCCGCCGGCGAGCACTGGCCGCGGGGGGAGATGCGGTCGGGGAGATCTGGGCGAGACGCTGCCGTGGAGCATCGACTCGAGGGGAGATCTGGGTGAGATTGGGGTGGGTCGTGGGAGATGGCCGGATGGGCCAGGATGCCAGGTTGTCAGGAGGCTGAGCTATGGGCTAGCCCAAGTCAAAATCGGATATCCGAATAGGTCATTATCCGATATCCGGATCCTGACCCATATTTCCCGGATACTCCATGCTTTGAATTCGATCCGGTATCCGAATTCAAATATCTGAATCTGGATCCGTCCGGATATGTAAAATTCATCCCGAATCCGGTCCCGATCGGATCCGGATCCGGATCGGGCGGATAAAATCTGACCCGTTTTCACCCCTAGTGCTATACCACATTAGGTGCCCCCCTCTACCGATTTAGTTGTTATAGTATTTTAGAATTTTATTTAAATAAACCATATGATTTAGAGAAAATTAGAAACACCAAAATTAGTTATGTGTTCTATTATGTGATCACCTGGACTAATATTTAGCAAGCTTTGGTTTGAGCAAGAATAGAGCCCGACATAACAATTCATGATCAAGATGTGAATTACATAGCACGTAGGGTATGATTATATGCATGTGTTTGTCTGGTTACTCCTACAGCAAAAATGGCAACATGCATGAACCATGAACCCGAACTAGAACTAAGATACATGCACGTCTTTTGTAATCGAAAACAAAGAGGGGATGGAAAATAAATGGGGCTTGAGGTCAATATATCATATGCTTCAGGGTCCATTGGTACATGTCCCTTGTCTCCCCTACAAGCACGAACTTTGGCCTTCCTCCATTAGTTCCCATTCAAGAAAGCCCAATACTCATATCTCGGATCTTGTTTAGCCTTTCCTTTGTCTTCCCCCCTGTTGTCTCGGTCCTTCGCTAGGGCCTTATGTTTGGCTTTAAGGACACTATAGAGCTTCTACCACCACAATGTTTTCTTACGGATCATCGTTGCCTATCATCTGTCTTTCCCACTCTCAGTTGAGTAAGGTTTCTAACAAGTGAAGACCCCGGACGCAAGGATAGTTCAAACATATATTTCTATTGGATGAATGCCCTATCTTCCTTCTTCGGGTTGTTGATCCATTAGAAGAAGTAGCAATACTTTGACGACTGCCATTGCGCATAGATTAAGTTAGTGATATGTAATATGCAACATGCAATGTGAAATATGGATGTTTGGAATTCACTTAGATATCATGGCACATGTAGTAAGCGTGGGCGATGATGTCCAAATGTGTGAATTGAATAATCTATGTCGGCTTACTACAATTGTATTGTGGGCATGAAAACTCTGATGGTACAAGTGCGCCTTGCAAGAAAAATCTGGGTAGGTTCTTGCCTTCTTGTCAACCCACATTCACTTGCAGAGTATCTCCTCGAAGTCCGACATTCCCAAACCTAATGGAATAACTTCCTCTACCTCTCCTTTTCCTCCCCTCTCTCTGTTTTCAAAATTTGATTGGAGTGTTGATTATGGTGGTGGAGTGCGTCCTTGTTTTATAGGCGGTCAGGGTGTAGTGTTGAGTGAGTAAATTTTAGCTAATAGAGGTGGGATCACGTCCACAAGAGGGAATCTTTTGACACATGATTGCTCAGCGTTTTGTCAATCAACTAATAAAAGATGGTGCGTGTTGTCTATTTGCTGGGAAAAACTTGTCGGTGGTGGCAAGTCGGTATGAAAAGGTGGCATGGTATGGTATGGTCAATTCAATCGAGAAAGGTGCCAATTTATAGTCAATTCGATCTAAAAAGTTGGTAGAACATGATTTTATTGAGGCACATCATTTTCACTGTGAAGACTACGAACTCACTCTATAGGAGTTGCAGCATATAGCTATGCATTATGATGTGTTTGAGTTGCCCGGCTAGGCACGAATCACGAATACATAGTAACCAAGTAAATTGTAAGCCTAACTAATTCTTAGAGATAATTCATGAAGGGAATATGGAGTTACATATGAAATGTGTGTGCACATTTACTACTATGTCCACCTAACATTGCATTTCTATCGGATAACATTGTAACTAATTCAATAGTAGTGAAGCAATTATCATGGCTAACATAAATATTTCAAATGCACATGCACGATTCAACTACCATGTGCATACAAAATAAATAACACCATCAAAATTATCATTCTACTAGTTTATTGTTAATGGCATACTTATCAACATAAATATGAATATAATTGTGCATGCAAAGAAACTAACAAGCATACTTAGCAACACCTACGAAATAACCGTACACTAATTAAACATTAATAATAATAATAATTGCATAACTTGTATGCAAAAATTTTTACTCTTTTAGAAGTTCTCAAGTTGATATACAACTTTTACATCTACAACTTCTCCTAATTAGCACCCTAACTACCTCTAAATCACTTCTAAATAACTAACTCTAACCCATCTTCCTTACTCCTCTCACTCTATATTTTCCCTCCACCGATCGATGTAGTCAGTAGTGAGTAAGAGAGTGAGAGGCGTCAGGAACCGTTGCAACCAGCTATATTCACATGATGGCTGTGCTTCCACGCGTGAAGGTGGACCGGCCAATCCTACAGAGCTATGGTACCACGACAGCACCTACCAAGCTCGGCTACCGCAAATTTCATAGGGGGCATATACACAAAACTCCGTACAAATTAAGTGGGGCACTTAGTGAGATATCAGGGAAACAAATATTCATGGGGTGGTGGTGGGGGTTGGTCCCTGAAGGTTGGCTATCGAGCTTCTTTCGAAATCAACATAGTTCAACATAAAATTATTTTATTTACCATTTCGGTAATGATTTTAAATTCGAGCTAACGAGTTAGTATCGAGACGAACCCCATAAACATTTTTTTGCTTAAAATAACACATTTTAATTTTAAACCTATTAATTACTATAATCGAATCAATTTTAATTCGAGCCCTAACGACCAATTTTACCCACCCTGTGCCACCCCCCCTTCTCTGCGCCCCTGCATATGTTGTTTTAGCAACTAAACCGAAAAGGAATCACTTAAACAAATAACAAATAAGGTTCACACAAGCACCAAACAATGAAAGCCACGAGAAAACAGCGACATGCAGCTCTGGTTATTTGGAGTTGGACAGTATATTAGCCGATTCAGGAAACGTAGACCGGTCCGACCCGGCGCGGTGAAGGTCGGGTCAAGTGGTGTTTCCGACCCGATCGGATGCCAGCCAGATGAGCCAGAGGCATAAAAAAAGTAGTAGACGAGAAGCGATTGGAAGGAGAGAGCCACACCCACACGAGAGCAGCAAACGTAGGCGGCGAGGCAACGCGAGGCGAGATTATCTCTTCAAACAAGCCAACGACCCCACCGCCCCCGTGTAACCTTTAGCCTCAGCCCTCAGCTTCCTTGACGAATTAAAACTCCACGCAAAGCGAAGAAAGCCGGTTTTTTTCTTCTTCTTGAGATAAAGAAATAAAACCAACCTTTTCCTCCCGTTCAATTTCACCTAATCCATCTCATTCTCCCCCCTCCTCTCGGACAGGGGAACAGAAGAGCAGGGCCCGGAACTAGATCGAACCCCACCAATACGCCGCCTTCCTCACCACCGGTCGCCTCCCGCGCGTCGCCGGATGATCTAGGCCTCTCGCCCCTCACGTGGCGATTTCTCCCCCGAGCTCTCTCGCGGCGCCGTGGCCATGTCGCTCACCTGAGGATACGGTTGGTGGGCTGTTTCTTGCAAGAGCCTCCTCCGAGTCCCAAGAGAAACAGCCCGGCGGACTTGAGTTGCTGATTCGATCGCCGGAGCGCCCAAGGCGAGGCAGGCGGTGTGCTGGTGGTTCCGTCCCGGTTTGGTTTAGCTTCGAGGCTAAGGCTCGGTTTTGCATCTGAGGTTGAGGAGTGTTGGTGGTGGTGCTAGCGTGCACGGGTCCTTGCGGTCGGCTTGATGCGGAACGGCGCGCAGGCTCCTCGCGGTAGCGGCGGCGGCGGGTTCTTCTCGGCGCGGTCGCTGTCCAACTATATGCGGATCATGTCGTCGGGGGCGTCCACGGCCGCGTCCAGTCTGCGGTCGGCGGGATCGTCGCTTGTGGACTCGATCGCCAGCCACAACGAGGATGGGAGCCGTGACCAGGTTCTTCTGCTTGTTTAAAGATTTTCTTTTGGTGTGTGTCAGTGTGTGTTTTGGTATAGCAATAATTGGATACTGGAGAAGCTTTAGTTGCTTCACGTGTGCATTAGCGGTAACTGATGCAAATGAGCAAAAGTTTAGTTATTGCCGGAAGGCACTAGCAATTTTGTTCCTGCCCCCGAGATGCACACCATATGTGGCAATATTAGTATTTATTGTTAGTGTTGATGCATTTATTCTGAGCGTCATATACCCAGCTGCTGATGTTTGAGCTAGATAATACTACACTTTTGATATGTTATTGCAGTAGCTAGTTTGTCTAGTAGTAAGGCAAAGTGGTGAGATGATTACAATGTTATCAAGACAAGCTGCAGATATGTAACCAAAGAGTTAACATGAATAGACTTTGAGTTCTGGTTGTAATTCTCTGGATCCAAAACTTCATGTTTTGCCAGGTCACGACATGATGACAATGCACAGTATACATCGTCCCCATTCCCTCTAATGATATGCTACTATATTTAGAAGATGAGGGCATTGAAGTTGTACTCTGATTTCTTAAGCTAAGGATCTCCTTTTTGTCATGGAAACATGTTACATTCCATTTCATAAGAAAAGCCTAACCACCAAGTTTGCTGAACATTAACCATGAACTACACCATAGTCTGTATCGCAAATAATACAGTATTTAAAGAATAAAGTTGTCTATGATCTTGCAACTTGAGTTTTGATGATTACAGTCCCATGTTAACAAGTATCATTGTAATGGAGAATATAAAAGAGAGAATAATGTCGGTATATTAATTTTAAGCATTTCAGTCATGCAAAGTTTGTATGAATCTTATAGATGAATGATGTGTATGTATATCCTGATTTTCATTTTTTGAATACGTTATTCGTTGTAATCCTTGCAAGTAATATTTTCATGTAAAAATATGCTTATATTTGTCATATGTCATATGATTTCAGGTACAATGGGCTGGGTTTGATAAACTCGAATGTGGGGGTGACATGCTGCGACAGGTTTTGCTGCTGGCTTACAGATCTGGCTTCCAAGTATGGGATGTTGAACATGCTGATGATGTGAAACAGCTGGAATCCAGACACGATGGCTCTGTTTCTTTCATGCAACTGCTAAAGAAACCAATTGCCTCGAAGAAAGGTGAAGAAAGATTTGCAGATGTACGTCCATTGCTAGTTCTTGCTGGTGGTGGAATTAGCACAGGAAGTGCAAACAGCCATGATGCCAATGGCCCTGTTTTCAATGGAACTAATGGTACTTGCCATAATATTGGCAGTGAAAATCTTCCTACTGTCCTTCGCTTTTATTCGTTGAAGGTCCATGATTACGTGCATACAATAAAGTTCAGAGCAGCTGTTTATTCCATAAGGTGCAGTCCTAGAGTTGTAGCTGTTTCTCAGGCTGCTCAGGTATGCCAGTCATGTTTGATGGTTCTAACTCGGTGTTTAAATCATGATTGATCCTGATGGAAAATAAATACCTTTTGCAGATACATTGTTTTGATGCTGCAACATTGGAGAAGGAATATATGATGCTTACCAGCCCTATAGTTACACCAATGTCAGGTTATGGCCCACTTGCATTGGGTCCTAGATGGATTGCATATTCTGGGATTCCAGTTTCAGTTCCAAATTCCGGCCGTGTTAGCCCTCAGCTTCTTAGTCTGTCTTCCTTAGTTCCATCTCCTGGTTCGAATGGCAGTGTGGTGGCATACTATGCAAAAGAATCAAGCAAGCAACTGGCTGCTGGCATTGTAACACTTGGTGATGTTGGATATAAGAAGCTATCCAAGTATTGTTCAGACTTAATTCCAAATGGTAATGGTACAATCAAGCAAGGGAATTCTGGCTTCAAAGCAAATAGAGCAACAAATGGGCATACAATCGACAGTGAATATGCTGGAATGGTACATATTTCATCGCAGTACATATATTCATCATCAACTCTGCTATCCCATAGGTGGCAAATGTTTACTACCTTTGGGATATTCTATTATGTTGTTTCTATATGCTAATTATAGTAACAGCCGACAAATTGTAAGGCTGTTAGGGACCTCAAAACTCGGGGTGCAATCGGAGCAGATGCAGATGGATATAGCTCATCACGCATCCTATTCCACTTTTTTTTTTTTTCTCTGAGTCGGAGTCTGGATACCCATTTCTCCTTTTCATATCTGCTCCAAATGCCTTTAATCGGTGGGTCGGATAGAAATTATCTGCTCCGTTTGCACCCCTGTACAAGACATTTGATAGTAGGGGTGCAATCAGAGCGGATACAGACGGATATCGCTCATACCATATCCTTTTCCACATTTTTTTCTCGGAGTTTGGAGTTGGACACTGATAGTGTAGGATACCCATTCCTCCCTTCCATGTTTGCTCTGAAAGCCTTCGGTTGGTCAGTTGGATGGAAATTATCAGCCTCATTTGCACCCCTACTCAAAACCCACTCAGTTGGGGACTATGTGGTATTGTGGTTGGTGTTGCTCAGGAGGCTGATCTGCCCCATTCTATCCTGCGTATATGCAGTACAAAAATTATGCTTCTGGCAGATTATTTACCACTTAATTTTACAGACAAGACATTTTTGTTTAGTTGTTTGTACCACCCAAAAAACTGTGTCTGTTAATCTGCTCCATTAAAAGGCTTAAAAATAACTAATGTTACCCCTCAACAATATTTTGCAAAGTGGATGTGTAGTTTTTTTTTTGCCCTTCAGCTAAAACCTAGATGAAAAAGGTGTTCTAGTAGTACAGGTGGAAAGGTAATCCATCCTGCCTTGGGTCTGGGTTGAATTCAAAGATAGAGTAGACTGGTCATGATGGACTTATCCCTCTGATTAAGTTGGATTACTAACAGTGATTAATTGCGAACAAATGTTCATTTTTTGGCATATTATAAGTAACATTATCTCAGTATAATTTTGAATGTTGCATTTGACTTGCCTACTTCATGGAACCGTGACATGTTGCCTTCCCTTTCCAATGACAGGTCATTGTTCGAGATATTGTCTCTAAATCGATGATAGTTCAGTTCAGGGCACATACTAGTCCCATTTCAGCACTTTGTTTTGATCCAAGTGGAACTTTGCTGGTGACAGCTTCTATTCATGGCCGAAGCATCAATGTTTTTCGCATTATGCCTTCTTCACATGGGAGTGCATCAGAAGCTGATCCAAATGGAACCTATGTTCATCTGTACAAATTGCAAAGAGGCATCACCAATGCAGTAAGCTGGCATACATAGTTCTTAATCATTATCTCTAATGTTTGATGACTTGTAACAATATCACCTTTATGATAGGTCATAAAAGATATCAGCTTTAGTGACGATAGTGAATGGATAATGATTAGCTCTTCAAGGGGAACAAGTCATTTCTTTGCCATATCTCCATATAGTGGATCAACAAGCTTTCACTATAGTGATAACAACCTTGCAGAAGATAATTATGTGGTGGATTTATCAGTTAAGCATGCTGCTCATTGGTCCCAAAACTCAACTCCCTCTTTGAGTCTCCATCAGAAGATGCTTTCCATATCTGGGCCCCCCGTAACATTGTCTGTTGTTAGTAGAATAAGACATGGGAGTAACTTGTTGAAGGGTGCTGTCCATGATGCTGCAGCATTTGCAACAGGTGTTTCCAGTCCAATTTCCGGTGCTATTGCTTCAACATTTCACAACTGTAAGGGTGACAACTGTAAGGGTGGTGTCCCTAACTCAGATGGCAGTCTGCTTTGCATGAAGTATTATTTACTAGTATTTTCTCCATCTGGAAACATCATACAGTATGTTCTTCATCGCTCAGCTGAACATGATTCTGGAATTGATTTTCCCTCACGTGCTATTTCTTATGGACCACAAAGAGAAACTGACACAAAGTTTGTTATCGAAGCTCTTCAGAAGTGGGATGTTTGCCACAAAAGAAATAGAAGAGATACTGCTGAGAGTTATGTATATAGGGATCTTGACAATGGAGAAAACAGTAACCTTTTCCAGAAAGTGATGACGAGGGGAACTAGTATCTATCCGTCCAATTGTGCTGCTGTCGAAAGACTGAGGCTTAATGCTGATGAAAATCACAACTTCTATATTTCCAATAGTGAACTGCAGACACATGTTGTGCAAATTCCACTCTGGTCTAGATCTGGGGTATTTTCTTCCACCTATTCCCTTCCAATACCACATTTGTCTTTTCTGTTTGACTTCTGTATGTCTTTATTCATAACACCTGTGTGTTAATTGGTGGCCAGATACACTTTCATATAATGGGGGATGTAACTTTGGAAGCAGACTACACCGATACAATTTCAGGGGAAATTGAAATAGAAAAAGTCCAGACTCGCTATATAGAATCAAGGTCAAAGAATCTCGTACCATTCTTTGACTCTCTTCACACATCTAGGTTTCAACAGACAAGGTATGCTCTAAGCTTGTGCCGAGCACTTTATGTAAGTGATTAGTATTAAGTCATTAATGTAATACATCTATCTGGTTTATAAAGCATGATCGATTTTCCATAGATAATTCAAATCTTCGTCTTTGAAATGAGAAAGGCTTGCTGATTGTTTGATTATATTTATCTTGTGCTAACTTATTTCCTTTTGTTTTGTCTCTCTAGGGTGAGCACACCTGATGGTAACAGATATGGATTGCTGCAGCAACACAAGTCTGGCTTTTCAGAAGATGGTAGACTCTCTTGCAGAAGCAGATGCAGTTCTTTGGACTGCATGTCTGAAGGCCCAACTAGCACTGATGATAATGGTTTCAGTCAATGTTTAGTACAAGATAGTGGTGCTGCTGTAAATAAGAACCCAAATGTTAACTGCCATGCCGAGCCTGTAAATAATACTGATAGCCTTAGCACAGAGGTCCAGCTAGGATTTGTAAATAGCAAAGAGAATTGTGAAGATAGAGAGCAACTCCCAGACTTTTGATAGTGACCGTGATCAAAGGTAAGCACTGCAGCATTTTTGTCTAATCATGGGCATACATATTATGTTGTTAAAACGTCTTAGTAGTGTGCTGCATTGCATTGCGTCTGTTCTGAGGTAGTGTATTGCATTGCATTGCATTGCATTGCATTGCATCTGAATTATCCAACCTGGCAAATAACTAGTTAACCACCCATTCTTGGGTGCTGATGTAGATCTCAATTATCATCGCATGTTTCCTCGGATTTCTTCTGTGCCACTAGTATGTAGGGTTGACACATGCTATACATATGTTGTTTATTTCTGCTGTTCTTTTGGGGGACTGAAATTGCTTGAACTGCATTTGGTATTGTCATATGGTCATACGCTCTGACATGCCTTGCAGATGATCACTGGTGATGGAGGAGCTTGAATTGCCGAAGTCTTCATTGTGCGTGTGTACCTGCTATTCTTTCATTTCTCCATCCGGAGTCCTTGACCTCTCTTCTATAGTACTTTATATAATCATTCATGATAATTTTACCGATAAAAAAGATGAAAGGGAGGTCGAATTTATGGCCCTATGGGTATGGAAGCTTTGGTGGTGTGAAGCTGGGGTTTCTATCATACAAGAATTTGTACATAACAAGATTGTTCATTGGATTTCAATAATAGCTCTTAATTTGTGAATATTTAAATGCATTTGTCCATACTAGTGTCAGCTACTAGAGATATATTGGTTACAGATATGCTGTCGCCTTCGTTCGTTGCAACTGGACCAATATCATCTCTTATTTTGTACCTTTTATTTTGTGCTGTCAATACTCGCAAAGTCAAACAAGGAAAGGTTAGTTTCTGAGTATTTAGCATTTTCTGACGCCTGTAAGATCGAAGTCTATGAGCAGCCAAGAAATTATTTGTTTAGGGTTGGTGACTGGTAAATAATGGTGGTGGAAGATATTTATACGGTCCAGAAAAGGTACCTTTCCTGTTTATATTCTTATCTCAGGTCCTAAGAGTTTCGTTTTTTCTGAGCTCAGGATCAGAATTCAGAAGTAACAAAATTCAGTCACAATCAGGTGTGGAAATCTGAGCCAGTCCTCATTTTTTTTGAGCTTTTTCTAAAATTGACAATTTGATTTATCATTTTATTTATAGTTTGAAAGTATTTCTAGAATTGAGCTAACGAGCCGAACCAAGCCAGAGCAAAATCCAATTTCAAATCGAAATTGACTCATTTCAATATTTAACCAATGAACGAGTGTAATAGAGCAATTTTGAATCGAGTCGACGAGCTTTTTTTTCTATCCAACTCACAACAATCACATTTTGTCTTTGAAAGAGCAATGTAGAATATGGGAAGAATCGTGTGTTAGTCCAACGGGACTCCCGTGCCCTTTATTGATAACAAGGTTACAATCCACGACTCTTTATTAGACTTTAATATAACTCATCAACACTTCTTAAAATGGATATGAGATAACAACCATGATCATCTTATTATATATCATAATACCCTAACTAGAATCTAACACTTCTATCAAACTACCGTTGGCTCTATAGCCAATATCATTACCAATGCCAAAATATGCCCACCCATACCGTTACAAATACCACCAACGTTACCAAATTCATCTCCACCATCTACTAGCTATCCTTAGCCTCAATCTCCTCTACCCACACATCCTCGGTCACCCTAGCCTCCATCACCTTTGCCCACACACCCCTAGCTCCGGCTTCCACCACCTCTACCTTTATCATAGCCTTCTACATTTGACACCAGTCCTAATCCTTTTTCTAGTACTTTTTTCCCTTTTGCCACTTTTTCGATTGGGCGCTCTTCTCTGTCATGAATCTATTGGCCTAAGGGCCACCTCTTCCTCTACATCCACCTATTGTTCTCACTACTACCTCTACTAGGGTGAGATGCCCCAAACTTGTAATTCAAGTTGCCACATCTTGCACCCTGGCAAATCCAATCATCCTTATGACCTCCGATTCGAGAGAAAGGACATGCCCAACTTAGGTGTCTTGTTTTCTTATAGTTGTAGCACTTTTTGTCATCAGCTATGGCGTACATTATCCTTATAGGGTTGCTACCCAGCATCACACTCTATCGAGTTGCCTCAACCACCATAGCTGAAATAGCTTTCTCTATAGTTGGCAATGCCACCTGATGAAAAATTTCAGCCCTCTTGCTCAAGAACTTAGGGTCCAAACCTTTTAAGAAGTGAGTAATCCTCCTACGTTCTAGTCACGCCCTACCAAACTCAATATCACTAGCACATATCAGATGTAGTGGATCATATTGATGCAAGTTTGCCCAAAACTATTGTAGCTTACTAGCATATTCCTAAACGGTCTTCTCCCTCTGTTTCAAAGCATATACCTTGCCATGAACCTCCACCATTGTCATCACATTACTAGCCCTAGAATACATGTTCCCTGGTGCCTTCCACATCACCACTGCACTCAGGATCACCTCCACCATCATAGCAATGGATAGGGACATCGGAGTCAACAACCATGCCACCATTACAGACTTGGTGGTGTTCCACACCTTCCAATCCACACTCCCCCTGTCTGTAGGCTCAACGTAGGTCTCCTACAGATAGTGCTCCACACCCCCATTATCTTCAAAATTAACCGAGTCCTAGACCAACTCAAGTAATTCTTGCTTCCTTCTAGCTTCACATCATTTGGCATTAGCTCCAGCCTCTGTTCAGATGATCTCGTTCCAGCCCTAGGACCTATCAGACCCATCACAATGAGATCCTTCAATACACCTCTCATCTCACCTTTTGTGACCAAAGAGGATTCTCCACTTCCCCCATCCATGTTCACATTACTATTCTCCACAACTTTTTTCTTCTTAGCTTTCCTCGGAGCTTCAATCTCCTCAGAGTTCATCTTGTCCGAATATGGAGCAATACCAATCACAAACCTATGTCATGCGTATCTCCATGATCCCGACAACTCTTCAAGCATCAATGTCAACACAAATCACATGCGTAGCACCTCTGATACACATATGTATGCACGGGTCAAACAACACCTTTCTCCTCTCAATCTCTCTCTCCTCTTTTTTTACTTTCTTTCCCATTTTTCTTTGTGTTTTTCCTCTCCGCCGGCACTCTCCTTTCTCCTCTCCCTTTGTTTGACAGACCCAATGACCAGATCGATCCCGACGAGGTGACCATATCGATCTAGATCTAACCTCGCCTCTTCCCCACCCCTAGTGGTGATGGCCACTCTATGGTACGGCACTGAGCGGCAGCGACGACCCGGCTCCCCTGAGCGGATCCGGAGCAGCAGCGGCGTGAAGACCCTCGATGACGGCGAAGAAGATGGTTGGCAGTGAAGCGCGACGGACGGAGGCAGATCTGGATCGAGAATGACGACTGCTCATATGTACGAATTAGGACTTCGATACCATGTAGAATTTGAGAATAAATGTGTGTGTTGTCCCATATAACCCCCACACCTTTTATTTATAACAATAATATTACAATCAGACTCTAACACAACTCTTTATTACTCCCTCCATCTCTAAATAGATGTTATTCTAGGTTCTTTCGCTTCCACGAAGGCGCATCTATAAGCCTGTGTTACCACTCTGTATTATATCTTTGGATGGTGTGTCTTACTCTAGTCTATGGTAGTAAATGGCATTATAAATAGCTAAAGGAGAGGAGTATAAAAAAAGGGTAAAAGGTCACCTCAAAATTTGTAGAATGACATGTATTTAGGAATAAAATTTGAAAGCTAGAATGACATGTATTTTGGAACGGAGTTACTAAACTCACCAACAAGCAACGAAGGCATTCATATAAGATATGCAAAGAATTTCACAGTTTTAACTTATAATTCAAAATACGAAGCGTCCATTTTATTTTATTTACTAAGAATAGTTACATCTTAGGAGTTAAATTGACCAAAAAAAGAAAATTAAGGTAGTACTAAAAGGGTGCCGGTACGAAAACAATGAAGTTTCATGGGCCAAATTTATTCCAGAACCAGCTTGAGTTGGATTTTTTAACTTCTTTTTTAATTGTTTCTTTCTTCTTCATTTTGAGCAAGTGAATGCTAAAACAAATTTTCAAATGACAAAGACATGTCCTTTTCAATCTTTGTTTTCTTAAATTGACAATGCCAGTCCAATTTTGCAACATCCCAAAATTTTAACAAGTTATATGTTATGTTCCAAAGTCTCTTTTATGCATTTTATTGATTTTTATAAGATTTTCAGCATTCAATAAAATTATTTCCTTAAATCTAGCTGCTATTTATCAATTTTAAAAATTTAAATAAAACATTTATACAGACTATAAATAATTTATTTGAGTTCTAAATAATCTTAGGCGCCTCTCCAAATTTTTTCGTAATTTTTGGAGTTGGTTTGCTAATTTTAGAAATTCAAACATTATTTCTGCATTTAAATCAATTAAGAAAGTAATTAAAAATCAGTTTCGCGCGATGGGTCGAATCCCTTCGGTTGGCCTGGCCAGTCACTGTTCCAGCTTGAGCCTTGACCCCAGCCCGTGCACCTATCTTCCCCAAGCTGCCGAATACATTTTGCCCTAGGAAAGCGAAATACGGAGAAATACGCCATTGAGATCACCCTCAGCACGGTACAGTCTCGTTTGTTTTTTAAATTTCCGGTCGAGCTAGATTCAAATACTCATATCTTTTGCATTGAAACTCTAAATTAAATGAAACTAGTTTTTAAATTTTTATAAAATCATGAGCTTTCATAATCTGCAAAAGTATTTGGACTTTATTACTGTTTGAATTTTTTAGCTCTTATTCACACTATTCGATGTTTCGTGTGTAGATACCAACATCCTGGAAAATCCCACCAACAAATCAGAGCAAGACCAAGTATTCAACGAGCAAGGAAAGCACCCCTTTGATCATGTTGATACCATATTTCACTGTTACGTATGTTGTGTTCAAAACTATTACGTATGCGAGTATTTTCGATAAAAAATATTATATTGATAGGAATGGTAGATATGTCCAATTATTGCATATATCCTACCTTGATAAATTAACACGCCGTTATTGTCACCTTAGTAACTATTATTCACTGCTCAAATAATTATATGTGAAAAACTAGAGTAAACATATGGTAGATGCTTACCCTGCTTACACCGATATCATGTATACTTGACAGACTATGGTCAAAATGTTCACATTGAAAATATTTATGTTATGTTCCAAAGAGGGTACCTCTATTAATTTTGGCTAAGAAATGAAATGTCAAAACATATGTTAGACTTGGGCGAATGATTGTGGAGATCGGTACTTGTGCACGAGATGCAGGTATGTGTTTGCCTCGTAAGTCTCTAAAGACCAAATCTATGATGTAGTTAGATCTAAGAATCAACGTACAAAACATATGTATCCTTTATGGGAAAGCCCTAACATAATAAGTTATCGCAATCTAGCAATAAAACCGCAGGTAGGAGCTGATAGGTGGAATTGGGCTTGTGCGGGCACGGATGGTGTACTCCTTGTTTGTAGGGACATCGCTGGGTAAACGTGGTGTCCCCAACATAACGTTTGAGCTCTTGGGATGTTGGAGAGGTACTCATTATCCTAAAGAGGGTATCGACGGGCGGTTTGTTGTTATGACTGACAATATAAAAATTTTATCATAAGTTCTCAAATCGGGAACCACTGGTATCGCGAGACACGTGTTTACATAGTGGGATGTTGATGCCATGTGGATAAAGTTGTACGGCATCTACAGAGTATGAGAAGTATTGGAACTATATGTATAGAAAATCCATGTACGGATTGTTTGGCAAAAAGAGTTTTGCCATGGTTTAATGTTTATGGAATCATGCCATGTGTTTATATTTATCATATATGCTTTATCATTATTTGCTATCAAATATCAAATGCTCTTACAACTATCTGTTTGCAATCTAGTATTCGATAATGTGAAAGAAAACTTGCTTTATGCAAAATATGAAAATATACTAAGATAGTCACTCCTTTGACATAGCCTTACACACTATATACCCTTATTTAAAAGTCTCGTACAACACGATTTTCATGCTCGACCGTTGCTTGTTGAACATATTTAGAAGATGTGGAAGATGACATTATGTACAATTACTTTTACGCCGCGGGTTACAGTGATGAGGATGTCAATTTGTAAGGTCTCATCCAGTCGGTTGCCTGTGAACTAGCTAGGCATGCTCACTAGACTCTATCACCTTTTCCTATCATTTCGCTTCATTCTTTTGCTACGTAAAGTCATTTGGCTAGTCAGTCCCTTCTTTTGTCAAAACTAGTCCTATATTATTTAACTTCGGTTGCCTACTATTAAATATTATTTAACTTATCATTATGCATAGATGTGGTATGTTTGCCGTCACTTACATTCCCATTGGCTGCTTTTGTGACGGGGGCTCTGAGTGGTCTCTTTGGCATTGGGGGAGAACTACTTCTGAACCCTGTTCTCCTTCAAATTGGGATACCCCCTAGGGTATATATCATTATAGTAGTGTTCTACAAATTTTCAAATTACTGTTTTCTATAGTGTTGGCGTTAAAAACTTGAAGTAGGTTTCTAACGACAGCACACCAGACGAACACCTGGTTCAGAGCGTGCCAGTCGATTTGACCTGTAATCGACAAGATAAAAATATAAAATTCACTCAAAGCCGATCGTAACGATCAATCGGCTTAAACTCAATCAGCTTGAAGCCGATCAAGATCAAGGTAATAGGATAAATCTAACTAGCCGATCGTGAAGATCAATCGGCTTAGATTCAATCAGCTCAAAGCCGATTAAATCAAGACAAAAAAGGGTAAATCTAACTAGCCGATTAAGGCTAATCAGAGGATAAAGGTAGATCGATTCTGAAGAAGGCGTCGCGACAAAATCGAATAAATCGAACCTGGGCGTAATTGATGGAGATCAACAATCGGCGATGCGCAACTTTATTGATCAAGATTGAATTACAAGAAGACTAAATTACAGAAACTACTCCTAGTCGGCGGAAAAGTAGATAAAAAGTAGACGCGAATTGGTTGATTGGCTCTGGGCAGCTTTTCTGATCACCTCTAGACATCTTTTATACCCATTGGCCGATAGAATCCTAGTACAACACGTTAGGAGTAGAATCCATATCGGCCTCTATTTGGATGGTGCTTTCCTTAACAACCTGTTCCGTTCCCAAATATCTTTAATCTGTATCCCAGTCGTATCTTGTTGATCTTGGACTGCCGATTCTGACCCTATCTGCCAAATTTTGGTGCAAACATATGCCCCCCATTTTTGGGAGATAACATGTTATCTTCCAAAAATTTTCATCATCGGCTTGAACATATATTTTCTTATCATAGCCAAATTTTTAACTGCATCAAGTTAATTTGGCTTTCAGGTCGGTAATCGGCCAACTCGTATATTCGTATTTGAGTTTAGCCAATCAAGATCTAATCAGTACCTTGGACAAAACGATGCACACTACACGATCCCACGTTGATCCCTTACCAAATCGGCTATCTCTTGAGCTGACGGGTGGTATGATTTTCCAGACTAGATCGGCTTCGTCGAACAAAAATCATCGGCCGAATCCGGCTTTTTCTTCCACTCTTTTCTTGCAATTTTAATCGGATGAAACTCATTAAAAAATTTATCCCTTCGTTTTTCTTGTCCAGCTTCCCTCGTCTCTTGGATCCTTAGCCGCTCAAGCCTTCTTCTTTGTGATCGACTTAAACCTAGAGGACACCATCTCGGCTTTGGTTCGATCGACTTACATATTTTTCCTACCAGATCCATACTAGCTGCAGTGCTAGACCCTTCATCTTGGTCTTGTTTCTGACTTATGGTCGGCTTAGAAATTCTATCTTTAGCCGATCATCGCTGTCTATCACCTCGACATGGGTAATACTGCATCGGACATGTGTTTGGTGATGGCAAAGCTAATCCCCTCTCCCAGCAAAATTGCCAAAAAGGGCACCGTTGGTGAGCTCTTTCAGGGCCGCTTGGCCGATATTCATTAACTGGCCGATGTGGAGGACTTCGTCGTGGCCTTTCATTCCTACTTTCATATTTTGCTAGTAGTTGGGAAAAAGTGGGTTCGACTTCTGTATCGGCTTACGTAGTGGCAATGCTCTTTCAGCCTGATAACCCTTTGGTGTGATTGTTTTAAAAAATTTCCCTTCACGGTCGGCTTTTATTTGTATAGAGCCAACAATAATCATGAGTGTCTTATTGCTTTCAGAATTTGATTGTACATCGGCTTGACACGTTATTTTTATAGCCAATGATATATGAATTTGATCCTTAGGCTCTGCATATTGTGTCGCTTTTCCTTCTTTTTAGAGCAATAGACCATGTTAATTGGAAAAGGATCAGCGTCCAGCTGCATCGTCGGATCTTCTGAAAATTTTAATTGGTCATCATCTATAGCCGATTGTATCCTGTCTTTGTAATTCTGGAATTCATCTTTGAAGCCCTTTTCATTGGAGAAACGGCTTTCTTGGGATGATACTCGTTGTAGGAGATGACTCAAATTGGTGAATTCCTGCTCGCCGAATTTTTCTCTTAATGGGGGTATCAACCCCTGGAAAGCTAAATCGGTCAACTGATTATCAGGCAGGGTAACACTAAAACACCTATTTCTCACTTCCCTGAATCTCTTAACATAATCATTTACCGATTCCCGGTCTTACATTGGATGAACTTAGATCCGAAATCTGAGTTCGATCACGGAGAAAAATACTCATGGAATCGGCTTTCCAAATTTTTTGAAAAATGAACTGAATTTGGAGGTAAACTAGTAAACCAAGTGAAAGCAGCTCCCGATAAAGACAAGGGGAATAATCTAATTTTCAGCCCGTCGGATCGAAATTTGCTCGCCACACTGAGCGATAAAGCGTCCGACGTGCTCTAAGGTCGTGACCGAATCATTCCCAAAAAATTTGGCAAAATCAGGAACTTTAAAATTATGTGGATATTGCATGCGATCTATATAATCCGGATACGGCTTTCTATAGCCGATGACTCTACCTTTTGGTTGTAAGCCGAATTGATCTATCAACACGGTAGAAATCTGGTCAGCCCAATTAATGTTGTTAGCCGACAAGATATCGGGGCTCTACCAATGTTCATGATTACTATTCTGCCCCCCGAGTGCAAACTCGGGCTGCCGGTTAGACTGAGTCGATGGATTTTATTGGTTTTGATCATACCCATCGTACCTCCTAACCGGTGGTTCTCGTACAGGGACAAAGGGCTCTACGTAGGTTGTCACCTTATGAGGAATCGGATTCCTAGGCCTAACTGGCTCATGATATTGTGGGTACCTATCAGGTTCAATCGGCTGTGGAACCGATTGTGGGAATGCATAAAACAGAGCCGATGGCAGCAAATTAGCCGACGCATCTATCTTAGTAACATTTGTATACGCTTGGTAATGTGTTACTCCGCTCATCCTAGGATCCCTCGGTAATATTACTGTAGGTTTAGTCGGCATCATAGTGGGGAGTAGAGTTGTAGCCGATGGTTTAGGATCGGCTGAGGCACTTTGTGTATTTTGTGCTATTGAAAAAACAGGGTAACTTGACAGGGCTTGTATTGGGTCAAGTAGACCTCCAGATGATGCCAACTCCTGAGCTATAGTTTTTACGCTATTCGCGATCATCGGCTTAAGTGTCGCGACGAGAGCCGATGATTGATTTATCAGAGCATGGTGCACAGATTGATTTATTATAGCCGATAATTCGGCTTGAGCGGGCTGGTATTGACTTACCGGACCGTCGGTGACACTTGCATCGCCTAGTGGATTGAGCATCGGCAAAGCGGTCCTCTGAGTGATGCCGCGCCGGGTTTTTTGGTAACAACCCAGCATCATCTCCTCCAAAGCAGCTTTTTGATCTTCAATTTCCTTGCGCTGCTCTGTCGTTAAATCGTCCAACATAGGGACGATTATAGCCTCTGTGTTGAGATCGGACGGTGGGATGGACTTTCCGGATGAAGACATTGTATGTCCCACCGGGCGTGCCAAGAGTGTGTTGGCGTTAAAAACTTGAAGTAGGGTTTCTAACGACAGCAACACCAGACGAACACCTAGTTCAGAGCGTGCCAGTCGATTTGACCTGTAATCGACAAGGTAAAAATATAAAATTCACTCAAAGCCGATCGTAACGATCAATCGGCTTAAACTCAATCAGCTTGAAGCCGATCAAGATCAAGGTAACAGGATAAATCTAACTAGCCGATCGTGAAGATCAATCGGCTTAGATTCAATCAGCTCAAAGCCGATTAAATCAAGATAAAAAAGGGTAAATCTAACTAGTCGATTAAGGCTAATCAGAGGATAAAGGTAGATCGATTCTGAAGAAGGCGATGCGCAGCAAAATCAGAATAAATTGAACCTGGGCGTAATTGATGGAGATCAACAATCGGCGATGCGCAACTTTATTGATCAAGATCGAATTACAAGAAGACTAAATTACAGAAACTACTCCTAGTCGACGGAAAAGTAGATGAAAAGTATACGCGAATTGGTTGATTGGCTCTGAGCAGCTTTTCTGATCACCTCTAGACCTCTTTTATACCCATTGGCCGATAGAATCTTGGTACAACACGTTAGGAGTAGAATCCGTATCGACCTCTATTTGGATGGTGCTTTCCTTAACAACCTGTTTTGTTCCCAAATATCTTTAATCTGTATCACAGTCGTATCTTGTTGATTTTTGACTGCCGATTCTGACCCTATCTACCAAGTTTTGGTGCAAACATATAGTTACGGTATCACCAGTTTGCTGATTTCCATCGTTCATGTTTGTTGTTTCGTCAATCCTTGTGTAGCAGACGGCAGCAGAGAGTCAGCGACCTCTTCGTTTATGGTCCTGTTCTGCGCGTCCATGTCGATGGTTCATTTCATTCTGCTAGGCATGAACGGAATCGGAGAGGCTTCGGTTTACGCAGGAATATGCTTTGTTGCTTCCGTTGTTGGGGCTGTTGTGATTGAACGAGCCGTCAGGAAATCCGGGCGGGTCTCGCTGATCGTGTTCTTGGTAACTGGCATCATGGCACTCAGCACTGTGATAGTCACCTGCTTTGGAGCACTAGATGTTTGGATGCAGTACGCTAGTGGAGCATACATGGGCTTCAAGTTACCTTGCTGACATGTTCAGTAAACTACACACAGACAAACATGTAGAGTGATAGTTGCGTGCTATGGAGTATGGGCTTATTTTGGCTTGGCCTTTATGGCTGTCTGAAGAAAGATTTTTGTTCTTGATGTTGTAATGGCTATTTTGGGGCTTACAGAATTTTCACTGAAATAAATTTCCCCTTCTGATGAGCTTTCTGAAAAGAAGCATGGCTGATAAAACCCGGTTTTACTTCAAAGATATTGTTGTTCCAGTTCTGTCTGGCCATTAAATTCAGAAAGTAAACTGAATTCTCTATTGCCAGCAATTGGCAAGGCTTTATCCGACAGAACAGAGTTCACAACATCCAAATTAAGGTGTCCTAAGAGAGCGAAGCGTGTAAATAGCGTGATCCGTACTTAGTTATCATTACTATTAATATATTTAGATCAGTAATCCGTCCTTAATTAGAAGCACAAGCCTCCCAAAAGAGTCAGGTATGCCGCATGCATAGCGGTCAACTCGACTAATACTATTGTCTATATGATCGCACGCTTCCAAATCCCAAAGAATATAAAAAAAATTGCTTATTACGGGTCTTGAAGTGTTGGATGCCCCAAATTTTAAATGATCGCGATCTAGTGGCACAAATAACACTTGCTCAACAAGTTACTAAGTTTCTACAATTTGGGGTGTCAGTACGAGTTGTATCCACATATTGTCCAGCATTCCATATTTATCATGAAGTAATTCACCAGCAATATAAAAACTTCTGAATTATTAAACTTGAATATTATGAGCTCTCAAAAGGATATGTATTTGAATGTTCAACTTGGGGGCATTTTGCATGCACACACCGATTTATTTTGTGCAAAAGATGAGGCAACAAGATCAGGCGATGATGTTTATGATTCTTTTCTGCGCCTCCATGTCGATGGTCCAGTTCATAATCGTGAATGCGTTAGTCTATGCCGTCACCTGCTTCGTGGCTTCGATCGTCGGACTGGTCGTGATAGAAGGCGCCATCCGGAAGGCGGGCAGGGTCTCGCTCATCGCGGTCATGGTTGCTGCCATCTTGGTGCTCAGCGCCGTCGTGATAGCTTGCTCCGGCGCGGTTCGTGTCTGGGCGCAGTACACGAGCGGGCAGTACGTGGGCTTCAAGCTGCCCTGCTGAAGAAAGAGCAGAAAATTCGGAAATTTTTACCGTTAAGCCGACCAATTTTCAGATCTACCCTATAATCGGCATTTTCAGTGGAACGGAACGCTTAATATTTTTTTATTTTTTTATAATGAAAGCAGCGGCTGACAAGCGTTATAAAAAATTTTATTAATTTTTCGGCTAAATTTAGCGTTCCGGAACAGCTGTATTTTTTTTTTAAAAAATTCGGCCGCGCAGGAATGTTTATTTAATTTTAAGCGGTCCGGCACCGCTTAAAATTTAAACTTCTTTAATATCAAGCGGTGCCAGATTGCTGTATTTTTTTAAAAAAAATTCAGCTGCGAAGAATGTTTTTAAAATATCAAGCGGTCTGGCACCGCTTAAAATTTAATCTTTTCTAATATTAATCGGTGCAGAACATTTTTTTATTTTTCTCCCAGCCGCAAGATATTGTAATTTGTGAGATTATTTTTTTGGTTTTTTTTGCAAGAAATTTTTGCTGTACTAGCCATGTAGAATTTTTTTTGCGAAAATAACCTCTGTCCGGTGTAAATTGTGGAAATAGCCTCATGCAGCGGAGGGGGGACGCGGGGCACCGGTGTGCAGCAGCCAGCTTGCAACGGGAAGTTTTTATTGTTGTAGCCTGCTGCTTCGAATTTTTTCGGAAAGTGGGCACTAGTGATCGGAATTTGCGAGAATGGCCGCAGCATAGTGCAAATTCAGCGGACTGGATGAGCTTTTTTATTTTCGGCCCACGCTGTCCGATGGAAATTTTTTTGGAATTTATTTCCAGCGGATTGGAAGAGCTGAAAAATATTTTATTGTTTTTACTCTTTTCTGTGGACTGGGAGCGCTGAATATTTTATTTTATTTATTTATTTTGGGAGTGAAAAATTCCAGCGGCTGCCTTCTGCTGGAATCGGCCAATTTTTTTTCTTTTCTTTGCTAGAGAGTTTTAGTCGACATTTTTCTCGCGAAAATAGCCGGTCTTGCATTTTTTCGAGTGAGAATAGCAAATAACAGACAATTTTGTTTTGTTCAGACGAGAAATTTTTTTCACTCATTTGAAGCGTCGTGCGAGTTATATGAACATGCATGAATGCAGTAACGAGAGCTCGGTCGTTTTCTTAATTCACACTCGCATGCATATACCAACGAGAGCTCGGTCGTTTTCATAATTCCCACTCACGCGCATGCACTAACGAGGGAAATAACGGTCGGACCAGATGTGGCAGTTATTTGTGTCGTACAGTTAGAAATTCTGGCGGTATATTTTTGCGAAGATGGCTCCCGTCCTGATGAATTTACGAGTGTAGTTTAGTAAAATGGAAATTCAGTGGACTTAGAGCGCAATATTATTTCAAGCGGTTGAGGCCAGCGTGATTCTTCTTTTGCGCGGTTGCGACGCGCTGGATGTTTTTTTGCGCGGTGGAAATTTTGCCCTAGCTTTCTATTTCTCCAGAAAATGGCTGTTTTTGCGACGCACTGGATATTTGTTTATGTTTTGCAGCGCATGGTGAATTTTTAAATTTTTAATAAAAAAATTGCAGAAATAATTGGCGAGAGTGAATTTTTAAATTTTTAATAAAAAATTTCATAAATAATTGGCGAGAGTGAAGTGGATATGAATTTTTTGAAATAACAAACGGGAATTACATGGCACATATGGTTCAGAAGGTACAAATGGCGGCATAGAGTAGCCATGAAGATGGACAAAAGTATGATACTAGTGAGTCTTTTGGAATTGTAAAAGAGCGGGAAGGAGTACGCTTTAATGGCGAAGGATATTAAGGCTCGAATGGGTAACCGTAAGGCACTCACATGGAGTGTTGATTGTCAGGACAGCGTGGACGGGGCTGGTTGTCACGGTAGTGGCAAGCATAGTTACAACTGGCATTACCGCAGCAGCAATAAGTGTGGTAGTCGCTGCCGAGGTGGACGACCTCCTCATTGTTCCTCTCCCTGAGTCTCTGACGACGTAGGTTGTAATTCTGGGTCTGGAGCTCCAAGTTCTGCCTGTGGAGCTATTCGTTCTCCTTCTTGACCTTTGTGGTGTCCTCTTCCATATTTTCAAGGCGATACACCAAGTAATTGATGTAGCATTGGGCATGTATAGGATACAATAGGTCCACCCACTCAGTGAATTTGCAATCTGCGGTCTGCAAGTAAGAGTATGTGTCATATAGTGAGATATGAGCCGAATGGTAAGTAAGAGTTGTAGCGGTTACCATGAACAGAGGGCATCGGTAGAAATAACGTCCTGGGTTGGGATCCCTAGCATCATTAACTTGCACAACGGCGTCGAGGTCGTGCTTGCATTTCGGCCAGTTCAGGGAGAGAAGTGGTTGGCCTTCGTAGATTGGATCTTGAAGGGTGTATGAGTCCCTTGTTCGAATGGAAAAATCTAAGGTGGGGGATCGAGGTGTAGCGGACCGTAGATTATAGTACTCTCGAGTTCAGGGTTGCGGCCTCGAAACCATGAAGGGTCAGTGTCTTGAGGTGATCTCCAACCTAGTCTTCCCCATCTACCCCTCCCATGGCTTGAGCTTCCTCATCTGTCTGTCATTGCAATGGAGTGGAGTTTGGGGTAAGAAAGAAGGGCTGCTTGGGTGGCCGGTGGTTTTATACGTCATTTTGGTGTGAAAAAGCTTGCTGCAGCGTGTTCTCGTTTCGGTCTGAGAAAGTGGTGAGCTGCAGCGTGTTGTCACTTCGCTATGAGGTAAGCAGTGTGTTGTTCGTCGGTCTGAGATGGGCAGTATTTTGTCACTTCGCGGTGTGCAGAGTGTTATCGAATTGGCTTGAGAAATCAATAGGCAGAATGTTGTCTAATCGGCCTGACAAAGCTAGACGTTCGTGAGTTGTCTAGCTTTGTCAGGCCGATTAGACAACTCCCGGGCTACAGCTTTGTCAGGCTCGAGTTGTCTGTGAGTTGTCTAATCGGCCTTACAGAGATGCTTGTAGCCTGATGTCAAATCAGCATGACAAAGCTACTGGCAGAGTGTTGTCAAATTGGCGCTGCTGCTTGGGTTTTTTTTAAAAAAATAGCACCGAGCTTTTTTTAAAAAAAGAATAGCGCTGGCTTGGTTATATTGTTTAAAAAAACATTTTTGTGTTTTTAAAGTAGGGGTGAATTGTGGGAATAAAAATAACAACAGGAAAAACATGCAGGGAAAATTTCTTGTACTAACTAAAGTGTTATTTGTATAATCGAATTTTGTTTGACAAAGCAATGAATATTTCATAGAAAATGGTTCAGAGAGAAATGACAAAGCTAGTTACACCGGCGTGTAAAATTACCAAAACGAGAAACATACGATACATTTACCATTTTGTTTTTTTTAAGGTAGGGGTGAACTTAGGGAATAAAAATAACAATAGGAAAAAAACATGGAGGGAAAATCTCTTGTACTAACTAAAGTGTTATTTGTATAATTGAATTTTGTTTGACACAAGCAATGAATATGTCATAGAAAACGGTTCAGAGAGAAATGACAAAGCTAGTTACATCGACGTGTAAAATTACCAAAACGAGAAACATACGAAACATTTAGCAATAAGTATCGCTAATTGTATACCGTATGTCTGTCAATACAAATGAGGGA
The DNA here is from genome assembly GCA_036346275.1 of Otatea glauca. NCBI lineage: Eukaryota > Viridiplantae > Streptophyta > Magnoliopsida > Poales > Poaceae > Otatea > Otatea glauca. The sequence continues at coordinate 78,692,098 of CM070711.1, forward strand.
ATGAATGAAACATAGCATTTCATAATAAAGGGGGATTACATGGCACATACAGCAATTCCATAGACTAAAAATCCAAAATGTCAATAATAAATAAAATCCTGCAATAGTACGCCCAATACCCCTTATAGCATGTACGGCTAATTGTACTACTGTTGTCATTGTATGCATTTTTACCGTTATACTACTAATTGCGCTAACATTACTTAGTATACAACATTTTTACAAATTGTATTATTCCTTCGTGTAGTACTCACTACACTACTGCTGGTATTTTATCTTCTACTCATTATAAAATTACCATCATTACTTCTACTAATCATGTACCAATACCGTGGTTTAATGTACTAATATTTACACTAACCTTCCTAAATCTCAACTAAGGAGTACAATAGCTCGATCAATATTCAAACTAACCTTCCCAAATATTACTTGCAAAAAAAAAAGCTCTTGAATGAAATGCTTTAAAATATGACCATCGAAAAAATTCGTCCAAAAAATTTAACCCTTAATAAATTCCTTCTCAAGTATGATTCCAAATTTCTTCTTCCACCTCACTATTCCCTCACTTCTGTCCCACGTCTTCTCACTTCTGCCTCTCGGTTCCTCAGCTCGCTGATTCTTATCAGAACCCCCTCTTGTTTTTTCCCCTTGTCGAAGTGAAAGCCTAAAGCAGTTTACAATCAGAGGGAGTCCTCAATTTATAACAGCCTCCTCAATGCGTATGCATGAAAGACTTTGGCCCTAGAAGCCTACTCGGCCGTTGCTTTCGGCCCGCTGATGGGACGAAACAAGCTGACATTGATGTGACATAAAATGCAAGAGGCGGACGCATTGATTCCCAGCTCCAGGCCCCCGCACGAGCACACGCCGTGTGTCTTAGTCGCATCCCGTGGTGCATGAATGGGTACAAAACAGCTGTGTTACCTAAATGATTTGCTGGGGACTTTTTTTTTAAAAAAAAGTATCAAGCGGTTCGGCTCCGCTGCATATTAAAAACAAAAAAATTAAGTGGATCAGCTCTGCTGGATATTAAAATAAAATAAAATTTTAAGCAGACAGGCTCTGCTGTATATTAAAATACGGCGCATGGAGGACAAGAAAACAAAACAATTATTAAGTGGTCCGGCACCGCTTGATATTAGAAAAGTTTAAATTGTAAGCGGTGCCGGACCGCTTAAAAGCGGCACTGCTTAAAATTAAAGAAACACTAGTAACATGCTCGTGCGTTGCAACAGAATTACAAAGGATAGTGATATACATTATCGAGGGATTCTAAACCATATACAAAAACACACCATTCAGGATATGGATGGTCTAATTTCTACAGTAATATATTTATAAATGATTTGCGGTTCCGGAGTTCGACAGAGGCGGTCTGGTAGGTGGGGCCGGGTTCGGGCGGTTGGCTTGGTGGAAGTTTATTTGGAATATAATAGCTCCTCTTCCATCTCAGCCGTTCATGTTAGATCCAATGGATCAGTTACTCTAGAGGAGAACGGACGACCGCCACCAACTCCTAATTAGAAGTAGTAGAGATTCCAACTTGGCTGATTTTTTTTTTAAAAAAATTACAGCGGTTCTAGAACACTGAATTTAGCTGAAAAATTAATAAAAAAATTACAGCGCTCACCGACCACTATTTTCGTTATAAAAAAATAAGAAAAATTATTAAATGTTCCCTCTCCGCTTAGGGGCTAGATCTAAAAATTGGTCGGTGGACCAAGAAGCCACTGCAGTAAAAAATTTGAAAATTCGCAGGTCACGTGAGCTAGCTGTAAAATCACATGTGCTACTGAAGTTGTGAGTTGTGAGCTTGTGACACATGGCACTTTCGTTCGAGATATGTTGTGCACCCGTGTCGCCCAACAGATAGGCGGTTCTGCGACAACGAGCCCATCTTGCATCTCACTGGGCCGGTTACATGTGCCCGGCGTAGAAAACAGCTAACTCGACTACCTGGCCGACCGAACCCGTAGCCCACATAAGACACTGGAAAAGTTGGGTAGTCAGCGCTCGCTTACCGGCGCCGGAAGCGCCGCGGTTAAATATATACGACCTGAAGAGCAACCGGCCGGGAGACTTCCTGACGTGACCTGGCCGGCTGGTCCCCTTGGCCTTTGGCGTGTTGGATGCATTGCACGGCCCGCGCCGTGCTCTCCGCTTTTGGCAAAAGCGAGCCAACTTTGCTATCTCCGGTCGCTTTTGCATGCGCACGCTTTCGGAGCGACCATTTGGCGCCATCTCCCTCGGGTTAGCACGGCCTTATTCACAGTCCACCTTGTCACAGGCAGGCAGCCGTTGCGCCCGTTCGCGCATGCCCTGGACCGGTCCGCGGCCGAGTGCTATATCCAGTCCCTACACTCTTGGACTGTCCACTCGGCCGCATCCTGCGCCGAGCAGATTCCAGTGGGAAGCAAAGTTTCTCGTCGGCCTTTCAACGGTTAGCGCGCGAGTGGTGCGCGTCGCGGTGGAGTGCGTAGGACAACGGTGCAATGGCAAAATTAAAGCCGCCGCGCGGACAACCGCAATGCGCCGTGCGGCCGGTGCATGCGCAAAGCGCCGCTCGGTTTCCCAAACTATTCTGTTGTCTACACAGCCCGGTGCCTTCGTAATGGGAAATTCCTGCGAGCTAGAATGCCGGTGCGGTTGCCGGCGGCGGGCGTTCATTCCGGCCGGACACGTTTGTCAGCGAGCGGCCCCGCGCGTTGCAATTGTTAGGAAACCCTAATGGCCCATGAAAGCCCATGCTGATCCCTTAAGCCTAAACCCTAGGTGAGCGCTATAAAAGGAGGAAGGGGGTCCCCCCTATGTACGAGAAATCATTAGCAATAAAGAATTCTCACTGTTGCTCTCCCTAAACACGTGTCTCTCTCTCTTTCTGTTCTCCAATTTAGATCTGTTCGGGAACCCCGGACTATTCGATAGCGAGGTTCCTTAACACGTTATCAGCACGAATTGCTCTACGGAGATCAGAATTGAAAAGGTGAGAAGAGGTGATTGTATCTAATCGCTGTTGATCCTATGCATGCATCTATCGTTCGTATCTGTTTTGTGTTTGCGTCACGTGGCACGGCTCTGATCGCAGCGATACATACGTCATCTCAGGAAAAAGGGCAAATACATCATCTCGGTTTGCGCGCGCGCGCGCGCCGCCGCCGTTCCCCGGACGGTCGCGCCTCGGCTCGTGCGTCGCGAAAGACACCGCCGCGCCGCCATCGTCAAGTCCCGCCGAGCACGAAGCTTGGCCTCGCAAAGACGCTGTCGCCGGCCGCGTCGCTTCGCATCAGCGTGACCGCCCGGCCTCGCGCTGCCGTCGCCGATTCCGATCCACCGCGCCACGGCGCATCGGCGTCTGAGCCCCACCGGTTGGGCACGGCCGTCTCGGCACTGGTGCGCCATCGCTCGGCGGCGCGGCGCGCGCCGGCGCTGCGCCGTCGGTTCGGTTCGACCGGGCCGCCACGCCTGTCGCCACGACGCCTCGCTAGTTGCGCGTCGCGCGCCGCCGCCGCCAAGACAGTTCGGGTCCTGGCCGAAGCGCCCCGCCCGGCCGCGCCCGGCCGGCGACCGTCTCAAGACGGCCGACGCGTCGCCCTCGGCCGGTGAGCGAGCCACCGGCCACCCCTCGGCCGTCGAGCCAAGCCTTATCGCGGCAAACCCGACCCGCCGGCCTTAGCCTCCGCCGCCACGGCATGAAGCCGCACCTTCACCGCCGCCGGCTCGGCTCGCGGCCAAACCCGCCACCCGACCTTGGCCTCCACGTCCGCCGCAGCCGCGGCGCGGCGCCGCGCGCGCCGCCACCCGATCCCGCCCGCAAGAATCACCGCGAAGTGGCGCTCGGCCCGCTCGGCCTCCGCATCATCGACTCGCAAGAATCACCGCCATTGCCGTCGGCTCGAAGTCGTCGCCGCTCGCGTCGGAGAAGAAGCGGGCGTGGCGGCGGCGTGGTGGCGCAAACCCTAGCCGCCGGGGGGGTTTTTAAAGCCCACGCATACGCGGCCCAGCAGGCCGTTTGACCAAGCGATGAAGGGCGCAGCCCAATGCCACGCGCAAGAAGAGGCCCAGAGGCCAGGCAGGAAAAAAAAAAAGGGGCGGCCCAAAAGGCCGTTCGGCCTAGAAAAGAAGAGAAGAAAGAAAAAGAAAAGAAAGAAAAGGGAAAGAAAAAGAAAAAAATTGCAGAAAATTTTGAAAAATCGCCAGAAAATCAAGAAGATTTATTTGGCTCTGTTTTTAATTTTTCTTGCTCTATTTATCTGTTTTATGAATATTCTTTATGAATTTTTGAATCCATTGCTTTATTTAAAATATTGCAATGCATAGCAATTTAATTTTTCTGCACTTTATGCTTTTTGCAACCATTTTCTATCAGATTACACGTAGTAATCTAAACCAGAATTTTGAAATCATGCAGATGTCTGGCATTGTGAATCGTGAGTTTGAAGAACTGGCCCCGCACGGTCAGAACTATCTCACTTGGGCATCGGACGTAAAGATCGTCCTTGGGGGCAAGAAGCTCCGCTCCGCGATTGGTCTAGGGTCCTCGCAGGACGCAAAACCTACCGCTGAGTAGAACGATCAAGCTCTACATTTTCTCAGGCACCACTTCTCAGCCACTCTGAAGAATGAATACATGGCTGAAGAGAGTGCACTTGAGCTTTGGACTGCACTTCAGAAGCGGTTCGAAAAGCTCAAGTACACCATCTTGCCCCAAGCACAGCAAGATTGGGTACGCCTGAGGTTTGCGAACTTGAGCGATGGCGAGTACAATTACGCTTGCATGTAATTTGTACCAATCTCTCTATGTGGCAAGAAGATCAGCGATGAAGAGAAGATTGAGAAAACTCTCTCTACCTTCCACCTAATGCTATCCAGAGCGCACTATCGTCGGGACGCATACAAGGAGTATAGCGGCGATTGATGTAATGCAAGTTGCGGAATCGCAAGACGATGTTCTACGCAAGAACTATGTCTCGCACCACTGGACGAGGCACCGCACGAAGTCAATGCCAACGGCTACAAGGTGAGAAAGCCCACTCATAGAAAGAAGGGCAAGCAGGGTGGAAAGGAGAGGCCCCAGGCCAAAGGAAAGTCCAAAGCCCCTGTGAAAAGAGATGACAAAGAAAAGACGCACGTCAAGCCGTATGGACAGCAGAACCAAACGTGCTTCAATGTGGCATTTGGGGACATTGGTCGAAGATATGTCGAGAATACAAGGAAGCGATCAACGCATATCAGGCTAAGAAGAAGGCAAAGGAAAACGCCCCCGCAGAGGCGCACTTCGCCAACATCAGTGATGATGATGTCATGGATGTAGACACCCCAATTGCCTCATCCTCACATAATAGCCTGTACATCGATGCTGCAGCCATTATTATGGCAAATGAAGAGAAAACTTCTGCTGATGACATAGAAGCAGAAATTAATGCATATTTTACAGAATATGTTTAATGCATTTTCTTTAGATTATGGTTGTTAGTTTTTTTTTTAATAATGGATTGTAAGCTCTAGAAGAGCATACTTCTTTCATGAATAAATACGCAATTTATTCTTTATTCCAGTATTCTTCAATTTTGCAAGCAATATTTGGATTGTTTTTGCCTCCATCTGATTAGAATTATATTTCTTTTATCTAGAAATCGTGTAGCGCCCAAATGGAAGAGATATGCATTGTTGACAGTGGCACAACAAATACCATCTTAAGAGAGTCTAAGTATTTCCAATCGATCACGAAGAACATTTGGAAAAATTACTACGATCGCGAAGCGACTCATATGTAATCGGCTCGGGAAGAGCCACTATTATATTGCCTATGGGTACAACTTTGGTAATTGAAGAAGCCCTTTTGTACCCTGAATCAACGTGCACTCTCTTAAGCTTTAAAGACATCCGCGCCAATGGTTTTCACGTAGAAACCAATGAAGAAAATGGCAAAGAATACTTGTGCATTGTGAAGCACGCGGTATGTGGAAAAATGGTATTAGAAAAATGTCCCTCATATGAATCTGGGTTGTACTACACGAATATTCATGCACCCGAAGTGTATACTTCCTTGAAGACTGTTTTTAGAAGCTCTGAGTTATTTTCTTTATAGCATGGTAGATTAGGTCATCCTGGTCTTAGAATGATGAGGAATATAGTGAACAACTCACAAGGTCATGACATTAATGTTAAAAATTTCCCGAATCATGAAGATTTTGTGTGCCCTGCATGTGCCACCGGGAAATTAATAACTAGACCCTCTGTCATGAAAGTGCAAAGTGAAATCCCTGCATTCCTGGAACGCATCCAGGGGGATATTTGCGGTCCGATTCAGCCCCTGTCAGGGCCGTTTCAACACTTTATGGTGCTCATCGATGCTTCCTCGAAATGGTCGCATGTATGCTTATTGTCAACAAGAAACCATGCTTTTGCAAAGCTGATCTCGCAGATCATAAGAATTAAGAATGCTTTCCCTGATCATCGCGTGAAGTCCATCGAATGGACAATGCGGAGAATTTACTTCAAAGGCATTTGATGATTATTATCGCAACGAGGATAGCGGTTGAGCACTCCGCACCGCACGTCCATACGCAGAATGGGCTAGCCAAGCACTAATAAAGAGGATTAAGTTCATTGCCGGACCGCTTTTGCGAGTTGTAACTTGCCCAACACTTGTTGGGGACACGCGATCTGCACGCAGCAGCTCTTATCAATTTGGACCGTCGGCCTACAACATCCATTCTCCTATGCGGCTTGTGCACGGATCATCCCGAAGATCTCCTATCTTAGAAAATTTGGGTGTATGGTATATGTACCTATACCACCCCTCGTGATCGCAATGGGCCCTCTCCGCAAGTCTGGGATATCGTTGGTTATGAGAGTGCATCCATAATCGGTATTTGGAACCCATGATTGGAGACTTGCATCTGACCGATTCATCGATTGCATCTTTGACGAGGATCGTTTCTGTCATTAGGGAGAAAATCAACCTTTGGATGAAAAATACCGGAAATCATATGGCATTCCACTTTGGGATCCCCGCACATGACCCCGCGACTAATGAAGCAAATCAAGAAGTCCGAAGATAATTGATTTGCGAATTTAGCAAACGAATCGCTGATCATTTTGTGATCCGAGCGGCGTGGTTAAGTCGTATGTACCCGCAAGGAATGCACCGAGAGGGTGGAAATACCAAAGAAAATAGAAGGTATCCTCAACCTGCTTGAGGCCTCAAAGAAAAGAGCAGAAATCGGCTCCTCAAACCCAAAGCACCGGAGGCGTCCCGAGAAAAGCTGGCGAGAGGACTTACCACAACCAATCACGAAAATGCCCCAAGGAAAGAAGGGAGCAGTTGAGACATGGCACTTTGGAAAGAAGCCAACGGAAAAGGCAATTCGGACTTGAATCTTCCACTGCAGAAGCCGCGGAAATAATGTGTGCGCACACATAGGCGATGAAAAACTAAAGGAACTTGCTCTGCGATAGGAAAAGCGATGGAGAGCAAGTAGAAGTGCATGAAGCACCCCATGAAGAAATGGCCATAAACTTTGTAATAACGGAGAATCCTGAATAGAGCAACGACCAACGTTAATGCATACTTTGCAAAGAAGATTGCCTCGATCATTGATCATGATCCGAGCTGCATCTCGCAGAGTGCAAGAAAAGGCTAGATTGGGAAGAATGAAAAAGGCAATCAACTGCAGAGTTAGTCTCTCTGAACAAGAGAGATGTGTTTGAGCAGTATGCCGCACACCTTCCCATATAAACCCGTAGGTCACAAATGGGTCTTTGTTGGAAGAGAAATGAAAACAACGAAGTTGTAAGGTACAAAGCAAGGCTTGTAGCTCAAGGTTTCACTCAACGTCCGGAGTTGATTATGAAGAAACCTATTCTCCGGTCATGGGAGGAATTATCTTTAGATATTTGATCTCAATGGCGATCAACTTGAAGTTGAGAATGAAGCTAATGGATGTTGTCACAGACATATTTGTATGGAAACTTAGATTCGAGATATATATGAAAGTACGGAAGGAATTCCTATCCGAACCAAGACGGAGCAAATAGAAACACATGCAGTGTGAAATTGGAGAAATCTTTGTATGGAAATTTGAAGCGATCGGGAAGAATGTGGTACAATCGCTTGAGTGACTTTCTCTGCAAGAAAGGCTACACAAACAGCGAAGATTGTCCATGTGTGTTTATACAGCGATCCCCGAATGGATTCTGTATAATCTCCATCTATGTAGATGACTTGAACATCATTGGGACGGATGAAGAAATTGAAGAGGCATGCTCATACTTGAAGTCTGAGTTTAAAATGAAGGATTTGGGTAAAACCAAGTTTTGTTTAGGCTTGCAGCTTGAACATGTCCAAGGAGGAATCTTGGTACATCAATCAACCTACACACAGAAAGTGTTGAAAGGTTTGGATTTGAAAAAGCATATCCTGCGAAGACTCCAATGGCCGGAAGGTCACTCCAAGCGCACCTAGACCCATACTGAGACCTAGAGAAGAGGGGAGGAAGTCACGGGAGCAGAATTCCCATATCCGAGTGCAGTTGGAGCGCTCATGTACCTTGCGAATAGCACCAGGCCAGACATTGCGTTCGCTGTGAATTTGCTAACTCGGTACAGTGCAGAACCCACCAAAAGGCATTGAAAAGGGATAAAGGACATCTTCCGTTACCTCCAAGGAAGCAAAGACCTTGGTCTGTTTTTCAGAACAAATAATGAATTGAATTTGGTTGGCTATGCCGATGCTGGGTATTTATCAGACCCGTATACTGGCAAGTCCCAAACTGGCTATGTTTTCCTATGTGGAGGGACAACAATTTCTTGGAAGTTGTCTAAGCAGACTCTTGTCTCGACGTCGACAAATCACTCGGAAATTATTGCTTTGTATGAAGCATCTCGTGAATGTGCATGGCTTAGAAGAATGGTTCACCACATCCAGAAGTCATGTGGCTTGAACATTGAGCAAACTCCCACGATAATTTATGAAGATAATGCAGCTTGTGTTTCCCAAGCACAGATGGGTTATGTGAAGAGCAATCTCACGAAGCATATCAACCCCAAGTTCTTCTATGCTCATGAATTGCATAAGATGAACGAGATCAAGATATTGCATACTAAGTCATGTGAAAATCTTGCAGATTTGTTCACTAAATCACTCCCAGCATCTACCTTTGAAAGGTGCGTGAAAGGAATTGAGATGATGAGACTTAGAGAAGTGCAGATTTCAGAGGGAGATATTTCACATACTCCCACATAAATCTCGAAGATGAATTATGAATACCCAACATGAATCTCGAAGATTAGCAATTGAAGTTGGGAGAATTGTACTCTTTTTCCTTAGCAAGTTTTTCATGAAGTTTTCTTGCATAAGGTTTTGATGAGGCAATTCGTGCAACATAGTAAGCGTATGCTATGTACTCTTTCTCCAAGTATTTTTTCCACTGGGTTTTTCTGGAGTTTTAATGAGGCATATGCATCTCGCGGCAAAGGGCCCAAGGGGGAGTGTTGGGAAACCCTAATGGCCCATGAAGGCCCATGCTGGTCCCTTAAGTCTAAACCCTAGGCGAGCGCTATAAAAGGAGGAAAGGGGTCCCCCTATGTACGAGAAATCATTAGCAATAAAGAATTTCCGCTGTTGCTCTCCCTAAACACGTGTCTCTCTCTTTCTGTTCTCCAATTCAGATCTGTTCGGAAACCCCAGACTATTCGATAGCGAGGTTCCTTAACAGCAATTACAACGTGTACAGTCCGCCTTACGTGCCCAAGGAATGTACCGTTCGGCTGGACTTACGCATGGCCTCGATCATAGGAATATAGTAACTTAAGCCATTGCAGGAAACGGACGTATATGCTCACTACTCTGTCGTGCTCTAAAAATCGATCTGCGCCACCAATTTATCTGTGACGTACACCTACCAGCTCCTTGGCCGTTTCCGCGCACCATGATCTGGCGCAACGAAATTCCATGCCAGAATTCGTACCCTTTGCTTGTAGGGACTCTGACACGCTAATTCCCCTATATATGTGGCGGCCCTGACTGAGTACACCTTTACGACAACCTCATGAGACACCCTGCCTGGATCATGCCTTCTGCGGGGAAGATGGCAGAGATGAAGGCCGCGGTTTGCATCGCCGCGGCAGTATCGCTGATCCACGTTGTGACGGCTGCCGATTACACCGTCGGCAATCCAGCCGGCGGCTGGGACGCGAGGACGGACTACAAGTCCTGGGCTGCAACCAAAACCTTTGCTCCAGGAGACACCATAAGTAAGTATCAGTACACATATGACATATGTATCTTGCTGTGCTTGTGCATTAATTGCATTCCATGTAGCCAGTAGAAATTGCTAGCGACTTACGCGCCGCGCTGTCCTGCTCATTTTTTGTGCGCAAACACTGTGCAGCATTCAAGTACAACTCGTTCCACAACGTCGTGGAAGTGACCAAGGACGACTACGAATTGTGCTCCACGACCAACCCTGTTTCCTACGACAACAGCGGCAGCATCACCATTGTGCTCACGGCGCCGGGGAAGCGCTACTTCATCTGCGGCGCGCCGGGGCACTGCCAGGCCGGCATGAAGCTGGAGGTGGACGTCGCCGACCGCCCTGCACCCATGACACCCAGCCCGCCGCCTCTGCTGCCACCGCCACGACACGCGAAGCGGCGGTCTGCACCGGCGCCGATGCCATTGTCACCGTCGCCTATGCCATGGTCACCAGCGCCAAAGACATGGACACCGGCACCGGCACCCTCTGCTGCACCACCAGGACATGCAGGACACAAGAAGCACAGGAGGAGGCACTGCCCACCTAAACATGCTCCAGCAAGGGCTCCCACGGTGCAGTAGATTTTCCCCTTGCGGCGCTGGCGCCGATGTCCTCGCCACCTCCGCCTCCGCTGATGTCGTCGGACGCTGCTGCGGTACTGTCGCGTGCGAAGTGGGGCGAGGTCACAGTCGGGCTACTATCCCTTGGGCTCGTGGTTTTGGCTCTCTGAGTTGGAGAAGTTGTAGATCAGACCATCAGGTGTTAGATCCATGTTCCGGTCCACTGCTTTGTGTGTTTAGATTTTGAGGTGTGATTTGTTGAGAGCTGATAATAGTCGTTTGTTTTTGTGCATCGTTAATTATTCCTTCCGTGTCCAAAAAATTCACCGTGCTGTTTTACACGAAAAGAGTTGCGCTGAGATTAAATTGGAAAGAAAGGAGGGGTAAATTGTTGCATAACTACTCCTTATGTGGAACATTGCAAGGTGTCCACGTATTTCCAGATTTAAAGGTTGTTAATTCTTGTAAATACGAATCTAGATTTTATAGCAATGAATAAAGTGTTATAAAAAATTAAAGATCAAATCTTAATTTTAAATATCACACCAAATTAAATCGCGCTTTACAATTTCCTTTGGAGGGAGTACCACACTACCACCCAAAAAAAAAGTTTGGCCCAATAAGAAGCCACGGCCCGTTCGATCTCGTCAAGATACACGACCATTGTGTAATACTGCAGCGGACAACTTAAATTTCAACTGACCCACCTAGTAAATTCCAAAACCATGTGCCAAGAAAACTTCAACATAAAAAAAAGTGACAGGAAAGTTTATTAACAGAAGCAACAGAGATGTTCATCACGTAAGTCCCAAAAGCGGATGAACAAGTTTACTACATCCATCTCCATGGCCAGTTCTCTACGACTACCATCTCCTCTTCCAGAGGATATGTAACAGACGCTCTTAATTATATACTGAAAACACAAAATTGACGGCACCCGCTCACGTATCAATGCCACAGTCGCCATCGTCACCTCCCTCGAGGTAGCACATCTTGACCTCGTCGTGCTTGAACTTGTTCCTCTCCTCTTGCTGTAGTCCTAGTACGGTACGGGCCTCCGCCGGTGAACTTGGAGAGGTTGGTGGGCTTCCTCGACACCCTGACGAACCCTCCGTTTGCCGTCGGCTCCGATTAGCTAATTTTATTTATACTTGTTTAGAGAATTAAAATATTTTTAACAAATAAATAGCTATACCTAATTTTTACTGGTCATTCTATACTACCAATATAATATACTATAATTTTTTTTAAAAAACGAGACTGACTGAACGGGAGCTTGACACTAGATTGAGCATAAGCCTGCTACTTGAAGTATGCTATTGGGCTGGACTCGCCGAGCGGCGAAGCGAGACTGACCACACTGGATAGTCCAATAAATAGGTACTGTAGGCTGGTGATTCTATCGAGAGCAACCTTAACATTTTCATTTTGCAACCGAAATTCGACATCAGTGATCACCAATTTACCACGATTTTCGGTAAAAATCGAACGGTTTGCGAAAGTCAAACCGGCTGGTCAAACCGATTCAAAAAACCGAAAATCGATCGAAAAAGTCGAAAATCGACGACAGAAGGAAAAATGGTGAAAATACAAGGAAAAATTGCAAAAAAAATTCAAAAAATCTATAAAACACATCAGAGAAATTTGAACAATTTTTCAAATCATTTATTGCTTCTAAAAATCTAAAACAACAATTAATGAAAAGGAACAAAGACACTGTCAAATTTTTATAAATATTTAAAAATTTTATTATATTCTTATAAATATTTTAAAAAATATTATATTCTAAAATTTTAATGTAACCATAAATAGTGCCAAAGAATAATGTACTAAAATTTTCAGAAATATTAGACTTCATTTAGTGCCCATATAAAATCAAAAATAGAAGAGCATATACAATGATAATAGCACTTTCAGAATTTAAAAAAATACACATATATGACCATCATCTGAAAATTTTACAAAATCATTATAATTATGTTATAACATCACCAAAAAATTTTAAGAAATATTAGACTTCAATTTTTTTCCCCTAGAAAATAAAAAACTGAGGAGCATATATTGTGACAGTATCATTGTCAGAATTTTTTAAAAATACATAGGTCTGATAATTATCTAAAAATTTTATAGAATCATTAACATTTCCTCAGGACCTCAAAAAAAATTTCAAAACAATTTAACACATTTTGCTAAATTTCTTCAAATATTTTAAATTTACATTTGAACTCCACGGTTTACCGCTCGGTTTTTATTGCCGAACCGGCTCAGTAAGGTCGGTTTTCGCGAAAACCGACCGCTTTTCATCGGCTTTGTGAACCCTAATCGAGAGCATATATATAATAATAGAGACAACTGTTGTCTTTATATTTCTTCTTATCATCTAAAGATAAAACTAAAAATAGCTTCTACAATCGATATCATCTTAAGGTTGTCTTTATAAGATTCTACAATCTATTAATTATGGTATACAAAATTATTTATTATAAACAGTAACTTACGTAATGATATTTTATGATGTCTATATGGTTGTTTCTTCGCAAAGAGACAGTTATACTCTATCTCCTCCTAGTCTCTTCTATATCAATAAAAATCTTACATAGCAATACATATAGACAATTGATATCATACCATAGTTCATGTTCTAATGCACTCGAAGTATCACTCGGGCGCTACATGGTTACACAAAGGACTTGGGGCTCCTTTCTTCTTTCTGCATTGGTTGTTTTTTTTCAGTTTTCACCGTGCTAACGCTGAGCTAATCTTAATCTGCAGGAACGTCGTACGCGCTACTGTTGTGCGGAAAAGTTGGCCTCGCGTGCTGAAATGACGATTGCCAAAAAGGATCTTTGAATGCCACATGCACACAAAATCTTTCGTGGTACTTAACTCGATCACGTTCGCCAAAGTTGACAACGTGTTACAGTGTTAGTCCCACTTAGATTATGTGTATAGACAGCGGCGAAGACAGGATGAAAATAAGGATTAGTTTAAAGAACTAAACTACATCAAGATAAATATAGTAAATATAGTTATGTGCAATTGAAATTCATATATAAATAAAAGAAAGGTATAGCAAAAAACTAAAATAAAATGAAGTTACCTCGCTAATGGAAAGACATCCAAAAATACATGAATATAGTCTAAAGTGACACCTATATTAAAATTTGTGATACAATAGTAAATTACCTCGCTGAAGTCCTTCTCTTGCTGCTCTTGATAGTTGACAATGTCACTGTTGAGATAGGCAGCTAGCTCCCCACCACTTGTTGTGTCCACACTTGACGTTGTTGTAGTCGAACTCCTTGAGGAAGAGCCACTTGCACCCTATATTTTTCCCCCACGCAGTTTTCTTCTTACCTGTTGTGGATGCTGGTGGAGGTCGCTGCATGCGAACTCTAGGAAACTTCTGATCATACTTAGCATAAATTTAAGATAAGTTAGCACGGATATTTGCAAAATAACTAAAATAATCAGTACCTACCGCATCACTTAGAAGTGAGAGAACATTACAAAATCCTCGAACTTTAGCTCTAGCATCTAAAATAAATGCAAATGTATATAACATAGGAATTTCTTGCCAATATTTCAAAATTTTAGTTTTCATAGCATAAACAACTTCACGCAAGATATTATTACTTTCGTGGTTCCTTAAGTGGGTAGCAATTTCTAAAATATGATGCACAATTAAAGGAGAGGTTGAGTAATAAACTCCAGATAAAGCAACAATGGAATAATAAAAAAGTTCTAAAAATTACAGCAAGTATTTAGCAATATACTAATGTTGCTCTGTGAGTAGCGATTGAATATCTTGTCTACGATAGTGCGTGTTAATAAAAATAAAAAATATGCTCTCATAGGGTACGAGAGACTTAAGCATCAAGTAAGTAGAGTTCCATCTAACAAGCATATCCAAATCAAACTTACGCGGACACACATCCATTGCAATACAATAAATCTTATATTCTACTACTCATTGATTAGAATTATTTAAGAAAGATATTGAAGTGCGAAAAGGTTCAAGATACTGGTCTAACCTCTTCAAACCAGATTTAACTATAAGATTAATAATATGGTAAGCACAACGCTGATGTAATAAGAAAGATTCGACATACGAATTGAAAAGCAGAGTAAGAATGTTCATGGCAGAAGTATTTGCTAAAGTATTATGTAATGTTATTGCAAAAATCTTATCAGTAAGGCCAAAATCTTCTACAACTTTTACAATACAATCATCAATATTTTCACCAATATGTGCTACATCAATTAATTTGAATCCTATAATTCTCTTCTCTAGTTGCTAATCATTGTTTACGTAATGAGCAACTACATTAAGGTAATCCTCTTTAGCTTTACCACTCCAAATGTCTGATGTCAAGGACACAGAAAAAGTACATATGCTAAATTGTTCTTTTAGCTTATTACGATAATTATTATAGTATTTAATTAAATCTCTAGTTGTTGTCAGTCTAGAAACTGCAGAAAACCTAGGATTTTGAGCGGTCCTAATATAGTTTTCAAATGCAAGTGACTCACCAAAGTTTAAAGGAAGATCTTGAGAAGCGATTAAACAACAAAGAGATTCATGAGCTACCTTGGGATTGTAGTCCCAGTTACATATCGTACTGTCGGGGTTGTACTGCAGTTGCATCTGTCTCAAAGCCACCCCCGCTTTTCTTTTACCGTTCTTAGCATGCCTCTTCAAGTGCCCCGTTCTACTTATAGATTTTGCAGTTAATTTGTGCTTACAATATTTACAAATAGCATAGCTGCTCTGAACGCTGTCTGATGTCTCGAAAATCTACTAAAAATCTTTCCAGACTCCTGATGTACTGCGTCTTGATCTTTTTGCCCCGGTGCTTGCCGACGCAGTAGCATTTGTAGAGCTTGAGGATGGTACAGGTACTACACCTTCTTTAACTTCATAGGATGCAAGAAGCTCCTTGGGTGAAATCTCGAAATCAGAAGCTGGGAAGGACAGAAAATCGTCGTGCTGCATAAAGAAAACTACAAGAAATAATTACGCTATTAGTACTTTAATATCATTTAAAATACTAACAAAATAAAAAATTAAATCATAATTATTACCTTGATTTCTTGACAGAAGCCGGAAGCCAAAATTTGGATTTTTGGAAAAACTAATTTGAATTTTGCCAAATTACCACCAAGAGCAAAAGAATTTACACAAGAGAATGAATACAAGATTGCTAATGTGAAAATGAGGGGGAGCAGCCACCTATTTATAGGAAAAAAAATTCAGGATATTTCAGAATTTTTTTGATTTTTTTAAGCATCCAACGGCTATAAAACGACTATTTTTCAAATTAAACGAGCCAAACGGGCCGTGCCAGGCTAATCGAGTCGTGTTGCCCATAATCGTGTTGTGCGGCCCGTGGGCTATGCCATGTTGTGCCCCGGCCCAAGCATGGCATAGGCTCGCGGGCCATGCCTGGGCCATACCAATAGTGACTGGCCCGTTAGGCACAGCCTAGGTAGCCATCTCTAATGGAGTTGTTGGTAGGGCTGATAAAAAGCTCGTTAGGGCATGAATCAACATTGATTTTATTATGGCCCTGTTTGGGGGGCTGCGCTTCAGCTTTGGACCAAAAGCTCCCCAAAGCATGGTCAGCAGCGGTGGGAAGCTAAGCCCACGCAGAAGTACCCCAAAAGCTGCGGCCACGAGGAGGAGCTTTTGGTGTGGCTTCGCTGACCGTCTTCCATCTCGCTCACTCCGCCTCCCAACCTCCGCCACTCTGCCTCGCCACCTCCACGTCACCTCTCCACTCATCCGCATTGTGCTTCGATAGGTTCTTGCCTTCCGCTCGGTTGCCCCCAAAGCTACGATTAAAGACGGTTTGCAAAGCGGCATAACAAGAAAAGCAACAACCGTCGACCACGGTGCTTCTACCAAACAAACCAAAAGCAACTTTTCAACCACCACACCCCCAAACAGGCCTTATAATAGCTAATGGGTTTAAAATTGAAATGACTCCATTTCAAGTGAAAAAAGATTAATAAGGCTTTGCTCGATAGTGACTCGTTAGCTCGAATTTGAAATAACCACTTCAATGATAAATAAAATAATTTTATATTAAACTATATCAATTTTAAAAGAATCTCGATAATAGCTTGTTAAGCTATAGCCCATCCTAGATACCGGGAGAGACGAAGTGGAGGAGAGAAGGGGCCTGCTGAGCTTGCTTTGATGATAGCGAGGGGTGATTGGAGATCTGGAGGTAAAGGCGGCAAGGACTAGCAGTGCCCACCACGGTAATGTTCACTCACCGGTCCACTATCGGAAGAACCAGAACATGTCGTACAATTTGTTGAATCATTTGTGGGGGGAAAGACAAGGGTTCTAGTGCTAATTAATTTATTATTGGCCATTTCGCCGTGTGATTTACTCCCTCTGTTTCACTGTATAGATTTACTTCTCAGAACTGTTGTTAGAAAATATATGTCAGTCGAGAGTATTAAGGCCTCATCTAACTATCGGGATTTTGTTCAGGTTCACATTACCCATAGGTCTAGCCACCTTATTATTGCAGTTTTTTCTATCCTCTGTACTACTACCGCTGCTTTTAAAGGACTATAGGCTATTGACCAAAACTTATTACTGATCGCACTTGATGTTGCCGACTTTAAGCTTTAAGAACTCTCCCTTAAAAATGGAACAACTTTTAAGCACTGATTCAAGAGATTTCGAGAGGTGGACAATGCCACCGATTTTCTCTCCAGGCAGCACTGCCTGAAATGATGGCAGACTAGGTAATGATCATTTGAGGAATGCCATCAACAATCTGTTGAACTGTTAGTGCTAAACTGGGGAAGAGTATCTGAATACACTTGGCCTTGATGCATTGATACTTCAGCGCACCAATTTTAGTTTCAGAGCTAATCCTGAGAGACATGAACATCGATTTGTCAGACGGGTGCCGATTTGATGCTCAATGACTGAGCTCATGTCCCTCAGAAATGGTACAAATCGTAAAGAAATGCTAGGGCATTGAAAATAATTTGAAAATTTTAGATTTCTAAATTTATAATGCCTTTACTTATGACTTCGACGCAGCATATCCAAAACCTCTTGCATGCACCATTAGAGCTTGAACCTTTACAGTTTGCACACAAAAATTGGTACAAAAGTACCCGATTCCCTCCGTCGGAGTGAAACAAGGCATCTATCCCAATTGAATTCGGGTACCAAACTCCAAACAAAAGTTAGTAAAAGTTACAAGGGTTACAACCTGTTCATTCACAGGCAGGTCGCTTGCGATTTAAGAAAACAAGTTGCTATATGGTTTAACCTGCAAACAGCGCGGAGTGTTTCCTTATAGGCTGCAGAAGTCATTAAATCAAATTACAGCACCGGTGCTGCCCCGAAGCAGCGCTAGTACTAGTACCATGCATAAAAAGCACAGAACACTGAACTCTAACATAAATGGCGGGCTAACATCTGAGTACTTTTCTTCGTCGGGGAAAAAGAAAACTTACCCCCTCTTAATACAGAGGTTTTGAACCTCAGCCAGCGTGACTACAAGAATTGCTTGGATTTTCTCACCAGTTTAAATTATTTGGTAAACTGATTGGTGCATACAACTCAATATGGTATCAAAGTCAAAATGTCAATCCATTTCTATTTCACGTCTTAGATCTAAGGGAGCACCTCACCAGTATGACCGTATACGTATAAGTGAATTGCTCGTATTTACTCATTAGATTAGACTTTTAGATGAGTTGGTTAGTACATACAACTTATTAGTATTAGTACGAGTATGGACGGTCTGATGCATACCATTTAAAGAGCTCTAATCGTTAGTAGAGTCCTATCGAGGAAACCGTTTGACTTCTGAATTGAAATCGACGGCCTCGGATCTCATGTCTTTCCAGCGGCATGTTGAGAAGATACGAATATGTAACGAGTGCTTAGCTTTTACGAGAACACAACATATGGAGAGTTTTATCTATTAAATACTAAAAGTCGAAAAACTTCATACTTTGATCTGGTAGACCTAACTAAAATAGAACTATAGTGTAGTATTTAGAGATATATATTACTTCGCAATTTAAAAGCTAAAATAAATAAGTGCCATGGAAAACATGTCGGCCTTCTGCTTGTGCATGGGACGTGGCCTTCGGCTCGTGACATACATGCTGACTTCTGTTCGTGATTTGAGAATGGGACGGACGTGCTCACTAAGGCTCCAACTCTCCAAGATCGTGTTGATGTCCCTTCTCTTTCCCTTTTTTATTTTTCCACTCACTTCCAACTATTTTTCTCACATAAGTGTCCCATAATTTGTCATATTTTGTATTGCAAGCTCATGTAAAAAAAATAAAGGAAACCCCGGCCCTCACTCAGCCGTCTCTCCGAGCGCAAATAAAAAAGAGTTTTTGTAACGGAAACAAAAATAGGAACGAAGGAGAAATTTTCTTTTGAGAGGGTACAAGGTGGACAAATTCATATATTCACATCACATACTCCCACATGCATTCCCTACGAGTAAGAGATGGGTGCTCGCACGCATGTGTACCTAAATTATTTGAGCGAGACACATTGGGTCGATCCAGGGATCAAACCCAGATGGTAACAAGTGGCCTTACAGCTAGTAAACAAAGATAAATAGTCTTGAAATTCTAAAAAATAAAAACATATAGTCCTTAATCAAGTGCACTAATAAAAGCAGGATTATAGTGAAAATTTGATGCTTTTACTTACAGATATATTACTTTGTAATTTAAAAAGTAACATAGAAGAATAAGGGATTAGATGACCAACCTAACTTCAGAACTATCAAGTAGAAAAAAGCTACCACACATCGTCCTACTAAAAGTGGATGACAGATTTTTTACTATCTCTAAGAAAAAAAGATAGATATACCGGAAATTCTCAAAAAACAAAACACCTGGCTTTTAACAAGGTGGTCCCTGGTTATAAAGTAAAATATCCACCATTGATCTTGTGATATGAAGGAAATATTTATCTATTTCTAAATCCTTATCTTGTAGAGAGAGAGAGAGAAAAGAAAGAAAGAAACAAGGCAACGTAGACTCCTTCCCCCTCTTTCAGTATTCTCTCTCCCCTTCCATTATCTACAAAACCTAATTAAGGGGAAAAGAGAAATAAGCCTATAATTGTGCGGGATTTTATCTAGGAGAAAATTCATAGTTAATATGCCACTAAATAACTGCATGATTCACAATATGACACTCATCGGAGACTAACAAGTGAACCTTAGTGAAACACAGGTAATATACAGTGAAGATGTATCATAAAGCTTAAAGTCTTTGCCTTACTACTATTGGTGGATAGACCGGATACAAAGGATATGCATGCTATGTAGGAGGCACTATAACTTGATTAATAATAACTATTATTGTGTTCTATATCATTCAAGGGCTGAAGAAACTCTACAACATCTTCTCTTTACTTGCACCTTCAGTGCATGTTGTTGGCAAATCCTTGGAATCCAATAGAAATAAAACTTAAGTATTATAGAGTGGATTATACGATCAAAACAAACCTTTCATGGGATTTGTTTCATGGAAATTTTCATCATAGTAGCATGGAACATTTGGAAACAACATAATGAGCAAAATTTTCAAAATCAACAATAAAAAAATTCTGTTTGGAAGAGGGCCTTTGTAGCAGACATCTCTCTACGTATGTATAGAGCGACAGATGACACAAAACTGTTTATTATCACCTGGCTAAACTCATTGTAAATATGGTTTGAACTCACACATCTTTTGTAACATATGTACATTCTCTTTAATTATAAATACATAATAGTAGAAGCCTATCTTGCTGTTTTTCATAAAAAAAATGCAGTGAACATATGGAGTTAATAAGTGACGATCTACGGCAAGTGCTAGGGAACGGACCGGCAACAAGAGGTGGTTCAAGGGTGCTAGGAAGTAGGAAGCTCGTCAATAGCAGCCCATCTCCTTCAGAGTAAGTACAATAACAAAGCCTACTACTTACTCCATCTTTTATCCATATCATTTAGAGTAAGTAATAAGCCAACTTGTACAATAACCATCTGTAAAAGTTGTCTCTAGATGTTGTGCAATAACTATCTTTCTTCTTTTGTACATAACTAATCTATCTTGTTTCCCGTACCATACTGACTCTTGCATAAGAGCTGGCTCTTTTCTCTCTCCTCTTTTCTTACTCTTTCACATAGGATAAAGCTGATGTATATAGGCTAAGAATAAGCTGAGGTGGTTTTATTGTACATGCCCTCAGCGTGAGTTTAGTGTGTCTTTTTATTTTTACTGGACTTAATTAAGAACAGTATAAGCTAGATGCATAGACATCATAATTGATTTGCCTAAATTTAACTCGTCCATGCACTAAAAAATGGTCAAGTTTAACTCGAACTGGATCTAACACATGTACCATGTAGGTGATTTGACACGCGCTTGGCAAAAGAAAACTGTTCTCTTTTTATGCATGATAGATATGTTGCTTATTTTATGCTTTTTTCTATTTTATTATATTTGTTCATGGTCTCAAAAGTATTCAGTTCAAAATATTTGTCTATTAATAGAATCAAGAGTGCAATTATTGTAATATTTTCACTCTTTACCCCTACTAAGTGCTCTGAAAGAGGTTAAATAGTTGTGATATGTCATTTAATAGGGGTATACATAGTCATTTGTTATTAACTTTTTCTTATATTTAATGCTTTCTTGGCAGATGGGTATGATATAGGTTGTAGCCAAATATAGTGAAAAGGAGGGAGTATCATCTTGAGTAGACACAAGTGCTTAAAAAGTGATTATGCATATAACTACCTCTAATTAATAGATAATAAAGCCATATAAGACCCTATAAAGAAGTAGTTGTATGGAGGATATGACTCTTATATGAGTGTTCGAATGATACGACAATCCTGTCTGTTTGAGGCTTTGAGCACCATTTAGAAGCATGTACATATGTCACCCGTGAAGGGAAAAAGAGGAGGAAAATCTACTTTGTCCTATTGATAAACTAGAGGTGAGTTGCAAATCCCTGCTAACTAATGTAAAATTCTTCTTGTCTTTATTATAATTGCATTATACTTTTTTCATTCTTTTTGTGTCATTTTAGAATGTGTGCAATCAACCTTTTATAACTTTCACAGCTAAAGTAAATAAAAGTATATGGATTTGTCATGTGAAAATAGTATTACTAGATTTGTTTAAAAAATACTTTCATAACATGTATATCTAATGATTTTTTGCTAACATATAATTAAAAAATAATGGTAATATGTGTGTTGCAAACAGTAGCGAATCTAGGATAAAAATAGAGGGCGGGCTTAAAATATTAGGTTAAATTGAGATAGACATGTTAAACAGTTTGTGTTGTATTCTTATCAGTTCGAGGTTCGAGTGCTACTACTTGTAGTTCATTATTTGAGAAATACTTGTGCAACATTCGCTTGTTAAACTTTTGAAAATCTATAAACAAGTTAACACCAATCAATCAAATAAATCGGCTATTGTCTCTTTCAACCTACTGACATATTTATAATTGATAAAAAAATCATGAGCAGTGCTTCAATGCTTTTCTTTCCAATACAAGTTGTGCAAATCTTGAAGTAAGCGAAATGTTAAGTAATTACCATCTACCTATGTCGGCGTTTTCGAGCGCCGGCAAGTAAATTTGTAAGTCTAGGGGGTCGCGCGTTCCACTCCCTGAATGGTTAGACTCGTGAGTCCAAGATGTATCTTGGTTGGTGAAAGTCCCTACTCCGATTCGGATGGCCGTATTGTATTGCTTTTGCCCTATGTTTTCTGACGATGCCCCTAAATGACTTAGTCTCCTCGTGTTCTTATATCTCCCTCTCCTCTCGTTCTCGCTCTCTCATTTGAATCGTTTAGCCCCGCCTCCTTTTATCTGAAGGAAGGGCAGTTACATCGAGTTGGGAGGAAGAGCAAGGTGACCACGCTAGGAGCTCGGTCCTTAAATCCGTGGACTGTCGCCACCCGTCTTGCCCATCTTTGGGTTGGTAGCCTTAGTGGTCGGGAGGTTAGGTATTCCCGGAAATGGCGTACTTGCCCTCTGTGACCCTTGCGAACGCCGGCGTCGAGTGCGTGGCGTTGGTGCCTCGGGAGGAGCGTGCGCTCGATCTTGTCGTGGCGGTTGATGGGGTGGAAGCTTTGTCTTCTGCGATCACGGATCTTCTTGGGAAGAGCCACCGCCTTTGTATAGTCGCTCGATTGACCTCATTCGGAAGTGCGTGGCGGTAGGCGATGAGGACGACACGCGGCACTCGGTGTCCGTCACCTTGGTTCGGTTGAGTCGGGAGATCCGCCCGCCAAGAGGGGTCGGGCGCCTGTCTGGTCGGATTCGCTTCCTGGCGGTCGGGAGCGGATGTCTTTGCGCGATCTTGCGAGCGATTCGGTCGTGATGGGCGGGCGTGGCTGTTAAGTGGGGATATGCTTGAGGCGGCCGGCTCATCGCCCGGCTGTTGGGGTATCCTTTTATTAGTATTCGTCGATAGCCCCGAACTCCCGGCGATTTGGCAGATTCGGTTGGGGTTGAACTTGGACGAAAGTGGTGGCGGGCACAGTCGGTCGGTCCGGCCGATCCGGTTAAGCGATTCCGTCGGTGTGCTTCATTGGATCCGGCGGCTGTCTGGAGTTTGGCGGGGCATTTGAACCACTGGGGCTTTACTCGCCTCGTTGCGCATGCCGAGTATAGTTTGGCGCGCCGCGCCTGCTCGTCTTCTTGACTGCTTCGGGTTTCTGGTGAAGGATGCTTCGTTTTCCGGCACCCGCATTTACTCTGGAGACGCTTAGCCTCCCTTCGTCCGGATATATATATATATGTGCGCTGTAGCTTGCTTGAAGGGGATGAGAGCTCTTTCTTTTGTTCTTTCAAATGGCTTCGAGACACCCTCTAGTCTTTAGCTTCGGCGATGGTGTTGCGGTGGAAGAAGAAGATCCTCTGGCCGAGCTTTGGGCTGAGTTCGACCAGGCGATGGCCGAGCTTAGGGAGGAAGAAGCTGCAGCCCGTGGCCGCTTCGTTGTTGTATTTGCTCGAGGCCGTTCGAGGCTCGAGGTGGTAAGGGGGCCCTTCGGAGGCGATGGCGCAAGGCGCCGGCCGTGAATTAGTGCGGCCGCGTCGATGTCGCTGAACGGCAGCGGAGGCATCGGCGTGTTACTTCGCGGCCGCGGCGGCTGTCCCGTCGACCAGGCAAGGGCCTACCAGCATGCCGTCGGTGCCACCGATGCCGCACGGACGTTTGATAGGTTCTAGGCGTGGGTAGAGTCCTGCCGTGGTGTAGCGTGGCCACTCTTGTATCTGTCGGGTACTGTGTGTAAAGTCGTGTAAAGTTTGAGCCTGTTGGCCTATAATGAAATTTTCTTTTTCTTTATGAAAATGTCTTTGCGATGAGTTTGCTTTAATTTTAATCGTTGTGGACGGCGCCTTGGTCGGCAGGGCGACCGGATGCCTCTGTGAGGTTCGGGTGTCCGAGTGCTCGTTTAACGTCGTAGCTAGACAGTGCCTTGGTCGGCAGGGACGACCGGATGCCTCTGTGAGGTTCGGGTGTCCGAGTGCCTTGGTCGGCAGGACGACCGGACGCCTCTGTGAGGTTCTGGTGTCCGAGTGCCTTGGTGGCGGGGACGGCCGGATGCCTCTGTGAGGTTACGGTGTCCGAGTGCCTTGGTCGGTAGGACGGCCGGATGCCTCTGTGAGGTTACGGTGTCCGAGTGCCTTGGTCGGCGGGGACGGCCGGATGCCTCTGTGAGGTTACGGTGTCCGAGTGCTCGTTTAACGTCGTAGCTAGACAGGTGCCTTGGTGGCAAGGACGACCGGATGCCTCTGTGAGGTTCGGGTGTCCGAGTGCCTTGGTCGGCAGGACGACCGGATGCCTCTGTGAGGTTCGGGTGTCCGAGTGCTCGTTTAACGTCGTAGCTAGACAGTGCCTTGGTCGGCAGGGACGACCGGATGCCTCTGTGAGGTTGGTGTCAAGTGCCTTGGTCGGCGGGGCGGCCGGATGCCTCTGTGAGGTTACGGTGTCCGAGTGCCTTGGCCGGCGGGACGGCCGGATGCCTCTGTGAGGTTACGGTGTCAAAGTGCCTTGGTCGGCGGGACGACCGGATGCCTCTGTGAGGTTACGGTGTCCGAGTGCTCGTTTAACGTCGTAGCTAGACGGTGCCTTGGTCGGTAGGGACGGCCGGATGCCTCTGTGAGGTTCGGGTGTCCAAAGTGCCTTGGTGGCGGGACGACCGGATGCCTCTGTGAGGTTCGGGTGTCCGAGTGCTCGCTTAACGTCGTAGCTAGACGGTGCCTTGGTCGGCGAGGGACGACCGGATGCCTCTGTGAGGTTGGTGTCCGATCGCTTGGTCGGCGGGGCGACCGGATGCCTCTGTGAGGTTCGGGTGTCCGAGTGCCTTGGTTGGCAGGACGACCGGATGCCTCTGTGAGGTTCGGGTGTCCGAGTGCTCGTTTATCGTCGTAGCTAGATAGTGCCTTGGTCGGGGGGACGGCCGGATGCCTCTGTGAGGTTCGGTGTCCGATCGCCTTGGTCGGCAGGACGGCCGGATGCCTCTGTGAGGTTGGTGTCCAAAGTGCCTTGGTTGGCGGGACGACCGGATGCCTCTGTGAGGTTCGGTGTCCGAGTGCTCGTTTATCGTCGTAGCTAGACGGTGCCTTGGTTGGCGTGGACGGCCGGATGCCTCTGTGAGGTTCGGTGTCCGAGTGCCTTGGTTGGCGGGACGGCCGGATGCCTCTGTGAGGTTCGGGTGTCGAGTGCTCGATTATCGTCGTAGCTAGACGATTGCCTTGGTCGGCGAGGGACGACCGGATGCCTCTGTGAGGTTCGGGTGTCCGAGTGCTCGTTTAACGTCCGAGCTGGGCGTGAGTGCTCGTTACCGTCGTGGCTGGGCGTGAGTGCTCGTTCGTCGTGTGCTGGGCGTGAGTGCTCGTTCCGTCGTAGCTGGGCGTGAGTGCTCGTTTACCGTCGTGGCCGGACGTGGGGCATCCTTCTCGAGTCCTCGTCGGCGAGGTAGTGCGAGAGGAATGGCGCCGTCTATCCCACATGTATACCCCATCCGCAGTGTGGGACTGAGAGGATGAGCGGCGCGCGTTTACTGCGTTGGTTTGAGCGCCGTGCTCGTGGAGCTAATAGCGGGTAGTCCGAGTGGGTCTGGGAGGTCCGCCAAGGGGACCCTTCCGAGCGGACGGTCCCGAGTAGGGTGTCTGGCCTGCTATGGGCGACCCATAAAAACCTTTCTCTACTCAATCCGTATGGACTCTAGGTCGTCCGTGACCCGAGCACACGGTGGTGTCGCTCATTGATGAGCTCCGGGAGAGTGTGAAGTATGGTCTCGGACGCGAGTAGAGGTGATTAGGCCGTCGGTAGACCTAGCAGGGCCCAGTGTGGGCTCACCTCATACCCCTTGCTCAAGTTTTCTTTGGGCGGCCTTATACCCATCTGGTGGGGTAGGCCTTTTGAACCTGACTCCTCATTGGGCCTGGCGCAAGCCACAAAGCTTTAGTCTTGGGGCCGCAGGCCCGATGGGCTTCTCGCGCGCCGGAGCAACTGTTCGGCCTAAAGGCGGAGGCCGAGAGGTTACGGACACGTTGTTCGGGCGGTGTCTTTATGGCCCTTGTCGCTGACAAGACGAGGATTAAAAGCGGAGTGGTATTAAACCAGGAGTTACGGTGGCGCGACAGCGAGGGTGGTCGCGACGCCGCTTGACGCCAGGCGCTGCTTGGCGGCGTTCGCTCGTCCTCTATCATCGCCCGTTAGGTGCTTCGAGTGGTCACGCTTTCTTGCCTTCTCTATCTCGCCTCAAACAAGAAAGCACCAGAGAGCTAAGGAAAGAAAACTGACCTTTCTTTCTCACCTTCGATCGTCTCCCCGTGAAGATGTCGTGGCGGAGTGCTCGCGCCAAGACAGCCGTCTTCGGCTTAGTGAAGAAGGGCTTCCTCATGCCGCAGACCTTTTCGGTGGAGGGTGCCGACTGGGGCTGCCACCACAGGCCGTGGGCGGCGAGATCGTGGTGCCCGCCTCGTTCTTGGAGCGGCTTTGGCTGCCGCCGCACCCGTTCGTCCGGGGCTGTTGTTTCATTACAAGGTGGAGGTGCACCATCTCAACCCCAATGGGGTCCTCCACATCGCCATCTTCATCACGTTGCGCGGCCTTCTTGGGGATCGAGCCGCATTGGGCGTTGTGGAGGCACTTCTTCCGTGCAAGGCTCGGAAGGACAGCCGTCGGACGCCGCGGCACCTGGTGGCTGGCCCTCGGCTTCGCCCGGTCGAGCACGGAGTACTGGAGGTAAAGCGCCCTCGTCCAACAAGAGTGGCGTTCAATGGCTCTACGTTCAAACGTCGGCGCAGCGCCCCTCGTTTCACCGGCGAGCTTCCCATGGTGGAGGGCGGTGGGCTGGGCGCCAAAATAGGGAGAAGAACAAAGCCGCCCCGATCGTGGAGCGCATCGGGGCTCAAAGGAGGCGGGCTCACCGGGGCGTGGTTGTGCGCGCCTTTATGGGGATCGCGTGCAACCGCTTGTGCCTGAGCCGCACCTGTTCCGTCTGCGGGCTGTCCGACCGGGCGAGGATGGCGAACCCGAGTGGCGCTGCCGAGGTGGAGGCGGGTGGCGGCCGTTCTGGCGGAGCGCCACGGTGGCGCGGATGGCCACCGGAGCCATTCTCGCGGCTTTCCGCCAAATCTGTAAGCCGGTGAAATTCCTTTCGCTTCTCTTTTCTTTGTCCTTAGCACTTGACCGACATTCTGCATCCTCTCGGGGCTCATGGGGATGTCTTCCCAGCGCCGCTCGGGGATAAGGAAGTGCGGTGCCGCCCGGCGAGGGCGAGGTCGACTCCTCCGCAAGAAGCGGAAGGAGGAAAGGAGGAGGAAGAAAGTAAGGAACGCAGCGTGGCAGGCAAGGCGGCGAGGATGTGTCGGAGACCACCGCCGTGGGGACAACCTCCATCGACGGCGGCGGGAGTGCCTCGGCC
Organism: Otatea glauca; assembly: GCA_036346275.1. NCBI lineage: Eukaryota > Viridiplantae > Streptophyta > Magnoliopsida > Poales > Poaceae > Otatea > Otatea glauca. Next base: position 78,719,876 of record CM070711.1, read on the forward strand.
ACCCCTATGGTGGGTTTTTCCCGACTGCCGTGGCGGCGGCGTGGACTCGCCCGGCGGCATCACGGGCCCGTGGCTACGGATCCCAGCGGGGTGATCTTGCGCTGCGGTCGCCGCGCGTCTCGGTGGAGGTGGCCGGGAAGCGGCCGGCCGACTGCCCTTTGGCGGGGCGGCAAAGAGGCGCGCGTGCCACGCGACTCGCTCGGCCTTGTAAGTGTATTCTTTTATTGGAGCATTTTTTTTTGGCAAAGCCGCCGAGCGACTCTTGAATCTTTGCAACGTCGGCGCCTATCTTTGGGGTGACCGTGGGCGTGCCACATCACCCGCAAATAACAGCGCCGGTGATTTGGTGACCGGTTGGGTCGGTGAAGGTCGCGGCGTTGGCGAGGGCGCGATCGCCGAGGACGGGCCCCACCCGAGGTCGTGCGAAGAAGAACTTCCGCCGCCTCCGGCGGGACTCCCACCGGACGGCGTGATCGTCGTTTGGAGGATGAGACAATGGCGCCGCGGTGATCGCGCCCGATCGTGGCGAGCCGGCGACGGAGGTGCCCACCGTCGTCGGGAGGTGCCGACCGATGCTCCTCGGCGCAGTCGCCGAGGGGTTTCGAAGGTTGACCTCGTCACCCTTGCCCATGGTGCTTTGACGGCGACGTCCCGCCCAACAGCGAGCGGCAGGCGCGCCACGGTGTAATTCCGGTCGGGCATCGGGGTTAAGCGGAGGAGAGCGAGTGGGCCGCCCTTGGCAAGCAAGCTACCGGCCGGCGGCCGAGATAGGCGATCCGTGAAGGTCCGCTCTTGCTCTGAAGTCTTCCACCGGTATTTGGATATGATGGTCGGAGTCCGATCGCCTGTAGGTCAGCCGAAAAGTTCTGACTCGTTGCACATTTTTGATAGTTCTTCCGTGCGACTAACGGAGTGTCCACATTTTTGTAGCACTTGCGGGCTCGCCGTCGCGTCGAGTTGAGCTCTGCGCCCGCTCAAGCGATCGTGGCAATGTGAGGAGAGAATGATCATTGCGCCTAGCCCAGAGGCCACAGGTATTAGGCGGTCGAGGCGGTGGTGATCCGCCAAGGATTTGAAGAGGCCACAAAGGCCCTTCATGATGGCGCCTAGGAGCCGAGGCTTTGAGGCGAAAGTGGCGAATCGAGTCCTCTCGACGGAGGTCACCGAGGCCAAGGATGCCGTTGCTGCGGAGGGATCGCGCAGACGCAGTAACACGCTGCGGACCGAGCGAAACAAGGCTCGGGGACGCCGCCCGAGTTCGCCCGAGCGGCGATCGCTCGGCGAGCCGCCGAGTGAAGACTTCATCGAGGCGTCAAGTCGGAAGCCGCAATCGACCAACTCTGCGGCCGGTAAGTGTCTCAATTCTTCAATTAAGTTTGGGGGGTGCGACCCACAGGGCGAACTTATCCAAAATCTTCGCAATCTGCAGAGGCGCAGAAGAATCTGAGCGTCGCCGTGGAGGCGCAGAGAATGGCTTCGGATGCCCGCGACGTGGCGATCGTGGCCCGGGACAAGGCCCGGGCGGCGTTGAAGGTTGCGGAGGACGGTCGGGCCGAGATGAGCGCCGAACTGGAGGCCCTCCGCAAGGCCGGTCGGGAGGTCTGCGACCGCATCCTGAGCCGGCAGCCCGAGTGCCCTTGCCCGCGCCGCCCAGTGCCGACCGTAGAAAGCGGTGGTCACCGGTGGCGCGCTTGAGCTTCATCGGCGTTGGTCAACACCATCTTGTACTACGACGGCATCGACCTCGCGGTGGTGGGAGCGGCGTGGCGGGAACCGGATCAACGAGGAGATCGACCGGTTCGAGCTCTGGTCGAGCCAAGACGCCGGGAGATCGCCACCGCATCCGCCGCAGCCGCCCTCGAGAAGCGAGGCGGACCAACTCTCGGCCCGCCACCGGCCGCCCGCCAAGAAGAATAGAAAAAGTTAGCTTTATCCTTCTTAGATTGTAAAGATCGCTATTTAAACAATCTTGAATTTATCAAGTCCCGAATCGCCCTCGTCCTTTTTCGTATTTAGGATGAGCGTTTGGCGACCATAGCCTTAAGGACCGCAGGGCCACTTATGCGTAGGTCGGGTTGTTTTGGGAGGAGCGAGGTGGATTGGAGACTTGGCTATCGTGTTAGGCGACTTGTGAGGATAGGAGTGTTCTAGACCGGCCGGGGATCTTTCCACTCGGGCACTTCCTTCTTCCGCGAAGTGCTACTTAGCAACCATAGTGGCCGGGCGAGGCCGTAACACTTGGGTTGAGAGGGTTACCGCCGGGATGGACCTCATGACCAGTCGGGTCACGTACCCTCATAAGCGCGTGGGATAGCTGAGTTCGTGCGGGGGAGGAGTGTTCCCTGCCGACCCAAAGGTCACTCCACTTGGGTACTTCCTTCTTCCGCGAAGTGTTAGCAACCATAGCCGCTGGGGCGAAGTCAGAGCACTTGGGTCAAAGGGTTACCGCTCGGGAAGGACCTTGTGGTCGGTTGGGTCATCAACCCGCGCAGCGCCGATCGGGAGACGGCTCAAGGGGCGCCGAAAGGCAGCCCCGAGTCGTCGCATGGCGACCAGGTGCTCGGAAGGAAGAAAGTAAAGAGCATGCTAGGAAGAGGAAAAGAGTTTAGGGATAGAATCGCCTTAACTTTTCTATATTCCATGCATTTGGAAGGATCGGCGTCGGTGTCCTTGAGCCGAAGGTACTGTGCCGCAGGATCTGCACGACGGTGAAGGGCCTTCGAGGCGGCGACTTGTGCTTATCCTTGCCGGTGCGGACCCGACGCAGACGTGTCGCCAAGATCAAAGACCGCCCTCGAACTCGGGCGCTCGTGGTAACGTCGCGAGCTTGTTGATATCCGCCGATCGCGGGACGGCCACGTCATGCGCCTCGTCGATCCGGTCGACGGAGTCTTGTTGTCGGCGAGCCCCGAGCCTCCTCGAGGCTTGCGGTCTTGGGGCGCCATACTCCGTGTTCGTCGGCAAGAAGACGGCCTCGACCGTATACCATAAAGAACGGTGTGAACCCGGTCGCCTGGTCGGCGTGGTCCGTAGACTCGGAGGACGGAGGGTAGCTCGACGCCCAGCGCCCGCCGAAGTGCTTGAGCCGATCAAGATCCGCGGCTTGAGCCCTTGAAGGATCATGCCGCTTGGCGCTTCGACGGCCGTTGGTCCGCGGATGGGCCACGGCGCCCAATCGATGCGGATGTTGAAGTCATCGCAGAACTCGAGGAATTCCTTCCCGTGAACGCGTTAGTTGTCGGTGATGATGGAGTTTGGGACTCAATCGAAAGACTATGTCGCGGAAGAAGATGGCCGCTTGTGCCGACGTGGCGCTTCGACCGCTTGGCCTCTATCCACTTGGTGAACTTGTCCACCGCGACGAGCAAATGGGTAAAGCCCGGCGCTTTCTTGAAAGGCCCGACCAGATCGAGCCCCAAACCGCAAAGGCCACGTGATGGGGATTATGCGCAAGGCTCGAAGCTAGCGGATGTATCCGCACGGCAAAGAATTGGCATCCTTCGCAGTGCGTCGCGATGCGCTCTGCGTCGGACACGGCGGTCGGCCAATAGAAACCTTGCCGAAAGGCCTTTCCCACCGAGATCGGGCGCAGCGTGGTGACCGCAAATTCACTGTGTATGTCGCCCGAGAGTTGTTTTCCTTGGTCGGCGGAATGCACTTTTGGAGGACCCCGAGGGGCTCCTTTGTAAAGGTGCGACCGATCGGGACGAAAGACTTTGCTCGTCGGGCGAGGCGCGGGCCTCGGTCGGTCGGGAGGAAGCGACCCGTCCGTCAAACGATCTATGAATGGCTTTCTCGGTCGGACTCGGTTGCTAGCACGCCGTGGCTCGACCCGCCAAGTCTCACGCCGATCGCTGGCGGCCGATCGGCGGCCGTGCTAGGTAGGTCGGGGACCGCTCGCCACCGCCCGGTGGATGGAAGGCGCAGGAGGTCGCAGAAGAAGATCCGGCGGACCGGCTCTCTGGAGGCCGATTGGCGGTAGTCGGCGTCGCTATTGTAGCGTCGGTAGCTATGGTGAAGCTCGAAGCCCTTGAATCGCGCCGAGCTCGCGCGACTTCTCGACAAGACGCGGCCATACGGCGTCTCGGGGCCCGCGGCCTTCATGACTTGGTCGACGACAAGCTTGAGTCCCGTGGACGAGTCGGCGAGCACCGAGGTCGCAGCGATCCGAGACCGTTGACGAGGGTCTGCTCGGCAACGTTGTTGGTGGCGCCAGCGGCGATGGCGATCGAGCTTGTTCCCAAGTGGGAGATGATGACAACTCAGCGCCGCGCCATTCTTGTTGTAAGACCCATCGAAGTACATTGTCCAAGACGGGTCTTCGATCCCGGTGGTGCACAGGTTTGGTCCACTCAACGACGAAGTCGGCTAGGGCCTACGACTTGATCGCCGTCCGGGCGGACGTGATGTCGTGGTCACCGAGCTCGAGTGCCCACTTGGCTATCCTTCCCGGCGTCGCGGTTGCGACGATCTCGCCTAACGGGACGTGGTCACCACGGTGATGTTGTCCGATCGAAGTAGTGGACGAGCTTTCTTTGCAATGAGCACCGCAGAGTAAGCTTCAGACTGTGGGTACCGAGTCTTGACTCGGAAAGGACCTCGCTAATGAAGTAAACCGCCGTTGTACCTTAAGTTCGCGGCCTTCTTCCGCTCGCTCCACCACGAGGGCCGCGCACCGACGACTTGGGTAGTGGCGGCGACGAGAAGCAGCTGCCCCGGTGCCGGGCGACCAGATCGAGGCGAGGACAGAAGGCCTTGGCGGTGAGGGCCTCTGAGCCTGGGTCCAACTAAAGCGGTCGGATCTCTTGAGTAGCTCAGAGTGGCATTCGCGCCGCCGAGGCGAGACACAAACGCTCAAAGTCGCTAGGCATCCGGCCACCTCTGGACCCCCTTGAGGTTCTTGATTGGACCCATCCTTGCGATTGCTAATATCTTCTCTGGTTGGCCTCGATGCCTCGCTCGGAGACAATGAAGCCAAGGAGCTTCCTTTGGGGACCCCAAAACGCATTTCTCGAGATTGAGCTTTATGCGGAATCGTCGAAGGTTCGCAAAGGTCTCTTCGTGTCGGGGACAAGGTCGCCGGCCTTCTTGGTTTTACGACAATATCGCCGACGTACACCTCAGCGTTACGGCCGATCCGGTTATTGAAGCACGTTTGCATACATCGGGTATGTAGCGCCCGCGTTCTTTAGGCGAGCGGCGTCGTAACAAGCGAGAATGAGCCGAGCGGGGTGATGAAGGAAGTCACGAGCTGGTCGGACTCCCTTAGCGCAACGGTGGTAGCCCGGTAGGCATCGAGAAAGAGAGGGACTCGCACCTGCGGTGGAGTCGATGACTTGGTCGATCGCGGGGCAAAGGAACGGATCTTTGGGACATGCTTTGTTGAGACTCGTATAGTCAACGCACATCCTCCATTGCCCATTTTTCTTTTTACAAGTCTGTGGTTGGCTAGCCACTCGGGGTGGCGCACCTCTTTACTTAACCTGCGGCGGAAGTTTGGCGATCTCTCCCTATGATCCTGCGCTTCTCCTCGTCGAAGCGGCGTTAGCGTTAGGCGACCGGCTTTGAGCACGGTCGGATGCTCAAGGAGTGCTCGGCGACTTCCTTGGGATTCTGGCATGTCGGAGGACCTCCATGCGAAGACGTCTTTGTTGGTGCGGAGAGTCGACGAGCGCTTCCTATTTGGCGGGAGCGTGGCTCCGATCCGCACGGTCTTGGTCGGATCACGTGGATCGATCGCGACCTCCTTCGTGTCCTCGGCGGACTTGAAGGATCCCGCCCGACTTGCTTTGGACTCGGGCGGATTCGAGGCTTCCTCCCGAGGTTGTCGAGCTCGGCAGACGCGATGATCGCCGAGGCAAGCTCTAGCCAACTGCGCTCGCGCATTGTAGGCAAGCCGAAAGACGATGCCACGGTGATGACTCCCGTGGCCCCGCATCTTCGACTTGAGGTAGGCGTGGCCGGGACCGCCATGAACTTGGCGTAACATGGCCGCCCCAGATGGCATGGTAAGAAACGGGAAATCCACGACCTCAAAAGTGAGGGTTTGGTGCGGAAGTTTCGGTTCCTCAAAGGTAACGGCGGTCGATCTGCCTGAGTGGATGGGAACTCTTGGCGGGAATGACGCCATGGAAGGCGCCTTCTCGGGTCGGAGGGTTGAGCGCGGATCCCATAGCGTCGGCGCCTCGACGTAGAGGATGTTGCGGCCGCGCCTCCGTCCATGAGCACCTTTGAAAGCGCTTCTTCCCACGACGGGCCGACCACGGGGTATCTCCCGGTGTGGAACGTGGTCGGGTGGTCGGTCCGATCAAAGGTGATCGGGAACTCCGACCACCGGAGGTATTGGGGACGATGGCGCGGCGGTATGGACCTCGCGATAAGCGAGCTTGAGCCGGCGCTTGTCGGCATAGCAGGCCGGTCCTCCAAAGATCATGAGGCAGCCGTCGGGTTCAGGGAACTCGTCGTCTGCCTTTTTCTCTGCGGCCCGCGGGGCCGCAGCAGGCTTCTTCCCCTTGCCACGCGGCGTTGCGGGGACGCTGGAGAGGTAACGCCTCAGGACCTCGCAGTCCCGGTACTTGTGTTTGACGGAGAACCCGTGGTTTGGGCACGGGCCGTCCATCAATTTCTCGAAGTGGTCGGGCGCGACGGTCGGTCGCACCTGCTGCTTGGCAGGGCGGTCGACGGTGGCGACCACTTGGGGCTCGCGGATCTGCTTCCCGTGCCGCTTCCGTTTGTCGGAGCGGTCAGAAGGGGACCCGATGCGGACGCCGGGTTCTGGCTGGGCCTTTCCTCCCTCGAAGATGGCCCCCACAGCCTCCTCGCCGGAGGCGTGGTTGGTGGCGATATCGAGGAGCTCCTTGGTAGTTCTGGGCTTGAGCGGCCTAGTTTGTGTACCAAGGCCTTGCGGGAGGTGCCAGATGAATGCTCCCACGACATCGGCGTCGGAGATGTCGGGAGCTCGTTATGGCGGGAAAAGCTGCGGATGTAGTCCGAGGTTTCCACGTCGCTGCTTGCAGCCCTTCAGTCGAGGAATTTCGTGGCGCTTGTAAGTGCCCTGGAAGTTGCCGACGAAGAGGGCCTTCAAGTCGGTCCAGTCCCTGATGGTTTTGGCCAGCAAGTACTCGAGCCAGGCTCGGGCCGAGTCTGCGAGGTAGATGGGAAGGTATTGGATGATGAAGAGGTCATCCGTCGCTCCTCCCGCCCGGCATGCAAGCCGGTAATCTTCGAGCCAGACACCTAGGTTTGTGGCCCCGGTGTATTTGGCAATGTTGGTAGGCGCTCGGAATCTGGCAGGGAAGTCCGCTGGCGGATCCTGGCGTAACGCTCATGATCCAGACCGTCGGGGCTCGAGGCTGCGATGGTGGTGCCCGCCGCCCGCAACCCGTGAGTGGCGGCCTCCTCGCCATCTTTCTCCGCGCCTCAAGGGTAAGCGCGAATGTCGTAAGCATCAGGCGTTAGCGCGCCGGCGCGCGAGGCTGTTGTGGCTCGCGGTGCGGCGACGCTGTGCCGGACCCATCCGGCCAGACATGGTACGGGCCTGGTGGCGAGGTGGCTCCGGGCGATAGGGCCGAGGCGTGCATGTAAGCGCGACGCGTGCTCTACCGGCCGGAGGTTTGGTAGGTGGCCTTGGCCTCGGGTCGATCGGCTCGGGAGGCCTCGAAGCGGCATTGCGGCCGCGCCACGCTTTGACCGGCGTGGGGAAGAAGTGAGGACCGTCGGACCCTTTCGCTTTCTTTGGGGTGTGCACGACGCCGCGTGCGTGTGCGTCGCCAGCACATGCGGGCCTCGAGCCCTCCCGCTCCAGTTGGCACGGAGCGGTCGAGCTTCGATTCTTCGTTCCTCCAACTCTTTGCGTTGTTGTTGGGCTCGGCGCGGCGGGTGCGAGCGCGTTGATGCGCTCACGCGGCACTCCTCCTCCTGCGCTGAGGCGCGGACAGAGGCCCGCGCCGCGAGGGCTACGGGCAAATCAGCGGTGCCCGCCATGTTGCACTCGCGAGTGCCGCTGCGGCGGTACTCGTGTCGGGCTGAGTCACGTCGGAAGAGTCTTCCGGCCTTCGTGGATGGAGGCGGCGGTAGCCGACCATCGCCACGATCGCGAGCCTACGGGGTGACATGGTCACTGCCGGGCCTCTGGGAGTTTTCGCCCGACCGTGGCGGAGTACTCCTCGGGTTCCGGCCGGGGCTGCAGGCGCCTAAGCGGAGCTTAGCGCGGTCGCCGGAGAGGGCGCCCAAGCTCTTAGCGGGCGCTGTCCTCCGAGGCGCGGGACGAGCGTGAGCCTCCGTCGGGGTGGCCGCGGTCGAGGCGAAGCGGATCCGGTTCCCGTGCTGATCATCATGCCGCCGCGATGGGTGGATGCCATCGAGGAGATAAGCGGAATCGGAGATGGTGATGAAGACGCGCGAAGCCCCTACAGCGCGCCAACCGGCGGTTTTGAGCGGCGCGGCAAGTAAATTTGTAAGTCTAGGGTGTCGCGTTCCACTCCTGAATGGTTAGACTCGTGAGTCCAAGATGTATACTGGTTCGGGCTGAAAGTCCCTACTCCAGTTCAGATGGCCGTATTGTATTGCTTTTTGCCCTATGTTTTTACAGACGAGGCCCCTAAATGACTTAGTCTCCTCGTGTTCTGATATCTCCCTCTCCCTCTCGTTCTCGCTCTCCTCGCTGAATCGTTTAGCCCTGCCTCCTTTTATACAGAAGGAAGGGGCAGGTTACATCGAGAGTTGGGAGGAAGAGCAAGGTGACCTACGCTAGGAGCTCCGGTCCTTAAATCACGTGTGGTGACTGTCGCCACCGTCTTGCCCATCTTTGGGTTGGTAGCCTTAGTGGTCAGGGAGGTTAGGTATTCCCCGGGAAATAGCGTACTTGCCCTCTGTGACCCTTGCGAATGCTGACGTCGAGGTGCGTGACGTTGGTGCTGCCTCGGGAGGGAGCGTCGCTCATCTTGTCACGTGATGGTTGATGGGCCGAAGCTTTGTCTTCGCAGTCACCGGATCTTCTTGGGAAGGAGCCACCGCCTTTGTATAGTCGCTCCGATTGACCTCATTCGGAAGTGCGTGGCGGTAGGCGATGAGGACTGACACGCGGCACTCGGTGTCCGTCACCTTGGTTCGGTTGAGTCGGAGATCCCGCCCGCCAAGAGGGGTCGGAGCGCTGTCTGGTCGGATTCGCTTCCCGGCGGTCGGGAGCGGATGTCTTGTGATCTTGCGCGATTCGGTCGGGCGGCGGGGCGGCGCGGCTGTTGGTTGAGGATATGCTTGAGGCCGCTGGCTCGTCGCTTCGGGCTGTTGGGGTATCCTTTTTATTAGTATTCGTCAACCTATCATTTCTGCTTTAATATTTCTGCATATATAAAAAAGGAGAGCATTGAAGCACATCTCAAAAATCATATATTAGAAGAGGGGCTCGCTTTGTCTATTTGTTGTCATGGTCAGTCCACTCAGTTGGTTAGGTACTCGCTAACTCACGCTACGTCACCTTCACAATCTGCTCATCATCGCCACAGTGGGTTGTCCATTGCCACACATCTGTGCCCTGGCCAGCTCCCCGACATTCACTCAACGTCCTCACCGTGCCTTTACAATCGCCGAGTCCCGACAACGCACATCAAGTGCCCTCTACTTGATGGGCTGCAGCCTGCCATATCCTCGGAAAGAAGAGATGTCGAGTCACCTCTCTCTCTATAGTCTCTACATGCATTGAGGGTAAGTCCAGTTTTGCAGACAACAAGTGAAGTTAACAATTGTAAAATTAGGCATTCAACAAGCAATGGTTTATGAAGCCATATGGTCTAAAAAATAGCTCACCACCTAGTAAAGTTTCTTCTTCCTCTAAATGTGCCTGAGTGCGTGTACATCGCTACTGTTATGCCAAAAATAAACGTCGTTGTTAGAGAGGGTACATAGGATCTGGCAATCGGAGGGTGGGCTCGAGCCCAATCGAGCCCACCCGTTAGATACGCCACTGGTTGCAGACCGTGTGGATGTTTGAAACAATAAATAAAAAGGAGGGATAGTATAAACTAAAACATGAATAATTGCACTATACCTTCCTAAACATGGATATGGTCTTAGGTACACACCTTTAATACATATTCTCTAATTAAACCATAGTAAAAAATTATAAAAAAGATAGTCTTAGGAAAGTACCTTTGATTAAAAAAACTATTAATATCATTTCTATGTGATAAATCTAAATATTTTTCTTTATATTAGTGGTCAAAGTCCGAAAATTTTAACTACACATATTTTAAAATGATATCTTATACAGAAAAGGTGGAATTATGATTCTAAAAATATGAACAAAACTTAAACGAAAGTAATATTAGTTTAAATAGTACAGTTAAACTAGCAAGGAATAACTAATAAAGTTTAAAACTATATTAAAACTAGCCCGATTAACTGTACGGGCTATCCGGCTAGTTAAGACAAATAGTTGAGCACGATGGATGGAACGTAGAACCTGCAACACCTTCAACATTCTGTCTTTAGCACAGACATAACCATTGGATGCTCCTTGGACGACTTACAGTTTCACTACTGTCGTACTACATTAATACACTACAACGTCCTGCATGTAGTGTTTCGTTGATGTTTGTTTTTTTTAGAGGTTTCCTAAGAGCACCGTTGATTCTTTAGTTTAGGAGTAGTAATTTCACACCCTTTCATAGACTACAGGACGATACCACTACGTCGATAACTTGTTCTGCGTACAGAGCAGTGATTAATTTGTCTCGACGCAGCTTGATTACGACACTAAATCGAGCTCGGAAATCACCCTCTACCGGTTTCTAAAATTCTCAAAAATCGCAAGAAAAAGAACTGTTTCGAAGTCAAACTCTTTCAATTCGGCGGTAAAAGAAACTCGAAATCGATTGATATTATTGATTTTTATCGATTTTTGACCAATTTTCTTCGAAAAATCGACAAACAAAGCGAAACAATTCGAAAGCCGATTTTCTAACGATTATCGAGCGATTTTCATTGATTTTTGACTGATTTTTTATGCATAATTTTTTTTAATTTTTTAAATTAGACCAATTTATCGATCAATATAATTTATCGATACGAGCGATTTTCGTCTATTTTTGAATCCTGGCTACAAGGGCGCAGCGACAGCATTGCATTCACCATGTCCACGGCAGACTTGGACAGGTTCAGGCAAACGCTGTAGAATCACAGGAGCGAAAAGTGCACCATCGCGACAACCCGATGCAGCGGCCCCTCGCCATGAATTGAGTTTTGAGTGTATGATTGATCACGAGAACCAGTAGACGCGCATTTATGGAGACATGGACCGGGACCGGGAGACTCCTGAGCCTTTTTGATTAGGAGCAATCTTGGACCGAGGTCTGCGCGCATTGTGTGCCCGCACATGCTAGCGACTTTGATCAACATAATGGTCGCAACAATCATTCTAATAAACTCTGTCTTTCAAAAAAACAATCATTCTAATAAATTCACGCCACCAGACGGACAGATTGGCAAGATGGTTCTTTCCGATTGTTCCCATCAAAGCACACATGAGAACCTAGTTCTATTTCTATACACTACTACACAAATATACATCTGTTGGCGTCAAAAACTTGATGTAGGGTTTCTGACAGCAGCACACCAAACGAACACCTGGTTCAGAGCGTGCTAGTCGATTTGACCTGTAACCGACAAAGTAAAAAATATAAAATTCAATTAAAAGCCGATCGTCAAAATCAATCTGCTTGGACTCAATCAGCTTGAAGCCGATTAAGATCAGGGTAACAAGATAAATCTAATTAGCCGATTAAGGCTAATCAGAGGATAAGCGGTCGATTACGAAGAAGGCGATGCGCAACAAAATCAGAACAAATCGAACCTAGGGTGTAATTGACGAAGATCAACAATCGGCGATGCGCAACTTTATTGATCAAGATCGATTACAAAAGCTAAATTACAGAAGCTATTCCTAGTCGACAGGAAAAGTAGAAAAAGTAAAGACTGGTTGATTGTGTTGTGTTGATGATCTATTTGCGATTCGCTTTGGTCCTTCTTTTATACCCCTACGATCGTCGTGTCTGTTACAACACGCTTCAAGTCCGTTTCGTATCGGCCTTATCTCGGACGGTTGTTTTAAAATCTTGCAGTTACCAAAATATCTCCAAACCTTTCCATCCTGTTCGTTAATTCCGTATCTTTGACTTTATTGCCGATTTTGACTAAGTTTGCCAAATTTTGGTGCAAACAACATCACAATCGATTCTTTTTTATCATTCCAGTCGGTTCTGGTGGCGATACAAAGTTATAAGACAGAGATGAGGCGGCGTTATTACAGTCGGTTCTCGCCCGATAGAGATGAGGCGGTCATCTTTATCGATTTTTTATTCTTACAGAGAACCGATAGTGAGTTACTCATCCCTATCGCTTCTTAGAAAGAACCGATAGAGATGACCGCCACATCTCTATCATTTTCTGGTGAGAACCGACAGAGATGAATGGGTGTAGTGTGCTATTTTCTAATTCACCCTCCAATCAGCACATATTGAACACAATATGCACATATCACATTCACACAGAAATTACAGACAACATATCACATTCAAAGAACATGAATACTTTGTTACAACAAACACATATCACATTTGTTAACAATAGAATGCAAACATGCTTAACCATAAGTACACATGCAATCGCAATCAAATATGTAATATTGTTCACATATGATCTAGTAGGAGCTTTCAGGATCTCTAAATCGTTCGTCCTCCGACAAGCATTCTATCCAGTACCACTGGCATAAGTGGTCTCGTATCTTGTTGAGTGCAGTGCTGTCTACACTCTTCTGAGGGATATTGGTATGCTGCAAAATAGAAACGAGTGCTCTAATTTAAGTTTTCAAATTTCTATGTGAAAGACTAATTGTATAATAATGCATGTACATATACCTTAGGGAAACGGTCTGAGCCGGCAATCAAGATCACCATGTGTTGCATGACGTACAAACCACAGAGGTCGTCGCTGCCCTGTTGATGACACTGTTAAGAAAGAAAAATAAATTAAGAGATGAAGAAAATATGTCAGAAAATCTAAATCTTATATATGATAGCCACTTGTACCTTGAAGCGGACATACTCCAGTTTGGAGCTCTTTTTGTCGTCGTGTGTCCCTCCTGCTTCGACGTATTCCTTGAAACCCTATATACATTGGAGAGATACTGTTGAGTAAAAAAATAATTAATGTAGTTAAATACAGAAAATGTTAGATAAGAGTGGTGCACTTACTTCTCCAAAGGAGGCTTGATCACGTAGGTCATCGGTCTCTTCTCAATCGAATTAAGAGTGTACACTTTGTTGTCACTCGGAAGGAGCACGAGTAGAACCCAATGATTGCTTATTAAATGTTATGCAGCGAAGAAAATAAGTTCACATTCGGTTTCAGTGCGTAAAAGTAATTGAACGGTGAAGTAGTACTTACTCCTCGTGGTACGGGAGTAGAATGAAGTCCTTCTTCAACTTAGCTTGCAATGCCCTCTTGATGTAGGAGTCAACCAATTTCGGTTGAAGCCTAGCCATCGTCACGGATACAAGCTCAGGGTCGACGAACCCAACTAGTTGTCGATTCGTCACGACTCACTGCCTCATTGCCCTGCAACTCGTATTGAATGTTAAAAAGGATAATGCAAAATCCTATGGAAGTCATAAGGTCGTGTAACGTGGTGCGATACTCACAGCGTCTAGGATCGTACAGTGAAAATATCGATGGCTATCAGTTGGTACAGATGGAACAGATCCTCAAAACTGACTGGAAATGTCCCATCCTCCTCGTAGTGGAAATGTGCCTTTTTGTATCTAACATTGAAGTCGACACGCCGCTCGCTCTCTTTCACTTTGTTAACGTACCATCCATGGAGCTGTCGAGTCCATATGCCTAGAGTATTCAATTTGCTGGAAGGCAAAAGGGGCTTTCCATGTACGTAGGCCTTAAATTCATAAGGCTTCTCGTGGCTCGTGGCGCCTCCTTTCTAGGCGAAGGAGTCTCCAGGCAGGCGATGGGCTTTTCATGTACTTGAGGGGGCTCTGTGGCCTTTGTGAGCTTTGCCTTTTTAGCAGGGGCCTCCAGTGGTTCTGTGGTTGTCGTGCTGGTCCTTTTACGTGCCGGCTCTGTACTCTATGCAGGACTAGTCACGGTCTTAGGAGCAAGCGCAGGTACGGTAGGAACCTACGAAGCAGCGCATATGTAACTTGTTGCCGTAGTACTGGAATGGTACAGAAGACGGGGGATTTTTACCTTGACCAGTACGACGCCTGTCGTGGGCCACATGATGAACGACATCCGCGCTTGCTCGAGAGTGGTGATGTCTTCGTTGGGGGGAACTCGAGCACATGTGATAAGAAGGCTTCGTGGACGTAGTCCACCTGGACCCTCATGTAGCCCTTCCCCAAAGACTGACCATGCACCGTTGTAAGTTCAAGCTACATTGGTTTTGGTGGTTGGTTTAATATTAATGCTTAATCATTGTTTAATAACAAATCTAATCATTATGAGACTAACATGTTTAATTGAGCTACATTCTTATTAGTCTCAAATTCGGATGGAAAATGGAAAACCCAAGGTATGCACTCATATTCACTCTATTGTCTTAATGTATACTTAGGATTCAAGTTAAAAGATAAATTATTCCATTGCATTAGTCTAAATATGTGCATTATATTTTTGAATCTATATATACATGAATGCACACATCTAGGGGGAGTTAATAAATTAACTTGATGTTTCAATTGTATTGATCCATGTCCTCTTGCTATATAATATAAAGGATCAAGACTTTTAAACAATCTTTTGAGTATATATATAACTTGTGTAGTTGAAATATACTCATGCTAATATAGGATAAACTCATATGCAATCTAAGATTGATTATGTGCATATTGGTTCCAAAGTTCAATTATCTATATGCACATATCAAATGGAGTTTATTCTATAGTTGATGGTCTCTAAATGTATTGATCCCTTTCCATCACTCAAACATATATGGATCATTACTAACCATCACATTGAGTATATGAAACTTGTGTAGTGATATATACTCATGTCAATTTAAATAAGTTTAGATTGAGTTCGGTTGTCTCTCAATCAATCAAAGAACATTTCATCATGTGTTGATGGTGTCTCTTTGTTGATTAAAGACAAGCGGAAAGTTCTTGAGTATAATGAAGCATTAGTTACGTCAAAGCACTCAAGACACCAATTAATCATTCAAATTGATTAGGGTTGTGCTCAATCGATCTTAGAGGTATCTATTATGTGTTAATGGAGTGCGGTGATGATTGAGACAACCGTGTTTGTTGGACTAACATCTTCCATGAGTTGTGAAGTAGGTTGAGTCCAAGATAATGAAGAATCGGGAACGAGAAGTCATCATGTGTTGATGAGCTTCAAGAGGTGATCCCGAAGTGAAGAGAAGGGCTAGAGAAGGTTTATCATGTGTTGATGAACAAGAAGAAGAAGATGTGATCCTGGAAAGAAGATGATTGGAAATCATAAAAGCTCCAAGTGGATCGCTAGAGGCAAAGTTATAACTAGTTAGGTCTAAGGATGTGTTCCATGTCTTTTACCGGTCTCGGTGTTTGGATGGGAGACCGGGTTGCCAGTTAAGTTGCCGTACTATTAAGAGGGGTTGAGTCTTTTAGCTTGAGCTTCATCATGTGTTGATGAACTCAATCCGGTTCACTCTAGCTCATCTCTTGGTTGGATTTTACGTGAGCAAAGTATTTGCTATTAGATTATTATGGGGCTCGCCCATAATTAATTTAATAGAAATTCCAAAAGGCCCATTAAAATACTAGGAGTCATGAAATTGGTTTAGTACCATACGGGAAGTTGGGAGAAGTTTTCCTCAACTTAAATAGTTGAGTTGTGTGTCTCCCAATTAGCAAAGTGAAAAAGGGAAAAAGCGGTGCCACACGCGCAGCTACCGAGCCGAGCGATGGCGTGGCGTGTGCGAAAGTCTTGAGTCGAGTCGAGCACGCAGCTTGTGCGCAGCGATTCGGACGTGATGTCTTTGGCGGGAAGCGGTTCGCTTTTTGCCGTTTGATGATTAATGTGGCGATTATGACCCGATAACGCCGTCGATTACTAACGGACGTCTTGATGGAGTCAGTTACCTGTAACGGACGTCTTGATGGCCTACTCTTAATCGCCGTCGGTTACCTTCATCTCCTGCCGCAAGCCTATATAAAGAGGGCAGCGGCTGTGCCTTTCTCCACCTGTTGGCTCTCACCTGAGCTCTCCCGCAATACTCCATTGTTTCCTCTTGTATCTGCTGCCGTCTTTGCATTTCCGCCTTCATTTTCTTGCGCGCACAAGTAGCGGAGGGAGCAGGCCTCCGGAACCTCGTCCTTCTTAACATCTTGCTCGAGATAGAAGGCTGATAAGGTTTTTGGGAAGCATACCACGCGACTGCTCAAGTGCGTTGGAACTTTCGGGAAAGGTGTTCCTGGAAGCGCATCTGCACTGCACCAACGTTCGACTGCATCGACCTCTCCACTGCACCAAGGCTTCTCTGCGACAACTTGTGATCCTCTACTCCGACCGTCATGGCGAACGAGAAAGTTTCGCCTTCGCTTGTGCCTATGGTGGCACCGGCTCAAGGGTATATTAACTTATACCGTGTTTTAATCATGTTGATTTCTTGCTCATTAGTCTTTGCGTACGAGATAGATTATTTGTTATCTAGTACCTTTGGTTTTGAACTAGAATTGTGCAATTTTTGTGGATTAAAATATTGAGAAAATTCCTAATATTTCCAACAATCCAAAAACCTTATCCTAGGAATTTTACAACTACTGGTTTCGCTACCGCACTTAAACCAACTGTATTTGACGGCGCAAATTACTAGCGTTGGCGCGCCAAGATGATTCTGTGGTTGACTGCCATGAACGTGTATCACGTTGCGCAAGGCAAGCCACAGCCTGAGGAAGGGCTCTCTCCTGAGTAGGAGAGTGCCTTCGCGGCTGCAGATAACTTGTTTAGAGGCGTCGTGATTAGTGTTTTGGGAGAAAATCTTGTTGATGTGTATATGATTTTGCCAAGTGGTAAAGAAATGTGGGATGCACTTGAGGCAAAATTCGGAATCTCTAACGCGAGTAGTGAACTCTATGTCATGGAGCAGTTTCATGACTACAAGATGGTTGATGACCATTATGTAGTAGAACAGGCTCATGAGGTTCAAGCCTTTGCAAAAAAACTTGAGAATTTTACATGTGCATTGCCCGACAAGTTTGTGGCGGGATGCATCATTGCGAAGCTGCCACCTTCTTGGAGGGATTTTGCCACTACTCTAAAACACAAGAGACAAGAGTTCAGCGTTGCTGGTCTCATTGGGTCTCTAGATGTTGAGGAGAAAGCAATGGCAAAAGATACACGTGGGAAAGGAAGTTCCAGTGCCAATGTGGTACAAAAGAAAACCTTTCAATTCAACAAGAAGAATAAAAATAAGTCTGAAAAGCCCGAGAATAAGAACAAGGCCGCTCAAACTACTAGCTTCAAGAAGAAGAAGAATAAAGGAAAGGGAAACTACTTTATTTGTAATGGTACTGATTATTGGGCAAAGGATTGCCCTGATCGTAAAGACAATAAGCAGAAAAAGTTTGCCAACGTTGTTATTGGTAATACTGAGGAGCGAACATCCGGATATGTTTCAATACCTACCGTTCTATCAGTATGTCGTTCACCTGATTGGTGGATTGACACGGGGGGCCAATATACATGTTTGTGCTGACAGATCCTTATTCTCTTGTTACCAGGTCATAGGGGCTACCTCTGTGTTGATGGGGAATGGGTCGCAGGCATTTGTACGTGGAGTCGGCACAGTTGACTTGAAGTTTACTTCAGGCAAAGTCGTGCGACCGAGGAACCTGCATCACGTGCCCGTGATAAATAAAAACCTTGTCAGCGGGTCTCTATTGTGTAGAGATGGTTTTAAGTTAGTTTTTGAATCCAATAAATTTGTTGTTTCTAAAATTAGAACTTTTATTGGAAAAGGCTATGAGAACGGAGGCTTGTTCCGTTTGTCTTTGATGGACATGAATAAAATTGTGAATCATGTTTGTAATCATGAGACTGATGTTTGGCATTCACAACTTTGTCGTATTAATCTTGGTTGCATGATGCGGTTAGCCAGTATAAATTTAATCCCAAAATTTACCCAAGTCAAAGGTTCTAAGTGTCAAGTGTGTGTGCAATCTAAGCAACCTCGCAAGCCTCACAAGGCGGTGAGGCGAGAAATTTAGCATCATAGAACTAGTTCATACCGATTTATGCGAGATGAGCAGGGAGTTGACAAAGGGTGGTAAGAGGTATTTCATGACTTTGATTGATGATTCTACTAGATATTGCTATGTGTATTTATTAAAGTCAAAAGATGAGGCTTTTCACTATTTTAAGATCTATAAAGCTGAAGCTGAGAACCAACTTGAGAGAAAAATCAAACGGGTTAGGTCAGATCGTGGTGGAGAATAATTTTCTAGTGAGTTTAATTTATTCTGCGAGGAACATGGAATAATCCATGAGAGGACGCCTCCCTATTCGCCTCAATCAAACGGGGTTGCCGAAAGAAAGAACCATACTCTAACTGAGATGGTTAACGCCATGTTAGAAATAGCGGCTTTCCAAGGAATGGTGGGGTGAGGCTATATTGACTGCTTGTCATATCCTAAACAGGGTTCCTACAAAGAATAAAGAAATCACACCATTCGAGGAATAGGAGAGGAAAAGATTAAATTTCTCTTATTTACGTACTTGGGGCTGTTTGGCTAAGGTCAATGTACCTATCCCAAAGAAGCGTAAACTTGGACCAAAAACCGTTGATTGTGTCTTTATTGGTTATGCTTTTCACAGCGTTGGATATAGGTCCTTAATAGTGAAATATGGAGTACCTGATATAAGTGAAGGTAAAATTTTAGAGTCCAATGATGCCACATTCTTTGAGGACTTATTTCCTATGAAAGAGACACTTAGCTCATCTGGCCAAGAATCTATCTTCTCTCCTAAACCTTCCACTCCTATACAGATTGAGCTCACTTTTGAGGAAAATACAATAGATAAGGACAATGAAGTAACTCGTAAGAGTAAGAGACTAGGACTGCAAAGTCTTTTGGTGATGACTTTATTGTATATCTAGTGGATGATACTCTAAGAACCATTGAGGAGGCTTATTCATCTCAGGACGCTGACTGTTGGAAGGAAGCGGTCCAAAGTGAGATGGATTCCATCTTGAGCAATGGAACTTGGGAAGTTATTGTCCATATGGGTGTAAACCTGTAGGATGTAAGTGGGTGTTCAAGAAAAAGTTGACGCCTGATGGTACAATTGAAAAGTACAAGGCAAGGCTTGTGGCCAAGGGTTATACCCAGAAAGAAGGCGAGGACTTCTTTGATACTTACTCACCTGTTGCCAGATTGACCACTATTAGAGTACTACTATCTTTGGCTGCCTCCTACGGTCTGATCATTCATCAGATGGACGTAAAGACGGCTTTCCTTAATGGAGATTTGGAAGAGGAAATCTATTTGGATCAGCCTGATGGATTTGTAGTAAAGGATCATGAAGGAAAAGTGTGTAGATTGTTGAAGTCTTTGTATGGCCTTAAGCAAGCACCTAAGCAGTGGCATGAGAAGTTCGACAGAACTTTAACATCTGTCGGCTTTGTTGTGAATGAAGCTGACAAATGTGTGTATTACCGCTATGGTGGGGGTGAAAGAGTGATTATGTGTCTGTATGTTGATGACATACTGATCTTTGGGACGAACCTTAATGTGATTAAGGAAGTCAAGGGCTTCTTGTCCGAAAACCTTGAAATGAAATATTTGGGAGTAGCGGATGTCATCTTAAACATTAAACTGTTAAGGGAAGGTGACGGTGGGATTACTCTTGAGCAGTCCCATTATGTGGAAAAGGTGTTAAGTCGCTTTGGCTATAGCGATTGCAAACCTGCTCCAACGCCGTATGATCCAAGTGTGCTATTACGGAAGAACCAACGTATAGCAAAGGATCAATTGAGATATTCCCAAATCATTGGTTCACTGATGTATTTAGCTAGTGCAACGAGGCTTGATATCTCGTTTGCTGTGAGCAAACTAAGCCGGTTTGTTTCAAACCCGGGAGATGATCATTGGCATGCTCTTGAGAGAGTAATGCGCCATCTAAAAGGGACATCAAGTTATGGAATTCACTAAACTGGGTACCCTTGGGTACTTGAGGGTTATAGTGATTCAAAGCGGATATCGATCTTGATGAAATAAAAGCCACAAGTGGATATGTGTTCATATTGGGTGGTGGAGCTGTTTCCTAGAAGTCTTGCAAGCAGACCATCTTAACGAGGTCTACAATGGAAGCAGAACTCACAGCATTAGATACCGCCACTGTGGAAGCCGACTAGCTGCGTGAACTTGTGATGGACTTACGGTGGTTGAGAAACCGGTGCTGCTATCCTTTTGAGACTGTGACAATCCGAAGGGTGTTTGTAAGGGTAAACAGTTCTAAGGATAACATGAAGTCATCAAGGCACGTTAAGAGGCGGTTGAAGTCTGTCAGAAAATGAGAAACTCGGAGTTATAGCGTTGGACTATGTCGGACGGCTAAAACTTAGCAGATCCTTTTACAAAGGGACTATCACGGAATGTGATAGATGAAGCATCGAGGGAGATGGGCTTGAGACTCACATAAAGTCATGTCTTAGTGGTAACTCATCCTATGTGATCGGAGATCCCGTGAATTAGGATGTTGAGACAAGATAGTGACTTGCTGAGAGGAGAGTACCTTTTGTACTTAGCCCTCTCCGTTTGAGATGCAATAACTCTCCTATTCTTTATGGCAGGTTGGTTTTACCTTAATGTATTCCGAGTGGCTTTGATAAGTAGAGATGTTGTCCTACAGAACATCTTATGTGGAATACACCTATATGAGTTCGACTGCTAGTCACAGTCTATGAGATTGGGTGATCTCTAGAGGCTCATTAAAAGCCAAGGAGTATGACTTATAAACTCCAAACCGAGGGGATGCATTTAGCAGCCTAGTATTAGTAAAGGACTTTGGTGAAACTTGTTCGCACAAAACTGTCAATTCAAGGCATAGTCCATTGTTCAGTTGTGGATGAGTGTAACCTTTGTTCTAGGTGGAAGTTCAACTTAACAGTTTCCACCGAAACACTGGTATATCAAACTACATTGGAAGTGAGAGTATTTCAAATGTGCCTTTGAAATTTGGTGGGGATTGTTAGATTATTATGGGGCTGGCCCATAATTAATTTAATAGAAATTCCAAAAGGTCCATTAAAATACTAGGAGTCATGAAATTGGTTTAGTACCATACGGGAAGTTGGGAGAAGTTTTCCTCAACTTAAATAGTTTACTTGTGTGTCTCCCAATTAGCAAAGTGAAAAAGGGAAAAGGCGGTGCCACATGCGCGCGCGCGCCGAGCCGAGCCGTGGCGTGGCGTGGCGTGTCGCGATCTTGAGTCTTGGTCGAGTCGAGCGTCTTGCGCAGCTGAGCGATCCGGACGTGATGTCTTTGGGTGGGCGCGGTTCATTTCTTTATTTGATGATTAATGTGGCGATTTATGACGATAACGCCGTCGATTACTAGTAACGGACGTCTTGATGGAGTCAATTACTAGTAACGGACGTCTTAATGCGATTCTTTGGAGTATGTGACTAACATGTGCAAATGTGTTTTGCATAGTATTGTGATCATGTGTTGATCCTCACATAGCTCAAAGAATAAATCTTTAATAGTGCGAGAAAAGTTTTGGTGAAAAACTTGTTTTCCTTGTGTGCCCAGTGAGGTAAGCACTCACGAGACCATGTAGGTGCGATGCGCCATATGGCGGCGATGCAAGCCCACATGGCGGTAGTTATAATCGAAGAAGGGTTTACGGGTGTGTCACCGCCAGCACTACCGCTCCTTGGGAGCGGTACTGCTGCTTGGCTGGCACTACCGGTCCCAGTTGGGCGGTAGTGCCGGGCCTCTGTAGCCAACAGCTAGTTTCGGCTAGATTTCGACCGTTGAGGTCGAGGTCGGTACTATCGGCCCCAGTTGGGCGGTAGTGCCGGGCCTTGCTGAGTTTTTCTGATTTTGCCCCCAAACGGCTAGTTTTCCTTGTGAGGCTATAAAAGGAGGCCTTGGGGGGCATTGGCTGGGTGCTAGTGTCCTTGTGAGTTGTGGGGGAGTTGTGTGCATGTGTTGCACCCTCACATTTGCTTTTTGAGCTAAGAGTGAGCCCTAATTGCATGTGTTGCAATTAGGAGTGGATTGAGAGCCTCTTGTGCATGTGTTGCACTTGAGGAGGATCCTAGTGCATGTGTTGCACTTAGGAGGTCACCGAAGTGAATGTGTTGCACTAAGTGAAGTTCAAGCGGAAGGGCTTGACTTGTTACTCTTGGTGTTTGCCGACACCTAGACGGCGTAGCGACGTCATGCGCGGGAGCTCTCAACGGAGGTTGTGAGAAGCCCCGGCAAAGTTTGTGAAGGTTGGAGCTCGCCTACCCGAAAGGGAAAAGGAGCTACCACTAGTGGATTCGAGGTGGGTGCTCAATTCGTGGAGCCGGTCTAATGTGTTTGGGCTAACCTCAACGTGGACTAGGGGAGACCGACAAGTCTCCGAACACCACGGTAAAAAGTATCATATCTCTTTTGCTTGCATTGTGTTTGTTATTTATGTTCAAGCAATTTATATTTATAGAATTAAATTGATTGATTGCTTATCTTTAGAATTGCATATTCTTGTTAGAGACATAATTAGTTAGTGCACATAGTGAGCCTAGTTGTTTTAGGCTTTAATTGTCAAAACCTTAGTTTATAGCTTCCGTATTAATAATTGTTAATGTTTTGGCATAAGGATAATTAGAGGTGAATTGCTTTGTAAAATTTAGTAGAGAGATTTTTTAAAAGCCGCCTATTCACCCCCCCCTTTAGTCGGCATCCTCGACCTTACAACCGTGTCGGTCTCCTTGCATGGAAATGCAACCCCATGTGCAGCCTCAACAGGAAATCCGTCTTCCGTCAGGGTGAGCTGGCACTTGGTAGGCGCCTGCAAGAAGTGCGCAACTTGAGAGAAAACATTGCAGGAGTTACCCTCACACCTTTATGTCAGGCAAAATTAATTATTATCTTCAGGTGGGGACCGAACTTATCATTTTTAGAATCGCAGCTACTGGGTCGGGGCACAGGTTTCTCTACGGTAGGCGGGGGCATCTGGTTCTGGGAGATCATCGCCATCACCTCGGCCTTTAGGCACTCTTCACGTGCCATCATCTCCACCCTCATCTCATCCTCACGTGCCGTCATCTCCCCCCTCATCTCCTCCTTGATCTCCTCCCTCAACTGCTCCCTGAGCGTGTCCTTGAGGCGCTCCGCGCGTGCCTTCCATGATCTTGATCTGCTACTCCCTGCGTTATCTTGAAAGTAGGACTTCTTCGTATGCCCCGCCCCTGCGCTAAGTACCCGGCCCTTATGGTTGGGCTTCCCGATCGCAGAGGACAGTATGTCATTTGACCCTTGGCTAAGAAAGGTCCCCTGCTCTTTCCTCTGGCTTACCTCCTCCTGCAAGAAGCGAGTACGAATTAGATCTGAAATACGACAAGAATGGCTGACTGCAATGTACTAAGTTTGATATCTTACGATGGTGGAGACGACTTGCGCGGTAGCGGGGTTTGCTAATACTAGCTGCCCGTCCGCGGTTTTCTTTGTCCTTGCTAATACCCGATCCACGTGCCGCTCCTCACATATGTGCGAGTAAGGCATCATTTGTCGAGTTCGCGCACTCCTCGGCTAGTCGCGCCCATTTCGCTTTCTTCCTTCGTAGCCGCTTTGAACCGAGGTGGTGCGCATGCGTGTTCACCTACGGGTAGCGGCGTTCTTCATCTCGGCTCCTGCGCACCGTGCGTACTCTTGATCCTCGTGAACTCCTCCCAAACATCGGGAGTCACGAACGGATACCTCTCGAATGGTGTACGGCCTTTCAGCACGTACTCACTGTGCATGTAGATCCTGAAGTGCCTCAGAGCCACACCCATCCTCTTCAAGGCGTACCGCCTAGCATTGTTTTCATCCTCCTCTTCTATAATCCATTTTCCCTTAACCTCATCCCACAGTCGGTTCTTCTGCTCGGCGCTGACCTCCTTTCTCCAATTCTTAACCGTTATGGGAACTCTCTCCCTCACCAATTGGCCGAGGAATGAGCGGTATCGCCCCTTGTGCTTAGGAGGACCCGTGCAAACCCCCGTGTCATTGAAGTGAAGAACCTGCGGTGTTCTCCCTATGGCCCCTTTGCTCGGTCCTCGGGCCTTCCTCACCTTACTCGGCCCCTCGACACTTGGAATTGGGCTCGGCCCCTCGACATTTGGAACTTGGCTCGGCTCGACACTTGGAAGTTGGCTCGGCCACACAGGAACACCTTCTGCTCTGTCTGGCGATGAGCCGATGCTCTCTAATTGCGACATTTTTAATTTTCTTATCTAACATGGACAAATATTTGACATGAGAGAAAGCAATTCGTAACTATTATGTGAACTTGAGAATAAATCATCTAAAGCAACAGCTCAATGGATAATTTGTAGCATGTAATTGTTGTAGCATATTGCACTAGAGTAACAGATGAACGAATGATCTTCAAGAAAAGTCTGTATGTTGACCAACTAAATACGTACCAACGATAACTCCTAACCTCTAAATAGGTTTGATCCTAATCCCATTCGAGGATATGTGGTTCGGGCAAGTTCCTAAGCCATTGTACAACTCTAGAGAAAATTTCGGCAGCATCTCCCCGCTGTTCTCCAGATACACGTCTCGACAACAAGTTAAGAGGGGTGTGTATCCGGAGAACAGCTGGGAGACACTACCGAAATCAACTATGTGAGTTGTACAACAGCTTAGGAACTTGCCCGAATCACATATCCTCAAACTGTCAAAAAAACGTGGACAATTCGAGACTGCTCGCTTATAAATATGCTATTCCAACATATTTATAAATAAGCACTCTCGAACGGGAGACGTAGTTTACGCATGTCTAAACAAAAGTAATATGCTGAAAGTAAACACAAGTCTAAACAAAAGTAATATGCTAAAAATAAGCCATTAGCAAAACTGTGATTCATGTATCTACATATTAACGTGTTAATCTCATCCTAGATGCTACACTAATTCAGGAAACATATATATATGCCTATGGAAGATTCATAAATCACAAAATGGAACTTAATCAACATATTCCAAGCCAAAAGAATGAAGATGTCGAATGTGTTTTCTGAATTTGGATCTAATTTCTTGGAAGGGAACTTTGTCATGAGCTGAGGAGGAGCTTTTCAGCTGTGGCTTCGCTTGACCGTCTCCCATCTCGCTCACTCCGCCTCCCCGACCTCCGCCACCCTGCCTCGCCACCTCCACGTCACCTCTTCACTCGTCCGCCGCTGTGCTTCGCTAGCTTACTGCCTCTCCGCTCGGTTGCCCCCCAAAAGCTACAGCTGCAGCAGCTAGTTTGCCAAACGGCATAACAAGAAAAGCCACAGCCGCCACTAGAGTCGCTTCTATTGACAAACCAAAAGCGATTTTTCAAATTTGCCGCAGCCCCCATACTGAGCCCATAGTTTACGTCCACGTTTTCCACCTCTCGGGAATTAAAAGGAAACCAACCTCATCTTTTTCTTTTCGCCCACACCCGCTCCTACCGGCCAGGCCATTCTTCACTTTTCCCTCCCCGTGGCAACTCAAGTGTATAATTTTATTTTTGTATGTGTGTGGTATGATTTGATTATTTAGTTAAAAAATATGTTTTTGGTTACAACGCACGGGCACTTACTGGTTGTTGTAACACCCTAGTTCTGAAAATAAGGGGGAATAAAAAAGGAAATGCCAATAATTATCCCAACAATTTCAGATCTAGCTTTCCCTATTTATCGCCTGTCAATCCAAAAATTTGGAACCCCTTTTTCCACGATTTTTCCAAAGTGAAAGAGAATACATCTCCTTTTTCTCTCATTCATTAGTATAGTGCCCGTGCTAACGCTACGATGACAGTACACCCGCTTATCAATTAAATGAGAAGATAAGTATGAATATAACACTTAATAATAAATAATCAGAGTGACCGTATACGAATACAAAATGAAGATATAACACTCAATAATATTTTTCGCTAAACGTTTCCCGTATGCTCTTAAGACTTATTCTTATGTCTTGAGGGATGTTTTATGCACACTCATTCCACTTTTATTTTAGTATTTCAATTAAGAAACACTTCCTGAGAATAGGTGAACCCTGTAAGTACATTGTACATCATCATCAGCATAGACCTACTTTACAACCTTATAAAAAGTGATTAATAAAATAAAGAGTACCGACCATGCAGATCCATCATTAAACTGTTGACCATTCCAGATGTGCATGAAGTTCATGATCAAATAACCTGTCAAGTTCCTGCACAACATTTAATTGCTACATGTAAGTACACAAAAATTTAACTATTTACTAATCATGTCTAAATAACTTACCAGTCTATTGTTTTTGGAACAGACTTCGGAACTACAATACGCCAATCATAGATATCGTCATTCCATGAGGGATTTACTATCCTCATAGCACGATCGAATATTATACCAATTTTTTTGTATTCTATCAAGATAGTAACGGGATGGTTTATCCGTTGGAACCCATAAGGGTAGAGGAGTTGGATCAGTAACGGAGATAACCCTGTCTTTCATGTCGAACAATAACATGCTGAATCATCCTCCGTGATGAAAAGGCAGCATAATCTAAAAATATAGATATTATATCTTTTGCACACATATATAGTAACATAATAAAGCGTTAAACAATTTATTAAGCGAAGCTTACCATTCGACATTCAGATAACGCAATTTCAGTCTCAGGCCAAACATCAAATAATTTTGCAAGCTTCTCATCTTCAACCTTGACACGAAACTTATGATACCGTCGGTAATTGTAAAGTGGCTGCGATAAATTAAAACATTAAAAAGTAGCTAGTTGATTATTGCATAATGTGTATATATATAACGCAAAAATATCAAAACATACGCAGAACTGTAAATCTAGGTAGTGGCATATGGGATCCCTGAAATACATGGTTTCATCGCTTGCAAGCATGCACACCCCTGCATTAAAGCAATCAGTTCATGAGCTAGCAAACACTTGAGGCCAAGTTGGACTTAGACAGTTCTGTATGTACCTTTGTCCAGGCATGAAAGAGCCAACGTCGTCGGTCGCCGTCGCCGCATGCGTGCGTATGTATGTATACCGCCGTCGCCGGCCGCCGTCGCCGCACGTAAAAGCCTCGCGGCCTCGCCGAACGGCTGGAGGTATGGCACTTCTGTCCCGGCGTTTGGGCGTTCTTTAGTTAGGAATTCCCGGGACCTGCGCAAGAAACACGGGAAAGGAAGGCATGGATTCAGTTTGCATTTTTTTAGAGGATTCTATTGTATATGAGATCACACAAGGAAGAAAGGATGTAAAGATACGAGTGACTTTTTAAGCGCCTGCAGCAACTTTATCTTGTGATCATATTGTACGTACTACATATTTGGAAGGAGAGCGAATCAAATAAAGAAATAAACAGGGAGGATCCGCATGCAAGGAAACCAGACTTGAACTTTTTACTGTCCTGGGCAAAACTGTACGTACTACATATTTGGAAGGAGAGCGAATCAAACAAGAAAATAAACAGTGAGGATCCACATGCAAGGAAACCAGACTTGAATTTTTTACTATCCTGGTCTCGTGATCGTATTTTTTTCCGAATATGACCCTTCTCGAGATTTTTTTATGGATCTAGCCCTATAGAGCCTAATTTCACCGCACAGAGAGCGCTTAATTTTTTTTTATCCACAGAACCAGCGGTCTGTGAGTGCTCCTTAATTTTTTTTCAAATTTTTCTCGTGGAACTAGCGGCCGACGAGCGCTGTTTAATTTTTATCTTTTTTTTTCATGCGGATCCAGCGGTCGGCGAGCGCAATTTATTTTTCCATATTTTCTCGGAATTATTCAGTGGACGGGCACCGCTTGAATTTGTTTTCATTTTTTCTCCCACGGTTGAATTTTTCAGCAGCCACCGAGCATTTCTTTTTTTTTCCAAAATTATCAAGAAGACGGGCACCGCTTGATTGTTTTTTTATTATTTTTTGAGAATTTTTTACTGTATTGACATCATCATTATAATTTTTTTCGAATCAGACTCTCGCGGCGATGAATTTGCGATTGTAGCCTCGAGCTGGAAAAATTCAGCGGAGCGGTGGCGCGGTATTATTTACCAGTGCCCAGGCTCGAATGTTTTACTATATTAGTATCGTCGTTATAATTTTTTTTGAATCAGGCTCTCGGGCGAAAAATTTGCGATTGTAGCCTCGAGACATAAAAAATCAGCGGGGAGGTGCTAGAATTTTTTTTCCGCGGTCGAGAAGCACTGTAATTTTTTTCCCACATCCGAAATTATCCAGAGGCCGGGCAGAGCTTGGTTTTTATTTTTTTTCGTGCCTGAAATTACCCACCGTCTGCTGGATAATTTCGGACGTGGGAAAAAAATTTCTAGCACCTCTTCGTTGAATTTTTTCGGCTCGAGGCTATAATCGCAACTTCATCGCCGCGAGAGCCTGATTCGGAAAAAATAATACCGCGCTGCTCCGTCTCCCGGTTTCCTTTTTCCAGCATGTAATGTATGGTCCTTTCCTTTTTCAGGACGGTTGTTTCCTTTTCTTTGATTCCAGAACGTTTGTTTCCTTTTCCTTGAGGATGATTAGACACACTAAATAATGGCCATCGGATGTGGGTGAGCAAAGCTGAGAAAAGATCTGAGAGGTTAATTTTGATGGAGGCAAGTTTCTGAGGACGTTTCGTTAGGTGCACGAATGTTGGACCATCTCTAGTGGGATGCACTATTTGAGGTGGACGTAGAAAAGAATGTTTACGTGCATTATAAAGGGGTATAGATAAACCCTAGATAGGTTTTGGGGGCTGCCGCCGATGCCGGATGCGTCCTTGCCGGTGCAGCAAGCCATCAGTGAGCCGTGCGCATCACCAGGATGGTGTTATATACCGTCTTCGTCGGGTGTGGCGTCGTGGCCGCTGACGCGCCGGTTCCGGCCAGGGCCGCCGGTGCGTGGAGGTTGTGCTGTCGCCACGTGCTGCACGCCGCCGCTGGCCATGCTCATCGTCGGCCGGCCGCCGTCGCGTCTGCGTGCACGGCATGGGCGACCGCACGTATGCAGCCGACCGAGCCACTCAATGGCCAAGTGCCCAAAGGATGGCTCCTGCGTGCTTGCTTCTATTGTTCATCTCATTAATTTCATCCCTAAGTACCTTTGCCTTAATAAGGTTGTCCTGCACGTAGGTTCGCACGCGGGGATAGAGGAGAACTTGGGACGCCATCGCATTTCTGATCAGCCTGACTGTCGAACGCTTGGCAGGCAAGTTTCACACGGCAATCTTTGCAGTATTTCATAGCAATTAATTATCTATATTTGTATGGTCATTTGGTAACTAGTCCCAATAGTCTGTATGTTATTAAGGATATGTTACCTGTGATACATTACCATAGATTAGATATGATGGTTATTGAAAATTAACTGAGATGGTTGTTCGTTAGATTTAATCTGATGTCATAGTTATGAGCCACTTGGAGTGTTGGTTAACAATTAATGCTAGATTTGAGAATTAGCTGAATCAAGATTAATGGCTGCATGCCTAGCATATTGTTCACGTATTGCCACACATATCACATATTTTTAACTCGGAACTAGCCGATAGCTTAATTTTGGAAGTCAATGATGTGATCACTATGTTATTAGTCACTAATCACAGTAGCAAGCTTAATGGTTCTTGGGTTGATAATTTCGTATCGTTGTGTCTTAGCTGCTTGTATACTATTTTACAAATGTCCAGTTCGATCACCATGTTACATATCGGTCGCTACCCCTATCACCTAATGACATATCGTTCTAATCAATCTCAAATCTTGACCTCTGTATCATGGCAACCTGCCTCACTAATCAATTTCCATTTACTCTCTTTACGTATTTTAGTTACACAATTTGACATCACATATAGGATAATAACAGTACCCACCTAACAGCGTACGGGTGGGTTTTACGATCTCGTTGTTAGAAAAATATCACCCTATCACATGTATACAATCGAGGTGTGTGCCATACTATTCTCGTATAGTCTAGTGTGTGATCTATTGAAATCGGTAGTATATTTACCTTCTTAGACCCTTCGGGACAATATGTACCCAACTTTTACTAAAAAGAAAATTAGATTATTTGCCGAATTGGAGAATTCTGGACAGCTTTTCCCACAATCAAAAGATGTCCTCTACATAGGATCAGAATCAGATTGCCATCTGATTCTCGCCGGTCCGATCCTCCACCTCCATGCTCAGCCAGTCCGGTCCGATTCTCCCACAATCAGAAGCAGCTTCTCTCATAATTCAAAATATGCACAATCAAAAGCTGTCCCGAAGGTGACCTTAAAATGCTTGCATGATTATCATCTGTCGCCACATCTCCTTATTACTATTGGATTTTTGCTGTTACACTTATCACTTGTCCCTGTATACCATACGTACGCTTTGTTTTACCTTAGTTGCACACTACTACAGAAAGGTCTATATAAGACACTACGTCACAGATGGTTTTCAAAAACTGTCTGTATTAGCGCTAATCACAGATGGTTTTGCACCACGACCGCCAGAAGCTACATGATGTGCTAAGAACCGTCTCTGATAAGCCAACATCACAGACGGTTCTAGCTATAAACCATCTATGATGTATCACAGACGGTTCTTAGATAGAATCGTCTGTGATGTTGGCTTATCACAGACGGTTCTTTAATACAAACGTCTATGATATCACTCCCTTAGTATAAATAGGTCGACCCTCGCACAGATCATTCAGTTATACGTAAAACTCTCCAGCGATCAAAACCCTAGCCGACGCTTCGTCTGTCGTCGACACTTCGTCTCCCGCCGCGGCCCTCCCCTCAGCCTCGCCAACGCCGCCAGCCTTAGCACCTCCCTGGTTGGCATCTCCCCCTGCGGCATCTCCCCCAAGTGGCGCCTCCTCTAGGCCAAGGTCAATTTTTCCTTTTTCGAGCTGTCGCCCCGCGAGGTACGTACCAATCCCACCTAAAATCCTAGCATATGTTCCATGGCGAATCCCCTTAGGGCTACTGTTTTTCCTTCAAATATTGTTCCATGGTGACCGATGAAATGAATGAGCTATTTGGTCAAGATGGAACGCACATATCGCTTACATGCATCTTCTAGAATCAATATATATGCAGAATGTGTCTCGTGACAAGATGTGAGACCCCGTTTTTGCAAACAGGAACCTCCATGTGATTACTGTACTAGTCCCATGATCAGTGGCCAGCACTCACATGTTTACAACATTCATATCACAACCACACGATATTAAACTGATAAGCATATATTACAGGCCGAAATAATTATACAGAGTTAAATTTTTACAACAACGGAAAACGGAGGAATTAAAAACTCCAAAAGCCACGTGGTTTGCCCGCTAACCCTCAGGCAACTGACTTGGCAAACCTAGGGAAAATCATCATCGAATATTCCGTGCCCTGCGTGATAGTAAGAGTCGCCTGGCACTTCGCAGGCTTCGTCCTCTGAGACAGCAGATGCAAGATTGAGTACATTGGTACTCAGCAAGACTTATAATGTTTGACAAATGCAATTAGATAGTTATGCAGGCTAATCAAGGCAGGTTAAAGTTTATTTTGCAGTTGCTTAAACATTTAAAGATATGACATAATAGATTGAAACATCGCATTTTCAAATAGGCAATTGAAATATAAAGTGACAAGTAATTAATCAAGTCTTTCAACCCAGTCTACCCGACTGCAAAGATCCCCGGTGTCTGTCCTTTGACTCAAAAGCTAGTTGCAAAACGGTTTCCTTCTCAAACCCATTTTTCCAGAAAATACCAAAGCATTCTAACATTGGAATGACTTCACCAAGTGTCCATAACCGTGGACACGGCTAATCGATTAGATTTACACTCTGCAGAGGTGTACAGCTTTACCCACAAGGAATGATCAACCTCTTTTGCTAGGCCAATTTACACACTTCCTTTGGTGTGTCGGCAAGGAGATCATACAGAGCCGTTACATTATCTAGATATAGCTTTGAACCAACCCGGGACGTTTGACCCTCGCCATGGAAACAGAAACACTCACCCAAATCGTGGATCCTTTTTCATCACACCCAACACCACATTTCTGTTCATGGCAAGGCTTACACCGTTGCATTGGTATGTAGAAACCCCTACAAGCAAACCAAACCGGAATGCCTATGCAATCTCTCACCTTTCTTAGATGCAAAGCCACATCTAAACAACTTAATAGGCTAAGACCCGCCCATACAAGCCCTCGTGGTTGTACGAAATTCTTGGATCTATAGCGTCCCATTGCTCGGTCTTTGATCCGACACGGGCGATACTCCACCCTACACTACGTGCAACTCCCTTTGCACCACCGGCTATTGCCAATAATAGCCCGCATCAAAACCATAGTTTTAGTTTTGGGTTTTTAGCCAAAGTACCAGCAACATTTTCCCAAATGAGGATCATACATTCGTTGAAAAGATTGAAAACACGATCAACAGCTTAAGCAGATATTTTATGCTAGCGGTTATACCCAAAATGACATTAAGCATGTCTAGTTTTCAACTAAGGTTTACAAAGTTCACATGTTCATACAGTTTGAGGCAAACCATAATTTACAGGACTAACTACAGTTCCAACCCAAATTAGTATTTTTAGGGAGAACTATCCGGATGCATCGTACATAAGCAAAAACAACATAATGTAGGTAAATTATTAGGTTCGACATGTTCAAGGGGGTGCTTGCCTTGCAACTCGCTGTCTAACTCCGGATCTGGATTAGCGACGGCGTCGTCTTTCTCTTCAAGGATGTCGGACTCTACACGACAATCAAGCGGAAATATAGTAAAAATCCAAATTCAAAAAGGGCGAAAAGAAGACAGACAATAAGTCAAATAAGAATTTACTACAGAAAATAGGGGTATCTTTTGAGGGCTGGATTATAAACTTTTAAGATTTCACAAATTAATAATTATGCATTCAAAGCGTTAATACTTTCTGTAATGAACGACATGGGTTTTTCTTATAGATTATTTATTCTGAAATTACGAATTCAAGAGGCTAAAATTGTGAATTCTAGTATTTATAACTTCGAATTATAGATGCTAAAATTATTTGAATTAATAAAACTTAAAACATAAGATAAGGGGTTGATCGCACTAAATTTTATTAAGTTAGGTTACTAGATTTATTCATGGTTGGCAACCATTTAATCTATATACCAATTTTTTTTAACTTCCTATGCACATATATATGCATATATATGTGTGAGTGCATTTGGCACAATAATTACTACATAACTTAAAGTTAACTCAAACCAAATTACAACTTAATCAAACTTAACCATGCTACTGCCATCCTATTATTCATGAATAAAATTTTTGTTTCTTTTATATCCCCTTAATACTATTATACCTATTTGAATTCTTAGTGTATTGAAAACAAGACTTAAATGAAAGTAATTCAAACATGCATGAAAATTAAATATTCTTATATATCTGGGTTCCTGGAAACATAAGGATCCTAGAAAAATTAGTTTCATAACCTTCTAAGCTTATTTACAGAATTTTTGATAACAACTTCTATTTAGCTTCTTTATTCAAACTTGAATTTCAAAATTACCCAGTTATGGTTTTCAAAATGTTTTTACATATTCTGAAAGAGCTTGATTTTACAAGAATATAGAAGTTTATTTCACTCAATTTGGAGCTATAGATCAAAAGTTATGCGCAAATGAAGTAGCTCGGTTTCTGTAAATCAAAATGGAAATTCGAAAATACGTTTTCACCGAAGGAAAACGTCTTTCGGCTTTTGGCGCGCACGCGTTTGAATCGGCCCGCGGCCACTGACAAACCGGCCCCACCCGTCGGCCGACCGACAAGTCGACGACCGATCGACCGTGGTGGTCCACTGTCGTAGCGGTGAGAGAAAACTCTTGGCGGCGTGGGCTGCGTCGCGATCGGCTCGCCAAGACGGGCCCACGAGTCAGCGGTATACCCACGCGAGGTGTCGATATTGGGGCCCTTGGCCGATGACCAAAGCGATGGCTAGGCTCTTCGGCTCACCGCTGGCAAACTAACTCCGCCGCGGCGAAATGGACGGCACCTACAGCTTCAGCACGACATCGCGCATCTAGTGGTGGTGTCCATTCGGTCGGAGGTGGCCGGGAGATGGGTCACCACCGCGGGGGTGCGGCGGCGCCACGGTCGAGCAAGCAACAGCTCGCCGCCGGCCATCTTTCCACCGGAAAAGGGCTTCTAGAGTATCAGTGGAACCTAGGGATTCTATTTCACCTGCTAGGAGCCGAAGAGATGGGTTCGATGAGCTCATCACCGATCGCCTGAGCCGAGGAAGAAGGGCAGCTATGGAGGTGGCGCTACGGTTGACGAAACCTGAAAGAACTTGAGGGGTTTTGATCCTGGTAAGGCACTGAAGCACTCACACGAAAGAATTTGAAGATGATTTGGAGTACCGTCTGAATTTGAGCCTGATCCAAATTGGAGTTCTTCGGGTGTAAGGGAAGGAAGAAGAAATTGACTGTGGTTTAGTGTTTGGATGTGGAAGAAAGGAGAGGGAAAGTGAAGAGCAGCCTTCAGCGATCGCAGAGGGGGTTTTATAGGTGGCGAAACGCTGCGAGGCTCGCTTCTGAGGTTTAAAACTCCGGTTTTACTGGCTCGGCTGTGTCTTCTGCGCGGTGAAGTGGTGTGAGCGTCTCACCGGCAAGGAGGCGACGTGGGGCGGTCAAAGCATGGCGCGGGAATGCTGAGGTTGGACGTGGCGTCAATCGACGGGGTGGGCAGCTCGAGCTGTCGGGCGCACGGTGCAAGGACTCGGCGTGCGCGAGCTCTGTCTCGGCGGAGCGGAGAAGAAGAGAGGGGAACAAGGAGGTCGGTGGCTGACAGCTGGGCCCGGGGTCCACCGGTCAGTGAGTGTCACGGCGTTACCGCCTTGCGCCAGGAAACGGGCCCGTACACCATGGGGCCCATCTGTCAGCGAGTGACTCAACTCCCCCGAGATAGACTCGCCACCAGACAGCTCATCATGGGCATTAAACTGCTATCAAATCGTGATAAATTTTTCTAAAACTTTTTTAACATCATCCTATGGAATTTTTTATCTCCCAGTAAAATTTTCAGACTAAAATACCTGATAATTATTTAATTAAAATTCTGACACTGTGGACTTGTACAGGATTTACATTTCGGTATTTTATTTATTTAGGGGTGTAAATCATATTAATTATTTTCAAAAAAAATTATAGAAGTTAATTTTGGCTTATTTATATCTCCATAAAAATATCAAGTTAAAATATCAAGTTAATATTTTATAAAAAATCTGACATGAAAATTTCTAGTTTTTAATGGTCTCTGTTTTTAAAATTTTAAGAGGCTTTGACGACATTATAAATTCCTGATATTTTTACCAGATGTAAGTACTGATCTGAGGGTTCTATGGTAATTTGTTTGGCTCCTGATAAGTTTATATTATTTTTAATTAATTCTGACTTCACTGTGTTTTAGTCAAAAAGAGATGACTAAGATATTTTATTTACCCCAATTCAGCACCAAAGATTTTTACTAGATATTTTTGCTGGTTTACCAGCATTATTATGGTCAAATGGTAATTTTTCTTATTTTTACTTGTACCTCTTTACCTTCTTACCATTTTCTATTTGATAATTCTATTTGTGGGACTTTTCATACAAAACATAAATCCAAGAAAATCCAATAAAAACCAATAACACCAAGAATACTCAGAAATAATTATATTCAAATCCAAAAATATTCATTGCCATTTTATTATATATTGTTTGTCATTTTCGGGATGTTACACAAGAAAATATCATACGTAGAAAAAATATATTTGTGAGATGGAACATATGTCAAGAGCATTTGTGAAATAAAAAAAATACATTTGTGATATGAAACAAATACATTTGTGAGATGAAACATGTGCCATCTAACTTGAGAAGGTTATTCCATTTGTTGAGAAAAAAATACATGCATTTTACTATGTCAAGAGCATAATATGCTCATCACATTGCTCTTACGTTAACCAGGGCTTTTTTTGTCTTTGTAAAGCATGTGGTGTTCATGGATATATAGATACTACTATATGTAGTTCTTTTTATTAGTCCCTGTGTATTAACAAATATGCTCTTCTAGAATTAACTTATGAATGAATGAGCATCGATGAGTTATCATGTTATACGTACAAGCATGCTCTCTTTATTTCTATATGTTTTTTATCCAAATTAATTGAAATCTGATTTGGTAAAATAGACGACATGGAAAAGCTGTTAGAAGCTAAACAAAAACTTGAGGTGGAGATCGAACAACTGAAGGGCAAGTCTGAGTTAACAGAAATGATTTATGAGATGAAATAAGAATTGGAAGACATAGATGAAAAATTAGAAGCTATTGAATCTCTTAACACGTCCCTTATCATTAGAGACCGCAAGGCGAATGCAAAGCTGCAAGAAGCTAAAGCTAAGCTTATAGAGGTAATATGAAGGGTTATAGTACTGAATTCGATGTTGTTACTGTACTTAACAACATGATCACTTTTAATTTGTAGGGATTGAGAGATATGACTAAAGATCAATCGGTTATTGGTGTTAAACAAATCGGCACTGTACTGGAGTTGTGGAACTTCAGAGAGAACCGAGAAGCCTCTATTGCAAAAGCTATGGCACATATTATGGAAGACATGAAAAAACTATAAGGTTTTCTTGTCTTCAACTACAAAATAATGTGGTTTCTAGCTGAACACTTGTTGATATTTGCGGTATATATCATATTTTTCTAATGTATTGTTACATGAATTATAACATATTTTGTTATCATATTTGTAGAATCATATTTGTGGTAAGGTGTTCTTGTCTTGCACTATGAAATAATGTTTTTCCTTTAACTCTCTTGGCAGGACTTCTATGATTAGTATCTAATGTTTGAAATTTTATTCTCCTTAGATATTTATGCAATGACAATTACAAGACATAACCAATTATATATTTTGCAATTCAATATCAAAACATCGTAGATGCATTGAGGCATCCCAGGCAACTGCATCTAGAGTACCACAGAGATTATCCATCTGTGGTACTCTAAATGCAATTGCTTAGGATGCCTCAATGCATTTAGGATGTTTTGATATTAAATTGCAAAATATATAATTGGTTGTGTCTTGTAAATGTCATTACATAAATATCTAAGGAGAATAAAATTTCGAACATCAAATACTAATCATGGAAGTTTTGCCAAGAGAGTTAGGGGAAAAACCATATCACAGACGGTTCTATTTAAAAACAGTCTGTGATATAGTATCACATACGGTTGTAATTAAAAACCGCCTATGATTACTTATCATCAGAGACGGTTCTATTGTAGAACCGTCTAAGACAAATGATTATCACAGACGGCTCGTGGATAGAATCATCTCTGATATTAGCTTTACTGACGGTTTGAAAACTGTCTGTGATATGCATTCTTATCACTGACACATTTTTATAGACGGTTCAGAAAACCGTTAGTGATGAGGTTTTTAACCGTCTGTGATGAGCTTTTGAGTAGTTGGCACTTGATTTTTGGCTACCTGAAACTCCTCGTAACTTTAACCGTGTTCTTTACATTCAATATTTCACTTGTCGTTGTTGGGTCATTTGCTGAGATTTTCCGATCTCACACTTGTTCTTTCCGTTCCAGGTAATAAGTCCGCAAAGTAGATTAACATGAGAGCATGGGCATGGGTGGCAGACGATTTACCAGCGCACCATATGGTTTGCCATATTTATTTCGATTATCATTCCTTTCAAAATAGATTCGACCGGTCCAGTGTGTCAAAGTCAAACTATTTATTTCCATTTGCTTCCGTTGGTGACTTTGTTGCTATTCAATTATTTATTTATGAACCATTTTAGTGATGTTAAAGTTTTAAATTTTCTTGGATCTTATATCTTATGCCTTTTATGTTTCTCTTACGATGACATTCCATGTGGTACCACATTTTCATTACGCGGGGTGCTACAACAATACCCTTGACAGAGGAGAGCATAAGACGGACAGAGGAGAGTATTAGTTCCGTTAAGCGTAGTAGCATAAGACGGACCTGTTGTAGTTAATTAGTACGCTGGGCCTGTCCAATTCCTTTCAACACCAATACTCTATGCACTACTACAGAACAGCACATCACTACCGGTTCCAAAACCCCATCACTGCCGGTCATTGGCGCCGGCAGTGATTGGTCGGCGATGATACTCGAGGATTATCACCGCCGCTCAGAACCGGCAGTGATAAGGATTATCACTGCGGTTCTACCTACAACCGGCAGTGATATTGGACTATCACTGCCGGATCAAACTAAAATCCGCCAGTGATAAGGACTATCACTGCCGGATCAAACCAAAATTCGGCAGTGATAAGGATTATCACTGCCGGTTATATCTACAACCGGCAGGGATATTGTACTAGCACTGCCGGGTTGTACCATAATCCGACGATGATATATACATATCACCGCGGTTTTCTCAAGAACCGCAAAGTGAAAATCTTGCATATTTTTTGTGCAATATATATATATATTTTTATATAATTGTTTACAGTGTCCATATGTTAGTATATAAAGCATCGTTCAAAGCATAATTCAAATATATGCATGTATCGACTAAGCATCGTTAAAATCATAATTCAAATATATTAAATTACGCATCATATAATTTGCTTTTACAATGTAGCTCGACTACATGTCATCCCGTTTGCTTTGATTTTACAATGAGTCGAAGTAGACATGTCACGCGTCTAGGCCGTAGGAATGAGGGCGATGAGGCTACTCGTGGAACTCGCCGTTTGGATTGATGATCTCATCATGAATGAATCCGGCGAGCTGTTCTTGAATTGCTATAATTTCTGTGAGCAATAACTTATTGGTTCTCAGTTTGGAGCGCTGTTTTTGAA
The DNA here is from genome assembly GCA_036346275.1 of Otatea glauca. Classification (NCBI taxonomy): domain Eukaryota; kingdom Viridiplantae; phylum Streptophyta; class Magnoliopsida; order Poales; family Poaceae; genus Otatea; species Otatea glauca. The sequence goes on from CM070711.1 coordinate 78,758,978, forward strand.
AAAAAAATGAAGTTACTTAATGATGATATTTGTTAAATAAAAAAGGGCATCAAAGTGTAATTACGTACCATGGCTTCGTTATAGCCGACACTCTCCGTGACAATTGAATGCATATTTGTACATACATAGAATGCACATAAATTGTTTCCGGGTTCCTGCTTCATGCATGGGAAGTCATTTATTATTTCAAAATTTTTCCGGTATGGACGATACCGAACACTTTTCTTGCAGTAACGTGCGGAAAGCCCTGTGAATGATTTTGAATAGTAATTAAACTTAAATGCAATAGAATGGAATTTTGCTAGAGTAATAACGCAATGATCGAGTTTACCTGTTCAGCATGTCCCAAAGGTCTTGGTACAGATTAGTTTGTTTTCTCATGGAGTCCAAGACAAAAATCCTGCTAGCATCTAACTGGATGACGAGGAGGACCCGAGTGAAACTCGCACATATATGTCAGCGTAGTCAATTACTCCTACATCGTGCGTGTTACGCAAAAATAGTAAAACGATATTAGAAGTCGGAGATACGTGCTTGAAGTTATAGGGTAAAAGAGCGGAGGTTTTGTATTGCGACTTCAAAAACATTAAATAAATAGTCTTCAACGAAGCGTGGATTATCGTTCACAAGTTTCTCGTTGTGAGCCCCGGATCTAAGAATGCTAGATTGTCATTGTTATTTCTTCTACATGTACGTACCTCCATTCTACATAACGATGCGAAATGCTCAACGATATCTTGTGGACTTACAAAGTCCATAGTCTAAGTATGTTCACGCCCAGGTATCTTCTTTGGTACAACATATCTGACTCAGTGAAAAGAACCCGCAGATGTTATCCCCATTGTGAAAATCTTGCTCTGCGTCCGATCGGGAACGCCTCCATACCATCGTTGGATCTTGCATGTACCAGCGATGGACGCGCTTGATTGAGTTGTAAGGTTGTCGAAATGAGTGGTTCAACGGTGGTTTTCCCATAACAAACTTCCACGAGACCTTGCGCAGAGCATCTAGTTGAACATCATCCGCTTGAGCATCCCGCTTTAACGTGTCGGCACTAGCCGCCGCAAATCTTGCTTTACGGATATGCGCTCATAGTCCGATATTTTGCAAGGTTGAAGCTCGCCCGTCTTTTGCACTTTTGCCATACTCAAGAAAAACTTTTGCGCGTCGGCATCAACTTTAGTCTTCTTACTTGATGGCACCTTTTTAAAGTGAGATGCTACGCAGCGCTACATGCTTTTTCCGCTCTTCCTCGGTCATGTCGGTGATAGTTTCTTTTGTGGTTGTCCCGGGTTCACAGATGGTTGAGATTTCTTCGATGGCGGTGTCGATCGCCGAGATGTTCCGTTGTTCGATTCTTCACGCTTTTGGCGGAGGAGTCGCGCTTTTTCGGTTGGTGCCGGAGGAGTTGGACTTTTCTGGTTGGCGGCGAGAAGGGCGGAGGTCTCGTGTGGAGAGTGCGGTGATCATCATCGTCGTCGCCCTCATCGTCCGAGCCAAACTTAATCAAGCTCTTGCGCCACGCGAGAAGCCATTCACGTTTTCTCCTAGCTTTTGTTCCCATCCTCGCCAGGATCTCTACCTCCATTTTTGGTATTGGCGACGACACTATCCACTTCGACCTGGCGAATCCACGTGGTATCGGGCGGCGATGCAAAGTCCGTGACTCTGGCATGGCCAAGCCCCGCCCTCACCACCTTTATGGTAATGCCATGTGCGGCCAAATGTAGTTTGCACGGTGTCGGTTCTTTGATGTCATCCACGGAAAACGCGATCCATGCTCTTGGGAATCCTGTGGGACGCGCAATGCTCTACGAGCACCGGACCGATGAGCTCGTGGCTTTCACCGGGTGGCGATCGTGGTCGAGAGCTTTCATGCGGCTTGCTCCTGACCTTATCTAGTTCCGACCTTTGTTCCTCTAGCGCTCTCGTGACAAACATCTTTTATCCGACGTTCAGTTGATCTTCTCTTAATCTCTTTGAGCGTTTGTACATCCATGCGCTGCGGGAAGGCTTCTTTCCACGTGACCAAACCAACTCCTGCGTGCGACACGGATGCTCCTTGTTACCTGGGCTATGGTTTGCTCGTCATTCTCCCTTCGTGGCACGAAAGATCCTTGGGAAGGCGTGAGTGAGCATCCGTGATTCTGCGCGGCACTTCACGCTCTCTATCGGTTACGAAGCTTAAGCCGCCATCATCGGAGATAGAAGCACCCTCCCAAGCAACGATGCTTTGATCTTTCGCTTAAGGAGGCCGCAGTAGAATTATACCCTTGCGGGTCATTTCTTGTTCGGACCGATCCTATCTCGGTATTTTCTTCACGCACCCTCCTGCTCCTAGTCCGTGAGGGTGAATATTCTTATCCGCGTTTGCTTTGTTCCTTTCACTTACTATGTGAGCTTCTTGGACCTCTTGTACGCCACAAATTCATCCCGAACTCCCTAACTTTGGGTGCGTGTCAAAATTGGCATTTCATTCTTTTTCACATAATTCTTGTTTAATGTTGTCTTCCAATTCTTCCACGCAAAGGCACATGATCTGAGTGCTCGTTTCTTTGCAACCAGCTCGGTCCCTTGGGGGAACTGGAAAACTTGTTTCAGCTTGTCCCATAAAGAGTTCTTGAGCTCATTGGGTACCACCCATTGGTCACCTCCGCGGCCAATCCATGATCTATAGCTGATGGGCACGTCATCCCTAGCAATAACCCCGCAGGCTGTCCTGTACGGCCCCAATGATGACTCAGGTATAGCAGGTTCCCCGACTGCCGAGAGCTCCACTATGTTAAAAATTCCCTTAGGCATCTTGTTCGAACCACGACTTGCGCGCTGCCTTCGTTGATCAGACGCCTGAGCCTGCAAATTGATCTTCTAAATTATTAGTCGTCTGGGCCTACCATGTTTTGGGAACCACAGTGTACTAAAACTTTACCTCGCTTACGTGAGTATCGTCAGGTTGGTCCATGGCTGGGTCCTGCGCAGTTCGAGATAGGACGTTGGGCTATTATTCGGGCTACCCCTTCCTCCTTCGTCCATATTTGAGGGCCCAACTCCCTCCGGCACTTGTCCTTCGTCGGAGGCCATTCCTAGCAAGTTTGTTGAAAATTTCCAATTAATAAGGTCATTTTTGAAAGACACATACAAACGAGGATTGACATTAAAGTTAATCCCGTGAAAGGATGTTTACATATCCTAGGATACATACACATATACATCTATACATTAATATTGTAGAGAACTACTTGAAATTGAGAATGGTCAGTTGAAGTGTTGCTCTCTTTCATTTTTCTTTATAATTACGTCATTCAGCACTCTTTATAATTGTCTTGCGCCCCAAATTCCAAACTAAATCAAGCAATTCTACTAAATAGAAAGCTACATGGCATGTTTATTGAAAGGAGTACTCAATAATACACATCTTTAAAGAACATGTACACACATATTTTTTTTATCTGTATACACAAACATCCTTGAAGGACACATACACATATACATCTTTTTTTAAATCTGCATTCTCCAGAATATTTTTACCATAAACACAAATATAAGCGTGAGGACGAATTAAACTCTCTATCTCAAAGCTTTGTTATGATTGCAAATCTTCTTATTCATTCTTTTACACCTTTTAGAAATCCATTTAGAAGAGCTTTCTTTTCAGCACAATAAGGGATATGTTCGTGCTAGTTCTTGTCACAAAAGTACCAAACAAAAAAGAACTAGCAAAAAAAATCATGTTCTTTTTATCATTTTTAGTCTATGAAGTTGCAAATTGCAATTACCATCTCTTATGGGGAGGCAACACATGACTAGTTTGCTTTTATTAACTTGATGTCTAATGTGACCAAGCAAAACTTCCGCATGGTAGAAGAACAGATAATACATGCTGGTACAGAATCGCATCTGTCTTTGAAAAAAAAACGGGATAGTCCATATCTCCAAATAATATAATAATTCAGGATCACTGAGTAGAAATAAACAAACTGCCAGTTTTGAAGTGGAAATGAGGGGCTGAGTGGAAAGGAGTCCCATCCATCTTGTATCATTCTATCTCGTTCACCCAACCAAATGCACCCTAAGTAGCAGCATCACACACAAATTAAAAACCAAATGCTGGTACTTGCCTACTTGGTAATGGTCACTGTTCCGGTGTCCCTACTTCAACTTCTTCATACCGCGATCGATTAAAGGTGTCACTTGTCCTCTAGCTTGTTAATTCCCACTACTGATCGACTGCTTGTTATTAATTAGACTTTAGTTGATGCGTCTGAGCTAAACATCTGCTTCATATATGTACGTACAAATCGAATGAGCCGTGCCTACGTTTCCTATTTATTAATATTATGAAGGGTAAGTACAACATATGAATATATGTATGCACATTGTAGGCCCTAAAATGATTAAGCTATTATTTCGTCCTCTAAAAAATATATATGGGTCCTTTTTTCCGATTAAGGAGAGAATGGTTACCTATTAACAATATGGCTCCTATTAACACTATTTTAATTAGTTATATATAAAGTAGATCGATAAGATGGCCAAGGCAAGTTGGGCACAACGTTTTATTCACAACATGTGCTTGGAATCTATGGAGAAATTAATAGCAGATGTACATTTGGAATTATGCAACAAATTGCACAAAATCGTGTTGCTCGTACAGTTTGTGCCCAGAAAAGCAATACATTATGGGAAAGAATAAAGCAAGCAAAGCAAGATGCATGCGGGATCGATTGGTGACAAAACAAAATCATTAGCAGGTGATGTGACAATTTGAGCGATACAAAAAAGACAAATGTCATGTTTAAATAACGCTATGTAGTATCCCATTTTACATGCATTTTGATACAAAGTGTAGAGCCAAAATTGTATCATGGGTTTGTTGTAGATAATTTTGTACATGTATGTATGTATGTATGTATGGGACGTATACATGGCGATCGATTGGCACTTGTCCCCTCCGCCCTCTAGCTTGGCATCTTTTTATTTCCTTGTGCGTTGCCAAAAGGCATCGACAGAGAGACACGATGAAGAAAGGGACCAAAAGTTGAGCAACTTTTGGGTAAAATCTGGTCACTACCCCCAAGATTTTGGCTCTTGTTGGTTCGTTGCTTCTTTACTTTTTACATGAATCTTGCAATTTGCTCATGGATAGAGAAATGGTAAGACTCTATTCGATAGGGCCTTGATTGGATTGTGGAAGATGTGTGACCATATCTGATATCTCTGATTAAACAAAAAGCTGCTAACTATTACATAACCCAACTACTGTGGCATACCAGCGATGGCGATGGCGGCGGGAGGGAGGGCGACGACCGGGCAGGATTGGCGGAGGGCGGCGGGACTCGAGGCGGAGGCGGCACCGACGACCGGAGAAGAAATGGCAATGGCAGCGGGAGGGAAGGTGGCGAGTGGCGACCTGGCAGTAGTGGGCGGAGGGCGGCGAGACTCTGGCGGAGGGCGCCGACGATGCGAGGAGACGAAGTGGCGGCGTCAGATTGAAGGGGAAATGAGGAGGGGCTGAGTGGCGCGGCGTTCGAATTTATAGGGTTAGAGTATCACTGCGGGTCATCACAAAAACCGGCGATACACTATCACCGCGGATAATAAAGAGAACCGCGGTGATAGTTGAATTATCACCGCGGGCTCGAGATCAACCGGCGGTGAAAGTATTATCACCGCCGGTTCGAGCTCAACGGCGAAGATTTATCACCGCGGCTCGAGCTCAACCCGCGAGTAATAATACATTATTACCGCCGGTTCAAAAAACCCTAGATAATACTTGATTATCACTGCCGGTTTGTAGTATTAACCCGCAGTGATAAATCACTTCACCACGGCTTAATGAGACAACCGGCAGTGATAAGCTTCGATCAATTATGTCAAAGTTTTCAAAGGATGATTGCTTTGGGATTTTTATATCCTATCAATTTTTATCCAAATTTTACGCAAATTTTTGGAGGAATACTTCAGACATGTAATATTTGATTTAAATATTTCCCTAAGTTTTGAAAAAGTTGTAAAATTATAAAAATCCAGATTGCTCACTGTTTTCATAGTTTTAATATTTCAAAATAAAAAATCCAAATTGCTCACTGTTTTAAAATCCTATCAATTTTATCCAAATTTTCGAAATTTTGGAAGAATACTTCAGACATGTAATATTAGATTTAAATTCAAACAAATGCAGTAGACCAACCATCGCTTCAAAAATTCACACAAATACAAAAAAAACACACGGATGAAGTCGAATTCACACAAATTGATACATATGACAAAAGAATACATTAATTGTTACATATCAGAAAATAAAATGTATTTCATTAGGACAACTAAGCTACGATTCGACCTTCGTCATGATCGCGGCGTATGTATGTAACTTCGTCCTCACTCTCTTCCATGAGACCGAGGTCAACGTCCTCTCCGAAAGGAGGAAGCTCATCGAATTGGTTGTACTCTTCCTCGTCGACAACATTCTCAACCCCGACAATCCTTCTTTTTCCTTGAATAACCACGTGGCGCTCCTTGTTAGCTGGATCGGATACAAAAAAGATTTGTGTAACACAATTAGCAAGTACGAATGGTTCTTCTCTGTATTCGACCAGTTTTAGGTCCACGGTAGTGATACCGTACTTGTCGATGTTCATGCCCCTTGGAAGTCTTACCCATTGGCACCGAAAGAGAGGGACCTTCAAAGGTCCGTAATCAAGCTCCCAAATCTCTTCTATGAATCAGTAGTAGGTTTTCCTATCTCCGTTCTTTGTCGTCAGAGGCATCTCAGACGGATACCTGCTGTTTTGGTTGGTGCTCTTTTTATCTTGTGCTCTTGTATAAAAAGTAAAACCATTTATATCGTATCCTTGGAATGTCCGAATTGTAGTGGACGGTCCTTGAGCCAACACTTTCAACTGAGCGCACTCTGTCTCCGTATGCATCATGTGCCTACGCAACCAATCGCCGAAGTTATGTCTATGCTCTCGCGATCCAACCTCTCGACTTCGTTGGGTTTGTTCGGATAGCATGCTCTTGTGCATGTTGACATACGGGCCACCACAACCGATTGTCCGAGGCTGCGAAATGTGCTTGTGTGAATGAAGCTAGATTGTTTGTACGGAGTGATTTCTCGCCAGTGTCCTTTTCCTCGTAGCCTACCCTCATGTCGTGATGTAGGCACACCAATCGGTTTGAGATCCATGTAATCAACGCAGAACTCAATGACCTCCTCGGTTCCCCAACCATCGCAATGCAACCTTCCGGTCGATGTCGATTCACGAACATATTTCTTTATGACCCCATGAACCTCTCAAAAGGATACATCGATGTAGAAACACGGACCTAGAATCAGTATCTCTTTCACGATGTGAACAATGAGATGGACCATAATATCAAAAAAGATGGGGAAACACATCTCGAGCTGCGCAGAGAGTGTGGACCACGTCTTCCTATAGCTTATCTAGTTTCAATGGATCGATGGCCTTCTGTGAAATCGCGTTGAAGAATGAACACAACTTCACAATTGGGTCTCGGACTTTCTCTGGCAGAACACCCCTAACTGCAATTGGAAGCATCTGCGTCATCATCACGTGGCAATCGTGAGACTTCATACCAATTAATTTTAAGTCTTTTATTGAGACTAGTCTCTTTATGTTGGCAGAGTATCCGGACGGAACTTTCACTCCGTGCAAGCATTCGCACATGCTAATTTTTTCTTTCTTGCTCAGAGTGTAGCAGGCTGCGGGAATGTACTTTTTCCCTGTATCCATGTCTCTGTGATGCAGCTCCTTCCTGAGTTTCATATCTTCAAGGTCCATCCGTGCTTGAGAGTATCTTTTGTTTTGCGGTATATCCAAGAAGATACCAAGCAAGGTGTCACACACGTTCTTCTCTATGTGCATGACGTCGATTGCGTGTCGCACTTCTAAGTCTTTGCCGATGGTAGGACCCAAAATATCGATCTCTTTTTCCACAAAGGAGCCTTATCACGGAACTCGGGATAAATGTACCGCTGCTCCTTTCCGTGGATAATTTTAAGATCCCTTACACTGCAAATATCTCTCTCCCGGTGTGATTCTTGAGCTAAGCGATCTCCTTTGTCCCATCAAAAGCTTTCTTATTATTGCGGTATGGGTGATCCTTGCGGAGGAACCTACGATGCCGCATGTAAGACATTTTTCGACGCTTCTTGACCACCGACTAGTTTGTACCATCTAAGCATTGGACGATCCATTGAAGCCTTTTGTCGTCCGCCCGACAGTTACCAAGGGCGGGTAATCATTGATGGTTACGAACAACAATGCGCGTAGGATAAAGTTCTCTCTTTTATACTCATCCCATACCCGTACTCCATCGCTCCACAAGATTAGAAGATCTTCAACCAATGGTTTGAGGTACACATCGATATCGTTGCCGGTTGCTCGGCCCTTGGATCGAGAGTGGCATCATAATGTACTTCCGCTTCATACAAAGCCAAGGAGGAAGGTTGTAGATACATAGAGTTACCGGTCAAGTGCTATGACGATCGCTCATGTTACCGAAAGGATTCATCCCATCCGTACTCAACCCGAACCTTATATTCCTTACATCATATGCAAAGTGCTTCTTATATTTTACGTCGATGTTCCTCCATTGCACGTGAGTCGTGAGGTGTCCGAGCATTCCATCGTTCTTACGCTCTTGGCGTGCCATCGTAGCAATTGGGCATGCCTTTTGTTCGCAAACAATCGATTGACGGAGAATTATAGGAAAATACCACACCACCTTACGGGAGATCTCATCTTCTTACGCTTCACCCCGACATCTTCATTATCGATGTCTTCATCGTTGTTCTTATACCGCTTTGCTTTGCAAACAACACGACCATCCAAGTCCGCAAACTCATTGCGATACAACATGCAATCGTTTGGACATGCGTGTATCCTTTGTACTTCCAATCCCAGCAGGCGGACAACCCGCTTGGCACGGTGCGCACTTGTAGGCAACACGTTACCCTCGAAGCAAATCCCCAAGAGACATAAGAGCTCGGTGAAGCTCTTATCGGACCAATCATTGCTTGCCTTCAACTGCAGAGTGTAAGCACGGTGCGCAATTTTTGTGCTCCTCCTTGCGTACTGGGTACAATGGTGTCGTGGAGTCTGTACCATATGTTGGAACTTTTGAAACTCTCTTTCACTCGTGAAGTCTCCTCCCATCACGCAACATTTGATCCGGATCTTCGTCGTGGCTATCGACAAACGTATCTTCAATCTGCCATCATCCGTTGTCTCCGTCATCTTCAATAATGTGTTGCCCTTCATGTACAATCTCATCTTACTGTGCTTGGTCCAACGGTATAGCCACCTTGAAACCTCTTCAAGCAAGTGTGCACGATCGACTCTATGGTAGAAAGCGACACGGTTTTTGCAATCAACGCATGGACAAAGACATGTAGTCCGCAGATTCTTCGACTTAGCGCCGCGCCCACGTTTAGAAAATAACTCACACCATTAAAAACTCGCCCACAACGGTCGTGTCATACATCCACCTTCTGGTCCATCTACAATTAATTAAATCAAACATTACATACGCATATAATTGCAAATAACAAATAATTGTAGACAATTAGATTTAAAAACATATGTAGCAATTTTGACTATATTAAAATACATCAACCTTTTTCCGTTATGTAAATATCCATATAGCAATTTTTAGTATTGTAAAAATGAAAATAATTGTAAATAGTTATGATATATTTAGACTATATCCAAATATATCAATCTTTTTTATTGCGTCAATATCCATCTTGCAATTCCTTATTATTTACAAATTTGGAAAAATTGTAAGCACTTAGGATATACTTTGAGTACATTAAAATATATCAAATTTTTTTATTAGGTAAATATCCATCTAACAAGTTTTATTATTTCAACATTTGAAAATACACCTTTTGTCATTATGTAAAAATCCACGTAGCAATTTTTATTATTTACAAAAATAGAGATCAAATTACTAACCTCAAAAGAAGTACAATACAAATTTTAACAAATTTTTCAGCAGATCGTTGCAATATGCAAATCGAGCAAAGACAGAGCGCCTCTGTCTTTGCTCGATCGGTCGAGGCGGGTCTCGATTATATAGAACACTTATCGCTGCGGTTCGCGCGAAGCCGCAGATGATAAGCTCGAATGCGCGAAAAACATCGCGCGGAAGATAATATCACTGCCGGTCCTTGCTTTAACCCGGCAGTGAAAATGCAAGTATCCCTGCCGGTTTAAGCACAACCCGGCAGTGATATATCTCTGCCGGTTGTTGTCTCAAACCGGCAGTGATATCTTGCTTTTTACTGCCGGTTTGTTGCATGAACCGGCAGTGATAAGTTATACCCCTCAACTTAACTTTCGAACTAGCAGAGATACGTTATCACTGTCGACTCGGTCCTAACCGGCAGTGATATGCCGGCAAGGATTGGCTGTTCTGTAGTAGTGTGGTTCCAACCTATCCGCTCATCCACTAAGAAGTTCACAGCTTCACGCACGGCACGCTTAACCCAGAGGCTGCATGCGAAGGCTCAGATATGCATTAATTGACGTACACTCACCCACGCGTTGTGCTTGTACGTGCATGCCGACGAAGGAAAAAGAGTCGTCCTCAATGCTGCCCGGCCGCCCACCGCCCAGCGCGGCAGCAGCACCGAATTCCATTTCCATCTCGGGCATGCACACATGTACATACGCGCGTACCCTAGTATCTATCACGGTCTCGCCGATCTCTTTCGGTTGCTCGTAATCATGGCCGCCCCTTGTCTTGAGTGCCCCCGCTACCCCACCTGTCCCTGCCGCCTCCGTCCGCATTTACAATCCGAGATTTGTTCTTACCCGCGTCCTCCTCCCTCTCGGTCCCCGTCCGTCTCCCTCATTTGCCTCCCAATCTTAAAACTAACCTCGCAATCTCGCAAGTCACAGGCGGGCGCGCGCACCCACCACTGCGCCTGCCCTTAAACCCCGCGAGCAACAACAAACCAAGCAAACCACCAGCAAGCAGCGCAGGGCAGTTGGTGGTGCGCCTTTACTACCGCCCAACCCCAAGATTTAACTGCCTCGCTCTCGCTCCCTTCGGATGCTGCTACGCGTGAGCCTGCAGCACCTGGCGCCTCCACAGTGACCGACTGACGCAGTGACGCGCCAGCTACCACCTCGCGTGGCCTGCAGCGAAGCGAAATGGGCGAGAGGAGGAGGCGTGCGAGCGCGGTCGCCGGCGGTGGTTGCTGGGCGGGTGAGGATGAGACGAAGGCTGCGGCGCCCGCGCCGACGGTGTGGTTCGCGCTGAAGAGGTCGCTGCACTGCCGGTCCGAACCATCGGATGTGCATGTGCCGAGGCCCAAGGCCGGGGACGGGGCTAGCGGTGGTGGGCACCTGTCGGCGATAGTGACCAAGCGCGCGGCGCGGTCGGGGTGCTCGCGGTCGATAGCCAACCTCCGGGACGTCATCCACGGGAGCAAGCGCCACCCGGAGCGGCCGCCCAGTTGCAGCCCGAGGTCCATCGGCAGCAGCGAGTTCTTGAACCCCATCGCCCACGAGGTGGTGCTCAGCACCAACTCCCGCTGCGAGCTCAAGATCACCGGCTTCGGCGGCTGCGGCGGCCTCGCGGCGGGGGAAGTAATCGCACACGAGGCCGAGGGCGACGGCGGCGTCGTGTCGTCGTTCGTGGGCACGCTCCGCCCCGGCACGCCGGGGCCCGGGTGGAGCTACGGGCTGCAGTACAGCGGCTCGTGCCGGGGCAGCGTGCGGTGCACGCCGCCGAGGTCGCCGAACGTGCTGCTGGACAGGGACGGCGCCGTGCCAGGGGTGGCCGCGGGGCACCGGGCGTCCTGCGAGGTCGACGCTGTCAAGAGAGGCGGCAATAAGGGTTCCGGCGGGCTGAGCTGCCACAGGTGCGGCGAGCAGTTCGGCAAGTGGGAGGCGCTGGAGGCGCACCACCTTTCCAAGCATGCAGGTGTGGCTGACATTTCCATTGCATCTCATAGTACAGAATAACTTTTGTTGGTGGTACAGACACGGCCGATGCAACTTCACGGTGTCCGTTCAAATGTTTTCATCTCAATTGGTTGTTTGAACTGGAATGTTACTCCCATCATCTGCATTTCTGTAGTCGGTTAAAATATACTAGATTTTCAGTTAATTTGCTGTTCTGGGCGGTGGAACTTTAGTTAGTGACATTTCTTTAGCTCAAAAGTTTACATGGCTTTAAATGGTATAGGTTTCAGTTTCACCACTAGGTTCCTCCAAACATCTGCTTTTTGCTCTTTATCCGAATCCATGCCTTCAAGTTTGCCAATAACTGCGAGCCTGTGGCGTCAGATTCTGCTAGATCTTTCATGTTGTTGTAGCCTTGTAGGCTAAGGCTAGCACAGGGACGACTAACAACTCCATGTTTTTTTTCCTCCAATTGTGATTTATGACTCCCATTTATACAGTAGTAGAAATGATTGGCCATGTTCACCGGGCTATTCATAGCATGCTTGCAAGCTTCATATGCAGAAGCTTTCACCGATCAGTGTGCGTATGAGTTAAAAATCTAACAATTAGTACCTTCTTTTATCTTGATACAACTTCGAACTAGGGGTCGAAAGTTTTGACTAGTGGTATGTATCTGTTTGGTCTCAGTGACGGAGCTGGTGGAAGGGGACTCGTCGCGAAAGATCGTGGAGATCATCTGCCGAACGAGCCTGCTCAAGTCGGAGAGCACCTGCGTGCGAATCGAGCGGGTGTTCAAGGTGCACAACACGCAGCGGACGCTGTCGCGCTTCGAGGAGTACCGCGAGGCGGTGAAGCTCAAGGCGAGCAAGCTGCCCAAGAAGCACCCGCGCTGCCTCGCCGACGGCAACGAGCTGCTGCGCTTCCACGGGGCCACGCTCGCGTGCGCCCTGGGCTCCGGTTCCAACCTCTGCGCCTCCGACAAGTGCGCCGTCTGCCGCATCATCCGCCAAGGCTTCTCCGCCAAGAAGGAGGGCAAGGTTGGCGTCGGCGTCTTCACCACGTCCACCAGCGGCCGGGCGTTCGAGTGCATCGAGTCCTACGACGACGACCCGGCCACGCGCAAGGCGCTCCTGGTCTGCAGGGTCATCGCGGGCAGGGTGCACAAGCCGCTCGACAGCCTCAAGGACTTCGTCGGCCAGGCGGGCTTCGACTCGCTGGCCGGCAAGGTCGGGCCCTACTCCAACATCGAGGAGCTCTACCTGCTGAACTCGAGGGCGCTGCTCCCGTGCTTTGTGGTCATCTGCAAGACCTAGTCGCGAGACACCGACTCTAATTGAGTAATTAACCATTCTTTTTTCGCGTGCGTACGTGCGAACGTCTCGGTTGCCACTTTGTTACCGTTTGTATGAGCTATCACACATGGCTAGTGGAGTATCAGTCAGCTGTATTTGTCCATATTTCTGTGAATGTACGTGGATGCCTTCACGTGTAAGAGCTGATTGATTCGCCGTCTTCCGAGCGGCTCACTACACGACATCGAATCAGCCATGCACCGTGAAGCAAAAATAACGATTAGCTTTTCTTGCTTACTCCTTTTCGGTTAAGTAGGAGTACTTTGCAGTGTGCACGCGTGCCCCTCTGGCTACTGGCATAGTATGCTCCTCGTCCGTTGCGTGCTTGCAAACTCCCGGCCGTCTTTTGACAACTGGTGATTTTGGATCAAAGTTCACCAGTTGTAGTATCAAGAGAGGTAGTACATGCCTATGCTTCTAGGGTCAATGATACCTTTGTGTTTTATTAACTATATATATGGGCCCATCTAATGCAGAAATTTCCATTGAGATTTTGGATTTAGATTTTAAATCCCGACCGAATAAAAAATTTCAAAAAAAATTACAAATTGCTATAGTGATTTCAGAAAAAAAAGTTCAACGAGATTTCGGCCTCCCAGACCGAAATTGCTACAAAATCGACCGGATTTCAACTGGAATGCATATCAACTAGTTGGTTAGGTGAGTTGGCTCTTAGTCCAGAGACACGGGTTCAAGTCTCAACAGTCAGATTTCTTTTTATATATAAAAGGGATATGCTCGTAATATTGTGTGCACATAACGTAACAACATCCGACTATAGCTTAGATGGTGAAGTGCTCCCTTAGCATACCAGAGGTCTTGGGTTTGAGCCCAGATCAATGCAACTTTTTTTTACCATAGGCTAAGGGTTCCAAAATCTAAAAATTAATGTCCAGAGCGGGATTCGAACCCAAGACCTATTGGAGGGTTCCAGCCAACTCGGCAATCTCAAATTCATGCCATGTGAGAGGTACAAGAGTTTATATAGCCTCGTGAAATCATCGAAATATCCCCAAATTTCACCGAAATTTCAATGATTTTAGCTAAAATTTCTGGTATTTTGACCGAATTTGAGACAATACCTCTTAAGGATGTCAGCTGCCATGAATTTTTTTTGAAAACCAAAATTTTCGGACGTTTTATAAAAAAAACATAAGCACATCAGATTTTTTATAAAAATGTACAAGCTTGATCATACTTTAAAAAATTTATGGTACCATCTTTAGTGGTCTAGGATGACATAGAAAATTATCCAAAAGAATTGAACTTCATTTGTTATCTTTGAAAAATCAAAAATAGAAGGAACATAAATGACATGGTACCCTTGTCATAATTTTATAAATTCGCTCGAGTGTGAACCTGATCCAAAACTTTTAGGAGCATGTAAGCATTGCATCAGAACCCTTCTCTAAAAGTTTCAAAAATTCTAAACCTATTTTGGTTGCTCAATCAAATATATGGATGCAATACATGTACTCAACCAGACTTTTACCACGAGAATAGCACTGTCAGAATTTTTTGAACTTCCTCGGACTTGAACATGATCTGAAAATTTTATGAGAACATTAATGATGCGTCAGGACCATCCAAAATTTTTTCAAGCTTTTCTAACTTGTTTTGTACCATTTTTCATTCGGTTGAAATTTACCGGTAAGGCTTTTATAAGGATAGTAGCACTGTCAAAAATTTTGAAAATTTCTCAAGCTTGATCATCATCTGAAAATTTTATGGAAACATTACTGATGTGTCAGGACCATTCACAAATTTTTTTAAAAATTTTCTAACGTGGTTTGAATCATTTTTCATTCGGTTGAAATTTGTCTGTCAACCTTTTGTCAAGACAGTAGTATTGTCAGAATTTTTAAAAATTCCTTAGACTCGATCATCAACTGAAAATTTTATGGGGATATTAGTTATGTGTTAGGACCATCCACAAAAATTTTCAAAATATTCTAAAATCGTTTCTATTATTTTTCACTCGGTTGAATTTTGCCGAGATTTCGGCAATTTCGGCCAAAAGTTCAGAAATTTCGTTTCAAAAATTCAAGATTTCAAGATTTTCTTTTAAATTTTGTCAAAATTTCAGATTTCGGTCGCCTCCGAAATAGAAATTTGAAGCCTTTGGGCTGGCATGTACTCTTGCATGTTTCTTTGACTTTTGCATCGTCGTCGTCTTTGAATGGGCTCTGTTCCATTTTGTGTTTCAAATTTGTTCTACGGCTCTCTTGAATGCCTCTGAGTCTCTCTGTGGCGTCCTTTCTTTCAAAATTGTGCTGACTTGCTGTGAAGCCTCTGAGCAAATCTATTCATTTGCAGTCGCAACCAAGTAACCGAGCAAGTGCAGCAATGGCACGTCCTTTTCACATCTAGATCGCTACCAGCCATCTGAACCGGTCATTAAATGTTCTTTTTCAGTGTAGGTATCTGCAACAACAGTGGCAGATCAGGACAATGCAATGCCGGCTTTCCGGCTCGACATGGTCCCGTTGCGGTTTTGCTACGGCTGGAGCACCGTGTATTGCTACCATGGATCACATATCAACCCCTCATCTAATACTTACTCCAAAAAAAAACCTCATGTAATACTACTGTCTCGATAAAATGTTGAAATTTACCATTCAACTTTTTATCAGGATAGTAGCATTGTCAGAAACCGCAGCATTATTGATGCATTCGGTTGAAATTTGATGGTCAACATTATTGATGGGTCTTCTTATATTGAATTACGAAAGAAACCCAAATCTAAAACATTTAAATCCGGTGAATTTAGTAGTTGACAAATAAGCCGAATATCAAATCCTCAATGGGTTAGTAGGTATGATGTGGGGCTTAGCATTATCTTATTAGATAAAGATGGGACATCTTCACGCGGCCACTTAGCTCGAATAGCCAGCAAGACCTTATCAATCAAAAAGGTTCTAGTGACTTCCTTTCTAACGGATGCAATAGGTTTCATTTCCATTGTCCCAGCTACCCGGTTAACACTTGTTCTCTTAGCAGCCTCGTAAGTAACAAGAGGGAAACTTCCAATTTTTCCAACAAAAGTGCAATTTCCATCCGAATCAAACCTCGGACGAGCAACATCACATAAGAACATGATTTTAGGAATGAAGTTCTTACTTTTACATGTCCTCGTAGACTCATCTTCATCCGAAAGTGTATAATATCTCTCGATTTTCCTCATAAGATTAAACCACTTTTCATCAATAAAAACAACATCAAATGGTCCCTTAAACATAGAATTATTTGATATGCTTTCTGGCTCAAGCATAGATACACACCATTGCAGCCTAGTCTTCTTGTTTTCATCTGTCAAATACGGTTTTATGCTGTTCGATTGACGCTTTATGAAACCTTCTCGTTTCAATGCCAATAGCTTGCTTTTACTCACATGTAACCGAGCACAAACATCTTGTAATGTTCTTTGATCTGACAAAGGAACATCACGCACGCAGATACATCCACTTGAACTTGCTTATGAACGGAGTTGCACTTTCTACTAGAAACATCAACCACAATGTCTTGATTAAGATAATTTTTACCTCGTTTCCAAATGCGTTGAACCGTTCTAATTTTAACTGAAAATAATGTGGCAACTTCCCCGGTCACGTGACGCTTCAACCTTCCATTGGTGCTTTTCTCTAGCAAAGCTTGGAATATTTCTCTTCGTGTAGCATTTAAAACATCTTCCCTTCGTATATGCTCATCAGCACCCGAACCAACCCCATCATCCAAAGCATTCTCGTTAGCTTCTAGAGAGAGAATCAAGATGGATTTAGAAAAAGAAGTTCCATGCCAAGAAAAAACAAATTTACCTCAAAACGACAAAGCAAATGAGAGTTTGCCATTTTCTTCTAGTAGTTCCACGTTCAAATCTATTCCATTGTTAGCACTCGAACCAACCCCATCGTCCAAAGCATTCTCGTTAGCTTCCAAAGAGACAAACAAAATGGATTTAGGATAATAAATTTCATGCAAACAAAAATCAAATTATCTCAAAAAAACAAAGCAAATGAGAGTTTACCATATTCTTCTAGCAGTTCCATGTTCAAATCTATTCCATTGTTAGGAATAATTTCTTCATGGGGCTCCAAGTTCAAATCTATCTCACCTAGTGGTGTCATATTTTCTCTAGTGTGCTGAGAGAAGAGAAAGAGCTAGCTGTATTTAACCGTGAGATAGAAAAAAATTCTAGCGCCATATCAGGGAGGTGAAAGGAACTGGTGCCAAGTTGAAAGCATGAAAACTAAACCAGCGCCCTGCATACAAAACTGGCGCCATGCAGAAAAGAGCCAATGGAGAGCCAAAAACGAGTTTCATGCGACAAATCTGTGTTGAAGATTCGATCTCTAGACCTAATGATTAGAGAGAACTACTCCCACCAGATGTGGTGGACACCATTTGTGATTACATTAATGATGCACGTATTAATAAGGGTAAAAGAATAGAAGACCCCCTAATAAACGTAGTCTTGGTATTCTAACTAGTGTCTAAAAAAGAAGATCGAAGGGAGTACTATGCTTCAGATAGGAGGGTTCGTTTTCCATTTAGGGCTTGCCTCGTTAGATGAGTAGGCCTAACCCGTCCTCCCCGATGGGTGTTTTAGCCGATATCTATTTGTTGGACTGTGTGAGCAAACAATGTCTGATGCAAGACATTACTTCCCTCTCTCTCTCTTCTTTAATTTACTTTCTACCTCAGCACAAATCTTAGTTAACAGACTAGTAATTGATGCCATCAAATCCTAGTTAACAAACTAGTAATTGATGTCATGGACATGGCTGATATAGGACCATTCAGAGTCCCCTAAAGTTTAATGACGATTAACCAGCCCATGGATCTTTCGATCACACTCCGGCTTTCCTCCTAGTGCTAAGCGCCGGAGTTAATATACGTGCATTCTTACCTGCTTTGGACAGGCACCAACTCCTTAGCACAGCATCAATCTCTGTTCCGTTGACCATGAGCCCGCATTCATACGCATTGACTGTCATGTACGCATGCCTACAATTCTGTGTTCAATTCGCTGCGTTGCAATTTGCATCTTCCTCCGCGTCGCGCGCTAATCACGATGCCCCGAAAGTCTTGTTTTTATGAGAGCATCCGGTCCGTGTCAAGTTTGGCACACCAACCTAATTGGCATCATTTCTTGGGTTAGCCTAGGCCTAGCCATCTTTGTTTACTCACGTCTCTGCTCTGCCTAAATGAGTGTTTTAGGCTGATTAGGCACCGAGGACATATGACTATATTGACAAACCATAGACTTGCTAAGGATGTGTCGTCATCAGGACGCTTTGCTGTGTGTAGCTGTGCCGTGTCAGGATGAAAGTGAGAATTTTTTTTCCTTTAATATTTTTTTATTCTTTTTTTTTCAAAAATTAGATGCCGGGTGAAAAAATTGCATTTTTAGGCCCCTGTCGCCCCAGCACCGGGCGATCGCCCTAGCACTGGGCGACACGTGCCAGCCCCAACGGCCGTTTAACGGCTACGTTAGCTAGCTTGTAGCAGCGCCGACCACTGTCGCCCGATCTTTCGGGCGATCGCCCGATCTTTGAGGCGACGAGGGCTATTTAAGCCGAGCACGGTCGGGTGGGGGAGGCAGCCAAGCCGAGAGGAAAGAAAAGGGAGAAGAAGAGAAGAAGAAGAAGAAAATAAGAGAAAGAAGAAGAAGAGGGGAAAAAATCGATCCGTCGATTCTGCGAAGGTAAGTTTATGAATTTTTTTATGATTGTTTAGTTATGTAGAAATTAAATGTAGCCTTTATTATTTAGAAATTTTAGGATTTTGTAGTGTTTAGAAATTTTTTTAGAACTGTGTGGTATTGAGAATTTTAATGTAGCATTTAATATTTAGAAATGTATTGTACTATTTAGAAATTTTAGGATTATGTAGCGTTTAGAATTTTTCGGAGAGTGTTGTTTAGAAATTTAATGTCGCAGTTCTTATTTAGAACTTTAATGTAGTATTTAGTTTTTAAAAATTTCAGGATTGTGTAGTATTTAGTACGTTACAAATTTAATATAGTATTCAGTATATAGAAATTGAATACAGTGGAAATAATAGGCAATATTTACAAATTTAATTTGGTAGGGTTGATGTAATGTGGCACAAATATAATATTAGGCCGTATGGTAGGCAAGTCGAATTACTTATTTATAGTCGAATGACTTATTTATAGTCGAATTTTGTAGTACGATCAATGTATGTTTTGTATATTCTATTTTAGAGTAATATTTTTCCATCGGACGTTGCAGCATGTCGGAGAAATTGTATTTTCAAATATTTTATGGAGATGGGGAGATAGCACAGGGGGCGGATAGGGTGGATTTATCATCATTTTTAAGAGTCGTACGGGGCATATGTAGACCGAGCGATAGGACATACAGGGGTTTGTTGGAGTGGATGTCTCGGATGTTCAGTTTGGATGCCCAAACTGTTCGGTTGCGGGTCAGAGCAGTAGTGAGCCGTGCGCAAGACTGTTTTTACGGAGAGTTGATTCCTATTAACTCGACGTCAACATAGAGGAGTTATGTTGGTTTTTTGTAGAGCGGGTTGGCGCTCATGTTGTTGGTACAAGATTACCCGGTAGCTCCATCGGTGTCGCAAGTTCGTGATGTCGGGGTGGACATTACGGGGAGGGACGTTAAATGTAGAAGGATGCGAAGAGGAAGGCGGCGAGGAGCCGGAGGCGAGGAGCACGAGGAGCGGTGGCGAAGGGATCGGGCGGAGGAGACAGCGATGGAGGCGCGAGGGGTGGCCGACGAGGGGGAGGAGGTGGAGGACATAGTTGACCTGATGGAAGAGGAGGACCGTGCGGATGAGGAAGTCCCTGATGGTGAGCACTCCGACGAGGAGGACAACGCTCCTGAGGTGCCTATCCCTGGTGCGTGGACCAATTACAGTTTCGAAGACCTAACAATGAATGAAGGAAACATTGATGCATGGGAGTATCGTGAGAACGAGGTGACAGAGGGGGCCATATATAAAGACAAGGAGGCTGTGATGGATGCGGTGAAGTACTGGGCAATGTCTCTCCGGCGGCAATTCAGGGTAGTGAAGTCCAGCAATAAGGAGTACGACGTGAAGTGCGTAGTTGATTCGTGCCCATGGTGGGTGCATGCATACCAGGGGAAGTGGAAGGACTACTGAAAATGCTCCATAGTGATTGAGCATAAGCTGCGGTGGAAGAAGCGGGCGGGGACACATAATCTGTCGTCCACTTGGGTGGAAAATGTGTTTTATGGTCGATCATGGACAATCCCCACTGCAGACCTCGATCTATTATCACGGTAGTGGAGGAGAGGTTTGATACAAGATTAGCTACGAAAGACATAGAGAGCGAAAAGGCGGCTCTGGAAATACGGTTCGGGACGTCGAGGCTTCCTACGAGAATATTCCCACTTGATGAGGGCAATATGCGTAGGAACCCGGTACATCCGTCGACCTTGCGGAGTTTCCTGCGGGTGGTGTGTGCGCAGGTAAGTGGGTCTTGCAGCGTGCATTCTTCGCCCTGGGCGCATGCATAAATGCGTTCCGGCACTATCGCCCGGTCATTTGCATGGACGGCATATTCCTCACAGGGAAGTGTAAGGGCCAGATTCTAACTGCGATCGCGGTGGACGCCAACAACCAGGTTCTACCGGTTGCATTGGCCTTCGTGGAGGGGGGAAACACAGAGAGTTGGTACTGGTTCCTTGAAAGAGTGAAGCTGGCAGTTGTTCTGGACAGGCCTGATATTTGTGTCATCTATGACCGACATGCAGGGCTGCTAAGGGCTATCATGGATATGCAACAAGGGTCCGCCATCGTGGGAGCAGCAAAGTGGCCGGACCTGAAGAGCAGGTGGTGCATGAGGCACATAGGTGCCAACTTTTTCGTCGATTCAGAACAAGGAGCTTATGAACATGTTCAGCGCCGTGTAAGCAGAACCAACGGAGGAAGTTCGACGCGCTTTGGAGGGCGTTGGATGAACTAACGAAGAAGCGATCAATGAATCCAAGAGATACCGCTAGTTCATCAAGGAACCCGATGGTGTACCATGAGCAAGGAGAAGACCCCACGACCTTGTGCGCTCCCGACAGACGCCCCAAACATTCGGCGTAGGCTGGGGACCAGCATAAAGAGTTTCACCGACTGGATACGGCACGAGCCTTTGGAGAAATGGTCCATTCTGCATGACGAGGGCGGCTCACGTTACAGAATCATGACAACGAACCTGGCGGAGATTTACAACTGGGTAATGAAAGGCATCAGATGCCTTCCACTGGTGGGTATAGTTGAAGGTGTCTTACTAGGGACACAGAGATATTTCATTGAGCGATACAAGAGCTCCGCAGCATGTATGTCGGACAATCGACTGTCGTACTCAACGGTTGTATCTACGTACATGTCCAAGAAAACAAGAAAGGCGCAGACACATCGGGTGACATCGGAGAGTGGCGTGGAACGGAGATACCACGTGCACTTCGGTGACCGAGGTCGCAGGGGTGCCCACCGTGAGAGGACTTCCCATCTGTGCATACTCCGAGCAGCTGACTGCGAGTGCTCCTGCCAGAAACCACGTCTGCTGCACTTGCCGTGCTCGCACGTTATTGCCGCAGCCGCGGAGACGCATCAATCATGTCGTCCGTACATCTCCCTCTACTACTACAAGCAAAGTGTTCTTAACACGTGGCATCACGAGGTGTACGGGTACCGAGTGGATGGATCGTTCACAACCGCCCCACCTCCGGAGCATCGATGGGTACCAGACATCCGAATGTTGAGGCTGAAGGTCGGGCGTCGGAGGACACGGCGCATTCATAACGATATGGACGAGTCCGAGGCGCGTCGCAACCGCGGATAATGTAATGTTCGATCTTCTTCGCATCTTGTAAAATTCGATCATGTACCAGTGAACTGTTGTGCCAATAATGTAATTTTCGCACTTCTAGTGAGTTGTTACTCGCGTCATGTATTTTTCGATGTACCAGTTAGTTGCTATTCGCATCATGTATTTTTCGATGTACCAGTTAGTTGTTATTCGCATCATGTATTTTTCGATGTACCAGTTAATTGCTACAAGGATAATGTAATTTTCGGCGTTGTGTGCCTCATCCAACATGTCTTCATCTTTTGTATTGTTTGTTGAGTATGGTACAATTCGTTATTTCGCATTTCATTTTATGTGCACATTTAATTACTGACAAATTTGTTGTATTTGCTTTGTAACAGGCGACGATGGCGCGACCTTGCCCTGAGCTGCTCGACGCGACCGTGGATGCGACCCACCGGTCTAGGTACTCTGCAGAGCAGAACCGAGAGCTAGGGACACTCCGACCTCAGGTGCCCAACGAGCTGCTTCGTATCGACCCACGCTGGGTTCCACGGTAAGCTGCCAACGCTTGCACTCTTTTACGTACATGTACTTACCTATGAATGCAATTCTAACGACGCAATGCACTACATCCAGGTTGCGAGCGGTTGGCTTACTTCCTCTCTGTAGAATGGTGGAGCAGGTGACTACCCTGTTAGAGGCAGGGAGGTCCCGCGGTTCGGGTACGACCGGTCCCTGCTGGCCGCACTCGTGGACCGATGGAGACCGGAGACGCACACGTTCCACCTTCCGTACGGAGAGATGGCTCCGACACTACAGGACGTGTCGTACCTCCTAGGCCTCCCCTGTGCGGGTCTGGCAGTTGTGCCGCACGACGCCTCCATTACGTGGCACGCGGAGTTGTCCGTGCAGTTCGCCGTGGTGCAGCGGTACCCCCAGGCAGCCCCCTACCGGCTCCTCAGGCAGGGTTAGCGGCACGGACCGACGAAGGCGTGGCTGCTTCGGTTCACGGTGAGTACCTCTTTCTTTGCGAATTAACAGAGAAGCGCTAAATTCCTGATAATGTTTGTTGTGAACGCTGCAGACTCAGCTTCTCCACCCGCACGCGAGAGGAGGACGTGGCCCACCATCTGGAGGCATACCTCCTGTTGTTGTTCGGTTGGGTGATGTTCCTGTCCTCCCACGGGAACACGGTGGACCAGCACCTGATCGAGTATGCCCATCACATCACTGACACCCCAGAGGATGAGGTAACACACTCAGTTCAAATCTCGTATCAGCGGAGCACGTCTAACTTCCCCATTGTAAACAGATGATGCAGTAGTCGTGGGCCTCAGCTGTGCTTGAGGCGACGTACAGAGGTCTGTGCGACGCCTCTCTCGGGCGGAGCAGGACGCGACGATGTCGGGTTGCGTCCTACTCCAGTTGTGATCCTGGGAGCGCTTCTCCGTCGGCAGGCCTGTTGTTGACACCGCACCGTACCCCCAGGACCTTTATGGAGATGACCCGGTGGACTGGCCCACCATGGGCCACTACTGGGTCCGACGACAAGTATGCTCCCTCGTATCTTTTCCCCCACTAACGCACTTGAATAACCTCCGCCATTTCTTATTTCCTCGCAGCGGACGTACGCGCACCGACAGGTGAGGAGGTCCTACCTCGAGTTCGTTCGGGAGTTCGACCGCCTCCACGACGAGGACGTGCGGTGGACGCCATACACCGCGTACGACGTCCACGCCCGAGCACCTTACGGGGTCTCCGTGCTTTGCACGCGAGATGAGGCCTTCTGGCTCACCCATAAGGTTCTCGTCTTTGACCTGTGTGTCGAGAAGTACTCCCCGCACCGAGTGCTGCGGCAGTTCGGCCTGTTCCAGTCCTTTCCCTTACCGCCTCGTCACGTTTTTGCACGTGGCGCTCACAGGTACTTGCTTGATCCTACTACTCCGCATCTTTGCAAAATTAATGTGGTATGTACTTCCTGTTTTTGCATTGCAGGATGACTCGGATGGGTGCTGCAGTGGGCACTCAGTTCGCGCACTGTATGCAGCCATAAGAGGTGCAGTGGGACGTCGCACTCGACGAGAGGGTCACCGAGACTCGGCCGTACGACCCTGACATGTACGATGAGTACATGGAGTGGTTCGCCAGCGACTCGCCTCGGTGGGTCCACACAAAGACCGTATGTCGACGGCGAGCATCGGTGACGGACACGTACACTTCACAGATGTCCCAGAGGGACAACTCCTCGGTAAGTGTCGCAATCGAAGCTACATGGGCACGTCTTTTTCATGTAAATTACGTAATAACAATCTGACGTTACATGCAGGCACATCTCGTCGGGGAGGTTGAGGTGGAGGCTGTGTCCATGTTGGCGCGCCTTCGGGCGGGCATACAGGTGACCACCGCCGAGGCCGAGGCAGCTTGGGATCGGGTCCTCGATAGGATGAGACGGTTGGGTCACTTGGCCACCAGCCGGGGGTGCGGAGACGTCGACGGACGCAGCACACCACGTCCCCGCGGCCCAGCACCTCGCCCTACCCTGCCGGTGCCTCGTTACGCTCCCACGCAGCTGCAGTGGGGACAGTGGGCTGAGGAGGCTTCTTCCTCGTCTCGCCCTACCCCGTCGATTCCTCGTTACGCTCCCACGCAGCAGCAGTGGGGACAGTGGGCTGCGGAGGCTCCCTCGTCGTCTCGCGCCCCAGCAGGACCCCAGGGTGGTTTCGACGACCCTACGGACGTCGAGTTTGACCTGGAGGAGTACCTTTCGACCGACTACCTCGCCCCCTCTCAACTCTCGGGAGCGCCGCCACAGGACACGCCCTCGTCGCCACCACACTACTCTACGCCTGCGCCGCAGGAACGGCCTAGGAGGGAAGTCCGTCCGCCGTCGCCACTCACCTACCCCACGGGCCAGATCAGGAAGCGTGGCCGTGATTGACTAGTTGTACAGACGTATTTTTGTAATGCATTTACGTTCAGCAGCATATTGTATAGATGTTTGAGTTAGTAACATGAGAGCCTTATCACTTTAAATTGTGCAAATCCATGTATGTTTTGCCTGCCTATGCCACACGACGTGACAACACACCAACGCCTCGGTGCACCTATCGCCTCTAGTTGGGGCGATCGCCTTAATATGGGGCGATCGCTCCGTACCCTGGCGATATCGCAAAGACGGCAGCGAGAGAGGAAGAAAGAATACAGGAGGGAGGAAAAAATTCAAGATCAATCGAAAATGCCGAGGCGTGCAAGTGCAAAGGGAAAGGGGAAAGCAAAGGAAGAAGCAAGTGCATGCCCGCGCAATTTAGCGTACCAAGATCTCTTCCTACCTCGTGGAGCTGTAGCACCCATGTGTATGTGCGGAGATCCTTGCAGGCTTGTCCGCTCTTGAGAAATTCTAACTTGGAAGAGGAGGTATTGGAAGTGCCGCAACTACGCCTTCGATCCGCCGGAGAAGAGCCTGAAGGATCGCCGCATGGTAACAATCGTACGGGTTACGCAATATTTGTGAATGAAACTTTGCTAATTTACGTTTTATGCAGTCACCTCCGCCACTGTGTGAATTTAAGCAGTGGTTTGATACGGAGATCAACCCCGACGACCAACGGCTTCTTGACCAAGCCAACCGGCAGGACGAGTTCACGCGGCAGCTTCAAGAGTAGCGCGATGCCGCACGCGAGGAGGCACGTAGGAAAGAAGCGGAGGAGAAGGAGGCCGACAGAGAGAGGAAACGAGAGAGGGCGCGACGTGCTATAGATGCTCCACCGGAGGAATGGGCGAATGGGAAGTGGCCTCGAAGCACTCAGTAGTTAACTTTCAAATTCCTTACTCGTGGTACTCCTTCCAGTTTTAAAGAGTGTGGTCTATCTTATTTTTCGCAGTAACCTACGATTCGACCTTCGTTATGATATTTCACATGCTGCCGAAAAGGCTTAAGCGTTTCATTGTTGTCTCGATCATAATACTTTGGATTCTTGCACTGGCAGGATTAATATGCAAAGCAAGGTGTAAATAAAATATTTTCCCGCCATATGGTACTGCATATATCGAAGAGCAAACCTGGGCCGTTCTCCCTACAAATTACATTTGAACATGATATTTCGCAGGCTGTCGAAAAGGCTTCAGTGTGTCATGCAAGTGAGGCTACTTACAATAATTTGGTTTATTCAACTGAGCTCATTCCTAAATTGTTTTTTCAAAAATGGGACACCTAACACCGCATTGAACAAGACATATTTATTTGAGATTTTTGAGCCATAGTTAGTATAGTTTGTTCATAATACACTAAGTGGCATTTAAGTAAAATTGATTTATACAATTTAAATTTGCACGACACATCGTACTTTTCACAACGTAATGCAAACTTCTCCTAGTTGGACCTTCCTAGTAATGCGACGACATTTAATGCACGTCGGATGTAGTCGGGCCATTGATACGCACGCCTGCGATCGACGAGATAAAGGCTCGCTTCAACTTCTGCGAAAGATACGACTTGAGTCACTTAAATAAAACACATGTCAAGAATCGATACTAACAGGTATCAATAATATAAAGATTAGTGCTTTCAACTTATGGTATATTTTGCCCAATACATACAAAAAATTACAGTCAATCAATACTAACAGGTATCACGTACTTAAAGATCGGTATTTTCGTTAAAATTTATTTCTAATCAATACTAAGAGGTATTAACTGTTTAAAGATATGAAATATTAAAGTATATCACAACTATGAAATATTAAAGGAAACAAATTTACGAATTAAAATTACAAAAAAAAATTAGTCCTCTCGCCCAAGTATAGGGCGACAGGTTTCTGGCCGTTAACGGCCGTGAGGGCTGGGGCGATCGCTCAATACTGGGGCGACAGGTGTCCAAAACTGTAATTTTTTCACCTCGCCGCCTATTTTTGAAAAAAAGATTTAAAAAAAATATTAAAGAGAAAAATATATTACGTAACCCGTACGAGACAATTGATTTGCCGTGTCAGGATGAAAGTGAGACGTATTGAGGGCTGGCCGCACTTTGCCCATTTGCCGCAAGCTCTTCCGTGGGTCAAGGCGGTAGCCCACAAAGCTCTTACGCTGGCAACACGGCGTTCACGGCCAACTGCTTTGCTCGCTGAGACCACAAATCAATTGTCTGTTGCTGTACTAGTATATACCAGTTATCAAAGGAGTTTTTTTTTTTTTGCATGCGATAGGATTTCCCTGTATCGAAGCGCTAAATGATGCAAAATCAACCTATAAGATGGCAGAGAAAGCAATGCACCATAAACATCATCATCACCACTACCATCAGGAAAAAACAGTTTATTTATGATGGGCAATTAGAGATGACAACTACCCCAAAGATAAGATGGAAGTTGTTAGAGCACAAGCTTTAGACATTGTAGATCAGGAAACTCACCTGCGAAGGGCCTGAATGACAAAATATTGATATGTTTTCGTAATTCCCAATGATGCTTCAGTAAGCAGTCTGAAGTCTGAACGAAGGTTAAAGATGTTCCATGGTTGCACCAAGCCAGATGACATAAAAAATGAAAGTACCTTATACTCCAGAATATGGGGACAAAGACACCGTATTAGCTATAAGGGGAAATACTTTCAATGCTACCATTGAGGCATTGACAGAGAAGCGCCCAACTGGTTGTCAGGTAAATGATGACCAACCACCTGAACAACACATACAAAGTAAAAAATTGCTACCAGAAATGCCAAGTTTGGAATTAACAACTAATATTTAGGGGGTTGCTCGGGTAATACTTCATACTTGATTTTACAGATGGGATTTGCAAAAACAAGTAATAATAGAAATATTTGACAAAGCTGATTCTGCTTTGTTATTTTGATATGATAGCCTAGTCTACATGAAAAATTTTGTTTGGACTTCTTCAGTTACCGCTGTGTTTACTGGAAAACAGGGAGAGTGATTCCTCACTAAGCCAAATATTTGGAGTTTTAAATAACTTGTTTTTGTTATCTTTGTTAAATAGTATTTTATTAGTTATACTACAAATTGTTCATATGCCTATCTGATGATATTGATGTTCCATTTAATATGTTCCTTCAGAGTCACAACTCATCAGAAAATTGCCTAGTTGCGTTCATACTTAATTTCATAGTTTGAACTCCCGGTTAAATCTCGAGGATCATCTCAAAACTTAGCATTATCATATTGCAGTCCATTTCAACACAAAAACACAGCCTTTACTCAGAACGATCATCAATAAAAAGGAGGGCCACTCGCCCACTCCTACGTCTTCTTTAAAAGCAAGAACCTGAAGTGTGAGAAATCGGTAGTTCATCTACAATCCTAATTCCTACAATACTTGTTTGTTAGTTTACTGTTCTAATGGCTAGTTATCTGATCAAATATGAAGATCAGTAGAGAGGAAAAAACCAAGCATCACTACAGCAAATGAAAATAGCACAATTATCTGTCCAACGAATCCATTCAGCTATGTAGGTACAGCTAAATCCACCTAGTCTAGCTTAACAAACTAGTAAGCTAACAAACTACTAAAAGCTGATCTGTGACCTAGTATTAACTTCATGCCTTTCGTAACATTTGAATTGTCCATATTTCAAAGTGGAAATACTAAATCAA
Source organism: Otatea glauca (assembly GCA_036346275.1). Classification (NCBI taxonomy): domain Eukaryota; kingdom Viridiplantae; phylum Streptophyta; class Magnoliopsida; order Poales; family Poaceae; genus Otatea; species Otatea glauca. The sequence goes on from CM070711.1 coordinate 78,787,694, forward strand.
CAATAATGATCAACAGATTGGGAGATATATGTTTATCTTCAAGGCACAGGAAACAGTGGCCATTATTAAGGGCCAAAAGATGGAAATATTCATAAAGTACACAATTCCTACAAGAAGTTTTCCAAACACAAAAACAATAAAATTCATAGAAGAAACAATTTTCATGCAATGAGGAAAATCTGCACAAGCTAGATATTGTAGGTAACGACAAACACTTCCTGTGGATCTCTTGTAAAATGAATAGATAGATTTTCCTAGGTATTACAGCACAGAACAAGATAAAGCATTATCTTATTAAGCTATTGTAAGGACTGATTTAACTTGCACTTTTGTTTTATCAGGTCAGAACAATAGAGTAATATAGGTACTGATTAAATTTGGCTTGAATCGGTATGACAGATCAAAGCCTGACCTATGAAGGTACATCCTTGTCAAACAATTTCATTTTTCAGAGTCCTCTTCCTCTTCACGCTCTTCTTCTGATATTGACCCTTCCTCATTAGTTTCAGCTTGTACCTCATTGTCTTTTCCAGTATATGGCATCACCAAGCCCTTCCGTGGATAGTAGTTCTTACGCCCAAGCTCAACAATCCTGGTAGCCTCCTCCGCCCTCGATGCTGCTACCAATGCAGTCACTACCTCCTGCAACACAGAACAATTCACTCTACAGCTCCTACTGAAGATCTCATGGCAGCACCTCAGTGCACAATCAAGCTCTCCAGCCTGCACAAGACATGGCACAAGGGTTTCATATGTCCCCTTATTCGGGGTACACTCATTTTTTACCAGATCATCATACAGCTTCTTGGCCTCCTCCAACCTCCCATCTTTGCAATACCCTCGAATCAACACATTGTAGGTCACTGTATCAGGCTTTGGCCCATCCTTCTCCATCCTTTCAACCACGTCAACTGCATCCTCAATCCTCCCTTCCGCAATCAAACCCCGCAGCTTTGCATTGTAGCTCTTCGTATCCGGCTCCAGATTCCTGTCCTTCATCATCTGCCAGACTGTCTCGGCATCATCCATGCTGCCGTTGTTGTAAAACCCATTCAACAGCGTGTTGAAAGAAATATTGTCAGGCGAAACGCCACGCTTCTCCATGAGCGCGATCGCATCAAGCGCGGCCGAGAGATCGGGCTTCTGGCACAGCACACGAATGAGTATGTTGTAAGAGTATACGCTGGGGACAATCGAGGGGTGGGAGGCTGGGATCTCCTGAAAAGCAGTGGCGAATGCGTCGAGCTCTCCGGCATCGGCGTAGGCACAGAGGAGGGCGTTGAAGGCCATGGTGGACTTGTGCTGCGGGGGTAGGTCACGGAAGGTTGCGGCGGCGTGGGATGGCATGGAGGCGCGGCCGTAGAGATGGATAAGGCGCGCGGCGAAGCCCTCGGTGGAGGCCTCGAGGAAAGGCTTCTGCGCGTCGAGGATGGCCGCGACGCCGTCGCGGCGGCCGATGGAGGCTAGGCGGGACACAGCCACCTCGTACACGCGGTGCCGGTCGCGGAAGCGCGAGGACGCGGACGAAGCGGCGACGAACCCGGAGACCAGCTTGTCCGGGTCGCGCTCCCGGATGATACCCTTGAGGATCGCGCGGAGGGGCTTTCGGTGCTTGTGGCCCGCGTTGGAGTCCGCGTTGCCGGCGGGCGGCTTTGGGGTCGACATGGGCTTGGGTGATTGAGCGGTTGGCGAAGAAGAGGAGAAGATGCGGGAGAGGCGGTGCGCGCGGGAGGCGGCGGCGGCCGCAGCTGGGGAGGTCATGGGCGCAACGGCAGATGGGGTTTGCGGCGAGAGGAGTGAGAGGCGGAGGGTTTTGGGCAGAGGATGCCTGCCCAGCGGCGCTGTGACGCTTGATTAGGCCGTAGGGGGTTAGCTCGGCCCAACACAGCCCAGCCCAGCCCAACCCGACCCATCCCAAAGGCCGCGAATGCACGACCGGCCAATCCATTGCTCGGCTCGGCCGCGTGGCTCCTCCACCGACTCGAGACGGCCATGGACGGGCACGTCCGGCGGCTGCTGAACCGCGTGTCGATCACCCTGGCGGCCGTTGCCACGGCCGCGCTGCTGCACCTGTTCAGCCACTCGCCCTCCTCCTGCTTCGCCGGCTCGCGCGCCTACTCGTCCCTCTCTCTGGCGCCCTTCCCCCGCACCTCCTGCGACGCCGCATCCCGCCGCATCGTCGACCCCGACCTCCGCCTCTCCAGGCTCCGGTCCTCGCCGCGCTGGCGTCGCCGCAATGCGGCCCTCTCTGCGGCCGCGTTCCCCCCACTCCGCCGTCTGCGCCTCCTCGGCAGCTCCTCCCGCGTCCTCTGCGTCGCCGCCGGCGCGGGGCAAGCAATCGACGCGCTCCGCGTGGCCGGCATCAGGGACGCCACGGGCGTTGATCTCGTCGACTTCCCGCCCCTCGTACGCCGCGCGGACCCGCACAACCTCCCGTTCTTCGATGGCGCCTTCGACCTTGTGCTCTCCGACGACCCGGCTGCGCTCACCGGCGCGCTCTTCCCGCCCCGATTCGCGGCCGAGATCGAGCGCACCGTCCGCCGTGGTGGCGCAATTGCGCTCGCCGTCGACCGGCGCGTCGACCTCGCCATCGTCGCCCCCCTCTTCACAAAGTCACGCATCGTGGAGGTGAGGAGTGCTACCTTGGATGGCTCCGTGGCGAGCATCGTAATGTTCAGAAATAACGGCACCAACACGAACCCCCATTGATTCACTCGTCATTCTCGTCGTGCAGCGTTAATATTAGTGTTGTTTTGTTTGATTTGTTTCGAATTTTGGACAATGTGTAGGGTATCAGAGAGAATGTCTATGACATCACCTAGCGAACTCGTACTCGTGATGCTTGAGTAAAATTGAGCAGCGACTGGTCCTTCGATTTTGTGATCAGGTTTTCCTTTCATGTGATTCGCAATTTTTCTCTATGCTGTTTTGTCAGAGTCAGTCTTACATTCTTACCTCAAATAATGTACGCTTAGAAAGTAGAAAAAACCGCAAGGATGATGTATGAATTGAAATGGGCACCGTAGCAGCAGTCTCTGCTTAACTGTCGATCTTGGTTTAAAACCTCCAAGTGATAATTACTGCCTGAAATCAACATGCTTAAGCAGCAGAGAAGGTCATGCCCAATTTCGCAAGTGAGAAAATTGTCCCAGTTCTCTTGATTTGCTTGTCTGCGACATGGTTAAACAGCAGAGAAGGTCATTTCTAATTTCAACCGAGAATTCCCTCCCTCTTGATGATTTGATTGTCTGTTGGTTTTTTAATTATGCTACAGTGTGCTATGTACATCCTTCGCTCATGTGCCACCATTGCTTTTACTGCGGCGGTTTACGTTTGTGAAAAATCGTGATAGGGCTTGCCGCTTGGTAGCTTTAGTCCCTTCATCGGATCTTTCCACTTAACCAATAGCCAGTAGTCCCAAAAAAATGATTGTTCCAATATTTTGTTCATTAGGACTCTAGCATTAAGTTGCATAACATATGTTACAGAAGTAATTTGTCCAATCGATTGCAACTGAGCAGCGATTGTTCAGCAGCTATGTATAAGGCGCACAAAAAGTCTCGCTTTCTCACTAAATCTTCAAGAAACAAAGGGAAACTGTTGCGTTTCAGATCAGAAATCAGAACTCAGAACGGTTAAGGTAGAAATTGGGGACAGAATTTCAGGCAAGGGGACTAGGACGCAGAGAAGTAGACGTGGGAGGAAACGAGGAAGAAGAAAGACAGATTGGGAAAGGGGAAATGTCCATATGTTTTTTTGCATGGAAAAAGTCCAATTTACAAACCTGAAATCTGGCATCGATTTGATTTTCAACCCTTAATTCTGAAATAATTTGAATCAGAACCTCGAACTAACAAAACGTTCACTTTATCCGCTTACCAAAAACATGATGGTTTTGTTTGACGTATGCGTATTTCGCTAACATGTACGTCCACATGCTTCCTCTTCCTCTACTTCTTTCCTCCTGCTTCCTCTCTCTCCCCCCTCCTCCCACCAGTGTGCTGTGCCTCACCATGGCTGCAGCAGCAGATTGCCAGAGACCACCGCTGCCAGCGGCGCGGCCGCGCGGGGAACAAGCATCTTCCTCTCCCATGTCAATCCCTAAATCATTTTCTTCTTCCTCTTAGTCTCTCCTAAATTTTCCCCGGCTCTCAATCACAGTGCTGCAAAGGATTTCTTGCTCTTTTTTTAGATGAATAGACCATATGGTTGTTGTTTACAATTTGGATACCACTTCCTTTCTCAGCTCTCCTATTTAAGCAACCTGGCTAATATATCTGGCCAAACACTGGACAACAATTCACACTACTCTAACGAGGCCAATCCTTTGCAGGATACAACAAGTTGGGCCGCCTGTTTCTCGTGACAAGGTGGTCGGTTTGCTGCTTTATTTCTTCTCCCGCGCTCCTACTTCCTCCTGTACCCTTGCTCACTTACAGCAAAAGGACTGGAAGGACTGAAAGACCCAACTTGATCAGCCAAATTTCCCAACTTCTTATTACTTTTACCGAATGACGCTGTTGAAAAATTCCCAGGTGGACTCTAGAAAAAAGAAGGCTCTCAGCCGGTGAGCATTGAAGAATGCAGGGCAACTTGAAATCTCACCTTTGCTGGGTTATGGAAGCGACACCTGAAACACCACAGATTTCCAAACGCTACGTGCAACTTTTTACAGCTGAAGTTTTAGCTTGACCATCAAACTTGCAGAGCCACAATTCAAGAATTAGGACATGCAAAAGTACTTTGGTCAATTGGCTTTGAATAATTTCCGTACTCTCTTCGATCATAAGGTAATATCGTTTTGGAATACGTGCAATTAAATTTTCTAAACTTTGATTCTCAATATTTAGTTAAATATTTAGATTGAATACATGGAAACTATATACGTAGATTTATCTTGAAAAATATTTGTATAATTTTGTAATTTATTGGGATTTATAAATATATTAGAATGTAATTACTTATCAGAATTGTGCTTTAGATACCGTGTCTTTGTCCAAAAGGATATTAGCGGGAGTATATACCAACCTGGCTGTCATCTCTTGCGATGTTCAAAACGGCTACTGTCGGCCCTCGTGCACACGCGGCTCACGAAACAGTTGATGATCTTGACATTTCGAGAGGGCGTGCAGAGAGTTGAATTGCTCACAGTTGCCTTAGGCAGACAGGGCACCAGCAGCGCGGCTGTAGCAGGATGGCGCCCAGATGAAAGCTAAACCTGCCGGTAGATGGGAATGACCCCTGCGTCTCTGTCGAATGGTTCACGTCCGATGCTGATGCGGCTAACGTATTAGGCAACCGTACCACTCTGATGGATGCATCGCCACGCTTGAAAAGCCTTAAACGACATCGCTGCGTTCTAATCCCCGCACGTACTAGTACAGTGCTTAATGGTTCCAGCATGAGCCATTGCTAGCTGTAATGGAGTGACTGAAGCAACTAAATTTTCTGTCATTTATCAGTCCAACTTGATTAGCCACTAATGCGTTTGGCTGGAACTGGCCGGGAATCAAAAAGGAAATTGGGTAGTAGCAAACATATCGGACAATGGATTAATTGAGTGCTTGACTTCCTGCCTCCTATTGATCTATTATATACCTTTGGTAGCCGGTCATCAATGGCGCGTAGGCCTTCTCTGTCGCGGGAGGGAGGGAGGCATATGCATGCGTTGAGTTTTCTTCGGCGCTGACGAGACGACGGAACTCAGGAGGGATCATGGACGTGGCGACGGAGTGATGGGGGTCGCGGAGTCACGTTGAGAGGGCGGCAAGCAACGAGACATCCACCAGCTAGCACCGTCATCCCCGCCATCCCCTGCATTAACCGGTGGTGTGGTGAGGGCCGTCCTACTTGTCCCCTGCTACACGTGTGCTGTGATCCCTCACCAGCCTGATGTTATGTGCAAGAATCCACATCTGATGCACCCGGAACTACTGTTGCTTATTCTAATGGATCTTATCAAGAACCAAAGTTTTCACAGGAATATTTTGTAGTATAGTGATTTACAGCCATTGTGAGCCTGTGAGGCTATGGATTCAGGAGAGATTAGCCTGGTCGGTATGAAGCGAGATATTTATGGGTTTGTTTGACATGCATACGGTTGTTGACTTGTTGGACCAAGTGACTTTCTGGAGAGACTGGACTCGGTGATGGGCTCAAATTTCTGAATCCAAGTCTTGATAGTGAGAACTGAGAAATAACAGGTCACTGCAGGCAAATGTATACTGGGGCACTGGGCTGGTGACTGGAGTAGCCCGTGCAGCATAGAGCACCGGCTGGGTACGGTCAATAATTAAACCACCTGCCAAACCAAGCCTCAAGCCGTGTGCGGCTTTAGAACGGGGTTCGTGCGATCGAGGATTTCACGTGACAAGAGGACCTGATCGAAGCAGATCGCACGCGCACGGCACACGGCAACTTGAACCGATCCAATACAGGGTTCCTGATCCGAGACGTCCGCATCTTTAAAGGAAACCGCGCTTGTGCACGACGTACGGGAGAACGGCCGCCGCTCTGTCTTGTACGTCCGTGTGTGCCAATGCCGGGCTGGACCGGTGTTTTGTGGCCAAAACGGGGGCGCGCGCTCGACAGACGCACAGCTGTATCCACATGCGGTGCCGGCCATAGCAGCAGCAGCAGCGCGCAGGGAGTGAACTGTTTATCATCTAATCCCTTCTCTCTCTTTTTTTTTTCGAAAATTGCTCTCTCTCTCAATAGAAATAGTAAAAATGATATTAGGTAAACCACACAGGCAACTTCCACGCTGCTGGACCGCGGAAGGTCTTCCAGCGCTGCCGATCTGCGGTAGCCGGCTTCCCACGCAAGCCACCACTCCTGCCGCGCACCCCCTCCGCGAAAAGGGTGCCTCCTAAGCGCGCTCGACACTGTTCTCCGTATCGCCGGCTTCTCGTGCCTCCTTTTCATGGCATATCGGCCTCTCGCGATCCTCTGGTGCAGAAGGTGACAGGTGTCGATACCTAGTCCTTTCACGGTGAGGAAGAGAACTTAGTAAAAAAAATTATGAGCGAGTTATTTTTGCAAGAGAGGGGGGAGGGGGAGAACATCGAACATATCGCGTGGAGTCGGAGATTCCCGAAACCGCCAAGCCGCGCCACCGCGCCGGGGCCCCGCTGTCCGCTTTGTACCGTGCCGTCCACATGGACGGGTCAGCTTTTTCTGCTAGTTTGCTTCTGCGGTGCGGTGTGCTCAATCGCTCTGTTCCGCTGTTATGGCTTGGCTGTCACTCCGGTTGGCCTTTTGCAACCCGCAATTCTGCATGCCGCTCTGTAATGGCCGGCCGGCCGCCCGCAGTGGACAGAGCATCTCGTTTTCTCTCGTGATTTGCTTCGACGATGTACTATCGTTGCTGAGCGTTACTTGGTGCCTTCAGTTGTGTCCAGTAATTGATCAGAGGGTCCGGTTTGACATTGATGACTTTATTTACACCAATACTTTAGAAGTTAAATACGGTGGTCCATGACTTTATGTAACTCTCGAAATGTCCGATACTCTGACGTTCATGGTGGCTACCGGCGTTTGACAGTACTATTACTATACTAGTAAGTTTTTAGTTTGTACTCTTCTGTAATAACAAGACTAGCAGTATTTGATTTGCGTTGCTTATAAGGAGTAAGGACGACGTACGTAGAGAGTGTACTTTGCACTCTTTATGTAAAGTAGTATGTTTGAGAGGTACTTTTATGCTTTTATTTTTGATAGTTACATAAATATTAAAGTATGAATGAATGGTAGATAGTGATTACTTACCTTTTTGTTTGTTTTAAGATATGTGTAACTTGTATCGAAAGGAAAAGCAATGAAGCACTGCTCCGTATGTTTTCTTTTACGAGGAAATGTAATACTAGGTGCGCCATTTGTTCAAGTTTATAGGATTTATTTTTTAAATGATCTTGTCAATAAATATAAAACTATTTTATATTCTAACGTAAAATTAGTGTGATGTTTTCTATATATCCAATAAATATTCATCTTTACTTCGTATTCTCTAATGCATGTGTTGAATACAATGCTTAGTGATATTTCTTAGGGATAATTTAGTTATTTTTAATATCTTCTTGGTCTATGCACCAAGAAAAAATACGGCTTATAAATTTGGGCGAAGGGAGTATACAGTACATATGCGGAGAAACGAGACAAGTATATAGCAGTATTCTCCCAACCAAACACTACAGTATGCTACACAGCCACGGGCGTACTTCACTTCAGTATGCTACACAGCCACATGTATATACATATCAGCTTTATCTTATGTGGAAAAGTGACATGTATATGAGATAGTTATTGTACAAGTTTTAATGTTATAGTCAAAAGTGTTTCTCTAAAGACAATCTTTAGAAATAGTTATTATACCAGCTACGTACAGAGATGGAGGAGTACAGCTAATAAGAAAGCAATTGTACGTAAACTAGCTAGCTAGCGGATTTATTCCAAACTGTCGTAAACTCGTAATTCGGTGCTGTATCCGACGAGTCAGACTTAAGATACCGACCGAGCTCGTGTCCACCAGATTCAGTCGGGCACGTCGTCAGTTCTCAGAACGCATGGTATTGGTGCCGGCCAATTGAGCTGCATGACGGGTGGCATGCAGAACTTGAAATCTTTTTTCAAGGTGATACTAACAATCGGACGTCCGATCACTGATTTCGTCAGACTCGTCGTGCAATATTTTTTTCATGTTTACAACATTTTTTTTCACGTTTGCAATATTTTGTTTCGCGCGAACATTTATACTATTATCAAAGGAAAATATTGCACGCGTAGTAAGAAAATATTTCACACGTAAGAAAAAATATTATAAGTGTCAAAAAAATAGACATCCGAATACAAGTCATTCCGTTTTTTTTTTAAGGGAAGTTGAAAGCTGAAGTGATAGAGGACTAGTCTTCCTGTACGTAGGTAACGGTAAGTTCACGACAGCCATTTGTGCATCTCACATTTTACTTTTAAGCCTAGTTTTATAGATAAAACAGCTGCTATTAATTCATTGATAAACAAGCATTACAATCACTGTCCAAAATAGAAGCCTATGCATATCTATGTACACTATGTTTTTTTACAAATCTATTTCCACACACCTTTTTACAAAATTGGTCTCCTCCCCCATTATAGAAGGCGCGACAAGAGACACATGTCCCATGCCACACTCGAGGGGTGCGAAACCGACTGAGTGCTGCAGGATCGTAGGCAAGCACAGGAGCATACGCTTCCCGATACCTTTCCACACTACTTGAGCGTGGAAGCCAAGCCTCTTGCGTTACCTGTGCTCGCACACGCGCTCCCACACTCACACTCGCACCAACTCCGCCTACCCACGCGTGCGTGCTGCTCGTTCGCTTGCGAGCGCGTCGTGCACCGCCCGCACGCTGCCCACAGGTGTTGCGCCCTGCTGGTGTGGACTGCCCACCCTGCCCACACACGTTGCACCCTGCCTCCAGTGGATCCCGCTTGATTCCACACTCCTCAGACGCGGCAGCGGATACATATCTTTTGTCGTGCCTTCTGTGGTGAAAGAGAAGACCATTTTTAGAAAAAAAAAAATAGGTGGGGAGCTCGATTTATGTACAACATTCTCCAAAATGCACGAACAGAAATGCTGGAGGTACATGGAACCAAGTAACAGCTAACTGATCCCTGCAACTAGCCTAGGCTAGCATTTGGAACACACAAACATAACAAAAAAAATTTAAAAAACAGTTCAATTTTCTAAACAGGGCCATGGTTGTCCACATGTTTGCATAGCATGAATACTATTTTTGATTTGATTGTTATACCACCGTAGCATCCATTGATATCGCATCAGTACTTCTTCAGGGTGTGATTGTTGTTTGACCAGTTGTGTACATGTACGAGATGATTTAAAAAAAGGTTATTAATATTTTTTATTGTTGATACAAATTTGAAAAATATTCCCCATAGATGTTGAATACCTACGATGCGCCAACGTTATTTGCTGAAGTTGCATGAAAAGAATAGATGTTTAGTCATCTCTTGCTCATTACTCTGACATAGTATGCATAGTGAGTTCTGCCCTGTGTACCAACCTCTTCTGGTTAACATGACTTTTTTGTTCAAACGATCTTGAAAGAGAAGCCATGTGAAGACTCGAAGTTTAGGGACGCATTTAGTCTTCCAGATCTATTTTAGAGGAGCCAGAGTATAGATTCTTTGGAAGAGGTGAGTATAAAATCTTTTTGCATTGTAGGAGGAGAAACCCTAGATATAAGACAATTGATCATTGGATAAAGGGGAGCAAGTTACATCCTGCAATATATGATGTAATTCTTGTTGCTGGTAGTAAACTTGCTCTGAAAGAGAAAGGTTAAAATGGTTTGTCTAGTCCGTATTTTGAAAGAAAGAAGACACTGAGATATCTTCATGTTTGGCAAAGGAGAAAAGAGTCAGAAAGGTTAGGTTGATGAGTTGGTTGTTCCATAAGTCATTCTAAAAGCTTACCGATGTTCCATCTCCTATCCAAGTGGTCGCTACTCTACGATATTCTATTGATAATTTCATTATGTCTTTCCACCAGACTGAACCAAGACACATTGAGGAGTGAGAGATACGATTTTGGTAATGGGAACTCCACATCAAATAAACCCATGGAATATCCTTCTTGTTATAGAAGTTGTGTAAATGTTTTAGGAGTAAGGCCCTATTCTGGATATGCAGATTTAAGACTCCCATTCCCCCTTTGTTTTTTGGAGTGTAGACCTTTTTCCATGCAACCATAGATGGACTTCTTTTTTGGAGGTCCTTTGACCTTCTCTATAGATAATGTCTTTGCGCTTTGTCAATCCGATCGATGACTGACTTAGGAAGTTTAAGGGTACACATGTAGTAAGTCGAAATGAGGGATATGACTGCATTAACCATGGTGAGCCTTCTACTGTAGGATAGGAAGATGGAGTTACTAGAAAGACGCCTTTCAATGCGGTCGATCAGAGTGCCAAAATCCCTGATCTTGGGCCTAGAGATTCCCAGGGGAGACCAAGATAGGTAAAAGGTATTGTTCCTTTTACGCAGCCAAAAGTGTTTGTCAGGGTAGAGGGCTATTCTTCATCAATGTTTATAGGATACATGAATGATTGGTAGTCGATGAAGAGACCAATTGAAGCAACAAAGATATTTAGGAGACTTTTTATGCAGATTAGCTGCCTGGCAGCCACTGGCATAATGAGGAGGGTGTTATATTCATATTGGACTATCGGGTAATATGTGACATTGTGATTTGGAATTGGGAATTGAATCAGGCCTCGCTTAGCCACTTTTTACTACTGCTTGGAGCAAGTCTGCTGTTAGTACAAATAGAAGTGGAGATGGTGGATTGCCCTGTCTGACTCCTCTCTTTCATTGAAAGGACCGACCAGACACTCCATTTAAAAGGACCGCAGAGTGTGCAGATGATAGAATTTGCTGTATCCAGTTATTCTATCATGGAGGGAAACCTTTTTGTTCCATCATGGTAATGATAGCTGAATGTTCAATCATGTCTAAGGTTTTTTGAAAATCCAGTTTGATGATGACAATCTGATTCCGACTTTGGTGACATTGGTGAATGTATTCTAACTATTGTTTAGGTCTTGAGAAAGCCATATTGATTTCTGTGAACTAGTCTTAGGATCACTTGCTGAAGTCTGTTTGCAAGAATGTTAGTGATTAGCTTTATGTCAGAGTTTAGCAATGAGTTAGGTCTTTAGTCATTAACCCTATGAGGCCCCATCTTTTTTGGAACAAGATCTATGAAGGATGCATTTATGCTCTGAACATTTGATTGAGCTGAATGAAATTGATCACAAAGGGAATAGAAGTCATTGGCAATAATGTGCTAACATTTTTTTATGAACATATCATTGAATCCATCTGGACCTGGGGCTTTATCTACTGGGAGAGATTGAACTACCTTATCGATTTCTTCCTTGGAAAAAGGCATAGCTACTAATCCGAGCCCATCAACTGGAGGGATTAGCTTCGACAAATGAAAGAGCATGGTTGGTTGAATTGATATTCTCATTCTGTCCTTGAATGATGACCAGAGGCCGTTGCTTTGGCAGCATGATCCGTAAGGACAATTCCTTAGTTCAAATGCAAATGTGTAATTTTATTCTTCCTGTATTTTTGTGTTTCCACTAAATGGAAGAATTTCCTGTTTTCGTCTCTAAGATTGATCCATCTGATTGTACTTCTCTTTTTCCAATATGATTGCTTGTATTGTAGCAAATAGGACAGGTGGTTTTTTATGATGATCCTGAAGTTATGCTCCATTTGAAATAGCCTTCTTTGCTCTTCTAGCTTGTCCATGAAAAGGATAACAATATTACAATTATTGATTAAAGCTGAGATATTAGACAGAAGTTTGATGCACACTTTAAGCTTTCTTCTGATGTTTTTCATTTTTGGGCTGAGGATGTTAGCTGCATTTGAGTGATGAGTCGGGATGTTCCAAGATTGTTGGACCAGTTCCATGAACCTTGGATGATCGATCCAAAAGTTTTCAAATCTAAACAAGCTGGATCTAGGAATGTATGTTTCAATGTGAACAATTCATGGACAGTGATCCGAGGCACTCTTGGCTAGGACTTCCACTGGGGTATTGGGATAGGAGTTGGTCCAATCTGGAGATGTGAAAAACCAATCCAATTGTTGAAGGAAAGGGTTTTGCTGCATGTTGCTCCAGGTGAAGGTACGACCTTTTAGAGGGAGCTCAATCAAGCCAAGGTGAGAAATAATGTTATTAAAAATAGTAATATCTTGGCTATTCCTACCAGGCCTATTTCTGTTATGTTTCGACCTTATAAAATTGAAGTCACTCATGAGGATCCAATTAGAGTTCTGAGAGAGATCTATCTAAGATAGCCATAAGACAAACTCATTTCTAGCTGGCATAGCACAGGGGCCATAAATATTTGTTAGGGTCTAGGTTTCTGCATTGTGGGTGGAGATGAAGATAGCGAAAGAATTTTGATGGAGTATGGTTTCAGAGAAGTGAGAACTGGACTAAGCAATAAGGATATCACCCAAGTTCCCAGAAGATGGAGAGAAGCAGGATTTATCAAAGGCTTTGGGTAGAAAGGCTTTGAGAAAGGAATGATTAAAGCACTTCCTCTTTGTTTCTTGGAGGCAGATAACTGTACAATTGCCTTCATCAACCTTAGCCCTGATTGCCCTGAGTTTGGGCTTCAAGTTCATACCCCTAATATTCTAGCATAAAATGTTTCGATTTCTATGTCTTCAGGGCATAATGGATGTGATTAACAATGAAAAGCATATCCCTGAGGACTAGCATCAGGGTAAAATAGGGGAACAAAATCCGAGCAAAAGAAACCCATATATAGTAACTAAACAAAAGGTTATAATTAGAATACCAAATAAGACCTAGGAAGAAAGTACTTAAATCAGCGATTAAGACACAGTAGCACAAAATGAAACTAAAGCCAAATATGTTTATCGAGCAGCAAGCGACAGACTAAAGGGAGTCCTAAAGAGTAAGCTGCCGAAGAGTGCTCCTGGTTGAAGCTAATCCGACTACTCCTAGTCTTAATGGGAGTTTCCATGATAATAGTCATTCTGTGTTGTTTCATTCAGCTTATCTGAAGTGACTTCCGAAGGAGGCACTCCACAAAGATTGACAACCAACTCTTGCATGATCTTGAATGGTAGTTTCAGAGGGGTGTCTGGTTGTTCTGCCAGAGTGCTGAGGTCTAGCTGCATTGGTGGCACAGTAGGGATATCAGTAGTTCTCTGGGCGATACTTCCTTTCTAGCCTTTTCCAGAAGATAAGCTCTGTGGCTTATAACCACGATGTGCAGCGGCAAGTCTTGGACTATGACGTAGGGACTACACCGAGATCGGTGTTTTCTGGCTCTTAGCCCTAGCTCCGGGAGTGAGATCCCCCTCCTGGAGGCTAGGGAGATGTCACTATGACAGGTAGGATGGTCGTGAGACTTGTGAGTTGTCAGTATTGGGACTGCCTGTGTTAGAGCGGGAGGAGGAACTGAAGTCATCCTAGTCATGTATCTGGACAGAGCTCTTTTTCCTGCTGACCTGATCCCATGGATTAGAGAGAATACCGGTCCAATTATATGGTACCAGAATACCTGGGTTAAAGGCCATGGTCCATGTTCTTTTTGAAGAGAAGCCAATAAAGTCTGCTTGCACCTTATTTAATGGGACAGAGAGGCCAAACTTCTCAACACCCTTAGGAATATGCCATGACAGAAAGTGACTCCACAAGTGAAGAATTATCTGGCGCAATTGAATTCCAGGGGGTGGCACGTAAGGAATTAGAGCCATAGATATATTGACAAACTCCACAGCTGGACCTTGATTAGTCACCTCATGCAGGGATGACTCGCTATCATATTCCAAAAGAAAAGCTGAGTTAGCATCAGATGGCGTAGTTATGGAAGCTTGTCCTCATTCCCTATCAAGCCCGCATTGGCATTGGGTGCTTGAATCCATTGGTCCAAACGGGGTATGGTTGAGGAGGGGCTGGGTGCTTATTGTGGGGCTGAATGTCTTGATCATTCCCCGGTTGGTTATCGTCTTGCGGACCATGCTGATTGTTCCCATGACGGTAGACTGGGGGGTCTTCATCAGGTGGGAAGTTATCAGGGAATTCAGTGTTTAGGATGAACACTAAACTATCCAAGATTCTCCCTGTCTCCCTCAGGTGTTACCCTTTTTGATAACCAAGTGACGAGGAATGGATAGAAGGTCTTCTGCAAGGACCTTGCAGATCACTCTGCCTTTGACTTGATCATTCTCACACCAATGAAGTAGCTTTTCGAATGGGGAGCACGCTTGAACGACAAAATGGAAGTGTTTGCAGTCAAGAGGAAAACCTAGAAGCATGATCCATCCGACCGTGGTAAAGGCTACTGTAACATCCCATAAAATAAAAAAATAGAAAAATAAAAAGTTTGAAATTAAAAATGGGATTGAATAAAAATTTCAATTGGAATCAAGATTTTGATTTTAAACAATATCTTTTCCTTATTTTTTTGCATTTTAATCTTAAAGAAAAGAAAGATTTCAATATTAAAACTATTCCTTCTAAAGCAAACAAACTATAAAAAAATGAATTTCAAATATTGTCATAATTTGAATTTGAATTTTTCTGAATTTTCTATAATTATTGGTTTTTCTTAAGTTTTTGCATTAAAAGAAAAGTCAAATATGTTGAAATGGTAAAATGGTAAAAGTAAAAAGGTAAAAACATAAAATCAACAAAAATCTGCAAAACTCATACTAAAATATTAGAGCACTCCAAAACCCTAATCAGGTCACTTGAGATATTCTGAACAATTAAAATATAAGAAAATACAATGTAATCATGATAGGAGATATCAAATCAGGTGCTGTCAGATTTTAGTAAAAATCTGGAGAGCTTATCTTGATCTGATATTTTTACCATGGTGACATCAACATAATATATAAATCTGATAAAAATATAAAAAATAAAAAATTATATTTGAAGTCTTTAAAAATTCAAAAACAAAAAATAACTAAAGCTGAAATTATCAATGTCAGAATTTTTAGAAATAAAATATCAAATATAAACTCTTAAAATTTTAAATAAGATAAATATTGTAATTTAAAACATTCACAAAAATTTTCATAAAATATTAGCTTCATTTGGATCCTTAATTAAATATAAAACAGAATATGCAGAAACTGAGTAGCATGTATTTTCAGAATTTTAACAAATTTTATATAGTGATAATTAACCTGAAAATCTTGCATGATGCTTATCTTTATCTTGCCAACCTATGAAAAAATCTTCACAAAATATTGAGTCGGTTTGATAGCTCAAATCAGTGAATCTATCCCGTTCTGTCCAAAGACTACAACAGAGCAGTCCCTCCGCTATCACCGACATGTGGGCCCATCCAGACCTGTCGACCTTGAACCGCTTTTTCCTCATGGTCGCTTCCATCCATGCCCCACTCGTCAGCTCTCTCTTCCCCTCACCTCTCTTCCTCTCTGGCTTCGATTTTTCTCGCGCACGCAGGAACCAGCATCGCCGCCTCTGTTCTTTGTCATCTTCCTTAGTCGGCGCCGCAACTCGCAACCCGAGGTCGCCTGCATGTCACCCTAACACGCCGATGCAACCTCGGATAGTGTTCCCTCATCTACGCCAGAGAGCAGCCAAGAAATCCCGCGACTCCGCTTGGATTTGCACTCAAAAACCCCGATCCGCACCGCCTTTCTCCTCTATAAAAACCAACCTGATCACTCATATCTAGCCATAGCAACCGCCCAGCAACTCCTCAACCCTCAATTCTCTTTTCGCTCCACCGTCTTCCCCAACTCCGGCCTCCGCTCGAGAAAAGGGAAACACACCAATAGCGCCCTCCGACGAACCACAACCCGAATCATCAGACCTTAAGCTTCCTCATAACACCTAGAACCCTTCACCACCTTCAATTCGAGCTCTCCTGCCCTAGCGAGCCACCGCGCCTAGCTCCTCCGTTCGTTGACGCCCTTGCACAGTGAGAGCCTAACCCGCCGACTCATTTTCTTGTTGAAATGGCAAAATGAACTCATCTTGATGTCTTGAAGCTCACCCTACTCTCGCCTGAGCTCGCCGCACTCTTCTTCCACCAGACGGCCACCCGGCCATGGCCATCACCATGGGTCCATGGTGACGCGCTACTTTCCCATGTCGTCGGCTGCCAAGAATACCACCCTAGTGCGCGCAATCATGTGATGAAGTTTACGGTGGAACCCATTCCATCTATTCGGCTGTGGTTCGCCGCCAGCAAGCCAAAAGGCCTGGCGTCCTATTTTCTGCCGCTGCGCAGTAGGACCGGCTGGTCAGCCTCTGAACCATGCCGAGCCACTGCTCATGCGGGCCCGCGCGTCATTCGCATGGCGCACAGCATCTTCCTCTGCCATCCGGTCCTGGTGTGTCAGCGCCTTAGCCCGGGTTTGTCCAAAAGCGGAAAGCGTAAATCCAGACCAAAAGCGTACTTCCAAAAATGGAAAGTTTTCTGATTTCGAGAATTTGTAAAACCCTAGTATATTCAATTGTGCATATCTTTTACATTTTAAATCCTAACCAAATGAAATAAATTTATAAATTCGTCTAAAATCATGTAGATTCATAATATGCAAAAATATTTTGAAAATGAACTCCGATTAAAATTTTGAATTCGAATTTAAAGAAAAAGATTAAAATATGCCCTACATAGAATTTTTGCAAATGAACTCCAATTTGAATGAAACAAATTTTGTTAGACTTCTGGTATCCTTAGGAACCTAAATATGCCTAAACACTTAGGGTGCACTATGGAAAATATTTAAGTTTTTCCAAGTGATAAGTAAATAGCTCAATATTAATCCAAATAATTTTAGCATCTAGAATTCAAAATTATAAATACAAGAACACATAGTTTTAGCCTCTTGAATTCGTAACATAAATAAAAATAATTCATAAAACAAAAAGTAATATCATTGCTAATGATATGAAATCAACGAGAATCCGAGTACCTAAAATCATAAGAACCAACCCTAAATCACACCTATTTTCTATAGTTTGTTTCTATTTAGTTTTTTCATCTGATTTCTTTTTGCCCTTATTGAACTTCATTATTTGTTATATTTCCATTGGACGACGTGTAGAACCGACGTCACTACTTCCATCGTCGACAACGCCGACCACGACTTCAACTTTATTGTAAAGAGCAATTAAGTAAGGCAAGCACCCCCTTTGATCATATCGATCCTAGTTTTATAAATGTTTTCATTAAATATTTTACTGCATGCGTTACTTTTATTACAGTTTGCTACTTCGTGGATAATGGTAGTTATACCTGTAGTCTCATAGAACTTCCTTGATAAGTATGGATTTGTGAACCTTGATAACCCTAGAGTAAGGTAGATAGTATCTAGTGTCAACATGGAATCCCTCACACGTAGATGTCATGCTTAGCCATGCTTAAAGGAACATTAAAATTTCAATATGGTTAAAAATGTTGGATATAACAAAATATTGGGTAATGATCTTTCTTTATGGTTGGTATTTTGGATGAAAATGAAAATAAAACTATGGTTTAGATGCGGGCAATTATTGGCATTAGCCGAAAGTGCAGGTGTTGCACATAGTGTCGGGAGAGATTATTGCATGTGTCGGATTAAGGACAGAACTATGAGTTATTTTCAGACCAAGAAACATGTACAACCACAAGTGCTGGTATGGGATAGCTTTAAACCGATTAAGTTATCTAGTTTAACTTTGCACATTGGAAGGCTGGAGTAGTACGAGCTGTTTCTTAATGGATTGCTCGAAGGGACGTCCACATTGAGGTGATCATGGATCAAACGTTTACCGATACACCGGTGTACTCCATGCTATAGAGAGTTCCATCATTTCTATGCTCTGAGTTCTTCTGCCATATTATGGGTTTAACATCCCAGGCTGGTGCAGAGTTAACCTAGCTAGGTAATGTAAAGGTTTTCGTCATGAATATTCTGGCCACACGCCAAAGGTGTGTGAAATATGCGGCAAAAAAAGGTCATGACTTGTGGGTAAAGATGCACATCTCTGTAAAGTGTAAAACTAATCGATTAGTCGCGCCCACGGTTATGGGCATTTGGTAAAGTCATCACATAGTTAGCTGTTTTTATTTTCATAAAATCTGGTTTCTACCGTGTGTCGGTGATTTCTTCCATGTGTTGGTGGAAAATGGTTCGTGGATATGATCATGATACCCAGGTTCGTGATTTCACTTATTCGTATTTACATACTGTTATTCTACATATGAAATTGCTTTTACTTAAAATTCCATTTGCAATCTACTATTCTATATTTACATTTCAAATTAGCTTTATGCAAATTAATCATAGTAGCCTTTCCTTTGAAAAGGCATTCATATATTATAGGTTTTGCAAAAGTCTTATGGAGTACGAAAGTACTCACCCTTGCTTTTTTGTTATTTTTAGGTGAAGAATCAGATTAGTTCGATGAAACCTATTTGACACAGGACTCGGGAATGTTAACGATAAAGCTTTTCTAGAGATTATGCCTTGTCAGTTGCCTGAGGGTTGGATGGGCACACTACAAGACTTGAATCTCTCCGCTGCATTTCTCTGTATTGTAAGATCTTATTGTATAAATTACCAATATTATTTGTAATAAAGAGTATGGATGTGATATCAATTGTTGTAAATGTGCGTGCTAGCCACTTATCATGGGACTAGTACTGTTTGCACATGAGATTTCTATTTTTGCATATATGCGAAAATAGGGATCATTACAGCTACATTCCTTCAATTGGGGCCTTTATCATGTTTGACAAAACAGAGCTCATAAGGATCAAATTGATAAGGGTTTCCACGTACCATGATGTCACATCACAGATTTGGGGCGAATTGAAAAAGATCGACACCCAAAGGATGATGGGAACAGGAGATAACTCGTACCCTGAGTACTTGCTCAATGTAATCCCTGACCTCCACCAACATTTGTCGGATTTCTTCTCCCTGTAGTTGTGGAAAACGATTGCAATAGCAGAGTCTTCATGGGTCTTGGGTGCCCCCGTGAACACAATGTCAGCCCTATCTCGGCGGAGGACTCCACCATCTTCGATCTCCAGACCTTCCGGGACAAACCGATGCGTCTCAACTAGCTGAATCCGCCATGGTAGGAAATTGGAAGAGTGATGCTTGCGTAGAGGCGGAAGAGCGAGAGATAGAAGGGAGTGAGTAGGTTGTCTTAGAAGTTGAAGATGAACAGGCTGCAAGAACCAACCGAGGTTCAAGTGTAACTACCGCTGAGGGGTGGGCCACATCAGGGGAAGTCTTAGCAATCGGCCGCTAGAATTTTGCCCAGGATCTCCTCGAGATTAGACAATGCTTAAGAATATGACCATATCTAGAGCATCCTTTACATTTGACCTCATTAATGCACTGAGCCAAAATGTGTCCCTCCTCAAGGCAAGGCAGACAATGATGAACGTTATGATTGCTATGAGGACTTGAGCTAACGGCATCATTTGAAATTGAAACTTGATGAACACAAGAACTGAGACCACAAACAGAGGGCGAATTGTCCTGCGGAGAACTCAAAGAAGATCGATCCGAAGTAAGGACCAAGGGGTAAGCATGACTTGATCGATCACGATGGATCCGAATGCTCATAGTCCCAATGCTGACCCAAAAGGAGACTGCGGGAGAAGAGGGTCTTGATTCTACCAGGGTCGCAGAAAAAGAGACCGATATTTTGGCCGAGGGCAAGGCTTAGCGCCTCTCCGACGAACTTTGGAAGACATTGTCATCCATTCATTCTCATATTCCTGAGACCAGAGCTGGAATTCTCTGCACCAATTAGGACTTCCGTCTCTCCAAAGGTGAAAATGAATGCAGAAGTGCTTGGAGGAGAATTGCTTCAAAGAGAGAATACGAATAAGCCCACTTACTTAGAAGCGACAAAGAAACGAAAATAATAATCATAAGCCTTCTTGACATGAAAACCAAAAGGGTTGCCACCCAGAGCACAACAAAGAGCCCAGCTAACCGCTTCCTCAAAAAGACGAAAAGTGAATATCGAGAAAGTTGCAAGGAGAAAGAAACCCGACAAAGACAAAGATCCAAGTTCAACAGGAGAGCCGTTCCGATGGGAGATTTCCTTTGCTAGCCCCAAACCTATGGAGAAGTCCCATTCTATCGAAACGGGATCCCCTTCGCCGCCAACTCTCATCAAGCCTTCCTCTACTTCCTCGCCTGTTTCTCTAAGCTTGATTACATTAATCCTCTACTTCATTAAAACAATATTCTTTAGCACAAGCACTGCCTTATCTATGAAATTCCTGCGCTCCAAACGTGCCCTCATTCAAACTCTTGTGTTCCAACAAGCCCTTAAAGTTAGACTTGGACTATGTTTTAATGTGAGTTGTTTTTATGGTTGATGACTTCCTATCTTTTTAGTTTAAATATGTTCAAAATAACATCTAAATGTTATGGATTAGCCGTAACTAGGACGGTAGGACCTACCGAATTGAAAACTATATATTTTTTATAATTTCTAATTTAATTTGTTTTTTAGAACTTTCAGCCACACATGGGTAGGTTTTATTATGTAAAAGCAACGCCTATGCTTTCATTTTATTGCCAATACCACAATCTATTTTGAGCCAAATTATTATTTCATGCTTGTGAAGGGGATTAACTGATTGTTCGTTCTGCCGAGTGTGTACCATATCAAACAAAGCAAACTAACTTTTAGTGTGTACGTACCATATCAAACAAAGCAAACTAACTTTTAGTTTTGGTGCAGTACCCTAAGTAGTTTTTGAGTAGATCCGGATTAGCTTTCCAAATTAATGAGAAGGCACACGAATATATACATTGTGTTAAAGAAAAAAATGAAGAGGAACTGCAGCATTTGGTGTTCAGAAGTTCAGAACTAGAATGACTGGAAGTATATAACTCGAATAAAATGCAAAGGTCGGCACGAATCTCAAACAATTTCCAACCCAGAATTAGTGCATAGCTTCCTTAAAAGAAAAATTGTCGGCTCAAAAGTCAGAGTAAGAACTAAGGGTCTGTTTGGTAGAGCTTCAGATCCCAACTTCACTTGAAATCTGAAATTTATAGGTTAAAATAAAGTGAATTAAGTTTATATTTTTGATCTAAAATTTGAAAAGATGATACATCTAAACACTCTTAATATACTCACAGATCCAGCTCCACGGATCTGGTGGAGCTAGACGTGCCAGATCCACAGATCTGGTAGAGCTGTAGCCCTACCAACCACACTTTTAAGTTTCAATTCGAGTCAGGTTAGAATAGGAACCCTGTACCAACCCATGCCATTTCGATGACCATGTTTCCCGGAAACAAACAACGGTAGTGCGCACACCAGACTTCAGTACATATACGCATCATTGTACGTAGAAATCTAACCGGAAAAGATAATTTCAGGGCATCCGAATCACATGAGATAACATAAAAGGAAAATAGTAACATATTTGACATACCCTTAAAAAACATATTTGATATAAGATAGCTAGAGCCATGTGTAATATATTTCCAGAATAATCCAACAATGTTGAACATTCTCTGCTTAATTAGCATGCA
Source organism: Otatea glauca (assembly GCA_036346275.1). Classification (NCBI taxonomy): domain Eukaryota; kingdom Viridiplantae; phylum Streptophyta; class Magnoliopsida; order Poales; family Poaceae; genus Otatea; species Otatea glauca. Next base: position 78,809,792 of record CM070711.1, read on the forward strand.
CGCATTATGCAGAAATTTGAGAGTCTTTCTGATTTGTCATAGAAAAGTGCATTCCATATGTCTAGTAATTTAATAAACGTAATTAACATGTGCGTACTACATAGCAAAACACAACCAAAAAAGAAGGACACAAATATATTATAAAAAAGGAAGAGAAAAAGGAAAGCAAATGTGCATAAGTACCCTAAGTAGTCATCATTTCATAACTATTCCTCGCTGCCTGAGAAAATTCAAATGCGAAATATCATGCATACCCCTACTGCAACACACTATGATGCATCATATACATGCATTTTCCTCCCACTCATCAGCTAGGCGGCGTCTCCGTTGCTGGCCAGCTCCGCCTTGGTGTTGTTCCATTGCTTGTTGCGGGGGCTCCACTTGGGGCACTTGGGGCTGAAGTACTTGGCTTGCACCCCCGCGTCAAGCAGCTCGACGACCGGCCCGGGGCGCACGCAGCGCGGCGCCTTGTACTGGTTGATGGACGCGCCGTGGCTGAGCGCGTAGTCCATGAGCTTGTCGAATGTGCCCTCCGCCACGACGCGTATCTCGAGGGGCCCGATGGACCTGTCGCAGGCGCGGCCCTGCCGATACACGCTGTTCAGGGCCTCCTCCACGGACAGGCAGCACTTCTCGAACACGGAGGCTGGCACCGCCGTGCTGCCCGCTCGCAGCTCCCAGAACAGCACGTAGTGGCCTGGGATGGTGGCCGCGTCCGCGTAGCTGGTGTACTCAACCAGCGACGCGCCGAACGGCGCCAGGTGCTGCACCGCGCTGCTCACCGCCGTGTGCAACTCCGTCTCGTTCGTCTTGTCCGAGTCGATGCTCAGCGCCACGTTCTGGCGCCGCACGAAGCTGAACATCGGCGCCTCGTTCTTGAACCCCGCCACCCTCAGCACGTCGCCCACGCGATACCGATACAAACCTGCAGTAACAATTACACATAAGACATTAGGTTCCGTTCGTTTCAGCTTTTGCACAGCTTCTACTTAGAAAAACAAATTGTTCGTATCCAGCTGAAATCTGATTATCGCTGATTCTCGTCGATCTGATCCGGAATCTAGAATATATACTAAACAATCCACAGGATGAATATATACATATAGATAATCGAAGCCACGCTATGTCGAAGGTGTTAAGCATACCGGAGTATGTGGTGACCACGAGCTCGTACTCGTGACAGAGCTTCACATCGACCAGATCGACGAGGTCGCGGTGGGTCGGCTCGGCATGGCCGTTACTGATATGGACGGGGAGGAACTCGAAGTAGCACATGGTGGGGATGAGCGTGTACGCGACATCGCTGGGCTTGCACATGGGGTTCAGGTTGAGGCCGAAGTAGCACTCCGAAGAGCCGTACATCGTGCACGTCAGCGGCAGGCCGCCGCCGTAGAACTCAAGCGTCGGGATGTACTGCGACATGGTGCCGGTCACGATCACGTTGATATACTTGGTGCGGGGCCACAGACGCCGGATGATGCCCTCCCACGACGGCCTCCCGCACTCGGCCTCGATCTCGTCGGCGAGCGCGGGGTCTGCGCGGAGCACCCTCCCGACGGCGTCGCGCACCACGCGGTCTGTGATCTCCGGGTCGAGCTCGCCGGAGCGGATGTCGTGGCACAGGCGCGGCCAGTGCTTCTCGAGGAATCGGATGGCGCGGAGGAAGCCAGAAGCGAACACCGAACCCACGCACAGCACGTCGGCGCGGTGCACCAGGCCGCAGACAAGCTGCGTGTACGTACTCTGGTAGGAGTCCACGCACAGGATGGTTTCGTTGGGGCTCGTGTAAGCCGTGTATGGGTCGTGCGCCCGGTCAAGGAACTGCCGGCTCCGGTAGTAGCTCGTCAACACCGGCCGCGCCACGAGCCCGCCCGGCGTGCGCGACTCTGCCTTCACGAAGAGCAGGTACATCGCCTTGCCTTTGTCGAGCCCCGGCACCGACTGGCTCATCACCGGCATCAGCAGGCTGTACAGCAGTGACCGCCTGTCCAACTCATCGGCGATGGTCGGCATGAGCTTCCTCTCCCCCCCGGACGTGCCCGAGCTGGTACACATAGGCCCCCATTGCGGGAACGCGCGTTAGTGCATATATACATATATCCATGCCCGATAGGTTTCGCACACTGATAGCAGCGTGCACATGTATATGTACGTGTGTCATGCATACCTCGTAAGGAACTCGGAGATGGGCTCCCCGGAAAGGATCGGCGAGGTGTCACCGTTGGCGATCCGGAGTATGTCTGGCTGGAGTCCCTCGTAGGTGACGAGCGGAACAAGGCGGCGGAAGGCGTCTACGGCGTCGAGGGATCCAAAGACGCCGTATCGGCGCAGGTACTCAGCCGGCGCGTTCTGCGCCAGAATCTCGGCGAGGACGCGCCGCTGCACCTTCCCGGCGTTCGCCGTGACGTGCTCGATGAACTCGAGCGCCTCGCGGTGCGCCCCGGGGGCGTAGCCGCAGGCCGGAGCTGGCTTGGTCGTCGGTGCTTCCGGCATGGCACCGCACTGCACTGCGCACGGTGTGCGTGCGTGTTAGTGCAGCTTGTGCTATCTGGTTCGTCACGAGGCGGTGTTACTCGTTGGTTAACCACTAGCTAGGCAGTATCGGCGTTTTGTGTGACCGAGAAATGCGAGTGCGAGGGGTTATATAGAGAGAGGATCGATGCTGCTATTCCGCTACTGGGTTGTCATCTGGGCCTACTAGTACTCAATACTGATGCTACTGAATTATATTAATTAATACTGGTTTTCGACCAAGCATAATTCCCACATTTGTTTTTGTGGGAAGTCATCAATGTCTGCTCAGAAATTTGTACGAGTCTTGCGTAGTTCCTCATGAATTTATTTAGAGTTGGTTTTGAATGATTAGTCACAGAAATGATGTGGACTCCGTATAACAACCGGCTGCTGTTTCCATCAGCGCACTGTTTCTGAGTGTTCAAATGAACGGTCGAGCATATGATTTAGATGATCAATCTGTGAAGTTTTCAAAAAGTTGCCACTTAACTCGTGTAATTTTTGCATGGAAGAATCTCTAGATTCATAGCTTGCGTGTTTCAATTTTCTTGTACAAGTCATCAACTTGTGCATCTTACGAGTTACTTATTTTTAACAATATTTTTATCACTAATAATTAATTTGATTTAATTTTGTACGTTGTCTTCTCAGTTTCTAGCATTCTAATATTTGAAAATTCACGATTTTATTTCTCTATTCAATTTCAAATTCATATAGATATTTGGACACTATATTTTTTCCTTTTTATATGTCACATTGTTTATTTTATTTCCAAATGTAATTATATTTGAATAATACATAAACCTTAATTATTACATGGTAGATTAAAATTCAGGCATGTATATATAGCTTCAAACGATTCTATATTCTAATTTATATTGAACTTTTGGTTAAGCTAATCTTGCTTATTGTAATAAGACGATTCAGCTAGCTTATGGATTATCTCATTTGTTCTGTCATTCGTTGTCAATTTCTCGCGATTTTTTTTCCTTCAATCAGTGTAAGAAGTTTTAGCCTGTTTTCCTTCAAGTATAACGTGGTGGCTTTGCCAACTCATGTATCTGCAATTCTACATTTTGAATAATATTAAAAAATTAGCAATTTTAGTTTGGAACCTTAGTTCTTAATTTAGGATGTTTCAAAATTTTATATTCGGAGTTTTTACTACAAATTTGTATATAGGAAGCGTGCAAATTATATAACTGAATCTTTAGGAAATTTTAATTCCTTCTAAGATTATATTTCATTTGGAATTGGATTCTTCTCCTTCTATGATTAATGTGCAAATCTTCTAGGATGCCTATTTTTTGCATGCCAACTTGTGCATCCGACCCACACCGCTTATCAATCCTAAATGATATTAGTAGCTGATACTTGTATAAATAGTTCGACATAAAGCTTTAACTAATTGATGGTGCATCAACTTGTGCACGCTCTTTGCACTGATATCACACGTATATATACTCTGAATAAATAAGGCACACCTTATCGATTCGAGTGATTGAACCCATGTGATTTCGAACAGACACCCTCACTTCTGCCATACCATTGATTGACTCATTTTTTTATGTGGAATATTTAATTAAATATGAACAACTGCACTTATATAAAATATTTTATTGGTGGGATTTGTAGCATGAAAACTGCGAGGAAGAAAATAAATGATACTTTGACGCGGTTCTCCGTGGTTTAATTATTACGTAGTAGCTTGGAGGAGTAGGTTTGAAACATATTCTTTGTCCCTTTGCACGTGGTGCATGTGTAAATACAAACATATTTTGTGTTTGTTACGGAATCTGGTAACGGAAATAAATTAAAGCTTTGGGTATCTATTAAACACCAGCAAGGTGTTCCGATAAATCTAGCCAACATTGGGACGAGATATACAAATTGGATGGTGCCGATCTTTTCTTTTTATCTGATTAACTTTGGAATTTCTAGTTTTTTTTGGGTTAATGTGTGGAAATCTCTATCCTTTTCTCTAAAATTAACATGGGCATCCTCCAGGAGACTCCAATTAGTATATATATACTAATCATCGACATGTGAATCCGTACGGACTACATGCTTTTAATAATGCTTCTAATATTATCGTATATATTTAATTAAAATCTATATAAATTTGGATATCATAATTTTATTTTTGAAAATTTAAAATTTCAACTTTATGCATGTTTGGACACTGCACTTTTTATTTTAGTTATATATATATATATATATATATATGTTATTCTACAGCTGTGTGTAGAATAGCCTATTCTACTCCCCAGCTATTTAACGCGTATCGACCGAGTCACTTATCACAGCACTCAACGCAAGGAACTGTCCCAGTGACTATCTGCTACGTGGCAAAACACAAATCGTATCTGATCTAGTAAATGACTAATAAATGCTACTTCTTTTTTGTATATGAATCTTTATTTTTTTTAGCTATAACTTTCAAATGAGAATGATTTTGGTCTTCAAATTTTTTAAGATCGTAGAATCTCACATTCTCTACGCATGGTAATTTTTTGAGAATTTTTTAAGATCGTTGTATAATCATGATTCTAGATAGATCTGAGATTTATCTGATATTTTTACATATTTTATTGATTTTGTATTTTTATCTTTTTACTTTTACCATTTTACCATTTCAATTTATGAGACTTTTCTTTTTAAACAAAAACTCAAGAAAATCAATAATTCAGAAATCTCAGAAATTAAAATTCAAATTAAAGGTTACATCTCAAACTTATTTTTATATTTTGTTTGTTTTGGAAGAAATAGCTTTAATAAAGGAAATCTTTCTTTTCTTCAGTTTAGAATGCAAGAAAAGAAGAAAAGATATTGTTTAAAATAAAAATCTCAATTCCAATTGAAATTTTTATTCAATTCCATTTTTAAATTTAAAAATTTTATTTTTCATATTTTTGAATTTTACGGGATGTTACATTTAAGATATGAAAAACATGGTATAAGTCTCGCTAATATGAAAAACTTAATTCTTATTCATGAAAGATATGAAAAGCATGATATATTTTTATTCGCAGCTCCGATTCACGAACGAATTTCACCATTAGATTATTGATGACGAGAGGAAAAACATGATATAAGTCTCGTTAATAAACATCGCATAAATCAAATTTTACTACTAAATGAACATCAATTTACTACTGTATGATGGTAAAATCTATATAGAAATGTAGTAATTTATATATATATATATATGTAGTAAAATCTGTTATTAGCCAATAAAATTATTGTTTATTAGCTAGACTAATATCATTATGTTGTTGTTGTCGTCAGTAAGCTATCGGTAAAAAAACATTCATCCATCGGAGTTGTCAATAAGAAGTTAGAGCCTAATTAAAGAAAAAACAAATTCATGTTCAAACAAGGAAACAAATTACTAGTGACGCATGACCGACTAGTATGTCTTTTGTAATGTGTTTTCTAGTTTGTACATGAATATGTGTATTATTTGATTTAGCCATAACTTTTTATTGACAGCTCCGATGCACGAACGGTTTTCACCTGTAGCTTACTGACGACGAGAGCAACATAATGATATAAGTCTCCCTAATAAACATTGTACGAATAAGTTTTTACTACGATTTTAGCGAATCTATCGTAAGATTTTACTACCGCATATGCTGCTGAACCTCTGGTATGGTAGTAAAATCTATATATACTGATAGTAACATCTATGTATATGGATAATAAAATCTGTTACTAGCCAGCAAAATTACTATTTATTAGCGAGACTTATATCATTATGTTGTTGTCGTCGTTAATAAGATACTAGTAAAAAGCATTCGTGCATCGGAGCTGTCAATAAAAAATTATGATTAAATAATAAAAAACAGATTCATATTCAAAAAAGAAAACACATTACTAGTGACACATGACCGACTAGTAAAAATGTCTTTTATAATGTGTTTTCTAGTTTGTATATGAATCTGTATATTCTTTGATTTAGCCATAACTTTTTATTGACAGCTCCGATACACGAACGGTTTTCACCAATAGCTTACTGACGACGAGAGCAAGATAATGATATAAGTCTCGCTAATAAACGCTGCACGAATGAGTTTTTACTACCATTTTACTGAATGTATCGTAACATCTTACTATCGCATAGGCTGCTGAACCTCTGGTATAATGGTAAAATCTATGTATATTGATAGTAACATCTATGTATATGGATAGTAAAATCTAATTTATGTGCCGAGACTTATATCAATGTGTTGCTCACATCGTCAGTAAGCTACTGGTGAAAACCGTTTGTGAATCGGAGCTGTCAGTAAAAAATATGGCTAAAATAAAGAAAAAAACATACTCATGAAACTACGAAACACATTTATTAGTTGGCGCACGTATGCATTCACAATAAGCGTTTTCGTTCACACTGGCTAGTTCAGCGACACGGGGTTACGGCTCGTGTGTAGAATAGATAGAGCTATGCGCAAGCGTAGATTAGCGCTACCGTATGTATGTATGTATGTATGTATGTATGTATGTATGTATGTATGTATGTATGTATGTATGTATGTATGTATGTATGTATGTATGTATGTATGTATGTATGTATGTATGTATGTATGTATGTATGTATGTATGTATGTATGTATGTATGTATGTATGTATGTATGTATGTATGCTAGTCTACAGCTGCATGTAGAATAGCATATTCTACATGCCGTTCGGTTTTGCAGTCTGATAATTGAACCCGCACATGGCTTCAATTAGTGCAACGGACATGTTTGAACATTAATGGCTAATAAATGCTACTTAGTGCTTATACATGAATCTGTCTCTTTTTTTGATTTAGCCATAACTTTAAAATGAGAATGATTTTGGTCTTTAAATTTTTTAGAATTGTAGAATTTCACATCCTCTACGTATGGTAATTTTTTGAGAATTTTTCAAAATATGTACATGTGTTTTTCATGAACTTTAAAAAACACTAGATATGTTGCATTTGTACTATTCATACAAATGACATGTTACGAATTATTAAACCAGATGTTACCATACTAAAACAAAGTGTTAGATAACAGCTTTACACAGGATATAGTAACACCTGGAGTAACAGGAAGTAAAATGTTATTTTCTTCACGGTAAAAGATAGTATGTGCTGTTGTTTGGCACTTTGTTATTTTCACATCTCTCAAATACAATTGAGTTCGGTCTTAAAATTTCAGATAGTTGTAGAATCTCACCTCCCCTACGTGGGGTAATTGTTTGAGATTTTTTCATAGTAAAATATTATTTTTTTGATATTAAAAGATAATATATGCTGCTATTTGGCACATTGTTATTTTCATATCTCTCAAATCCTATTGAGTTTGGTCTTCAAATTTTACAAGGTCATATAAGCTCACTAACCCTATGAATGGTAATTTTCTTATATTTTTTAAAAAATTGTACATACAATTTTTATAAATATTACATTATAAGTCTGTTGTATACACTATATAGTAACACATTAAGTAATAAGAGGTAACATGTAGTTTTATTAGTCTTTAAATTTTACAAGGTTATAGAATCTCACCACCCATACGTGTGGTAATTTTTTGAGAATGTTTCACAGTAAAATGTTATTTTTTTGACAGGAAAAGATAGTATACACTGTTATTTGGCACTTTGTTATTTTTATATCTCTCAAATCCGATTGAGTTTGGTCTTTAAATTTTACAAGTTTGTAGAAACTCAACTCCCCTACGTGTGGTAATTTTTTGAAAAAATTTCAAAGTAAAATGTTATTTTTTTGCATTAAAAGATAGTATATGTTGATGTTTGGCACATTGTTATTTTCATATCTCTCAAATCCTATTGAGTTTGGTCTTCAAATTTTACGGGGTCTTAGAAGCTCTCCTACCCTATGTATGGTAATTTTTTGAGATTTTTTAAAAACTTGTACATATGATTTTTATAAATTTTATACTATAAAACTGTTGTATACAGCATATAGTATCATATTGAGTAATAGGCATTAAGATATAGTTTTGTTGATAGTAAAAGGTAATATGTGCTGCTGGTTAGCACTTTGTTTTTTTATATCTCTCAAATTCGATTGAGTTTGGTTTTTAAATTTTACAAAATGTAGAATCTCACTACCCCTACGTGTGGTAATTTTATGATAATTTTTATAGTAAAATGTTTTTTTGACAGGAAAAGATAGGATACACTATTGTTTGACACTTTGTTATTTTTATATCTCTCAAATTCAATTGAGTTTGGTCTTTAAATTTTACAAGATTTTACAAGCTTAACTCCCCTACGTGTGGTGACGTTTTGAGAATTTTTCACAATAAAATGTTATTTTTTTGGCATTAAAAGATAGTATGTGGTGTTTTTTGGCACTCTGTTATTTTCATATCTCTCCAATCCGATTGAGTTTGGTATTCAAATTTTACAGGGACGTAGAAGCTCACCTAACCTACGTAAGGTAATTTTTTGAAAACTTGTACATATGATTTTCATAAATTTTACACCATAAAACCGTTGTATACACTATATACTAACACATTGAGTAATATGCAGTAAGATGTAGTTTTGTTGACAATAAAAGGTAGTATATGCTGCTGTTTAGTATTTTATTTTTTTAATCTCTCAAATTTGATTGAGTTTGATCTTTAAATTTTATAAGGTTGTAGAATCTCATCACCCCTACATATGGTAATGTTTTGAGAATTTTTCCTAGTAAAATGATATTTTTTTGACAGGAAAAGATAGTATACACTGCTATTTGGCACTTTTTTATTTTTATATCTCTCAAATCATTTTGAGTTTGATCTTTAAATTTTATAGGATTGTAGAAGCTCAACTCCCCTACGTGTGGTAATTTTCTGAGAATTTTTCACATTAAAATATTTTTTTTTACATTAAAAGATAGTATATGTTGTTGTTTGGCACTTTATTATTTTCATATCTCTAAAATCTAATTGAGTTTGGTCTTCAAATTTTACGGGGTCATTGAAACTCACCTACCCTACGTATGATAATTTTTTAAGATTTTTTGAAAACTTGTACATATGATTTTTATAAATTTTACATAATAAGGCTGTTGTATACAACATATAGTAACACATTGAGTAATAAACAGTAAGATGTAGTTTTCTTGAGAGTAAAAGATAGTAAATGCTTCTGTTTAGCACTTTGTTTTTTATATCTCTCAAATCCGATTGGGTTTGGCCTTCAAATTTTACAGGGTTGTAAAATATCAACTCCCCTACGTGTGGTAATTTTTTGAGAATATTTTACAGTAAAATATTATTATTTTTACAGTAAAATCTTTATATACGAATAGTAAAATCTGATTCATACGTTTTTTATTGGTAAGACTTACATCATTATGTTCCTCTCGTTGTCGGTAAGCTACTGGTATAAACCGTTCGAGAATCAGAGCTGCTAATAAAAAGTTTTTAAAAATTTGAAATAAACTCTCACATCTTATATACCACCTAAATAAACTTGAAATACTCCTTTATCACACACACAACACTTTTTAAAAATTTGGGTATATGAGAATGCCACCCACATTTTCTTTGGAACTGTTCATTCCGAAAATACAAATACTTGCGCTATATTTTCGTGATACATGTAAAAAACATGTAAACTACCTGAGGTCCTACATCACCCTAAGATTCACCTCCAAGCCTACGTTTAAGATAAAAACTACTTGAAAGTTGTGTATCGGATAGATTATCTATCTTAATTACCCCTCCGCCAAAGTTTATAAAGCTTATTTTTAAATAATCTATCTATAAATATAGGACATATTTTATATTGCAGTACAAAATTAGTGTAATATTCCCTCTATACCTCTAATAAATATCCATCTTTATTTGATATTCTCTACATGCATACATTGAGTATAGTACTTAGTGATAATAATTAGGGATAATCTAGTTATTTTCAATGTCTTCTTGGTTTATATGCTAAGAAGAAATACGCTTTATTAAACTTTATTAAACTTGGACGGAGGGAATACTTTACAGCTATTTGGTATGTCCATACAGCTTGATCATGGTTGGTACACATATTTCTATGTGTCAACTTGATGATGACAATTAGAGGCTCATGAAAAAAAACACCGGAAACAAATCGATTAGAGATGGCTGCAGTACAACATAGTAACTCTAATTATCTGCTGACGGTCTTAAATAGCATAGCTTGCATTATGAAATCAAGTGTGTGATACAATTAAAAGCTATTCCATTAAACTTAGCACAAATATATGTAGTAAAATATAAAATGTGAATATAGCAGCCCATTAGTGCTTAGGGTCCAGTAATTAATTGGGGCAATTCCTTATATACCACTAAAAGTTAACATCGTCCCTATATGTCACTCATTGTGTCACAGTCGAATCCCAGAAAAATACTTCCGAAATCCTATATATATTCTGTACTAGTTTAGAAAAAGTTAATACACACAACAAAAATGATAACATAACATATCTAACACACTTTATTAATAATCAGAATTTACAATAAAGGTGGCACGCATGCCAAATAAAATATTACAGTAGAAGCAGAATAAAACCAGTAGTAGAGCCTAATAGAATTACCACAAGCAATCAACTGGGGCAGTGATCTAGTTATCCTGGTCCTCACCATCGTAGAGATATTTCTCCTCTAAAAACAATAACAAAGCAATGGTGAGTACTAAAAGTACTCGCAAGTTACACGGGAGATGCATTTTAATGTAGAGCTGACAAAGGAAGACCATATGGATGAATTTTCCACAAAGCAAGTTTTTTAATACTCTGAGTAATTTTTCAATGGCATACTTTTAGTTAAAAAATATTTTCTTTTTAAAAAATTTTGAACACAGGAATCCATCCGGGAGATAAACCAATATAACATCCCAAAAATTTGCTTTTTTATCTAATTTAATTTATTTAGATTTATCTTGGAATTTTTCTGATTTTCCTGATTTTATAAAGCCTTTTTTGTTCTAAGCGAGTCTAAGAATTTCTCTAATTATTTTTATTATCATAATATATCTAAAAGTATAATCTTAAGGTTTCAATGGTATAATGGAATCAAATTTACAAATGTGGATATAAATCAATTTGGGTGTAACTAGTCATTTTAAAGTGGATTTAAACTATATTTGGTACAACTAATGCATGCAATTACATTTAAAATAAATTATAATTTAAATTAAAACATGCAACTTGCCTAAATCGAAGGGTAGGTGATCAAGATCGTGAGTAGAAAGTCCTTTCGGCTCTTCGAAAACTATACGTTACAAACCAAACAAATTCAAATAAAATCCAAATAAATTCAAGTAAAATACAAAATTAGTATAAGTAGATAGATAATAATTTTACATGAATTTATGAAGAAAGATGAGTCCAATCGGACATAGAATGAAGGAGATCGGACCTTTTGAATCTCACACAAAATGCTGAAATTCCAAAAATTGATCTCTCGCCGGGCTAGAAGAAGAAATGGTTGTTGGTGGTGCTCTGATGGAAAATTTAAATTTTACCTGATATAGAGGACACCGAGAGGAAGCTCCAGTAAACATTTGAGGCCGAATGGAGGTGGGGAGTGGTCGGGAGAGCTCGTCGAAAGTTCGCCGGAGTTCAGAAAGAACGGGTTGTGCAAAGAGATCCAATGGATGGATTGCAAAAACGCAAATCTAATGATGTGATAAATGAGTATAGGAACTTGGGGTTCAATTTATAGGTCCGTCGGACCAGCTGATCGTCAGAAAACGTTCGCCAGAGCTATGGCAGGAATAATAACCGAGATTGCCACATTTAAATAAGGAAATTGGTGGATTTTCAATGCAGTTTGGACGGTTTCGGGCTTACTGTACCTGACGGGTGGGCCGGAGAAGTGGATCGGGTGGGGTGAACCGTGTTCTTATTTATTTCCAAATTAATTAATTCCTAAAACAATTATTTTACTACTAAAAATTCATATTAAATTCGAAAATTAGAAAATAAATTCTATTATATATGGGAAATTTAAGAGACACCGGTCTCAGCAATAAAAGCACGAATAAATGTTAATAAATAATTTTTTTATTTTTAACACGGTAATTAATTTTTTCTAATGTAGAAAATTCTTTTTACCTTGGAAAAAATAATAGAACTGCACCGAAAGTTCTAGAAAAATTTGGAGAACTTAATTAGGCCTTTTGAACTTAGTAAAATTATTTCCACTTTATATTTATATAAATTTTGTTTTAAATAATTACTAAAATCCAAAATTATTTTTAGAAAATAGCAAATATAGTTCAAAAATTCGGAACAAATTGATAGAAATTCCCAGAGAGATTTTGAACTTAATAATTTTTTCTTATTTAAATTGCTTTTTTAAATTTCTAAAAATAGGGAAAAAAACGTTTTGAACTTCAGAAAATTCAAAGAAAATTATTATAAAATTAAAAAATCGAATTATTATTTTAAATTCCTAGTAAGACAATAAAATAATATTTTTTGTTTTTAATAACAAATCCTTTATTTCAGAAGTAAAATTATGAGATGTTACAACTACTAACATGTGGGTCCCCTAAATTCCAGTGGCATATGAGGAGTTAATCCTAATTGATTTGTTGCTGCCCATTATTTCTTGGGAAGCAAATTCTGAGAGATCTTTCTTTTTTCTAATCTGAGAGACCCTCATTTTTATTTGACATGTGGAACTGTATTAATCTCAAAGCAACCGGTGGGTCTTTTTTTCTAATCTGAGAGCCTAGCGTCTGTGAGCGATAGAAGAAGAGAGGACCCACCAGTTGCTTTGAGATTAGTACAGTTCTACGTGTCAAACAAAGAAGAAAGGTCTCTCAGATTAGAAAAATAGAAGGTCTCTTAGAATTTGCTTCCTATTGCTTGTGCTGCCAACCTGGAGGTTAAGGCGTCTTGGAGGATGAGCTCTCGTGTCGGGTCTCCATGGCCCTCCTTGTCTATCCTCTACTTACTACTCCGTATTATTTTAATGTGTTTTTCATAGATTATTTGCAGTCTTTGCCCTGGTAATGTTACTCTCTTGCGGAAGTCCGAATCTTCCTGGAGTCAGTATACATTTTTTTTCAAGCTAGAGTTCGTATCGATTTAAAGTGACATGCGGATATAACATGGCCTTACGTTGACATACGATTTGAGGCATTTGATTATAGCAGTGAAAACAATAGATGATCAAGATCTTGTCCTTTTCTAATTATTGTAAGAATTTCTAGCTTTTATTTTTCTCCAACTAATATGATAATTTCTCACATCTAGGTTTAATGTGTGAGATCTTGGAGAAGCCTCCAATTAGCAAAGCTAAAGATAGAAGATAGATAGAAATTAGTTGCACGAAATAAAATTAGGTAACCGCGCGATAACCCACTTCAGCTAGCTAACCAACTGTCGTTCATATCATTTTATTTTCGGCAATGGATGGAGATATTTTGTATAGATTACCCAACTGCCAAGAGGTTAGAAGGATTTTAGGTCATGTTTGGGAAGCAATAATTTCACGCGAAACAATTCAGTTCATGCAGAAATTAAGAAATATTTCTGTGTTCGAAACAAGACTGTGATAGTGAACCAAAATATACATGGACTTTTGCCATATTCATGAATTAAACAAGTGTGCACGCATGTTCAGTACCAAAAAAATAATCTAAATCCATGCATAGATGCAGGCTAAGTTAGCATATGTGCATAAGGTTTTTTAAACTTTGCAAAGTTTTGCGTACGAGGAGTACCGAAGCAAAGTCCTTATATTGTTTAGCCGCGTGCTATATTATTATGCCTTATGACCCTGTTTAGAACACAATAATTTCATAGAAATTTCACATAGATTTTACCAGAAGGTGAATCTTGCATGCGTTCTAGCTTCCTTCGGCAGTAACAAAAAGTTTTAGAGTTTTTCTATTGGATTCAGCACCACTTGGCGTAGCATCGGGATCTGCAACTCTTCTCCCAAGAAATAGCGTTTGTGAGCAGTAGGAGCCCAGGGAAGAGCGCATCGACAGCAAGCGACGGACGAGCGCGAGCACGCAAAAGCGCCTCCATCGAAGCCCGCCCCAGACGCATACGCGCCGGCAGCGCGCGGCCGACACGGCTCGTGGGCGAGTTGCTTCCATGACGTACGTTCCCGTGAAAAGGCCGGCAGTTTGCATCGCTTCCTGGCGAGCGACCCCGTCTCCAACGACCTGGCCCGTACTGCTGTGTACAGCTCAAAGCGCCTCTTCATCCATCGATCGAGCGCTGTGCTGTGATCTCCTTTAGTCTACTCTTATCTTTAATTGCCATCTGTTCTTGATTAGCTTAGTTTAAGGTCAGGTTTATTTCGGCTTTTTTATTGGTTTAAAAGCAGAAAAGCTAAAATCAAAATAAACGGCTGACTTTTAAGCTGGACTTAAAAAAAGCTAAAAGCCTCCATATAACTATAAGCCAAAAGCCAGGTGGAAGGTGCTTTTTTGGGATGAAATAGCCCTTTGCTATTGGAAGTCTCTAAAATTACCCACCAAATACCATCATATATAAACTCAAGAATCCTTCTCACATCTCCTCATTTCTCCTAGTCTTCTCTCGCTTCCCTGTGCGACATGCCTTTTCCCTCCGCCGCTCCGGTCTCTGCCGTCCCCGACCTCCTCCCTCCTCCGCCGTCCCCGGCCTCCTTCCTTCTCCGCCGACCCGGATCAAGTTGATAAATAATTATGCTCAGAATGAAGTTTGATCTCAAAATTAATCTATATTTTCCAATACGACATTCGGTAAAAAAAAGTATGAAACATTTGTATCAGATAAATCAGTACATAAGAAAAGTCCTTACAACCCTTAAAGGGTATTTCAAACTTTCTACTAATAAGCTACACCATACAACCCATCAAAAAGCTAGAATACCAAACAACATGTTTAAAAGCAGACAGCTTAAAAACTTGTTAAGCCAAAAAGCTAGCTTTAACCCAAAAACCAAAAAAACCAAGCCGAAACAAACAGGGCCTAAATCTCCTTTTGATTTGATCTAATTGTGAGGCTAATGGTGATCGTTCGGAAGATCAGCGAAACTGACCAACACGTCCCCGTCAAAGATATGCCCGGAGACAGCGGGATCAAACAGCCATCGGACCCGCAAAGGCACCGCGGGTAAGAACCAAGAACAAAGATATTGTAGTTTTGGACTCCTGCATGCATGTCGCCGCACTATACTGAATGTCTGAACAGTAACACAATTGACCAGAGACAATGTTACTTTTGCAGTAATTCCAGCTGCATGGTGATATGCAACATGTACACGCACGAACGGTCCAGCGCGTACTGGAGTTCAGTTCAGATGTGTTAGAATTAGAGATGGACAAACGAACCACTCGTAACTCGGCGGAACATGCATGCGCCTGTCCAAACTCTATTTAGCGCTTGACAACTACGCGTAACAACAGTTGATCAAGTCCCGGCCGTGCCATAAATTGGAGAGCCTGCCTGCACTTGATCGCTCGCCTTTCTCTCGCGTTGAAGCAAAGGGGGAGTTAGACAACACAGTACCATGATGCGCAAAAGCAACGTAGCTACGCATTGCTACTTTGGTGCAGGCACCTCATGTGCCTCTGCCCTGCGGGGCTCACGGCCATGTGGATTCTACTCGATCGAATACAGGTAGGCGAGTGTCATTCGGGGGTGGTTGTACTGCACGACGGTCCTGATCTTGGTGTTGGGCCCTGAATGGAGAAAGAACGAGCGAATAACACAAGGCAAACAAACCATGCAAGTTCACAGAGAAAAAGTTGTCTTTAATGTTCTAGCCTTGTGTATAGTATTTTTTTCGTAAATAACCGTGGCTACGATAAAATTTCAGAAGTAGCCTCAACACTAAAAATCAACGGACCGGGACCGTTGGATTTTTTAACTCATTTCTAGCGGTTCCGGTCAGCTGGATTTTTTTTATTTGCGAAAATTTTCCAGCGGTTCCAAACCGCTGGATTCCGACGATTTCCAGCGGTTGGGAACTGCTGGAATTTATTTTTACTTTTATAACTTCCAGCGGACTAGAAAATAAAAATTTTAAAAATTTCTAGCGGTTCTCAACCGCTGGAAATCGCCGGAATCCAGCGGTTGGGGACCACTGAAAAATTTTCGCGCTAAAAAAGATCCAGCGGACCAGAACCGCTGGAAATGAGTTAAAAAAAATCCAACGATCCCGATCCGCTCATTTTTACTATGTAGATACTACTTCTGAAATTTTGTCGCAACCACGACTATTTACGAAAAAAAATACTATGCACATGGCTAAAACAGTAAAGTCTTCCTGATTCCTATCCGTCCACTACTCTATCACCAGCTTTTGGGTTTTGCAATGCAGATACATGGGCATGGAATCTTGGACAGTTTCTAAAGATCTTCAGTTAGTTTGCCAATTAGAAAGTACTAGCTAGCAAGGGACATCGAGTTGATTGGACAGGCAATCTTTTGTTGCAAGTGCAGCTGCTATCACTGGGTACTTGCACTGACAATTAGACCAATCCATGCCTTATTTTGCAGTGGAAATGGTGACTTCTAATAGCAGCTATAAAGCCATAAAGGTGATTTAACTGGTTTGTGTTTACAAATGAGGGAGAGTCACATATATAAGGCAGTAGCCAGTGTGGTGCCTGCAATTATGAGAGGGCAACAGAACATTCATGCATATGCATGCACGGTGGTAGCGTTCAGAAAATTACAACGGCACGATTCATTGCACCATTCTTTCTGCGCCCCATAATTCAGAGCAATACGAGATGGATTTGGACCCATTATTGAAGCCACCAGCTAGGAACACTTATGGCAGGAGCCACCACCTATTATTGTGACCTTTCTGAACCTGCAATACTGATGGATCAGTTGATGACTGAGTTGATCCATGCACAGTTGCGCACACACCTGATGGTCTCTGCATCGTGCATCAAGTGTCGAGATCGAGAGCGCCCGTGGCGTTGGGTAGCATTGTCTGCATAAGGACGATGTAGACAGGGCCGGCCCTATAGCTGGGAGGCCTCGGACGAATTCTAAACAACCGGTCTATGACCTGTAGGTTATAGTGAAATAATTTCTATTTGTAAATATACCATTTAAATCATTGAAATGTTTAAAATGAGAAAAATAAACATTGATAGCATAAACTTTCATTATCAAATAAGGTCTAATGCCACAGATATTATATATATAACGAGTTTCAACAACATGCTCTTAAGAACGAAAGAAGACGGAAAAAGCATTACAAACACTAAAAGGAACAGAAAAAAATACTAACAAAAGCCTCCTAAGTCTTCACTACGAAAATAAGCTTAAAAAACAAGTACATCAGCGGAGACCATAAGAGTAGCCATTGTGTCTTTCACCTGAATAACAAACTGGTACACTATCAGTCAATGACATTTATAATCATAAAAAAAAACAACTCCTTGGAGTATTTCTTGATGCAAAATCATCAAGGACAGTGTTAAGATCAACATTGTCTAACGTATTTTTCTCAATACATAACATGGTCAAACCATTCAATCTTTCTTATGACATAGATGACCTCAAATAATTTTTCAGTAATTTTAATTTAGAAAAACTTCTTTCAGCTAACGCAACGGTCACAGGTATAGTTAAGAGAATCTGGTAGGCAATTAAAACATTTAGATAGCAATCTGCAGCTCTAATGAACTCAAGAATCTCAACTATTGACATCAATGCATCTGGCAAAGTCACTTGCAACACTTTTAATTCAGAAAAAAAAATCTAACTCAACATCAGATGAGTTATCATGAGAAAAAGTTTTTGCAAAATTAGTGCATCAAATGTGAAGAGATATGAAAACCTCATTGGTCTAGACAAGGGTAACAGATATGTTCGTATGGCTATTTGCGTTGGGCCCTAGACCGTCACACTTATTGCCCTAGCCCAGAGCTGGCCTTGGACATAGAGTGCAACAATGTAACATACAAAGTTGGCTTATCATAGTAAAGGTGATGTTTCAATATCTGTCCTCAATCGATCATATCGAGTTGGTTCGAAACTCTAAATTGGTCGGTAAACCTGTCAAATTAAAAAAAATCAAAAAAATAGAAAAAATTTATATCATTTATCGGTCGAAAATCAGTGAAAATCGAGCGATTTTCAAAAACCGGTCGCAAGAAAATTTCAATTCGCCTGTCAATTTTTGAGAAAACCGATCGATTTTTGATTTTTATTTTATTTTTTTGCAAACTGTTTGATTTCGAAACTCTTCGTTTTTGACGATTTTCGTTCGATTTTCGCGATAAATCGATACCGCCAGATCTTCGATTTTCACCCTCGATTCGGTTTTGTAAACCTTGTCTGTCCTAGTTACACTGACGTTTCGATCAAACTGAATCGGCAGGAAAATTTGTACTGTCACTTAGCTTGTTCATTTCTGGCGTAAGATGTAATTTTTCACCTTTTTCTTTTCCAACCTTTGCCAACTTTCCCCTCTCAAGAGCTGTTCATCATGCAATATCAGAACTTGACTGGTTGATGTTGACATGTCAGTGCTTGATATATGGAAAGCAACAACCCGAAGTGCACGGATAGGAATGGAAGGGACTATGTAGGCAGTGATTGGAGCCATGAAATTCTGGAAATACGAGCAAGGCTAACTATTTGATGGCCTTAGATGAAATATTGCTTAGAAAAACTCTGTTTTTACGGCGTTTGCCACGGGAGAACTGCACTACACTCACATGCATGGCTCATCGCTGGGAACCTAGGCGGTAACCCGCCCTACACACTGAGGTGGATCCGTCTGTGTATGCAGGGATTGGTAGCAAATGGAGCACAGTTTATTCTAATCCTAAAAGTAAATAATCAGCGAATGTTCTATCTGTAAAATAATGGGTATTCTTCAGAGTAATCTGAATACATTGCCATGATGTTTATTTAATTTCATCATTATTGGAAGTTGTTGCATGATATGGATGACCATCGCATCATACATAATGACATGTAGTATAATATGCATCCCCTGCCAATAGCAAGTCAGACGAGAAATGACTGCGAAAACTACTGTGGTTGTTGCCCGAAGTATTTGGTCTGCTTTCTTTTGACAGCAATATCCGTCTACTGGAATTAATCTTCGTCACCGAATTGAAACAACATCCTTCTCTCGATGTACATTGTTCTTACCACCTTACCAAATTTTCCACGAAACTGTATGACTAGATATTATAATATATTATAGAGATTATATAACTTTATTTTCTTTTGATAATATAGATGTACCCGTTATACAATTGCAATAATTGCAATGATTTGCACGTTATAATCGGCTCCATCAAAACATGTGATGCAGGCATTCTCTTTTTTTTTTATCTTGATTAATGATATAATTTCTAATCACACATCAATATGCACTATTGTAATCTTGTCCCATTGAAATGAGTGGTGCATATACTCTCTTTTTCTCTCAACCAGTGAGAGAATTTCTAGGAATTTTGCTTTTTTTCTTATTTAAGGATTATTATGGGATGTTATAGTCTTTCAAAGCAAAGGAGTAGACCCATACTCCACCTTAGATGTTATAAAGATGAAACCTTTTCTGTGAGGGATTGAGCTTAAACTTAGGGCAAGTACAATAACAAAGGCAGCTGCTTACTCTATTTCTCATCCATGTCATCTAGAGTAAGCACTAAAGTCAGCTTATATAATAGCTATCTTTAAAGGTTGGCTCTAGATGCCATACATTAACTATCTTCTCTCTCTTGTACATAACTAATCTACATATGCTCCTGTGTAATGCTTACTAATACTAAATAAGAATTAGCTCTCTTCTCTTTTCTCTTTTCTCACTCTTCTACATAGGATAAAGCTGACGTAGGCATGTTAAGAATAAGCTGAAATGGACTTATTGTACATGCTCTTAGGCGTATGTGCGGGGCTCATGATTTTTTCTAGATTTCTGCAAGAAATTATTTTTTTCTTATTAAATTCACGCTTCAAACAATTGACCATAATTATTTTCCCGGTTTAGTTGTTTTAACCACTGAACCGTCACATGGTATCCAGTAAACATTAAGGCAGTTGCATGGCTTACTTGAAAGAAAAATGTCAACCGGAGGAGCTCCAATGGTTGGAAAAACTATATACCGAGCTAGAAGTATTTCCTAGTGCTTGGTTCCCACCATATTTATCTGCACCGTCCGGGATTGTGCATTTGTGCGTGTGCTTCCATGTGCACGACCACCCCGGGAGATTCCGATTGGAGGATCCATAAAAGATGAGGCGTTTGATTTAAGCCGTGGAAAGCCGCACAAGCAGCGGCCTTGCTCAATTGGTGGGAGCGTGCGAGCGTCCTGTCTGTTCGTGTTCGAGCGATGCTCGATGTGAGCGTGTGCGGCGCTAACTGTAAACGTGTGTATAAGTGTGTGTGAGATGTATATGTATACATTTGTAGCTTGGCAGTTGTTTTTTTCTTTAATAAATACCGAAGGTTTTGGCCAATTTTTTTTTTAAAAAAGACAAAAAAACAAAAAGAAAGCCGCACAAGTACGAGTTGACCGTGACCATGACCACTTTGGAGTGTTAGTAATACTAGCTTTCGTTAAATATTTCTTCATTAGCGTCTCTCCTACATAATCTTGCCACTTTTGCCATGTTGGTAAGAAGAACGAGCTTTCTAGATTCTGAGAGCAGCTCGCTTTGCACTTTGGTATATCTAGAAGCCCCCTCGTTCTTAAGAACTTTTGCCTGCAATTGCAGTGCCACGTAGAATAAACAGACCGTTTTAGAGTTAATCAACTTAAGATATGTCGCCCCTGGTGAGTACATCTAGAAGTAAGTATAAGCTGACGGGTTAATACATACTTCATGTTTTTTCAAGACAATAAAGTAGTATCTAGGTGTAAAAAAAAGTGAGCAGTACTTATTATTCTAAAAAAAATGAGATCGTCCATCAATCTCGAAGGGAAGTTACATGTGGTAGTCCATCTCACAGTGATCTTGAGGGTATAACAGCCTTTTGTCCTTAAGCTACATGTGAAATTATGTATTGAAAAATTGGCTTAGTGATGAAATTGGTACTTCAAAATAGTTGTGCTCATAGCATGTGTGGTGCTTGTGCATGTGCTGTTTCAGATGATTACTTGATATGTTTGTGATAGCATGGTAATGGTCTTGCTTGATGCAATGCGCTCGTGTGAGTGGTTGTGTCGACGATCGGAACCGCCGACCGCAGAGGGCGGATATGAGTAGATCGGGTGAGGGCGAGGCCCGAAGTTGTGCTCGTCCGAGAATGACGCGCGTCGCGGGGATGTATGTCGGAGAGAGGGCGATGAAGACGAGGTTTATACTGGTTTGACCCGCGAGGTTGGGTAACAGCCCTACTCCAGTCTTGCCTTTAGGCGAAAGATGTATATGAAGCTTGGTGTGAGAATACAAGCGGGGCCCGAGCTCGGGGTCACCCAGGAGCGAAGTCGCGGGTACGAGAAGGCCAGGTCAACCTCGCTTGGCCTTATGTGAGCCCGTTTCTGAGTGCGTTCGTTTTCCTCTTCTGCCTCCTCTCTCCTTCTTTTCTTTTCTTCTTTTGGTCGGGGTGATCCATCGTCTTTTTATAGTCCTTTGGGAGCTTCGCTACCTGGTCCCGAGGCTGATGTCAGGTGCCCGTGGCGAGTCGACGGGGGTTGTTGAGAGGCGTCGACGGTCGTTGGGGGCTGACGGGAGTCGTTGGGAGTTGACGGGAGTTGCTAGGCCCTAGTTCCCGCGCAGGGGCAGGTTTGGCATTAATTCCCATGCAGGGGAGAGTTTTTACACGAGATAAATAAATTATTACAAATGCCTTTTACCCCGGGAGGTGCAGAGGTCGAGTAGAGTCTTTGTCCTTGCGTCCAAACCCGTGCTCGCTGGACCCGAGCCCGGGCTTGAGGAGTGCACTTTCCTAGGTCGGAGACGAACCCTCGAGCTCATGGAAAGTCATCACGAGGCCCGGAGGATGCTTACACGTGACGAGGGTACCGATCCCCGACAGGTTGCATGGACTGATCTTGAGTCAAGTCATGAACTTGTGCTCATACACGGTTTCATGTTTGTTCATGTGCAGGTGTTGCTTGAGGGCGAACGTGGTCGATGACGGAACCGGAACTAAGTTCATATAGGAACTGAGATTCAGGACTAGATTAAGGGAGGAACCGAGGTCTTATTGGTCAAGGATATTATGCGAGATGTTTGGCCTATAGAACGGTGCACGTGGAAGCGAGTAAGTCACACGAGTGCAGCAGGTGGGACGTACGCACGCATGTGTGAATTTTGGGCTATATGTATGTATTGGACATGTATAATTGGGCTAGATGGATATGCATACATGTATTTAATTAGAAATAAGAGGTTAGGGTTTTGACGTGTGCAAAATAGAAAAAAAAAGTACATCGACGGCATAGAATACAGTCAATTCTCGGTGATACAGTAGGTCCCGTGCTACAGTGGTTCTCCACAGTGATCCCTGTACTACAGTGATTTGGGCTACAGTACGCTGCGTGTTTCGTGAAAAGAAACAGAGCGAAGAAAGAAAAAAAACAAGAAGGAAAATTAGGGGAAAATTAGAGGAAGTATCGATGAGCATCATAAAGTACCGAAATGGTCCTGACAAGGGCTGAATCGGGCCGCAAATATCCCTCTGGATGCGTTCCAGGAATGCAGGAATTTCACTTTGCACTTTCATGACAGCGGGTCTAGTTATTAATTTTCCGGTAGCACATGCAGGGCACACGAAATCTTTATGATTCGAAATTTTTTTAACATTAATGCCATGACCTTGTGAGTTGTTCACTATATTCCTCATCATTCTAAGGTCAGGATGGCCTAATCTACCATGACATAAAGAAAATAACTTAGAGCTTCTAAAAACAGTCTTCAAGGAGGTATACACTTCGGGTGCATGAATATTTGTGTAGTACAACCCAGATTCATATGAGGGACATTTTGCTAATACCATTTTTTCACATACCGCGTGCTTCACAATGCACAAGTATTCTTTGCCATTTTCTTCATTGGTTTCTACATGAAAACCATTGGCGCGGATGTCTTTAAAGCTTAAGAGAGTGCGTGTTGATTCAGGGTACAAAAGGGCTTCTTCAATTACCGAAGTTGTACCCATAGGCAATATAATAGTAGCTCTTCCTGAGCCTATTACATATGAATCGCTTTTTGCGATCGTAGTAATCTTTCCAGCGTTCTTCGTGATCGACCGAAAGTATTTAGACTCTCTTAGGATGGTATTTGTTGTGCCACTATCAACAATGCATATCTCTTCCATTTGGGCGCTACACGATTTCTAAAAAGGAAAAATAATTCCAATCAAACAGTGGCAAAATAATCCAAACATTGCTTGCAAATGAAAGAATACTGAAATAAAGAATAAATTGCATATTTATTCATGAGAGAAGTATGCTCTTCTAGAGCTTACAATTCATTATTAAAAAGAAAATGCTAACAACCATAATCTAAAAAAAATACATTAAACAGAATTTGTAAAATATGCATTAATTTTTGCTTCTATGTCATCGACAGAAGTTTTCTCTTCATTTGCCATAATATTGACTGCAGCATCGATGTCCAGGCTATTCTGTGAGGATGAAACAAGTGGGGTATCTTCATCCATGGCATCATCATCACCAATCTTGGCGAAGTGCGCCTCTGCTGGGGCGTTTTCCTTTGCCTTCCTCTTAGCCTGATATGCGTTGATCACTTACTTGGATTCCCGACATATCTTCGACCAGTGTCCCCAAGTGCCACACCTGAAGCACGTTTGGTTCTACTGTCCATACGGCTTGGCGTGCGCCTTTTCTTTGTCATCCTTCTTCACTGGGGCTTTGGACTTTCCTTTGGCCTGTTTCCTCTCTTTTCCACCCTGTTTGCCCTTCTTTCTATGAATAGGCTTTCTCACCTTATAGCTATTGGCATTGACTTCTGTGCCAGTGCCTCGTCCAGGTGTTTGTGAGACATAGTTCTTGCGTAGAACATCGTCTTGCGATTCCGCAACTTGCATGACATCAATCAGTTCGCTATACTCCTTGTATGCGTCCTAACGATAGCTGCGTGCACTTTGGATAGCATTTGGGTGGAAGGTAGAGAGAGTTTTCTCAATCTTCTATTCATCAGTGATCTTCTTGCCACATAGAGAAAGATTAGTACAAATTTTGTGCAAGGTAGAATTGTACTCGGCCACTGTTTTGAAGTCTGCAAACCTCAGGCGGACCCAATCTTGCTGTGCTTGGGGCAAGATGGTGTACTTGAGCTTCTCGAACCGCTTCTGAAGTGCAGTCCAAAGCTCAAGTGCACTCTCCTCAGCCATATATTCATTCTTCAAAGTGGATGAGAGGTGGTGTCTGAGAAAGTGCAAGGCTTGATCATTGTACTTGGCGGTAGGTTTTGCGTCCTGCGAGGACCCTAAACCAATCGCGGCACGGAGTTTCTTGCCCCAAGAACGATTTTCACGTCCGATGCCCAAGTGAGGTAGTTCTGACCGTGCGGGGCCAGTTCTTCAAACTCACGATTCACGATATCGAACATCTGCATGATATCAAAATTCCAACATTAGATTACTGCGTGTAATCTAATAGAAAATGGTTGCAAAAGCATAAAGTTCAAAAAATAAATGCATTGCAGTATATAAAATAAAGCAATAACTTCAAATTTCATAAAGAATATTCATAAAAACAGAGAAATAAAGCTGGAAAAAAATGAAAAACAGAGCCATATAATTTTCTAGATTTTCTGGCAATTTTTTAAAAAATTCTGCTATTTTTTTCTCTTTTTCTCTTTTTTTTTCTTTTCTTCTTTTTCTTTTCTTTTTTTTTCTTTTCACTGGCCGGCCGCTCGGGCCTTTCCTTTTTTGCCTATAAGGAACCGGCGGCTAGCCGCCAGTGCGCACGCCCTCTGCCCCTTGCCCTTCTGGTCTTGTTCCCAAGCGCCGCCATGGCACCTCCCTTCCGGTTTCCCCTCTCGCGTCGACTTGCCGCCCCTTCCAGCTTCCCCACTCGCGTCGACAGAGGCGGCGCAGCTAGGCGAGGCAGCGCACGTGCGACTCTGGGCGGCGCTCGGGTGCTTCGTGCACGGCACCGACCGAGGCGAGGAGAGGAGGTGCGGCGCGGCGACACGGCCGGGGCGGGCGCTCGATGGCGATGCCGCCGTGAGGCGTCGCGGCCTTTGGGTTCATGCGCGAGGCCGACACCGCGGACCGGGAGGCGGCAGCGGCGGCGGCGGCTACAAGTCGGGCGAGGCTGCGGCGGCGGCGGAGGTGGCGGCGGCGGCCGCAAGCGACCGACAGCGCGCATGGCGGAGCCGAGTCGATGGGAGTGCCGAGCGGGCGGCCGGCGACGTCGCCGGACGATAGGAGCTAACGGCGCCGCGCGCGCGCCAGCCGGATGGCGCGGCGAGCTCGCCGGGCGATTCGCGCTGGGCGGAGGCGGCCGAGCTCGACCGGCGACGGCGCGGCGGCAAGCGGCACCGTCCAGACGGCGGCGGCCGCTGCTGAGGCCGAGGCCGGGCCCGGGCTACGGTGCGGGCAGAGCACGGCCGAGCCGGCGGCGGTGGCGCGCTGCGAGGCACGGCTGAGGCGCTGCGGGCGGCGTTGTCCGCAGCATGCGCCGCGCGCGCGTGAGATCAAGCGATGGCGATGCTCGCGACAACGCGCGCACGGCGAAGCTTCAAGCCGGCGGCGCGCTCTTCGATGTTCTCCTTATGAATAGTAATCGTAACCTGGCATCTTGAGTAGCCGGCGTTAAATCGTGTAACCGTGCCACGTAGGATAGATGCATGCATAGAATCAAGTGCGATTAGATTTAATCGTCGAATCCCACCTTTTCTCACCTTTTCAATCCGTTCGTCGGTAGAGCTTCGTGCTGATAACATGTTAAGGAACCTTGCTATCGAATAGTCCGGGGTTCCCGAACAGATCTGAATTGGAGAACAGAGAGAGAAAGAGAGACACAGGTTTAGGGAGAACGGCGACTGAATTCTTTATTGCTATTCTGATTTCTTGTACAATAGGGGGAACCCCTCTCCTCCTTATATAGTAGTCGCCTAGGGTTTCGGCTAAGCGACCATCGTGAGTTTTTCATTAGGCCACATGGTTTTCCAACAATCCTGACTAGTATTGCGTGCCTCTTTGCATATCATCGTCATCGCCACCACAACCATCTTTACGGCCCTTTAGCTGTCGGTCGGAACGTGCTACAGCGCCGGCACTAAAACCACTTACAAAACTGCGTTATAGCCACTTAGTTTTATATATAGAATCAATGGTGGAACTAGAATTTTTTTAGAGATATACACTTCACACATATAACTCTATAGTCTTTTACAATTATTTCGTAACATTGTAAATCCAACACATATATTTAAAATTTGTTAAAAGCACAATATAAATAGTTCTAAGGTCTTAAAAATCTCGAACCACCAAAATTAGAACCAATTCAATAAACAAATTTGGCACATTAAAAAGACGATCTTATACAACTTTTTAAAATTTTAGGATGCCGGTGCAACCCCTGGTACCACCCATGTATGGAGTAAGAAAGAAGTACGAGTCAAACACGAGGGCCAGCCCTACGGTGGATGCAACCACAATTCAGTGATTCCATGTTTTTCCTCCCAATATAAACTATACAAATCTTAAAATAATCGAAGAGATAAATAATCACTATCTACCTTTCATTCATACTTCAATATTTGTACAACTTTTTTAAAAAAAGTATGAAATCACCTCTCGAAAAGGAAAAGGTAAATCATCACTGTTCTAAACTGTTTTTTTAAGAATTTTGCTCTTTCGAACGTAATTACAAAAACAGTTTCATGTCTGATCGTGAAAGCGCTCGAAGGTGACACGTGGCAACTTCGATGGTTTGCCGCACTCCCAGAGAGCGGTAGCGGCTTTTACGGTCAAAAATAGAACTATTTAGTAAGGATATTGATTTGCAAAAAAATAATATAAAACTAGAAAAATGATTATTTCTACTCCAGCAAGCTTAGCTGGGTGAGACGAGTTTCTCATCAACAATGCTGTCAACTCTGCCGTGAGGTGGCACATCTGACTGCTATGGTGGCTCTGTCGTCTAGGCTTCTACAATAGCACAACTGCACAACCTATATGTTTTTTATTATGCTATGGGCCAGACGTCCGAGCCCATGAGACCCATCGGACACCTACTTCCACTACTACATTCTAATACGGCTAATCTTCACACAAGTCACAGCCACTCATTTCTTATCCTCTTTCATTGTTTCATATTGACACTACTGTTCTTCACCTCACCGGCCATTCTCCTCACTAGCAGTAGACTCCACACCCTAGTGTCTTACTTCTCTCTCTCCGGCAAGCTTTGAGTGAGCTACCATCGCCGATCTCGAAAATATTGCTTTTAAAATAAAAATATTATTTTATTAGTTTCTGTGAATTTTTAGAGAATAATTTAACTCTCAGGAATTTCTAATATTTATTTTTATTTATTTTGGGATTTTCTCTGATTTTCTAAAATTTTAAAAGGCTTTTCCTATTTTCAGAAATTAAAAATAATTTATGTATAAAAGTAAAAAACCGAATTTAAGTTGGAAATAACTTTATTAAGCTCAAAATATCTCTTGAAAATTCTGCGATTTTTTCCCCAAAATTTCAACTTGATTTGATATATTTCAAAGTTAAAAATAATTTTTAGCATTTTAAAATTAATTACTATATGAAAAATAACATTATAATATTTTTAAAAATATTTATTCGTGCTTTATTTGCTGAAACGGTTGTCGTTGAAAATTCCCGAATTTAAGATTATTTAATTGCTATTTTTTCGAACTTAATCCAAATTTTGAGTGAAAAAATTATTTGCTTTCAGAATTAATTACTTGGTTACTGTTCATATTTATCATCCGACCCGATGCGCTTCCTCCAGCCCCACCCATCAGCTACAGTAGAGCCAAACGGATCCGACCCGCATTAAAATCCAACTATTTCAAGTAAAAATTTCTGTGAACTCGGTTACTATTCCGGCCATAACTCCGATGAGTATCCCGACGATCCAGGGGTCTGATGGCTCTATAAATTTAGCCACAGCTTTCTCTCCTCATTCCCCACACAACAGTATTCGAGTTTTTGCAATCCAACCTATGGATCTCTCTATACAGGACCTTCTTTTTGAACTCCGATGAACTTTCGACGAGCTCCCCGACCACTCCCTACCTCCTTTTGGCCTCAAATTTTTATTGAAGATTCCTCTCGGTGTCTTATACATCTGGTAAAATCATATTTTTAAAATTCCCAACGACGCTCGCCGTTCCCGAACGAGCACGATTTCGGGCCTCGCCCCCGAACGATCTACTCGCATCCCTCCTTTTTTCTTTGCGGTCGACGATTCTGATCGTCGACAGCTGGCGCCCACCGTGGGGCCCGAGTTTCTCTCGTTCGGAGTTCACTGCTCCGACGTCGTCGGCCCCTTCGGCTTCGACAACGACATGTCACGATCAGTAAGTCTGGACTTGGACGCGGTCCCCGAGTGTGAAGCCTCCACCTCCATGTTCTCGCCTTCGCCGCCGCTGCGCGAACGCCTGGCCTTCATGGCCGGCAGCCACGAGGCGAGCGCGGGGACGAGTGATGGCGATTGAGAAGCCCCGGAGGAGGTGCGTCGACTGGCCCAGGTTGCCATCAACCAGGCCATTACCACCCTCCGACGGGAGAAATACGAAGAGCTCCACGTCTCGTCTGTGCACCGCAGCCCTAATCGCCTGGACGACCCAAACCAGGAACGCTTGCAGGCCATTGCCCGGGTCATGCTCGACCCTACCCGGGCGAGGTCGACCCTCTTTCGTCGATCCCTTGTTGAGGAGCTTGGCAGGGCGGCTGATGAGGTCACACCTTGGCAGCAAGAGCGGCACCAACCCCCCGAGCCTCGCTCCCTGGAAAGCGACTGCAACTCGTCGCGCGGGCATCGCCGCTCTCGCTGGTCGACTCCGTACCCGCGGGCCCGGAGTCCGCCACAACCATCCTCGCCTCACCGGGATCCAGGCCTCACTTCAGTTGCTTCTGGAGTATGGTGACTCAGAGTCTTCCCTTTGTTTCCTCTTTGAACACTAGGTTCTCTGTCATTTCTACTCTGATCAGACATATGATGACTCTCATAGGCTTGATGATGTCTTTCATAGGATTGATGCCAGGAGTCACTTTTTGTGCTGGGAAAATCTCTAAAATTGTTTCATCAAACTCATTTTTAAACACGCCCTTTCTTCAAATTGCATCTGGTTGATTTTCGGCACTCTTTGAAGGAAACCAGTGATCCTCAAACTTTGTCCAATGGCTTGATGCATGTTATATTTCTTTGGAAAGCACTTGAATTCCTTATTTAGATCATTTTGAGAAATTATGCCTTGAGCCAACAGACTTGATGATTAGTGGGCAAAAGGCAAAGAACTACTGAACTTTTTGTAGATGGCCTCCTCCATTTGTTCAAAGAAGTAATCAACTAGATCTATATGCTGTCTTGATAAAATAAGATGCAATAACCATGCTAGAACTGAGGTCACTCCTTCCTTATATCCAGACTTGGGATAGATTGTGTGCCTCAAGATAATAAAGCAGAACCTTTGCTTCTTGCATGCATGTGTCACTCTATTTGGATTAAAGTCCTTCATGGAGGTGTCTTTGTATATGTGTCCCGACACTTGCAGTCGAGCATATCCCCACTCAATCTCCACCTCGATGAGGATACATCTTTTCAAAAATTCTTGTCTTATTTGCCGGTGGACTAGAGGCTCGATTCTTGATTGGCGAGATGATTTGATTTTTCTTATTTCCCCATTCAGAGTGAACATGATATATTTTCTTTGTTTGTTCACTAGTAAGGATGCATAAAATTCTAGAGTCTTTGAAACACTCCATGGAATTGTTTTGTTTGACATGATTCTTATCAGTCCAGGAGTTGAGTTTATGCAGTCAAATAGTCCAGTTGAGCCAATGATAGTATTCACTTGATCCCATTCTACATATTGGTGAGTTGACAGAGCAGATATCATCTTTCCTTTTCCATCTCTTTTGTTCAGATAAGCATTGTATATGTTCTTGTGTAACAAAGACACAAAATTTTCACCCAGGGCTGCCCTTAACTCTGGAAACCAAATTTTCTCACTTACTAACCGAACTGCTCTCAATTTCTTAGTACTTAGGTTAGCCAGTTCTTCACTGCTAAGGACGTCAATTTCAGAGACCAGTTCAGTACTCTCTGAGGAAGATTCACTGTCGGGTTCATAGGCACAATCCTCATAGGATGACTCAGAATCAATTATTTGTTTTCCTTTTCTTTGGTGAGAAGTAACTACTTTTCGGTTTGCTTGAGCAGTATGGTGAACATCTGGGATTAGTACTGGTCCATGAGGTTGTTCAGGTAGATTTGATTCATGGGATGAACTGGATCTTCTTTGCTTCTTACTCTTAACTTTATCAATAATTTTTTCGATCAAACCCCTTTTATCTGGATTTTTTGACCTCATTTTGATTTCTGACTAAACACTGACTTATTGCTCAGACTCAAGACCAGACCCTCTTCAAGCAGAAGAGAAGACCTAGAGAAAAAAAGAAAGAACTAAATCTAAGAACTAGGTCTAGGGTTTGAGACTTGAAGAGAAAAAGAGAAGTTTCAAGGAACTTACTCAGATTGAAGGAGATTCTTGCGCAAAATGTCAGAAGATCACCGTTGCCAAGACGCGATCAGGATTTGGTTTGGTGCAGAGAAGAAAAAAACTTCCGGCTTAGAGAAGTTTGCGCAAGCAAGGATATAACAAAGGAGGAATTTGATGGAAGTAGTTACTACATTGAATGCATTTGTAGGAGTAAATAGGCCTTGGTTACTGACACCTTTAACCAAGGTAGTTGAATGGGAACAGGAGTTCTGGCAAGGTGGTGGGACCTCCTTTTGGAATCGGTTTGAACAAGCACAGGGAGTCCTACGAACAGGGTCAGGTTAGCAATGGGTAAGACTTAAAGCAATAGGTAAGATATTAAACATATTTTGAAATTTTTGAGAGAAGAAGAGGGAATATGATATAATCCATTTGATAAGAAACGGCTTTAGAAATATTTGATCATGATGCAGACTTGATTTAAACAGAGTTAGACAGATTACTAATTAGGCCGGACCAAATTGATTTATACTCAGCCTGAACCAATTTTAGTCCGTTGTGGAGGAGTTTTAGCCTTGCATGGAGTTAAGACTAAGGACTTCCATCAGCGACGGACCCAAAAATTTAGTCCGGCTGGCATTAATATTTTGTTTGAGATTAGTCCGATCCAAGTAGGAACCTGTAACTTTTCTTTAAGTTGTTCTCAGTCTGCACCATATCTATATTTCTGAAGATTTTGAAAATAAGAGATATATCTAAGATTAACAACCAAAATCAACATAACACAAAAAAGAATTTCAGTGAATGTTTGAGTTTGATATCCAAATAAGCTTAAGTATTTCTTTAAACTAAACTCATCTGAAAAACTCGAATACTTAATATGGACACTTTGCTGAAAAAGTCAGATGATAATTTGGTTTCTTTAATTTTTGATTGGACAAGAATGAGCATAGAAAGGTGAGTCTTATAGCAGCATTTTTTCTTATTATTGAAAAGAACTTATTCAAAGAGTTATTTTAACTTGACATTATCACTTTGAATTTATCCACATTGTTTTAGTTGAAAAAGAGAGCTGTCGAACAGGAGCAGCGAATGATACTAACACGTTGTGTTGTGTGACTAGTCGAAGCTGCGTTTTGCGACGTACGGATATGAATAATCATTCAATTAAGAAAACACACAAGATTCAGAGAGCATTTTAGAACACCATATCTTTATTTATATATAATGTCCCAGTCAACATGTTTGGAGAGAGTAGGACAAGACAAGAACTTAGGTTTCACCCCTACGCACGCGCCCTAGAGCCTCTATGAGCGCTCCTCTAGCCCTAAGGAGAGAAGGGAAAGCTTCAAGGAAAGCGTCCACGTCAGCACTGTCTCTGATGACTGCCCTTCCCTCAGCCACCTCTGCTAGAGCGCGATCAAATTCCCTCCAGAGTTCTGCAAGCTCTGGGTCGTCCCGATCATCCTTGAAAGGTCTTTTCGGCATGATGAAGAACTCAGTTTGGAGCAGAAAGGAGAAAAACTAAGTGAAGGATTGCATCCCCAGAGCTCTGGTTCGCCTTTTATAGCCATTTTGATAGGAAAGAAATAAATGCATCATAATCCGAAGCGGCTTGAAGTTAGAGAAGATGCGGAAAAACAAGGAGTTACGGAAACCGAAGAGATTTTTAATAGAAAGTCACACAAAGCTGGGGTAAAAAAACAAGGGATATGAGCATCAGGATATGCATAGCGAACAAACTTGCTCCATTAGTCAGACATTATCGAGCAACATTTGAAAAGGCAATGATATTTAGTTCATTTCTTAATTTTGAAAATTTGGCCTCATCAAGCGACTTACTGAAAATATCAGCCAATTGGTCCTCAATTCTTACATAACTAAGCATAACATTTCCTTTAGCAACAT
Organism: Otatea glauca; assembly: GCA_036346275.1. Classification (NCBI taxonomy): domain Eukaryota; kingdom Viridiplantae; phylum Streptophyta; class Magnoliopsida; order Poales; family Poaceae; genus Otatea; species Otatea glauca. The sequence continues at coordinate 78,842,778 of CM070711.1, forward strand.
GATCACGAATAAAGTGATGTCGAATTTCAATATGCTTAGTTCTGGAATGTTGGACTGGATTGTTTGCTATTTTTACTGCACTTTCATTATTGCATAGTAGAGGCACATTATCAAATTTTATACCAAAATCTAAAAAAGTTTGTTTGATGAATAAAATTTGAGCACAACAACTTCCTGCAGCCACATATTCGGCTTCGGCAGTGGATAGTGCTACTGAATTTTGCTTTTTAGAAAACCAAGAAACTAAAGACCTTCCAAGCAAATGACAACCCCCTGAGGTGCTCTTACGATCAACCTTGCATCCGGCATAATCAGAATCTGAGTAGCCTAGAAGCTCAAAGGGAGCACATTTGGGGTACCATAAACCAATACTTGAAGTGAACTTAAGATATCTAAATATTCTTTTTACAGCACTTAAGTGAATTTCTTTAGGAGCAGCTTGAAATCTAGCACACATACACACACTAAACATAATATCAGGCCTAGATGCTGTCAAGTATAGTAAAGAGCCTATCGTGGATCTAAAAAGTTTTTGATGAACAGACTTACCTCCCACATCTTGGTCAAGATGTGTATTAGTAGCCATGGGAGTCTTTATAATCTTGCATTCTTCCATTTTGAAGCATTTGAGAAGATCCTTAGTATATTTTTCTTATGAGATAAAAGTTACTTCCTTCAATTGCTTGATATGAAATCCCAGAAAGAATGACAGTTCCCTAATCATAGACATCTCGAATTCTTTGGCCATCATGTCACCGAATTCTTTACAAAGAGAAATATCAGTACAACCAAAGATAATATCATCTACATATATTTGACAAATCATTAATGTTCCATTGATGTCTTTTAGAAATAATGTTGGATCAACTTTTCCAGTTTTGAAGTTCTTATTGAGTAGAAAATCTCTAAGACGCTCATACCAAGCTTTGGGAGCTTGTTTTAGACCATAGAGTGCCTTAGATAATTTATACACATGATTTGACAAGTTTGGGTCTTCAAAACCAGGTGGTTGTTCAACATAGACAGTTTCATCAATGAATCCATTTGGAAATGCACTTTTTACGTCCATTTGAAATAGAGTAATGTTAAAATGAGCAACAAAGGCAAGAAGAAACCGAATAGCTTCAAGACGAGCCACTGGGGCATAAGTCTCTCCATAGTCTAGTCCTTCTATTTGAGTAAATCCTTGAGCTACAAGTCTGGCTTTATTCCTTATCACCACTCCATTTTCATCTTGCTTATTTCTGAACACCCATTTTGTACCAATAACATTGTGATCCTTTGGGCGATTTGTTACAGACTTTGTTTCTTTCAAAATTGTTAAGTTTCTCTTCAATAGCAATTATCCAATCAGCATCTTCTAGTGCTTCTTCCACTGTTTTAGGTTCAATACACGAGATAAAAGAGTAATGTTCACAAAAAGAAGCTTGTCTAGAACGAGTTTGAACACCCTTACTGAATTCACCAATGATTTGGTCTGAGGGATGATCCTTAGCAATGTTATGATGGCTTTTGATGAAAACTGGACAATCTTGTTCTTTTTCTTCTTCTTCATCTTGAGTTCCAACATGAGGCACCATTGATTGAGTGGGAAGTTCATCCTTGTCTTCCTTTGGTCAAATATCACCCACTTCCATCTTCTTCATTGCTTGTGCCAAGCCATCATCTCCTACATCATCTAAATTCTCATGCTCACCTTGTGAGCCATTAGATTCATCAAATTTTACATCATAAGTTTCTTCTACCAGTCCAGTAGCATTATTAAAGACCCTATATGCTTTGGACTTAGAGGAATATCCTAGCATGAAGCCAGTGTCACATCTAGTTTGAAATTTTCCCAAATGAGTTCTCTTTTTATAGATATAGACTTTGCAACCAAACACACGGAAATATGATACATTGGGTCTTCTTCCTACCAATAGTTCATAAGGAGTTTTCTTAAGCAATCTATGAAGATAAAGTCTATTTACAGCATGACAAGCAGTATTGATAGCTTCAGCCCAAAAAGCATCAGAGGTTTCATATTCACCTAGCATAGATCTAGCCATTTCAATCAAGGTTCGATTTTTCCTTTCAACAACACCATTTTTTGAGGAGTATATGTAGTGAGAGTTCATGCTTAATTCCTAATTCATCACAGTATTCAATGATATTTGTGTTAACAAACTCAGATCCATTGTCACTTCTTATTTTCTTGATGGGACAATCAAATTCATTTTGAGCCCTTTTAGCAAAAGTTTTGAAGATTTTTCCAATTCACTTTTATTTGGCAAAAAGAATACCCAAGTGAATCTGGAAAAATCATCAACAATTACCAGACAATATGAGTTACCACCAATGCTAGCATATGAGGTGGGACCAAACACATCCATATGCAAAAGCTCAAGTGGTCTAGTGGTGGACATGATACTTTTAATTGGGTGAGAATTAGCTAGTTGTTTGCCTGCTTGACAAGCACTACATAGCTTATTCTTTTCAAATTTGACATCTTTCAACCCCACCACTAGCTCATTTTTGAAAAGCTTCTTCAGATTGGACATACCTATATGCCCAAGACGCCTATGCCAAAGCCATCCAAGGGAAACTTTAGCTAACAGGCAGGTTGAGATACATGAGGAGTTAGATTTGAAATATACTAAATAGAGATTTTGAAATCAAACCTTTGAATATAAGCTTTTCATGTTTATCAAATACTGATTACCCCATCGAGCGAAGTTACAATGGAATCCAAGATCACACAATTGAGCAAAGATAATAAATTGAAGTTTAAGGAATCAACGAGAAGAACATTGTCAATAGAGTGATCATTTGATATGGCAATCTTACCAAGACCTTTTACCTTTCTTTTCTTTGTTGTCTCCAAAGGTGATTTTGTGACTTGGATCACTTTCTCCTTCAATTGAGGTGAACATTCTTGAGGTACGGTCATGTATTGAGTGCAGACCATCATCAATGACCCAATGTCCGCCTCCACTCTTATAATTTACCTACAAGTTCATTTCTTCACTTTAGGTACCCAAATACTTTTGGGTCCTTTGATGTTAGTTACAGTCATCTTAGGTTTGAAAGGATTTATCAACATGGCCTTAGGTACCCAGACAGCTTTAAGTTTCTTATTTAGATTTGAGGAACCTACATATTTCACATTTGCTTTGCCCCTGAAATCTTTAAATAACATGTAATAGGCATCTACCATGCAACCCCTTTTGGCATGAGAAACATTTGCAAGATAGCAATTTTTAGATTCATGATTTGATTCATGACAATAATAACATTGAGTGCTTTTCTTGACAAAAATTTGTTTAGCATGACTTGATCCATTTTTATTTGGCAAACTGTTGAGTTTAAACCCCAAGCCCTTTTTGCCCAAATTTGGTCTCTGTCCAACAAGAATTTTGTCAAGAGTAGTACTTCCCAGAAAGCATTTTTTTAAGCCTTTATCAAATGTGGCTATCTTAGCTTTTAGTTCTTTATTCTCTGTTTCAAGCTCCATGATACAGGAAGCATATTTGTAATTTCCTTTGCAAGCATCAGAAGAACCAAGAGTCAATATTTCTTCTTTTGAAGAGTCACATGAGATAGATGTATCACTTAAAAAGACATGACTGGATTTGTTAGCCAGCATTTCATTTTCAATTTCTAGCTCACAGTAGTTAATTTGCAAGTCTTCATAATTTTTAGCAAGCAAAGCATGACCTGTAACTAGATTATTATGAATTTGTACAGACTTTTCATGTTCATGCATAAGTTTTTCATACTTGTCTGTTAGCAACCTTTGATCATTAAGCAAGCTAGAGATAGTCTTCTTAAGAGTTCTAGTTGAATTTGTTTTATCATGCAAGGCATTATTTAGTTCTTCAACTAGTTCCACTAGCTCATCATAAGAAGGAGAGTCACCAACCTTTTCCTCATCTGATCTTGCCATAAGGCACAGAGGAAATGAGGGTGGCGGTGGAGTTGACTCATCTAGAGCGAGTCCAGCTAGCCCCTTTGACTTTGAACTTTCTTCATCTGAGGATGAGTTTTCACTTTCACTTTCATCTTCAGTGACTCATTCTCCTATGTGAGCTTCTCCTTTTCCTTTCTTCACAAATCTCTTGGAGTAGCTCTTCTTGAAAAACTTCTTCTTTGGTTTTTCATGAGTCTTTTCCTCATCCTCATCATCCTTATTCTTGTACTTGCTCTTCTTCTTGATTTTGTTGGGACACCGAGCAGATATGTGTCCTTTTTCATTGCATTCAAAGCATACAACATTAGAAAAAGGATTTTTCTTTGAGTAAGAATTTGACCTTTCTGTGTCTTTGAAATTGACTCTTCTCATAAGTTTGTTGGCTCTTCTCATGAGTAGAGCTAATTTCTTCACATCTTCATCCTCATCTTCACTTGACTCATCATCATCTTCGTCGGATGAGTCTTGAATAACTTCCTTGGCTTTTAATGCGATGGATTTATTTCTTGGAGCATCTTCATCAGCCAATGTGAGCTCATGAGCAGATATTTTGCCCAGTAGTTCAGTTGTAGTGAGCCTTCTAAGATCACCACTGTTAGACAGATATGTGATCAAGTTGTGATATGTCCGTGGAAGCACTCTAATCATCTTCCTGCATACTTCAACATCTGAAATTTTAGTTCCTAGGCCCTTTAGTTCATTGACAATAGGATTTAGCCTAGAGAACATGTCATTTGCATTTTCTTGAGAAAGCATTTTGAATTGATCAATTTTTTCCCGAACAACATAGTATTTTTCTTCTTTTACATCAGAGGTACCTTCATGAATTTCTTGTAATGTTGTCCATATGTCATAAGCTGATGTAAGATTACTTACTCTATCAAAAACTTCTAAGCTAAGACAGAAAAATATGGCATTTCTAGCTTGAGCATCATACTGCATATTTTGAATTTCACCAGGAGTGGGTTCTCCATATGCAGATTGCCCTTCAGGTATGACACGAGGAGGCATAGGCTTCTTTGTAACCCACCACACATCGTACCCGACAGCTTCTAAATAGCATGTCATCCTAATTCTCCAATAAGCATAGTTTGTGCCATCAAAAACAGGTACTCTACCAATACTAACAGTTGAAGAACCATTTCCCTCAGCCATTTACCAAAGCTAGTTAAGCTAAACAAGGTAAACCAAGGCTCTGATACCACTTGAAGGATCGAGTTGGCCTAGAGGGGGGTGAATAGGCAATTTCAATAAGTTCTAACTATTTTTAAACAACTAACTGAATTTAACAAAGAGTAGCTTACTGCAAGGATAATACAGAATTTAAACAACTGATGATAACAGCGAAAGCAATAAACGAAATGACACAGGAGAGACAAAGATTTATCCCGTGGTTCAGAGCCGCAATCCTAATCCACGTTGAAGCACTTCTTTCGAAGTTCTGCTTCTCCAAAGCTAGTCGCAGTAGCTCTGGCGATCACTCAGGTAACTCTTTCACTACTTGAGTGAGGTGAGTTCCAAACCTCTCACAAATACAATTGCCTTCCACAAACACCTTTGGACAGGTCACACTGTTCACTTCCTCCAAGCTGTCTAGGATCACTAAGATCCAAGAGTAATAAACTTTGCACAAGTCCTGTCTCTTGGTTCACTTTGCAATTCACACAACTAGACACTGACTTAGAGCTAACACGCTTAGAGATGTATGAGAATTTTTGTGTGAACATGAAGCACAGACTCCTTTTTGAGAATGAGAGCTATTTTTCAATACCAAAGTGTAAGGAGTTCATCTATATTTCAGAAGATGGCTTAGGAAATGCTTATATAGCCATTTGGAGTGAAAGTAGCCGTTACACCTGCTACAGTAGCCGTTGGACATGTCAGATGTCAGAAACAACAGGAATATACACGTACAACGGACTAAGTATCAGTGCCTAGCGATACTGGATATGTGTATGACGGACCAAATTTGAGAGTTCACGACGGACCAAAAAATTTTGGTCCGTAGTACATGGGTTGTTCGTAAAGGTTGGTCTAGCATACAACTGAGAGACATATATGAGCGACAGACCAAATTGTTTGGTCCGTTACACATGGACTTTAAAAGATAGGTCTGGCATAGAGACCTATGTACGTCGGACCAATTTTTTTGGTCCGTCCTACATGGACTTTTCAGAAGATTGGTCTGGCACACAGACACATGTACGTCGGACCAAATTTTTGGTCCATCATACATGGACTTTTCAGAAGATTGGTCTGGCACAGAGACACATGTACGTCGGACTAAATTTTTGGTCCGTCATACATGGACTTTTCAGAAGATTGGTGCCAAGGACCGTTTCAATAAAGATAAATTTTTATCCAAGCTTTTATTTTAGCAATGGACTGAGATATTTAAACACGAATGCTTGGTCCGTTTCCTGAGTAAAATTCTTTTGAAGATAGAGAATATTCATTTTAGGTTTCGATTAAAAGGACATCAAAGATTCAGTCCGGCCAAAAACTTATAAACTGAAAGGGTGCCGGACCAAATATTTGATCTGCTGTAGATGGGAAACCGAAGATATTTTGGTCCGTCATACATAGGCAAACCTTTGGCTATCGGATGATTTTCAAAGAAGGTTTTAATCAAGGATATGTGAATATGAAAACGAATATCTAATGATCAGATATTAAAAGGGAGTTTTGACGTAGAATAGTTTCAAGGTACGCAACGGACAGAAGAAAAGGATAGATAAAGTTTGGTCCGTTGTACTAAGAGATATGATTTCATAAGGATAAAGTCTAAGTGTTTTTTGCTCTGAGAGATCTAGTTTTGCCTTTGCCTAACAACCTATTTGCTTATGCAAAGTCCCTCTTTTGGACAACTGAAAAGAAAACAGACCTAGGCTATTTGACTTGAATCATCTCCCAAGTCATAAACTATAAACTGAATACCTTAATCTTGTTAGCCCAACTTGTTCCATCATAGATTCCAGCTTATTTTCTTCAAAGCTTTGAGTATTACAAACTTAGTCATCAATACCAAAACCATAATAATACAGTAATAGAATTGAGGGGTGCCTAGATGCAATCAGCCTTGCCAATGGGTTGGTATCCCGATCACCTTTTCCCGGGATGACGCTCCCCCGGGAATGTCTAAGGACTTCAAGACCGCTTTGGTCATGGCCCCGACCATGATCAACACCGTGGTCGAGAGGGTCATGGTTGACGGAGGAAGTTCCCTCAACCTTCTCTTGGCTAGCACGCTGGACCGGATGCAGATCCCCCGATCGAATATCAGGAGCATAGCGGTCCCCTTCTTCGGCATCGTGCCGGGGAGCTCGATCACTCCGCTCGGGCAGGTGGTTCTGCCCATCACATTTGGCGACTCGGTGAACTTCCGTACCGAACTGATCACCTTTGAGGTGATGGACGGAGATCTCCCCTACAACGCCATCCTCGGGCGGCTGACTTTGATCAAGTTCATGGCGGCGAACCATTATGGCCATCGTTGCATGAAGCTCCCTGGGCCCCATGGCGTCATAAGCGTCTGTGGCGACCTCAAGGCAGCACACTACTGCGAGGAGAAAGCCCTGGTGATCACTAGCGTGCTCCCCCAGTGGGGTCCTGAGGTGGCTCTAAAGAGCGCCCGCCGGAAGGCGGTGATCCAGCCCAGCGGCCCAACCAAAGCTGTGCAGCTCGAGGAGGGCAATCTGAACAAGTGTGTCCACCTCGCAGCCCAGCTCGATCCGAAATAGGAGCTCGAGCTCGTCACCTTCCTCCGTAGCAATAAGAGCATATTCGCGTGGGAGCCGACAGACATGCCGGGGTTCCCGAGGGAGGTGATCGAGCACAAATTGCAAACAAGGCCTGGCTGCAGGCCCGTGCGCCAGAAGCTGCGACGTTTTTCCTCCGAAAAGGTGGCAATAATCAGGGAGCATCTCGACAAACTCTTGAAGACTGGCTTTATTCGCGAGGTTGACTACTCTGAATGGCTGGCCAACCTAGTGATCGTACAGAAAAAAGGCAATAATCGTGAAGGATGTGCGTCGACCACACGGGTTTGAATTCGGCGTGCCCGAAGGATAACTTTCCTCTTCTGCGCATAGACCAGATCGTGGACTCCACCGCCAATGCCAAAATGTTAAGCTTCCTCGACGCCTACTCTGGCTACCATCAGATCAAGCTCGCGGCAGGCAACGAGGACAAGATAGCCTTCATCACATCGTTTGGGGCGTTCTGCTTCACCACTATGTCGTTCGGTCTCTGCAACGCGGGGGCAACGTTTCAGTGGCTGATGTTCAGGACCTTTGAACCCCAGATCGAGCAGAACCTCGAGGTCTATGTCGACGACATCGTCGTCAAGAGCTCTTTTGAAGCCAACCACATCGACGATCTCGCGGAGACCTTCGCCAACCTAAACAGGCATGGAATCAAGCTCAACCTTGAGAAGTGCATCTTCGGTGCGATCTCGGGCAAGGTGCTCGGCTACATGATCGGGGCTCAAGGGTAGTCCCGAACCCGGAGAAGATCGAGGCGATCGAGAGGATGGTCGCCCAAACTTCGATAAAGCAGGTCCAATGCCTCATCGGCCGCATCGCTGCCGTCAGCCGGTTCGTCTCAATGCTCGGGGAGCACGGGCTGCCATTATTCAAGGTCATGCATAGGCATGGGGCTTCGAGTGGACTCCCGAAGCCCAGCGGTGCTTCGACGAGCTGAAGTCGTATCTCTCGAGCCGTCCGCTCCTCACAACCCCACGGCTAGGCGAGGTGCTACTGCTCTACCTCGCGGCTGTGACCCAGGCTGTCAGTGCCGTCCTGGTGGTCGAGCGAGATGGCCGGCAGCAACCGATCTACTACGTCAGCGAAGTGCTTCACGGACCAAAGGAACGCTACCCCCAGGTCAAGAAGCTACTCTACGCTCTTTTCAGGGCCTCGCGCAAGCTCCGGCATTACTTTCAGGCGCACGCCGTGGTCATTCCAAGTGGGTTCCTGCTCGATGAGATCCTGAAGAACCCGAAAGCAGGAGGCCGCATCGACAAGTGGGCTATGGGGCTAGCCGAATTCAACATTCGGTTTGTAGCACGCTCCTCCATCAAGTCGCAGGCGCTCGTCGACTTCGTGGTTGAACAGACGGCGGAGCCCATCTCCGAACCCGAGGCCGAGGAAGAAGGCCCCTGGACCATGTTCTTCGACGGATCAAGATCGTTTAAGCGCTCAAGAGCTGGTGTCCTCATAATCACCCCCTGGGGGGATCATCTGAAGTATGTGATTCGCTTCAGATTTCCCACAACCAACAACGTCGCGGAATACGAAGCCCTCTTGGCCGGCCTCCGAGCGTGCAAATCACTAGGCGTGCACCGGCTGGTCGCGAAAGAGGATTCCCAGCTTGTCGTCAACTCGTACAACAAAAACTACCAATGCTCGAAGCCTTCGATGGCAAAGTACCTCGCCGAGGTGTGCAAGATGGAGAGGTGGTTTAAGAACCTTGAGGTCGGGTACGTTCCCAGGAAGGCCAACTTCGGTGCCGACCTCTTGTCTAAACTCGGGTCATCCGACGACGAAATCCTGCCGGACGTCATCCTCGAGATCCTGCCGACCCTAGCCGTCATCCACCCGGAAGACTCGGTGGCCCTCCTCGAGAGTGTTCCCTCGTGGATGGACCCGATCATCAAGTTCCTTGAACTCGGCGAGCTCCCACCTGATCAAGCCGAGGGTAGCGGAATCAAGCGCCGAGCAAGCTCGTATGGGCTTGTCAACGGACAATTGTATCGACAAGGCACTCTGGGTATCCTGGCCAAGTGCGTCACCCCAGAGGAAGGTAAATATTTGCTCAATGAAATCCATTCGGGCCTCTGTGGCGCTCACTCTTCTTTCAGGACGATGGTCGGAAAGGCATTCAGGATGGGCTTCTATTGGCCGACGGTGCTCCAGGACGCTCGGGACATCGTCCGCGCCTGTCGGGCCTACCAGTTCCATGCTCGAAAGATGCACCGACCGGTTTACGCTCTCCAGACCATCCCCCTCGCATGGCCGTTCTCGACCTGGGGCCTCGACATCCTCGGCCCTTTCCCTCGGGCGATCGGGGGAAAGAAGTTCTTGTTCGTCGCCATCGACACTTTCACAAAATGGGTCGAGGCCGAGCCAGTCTCAGCTATCACGGCTCAGGTAGCGGTGAGGTTTCTCCGCTCATTTGTGGTCTCAAGGTATGGGGTCCCTTGCAGGATCATCACCGACAATAGGATGCAGTTCACCAGCGAACCATTCCGAGAGTATTGCAAAGACAGGGGAACCAAGGTCTGCTACGCCTCGGTAGGTCTTCCCCAGAGCAACGGGGCGATCGAGCGCGCCAATGGACAAATCGTCCAAGGCGTTAAGAAGTGAGTCTTCAACGAGCTCAAGCGGCGGAGCCGGGCCTGGGTGGACGAGCTTCCCACCGTCCTTTGGTCCATCCGTACCACACCAAACCGAGCAACGGGGGCGACCCCCTTTCAACTCGTCTTTGGTGCCGAGGCCGTCCAGGCCCCTAAGATCGTGTTGGGCTCCGCCAGGGTTAGCTCGGTCAACCAGCTCGACCTCAAGCGAGAACGGTCTCTTGACCTCGCCCTCGCGGAAGAAGTAAGGTGACGTGCGCTGCTACGATCGGCGCATTACCTGCAAGCACTTCGCAGGCACGCCTCTCGATCGATACGACCCAGGGAGCTCCTTGTTGGGGACCTGGTCCTAAAGCAGATTCAGGACCAGTCCAGCACCAACAAATTGTTAACGCTGTGGGAGGGCCCCTACAGCGTCGTTTCAGCAGATCGCACGGGGCTTACCGACTGGCCATGCCCGACGGTCGAGAACTCGCGAACTCGTGGAACGTCGACCAGCTCCAAAAATTCTATGTCTTTTGCTTTGGTGGTAAAATACTTCTACTTTATCAACTATGATTGTGTCGTCCTTTATGCTTTCTCGTATCTCGGGCGGACGCGTCTCCGGGTTGTGATCCTAGGGTTCGCCACCGGAGGGTCAAGCCAGCAGTAAGTCGATCCACATTGCATCACGGTTTCCCTCCGTGGCAAAACTCGTTCTAGCAATCACGCCCGCGAGTCCCTCGACCTCGGGGTACTAGGACTTCGGTCTGGCCCTCCCCTTTTTTTGCTCGAACAAGACCACGATCTCAAGGTACGCCTCCAGGGGTCACGACCACAGTAAGCCGACTCTCGTCGTGGTATGACGACTGCCCCCCTGTAGCAGGACTCGCACCCAGGACCGCCCCTGATAAGTGTTTCGAGCTGGGGAGCCAGCCTAACATTGGTTTGCCGCAGGCAAGTTTGTTTTATCATTCATTCTTATAACGCTCTGCTTGTCCCCTTGCATCCGGGAGACCTCCGCCCCAGGCAGTATGGTCTTCGCTCACACGCCACAAGGATCAGGCTCACAATAAGTATTAGCACGCAGTAAGAGATTCTTCTTCTACGCTAACACCTCTTTTACATCTCAGGGGACGCGGCGTCGAGTCGCGTTCTCAAGGTCCATCTTCGGGGAATCAAGTCCGCAGTAAGCCGGCTCTCGTCGCGGTAAGCCGACTATACCCCTGCGTTAGGGCCCGAACCGAGGGCTTCGCCTGGTAAGCGACCCACGCCCGAGGCCCGGCCTGCTACGCGGGCACGAGGTGACCATAAGGATCACCTCTAGGGGTACGAAGTCAGCTGTAAGCCGATTCATATCGTGTCTCGACTCCCCCATGTAGCAGGGCTTGGACCAGAGGTCATGTCGAGAGCCACCTGACCTCGAGGTGCCCGGAGGTTTTCCTTAATTATCTATATCAGCGAATATTTTCCCTGCACTCCGCGTGCCTTGGCCTCGGGTCGCGGTCTCTAGGTTAGCCTCGGGGATGCTCCGGTCGCCGTAAATCGATCTTTATCAAGGTAAGCCGACCATTCCCCCGCAGACAGCCAACCAGAGGCTTGTCCTCAAAGGCGCCCCGAGCCTGAAGAATTCCCGGGCTCGGAGGACATGGACTCTAAATTCACCTCTGGGGATGCCTCGATCACAGTAGGCCGATCTCTATCGCAGTAGGCCGGCTATTCCCCAGCAGCAGGTTTCGAATCAGAGGCCGCCCTCAGGGGGAGACCCGGACCGATGCATTCCCGAGTTCAGCTGCCTCGACCTAACGCCCCAAAACCTGGCCCAAGCTCGAGTATTTTCGGGTTTGGCCATCTTGACCTAACACCGAGCCTGAAGCATTCCCAGGCTCGGAGGTCGTGGATTTCTAAAATTTCCTCTGGGGATGTTCTGACCGTAGTAAACCGATCCTTATCATAGTAAGCTGACTATTCCCCCGTCGAGTGATTCGAATTGGAGGCCGCCCGCCGAGGGAGCCCTAAGCCCGAGTATTTCCGGGTTCGGCCATCTTGACCTAACACCGAGCCTGAGGCATTCCCAGGCTCGGAGATCGTGGATTTCTAAAAATTCCTCCGGGGATGCTCTAACCGCAGTAAGCCGATCCTTATCACAGTAAGCCGACTATTCCCCCGTCGAGTGATTTGAATGGGAGGCCGCCCGCTGAGGGGCCCCCCCCCAAGCTCGAGTGTTTCCGAACTTGGCCGCCTCGACCTAACTCCACGGTTAAGATTTGTCCCCGATCAAAGGCATGTCCAGTGACCTGACTCTGCCGTGGCCCCCTTTTTTCAGGTCGAGGATGTTGGCTAGCCCTCGGGCTCCAGCAACTAACTCCTGCGCCCCGGACCGGTGACAAGGACGGGGCGTCAAGGCAGGCCCAAGTGTTTCCGGACATGGCCGTCTTGATCGAACGCCACGGTAAAGTTTGCCCCCGATCAAAGGCATGTCCAGTGACCTAACTCTGCCGTGGGTCCTTTTTTCAGGTCGGGATGTTGGTTAGACCTCAGGTCCCAAGAACCAACTCTGTGCCCCGGGCCGGCGACAAGGACGGAGCAATAAGGCAAAGGCCAAAGTCTCCCGCTAAGATTTTCGGCTAAGTCTTGAGAAGACACATCCAATTTCGAACATGAAGGGAATTTTGTTTCCTCTAATCGAAATTTACGTAACTAACATTTACAAGGGGGGTCAAGTTACCCTCACCCCTTTTTCCTACCTACTGACCTATCTATAGGTCAGCCATCTCTCGAGTAAGCTACTCCTGCTCGAGTGCAGCGACTCTCGCCTTCAGGGCCAGCGTCTCGGCCTCGGCGTTGGCGATGCGACTTTTCTCCTCTTGAAGCTGGACTAGAGCGCTCCTCCCCACCCGGGTCGCTCGCCCTAGCTTCTCCTCGAGCTCGGCCAGCTTCGCCTCGAACTCAGTAGGGGCCTTCGCTGGGGCAGCAGAGAACTCCGCGACTTGTTTTCGGAGCGCATCCACCTCTGCGCGGGTGGTCTTGATGATCTCCGTGGCCACCGAGCGATCAGCCTCGAGGGTCTTCTCGGCCTTCTCGCGGGCATTAGCAAGGGCTCGACCGATCGCTTCTGCTCGGCCTCGACAGCCTTCGAGAGCTCAGAGGTGTGCTCGACCTTCAGCTGCTGGACCTCCTCCTGCACCCGCGCCGTGCTCTCCTCGAGGCGAAGGACGTACATCTCCCGTTCCTCGACCAGGGAGCACAACGCCCAGAACTAGTTGGTATGAACGCGCATGGTCTCGAGCCCTCTGGCAACCAGGTCCAGGCCCTGAAGAGGCACGGGAAGTGTCACAACAACCCCACAGGTGTAAAGCAAAACAAAGAAGGAGAAAGTTGGGATCGAGCTCCACTAACCTCCTGGAGACGGTTTTCGAGTCTCGCGCGGTCGTCACTCAGGGATGACGCGTGTTCCTCGGTAGCCCCCTTCGATGCTGGGTCGACGAGGACAGGGGACAAGCACTGGCCGCCTCGCAGAGCGCAGGTGGCGCAGCGTGGCCGAGGCTCGCCAAGGGGACATAAGTTACGAAGGAGACAAAAACCCAAAATCCAAGCAACAACGGACAAAGGGATTTGGCATACCTAATGCCCCGTCGAGCTCGGCGGCGTCCTCCAGCACCGCCTCGAGCTCAGTTGCGTTGGCCCCGGCGGCATCAACCCCAGCGGCTGAAGTCTCTCCCCCTTCGGCGTTCGGCCCGGGGGACCCAGGTCGGGCCCCCGACCGCGTCGCCCTTCGTGGGCGACGCGATGGGCCAGTTTTGCTGCGGGTGGGCTCAGGGGACCAAGAGGTAGTCCCCCGCACCCTCCTCCTCGTCTTCAGACTCGCCCTGGACAACAGTCAGAGTCTGTAACAAAGAAGTTCGCTAAGACTTGCAAAAAAAGGGGGGAGAAGAAGGAAGACCTACACTCCAGACCTAGAAATGTACGCGTACCTGGGTAACGAGCCTCCATCTTCTGGGCGGAGGGGGCGTAGCCCGACGCCCCGCTCCCACTATGGCGACGGGGGCGTCCTCTCCTTGGGCGCCCTACGACCGCGACGTCGGGAGCAGGCTTGACTGCTCGGCGGCAGCCGCCGCTCATTCTTGCTGCAGGAAGGAGAGAAGATCAGAGAAAAGGAGACGATCGGAGGGGACAATAAGTCGAGATCGAGCTCGAGTGTTCCCGGGCTCGGCGAAGATGACTTACCATCACACGGTCACCCCACTCCACGTGGGGCTTCTTCGCGGCTTGCCCCGGGGCGTCCGGGGCAGGCCTCTTGGCCGTCTTCTTGCCCTTGCCCGATCCGGGCAACGGCAATAGGCGTCTAGCCGTCTCCAGAAGCTCCCGGCTCTCCTGCATGACTCGACACGGTCAGGACGGGCCCAAGCCCAGATCAAACCCGACGAAGGGGTAAGAGATATTACCTCGCCGCTCCGCTTCAAGATGTTCTTGGGGACGGGGTCGTCGAGGACATAGTTGTGGGCCGCCTTCCCAAAAACCTCCTGCATGCGCGTCGCCACCCACGACTCCACTGGGGCTACAGGAAAACAAAAATGGGGACGGAAGGCAGTCAGAAGAAAGGTTCACCCAGGCTCAGGAAAGGATGAGATCGAGGAAATTTACGTTTGGTGCCTTCCCGAGTAGGGTCGTCCCTCCCTCGGATCTCGAAGAACGGGTGCACCCTCCTCCGTAAAGGGGACACCCGGCCCCTCAGATAGTTGACGACCACGGCCTGGCCGGTGAGGCCGCGCGTCGCGCAGATGTGAATGACGGCGATATCCTCTTGATCGCCCACCGAGTCCTCGGGCTCCGGGGTCTCGCGCTTGCTGTCCACGGCGACACCGTTGTACGCAAGCCTGCCTCCCTCGCCCTTCCTCAATTAGAACCACTTTTTCGTTCACGGCCCGAGGGAATCCCGGGTCAGAACTTGAAGAAAAGTGCAAGGGAGTCCGATCCACAGCCGGAAGTAGAGGCACCCAACGACGGGGTCCTTCGAGGTGCGGAACAAGGAATAAAAGCAAAAGAAAATAGAGGGAGTGGGAAGGATCCCCAGGAATCCCTCGCAGAGGTGTGAGAAGATAGAAAGAAGGAGAATGGAGTTTGGTATCAAATTGACGAGCTCGATCACGTATTGCGCGAGAACGGCTGCCAAGAAGTCGCTCTCTGGGGTCCGCAGCCCGAAGAGCGTGTACTGCTCCGTGCTCACGATCTCGTCCTCCCCTGGGACGTGGCTCGGCCTCTCCGGCCGCCAGGAGCCGCCAGGTCGCTGGGTCCAAAATTCCTAGTGCCTCGAGCTCCTTTATCCTCTCCATGGTCAGTGTGCTCTTTCCAAACTTGGCCATGGCGCTCAGAGCGATAGGGGCGGGTCGGAAGAAGAAAGAAATAGCGAGTAAGAGGGCTAGGGCACGGTGCAAGAGTGGGGGACTTCCGAAAGTATGCACCAGCCTCGGATTTTAAAAGAGACCCGATCTCTCACGGCGGACGACAGTTATTCCTCAAAAGGCGCGCCAAGAATTTCGGATAGGGGACGCGAAGCGTCACGATTGCGCCCTCTCGGCTTTCCCCCTCCAAGAAACCGAGGCGTCGCGTCCCGTGTCCGTCGCCCTCCCTATCAGAACACAGGGCGCTATAGACCGCCTCCTCGAATCCCCCGTTGGGGGTCAAAGCTGCAGAGTCCAAGCGTCCCAGCGCACGGCCTCCAATTTGGAAGAAGAGCGGTGCGAGGCCGAACATTCCCGGGCATGACCACGACAAAAGCCCTTGAAGGGTTCCAGCGTGCGAGGTCGGGCTCGAGGGCTTTCGAGCTCGACCAAAGAGCCGATCCCCCCTCCAAGAGCATCAGACTCAAGAACGTCCCAAACCTTAAGGTCGTCCCTTGAGCCTCGGGGGCTGGCTGTCGGGGATCGGTACCTCGCCACATGTAAGCTGTCCCCCGGGTCTCGCGGTAGCTCCCCACGAGCCTGGGGGCTTGTCTCCGACCTAGGAGGTGCTCTCCCCAAGCTCGGGCTCGGGCGCAAAAACGAGGACCCCACTCGACCTCTACGCCTCACAGAGTAAAAGGCATCTGTAACAATTTTATTTATCTCGTGTAAAAATTCTTCCCTGTGGGCGAATCAGTGCCGTACCTACCCTCGCGCAGGAACTAGGGCCCAGTAACTCCCGTCAACTCCAGTCAACTCCCAACAGCTACCGTCAACCCTCGACGACTATCGACGCCCCTCAACAACCCCCGTCGACTCGCCACGGGCACTTGACGTCAACCTCGAGGCCAAGCAGCGAAGCCCTCGGAGGGCTACAAAAGGCGATAGATTGCCCAGACCAAAGGGGGGAGAACCCAGGCTGACTCCTCAAGCACAGACCGGAGAACAAGAAAAAGGTCCCTGAACTCTCCCTGGCAACTTTTCCTCCTGGCGATCCCTAGCTCGGGTCCCGTCTGTACTCCCCCGCAGAACTTCATTTACATCTTTCGCCTCAGGGCAAGACTGGAGTAGAGCTGTTACCCGAACTCGAGGGCTCGAACCAGTATAAACCTTGTGTTCGTTGCTTCTTCCCCGACATACATCTCGCGACGCTCGCCGTTCTCGAACGAGCATGACTTTGGGCCTCGCCCCCGAACGATCTACTCGCATCCCTCCTTTTTTCTTTGCGGTTGACGGTTCCGATCGTCGACAATTATACTTTTATATATATTATGATAATTAAAATAATTGGAGAAATGCTTAGACTCGCTTAATACTAAAAACTTGGTTTTTTTGGAATTTGTGCCAAATAAAGTCTGTTAAAGTGAAACTATGCTTTGGATGCTATGGAAAGTTATGATAAATGAAAATATGGGTTTATACTGGGCGAGAATGGTTGACTGATGGTCTTTGGGTTTGTTGAAAAGCTCGTCTAGTCAATTAAGGACCGGTTTGTGAGCTACTGAATGTAAAACGCAACCGTGCTACCACAAGTCTGGTATGGGACAGATCTGGCTAATTAATTTGAAAAATACCAATGTCAGTTGTGACATTTGGCTGTTTGAGTGGCGCAAGAGGAAGCTTCTGAACTGGGCTTTCTAACCCTACCAGCGTTGGAACCTTAGTGGGCATGACTGCTTAGGATGGCACATTGTAGAGGTCTTGTCATGATCTCTCTACTGCACACCTAAGAAAGTGTGTTAATAGCTTGCCAACAAGAGATGATCATGTCTTATGGGTAAAGTTGTACGACCTCTACAGAGTTGCGCTCGCGGTCATAGGTATGCCGAGCAATTCTTTCACAGATTAGATTTTGATGTTTTGAAAAATGAGTTCGAAAAAGTGAATTTTAGGTGGATTGATTCCATTGTGGGAAAGTTGGTTGAGCTCTAGGACAGATTCTTGTGATAAAAGTTGTTTAAAAAGATATTCTTTATTAATTAAAATTATGCCATTGAAAACTTTGCTTTATGCAAAAATTGAATGATATAGCCTTCCTTTGTCAACCCTACATTAAAAATGCATATCTCGTGTAACTTGTGAGTACTTTCAGTACTCACCCTTGCTTTGTTGTTGATTTTAGAGGAGTATCCCTACGATGGTGAGGATCAGGATGACTAGGCCACTGTCCCAGTTGATTGCCTATGGCAATTCTATTGGGATCTACTATTAGTTTTATTTACTTTCGTTGTAATCTTTTATTTGGCATGCATGCCATATTTATTGTAAACTCTGATTATTAATAAAATATGATAGATATGTTGTGTTATCATTTTTTTGTACTAGCTTTTTCTAGATTAGTACAGAATACACAAAGAATTTTAAAAGTGTTTTTTTTTTGTCCGACATCCCTCAACCCCGACACGTGGCGCCGCACTTGTTGACAAAAGGAGAGAAGGGAATCATTGCTATCGGCCTTTTAAATTGTTGCAAAAGGAGTTCATTTGTTGCATAGGCCTGCACTAGTCGTTTTTTTTTTGCAAATTATTGTCGATTGTTGGATCAGATTTTATTATTTGTTTTGCATCATGTGATATTTGGTTGTTTGTTGCACTAGAATATTGGTGTTGTTGCACACACTGTTTCACTTTGTTGCGTTGTCCAAGTGCTAATGCATTTTTTTGAGGCGTTGAAGTGCTATTGTTGCATGACATTATGTGTTCCTTGAATCTAGAGCTACGTTTTTAGGATATTTTTATTGCACTGGATTGAATCAGTTGTCTTATAATTATTTTTAATGTTACAATATTGTAACATCACAAATTTGTTTGATTTGGATACGTAAACTAGTTTTAAACCGTACCTCAATTCTAAACTTGTGGTTTTCATCTAATTTTAAGTGAGAATATAGTTTCCCTAATTTTTTTTAGGATATTGTACTTATTTTTCGCATTTTGTCGCACATATTGATTACAATTGTTGTATGTATTGTTTAGCGATATTGTGCAGACGTGTACAATAAAAAGCTTCCCATCATACTCCGATTCCTAAGCCATTCCTATATAGTTTTTTTTCAACATAAGGCAATAGCACATTCTACACACATACATACTGATTATTAGTATTGTGGGGGTCTGTCCAACCTTTTAGCCCTTGTAGACATGGATTTAGGGGCACTCTATCCGGACCATTAGATAGCCCTCGTAGCGGCCATAGCCATTATATTTGAGGCAGTCCGGTGCACTAAGCCCACGGTGCATCACACGACTATAGTTGACAAAAGACGATACAAGGAAGCATCGGTGGAGCTAAAAGGATATTCTTGCCCTCATATTGTAGCGTTTTAGGGTGCACTACTGTAATCTTCCAACCTCATGTACAAATCTCCTTTTACGTTTTCTCCGTCTCCTAGGCTTCGGTTAAACCCCTTGGTGACCTACCGAAGCTCTATACTATTACTGTGTTTGGCTCCGTGATCACTACAACTAGATGTTTGGGCACGGCGCATGCCGTGTCGCGACGTGAAATCTGAACCTTTTCGTGAAAAAAAAGATATAGATGTAATTTAAAAAA
The DNA here is from genome assembly GCA_036346275.1 of Otatea glauca. Lineage (NCBI taxonomy): Eukaryota > Viridiplantae > Streptophyta > Magnoliopsida > Poales > Poaceae > Otatea > Otatea glauca. The sequence continues at coordinate 78,862,054 of CM070711.1, forward strand.
ATATTAGGGACAAACCGCATAATTTTCTGGGATAAATTTTATTTTTTTGAGTAATTTTAAAAAGTTTTAGGGACACAACGCGAAATCTGGGTCTTACCGCAAAAAAAGATCTAGATGTAATTCCTAAATATCTCTGGGACAAAAAAAACGTAATTTGTAGGTCTTTTCCGCAAAAGGACCTGGACAAACCGCATAATTTTCTGGAATAAATTTTATTTTTTTGGTTAATTTTAAAAAGTTTACAAGACGCAAAGCGAAATCTGGGACTTACCACGAAGAAATGGACTTAGATGTAATTCTTAAAAATCTTTGGGACAAAAAAACGTAATTTTGTAGGTCTTTTCTGCAGAAAGGACATGTACGTAATATTGCGAATTTTCGGGGATCTTTTCACAAAAAACAATGCCACCTGACGGTCAAGCACGTGCGCCACGCGGGCGCCACGCGTCGTGCCGGGAAAAAACCCTGCAGGGCGAAGCGCACAGGCGAGCGGGTGAGCGGGGACTCAAACGGGCGCCGCGCGCAAAGCGTCTCCCGCTGCGCTATGCGGGCGTTTGAGTTTTAACACCGCGATTAATTAGTTAAGCTGTATGATTCAGTTAGCCACGCGGACGACATGGCTCGTTCGTACGTGTGAGCTGTACGCACAGCACTTCGCGGCGGGATGCGGCGCAGCGCGGCTCGCGCCGAAGGCAACGTGTATACAGCGAGGTGCGGCCAAAACTGCGAAATTTAATGTAGGTACTATTAGATCAGTTGAAAAGTGCACGAGGAGTGAAACGTATCCAACATTAATTTTATTTGGAGGAGTGGTTACTTGTTCCCTGACAGGAAAAGCTGCAATTGACGAAATGTTTATTTATCGTGTTGCGGCCAAATTGATGGCACGTGGCGAGGGAACCAGCTCAACTACCATGACGGAGGTTCTTTGACCATTCGTCCACACAAGGTATGTTAATTGTATTCTCTTCACGAATTTATTTGGGCCGAGAGGTAACATCTGTACCCTATTTTGAAGTTCTTAACTAGGCACGTTCATCAAATACGGATTGATAGTGATCACTGAAATTATTTAGAGCAGTGCTACCATATTTTCCCTTCTAATACAAGTTACATAAATCTTAAAGCTAGCGAAGAGAAAAGTAATCATCCTCTACTCTTTATTCATACTTTAATATTTGTGCAACCGTAAAAAAGAGAAGCACGGAAGCTACTCTCAATTATTCATCTTGATATATTTCAGAGATTTGGTTGCTTGGAAGAAGTTGATATAAAGAAGTCTTAACTGGATGCGGTATGCTAGAGCCTCCATCTGAGTTCTGAACTGCCTGAACAGGTAATGCGCGGCCGACAGCATTTCCACCCGCGCGAACTCCATCCCGGCTCAAATGAGTACGGGGTCACTGCCCGCCCACCACCAACCACACTGGCTGACCACTTCGGTCGCTGGCGGCCACATACAGCCCCAGGCCTCCGCCCCGGCGGTTAGAATCACCGTGGCTTGATAGCCACAACGCGCGGGAGGCGGTCTTATCGGGCTCGCAAGGCACGATTTCAACATCATCTGTGCAGCTTCTGATAAGAACAATAACAAGCAACCATGGACTGCTTAATACCTTCCACACTTCTCTGAACCAACTTGAATTGAAAGAGATGTACCTCTTTGGCCGGCGCTACACCTGGAGTACCGAGCAACAGTGCCCCACTTTGGTGAAGCTTGACAGGGTGTTCTTCAACCCGGATTGGAAAGACCTGTTCTTCCGAAAGCCACCTCCAGGCATTGAGTTCCTCGGGGTCAGACCACTGCCGTCTATTACTCTCTTGTGGTACCCTCCTGAGGCGTACGAGGAGCTTTCGCTTTGAGACGTACCGGACAAAGCTTGAGGGGTTCCAGGAGGTGGCATTGCAAGCATGGCAACAACCTATTCAGAGTCAGGAGTCACACCCTTGTCGTCCTTTGTGTAGAGCTGGCAAGGGTGTCGCGGGCTCTCAGAACCTGGGGGGAGAGGCAAATTAGCTCAATTCGGCTCCGGCTTCAGTTTGCCGGTTTGCCCATGAATTTATCCTTAGGTTTGATCAGGACAGCGCGCAGACAGCTTTCTACCTTGGATTGCAGACGCAAAGTTCTTCCAAATGAAGATCAATGCCAGAAGGTGCAAGAGTACCAACCTCTCCTTGCAACATGAGGGTAATATCGCTACCGTACAAAATGACATGATGAACTTCTTGCATTCTGAAAGACCACGTGGAGGTTTATCCATATTTGTAATGAGTAGTTGACAGTGTTTAAGCAAGTGGTGTTCATGTTTGAGTTTGATTTGAATTCAATTTTAAATTAGAAGCATTTTGAGAACTGTCAGGTCAAGGACGGCACTACCGGTCTTGTAGGAGCGATAATACCAACTAGGCAAGACTACCGGCCTGGGTTGACAGTAGTGCCAGCTTACGAAGCTACCGGCCGTAGGAGCGGTAGTTATTTTACAGAGAGGCGTTTCTCTGTGGTCGAGCGTAGGCGGTACTACCGGGGTTGTGGTACTACCGGATCCTAGTAATCGGTAATTATTTTTCAGAGATGAGTCTCTCGGGATTTCACAGGACATGCGGTATTACCGGCTACCAGGGAGCGGTAGTATCGGACTTGCGGTACTACCGGCCTTAGGTGGCAGTAGTACTGGTTTTCCAGCGAGTTGTGGATGATGGTTTGTATTATGTACTGATTAATGTATATTATTGTGAACAGTGCTATATGATGGTTTGCTTGTCTGTGTGGTTGCAAGATTTCGGTGCTAGGTCATAGTGAGGCGAAAGCGAGACCAAGACTAGGCTAGAAAGCTGAGATTTGGAACGGTCAAAGGACGCTGGAAGATGATTGAGGTTAGGAAGTGATTGCAAACCAGTAAGACAAGGAACCGAAACGTGAAGCACTGGTAATGGACATGACGGACAATGGCATGGACCGAGACTAGGCTCAGCGAGGAGTTCCAGAACGGTTAAGGAAGCCAATACCGTCATGATGAAGCGATCAAGGACACGTAGCGTCTCAAGAGACTTGGGCCCGCTTGCAAGTGAGGATGGTTCGAGAGTGTCTGAAGCGTGAGAGGCTTGGCGGCAAATCATTAGGGCCGTATGGAAAGCAATGAAGTATGGACGATGCTTCGAGGAGAAAGAAGATCAATTATTAAGGTAAATTGATACTTTATATAATACAACGATCGAAACGGTTTGAAAAACCACAGCAGTGATCTAATTAGTTTATATCACACTAGTGGAGTTAGACGTTAAAGTGGAGTTGGACCAAGGCATCATGGGATCGCATGCCCCAACTCCCAAGGGATACTTTGTTAAACTTCGACTATCGGCCTACGTTCTTTTGACCTCTTGGATTTCGAACCACGGTTTATGGAGGAATCAAACCTTTCCTAAACCCGGAAGGTTTCCTCGCCTGTCGTTCGTTTGAGCCATGTAGCGAGCCGGCTCGGCTCACGGCTCGAGCCGAGCCGGCCGAAAAAACATTACATCTGGGTCCTTTTTAAAAAAAATTACAGATAGGTCCTTTTTCCATGAAAAAAATTACAGTTAGGTCCTTTTTTCGAAAAAAGAACATATATTACGTCTATACCCTTTTAGCGTTTTTAAGAGTAGCGCTCGGGTCCTTTTTGGGAAACTCAAAATTATATTTACGTCCTTTTTGGTAAAAAATAATCCGTTCGGATTCTTTTTTTTTGGGAAAAAATACACGTTGCATTTAGGCCCTTATTTCGTTTTTCCAGCTTTACGTTCAAGCCCTTTTTCGGAAAACACAAAATCCTTTTTAGGTTTTTTTCGCGTATTTTCTCGATTTGCTCGTGTGTGGAGCGTCGATCGCGCGTTTTCTCGATTTGCTCGCGTGAAGAGCGGCGCCCGCGGCGTGACACGCCGCATATAAGTTTCTAGTAAGTTAAGATGACCATCGTAGAAATGCCGCCCGAAAAATCTCCGGGACCGGACGGCTTCACCGGTCTCTTCCACAATTGTTGTTGGGACTTGGGAGACGATCAAGGAAGACCTCATGTTGGCCCCCAAGAAATTAGTACTTTGCAACGGTAAGAACTTGCATAACTTGAACACAGCGATTATCACCCTGCTGCCCAAAAAGGACCCGACCCTTCTCAAGGACTACCAGCCGATAAGCCTCATTCACATCTTCTCCAAGATTCTCACCAAGCTGCTCGATCGCCTCCAGGCTTGCTACCCGCTTTGACGAAATCATCTCTTCGACTCTGTCTAGCTTCATCAAACACTGGTGCATCCACGAGCAGGGTTTACTCTATCGTGAAAACCGACTCAAAAATCGCAAAAATCGACTGTATCGAGCCTGTTTGAAACCGTAAACCGATTGATAAACCGATCAAATTCAAAAAAAAATTATGTTAGGTAAACCGGTCGATTTTCGATGCAAATTGACAAAAATTGCTCAAAAAATCGGACGAAAAAAAATCGATTCGCCAGTCGATTTTCGAGAAAACCGATCGATTTTCATTTTTTTTTGAATTTTTTTCCAAAATATTTGATTTCGAAACCCTTCGATTTTTAACGATTTTCACAGTAAATCAGTACGATTTTCAACCCTAACTTTAACCTGTCCGCGAGAACTTCATGTATGTGAAGGGCCTAGTCCTAAAAGCCTTGATTTATTAGTGTAGCCCGTACCTTCCATCGCTCTCGCAGGCCGATGATGCTCCTAAAGGTCGACATTGCGAAGGTAACGTATTTATTTAAGGATGGCGCACTTTTTATCACAAGAATCTTGCAAGATCTTTCTGTATTCTTGACGATCGTGAGACCACAATATGACCCTACCCTTGCTGCCTTACAAGATCTGATCAGTGATCAATATATATATGCCTAACCTTTTTTTTCGATACAATATTTGCCTAACCGGAATGCCACCATATGACACACCTGGACCCACGGTAGGTTATAAAAAAATTCTTAGGTCGAGTTTCCAGTTATCATGAATTTGGGCATAGCCAGACTGCCCCAATAGAAGACTCCAGAGTAGCTTGAAGGGTAGTGTTTCATCCTTAGTTCAAAATACAATGTTGACTAGTGACGACGTATAAGAGTTTGGAGATTTCTCAGGCAAGATGAAAATCATACCCTATGATTAGGAGTTAGATCCCATTGTCGAGGGCATATTTGATTTATAGTCAATTTTATCATAACTAGGTTTAGGCAAAGTGTGGTATGCCACGAAAAGTGTGGTCAACGAAACATTAGCCACAAATTTAGTAAACTTACGCAAGAACATGAGCCTTGACATGTGTTTTATAGGGCTAAGAAAATATAGTAAATTATAATTATAACAATGAATTAAATAACTACCTAATTAAAAAACATTGAAGAAACTAAAATTAAACGTGACAACCTTAGACATATAACCAAATACCCCAAAATCCAGCCCCACAATGCCGAAAGAACATTAGCGATCTGATCCTGGTTGGTTCCGTGTATAATCAAGCAAAACATCAATTCAGTGTCACAATCGACTACCATATACTCCCTTCGCTTATAAATAGTTATTGTTTTAGATATAGGTACGGTCGAACTTTTAAAACTTTAACTGTTACATAAAATTATATGTGTAGATTTATCTCAAAAGGTACTTTTATAATATTATAATTTTATTACATTTTTTAAATATATTATATAATAAATTAGTGGTCAAAACTGTTTTTGAGACTGTATCGGTATGCGAAATGACGACTATATTTGTGAGTGGAGTGAGTATATATGTAGTAGTAGCTCAATACGATAAGTAGGTTGAAAGGACAGGGGATGTCGTCTAGAGGGGGGGTGAATAGGCGAATTAAAATATTTAAAACTAAATTGCAGCGGAATAAAAAATTTGCAGCTAAATAAAATCTCCCGAGGGTCTAAGTCCGGAGTGTCCGGGACTTTTATCCGGATACTCCGATATGTCCGGACTGTCCGGGGTCAGGAGTCCGGATACTCCGGATTTAAGACCTCGAAATGAGATTTTAAATCCCTGCAATTTTTCAACAATCTACTTGAATACAAAAGATCTAAATGATATCAGGTACCTGGGATGATGTAGATTTAGAGCCAAACACAACAATAGAGTAGATCGGGCAATTTCAAGATTCAAAATCAAATACTAAAGCAAGAATAAGAAGCAAACTTGGAGACGACGATTTTTCACCCGAAGTTCGGATCCTTGAGGGGATCCTACGTCTCCGTTGAGGCGGCTCGGTCACACTTGAGCCGGGATCTCTTTCAACCCTCTTCCTCCCGATGTTGCACAAATGCACTCGCCGGTCTTCACTCCTTTGATTCCTTCCCTTACGGAGGCGGAACCGGCCTTCACAAACTTCCCACGACTAACCACACAAAGCTCCGGTGGCTCGTAGGCGACCTCCTAGCCGTCTAGGAGTCCTCAACCTCCAAGAGTAACAAATGCTCATGAAGAACAAGCTTGGAGATGAAATCAAGTGCTCAATCAACTCAAATCTCACTCAACCTAGCACCTCACTTCTCAAACTCTTCCCAACCCTTCTCACCAAGGAGTTCACTTAGATCTAAGGGTAAAGAGGTGTTTTGGGGGCTCAAGAACAAGAGTATAGCACCTCTAATCAACAGGGTAAAAGCCCCTCTAAAATGAGGGAGGATGGGGCTATAAATAGAGCCCCCCAAAAACTAGCCGTTGGAGACAGCTGCGCACAACCCGGAGACTCCGGATAAATACCCCGGACACTCCGGACTAATTCAACCCGGAGTGTCCGGACTTAACACCGGATACTCCGGATTGTCCGAACAGCACTGAGCAGCCCGACGAAAACGAGCATAAGTTTTGACTCCGGACTCCGATTTTAGTGATTTTGGACTCTACCGAAAGCTAAGAACGAGGGCTACACAACTAATAAGGTCTCACTACCCAAATCTCAAAGGATAAATACAGATTTCACAAAGAATCCAAGGGAGACCTACAACCCTCACTTTTCGGCACCACCAACACCACTCTCTTTCTAAGTTTCACAAGGATGGATCACTTGAGCACTTGACACATCTAAAAGTCATTCGACATCACATACCTCTTAATAGTACGGCAATCCTTAGACTCAAATTAAATCAAAGATAATATAAGTCTAGAAATAGTCACTTGCCGTCTTCTTTCTTAATATCGATGCATGAAGACTTTCACCATATAATTGATGACATCTTCGCCTTGTCCAACTCGACTCGATTTACCTCATGAGACTCTCGTCCTATCAACCTTGACTTGATCATCCTCTCTGACGATCTCCACGTCAAGTCGATCTTGACTTAGTCCTCAACTCTTGGTGACACCGCCGTCTTATTGACCTCGGTTTAACGATCATCCTCCAAGATACCTTGGTCATCATACACATACAGGACTAAGTCTTTCCAATCCACTTATGATAGACATTAGTCCCAAAAGCTCAATAGATATAAACAAGTTGATATTTGTGAACAATTGATTACAACAAGTGTTTCATATAAGGAAGCACAACATAAATGAAAACACTTGACATAAGAAATGTTCTCTACTAAGTACATCATGATGAATATGTTATTGATCTATATGCACTAGAGAGATAATTGCCAATATGATGAATCAATTAAATCATGGCAAGGATCACAGTCTTTACTTAAATGAAGCACATGATAGAATGTACACGAATTGTACATGTGCAAATAATATTTGGAATAAGAGTAAATATGTGATCCAACACTAGATTAAACTTCACTAAGAGAATTGCATGAGAAGATATACAACTAAAACATACATGCACCAAGTCAATCTATAGCAATATGAAGTTTAACTCTAGTTAATACATGCATACTAAAAACAAAGTACATAATGAACTCAAATGAATATATATGCACAAATAAATATGACATGAACCAATGTGCATATATATAATCAACATGCTACTTGGAGTTCACTATGCATTTGCACGAAAGGAATGCAATAACAAATATAGAATAGATACCAAAATTGCATACCTTATCTTTGCTTAACCATCCCACTTAATTTTCCTCTAAATAGATGAGACTGATACTCAACTAGGCAATAACAAGTTAGTCTCATACCAATATAATCATATTAGAGGTTTGTCATTTGTTATGCACTAAGTTAAGCATTTACTCAATTTCATAGATTATCATTATATGCGTTTGTCATTGATCACCAAAATAACATAAGTGACTAGATGCACTTTCATAGGTGCATCATGCGCATACCAATAACACAGTTTAAGACAAATTGAAAGACCGAAATGGTGATAAGAGGGGGTGAATGATCACAATTAAATTTTTCCCCCACTCAATGGATCCAACCAAAACCTCACTTGAAACACTCAAACGCAAAGCAGCAAAATAGAGAAAATGTTAGTTTTGAACTTGCTCGTAGAGTTGTGATGATCAAAATGATATTGAATATTCTCCCACTTGTCATAGCAAGCAAGAACACAAGAAACAAAACCTCAAACGCGATCTACAAAGATTTCTCAAAGATTAAGCAAAGAAATCGAGTTCTTGCAAAAGATTGCTTAGATGATAAAGATATGATCTGAAGAAGATTCATGCATCAATCAATCATCATTGGCGTAAAATTCACAAGCATTTAGAAGGAGGGGAGGCAAATTCAAATGTGTGGAAAGTAAATTGCAAGAATTTAAATGTTGAATTTAAGACATAATGTAAATACTGAAATTAAATTAAAAAAAAAATAAGAAAGTAAAATTTCATTTCCTAAGTGGAAGGTTTACAAAGACTCACAACAAAGTGATCAAAACTCAAAGGAGCACTCAAAACCTTCAAGAGAGGAGCGCCACCCCTACCTATCTATTTATACTATTCTTGAGTTATCCTCCACTCTTATATGAGTTCTACTTAGCCCTTAAGTAACCTCATCAAGGGTTGAGATTGAGTCATTATCCACCCTTGGATGAGTTTTACTTGGCTCTCAAAAAACCTCATCAAAGGTTGAGATTCATTCAAGCTAACTTGATTGTTACTCTATTATCTAAACCGCAATCTAACGGCTATACTTGATCCGAGCAGCCTCAAGTTAGCATCTCAGTCGTTCACTTGTCTTCTAAGTTCGCAGCAACTCCGTCTCCGGTCACTCTCCGCCTCACCAAGACCTAGCACCGTCGTCCTGTAACCATCAGAAACAAGGAAATCTATCACATAGCAATTTCCAAAATGATATACAATAATTATCCAATTGCTAAAAATAAATCAAATACTCATCATCAACGTGAATAGATATCCACGTGTAATCTTTCACAAACCCGCACGGACCGGGCTAAATACACGCACCGCTGCAGCCGTCGTCAGCGGCCGGCCAGCCGCTGTCGCCCCGTTGCCCGCGAATTTCCTTTGCCGCAGCCGTGAGTACGTAGATGCCCTATGACTGAGCCGTCACGGCATTGACTCCACCCGCGACGCGGACCGCATGCGCCGTCCAATCCATCGCCCGGCCGGATCCGTCGCCCGGCCGAGCCCCTAACCTACGCCGCTGCGTTCCAGGGCCTACAGAGGCTACAAGGAGAATGTTAGCTACACGTACCCCCCGTGCGGTCCATTTCGCGGAGCAGGGCAGCGCCCCGCACTGTGACTTTGGCCTCCGATCGAACGTGTATGCATGCCCGGTGCGCGCATAGGCTTCGGCTCGCCCGCTCGCCTAGAGGTGGGCGTCGTGCTGGGCCGGGCCGGTCCGACACGGGTCTATCGTGCTTCGTGTTTAAACCGTGCCGGGCCGCGACGGCCCGTCGTGCCCGCCGTGCCGTGCCGTGCCGGTCCGGCTCGCCTTGACGAGCCAGCACGCCCATTTGCGCCGTGTGCCGCCGTGCCGTGCGGTCCAGTCCGACCCATTTGCACTATTGCAACGAGAGAAAAGGAGCCGGAGACGCATAGAATTGAGGCAGTGAATGCAAATATTATGAGAAAAAGAATTAAAATTTATTTATTCTTGAACAATTACATAGAGCGATGGGGATGTACTCAACACGGGCGAGAGAGGAAGCAATGGGCGAGAAAGAAAGTGAGCGAGACAAACGAGAGAGATTGAGAGAGACTGGCGAGAGAGAGCTGAGAGAGCTCTCTCTTCCGTTTTGTCCGTCTCTCTCAGGTGTCGGTGATAGGGGTGATGTTCATACTACTAGGTGCATCCATGCCGGTTATGCTCTGTGAGTCAGTGATATTCATGCTAGACTTCTTCCTCATACCCTAAATCATCGGGCCCGGTACAGCCCATTCTACAGTGTCGTGCCGTGCCGTGCCGTCCATCGTGCCCGATTCTCGAGCCCGATGACGCCCGTGCTCTGATGTCGTCGGCCGCGCGACGCCCACTTCGTGCCGGATCGGGCTACGTGCCGGGCCGTGACGTCGTGCTTCGGGCCAGCCCAAAAGAGCCCAGCCCAAATGCCCACCTCGGCTCGCCTCGTCGCGATTGTCGATGGCGACGGCATGGGGTGGGGGGGGTCCTTCGCGTCCCTGTCCCGCCACTAAACACCATTTGGAGCACTGGTGCCCTTGACGCGAGGACAATGCCCACGAGGGAGACTCCGGCAAGTTGCGTCGGAATCGCGGTGCATGGCCGTGCCCCGGGCCGTCTCCGACAAGGTCGGAATCGTGGGCCCTGATGGAGAAAAGGCAGCGTATTCCCTGCGTTGGTGCGTGCCTGTACATATCCACGCGCGCGCCCCTGCCTGGCCGGCTGGCCTTTTGACAATCGACGTGACTGATCGGTATGCTATGCACGTAGGCATGCAGCTCCATCTCGATCGCTTGTCACGTCTACTATACGGACGTTGCGTTATGCTCGTGTCGTAGGGATTTCGGGCCATCTAATTATCTAGCGACAAAGTTTGCATGGTGGGTACGCAACGACTCAATTCAGATGATGACGAATTGACGATGATGCGAGCTGGGGCCGAAGTGACTTAACTTTTCGTTAATTTGGTTTGGTCCAATGAGTACGTATATCTTTCACCCTTCCATACTGCCATCGGAATGTGATGTATGCGCACGCCTCGTACTTAATTAAATACTCCTATAGCCCCTCGAACAGGGGATATATATACAGATGTCTACTATAATTGCAAACAGTATGCTTTTTCATTGGTCTTTCCACCGTCTACGTACTACTAGTGCCTACTAATATACGCATTTTTTTTTGTGGCGATCATATCACACATCATACTCTTGTTTTCACCGCCGGATGCAACTTAAAAAAGACATAAATCTTAGCCTTTCGATACATGTAACAAAGGGACCTGAGATGCAACAATTCATATCCGAGCCTGCAACAAAAGCTCGTTTCACATGCAACAAACACAAAGTAAAACCAAAAAAGTTGCAATAAATAGGAATTATTTGTGCAACGATACAAAAAAACTAGCCCAAGAAAAATAAGATGTTGTTGCAACAAACATAAAACACAACCCAACAAATACAACAAATGGGAATTATTTGTGCAATAATATTCAAGAAAACTACCCAACAAAAAAAAGATGTTATTCCAACGTATGAAACACTCATTGGAACAATAGCAACATTTTAGAAGAGGTGTTGCAACATGGAAAGACTTGTCACAACAACTTGACAACAATTTGGTCGAGCATGAAGGAGGAGGCGACATCTGGCCAAGTCCAGCACCTCGTCACCTGAAAAGCCCGGATCTAGCGTGGGCAGAAGTGGTGGCGGGTTGTGGAATGGTGATTCTGCGCTCGGCGGCGGTGACATCTATGAAGGTAGCGCCTGGTGGCGATGGCACTCTTGGAGGCCACTCCAAAGAGCTCGGTGGCGCGAGTGGTTTCCACGGTGCGGAGAGCTCGAGTGGTGCTCACAGATGCCGCTGCCAACAATGGAACTCGGTATACCGTGAGATTGAGCTTCTCAGACTCTCTTCGGAGTAGTGTCTGGCCAGAGGCAGAGAAGAAAATAGCGGACCTCACGGCTTCAACGATGGTTAGTTCTATGGCGCAGTTGCTCGACATCGAAGTCACGGTGGCGGAGCAGCTCGCCAGAGTGTACACCCGGGAATGGATTCGAGGTTGAGGAAGGTGTGAAGACACAGCTGAACGAGGGAGTGAAGCGTCCGATGCTTTTCAGTGTCATTAATGTCCTTAATTTTTCGTTTGATGAAACTACTTTGAACCTTCCTGAAAAAAAATGGTTACTCAATTTTCTCTAGCTGCTTAATCTTCATTTATTTCTCAAGAATATTAATCCGAATTTAATGTTGAATTTATGAGCGCTTGTTTTAAATGATGTGTTTAATTTGTGCTTAATTAGTTCGGTTGCTAGTTGCTACAGGATAAAGCTTAATGTATGCCAGGTGCACTGGGCAGGGTACGTGGAATTGTGCATACCTACTCTAAGAGAGATTCTTGTAACAATTTGCCCATCTTAAGCATAGAAAAAGGATTGTTGGGGAGAGAGGAGAACCGTTGGAACATCCCTCCTTGTCAAGTAAGAGAGAACTCACCCCATTGCCATCGTTTCGGCGTGAAGTGAAAAGGCATGTGTCTTAGACTCTCAAGAACATGATAGATTAGTTGCCCTCGAGAAAACATACCCCATAGGCGCATAATGTACTTTCTCTGTACCAGTTTATAAAACGTATTTTTAAAATGATTTCATTTATACATATAGGATGCATTTTATATATTAATATAAAATTAGTGTGATATTCCATTTATACTCCTAATAAATGTCCATCTTTACTTTGTATTCTCTACGTGTATATATGTATTTGAAGAATCGGAAATAGCGATAAGAGGAGAGTGAATGATCAACAATAAATTTTCCCCCAAACAACCAACCCAAAGGCCCAATTGATCAAATATGAGTAAAAATATAAATTTTTAGAGAAACTCAGTCTGAGGCGGTACACCGTATGAACAATAAAATCAGCACGAGTTCAAATCTATGAATTGATGTAACTTTTGATTGGATGATCCAAAACTCATGAAACTTTGCACGCACCTTTCTATGGATGCCAGAAATCTATTACAACCTTCAATTGCAAGGATTGACGTCAAAGTTCTGATCTTTTTCAAATTTCACAAAGGTTGCACCACATCGGGTCAAATGCAAAAACTTCACTCTGAACTTGCTCGTGGGAATTTGATGATTGAGATGATATTTCACATGTCACAACAAGCAAGAACACCATAGAAATAGCCCTCAAATGTGCAAGAACCCGATCTACCAAGAATCCTTCCTTTCCAAGCCAAAAAGCGGTTCTTGAGAGAAACTTTAGAGATATTATTGAAGCTTGCCTAGATGATTGGGATATGATCCACAGAAGATTCATCAATCAATCATTCATCCTTGGCAACACAAGATCAAGAGAGAAAGAACCCAAAAAGAGATCAAAAACTCAAGAGAGGAGAAGATCAAAACTTGAGCAAGAACTTGTGCACGAATTTTGGTTTTTATTTCAGACCAAGAGAGATGATTACAAAACCTCTCCAAAGAAGGCAAAGCTCTCTTAGAGCACTTACACACAAGAACACCAAAATCTTATGAAAACCCTAATCCTTCTTCTAGAGCCTCCCTCCCTTTATACCACTAAAGCCCTTATATAGAGGAGGCAACTCTAACCTGGCTACACAAATGGATACCATCTATATTTATATGGGTTAACCCGCTAACCCAATACATAACGGGTTTTATACACTCACACGCACGCTTTTCAAAGTGGTTTATGAAAGGACAGGGGATGTCGCCTAGAGGGGGGGTGAATAGGCGAATTAAAAACTTTATAGCTAAATGCAGCGGAATAAAAATATTGCAGCTAAATAAAATCTCCCGAGTGTCCCGAACAATCCGGAGTGTCCGGATATTCAATCCGGATACTCCGGATAGTCCGATCCCGAGGGTCCTAACCCGGAGTGTCCGGGGTATTCAATCCGGATACTCCAGATTATCCGGATCGTCCGGTTCGTGGATTCGGATACTCGGATTGAGGATCTCAAGAGAGATTTTAAATCCTCGCAATTTTTCAACAATCTACTTGAACACAAAAGATCTTAGTGATGTCGGTACTGAGGGTATAGAAGATCCGGAGCCAAACACAACAAAAGAGTAGATCGGGCTCCCAAAGATTCAAAACCAAATACTAAAGCAAGAGAAAGAAGCAAACTTGGAGACGATGATTTTTCACCCGAAGTTCGGATCCTTGAGGGATCCTACGTCTCGCTGAGGCGGCTCGGTCACACTTGAGCCGGGTCTCTTTCAACCCTCTTCCTCCGGTGTTGCACAAATGCACTCGCCGGTCTTCACTCCTTTGATTCCTTCCCTTACGGAGGCGGAACTGCCTTCACAAACTTCCCACGGCCAACCACACAAAGCTCCGGTGGCTCGAGGCGACCTCCTAGCCGTCTAGGAGTCCTCAACCTCCAAGAGTAACAAATGCTCACGAAGAACAAACTTGGAGATGAAATCAAGTGCTCAATCAACTCAAATCTCACTCCCAAACTCTTCCCAACCCTTCTCACAAAGGGATCACTTAGATCTAAGGGTAAAGCTCCTCAAAGCCCCCACACAGCCCCTCAAAAATCCACACCAAAAGCCTCTTCAAAAGAGGAGGAAGGGCTATAAATAGACCTCCCAAAAACTAGCCGTTGGGGCAACTCGCACAATCCGGAGACTCGGATTTCAATCCCGATACTCGGATTGGTGAGAAGGGCTAACAGAGAGACTCAACCCGAGAGTCCGGATGAATGTCCGGATACTCCGGATTATCCGGATAGTCCGGACTAACTCCGGATAGTCCGAATCAAGACCGAGCAAGCTCGACTAAAACGAGCATAACTTTTGACTCCGGACTCCGATTTCAGAGATTTTGGACTCTCCCAAAAGCTAAGAACGAGGGCTACACAAACAACAAGATCTCACTACCCAACACTAAAAGGATAACCACAGATTTCACAAAGAAACCAAGAGAGACCTACAACCCTCACTTTCCGGCACTACCAACACCACTCTCTTTCTAAGATTCACAAGGATGGATCACTTGAGCACTTGACACATCTAAAAGTCATTCGACATCGCATCCCTCTTAATAGTACGGCAATCCTTAGACTCAAATTAAATCAAAGATAATATAAGTCTAGAAATAGTCACTTGCCGTCTTCTTTCTTGATGTCGATGCATGAAGACCTTCACCATATAATTGATGACATCTTCGCCTTGTCCAACTCGACTCGATTCACCTCATGAGACTCTCGTCCTATCAACCTTGACTTGATCATCCTCTCTCGACGATCTCCACGCCAAGTTGCTCTTGACTTAGTCCTCACTCTTGGTGACACTGCTGTCTTGTTGACCTCGGCTTAATGATCATCCTCCAAGATACCTTGGTCATCATACGCAGACGAGACCTAATTCTTTCCAAACTACTCATGAAAGACATTAGTCCCAAAAGCTCAATAGATATGAATAAAGTTGATATTTTGTGAGCGTTGATTACAACAAGTGTTTCATATAAAGAAGCACAATATAAATGGAAACACTTGACATAAGAAATGTTCTCTACTAAGTACATCATGATGAATATGTAATTGATCTATATGCACTAGAGAGATAATTGCCAATATGATGAATCAATTAAATCATGGCAAGGATCACAGACTTTACTTAAATGAAGCACATGATAGAATATACACGAATTGTACATGTGCAAATAATATTTGGAGTAAGAGTAAATATGTGATCCAACACTAGATAAACTTCACCAAGAGAATTGCATGAGAAGATATACAAATAAAACATGCATGTACCAAGTCAATCTATAGCAATATGAAGTTTAACTCTAGTTAATACATGCATACTAAAAACAAAGCATATAATGAACTCGAATGAATATATATGCACAAATAAATATGACATGAACCAATGTGCATATATATAATCAACATGCTACTTGGAGTTCACTATGCATTTGCACAAAAGGAATGCAATAACAAATATAGAATAGATACCAAAATTGCATACCTTATCTTTGCTTAACCTTCCTATTTGATTTTCCTCTAAAAGATGAGACTGATACTCAACTAGGCAATAACAAGTTAGTCTCATAGCAATATAATCATATTAGAGGTTTGTCATTGGCTAAGCACTAAGTTAAGCATTTACTTAATTGCATAGATTGTCATTATGAGTGTTTGTCATTAATCACCAAAATAACATAAGTGCCTAGATGCACTTTCAGTTTACTCCATGACGCTTCAAACAGCTCCACGAGCCCAAATTCACGTCCATACCATCTTTGGCTCGATCTAAATCACTTAGAACATCGTCGCAGTTTTTCAAACCATCTCAATCCCTAATAATGGACAAATTATCAATTTACCCCACGACCGGTCTTTTCCTTCCTCTCGAAGCATCATCCATGCTTCGTCACATTCTATGTGATCCCAATGACTTACCACCAAGCATCTCACGCATCCGAACTCTCTGAACCGTCCTCGTATTCAAACGGATCCAAGTCAATCGGCGCACCACATGTCTTTGACCGCTTGACTACGATGGTCCCGGCTTCTTTGATCGTTATGGACCTCGACTCCTCCCTGTGCCTAGTCCCGGTCCACCTTGCCATTTCCCGTCATGTCCATCACCAATAGCTCCTTGTCTTCTTGGTTTGCACTGACTTCCCGACCTCAGTAATCTTCGACGTTACCCTGACTGTATGGGCCTCATCTTTTCTAGCCTAGTCCTGTTCACCTCTGCCTCACCATGACCCAGTTTCGAAGTTCTGCAACCATCATAGACCAGAAAAACATTACATAGCATTGCCAAAAAAGATATGCGATGAAACTCACTTAAACATAATTTCCATTTCACAGAATCTTGCTATGTAAAATAACTACCGCCAACTAGGGGCCGGTTGTACCGCCCCTCAGGGCCAGTAGTACCATCGGCCGATATTACCGCCACGTAATGGCCGGTAGTACCGCTCTGCGGGTGCTACCGCCCCCAAGGCCGGTAGTGTCAAGACTCAAAAAATCACCCTCTTGAAAAATAACTATCGCCTACCTTGATCCGGTAGTACTTCAAGACCGGCAGTACCGCCCCCAGAGCCAGTAGTGCCACCCACCCTGACAAACAACTCAAATGGCTTCCAATTGAAAATGAATTCAAAACAAATTCAAACATGAGCACCATAGACTCAAACACAATGAATTACTCATCACAAATATGGATAGATCATCACATAGTCTCTCAGTATTAAATATAGTGCTTAATGATTATAATTAGATGTAGTCATTTTAAATATCTTTATAATTTATATGTTGCCACTGATCGTGCAAGACTTTACAATGCCACTGCTCGGCGTGCCGGCCGGCCGGCACCAGAACGTCAGCGACCGACGGGTTCAATGCTGCCATCAGCGCACTTGAAAGTTGAAACAACTCTACTGTGCCCTGGTAAAGCCGGCAGTTGAAAAACAGGGAGAACATTATACCACTTGCTTTGCTGTTTGCTTAGGACATATCAAGAAAAGGCTACCTAGGATACAGTAGCAAGGTACTGACGTACTATTTTACTTGTGTCTACACTGTCTAGTAGTCGCACCAACGCGCATGCATTTGGCCAAAGCTAGTGCATATCGCATGCATGCTTTGTTTATATGATGATCCAGAAAGGGATGGATATGTCGATCAATTTTGTCCCGTAGCACAGCTGTTATATGCTGTGTACTGTCTGCTGACTTGCTGGTGAGGAGTGTAGCTGTGACAACGGGACGCAAATGCAGATAAGCATGATATCCATGGAAACAAGTACAAGTGGCAGGAAGATGGTGAGCATCTTGGCGAGAATTTTTCTGCAGCCGTACCTTGGCCAGATGTCGAAACTAGAGAAGGCACGCGATGCAAAGGTATGCTAACGGTCAATGGCATATTGGCATCTTGACTTTTTGCTCGCTAGTGGGTGCTGGGAGTCACGGTGGTGACACGCTTGCACAAGTAAAAAGGTTGGCAGACAATTAAAGTTCGGTCGGAAGTGATCTGACAACTCATTATCGATCTTTGCGTCAACTATAGTAGGTCGAAGTTGAAATGGGAAGCACCAAAGCCCTTGTTTTCTATAAAACTCAAATTTCAAAATGTTTGGTAAGGATATTCTACCGTCTCGTCTAAGATTTTAAATTTTGGTTTTGGATCGCATCACAGAGCGGTTGAAATCTAAAAATTTTGATTGAAATCTAGACGAAATTTAAAAGGCAAATTTGAAATCCGATAAATTTGGAACCAAAATTTTGACAGAAATCACCAAAATTTCAGCGAAATTTACCGAAATTTCGGTGATTTTCAATCTCTTGTGAAGTAGTTTCCCGAGGCTAGAAAAATTGGAAAAAATATGAAAAAATCATACAAGTATTTATCTACATTTTCTATCTATTTGAATGCAAAATACTATGTAATTGCAAAGCGGAAACATATATGCATAAGAGGTGCACAATGAACTAGGTAACGAAATTCGTTAGTCCCCAAACTTTAGTATCTCTTTCCAATATTCATTTAAGAATGTGCAATACTTCACTTATGATAGGATTCATAATTAGTAAAATGAATAAGTGTTTACCGAGTTTTCCAGACTCAAGTTTCTCTCTCCCATGACTCCACCCAAAGTTATACCTGTAAAGTAAGAAAAAATGTATATGAATGAATCAGTTAAGCTAGTGATTGTTTGCACAAGCATCAATATTTATATTGTGCTCAATCAGAACTATCAAATTTGACACAAATTGAGGTACAAGACATATATCAATCATAACTAGGAGCTTTTAGATGAAGCAATCATAGTCAAATTCTTGATTACAAGCACAACTAGGTGACAAACCATCTAGCCAGTTACCATCTGCTATCTGGGTCTTTAAGTTTTTTCTTCATATCTTTAGTAAGGTTTGCAACTTCAACTAACAGCAATCAAGAAAGAAGATAGGTAACTACAAATCCCATGTAATGAGGCAAGAGGCAAGATACAACATACCTTGGTGCCAAGCGCAGAAGCTTTCTCCTTAGTACGGGAAATCAGATACATGTATGCATAGAGTAAACACACTCTTATAATTAGTTCAAAATACAAATTTGTATATGTATTTTTTTTTTCAAATTTTTCACATGTATTCCTTATAAAGATATTACGATTCTTCACAAAAAAAATTAGAGTGAAATTTGGTCCTAAAAACATCAAAACAGATCCAATTTCTAGCAAATTCGGTCCAAGAAGCTGAAATCTCGGCCAAATTTACCGAAATTATTGTAGCCATCCAAAAAAATTAATTTCTTTTTATTCATCGAGATTTAGAATCTCGGCCCCACCAAAATTTTCAAAATTTTGCCAGGATTTTGAACCCTACCCTCACCAAATTTCATACCTATACTCAGTGAACAAAAGTTAAAAGAGGAATTGAATTATCACATTTGACAATTCGGACTGGGGGATCCATGTTGATCGCAAAGATTTGTTGAGGTACAAGGACCATGATACAGTCAGATATACCGCAATTGAACTAGTGAATAGTGAACTGTTCACTGTTTTAGCTTTTTTTTCCAGAACTAGCCTTCTGAAAAAAAATATTATAGGAATGATCCCATTCCACACAGGGAAAGCACGGAATTTGCTGAGCCATCACATTGCGGTAAATCCAATTACCGCGCACCCCGTTGCGGAAGATCCAAATGCCGCGCACTCATCCCGCGAAAATTGCAATTTTTACACCCCCATCACCGCCGGTGGATTCCGCGCCACCGATTTCCCATGTCCCCACTCCAGGACAAATAAAATTCCCGGCAGCAAACCACTATCCTGTGCTACAGTACCCACTAATAAAGGGCCAAATATGGTAGCATTTCGTGAATCGCGCCCAAAAGACGAGAGGCAACAGTGGGTTTTATTTAGATAGTTTAGCTCCTGAGGATAGGTAAATAACAACCACCTTATACTCCCATTAGAAACTGAGATCGTTGTACACCGGACCGGAGCACACAACCAAAACAATGCCTATGTTCTATAATTCCATTGATCGGCATCGACGGCATGTCTATACAGATTACAGGGGTCGTGGGTATACAAATGTTAAGTCTCCCTTGGTACAGCTCGAGCCAGGTGCGAAAAAAGCCCGGCCCCTCTGCGTGTGGACGATGTCCGTCGCCCTTAATACGAGCCGAGGAGTGGAAATTGCATCGTGTCAACCGCTTCACATCAGCGCGTCGTAACTGGCATGCAACGAGCTTTGGGTGGAACTTCATGATAACAGGATGCACAACGGTCCGTGTGTTGCTGCAGTCGAAAAGAATTATCAAGATAGGCAGATATACCTTCAAAAAAAAGAATAAAAAACATATTTTTCTAGAATACCTAAAAAGGGAACATTTTTTTAATACCAAAAAAGGGAACAATTTTTTTTTGGGAAAAAAATATTTTTTAAAAAAACTGTAGCAATCTACATTGAAAAGGGATGTGTGGCAAGGAGGTCGGCTGACTACCGTACCTCCTCAAGAATAATGAGTTGTATAGATGAGCGGTCTATCCCTTGGTTAGTCATGTTTTTCCCGATCGAAGGAGATGGCAGTGAGAAGTTTAGGCCTAGCTAGCTAATATACGAGACATTTTACCATCTCTAGGAGGTACCAAAATTTACATTGAACTAACACCAAAGATACTGAAGGTTTAAAGAAAAAAGATACTAAGAGGTATAAGAGTTTAATGGTAATTTGGTAATACTTCATGATACCTTCAAAGATAGTAAAATCTCTAAATACATCTGGATAGGCATTGCAGGGCATACCATGCATACTAGGTAGAGACAACACTGAGTGAATTTTGATAGTCTTCGATAGCAAAACAACATGGTGGATGCCATTTTTTTTTCAAAACATCTATGAAAAACTAAAATAATCACAATTTCATAATTTGTAAGAGATCTTTTTGTAGAAAAGGTGAATCGGGACATGATTTCGAAAAATTTATAGGCGTTTTCGCAAAAATAGGGTCTAAGACCTGAAAGAAATTTTCAGAACTATAAGGATGCTTTTACAAAAGAGCCAACCAAATGGTCCCGACACATAATCCATCATCTATAGATGGCAGAGCTCGCGCGCGTAGGGCCGTTTGAGCCGGCTCCCTCGCGGCTCGAGCCGAGCCGCGAAAAAATATTTGCGTCTAGGTCCTTTTTATGAAAAAAAAATTACGATTAGGTCTTTTTTTACGAAAAAGGTTACGGTTAGGTCCTCTTCCCGAAAAAAGAATGTATATTACGTCTAGATCCTTTATGCGTTTTTAAGCGTTGCGCTCGGGTCCTTTTACGAAAAAAGAAATTACGATTAGGTCCTTTTCCCATCATCTATAAATGGCAGAGCTCGCGCGCGTAGGGCCGTTTGAGCCGGCTCCCTCGCGGCTCGTCTCGCGGCTCGAGCCGAATCGCGAAAAAATATTTGTGTCTAGGTCCTTTTAGGTTCTTTTTTGGGAAAAAAGGTTACGGTTAGGTCCTCTTCCTGAAAAAGAATGTATATTACGTCTAGGTCCTTTATGCGTTTTTAACCGTCGCGCTCGGGTCCTTTTACGAAAAAAGGAATTACGATTAGGTCCTTTTCGGAAAAAAAAATACGTTCAGGTCCTTTTTTGGAAAAAAATATGCACTGCGTTTAGATCTTTTTGCGTTTTTCTAGCACTACATTTAGGCCCTTTTGCGAAAAACACAAAATTCTTTTTAGATCCTTCTCGCGCGTTTTCTCGGTTTACTCGTGTAGAGAGCGGCGCGCGATCGCGCGTTTTCTCGATTTGCTCGTGTGGGGAGCATCGCCCACGGCGTGGCACGCGGCGTATAAGTACGTAGTATTCGAAATTCGCGGAAGCCTTTTTTTTTTTTTAGAAAAAACTGGGAGAGATGGACGATTCCTTCCGCTTTAATGACTGTATATTAGCCGTCAAAAGTTGACAAATGGACAACACGGCACTATGAACAAAGAGGAGGCACAAGCCACAAGATGACATGCATGCGTACAAAGGGAAGCTCCTTTTGCATGGGGTGCTCGCGCTCCGTGCCGAAGCATGCATCTGCGACGGCCGGCCTTCACAGTCGCAGCGCGTCGATCGGATCCGGCGACCCATGTACGAGCACCCAAGGTGCGGTGTGCGTTGTAAACTTGTACGTAGCGAATCTATATAAATCTATATTCTCCGTTATTTACTCGAGTTTGTAAAGTGGAATACTATCTAGTCTTATATATTTATTATGTATCGTATTTTACATGTGATCCTTAGCTCAATTGGCAAACGGGCTTAGGCTGCGCATGTGAGGTCTCGGGTTTAAGTCCCATAAAAACTGATATTTTGGATTTTTTTGCATCAACTTCGTTGATTTGATTGAGCTATTAAATCATGCTGTAAATTTTTGAAACTTTTTTTAGAAGGGTCCACAAAGCATGTCTAACCTACCATAAAAAATTCGGATCATGATCAAATTTGTGCGATCTTTAAAAATTCTGACAATGTTACTAATGCATTTAAAACAACTTCGCTAATTTAATTGAGCTACTAAATTTGCAGATTCATGAAATTTTTTGAGAATGGTCCTGAGAGCATGCCTACACTACCGTAAAAATCTCAAATCATGATCAAACTTTTGTGATTTTTAAAAATTCTGTCAATACTACTAACACATTTAAAGCAGCTTCACTCATTTAATTGACCTATTAAATTTGTAAATTCTTTAAAATTTATGAGAAAGGTCTTTAGAGCATGTCTAAGCTACTATAAAAAAATAGATCATGATAAAACTTTTACGATTTTTAAAAGTTATGATAATTTTGTTTCTTTTTTTAAATGTTCTCGAAAAAGATTTTCTTTTTATGTTTGAATCTCTATTTTTCTCGATGATTCCGTCCATCCACAGCAACGCACGGCCTCATTGGGCATCTAGTCGTTATATGCCCTCTACGAGTCTACGGTCATGTCGAGAGAAGACGGGCAAGGAAAGGTGGCCACGTGGTGCGGATAAGTCTTGCTCCCCAAACAGCAGATTAAGCTACACTAAAATATATGCGTAGCTAGCGAATTCATACATAAAAAGAAGATATGATATTGATACGCAAGTGAGAAACTGGACGTAGACGGTACTGTACGTGCATAGTGTTGAGAAACCCTAAAGCCCATCGCAGGCCCATGTGGTCCCTTATGCCGAAACCCTAGAGAGCGCTATAAAAGGAGGAAGGGGGTCCCCCCATGTACACACAGAATTCATTAGTAATAAAGAATTTCCGCTTTCGCTCTCCCTAAAAACGTGTCTCTCTCTCTTTCTGTTCTCCACTTCAGATCTGTTCGGGAACCCCGGACTATTCGATAGCGAGATTCCTTAACACGTTATCAGCACGAATTGCTCTACGGAGATCAGATTGAAAAGGTGAGAAAAGGTGGGATTACCGTTTGAATCTAATCGTTCGTTTTCTATGCATGCATCTATCCTACGTGGCACGAAGCTACACGAAGAACGCTCGAAGCGTCTCGGCACGAAGCCACAGTACATGAATTCACTGTTCATCTCAGAAAAAAAAGAGGAAATACATCATCTCGGTTTGCGCTCGCAGCTGCGCGCCGTGCCGTCGTTCCCGCACCGGGCGCCTCGGCTCATGCATCGCAGCACGCAGCTGCGCCGCCACCAGTCAAGTCCCGCCGAGCACAAAGCTCGGCCTCGCGGTGCTTGTCGCCTCGGTCGCGTCGCTCGCGTCGGCGCGACCATACCGCCTCGCAGCGTCGTCGCGGTTTCGCATCCACCGCGCCGCGAGCGCATCGGCGTCTGCGCCTCGCCGCCGAGCACGCAAGTAGCTCGGCCATTGTCGCGCGCGCTTCGCCGCCGCAGTGCACCGCCGCGCGCGCCGCCGAGGCGGCCGCTACGCCGCCGAGCCCGGCTCCCCGACGTCGCGCCGCCGCGCGGCCGCCCGCGCAAGAAGCGCACGGCGCCGTCCGGCCCCACCGCCGCTCGCGGCCGGCGACGAGGCCTTAGTCCCACGCTCGCCGCAGCGCGCCACGAAGAAGCGTCGCCGCCTCGGTGCCACCGCCTTGGCCGGCCGGCTCATCGCCGCGATCGCGCCCGCCGACGGCACCGCCGGCGCCTCGGCGTGCTTGCGCTGCCGCCTCCGGCTCACTCGCAGCCGCCCGCCGAGGAAGTTACTGCCCGCCGGTAGCTGCGCGCCGGCCGCGCCTCGGCATCCCCGCGCAAGACGGCCGCCGCAACCGCACCACCATGCCGCACCCCGCCCGACGCCCGTGCCTCCATGCCGCAAGACCACCGCCGTTCGCGCCGGCCGAAGCCAGCGATCGGCGCCACGCCGAGGCATGCTTCACGCCGTCGGCTCGGCCGCCCGACGCCGCCGGCCGTCGTCGCGCGCGCATAAGCCGCCCGGCGGTGCCGCACCTCGCGACTTCGCCGCCGCGCGCAAAGCGTCGCCGCAGCCTTCGCCGCCGGTCCGAGCTCGCTCCGCCGCCGGTCGCCCGGCCGAGCTCGCTCGCGCCGCCGCCCGCGGCGCGCGTAGAAGAAGAACCGGCGCCGACTCGTGCACGCTGAAGGAATGAGGAGCGCGACGGGAAAAAGAAAAAGGAAGAAAAAAATGGGGCGACGGAGTAGGCTTGCGGCTAGGGAAACCCTAGCCGACGCGATTATGGGCGAAATGAGCCCCGGTGACCGCTCGCCTAAGAAAAGAAAAGAAAAGAAAAAAGAAAAGAAAAGAAAGAAAAGGGAAAGAAAAAGAGAAAAAAAAATTGCAGAAAATTTTGAAAAATTTCCAGAAAATCCAGAAGATTTATTTGGCTCTATTTTTATTTTTTCTTGCTTTATTTCTCTATTTTATGAATATTCTTTATGAATTTGAATCAATTGCTTTATTTAATATATTGCAATGCATATGAATTTATTTTCTGTACTTTATGCTTATTGCAAGCATTTTCTATTAGATTACACGCAGTAATCTAATGTCGGAATTTTGAAATCATGAAGATGTCTGGCATCGTGAATCGTGAGTTTGAAGAATCGCCCCCACGGTCGAACTACCTCACTTGGGCATCGGACGTGAAGATCGTTCTTGGGGCAAGAAGCCCGTCTTTGCGATTGGTCTAGGGTCCTTGCAGGACGCGAAACCTACCGTCGAGCAGAACGATCAAAGCCTTGCACAGAATTGGTACTAATCTCTACCTATGTGGCAAGAAGATCACTGATGAGGAAAAGATTGAGAAAACTCTCTCTACCTTCCACCTAAATGCTATCCAGAGTGCACGCAGCTATCGTCGGACGCATACAAGGAGTATAGCGAATCGATTGATGTAATGCAAGTTATGGAATCGCGAGACAATGTTCTACGCAAGAACTATGTCTCACGACCACTGGAAGGGCACCGCGCAAGTTAATGCCAATAGCTATAAGGTGAGAAAGCTCATTCATAGAAAGAAGGGCGAGCAAGGTGAAAAAGAGAAGTTTCAGGCCAAGGGAAAGTCCAAAGCCCGCTAATGCATGAATCGCATTATTATTTTTAGATTATGGTTGTTAGCATTTTCTTTGAATAATGAATAGTAAGCTCTAGAAGAGCATACTTCTCTCATGAATATATATGCAATTTATTCTTTATTCCAGTATTCTTTAATTTTGCAAGTAATATTTGGATTGTTTTGCCTCTATTTGATTAGAATTATATTTCTTTTATCTAGAAATCGTGTAGCGCCCAAATGGAAGAGATATGCATTGTTGATAGTGGCACAACAAATACCATCTTAAGAGAGTCTAAATACTTCCAGTCGATTACGAAGAACGCTGGAAAGATTACTATGATCGCAGGAAGCGACTCATATGTAATCGGCTCAGAAAGAGCCACTATTATATTGCCCATGGGTACAACTTTGGTAATTGAAGAAGCCCTTTGTACCTGAATCAACGCGCACTCTCTTAAGCTTTAAAGACATCCGCGCCAATGGTTTTCACGTAGAAACCAATGAAGAAAATGGCAAAGAATACTTGTGCATTGTGAAGCACTCGGTATGTGGAAAAATGGTATTAGAAAAATGCACCTCATATGAATCTGGGTTGAACTACACGAATATTCATGCACCCGAAGTGTATACTTCCTTGAAGACTGTTTTTAGAAGCTCTGAGTTATTTTCTTTATGGCATGGTAGATTAGGTCATCCTGGTCTTAGAATGATGAGAAATATAGTGAACAACTCACAAGGTCATGACATTAATGTTGAAAATTTCCCGAATCATGAAGATTTTGTGTGCCCTGCATGTGCCACCGGGGAATTAATAACTAGACCCTCTATTATGAAAGTGCAAAGTGAAATCCCTGCATTCCTGGAATGCATCTAGGGGATATTTGCGGCCCGATTCAGCCCTTGTCAGGGTCGTTTCGATATTTTATGGTGCTCATCGATGCTTCCTCGAAATGGTCGCATGTATGCTTGTTGTCAACAAGAAACCATGCTTTTGCAAAGCTGATCTCGCAGATCATAAGAATTAAGAATGCTTTCCCTGATCATCGCGTGAAGTCCATTAGAATGGACAATGCCGGAGAATTTACTTCAAAGGCATTTGATGATTATTGCACAAAGAACGAGGATAGCGATTGAGCACTGCACCGCACGTCCATACGCAGAATGGACTAGCGAAGCACTAATAAAGAGGATTAAGTTCATTGCCGGACCACTTTTGCGAGTTGTAACTTGCCCAACACTTGTTGGGGACACGCGATCTGCACGCAGCAGCTCTTATCAATTTGGACCATCGGCCTACAACATCCATTCCCCATGCAACTTGTGCACGGATCATCCCAAGATCTCCCATCTTAGAAAATTTGGGTGTATGGTATATGTACCTATACCACCCCTCAATGGACGCAATGGGCCCTCTCCGCAAGTCCGGGATATCGTTGGTTATGAAAGTGCATCCATAATCGGTATTTGAAACCCATGATGGAGATTTGCATACTGACCGGTCATTTGATTGCATCTTTGACGAGGATCGTTTCCGTCATTAGGGGAGAAATCAACCTTTGGATGAAAAATGCCGGAAATCATATGGCATTCCACGGGATCCCCGCACATGACCCCGAACTAATGAAGCAAATCAAGAAGTCTAGAAGATAATCGATTTGCGAATTTATAAATGAACCGCTGATCATTTTTGTGATCCGAAGGCGTGGTTAAGTCGCATGTACCAGCAAGAAATGCACCAGAGAGGGTGGAAATACCAAAGAAAATAGAAGGTATCCCTCAACCTGTTCAGAGGCCTCAAAGAAAAGAACAGGCAATCTGGCTCCTCAAACCCAAAGTACCCGGAGGCGCCCGAGAAAATCGGGCGAGAGGACTTACCACAACCAATCACGAAAATGCCCCAAGGAAAGAAGGGAGCAGTTGAGACTGCACTGGAAAGAAGCCAACGGGAAAGGCAATTCCGGACTTGAATCTTCCACTGCAGAAGCCGCGGAAATAATGTGTGCGCACACATAGGCGATGAAAAGCTAAAGGAACTTGCTCTGCGATAGGAAAAGAGAGAAGAGCAAGTAGAAGTGCATGAAGCACCCCATGAAGAAATGGCCATAAACTTTGTAATAACAGGAGAATCCCTGAATAGAGCAACAGCCAACGTTGATGCATACTTCGCAAAGAAGATTGCCTCGATCATTGATCATGATCCCGAGCCTGCATCTCTCGCAGAGTGCAAGAAAAGGCTAGATTGGGAAGAATGGAAAAAGGCAATCACTGCAGAGTTAGTCTCTCTGAACAAGAGAGAGGTGTTTGGGCCCGGATGCCGCACACCTCCCCATGTAAACCCCGTAGGTCACAAATGGGTCTTTGTTCGGAAGAGAAATGAAAACAACGGTTGTAAGGTACAAAGCAAGTCTTGTAGCTCAAGGTTTTACTCAACGTCCCGGAGTTGATTATGAAGAAACCTATTCTCCGGTCATGGGAGGAATTACCTTTAGATATTTGATCTCAATGGCGATCAACTTGAAGTTGAGAATGAAGCTAATGGATGTTGTCACAAACATACCAGTATGGAAACTTGGATTCGGAGATATACATGAAAATACTGGAAGGAATTCCTATCCCGAACCAAGATGGAGCAAATAGAAACTGCATGGTGTGAAATTGGAGAAATCACCGTATGGGTCAACGATCGGGAAGAATGTGGTACAATCGCTGAGTGACTTTCTCGCAAGAAAGGCTACACAAACAGCGAAGATTGTCCATGTGTGTTTATCAATGATCCCGAATGGATTCTGTATAATCTCCGTCTATGTAGATGACTTGAACATCATTGGGACGGATGAAGAAATTGAAGAGGCATGCTCATACTTGAAGTCTGAGTTTGAAATGAAAGATTTGGGTAAAACCAAGTTTTGTTTAGGCTTGCAGCTTGAACATGTCCAAGGAGGAATCTTGGTACATCAATCAACCTACACGCAGAAGGTGTTGGAACGATTTAGCTTTGAAAAATCATATCCTGCAAAGACTCCAATGGTCGGAAGGTCACTCCAAGCAGACCTAGACCCATACAGACCTAGAGAAGAGGGGGAGGAAGTCCTGGGAGCAGAATTCCCATATTTGAGTGCAATAGGAGCGCTCATGTACCTTGCGAATAGCACTAGACCGGACATTGCGTTCGCTGTGAATTTGCTAGCTCGGTACAGTGCAGAACCCACCAAAAGGCATTGGAAAGGGATCAAGGACATCTTCCGCTACCTCCAAGGAAGCAAAGACCTCGGTCTGTTCTTTAGAAGAAATAATGAATTGAATTTGGTTGGCTATGCCGATGCTGGGTACCTATCAGACCCACATACTGGCAAGTCCCAAACTGGCTATGTTTTCCTATGTGGAGGAACAGCAATTTCTTGGAAGTCGTCTAAGCAGACTCTTGTCTCGACGTCGACAAACCACTCGGAAATCATCGCTTTGTATGAAGCATCTCGTGAATGTGCATGGCTCAGAAGAATGGTTCACCACATCCAGAAGTCATGTGGTTTGAACATTGAGCAAACTCCTACAATAATTTATGAAGATAATGCAGCTTGTGTTGCCCAAGCACAAATGGGTTATGTGAAGAGCAATCTCACGAAGCATATCAACCCCAAGTTCTTCTATGCTCATGAATTGCATAAGATGAACGAGATCAAGATATTGCATACTAAGTCATGTGAAAATCTTGCAGATTTGTTCACTAAATCACTCCCAGCATCTACCTTTGAAAGGTGCGTGAAAGGAATTGGGATGATGAGACTTAGAGAAGTGCAGATTTCAGGGGGAGATATGTCACATACTCCCACATGAATCTCGAGCATGAATTATGAATACCCAACATGAATCTCGAAGATTAGCAATTGAAGTTGGGAGAATTGTACTCTTTTTCCTTAGCAAGTTTTTCATGAAGTTTTCTTGCGTAAGGTTTTAACGAGGCAATTCGTGCAACATAGTAAGCGTATGCTATGTACTCTTTCTCCAAGTATTTTTCCCACTGGGTTTTTCTGGAGTTTTAATGAGGCATATGCATCTCGCGGCAAAGGGCCCAAGGGGGAGTGTTGAGAAACCCTAAAGCCCATCGCAGCCCATGTGGTCCCTTATGCCAAACCCTAGAGAGCGCTATAAAGGAGGAAGGGGTCCCCATGTACACACGTAATTCATTAGTAATAAAGAATTTCCGCTTTCGCTCTCCCTAAAAACGTGTCTCTCTCTTTCATTCTAAGCCGGATCTGTTCTAACCGGACTATTCGAGCAATGGAGGTTCCTTAACACATAGTTTCACTTTCTTCGCAGAGGACACGGGCTTATGGCCGCGTGTGCGCCGTCACGATCATTCAATCACGGTTTGTTGGTGGTTTTAGTGATCCATATTATCGTGCAGCGTGCATGCGTCCACGTTTTGTCCTGGGATTTGACGGGAAAACATGCATGGACAAATATATTTGCCCGGGAGTAAGCTACTACAGAGTCAGCGAGGACAATGTTTTAGAGCCTCGTTGGATTGAAGTGAAAAACAAAGAAATTTAAGGAGAATTCCTTTCATTGGAAAATATATATATATGGAAGGCGTCTGGTTCAAACGAAAGGCCCTCTAGAGTCCTCTGAAATTTCTATGGAATGATGCACTCCAGGCGAATTTTAGAGGAAAATAAACAGCCACTCAAATTAACCTCATGACATCCATGCCAATTACAAAAAATAATGTGTTCTTATGTGGTCCAACCAAACACAATTTGTTACACATTCATGTGTTCTAATTCCTTTAAGATTTAAATAAATGACATCCAATTTCTGCTTTTCCAAATATTCTTGCGTTCCAATGGGTCCTAAGATCGTTTTTCCAAAACTGTAATTTTTCTCTATCTAAGAAAGTGTAGACTTTCTATTTGTACTTGTAGTTCTGACGTTTTCATATCTTTGTTTTGTACTTCGTTTATCTGAGCAGTGTATCATACACACCTCACTAGCACTTGGATATCGTACCTATACTATAGTTGGAAGAAACGCCGGTCCCAGGACGTTTTGAGCCGGGAGGGAGCCGGCTCGGCTCGCGACTCGAGCCGAGCCGGCCAAATTTTTTTTACATCCGGGTCCTTTTCTATATAAAAAAAATATGGATAGGTCCTTTTCGGGAAAAAAATATTACAATTGAGTCCTTTTTTCGAAAAAGATTATATATTACGTTCATGCCCTTTTAGCGTTTTTAGGAGTAGCGCTCGGGTCCTTTTTAGGAAAATCGAAATTACATTTAGGTCCTTTTTTAAGAAAAAAAATCATGTCTTTTTTTTTTAAAAAAAATATGCATTGCATTTATGTCCTTTTTTCCGCTTTTCTAGCATTACGTTTAAACCCTTTTACGAAAAACGCAAGCTTATTTTTAGATCCTTTTCGCGCGTTTTCTCAATTTACTCGTGTATGGAGCGTCAATCGCGCGTTTTGTCAATTTTCTCGCGTGGAGAGTGGCGCCCGCGACGTGGCACGCCGCGCATAAATTTCTAGTATTATCAATTCCTAGAAAACAACTGAAACTCTGGAAGAGGCTCATGCTCCTTATGTTTTCGATAAAACATCCATGTCTTCTTTTCATTAATACATCAAAGTAGAAAAATATTGGGGAGAAGCCTGTGATTATTCAACACTCACGACTATTTTCTTCTTCTACGGAAGGCCACGCACTTAAGTCCTGTAGAGTCACCACGTAGTTTGAGCTAAACAGAGAAAGCCGCCTCGACTTGTCTAGCTTTGTAGCTCATAGTTATTTAGCTCGCACAGAATTTGTTTTTAGAGATGCTGAAATTGTGGCTACTAAAGCACAAAAACGGTGGAGAAAGACGATTCACCATTGGAGAAAACTTGGCACAGAAGGCCCAAACTAGGACGTTTTAAAGTCCATCCATAGCCGGAATAAAAACCATGTATTCTGAATCTGTGATCGATCAGCCCACTCTGCAGAGCAGAGAGCCGATCCGGCCAGAGTGCCCAGGCACGGGCCATGCAGCGCCCAAGTTGCCCAGGCCAGACGCGGGCCACGCAGCTGAGGAACGAGACAAGCCCAGGGCCGGCGCGGAATTCATTGCTTTTCTTTTTTCAGTCGGACTATCCGATCTACCCGCACAACTGTGCGGATACATATTACTGGGAGGGAACTAGTGTCCGGACGTTCGATTTTTGGAATGTTGCGTCAGACGCTCGGTACAATATTTTTTTCAATGTTTGCAATATTTTTTTAACGTGTGCAATATTTTCTTTCGCACGCACATTTTTACTGTTATCGAAGAAAAATGTTTCACGCGTAGAAAAAAAATATTGCAGCGTCCGAAAAAAATCAGACGTTCGAGGGCTAGCAATTCGATATTACTATGCTATAAATTTTTTGATATGTAATTCTACTTTCTATAGTTGAAATATAATTATATTTTTTATATAATTTTAATATTTATATATGATGAATCTGCACTATTATACTCTGGTCCTATGAAAATAAGTGGTAGAGTTTCTTTTCCTTTTCTTTCGATTAACATGAGAATTTCTAATAATTTTATTTTTAAGGATTATTGTGAGATTTTTTTACTTAGAATGAATAAGGTGAGTTGTTTTATTTATATACGTAGCTTCTGTGACAAAAAAAGACAAAAACTTCACACAACACAAGTGACGTTACATCCGAGGAGGACCTTCGGCCGTTCACAGGACTCGCATACTTATCGAGATGTTGCCGAAAATGCTAGCTGAGGTCAATTCCTCTGATGTTTTAGGCATAAAAACCTCAGCCGCGTATGTTCGAATTATTGAGTTTTATGTACTATACATCAATCAGTTTACATAAAAGTTTAAGTTAACGAGAAAAATAACAATACATTTTAACACTGTCTCTGGGCTATGCTCCACTGGCCTAAGATGTAGACGTGAAATAGGCTACAATTATTTTTTGAATATTGCATTAGCCAAGTCTTAAACTCTTATGATCTCTTAGCTCAGATAACATATTGAATTTTATGCATCAATTAGTTCTTCTAAGAATTTAAAATGACGCGAAAAGATATGCTAACAGAAAGAACTTGAATACGATATTTGAAGTGAGGCAGGCTAGCTAATTTTAGTGAACACCTCATCCGGTGTTGAGTACGAACGACAAGATTTTTTAGTGCAGCTGATCCATTCGTTAGCGCATCCAGGGGAATCAAAGCTTTATCAGGGAGAGGAGAAATTAGCCACTAGGTCAATGTCCCTTCTTGAGGCAGGGCCACCTGCTGCGTCAATTACTGAAGGATCGTGTTCAGGAACAAGAATCGTTTGAGTGGACATAGCTTCAGTTGATACCCCTGTTTGACCTGTCTTTACGTTGACAAAATGCAGTCAACATCAGGTTCTTCTAGGCGGTCTTGCTAGGAAAAAAACATCAAATATCTGTGCGGAGCCTAAATGGTTCACCGGAACCAGATCTGATCAGATTTTTTTTCGGTGACCGCGATGGCTGTTAAATCCGGGGAGTTGAGAAGGCTACAATTGCACCGTCAGAAAGCTTGCGATCGAAAGCTATCCCAACCCCAACGGATAATTAACTAAGCTCCTAAACTGGCTTATAAAATTGCCGAAACGAATGATTACATAAGAGAAGAAGACCGGTTTGGATTGTTCCTGTCGACTAGAACATTAAGTACATCAGGATACGGTGCTTACAGCATGGTTCAGTACGACGATAGCTAGCTTCAGGCTTCAGGAAGTGATTCTGAAAGCTCCAAAGCACACAAGGCCGTAACTAACACCCTATATAAACAAGTGCATCGCTTTCCCCAATGTGATCTCTTAACTATATGTATATATGTACGCTTCTAGTTCCTGTACGTAGCACCCCTCCTTGTCATCTAGCACCAAGAATCCATTGATCTCCCTGGGATTCTGCTCCTAATGCCCAGCTTTAGGGCAGCGTTTTCTACCAGGAAGGCAGGTGGCTTTGCATTAGTTGCGTCCTACTCTTAACTAACACTGTCTGTTCCACGCAGTAGCAGGAGGAGATTTGGAGGCCGTCGTCTCTTTTTGTCTTCCTTGACAACGATGTGTTCTTGCGGCGTTTTTTTTTCTTTCTTTTAAGCCAGCGCGCAGAAGCTAGGGGAGATGGGCTCTGTTAGTGTTATGTCATGAAGCCAAAAGGAGATTTGGTAGTGTTTCGTCAGGAAGTTTTGCTAGCTTTTGTAGCCGCTTGCTTTTGGCTCTGCACTTGCTCACTGAGATGCTGATTATTAGTCTAGTTTATGCATGCTGTAAGACTGTGTCTGTGGTTGCGAGCGTTGTTAGATCCACTCCGGTTTGAGAACGGATCCAACCCATCCATATTTGTAGGGATTGACCTTGGTTGTTTTCTATTGTTTTCCATGCTCGAAACATGCTTATCTGAACATGGTCAACTGGCATGCTTGTCAGTAGGAGTGCGATGTTATCTCTGCCACTTTAGCAGATGTGGTACACGTGCATTATAAAACATTTAAGCATCTATGCCGGATATCAGGTCATGATGGCTAATGAGAAAGTTGATACGACGAGGCAGGCAACGCAAATGTTAAGTTTTTTCCGTTTTTTTTTACCAAATCCTGTTGTATAGTCGGATGCCTCGGATTCAAGGACAGGACTCCCCCATCATCCCGTGCAAAAGTGTGTTCAGTTACCATCGTGCACTTTTAGGGGCCACGCAACTGGCGAAAGGTGCCTACCTAGCCAGCGATAATGGACGGCACGGTACGGCATAGCTAGATCTGAGTATGGTACGTTAGGAACGGCACGACAAAAACACGATACGATATACATGCACATTGGTCAGGTTGGTACGGTACGAATGATAGAGCCGTGTCGGGTATGATTAGTGGCACAACATGGCACGCTGCATTGGCCGTGTTTGGATCGGCACGACACGAAACATGTCTGATAGGCTCGAAATAGGCACGGCATGCTGCAGGACACTCTGCCACAATATTGTGCCATGTTGTAGTTCGCCCTATGGCCGACGCCTTTTGTTGTCCTCGTATGCGGAAAAAGAAGAAGGCAACGGAGATGCTAAAAGGTAGAGAATGGAGACTAAAGAGTAAATACTCACTGACATCGGCACGTACACCGAGTAGCTCCACACTAGGGTATCCCACACTAAGTGTAAGATTTTTAACAAAACAGTAACTCTGTACCTATAAAGAATGAATAAAATTTAGTTCTGACTAATCAAATAAGCTTTGTTTATGTTGTTCTTTTACGTTATGTGCATGTAGAGCTCGTTTGCTCTTTTACGTTATGTGCATGTAGAGCTCGTTCTGAAAAAACCTTTTCCAGTTTGATATACTTCATTTAATATTTGTGTCCACTGTTTCAATTTCACGCATCTCTAGCTCTTTTTCTCTCATCACAATAGTGTAAATGAGTTGGACTTAAACCAGCATAGCACGAATCGCAAATAAATCGTGCCTGAACTCACCGAAAACGAGCCGAGCCGGTACGACACGGTACGGTGGACCAGCCAAACTATAACGGCATGGCACGATTTAAACACGTAGCCGAACAAGACGCCCACATCTCGGCACGGCCGGCCGGGATCGGAGGACGTGCGTACGATCGACTCGCAAGCCTAGCCTAATCAATCGTCACGAATCGCTAGCCTTAGTTGTACTTGCGCATCCGCATGCCTCCACCCGTTCGTTGTTCGCACCGGCCGGCCGGGCGATCGGCGATCGATCGACTCACGGCAACTGATCGAAAGATAGGTCAGCTGAGAAGGGAAGCAGCGGTAGCAGACTAGCATCCAGCAGCTCGCATGCAGGTTAATGACGCTGGCGCCCGGGAGGCCACGAGGCCATGTATGCACCGTCGCTTTCGATCGGGTCCTCGGCGGCAACGCGAATCTGGTCGGGCCCTCATCCAGGTACGCGCTGGTCACGCGTGCGCCGGGGGTGGCCCCACTTAGAAGCTAGTGGGCTCGACGTCGGCGTGACGTCGCCGGCCCGTCCGATCGACCAACGCACCGCGCGCGCCCGCCGATCAGGTGAGGAAGCTGAAGGTGTTGAGAACTAGTAGTGGTGGTGGATCATATCGATCACGCTCACGCAGCGCGCGATTTCTCCACCGTAAAATAATTTAATTGTGGTGTTTATTTGCAGAACCATCTGCAATATGATTCAAATGTTTCCGCCTACTTTGAGAGAAGTTGACAGCATGATAGCTAGTCAAATGGGACTATATATATATATATATACGACGAAGGTATGAAAAAGCTACTTATCCTTGCCGTCATATCACTGTCGGTTCATAAAAAACCGGCAGTAATAATATTATCACTGCCAGTTCGAATGAAAAACCGGTAGTAACGGCTTTTTTCTGATGAACCGGCAGTGATAAATCACTTATACTGCCGATTCATGTCCGAACCAGCAGTAATACTATCACTGCTGGTTTTTAGAAGAACCGATAGTGCTAATGTTTTCCGAAAAATCATAACTTTTCCATACGAAGTCGGATGGAGATAAAATTTATATGAAAATTGTAGATCTCGACGAGATCTATAACTTTGTAGTTAACAATCTTTTCATTTGAAATAGTTTAAATATCCAAATAATGGTATCACTGCTGGTTGGCGGTTCGTATTCCCAACCGGCAGTAATAATGCTAGTATGCTACCAACCATTTTTCGAAAAATCATAACTTTTTCATACGGAGTCGGATCGAGATAAAATTTATATGAAAATTGTAGCTCTAGACGAGATCTACAACTTTGTAGTTGACAACTTTTTCATTTAAAGTAGTTTAAATATCCAAATAATGGTATCACTGCCGGTTGGCGGTTCGTATTCCCAACCGGCAGTAATAATGCTACAAACTATTTTTCGAAAAATCATAACTTTTTCATACGGATTCGGATGGAGATAAAATTTATATAAAAATTGTAGCTTTCGACAAGATCTACAACTTTTTAGTTGACAATATTTCCATTTGAATTCATCTAGATATCCAAATAATCATCAAAAGTTTCGAAGATAAAGGAACAAAAGGAAAATATATCCTATACTAGTTAAGAAATGAGTGATAGGTAAGATGGTAAGGTGGGCTCGCGTGAGACTTGTAACTTGCACCGCGCGTCGCAGAATACGGGGTACTCGGTCCGGATGCAAATAATTTTTTTTTATTTTACCGAGTAATTTACAAACCGGCAGTGATATTGTGTTCTGTAGTAGTGTACATATTCACGGAATGGCCAATTAATTTCGCGCGGATTGGAGTGTATTCTAAACTCTGACAAAAAGTTCAGAACATGACCTTGTACCTGCACCACTGCACCTAGGGTTCACAATATCGATGAAAATCGGTCGATTTTCATAATTTTCGACAGTACTAATCCGGTTCGAGAAACGGAACCAGTCGATAAACCGATCTAATTTAAATTTAAATTCACAAAATTTGTGAAATTTGAAAAATTTTATCCAAAAGTCCCCTAAAATTAGTATTAATAATAGTTTTTTTATCTCTGTCATGATTTATTTTTTGAAAAACCAAATTTTTGAGATGTTTTTGAGCAAAACCGAATATAGATAATAGAAATATCAATATTTAACTTCTAGTTATTTGTTTGCATTTTCATTTTCCATACAATTGATAGTCAAATAGACTTGAAGTTCAAAACAGAAAAGAATATCAGGATAATTGATACTACCAAGATTTCTTAACCTGAGAATGTAACATACCTCTTTGCAATTGATACTTGGGTTGATGTCATAAAACCTTTGCAAAGCCAACTAGCTCTATTGTTTCCTTGATATGTTACTATTTACTTGTCCATTATTTATTATCTATAAGATTTTGATTAGGTACTCTCTAGTTTATCAGAGTTA
Source organism: Otatea glauca (assembly GCA_036346275.1). Lineage (NCBI taxonomy): Eukaryota > Viridiplantae > Streptophyta > Magnoliopsida > Poales > Poaceae > Otatea > Otatea glauca. The sequence continues at coordinate 78,899,463 of CM070711.1, forward strand.
GTGTTAGCTGATTTTGGATCTATTTCACATTCACCCACCGCGAATCCTGTGATTTATCATATGTGTTTTCAATGTAGAGGGAAAAAGAGAAGAAAAATCATGTAATTAAGACCTTTGACTCTTTTAATAGATAAACTTATTATTGTATAATATGTGATAGCTTAAACTAGCATCTCCAGTTTTTCAAATATCCTAGGCTTAATCCTGATATCAAGGCCCTCCTTGTTGATCATTCCTGCGGACAACCAAATGGTGCACGTGCTTCTTGAATTTTCCTTGAATTTTTTCTAATTTTTGCTAAGTGCGCTGATTTTCGATGTAAACCGATCGAAAATCAATAAAAACTGGCCAAAAATTAGTAAAAATCGGCCGGCTTTCTAATTATTTCGCTACTGTTTGACCGGTAAAAAATTAGTAAAAAGTTTGACTTTGAATATGAATTTCATTCTGTTTCTACCCTGATTGCACCTACAAAAACATTATAGTTCAATACACCATTGCGTCTTCATTTCTTGATCTTGCACAGTGTGCATACGTTGACACGGACTAACTGAATCATCAACTCTGCTCCTACGCTTCCAAGATAAAAACGCAGCTCACATTATATTATACAAATCTTAAAACAAGCGAAATAATAATTAATTATCATCTATCATTTATTTATATTTTAATATTTGTGCAACATTTAAATAGTGATGAATAGAACCACCTCCTATATATACATATACACACATATATACACAAATATATACATATACATAGGAAAATATATTCTACTCCTAGGAGTAGTTACCCTCACCTCTGATATACCACATAAACAAACTTGAAATAAGTTTTTATCACTTTGAGTACACTCATATACTAATTATAAGATACTTCAATGTGAAACACGCGAAAAAATTGCAAGATAGTCCATAGTTTTTAGCATATTTTGCAAATACCTTCATATGCGCACATAAAAAGGAGTATGTCTAAAAAATATACATACCACCTCTGAAAAAATGTAAATACTATCTAGATAGTCTTATATAGTTGTATATTACACGTACGTACCATTTATTGCGTGAGATACTCCCCACGTTGTGAGATATGGTATAGGGAGTAACTACACTCAGGAGTAAAAAGAGGCTTCCACTACTAACATCACTATTTCTTCAAATGAAACACATACATTTGAAAAAAAAAACTCAAATTCAAAAGTTTTGAACGAATTTAGATCACATGCTTTGATGATTTATATATATAATCATCACATACCTACAATCAAACTACCATCAAAAAAGGAAACTCTAGTTTGAATTTTAGTTCAAACTTATTTAAACTAGTTAGTAAACTAGTTTTATGGTTTTTGTTTTGAAAATTTTAGTTTTATGGTATTTACCCATCTACAACAATTCAAATGAAACGCATACCTTTGAAAAAATATACTTGAATTCAAAGATTTTGAATGAATTTAGATAACATGCTTTACTGATTTATATGTATGGTCATCACGTACCTAAAATCAAATTACCATCAAAAAAGGAAACTGTAGTTTGAATTTCAGTTCAAACTTGTTTGAACTAGTTTATAAACTAGCTAAACTAGACATTCAAAAAATCTCACAACGTAGAGAGTAATTCGAGCAACGGAGGGATGTACATGTACTATACGAGTATATAAGACTATCTAGGTGGTATGTATATTTTTCAGAGGTAGTGTGTACATTTTTTAGACATATTCCTTTTTATATGCGTATGTGAAGTTATTTACAAAATACTCTAAAAACTATGGACTCCCTTGCAATTATTTTATGTGGTTCTCATTGGGCTATCTTATAATTAGTACATGGGTGTACCTAAAGTGCTAAAAGACTATTTCAAGCTCATTTAGGTGGTATATCATATGTGGAAGTAACTACTCTCGAGAGTAGAATATATATATAGGATGACAAAATAGGACACCATGGTGTGAGGGCACAATTATTTTAAATGCGCGAAAATCAAGCCAAGTCCGGGTATATTTTTCAAAAATATTAGTTTTAGGGTATATACCCATCTATAACAATTCAAAATAAACGCATACCTTTGAAAAAAAATACTCGAATTCAAAGATTTCGAACGAATTTAGATCACATGCTTTGTTGGTTTATATATATAATCAGCACTTACCTACAATCATACTACCATCCAACAAGTTTGAATTTCAATTCAAACTTGTTTGAAGTAGTTAGTAAGACTCGACATCCTAAAAATTTTAAACTTTTTCGCACGCGATATATAAGAAAAATACCCGTTTTAGATTACAATGCCCAGACACTATAGTGTCTTAGTTAATTATACTGTATATATATTCCTTTGCAACTGTACGAAAACTAGGAAAAGAAAGATAAAGGGGGAAACCTCAAATGATCAATTCCTTGATAACTGCTCAAGTTGAGCAAGGGTCCAGTGCAGGAAAAGCGATGCGTCGATGCATAAACTAGATCTTGAGGCAGCTAGGGAACATCCCTTTTGTTGTTTTCTTGCATTTGTCTGTTGTTGAAAGGTGATGAAAAGACGAGCAAACAGAACGCATACATGGCCCAAATCTCACCCATCTTTGTGCTGTAGTCTGCACCAATGCTATGCACACGTACCTCAAGACAAGGGCCTGGAATTGTGGCCTTATTAACATATTCTTACCTTGCTCGGACAATAATAAAGCTCACAAGCTAGCGGCACAAAAGCTGTAACTGGCTGCTCAAAGCTGGTAGTGCTTGCAAGCAGTACTAGCAAAAGTCGGCATGCATTGAGCTTGCTTTTCTCATAGAAATATGGGCAGTTTTGGGTTAAATTAAGAAAGGAGCAGAGGAAGTGGAGATAGAAAGGAGTATATCCTACTTTCCGTATCGCTAAAAGTTTGCCACTGATTAACGCATTTTCCAACATCTAGTTTATTTATTACTAGTTTAGTACCGGTACTTAATTCCTTGTAGTATATCACTCCGAGGCTGCAACTGGAAATTTTGGTCAGTAACACTGAAATAATGTATAAATGCGAAAATGATTAGTAGCCTATGAGGTCACATGTCAGTTTCTATCTAAGTTTATAAGACGTATTTCTTTTTAACACATAGACAAAAGATATTGAAAATAACTGGATTACCTCTTATTATTAACACTAAGCTCTATATTCAATGTATGCACGTAGAGAATATAAATTAAAGATATTATTTATTATGGGTATAGAGGGAACATTACACTAATTTTGCATTGGAATATGAAATACACTCTATATTTATAGACAAAAAAATTAAAAAAAATACACCTTATAAACTTGAAGTATATATATACATATACGATGGATCGATACTACATACTTCTAAAACTAGTAAAAGAAAAAGGTGTTTAATTTCTTCAGGATGACTATCCCGAATGCATGCCCTGCTTTCACGAGACGAATGCTTATTGGACGAAACTAGCGATCTAGATCTTCACTTTGGAGGCAAGATGGCATGCATGATGGGTAGAAGGTCCCCTCTTTTTCCAAATTATGGTCCAGTAGAGATGGCCTCTTGATGAAGCAATACCTGGGAATATTTTAAAGCATCTAAACAACAAAATGAAATTCTCATTTCAAATGGAAGGATCTCAAATGTGAGTCTACTGAACACTAGTCTAAACCAAACAAATTTTCATATGTTTATTGATTAGCACTGACTATTCTTAAGCCTTTTCCTGATGGATTGGCATCGAATAAAACTACACATACGCATGCTTACCCCCACATTTTGGACCATACCATTCAGTACGTAATGTCAGTTACAAGTTGGTTCAAGTCTTCAGGATTGCTGCTCTGTCTTCTACACCTTGATCCACTACCTCCACTACACATGGACATGCATGTCGTGAGCTTTCTGCCTAAGTGATTTAGACCTAGACCGACTTAGTCGATCATTGGCCGATAACATTTTGACATGACACAGAACGGACCACATTTCGCTACCGCGTCTTTATCAAGAAGACATGTATGCGTGAAGCTCGTGTAGCACTAAAGTTAACTTACTACGTAACAGGTATACCACAAAACCGCATGCTCTGTCCTACTGAAGTGTTTTTCAAAACAAAATCTAGCTGCAACTGCGAAAGGTGATTTTGATGGAAGGCTGGTGTAATTCACGAAACATGCATGTACGAAAAACATAAACAAAAAAAATTATTTCAGGTTTTGTGGAGAATTTGTTTTCTGAACTTCACCACCTTAATTGAAAATTAAGGGTTCAACAACGGAACTTCTATGTTGCAAAATGTAGCGGGTAAAATGGGAAACGGTTTGCTAATACACTGGCAACTGAAATTTTCTTAATAGAAAATTGATTATATACCGTCGAATAACTCTATTTTTTATGATACGTCATCGAATAACTCCTACCCGATATGTCATCGAGTTCTAGTTTTTCTTCACAATATGCCATCGCCATGAGCACTCCACCAAAATCCCTTTGTTAAACCCTGAGAAAAGACCATTTTGCCCTCAATTATAGCATTTCACTCCATGCCACCCTCAAGTGCCTCTCGTTCTATTACTTGCCATCATTTGCTCATGTGTACAGGGTGACAGTTCCATGCATAGCACTATGTGAATTTTTATCAATTCAATTGTTCTAATCATAGTAATTTTTACCATGTGGGCCACGGATTCAAGTCCCTCATTGAGTGCATGGGCAATTTCGACATTTTTGACTAACCAAACAAGCTTAACGGAGGGGTTTTGACATATTGCTCAAGGAGAAGGTATATTATGAAGAAAAATTGAAACCCGATAGTATATTACGAAGCAAGAATTATTCGATGACATACATAAAGAAGAGGGTTATTCGATGGTATATAATCAATTTTCTCTTTTATTAGTTTCAGTTGATTTTTCATACCCTTGGATGATGTGGAGATTCGTACTCTAATGAACTCATCTTCCTCCTCTCCACCACCACCGCTCGCTGCCACTTGCCACTAGCGGGTTAGGGTTTGGGTTCACCGGACCCCTGAGCTTAGAGGGAGGGAGGGGCGGCGGATGCACAGTGGTGGGCAGCGGTGTGGCGAGGTGGCCTTGGACGCAGGACGAAGGAGGGCGGTGGGTGGCGCCGATGGGGTTGGTCGAAGATAAGCTCCAAGGGTGCCGCCGGATATGAGGAAGGAGGTGGCTAGTTAGAGGGTGGGACGAAGGAGGAGGGGCGACGTCGGCAACCGTATCGGATGGTGGAAGCGACAAAGGGTGGAGTTGGCAGGCGGGCTTTGCCGACGCCGTTGGTGACATCGGCGAGACAATGGGAGATAGTGCGTCGGGAGGGATGGGGTGGTAGTGGCTGGTGGTGGTGGGAGTTGAGTAAGGCTAGGGTTATGGTTAGAGAGGGCTTACATATCGAGTGATCTTAGCAGGGGCGGAGCTGGGCCTCGGGCCAGTGGGGCCTGGGCCCAAGGCCTGGCCCACGTAACAGTGCAAAATATCGGTCACTGTTCATTTGGGCCCGAGGCGCCACCGGCCCAGCCCAGCTCTGCGTTGCGCCTAGGCACGCACGACAAGACGCTCACTCGCGCGCGCGACTCGCGACTTCGCCACGCCGTCGCTCGGACCGCGATCCGCAGACGCCCCGCCCTCGTTGCTCGGGCGTCGCGCCGACACCGACCCGCTTGCCGCCTCGCTCCGCCCGATGCTCGGCTAGTCGGTGCTGCTCGCGCGATCCGACTCGAGCTCGCGCCGCCGCCGCCCCGCCGCCCCGCCGGCGGCCGCCGCTCCCAACCCGGCCTCGCTCGCTGCGCCGCTGCTCGTCCTCGTCTACTCGCCTCGCCGGTGCTCGGCTAGTCGGCTGCTCGCGCGATCGACATCGAGCTCGCGTCGCCGCTTCGCCCCGCATGCCGGCCGCCGCGCTCGACCCGGCCTCGCTCCGTCGCTGCTGCTCGTCCTCGTCTACTCGCGCCTCGCTTTGCTCCTCTTTGGCTATCGCTCGCGGCTCGCCTGACGCCACGCTCAGATCGGTGCGGCCGAGATCGCTGAGTAGCGTAGCCGGTCGGACCACTCCGCCGGTCGCCACAGCACCGCCCGCACGGCCGCCGCCCAATGGCCACCAAGACTCGCTGGCCATGGCTCATTGTCATCGGGCTCACGGCTCGCTCTCTGTCATGCGGTGAGTGATAAAGTGATGGGTGAGCATGAATAAGAAATGAGAATGACTGAATGTTTGGTGATTGGTGAATGAGTAATCCTGTCTTTAATATTTTGATCATGCCATGCTGTGAATTGTGATGCACTGATGCTGATGCTGTTATTCATGATTGCTAAGAATCAAATTGTAGTTCAACAGTGATTTTCTAGTTGTGATGAACATTTGTTACATGGTTGCTTACTTAGTTACTTGCTAATATTTGCATACAAGAGTGTATAACCATAATCATTTATGTGATGTTGCTAATTGCTAAATACATGATGAAGAGGTCGAAGCCATTATCATCTTATTTTTCGTCACAGTCCAACCAATCCCCTTTTGAAACAGTAGGAACTGGAGCTAGTAATATCCAACAAAATAATCCTCGTGTTGTGCTTAATTTGGAAGATATTATTGCCGATCCTGGGCTTCGAAAACCAATTGATGAATTCGATGTGGACATTAGGGATGCTGCTAGAAGGGAGTATTTGCTACGAGGACCATGCCAACCAAAAGGTCATAAGTTTTCACAGAAATTTATAGGAAATCATAAAAGAAGATTCAGGAAGAGTGGTTCAAAAGGCATGATTGGTTGGAATATAGTGTTGCTAAAGATGTTGCATTTTGCTTTTATTGTTTTCTATTTAAGCAATGGAAACATGAAAACTTTGGTACTGATGCATATACAAAGGTGGGGTTTAGTTATTGGAATAATGCAATTCAATCCTTTGATGAACATGTTGGTAAAATCGATAGTGCTCATAATAGAGCTAGAAAATATTGTGAAGATTTTAAAAATCAGAGGCAAAGTGTCACACATGTGTGGGCTGATACAAGCAAGAAGGAGGAAGAATATTTGGGTCGTATTACTATTATTTTAGGTGTTGTAAGGTTTCTTCTATTGCAAGCTCTTGCTTTCCGTGGGCATGACGAGTCTTCTACATCAAACAATAGAGGAAACTTTTTAGAGATGCTGCAATGGTATAAAGAAAAGGATAAAAATGCTACAAAATTGTTAGATAGTGCTCCTGGGAACCATTTAATGTCTTCGCCAGAAATACAAAAGTAGTTGTGCAAAGCTTGTGCAGAAGAGACCAGTAAAGCTATTGTGGATGATATTGAGGATAGACAATTTGCCGTTCTTGTTGATGAGTCTCGAGATGCATCTATCAAGGAACAAATGGCTATGATTTTGAGGTTAGTATGTGATATTTAGAATTTTTTGATAGATCTTAAACTATGCTTCTTGCCCTTATAAAAAACTACACTTCTTTCTTCATATAGGTATGTCAACAAACAAGGGCAGGTGATTGAGAAATTTCTTGGGATTCAGCATGTTAATGACACGACATCAGCTTCGTTGAAGTTAGCTTTGGATGCTACGTTTATTCGTCATGGTTTATCTATCCATAGATTGCGAGGGCAAGGATATGATGGCGCATCAAACATGAGAGGGGAATTCCACGGGCTACAAAGACGGGTATTGGATGAAAATCCATATGCATTTTACATACATTTCTTTGCTCATCAGCTGCAATTAGTGGTTGTTTCTGTTGCCAAGTGTTGTTCTTCTGTCTTGGATTTCTTCAACTACACATCTTTGATTGTCAACACTGTTAATGCTTCTTGCAAGAGACATGATCAATTGGCCAACAACATCATGATAATCTTGTGAGTAGATTAGAGAGCGGTGAAATTTTTACAGGAAGAGGAAAAAACCAAGAAACTAATCTTGCAAGACCTGGGGATACTCGGTGGGGTTCACATCACAAAACCTTGTGTCGTCTTCTCCTGATGTGGGATGCAGTTCTTGAGGTATTAGAGAACGTATGTGATGATGCAACAAATACAACACAAAAAACCACATCTTTGTGTCATTGCGACAAATGGAAAGCTTTGAATTTGTGCTTATATTGCATCTTATGATCAGAATATTGGGTAAAACTAATGATCTGTCACATTGCTTGCAAAAGAAAGATCAGAACATTGTTCGTGCTATAGGATTGGTTGGGGCCACATTGCAAAAAATTAATGACATAAGGCAACATGGTTGGGATGAGCTCTTTCATGAGGTAAAGACATTTTGTCTGCAACATAACATCATTATGCCAAACATGTCGGATACAATAACAGCTAGGGGCTGCTCGAGGAGTCGTGGCAGCCAATTGGTAACTTACTACCATCATTTCAATAATGAAATATTTAATGTGGTACTTGATCAAATTATTGTCGAGTTAAACAATCGCTTTGCTGAAAGATCTACTTAGTTATTGAGATGTATTGCTTGTCTTGATCCAAAGAATTCTTTTGCCAACTTTGATGAAGACAAGTTAATTGAACTAGCTAAGATGTATGACGTCGACTTCTCCCAATATGATTGTATAGTACTTAAGGACCAAATTGAGACATTCATTGCTGATGTGAGAGCTGATCCAGAATTTTTAAGTTGTAATGACCTTAGTAATCTTGCTGTGAAGATGGTTCAGACCGATAGACACAGTTTTTCCATTGGTATATCGCCTCATTGAATTGGCCTTGATTTTGCCCGTTGCAAACCGCAATAAGAGAGAGACTTTTCACTATGAACATTGTCAAAACTGAGTTGCGCAATAAGATGAATGATGAATGGATGAATGATAGTATGGTATGCTACTTTGAGCGAGATGTATTTGTGAGCATTGAAGATAACAAGATTTTACAACGTTTTCAAAATATGAGGTCTCGTAAGCAACAACTACCTTGTAGTCTTTGTGCTAGTTGTATGTTACATTCTTCTAATGCAATTTGCCTTAATAGTTACCTTCGTATTTTTGTGCGCTTAATTTACATGTGCAATTTCCTCTTTTACAGATTTAGGTTCTTATTCTATTGTTGATGAAAATATGATAGTTTCGGATGCACCAAACCTTCCTTAATTAGATATTAACTTTTCTACCACTCCGCTACGCTATATTGTTTTGACATATTTTATCTATTTTGTTGAAATGTTAAGCATGAAATTCAAATTTATCTTTAATTGTGTATTTGTGTAGTGTTTTTGTTGTACCATGGCGTGAGTAGTAGTTGGCGTTAGTTATCGTTGCTTAGTTTTCGACCTGAGGCTTGAAAGAATCCTGGCTCCGCCACTGGACGGCAGTGATCTAGGTGGTTAGATCTGGTTCCAATGGCTAATAAAACTGACCGGAAGTTAAGAAATTTTTAGGCAACTGTGTAATAGATGGCCCCTATGGGAAAATGCAATACTACATGCACTTGTAACTACAAGCACTGTCTCCATTGTTCAACGCTCTCCAAGATTCGTGCCATGCAGTGCGAGCGAAGGTACACAGCAGGTGCACGAAGCCGCGCGAATCTCAAAGCAAAATCAACGTCCACGGTAGTGCTTTTAGCTACATGTGCTTGTAGAAAAACTGGACTCAACCAGTAGAAGGGCAGAGAGGTTCTATATATAGGTTAACCGAGCCTACAAGTAAGGAATGGCGCCTAAGTCAACCGTTAGCCAAACTGTTATGTGACTGTCCTGCTTCCTGAGCTTTCTACCTCGTGATCCATCTCGAGCAAAAAAAATGTACTCTTAATTATTCCAAGGACAGTTCTGTATAGCCATTCCAAGGGCGAGGGAGTGTGATGGGGCAGGAGAGAAAGTAGAAGGATTGCCCCTGGTTTATACAGTAACGACGACGAAAGGCAATGAGTGAGTTAAGCATCTCCTTCGTACTTTTACAAGAGAGTAAAGCGGCCACATCATCATGACCCTTTGTACTCAAGCAAATACGCATCAATCAACCTCACGCGCTGAGGTCAATAAGTCCAAAAAATTCTCTCGAAGTGATTACCGGCTGTATCTCATCTCACAAAGTCACACTACATTCTGTTAGCCATCTCTGTCTTTGGAACTCACTCCTTTAAGCAGATTTAGCCAAATCTGCAATTAATAAACGTGTTTCATATGGCTCGTTAAGGGTGCGTTTGGTTGTTTGGATGAGGTTGGATGGGATATGGCCATCCAACCTGGATGGGATGAAACCATCATCCAGGTAGTTGTTTGGTTAGGTGGATAGGGATGAGCCAATGTTTTGTTTGGTTGGATGGATAAGAATGTGGATAGGATGAGCTAATTTTTTGTTTGGTTGCATTGATAAGGATGGATGGGCTAGTTGTAATAAAGGTTTCGAATTTTGGTTTGAAATTTTTCGATGAATTTTGCTTAAATTTGAATTTTTGGAGAAATTTTGAACTTCTGGACAAAATTTGACCGAAATTTGAATTTTCGGACAAAATTTGAATTTTTGAACAAATTTGAATTTTCGGTCAAATTTTGATCAAAATTTGAATTTGACCGAGTACATTTCGACGAAATTTGAATTTGACCGACTATACCTCTTCGTACAACAAACTGGATGAACTCATCCAGCCTTTTTTCTGGGATGACTCTGTCCAGCATCTTGAAGGAATATTCCAAAAAACTGGACAGCCATATCCATCCATCCACCTATCCAAACAATTGGATGACTCTAAATCCAGAAACCGCCATATCCCATCCACCTTCATCCATTCAACCAAACGCCACTTAAGATAGCACGAGTCCGTTGTGGTCACTTTGTTGTGACAGTCATACTGCTCTGCACAACCTGCATGCTGCGCGCTAGAATATATATGATCCTCAAAAGATTTCTTAGAACAACTCTAACAATGCTTGTGTGAGAGTTTTCATTAAGAAATAAATGATCATCTTGATCACCGAAGGACCGAAAAAGACGACTAGAGAGAATAAATAGGAGCTAAATAAAATTCCTCATGAAAATCCAAACCACTTCTCTAGCTAAAAGAATATATCGGGTGAACAATACAAGCAAACGGGTGGATAAACAGTGTTAATGAATAGTAAATCAGCAAGGGTCGGATGAACAGCTAAACCCGTTTTTTTTGGATGAACAGTGAAAACAGATTTTTGGATGAACAGGAAAAACAACTATGTTTAGATGCAATAGCAAAAAAACCGGCAGCCGGTCGGATGAACGGTGAAAATCAAGGTGAATAGTAAAAACAGCACGAGTTTAAATCTAAAAATTGATGCATATTTTGATTGGATAATTCAAAACTTGTGAAACTTTGTATGCAACTTCCTATGGATGTCAAAACCTATTCCAACCTTCAATCACAAGGATTGACGTCAAATTTCCGATATTTTTCCAATCTAAGGAAGATTGCACCAAAACCGGGTAAAAATAAAAAAATTCACCTTAAGCTTGCTTGTAGAGATTTGATGATCAAGATGACCTTGGATGGTCTCCCACATATTATAGCAATCAAGAACAACAAGAAAAAAGCCCTCAAACAGGCAAGAACACGATCTACCAAAAATCTTTTTCTTCTCAAGCAAAAAGATCAGTTTCTTACAAAATCTCAGAAGAGAGAGTTGCAGCTTGTCTAGATGATTAGAATATGATCTTATAGAAGATTCATGCAACAATCATACATCATTGGCAACACAAGAACAAGAGAGAAAGAAATAAAGAGAGATCAAAACTCAAGAGGGAAGGGCAACCAAATGAGTATGAACTTGAGCACAAAAATAATTTTTATTTCTCCATGAGAGGAATGGTTACAAAGCCTCACAACCAAGTGGAAAAAGCTCGAGAGTGCAGAATGAAACCAAAATCCTTCACACAAACCATAAAACCTTTAGGGAGAGGTATCCTTCTACCCCTTTATTTATAGCCTACTCGAAGTAATCTCCACCTTTGGATGACTTCCTTATCCCATAAGAACCCTCATCAATGATTGGGATTAATTGCCTCACTCATACATGGGCTAACCCGAAACCCAACAATATAACGGGTTTTGACACACACTTGCACGCTTTTTAAAGCGTCACTAACTTAACCATTACTACATCCGCGAACCCTTGATCCAACGATCCTCCTTCACTTGAGTAGGGCTTAAGTTAGAATCTCCTCTATCCACTTGTCATCCCGGCTTGCAACAACTCCCCGTGTAACAGCCTCAAAAATCATAAAATAAAGAAAAATGAAATAAAAATATTTTGTGCATTATTTTCGAAATTTCTGAAATTCCTGGATTTTCTGAATATTCTTTTGGCTTTTCTTTAATGCAAAAATGTGAAATGAAGAATATAGTAAATAGAAAATGGTAAAAAGTAAAAATGTTAATTCAACAAAAATTTACCAAAGTTTCTAAAAATATCTGAGGGCTCTCCTCAGCTTGCTTAAGTCGGTGGGTAAGCTGAATTTATAAAAATATTAATTAATCAAAGATAATCATGAGTAAATATCTCAGGGTAAAATGGTAAAACAATTTGGTAAAAATATCTGTAGATCATCCTGACCCAAAATTTTTATCTTGCCGACATAAAAACAGTATCAATCTTCAGTAAAAATATCAATAATTTATTAATTCATTTTATAATTTTAAAAATTCAAAAACAGTGAATAAATAATCTGGAAAACAGTAATGTCAGAATTTATAAAATTTAAATATTAATAATTAAAATCTGTAATATTTACAGAAGGTGTAGAATGACAATTCAAACCATTATAAAAGTTTTGTAAAATAATAACTTCATTTAAATCGCAAATTAAAATAAAAACAGAATGGGCAATGTAGCAACTGTTGCAATGTCAGAATTTTATAAAAATAATCATACATCATAAAATGGCGAAAATTTTTCAGGAGGCTGGTAATATCCTTACCGACCTATGGTAAAAATTTCATAAATTTTCGTGCCCGTTTGAACGTTGAAATTTCTGTTGAAATCCCGTTCGGTCGTGAGGCTTCTCGAGTTCTTTTCTCATTGTCGCCGACATGTGGGCCCGGGCTGTCGGTGAGCCAGCTCGGCCGACAGTCGCTGCCACTCGCCCCACGCGTCAGCGACTCAGCGGCGTCTTCTTCTCCTCTCTCCCTTTCGCTCTCTCGCAGAGACGCGCTTCTCGGTCTTTCTCGCGCCACTCGCTCCAACCGCCTCTTAGCCCTTATAAAGCCCCTCCTCTCTTCGCGCCGACCCAGCTAGCTCCCGGTGCAAGCCATTCCGCCGTTGCTTTGGTCATCGTCTCCAATTCCGCGAAAACCGAAGAGGGCAAAACCCCAAATCTTCGCGCAAGCCATTTCGTCCCAATTCCTTCTACCAAGCATCCTAGAGCCTCTCAAGTCCATCCCGAGCCCGTACGAAACCCATTCTTCCCGGCGAGCTCCTCGCGCGTTTTCTTCCGCGCACCGCGCGCGGTGAGACCTCTATTCCGCCGCTCATTCTTTGAACTAAACCCATAAATGGGATCCTTGAAGTCCCTCTCCGGTGGCGAGCCGCCTCGGCCATCTCCTACCGAAGCGCCACCACCCAAAGATGCGCACAAGTGTCTTTGAGCATGAATCCGGAACCCATTCCGTGATTCCGGCCGTGCTCGCCGCGCCGAGCTCGTCTTGCCGCGATCTGCTCGGTCACCGCCAAGCGGGCCCGACTGTCACCCGCGTCTGTGGCTGCTGCGCCACGACATCGCGGACCCGCACTGTCACCATGAGCCATGCCAGCGATCCATGGCCAGCGCAGCGTCACCAGCAGAATAGCGCATCGGTCGGCCGACCGATGGGCCCGGCTTGTCGGCGCCTCAAGCGCTGTTCCGCCCGAAATGGAAAGCGTTTTCCGCGAAAGCGTACTTTCCATTTTCGCAATTTTCGATTTTAGTATTTAATCAAAACCTAGATATTCATTTAGCCATATCTTTCAAATCATTTAACCAAATTTGATGAAATAAAATTATAAATTCATCTAAAATCCAGTAGATTCAGAATATGCAAAAATATTTCAGAATTGAATTTTATTTGAAATTCGAATTTAAATTCAAAGTAAAGGTTAGAAATATGCCATCCATGGAAATTTTGCAAATAACCTCCAAATTTAGTAAAATAAATTTTATTAGAATCCTTGTAATCTCAGGAACCAGAATCTGTAAAAATACTTAGGGTGTGTTGTAAGAAAAATCTAAGTTACAAAATGAGTAGAAAATAATGCAATAATGGTTTAAATAGATCAAATCTTTAAATTGCAAAAGAAAACAAATAACTCATGTAACCATTCCTGAAATTATGAAATCATTTTATTTGAATATTTCCATCTGATTTCTTTTGGCCTTATTGAAATTTGGTATTTATTCTATGTCGCCTTACGACGTGTAGAACCCGATTTAACCCGGTACATTCGACGACCGGGAGTTCGAAGTCGAGGAAAATCAGCAAGGCAAGCAAAACCCCTTTGATCATATTGATCCCAGTTTTATAAATGTTTTCATTAAGTGTTTTACTGCATACTTATTTTTTTTATTAAAGTCTGCTATATTTCGGGTAATGGTAATTATACCAGTAGACTTATAGAACTTCCTTGATAAGTAGGAAATTGAGAACCTTGAAAACCCTAGATTAGCTTAGACAATATTTAATGTCAATCTGGGTTACTCACATTTAGTGAAATGCTTAGCCAAAGCTAAATGAGTTAAAACTGTGAAATGATTAAAGACCTTGGTTATGACATTTAGATGGGTATGACTATTTTTGTGGTTGGTATTTTGGTTGGAAAATGGAAATAAAACTATGGTTTAGATGCGGGCAATTATTGGCAATAGCCGTGTGTGCATGTTTTGCACGTAGAATAGGGTGGAGATTATTGCCTGTGTCGGATTAAGGACCGAACTATGAGTTGTTTTCAGGCCAAGAATATTCATACAACCACAAGTGCTGGTATGGGACAGCTCTAACTTATTAAGTTATTTAAAACTAGCTTTGCACTTGGAAGGCGGAGTAGTACGAAGTGTTTCTTAATGAATTGCTCGACGGACGTCCACACCGAGGTGATCATGGATTAAACGTCTACCAATATAACGATGTACGCCATATTGTGGGTAGTTCCATCATTTCTATGCTCGAGTTCTTACTCCACAAAATGGGTTTGTCGTCATCGTCTTTGGTGCAAAGTTAGGTTTAAATAATGTAACAGTTATAACATGACTCTCTGCGGCACACCAAAGGAAGTGTGCAAATATCGATTGCTCAAAGAGTCAGTCATGTCTTGTGGGGAAAGCTGTATACCTCTGCAGAGTGTAAAACTAATCGATTAGCGCGTCATGATCATGGACACTTGGTAAAGTCATCACATAGTTAATTTGTTTTGCTTATTTTCCTAAAAAGTGGTTTCTACCACGTGTTGGTCATTTCCGCTGTGTGCGGAAAGAAATGATTTTAAGTATGATCAGTATACCCAAACATTCGTAATTTATTGATGCTTACATTCTATCACTTTTAATATTAAATTGCTTTTATTTAAATTTCATTTTGCAATCTATTATTCTGTATTTACATTTCAAACCAGCTTTATGCAAATTAACCTTAATAGCCTTTCTTTGAAATGGCTCGCATGTATTTTAGGTTTTGCATAAGTCTTGCGAGTACGTAAGTACTCAACTTGCCATCATTGATATTTTTAGGTGAAGAAATAGACTTCCCACTAATCTTACGTTGATGCAGGATACGGGAATTTAACGATGACTATTTCTAAGGATTTTCCTTGTCGATTACTGTGGGACAATGGGTTAAAAGGCACACTACAGGATGTTGTCTCCACTGCAGCTTTTACTTTTGGTATTGTAAAAATAATATGTAATCTTACTTCATTGTGTAATAAAGTTTGTGTATGACTGTGATAACAATTTGTATTTGTGCGTACTAGCTACTGATCATGGGACTAGTACTGTATGCACATGGTATCCATTTTTGGTATTAATTTATCAAAAATGGGGGCCTTACACCCCGGCCTCAGTCATCTTTCGGCGTCACCTTAACTATCTGGACCTCAGCTCTCCTAGCCTAGTCCGGTCTCCTCCGCCTCACCATAACCTAGCTCCGAAATCTTGCAACCATCACCGACAAGCAAACACGTCACATAGCAATGTCAACAACATATGCAGTTTTGTAAACTATTGACTAGTCACACATCTAAGGATACCACCTTAGATCCCAACCACTCTTCAATGCCACGACCACTTAACGGTGTCCCAACCACTTAATTCAAATTGCTTAAAATGAAAACAAACTCATTTCAAACTCTAACCTGAGCACCATAAACTCAAATCCAGTCAATTACTCATCGCAAATATGGGTAGACCATCATATAGTCTCTCAATCAGCATTGAGGATGCTTATAAAACAAGGATTGAAGTCTGTTGCTGATGTGGTTTAGGAATGTGCAGCTAGCCCAGCATGTAAAGGATCACTAGGAATAGGCTGATTCCTGCATTTCCTATAGTCTTTAGTCAAAGGTAGTATTTTGTCAAATCAAAGCTAAAAGAATCGCTGTATGAGATCGTTGTGCATGCAGTAAGCATGCATGCTATTTACGAATGATATTTGTAAAAAAAAATAGTGCTGTTATAAAGGCTTTTAATTATCAGGTTACGGCCATCCCAGAATACAACTATTAATAAACCGAGTTTTCAAGAATGGACCGCAATGCCAAATAGAGGCTAACCTGATCCATTAAGGTAAAAAAAACTTCTCAACATGGAAATAGAAAAAACAGAAAAGAAAAGTAAGACCCTGATCACAATTAGCTACCCTCTTTGCTTCCCAGCCAAAGGGGAGCCTCCCTGACGAAATTATTGACTACATATTAAGTGTCTACTTAATATACGGTTATATCTAGGACTACAATTCAAAGGAAGCTTTCTTTCCTTCAGTAGCACATTGGTCGGAAGCTAATGACTACCAGTTAAGATCAAAGGACTATTAGTCATGGTCAATGCCTATCAATTATACGGTTTGATAAGCCTCGATAGGCAAACTAGTCGGAAGACATGTTAGTTTCTCACGTGATTAATATGAGAACGGTTATTGTCGTATCTGGCAACTTACGAAAGTTACCCAAAGAACATAACGATTCAAGATTCAACAAAGACACGTGCATAAAGACAAGAGGCGCCTGTAGCAATAGCAATATGAACTGCCACCCCTTAGTTGGACATAAATAGGGTGACCATTGTGCCAAAAAAAACAATCTGATCTCGTTCAAATTATATTCTAATTCAAATCCATTCATGTAACATCCTTTTTGTTCACGGTAATAAAGTCCATATTTGATCGTGCCTTCTATTTTATTTTAGGAATTGCTAAAAATCTGTCGCCTGTTTTTTTTCTTCGATTTCAGTCACTTTTTTCTATTAGGGTTCACCAATCCTATTTTTCTTTGTCTAGCTTAGAAAAATTATTTTTCATTTTTCTCTGTGATTTATTTATTTTCTATTAGGGTTCACCGATCCCATTTTTCTTTGTCTAGCTTAGAAAGATTATTTTTTATTTTTCTCTGTGATTCACTTATTTTCTATTAGGGTTTACCAATCCCATTTTTCTTCGTCTAGCTTAGAAATTTTTTTCCAGCAGAGTGCGAGCGCGTGGTCGCCGGTGGCCAACACGAACGGCGTCGACGTCGTGCATAGCCGGACGGCAAACTACTTCCCGAGCAGAAACGGGCTCCCATCCCACCGTCTGGCCCATCGAAGAAGCATGATTAGCGTGCGTACGCTCGGATAGACGTACTCCGACGCCGATCGAGTGATTGCGGCCAGAGCTCGCCCTGAAGAAGCCGGCCAGCAGCACGCGCACTCTGAAGGAGCTAGCATTAATAAAATGGATCCTATGTCCAAATTTTGACTGATTTACCCCCAAAAGAATTAATCAAATGTTAATTAGACATTCCTTTTATTTCCCGGTAAGTTGGACAGGACCCTAGGTCCGCGATCAAGGCCCTCTGTCGTACAAGTCCTCCAGTATCGATGGTACAGCCCATGCCACTCTGTGCCCTTCATATATACCCAGATTCCTCTCCCCCTTTCCCCCCGTTCCATCAAAACCTACTGCTACACCTCAACAAGAGGTAGAGAAATCGATCCCCTCCATGGCCGACGAGTGGTGGAGTACATCTCAGAGGAGCCACGGCACGTCGGCGTGCTCGGCCACGCCGTTCACGGACAGAGCCGCCTGCGGCTGGACATCCCCCACCACCGTGGCCGCCACCGAGTCCACGAGCTCAATAACCTTCCAGGACCCCCACAGGAGCTGTACTACTCGTCAGCCTTTATCTGATGCCGCTTCCTCCCTTGGCGATCCACACATGGACTGGACGCAAGCCTTCTTGTAAGTTCGTTTCCATCTTCCGTGTCCAAGTATGGTGTATGGTTGCATAAGTTTTAGCTGCCAAATAGCTAAAGAACATCTATCTTTTGCGTGAGCGTTAGGAGCGGGAGAAGCGACGCTAGCTTTCAAGCCGTGCCCCAAGACGACATGGGGACATCCACGAGAAACTTTCGAGCTCAGCCGACGGCCGACGAGACCGTGATGGATAATCCATTCAGGGACATGAACCACGGCTTCTTGCTCGACCAGGCACCTCTAGAGCCGTCGCCGTACGGCACGGTGTTCGACGCCACGGCGGCGCATGACATTTCGATGTTCGGGGACTGCCAGTCCTCGGCCGGCTACGACGCGACGGCGGCGATGCAGTTGTCGCAGATGATGAAGCTCTCGGTGCCGGCGTCTACGCTGGTGCAAGGCGCCGCCGCCCATCTGCAGTACTTGTCCGGCAGCTGCATGCCTTTCAATGCTCCGCTGCCGTCGCAGTTTCTCTTGCAAGCCCTACAGCCCAAGCCCAGCTGCAGCTCTAACGCTAATACCCTCACGGCGAAGGTGAACACCTGCATGTATGAGTGGGTGACCACTAGCCATTACCAGCTAGGGTTTCGTCAAGTTATAACCTCAACTTCTGCTGCAGTCCATCTCGGGGTCTGTCCTACACTCCTGCTCATCGGCGGCGAGGAAAAGCGTATCCGAGCCCCTCACCGCAGCGAAAAGGCCACGGATCGAGGCGCCATCGCCGTTGCCGACGTTTAAGGTGAGGCGGGCCTGATCCAAGTAGATTTTCTTTTCATCTTTCTGCAGTTCAGCGTCTCTTTTTGTTGCTTTGATGGCTGGTATTTCTTTTCGAGCGTCTGGTATTTCTTTGCGAGCATCGATGGATCTTGGCTTTTGGATTGCATAAAATTTTCTTTTGTGTTGGCTTTTGAGCTGCAGGTGAGGAAAGAGAAGCTAGGGGACAGAATCACTGCGCTCCAGCAACTAGTCTCGCCTTTTGGAAAGGTATTAGTTCTTTCTGTTCTGCATTAATTTCCTATACATCTGTCCTCCCCGTTCCAATTACAGGAGAGAACAAGTGCTCTTGTATTAGAACCTTCATCTCAGATAATGGCCTAACGTATCGTTGATATGGTCAAACTTTAGACCGATACCGCATCGGTTCTTCACGAGGCCATCGAATGCATCAAGTTCCTTCACGAACAAGTTGCGGTGAGTGTCCAAAATGCCATTGCTTGCCTTACTACGACATGTCTTGTTTATTGGCAAATATGTATAGCTAATGTGCACGCCATTGAACTCCCTGCAGTCTCTGAGCTCTCCGTACCTGAAGAATGGGAACCCCTTGCAGCAGTTCCAGCAGAAGGTACAAATTTTCAATGTATCCATATCAATCGATGCTTTCTGGTACTTCTTGATCGATTGCATATGTTCATGATATTTTTGCTCGTTAACTAGGGTTCTGAGGATGCGAAGGACGACAGCGGCGAGCCGAAGCAGGATCTGCGCAGCCGAGGCCTGTGCCTTGTCCCGGTAGCGAGCACGTACAAGGTGGCGAGCGAGACGGTGCCGGAGTTCTGGCACCCAACATTTGGAGGCACATTTAGGTAGAGAAATAGGTAATTTAACTAGCTTGGTGCAGGCACACGTGCTAGGCAATGTGTACACATGTCCGTGGATTACAAACAAACACAGTGTTGAAGCTAAAGCAAAGCCATGCGTTGCTAGACTAAGATATGTAAAGATGGTGAGCAAACTGAATTTTAGTAGCTATCCTGAGAAGAAAAGCAAGAGGTAATCATCCGAGCAATGAAGCAAAGGATGTTTGAAAGGAAAAAAAAGGTAAGACAATAATAGGGGCTGAGTCTTCGAAGACAGGCTAGCACCGGTATACAAAATGTTGGGACAGTTGCAAAAGAGAACGATTTCAGCTGTCTATGGGGCTTCTGCACTCATTTATACACAACTTTGCAAAGGAATAATGCTATAGTTAGCGTTTATGAACAGGTTGGTATCTCAGTATGGAATGTTGGGGCGGGTGCTAAAATTTGATAGGAAAAAGAAGGTATAAGTTCAGATGACAGACAATAGTCATGCAGTACTGGTGTTAGTCTTAAAGTATAAAAAGCCATGATTCAAACAACCGGATAACTTGTGATGGGACGTCCGATTTTTTCGGACGCTACAACATTTAATTTTGTTCCTATGCGTGAAACTTTTTTCCTACGCGTGCAACATTTTCCTTCGATAACAGTAGAAATGTCAATCCGGATTGCTGCAACATTTTCTTTCTATGCGTGAAATATTTTTTTCTTATGTGTGCAATATTTTCCTTCGATAACAGTAGAAATGTACGCGCGAAAAAAAAATATTGCGGACGTTGGGAAAAAATGTTGCACCGACGCGTCCGAAAAAACACGCAGGGTCGGACGTCCGGCTCCTAGAAATCGCCTTCAAACAATGGTACAGTGATATTCGATGAGACCATGACATACTCATAAGAATAAAAGTAGTTAAAAGATCAAAAAAATCTTACTAAAATATCTAGTTGGAATTTTCTGAGCATATTGTCAACTGATATGTCAACATATATAAAGATCAATGATGATGTATAGTGTGTATATATATATATATATATATATATATATAGGTGTGTGCTCATTTTAGCCGTAAAGGGGATTCGTATCCTCTGTCATGCCATTTTTTAATTAGATTATAGCTCTCATGACATTTAAAATATGATTAATTCTTTGTATGCTATTGGAATTTGAGAAAAATTTTAAATGTGTCTACGTATTAGTGAAACAATAAGTAGCATATAAAGAACGATGCAAATTTTCACTGGTATATAAAAAATTGCCCTTTTAAAATAGTACTGATGGCATGTCTTAGCTTGTATATATGATCGAGATTCAACAATCATGAACGGTAAATACGGTTAGATTTTAGGCCTCATTTCGTGGGGAAGAAAAACCCAACATTTTTCTACTAATAAAATGGCTTTTACTATGTCGAGATCAATATGTTTTCGGCTTTTTACTATGTCGAGATCAATATGTTTTCGGCTTTTTACCATATCGAGATCAATATGTTTGGTCGTACAATACATATTTGCACTATTTTTTGACTCACCACACTCTGGAGATAATTTGGGTGTTGGGTTCTACGACGTGATACTATTGTATGTCTTAGGGAGAAAGATGTACAACTAAAAACGAAAGCACTTCAAAGCAGGAAATGAGTTACAAAAAAATGCCTAAGAGCTTATATCTAGACTACCATCAATCCGACATAGTAGCGACAAAAAAGAGAACTTTTCCGCTGTACAGTTTTGTCAAACATACAGGGAATTAGAAGAAGAAAAAACTAGGAGGAACTAGGTATTTAAAAAGAAAAAATTGAGGCATCAAAATTTAAATTGAAGAGGACTTGGGCGACATACGTTTTAATGATGCAACTTTGTGGACAGGTTTCTCCGATTCTTTTGGTATCTATATACAACAGCAGACGCAAGGAAAAAGCGTGAAGGAGCTAGAGCACCAACTCTAACTATTGTGCCCTGGTACCTTTAGTCCCACAGTTTTTTTCCAGTAGTTTTCAAGACATCGAACCAATCGTCCACCATAAATGCAATGAAGCACGTCAGCACTGAACACTCTAATTTCTAGTTTTCTCCCGCGCACGCCACTATCTATATAACTCTGTGTTTTGAACAACGCCTGGTTAACACAGTAAATACCGATGGCTAGATGGGCGGAGACAAGGAGGGGCCTGGACCCCTCATGATTTTTTACTACCTTTCACTAGCATGCAAGAGTATTGGAACTTTACTAGGACGAAGCTCAAGCCCCTACCAATTCAATTGAATTACACGTGAGCCTAAGAGATAATTTTTGGCACGTACGTGAACCCATCTTATATATCATCTGGATTTTTGTTTTCTTCCGAATTTTTCAGCTAGTGTCGAGCCTAATTTGTACTCCACAAGTGCATGATATTTATCCATACATGTTTAGAGCTTTATCAGGCACTTATTCCTCATATCTGGCTTCTATCGCACCTTCCATGGCTCGGTGAAGTATGCATGTGTATGTGTGCCAAACTACATCAGACTCAAGTTATCATCCATGATGATCATTATTTATATTCTATTGCTTTTTACATATAATTTTTTTCTCATCAAAAACTTCTATTTTTTTTTTCTAAGTAGCTTAAATAGGACGATAACAAATTCATGTCTCTCCTCGAGCTTTTGGCTTCCCCTATGGTCTAATCCTCGCTCCACGGTCCACGCCTGGACGTGACCTTCCGGCGAAAATGTCAGCAGCATCAGGTAGATGACTAGATGTTGTGCATTCATTCAACCATGTACCTGGCTAGCCAGCAAAGATGCACGCACGCGCGGTGGAGACGAGGTTCAAAATCCCCATGAAATTTCATAAATTTTAGCCTAGATTTCGGATTTCGGCTGAGACGAGATTAAATCTCACGGTCAAATAAAAAATTTGTAAAAAAATCAAATTGCTACAGCATTTTTTAAGAAATTTTGTCTAAATTTTGAGGATTTTGACCGGATTTCAACGTTTTTGGACCAAATTTGATTAGATTTTGGACAATAACTCTTAACAATGTCATCTTGCATGAAAATTTTATGAAAAAACAAAATTTTGAGACGTTTTACAGAAATAACATAAGCACCAGATTTTTAAAAAATATATATATAAGCTTGATCAAGCTCTGAAAAATTTATGGTAGCATATTTAGAAGTCTAGGATGATAAAAAAAATTGCAAAAGAATTGAACTTTATTTTTTATCTTTGAAAAATTAAAAACAGAAGGAATATAAATGAGACAGTAATCATTTCAAAATTTTACAAATTCGCTCGAGTGTGATCATGATCCAAAATTTTTAGGAGAGCTTAAGCATTGCCTCAGCACCCTTCTCTAAAAGTTTCGAAAATTCTAAACCTATGTTTGGTTGCTCACTTAAATCTATGGAAGCATTGTCTCAGCCTTTTATCAGGACAGTACCACTGTTCAAATTTTTGAAAATTTCTCAGGTTTGATCATCACCGGAAAATTTTATGAAAACATTACTAATTTGTCAAGACCATCGACAAAAATTATAAAAAATTGCTAACGTAGTTTGAACCATTTTTATTTGGTTCAAATTTGCCTAGATTTCAAAAATTTCGGTCGAAATCTCGGAAATCCCAATTCAAAAATTATTGGATTTCAATTTTTCTTTTTGAATTTTATTCGAATTTCGGCCACATCCAAGATGTGAACCGAAAACGAAATTTCAAACCATGGGGAGAGCTGCACGTGGATCATGAATCCCTGCAGCAGCTTAATTAGTTCCTCAAATATTTTCTTGCACACCATCGATGAGTAAGCATAGCATCAGCCTGCAAGCTAGACCTGGCATAAGCCGAAGGGATCATTATTCGACGGCTTGGCTTTTTTTTTTCAAAAATAACTCTATTTCAAAGAAAAAAATACAAAGCTAGGCCGCTATTAACCGCAAAAGGAGTCTTCCGTCCTCCCTCGTGCTCCTCCTTCGTGGCACAGCCACTCCCGTGCACCACACGTCCGCTCCCCCGCACGCCACGCCTCTTGCCACGCCCCCCTCCGTGGTGGTGCCCACTTCCATGCCACCTAAGCACGACAGTTGCTTGCTACCGCGTCGCCCGTACCCTGGCTCTACAGCATCTCGGGCTCCTATACTGTGGTGGCGCGGCAAGCGACATGACGTGCCTCCTATGGTGAAGTGGAGTCTAAATTTATAATTTTTGTCTGAAAAAAAACCATTTTTATAAAACAAAAAGATAAGGAGAGAGCTAGAACAATGATCACGTCGCATAAGCCCTGCCTTTTTTCCGCCGAGTTTTCCTTTCCAAGAAGAACATTGGCAAGCTAGTGAAACATGTCGTGAAGTGAAGGCGTGAAGCCGTGAGTGGAGCAGCTAGCGGATGCGCGCGCGCGCGGTGCAGAAGTGAGAGAGATCATCGTTCAGGGCGGGATCTACGATTTCTTTTGGTTGCCTGCGGGCTGCGGCCGCGTGTGCTTTTCTGACTCGAGAGGAGGGCGCTGCAAATTTTGCAAAAAAGTCAGGGGAGGGGACGACATGGCTGCCCGGCCGACCAGCCAGACCATGCATGAGCCACGACACGAGCCCGTCACCATCTCCGAATAGCTCGCCACTGGGCCCGTGCGTGTCGAGCTATGGTGCGCGCGTGCGACGCGTCAGGCCAGGACAACGGCGCCCGCGTCCCTCCCACCTCCGGTTGATCCATCCCTCCATCCACGTCGCGGTCCTCCAAAATCGAATCTTCGATCGTATTATTACGGTGTTTAGTTACTACTTATCGTTGTGGACTTGTTTCCCTTCCACCGTGTGCTCGTTCATCGCCGAGCAGGAGCATGTCCACGTACGGCTATATACCCGACGTGGTTAGGAGTAAAAAGAATAAGAACAAATCAGCGAACAGATCCAGACCATAGCTAAATTTGTCGCTCGCTGCCTTAACCACATCTTGCATCGCAATTCACAGAACCTGATGCGTTAACGCATCGTTGTCGCCAGAAAATTCCGAACTCCTAGCATCAGTACCTTGTCTCTACGGAGATGATCTTAGCAGCATCTGCGACGTGCCAGCCGACTTTTCAGCAAATCGGCAAAGACGATGATAGTTAAACTTGAACAAAAGTCAATCATAAACAAAACGCCGATGCGAAGCAATAATGAACAAGTACAAATATCAAAACAGGGGATAGGTGTAACTCACAAGTACAAATATCGAAACAGGGGATAGGTAGTAAATGTTGGTATGTGCGTGTTTCTTCATCAAACAATACAAAGTGTTTATAGTCTAATACAGCTGACTCAATCTTGTATTGTGCTTCAATTCTCTCTCTTCGTGTGGCTCAACCTTTCTTTGATAGAACTAGCGGGGTGGCTCATGCATTTGCGTGTCTAGACTTGTTTCAAAGTTTTTAGTATTAAATGATATAACTTAGATATTTGAGAATATATTTGTGTATCTTGTAGGCTATTAAGTATTTCAATACATCATAAACATTGGAAATAACAATAATGGCTTGAAGAAAAATACAACTTTTACATTGAAGTATGAGCTTGATGGATTGAGGTTCTTAAAAACGCAAACACTCTCCATCATACATGGATCATATAGTTGCATGCCCCTACTCTTCCTGCATTAGTTACTATTTTTCAAAATATATGCATGCACATGTACTTCCGTTTAATCTCAAAACAATACGTTGATTATATGTGCAGAAATTTTATTAGTTTACATTGCATTAGATTATATTGCTCACGCATACACTGATGCACCATAGGCGACCTACCTTCAACTTATAATCCCTCATACGTCGGCTACCTAACCGAACCGTGTGTCTTCTATCTCTTCTCGTCACTATAACTTTTCTGCTTCAACCTCTAATAGCACGCCCAAATATTATTGGTTGATCCTTCTTAGCTGTTATCCATTCTAATATAATTTCTTAGCTTCTACTCATTCCAATACAATATTCTATCGTATAGTTATTTTCTACTCCTCTCCAATTGTTGCTTAATGTTGACGTACCGTTGAAGAATCTAGATCAACAATTATGAGTTAATTATACGTTTTGACAATTAATGACAATTATTTATTAGGACTCATATTTTTATGAGTTGAATGAACATGTTATGTCCCACGGATTTGAATGACTTGAGATGGATTCATGTGTTGATCATTATCAAGAAGTGGAGGCGTCATGTGTTGATGGGTAAAGTCAAGAACTCGGACTTTGAAGTGGAGATGTTCGTCATCAAGATTTAAGATGATATACAAAGCAAAGATATAACTAGCATAGGTTAAGGATATGTTTGTTAGTCTTTTTGTCGGTCTTGGTGTTAGCTGAAAGACCGAATTACTAGTATAGGTTATCGTACTATTAAGAGACGTCTTCACTAGTAGCTTGAGTGTGTCATGTGCTGATGGCTCATTATGCTTGCCCTAGATCTCCGTGGTATGGTGTTAATATTTGCGAATGTGTTTCAAAATAATTAAGACTCATGCATAATCCTTGTTGTATGTGACTTAGGTTTGCAAATGTGTTTTACATACTACCTGAGTCCATCTTCCCAATCCTTCATGCATGATTCAAGTGCTTTACAAGTTTTTTTGATCATGATCTTTTCTTGTTTTCGTGGTACTAAAATTCGTGAATGCGTTTTGTGAGTTGTTGAAGTGCCTCTACCGGGGAAGCGCCTCCCGCGCTCCCCCTCCGGCCTCCGTAGCAGCCTTCCTCCCGTGCCCGTTGGCTCCCCCGCGTGTCAACCACGACACCTCCGCTCCCGTGCTCACCTGCCATGGGAGCGCCGGCTCCTCCCGCGCTCCGGAGGCGCGGCGGCCGCCTGCTTCGACACTCGTCGCCCCTGCCATGCTTGCCAATTGCCACGCCTTTTGCTGCGGTGGGGGTACTAGATTTACAAATTTGTTCGAAAGGGAGTCAATTTTGCAGCAAAAAAAAGAGGAGGCTGGAAAAGTGATCAATTCATAGCCCACCAAACCACATGGTACATAAAGCAGCTTATCCACATAGCAAAGCTTCTTCTTCCTCAAGCCACACCTGAGCACATATGCATTCACTGTCATTATGCTAAAAATAGAACACCAATACTAAAGAAGTACTTATGGTCCAACGGCTACAGGGGAACATAGTCCATGAACTACTAAGCACATTGAAAAGTAACATGTGAAACCTCTCTTTTTTTGAGTAGTGCTTCAATGTTTTTCCTCATAATATAAAGTGTACAAATCTTAAAGCAAACGAAGGGGTAAGTAATCACTATCTATCATTTATTCATGCTTTAATATTTGTGCAACTGTCAAAAAGGAAAGTATGGAAGCACCTCTCTTCTTTTTTATATCTACCGGAACATACGATCTGATCCTGTCTCAAGGAACACGATGGCCCGGAACATACGATCTGGTCCTGTCTTAAGGAACACGATGGCTTTAAACGGAGTGTGAATTGAACACTCGGTTTAAAAGTAAGTTACGAGCATTTAAATTTTCTAATCGAAGAAAAAGGTATTTTGAGTTGCGCTTGCTGACCTGCTGAATTTGGAGAAATAGGCCAGGATGAGAGGCTGGTGGCTAATTGCCACCCGAGCGGCATACAGACAGACCCGTGTCGACAACCTTCGACTTGGGTCTTGTTGGGCCTAAATTACAGCCTAGCGTTGCGCACACTACAACTGGTATGCCCTTTTGTAACTTGGGTAAGAACTAAACCAAGTCTTTAAATCCCAGATTCCCAGTGCATCTAGGCCGAGCTGAAGACATGCTGAGAAGCAGGCCCAGGCTATCGCAGTAGTTCAATCCAAAAACTCATCCAGAACTTTGTCCCCAGTCCAATGTGCATTCTTTGAAACCCTGCCCTATTGACTATTTCCATGGCAGCTGGTCGATTCTAGGTTGCTGAACTGTGACATCTGACAAGAGGTTAATCCAACTGCAATTAGTTTGGCCTAGGTTGGCCAGGACAAATCAATACGGACAAAAGTGACGAGTGACAACCAAGAGGTCTTCCTGTTCAGTAATCAATATATATATGATGGGAAACACAATCCAATTCCAAATTACAACCAATTCATCAAAGCATAGAATCATATAATGCATACGGCAAGGGAAGTTCCACAAATTAAGCCAGATAGCAATTTCTAGACAGCACAAAAGAACAGACGAAGCTATCAACGGTCTGGTGGAGCTGTAAATGTCTTTACGATATGTGCGGAAGGGCAGAGGTCAGGCAGACCCAATGCCGCAACAGGATCAAGCAGATCCCTTGAGTTTCTTGGCAATGCCTGCAAAGTACTTCCCCTGGTGGAAGGCGTGCTCCAGCTCCACATCAGTTGGATACCTTGAACCGTCGGCGGCAAAGGTGCCAGCACCGTACGGGCTGCCACCCTGAACTTTCTCCATGTCAAACATCTTAGCACCGAAGGTGTACCCGACCGGCACGAAAACCATGCCGTGGTGAGTCAACTGGGTTATTGCTGTCAACCTGACGAGAGTAGCGAGGAAAGAATTGGTAGTATGATCAGTTATGATGATCTTCGGACATGAGGTTTTTCACACAAAGATGCGGAACGGCACTTACGCTGTAGTTTCCTGCCCACCACCCTGAGTTCCGGTGCTGAAGAAGATGCCAGCGGGTTTGCCTGCAAGGCTCTGCTCCCTCCACAGGCCACCGGTTGCATCGAAGAGTGCCTTCATTTGCGCAGCCATCATGCCAAACCTTGTAGGAAACCCAAAGAGGATTCCATCTGCCTCAGCAAGTTCTTGTGGCGTGATTATTGGTGCATCGAGCTTAGGAGGTGCGCCCATCTTTCCAAGTACTTCCTCAGGGAGAGTTTCAGGGACCTTTCAGATGATAAGAGACATTTATTAAAAAGTCATATCAGCAAGTCTGAATCCAAAAAAATTGTATTCGCTATTAATTTTCTATTGTTAGAACATTTCAAACACCTTAGGATGCTAGTCTTGCAGGCAATTAGCCTAACCCATGCCTATGGTCCTAAAAACACTTTATATTGTGGTGAACCAAGATGATTGGGCCCAACCTGCCATATTTTAGCCTCAACACCTTCAACAGACGAGGCACCTTTCTTGATCTCTTCAGCTAGCTTTGCAACATGTCCATACATAGAGTAGTACCTGTTGAAGAACCAATAGCATTTTTACATAATTTTCTCCGAGCGCACAAGTAGAAAAACATAATGGTCTTTTCCAACTCTTCATCGTTATTTATTTCTGCTTCCTTTGAGACCTCCATACTCCATAGTGCATATGGATCTCATTAATGTCTCATACTTTAGGAATGGCTTGGTTAGAGACAAATAATAAAGATATCATTAACATGAACTGTATGGTGTAAATAAGCACTGCTCTCTGGTGTGAATATAGGGAGGTACCTATGTTCATACATCATGCTGACATATCATTCAAATAATCAGCAAGCTAGCTTTACGTCTTTGCCTTAATTTGCAAGTGATGAAATAATTAACTCTTCAAAGAAGAGAATAAGATATGTGCAGCAAAAGCATAGCTTCAAAAAATTGTTATTTTTTATGAGAGCCGATGACGAGAAAGGAAAAATAACTTCAATCTCTATCTTAGGCTCTTAGCTAAGCATATTGCTTTCACTTTCTTATACTTCTAGAAAAAAATATGTAGTGGGCCCCACAAAACAGTACATCACAGCTAAGTTTCTAGGAAGCTTAAGTCCTAAAACAAATGTACATGTCGTTCATTGTTCCTAATTTGCTGTCAAAGTGTAAATATTCATTAAAATATCCGAGCGCTTCCAATCTTCAGAATTGCTGAATTCTCATTTTGGTAGTTAGAAGTCTAAATCAGCAGAGAAATTATAAACATAGCTCAAAACTTCCGTTAGACAGTGCCATGGTTAGTTGTATGCTTAAATTGTTTAATCAACAACTTGAGCAAAAGGAGACTAAGACTTTGTCAAAAAGAATCTGCCTCCAGCAGATTTCGGGTCCTTGACAAATGGCCAGTCACCATTGTACAAATACTGTTTGCAATTAAAAAGTGATTTCTTAAATATACGGAAGCCTATATTATTTCTACTCATTGATATTGTTGGTGTGGCACTGGGAAGCAACAGAGGCTAGCATACATAAATGTACTAGTCGTGGATTTCTGGTGGGACGCCCACATCAAAAAAAGGGAAAATCACAAAATCACATTTTTCCACAAAGAAACGGATAAGTCATTTCCCTTGATGTGTCACAAAACGAAAAGTTGCAAATCAACAAAATGAGGGTGGCATCCAATGTTTAATACTACACGCCACATTTATACACAAAGTAAGCATGCAACAAACTCAAATGGTAAGCCCGAAAGAAGGGGCTAGAAGTTTTCACATTGGTAGGAGATAAGGGCAAACATTTTATCTTCTGGATGCCACTACAAACCATTTCACTACAGTTTGTATGAGTTCATAAATAAATAAAACACTTAAGGTATGAATATACACGAGTGTAAATTGACGGGTCTGAGTTCAATGTAATACAGACAGGTGTATATGCTAAGTTCTTATCAAAATTTAAGCTGAAGTACTACTCTAATTTGTAACATAATTACAACACACAACGTATTTTCTCCTTATCTTAAAGACTGAAGTATTGCGGGGGAATCTTGATGGCCGATAGCGAAGGGCGAAGTTGATAGAGATATTGCACAGGAATTTTCCTTTTCAAGATCCTAATCTAGAGTTAATATGTGTTTTCATCTGCATCAATGCTGCAGAACCTAAGGCGCTAATAATGGCACTAATTTCACTTTGAGAGCCAATCAGCAGAGCTGACAAATTGGGGCAGAACCGTACAGGTGTGCATAAAAAAGCAAGAAAAGAGTGGGCACAATTAGCGCCGGAGCCCACCACTGTTTGGCCCCGTTAAGGCATCAATTCCATCAAGGACCAAAACCTAACGTCATAATTGAGACCCTGACAGCCAAAAATCAACATTGAAGTATTAAAAGTCCAATTTTTCCTTCTTTCTTTACTCCCTCTCGCGATCAAATCATCTGTGCGTATTGACTGGAATCACTTCTGCCCATCTATTGTTCTTATCCACGAACAGAGCGATGAAAACCAAACCCAAGAGGCATCTAAATGACTAGAATTGATCCTTTATCTCGAGAATTCTTCCCACACGAGTAAATTCAGAAACATTTTTCGGATTATCGAAATATCTTAACCCCCAAATAAATTCAAAGGCAATACCATGTGTGGCATCCGACCAATCTTAGAGCATGGATACACCAAACAGGACCAAGAAAAGGAGTTAATTTAGGGATGCTCTCTGAAAAACGAGGAATTTCAGGATGCGAGTTACCGAGTAATTACAAGAAGCCAGTGGTACGGATGCTTACACGACATAGACCTTGACCGCCATTGGAGAGGCTTCGGAGCTCCTGGAGCTGGGGATCTATCCGGTGATTGGAGGAGGATAGAGGGGGATGTGTACTGAAGAACTGGCGCTCCTGGGTCCTCCTGGCCTCCTGCCTTCCTGGTGCCAGTATGAGGTTGAGGGGAGAGTACTTATAGGCAGAGATTTTCTCTCTCTTTCTCTCATTTTCCCCTCTTCTTTGTATTTTTTTCCCTTCTTTTTTTTCTTCTGGTAATCTCCAAATATTTATTTCTGGCCAAGGACCAACAGTGATAGGCTGATAGATGGTTGTTGCGTCGAATTTACTGCTTTTTTTCTCGATTTCACACAAGCATCCTCTAGTTTAGTCCAAAAATGACGAAATGTGCAGGCAACACGTACACCAATTCCCCGTTAGTGGGGTCCGACTGTCGGCAACTCTTCCAAGCGATTATATACATGTTTTGACCATACACAACGCAGCACTTATGAACTGATAAATGAAAAATCATCAAATACTACTTTATTTTGAGTTGATAACCAAAAACTATGTCTACAAGACCTTTGGTACTGTTTATAACTGTAGCAAAGGCCATGTTGCAAAGAATCTAAACTATTCATTAAGAAAACTAATGGATAAAATCGTATGCCGGTCTGTAGTTTCATGATCTCTGTAACCAACCTAGCCACCTACCCGTGGCCTCCGCCAAAGCCGACAGCTCAAGTGCCTAAAAGACGCAGCACAACGGAGCCTATTACGAGTTGCTTGCCATTTTGTTCGCCATGTCCTACATGCCAACACATGCGTGT
Organism: Otatea glauca; assembly: GCA_036346275.1. Lineage (NCBI taxonomy): Eukaryota > Viridiplantae > Streptophyta > Magnoliopsida > Poales > Poaceae > Otatea > Otatea glauca. The sequence continues at coordinate 78,931,589 of CM070711.1, forward strand.
CATTTGTCTTCGTCTCGAGTGTGTACGTATGGGACAGCTATGGATGACGACTTTGGTATCCTACCGTAGCTGGATTCTCATTTATGTATTCTGCAAGTGTTTCCATGGCTGAGGCGCGTTTTGGTGGTCGTCTCGCACAAATTCTCCGGAATACCTGTAGATAAATGCCCTCGTTGATTACGTTTTTTTTTTTTGGGTAGAGCCCTCGTTGATTACTTGTTAGACATGGAAGAGTATTCATTGATCCATTCCTTTCTAATTATGTCTAAAATGCGCTGGCATTGTTCTTAAAGTAAGTTTAAATCTGGTTTTGCTTTTTTAAAAATAGGCTACCATAGAACTCCAGTTATGATATATTAATATCATATATTATAAGAGAGAATACTCATTCTATTTCCTAATACTTTTCACTTGTGATCAAACTTTACTCCCCAAATGCTTGCATAGCAAAGCATTAAAGATAGCGTAACATAAATTTTTGGTTTACACCATCGTCTCTTTCTTTCATTATTACAGTACTAGTCTAAACAACATCCTCATAATGCATATCATATAGTTTATACCGGTAAAAATTCAAGCTCTATTAGTTTAGTTTTGGTATTAATGACAAATCTAATATTGAGACTAACTCTTTTGTTGAGCTTAACTCTTATTAGTCTATTTTGGATGAAATGATGAAATTATCAAAGGTATGCATTTAATAACACGTAGTATATATATTGTTGCGTTCTTTGATGTCAAATATATATTTTTATATGTGAGACTAACGTGTTTATTGAGTATATTTTTGAATAGTCTTATGAAAAAGAAAAATAGAAATTCAAAAGGTATGTATACAATGCAACTTTATTATTTCTAGATACATTCTTTGAATTCAAGATAAAGGATGAACAACACCATTGTTTTAACCTTAAGATGTGCATTTTGTTTCCGACTCTATATATCCATGAATGCACATATTTAGGGGGAGTTCACACTTTACCTTGATGTTTCAATAGTATTAATCTAATTCATCTTTCTATATCAAGGATCATTACTTTGAAACAAACTCTTGAGTATATATAAAAAACTTGTGTAGTTGTAGTATAGTCATATTAATATAGGACAAACTCAAAAACAATCTAAAAAATTGAATATGAGCATATTGATTCCAAAGTTCAATTATTTACATGCACATATTTATTGGAGTTTATTCTATAGTTGATGGCCTCAAAAGTATTGATTCCTTTCCATCACTCAAATATATTTGGATCATTACTTTCCATCAAATCGAGTATATGAAACTTGTGTAGTTATATATACTCATATCAATTTAAATGAAATTTAAATTGAGATTCGCTTGTCTTTTAATCATCAAAGAACGCTTCATCATGTATTGATGTCATTCTTTGTTGATTTAGGATAAACGAGAAGTTCTTGAGTATAAAAAAGCATTAGTTGCATCAAAATACTCAAGACACAATCAATTCATTCAAAATTGATCTGGGTTGTGCTCAATCGATCTCGGGGGTATCCATTATGTGTTAATGGAGTGCAAGTGATGATTGAGACAACCGTGATTGTTAGACTAACAATCTTTCATTAGTTGTGAAGTAGGTTGAGTCCGAGAAAATAAAGAATTAGAAAGAAGAATTTATCATATGTTGATGAGCTTCAAGAATGAATCCCGAAGTGAAGTGAAGCTAGAGAAGGTTCATCATGTGTTGATGAACAAGAAGAAAGATCTCGACTTGGAGAAAATATAATCGGTCATCATGAAAACTCCAAGTGGTTGCGAGAGGCAAAGGAATAACTAGCTAGGGCTAAGGATGTGTTTCTAGTCTTTTACCGGTCTCGGTGTTTGGATAGGAGATCGGGTTGCTAGTATAGGTTGCCATACTATTAAGAGGGGTCAAGTCTTATAGCTTGAGCTTCATCATGTGTTGATGAACTCAATCCGGTTCACTCTAGCTCACTCTCTTATTTGGTTTTTGCATGAGCTAAGTATTTGCATGTGTTGCAAATAAGGGAGCTCATGATTGCTTTTTATTGAATCTTGATTTGGTTTTTACATAGAGATGTGGATTTTCATGTGTTGCAAAAGGGAGATAGCTTATGCAAGTTGGTTTAAGTGGTTGTTTGTATGGAGCTAGATATCTGCATGTGTTGCAAATAGAGAGCTCATGCATCGGAGTCTTAGCTTGTGACTTGATCACGTGTTGATCATCACAAAGGCTAAGATAGATTTATGTTTTGTGTTTGCAAAATGAGTTTTTGCCAAATATGGTTTAATTGAATCTTATCTTGGAGCATGTGAATAGGGTTTACAAATATGTTTGCAAATTGGTTTGATCATGTGTTGATCATCACATGGCTCAAAGATATGATATTGATTGCTCTTGTTTACAAGATTTATATTTGCAAAATATTATGATTTTGGAGCATGTGATTAGAATTTGCAAATGTGTTTTGCAAAATTATTTTGATCATGAGTCGATCATCACATAGCTCAAGATTTTCTCTTATTGACCCTTGCTAGATTGTAGTCACGCCCTTATTTTAGACTTGAGTGACTACATTAGAGTTTTGTTTTTGCGACATTTAAAAATATCTATGATTTTTTAAATCTTAAAAATGGGTGGAAATTGTAGCCCTCTTGATAAGCTTCGTATAGAGTCCAAGATCATCTAAATCGGAGTTCGGAGTAAAGAGTTATGAGTATTTTAATAACTAAAAATGTGGTAGTGCCGCCCGCTGAATTTTGCGGTAGTTATTTGCTAGAAAAGGTGTTTTTGAGTTTAAAGGCCGATAGTGCCGGTCCTACATGGGCAGTAGTGCCAGGGGTACTGTAGTAACGGCTAATTTCAGTGCATTTGATGCTCATTTTACTCTCCAACGGCTAGTTTCCTTTGTGAGGCTATATAAAGAGACCTTGGGGGGCATTTGCTGGTTGTTGGATTTATTGAGTCTTTTGGAAGGTGTTACACGTGTTGCTCTCTCCCTATTGCTTCTTGAGCTAAGAGTGAGCTTCTAATTGCATATGTTGCAATTAGAAGAGGATTGAGAGCCTTTTGTGCATGTGTTGCACTTGAGGGGATCCTTGTACATGTGTTGCACTTTGTGATCACTATTGTACATGTGTTGTATTTAGTGGAGTTCAAGCTAGAAGGATTGACTTGCTATTATTGGTATTTGCCGACATCTAGACGGCGTGTGGAGGCGTCGTGCGCGGTGACTTTCTAAAGGAGATTGTGAGAAGACCCGACAAAGTTGTGAAAGTCGGAGCTCATCTACTCGGAAAGGGAAAGAACAACCACTAGTGGATTTGAGGCGGGTGCTCAATTCGTGGAGCCGCCCAAATATGGTTTGGGCTTGCCTCAACGTGGATTAGGGGAGAACAGCAAGTCTCCGAAAACCACGGTAAAACATCGGTGTGTCTCTTTAGGTTTGCTTGCAATTCTCTATTTACATTGTTGCAATTTATATTTCTAGAATTAAATTGTTTGATTGTCTTTAGGATTGTATATTCTTGAGTAGAGACATAATTAGCTAGTGCACTTAGTAAGCCTAGTTAATTTAGGTTTAAATTGTCAAAACTTTAGTTTATTATTTTCGCATTAATTCTAAATTTGGCTAAAAGAGTATTTAGAGATAAATTTTTAAAACCACTTATTCACCCCCGTTTAGTCGGCATCCTCGATCTTACAACCGGTACTGCCAAATGAACACCAGTCAATGTATCATCTTCTCAATCCCCACATCTTGTGGAGGTCAACTAAATAAAGGATCAAAATGTTTCCTTTTTTTGAGAATTTTTAACATATTCTCTTTTTTCTTAGCGATAAATCACTTGTCATCAATTTTTATTATATAATAAATTTGATATATATATATATATATCAATTAAAAAAACATTCGCTAATTTCCATTCAGTTTTATTCTAAATTTGGATATTTTTTAATTGTATTTCTTTTAGATTTTTTTACATTTTTAGGTTAGAATTCATACATAAATCCACTTGCTAATTTTTATTTAGATTTTTATTATTTTTTATTATACTTGCCATCTACTCTTTCTTTTTATTTAATTTGAATTTTATTTTTAGGTTAGAGTTCATATACAAATCCATCTGCTAATTTTTATTATGAATTTCAGCTGTGTAGGGGGTTTTAATTTAGAGTTCTTATGAAAATAAAATTGCTAATTTCCTTTTAGTTTTTCTTCTAAATTTATGTTATTTTTGTTGTTAGTTTTTTTATTTAATTTCGAATTTCAGTTTTAGGTAAGAATTCATATACAAATTAAAATGTTAATTTGCATCTAAGTTTTATTCCAAGGGTTTAAATTTGGAGTTCATACGAAAATCACATTGCTAATTTCCTTTTATTTTCATTCCAATTTTTTTAAATATTTATTGTTATTTTTTGTTTAATTTTAAATATCAGCTTTAGATTAGAATTCGTATACAAATAAAATTGCTAATTTTCATCTATTTTTTGTTCTGAATTTCAACCATGTATGGATTTAATTTGGAGTTCGTGTGAAGATCAAATGGCTAATTTCCTTTTATACTATATTCCAAATTTATGTTTATTTTTTTATTGTATTTGGTATTGACTCTTTCTTTTAATCTAAGTTGTTATAACTCAGGTCTGCTAGATGAATAGTTTCGTATTTTTCTTTAAATAATGGAGTAACATAAAATTCAGTGCCTATTATAGTTTAACTTAGTAAAGTCCACCAGATTAAAGGCTAGATATTTGTTTTTGTGAGAATTTTTGGCATATTTATGTTTTTTGCTTAGTAGCTCTAATAGACATGTACATAAGATTTTAATATATAACAAGCAGCGTAGCCAACATTTGCGTGACTAGCTTTTATTGTAATTTGGAATTATTTTCTTCCCTTCAATATTACTACTATTCAAGCACTTCGAGTGACAATCTTCCAAAATCAATTTTGGTGCTACTAAGTTCATACTTTATTATCATCCCTAGTTTTTATTTATTGATTCAGTTCACTCGTGCCAGTTAGTGCTAACCTAAAGCTAATCCTATATGAAAATCTAGCTTCTATTGAAAGAAGAAGAAGAAGATTAGTACCTAAAATTTTAAGATTGATACTAATGAAAATATTTACACTCCACTGCAAATTGTATAAATTCTGAATTTACCATCTCTTATGTCACTGATATATGGGGTCTAAGAGCATCTTCAAAAACCTCCCTATCTGACTCCCTTTCCCATTTTTTAGCGATTCACATCGACTGACGAGGCCCCAACAGCCTTGCTATCTTCGCCCCCAAAACTTAGCTAGAGGAGAGAGACTCGCTACGCTCGCTGTCCGTCGAGCGAAACTGCACGACGTTTTTGCACGACCGCAGGGACAACGGCTTCTTCGTCCGTCGTTCGTTTCTCCCCTCCCGCACAGCGGCCTCGGCTCCCATCCTCCTCACGCAGGCGAGGCCATGGCGGCCGCACAGAAGCCGGCGAAGCGGTTGGGCGGTATGGCAGAGGCGCTCGCCATCACCGCCTACCTCAGCTTCCCCACTCCTCCCGCGCAGGTTGCTCCTTCCGCGCCTTCTTGATTTGTTTCTCTACCCAAATCCTACTCCTGTTTCGTTTCTCCTACCGCCTTTACGCTAGATCTCTTCCGATTAAATCGCAGCCCCTCCTGAGGTAATTGTAGGGTTTTGTTCGTGAAAGTGGTGGCTCCTGTGGCGGTAATTGTGACCAGGAATGTGAAATGTAGGTCGAAGCAAGTGTTTCTGCCAAAATCGAGCCTTATCAGTGCAGATTCGCATGTTTTGGGCGGGTTTCGTCGTTAGGTTCGCGTGAGTTGCATAAGCTTGGCTTATCTTGCGAGAACATTTCTGGAATACTGGTGAGCATTTCTGACGAATACTTATAACAGGGGTACCCCAACGGCCCAAGGTGACCAAATGCTGACCTCAAGCACGACTCTAGCCCAACAGCCGCTTCCACCCACTCACCGATCAAGCACTGCAAGGCCACACGGACTTCCTTCCCGACCGACCGAGGGGAATGTCTCGACCAAGCGGGCTCCGACCCCGCCACGAGACGCCCTTCCGACCAATCGAAGGAAATGTCTCCGACCGAGCTAAGCTCCCGACCTCCTCGTGAGACGGCCCCGGCTCCGACCAAGCGAGGCTCCCGACCCTCGCGGTGGTCGGGATCCCCGACTCGATCGTGCTAAGACAACCCCGCCAAGGGCCGCGTGTCGAAGCCTCTACCGGACAACCGCCACGCACCCCACGAACGGGTCAATCAAAGTGACTATACAAGGGCCGGTGGCTCCTTCCCCAGAGGGTTTAATGACTGACCGAAGTCATGCTCCCAGTCCCATCAGCCGGTCACATTCAGTACGAAGACACGCCCTCTCCCGAGGCAACACCCACGTCAGGCGCAGCAACGTCAACACCCGTAAGGTTCGCAGAGGGCAGGTACGCCGTTTCCCGGGGAAATACCTAACCGCCCTGACCGACTAAGCTGCCGACCCAGCATGGGCAAGACTGAGCGATGATTAGTCAGCAGAACGAAGGACCGAAGCTCCTAGTGTAGGTCGTCTCGTCCTCTCCCAATTCTCGATGTAACCTGCCCCTTCCTTTCGTATAAAGGAGGCGGGAACTCCGTAAGCGGAGAGAGCGCCATCAAACCCATCTCGCTAAGTCATTGGCACTCGCTTGTAAACTTTGTGCGATCATCTGATCAAGAGAATACAACGCCACCACACGAATCGGAGTAGGGATCTTGGCCCGAACCAAGATACATCTTGGACTTCGAGTCTAACCATTCAGGGAGTGGAACGCGCGACCCCTTAGACTTACAAATTTACTTGCCGGTGCTCGAAACGCTGACAATTTCTTTGTCATAAAAGCACACAACCCATCTCGAAATGAATCCTATTTTTCTTTTAAGTGAGAAACTATGTCTTGAACCATTGATTATTGAAGAATGAGTCAAAATGTCCAACTCTTAAGAGCTTAAGGCTAAAGCTTTTAACTGGTTGATGCATGAAACTTGAGACTATGCTTATGCCGTGGTAATGTTTGATTCAGGACAAGCAGAAGTACTGGCGTCCAATTTATGTTAAACTCATAAACTTTAATATATGTCATTTGTGAATGCTTGCATATTCATATTGTATATTTGTATCTCTTTTCATATCTTGCAATTTGAATCTATGTTGTTCTTGTTGATCATACACATGTTAGTGAAATGGAAAAGAAATGTGAATCTTTGGCTAGAATCACTGCTATTTTGAAAGATCTTATTCAAAACAAGGTAATGGAAGTCAGAAATCAATATTTTCTTTTACATACTTTCTGCCTTACTTGGGATTACCATTAATTTAGATTGATTGTGTGAAGAGCCTCCTGTTGTACAAGATCTAAATATCTGAAATAATGGCCCATTTTCTATCAGGATCGCATTATTGCTTGGCTGCAGCAACCGTACTCCCTTGATTGCATTCCTGTTGAAGCTGAATATCGGGATCGCATTATTGCTCGGAGTGCTAGCACCGGCTGCGCTGTTTTGGGCGGAGGAGGGGTGATGGCTAGGGTTTCAAAAAAATTTAATTTCTATTGTGTCTCTTAACACTAAAGCCAACACCCCCTCACTTTAAATAGACGCCCTATAATGGGCTCTACATTAGAAGCCCATTAGGAACTTAAAACCCATCATAATCACCATCCGAATCAATTCTCAACCCTTTAAACGTGCGACCCTATAGGTTCACGTATACCTAGACATGACCCGAGTACTCTTATTCGACCATTAATCGAAAGCGGTCCCTAGCAGGACACACCGACTTTCGAGTATATGTAAGGATCACATCGGACAAACCTAACAATGCTTAGATATATGCATTTCCTTTGCCTCATGATATCGATCAAACTCAAGGCGAGTACATACCATCTTTATTTAGTTAGCTTGACTACTTTTTCTCGATCACGTGACTCGGAATCCCCAACTATGGTTAACTCTTTAACTGCGAGTAGCGTGACCATGCATTTTCGGAATCCAACCACTCGATAGGCCTAGAGATATCTCTCCCGTTGAATGGAGGGGCAAATTCTATATTGATCGACCATGCTTCGCAGCATGCTTCATGATAAACCCGAAATCCACCTTTATAACTACCCAGTTATGGAGTAGCATTTGGCAACCCCTAAGTAAGTTATTACACATCTCGAGTACATGCGCCAACCTCAAGTCTAAGGATATAATATATACATTGTATATGAGACCAACTGATGACAAGAAGATTACAACGTTCTCGTATTGTCTCAAGGTGGGTCGATCCAACTCCATGTTCTCCAACAGGTATCCATATTATTGGTTTGATATCTCCATATCTATGACCCGTGAAATATGGTCATCAACCAATACATATGCTAGTCTATTCATATGTGTTCTCGTATGTTTATCGACTAGGGATCACTTTAAAATAACCATCACAAAGTCATATATAGAGTTTTACAAATAAGTTACATACTTACTAATAAATTATAATGACAATATTCAAGGAACAAAATAATTAATTATCAACATAAAGAAATATAATCATCTCTATAATTGTCTCTAAGGAATATCTCCAACAAGCAAGGATGGCTCCAAGAACTGCGAAGCTTCGGGGAGAGGGAGTCCTGTTAAGCCCCGCCCTAGTGCGAATCTTTGGCTTCATTGGTTCTACTAGCCAGGATCACGCGCTACGCTGCGTCGTGCGAAATTTCGGAGTGTGACGCTGCGACATGCGAAATTTGAAAAATTCGGTCGTGCGACGTTGCGCCGTGCGAAATCCAATTTTTTTTTTAAAAAAAATTGTCGCTAAGACCCATCGGCAAATCTGTGAACTGCTATAAACCTTCGGTGAATCTGTGTTTTTTTTTAGAAAACCGTGGACGTATTTTTTGTTTTTTTATTTCGGTTTTCGTGTTTTTTTTAGAAAAGGTCGCTAGGACCTACCGGTGAACCTGTGAACTGCTATAAACCTTCAGCGAATCTCTGTTTTATTTTTTGAGAAAACCGCGGACGCATTCTTTGTGTTTTTTTCGGGTCCAGTTCGCTAAAAACCGCCAAGAGGAGCTGAACGTAAACCGCAGAGGGACCTAAACGTAATTTCATTTTTCCTAGGGTCCGTTCTGATAAAAACCACCAGGAGGACTTGAACGTAAACCAGGGGGACCTAAATGTAATTTCATTTGTTTTGGATCCATTTTGTTAAAAAACTGACTGAAAGTCCGAACGTAATTTTGAATTTTTTGAAGGACCGAATCGCGAAGAAGGTGACATGGCATAGCTGGGAGGGCGTCGATCCTCCCGGCTATAATATAAGGTATGATGATTGTGTATTTTTTTCATATTTGATTATGATTAAAAAATTATAAATCCAACAACTTTCTTCATCACTGAAGTAGCCGTACCGACTTGCTGAGCTATTGCTCAGTGGTATAGTTGCCAAGCTTAGGTACATGGTAGCTACATCCATGAGGTCCTACCATATAAGAGTATGACTAGTTATGTATCCGTGCGTTGCAACAGAAACTCAATTTGTGATAAAAAAAATTATTTGTAAAAAGCACTAACTTTAGCTATGTTTCAATAGTAAGAAATACTTATTCCTCTGAAGAGATTTGGGAGGGAGAGTTGAGCGCGTCGGATTGAGGGAGGGAGAGGCTTGCGGGGTCAAAATGGTTTGAGATGAAAGGCATTATGACTAGAGTGGTTCGGGTTGCGTGAGTGTGTGAGAAGATCAAAAGTAGGGGTGTGACTATCGGATTAAATCCTCTTTTATCTCAATCGTTCATGTTAGATCCAACGAATCAGATACTCTAGAGGAGAATGAACCGTCACTAACTCCTAATTAGAAATAGCAGAGATAATCACTACGTATCGTCCGATACAGAGCAAGAAAGGCGACATCGCTTTTCTTTTCTCTCCTATCCTACTGACCGGACAAATGTGAAGTAATCCCGTATTGAATCCTGTTCTAGTCTTTCCTATGTATATTCTAAGCCAACAGCGTGGATCTATCCGAACTGCCAATCCAATTCATCCTCCTACTAATATGTCCATATTTGTAAAGCAATAGAAAAATTTACACAGTTATAATTTAAACCCACCACAATCAACACAGTAGATTTTTCTCTTTTCACCAATTAAGACGATAATTTCTAGCCCTTGAGAATAAATGTGGTAGGTTCTTTTGAATTTTCATATTGTTTGATGTTATGGGACATGGATTTTTTTCTTTAGGTTGGAATTTGTATACAAATACAATTGGTAATTTTTATTTTATTTTATTTTGAATTTATATATTTTAGGATTTTAATTTAGAATTCATATAAAATATCAAATCACAATTTTTCCTTTTATTTTTATTGGTCAATATTGCTACGCAACCCTGCCGAAGGTGGTTCCAAATTTGTATATTGTTGGATCCTACATGATATAAAAAAAATTTATATAGTTTTGGGTTGAAATCGTATACATATCCAACTGTTGTTTCACATTTCATTTTTATTCTGAAAAAGTTAATTAGGGATTTTTAATCTAGAGTTCATATGGAAATCAAATTGCTATTTTATTTTACTTTTTATTTCAAATTCAATTTTAGGCTGGAACTCTTGTACAAATCCAACCACTAATTTTTTTTTCTGAATTTCAGTTTTAATTTGAAGTTTGTATAAAAATTAATTTGCTAATTTTCTTTACTTTTTTATTTCGAAATTCAGTATTTTTATTTTATGACTATTTTTTAATCTAAGTCATTATAACTTAGGCCTATTGGATAGATGGCTAGATTTTTTCTCTTTTTCCTACGTAGAATTTCTAACCCTTGATAGATAGGTGGAAGAATTTGATGGATTTTCATACAGTAAAATTGTTGGCGGTTGCACCTTGCGTATGTTTTTCTTTGCTACGATGTTAGCTGGTACTGGTTCTCCAAGTTTTCAATCTGGAATGACCAGATCTATTTGATGAATTATCCGGAAGGTCGTTTGTCTTTTGGTCTTTACAAAAAACCCCGGAAGATTGTAATCTAAAACAAGACGACGAAGAAGACGACGACTCATGATAGATGTACGAAGAAGATGCACTGAACTGAGGCGTACTAACTGGGGTAATTTAAGGTCTGCTCTACGTTCATACCTGGCTTGAGAAATTAAAGAAGGTAATATGCATCCATCATCTAGGTAGGATGTGATATATAGTCAGCACGAACAGTTAATATACATTTCATAAAAACTAGATAAAGGTATACCGTTTCCCACCAAATCAACGAGGTAGTGAGCGTCCATTCGATCATGTTGCTATCGTGCACAACATAAAGTGTTCCAATCACAACTCGATCCCCAATCCCACATACTTCGCTCCTCTCGCTCCCTCCGATTAGGTTTTTGGCATGCAACCGGCGACGAGGGGCAGGGTGTGGGCATAACGACGATGGCCTGCGCATCGGTGCCATGCGCTATGAATGGACACGGTGAGGTCCAAGACCACCATGCTTGTCCCTCTCCATCGAGTTCTGACACCGCATCCTCCTTACCTCTCAAGTGAGCTCTATAGTATACATTTATTTCTGTTACCATTGCCCCTCTCCCACTAACTGAGGACGTGCACCACCAAGAGAATGGCAAGAACCCGTAGAACAACGAGCATAAAGAAGATGTGGTTTGTTCAATCGTGTCTAGTCGGGCAGTTAGTTGCTATCCCGTCATACGAGAAAATGACAGATACTGTGCTACAGTAGCACTATGTATATTTGGTCCTGATCGTACATACAAGTGCCGATTAATTTTGAGCGGGTGAATGCGATGGAAACCGGAAATCTTGTGGCCGAGACTTCGACCGCGATAGCGTGGCGTCATTCAACGTTTGGACTTAGCTGGAGAGGGAAGGCACCAGAGAAGCACGGAGAGTCGATGATCCTAGCCTGGCAGCGATGTTACCAGAACGTCACGGCACGTCCATTAACGTGACGCGGTTCAGGTACGTGTCCTTTTTTTTGAGGTGTAACTGACAACGTACGTACGTGTTCTATTGCAAAGAAGTTAAGTAGGGATCCGTGGAGATCCTGATTAACGTGACGATAGATCCGCATTGAAGACGACATGGTACTTCTACTGATTACCGATGTGATCAGGCCGGCCGCGCATAATTAACGCGGGAGAGCGGAGAAAAGACAAGATGTCACGGTGTTGGGTTATAGTGCCAGCAAAGTTCGTGTGGCGCCGATGCCAAGCAGGCAAATATCACCTCGGCGAATGTACATGTCAAGCTACACGATGAGGTAAGCACAGCGCAGCATGACGAGCACCAGGATCCCGTCGCATTAAGCGTCTGTCGAGATCAGGACCTACGCATTACGCACAGCGACGGAAATTAAATAGATTTTTGGCTGCCAAACAGGGCTGGCCAGCCGGGTTGGGTCCAAGCTTGCCCGTCGTAAGCGGCAGCAACCGGATGAGACCGATCGATCTAAACACACACCCCACACACACATATATATAGTATAATTACCTAGGGCACCATAGTGCCTGGGCACCATGATCTAAAAAGGATATTTACTCTATGTATTTTCATGCGAATTTTTTTGAAATATTTAGGATGCCGAGTTTAACCAGTTTACTAACTAGTTCAAATAAGTTTGAACTGAAATTCAAACTAGAGTTTCCCTTTTTGATGATAGTTTAATTGTAGGTATGTGCTGATTTTATATATAAATCAGCAAAGCATGTGATCCAAACTTGTTCAAAATCTTTGAATTCAAGTATATTTTTTCAAAGGTATGTGTTTCATTTGAATTGTTATAGATGTGTACATACCCTAAAACTAAAAGTTTTGAAAAATATACTCGAATATGACTTGAATTAGCGCATTTGAAATCATGGTGCCCCATTTCAGCTTCATATATATATACATATATACATATATATGTATACATATACATATATATGTATACATATACATATACATATACATATGTATATGTATATATATGTATATATATATATATAGTATAATTACCTGGGACACCATGGTGCCTGGGCTCCATGATCCAAAACGGGTATTTTCCCTATGTATTTTCATGCGATACTTTTTAAAATTTCTATGATGCTGAGTTTAACCAGTTTACTAACTAGTTCAAACAAGTTTGAACTGAAATTCAAACTAGAGTTTCCCTTTTTGATGATAGTTTGGTTGTAGGTATGTGCTGATTTTATATATAAATCAGCAAAGCATGTGATCCAAACTTGTTTAAAATCTTTGAATTTAAGTATGCTTTTTCAAAGGTATGTGTTTCATTTGAATTGTTATAGAAGGGTGTATGCCTTAAAACTGAAATTTTTGAAAAATATACTCGAATATGGTTTGAATTCACGCATTTAAAATTATGGTGCCCCATTTCGGCTTCTTATATATATATATATATTTTAAACTGTTTGTTGAGTTAGCACCAAAAGATATTAAACATTTAAAGATTAGAAGTATCAAAGATACCAGAGAGTAACTCCCAAGGTGATATACTCGTATATACACAAACGAAAATGCCATGAGAGCTGCCCTTTTTCTTCTTTGCGAGCGTCCGTAAGGAGCCTGGACCATCTGACGAACCGGCATCACTCGCACTATGTATGCTTTGATCCATCCGTTGATGGCGCCACTTCAGAAAAGAAAGCTGTAGTACACTGTTCCGTTAATAAAAAAGCATACGTGGAGTGACAGTTGAATTAATTCCACATTATTTCTCTAAAATGAGTTGTAATTGTATGTAATACCTGCTACGTTTAACCATAATATCTTCGGGTTAATCCTTTTACAAAAAAACTTAAACGAAAATGTAAGCGTGGCGCTACGCATGCGCGGATCCGCTCCGCAGTAGGCTAGGTCATTGAACGAAATTTGGACTAGTGTGTTATAGATGATATCGGAGCATCAAATTTCATTGCATGGGCGCGTGTGGGACAGGGATGCAGGCTATACACATGTCACGTGTGGCTCAGAGCAAACACACAGCATAGTATAAACGCCGGCATTGGACGCACGGACGTGTGTACCAAATGGTGGTTCTGAACATTTGCCGTGTATATGGTGTGCTACCAAGGATGTTATCTTTTAAGGGGGTGAATGTAATACACTGGATCATTAACGTGAAGGCTCATGTAGTAGTATATAATGTATGTTAAGTTCAAATATAGCATATTCAGGTTAACACTTTTACACAAAATAAGAATGAAAATGTAAGTGAGGTGCTATGTGTGAGTAGATCCGCCTCATGGATAAACTTGGCATTGAGTAAAATTTAGGTAGAATATTACAAAAGCTCATAAACATCGCTAACCTTTTTTTCCAGCCAGTGGCTAGCTTCCAAGCTGATATGTGCGTAGGAACCCTGCACTGTAGGCTTGGCTTTGTACCGGTGGTGGAGCTAAGAAATCTAAAGTCATAAACAAGTCTACCTATTTGACTGTTCAAAATAAAAATTTGCTCGAAAAAACTCTATTTTTATAGTATTTACCACGACAAAGTTACATTGCACCTACATATATATTTTATCTTATCGCGAAGGAGCCCGAGCAGTGGGGCCTGAGAGATGTGTCCGCCGGTGGCTCATACAGTTGCACTAGACCAAAATCAGCATTGCAATTGGATAGATTTCTACCGTTTTTGCCTTAAGCGAGTAAGGATAAAAGAAAACGGATTTTGAAATTCTACCGGTCTGTTTCCGGGCTTTACTGCCTGTAATTTTATTTAAAAAATCTACATCTTTTATTGCGTTTGCTTGGTCTTCTATAAACATTAACATCAAGACTTCGTTGAAATTAGTGTGAAATGACTACATTTCATACCGGTTTTTTTTACCTGTCTAATCGGTAAGGCCGCTTACCCCCGATTATTTAATCCTGGAAGCGACTCGAGCATATCAGTATATCACGTCACAAACCCAAACACTTTGACATTGTGAATGATGAATCATCCATCATCTACAGATGGAAGAGCCTGCGCCTCTCAGGCGTGCTCGCGGCTCAGCTAATATTCACGTCTAGGTCTTTTTTTAAAAAAAAATTACGGTTAGGTCCTTTTTTCGAAAAAAAGTTACGGTTTAATCTTTTTTCCAAAAAAAATATATATTACGTGTAGGTCCTTTATGCGTTTTTAAGCGTTGCGCTCGGGTCCTTTTGAGGAAAATCAAAATTACAATTAGGTCCTTTTTGGAAAAGAAAAAAATACGTTCAGATCTTTTTTTTAAAAAAAAATATACATTGCGTTTAGGTCATTTTCGCATTTTTCTAGCACTACGTTTAAGCCTTTTTGCGGAAAACACAATCATTTTAGGTCCTTCTCGCGCGTTTCCTCGATATACTCGTGCAGGGAGCGGCGATCGTGCGTTTTCTCGATTTGCTCTCGTGGAGAGCGGTGCCCGCGGCGTGGCACGCAGCGTACAGGTACTAGTTTCTTATACTCCTAGCTAGCCACTGAATTACGCCATGTTATGGGCCTTATGGCTACCAGCCTACCACCATGTTTTCCGTCGCGTTTGATTGCGTGTCGCAAAGCACTAGAACCTATATACTACCTCTACTAAATTCAGGAGGATTCCGGCCTCCCGTGCATTTAAGCCGGGAGGGAGTCGGCTCGCTCGAGGCTCGAGCCGAGCCAGTAAAAAAATTGCGTTCGGGTCTTTTTTTGAAAAAAGAATTACGTTTAGGTTTTTTTCGAAAAAAATGTTACGGTTATGTCCTTCTTTTTGGAAAGAAAAAATATATTACTCTTATGTCCTTTTTGCGTTTTTAGGTCTTGGGCTCAGGTCCTTTTTCCGAAAATCAAAATTACATTTAGGTCCTTTTTCAAAAAAAACACGGTTAGATCTTTTTTTATGGAAAAAAATATATATTATATTTATGTCCTTTTTTACAGTTTTTTTAAGCGTTCCATTTAGATCATTTTTCGGGGGGAAAAAACTCCTTCAGGTCCTTTTCCGCCGAATAAATGCGAAAAAACGCGATTACGTTTGTTTCATTTCAACCGTTTCACATGTTTCCTCGATTTCCTCGCGTAGGGAGCGACAGTCGTGACGTGGCACGCCGCGGTCATTATCTAGTATATGATATAAACGACAGGGGCGATCGAGGCGATTGCAAAGTAGATCGTGCCAGGTTCCGATTGGTGCAGGCCGACATCGATATGTCGGCCCTTGACGGTCATGGTCATGGATTGGACTCGGGCTGCTCGTCGTCCCTATAGCTCAATCAAGAAAAAGCAGACCGAGGATCACACGCCGTGGCTTAAGCTCCAAGGCTGTCTCTCCGGCAATCATGCCTGCACACGGTTTCCCCTGCCTTTCCGTGCTTCCATTTCCTCCGCTAGCTATCTCCTCCGCTGGCGGAGGAAAGATAATTCTTGTAGAGAATAAAGCATGGTTTGTGAGATCATGTAATTAACTTGTTTGAGGGGGGTTTAGGCATCAGGCTAAAGCTAGTGGAATTAGAATAATCCAGTCTCTACAAATGATCAAATAACTCACTTTACCTCGCAAGCGGGGGATGCCAAAAAGTTGATTACATGTGATGGCGCAAACGATACATCTCTATAATCCCTCTCTCAAGAAAAAAAACTGTCTACTCAGTATCGTTTTAAAGGAGAATATATATCAGGTGAGAACTTCGTTTTGAGTGGAAACTAGCAAAACACCTCACTCTGGGAGTGTAGGGTCAGCTCAAATATACGAGCAGAGAGGACATGGACTGCCCCAAAAGGTGGGCCTGTTGCAGGCTGCTATGTGTTTTTACTTTTCAGACTGCTTTCATTTCAGCCAGATTTAATTCAGAACTATTGAAAACTACCGACTTTCATTTTGGCCCAGCTTGAATTCAGGAAAGTGCAACCAGGCTGCAGGCCGTTCCATTTCGGCCTATAAACTGTACTGAAAGGAACATTCTCATTTCCTTAACAGGCCCAAACCGCGCTAATTACGTGGGAGGTGTTATGTTTCGGAAAGTTTGTCGTCTTGTCAGTGTTAAATAACGGTCATTGCATGGTTCTTTCTTTTTTAGGAGAGGGATGGCATAGTTAATTACGTTAGCTAATTGGACATACCGTTATCATCTGATCTGGGCACGCAGAGACAGAGCAACTTCCCTAGCAACAGAACGATCGCGTATAAAGCCAATAAAAAAGCAACCATGACGAAGATCGCGCAGAGATATTGTTGTTTATAGACAAAGGCCTTGATTGCAGAGTTCTAGATCATAACTCCAAGTTTATAGGCTAAAATAAAGTGAATTAAGTTTATATTTGTAGTCTAAAATGTAAAAAAGATGATCTATCTAAACACTATTAATGTATCCATAGCTTCAGGTCCATAAATTTTTAGAGCTGGGAATATCCTGCTCTACCAGTTCCACAGATTTTAATGGAGTTAAAGCTATAGCAAACACCCTCTAAAACATAGGATAGATTAACTATGGCTAAGCCGACGAACGCCGCCCTTCTTTCTCTCATAACCATCTTTTACCTGTCGACATATAAGTTGTCAAAACCTGTTACTCCACTTACTATTCAGTGCATCTATATAGCGTCCTTCGATCGAGAAGGACCACAGTCCACAGCATGGTGAATGGAGCAAAATGCTCGGGGCCATGTAGGCGACCAAGTGTGTCTTGGCTAGACATGAGCAACCGGGGCCTCGAAAAAGTCCAAATCTACAGAGATCCTACTTGTACGTGCACCAGAAGTCTAGGACATTTAGATCAGCAGAGTCAACTCATCCACGACAACATTTTTAGCATTCCTGTGCTCTCTACACGTAGCAATAACATAAGTTAAAGAAAACAAAACATGTAGCAATAGGAGATAACAATTCTGAACAATTCCTACGAAGAGTACAAGTTAAGCGGTCTCCGTATATCAGGATCGTCCGATCGAGTGAATGAACGATTCGGATTTCATAATAGTACTTTGGAATAGTATTTGCTATAGTAACAAAATCAGAACGATGTCTTTAAACAGTATGCCTAAAGAACAATCACTTTTTTTTATCAACGATCTACGAGTAATTGATTTACTAAATGGACATTGGATCTCTTTCCAACAATAAGACGTTGCAAAGTCGCAAGCCTGAACTTTTCGTAGTCTTCACTGTTGTCTCCTATCTCATCCTGTAAGGCTGTGAGCCTGTGACAGCTAGAAGACGTGAGCCACAAAAGCTCTCCCTGACACCCTGTCCAAGTGTCCAGTTAGTCCAGTACATGCAACAACTAATTACTCTCCACGACCACCCTATCCTGCAGCTCCCATCCAAATCGCCAGTGTGCGTGACACTTACAGCCCACAGTGACGTGGTAGTACCACTCGCTCACCGCTCGCGCCGAGCAATGGCTCCCTCCTCGCTTCTCTAGTTGCACATCTCTACCCCCCCCCTTCCGCCAACCGCGAGGACCCCATCCCCGGCGATGTCGCCGACAACGCCGGCGCCGCGCTCTCCGTCTCGCCAACCGGCACGCTCGCCATTACGGTTGGGAACTCGACCGTGGTTTGGTCGGTCAAGCCGGCAGCCACGCTCGCGAATCCCACGGCCCGGATCCTGGACAACGACAACCTGGTGCTCGCGGACGCCGGCGGCGGCATGGCGTGGCAGGGGTTCGACTACCCGACCGACACGCTGCTCCCGGAGATGAAGGTGAGGATCGACTACGGGACGGGACAGAACAAGACGCTGACGGCGTGGAAGAGCCCCTCCAAGCTGTCGTCGTGGCATAGATCAGTGGCGTAGTTAAAATTCTGTGAAGTCTATGTAGAAAACTAAGCCTTTATAACTAACATCAAATACTATTTATATACATGTCAAATACTACTTATATACATGGACAACAAAGGTTTATCACAAATACACAATTAAAAAAAATTGAACTTCATACATAACGATACAACAAAATAGATAAAATATGACAAAACAACATAGCATAGTGAAGTAATATAGATATTAATACCTAACTAATGAAGGTTAGGTGTATTCGAGCCAATCATATCTTCATTAACAATAGTACAAGAACATAAACCCTCAAAGATGAAATTACATATGTAAATTAATGACACAAAATTACAAAGTTAATTATTAATGCAAATTGCAAAACAAGAATTTAACATACCCATAGCACGAGTTAGTTTTTGCTTACGTGACCTCATAGTTTAAAAACGTTATAAAATCTTGTTATTTTCAATACTTATAAATACATCGTACCATATTATCATTTATCTATTCGTCACTCATTTTATTCCGCAACTCAGTCTTAACAATATTCATAGCTGAGAAGGCTCTTTTTAATGTTGTGGTTGCAATGAGTAAAATCAATGCCGATTCAATAAGACGGTATACCATGAAAAAAATATGTGTCTATTACACCTAATTGGCTAATTCGAAACGTGGATAATGCAAAGATTAAGTGAAAATCATTTGGAGTTGACAGCAGCTAATGGATACCTTAGCCGCTTGAGGAGAGCGTAGGCAGAGGGCTACTGTCTTGAAGCCTATACTACCGTTGTGCCTCGGTCTTTAGCTTTCGTCTCATCCACAAGAGGAGGTAAAGAGATGAGAGGCTGATTCTGATAGTCGATATGGTTTCTCACTTCTTAACTTTGTGGACTATAGGCTACCAAATACGGTAGTACACTACTGCATCGGTTTAGTGTGCTAGGGAGAGAGGAATATGGGTTACTGAACTGAACGTCTCGAGCATGCCGAACACCGCCACCTACTCCGGCTTCTCCTTCAGCTAATCAGCTTCATCAACAACGCGCAGGAAGTCACGTACAGCTTCCAGGTACAAAAATTAACTTGAGAACTCACCCAATTAATTAATTGCTGATGCAAGTACATACGCTTACTTCTCAAGTGGAGTATTTACCACTCACTCCATGGCTTATGTGACGTACGTAGGTTCACAACGTGTCGATCATATCGAGGCTGGGGGTGAACAGCACGAGGAACTACGGGCTGCTACAGCGGTCAACGTGGGTGGATGCGGCGGGTACGCGCCAAGGACCAGGAACTGCTGCTGCACGGCGTACGCCAGCGCCAACGTCGGCGGCGGCACCGGCACCGGCACCGGCTGCGTCATGTGGACCACGGGGCTCACGGACCTGCGCGTGTACCCGGACTTCGGCCAGGACGTCCTCGTCCGCCTCGCCGCCGCCGATCTATGTCGCACACTACGCTACGTACTATGCATTGCTACGTACGTACTTATCTACGTATTACATGCACGTTTTGCGCGCGTCTGCCATGCCATGTTGCACTGAAAGTATCTGGTATATAGGAATCTTTGCCATCTTTTAGTGTTAGTCCATCCAAATCAAATTGTACAGAGGTACTGTACGTACGTACAATGGCAAAATTTTGGGACTCCTTTTCCAGTAGGATCGATCCATCTCCCTCCATCCATGTCCACCTTTTTTTGGGGGGGGAATCTCCATAGGTGATCAAGAGGATGGCGAGTTCCACTGTTCAAGGCCTACTTCAGTAGCAGAGATGCCAGTCATCTTTATTCTTTACCCTCTCCTTTCTCTTTCCTTTCTATCATGAGATCGATTTTGCGATAGAGCTTTTAAGTCAGACAGTGATCCCGACCATTGACCCCGAGTTCTTTCCGAAAGCAGGGCTCTTGTGCAAAAAAGAAGCAAACTCTGATTTGCACAGCGCAACAAAGCTCAATTACGTAAGGCAGATGAACTGCCGCCGCCGCGAGAATGAGACGGCCTCCACGCCTCCACCATGCTTACTCCGTGCAATGGTTCACAAAATCAAAATTTTGATTTTCGAACCATTTTTTATTTTCGAAAATCGGTAGAAACTGAAAAGGTTTGAATTTAAAATTTTTAAACTCGGTGGTCAAAGTACGGCGAAAAAAAACAAAAGTCAAGCAATTTTTGACCAATTTTTTTATTTTTGAGCTATTTTACTCGATTTTCAGCGTACCGAAGGAAGATTGAAAAAAAATTAAATAAAAATTCAAAAAGTCTCAATTAATCTATAAAACACCTCAAAGGAAATTTCAATAAATTTTGAAATCATTTAGTGCTTTTGGAGAATCAAAAATAGTAATTAATAAAAAAGAACAGAGACACTGTTTGATTTTGATAAAAATTTACAAGATTGATGATGCTCTGAAATTTTAACAGAATCATAACTAGTGCCCAAGGATCATGTACTAAAATTTTTAGAAACATTAGACTTCATTTAATGCCCCTATAAAATCAAAAACAGAAGAGCATATACAATAACAGTAGCACTTTCAGAATTTTTTTAAAAAAATACATAGGTCTGATTATCATCTGAAATTTTACAACACATTAGCGTTGTCTTAGGACATCACACAAAATTTTTCAAAAATAGTAGATTTCATTTAATGCCCCTAGAAAATAAAAAACAAAAAAGCATATATTCTGATAGTATCACCGTCAAAATTTAAAAACACACACACATATCTGATAATGATATGAAAATTTTATAAAGTCATTAGCATTGCCACGAGACCTCACACAAAAAATTTCAAAAAATTTTAACACTTCCATAAATTTTTCAAAATTTTCCAAATTTTTTGAATTCCACTAGTTTACCAAGCAATTTTAAAAACCAAACCGGCTTGATACACTCGATTTTCGTGATTTTTGAGCGATTTTTGTCGATTCTGTGAACCATTAGCACGGACTAATAGAAGGTAGGACGCACGTAGGTATGCTCCCGAGTCTCGACCACTCCCTTGGCAGCAAAATGTTATAGCCCATTCGTTCATCGTTTGACATGCATGCTTGCGGCAGCTAACCCCTCGTGCACAAAGGGGTACAGGCCATGAGCACATGATCAGAATACAGTGGTTGTCGACAAGTAGGCCCGTTTCTCTTGAATTGGAGCAGCAGATGTGAATTACTGCTTGCATGCTTGGCAATGCAATTGCAGTCCCAAATCCCAAGCTTGTTGATACTTGATAACAACTGCATGCACGGTAGCGGCTAAGGCCTCGCTCTTGTGAAAGCAAAATTTATGCAGATATATGGTCTTGACAAAACATGAGCCTGGACTACTTTCTATTTGGTATGCTCTCACCATTTCTTTTCTGGCCTTGAAAATTGAATGATAATTCCGAAGAAAAATAAAGTAAGTATTCACATATGGTAACAGGGAAAACACTATTGATTATATAAATGAATTTCCCGATATTAACCATATTCATGTGTCTCTACTGTAGTGGCTATATTTCTCCCGAGTACGGGACGGATGGGGTCTTCGCAGTCAAATCGGGTATATTTAGTTTTGGAGTATTATTGCTGGAAATAATTAGTGGTAGGAGAAACAGAGGGCTGTATTCCTACTCAAACCACCTAAATCTTCTAGGACATTGGGACACATTTTTTGTTCTGCAGGCATGAAGCTTATGGAATGAAGGGAAAAGCTTTAGAGTTAGCAGATCAAACAATGAATGGCTCATTCAACTCAGATGAAGTACTCAAATGCATCAGAGTAGGCCTCCTATGGATGCAAGAGAACTCAGATGACCATCCATTGATGTCTCAGGTGCTTCCAATGTTAGCTACTACAGATCCTGCCACATTGCCAACTCCTAAGCAGCCTGGCTTTGCAGCTAGAAGAGTTCTAATGGAAACAGAAATATCATCAAGCAAGACAGACTGCAGCATATTCACAGTGCAACAGTTACTATACTTGAAGGTTGATGACAGCAGGCTAAGTCACTTATTGAACTTACTGGGGTAATGTGTATTATAGAATGACATTAGTGCTTTCTTTATTATCTCGTGGAGCAACATGAAATTGTATTACTATAAAATAATATCACCAACCACAATGCCAATTGCTTCAATTCAGAATAGTCATCTTAAACTGTAGTAGTCATCATTGACAGGTAATTGAGAATTGGAGATAGAGGGATTTTTTCCAGTTCCAACAAGGCCTAAGAATGCTACAAAAACTAATAGCAGAATTAATCATAAGCAGCTGTGCAATTATGGATTAATAATCCTGGCAATATATTGCTTTCAAGTGTAAGATCTAACGCAAAAGTGAAGCACCCAGACAACTTTAAACGGTCCTTACATTACATCCTTGGCTATCTGCTAACATAATGGTATCTTTTCTCATCTTATGTCCTGAAATTCTGAATTTCTGGTATGTCAGATTAAACAAAGTAGCTTAGATCAATAATTCAATATGTGATGTTTTATTGACCAACCTTTCCCTCAATCAGTTAGACCCATCCTAGTCTCATTTTCTACCAGCTATCCAAACTTTGCAGTAGAAAAAACGGGAATAGTAAAGTGATGCCAAAACAAGATAGAACACCAATTCATCATTCACTTATAGTAATATACACTCTGAATTAAGGGAAGGGAACTCAAGAGTGTAACAATGATCATACCTTCGTATGATAGCTATAAATCAATCAATTAAATTCTATAGATGTAACAAAGTAAATAAAATAAATAAATAAGCCATTTAGATTAAAACATGATAGCCAAAACTTTGACTAACTCCATAAGCTATAGCAGGGGAACAATAAGGGTCAGAAGAAGAAGAAAACTCACTACAGCATTATTTACACTAGGTAGCCAGTTTGGTCACCTTCGGCCATTCAGGAAGCTCTCATACTGTGTTCTCTTCAAAGTATTATTAACATTAAGCCAATTATCAATATGATCACGCAATCGTTTGGTATGGATTTTCACATGCCGACTGGACAGCTTTGTCTTAGGCACTTTCAGAAAATCCAGGACATCCATGAGCTTCTGAAAGCAAGCACAACAGATATTATTTAGATAAATAAAGGTTGATTTATCCCCAAACAAGGATATAAAGAAACAGACTCACAGTGTGATTGCTAACAACATCTTCATAGTATAGAATAATATTCCGGGTCGTCTTGAAATTCTTCAAAGCATCAGCTGCCAACTTATCAGACCGCTTTAGTTCAGCGATCAACAATTTTGTGTCTATCATTGGCTTATATTCAGCAAGAACATCAGCCTACAGGGGAAAAAAAGATCACTAGAATTCTCTTTTATTTTACCTGCACAACTTCAACACTGTAGCAGCTAAAGTTAATAGCACATAGAGTTAAACATACTGGGAACTAGGGATGGCAATCTTACCCGATTACCCGTATACCAAAGGGTAAAAACCCTAATGAGGTGGATATGTTCCTCTTTGGTTGCCTGCGGGCATGTTTATGAGGGCCAAACTTTGCCTGATGGGCAAACGGGTACGGGTATGGGAGAGCTCCATCCGTACCCGTTCCACCCGATTACCCGCCATCTTCTACTGATATGTAGGCCACAGCAAGTACCCAGTCGGCCTCCTGATTCCTAATATGTGGTACCTCACATCGGTAATTTGTGACCGGTGATGCCGTGATGGGCGATTTGTGATGTGTGTGATGCCCGATGAATTGTTTCTATTTTAATTGTTGAACTTGAGCATGTGTGATAACTGATGAACTATTTCCATTTTAATTGTTGAACTTGAGCATCCGTGTGTCCTTTGTCTGCATGTGTTATTTTAATTCTTATTTCCATGTGCATTTGAAATTTTGAATCATTGATAATCATTCTTCAATCCATAGAATGTAGTTGATTTGCACAGTTTCATCAAAAGGATTGTATCAGTACCATAACTCATTAGCTCCTAATGCCCTTTTGTTGGAAGGATTGTTAATGGTGACGGGTAAACGGGTATGCCCGTGGGTATAAGGCACCAGCGGGTGATGAGTATGGGCAAGATTCTTCGCCCGCCACCCTTCGCAGGTAAACCCGTAAGGGAGATTTTGGGTGGTGGACATGGGTATGGGCGAGCGCCGAGCACTACCCGTGCCCGCCGCACCCGATTGCCATCCCTACTGGGAACATAATTGATTTATGAAACCAAAAGTTGCAGATTTGAAATAAAAATTATCTCATTACGGGCTGTGAGTAGGATCAAAAGAAATAATATGTGAACCTCATCTCGGGAATGCACATGAGCTTTATGAGTTCCATTTAGTTGCTTGGTGGCACTATCATGAGCATTTGCTAATATAGAGACATAACGCTGGAGAAGATTTCTTCTTAAAAGAAAAATTGCAGACACACCCCTTCGGTTGAAGTATTCAACTATCTCTTGATGATGCTTCATTAGACCCTGTAATTTCCATCAAAATAAACATATCAGAAGATTGAGCAAAATAAAATTGGAGTACATGAATACATTAAATAATTGTGGTATGAAAAATAATTCTACGAATAGATCAAAGGATTTACAAAAAATATTAGCAATCTTCAAATACAAAACTACCAAAAAACATAGCACAGAGACAGTCAACATATCTGTTTCAGTAAACATATATACCGAGGAAAACTCTTCTTAGAGAGCAATTACATCTCTCGAATGCATCTAAGTTGCAAAATGCACAGGGATATGTTTATCAGCAACCCCCTTTCTGGAATGAACACCTTTAATAGGTAAACCACCTATGTACAGTTGATACTTCGAACACATAAGATTTGAAATGCAAACAATAAAGATTGCAACGGAGAGAAGAAAAAAAAATAAAGATTGCAACGGAGAGAAGAAAAAAATAATGGTTCGCTTGGCTGCCCACTCTATAGTGAATTTGTGGATTAGTATTTCACTGTCCTAGGTTAGGTATTTTAGCAAGCTATCTCCATGGAATATGGTGCTTTTAAAAGTATGTTTAACCCTTACAGGCAAGCAAATTTCCAATATATGAATATTGTTTGAAAAGAAAATTTGCGATACTCATGGGGCAGTGCATCAAATATAACTGCATTCCTTGCTTCTCAAATAGTCTACAATACTGCTTAAGTGCTGCCTGAAACAATTGAACAACCATTCTTCAGGAAAATATAGCCAAGGACATCATTATCAATAATAATACCTTTAATTTTCTGATCCAATAAACAAACTACTATAATATGTAAACTAAATACTCATTCAAAATTTACAGAAGAATTAGGTTAGGTCTAGACTCTAGACCAGGGTTCCTGTTATGTGCCTGGGTGTAGAGACGAGTGCCTGGACGGCAACCCGCACGAGAGAAGTTGGATGAGGATGCCGTGATGGGTGAAGAAGGATAACTAGCGAACGGAGCCACCGGTCTTGTTAATCGGAAGACACCGCCAGAATCAGTTTCCGCAAAAACAGCATGCCCTTTTCTCTTATTTCTCTCAAATATATAGATTATCTTACAGACGTGATTCACAAGAATCAGGACTAACTAACAGATTATTTGACTAACCAAATATAACTTATTGACTAGATAACTTTCCAACTAACTAGCTATCCATCCGGATTTAGCTTTCCTGCGCAAGACTTGCGGCTGCAATCGATCTTTGCCAAAAGCAGCGATCACCGGACCCGTTTTATCTTTATGTCGCATGTAATACACCTGATCAAAGCCCACGACATTACTCCCCCCTTCCGGACCAAGCTTGTCCGCAAGCTGGAATGTAGGATAAGAGCGACGCAGCACCATTGCGTCCACCCAAGTCGCCTCGTCAGCGGACTCGCCTGACCATTGAATTAACAGCTGGCGTTTGCCTTGCAGAAAACGTTGCGCGCCAACAGCACGATAGGGCTCTGGCCGCCGCGGGTCGGAAGTGATCAACACATCAGGGGGCAATGGTGATGTTGAAAGAGGAGGCTCGCCTTTGTATGGCTTGAATAGTGACACATGAAAAACGTCGTGGAGTCGTGCCCCGGGAGGTAACTGAAGCCGATAGGCCACCTTGCCGATTACTTCAATGACCTGGTATGGTCCAAAATACCGAGGAGTCAATTTATGATCGACAGTAGGGCGGAGAGAGGACTGACGATGCTGTTGTAGCCGAAGCCATACCCAATCTCCAACCGCAAATGAGACATCGCGATGACAGCTGTCATAATATTGTTTCATGCGATTTTGTGCATGACGAAGATGGTTCCGAGCACAAAGTATAAGGGCGTCGCGATCAGCCAATTGACAATCAACCTTATCGATGACAGTGGTGCCTTGCGTATACGGAAGAAGCGGTGGAGGAAGACGGCCGTAGACCAATTCAAAAGGTGTCATGCGATGTGCTGTGTGAAAGGAGGTGTTGTAACAAAACTCCGCCCATGAGAGCCACTTAACCCATGTATTAGGATGATCAGCCGTCAAACAACGAAGGTACATCTCATCTTGTCTTGTTAATGACCTCCGCTTGTCCATCCGTCTGCGGGTGGTAGGCTGTAGACAAAAGAAGTTTGGTGCCACATCTTTTGAAAAGATCTTGCCAAAACGCACTGGTGAAGACGGGATCGCGATCCGAGACAATGGATTCCGGCATGCCGTGCAAACGGACAACGTTGTCGAAGAAGAGTTGCGCCACCGTGGATGCGGATGAAGGCCGGTTAAGGGACATGAAGTGCGCATACTTGGATAATCGATCCACCACAACAAGAATTGATGTTTTCCCTTGGGACTTTGGCGATCGACAATGAAATCCATGGAAACGCCCGCCCATATTTGATGTGGAATCGGAAGGGTTGCAAAGACCACGGAGACAAGGAACAAGCCTTATTGCGTTGACGAATCGAACAACTTGCAATGTATGCTCGCCATCGCTTTCGTTGATGAGGCCGAAATACAATTGCCGAAGTCGATGAAAAGTCTTGTGCACTCCTTCATGTGTTAAATTATGAACAGCGGCAATCATATCTGGAATAAGTGATGACTTTGCAGGGACGACGAGACGGTTATTGCGGAATAAAAGGCCCTCGCGAACCGTCCACACTGGCCGTGAGGCTGTGGGGAGCGCATCATCTCCATCGTCTGGCGAGACTGGGGACCTCGCAGGGCCGGTCGACTCGGCTGAAGAAGTCGGTCCGTGCGGTAAGTCGGCGATGTCCGTAGCCTCGGAAAAACGGCCGTCAGTGCCGAGCAAAGGAGCCGAGGATACGGCAGTGGCCGAACCGGACAAAAGGGTCTGGCAGCGGTGATGAATTTCCGGATCGTCACGAAGGATAGCGCGCCACTGATCCGCCGTTAAGAGCTGAGGAGCGGAGAGAGCCACACAAACCGGTGTTGAGTTGTCTAGGCGGGACAAGGCGTCTGCGGCTGTGTTGGTTTTGCCTGGCTTGTATTCGACCTGAAAGTCAAAACCCATCAATTTACTTAACCAGTGTTGTTGTGGCGGAGTGATTAAGGCTTGTTCTAAGAGGAACTTGTCGGCATGATCGGTCTGAACGAGAAAGCGGCGTCCCCATAAGTAGGGCCGCCAATGCCGCATGACTTTGACAATCCAATAAGCTCCGCTCATATGCCGCCAACTTCATGTGACGATCGGCCAACTTCCGGCTAAAGAAAGCGACCGGGTGGCCATCCTGTTGAAGAACTGCCCCAATGCCGGTGCCAGATGCGTCACACTCAACAATGAAAGTAGCCGTGAAGTCCGGAAGACTGAGTACAGGTGTGAAGATAAGTGCTGTTTTAAGACGGATGAAAGCGTTGGTTGCCTCCGAAGTCCACTGAAAATTATTACGGCGAAGCATGGCCGTTAAGGGTTCGGCCACATCGGCATATTTGTGAATAAAACGGCGGTAATAACCTGTTAACCCCAAGAAACCGCGAAGTGCCGTGACGGATGAAGGTTGTGCCCACGCGCAACGCCCGCATTTATCGGTCACCGCAACTCCTTACGAGATAATGTGTCCCAGATAACCCAATTGACGTTGCGCCAAGGCACATTTAGATTGTTTCAAATACAACTGGTGCTCACGCAGTCTTTGGAAAACGATGCGAACATGAGTATAATGATCTGCGGCCGAGTGACTGTAGATAAGT
This sequence comes from Otatea glauca, assembly GCA_036346275.1. Classification (NCBI taxonomy): domain Eukaryota; kingdom Viridiplantae; phylum Streptophyta; class Magnoliopsida; order Poales; family Poaceae; genus Otatea; species Otatea glauca. The sequence continues at coordinate 78,960,462 of CM070711.1, forward strand.
ATGTCATTGAAGAAAACGAGGACAAACTTCCGGAGGAAATCCTGTAACACTTCATTCATGAGAGCTTGAAATGTGGATGGCGCATTGGATAGTCCGAACGGCATCACCAAAAATTCATAATGGCCGTGGTGGGTACGGAAGGCTGTCTTGTCAATATCACTCTCAGTCATGCGTACCTGATGGTAGCCAGAACGAAGATCCAATTTAGAAAAGAACTTGGCGCCATGCAGTTCATCCAGTAGTTCCTCGACCACTGGAATTAGGAATTTATCCTTGACCGTACGGGCATTGAGCTCACGGTAATCGACACAGAACCTCCAAGAACCATCTCGTTTTTTGACTAACAAGACTGGGGAGGAAAACGGTGAACGGCTGGGCCGAATAATACCTTGAGCGAGCATGGCGGAGCACTGACGTTCGATCTCGTCCTTTTGATGGTATGGATATCGGTATGGACGAACGACCACTGGGTCCGTGCCTTCCTTAAGACAAATACGATGGTTGCAGGTGCGATGAGGAGGAAGACCAGTAGACTCGGCAAAGAAATCCTGGAAGGCGGCAATGAGATCCTCCAAAGTTTGATCACAGTGAATCGGCAGGAGTTGACGTGGACTCTTGTGATGGATGCCCTGCAAAAGAATTGGATGGCCGGAATAGACAAATGACATTTGTAATTTGACAAAGTCCCACTGGATGACTCCCAGCGTTTGAAGCCATTGGATTCCCAGAACAACATCAAATCCATCCAATGGAATAACCATGAAAGATGTGGTAAAAGGATGATTAGCAATGTGAAAGCACTCATCCGGAATGTCCCCCAAACAGGGCAAATGACTCCCATTAGCAACTCGAACATGCTGAGCAGACGGCTGGCCGTGAGACAGAGTCATCCGGGTGGCCGCATGACTACTAATAAAATTGTGGGTGCTTCCACTGTCAATGAGGCATCTGATACCAAATTGTTATGTGCCTGGGTGTAGAGACGAGTGCCTGGACGGCAACCCGCACGAGAGAAGTTGGATGAGGATGCCGTGATGGGTGAAGAAGGATAACTAGCGAACGGAGCCACCGGTCTTGTTAATCGGAAGACACCGCCAGAATCAGTTTCCGCAAAAACAGCATGCCCTTTTCTCTTATTTCTCTCAAATATATAGATTATCTTACAGACGTGATTCACAAGAATCAGGACTAACTAACAGATTATTTGACTAACCAAATATAACTTATTGACTAGATAACTTTCCAACTAACTAGCTATCCATCCGGATTTAGCTTTCCTGCGCAAGACTTGCGGCTGCAATCAGTCTTTGCCAAAAGCAGCGATCACCGGACCCGTTTTATCTTTATGTCTGCGGTAATACACCTGATCAAAGCCCACGACAGTTCCAAAAAATGGCAGTAACTGGAAAGTCCTTGCTCCACAATATACAGCTATTTAAAAATGTAAGGAAATGTTCCACAACAGACAGCTACTTATAGATATATAATTAAGCCACAAAATGATGTTGTGCAAAAATATCTTATGAGCAAGTCTTTTTTCACCTTGCACTGAATAACTAATCAACAGTGTTCTCATCTCTCATAGAAAAAAGATTACCTGATTGAGCATCCACTTCAACCCCACAGCAGCCGTACATTCATTTTTAGCAGCACTGCTAAACCAGTCCAGATTGTACAATTTATCCAGTGTTTTCATGATTGAGGTGATATTACTACGCCTTTCTTTGACAGAGAAAATCTCTCCATTGGAACTAATATTCTCATGGCTATTCAGCAATGTTTCAAACCATCCACTTCCCGACCTCTGCATCGACAAGATAGCAAAGAATCTAACTGGTGTGCATGCACATTCTTTCCTAATAAACAAAGAAAAACACAAGTTACTCACTAGCCTGAAAAATGTAAAAATAAATGCCCAAGTCTATCTCCATTACCTACTGTAAGTATCCGGTGTAGGATAGTGCACATAAGGGATCTCAGTCTCCGGAATGTTGGGGTCATGACAAGGTTTCTCCCTTTCTTTTTCTAACATGTTCGTCTGCTTGAGACCAAAAAGCATCCCATTTTGCTTCAAAGACAATGAGAATATGTATACACCGACAAGCATTATCAGGGCCAATATAGCTATCCATGAAGCGAGCGGGTACCTCCTTGTAGGCTTTTTGTTTATATTTGTTGTGTCCTGCAATTGAAAGAGTTCACAGTTACTGATGATTAATGGCGAGAAGGTAGGGTATCAGAGACGAGTAAACTCGATTGATTGCAAAATAATAATAATAAAGAAAAAGGGCATAAAGAACGTTGAATCCATTTGGCATATTCCTCACAACAATTAACAAACAACAAATAAGAAAAAAAAAGAAGGCACAATTGGATGAGCTAGCCTTACTTTAGTGGCTGCGCTGAAATCCTCCACGGCCACCGCCACCGCCCTATCCTTCTCTCTCCCTACCTCCTCCATCGGAGAATACGATCAAACATCAAACCACCACCAGTTCCAAAATCAACCGAGAAAATCCCAACCTTTGCGAAATTACTCCAGGCCAATCAAAACCAGAGAAACCCCCTTTTCTTGAAGTGGAGACTGGATAGAGACCGGGGGGGGAAAAGCAAAGAAGAAGCGGCTCGGTGTGCGGGTGGGTTGTGAGGGGGAGGCAGCGGGATGGCACAGGAATTTCGCATCTGAGGCGGTGGAAACTGTGGAAGGGAGAATGGGGAGGGAGACCACCTACTCCATCTCCCTTCTGGTAGGAGCTGATGGTTCGCATCTCGCGGCTTTGCGCGAGGCTTGGCGGCGTTGCCGCCTATTTGGAGAATTCGGTGCTCGCCTCCGTGCGATGCGAGAGCGAGGGGCATGGCCGCATGGCTGAGCCGGAGTTGGGACGGGTTGCAGCGCCTTGCAATCGGGTTGTGTCTGGGCTAGACCGGATTTGGACTAGGTCGGTCATGGCTCGATTGTATCGCCGTCCGGTTAGGATTTGCTTAACTAAAATTGGTCCATGCATCGACACATCTGTGATTAGGCCACGCACGTCGCAGATTACCAATTGCCCTGTAGGGGCCAGAAGCCCACAAAATGCTGTGATTAGGCCACACAGCTATGATAAATACTAATAGAATTAAGATTTATATTTTTAGTAAGATTCCTATTTACTTTAAAGGAGAACTAAAGAGTGCTAGACAAATCTATGGGTAGTTATGGAGAACCCAAATAACTAGGGAGGCACAAATCAACGTATGTAAAACAAAATGTACACAAGATAATTAGAGACTAAGTTATTCTTTGGTACTAGATTCTTATATAGGATAAAGATTTAAGGGTTTAAGGGTTCTAAAAGGTTCGAGAAGCAGCAATAGATCAATAATCCATTGTACTCTTTTGAGATTGTGCTTAAATAATATGCGCTCGGTTTCACAATTTTTTCCCTTGTCGTTGTTGCTTCAATGTTGTTATTTTGATTTTCTTTACGAGATTCATCTTTTTCGTTTTTGAGACTATGCACGCTGGTGCTATATTTCACAAAACTCTGATCCAACTAGGGGTTGCTACACATAAGATAATGTTGCTATATTTTGGACTTAAACACTGTCTGAATTATACCCCAACTATAGTTGGAAGAATCCCTGGATGGGGAGAGCATCCACGTGTCGCCGGAGCCGAGCCGAAAAATATTTACGGATAGGTCCTTTTTTATTTACGGATATGTCATTTTTTACAAAAAAAAATACAATCGGGTCTTTGTCAGTAAAAAAAATTACAAACAGGTCCTTCTTCCAAAAAGAATATATATTACGATTTGGCCCTTTATGCGTTTTTAAGGCTTACGCTCGGGTCCTTTTTCAAAAAAAAATACGTCTAGGTCCTTTTACGTTACGAATAGGTCCTTTTTTAAAAATATATATATATATCACACTTAAGTCCTTTATGCGTTTTTAATGCTTACGCTCGGGTCCTTTTCCATAGAATCAAAATTACATTTAGGTCCTTTTCCGTCAGGAAAAAAAACGTACGGATCCTTCTTCCAAAAAAAAAAGCATACATTTCTTCCCGCTTTTTTTTACCATTAAGTTTAAGCTTTTTTCCCGAAAAAAAAACTCAACTTTCTCATGTGGAAAAGGGCGCCCGCGGCGTGGCACGCCGCGTCCAAGATGCTAGTATATACATAAAGGGTTACGTCTAAACCGGATAAAAATAGAAGTGATCATTTTTTTTACTCCTCTCACTCTTTTTTTTGAAAAAATAACTCTATTTCAAATGAAATTGTAAATCTAGCCTCTCCCATCGTGAAAGCACCTTTTGCACTCCCCTAGCGCGAAAGTGCCTCCCAAGCTCCCCTTCCGTGGCACGCTTCCTCAATTGAGCGCTGGCTATGGAAAAGTGCTCGCGCACCACGGGAGCTCCAGCTCCTTCCACGCCTGCCGCACTCGCCGCCTGCCTCCCACGCTATAACTCCTCGGCACCTCAACCTCCCGCGCTACTCGAGCATAGGGATAGGTGTCATATGTCGCATCTTTTACAGTGGGGAGGAGGCTAGATTTGCATTTTTAAAAAAAAGAGAGCTATTTTTTTTAAAAATAAGACGGGTCAGAAGAGTGTTTACTTAAAAAAAAAGGTGTTGGACCTCGGTTTGTTAGGCAGGTGTAATTCAAGCTGCTGACTTTGCCTGCCTGCCGAACCCCTGCAAAGGTTTGACTTGTCCACACTGAAATGCCCCCTTACAATCTACCATGATCGCCTTGTAATGCACCGCAATTCAAGTCGAAGAGACAAGACCAAATCACACAGTCATCACTGCGTAGCGCCCAGTTAGCTCTACAACCGTCAAAACCAATACGCGCCGCATACGTACATACACGCTGTGAGGTTGACATTTGACAGTGGGTTCGACTGAATTTCACCCTGATGGGTGGTCCCCCATCAGATGTGCTTTGTACGAACATGGGTCCCACATGTCATCCATAGTTTGTATGCAACAAAGTAGGTGTCCTAACATGAGTTCTGGGAGCTATTGAATTTGATTTTTACTTTATCCTTATATACACCGATCAGTAACAAAAGAGTAACGCCATATAATGCTAAAGATATTGGTTAAAAAGTATGATATGGATATATAAACATGATACAACTGAATTTGTCGTAAAAATATTTTTATAATATTTTTTTATAACTTTTTTTCAAATATATGATAAGAGAGTTTAGGGATCAAAAGGGTATCACGTTGACTTTTTTTTTAAAAAAAAAGAACACCACTCTTTTATGACCCGAGTAGTTTGTATGCATGGATTTCATTTGTCCGCCACACTTCGTACTCAAGAAACGTACGGAACAAATGGCGGCATCCTTTGGAACAGGAATATAAGATTGACCGTAGATCGTAATTACTCGGAAAAGGGTAGAAAATTTAACTAACCAGAGCTTTTTTCATCCGTTATTGCCGGTAATCTGACCCAAGTTTTGGAGATGTACTGAAGGATCGGAAATGAAGGAAATGAGATCAGAGGGAAGGAATGATCACAAAATAAAAATTTTCTCGTAAAAAGACCAATCAAGATCTCACTTGATCAAGAAAGCACAGAAAAATAAATCTTTAGAGAAACTCAGCTCTAGGACAGTACTACCGGTGTTAAATGGGCGGTAATGTCGGAATAAATAGTACCCCCAGTAGTGCTGTGAACAGTGAAAATATGTATATGAACAGTATCAACACAATTTCAAAAATGAAAATTGGTGTATCTTTTGATCGGCTGATCGAAAACCTGCGAAACTTTGTATGCACCTTCCTATGGGTGTCAGGAACCTATTTCAACCTTCAATCGCAAGGATTGGTGTAAAAGTTCTGACTTTTTTCGAATTTATCGAATGTTGCACTAAAACCGGATCAAATACAAAAACTTTGTCTGAGCTTGCTCGTGAGGATTTGATGATCAAGATAGATCTAGATGGTCTCCCACATATCACAGCAAGCAAGAACCCCAAAGAGATTGTCCTCAAACATGCAAGATCGCAATCTACCTCAAATAATTCCTTCTCAAACAAAACCTGGTTTCCTGATAAATCTCTTGATAATCACGAGAGAGCTTGCCTAGATGATCTCTAGAAGATACATCCATCGATCACTCATCCTTGGCAACACACGATCAAGAGAAAAAGAAACCAACAAGAAAGATAAAGAATCAAGAAGGAAGAAGGTCAAGAACAAAAGTTAAATCTTGAGCACGAAATTGATCTTTATTTCAGAGCATAAGGATGGATTACAAAGCCTCACACCTGAGGGCAAAACTCCCAAGGAGCACTCACACACCCACACAAAAATAACCAATATCTTGTAGAAGCTCTATTCTAAAGTCTAGAGACTTGAAGGCTTAGAACCTCACCTCCCACTACATCTCCTTATATAATTGAGGTAACCCTAATCCTAAACTTGGACACACAAGTGGATACCATCCACTCTTACATAGGTTAACTCGAAAACCAACACTCTTAACGGGTTTTCTACTCACACAAGCACACTTCTCAAAGCGACCATTACATTGACTCCAAATCAGCTCCGTTAGCCCGAATTTGCGTACAACTCCACTTTGACGTAACCTAAACCACTTAGACCACCGCCGCGGTTTTTCAAATTGTATCGACCGTCGGTATTGGATAAATTACTAATTTGCCCCAATAATCGGTCTTCCTTCTCCTCGGAGCATCGTCCATACTTCGTCGCTTTCCACATAGCCCCAATGACTTGCCGCCAAGCCTCTCACGCGTCTGGACTCCTCCAAATCGTCCTCGCTTGCAAACGGGCTCAAGTCGCTTGACACACCACGTGTCCTAGACCGGTTCATCATGACAGCATCGGCTTTCTTGACCATTCTGGACCTCAACTCCTTCCTGAGTCTAGTCCCGGTCCATACCGTTGCCCGCCAAATCTATCACCGGTTCTTCATACTTTGGCTCCTTGTCTTCCCGGCTTGCAACCACTTCCTAGCCTCAGTCATCTTCTGGTATCCCTTGACCGTTCTGGACCTCAGCTCTCCTAGTTTAGTCCCGGTCTTGCCTTCACCTCACCATGACCTAGTTCCGGAGTCCTGCAACCAGCACAGATAAAAAAACACATCACATAGCATTGTTCACAACAATATGCATTAATCAACAATTAATGCAAATATTAAGCTCAAGTCGCGGTAAAGTCGGCACTACTGTCACCCAGGGCCGATAGTATCGCACCCTCGGCACTACCGCTCTTGGTTGGCCGGTAGTGCCGCTCGCATGATCAGCTCCGAGAGACACCTCTTTGGAAAATAACTACCGCCAATAGAGGTAGGTAGTACCGCACCCATGGTACTACCACTCTCAGATGGACAGTAGTACCGCCCTTGTCTAACCTTAGAGAAAACACCTCTCTGAAAAAAGACTACCGCTTCCAAGGTCGATAGCTCCGCAAGGCTGTCACTACCGTCAACCCAGACCGGTCTTGACCTGACAACACATCAAATTACTTCAAATTCAAAATAGAACTCAAAACAAACTCAAACTTGAGCACCACATGCTCAAACACTGTCAATAACTCATCACAAATCTAAATAGACCTTCACATGGTCTTTCATGTACGTACAGAGATAGGATCAACTTTGGGCATATGCAAATACTGATAGGAGAGAAACAAGAATTTTGGAATCACAATCAATACGCGTGCATAAGTACATAGATTACTTTTACCGTACTGACCCGTCGTTAGCTTTTATTACAAAAATAGTCTCGTTGCACTCAAAGTTGCAAAATTGGCCCTGCAAGAGCGTGAAAAACCTGGTAATGTGTCAATTGCTGTGGTAAGAAAGCTCGAAAGCGAGAAGCAAACGTTACAACGCGGACGAGAGCGGAACACGCATGGAGCACGGTATTGCTCCCAGAGCGCTGAAGGAAGGTACCGTGCCCAAGAACTCAGTATCACATTGGAGCGCTCGCGGGCGAGGCATTAGACAGTATTCACTGAACTGTGCACATTCACTATGCACTGCAGCCCATACTGTGTACATTCACTGTGCACAATTGGCAGTATTCGTTGTGTACTGTGCACATTCGCTCTGCGCGAGAACGATGCATTCGGCATAATTCACTGTGCACTGCAACCCATTTCGCTTCCACGCTGGTCCCAAGGTAACGTGTCTTTCTGCGCTCACGGCTACTACTGTAGAGCCAGCCAGATTCCGTGCTCTCCGAATACGGCAAGGGATACGTATTCCCTGTCACACCTTCCGCAGTGGAGTAAGGGCCTATCTTTACAAAAATATATGTTGGAGAACTAAATTTGTAAAAAATCCGTACTTATTTATATTCCCAATAGTTACAGCAAACTGTGGAGAAATGCAGACAAGCTCAATCCAGGCAGGAACCTGAGTACCTGACACGGTTGAACATCTCGACGCAGACATACTGATAAAGCGATAACAAACAAGAATTTGACGGGATGAAGCGTCATGACTTGGCGACTTGCCATAGTGATAGGAAAAGAAAAATACTGAAACTACACAGCAAGTTGATGAGGACGCCTCAGTATAATTAAGTTGCACAGGAATAAAAAACAATTGTCAGTGGTGATTTTTTATCCAAGAGACTACAGCAGCGTATGATTTGATCTACCGCAACCAATAAGGCCGTAAACGACACACGGCCAGAAATCGGCACCAACAACAGTCAGGTGGTTTCTGGATACAGAATTACAGATCATAAAGCAGTTTTGGGGAACGTACATGGCCGAGTGAACTAGAAAAGGTGTCAGAAACTCAGAATACATTCCTATGAACATTCCGTCTAACAATCATGGCAGTTCTGTATAATGTCGGTTAACTTTATATAACTTGCACGATAACGTGACACTCCTATGATTATCTTTTCTGAACATCTACTGAAAAGTAATTGTAACACATTTGCATTTTTTTAAGCAAAGGGCCACATCTAATGGAGATAGCACTACCTACCATCTAGGCCAGTAATTGACAAATCATTCAGGGAGCAGGTTCCTTCAAGGGCATCACTTTCAGTGGGAAGCAACATGGATAGGAAACCAGGTTCCTTCGGGTCCGGTAAGGTGGTATTTTCGATAGTAATCATTGAAATGACTTCAGTCATGGAGGGTCGATCAACAGCTTTCTCCTGAACGCACAACAGGCTGACATGAATGCATCTTAGTACTATATGCTCAGGACATGCACCACGCAGTGATTTATCAATAAGCTCATACCATCTTCCTTCATTCCACAATTCCCATGCCTGCGAAGTTCATTGCAGCCACCAAGTTAAGAAGTAGTTCACCTACAACAATTATAGTACATTTTGAGCTCCTTATAACTTGTACTCACATATCCAAGGAGGTTAAGCGAGTGGCCACATCGGTGAGATCCTGCATTTCTTATTCCACTGATGATCTCCAGAAGCAAGACTCCAAAGCTAAATACATCGGACTTGACAGAGAAAATGCCTGCCATAGCATACTCAGGAGCCATATAGCCACTGAAAGAACAGTAATCTAATAAACTCAATATCCATCTTTCTATATAGAGATTGTTCACTTTATATGCCAAATGCAAATAGAAGCATGCAGTAAGCCAGCACTTACTATGTTCCAACGACTCTTTTCGTGTTAACTTGTGTTCCTTTGGGGTCAAATATTCTCGCCATTCCAAAGTCAGATATCTTAGGGTTCATATCAATGTCCAAAAGAATGTTGCTTGGTTTCAGGTCCCTATGAATAATTCTCAGCCGAGAGTGCTTGTGAAGATAAATAAGACCTTGTGCAATACCTTCAATTATGTTAATCCGCATTGCCCAGTCTAAAAAAGCCCTTCTTGATTGTTCTTGAAAAAGAAATAATACATTCATGGGTTCAAGAAAGCAGTTGAGGAAATAAGCTGCCAAGCAGAGAAAAACGGACATACCAAATAAGAAATAATCCAAGCTTTTGTTTGGCATGTACTCATAAACTAGTACCATTTCTTCCCCTTGAATGCAGCAACCTAAGAGCCCAACTAAATTTCTATGTTGAAGCTTGGCTATCAATAGGATTTCATTCTTAAACTCGGGTAGTCCTTGCCCTGAATTTGCTGCTAGTCTCTTAACAGCAATATCCTGGCCATCTGATAAGTTGCCCTGGAGCATGGTTTCAAGTTTTCAACATAGTCTGACATTAAATAATACAGCCATATCTTAAATAGGTTCATCTCCAAAAGAAGAAGAAGGAAATAAGTCCCAAATACCACAATCCATCATCTCGAGTTGATACATATTGAATTTCCTGAAGTGCTTGATCAAACAGCACACTTGCTTTGCCACACAGGAATAACAAGTGGATGTATAAGTAGAGGATGCTGTACCTATGAATGTCTTATGGGGCCACTAAGCAAAAATATGGCATTAGTGAACGTGTGCATGTCTTTTACTGGAAGGTGTGTATTGTTGTTGTCAGAATCTTAACTTCCTTAATCTTGTATATTTGGTACATAACCAACTATGTAATTTCTGTAGAAAAACAATGCAAAAGTGGGAAAAAATTTTCAAAATTATAAATCTTATATATTTCAAATGTATAATCAATCATTAATTCATTATGAATCATCATAGCACTTGTGTAGATGCCAAATATATTTACGTTTTTTAGGATATGTATAGTTGTATAACTATGTGGGTACATTTGTATAAAATGGCATACCTCCATTACCATATTGTGTCATATATGCCTTCTCTAGATCCTAACCTCTCGATTTTCCCCTTTCCTTATTGATTTTTTGGATTTATTGCAATCAAAACATAGGGGCATTCACTAGTGTTACTTGCCCAAGCACACACAGCTAGACGAAATTGTTATAAGTTATAACTAGCACCCTTTTTTTGTCTTGAAATGTTAACAAACACGTTCATATACGAAACTAAAGAACACACTATACCTTGTACACAGGGCCAAACCCCCCTTCTCCAAGCTTGTTTTCCGTTGAGAAGTTGTCTGTGGCATTTAATATTTGTGAAAAGGAAAGCATCAAAAAAGGAGTGCCTGTCTCTTCACTCTCCCAAAGTTTGATGGTATCTGAAGTCATTACGGGAGAATGATCATGCCGTTTTCCTTTCCCTGATTCATAAAAAGAGACTTCTCCTCATGTTTTTACCTAAACTGAGGATAAGACATGAAATGTTCTTTAACTGTGAAGGTTTTTTTATGACTTCGAATGGTTACCTTTATTTTTCCGTCTCCTGATCCAAATAAAAGAGACGAGGAAAAAGATACCAAAAGCAACTGAAGGAAGTACTCCCGCTAACCAAAGCATTTTGTGACCTGAACAAGAAGAAAGAGAGCTTTTACTTGACATCATAAGACTCTCTATTATGAATATGTTTCTTACCTGAGCTTGTTTCCTCTTGCAAGTAACCCATTCTTCATATATTGTCTCTTAAATTTCACTAATATTTTACAGTGAATATGTTTCTTACCTGAGCTGCTGCTAGATTCCAACTCTGAGGCAGCCACACGAAGATGAAGAGTTCCCACTCCACTGCCATTATATCCATCCAGCAAGTTTGTTAGATTGCCATGCCATAAGCTGCAGCCATCTGATAACGAATGAGCATATGCCATACAAGAGCATTTTATCATGCAGGCCAATTCACATTCGCTATTTCCCATGACAGACACCTTCTCTCCGAAGTCAGGAAGTTGCATACCAGGAATAGCAATAAACCTATCACCATTACACTGCAGTGGTATTTGCCTAGTGCACCCTTTCCTGGTATTTTCAATGTTTTGTTGTGCAAAGCCTTTTGGACATTGACAGAGGGATGATAATGATGACATACTGCTTGGCATACTTTTGTTGCATATACCAAAAACTCCACATATGTTAGACACATCACAACTGGCTGGCTGTCTCCATAACAGTGTCCACGATTGGGCTCTGGGACCAAACTGTGTTATGTTCAATGAACCAGTTGGATCCAACGCAATCTTAGGCATGCTGTAAATAGGGTTGGGAGTGTATGTGCATGTAAGGTTATCACATTGAAACGAAACAGGGATGATACCTATAGATGTTAGATCTGGAATGAGAGAATACATGTCACCGTTCCAGTGTGCACTAGTCCAAAATATATTCCCTTTCCACCAGATAATGAGTTGTAATGCATTAACTACTACGCCTGGCCCAAAAGAGTAATCCCCCATTGCTGGGTCATCATAGCTCTTCCATGAAGTCAGCAATTTGCGCTCTCTAGTACCAACTGTAATATTCATTCCAGGGAGCCAGGTATCAGTAGGAGAGTCAAAGCTCTGCCATATGATTCTCGAATGGTTGGCGAAGCTCCTTAACACAAAGTTGCCAGAATCCAGTATGGCAGCCTCCACGTCTTCCACTCCCACCCCATAAGCCACTGTGAACGAGCTGCCTTTGCCATCTACAACTATCAGATTGCCACTGCTATCAAACTTAAGTATGCCCAGACTATCTTGTAATGGATTGTTCCTATTAGCAACCCATACAACTGTTCTTTTCGGATCATTGTTGTACCATATACCAACATATTGGTTGCTCGAAGCTCCAGGGCGAAAGAAACCAAGCACAAACTTCTTGTTCATGGATACCAGGGTCTGCGCTTCCGAAATTGATTCGTTCAGAAAGATGCTGTCTGTTCTTGTTGTGGCCTCTGATAAACATCTTATTACTAATACAGATAGAATCAGCAGAGCAACAAGTATGCAATTCCTCAAGTAGCTCATTTCCCCAGACATGGCTATCTCCAAGAATCAACTAGGCTAATTGACAAGAAAAGTAGTTAGAGAGAGAGAGAGGGGTATCTAAGGATGACACAAGCATATATCCATACCTCTGTGAATTTCTCCAAATAACGAATCAAGGGGAGAGCATGATCAGCATTTCTGCAATCGCTGCGAGGTGATGCAGAATTTGTTCCAGCAGATATCTCCACCAATCATGAACAACCGGAGTTGCCTTTGAACTTTCCATGGTGCACTGCGAAGTCAATTTTCCAATTGCCAGTCAAGCATGGCAGTAGTCAATGCTCAGATGTGACTTATATGTATATAGCAGATAATGACAGCATGCATTGGACATAAATAATTGGGAAAAGTAATTCTTCCACGGTTCCAACTGAGAAGGTGAGCTTTGACTTGGGGACAGAATTCCAGTTGGTTGATTTGGACCATATATGAAATCTACAGCCACAACATTTCAAGAAGAGCTACATACAAGATAAGAAATAATGGGAGAACACGTAATTCCAGCTTCCCTCTGAAACAGATTGGGCATGTTATGTAGATATTACAAGACGAATGAACCAGTTGTGCATAAAAAAATTACAACTTTTATTAATTACTGGTAAATGTGTATGATGTATCAGATGGTAAGCCTGACGCAAACTACTAACTACACTCCGAGCTGCTGATGTGTGTCAACGTATATGAATCACAAGCATGGTTGTAATGCTGAGATTCAGTTGTGACCAAGAGGAATTCCAGCTTCCAGCATTTACAAAATAAAAAAAGGGGGGAATGGACAAGCCAGTGATTTCTTTACCATTATTTCACTTGCACTCGCTTCTCTGTCTTCTATCGACTCCATTCTTGCACTATCCGTCCTCTCCTTCCTTCCAATCCCTCCCATCGTCAAGGTGTAATCGCAGAAACGACCTAACACTGGGAAGCACAGCAGATAGAATTACGGCAAGATAAACAAACATGGGTCGAACTCTGTAGCCGCGACCTTAATCGCTGTGATGACGCTAGAGTAAACCACCAAGAATAGATAAGCATTGACAGAACCTGCAGGCATTATTGATCTTGGGACAAGACGATGCCGATTGCCGGCTTAGGAAAGGGGAATCGGTAAAACGGTGTTGAGAGCACACTGCTAGGGCCTAAGCAGGAGGACATCACCTCGCCTCCGCCGCCTTGTCACGGCGGAGACGGTGCCGGCACTGGCGACGAAGGCTAGGAGGTCGTTCGGGGCCTTCCGCCTTCCGGCAGGGCTCGTCCCCTTCCCCATGGCCCCACTGGACTCACTAGGCCTTACAATGGCGTGGGGCCGTGGGCTCTTGGCCTTAAATTCTAAAACTCTTTTTTTTTGCGAGAACTTTTTCTCTTTTTTCAATGAGAGAGGAGGTTTAGACTTCAGGGCCGGGCCGAACAAACCGCCAGTAATAAGATGGGCCTAATCATTCATATGGATAGTTGCAATGACACGTGCTCGAGGCTACAACAGAAGGTTGCTATATTTTGTTATAATTTTTTTTCTCAAATCTGTCTAAGTTAGATCATTAAAATCGAAGGTACACTTTTGCTACTAAAAAGAATTTTGCCACTTTTTTGAGTTATTGACGCATGGAACCTGGACAGTAGGAAAGAAATCTTGCCACTAAGTGTGGCTATAAACCAAACAGGTATCTAATTCGAACAAACTTGTCTAACTTAATGTGTAGCAAAGTATGACAAGGTTTAGCTATGAATCGAACACGCCCTAAATTTCCTTATCTTTACTCTTTTTTAAAACATGTGGTGGTGAAGGGTTCTTTCTCCCTCTCTTCCAACCTTAATTTCTAAAGAATCTCTAACAACAAATAAAATAAAATAATAGTGAAGGAGTTTCGAGCGCTCAGCAAAGCTAACAGCATAGAGGCGCGATGTGACCGAGCACAAAGGTAGGGTCGAAGGCATAGGTTGAACAAGCCGATCCCGACGATACCGACTCGACGTGTTGAAAGTAATATAATTTTTTATCTATAGCAAAACATGAACATTTAGCTAGTTTTTAACAAGAAAAATTCGTTGGCTTGCAAGTGATGAGCCTCTATTCAGCTCACTCAGCTTGATCAAGAAGAATGCACGTAATTAGTGATGATGTTGCTGAAAAAGCAGTCGGAAAAGATCCTTCTTACTCTTCTAGTAATCGCGTTCTTTGTTTCTTATCCGCGAGGCAAACAGCCGGAGAGGAGCGTGCACCGCGTTTGCAGTTTTCGGACACTAGTAGAGAAGCCGACGACTCGTATCCATGTAAATACTACCGACACATCGCACCCCTAAAAGAAGCTTAAGAAAGACGTGTTTTCCCCCCATTTTTCACGACGGATCTTCTCAAGAGTTCCTTTGAGGAAGAACAAATTCATCTTTAATATGTCCGTGTCACAGTGTGCTAATCTATACCTCTTTATAATGCACCTAAGTATTCTTTTCTACGTTCACCCCAAATAATGCACCTCACTAGAGATGGCCCAACCTTCATGTACCCAACGAAACATCCCCAGAAACTTGCCTCCATCAAAATTAACCTCTCAGATCTTTCCTCAACTTTACTCACCCACATCCGATGACCATTGTTTAACGTGTCTAACTTATCCCTGTGGTCCACAACAGATCTCCCCCCACCTCCAGCATCATCTCAAGAAAAAGGAAACAAATATCCTGGAATTAAGGAAAAGGAAACAAACGTTCTAGAAAAGGAAAAGACCATATATTACGTGCTGGGAAAAGAAAACCGGAAGACGGGGCACTATACTAGTATATTGTGATTGACGGGCAAAGTTGAGCAATATCCGAAGATTCCGAAGTCTAACGTAGCCTTGGAACGAAATTTCCTGGGGATTATTTGGGATGACCACGTCAGAAACTCATAATGCAGTGTCATCGGTTCATATTAGCTACTTCAATTCAATGCAAATGGCAGTATTCTGTTCTTAAAAGCATAGGCGGCTAAGGGAATCTCGGAGCACATCATCACCTTGTGACCACACTTGGTGACGCATGGCCGGTGTCGCACGGAGGAACGACGCCGTTACGAGGCGCCGACCATTACGGCATGTACATGCACATATTGGTACATGTTAGTTGTCTCTTAAATCTGTATTATATATAATTTTGAGTGACGTAGAAGAGAGAGAAAAAGATAAATATGTTATTTACTATTTAACATATGTTTTTATAGAGGTTTTATAGTATGTATATTATTATATAAAAAAATTATTAGTTACATAAGAAATTATTACATACAGTTATATCCATAATAATTATATAAGTTATCTTTAACCGTCTACGTATCACTGTACATGCGCTTACCCGCACAATTCCTCGCCAGTCGCCATGCATAACCAGAGAAAACGAAGCCCCATCCTCGCGTAACAGAGTCAAAAACCAAGCTCACGACATTGAATTTTTTTTGCTATTCTAGCACTGTTTTTTTTTCTAAATAGCTGTTATTTCGATAAAATTATAGAAATAGCCTCTTTACAGTAAAAAGCAGCGGACTGGGAGAGCTGAATTTTTTTTAATATTTTCTAGCGGTGCCATCCGCGATTTTTTTTTTAATTTCCAGCGGTTCCCGTCCGTAGGAATATTTTTTTATAATTTTTCGGCTACAGAAAAATATCCAGCGACTCCCAACCGCTGGATTCTCTTTTTTTTGCATTTTTGTTTCTCGGGTAGAATCAGCGGCAAGAAAAAAAATCTAGAACTTGGACCACGAAATTTTTTATAGAAGTTCCTGACACATCAACGATGTTCCCATAACAATTTCAAATGATTGAATAAAAAACCCGATTTTCAATCATTTTGAGCGGTATTAAATAAACCCGATATTGAAAAAAATTCTCGACCGAACAAAATAACATTGCCTTATTGTTTTGCTATTCGTACAATTTTATGGCGAGACCTGCTATTTTGAAGAAAAAACTACTGCGACTAAAATAAAAAACGGCAAAATAAATAAATAAATTTGCAACGCGTCGTGAAAACAACCATTTTCAGGACAAACAGGCAGCCAGGGAAAATTTCACCGCGCAAAAAGAAAGCCAGTGCGTCGCGACTACGCAAAACAAGAATCCTGCCGGCCCCAACTGCTTCAAATAATATTGCGTACTAAGTCCACTGAATTTCCGAAATTTCGTCACGACCATAGCTTTTCGAAAAAAAATTATACGCAGAGACCTACTATGCTAAAAAATTCGCAGTCGACGGAAGCTAAATATTTTTAAAATTCTTTCCAAAGGAATCGATGTGGTTAAATGTTTTGCACGTTTCCCAATCAGAGTCCTAGACCGGTGCTGTCGGAATTTTTGTAACTTCTTGAAACTTGATCATCGTATGAAAATTTTATAGAGACATTAATGATACATCAGGAACACCCAAAAAAAATTCAAATTTTTTTAAAGTGGTTTGTATCATTTTTCATTTGATTGAAGTTTGCTAGTATGGTTTTTATCAAGATAGTATCACTTTATGAATAAAGTTTGATCATCATCTGAAAATTTTATGGAAACATTAGTGATGCATCATAACCATGGAAAAAAATTCAATTTTTTTTAACGTGGTTTGTTTCATTTTTCACTCGGTTCAAACTTACAGGTTAGCATTTTATCAGGACAGTTGTAATGTTTGAATTTTAAAAATTCCTTATATTTTATAATCATTTGAAATTTTTATGGGAACATCATTGATGTGTCAGGAACCTCCACAAAAAAGATTCTCCACAAAAAAGATTCAAAATTTTTCGACGTCGTTCGAGTCCTAGATTTTTTTTTTCTTGCCATCCAACGGTTCCCAGCCGCTGGACATTTTTTCGTCGCCGAAAAATTATAAAAAATGCGAGACTCCTTCAAGCAACCGGCCGTATTGCAGAAGAAGCCTCCCGTCTCGTGCTACTTCGCAGAAACCAAGCAAAGACCGAGGGACGCAGCAACCGCCTAAAGATAGCTAGGACGCCTGCAATTGCCTGTACTTTGGCTGGCATGCATGGAGAGACTGCTTCCAAGAACCTCATGGACTCGTCGTCCCCCATCACCAAACCCTTATTTAAGCACACATCCATTCCCTTCCTCTCCATTCTCCATCAACCACTGTCCCATCCAGGAATCTGGCCAAGCATTTTTGGTCCTTCAATCTTCTTCTTCGCTGTTGTCGTCGTCGCGGATCAATTGCAGCATGGGAATTGACAAGGGATCCTCCGTGCAGTTTGAGGACTTCCTGCCGTCGATGGCGAGGAAGCTCGGTGTGGAGGGGCTGATCCTGGAGCTCTGCAAGGGGTTCCAGCTGCTCATGGACCCCAGGACTGGCAAGATCACCTTCCAGAGCCTGAAGATGAACGCCGCGAGGCTCGGGCTTGGCGAGCTCCGGGACGACGAGCTCGCGGAGATGATGAGTGAAGGGGACCTGGACGGGGACGGCGTGCTGGATCAGATGGAGTTCTGCATTCTCATGGTCAGATTGAGCCCTGAGCTGATGGAGGAAGAGTCACACAGGGTGTTTCAATGTTGATGTAATTTGATTGACACTTGTTCCTTGAATACAGCAAAATATAGGGATTGTCATCAGTTTATTCATTCAATGTGATTACGCGTTTCCCCCTAACAAAACATAATAGCCTGAGTGCCTGACTGCTAATGTTATGAAAATAGCAAAACAGAATCAGAAAAGCGCGCTCTCTAAGTATTCACTTAGGGTGTGTTAGTTGCTTGTACTAAGTGATACATGTATGAGATAGTTCAAGAAAAAAATTACCCATATGTTTAGTTGCTTGAATGGGACTGGATGGTAGGATACAAATTTAAGAAATATTCACTATAGATGTTGAACCATTTCATTCACTCAAAACAATAGAATCAAATAGTACATGACCATCTCATCCCATTCAACCTTATCCCACCAACTAAACACACCATTACAGTCCCTAGGTACAGATCACTCCGCCCCTATGGTTGATCAAAACACACACAGGTGATGCTATGTCCCCTTGTCGACAAGGGGCAGAGATTTATAGTCCAAAAAATGTGCAAATGTTGCTGTAAACGAAATTTTGGTCTCATTGGCATGACTAATCCCATTACAACGCCGCATCTCATTCGTACTTTGTGTCAAATGTCGTATGCTCCATCCGACATAGCTATGTGTCATTTCCATTCGCTGTTACGAAAGTTCTACTGGAGTACCACACAGCTCACCAATCTCCTTCTCCAGAAGTTGCACGAGATTTGCTCCAGTCCGCCTGTATATCCAACCATTTGTTGTTGAGTCCCAATCAAACCTAGAGGGTCCACTGCAAACGGACATACACAGCATCTTCAAATAAGAATCAACATGAGTTACAAATCTGGACTGAAGAACTTTAAGATACAATGTTTAGAAACGTGGAACTTCTAAAACATAAATGATTACATTCAACCAGAAGCTTTTTGAAGTGGCATCTTTCGATGGAGAAATAATTAAGAGCCATATCAAAAAGCACAGAGCCATACAGAAGTATAAAAACTATAGGCGGTAAATGCCCAAATTCTTTTTTAGTTTAGAAGGTGACAGGTATTCTTACACGTCCAGGAGATGCAGTTTACAAGTACTTATGTCCTGTAGTAGTACACTATGCTTGACAAGTATCAGTTAAACAACAATAGTGAGTTCCAAACTTGAAGAAGGGAATTGTACACTACAAGAAATAAGATAATAATATGCTCAACACATACAATCAGCAGACCAATATATAAGGTATCGTCACCATACCTCACAGGTGATGATAGCCAGATTTGTCTGTTTGGTGTTTGCTTGTTTACAACATACGTCCCCAAATCCCCTAGCCTCAGTGTCAAAACTTGATTCTGCAATGTCAAAAGAAAAGAAATAAACATTCTCAACAATCTAATTAATAAAAACACACAAACTAGCTAGAGGTCACTTCATTACAACTAACCCCGTAGTCTATGTCAAAGCCATCCATCTGAATAGAATCGCCATATTCCTAAAACAGAGCCACCAAGAACAATATTAGCCAAATATAATGATTGAGCTAGTATGGTCTTAGAAAGACTTCTATCAAGCGCAAAACTCCCAAGGCCTTATCAAACAGGATCCATCACCTCAAGTTTTTCAAGCAACTCATGTATCATCTCATCTGCTAATTTATGGAACTCATCCTCTGGAATTATCGACCTGTTGAATGCACACAGACAATCACAAACAGTCCAATCCCGAATGGCAAAACAAAAATAGTTAGATCAGATTCCGCTATAAACAGTTGCAATCATTTTATATCAGTAACTAGCACAACATTCCCCATTCAATATCTTCATGAACATTTTCGTGATTTCAAGCACTGTAATCATCCCCTTGAAACAATATACATACCAAAATATAGTGTCTCTGAGGGTCAGCTTTAGGGTTAGCGATTGCTACAGGAAGACAATGGTCAACAAAATCACAACATATTGTGCTATCAAACTTTCCCGAGGTATTAATACATTAGTAATTCCCTCATTTTTCCCTGCGCCAAACTACCCTAAAGAACGAACAGATAAGGCACTAAGGCAACGAGGAGCTGATACAGCAAGGACGAGAAACGCACTTGTAGTCCATGGCGGACGAGCCGGGCGCATCTCCGGCGGACCGTGTCGCTAGACGCGTCGACGAGAGGGCCCTCGAAGGGAAGAGCAGCGCCCATGGCGATCCGCCCGACGGCTGCGTCGCGGCGGCGTGGGAAGGAGAGCCTGAAGCTTCCAGCAGGGGAGAGACCGAGAAGAGTACGGGAGCGCGGGAGCTGGCCCGCCTTGCCGCCGTGATTCCGCCGAGGAGAACCTTCCGCGACGCCATCGCCGCCGGCGACGAGATGGGGGTTACGTTACGCGTCGGTAGTCCGTACTCAGAAGCAAATCGTGGCCCGACCCACCCGGTCTGGTCGAAGAAGCGGCGTGGTGGCACTTGGGTTGGTCAGAGGCATTTTGGGGCTTTGGGTTGTATGCTGGAGTGGACAGAGGCCCAACATAATTGGAACGTTCAAAATGCCGTACATTTTTTCCGTGCGAAACCGAACAGGGGGACTGTAGCTGTCATGTGGGCCCTATATATTATCTCTACTACTTCGAATTATGAGTTGGTAGCAGTGGTCCGTTCTCTTCTAGAGTATCTGATTTATTGGATCTGGTATAAACGACTAGGATAGAAGAGGATTTAATTATATCTTAGATGGAAAGATTTTATCATATCTTTTTTGAATAGAAATATTATTTTAGCATATCTCTATTCACATGTTCTTACTATGGAAGGGTGTTATTCATATATCTTATAAATGGAAGGATTTTCTCATCATATCCTGTATGGATAGAAGGATATACTCACCATATCTCATAATACGGGAATTCTATCTCATTATATCTGGAAATGCATAAATTAAAAGGAAAGAATCACGCAACCCAAATCACGTGCCAATCACGAAGATGTCGGGGAGACCTGACTTTCATTCGTCTGCGTACGCTGCTTTCTGCTTTCATCTACTCCCTATTATAGGGCACCCACTGTCATCTCCAGGAGGACATGCCGGTCGGTAGTGCAGACACACGCAGGAAGAGAAGAGAAGAGAAGAGAAAGGCTGCGTGCAAAAAGCAAGAAGATTTCCTGTAAGAGGAAGGCAATAACTTTCTCCTCCTTCAATGGTAAGGATTGATATCTCTCTACTAATTCTAATTAAGAGTTGGTGGCAATCGTCCGTTCTCCTTCAGAGTACTTGATTCGTTGGATCTAACATGAACGGTTAAGATGGAAGAGGATTTAACCTGATAGTCAAATCTCTTCGGATGAACAAACTTTTCCTACTATTGAAATATAACTAAAGTTAGTGTTATTTGCAAATAAATTTT
Organism: Otatea glauca; assembly: GCA_036346275.1. Taxonomy (NCBI): domain Eukaryota; kingdom Viridiplantae; phylum Streptophyta; class Magnoliopsida; order Poales; family Poaceae; genus Otatea; species Otatea glauca. The sequence goes on from CM070711.1 coordinate 78,982,111, forward strand.
TTGTCGCAAATTGAGTTTTCGTTGCAACGTACGGACACATGACTAGTAGTGGTAATAAATCATAATAGATGTTACCACCCGTAGATTTGTGAAATAAATGTTACTAAAATCTGGTGTTATCCGAAATAGATGTTAAAAGATGTAGTTTGTTGATGATTTGTATAAAAAGTCCGTAGTTTTGCGAAATTTACTGTCTTTTTTTTTACTAGAAGTTGTATACTGTAGCCATCCCCAATTTTTATAATCTCGTTTAGTCAACTCCATAGCTATTCTGTACAAGTTTTGCTTTAGAATCTGAAGCTTCGACCTGCTCATTCTTTTTACCTTTTTAACGGAACAAGTGGCCGGCCAGAGTTTTACGGGAAGAACAAGGGAAGTAGCATAGGTTGTGTCTAAAGATTTTGTTCGTTTTGAGAGAAGGGCCTGAGCATCTCCGGCTGTTGGGAACATAGATAGGGTCATCGTCACACCGCATAGAGTAAGAAGATAAGCAAAGTGTAAAGCTAACACTGGCCCAATGTTTTCACTTCTGGCGTGTGAGGTGAGAACATTTCAATTCCATGCTTCTGCAAGAGAACATCTGCACAAGCACAACTACGTAGATTCTGGTCGGATATGGACTGTGTGCTTTTATGAATTGATTGATGCGGCAAAATGTTAACTAAGCATGTCCTTTGGACGAGTGGGCAACTAAATGGCAATGCCAATGGTTGTTGAAGGCCAGTATCTCCACATGAAACTGAGAGAAATTTTACGGTGCATCATAATAGTAGTAGAAATCAAATTCAACCGTTGATTTAACTTATACTACTCTACTACCAAAAGAAGTAAAATAAATTCTTGCTAATATGATCCATTAGATCGAAAGAATGAACGATTCATATTTATTTAGTGTACCGTAAAAGAACTCGAAACAGAAGGCATGGGCACAAAAATCCCATTGTCTCTGGAAGCATCACCGGCCTACTTGCATTCGGATGACAGCTAGAAGGATTTGAGAAGAGTTCATCAGAGGCCATTTTTAGCATCAGGCAGCATGGGTGAAGGCATAATAAGATCAAGTGCATTGAGCTTGCACAACATATTTCATCTCTCGGAAAATTCTGTCATCTTGGTGCATATAGCATGGTGCCAGGTTCCGGAAGATTCTGATCACAAGAGAAATCTGAAGGCGCCAATCTTTCTGTGGGTTTCTTTGTCCACGAATCCAGGCTAACCGATAAGAAACCATTTTCCATAAAGATAAGAAACAATCGATCATGCTGCCCTTTTGATGGAGCCACGAGCAGGCTCTAGGATATGCATATTCTTTCTACTTGGCAAAGAGGCTTGTTATCGATAGTGACTCGGTTCGTTCGTGCAGCAGCTAATGCGATGCGAGTAGAGGAATGGTCGTCTCCTCATCCTGCTCTGCTGCTCTGTTTACACACTGGCAGCTGGTAGTGGTGCCGTTTCATTTTGTCTTCATATGCGTCTTAAAATCTTCTTATACTAATGGGAATTATCAGTCTTATGTCCCATACGGACGCTTTGTATCATACGCAACCAAGCTGTCACTTACTCATGCCCCAATCCTAAAGTTTTGTCTACCCTACTGCTCCGCATAACTGACGCCTCCATCCCCAAAATATCATCGGCATCATTAGCTCACCGATCGCCGGCGTCTGAAATTCACCGCTAGATCTTGTCACCCGCGACTCGTTCCTCCCTTCTCTCTCTACACCCTCCAACCCTCCCCCCACCCCCACTCGAGGAAAGTCATGCACCATGGCCGGGGCTCGCGTGGAGGTTTCCCTTTCTGTGGAAAGGCCAGACTTCGTTGGATTTGCTAGGGACGAGGTCAGAGGAGTTAGAGGTGAGCTGTGCCAGCCTCTCCCTACTAGATCCGAGTCCGCCAGTGATGGGGTGGCCCATTTATAAGGTCGAGGAGGCCGATTTAGAGGGGGTGAATAGGTGATTTTAAAATCTCTTTGGTCAAAACCGATTTTATATGTGGAAACGTAAATCAAAATGATTTTGTACAATTGAAGCATAAACTGACAGTCTAAACTAAGTGAACAACCAACCTATATCAAGGTTTACAATCATACGGTGACAAGCAAGTAAAACAAATCTAGGAATATAAAGTGCAACAATGTAAATAAGCACAAGAAGGCAAACCACAAGATGACACACGATCTTTTTCCCATGGTATTCGGACTTGTCAGTTTTCCCTAGTCAACGATGAGGTAAGCCTAAATGAATTATATCGGCTCCACGAATTAAGCTAAATACCTCGAATCTACCAGTGGTAGCTTTTCTCCCTCCGGATATGTGAGCTCAACCTTCACAATAAACCGGGTCTTTTCACAAAGCTTTTTGAGAAGATCACCGGACAATGACACCTCTATGCAGTTTAGGTGTCAGTAAACGCTAAGAGTAACAAACCAAGTCTCTTACTTGACCCTCACCAAGTGTAATGCATGCACAAGTGGATACTCAATTCATATCTAGAAGCAACACATGCAACTAGAGACCCTTCTCTTTGCTCACAAGGTACAACACATGCATAATTGAGAGAGAAAACTCTCACTAACTCAAGAGAGTGAAATGAAATACCAAAACATTAAACACAAGAAACTCTAGGTCAAATGCCTCTCAAATCTCTCAAAGATTGCATTATAATCTCTCAAGGCTTTGCTCTCAAACGTATGCCTCAAATAAGTAGGAGCTACTACAAAAACCTCCATACCCGGCCTCTTTTATAGCCCATAAAAGAAACTAGCCATTTGAAACAAATTATGACATTCCTACCCAAATTCGGGCATTCATAATTATTGAATTTGGACATTCCTAATTGGTAAAATCGGACATTCTCAACAGTCACAAATCCACATGCATTTAACTGTTGTAGAAGGAAAATTAGGTAATTTCGAATTCACTAATTCGGATATTCTGAATCCTATAATCCAAATCGGCTTCAAAACACATGTTCTGACAAAATATCCTAAAATCAAATTCAGACATTCATAATCACCAAATTTGGAAAAACTCATAGCAAAATCTAAAAAGGATCATAACTTTTTACTCCGAAGTCTGATTTAGGTTATCTTGGACTCTGTAGAAAGTTTATCTAGAGGGCTATAACTTCCAACTATTTTCAAGATCTAAAAGACCATAGATATTTCTATGAAACACTAAAACTCCAATGTAACCACACAAAGTCCAAAATTTAATTTCTCAAAATCTCTAATATAGACTTGATTAAGAGCACGACTACAAACTAGTAAGAGTCTAGAAATAATCAATGCATTAATTTCAATAATTTACAAATGTTAATCACATGCTACAAATAGTAAGTGCATAAGCTTCGATTATTTGCAAAACACATTCGCAAATAATAGCATCATGCAAAGGAGAGCTAGGGCAACTGAGATTGAGGTATAAACACATGATAAGACTCAAACTACAAGACAAGACCCCCTCTTAATAGTAAGACAACCTACACTAGTAATACGGTCTCCCAACCAAACACCGAGATTGATAAATGACTAGAAACATATCCTTAGCCTATGTTAGTTATACTTTTGCCTTACGCATCCATTTAGAGCTTAGTTATACTTTTGCCTTACGCATCCATTTGGAGCTTTCACTTGATGATGATCATCTTCTCTCCAAGTCTAAGTCCTTGTTTTCTTCATCAACACGTGATGAAACTACCTTCACATTAGGATCTTATCTTGATGTTCATCAACACATGATGGCATATTTCATTCCAAACCTTAACTTGATGACCATCAGCACATGATGCCATTCAAAGTTTTTATCATCATTGGACTTAACCTATTTCACCAACTAATGAAAAATATTAGTCCAGATGTAACTTGATGACCATCAACATATGACACCATCTAAAGTCTTCATCATTATTGGACTTAATCTATTTCACCAACTAATGAAAAATATTAGTTTAACACATCCGGTTGTCACTAATCACCAATGCACACCATTAACACATAATGAAGGCTTAGATCCTTTAATCTACCTCTTTGGTAATTGATGATAACCCAATTGCAAATAATTGAATTTAAATCAACATGAATATATTATAACTATAAAAACTTTATATACTCAAAGGATGTGTTTCAAAGTAAAGATCCTCGATATTTGTGAAAAAAGAGACTGATACTAGTGAAGCCTCAAGATATAGAATGAACTCTTCCTAAATTTGTGCATACGTATATATGAATTGGAAACAATATGCACATATCCAAGTTAAAACTTTTATGGAGTTCAATCAATATTTTGAATGCAATAAGATATAATAATATAACATCGGATGCATACCTATGACATTTCTATCTTTTCATTCAAACGAGAATAATCAATGTCAGACTCAACAGTGTGTTAGTCTCACATTTAGATTTATCATTAACGACAAAAACCAAATAAATGAAGCTTGAACTTACACCATCTCCATCCTCCTCTAATGCTCATCTTAAATGTTGATACTGGATAAGTTGAGTTATTGCATCAGTTGTTTCCGAATATTACAACACAAGATATCAAATGTTGCATCTGTTTCGATGGTTACTTTGTTATTGAAGGAAGGTATAATTTATATTGCAATAAGTTCTTGTATTTGTTGTCCCAATAGTTCAAATTTATTACACATTTTTGTTCTTGATTTTGTGTTTGTTGCATTTGAAACAAAGATTTATTACAAACTTAGGAATTAATTTTTGTGCTTTTGGGGTTTTTGTGTTATACCAGATCTTATGCTCATCCATTTACTCACTAAGACTACACCTCCTGATCCTTATTTTTTCATGTCCCAGCTTCCTCTCTCCGGTGGCTTGTCAATCTCTGACAGCTGGAGCTAGCCGTCATCGCAACCATACTCCTCCCGTTCTTCCCTCCTTAGACCAGTATGGATGGGGTGTCACAGTGACCAGTGACCAAAGGAACGAGCTGGTGTGGTTGGTTCCGTAACCGCTTTCTCCTCCCAATGTCGCCTCGTCAACCGAATAGGTTGGAGGAGCGGGATCTAACATTTGGTAGATAGGCTCTACGTGAGAACCAACCAACGGTAGATAGGAGTGTACAATGGGAACGCTCTTATCATACGTCGAGCCGCTAGTTGTTCCCTATACTAATCTATTATTATATTATTAAAGCAGAGGCAAAAGAAGCCACACGTTCGCTCTCAATCAATAGAAATTTCCAAGTTAATAAAAAAGAGAGAAAAGATCTAGCTATCCAATCGGCAAACCCAAGTTATATTAGCTTAGATTAAAAGAATGAGTCCATGTCAATCACAATAAAAAATAACTAAAATTTAGAATAAAAGTTAAAAGAAAATTAGCAATGTTATTTCGGTATGAATTCCAATGTAAAATTGAAAATTAAAATAAATACTAGTCGTTGGATTTGTAAACAAATTCCAACCTAAAACTTAAATTTGGAATAAAAATAAAATAAAATTAACAATTTGATTTTCATACTAATGCCAAAGTACAATTAAGAAAGAGTCAATGTCAAGTACTATAAAAAATAATTGAAATTCGGAACTAAAAATAAAATAAAATTAGCATTTTGAAATTGAAATTTAGAATAAAAATTACTAGTTGGATTTATATACGAATTTCAACCCAAAACTAAAATTTATAATGAAAATAAAATAAACAATTTGATTACCACTCGAACTCCAAAGTAAAATCCCTAAATATCTTAAATTTGGAATAAGAATGAAATAGAAAATAACATTTGAATTTGTTTACGATTCAAACTTAAAACTATAAAAAACTCCATGCCATGTATTTGAAAATTCAATAGAAGCCGAAACATTTGCTTTGAATGGCTAGAAATTACCATGTTAATCGGTGAAAAAAATATAACGATTTACACCATCGATTGTAGTGGGTTCAGATTATAATGATGAGGATTGATGGGATATAAATAGACATAACACTTTGATAGCAAATAGGACTCAAATGTTGTAGACTCATACACCACATATTACTTAGAGATGTCAATATATATACTACCATCTTGGAACAAGAGAAGCTACTACATCATCTAATATTGAAAAAAAAAACCTTGCTTTGTCATAGATACTTTGTCTGATCACAAGATAATAAGATCATCCAAGGGATGTTTCATTGTGTGAATGCGAAAGACAAAATTGGACACGGCTAAAAAGCAAAACTCCTATGTTGTTTTCTTGGGGGTTTGATCCACATGATTTGAACCAAGTAACGTGTGACATTTTTGCTAGAGAGCGATATTGGAAGCTTGATGTAAGAAGTCACTGACGGTGATACAACACGAGATTGCTCTAGCAGTGTTATTGCTAAACATGGTGTCCCGGTTCCAAATGCAGATATGAAGTAAGGCAATCACACATGAATGCATATTTTTCACCGGTTCATCTATCTCTATGCAATATTGTGTTGTTGGTTATGAGGAGCAGAATCTGATGCATACTAGTTTAGAAGGAATAGAAGATGGGTACGCACCATAGGTTGAGATCGAAGTGGTCAAGAATGGATTTAAGGACAAGCAAGGCACTTCGCCGATGACGGCGAAGAGATGGATGGACATGCAAAAGAAACACGATACTAATCAATTATTACAGCTGCATGACGGCCAATGGTGGAGCAGGTTGAGGAAGAAGACATGAGGTTTAGCAATAGCGAATATAAACCATTAGTGTCTTGTTTCAGGTCTTAGTGGAAGGAGAGGTAGTGAAGGAGCAATATATAAGAGGAGCTAGAAAATTAAACAGAAAGGTTAGAATAATGATAGCTTCCTAAAAGAATGCTTTTTATTAACAACATATTTGAGTAATATATTTCCACTGGATGAAAAATTTTATACCAAAACTTTAATGAAGTTCACTCAAGATGTATTTTGGCTAGAATCTTTTCTATAACCGTATATGTCTATATAATCACATGCAAATATCTCAAAGCTAATTTTATTACCGGTAAAATCATCTTATTTTTTAAGAGATCAAACAGTTGTCTACTACACGCTGCTAGTTCTCTACTAAATAAGTTGTCCACGGTATACAACAAATCTAGCCTCGCAAATAGCTAACCACGCGCTGCTAATAAGGATTTTTTGACATGCCGAAGAATATCCCTTGAAGTCTGGAACTTCAATCAGGGATGCCGGGTATGTTTCGACACCCTCAAAAATTTAAGAAACTTTAAAATTTCACCTCTTCAATAGCCTAAATTTATTGATTGAATTGTTTTTTGATTTTGGTGATTTATGATTTTTAAGACCTTAGAAATATTTGTATTGTACTTTTAGTAAATTTTAAATATATATATATTGGATTCACGATGATACCAAATTATTACACAAGACTATAAAATTATACATGTGAAATGTACATCCTCATCAAAAAAATTCTAGTTCCGCTGCTGCCTCCGACCAGCGGAGAGCTCCACGTCTCCCTTAGTCCCTTGCCAAACGAGCTCGGTCCTCAACTTCAGCTCAGGGAAGAGTTTGCTTCGAATCAACAACAATCTTATCGAAGTGGGTAGGCACCAAACGGCAAATGCTGACCGTATCAGCCATTCAGCCTACGCTGAAAGCCCAAAACTCTGTCAGTTTTGGTAACCGATCCAGTCACGGCGGGCGGACAGCTGATGTCGGCGCCTCCAATTATCTTCCGGTGTATGATAGGTGGCAGCCAACGGTCCCCTTCAATGCCATCTTGTTCAGGGAACGCGTACATGGAGTCATGGAGTACGTATGGTTCATGCACTGGCAGCAACCAGAAGAAATGAGGGGAAAGTCAGCCAGTGCGTCTTCTTAGTTCTTACCGACCATGTACGGACATGTCATTTCTTCACGGTCATGGTCAATCAATGACCCCAACAGCCAACAGCATAATATACCTGATTGAACTTGTGCTCTACTAGTTTCAGGGCGATTTGATGATGAACATTACAGGATTCTGGTACAACCGATGAGCAAATAAAACTACCAAGGTTGTGATCTTCTGAATTCTGGTATATTGCCAAAGTTTCAGTATTCCAGATCCAATGGAAAATTAACAACTTTAAGACTGGGAGAAGGTGGTTTAGGTCAATAAGCAAACGAGGCAAGCACATATGGAAGGCTAAGACAAGCTCGAAAAGATTTAAGAAAAAAAAAAAACTAAGCAAAGGGACACCATTAGACATAGCTACGTCCAGGGTTCACATTTTCGTTTTGCATTCGAAAACCGGTATCTGGTCGGCACCGATTTTTCGCGAAAATCGAATGAAATTCGGTAAAAAGCAATCAGTTTGTGAAAGTCAAACCGATTCGAAAAAACCAAAAACCGGTCGGTTTTCGTAAAAATGGTGAAAATACAAAGAAAAATTGCAAAAATTACAAAAAAATCCCAATTAATCTATCAAACACAACAGAGAAATTTAAACAATTTTTTAAATCATTTATTTCTTCTAAAAAAATCCAAAACAACAATTAATGGAAAGGAACAAAGACACTTGCATATTTTTATAAATATTTAAAATATTTTTTATATTCTAAAATTTTAATGTAACCATAAATAGTGTCAAAGTATTTATGCACTAAATTTTTCATAAATATTAGACTTCATTTAGTACCCATATAAAATCAAAAATAGAAGAGCATATACAATGATAATAGCACTTTCAGAATTTTTAAAAAACACACTTATCTGATCATCATATGAAAAATTTAAAACATAATTTTAATTATGTTATAACATCACAAAAAAATTAATAAATATTAGACTTCATTTTGTGACACTAGAAAATTAAAAACTAAAGAGTATGTACTGTGACAGTATCACTGTCAGAATTTTTAAAAAATACATAGATCTGATAATCATCTAAAAATTTTATAGAATCATTACCATTTCCTTAGGACCTCACACAAAAATTTTCAAAAATTTTTAACACATTTTGTTAAATTTCTTCAAATTTTTAAATTTATATTTAAACTCTTCAGTTCACTGTTCGGTTTTTTTTGCTGAACCTGCTCGGCAAGGTCGATTTTCGTCGGCTATGTGAACCCTGACTACGTCTACAACAGACGTGTCTAAACGGACGGCACAACACGGCCCGTTTATGCCTGGGTAATAAACGGGCCATACGATGCTGGCCCACGTGCCAGGTCCTCGGTCCAAGCACAATCTGGTGGCCTCACAGGCCGTACAGTGCCAGCAAGTGGCCTCACGGGCCGAAACAGGCCGAGGTCGGCCCGTTTGCCCATTTGGCACCAAAAAATTCCAAAAAAATGAAGAAAAAATTTAGAAAAATTGAAAATCCGTATAAGTTGGAAAAAATTGAAAAAAAATCAAGAATAATTAGGAAGACTCAAAAGAATGTAGAAATATTTTTTAAAAGTATACGCGGGCCTAAACGGACTGGACCGTGCTGTGCCAAGGTGTCGGTCTAAGTATGATCTGATCAGATGAACCGTGTTGGCTCCAACTGTTTACAATCGGACCGTGCCGTGCCTGAATTGATGGGCCAAGGGCGAACCCGTTTGGCACAACCTATTTAGCCGTCTTAGTCTACAACAAGCTATTCCATCCTTCCCCAAATCACCAGCACAGTTGAGCAGAACAAAAGGGGGGCTGCAGGCTGCTCTTCCCTGTCTCTGCTCGGTCTCTCTTGTCCTCCATTTGAAACTAAAACACCTTCTCTCCACGCCAGTACGCCACCATCTCGGATCAAACCACCACCGAAAAATTCCCAAATAAGCACGAGAAAAGGAACTCGGAGGAGGAGTGCAAAACGCAAAAACCCTAGCCCCTCCGAGACTCCCATGGCGGCCAACCCCTCCTCCCCGTCCGCCGGCGGCGACATGTCCTCCTCCCCCTCGCCGCCGCCGGTGCGCCTCGCGGCGGCGCAGGCGGCGGCCAAGATCCAGCCCTCCTCGCCGCGCTACTTCTTCTCCTCGCTCGCCGGCACCAACGCCTCCCCGCAGCGGCGCATCGCCATCGCCGTCGACCTCTCCGACGAGTCCGCCTTCGCCGTCCAGTGGGCCGTGCAGAACTACCTCCGCCCCGGTGACGCCGTCGTGCTCCTCCACGTGCGCCCCACCTCCGTGCTCTACGGCGCGGACTGGGGCTCCATCCCCGTCTCCGTCTCCGACGACGCCGCCGGCGCCGACGGAGAGGACGCCCCCGCGGCGTCCTCCTTGGAGGATGAGCAGAAGAAGCGAGAGGAGGACTTCGACGCCTTCACATCGACCAAGGCGGAGAACCTGGCGCAGCCGCTGGTCGACGCGCAGATCCCTTTTAAGATCCACGTCGTCAAGGATCACGACATGAAGGAGCGCCTCTGCCTCGAGGCCGAGCGCCTTGGCTTGTCCGCTATGATCATGGGAAGCCGCGGCTTTGGTGCCTCGCGGAAGGGCGGGAAGGGGAGGCTCGGGAGTGTTAGTGATTATTGTGTGCATCACTGTGTCTGCCCGGTTGTGGTTGTCCGCTACCCCGATGATGCTGCAGGGGCCGGTGGGGAGGCAGCAGGAGCAACAGATGAGTTGCACACTGTGCCCGAGGATGAGCCTGTGTATCACGATGCGCCTGAGGTTCACAAAGGTCTGCCCTTTTACTTTGCTCAACCCCACAGCTTCGACTCTGTATGCTGATGATTGATTAGTTTGACATGAAGTGTATTATGAAATGATTTAGTGTATAAATGTCTGGTATGGAAGAAAATATTAGGACAGAAATGTCTTAATAACTAATTCAGTAAGAAATTTACTTCAATAAGTGCGTGAAACTGTCATCTTTCATCTAAAATTGTAATGGTGATGACAGGCTTGATTTTTTTTAGAGCCAAAGGGATGACAGGCTTGATGCCCGAGGCTTGTTCATGTTTTAACTGTCTTAGTCTTCTTTGAAGAATACAGAGTTTGATCTTGTTTTGGCCAGCTTCTGTAGTTTGTGCTGAATTAATTAATTACATAGAACTGTTGTGAACTATTGGAGGAAATGGTAAGAATGCTGATAGTCTATCACTAAATGTTTGCCAATGCTCTTAGAATTGCGGATGAACATTGAACAATAAATTGTATCGACAAAGTCCCATATGTATATGAACGTATGAAACTATGACACAAATCCGTCTTCTGTTGTGTACGTTATCCATCTTTGTCCATGTCATTTCTAGCAGTTTTACTTGGACAACCGTGTTCAAATAAATTTTGCCGAATCGGTCACCCGAATCCGAGTTAGATTCCAACACCCATGTCCATGTCCGAGTAACACTGCCCATGTCCAAAAAAATTTATGCTGAATCTGACACCCGAAACCGAGTCAGATTCTGACACCGGTGTCAGAGTCCGAGAATGCCGATTTCTAGTTGTTTTGTTACATTTTACATTATTATGCTCATGCAAGTTAGTGTACATGGACATAATTCCTTCAGATTTTACGTTGTGAAGAAAATATTGGGGAAATTAGGAGATATTAGCTCAGTTTGGAATTCTAAAGTTGTTTAGAGTTGGCGCAGGAAATGAATACCACAGTCACCACAATTTGCTAGCTATTAAGGAAAACAAGTATACTATTAAAGAAAGTGGTAATGCTAATAGTTTTTATTATGGTTATCTCTTTTGAAAGGTCTGATCTACTGTAAGTTTTTTAGTAAAGTAGAAATTTATCCCATAGTCACCTGCATAGAATGCATTTCCACTTAAGAGTGGTTGCTGTTTGGAAGGTTTCTTTTAGGACCACAGATAGTTAGAATAAAGGCATGCTCTGGAAATTTAGATGAATGTTTTTTCTTGTGTAAATATCTCTTGATTTTCTCCTACTCTACTCCTTTGCACTTCTGATGAAGTATCTGTTTTGAGTTATTTATTGTTTAGTATTAGTTTAGTTGTCTTCTTTTTCTTATGAATGATACATATGCCATGATAAGATTAAGGGATAGGATCCTCCTTTCTGTTATTGCCTTGAGGTTGTCTATTAGTTTCATGCACATATCATGTTGTTACTTCCCCCTAGTTGCATTGCATAACAATTTTCTCTAAGTACTGTTGTCATTCAGTTGATTCACACACCACCTCATCATCCACAAATTATTGATTGGAACATTGTAGTTACTCACCTTCATGCTTCATTTCTAAGTGACCTCATAATAGCCTAGTTACTGTGTGCTATCTGTAGGATATTTAGTTCACAACCTAGTACATCTTCTGGTCTTCTAATTTGCATGTTGTTGGAACAAATGACCCTGGGATAGTTCGTGGCCACAGTTTATGGCAATTATTGTTTTCCACAGTTGCCACATTTTTATTTTTTGCCTATCATTGTGGGCTGACAAGTGAGCCAACTCGTGACAATAGCTACAGGCAATGTAGCATGCTAAACTTGGTTGCAGCAAAAAATAGTAAAAACAAAAAAGGCCCTTGACAGGAACATTTCCCCTATTTATTTGAAGGTGATGTGCTAAGTACTTAATTTGAGGTAGAAGTGACCTGTCAGCTTAAAAAATCTATTTTTAAGGAACAGTGCTACCTTTTTGTTTTCCTTTTGGTGCTTCATCTGTTCGACACTTGTATTGAAGTGCTCCCTCATATGCCGAATGCTCATGTTTGACACACACACTTCCAATTGCTTCCCCATGTCAAATGCACTTGTTTCATTTGAAACCGATAGTTTCATGTGATTCTGTATGTCACCTGCTACCAATTTCTGTGTTGGAGAAGTTGGCTTGCGAGCATACGTTGCTACTGGATTTGATTCCTCTGTTTTTGGTTCATTGCAGAAAACTGAGGCAATGAAATGCAACTGGAGAGCAAGGAAAACATGAGGCTTGTACCAAGGACCGAGGTGATCCCCGTGTATTTGAACGACGCAACTGGCTGCTTATCTGTTACTTCTGTATCCACTGCATACCATAAACTGGTTAACCAGCATGCTGCTTTCCATTTCGAGTTAGTACGAGGCTCCTAGATTGTGGGAGTCTTTGTTTGTTTGCTTTGCCAGACGTTTATGTTGTCGACTCCAAGTAGAGTACACTAATCCTGTGGGCAGGAGCTGCGTTGCGGATGTCTATGTTGTGCTCCTGAATCTCTTGTTTTGTAAGGCCAGGCTTCCCGAAGATGGTACGTGTTGTATTCTCGCCTAGTTTTCTGTCTACGGTATCATCTGCGCTGTGCAGTCTGGTTCTGTATTGCATATACTTGGGTAATGGAGAATGCGTAGTTTCTGTATTTATTCTGGTGGCTGGGATACTTTCCGCTGTTTAAACAACTAGATGCGGACGTCCGGCGCCACGCGAGGGTAAAGACATGCGGATTGAAGCATTGATCAGAGAAGCTCTTGGTTTTGCTTTAGGAACCAAGTAGAGCCGTGTGGCGTATGCCATGCTAGGTACATTTCGATTCGGGGTTGGACGCAATTTTTGGGAACCTCGAGCACTCTTTTGTAAAAGGGCGTAGTTCGGGTTTGGATGAAATTTTCTGAAACAACTTGTTTTGTTTTGCAAAAGGGCTCAAGAAAGAGCTAGCCTTGAATTCGCGAAATCAAAAGTTTTTTTTTTTTTGCAATAGAGGTGGCAGGAGGATTTAAACATATTTTTGGAATTTTTGAAATGGTTTTTTTCCCGAAGAGCTTGTGGGGGATTTAAATGCAATTTTAGAATTTCTAGAGGGATCTAAACACAATTTCAAAATTTCCAAGGGGCTTTTTGCAAAAGAGCGGGTAGGAGGACCTGAACGCAAATTTGTAACTTCCATAGGGTCGTTGCGATAAGTGGTGATGTGGAGGGGCGGCTCAGGGTTCACATTGCCATTTTGCCTGCAAAATTCGCGGTCTGGTCGGCACTGGTTTGTCGCGAAAATCGATCGAAATTCGATAAAAACCGATCGGTTTGCGAAAGTCAAAATAGATGGTTAAACCGATTCAAAAAATCCAAAAACCGTTCGAAAAAATCAAAAACCGATCGGTTTGTGGCGAAAATTGATCGTATGATTCGAAAATCGACGACAGAAGGAAAAATATTGAAAAATGCAAAGGAAAATTGGAAAAATTAAAAATTACAAAAAAAATCCCAATTAATCTATCAAACACCTCAGAGAATTTTAAAAAAAAATTAAAATCATTTATTTCTTCTAAAAAATCCAAAAAAGCAATTAATGAAAAGGAATAAAGACACTATCAGATTTTTATAAATATTTAAAGGTTTATTATATTATGAAATTTTAATGTAACCCTAACTAGTGCCAAAGGATCATGTACTAAAATTTTCATAAATATTAGACTTTATTTAGTGCCCATATAAAATCAAAAATAGAAGAGCATATACAATGATAGTAGCACTTTTAAAATTTGTTTAAAATACACATATCTGATCATCATCTGAAAATTTTACAAAATCATTTTTAATTACGTTATAACATCACACAAAAAATTTAAAAAATATTAGACTTCATTTTGTGCCCTAGAAAATAAAAGAAAAACTAAAGAGCATATATTATGACAGTATCACTGTTAGAATTTTTTAAAAATACACAGGTTTGATAATAATATAAAAATTTTATACCATCATTAGCATTGCCTCAGCACCTCACACAAAAAGTTTTAACACTTTTTTTTGCTAAATTTCTTAAAAAAATTTAAATTTACATTTGAACTTCACGGTTTACCGCTCGGTTTGAAATGCTAAACCGGTTCGGCAAGCTCGGTTTTCACGAAAACTAACCGGTTTTCGTTGTCTTTGAGAACCCTAGGCAGGTTGAGCCGGAACCCCCACATCTATACCCCTTTATAATGCACCTAAGCAAATTTTCCTACGTCCACCCTAAATAATGCACCTCATTAGAGATGGTCCAATGTTCGTGCACCCAGCAAAACGTCCCCAGAAACTTGCATTCATCAAAATGAACGTCTCAGATCTTTCCTCAGTTTTACTCACCCACACCCGATGGTCATGATTTAGTGTGTCTAATCATCCCTGTGGCCCACAACAGACCTCCCCCACCTACATATTTGGAAGGAGAGCAAATCAAACAAGGAAATAAATAAGGAGGATCCGCATGCAAGGAAACCAAATTTGAATTTTTTACTGGCCAAAATTGTACGTACTACATATTTGGAAGGAGGGTGAATCAAACAAGGAAATAAACAGGGAGGATCCGCATGCAAGGAAATAAGACTTGAATTTTTTATTGTCCTGGCATTGTGATCGTATTTTTTCCGAATATGACCCTTCTCGAGACTTTTTTACGGATCTAGCCCCATAAAGCCTAATTTTAGCGCACGGAGAGCGCTGAATTTTTGTTTTCATTTTCTATCTAAGGAACCAACTGTCTGTGAGTGCTGCTTAATTTTTTTCAATTTTTTCTCATGGAACCGGTGGCGTGAAAGCTTCATTTAATTTTTATCTTTTTTTCCTTACGGATCCAGCGGTCGGCGAGCGCAGTTTATTTTTCCATATTTTTCCGAAATCATCCCTGTGGCCCACAACAGACCTTCCCTCACCTCCAGCATCAACAAGGAAAAGGAAACAAACGTCCTGGAAAAGGAAAGGACCATACATTACGTCTTTGGGAAAAGGAAACCGAGAGATGGGCGCATGGTCGGAGAACGCAGTCAGTAATGGCTCCACGATGCCGCCATCGGTGGCTTTGCCGACGCGACGAGGTTCTTGGTCGGCGACCTCGCATGATCGCCGTTCTCGGCAAATTTATAATTTAATTTTTTGAAAATAATTTTATTAAGTACAAAATAATCTAAAGTTTTTTGAGAATTTTTCTAGAATTTTTAACCTAATGTGCTATCTTTTCAAAATCCTTCTATATTTAAAAAAATGAAGGCAACTCACTTGTAGCTTCTTTTAGTGCACTTGGACTGCAGAAGCTTCTTCTCTTCCCTCCTCCATTAAAGCAAGAAAGAAGCTCCAAAACTCCATCAATCCCGCACCAAATCTCCTCTTTCCATCTATGGTGTTAATTCCCCAAATTTTGTGCTCTATTGCCAAAATTTCCTCCCAATCTGATTTGATCCCAAATTATGGTTTCCATAATTATGCTTGTTTCGGTGCTATAAAAGCCGGCGAGCTCTCCTCCACCCCATCGCATTGCGTAAATCCCCAAGTGCTCCCTCTTGTAAAGATCGCCGGATTTTAGAGGTAACCCAAGCCCTCACCGTCATCTTTCCGTGAAATTCACCGCAACCGTGACTCCTCCCCGCAGCGTCGGTGCGGCGATCTCGCCACACCGATCGACCCACTGCGACCGTAGGCCACCCTTGGCCTTCCCTCCCCCTTGCCCTGGCCAAGCCCAGAGAGCACGCTGTGCTCTCTGTGGAAGCTGCAAAAAAAATAATCTAAGATCAGAAAATTCTTTTTTCTTTCTCTTTCTTGATTTAAAATCTTTTGGGAGCCCGTTTTTGCCTATTCGACCTCCATTTAGTTCCATTTTTTTCCTAAATTCATTTAAAATTCTATTTTTCTCTTTTATTATTAAGTGTTGTATTCATACTTATCTTCTCATTTAATTTGATAAGCGGGTGTACTGCCGTCGTAGCGTTAGCACAGGCACTATACTAGTTTATTATAGGTAGTATAATATATATAAGCTTGTGTTTACATTTCTTCAAGACTAAATTATTAAGGTAAATTTCTCTACTACTTCTAATTAGGAGTTGATGACGGTCCGTTCTCGCATCTATCTAAAAAGAAGTGTCCAATTCTCGCGGCCCGCTTGTACTCACGTCGTAGGCCCAACGCCGTTCCTCTCGCCCCTGAATTTTTTTTTTCTTTAATATTTATTTTTATTCTTTTTTTCAAAACTATGTGTCCGAAATTTTTTTTACGAAAATACCCCTCGTCGCCAGTGTATGGGCGATCGCCTCATACACAGGCGATTAGCCTGCGCCAACGGCTCTCGCCTGCGCGCCGATAACGGCCGTTGGTGGGCCCCTATCGCCTCAGAGGCGATCGCCCCATCTGAGGCGACAGGCTCCTATTTAGCCCACTGCCTCCCTTCGCCCGAGCGCACAGCGCAGCCAGAAACCGAGCGAGGCAGAGAAAGAAGAGAAGAAAGGACGAAAGAAAGAGAGAAGAGAAAAAAGGTAAATTTCTGATTTTTTTTATAGTTATCTGTAAGAATTTTTTTAGAGATAATTGTAGGAATTGTTTTATAGGTTGCGTAATTAAAGTATCATTTAATATTTAGGACTTTGTTGTAGTATTTAGAAATTTTAGGATTGCGTAGTGTTTAGAATTTTAGAATTGTATAGCTCTCGTGAAATTTAATTTAATGTAGCAGTTACTTAATGTAGTATCTAGTATTTAGAAACTTAATGTAGTATTTCAGTATATGCAAGTTTAATGTAGTATTTTGTATGTAGAAATTTTGTTCAGTAGAAACTATAGGAAATATTTAGAAATTTAATTTATTAGGGTTGTGTATTACTAATTTTATTACGTAAATAATGTATTAGGCAATGTAAATAATTTTGTAGTACGATCAATGTACGTTTTGTAGATTGCATTTTAGAGTAATATTTTTCCGTCGGACGTTGCAGCATGTCGGAGAAATTGTATTTCCAAATATTTTATGGAGATGGGGAGATAGCATAGGGGGCGGATGGGGTGGATCTATCATCATTTTCAAGAGTCGTACGGGGCATATGTAGACCGAGCGATAGGACATACAGGGGTTTGTTGGAGTGGATGTCTCGGATGTTCGATTTGGATACCCGAGTGTTGGTTGCGGGTCGAGCGGTAGTGAGCCGAGCGCAAGACCGTTTTACGGAGAGTTGATTCCTATTAACTCGGCGTCAACATGGACGAGTTATGTTGGTTTTGCGTAGAGCGGGGTTGGCGCTCATGTTGTTGGTACTGATGCTACCGGTAGCTCCATCGGTGTCGCAAGTTCGTGATGTCGGGTGGACATTACGGGGAGGATGTCAAATGTAGAAGGATGCGAAGAGCAAGGCGGCGAGGAGCCGGAGACGAGGAGCACGAGGCTGGCGGTGGCGAAGGGACCGGGGCGGAGGAGACAACGATGGAGCGCGAGGGTGGCCGACGAGGGAGGAGGTGGAGAACATTGTTGACTGATGGAAGAGGAGGACCGTGCGGATGAGGAAGTCACGATGGTGAGCACTCGACGAGGAGGACAACGCCCTGAGGTGCCTATCCTCGGTGCGTGGACCAATTACAATTTCAAGACCTAACAATGAATGAAGGGAACATTGATGCATAGGAGTATCGTGAGAACGAGGTGACGGAGGGCCATATATAAAGACAAGGAGGCTGTGATGGATGCGGTGAAATCTTGGGCAATGTCTCTCTGGCGGCAATTCGGGGTTGTGAAGTCCAAGAAGAAGGACTACGACGTGAAGTGCGTAGTTGATTCGTGCCCATGGCGGTGCATGCATACCGGGAAGTGGAAGGACTCTGGAAATGCTCCATAGTGATTAAGCATAAGCTGCGGTGGAAGAAGCGGAGCAGGACACCGCAACTGTCGTCCACTTGGGTGACAAATGTGTTTTATGGTCGATCGTGGACAATCCCCATCTGCAGCCTCGATCTATTATCACGTACCGTGGAGGAGAGGTTTGAGACAAGATTAGCTACGCAAAGGCATGGAGAGCAAAAGGACAGCTCTGGAAATACGGTTCGGGACGACGAGGCTTCAGACGAGAATATTCCCACTTGCTCAGGCGATCGCATAGGAACCGGTACATCCATCGACCTTGCGGAGTTTTCGCGGTGGTGTGTGCCGTGAAGTGGGTATTGCGGCGTGCATTCTTCGCCTGGCGCATGCATAAATGCGTTAAACGCGTCGCCGGTCCTTTGCATGGACGGCACGTTCCTCACGGGAAGTACAAGGCTAGATTCTAATCTGCGATCGCGGTGGATGCCAACAACCGAGTTCTACCGGTTGCGTTGGCATTCGTGGAGGGGAAAACACGGAGAGTTGGTGCGATTCCTTGAAAGAGTGAAGTGGCGGTTGTTCTCGACAGTTCGATGTTTGTGTCATCCATGACCGACATGCGAGGTGTTAAGGGCGATCGTGGATATGCAACAAGGGTCCACCGTCGTGGGAGCGGCAAAGTGGCCGGACACGAGGAGCGGTGGTGCATGAGGCACATGGGTGCCAATTTTTCCGTCGGTTCAGAACAAGGAGCTTATAAACATGTTCAAGCGCTGTGCAAACAGAATCAATGGAGGAAGTTCGACGCTTTGGAAGACGTTGGGCGAACTAACGAAGAAGCAATCAATGGATCCCGGAGGTACCGCTAGTTCATCAAGGAACCCGATGGTGTACCATGAGCGGGAGAGGACCCACGACCTTGTGTGCGCTGCAAGCGATGACCCCCAAACCTCCGGCGAGGCCGAGTACCAAAGATAAAGAGTTTCACCGATTGGATACGACATGAGCTTTTGGAGAAATGGTCCCTTCTGCATGACGAGGGCGGCTCGCGTTATGGGATCATGACAACGAACCTGGCGGAGATTTACAACTGGGTAATGAAAGGCACCAGATGCCTTCCACTGGTGGGTATAGTTGAAGGTGTCTTATTAGGGACACAGAGATTTCATTGAGCGATACAAGACCTCCACAGCATGTATGTCGGACAATCGACTGTCGTACTCAACTGTTGTGTCTACCTACATGTCCAAGAAAACAAGAAAGGCGCAGACACATCGGGTTACAGGAGAGTGGCGTGGAGCGGAGATACCACGTGCATCGCGGTGACCGAGGTCGCAGGGTGCCACCGGAGAGGACTTCCCATCTGTGCATACTCCGAGCAGCTGAGTGCGAGTGCTCCTACCGAAACCATGCTGCTTGCACTTGCCGTGCTTGCGTCATTGCCGCTTGCCGCCGAGACGCATCAATCCCGTCGTCCGTTCGTCTCCCGTACTACTACAAGCGAGCGTTCTCAACACGTGGCATCACGAGGTGTACGGTACCGAGTGGATGGATCGTTCACATGACCCCCTCGGACCATCGATGGGTACCAGACATCCGAATGTTGAAGCTGAAGGTCGGGCGTCGAAGGACAAGGCGCATTTGGAACGATATGGATGAGTCCGAGGCGCGTCGCAACCGCGGATAATGTAATTTTCCATGTTGTTCCCATCTTGTATTTTTTAATGGACCGGTAAGTTGTGATGTAATTTGTAATGATCGATGTAATTTTCAATGTACTAGTAAGTTGTTTTTCGCATCATGTAATTCTCCGATGTACCAGTTAGTAGCTACGAGGATAATGTAATTCTCGACGTTGTGTGCCTCGTCGAACATGTCCTTGTCTTTCGTATGTTTGTAATATGAGATTTTTTTTTGGCTACGAGGATAATGTAATTCTCAGCGGAGCACGTCTAACTCCACCCTTGTAAACAGATGATGCAGTGGTCGTGGGCCTCAGCTGTGCTAGCGGCGGCGACGCATCGAGTGCGTGCGGCGACGTTGTCTCTCGGTCGAACGCACGCGGCGATGTCGGGTTGCGTCCTACTCCTCCGGTTGTGGTCACGGGGCGCTTCTCCATCAGCGCAGCTCGTTGTTGACACGACACCGTACCCTGAGGGCTTTTACGGAGACGACCCGGTGGACTGGCCCACCATGGGCCACTACTGGGTCCGACGACAGGTATGCTCCTTCGTATCTTTTTCCCCACTAACGCACTTGAATAACCTTTGCCATTTCTTATTTCCTCGCGGCGGAGGTACGCGCGACCGACAGTGAGGAGGTCCTACCGAGTTCGTTCGGAGTTCGACCGCCTCCACGACGAGGGCGTCGCGGTGGGACGCCATACACCGCGTCACGACGCCCACGCCCGAGCACTGACGGGTCTCCGTGCTTTGCACGCGAGATGAGGCCTTCTCGCTCACCCGTAAGGTTCGTCTTTGACCGTGTGTCGAGGAGTACTCTCGCACCGAAGTCTTCGCGCGATTTGGCTGTTCGATCCTTTCCTTGCCGCCTCGTCACGTTGTCGCACGCGTGGCGCTCATGTGTACTTGCCCCGATCCTACTACTCCGCATCTTTGCGAAATTAATGTGGTGTGTACTTACTGCTTTTGCATTGCGGGATGACCGGATGGGTCTTTGCGATGGGCACTCGATTCGCGACCGTATGCGACCATGGGCGTGCGGATGGGGACGCCGACTCGGCGAGAGGGTCACCGAGACCCGACCCGACGACCATGACATGTACGATCAAGTACATGGAGTGGTTCGCCCGCGCGACTCGCCTCGGGGTGGGGTACACACCAAAGACCGTCGTCGTCGGCAGCATCGATAGCGGACACGTACCCTTCACAGATGTCCCGGAGGGACAACGCCTCGGTAAGTGTCGCAACCGGCTACATGGGCACGTCTTTTCATGTAAATTACGTAATAACAATCGGCGTTACATGCGGACTCGGCTCATGGGGAGATTGAGGTGGAGGTCGTGTCCATGTTGGACGCGCCTACGGGGCATACAAGTGACCACCGTCGAGTCCGAGACGACTTGGGCTCGGGTCCTCGATAGGATGAGGCGGTTGGCTCGCAGCCCCTGCCGGGGCGCGGAGACGTCGCGAACGCAAAGACACCACGTCCTGCGCCAAAGACTCGCGCCTACCCCACCGGTGCCTCGTCACGCTCCCACTCAGTGCAGTAGGGGCGGTGGGGTGAGGAGGCTCCTCGCGTCTCACCCTACCCGCCGGTTCCTCGCTATGCTCCCACGCGGCGGTGGGGGACGATGGCTGCGGAGGCTCCTCATCGTCTCGCGCCCAGCAGACCCCAGGTGGTTTCGGCGACCATGGGACGGCGAGTTCGACACGGAGGAGTACCTTCGACCGACTACCTCGACCCTCTCGGCTCTCGGGAGCGCCGCCGCGAGCACGCCCTCGTCGCCGCCATACTACTCTCGCGCTGCGCCACGGGGCGGCCTAGGAGGGACGTCCGTCCGTCGCCACTCACCTACCCCACAGTCGGATCGAAGCGTGGCGTGATTGACTTGTTGTGCGGATGTATTTTGTAATGGCTTTACGTTCAAGACATATTGTATAAATCTACGAGTTAGTAACATGACGACCTTATCACTTTAAATTGTTCAAATTCATGTATGCATTGCTTGCCTATGCCACACGACGTGACAACACACTAACGTCTCGGTGCACCTATCGCCTCTAGTAGGCGATCGCCTAATATGGGGCGATCGCCTAATATGAGGCGATCGCTCCATACCCGGCGATATCTGGCCTTTATAACATTCGTTCTCACAAGCGGTCTCGCAAAGAATACAGAAGAAAGAATAGAGGGTGAGGAAAAAATTCGGGATCAATCGAAAATGCCGAGGCGTGCAAGTGCAAAGGGAAGGGAAGGCAAAGGAAGAAGCAAGTGCATACCGCACAATTTAGCGTACCAAGATCTCTTCCTACCTCGTGAGTCAGTAGCACCCATGTGTATGTGCGGAGATCTTTGCGGCTTGTCCGCTCTTGGGAAATTTCAACTTGGAAGAAAAGGTATTGGAAGTGCGCAACTACGCCTTCGATCCACGGAGAAGAGCACGAAGGATCGCCGCATGGTAACAATCGTCGGGTTACATAATATTTGTGAATGAAACTTTGCTAATTTACGTTTCATGCGATCACCTCCGCCATGTGTGAATTTGAGCGGTGGTTTGATACGAAGATCAACCCGAGGACCAGCGGCTTCTTGATCAAGCCAACCGGCAGGACGAGTTCACGTGGCGGCTTCAAGAACAACGCGATGTCGCACGCGAGGAGGCATGTAGGAAGGAAGCGGAGGAGAAGGAGGCCGAGAGAGAGAGGAAACGAGAGAGGGCGCGGCGTGCCAGAGAAGCCCCGCCGGAGGTATGGGCGAATAGGAAGTGGCCTCGAAGCACTTAGTAGACATCTGGTGTTAACTTTGGTTTTCTTTGTTCGTGGTACTCCTTTCAGCTTTAAGTCGTAATAAAGAGTGCGGCCTAACCTTCAAGTGTATGCTCACTGTCCGAAGGGCTCGTATATGTCCTACTGCTCCAGTTGTCTCAAATGATGTTATTTTTGTCCATCAAGATAGGTTATAGCATTTTAAGTTCATCAGATTTTATTTCATCGAGTTTGACCCTCGTTTGCGAAAGATACGACCATTTTGATGTTTTACCGATTGCATGTTCGGACAACAATAAAATAGTACAGCCTAAAGTGACATCTAAATAGGTTTACATAATTATAACCTATGCAAGTCGAAGAATGCAACAAAACTGGTTCTGTCAAGTTTTGAGGTCCTTTAGATATTATTCTAACTGCTTGAACAATGAATGTTATAAAGGGTTTAAACTAGCCATCTTTGATTCAAAATGCAATCATATTTAGATATTTTTGCAAAAATCAAGTGCATAAGGTTGTAGTAACTTATTCTATTTATTTCATGATTTATGGATCAACACACATTGTAATTCCTTCACAATCCATAGTTAGAGCCTAGCATTCGAACTCACATAAAAATATTTTTGTGCAAACAACACATAGATTTTTATTTTACAATCTAATTTCTCATTCCAAAATTTAAATTTAGAAACAAGTTTCATTTCATTTGGACACTCCTAACAAAAGTTATGGGGTTCATATTAAAAAGGCATATAGTAATTACAAAAAAATACTAGAAAAAACGCTGCAAGCCCCTGTCGCCCCTATCTCGGGCGACAGGGGGGCCCACACCGACAGAGCCCGACGGCAGGAAACGGCGCAGGGCTAATTGCCCGTGTATGGGGGCGATCGCCCATACACGGGCGACGGGGGTATTTTCGTAAAATTTTTTTCGGACGTATAGTTTTGAAAAAAAAGAAAAAAAATAAATATTAAAGAAAAAAATTCCTCGCCTCTGTCGCCGCTATCGACCCCTCTCGCCCCTATCATTGCCGCTGCCACACCCACCTTCGCGTCACTCTCCCCTATCGTTGCCGCCGCCGCTGCACCATCTCTTCGAGGACCTCCGGCCTCCCCACCACTTCTCCCTAGGTCTCCTCCCAAGTGTTTTGCCCTTTCGATCCTGAATCCCCAAATCATCACGAAGGAATAGGGAAGAGAAGCCAATGAGGCAATGAAGCAAGAAAAAGCGGCCAGATCCAGTGCCCCGAGGCCCCAAGATCCAATTTTGAAGCCATTTCCGGCCTCCATGCATTCATTCCGGCGATCCTATCTCCAAGAAATGGGGAACATGGGATGCACCGGCCACCGCCACCGGAACAACAGCCGCCACCGACACCATAGCAAAGCTCCCAGCACCACCCTCGCCGCAGCCATGCTCCCCCACCGCCGATGCCAACGCCGTACATTGAGCACCAGAAGGCCATCACCACTAGCAACGATGTGAACCTCAAGAAGGAGACGCTTCGGATCAAGCCCCACGTTGAATGCCCCGGTCAGGTCCTCATCACCTTCACCTTCGATGCCATGGTCGCTGGAAGGTGAGCTTTACAGATCATCAATTTACCTTCTCTAGGGCTATTGATTGGAAAGATTTGCTCTTGTATCTTTTGTGGTAGCGAGCTCGTCCTTCCCATGAGGCTGCACATCCCGGGGGTCAGCTACTGCGCATACTGTCAACATTATCTTTGTCAACCGCTCGGAAGGGAGTGCACGGCGGTTGGAACGCACGAAATAGCGTGCGCGCTCGGCGGTTGCCACCTTCGACAATAATAAGGAGCTATTCGTCCAACTACTTCAGCTTCCATTTGTGCAACTCATCCAAATTTTGGGACGAGGTAAATTCTTTCCTTTATCTTTCCCTCTGTTCTCATGAATTTGCCACCTTTTTCTTTCCCTCTGTTTTCTAGGGTTTACTGTCTTCTTCTTCTAAACTAACTCCAGTTCTTGCCTCTTTGTTCTTGTGATTTGGAAGGCCATTGGGAACAAGTGGGACCTCGACCTCCTCCAGGCTGACTACAGCCAGTGGTAGACTGAATTTACTTTACTAATTACTATCCCACGATTAGATTTATGTATCGTGTGATGTTTTCTGCGTTGGATCATATGTTTTATGTGATGTTTTCTACTGTACATGTTGGGTGTGGATTGTGGAGCAATTTTGGGTCCTGAACTTGCGAAAAAGGCTGAAATTATTTGTTCGGTCTTTAGGTACATCTTGCGAAATGAGTTTAATCAGTCTGGGCATCGGTTATGTGAATACTGATCAGTTCAATGACTGCCACCATTTGACATGTAGAATGTAGCCAATGTGAGCACGATAGCGAGTCCTGTGGACTCTTAAGTTTCTGCAGTAGATAGATTTAATTGACGAATCTGATGGTAGCAAATGATAGTAACATGTTACAAATAGCTTGCTTCTGTAGCTTCAAGATCAATGCCTGCTTGCTCTCTGTCTGTGTGCTGTGGCACTTTAACAGTCTGTTAAGGACATGTTTTCTGGCTGTGAATATTTTATGAAAAACAAGGATTCTATGATAGCCACCAAGGAAGCTGCTTGTATAGGATTGTTCTGAATAGTTGAGCTCAGCACTGTCAACATTTTTTAGATGTAAAAGTTTCTTGAGCACAAGTAAATGTATTTAGGTAGAGTCGTTGCTCATGTTGCATTAACAAATTGCCTTATTTCCATCATTTTAATTTTACATTGAGCTTCTTATTGGTGTGGTGCCTTACATAGGTCTGCGAGCAGAAGCACAGGTACATTTCTTTTATTCTCTTTTATCGTTAATGCTGGTTTGTCAATTCGAATACTGTTATCATTTTTTGCTGCCTTTGTTGTTCTTTCATCTCTTTTATTAGTTTAGATTTATTGCATGTACTATTCTGTTCGACTCTAAAAACAATAAGTAAGCATTCTTTCATATCTAAGAAATACCTGAGAAAGATGGATGGTACAGTCCACGCTTATCGAAATGATCTACCAAGTTAAGAAGATTATAGCTGCAGAAACCATAAATCAAATGTCAAGGCCAATATACCTATTTTCAGGCATCCCTGCATGTGTGAATCAGTAATGATGCTCCTACCGAATGCAGCAAGTCACATTATTAAATGTTGAAGAATCAAAGGTGCGAGAGGGATCCACAAGTAATATTGGCTTCCCAGCCCTGATGCCTCAAACATATTACAACAGGAGCCTGCAATTTGCAACCTCACTCATTGCTTAAAAGGCAAATTCTCATTTTTGGATTCTTTCTTTGCAAAAGGTCCAGATGGAATTACATAGGAAGACAAAGAATGTGATATACTAATATGTAAGTTCACAGTTGTGACAAAGATTATACATTGGTATTTGTTCTCTTATCTTTCTTTAGTTTGTAGATTCTGAATGATAAATACAATAGCAGCAGTAAGATGTTTGATAAATACAACAGCCATGCTTTGGACAAGACATTGAATCTGTCTAGCAGAGCCATCACCCTTTTTTCTCGAGACTTTAGTGTCTGTACCATACTTATTAAGTGCATGAAATGCAGGGTCAGTGGATGGTTCTGATAGATGCCGCAAAAGGATGTGCAACCGAACTACCAAATTTAGCTGTGTACCCTGCTGATTTTGTTGTCTGTTCATTCTACAAGGTAATCCATATGCACCTATTGCTGGCTTGAAAAGCATGGTCCTAGAGATGTCACCAATTGCTATCTTTTGGCAAACTTGCAAATATTTGGCTATCCAATTGGTCTTCGTGCTCTAATTGTAAAAAATGGTATGCAACAAGCAGTTCAATGCTTCAATGTTCAGAATAAACCATGGTATTAAGGATATGGTCAAATGCTTCAATGCTTTCAATCCTGCCAATGAAGTGGTATTTTTTCTTTTTTCTATAGCCTACTGCTTATCCATGGTATGACTTATGAGAAGTTGACAAAAATGCCTACCTCTCTAGCTTTTGAGTCTTTTTAGTTAAAGAGTCACGTATATCAAAGTTGTATGCATTAGTTCTCTCTAAAAAAACCAATATACCTTAATATCTTATTGATCAAAGGAGAACAAAACAAAATAATATTATTCTGTCGAGCCTTTCGGCTCTTTCTTGAGGTAAACAGAAATGGGGAAAGGGACAAGGCTGACAAGTGGTTTGTTGGTTCAGGCTTAAGATCTCCTTTTAGTTATGGTGCTATATTGTTTGTTTGCTTTTCACTTGTACCTAGGCCAGAACCTTGTGCTGGGAATCTTTTACAATCTCAACAAATCTAATAAAAAATCCTTCCCCAGCCAGATTCAAGGTTCAAGAACGTGGTTGAGGTGATGGCTGGGGCCTGTGAAGTGGAGTGAGTAATTTGAAGTGCAAAAACTGCTTACTTTCAGCTTATCGGGACTTCATTTAAGGACTTCATAATTATGCATTTGTTTCGCATTGCTCATCCATCTCCATGTCAAGTGTTGACTGGATAAACGTGGAACTTATGCAGAACCTCGTCAGAAAGGTGATCATGCTTGTATATATGTTTCCTTAATGTGTGTAATGAAATACCGATGTTCATTGCACACACACATACTTGTATATACGTTTCCTTGATGTGTAAGACTGAATACTTGTGTTGGTTGTACGGCTTGGGTTTGTGTTTGAGCTATGTATTTGTGTAAACTCATGTGATCCGTTGCAATGCACGTGCATCTTACTAGTGTCCAAACAAATGCTAGATTACCATAATGCTTTGTCCTTGGTGACACGTAGAGATGGTCAGATGGGCTGGCCTGCGGTACGGTACTGTGGGCTTGGCTCAATTGTAAATAGACTGGGTCGGCACAGCCCAAGAGGGCGAGCCTTGCTTGGGCCCGCCGTGCCGGCATGGCATGGCCCATTTAAGCCCGTTCGGCACCTATGGCATGGCACAACATGTCCTATTTAGGCTCGTTTCGATTTATTTATTTGGATTTTAAAAATTCTAGCAGTTTCATAGTTGTTTATAGCCTATTTTTTAATTTCTTTTTGAATTTTTAGCACTAAACGGGTCGATCTCGAACGGCACGGCCCATCGACCCATCAATGCCCGAGCTGACACGGCACGGGAGTCGTAGATCAGTATGTTATGGTCCGATAGCTAGCTGTGCTTTGGCGGGCCTGGCCGTGCCGGGCAGGGCGTTTAGCCATCACTGTAGTTCACACAATTTACGACCAAGGCGCGTAACCCCGGTAGAAGCGCAGCAACCGCGCGAGGTTGGCCAGGCATTGGCGAGCCATGGACGAAGGGCTCGTGTCCGTGGACAAGTTCGGCGGCGGTAGCCAGGGCTACTTCCTGACGCACCTCCACCAGGACCACACCCGCGGCCTCGGCGCGGCGGGCGGGTGGCGCCACGGCCCGCTCTACTGCTCCCCCGTCACGGCGCGTCTCCTCCCCACCCGCTTCCCGGGGATCGATGCCTCCCTCCTCCGGCCCCTCGCCCCCGGCGCCTCCGCCTCGCTCTCCCTCTCCCGCCCCTCCTCCGCCAGCCCCATCTCCCTCCTCGTCACCGCCATCCCCGCACTCCACTGCCCCGGTACCTCCTCCATCCCAAAACCTCTCAATTCGCTCGCCTCTACTCTGAAAGACTTCCTAATCCGTGCGATTCGGCTTCCGTCTCGTGCCTGCGTGTAGGTTCGCTCATGTACCTCTTCCGAGGTGATCTCGGGTGTATGCTGTACACTGGGGATTTCCGGTGGGAGCTGGGGTGCCAGAAGGCGCGGTCGGCGAAGAAGACGCTCCTCAACGCTCTAGCCGGGGATAGCGTGGACGTGCTCTACTTGGACAACACCTACTGCCACCCGTCGCTCAACTTCCCTCCGCGTCTCGTCGTCGCTGAGCAGGTCAGGTTTGCTTTGACCCGTGTGAAGATTCTGCCGATTTCTGCCTTTTTGGTGCGATGATTTCAGTTTCAGTTTAGTGGCTAGCCATCTGGTCCATTTCAGATGGACTTCCATAGGCAAATTTCAGTGTCCATCTTGAGCTGTCAATTAGAACTGCTATAGTTTAGTTCTGCTGCTTGTATCTCAGTGTATTCATCGTTGCGCATCTATCCTGATTCATGAAGCAACTCATAATAAGTATTTCCGTAAGAAATTTAGCATAGCCTGTTAATGCTACTCAAAGCAAAATGTCACGCTGAAATTTGAAACCAATGTGCATACTTCTTTTCCTAAACCTGCAACAGCAAGAGGTCAGAGCCTAATTGAGCATGGATTTGGTTGGAAAGCTACTGCCCTTCCTCTTGATCAGCACTTCACAGCTGCCCCATTTCTTATTTTACTGAAGATGGGATGGGTACCCTGCTAGTGCTACCATGGTAACTAAGCTACCTGCAATAAGATGTCAGTCTCAACCTGTAAGCAAGTTGCCTATGCATAAGTTTGTGTTCAGGATGCACTGTATCTAACCAAGATAGAAACGTATGTCGTCCATCATGCTATGGTTGGATGTTCTATACCCATGTTTTCTTAGTTTTGAGGTGCAGATGGTTGATGTTATTCGGGCGCATCCTGATCATGAAGTTATTATTGGTATTGACACTCTTGGAAAAGAAGACCTCTTGCTTCATATATCCAGAGTACTGCAAACAAAGGTGCTATGCCTCTTTTTCCTTGGCATACTCCATGTTCTACTCGTCCACATAACCTGATATGTTTCTTATATTCCTAACGTTCTATTATTCAATATAAACTTTCTTCAGTATCAATGTTTAGCTGTCAGTTCATCTAGTCTAAAGTTCAATTTAGCTGCATACCTTTGATAGGCACACTGCTGTTTTATTTGATTTATGAACACTACACATTGAACTTCTGAATGCTAAAATCTTTTCCTCTCATTTCTCCATCAGATTTGGGTCTGGCCCCAGCGCCTACAGACAATACACCTTCTAGGCATTGATGATAATCAGGATATCTTTACCACACAGACCAGCTTGACCAGGGTTCGTGCTGTTCCAAGGTACAGTTTGACCATTGAGAGTCTTGAAGCTTTGAACACAGTATGCCCCACTATAGGAATCATGCCTTCCGGCATTCCTTGGCTTTGGAGAAACAGTGAGGGAAAGGCCAAGTCTAGTGGTAGATCACCAGCAAAGTCTATCAGGTGCAAAGGGCTAGAGCAAGACGAAGGCACGATAGAAATGGACTATGATCCCTTGTCACCGCCAAAGCTATTTGAGAAGTATTCTTATACTCTGCCATACTCCGAGCATGCTTGTTTTTCTGAGTTAGAAGATTTTATGCAGATAGTGCGGCCGTCAACAGTCATAGGAATCGTCAGCACATCATTCTGCTATGTGAATCCTCGCCATCACTTCAGTCATCTCTGTGGAGACAATATGTATTCTGATAAGACACCCGTGAAGAACACGAGTGGACATACTGGAAACTTGACACCTAAGAGAAGACCAAATGGTTCAAAGACTCCGAAAGGGAGGAAGGTTGGGATTTCCAGTTCAAGTTTGTATAGAAGCAGAGTTACAATGAAAAGGAAGGAGTGCTGCGGTGCAAGGATTGAAGAACCTGAAGAAACTATCAGTGTTGTCTGAGTTATGTCCCCAACTAATGTTATGTTTGCTCCTGTAAAGATTAGCACTTGATGGTGGAAGCAGTTGAACGGGAAGTGTTCTGATAAAATTAACCAGCTTGCTTGTCTGGACGCTATCGCTGACATCTGTTTCTGGATGCTATCGCTGACATCTGTTTCTTGGAACCCTGTTGTGTTAGCAAGATGCATTTCAGACTCGGTTACGTTCTATAGCGCTCTTCCCTTTTTAGTTGGATTGCTAAATATGCTCGTCTACTTATTAGTTGTTATTGATACGTTTCATTGTGAGGTATATACAGTAATGCAAATTGTAAACCTACTGCAGTAGTTGGATGTAACTTGTAAGCCTGTACACATTGAGCAGCAGTTAGCCTAACATTCAGACAGTTCGGATGCGGAAACTCTTGTAAGGGACATAAATAACAAGGATACCTCTAAATTCCGGAAGACTAGCCAGTTCGGTGCATCCGTGCATATGATAAACGTTCCTGCTATGGACGTCAAGTGACGCATCGCATCTAGCTCTTGCATGGATCATCATGCAGTGGGGCATCTACTGCACACCAAGCGATGCTAATGGCGCCACACTTTCGGCAGGAACTTTCGGCACCAACTATTAGCTAACATGTCCGATTCTATGGACATTCGAAAATAAATCCCTTTGTAAGCTAAGCTCAGGTCAGCACGGGCGTTTGAAAAGAGGAGAGGTGTTTCGATCACATCAGGAATCTCGTCTTGCTTGCAGACAAGGGCATCTCCGGAACAAATTCGGTATGCTGCTGTGCTGCTATTGTCCAACCCCAACGTCGAAAGCTTGAATTTTGCTCTGTACATACACACCGGGAACTCGTCGCTAAGTTTTCTAATCGTGGACAAAATTGTCGTACCGAAGCGTAAACTATTTTTATGACTTATTTTTTCTGAATCGATTGAACTCACGGAGCTTGTTATGACGCAATGGCATATGAAATAGCAGTTACAGCTTGTTCTCTATATGAGTATATGCTTCGGATATTGAAGAGTCTTGTCCATCTTTTCATTCAATGTTCGATAGTGTGTAAAGCATGGGATAGACTTCATCTCTTCTTTCTGATTGTCTCACAAGATGGGCTGACAGTTATGCGGGAATTTGTTTTGGCAAATCACTTAATTAGGCCGTTCTACAAAGAGTTGTTCTCTCTTATATGCGGACATATTTGGCTTCGTTGTAATGACAATATCTTCAATTCTACCAATTTACCGGTGGCTGTTGTTGCTTCGAAGGTGCGGGCTGATCTAAGTCTCCTTCGAGCTCAAGGGAAGGAAGCATTTGGGGGGCTATTACTATTTGGCCCTCTTCTTTAGAACCTGTTTGAGTTTCTTTTGCTGGTTTTTTCCCTCTTTGTTCTCTTTTCGTTGGTTCTTTTTTTCCTTGATTTTGGTCTTTGTACATAAAATTTTGAGAAATAAATAACCGTGGGGAGATCATTGCAATTTTCTGCCTAAAAAATTGTCGTACTTTTTACACGTGATCATCTTGTTGCTTGTTTACCTATGGGCTATGGCGCGTTGACAGATTGTTAGTGATGCTTACTTTACCTAGTCCTTACCACGAGGGGTGGATAACGAGTCAACTTGGTTTGTCTCGACTCGACTCAGTCAAACTCGTTAAGATAACGAGCTAGATCGACTCGACTCGTTATCTTAACGATCTCAAATCTCAGCTCGGCTCGACTCATTAAAAGCTCGAGCTTGTTACAAACGTGAGCACTAAGGCATGCATGTTTCAGTCAGTAAACTATCAAGAACAATGTCAATCATGTTTCGGTCAGTAAACTACGAGGAAATGAACACAAGTTGGGAGACTTCTATGTACTTGGTCAAGCTTGCACTCATATGATGAATACTCAAATACATAATGTATAGCTGATTGCTACAGTACATGGCAAAACGTAAATGGCGAGCCTAAAAAAGAGTAGAATTTAGTAGACCAACATAGTTCAGATTGTAAATCCAATTCTATGATTCCAATGGAACCAAAAATCAACAGGCAGTTGCATATGAAAGAATACCCCAAATAAGATCTTTTCTCCCTTCAGTGTCCTAAATTGAAGGATTAGGATTGCATCAGGGAAGGGCATGGCACAAAATAAACTCATTCAGTCTCTAAAACTCAATTTTCTTAGTGACCCAATAATTAGTAGTTTGGTACTGCATTGTATTCTCCATAATTTTATTTGACCAAACTTCAAGCAGAACAAAGTTTGTGTAATTGTATAATTTGGTCATAAAACTTTGCTGGTGCTTCTTGGACAAAAGCAAATTAAACCTTGTAAATATAAATCCTGCTGATGCTCGTCAAAATAATCCATTGTGCTAAATTATCCTATTGAATGCAGCTAAAATCTTCTGAACAGAAAGAAAAGGATGAACCCAAACCATGTGAAAGCCATCATTACAAGAGAACTAAATTTTAAGTCACATTTTTCTCTAATGTCCACCACCTCAGCTTTCAGAATATGCCTATAAGTCTACACGACTATACCTTTGATATGGTCTATACCTTTGATATGATAATGTTGACAAAGCAGAATCTAAAAGAACTTTCATGGACTCATCCTTAGATAAGAGCTAAAGTGGCAGCATCATCAGAATCATCCAGCACCTGCACCAAAAAGTTCGACCTTGGCCAATCCAAATTGCAAACAGCACCAATGGATTGCTGGTACACCTGCAAACATATAAATCAAAGGAACAAGCTTGTCTGACAGAAATTGAAATGTGTGGATAAAACTTGTCTTCGACACACATTGGTAGACTAGTAGATGAAATTGTGATGCCCTCCGGTAAGGATTACAAAAGCTGCCACATCTCACTAAGGATTACAAATATTTGCCTTTAAGAGTGTTGGAACAAGAAAAATCCGCAGAGGAAATCGTAGGAGAAAATGAGTTTTCGTAAGCACATCAAAATTCAGATTTTGCTAAACTTATCCAATATGAAGCTTTCCAACAAGCAGTTAGTGATTCACATAAAAGATACACAAATGTAATTGCTCGTTCCAACCAAAAATAATTCTACAAAATCCTAAACGGCACCAAATTGTTTGTTAGAAGACATCATTTGTGGTTTTTAAAGTGCAGTGCCAAACTGCTATTGTTCGATTCATTACTCATACTGCAAGCCGATAAGGATTATTCCAATAAATAGCATATACCATAACAGGATTACGTTGTTGGTTTTTGGTTATAAAAAATATAACAAACAACCATCACACACATTTCTTTGATATTCTTTCACTTGATCTTTTGAAACTACAAACTGAATAGATGTGGTTACCGAGCCAAGAACTAAAATAATGAGGCTCAATAAAACAAATATACTAAGCATTTTGACAAACAGAAGTAGAATAGAATGGACTTGGTTAAGAAAAGTAGAATCAAAAGAAAGAAGGCCGTACTTCATATGTGCCCATAGATGCAGGAGCAGGGGAAGTACCAGTAGACCGGATTGTGTAGGCTTTGCATTGTTCACCACCACTGTGACCGACATCGGTGATGCACAATCGGAGACAGAAGACCGCCTCAGCCTCACTGTCTTGTTCTTCGACTCCATGCTCGGTTGCTTTTTTATCGAGCGGAGGCCATATGAGGAGGGGCTGATTGGAGAGAACAAAACGAGGGTGGACTAGGGCCTGAGCGGTGGCAGGAGAAGAGGAGGGGAGATGAGTGGAGTACTGGAGGCGGTGAGGTGTAGGCCGGAGAGGCTTGTGGGATGGGGGGCCATTTGAACGAAGTGAAGTGTGGCAAGATTGGGGGTGGCTGGCTTGTTGGCTCGTTTAACTCGCTAACTTGCTCATTTAATTTGTGAACTTGCTCGATAAACTCTTTATCTTAACGAGTTCGAATCTCGTTGCTCGGCTCAACTTGTTAAGGAACGAGTTCGAGCAGAGCCGAGTTCTCGAGTACTCGTGTAGCCCACGAGTTTCGAGTTTTTTTTTCACCCCAGCTTACCATGCCACTGCATCAAAGGAAACTCGGGAAACAGACAGTTGTCTCTCTAGGACATGACCGTTGTCGACAGAGTTCCCAACATACAAATTCGACAAACTGAACTTAATTTTAGTGTGAAACTGAGAATACAGCCATACATTGTTGGAAACTTAGGAACACGCAATAAGAATAACACTCCTTTGTTAATACAGGATTCCGATCACATGGAACTACTGTCGAAGATCTACTAAGATTCCTAGATGCCCATCTAGATAGGAGGAGGGACATTGGTCCGAAAGCTTTGTTTTTTTTCATTGTTTCAATTTTTTTTCAACTTTAGCTTCTATCTAAACGAAATTGTAAATTTATCTCCTTCTCAACTGCAGCAAACACCTACCACGCTTTCATACTGTGGCAGTGGACTTACCGCGATAGGTGACACGTGTTGTCTCCCTGTCATTCCACGGTCGAGAAGAAAGCTATTTTTTCTATTTCGCCCGAATGAAAACCAAATATGTAAAAAAGAAAAGAAAAAAAAAACAAATCTCGAAATTACAAAAGCTGCCACATCTCACTAAGGATTACAAATATTTGACTTTAAGAGTGTTGGAACAAGAAAAATCCGCAGAGGAAATCGTAGGAGAAAATGAGTTTTCGTAAGCACATCAAAATTCAGATTTTGCTCACCAAATTGTTTGTTAGAAGACATCATTTGTGGTTTTTAAAGTGCAGTGCCAAACTGCTATTGTTCGATTCATTACTCATACTGCAAGCCGGTAAGGATTATTCCAATAAATAGCATATACCATAACAGGATTACGTTGTTGGTTTTTGGTTATAAAAAATATAACAAACAACCATCACACACATTTCTTTGATATTCTTTCACTTGATCTTTTGAAACTACAAACCGAATAGTCAATGTGGTTACCGAACCAAGAACTAAAATAATGAGGCTCAATAAAACAAATATACTAAGCATTTTGACAAACAGAAGTAGAATAGAATGGACTTGGTTAAGAAAAGTAGAACCAAAAGAAAGAAGGCCGTACTTCATATGTGCCCACAGATGAGGGAGCAGGGGAAGCACCCGTGGACCGGATTGTGTAGGCTTTGCATGGTTCGCTACCACTGTGACCGACATCAGTGATGCACAATCGGAGACAGAAGATTGCCTCAGCCTCACTGTCTTGTTCTTCGACTCCATGCTCGGTTGCTTTTGTATCAAGCGGAGGCCATATGAGGAGTGACCGATCAAACAGAACGGAGTGGAGGTGGAGCAGAGCCTGAGCAGTGGCGGGAGAAGAGGAGGGGAGATAAGTGGAGTACTGGAGGTGGTGAGGTGGAGGCCTGAGAGACTTGTGGGATGGGGGCCATATGAACGAAGTGAAGTGTGGCAAGATTGGGGGTGGCTGGCTTGTTAGCTCGTTTAACTCACTAACTTGCTGTAAGTTCAAGCTCTATTGGTTTTGGTGATTGGTTTAATATTAATGTTTAATCATTGTTTAATGACAAATCTAATCATTATGAGACTAACATGTTTTATTAAGTCTTATTCTTATTAGTCTCATACTTGGATGGAAAATGGAAAACCTAAGGTATGCACTCGTATTCATTCTATTATATATATGCATACTTAGAATTCAAGTTAAAGTATGAACTCTTCCAGTGCTTTAGACCAAATATATGCATTATGTTTTTAATTCATATATACATGAATGCACACATCTAGGGGGAGTTTATAATTTAACTTGATGATTCAATTGTATTGATCCATGTCCTCTTGTCATACAATATAAAGGATCAAGACCTTGAAACAATCTTTTGAGTATATATGACTTGTGTAGTTATATACTCATGTCAATTTAAATGAGTTTAAATTGAGTTCGATTGTCTCTCAATCAATCAAAGAACATTTCATCATGTGTTGATGGTGTTTCCTTGTTGATTAAAGACAAGCGAAAAGTTCTTGAGTATAATGAAGCATTAGTTGCATCAAAGTACTCAAGACACAATTAATCATTCAAATTGATTAGGGTTGTGCTCAATCGATCTTGGAGGCATCCATTATGTGTTAATGGAGTGCGGTGATGATTGAGACAACCGTGTTTGTTGGACTAACATCTTCCATGAGTTGTGAAGTAGGTTAAATCCAAGATGATGAAGAATCGGGAAGAAGAAGTCATCATGTGTTGATGAGCTTCAAGAGGTGATCCCGAAGTGAAGAGAAGGGCTAGAGAAGGTTCATCATGCGTTGATGACCAAGAAGAAGAAGAAGAGGTGATCCTGGAGAGAAGATGATTGGAAATCATAAAAGCTTCAAGTGGATCAAGTGTGGCAAAGGTATAACTAGCTAGGGCTAAGGATGTGTTCCTAGTCTTTTACCGGTCTCCGAGTTTGGTTGTGAGACCGGATTGCTTGTTAGGTGCCGTACTATTAAGAGGGGTTGAGTCTTTTAGCTTGAGCTTCATCATGTGTTGATGAACTCGATCCGGTTCACTCTAGCTCACTCTCTTGTTTGATGTTTGCATGAAGCTAACCATTTGGCATGTGTTGCAAATTGGTGAAGCTTGTGCATTGGATTTTGTATGAGCTAAGTATTTGCATGTGTTGCAAATAAGGGTGCTCATATTTGCATCTTATTTGAATCTTATTTGATTTGGTTTTGCTTGGAGCTAAGTTTTGCATGTGTCGCAAAGGAGAGAGCTCAAGCAATTTGGTTTAAAGTGGTTGCATGGAGTTAGAGATTTGCATGTGTTGCAAATAGAGAACTCATGCACTTATATTTGTTGTGGTTGCTTGCATGGTGCTAGAGATTTACATGTGTTGCAAATAGAGAGCTCATGTTTTGGTATTGCTTGGAGCTAGGTTTTTGCATGTATTGCAAAGAACAATGCTCAAGCATAAAATTGGTTTAATGTGTATTTGCAAGTTCGTTGTGCGAATAAACCGAGGTCTATGGGTCCGGAATCCCGAGAGCATGTGAGTAGGGCTTGCAACGGGTGTTTGCAAGTTGACTGGGTCTTGTGTTGACCTTCACATGGCTAGGGGGATTAATTTCATAGACTCGAGTTTGATTTGCTTAATACGTTTTGCAAATAGATCTTGAATTGTTTACGAAATGTGTTTTCGTCAGTTGGATTTGTTATTTGCAAATGTGTTTTGCAAATGAACTTTAGATTATGGGTTCCGATCCTAAAGCATGTGAATAGGGTTTGCAAATGTGTTTTGCAAATTGACTTGATCATGTGTTGATCATCACATGGCTAAGAGGATTGATCTCATAAGTTCTTGGTTTATTGGCAAATGTGTTTTGCAAATAAGTTGTGCTTAATGAGATTCTTTGGAGTATGTGATTAACATATGCAAATATGTTTTGCATAGTGTTGTGATCATGTGTTGATCCTCACATAGCTCAAAGAATTTATCTTGAATGGTTTGGAGAAAAGTTTTTGTGAAAAACAGTGTTTTCTCCCGAGGCCGATCGTCATCCCTGTAAGGGCAGTAGCACCGGGTCCGGTGTTATCATGATTTAGCCGTAGCACCGAAGGTCCGGTGCTACCGTCTCTCCGGCCGGTGTGGAATTTCCGAGAGGGTGTTTTGGCGATGATCGGTGGTCCGGTGCTACCGCCCATGGTAGGTGGTAGCACCGAGGTCCGGTGCAACCGCTCCTCCGGCGGTGTGAAAAATCCAGAGGAGGTGTTTTGAGTTCGACTGAGGGGCAGTGCAACCGGGTTGAGGCGGTGCTACGCCGAGCGGTAGCACCGCTCCCGATTGACCGGTGCTACGGAAATCTCAGAACGGCTAGTTTTGTAGCCGTTGGCGAGAGGCCGGTGCTACCGATCGATAGAGGGCGGTAGCACCGGGTTTGCTGAGTTTGTCCAAGATTTCCCCCCAACTGCTAGTTTTGGCTTGGAGGCTATAAAAGGAGGCCTTAGGGGACAAGGGCAGTATGTTGGCTGTGTGCTAGAGCATTTGGGTGTTTATAGGAGTTGTGTGCATGTGTTGCCTTCTCCCATTTGCTTCTTGAGCTAATGTGAGCCTCTAATTGCATGTGTTGCAATTAGGAGAGGATTGAGAGTCTCTTGTGCATGTGTTGCACTTGAGGAGGGTCCTTGTGCATGTGTTGCACTTGGTGATCACCGGAAGCACATGTGTTGTGCTTGGTGAAGTTCAAACGAGAGTTTTCGGCTTGTTACTCTTGGAGGTTGCCGACTCCTAGACGGCGTAGAGCGTCGTGCGCGGGAGCTCTCAAGGTTGTGAGAAGCCCCGGCGAAGTTTGTGAAGGTTCGGGTTGAGCCTACGCGAAAGCGTGAAAAACCACATCTAGTGGATTCGAGGTGGGTGCTCAATTCGTGGAGCCGGTCCAATGTGTTTGGGCTAACCTCAACGTGGACTAGGGGAGACCGACAAGTCTCCGATCACCACGGTAAAAAGTATTGTGTCTCTTGTGCTTGCCCTGTTCTCTTTATTTGTATTCAAGCAATTTACATTCATAGAATTAAATTGATTGATTGCTTGTCTGTAGAATTGCTTTTTGTTAGAGACATAATTAGTTAGTACACATAGTGAGCCTAGTTGATTTAGACTTTAATTGTCAAAACCTTAGTTTATCGCTTCCGCATTATTATTGATAGGTTTTGGCATAGGGGTGAATTGCTTTGTAGAAATTAGAAAGAGAAAGTTTTTTTAAAAAGCCGCCTATTCACCCCCCTCTAGTCGGCATCCTCGACCTTACACTTGCTCATTTAACTTGTTAAATTGCTCGTTAAACTCTTTATCTTAACGAGTTCGAATCGTTGCTCGGCTCAACTCCTTAAGGGACGAGTTCGAGCGGAGCCGAGTTTTCGAGTACTTGTGTAGCCCGCGATTTTCTAGTTTTTTTCCACCCCATCTTACCATGCCACTGCATCAAAAGAAACTAGGGAAACGAATAGTTGTCTCTCTAGGATATAACCGTTATCGATAGAGTTCCCAACATACAAATTCGACAAACTGATCTTAATTTTAGTGTGAAACTGAGAATACAACCATACAGTGTTGGAAACTTAGGAACACACAGTAAGAATAACACTCCTTTGTTAATATAGGATCCTGATCATGTGGAACTACTATCGAAGATCTACTAAGATTCCTAACTGCCCATCTAGATAGGGGGAGGGACATTGGTCCGAAAGCTTTGTTTTTTTTCATTGTTTCAATTTTTTTTTCAAGTTTAGCTTCTATCTAAACGAAATTGTAAATTTATCTCCTTCTCAATTGCAGCAAACACCTATGTTTTCATACTGCGGCAGGCATCTACCACACTTTCATACCATGGCAGTGGACTTACCGCGATAGGTGACACGTGTCGTCTCCCCGTCATTCCACGGTCAAGAAGAAAGCTATTTTTTCTATTTCGTCCGAACGAAAACCAAATATGTAAAAAAAAAAGAAAAAAAAGACTAAGAGGCAAAAAAAAAAAACCAAATCTCCATTGGCCCGTTGGTTTGACCTGTCCAGCCCGATCAACGACGCACCGACCACGCCTCCGTGCTCAAAGAAACTACGAAAAGCACGAGGACGCTGCAGCACGCACGGCCGCCGCACTATAATTCCGCATTTCACATCTCGCGAGAACCGAAACGATTTCGTTCGAGAAGAGAGAAAAATCTCAACGGCCACACGGAACGGTCGCTTTCCTGCGGGATTCCTCCCCCGTTCGCCACACGGCTTCCCCCCGAAGCAAAGCTAATGCAATGGAATCATCATCAAACCAATCCACCGGAGATTCGAACCACCCCAACGAGAACACAACCTACCCCATTATGAGTATATACGATTATTAATGATAGAATAGAATCTGTGTCTAATATAATTCCCTTCAACATTGTACTTTGTATATATTCCCTTCTACCCTCAAGCAATATATCATCCAACTATTCCGACAATTCTACCTTCCTACGTAATATCAGAGCCTAGAGATTTTGAATTCAAGATCTGTTTGATGCAATTAAAAATAATAATTACAGTCCACTCGAATACCACATCTTAGATAAGAGAAAGTCTACGTATGAAGAAAAGTGTTAAAGTATAAGTAAATTATTCGTCTTTTTTTTTATAAAGCTAAGCTTTTAAATGCACTGACCGACTAACGATACACCATTATGATATCAGAGCTACTTTATCTTCCTACACCCTTGAACCGACACGCCGTCCCAACGCTACAGCACGAGTGAGGGAGGGCCTGAGAGGTTCGGAGCTGGAACGGGAAGCGACCGGCCAACTGGCCCTCCGGCGCATCCATCATTCTGTTGGGCCCGCCTGCCATGGGCGCCTGGAAATAGAAGATGCCCCGTCGGCGAAGCACGTGGACCAACCAGCGGCGCTTATAATAGGCCTGCTCGCGCTCGCTCGCCAAATTATTTTCCACCTTCCGCCTCCCCGAGCTCGACACAAGCTCGCAGAGAGAGGGAGGTAGATGCAGGGAGCCGGGGAATCCTATTCCCGTTCCTTTCCTCCGCGCGCGGCTCCGCCTCTGGGTTCAAAGCGCCGCGCGCTTCTGAGGCTTTTTGCGCCTTCCGCGCCAAGCGATTCGCCTTCGCCCAGGTGCGTGATCGTCAATTCGTGATCCCTAAGACTGTTGCTCCTCGGTTGATCTGGTGGGGCTATCCATCGCTTAATAGCTAAATAGCGGAGGTTTTTCGTGAGATTTGGGCAAGTACGCGCGGGTTTTTTCGGTTTGGGGTTTTTATGGTCGTTGTTTGGGTTCTGAAAGTCTTGGCAAAATGTGGCGCTTCCGATCTGGCGGGCAAGGGTGGTTGAGCGCAGTTTGTTCCTTGCTACAATGCTCCGGGATAAATGTCAAGCTTTGCAGATTTTTTTTGGTATAATCCGTTTGAATTTTCAGTGTCTTAAGTTGTCAGGATGAGTGCATATAATTCGAAACTCCAATCTGAGCATTTCGGTTTGTTTGAACTTTTCGAACTTACTATTTGTCTCTTTATTTGCCTACCTTATCGAAGTCTGCAACTAGCGTCGAGTTCTACATTTTTTTACGAGGCATAATATACAGATTATTTTGGGATCATTTTATGGTTCTCTTGTTTTAGATTCTTCTAGATTATTGGTAGATGACTTGATTTTAGTGACCAATTAACAGTGACAGCAATTGATGATTGACACTGCTATGATCTGTTTTAAGGATGACAGTGACTCATATCTCCTTCCTTGTACTGGAAGGGACGTGCTTGCATGCTATTCCAAATATAAGCAGCTGTGAATTTTGAAGCAGATCACCATATACCAGTTTAGCCAAGTCTTTGTAACGATCTAGTACTATCATCTCCAAACCATTTGTTTGAATAGAATGAAATCACGCACTTACCAAAAACAGAACCGCATCTGTGATTTTTCAATATTAATTTGTATTGTGCTGAACTAATTGGGATGTATTTGGTTGGTGGTTGGTGATGAAATTTCACTAGTGGGAACCTGAAGTGGTTCGTTAGTATGCCAATTGATATTTGTTCAGTGACATACTGACATAGTTGACACGTGCGCTACAAAAATAGTTTCATCTAATGACATAAACGTTAAATTTTACAAAGTACATGCACAATTACTTTATCCTAATTAAAAATCTCCAAGATATTAATGAATGTTAACTAGGCTTTTGAATTGCATATTGCAACAAAGTGACTATAAACGTGCTTACACTGCTGCATACATTCCAACTAAATTTTCGTAGACATCTGCTTGACAAACTGTGCCAGTAATCAACATAATTGATATATTGGGTTAGTAAACATTTTGCCTGCAAAAGAACATAGCTAAAGTACGCCGGTAGATTTCATAATCTTGTATATCTTTGTAATGTAACATGAATATTGCAGGTTGCAAGCTTCAATGGAGAAAAATTCTGACAAAAATAATATGCTGAAAGAATTCTATGTCCCAACCTATATTTTTGTGCCAGAGTCTCCACCGGAGCAAGTTTCTCAGATACCCAGCTGTCCAGTGATTGTTTTTATCAACACCAGAAGTGGTGGCCAACTGGGACGTGATTTAATTGTCACATACCGTAATCTTCTCAACCATGCTCAGGTAGATGTCAATTTCGCCAGATATATTTGTTTTGTATTACAGAACTCTTGCATTTTTACTGCAAAAAATTAATATATAGATTTAGGGCTAGTCCTAAATATCTGAATTTCAGGTGTTTGATCTGCTTGACGAAGCTCCAGACAAGGTCTTGCACAAATTCTATGGCAATTTGGAAAGGCTCAAGTGTGATGGAGATACTCTTGCTGCTGAAATCCATAGGAGATTGAGGCTAATAGTGAGTGCAGCCTGTCAATTTTTACTAAGAAGATCTCTTGCTAATATTCTACCGTTATTTTGTATTTTTACTCATTTGAATAACTGAACTTACATCTTTTATTTCATGGAAATTCAATTAGGTTGCTGGAGGTGATGGAACAGCAGGTTGGTTGCTTGGAGTTGTATCTGATCTCAAGCTAGTACATCCACCTCCCGTTGCTACAGTTCCCCTGGGAACTGGAAATAACTTGCCATATTCATTTGGATGGGTATGTCCAAGAAAGTAGTGAATCAAGACAATCTTGTTCTTCCTGTTAGATCTTCTTATACTAGAGCTTTGTGTTATGATTGCATGAAACTTTTCTGTTGGACCTGCTTTACCTTTTAACTTGATGATAAGACCTCCAGTGTTGAATTCAAATATTTTCTTTTTTGATATGCAGAGACTAAATTTTGCTATGTTTTAGTTTTTTTTTCTATGTGCAGTCATCTTTAACTTAAGTATCTGTGCATGTTAGTGCCATAGATTTCACATCATCAGTTTAGATAAACAACTCTTATTTCTCTTTACGTTTCATGGTGCCATCTCTATGTGTTGGTTGCTACTAATAATTTATTTTATTGGCTGTCAATAATATCAAAAAATTGACATGCAGGGGAAGCGAAATCCTGGAACAGATCATGAGTCGGTCATATCATTCCTACATTTGGTAAGAGAAACAAGAGAGATGAGCATTGATAGGTGGGTTTCTTTTGTACAGTCTTCAGAAACCTGCATGTAATCTTCGTATGAATGGTGACTATCATTGGTATTTACTACAATATTTCAGCTGGCATATTGTCATGAGAATGGAAAGCCCAAAAGGTTCTCCTTGCGATCCAATTGCTCCTTCTGATT
Source organism: Otatea glauca (assembly GCA_036346275.1). NCBI lineage: Eukaryota > Viridiplantae > Streptophyta > Magnoliopsida > Poales > Poaceae > Otatea > Otatea glauca. The sequence goes on from CM070711.1 coordinate 79,025,696, forward strand.
TGCCTCATTCTCTGCATGCCTTTCGCCGAGTCCCAAAGACAGATCCAGAAGATATGGTAACTATGTTCGACTTAGACTAATTTTATGTTTATAATTATTAGAGAACTCCCCTCTTCAGAAGATATGGTAACTATGTTTGACTTAGACTAATTTTATGTTTATAATTATTAGAGAACTCCCCTCTTCAGATTTTGTATTAGTACTACTCCCTCCGTTCTTTTTTAAGTGACGTTTTTTTTTTACTTTTCATGGTCTACGATATGTGACTTAAACAATTGCTACTTTATCTTATTATATACTAATAAAATTATAATAATATGTAATATTTTTAACAACAAATCTAATAATATAGTTTTCATACAGCCAATCTAGATAGCTTTAATCATATTAGTGGTCAAATTCAAAGTTTGACGCCACGGTTTCTAGGGTGTCACTTAAAAAAGAACAGAGGGAGTAGCTTTTTTTACTTTTTTGCTTTTTGTGAAGCTGCTGTATTTTCTGAAAGAGCACTATTCATCAGTCATCACCTTCATTACATTTATTTGTCTTGCGGGTATATACATTAGACGGGCATCTGAAATAGTTATTATTGAACAAAGTGAGGTAACCTATATCATGCATAAAAAACAAGAGTTTCCGAAAATTACACTTGCTTGCCTGTGGTCTTGTGCTATTCTGTACTACGTCTAGTTGTTCTTTCATAGTCTTATTCTAGCACAGGAGCATAGTGCGTCTCTCTCCCAGCTCGGAAGGAATCTATGGAGAGAGAAGTCAATATTTCAAGGTGGGCTGATGCAGATCAGGAATAGAGTAGCACTAGGATGGAAAGAAAAAGCATACTACTTCTCTGTGAAATACTAATCTATTCTTTATTGATGAGGAGGCGAACCACCTTCAACCTTTTATCAACTTTTGAAAAACAGTTCCTTTTGTCCAATTATGTAAATAACACATTTCACATCTTCTGAATTACACACCGAAACACGGCCATCGGATACATTTAGATTTTCAAAATATTTAATCTGGACATTTTTCAACTCATTGAATAGAACTTAATTATGATTGCTTTGTCTATAATACTTGATGATTGTTCCTTGCTTTGATCTACCTAAGTATAGTTGATTTGCACTATATGTTTCTCCATTCATAAATTGAATTGTTTAAATGTTAATTGTTGAAAAAGAGAAAGCGATCCTTTTGAATTATTCAGCACCATGTTATCTGTATAACCTTCTTTCGATGTGTTCCCAGGAATATTCTTACACATTCCGTGGGGGTTTCTGGAATTATTTCAGTATTGGTGAGTTACTTGTTCAAAATGTATTTTGTATGTCGGTGATCAATTTTTTTGGTTGATTCTTGCTCACCTACAAAAGTGGGCAGGAAAAAGAATATAAACATTTTTTGTTTAGCTAAGCCAAAGTTTGAAAGACATTCTTTTATTCTGTCACAGGAATGGATGCCCAAGTGTCATATGCATTTCATTCTGAGAGGAAATTTCATCCAGAGAAATTCAAGAATCAGTTGTCTAATCAGGTGAACTAAGCTTCTGTGTATTTCTCTTATTTAGTTTTAACGTGTTCATTGTTTGGTTTTGATCTTTCTCCCTTAAGATTTGGTCTCATTTGTGTACATGTTCAGCTGTATAGCGACCAACCGCTTTTTTGCTCTGTAGTGCAGAAAACATATTTGAAGCTGGCATGCACGCAAGGATGGTTCTGTACCTCTTTATGCCATCCAATGTCACGGTAATTTCTTTGTTGGCGCTAACTTGAGTATGGAACTGTCTTGTGGAAAATAATATTGGTCACAAACTCAATATTAATTTAGTACATTCAGAAAATATAGTCAAGGCTTGTTGATAACATTGTATTTGGCTCACGTCATGCGTGGCATGCCTTTTACTGGAACGCAGGAACATTGCTCACCTTGCAAAAATAAAGATAATGAGGAAATCTGGAAGATGGGAAAACTTGGAAATTCCACAGAGGTAAGTCTGCTGTGCTCTCCCTTTCCATCCTGAAACTGCCTGCACAGATCAGTTTGGGAGGTTATGTGCTAATCTTTGAGCACTGATGGAACTAGCATTAACAATGATATACGAAGAATAGCACGGGTTTATTTGGAAATTCTCTTATCCTCTCTCTCTCTCTGTGTGCGCGCGCGCGCCTGCTAATAACTTCGGAGGCTTATTTGGCTTAGCATAAAGTGGCTTATGACGCTTATAAGCTCAAGTCAGGACTCAGGAGGGTTTCGCTAATAGGGTCTATACATCTTCTTTGTGAACCAAGCTTATAAACCTCATAAAATTCTCCTGTGAACCCAGGTTATAAACCTCATAAAATTCTCCTCTAATTTATGATGTTTAGGTTGATTGCTCTTGGTGATATGATGTCAGATTACTTCTTCAAAATTAGACATTAATAAATAATGTTCTGAATAAGTTTTTACACAAATGCAGTATACGGTCCATTGTTTGTCTCAATTTACCCAGCTTCTCTGGTGGACTGAATCCCTGGGGAACACCAAATAAGAGCAAGCAAAAAAAAGTGAGTTCAGGGAATAATGTTAACATTATGATGATAGGTGCTTCTATGTTTTTCCTTTTGAAAGTTGCACAAATATTAAAGTATTAATGAATGGTAGATGGTGATTACTTACCCTTTCGCTTGCTTCAAAATTTGTGCAATTTGTATTGAGAGGGAAAGCATTGAAGTACCGCTCTAACATCATTTGTTGTGTAGCAGTATTTTATTTCTGGTGGTATTGAACTTAATTTGAATATTGTTTTAATAATACAAAAAATATCATGTGAATTATACTATTGCAGAGAGACTTGGTAATGCCTCCACTTGTGGATGATGGCCTTTTGGAGATTGTGGGTTTCAAAGATGCTTGGCATGGGCTTGTCTTGTTATCTCCGAAAGGCCATGGCACTCGTCTTGCTCAGGTAAAATGGTAAATAGTACAAATGCACGTTGGATTTATTAGTTTCTATTTGCCACCTCCACCCCTCTTTATTCGTGGTCCAGCATGTGACTCGCCACTACATTATTTCATCACTTAGTCTATGGATGGAAATAACGCTAGTTAGGGACTTGCAAGACTCGAATGCCAGTTGAACGACATAAGTAGCAGAATTGATATTTTTTAAGCCCTATGCTGAAATTACCCACAAACAAAACTACACTGCTAAAACATATTTGACCCTCAATTTGAGTTAAGCTAGCCCATGGACACTGAAATTCTATTCATTCCCAGGCTCACCGCGTACGATTCAAATTCCACAAGGGCTCTACCGACCATTCTTACATGAGAATTGATGGGGAGCCCTGGAAGCAACCTCTTCCAAAGGACGACGGCAAGGTCGTAGTGGAGATCTCCCATGCCGGGCAGGTCAAGATGCTCGCAACTAAAGACTGCATAGCTAAAGGCATCAACGAGTCCCCAGAAGCTTACCCAGAGTCCAGCTCGAGCGACGAGACAGACGATGACTTTGCGGAGGAGCGGAGGAACTTCGGTGCCGCCTTGTCGTTTCGGTACATGGGCGACGTGAACAAACAGTAGAAGCTTGCGTTTCTGTTGAGCGAGCCTTTGTACAGCATGTTTGCGTAGGAAGTAGATTGCTGCACTAATTTGGGGAAGTTGCCTCTGTAAGATCCTTCCCGTGACAAGGTTGTTTGCGCATGGCACAAAGTTGTTGTGGACCGTACAGAGGCTACTGGGCTACTATCTTGAACCATAAGAATTTTCCAATCCAGTTTTTTCTTCCCCAGCAACATAGACTTGGAAATTAAAATGGTCATAACAAAAGGCATTTCGTTTCAGATAAAACCAGAAAGGCAGTCATTCCACATGGCATTACAAGCGTAATTGTCTGTACTTTGAATATCATGGGAGGGTTGCTTGTTTATAAATAGGCTAGGCACTGGTCCTTGTCATCGCCCAAGTCTGAGCCCGCTTGAATCCTGCAGGCAAACTTAATCGCATAAGTTTGGAATTTCATTCGAACAGCACGGTTCAGCCGCGAAAAACATGAAATTTTACCGTAAAGAATCGATCGAAACACCTCGAGTAACGGGACCGAAAGCGACGTCACAAACGTCGTCTCTCTCCCCCTCACCCTCCACCTCGCTTCGAAGCCGCCGCGGCGCTCGCCACGCTCGGGCTCGGCTCTCCCACCTAGCCTTCTTCAATCTCAGTCCTTTGGCTCGCCTACCCAGACGGTGCATCCAAGAGGCGTCGGCGGCGGGGGTGGAGCTACGTCGAGCGGCGGCGGCCAGTGGGGAAGCCGCTGTTTCGTCGCATCTTTTCGCCAAGTGGCCCCCGCGTAAACAACAACACAACGTCCCACATGTCAGTGCCATCCATCGCCCAGGTTCGTGGTCCACCCGCTCCCGGTCCCCGGGCGCCGTCCGATCATAGTTGTGCGACACAGATTGAGTAAGACTACGCAGTAGAGGAAGTTTTTCACACTGGTTTCTATAGATATTCTGTACTAGCAAATTAGTGCAACGTAAACACATTTTTTAACTAAAAAATTAAACCATATCACATATTTACAAAAAATAATTTTTACTATTGAGTTATCACAGGAAGAGAAGTAGGAAATAGCCTGATCAGAGCGAGCGAGTGTAGACGGAAAGAGAAATGCGTTTGTTTTCCTTATTCCATATGTCGATGCACTGTTTTTCTTAAAACGGAAGAAAAAAACGAAGAAACACTGTCAACTCGTATTTTTATATCAGTAAAATTATTGTTTACAGCCTCTCGATTTGGATCGCGGATGATGCGCGCGATCAAGGTCCGTTTGATTGTAATGGTGCGGCTCAGATTGGTAAGGAGGTAGTGTGTTGCAATGATAGTGTTGAACTGTTAATCTAATGCGTCACAGTGATCCATTTGAGTAGGTCTGTCTGGGTTTGGAAGATACAGTTTTGATTCTGCCGCCATTGGTCGATTGGTCATGCTGTTGGTGGCTAGCACTGTTTGTTTCTTAATTGACATGCTTCGGATGGGGAAAAAATTCAGAAGTACTCTGCTGATCACTCTGTAATATGTAATGTGCGAATATACTCATGTAACAATTCTGTTGTTTCTGAAATCCTCAGGAGGTGTTCTCCGTCGGTAGCGATTACCCAATGTCTCGACAACAGATTCTGAACTTGGTGAATTTCACGGGAACATCTCCCGTCTGCAAGTTCCTTGAGCATGCGCGGCAATGGACTAGAGCATTTCGCGTGGAACCTGTGTCCTCGCTACAGCTCCTCCTTTTGTTTGGAGCTGTGGAGGAGACAGGTTTGGCAGCTCTTACAGCTCTCTGATCCCCAAGACGGACAATCGGATGAAGGTACAGGAAAAGAACTTCAACCTTTCTTTTAGAATCAGTCCCTGAAGGTAATCTCACAATGTTCATCACTATCTGGAAGGATTGCAATTAAGAGCAAAATATAGGCCAGTATCGACATCTTGATGAGGTGGTTCAGTTTGTTACGACTGGACGATTTCTGCATTGGGTTGCAGATCAAGAAAGATCGCATCTTGCATTGACAGGCGCCAGAGGGATTGTCAATGTTTGTGAAAACAAAGGATGGTTGAACGCAAGTGAACACCGTATTTCATTAATTCTGTATTGAATATACTGTGTATTTCATAGCTAATTCTGTTATGCTGGGAAAATTCGTACCGCGCTCGTGTGAATTCCATGGTCAGTTCTATCTTATTGGGAGAACATGCACTATGATCGTTTCAATCTATAGTCGGTCTCACTTCAATGGGGAATCTGTACAGAGTATCGTAGAGAATTTCATTCTCATCAGACGAGATCAAGTTGCTCACCATCAAATACGGATGCCACGAGTTGTAGCATGTTGATGATGATGGGTGGAGTCAAGAGCGCATGCTGGAGTAGAAGGACGAAGACTTTTATTACGACTTGGTAATTTCTTGCGCGTGGGCGAATTTCCTATGCTTGTGCATGGGATGCATGGAACGCGTTGGTGGATAACCCTCCCTGTTTTCGTGTGTTGGCAAGGAGCTTTTTTTGGAAGCTGCTACAGTATGCTGTATCGTTGGAATTGCTCCCAACAGTACAAAGAAGTTTCAATAGGTTCCATCACGGTCCTCACACGTTTCAAAAGTTTCAAGCAAAATTTATCCAGTTTTTGTAAGTTTCAAAAAATTTAAGAATGTTTCATTGTGTTCCAACAAAGTTTCAAAAGATTTCAATAAAATGTAGCCGAAATTCAACAGTTTCAAATAAGTTTCGGTGCATTTATGCAAGTTTCATACATGTTTAAGAGAGTTTCGCAGGATTTGCGTCAAGTTTCATGCATGTTTCACAGAAGTTTCATCGAGTTCCACACATGCTTCGCAGAAGTTTCATCGAGTTTCACACATGCTTCAAAAGAGTTTCAAGCAGGTTTCATCTAGATTTCACAAGTTTAAAAAATATCAAGGATATTTCATTGTGTTTTTGCAAAGTTACAAAAGACTTCAACAAGATTTAGCTGAAATTCGACAAAGTTTCAAATATGTTTGGCATGTTTCATACATATTTCAGCAAGATCCATAAATATTTCAGAGAGCTTCACAAAAGTTTCATTGAGTTCCATACGTGCTTCACATAAGTTTCATCGAGCTTCACACATGTTTCATATAAAATCTCTACTCCTAAGTTCCGAAAGAGTTTCAAACAAGTTTCAAGAAGATGAACGCAATTGGAAATCAAGTCTCAGGAGAGCTCGACCAAGCTTCAATAAATCAGTACAAAACTAAAAAAAAGGCATGTTTCACAACAAATAAAATATATAAAATAAAAAAAGATCAATTAGCTGCTCCATTGTACTCTCTTGGTTCTTCTTTGACCACGGCATAGAGCATATCCTCGTTCTAGGTCATGGCTGCGACTAGGGACGGGCATTTTTTAGACTGAAACTGAATTAACCGATTATTTCGGTTTTTTGTTTTTGGTACGGCTTTTGTTTTGGTATTATTTGGCTTTCGGTTCGGTTTTTCGCTTCCAAAAACCGAAATTACCGAATAACCAAATTATCCATGTACAATACCATTTTTATAATGTTCTTCCTAAAGCCACCAAACAATTCTCATATTCTAACATCTTTGTGCATTTATGTGCTACGTTCATGTGTTCTGCTAGGCTTATGCTTTAATGACTTATGAATATTATGTGGGTTTTATCTCTACTCTGTGTTGCGACATGAGAAGGATCAAATCTAATCTACTTAGTGTTTATTCATATTTTGATTAACCGAAAAACTGAATTAATCGAACCGAAATATTTCGGCTAATTCGGATCGTTTTATCATTTTGGTCTGAGAAATTCGATAGCTAGTTTCCAAAACCCGAATTATTTTAAAACCGATCCGATTACACCGAAAAAACCGAATGCCCACCCCTAGCCTACTCCATCTGAAAGACCGAGATGGCGATCAAAGGGGGGGTGAATGATCCCAAAATAAAATATGTTCTCTAAGGAAGATCACAAATGCAGATTTTCACCCAAAGAAACCAAGCCAAATCCCTAGATAATCAAATGGAAGCGAAAGAGTCAATTTCCAAGAAAATCAGCCTGAGACCGGTGCTACCGGGGTACTGTAGCTACAGTGAAATCAGGCAAATGAACAGCGACTTCAGCACAGGATCAAATGGGAGAATTGATGTATCTTTTGATCCGTTGATCCAAAACCAACCAAACTTGGTAGATAAGGTCCTTGGGATGTCAGGAACTTATTCCAACCTTCAATTACAAGGATTGATGTCCAAGTTCTGACCTTTATGCCCGAGAATGAAGAACATACCAAGTTTCGACAAAAATCGAAAGAACTTCGATCAAGGCTTGCTCGTGGGGTTTTGATGATCAAAGTGATCTTGAATGACTTCCCACACGTCCCAGCAAGCAAGAGAATACAAAGAAACTCAAGGATACGCAATCTACAAGATCAAACATTCAAGAACGCAAAAGATCAACTTCTTGCAACAAGAACGCATGGATAGCCTAGATGATTGAAACAAAAATTCAGAAGTAGAATCATTCATCAAACATCAACCTCAACAAAGATTCGTAAGCATGTAGAAGGAGTGGAGGCAAATCCAAATTGCATAAATGTAAATTGCAATAAATACAGAATTTAAATTGCGTAATTTAAATGCGTAAAGTAAATGAAACATGAGCATAAATGAAAAATATTTTATTTCTGGAAGGAGAGGTTACAAAGCCTCACATTCATGTGGGCAAAACTCAAAGGAGCATCAAAAACCTCAAAACCTTCTTAACAGGGGAGGCTGCCCCTCCACCCCTATTTATACAACTATTGGGCTATCTACCACCCTTGGATGAGCCTCTAAACCCTAGAGCATCCATCAAGGGCTAGGATTAACCCACTCAACCAGCCATGCAAAGGCTAACCCAAAACCCTACCATAACATGGGTTTTTTTGCACGGATCTCAAAGCAAGCTACACTTATCCACTACTCTATCTTCCAGAACTACAACCCAACAGCTCTCCTTGATCCAAGTAGTGATAAGCTAGCTTCTCCACTGATCTCTTGTCTCTTGGGACTGCACCGACTTCATCTCCAGCCATCTTCCGGCGAACATCCGGTCAACTTGAACCCCCGGCCATCCCATGCCTAGTTCCAGCCTCCCTTCGCCTCACCATGCCCACCAAATGAAGTCCTACATCCACAAAGACAAGAAAACCTTTCTTGGTTCCACCATGAACCCAGCACATCAATTCTATCATGAATTGAGGTTAGAACAGACTAAAACGAACCAAAACACTTCAACCAAATGCAAACATCCTGTTTTCAATATAGCAGTAATATTCTCAATTTTTTATGATTTTTTATGTTGCTCATATGAAAAACTTGTCAACATGAAAAAGTTGCGTTTCGAAATTCTCTACAACTTTCATGTAGAACACATAATTTTTTGAGCAAGGTAAGACCTTCAAAATACTAATTACTGCCAGCTGTCAAAACCGGTCCGGCGTACACGTGAAACTCACTGTGACTTGGTCTAGCGAGAACGTGAAATTCTTTGTTAACCTTCTCGATTTTCTTTGGTTTTTTATGTTGCTCAAATGAAAAACTTTTCAACATAAAAAAGATGCGTCTTGAAATTCTCTACAACTTTCATGTAGACCAAATAATTTTTTGAGCAAAGGAAGACCGTCAAAAATGCTAATTACTTCTGGCTGTCAAAACCGGTTCGGCGTACACGTGAAACTCACTGTGACTTGGTCCGGCGTGAAAAAATAAGTCCGACGCAAATGGGAAACTCTCTGTTTCCCTCTTCCCTTGGTCTGTCGCGAATGAGAAACTCTCTGTTTCTCATTTTCCTTGGTCCGGCGCGAATGAAAAACTTTCTGTTTCCCATTTCCCTTGGTCCGGTGCAAATGTGAAATCTATCATAAATCGGTCAGGCGCAAAAGCACTTCCAACTTGAAATCCATTTTAAATCCAAGCTCAAATCTAAGCTATCATAGATCACATAAAGTCAAATATTTATCATAAACATGGATGGACCTCCACATGGTCCTTCACCATCATCATTGTGCCTTCCCACACCAAACTATTTGCCCTCGTTACTTGCTGAATTGCCGCTGTATAGGATTGGATTGGGAAGGAGGAGAGAGATGATGAGGCTGGGAAAGGAGATGTTGCTTTGATTAATTGGGAAAGACGAATTGCCACTGCATAACTTATCTATTAAAGCTGAAGAGATTGGAGGCTCCTCAGTCATGCCACATCATCGAGCTCATGAGTGGCCCTCCAGAAAATCCAAAATTACATATAGGTCCTTCAACTATTATTTTGTAAAAAGGACCTCGTAGTTCCGCAGATTCACAAATGGGTCCTCCTCTGGTTTTTTTTTTGCAAAAAAGACCCGTGGTTACGCAAATTCATCGATGACTCCTTACCAGCATATTTTTTAAAAAAACCCCTTGAGAAAACAGAAATTACGTTGAGGTCCTCCTAACGTCTCTTTTTTTTGCAGAAAAAGCTCCGAACCAAATTTCGCACGGAGCATGGTAGCGCGGAGATACAGATGATAAGGTTGGGGAAGGGAGGTACTGCTTTGATTAAATGAAGAAAAAGAATAAGGACAGTTAGAAAGACAGAGAGCGTGGGGAAGAGGTGTGATGTAAGGGAGTTGGGAAGAGCAAGTGGGTGGGGACGTGTGAGTCGTGTGACATGAGGGGACTGTGATCTGATCGCATGCATGACCAGTTGGATTTCATCTGATCCAACGGTACCTGTTCCATCGTTTGGCTATTTATATTTTTTTTTGGTGCTATGCGTGTCCTCTATATATGCGTTCTGTCCTCCCAGGCCCAGCGAAACGCAACGCCTTCTATTGCCTGAGCAGGCTCGGATCACATCGCAATCGCTGAGTTGTCACAATCGCGTACGGCTCTATCTCCACCAACAGACGCGTGTGTTTCTATTTTATTCCCACGGAACCGACAGTCGTGCACTCCCAAGTCCCAACGCCGCAGCTAGCCATCTGACTATGTTACGGCAGTGCAAGGTGCCGTGAGTAGTTTTGTTAGTTTCTTTTCTTGTTTTGTACTCCCTCGGTTTTACTTTTATAAGATTTATTTTTTGAATTATCTTATTTATAAATATAAGTTTTATATGTAGATTTAATGAGACTTTTCCTTCTATACCCTTATTTATTCTCTTTCAACCATATGCATTTATTCATTACTACCCACACAAAGTATATCTTTCATCTTCCAAGACAACTAGTATAGTACCCTGTCTTCCGGTTTTCTTTTACCAGCATGTAATATATGGTCTTTTCCTTTTCTAGAACGTTTGTTTCCTTTTCCTTAATTCCAAGATATTTGTTTCCTTTTCCTTGAGATGATGCTGGAGGTGGGGGAGATCTGTTGTGGGCCATAGGGATGAGTTAGACACATTAAACAATGGCCATCGGATGTGGGTGAGTAAAGCTGAGGAAAGATCTGAGAGGTTAATTTTGATGGAGGCAAGTTTCTGGAGATGTTTCGCTGGGTGCATGAAGGTTGGACCATCTCTAGTGGGGTGCATTATTTGGAGTGGATGTAGAAAAGAATGCTTAGGTGCATTATAAAGGGGTATAGATTAAGTGAGGACATCTAAGTCATTTTCTCTCGTACTTTTCTCAATTTCAACACAACTTTAATCCTTGTGCAAAGTCAAAATACGCCTTATAAAAATGAACAGAACGAGTACATGATTGACCACTAACCATTTAAAGGTTATATATTTTTAATTAAGCGTCGTATTTGTGATCTGCTTCAATCACTACTTTCCTTGCAATAAATCATTTCAAATGAGTTTAATATTAGATATGTTATGCGTAGAAAAGTATCTAATAACAGACGGACCCGTACGTCATAGTATTGCTTTAAGGAATTTTATTCGCTGTATGCTGCTCTTACATCGCATATTATTGACTAACAGGTGGGCCGTTGCCTTTTACTTTTTATTCTTTTATTTAATAATTTTTGCATAGCAAAATTTATCAAACAGTCGAATGTGTTTCTTAAAACTCTGTTTGGAAGACTGTATTCTTTAATATGACAACATAAGATTTATAAGCACTGAATTTTGCTTGTGTTATCATCCATTCTTCACTTGTTTTTCTTGTGTCTTCATAATTCAGTGTGAGCTTCCTGAACAAAATTGTTGTTGGTTGTGAGATTTCTACAGCCCAAGCCTACATAAATACAAAATCTATCAAGTCAGGTAACATAGGATAATGCACAATATACTAAGAGCATGTACAATAATAGAGACAACTGTTGTCTATATACTACTACATGTTATTTAAAGGTAAAACTAAAGATAATTTCTACAATAGATGACATCTTAAATTTGCCTGTATGAGATCCTACAATGTTTAATTACGGTATTGTCGGCGTTTCGAGTCACCGGCAAGTAAATTTATAAGTCTAAGGGGCCGCGCGCTCCCTCTCCTTGAATGGTTAGACTAAAAAGCCCAAGATGTATACTGGTTCGGGCTGAATGTCCCTACTCCAGTTCGTGTGGTGTTATCGTATTGCTTTAGGTGCAGATGACTACACAGTGTTTACAAGCGGGAGCTGAGGGCTCGAACGTGAGAACGTAAACTGCCTATTCGTCGAAGGACCCAGAGAAGAGAGCGAGAGAGATCGTCTGTCCCCTCTCCAGAAGACCCTGCCTTCCTTTATATAGTCGGAGGGGGCATGTTACATGGAAAAATCTTACGTAGTAAAATATATAGACGGCTGACATCACACTATTGTATATGCTCAAACATCCAATTGCAAACAGGACCACAGAAAAGTGTAGAAGTACCAAATATGCATCACAATTTTTTTTATCTCAAGTAGCACATTGTGCTTAGCATATAAAAGCCTTCAGTCCCTGTTTCTCAGTAGTAGAGAAAGATCCAACGGACTTTTTCAAGTTCAACCTCTGTCTGGGATTCTAATTTCGGGGTCCAGCCGAACCACTTCGTGACAGAGTCGTGGACAAAAAAATATGTGATGGCATACAATTAAAAGTTTGACTGCGAGGTAGTAGTAGGTACGTACATATGAATCACTTGATAAACGCTGATCAATTAAATGAGTACTAATCTTGCATGCATACCAATAATCGATTTTTCGATCATGAAATGTGTCTGTTGGAACCAATGTCCGCTATTCCTATACTATCAGGAAGTAGACTATCCTAAGATTCGGGTTGCGATCCTCAAGGAAATAAGCTTGAATCTAAAAAAGACTATTAGAGTGGGGAAACTCTTATAGCTACTGCTCTTTTATTGAAATGAACGAATTACTGCTAGTATATCTGAGAATTCATTGGTCCTTACAGTGTTGGCTGTGCTTCCATGCTCCGACATTTGCACAAAAACTTCAATTGCCCTTTCCACCATACCTCCTCGACAAAAGAATCTGACTAACATGTCGAACATCACCTCGTTCAGCCAGTGATTCTTCTCCACCATCTCAGCAAAGAGCTCCTCAACGTCCTCCCACCGCTTAGCAGCACACAAGCTGAAAGATTGAAATGACGATCAGAGGGAGTGAATGATCACAAATTAAATTTTTCACACACTCAATGAATCCAACCAAAACCTCACTTGAAACACTCAAGCACAAAAAAGCAAAACAGACAAAATCTGCTCTGGATGGTACTACCGCAGTACAGGGGGCGGTAGTGCCAGAACTCAGAGGAAGAGTGCACCAAAACCTTAAAGAGGGGAGAACTACCCCTACCCCTTTATTTATACTACTCTTGAGTTATTCTCCACCTTTGGATGAGTTCTACTTGGCCCTCAAGTAACCTCATCAAGGATTGAGATTGAGTCATCCTCCACCCTTGGGTGAGTTCTACTTGGCCCTAAAAAAACTTCATCAAGGGTTGAGATTCACTCCCTCACTCATACATGGGCTAACCCGCAACCCAATATCATAATGGGTTTTGTACACTTCTCAAAGCAGGCTAACTTGACAGCTACTCTATCCTCTAAATCGCAATTCAACAGCTCTCCTTGATCCGAGCAGCGCCAAGCTAGCATCTCAGTCATTTCGTTGTCTTCTAAGCTCGCAACAACTCCGTCCCCGGTCATCCTCCGGTGATCCCCGACCGTCTAGACCTTGGCTCACCTTGCTTAGTCCCGGTCATCCTTCGCCTAACCATAACCTAGCACCGTCATCATGCAACAATCAAAAACAAGAAAATCCATCACATAGCAATGTCCAAAATGATATACAATCATTATCTAATTCAAATCAAACTCAAACCTGAACACTCCTATTTCAAATATAGTCAAACACTCATCACTAACATGGGTAGACCTCCATATAGTCTTTCAATCTCCCCTTTGATGAGTACATTGATAAGTCACCCAAAAGGCGTAAATTTGAATTCGAAAGAAAGAAAAAAGCAATTTGATTGCAAAGCTAGAGCAAGAGGAGACAAAATCATGACCAAGTTGACAAGAGGGATTTTAGAGCAAACCAATAGAAAAACAAGTTTTTCACAAAAAAACTCTAGAAATCCAAGACAAAACTAACAAAAGCTCAAATATGCTTATGATCCTAAGAACTAGCAATTTTTTCACCATGATCATAAGAGCCAAGATGCATTTACATTTCTCATCTTTCGATGATGCCTTTTCTACAATTTAATATTTCTCCCCCTTTGGGCAATATAGGCATCAAGACAGTATTTTCTCCCCCTATCAACATGTATGCATGAAATACATCTAAAGAGCTTTGAGAATTATTCAAGGGACCTCATAAACAAAATATGATATCAAGCTACTCAAGTTCAGATTATGCTAAACTAAGACATGTCCAAGTGCAAATTGTAATACATTTGCTAGCAAGCACAAATAAGACTGTTATTTTTACATGATTTTAACAAGTGCAACACTTAGCATAGTCTCCAAACTAGAAGCAAAGCTATACAATGAATCAAATGAAAAACTTAGAGTTCAATCTAATCAGCATTTTGAGGAAGCTAGATGTGCATAAAAGATCCTTCGTGCTCAATCATATTTAATGCAAAATTTATTTTAAAACTTTAACGCATATAGTGGGGTGCAAACATTTGACATTATTTGCATCCTTAACCACTTTTCTTTTTTTATTTGCATTTTTCAAGTGTGATTGACTTAAGCCATCATCGACCATCTCAAGAAGGACTCTTAAAAGAATGGTCTTAGTCATACACGATACATTCTTAGCTCATCCCAAGTGCAATAGGAAGTAGTCTCGTGAATGTAAAATGTTGAGATCAATTTGCACACAAAAGTCAAATTTTCTTTTCATTTTAGTACTTTGATTCATGAGCATGTGAAGGACTATAGAATAGATCAATCTAACTTCACCAAGTTGCTATAGGGACTCTAGTAGAAATCCAAGATTTCACAAAACGTGGCATATGCACCTAGTGAGGAAACATAGCAAGTAAAAGCTACAAGTTTCATCAAGTTTTCGTTAAAACTCAATTTTCATTTTTTAGCAAGCTTAGCGTGATGAAGCAAAATGAACTTGGACATATCTCAGCTAGCAATGATCTTCAGAAAAGTAGCAAGGTACATAGCATGAATGATAGCTCATTTGCATAATAGACAAAGCTCATTAAAACAAAAAATAAATTCTATATGCAATGCATGAAACAACTCCTCAAACTCACTCTCAAAAAGTGAATCAATTTTAAGCATAAATCTGGTTCAAGTTGAGTTATTAGTATAATTAAGCTAAGAGAAAGTCCAAATAAACTCAATAGAAACCAGAAACACAGAATGAGGAGAAGAAGTCGAGAAAATGCAAACTGGATGGTTATAGAACATAGAAAAAATAGTAGAGAACACTATGGCTCAAACTCGCTCTCATCTTTCCCATATGACTAATATAGGAAAGCTGACTCTAGAACCTAAGCTAGGGATTGCACACAGACCATGTCTACCTAGGGGGGGTCAACACCTGCTAGACCTATAAGACTGTGAGGGAACTCAACCTAGAGAGAAAAGAAGACAGCTAATTATGCATAATAGCAACCTATAACATAAGATGAAAGGTCCATGCAAAGCTTGACAGAAGTTTAAGTGAAGTGTACTCAAAATTCTAAAAATACGCCCAATATCCCCTAGAAGATGCAGAAGAAAGAAAATACTGGAAGTAAACATATAATACATAATATACAGAACCAGCTCACCCTCAAGAGATGTCGTAAAGATAACGACTCCAAGCTCTCCCCTCAAGGGTACAAACCTAGAGCTATCGAAAGGCTTGGTAAAGATATCAGCAATCTATTGGTCACTCTCCACAAACTGAAGCACTATATCTCCTTTCTCCGCATGGTCTCTAAGGAAGTGATATCTAATATCAATATGCTTGGTCCTGGAATGCTGCATTGGGTTCTTAGCAATACAAATGGTATAAGTATTGTCACAAAAAAGTGGAACAATATCTATGTCTAATCTAAAGTTTCGTAAGGTCAATCTCATCCAAAGCACCTGACTACAACAACTAGCGGCTGCAACGTACTCGGCCTCAGTGGTGGACTGTGCAACTCTGGACTGCTTCCTAAATGAACAAGAAACAAGGAAAGTGACAGTGAATTGGCAAGTGCCAGAAAGCGCTCTTCCTATCTATCCTACAGCTAACAAAGTCTGTATCTGAAAATGCTCTAAGAGACAAACAAGAAGAGGAAGAGTATCAAATACCATAATCAGTGGTAGCTCGAAGGTACCTGAAGGTGCGCCCTGCACTGCTTGGTGGAGAGAGACACGAGGAGAAGCCTGAAATCGAGTGCACAGACACACAACAAAATGTAAGTCCGGCCTCGAGGCAGTGAGGTACAAGAGGGAGCAGATCATGCTCCTAAACTCCTTCTGATCAACTGGCTTACCATCCTCATCAGGCTCGAAGACAGCAGTGATGGCCATAGGAGTCATCACCGGCTTCCCATCATACATGTCGAAGTGTCTCAGGAGGTCTCGAGTGTACTTACCTTGATGCAAGAAAATGTCCTATCAAGTCTATTTGATCTAGAAGCCGAGGAAGTATCTCAACTCGTCCATCGTGCTCATCTCAAACTCCGTACTCATTACATCTAAAAACTGAGATACAAGAGAGTGCGAAGAGCCACTAAAGATGATGTTATCCACATAAATCTGGACGAAAAGAAAATGAGAATACTGACGTCTGATGAACAGAGTCTTGTCCACTTTACCCATCTTAAAACCATAACTAGGAAAATAAGACTTAAGCCTCTCATACCAAGCTCTAGAGGCCTACTTAAGTCCATACAAAACTTTAGAAAGCTTGAATATAAGGTTTGGGTACTTGGGGTTTTCGAATCCTAGAGGCTGTCTGATATAAACCTCTTCCTCAATATACCCATTGAGGAATGCACTCTTGACATCCATATGATAAAACTTAAAACCCTTGGATGCCGAAAATGCAAGTAGGATCCTAATAGCCTCTAGTTTAGCTACAGAAGCAAATATCTCCTCAAAATCAAGACCCTTAACCTGAGAAAAATCCTGTGCAACTAGCCTAGCCTTGTTCCTAATGATAACCTCATCCTCACTCTGCTTTTTCTTGAACACCCACTTGGTCCCAATGATATTATGACCAGATGGGGGCTCGACAAGCTGTCAAACCTTGTTCCTCTCGAAATCTTAAGTTTCTCATACATAGCATTAATCCAAGACTCATCGGATAATATATGAGAAACATCATTCGGCTCAAAGGACAAGCCTGATTTTGAGCGCGTGACTCGCTCAAACAGATCGCTAATGATCTGATCAGGTGGATGATGCCTCTAAATATGGTGGGGAGGTCCAGAAGTAGAAATGCCCTCTACCTCATAAACAAAAGAGACAGGATCAGAGCCACTTACTGCAGGAGAGTCTGAAGTTATGATCTGTTCTCTCTAAGGTACAGAGATAGAAACAGAAGGCACCTCAGGTGTAGAGGGGACTGGATCAAGTGGATCACCGTCATCTCCATCATCTTCATCCTCTACAAAGATGGTCTCGGAGAGGGAAGAAGAGCCTGAGATGTCAGGTCTAACTCTTGGACTAGCCTCATCATTGTACTCATCTAGCATCGTCCTGGCTATCTTGACCAAGGTCCTATTCTTCCTTTTCACTACGCCATTTTGTTGAGGGACGTATGGAGAAGAGAACTGATGCTCTAATTCTAACTCCTCATAGAAGCTCTTAAAGTATGAGTTCTTGAACTCCGTGCTATTATCACTGCATATAGCTCGTAAGACACCAGAGAGCTCAACAGATAACCTACGGACCAAACCCCTAAAATGGGTAAAAGACTCATCCTTCGAGACCATGAAATATACCCAATAATACCTCGAAAAATCATCAACAATGACAAGAACATACCACTTCTCACCCGCTGACTACACTCTAGCTGGACCAACGGTGTTCATATGTTAAAGCTGTCCTGGTACATCAGTCATCACAATAATGACTAGAGGATGAGAAGTATCAACCATCTTGTCATGTCGTTAAGGAGAGCAAACTAAGTCTTTGACCATCTTGAGTTTGGGCAAACCACGAATGAGATCATGGTTGATAACTCGGGTTAAATAATCGAAGCCAATGTGACCAAGTTTCCTATTCCAGAAGGAGAGATCACGGGACTCAGAAGCAATCAAACACCGAAGAGAGTCTCCAGAAGAAGCAGAAAAATCAGCACGGAAGACTCCCAAATCTAGAAATTCCACAACCTAACCTCCCAGAAGAATAAAGTACTCTACAGGCATTACTCTTAAAGTTTACATCGAAACAATCATTGATAAGTTAAGAGACAGAAAGCAAATTGTATTGCAGCTTACTCACCAAGGCAACGTCCTTAAGAATAAAATTATAATTAATGCAGATGGTACCTTTAGCGATGACTCTACCTGACAAAGCATCCCCAAAAGTGATCAACTCATCATCGGGAGCTCCGACTAGGGAAGAGAACCAATAAGAGTCTCCGTTCATATGACGAGAACAACCAGAGTCAACGATCCATACCTCTCCCTTCCCCATCCTACGGACCTATGTCAACGCAAAAGAGAGAGAGGTGACTCGGTACTGGGACAAATAAGAGCAGATCTGGGAACCCAATACTGAATCACATGACGCCCCGAAGTGCGAGTCACAGGAATAAAAGACTAGACTCTAGTGTGTTTCTGACACTCAACTCTCACAAATCCAGAAGCAATGCTAGCAGAAGATCTGGGAGCTATAGTTGGGTTGGCCCACCATCGTGCAAAGACCGGACCATCCCAGTGAGGCTACCCAAATCTCCTACTAGAAAACACTTCACGCCGCTGATATCTACCTTGATTGAAAAAACGAGGAATATCAAAAGGACGATGAAGAAACTGACCACGAGCAGCTCTAGCACGAAAACTTGACTGAACATATGAAAACCAAGTCTTGGATGCTTCCCAAAAATAGGCGACTCTCTAACCTGTCTAGAGGCAGTGTGTGCCTTAGGAGCACTCAGAGTCTAGGAATGACCCTAAATATTTCTAAGGCACGAACACACCAGCGCCTTGTGATCTTGGCACATCTGAAGCAAAAATCTACTAGATATCCATTCTCTTGACAGAAGGTGCATGTATACTTTGCCTTGTTAGAGGCAGAAACAGCAAGAGGAGCAACCTTCTGATAAGAGATCCCATGAACAATCCAAGTAGACCTAAATACAGTGGTGCTCACCCTGGGAGCTACCACGATCTCTCCACTCATGGAGCCACGCACAATGGTAAGATGATGAACCCGAGCGTGCGTCAAGTAGTTAAATCCTAGACCTTGATTGAATCTACTAATCTTGGACTAGTCTAGAATGAGATTGAGCTTCTTCTTTCCTCCTACAAAATTCTCAAGAGTACTCATGAGGTACTCACACTCCTGGAAGAGAGAGACACAAAAAGAACAGGGGAAGAAGATGAAGAAGAGCCAGACAAGGAAGAACAATCAGCATGTGCATTTTTCTCCCTAAGCACGACTGCCTCAATCTTGAGGGCCTCACAAGATATGCACAAAGCATTCCTAATCCTAAGAGCATGGGCCTCTAGCTTCTTCCTAAGCTCGATTTAAATTTTATCCAAGTCCCCCCTAATCTCAGTACATCGCAAGCAACTTTCTTGTGACTTAACTAGTAAGTCCTTAGCAAGTGTAGCACACTTGACATTTAATGCATCATTGTCAAGTTTTAGTTGCATATAGTCCTCACATAGATTCCTAAGGTAAGTGCTCATGGCATCAATTTCAGACAGCAGTTTTGGGCAATTTTCACAAGATATGCTAGTGTGACCATGAAGAAAACTAGCATCTACAGGAATAGTATCAACAGGACTAGTGTTAGCATTCTTCAACCTAAGACCCTTAAGCTCAGAAAATACACTATCATGCATGGTTATTAGGTTCTCAAACTCCACAAGCAAAGCATCGCAAAGAGTATAGTCATCAGAGTCTCGAGAGGAACACGATCTAAATAAAGCTAACTCCCAAGATAAGGTACCTACTACCTTCTCTAACTCCGTACACCTAGCTCTAGCTCTAGCATAAAATTTTCCTAGCATACAGAAAGCATCGTTGAGCTAGTCGTAGGAGGGCACCTCGTCCGAGTCGTTGATGCCATTGGCGTCGGCCATGAAACACATGCCGGTGAAGTCGTCGTCGCCTTTGTTCTTCTCTTGTGGATCATCCTCACCCTCGTCGCTCCAAGTCTTCGTGTCAGAGAGATTGATGTCGTCAAGTGCGGTGAGGATACAGTAGAAGAGCTTCTTGTTTTTCAAGAAATTTTTTCAGCTGTTCATCACTTAGCTCGCAAAGGGCGGAAAGGGAAAAACCAACTGAAGCCTCAGAACAGGATCTAATAGGATTGGTGACCAAGGCCATCGACTGCGACTTTGTCTTACGAGAGACGACGTCGATCTCATGAGTCTTGAGTTAGAAATAAAGCCCGTCAAGAGTCAGGGTTGATAATCCGTGGTATCCTTGATGGTGGTCACCTTCATCTCCTAAACCCTAAGATCGAGTGTGGTCAAGAAGTGTCGAGCGTTTTCTAAGTCAGAGTATATGCAACTAACTACACGGAGATCACTCAAAATCTTTGTGAAATGACCAAAACACTCATCAAGGGTCTCACTGGCGTGCTGTTCAAATTTATTATAATCACGTTTGTATTGATCCTATCTCACTGTCTTGATCTAGGTAGTGCCCTCATAATAAGCATCGAGGATCACCCAGATATGGTGAGCAGATCATAGGTGAGAGATCTTGCCGTACTCACTGTGGCTAAGGCTCTGTATGAGGATGTTCCTTGCCTTAGCATTTACCTCAACATCAGCTATATTGACAGTCGTGACGTTTTCATAGGTAGGAACCTCATGCGTGAGCTTCATCTTCTGCCAAATCAGGAAACCCTAGGCAATGATGTACGACTCTATTTTCGATTTCCAAAAAGGAAAATCAACTCCAGAAAAAATCGAAGGCTTGGTGGAATATTTGTCCATCACCATGGCTCTTGAGACCGGTCAAGATCTATAAAAGAGCAAAACTGTGCTCCAATACCAATTGAAAGATCGAAATGACGATCAGAGGGGGTGAACGATCACAAATTAATTTTTCCCCCACTAAATGGATCCAACCAAAACCTCACTTGAAGCACTCAAGCACAAAGGAGCAAAACAGAGAAAATCTGCTCTGGTCAGTACTACCGCAATACAGAGGGTGATAGTGCCAGAACTCAGAGGAAGAGTACACCAAAACCTTCAAGAGGGGAGAGCTACCTCTACCCCTCTATTTATACTACTCTTGAGTTATTCTCCACCATTGGATGAGTTCTACTTGACCCTCAAGTAACCTAATCAAGGGTTGAGATTGAGTCATCCTCCATCGTTGATGAGTTATACTTAGCCCTCAAGAAAGCTTATCAAGGGCTGAGATTCACTCCCTCACTTATACATGGGCTAACCCGCAACCCAATACCATAACAGGTTTTGCACGCTTATCAAAGTAGGCTAACTTGACCGCTACTATATCCTTTAAACCGCAATCCAACGGCTCTCCTTGATCCGAACGGCTCTAAGCTAACATCTCATCTATTCCCTTGTCTTCTAGGCTTACAACAACTCCGTCTCTGGCCATCCTCCAACGATTCTCGACCGTACATGGGCTAACCCGCAACTCAATACCATAACAGATTTTGCACGCTTATCAAAGCAGGCTAACTTGACCGCTACTATATCCTTTAAACCGCAATCCAACGGCTCTCCTTGATCCGAACAGCTCTAAGCTGACATCTCATCTGTTCCCTTGTCTTCTAGGCTTACAACAACTCCGTCTCTGGTCATCCTCCGACGATCCTCGACCGTCTAAGTCTCAGCGCACCTCACCTAGTCCGAGTCATTCTTCGCCTCACCATGACCTAGCACCGTCGTCATGCAACCATAAAAAACAAAGAAATCTATCACATAGCAATGTCCAAAATAATATACAATAATTATCCAATTCAAATTAAACTCAAATCTGAACACTCTTAACTCAAATACAATCAAATAGTCATTACTAACATGGATAAATCTCCACATGATTTTTCACAATCACTTAAGCACAATGGTGTAACGGTGTCGGGCTGGAACCCATAAAGACGATAACCTGTTCAGGAACTCCCTGGCATCATCGACGCGGCCCTACCCGCACATTCCATTGATGATGACATTGTACGTGACAATGTTGGGCGTGCACCCCTTGGCACGCATCTCGTCCAGGACCGTCATGACCTGCCCGAAACCACTGTTCTTGCAGACGGCCTCGAGGAGTACGGTGTAGGACTGTAGGTCACCATGCTGGGCTGGCAGCCGCGGTGGAGCAGATCGTCGAGCAGGCTGAGCGCGTCGCCGACCCTACCGCGGTGGCAGAGCCCCCGGATGAGGGGCGTGTACGTGTACGCGTCGGGCGCGACGGGCATGGACGTGATGAGGCGGCGGGCGGCATCCATTGTTGCGCCACCGCCTCCGCAAGCAAACGTTGTTGCATCTCCACGCCACAAGAGCTGTTTGCTGCTCTGGGCCGTGTTGTTGCCTCCACCGCGTCGTAAGGCCGTGCTTCTGCAATGCTGCTGCTACGCCGAAGTGTGTGCGAGTGGAGGACGCCGGGGTGTGTGACTGTGTGTGTTGGGGGTGGGGGGGGGGGGGGTGTTTGGGGCTGCAAATGAGTACCGCGCGCAAGTCTCGCTCTGTCTCACACCCTCGGCATGAGGCACCTCACACAAAACAGCCTCCCAAACTGAACCCTCCCGCGGTGCAAGCGGTCGGAGCTGGCAGATAACCAGCGGTTTCATCGCGCGTCGGCACATAAATCGTATCGATCTCCCAAGTGCCCAAGCCATACGCTTCCATCTGTGTGCGTTTCTTGAAAAACATTTGCCAGGCATCCAAGTGCTACCTAGTTCCTACCAAGTTGCTGCAATGATGGTGTGTGTACTCCTAGTTGCTGGTTAGGCTGACAAGCTAGCAATGTGCTTGGGTGAACTGACATTGCTGAAATTTATGTAGGCGCTGGCGGAGCGGCAGCCGCAGCTGGAGAAGAAGCCGCCGCGGGCGAGGGCGCCGTTGCCGGGGAAGGCCGTGGCCGGGCTGTGCGTGGCGAGCTTCGTTGTGGGCTTGCTGCTTAGCGGCCGGGTGTCGCCTCTGCCGGCTTTGGCGCCGCCGACGAGCAAGGACAGTACTGTCGAGGTGAAGACCTCTTCTGGCTGCGACAACAAGCGTGTAAGTGTATGCCTATGCACACTCCGAAATCCAAACTAACTTACCAGAAATGTTCTCATAATTCTTTTGCGTGCTAACTGCATGAGCTTGCTCTGAATCTGCCAGAAGGTAGGGGAGATCCATCCCAAGGGTATCATGAACGAGGTGTCGAGGACTCACCATGCAATTCAGTAAGCATTTGCCCTGTCGTAACATACACATATCAGTATATGTGAATCGCATGCATCTCATGCGCACAATGCATGGTGAAATGTGAATTTCCCTAGGTCCCTGGACAAGGCGGTGTCCTCTCTGGAGATGGAGCTGGCCATGGAGCGCGCGAGGAGCAGCGGCGCCGGCGCGGCCGTCTTGTCCAAGGGCCCGCAGAAGGCTTTCGTCGTGATCGGCATCAACACGGCCTTCAGCAGCAAGAAGCGCCGCGACTCGCTCCGCGAGACCTGGGTTCCCAAAGGTATAACTGCGTACTGAAATCTTTGTGTATCTGGAATTCTGGATGAACTTTGATCGGTTTGTTGTTGATGTGCGCGCTTGCAGGGGAGAAGCTGAGGAGGCTGGAGAAGGAGAAGGGGGTAGTGATCCGGTTCGTGATCGGGCGCAGCGGGACTACCGGCGGGGCGCTGGACCGCGCCGTGGACGCGGAGGAGGCGGAGACCAAGGACTTCCTGCGGCTGGACCACGTGGAGGGCTACCACGAGCTGTCCTCCAAGACCAGGATCTACTTCACCACCGCCGTCGCCATGTGGGACGCCGACTTCTACGTCAAGGTCGACGACGATGTCCACGTCAACCTCGGTACGTGCATAACTGCATATATATATGCATGCATCATGCACAAGTAATCAAGCCGAGTACAATTTCAAAGTCATGCTCATGCTTTTGAATTCCAGGGATGCTGACGAGCAGGCTGGCAAAATACAGAACACAGCCGAGGGTGTACGTCGGCTGCATGAAATCCGGACCTGTTCTGTCGCAGAAGTGAGCAAAATCATACGCCTTACTCCATGCAGTGCAGGATCTAAACTCGCGTCCTATCTGAAAATTTCAGCTTGGTCCGTACATTGATCTCTTGACCTCCTCTTGCAGAGGAGTGAAGTACCACGAGCCAGAGTACTGGAAGTTCGGGGAAGAGGGGAACAAGTACTTCCGCCACGCCACCGGCCAAATCTACGCCATTTCCAAGGATCTCGCCGCCTACATCTCCATAAACCAGTATGCTAGCACGTCCTTATATTTCTTTCCTGGATCGTTGCAGGTATCTAGCTATCTGTATAGCAAAGCTAGTTCGTGCCGTGCGATGTTCAGATTTGTTAGTGTGGCTGAGTGAAGAACTGCTGCCTATATGATTTGTTTGCGACTACACATGTCTAGGCCAATCCTGCATAGATTTGCAAACGAGGACGTTTCTCTCGGCGCATGGCTGATCGGACTCGAGGTCCAGCATGTCGACGATCGGAGCATGTGCTGTGCAACCCCTCCAGGTCAAAAAAAAACATCAATTTCCTTTGATCCGAGTCGTTCATCTAGTCAGAATTGTTTTACAGTTGCACAATGACTAGTATAGATGATAGAACATTTCACACTGCTGAAATACAAAACTGCACATCAAGGTCGAATAAATCATCCATTTTTTTTTCTTTTTGCTATAAAACACTTGTTCGTCTTGTAGATTGTGAGTGGAAGAAGAGAGCTGGGAATGCCTGCGTGGCGTCGTTCGATTGGTCGTGCAGTGGGGTCTGCAAGTCAGTGGACAGGATGAAGCACATCCATAAGGCTTGCGGCGAAGGCCAAGGAGCAGTCTGGAACGTCGCTACGTGATCACTTAATCAACCGGACAATTGATGTAGCTAGAGCTTGATTTTAAATCCA
This sequence comes from Otatea glauca, assembly GCA_036346275.1. Classification (NCBI taxonomy): domain Eukaryota; kingdom Viridiplantae; phylum Streptophyta; class Magnoliopsida; order Poales; family Poaceae; genus Otatea; species Otatea glauca. The sequence goes on from CM070711.1 coordinate 79,050,872, forward strand.
ATTTGTGAAATTAACTACGAACTGTGGGAGAAAAAGTCCATTAATTCGTATCAGAACTCTGCCACGTAAGATCCATGAATATTGAATGTTATTGCGGAAACAAGAAATGAGTGAGTGGTATCTGAACGTAAGCCGTTATCCTCTTTGTGCTTGCTTTAGCGGAATTCATGGCTTTAGGCTCTAGCGTTCCAAGGAAGTTGGGTCATGCCAAATGCTTCACTTGTTCAGTTACAGCTTCAATTTACGCGAGGGTGGTTAGTCATGACTGCCCACAAAACTTCATGCATTCGCCTTGTTTATGTGCGTTTGATTGGAAGATAAAGCAGCATCATTATATTGAGTGAGAGAGGTAATGGTAATGTACAGTATCATTAGCAACGTCGTCGGAATCGCAATCTTCCTAGAAATTTGTTAAGGCCAAAGGCCCAGAAGGCCCTGCTTTTATTAGAGCAAAACAAAGTAATCTTGGGTTACGATACGAGCAAGCAATCCATCTAGTTCCCTGTTACAAAAGTTAAGCTGTGAAATCAAAGTACAATAAAGCGTAGGCAACAGGTAGCGCTATCCTATTACAGAACAGTTTTCAACCAATTCCGCTGTGGTCCGTCTGGACCTGACGAAGCCGTTTCCAACATCTGTGCGCGAGACTCTTCTATCTTGATTCTTGACACCATCTTCACTCCGCGCCAACACTTTCCATCGCTGTAGCCTGTAGGTAAGAAACTCTTCTATCTTGATTCTTGACACCATCTTCACTCACGTGCTCGCGCGGGGCACACCGCATGCCCCTCAACGAGGGGACCGACCTCCCCACCACCATCGCACGCGAGGGCTCCGACTGCTACATCCTCGCCGTGCTTCGTCGATCCCGTCGTGAGAAGAAGGCAACTGCTGCAGCCGTGGACGCCGCTGTGCCCTCGGCACAGCCACCGGAGAGGACCATCCTGAAGCACTTTCCGCCGACGGCTCTGGCCTCCCTGGCTGAGTCCCCCGTGCCGGTGATGTTCAGGGCCTGGGACTACGAGGCACAGTGAGTGGAACCTCATGCGCACGGCGACCTACTGTAGGTTGTAGGTGCATTTCGTTAGCCTTTTCAGATAACCTAGCAGCTCATTAGATGGTTTAAACTGATATTATTGTACTGGAGTGCCACTGCTTTTGGGCCTTCGAGTACAATGATCCTCCGATTTGGTGGAAGCAAGCACATGACTCTACTGCAGGTGCATTTGTATGAAAGACAATATTAGCTTTTGTTAACTTGATATGCCATCTATTAAATTACCGCTGTTACTTGATATGGTCCTGATTTCTGAATTCTGAGTAGAAGTGAACTCCACTGTCAGAGCATATCGTAGTTTGTATATGATTCAACTAGTGAATTCGGAACTGGACCAAACTGTGAACAGTCCCTAGAAGCTCCAAGTGAAGGAGTGTAAGCAAATTTATCAAAACATCTAGGGTGAATTTCTTGATGAAAGAGTTGTCCTAAGTTTCCAGCAAAATAACAAGCCAAATAGTCTAGCAAGATTAACAATGCTAGATTAATTAATCACCAGAAATACCAGTCAAACACACTAGTACTGCTCATTACTGTTCCAACTAACTGACAAAATAGACTAGTGCTGTAACAATTCAGAACACTTATTCCTTCGCTGCCCCGAAGTCCAACGCATGTGGACCTCCGTTGCACAGTGGGTTCTCGTGCCGACCCTATGACCAGACCAATGGGATTCTTCAGTGCTCTTCGACCAGTGGAACCTTCAACGTATTGCGGGTCGTACAAGGTTTAAAAAAAGGGTTAAAACCATCATTATCCTGACCTGCTAGTAGTGGTAGAAGGAACAAAACGATAGAATCTTTCGACAGGCCTGGGCGACTCACGACCAGATCCTCCAGTCTATCAAGGATGTCGCTGCTACCTGGACTTCTGCGGGGGCATCGCATCTACGCGATCTACTATAAGGACAACCTTAAAGGCGTGTTGTTGTTGTTTTTCCCTTTTTCTCGTCCCTTTCTCTCCTTTTCCCTATTCTTTTTCTCCCTTCTCTGACCTCTCCGTCTTACTGTCAACCTCTCAGGTACGATCTCTGCGCCCCCTAGTTATACTCTTCTCCGTCTTCTAATATATTTAATGGCGTTCGCCATTTAAAAAAAACAATTCAGAACACTAGGTGAAGCATATGAGCATAAACTTAGTCTAGAGTTGGACGAGACTAAACAAAAGAAACAAAAAAACTTCATCAAGCTTGATGATAACTTTAGCATCCCATCATGCCAATTAGATGGAACTCCTTCGATCGATCTGCATCATCAACTGAGGGAGCCTGACGTAGCTTTTTCTTCAGTAATCTCCATAGGATCAACAGTGCACAACTTTGTCCACCATTCTTGCATTGTAGTAACTGGCAGTTCTGAAGGCACTGACGAAAAACCTTCTGCAGATTCAGCACCTGTAGTTGATGCGGTCACCAATGGGCGGAAGAGAACTTTTAACTTGTGATGTCTTGTATTTGTTCATACTTGTATCCTCCTTGAGGCTTGGTGATCTGAGGCAGTGAGGCCTACGCAGGAGATCCTTGACTGAAATACGTGTTATGATTTTCTTCGTTCTTGGCTGCTTGACAGACGTACCAGATTTCCTTCCGGTTAGTGGTTTTGGTGGCATTGATTTGCTAGCAGAATCACAGCTAGTTCTTTCCCCTTAAATTTTTTGAATTTTTTTTATTTTTAGAGATTTTTTAATGACTAGAATTTTCATCCCGTGTCTTCCAAATAGTGTTAGGGAATATTTCTCGGGAGGGGTTATTTTTCCAAGGGGATAAGAAGGATTCTATATGCTCTTCAAAACCCCCCTGGGGATTTTGTTTATGAGATTTCCCTCGTAACATCCAAACAAACTCATTGTTAGCAATTTCTTTTGAGTAAGTTTATCATCAGCATGAGATTATCCGTATCCGTATGCCATTGTGACCTGTTGGAAGAAAACTGCCCAAACACTTCCAAGCCAGTACCAGGCTACCAGCTAGCATACACTACACGCACGTGCGGCCCTCGGATTTGCCCCAGGACAGAAGAACGGGCCCACCAACGGCCAACGACGACGCTCTACATTCTTCTTCTATTTGTGGGTCGCTTGGCGCCTCCTCCAAAATCGGTCAAGAGGGAACTGAGTTGCTTGCTCAGTTGGGTAAGCCGCCATCGTGCTTTCGAAAATTAAACGGTTATTTATTTTTGAAATCTAAAAAGTTTGAATTTAAAATTTTTGAACTTGGCTGTCAAACAATTGCTGGAAAAAAAAATGAAAATCGTTTTCTTCGATTTTCTAGTGTTTTTTTTTCGATTTTCACCGATTTTTGAGTGTTTTTCGATTTTCAGCACACCGAAGGAAAACTAAAAAAAATCCCAATTAATCTGTAGAACATCCAAAACAAAAATTAATGAAAAGGAACAAAGACACTGTCAGTTTTTTATAAATATTTAAAATATTAATTATATTCTAAAATTTTAATGTAACCATAACTAGTGTCAAAGGATCATTACTAAAATTTTCGGAAACATTAGACTTCATTTAGTGTCCATATAAAATCAAAAACAGAAGAGCATATACAATGATAGTAGCATTTTTAGAATGTTTTAAAAAATACACATGTCTGATCATCATCTTAAAATTTTACAACATTATTATAATTGCGTTAGAACATCACACAAAAAAGTTTAATAAATATTATGCTTCATTTTGTGCCCCTAGAAAATAAAAACTGAAGAGCATTTATTATGATAGTATCACTGTCATAATTTTTTTAAAATACACAAGTCTGATAATCGTCTAAAAATTTTATAGCAACATGAGCATTACCTCAGAACCTCACACACAAATTTTCAAAAAAATTTAATACCTTTTGCTAATTTTTTTTAAATTTAAAATTTGCATTTGAACTCTACGGTTTATTGAGCGGTTTCAAACTGCGAACCAGCTCGATACAGTCGGTTTTCGCGAAAATCAACTGATTTTCGACGATTTTGCAAACCTTGTGTCCGAGTCGATGCACGCGGTTATAAAAAAAAATAGGTATACACACATATGAGTTTATTAAGATAACACGTTGTCGTGCTTCGAAGGTCGTGAAACCTTCAATTAATTTCTTACCTCTCATAAATAAAAAGAAAAATAATTGTATCCCTTTTTTTCACCCATACCCGCTCTCTCGGTTGAGTTATTCCCTACTTCTATCTCTCGTGATAATTCAATAGTGTAATTTTACTTTTATAGATACAGGGTATAATTTAATTATTTAGTTAAAAATACATTTCTATTGTAATGTACGGGCATTTGCCTGGTCATCGTTTAATTAGCAGCAGCTTGGGAGTCTTTAACCACGTGCCCCTCCAAATTTAGGCGCCAGGGAGGAAGAGATCAAGAGAGGGAAGAGCGGGAGCCCAGAAAAGAAAAAGGCCGAAAGTTTTGGACGCCCGGATCTGTCTCGCGAGACTGGTGGAGACCCGTTCGCGTTTCACACTTTGATGGGGCGTTTTCGTCCATCCGCGCGTCCGTTCCCGGTCTGTCTTGCCGTCTTTACCCCTCCGCTGTTAATAATTCCTACTACTACATATTTTTACAAGAAATAATTTTTTAATAAATTTATAAAAAATAATATATAAAAATTACAAAAAAATATATATCTCTATCGTCAATTTACAAGACGTATATTTTGTAATTTTATTTCAATGTATTATCTTTGTAAGATTGTTAAAAAATATATTATTTTAAAAAATCACCACTACAGCCTACTACTACTACCGGTATCTAGCCCATGCTACGGTTGCTACCATACCATACATTTCAGCGCTTCAACGACTGGTAGTCTGGTACTACACTGTTTTTTTGTCCAACCACCCTCTAATTTTATTGCATATCCAAATTACGTGTGAAGTAAACAGATTATCTTGTGATTACTTGTTTATGCTGCTCAAAGACCGGTAATTAGACAAAATTTTATCCAAAGCGACTCACCCTCACAAAAATACTACTCCTTTCGGTTACAAATACACGTCGTTTGACAATATGTATAGTTAAACTTTAAATATTTATATTGGGTACATGAAAGCTATGTTATCTCAACAAATACTACCGTAATATTATAATTTTATTATGTTTTATAAATATTTTATAATATAAATTAGTAATCAAAATAATGTTTTAGAGACCATGTTGAGGTCTAAAATAGCATGCAATTGTGATTTAAGAGATTACTTCCTCCTGACAAGACCTTTGTTTTTGCCTAAGCGGCTAGTGCCAGTCAACAATTGCGAGGTTTGAATTGGAGAGTATTTTATTGTTTTAGTAATTTTATTCTCTTATTAGAGTATATACAATGGTACATATCAGCTGTCTGTAAGACTATGTTATATATGATTTTAGATGATACGAAGGAAAGAGAATGAGAAGAGAGAAAGTTGTTATCTACTATTTAACAGAGGGTCTATATCACTGTACAGGTCTTTATGAATACTTATATAGAGAAACCGTACGAGTGTACGACAAACCGTTTGCGTAATATAGTAGAATGAACGGGAGTTGACCATTGGAAATTGAGTGTGTTAGCTTAGCTCCTATCCGCCATCGCCACGTGATGGGTGGCGACACAAGTAAGTACACAACACGCACAGCCAGCAGCCAACAGATCGAACGTTAGGGGGGGCATTTCAGTAATTTCCCCTCACCGAGGACACGTTGATCTGCCGTAGTAGCCCCCACTGGAAACCAGGGATGTGAAATGACGAGCGTACCCCCCAGCCTTTATACCCTCCCGTTTTTCCCGCTATCTTTTCGGAGAAGGCCCCGAACCCACCCACACACCTAGCCCCGCTACGCCCTGCACCCCTGCCACGACCTGACGAGCTCATCCCGTCCCGAGGCACATACACCCACCCCACCATACACCTCACCTCCCACGTGGGCCTGATATTCATTTCAGAGGGCTGTGGTGTACAGGGACCTGGTGTACGAGACCAGGTTTCCCCTTGAAGGAATCGACCCCACCACCTTCTCTCCTCTTTATCTCCGCCGCCGCCACCGCCACCGCCGCCGCCGCCAACCCTAACCCGAGTTCCGATCTTGGCATATCTGAGGGGATCCGACGACGACGACGAGGAAGACAACGGTGGAGAGTAGGAGATCTTGGCATATCTGAGGGGATCCGACGGCGTCGGAGGTGGAGATGGTGGTGAACGGCCGACCGATGAAGAGGGCGAGGACGCGTGTGAAGACCAGGGACTTCGCGGGGTTCCCGCCGGTCGGGGACGGCGGTGCGGCCGGGACGTTCCGGGAGGCGGTGAGGGGGTTCATCGCGAGGTATGCGCGGCCGCTGCCGCTGCCCTCCATCTTCTCGCCGGCGGCCGCGGCCGTCCCGCCGCACCTGCTGACGTGGAGGGTGTCGCTGAGGGTCGGCGAGGAGGGCGGAGGCGCCGGGGTGGAGCTCAACGTGGTGGAGGAGGATGTTCTCCGATCGCGATCTGTGTATTGTGATCAGTGCAGAGTCGTAGGTGAGTTGCTTTCTTTTCTTTTCTTTTTTTTCTTCTCGGGAAAATGTTTTTCCACATAGATAATGTTATTTTATTTCTTTGAAGAAATGGCTCATAGGATAATGCCTCTCATTTATCGGTTTAGATTTCCTTTTTTTTTCCCTTTACGACTATCGAATGCTATTTGCTGTAAAAAGTTGTTATATGTGTTTGGAAATTTTGATAGCGATGATGAAATTTTCTTGAAGCTTCTCCTTTTTATTCTCTCAGCCAATTGTTAGGCTGTTGCTTTTGAATGCGAATCTCTACATGTGTTTTCATAGTCTTGCTTGTCAAGATCATACAGCAGCGGTAATGGAATGGAATCTTGTGCGCGATGCATCTGTTTGGTTGCAGGATGGAGTGGACACCCGGTCTGCGGGAAGCGGTACCATTTCATTATCGAGAACGACAACAACCAGATGTCCGGCCGCCGCCGCACCTGCTGCCTCCGCTGCGGGACTGCCATGGTCGCTGCAGAATCAAGGTGGGAGGGACAGGCATTGTTAGTTTCAGATTGATAAATGAAATGCTAGCAACGAAATCCCATTGCATAAATGAAATGCAAGCAACGATGGATGTCGCGTAACAACGATAATGCATGCCCATTTGATTTCATATTGCACAAAGCTGTCAAATTTGTTCTGTTAAGAGTCTAAATGCATGCTGTTTGTTGCGATCATGATAATGCTTCCGTACAATGAGATTGCAATGGGGCAGTTGGTCCAGATATGTAGCGTGCTTTAAGCGATGCTGTTGTATGCTGATTGACACGTCGCCCCACCGTGGATGCAATTGTCTTCTCCAGGTGTCTCCTATGCAACTTTGATATGGACGGTGAGGATCTGGAAGAGTGCGGGTACCTGCATTTGGATGAGTCCTCTCACTTGCTGCATGCTGTGGTGCATGCAAATGGCTATGGGCACCTTCGCAGGGTAAATGGCCGTGAAGGTGGCTCAAGACACCTTACTGGCCGTGACATAATGAGCTTCTGGGATCGCTTGTGCAAGGTACTACATGTGAGGTAAACGAAAACTCTTGTGCTGGTGCAATGAGCATGACGTTACTTTGTACAACAGAGCTTGGCTGGCATGACTTTTATTCAAAAACCTTTATTCAGCCTTAGCAATGAAAATGCCAAGTCCCTTCTTGCAGGAAGGTCACTGTCATGGACATATCCAAAAAGCATGGAATGGACTACAGGCTTCTGCATGCCATCACAAGTGGCCATCCATGGTATGGTGAATGGGGATACAACTTTGGCGCTGGTAGCTTTGCACTAACCTCAGATACATACCAAGAAGCAGTAGATATGCTTTCCGGTATACATTTGGCGCTGTACTTCTCACATCGCAACCGCATCAGGACCCCTTTGCAGAACACAATTGCTCTGTATTGGGCCCTTTCTGATCGTCAGCTTATGACTGTACGGGACCTCTTCCGGTTCATAATGCACCTGCTTCATCAAGCTCGCAAGAAGACTCCGATATCAGAAGACACAATAGATGAGCAAGGGGTTGCATCTTATGTGCCCTGCATGTGGACAAAGGAAGATGTTGATCGAGCAGAAGCTGCAATGCTCAAGGTTCTCCGGGCTGTCCAAACTGGACAGTGGGTATCTTGGCGTGCACTTAGGGGAGCTGCATCGAAGGCTGTCCATTCGCAGGAGCTGCTCGATTTTTCTCTTCGAGAACTGGGTGGAAAACTGATGGATGACGGACATTTCGTTGATGTCCGCTGCAATGCCGAGACGAGTGCAATTGAATATAGGTGAGCCTTGTTTCCAGTATGTTGCTCCAATTTGCTCAACTTCATTAGGTAATTATCTTGACCTTTATTTCATGCCAAGCAGGCTGGAAACTTACTCCAATCCGTCACTAGTTAATACAACTGTGCTTGGGCCTTCTGTCGAACATCTTCAGCGTGATCTTAGATTCCTCTATAATGCTATGCTGAACCCAGAAACCATGCTGACTTCACAACCAGAGGTGGTGGGTGCACCATTACCCGATGCAGCAGCAAAGATTCTGGACTGCAAGCAGTTCATCAAACACTACGATGAGCATGCTCCACAAACTCATTCGAACCCGTTCCTGTTTTGTGTGAGGTGCTCGGTTGAACTGCTTGATCACCCAAAGGACTATACTGCACCTCCGGTGGAACTTGTACTTTTACCAGCAACAGCTACCCTCGCTGAACTGAAAATACAGGCTGCAAGGGCCTTTCGAGAATCATACCTTATGTTCCAAAGCTTCCAGGTTGAACAGCTCCCTGACTTTCCAAACTTCAGTGACACAACCCTTGTGAAGCATGTGCTTGGCTCAAGCCAGCTTGTTAGGGTGAGAGGACGGTGCACGGGAGATCACTGGAGAATTGTGCAGTTTAGGATGGAGAGGGGTTTGGAGAACTGGACAGTGGACTGCACATGTGGAGCCAAGGATGACGATGGTGAGAGGATGCTGGCATGTGACGTGTGTGAAGTCTGGCAGCACACCAGGTGCTCAGGGATCAGTGATTTTGATGATGTCCCTGAAAAATTCATCTGCAGGAAGTGTGCTAGCCCACGCAAAGGAAAGGGTCATGGTGGCTGGAGTGGCAATGGTGGTGGCAGAATAGAGGTGGGCGCTGCCGGGAGGTGCAAGGATGAGATAGGATCGTCTGTTGGCGGTGCAGGCAAATTTGGGCACATGGCAACTGTTAGGTGATTGTACATACTGTAGTGAAATGTAAATTTTTGAGTGTGGGAAGCAGCACCTGAGGCCTATGAACCTTCGAGTGGCTCATGTAATCTTGTCTGTCAGACCAGTGATATGATGTTAATCTATTCCCCTTGGAAGCATTGCAACATGGAAGACTTAGCTGAGCTTAAGTACAAACTACATAAGACAACCGATGATACAACAACAATGAAATATCACAGAAACATTTAACATGATTTATAACAAAATCAGGCATTTCTTTTGATACGATATTGCTGCCACACGATGACAGGCAGGTTAAGTTTAAACTACACAAGACAATCAAATGCTACACGACACGACAATAATTAATAGCACAGTGCAACGAAATCGAGCATTTTATAACATTTAAAAGGAAGTTTCATTTCCTTGAGACAATACTGCTACTACACCATGACAGGTTGAGTATCGGTTTTATCAGGATATAAATACATGCATGATAATGCATCGTTGTTACACCGAAGAATTCGTCTTATTTGAAATATTAGGATTGGCACAATTTTTTTAAAAAAAATAAGGACTAAATGTTGTTCAATAAATAAACCTAATGCACCAATATTGACCCACGATAAAGGAAACCTTGAAGGTTCTATGATTGAAAGTATGGTTTCATTGTTACGAAATCACTTAGACTCTGTTTGGATGAGTGGTAATTCCTTACGAGATTTTGGGATTTAGTTCAAACTTGAACTAGTTCCCAAAATATTCTAATGAAATACCCTTAATCCAAACACCCCTTAAATGAAAATGCTCAAGAGCTAAGCATACATTTATCCTAAAAAGATATCTTGTTATATGTCTACCCATAAGTAATAACATCACACAAGTTAATTTATAGTAACACCGAGCCTACACTACAACAAAAAACATGGCAAAGCCTTACAAGTTCCATAATACAAAATAGAAGACATAGCAGTACGTGTTCATTATCATTCAACATCTTAACAGTAGATAACAATGCCGTTCATTTTTATCCAACATCTTTACAACAACAACCAAGCCTTTTGCCCCAAACAAATTGGCGTAGGCTAGGAATAAAACCCAATCAAAGTCAAAAGATCTCTAAACCTTCGACCTTAGGTCATGGATAAAATTGCCGCTCATTATCATCATTGTAACAGTAGATAAAAATGCCGTTCATTATCATCCAGCATATTAAAAGTAGATAAAAATGCCATTCATTATCATCCAGCATCTTAAAAGTAGATAAAAATGCCATTCATTATCATCCAGCATCTTAACAGTAGATAAATATGCCGAAGCATAAAGACATGATGAGCTTATTCAGTTTTTGGCTAGTTAGGTCTTTGGGAATAAAAACTGCACCAAAACTGAATCAGACTAATATAAGAAAAATCAAGCTTAATTATCAAAAGATTACTAAACAAATATTTTGGCTATTCAATCAAAGTTTGGCTCGATGATTTTTTAACTAGCCCAATCATGATATAAATACAGCATGAAAAGAGCAGAAGAAAAGATGACTGATGCTTGAAATGCCTAACCTATCGAATGAAAATTCATGAACAATTTCAGACTTTCATTTTATCACTTAACATTATGAAAAGCACCCATATACAGAAATTGGTGTTCTGTAGAAGTGCTTTACCATGCCAGATAGATAGCAACATAAGCGAGACATCAAGCATGAGAGCAGAGGTGATGAACAAATAGTGAATGATAAGTGTGGAGAAAGATGCATAGAGAACCTTAGCATGTTTATCACAAATGTGTTATTTATGCTATAAAATGAGCTTTTTCCAGGTGGTCTATTAATAATACAGGTGTGAAACAAAGATGAAAAATTGTTACAAAATATAATTGTAGAGTGAACAATATGCATAGAAAAGAGTGTGATAAAGCAACACATTTATGATGAACAATAGCATTATAGCAGCCTTCAGTAGTTAGAAATCCAACAGATATGCTAGTTTAAGTTGTCTGGTGTACACATTCCATGCTTTTGTAATATTATTGATCATAATGCACAGCACCAACCTGCAATATTTGCAAACCCAACAGTTGAAATGCTAGGAGCATATTCCAGTTAGCTGGAAAATATATTGAAGCCATTTCTAAAGTTTGCATTTTTGTGATTATGTTATCACCCTAAAAAAACATAGCAATTCTGGAGACTAGACCTGTATATTCATAAATTATTGTAACAATAGCTATGTCCAATTGTAATTACAAGTATACGACATTACAGTCTTGCAAAGGTCAAGTGAACTTCTGTGCCTCTTATTCATTTGTTTTTTTAAAACAGGGAACACTGCAACAGTAGGCCCCTATGGCATATAATTACATGTACTATTTACAAGAGTGTAGGAGAATGTATCACCTAAAAGAACAGAGCAATTCTGGAGACTAGACCTGTATATTCATAAATTATTGTAACAATAGCTATGTCCAATTGTAATTACAAGTATAAGACATTACAGTTTTGCAAAGGTCAAGTGAATTTCTGTGCCTCTTATTCATTTGTTTTTTTTTTAACGGGAAACACTGCAACAGTAGGCCCTATGGCATATAAATACATGTACTATTTACAAGAGTGTAGGAGAATGTACAGACCCAAAGGCAGACAGACTAAAGACTAGTGCCACTTATGTTTGAAATTCCTCGATGGCTACACTCAGAATTCTCACCAGAAGTTTAGTGAAATGGACAAACTACACATGATGGGATATGAAGTTATGGATTGACGGATAGATCAGTACATTATATTGAGCAAGCTTCAACAGTAGAATTGCAATATACCATTGGTAAGAATCACACATTTTATGTGAGATCATGAAGAATACAAGGATATTATATATATAAGACTTCATATATAAGTGATTATTTACTACTTTCAGCTTATGAGGTCCTGAATAAAGTAAGGATCTTGGATACTTGGGTCTGGACTATAAACATTATCACTTTAGTATTGTCCACCCACACGGCCACACCGTATAAATGATTACCAAATTCTATTGCGCACAACTAGCATTTGAGTTAACAATGAACAAAGAGTTGAAGGGATTGCAATCCACCTCTTGACAACGAAGACAAACTTTTGTTGTGTTGGTCTTTAGCCCCAGCTATACTCTTTAAGACAGAACTTATTATAAGTACCACACATTTGACGTCCAACATACCACTGTTCAATAAGCTGAAGCTAACAATTTTCTCCACAAAATTTAGAATACAAACCCCTGTTAAGATTGATCACCAAATAAGATCATACAAAATCTATCAAAGGTTAATACATTTTTATAGGCATCAAAGTTAGGCTCGCTCCAATCATTTTAATTTGCACTTGATCAAACCAATCTTACATTATCAAATAAAAAAACAATCCAACAAGTAGCAATCCAAAGATTCCAAAACTACGAAAACAAGCAGACCGTGTTCACCAAAATTTGAATAGAGTTACCTGAAAAGAGCAGCTGGCCACCAATACAACTAACAAGTACTGAGAACATGAGGATGCATCACCTTTCCAGCACCTGTCTTAATACACAAGACACGAAAATGCAGAAGATTAGACCCTAAAACAACCTGAGCCATGTAAATAAATATCATCACTCCTGTAAAAAAAAATCATCACAATTGAAACCTAAGAAAGTATCGGATTTCCCATCCAGTCGAAATATCCATCAAGAATATCAACACAAGACCGATTCCAAATGCCGTACTGATAGGCAAGCGCCAAGCCCTAAAATTTGGCCGACAAAAGCAAAACTCTGAGCTCTAACGCCGAAAGAAATTTCTAAATAGCACTCGCATTGACCAATCAAAAGCACCAAAACGCAGAATTTAGTAGCTAGACTGAAGAAACCCTAACGCAGGCTTCTAAAACTGAGCACACCAATCTCAAAATCCGACTGCGAATTAAAAATGCCACCAAAACGAACAGAGATCTGGAGGAAAAAAAAAACTCACCACAACGAAGTATTAGGAACGTAAAGATCACGCACAATTTCAAACACCAGACGTTTTAGCTGCGCCGCGAATCGGGATCCCACGATTGGACCCAAAGAAAAGCATGGGATCCGCATAACCAAAACCGAAACAATCGCGCATTGGATCCAAACAAAGCATCGCGGCCTCAGAATATACTTGCCCATTCAGGGGCGGACCTAACGTGGGGCATGGGGGGCAACGTTGAACCCTAAAAAATTTAGGAAAATAACCTGTATCAGTAATAATCCGGTGCTCCACCACGCAGCCAACAAATCCGCGACAAACAGTATGGATTGGATTGGAGAGAAAAGAAATATTTGGATCAGAGTGATTGCTCGCAGCAAGGAAATGATCCCCCCAGAACAAAACGATAGAACAACTAGGGTTTCCTTACCAGCGAAACAAGAAATCGATCCAAGCAAAACCCAGATTGGATTCGCGGCGCAGTCCACTAGCAGGAGAACGACGCCTCCTACGAGAGAAGAATTCCTTCGCTTCGAGGTGGCAGGAGTGCCTCTCTCTTTTGGCTTCGGGGTTCGATAATCGAAAGGGTTGGTCATGGTGTGGCCGTGTGGTTCGTGTGAGTCGCCCGGGGAAGACGTGGGTTCTCGCGTGGCGGCTGCGCGTGGGGGCCGCGGCTTGTTTTTTTACAACTTTTGGTTGGGGACTGGCTGGTCAGCGTGAAGTCAACGCATGGCGCGTACTATGCTTCGCCGTTTTTACTGGTTCAAATCGACGAAACAGGAGTCTGGTTTGCGCTTCTCGGTCCTCTTGGAGTAGTCCTGTAGTAATGGTTAAGAATCTCGCTATCGAATAGTCCGGGGTTCCCGAATAGATATAAAGTGGAGAACAGAGAGAGAAATAGAGACATGGGTTCTCGGAGGAAAGACGACAGAATTCTATTGCTTTTGTGATTCCCTTATACAATGGGGGACCCTCTTCTCCTTATATAATAGTCGCCTAAGGTTTCGACTAAGGGATCATCGTAGATCTTTATGAGCTAAGTGGTTTCCCAACACTCCCCTTGGGCTCTTTGCCGCGAGATGCATATGCCTCATTAAAACTTCAGAAAAACCCAGTGGGAAAAATACTTCGAGAAGGAGTGCATATCATACGTTTACTGCGTTGCACGAATTGCCTCATTAAAACCTTATGCAAGAAAACTTCATGAAAAACTTGTTAAGGAAAAAGAGTACAATACACCCAAACTTCAATTGCTAATCTTCGAGATTCATGTTGGATACTCAAACCTCATGTTCAAAACTTATGTGGAAGTATGTGAAATATCTCCCCCTGAAATCTACACTTCTCTAAGTCTCATCATCCTAATCCCTTTTACGCATCTTTCAAAGGTAGATGCTGGGAGTGATTTAGTGAACAAATCTACAAGATTTTCACATGACTTAGTATGCAATATCTTGATCTCGTTCATCTTATGCAATTCGTGAGCATAGAAGAACTTGGGGTTGATATGCTTCGTGAGATTGCTCTTCACATAACCCATCTGTGCTTGAGCAACACAAGCTGCATTATCTTCATAGATGATCGTGTGAGTCTGCTCAATGTTCAAGCCACATGACTTCTAGATGTGGTGAATCATTCTTCTGAGCCATGCACATTCACGAGAGGCTTCATACAAAGCAATGATTTTCGAGTGGTTTGTCAACGTTGAGACAAGAGTCTGCTTAGACGACTTCTAAGAAACTGTTGTTCCTCCACATAGGAAAACATACCCAGTTTGGGACTTGCCAGTATGCGGGTCTGATAAGTACCCAGCATCGGCGTAGCCAACCAAATTCAGTTCATTGTTTCTTCTGAAGAATAAACCGATATTTTTGCTTCCTTGGAGGTAACGGAAGATGTCCTTGGTCCCTTTCCAATGCCTTTTGGTGGGTTCTACGCTGTACCGGGCTAGCAAATTCACAGCGAATACAATGTCCGGCCTGGTGCTATTCGCAAGGTACATGAGCGCTCTAACTGCACTCAGATATGGGAATTCTGCTCCCAGGACTTCCTCCCCCTCTTCTCTAGGCCTGTATGGGTCTAGGTCTGTTTGGATTGACCTTCTGACCATTGGAGTCTTTGCAGGATATGCCTTTTCAAAGCCAAATCTTTTCAACACTTTCTGCATATAGGATGATTGGTGTACCAAGATTCCTCATTAGACATGCTCAAGCTGCAAGCCTAAACAAAACTTGGTTTTACCCAAATCCTTCATTTCAAACTTAGACTTCAAGTATGAGCACGCTTCTTCAATTTCTTCATCCGTCCCAATGATGTTCAAGTCGTCTACATAGATGGAGATTATACAGAATCCATTCGGGGATCGCTGTATAAACACGCATGGATAATTTTCGCTGTTCGTGTAGCCTTTCTTGCAGAGAAAGTTGCTCAAGCGATTATACCACATTCTTCCTGACTGTTTTAGCCCATACAGTGATTTCTCCAATTTCACACTATACAGGTTTCTATTTGCTCTGTCTTGGTTCGAGATAGGAATTCCTTTCGGTACTTTCATGTATATCTCCGAATCCAAGTTCCCATACAAATATGCTGTGACAACATCCATTAGCTTCATTTTCAACTTCAAGTTGACTGCCATTGAGATCAAATATCTAAAGATAATTCCTCCTATGACCGGAGAATAGGTTTCTTCATAATCAACCCCAGGACGTTGAGTGAAACCTTGAGCTACAAGCCTTGCCTTGTACCTTACAACTTCGTTGTTTTCATTTCTCTTCCGAACAAAGACCTATTTGTGACCTACGGGGTTTATATGGGGAGGTGTGCGGCATGCTGGCCCAAACACCTCTCTCTTGTTCAGAGCGACTAACTCTACAGTGATTGCCTTTTTCCATTCTTCCCAATCTAGTTTTTTCTTGCACTCTGCGAGAGATGCAGGCTCGAGATCATGATCAATGATCGAGGCAATCTTCTTTGCAAAGTATGCATCGACATTGGTTGCTACTCTATTAAGGTATTCTCCTATTATTACAAAGTTTATGGCCATTTCATCATGGGGTGCTTCATGCGCTTCTACTTGCTCTTCACTGCCATTTCCTATCGCAGGGGCAAGTTCCTTTAGCTTTTCATCGCCCATGTGTGCGCACACATTATTTCCGGCGACTTCCTGCAGTGGAAGATTCAAGTCTGGAATTGCCTTTTTCGTCGGCTTCTTTCCAGTGCCAGGTCTCAACTGGCTCTCCTTCTTTCCTTGGGGTATTTTCGTGATTGGTTGTGGTAAGTCCTCTACCAGTTTTCTCCAGACGTCTCCGGGTACTTTGGGTTTGAGGAGCCAAATTTTCTGTTCTTTTTCTTTGAGGCCTCTGAACAGGATGAGGGATACCTTCTTTTTTCTTTGGTATTCCCACCCTCTCTGGTGTATTTCGTGCGGGTACATGCGACTTAACCACGCCCTTCAGATCACAAAAATGATCAGGCAGTTCATTTACTAAATTCTGCAAATCAATTATCTTCTGGACTTCTTGATTTGCTTCATTAGTGCGGGGGTCATGCGCGGGGATCCCAGTGGAATGCCATATGATTTTTCGGCATTTTTCATCCAAATGTTGATTTCCTCCCCCTAATGACAGGAAACGATCATCGTCAAATATGCAATCAGCGAATCGGGCTGTATGCAAGTCTTCAGTCATGGGTTCTAAATACCTGATTATGGATACACTCTCATAACCAACGTATATCCCAGACTTGCGGAGAGGGCCCATTGCAGACCGCTGAGAGGGTGGTATAGGAACATATACCATACACCCAAATTTTCTAAGATAGGATATTTTCGAGATGACCCCGTGCACCAGTTGCATAAGGGAATAGATATTGTAGGCCAAAGGTCTGAAATTGATGAGAGCTGCTGCATGCAGGACTGCGTGTCCCTAACAAGTGTTGGGCAAGTTACAACTCTGTAAAAGTGGTCTGGCAATGAATTTAATCCTCTTTATTGGTGCTTCAGCTAGTCCATTCTGTGTATGAACGTGCGGTACGGAATGCTCAACTGCTATCCCTGTTGCAGTGCAATAATCATCGAATGCCTTTGAAGTAAATTCTTCGGCATTGTCCATTCTAATGGACTTCACGCGATGATTAGGGAAAGCATTCTTAATTCTTATAATCTGCGAGATCAGCTTTGCAAAAGCATGGTTTCTTGTTGACAATAAGCATACATGCGACCAATTCAAGGAAGCATCGATGAGTACAATAGTATCAAAACGGCCCGACAAAGGGTGAATCGAACATAAATATCCTGGATGCGTTCCAGGAATACAGGAATTTGACTTTGCACTTTCATGAAAGAGGGTCTTGTTATTAATTTCCCGGTGGCACATGTAGGGCACACGAAATCTTCACGATTCGGGAAATTTTTAACATTAATGCCATGACCTTGTGAGTTATTCACTATATTTCTCATCATTCTAAGACCAGGATGACCTAATCTACAATGCCATAAAGAAAATAACTCAGAGCTTCTAAAGACAGTCTTCAAGGAAGTATACACTTCGGGTGCATGAATATTCATGTAGTACAACCCAGATTCATATGAGGGACATTTTTGTAATACCATTTTTCCACATACTGCGTACTTCACAATGCACAAGTATTCTTTGCCATTTTCTTCATTGGTTTCTACATGAAAGCCATTGGCGCGGATGTCTTTGAAACTTAAGAGAGTGCGCGTTGATTTAGGGTACAAAAGGGCTTCTTCAATTACCAAAGTTGTACCCATATGCAATATAATTGTGGCTCTTTCTGAGCCTATTACATATGAATCGTTTCCTGCGATCGTAGTAATCTTTCCAGCATTCTTCGTGATCGACTAGAAGTATTTGGACTCCCTTAAGATGGTATTTGTTGTGCCACTATCAACAATGCATATCTCTTCTATTTGGGCACTACACGATTTCTTTTCTCACCTTTTTCAATCCGTTCGCCGGTAGAGCTTCGTGCTGATAACGTGTTAAGGAACCTCGCTATCGAATAGTCCGGGGTTCCCGAACAGATCTAAAGTGGAGAACAGAGAGAGAAAGAGAGACACGGGTTCTGGGAGGAAAGGCGACAGAATTCTTTATTGCTTTTGTGGTTCCCTTGTACAATGGGGGGACCCCCCTCCTCCTTATATAGTAGTCACCTAGGGTTTCGGCTAAGGGACCATCGTGGGCCTTCATGGTCTATGCGGTTTCCCAACGGTAGTGACATGTTGTGCAATGTAATGGTAGACATCTACTGCCGAGTCGTTCGATAAATTCAACATATAAATTTTATTTTTTTTATAAATCTCACTTTCTTACACACGTATTTACAAATCTAGCCCCCATCTCCGCCTTCAGTGGCGAATCTAGGATGAAAGTAGAGGTGGGGCTCCTATGTCGAAGTTCTAATTCAATATAAACATACTAATGATACATCTATCGATCTATTGCCAACCAAATTTCAAATTCATACATATTAAATTAGAGAGACAAAAATATCAATCAGTCAATAGAATATAGACTTGGGGCAATAGAATACAAAATTCAGACATCAGTTATCACAACAAAAGGCATTCAGGCATGAGGCATTGTATTGGGGCTTGGGGCAATTTTTTT
This sequence comes from Otatea glauca, assembly GCA_036346275.1. Lineage (NCBI taxonomy): Eukaryota > Viridiplantae > Streptophyta > Magnoliopsida > Poales > Poaceae > Otatea > Otatea glauca. The sequence continues at coordinate 79,069,716 of CM070711.1, forward strand.
TATACCGAGCAAAGCAATTGTGGTGCTAGCGAATTAGTCTGGCTCTGGTGTCCTCGTCCTAGCGATCAATACGAAGCCGAGAGGCTCCTCGTCCTCGGTCGCTCCTCCTTGCTGATCGCCTCGGTTCCTATCTGGGCTCTGGCGATGCGTGTTCAGCCGTCGGCTGGACGGAGTGAGCCTCGGTTCCTCTCTAGGCTCTGGAGATGCGTGTTCGATCGTCGACTAGACGGCGCTCCGAGCTACCGATTCCTCTCCTTTGGTCATGCACGTTCCCCTCTAGCTTTCGACAATGCGTGTTCCGCCCGGCGCTCCAGCTGGCGATGTACGTTCCGCCTGACGCTCCTCTGGCGATACGTGTTCCGCTCGACACTATGCTCGTTCCGCCCGACACTCTGAGCAGCCGATAACTCTTCTTGGGCCTCTGTCGCCTATCAGCTATCCGCCTGCCCTGGCCCTGGTGCACGCCTAGCGCCCTCGACTCTAGGTCTCCGAGCCCATCGGTGCCGGCATGCCGCGACGAGTTCTCGCGAATCGGCCACCCACCGCGTGGTCACGCCCTCCCGTGCGTCTGCTGCCTGCGATCGCCCATGCGTCGGTTTGCCGCCTGCGAGACGACACCAATACTGTTCATCTCTCGGACTCTTGGTGCTACGCTACAGTAAATGATGCCGAGTACTATACCAGATAAAAGCCCATGAGAGTAAGGGAGCCTATAACTAATTTTGATGGCTCACTTGCTTGGCAGTATTGTTTTCTACTTTTCTTCTTACATCTTACTCCCAGTTGCCAGTTCCTAAATTTGTCGATTTACCACCATTGCGCCACATCTCTACTTCTTTCTAGCGTTGGGGATACTGGGGGAAGGGGGGTTCGACCGATCGAGGTGGGGCTGGCGCCCTGACCAACCCCAATGGTGAATTCGCCCCTGTCCGCCTTCTACCTCGCCCAAGAAGTGTGGAAGCCCCTACCACACCTGACGAACGTGGAAGCTCGTTGGTGCCAATGTTTGAAATCTTGTTTTCGCTCGACATCTCGAAGGTGGTCGGATGGCGAAATTTCGTCGAGATCTCGGAATTTTGGATGAAACGCAAAACAAAATTTCAAATCCGGTTTCTTTTGTCCTGGTAAAATGCTGACACGCAAAATTAAACCGAATGAAAAATGGAACAAACGATGTTAGAAAATTTTGAAATTTTTTGCGCATAGTTCTTACATATCACTAATGTTCCTATAAAATTTTTAAAAATGGTGAAACTCGAGGAATTTTTTTAAATTCTAAAAGTGGTGATGCCCAAATGGAAAATGCTTCAAACCATGTCAGAAAATTTTGAAAATTTGTTTGGATGGTTATGATGCTTCGTTAATCTTGCCATAAATTTTTTAGATGATTATCAATCCATGAAGTAGGAAATTTCAGTATATTCGGGTTTTGAGGGTTATAATTGGGAACAATTAATATACATTTACATCACAATTAATATGCATGAAATAAAATTGATACATATGACAATTCATTACATATACACCACAGATATTACCATACAGGAGCACGTGAGAACAATTGTGAAAGCACAGATGACGCCAAAATGCAACACTCAGCCTGAAATTCTGAACCACCTACAAGAGGCATAACTGAAGAATGAGTATGCAGTATGAACATGTATTGCAAGAAGATGTATAATTAAAGGAGTATGATCATGCAAAACACGGACAACAACGCGTTTACGTACCTACGAGTAGTAGTACGCTTATAGTGCAAACTCCACTTCCTCGTTATCGACAATGACTTCGTGATACCTCCTCTTGTGTTGTTGCTTGTATTCTTCCAAGGTCATGTCCTGCGGTAGCTAGGCAGACTTTCAATGTTCACAATGAGCCATCCAGCCGGTATAGTTCTCTAACTAGTGAAGATACCTGACAGATGTGTCTCGTACGCCGAATTAGCGTATGGATCAGTGTAGTCAAATTGTCAAGAAATGCTCAATCCATCATAACTTTGTCCAGGATCGTACCTACCCTGATCACATCCGTAGGGCATCGAATCGTACGCAGAATGCTCGGTTGTGAAAGACCGAGATGGCGATCAGAGGGGGGGGTGAATGATCCCAAATTAAAATAAGTTCTCTAGGGAAGATCACAAATGCAGATTTTCACCCAAAGAAACCAAGCCAAAACCCTTAGATATCAAATGGAAGCAAAAGAATCAATTTTCACAAAAATCGATCGATGCGGTGCTATCGCACTGGGGCGATACTCTGGGGTTTTGAGTTACAAGTGAAATCAGGCATATAAACAACGTTTTCAGCACATGTTCAAATAAGAAAATTGATGTATCTTTTGATTCGTTGATCCAAACTCAACCAAACTTGGTAGATAAGGTCCTTCGGATGTCAGGAACTTATTTCAACCTTCAATCACAAGGATTGATATCAAAGTTCTGACCTTTATGCCCGGGAAGGAAGAACGGACCAAGTTTCGACAAAAGTCGAAAGAACTTCGATCAAGGCTTGCTCGTGGGGTTTTGATGATCAAAGTGATCTTGAATGACTTCCCACACGTCCCAGCAAGCAAGATAACATAGAGAAACTCAAGGATACGCAATCTACAAGATCAAACATTCAAGAACGCAAAAGATCAACTTCTTGCAACAAGAACGCATGGATAGCCTAGATGATTGAAACAGGATTTCAAGAAAGAATCAATCATAAACCTCAGAAAAAGATTCGTAAGCAATTAGAAGGAGGGGAGGCAAATCCAAATTGCATAAATGTAAATTGCAAGAAAGTAAATGTGGAATTTAAATTGCGTAATTTAAATGCGTAATATAAATGAGTAAAGGAAATAAAACATGAACTTAAATGAAGAACATTTCATTTCTGGAAGGAGAGGTTACAAAGCCTCACATTCATGTGGGCAAAGCTCAAAGGAGCATCAAAAACCTCAAAAATCTTCACTGGGGAAGGCTACCCCTCCACCCCTATTTATATAACTCTTGGGTCACCTACCACCCTTGGATGAGCCTCTAAACCCTAGAGCATCCATTAAGGGCTAGGATTAACCCACTCAACCAGTCATGCAAGGGCTAACCCAGAACCCACCACACACATGGGTTTTCTTGCACGGTTTTCAAAGCAAACTACACTTATACACTACTCTATCTTCCAGAACTGCAACCCAACAGCACTCCATGATCCAAGTAGTGATAAGCTAGCTTCTCCACTGATCTCTTGTCTCTTGGAACTGTACCGACTTCATCTCCGGTCATCTTCCGGAGAACATCCGGCCAACTTGAACCTCCGGTCATCCCATGCCTAGTTCCAGCCTCCTTTCGCCTCACCATGACCACCAAATGAAGTCCTACATCCAGAAAGACAAGAAGACCCTTCTTGGTTCCACCATGAACCTAGCACATCAATTTTATCATGAATTTGGGTTAGTACAGACCAAAACGGACCAAAACACTTCAACCAAGTGCAAGCATCTGTTTTTAATACAGCAATAATCTTCTCAATTTTTTATGATTTTTTATATTGCTCAGATGAAAAACTTGTCAACATGAAAAAGTTGCGTTTCAAAATTCTCTACAACTTTCATGTAGAACACATAATTTTTTGAGTACGGTAAAACCTTAAAAAAGGCATATTACTGCACGCTGTCAAAATTGGTCCGTCATACATGTGAGATTCTCTGTTAACCTTCCAGATTTTATATGATTTTTTATGTTACTCAAATGAAAAACTTGTCAACATGAACAAGATGCGTATTGAAATTTTCTACAACTTTCATGTAGAAAAAATAATTTTTTGAGCACGAAAAGACCTTCAAAAATTCATATTACTACACACGGGTAAAATTGGTTCGTCATACACATGAAACTCACGCGACATTTGGTCCGTCATACACATGAAGCTCACTGAGATTTGGTCCGTCATACACGTGAAGCTCACAGAAATTTGGTCCATCATACACGTGAAACTCACAGAAATTTGGTCCGGCATACACGTGAAACTCACAGAAATTTGGTCCGGCATACACGTGAAACCCACTGTGATTTGGTCCGACATACACGTGAAACTCACAGAAATTTAGTCCGACATACACGTGAAACCCACTGTGATTTGGTCCGGCATACACGTGAAACTCACAGAAATTTGGTCTGGCATACACGTGAAACTCACTGTGATTTGGTCCGGCATACACGTGAAACTCTCAGAAATTTGGTCCGTCGCAAATGCAACTCCAACTTGAAATCAAATTTAAATACAAACTCAAATCTAAGCTATCCTAGATCATATAAAGTCAAATACTCATCAGAAACATGGATAGACCTTGACATGATCCTTCAAGTTGGGAAGCCCAAATGGCTCGAATACTGGCTACTACATCATGAACCTATGTCATCCTAGGGCTGTGTTGCATGTCGCTCACCCCACCACTCGTCGCACCCTTTGCTCGTATTACGGGTCTGCCTATGTGAGCCCCTTCTCGGGGCGCTTCCCCCTGTTGCGATCCTCCCGACGATTGTTGCTATGAACAGGGTCAGAGGGAGTAGCAGGCAGCATCCGTCTCATCGTCGCATCTAGAGTCTGTTGTTGAGCTACTATCAGCGGTCTCCTGATACTGCACATTATGGGGAGGTGTATCCGTGTCGTCGTCACTGCCGACATCAGACTCATCATCACTTCAAGTCTTTCTTTTTCTCTTGACACACTGGCTGCCCGATAACTTCACCAACCCACCTAAAGCTCCTGCTAGCATGTTGTCGTCGTCGGTACCATGCTTCCTCTTCCCTGTGTGCTTGTCACTGATCGTGGACTCGGTCCAATCTATGAGGCTCTTCCCACCTGTGGTCAATTGGAAGTAATGTTAATACCATTGTAAGATTTCGACATACATAATTACAAGTAAAATAGAACACAATTCCACGTTACCTGTGATCTTGTTCATCTCTTCCGATGGGATGGTATCAACCACGAATCTCGCTGGGAGGGGTGGGTCATACCTACTGTCCTCGTCGAGTAGGGGCTCCCCACCAGACCTGAACGAATTGAACCATTCTGCAATAGGGTCGTTAACAGGATGCATCGTACTCTCAATGAGGTGATCGAGTGGGTCTTCGTCATAGTCTTACTGGCGAAATCGAAGATTGTAGTGCACAAACAAGAGCTACTAGAGCTTTGCATAACTTAATATGTTCCTTAGCTGCGTGTGCACTAAGACAAATGTTCTACAATTGCGGTCGCAACCACTTAACGATGCGTACTACGACACCAACCGCAATGCATACTTCTGCAACGCTGGCGTCTCATTTCCGAACGCCATCCTAAAAATTTTGGATTATGATAACACTCGAGCGAATTTATAAAATTCTAACACGATTACTTTCTCAATTATGCTCATTCTGTTTTTTAAATTTTAAATATAACAAATGAAGTTCAATTCTTTTGGAAATTTTTATATGATTATAGAATGCTAAATATAGTACCATAATTTTTTAGTGCATGATCAAGCTTGTTCAATTTATAAAAATATGACAGTGTTCCTACCATTTTTATAAAATATCTTAAAAAATCGGTTTTTCAACAAAATTTTATGGAAGATGACATTCTTAAGGGTTATTGACCCAAATCCGGTCAAAATACGTGAGATTTCGATAAAAGTTGTCGAATTTTCTGAAAAATTATAGCAATTTGAATTTTTTCATTTTTTTTGACCCGGTCAGGATTTTGAATCTTGTCTCCGATCAAAATCCAAAATCTCAGATAAAATTTCTTAAATTCCGCCGGAATTTTGAATTATGCTGAGAATCGTAGTAGTAACATAATGTTGGAAACGCGCATATTCTGGTGACGACGGGATTGAAATATTTAACCGTGACAGGATCGTAGTACGTACTACGTAGTGAAGTTATGAGCACGGAACACCAGTCTATTGCGTACCGTTATCGTTCACTAATCACTACTCACTTCAGCTCATTAGGAATGCAACTGGGGCAGGTCGGCTCGTTGACCATCTAGCCCGCCTCAAAACGGTTCGTGGGCCGGCTAAAAAACGAGCCGCAAATGGGGCCAGGACACCATGACTCGTGCGATCGTGTCGACCCAGCCCTCGTCCCTTCTCGCATTGAGCGGGCACCATGAGTCCACGTCTTTACGGGCCAGTTTGGTCCATGTAACTTTATTATAAGTTCATAACTAAACTTAAATAGTATGGCATGTAATTGCTAGCCACAAGTTTGATAAAGTTAGCAAGAATTTGAGGGTATTACATGTGGTTTATGAGGCTAACAAATCATGTCAAACCATAATTGTGATAATGAACCAAACAACTATAAAACAAAACTGTGACGTGACTAGGATTAAACATGACAATCTTAGACATCAAACCAAACATACCCTACATATATTACCTTCTCCCATGGCTCCACAAGCACCTGGTGCCGCATCTGCTTCCTACACTCCTTGAGGCCTCGCCTTACCAACTCAAAGCTAATACACAAACTAAATCACGGCCGTTCATCAATGATCAGTTTTTTAGTCTTATGCATGTACGGCATGCTAGCTATTTACTCACCCTCCAATTAAACGTATATTCTGTGTAAATTAATCCCAGTTAGCGATAAATTCTTTTCAAAATTTTCAGCTACGTGATAAAAGAGAAACATATTTGCTAATTCGATGAATAAATAGAGAAGAGAATGGTTAATTAGAGGTCAGTTAAGTCCCGAAAATTCGAAAATTGAAACCTTACAATTCTCTTCTGCAACTAAGACAGGGTCCATGGGCGAAGGACCGTTAAGAATCCTTCTGTGCAGTCCAAACTCCAGACAGATCAGGCGAGAACTCTGAAGTCAATCAGAGGATAGTATCAAGAGTATTCAAGGCAGATGAAAAACCTCGTCAGTTACAAACATATAAAAGGTGTATATGCAACAGGAGTTACAGGACATCACACCTTTGATCCTGCCGACTTCACTTCAAGACGAAGAAGAGACCTTATTACAAAGTGCGCAGCAGATCCACACAAATATCGACTTGCACTGTTGCACTTGCACACAACTTGGCCGGGCTGCCCAGGTATTATTCTTTTGACTAAAGAGAGCCTAGCTAGGCCGGTCTCGTTGCCATGCATGCATGCATCACCTTGATACCCACTGAGCCACATGCTACAAAGTCCAATCAAACTCACGGAGATCTAGCTCACGTGACACGCATATACAGCAAACAAGTAGTAATAAAACATCGCTTCGATCTCGTAACACGCTTTTTTTTTCCTCCGAAAAGAAAGAAATCTTTCCTGTAAGCTGTAACATGTTAGTAGAATCCAAGGAGCTTCTTGCACGCCTTCAAGATATGACCCCTCTTCTTGTTCGTCCTCTTGATCTCCTTCGCGCTCGCAGCTTGATCCTCCACCTGCTCTACTCCCTTCTTCCGCTCTTCCTCGTCGAACACCTGACCCTGCTGCTCGGCTGCGTCGCCATCCATGTCGTCATGGATCCTCCAGTACCCTTCCGCGAAGCTGGAGGACGGCCTCCTCATGGAGAATGCCCTCCTAACCACGGCCTGCAGGCCACCGTGGTGGCCGTCAGTCGACTTGCTCCTCTCCACGGCCCTGAACCTCTGGGAGGCAGAGGAGAAGTTCCTGACCAGGGTCGCCGCCCCGACTGCCACCCCCTCCCACTTGCCCTCCTCCGCGGGCAGCCCGCCGCTGGCCACTGGAGGGGAGGAGGCGAGGTTGCGGTAGCCATTCATCTCTCCAGCTGGTTTAGCGAAACTTCTTGGGAGCGGCCGTGGAGTTGTTTGGCGTGGGGTTTTCAGGGTTGGATTTCGTAGTCGTGCGGGAAGTGGAGTAGATGTGGGCGGTGCGTCAGTACGCATGCAGCGGCAGTGGAGACTGGGGAGCGTGGTGTGAGATCAGCCGATCACCGGCTGTTCTTCTGTCCGCGGCTGGGAAATTGAGGTCATGACGAGGCCAAATGCGTCCGTGTTATCGTGCTGGGTTTCGGGCGAAAATCATGAGCCGCTGGGTGGGTGAACCCTGTGGAAGCGTCCAATTTGACAAGCGACCACCACGTCACAACACGTACCCAGGTTTAACAATTCGGCTCCAGGCCCTGGACATGATGTGTTACCAACTTAATTATCGGGCGTATTTGTCGGTGATCGAACGGGCTTGTATTCTGGTGATCTGGCCACTGCTGGTTATGTATGGTACGCACGACGCACCTTGAGTTACTCATATAGGTAAGGTTTGCATGCACTAATCTTGGGCATGCCGTGACTGCCGTCAACTGGACTGGACATGGCGAGTAAAAGCCATCACGAAACCAAAAACGGTACGTGCTCAGCCTGAGATCGAGAACGGTCAATTTGCGTCAGTACGGTACTTGTTTGTTCTTCTAGCCTTGTGTTCCTAATCGCGTTGCAAGCCAGGCTCAAGTCCCTTGGACCATGTTGCTTTGATTACTTTCAGCTCTGTGTTGACCTGGGAGGTGACACCGGGTGCAAATTTCTCCTCCGAACGCTAGCCATGTCTGATACCATCGCGTCCCTGCTTTCTGGTGCCAACCGTAGATCGTTGGGTTTTTTTTCTTTCGAGGGTACGTAGACCGTTAGTTTGTTCACTATCTCAAATCTCAAGGCTGGTGAGTAGTACTCCTAACAAGGAAAGGTTTTTACTGGGACAGTCCTCGCGTGGGAACTGCCCCCGGAGCCGTCCGATAGCACTGATGGACGGCATCACTGACAGTTCTCACGCAGGGACAGTCCTGGTGATAATAGTTCTGTCCTTCCTGACATCAAGCTCGATATATGCTCGCATCGACAGGCTCCGGATGGATCAGAGGGCAGTTGAGCCGTTCTTTCAAGACTCAACCGTACTGTACGACCCTCAAGTACTGTACTGGTTGGTCTGTTGGGCCCGGACCACTCGCGGAATTACACTATCTCAACACAAGAAAAGACCATGCAATGCAATATGCATACGAAGTTACGAACGAGATCGACCGGGCAGCCAGGACAGGATGTCGTTATCCAAGTCATTCTCCTGCACTTACAAGTTACAAGTTACAACCCCTCCGATGTACAACGAATCAACAACACGATCTGATCGATAGCACATGTCTCGTCGTTTCAGAGATTATTATATTGTCAGGGTGGCATGTAGGAGCGGTGGTGGTCGTGCGGCGGCCAATGCACCCCTTCCCTGCGGCAGGACGGCGGCAGCGGCGCCGGCTGTGCCAGGTACGTCGGGTACCGCTGCCCCGGCATCAGCACCGACAGGTCCGCCGCCTGCAGCACCGACTCCACCTGAAACATACATGCATGTCGACATGAACCAACATCCCATCGATCTACATTTCACGGCGCAAGAATCGGTGGATTACGTTGTTAGTTGCCACGTTTGGCTGGCTAGTAGTACGCACCATGGGCGGGCTCTGGAGCTTGCCGGGAGAGCGGTTATGCCGGCGGCGGGAGGGGTGGGGCGTGCCGTCTGGGGAGTCGTCCGGCGGGAAATCCCGGGGCTTGATGAGGTGCTCAAAGATGGCCATGAGGAGGAACATGGAGATGAGGATGGCCGTGGCCGCGAACCCGAAGGAGATGGCGTCCATCGACGTGCCGAAGTCCTTGAGCGTTGACGCCTCGCCCCTCGCGTCCGCGGCGGCGGCAATCACCGCGGCTGGCTCGGACGGCGTCGGCGTCGGGTCCCCCGGCCACGGCCTCGACCTCTGCCCAAACCCGCTCATGGTTGCTCACTTGTCGGTCGTCGTTTGCAATCAGACCGTCTCCCTAGTCCCTGCACGCAATGTATTATACTCGTTAAGAAATGGGTCTAGTTGCAATTTAAGTGTAGAACGGCGACAATTTCACGGGTATGCTAAAACTGAATGCTGACTTTTTTTTGGAACTGTGGCTAGCTGCTCTATGATCAATGATGGGGAGTTCAGGAAGAACCGAAGAATCATATGAGAAAAACCAGTGAGTTGTACACTTTACACTGGCATAGCAACTTATTTTCAGCATCTTCAGTACGGCACTACATCTTCTACTCCTTACCAGTGATCAACCAACAAAGCTGAAAAGCAATGCAGAAGAGAGGAGAAATAACAGGATAAACAGAAGAAAGACTATCCAAGCAACTCATCATTCAGCAGAATATACACTGCAGGCTAAAGAGACTATACCTTCAGGCTTTAGCTGTTTAGCAGCAGCACGCTGCACTTCTCCCCGAATTGAAGGCGGAAAGTAGCAACTGTCTATTTCGCTTGCTTTGCCTCTGCTAATGGAAGTTCACTGGCATCGCCGAATGCCAAGAACACAAGAACCTACAAGAAGAAGACAGATGGCTTGGCTGCCTCTACTTAAAGCCAGTCACTGAATCAAAAGTGAGATCTCAGCTGATTTGGTGGTGGCATGCAATGTGGAGCGAGGAAAAAACTAATGGAAAAGTTTGGAAGAACAAAAAGAGTGCCGCGGGAAAGGCTGCCACACTCGTATAAAAATAAGCAAGCTAGGAGAGATGGATGATAGGGAGCATTCAACAGTTGATGGGAAGGGAAGGCTGCAAGATTGGTACAAAAAATAATGCCAGAATCATGTTTGGGCACCTCAAAAGAGTGGCTCCCCACTCCAATGCACACTCCGTAGGAGAGGAGGAGGAAATGATTCCAATGGCTAGTGTAGCCAAGGCCAAGCCAAAGGGAAAGCAAAAGGAATGGGCAATGCAAGAAAAGCAGCTCGTGGAAAGAAGGGTAGTCTTGTGTGGCTTTGTGCAGGGACCAATCAGCCTCTGATGGGCATCATGGTGCATGTCAGGTAACTGGCAGTGTACAGGAATTTATCCATTTCTAGTACAGCACCTCCACATGTGATTCGATGTATGATGATTAGGAATTTAGGATTAGTAGATAGTGAGCTGTGGCCTGTGGATACAATCTTAAGCATGCGTAGCAAGCAAAAGGGACTGAACTCTCTTTGCTTTCAAGGCAGAATTCATGGAAGCATTCTTCTGTTTGTTGTGACGGGGAATATTAGAGATAACTCAATATCTCAATTTACTGTATCTTTTAATTTTATTTAAATAGGTTGTTAGTCTAAACCTTTAACTATTCGGACTCTTTTAGCTATTTAAGCCACACCCCCTGTATATGTAATCTTAGAATCATTATAGTGGATTGTGTTCCCGTGGCTTTTTCCTGCAAAGATTTTTTCACGTCAAATCTTTGTCTCCAGTTATTTTGACAAGTGGTATAAGCGGCTAGGGTTCACATCAATCTGCTGCCCCGAGTGGCCATCGCACGGTGTCCTGGTTTTTGATCTGTCCTCCATGTCCGCCTTCCTCCGAGCCTCCACTACCCAGCACAGCCGCCGCCCCAACATTCGCATCGCCTCAGCTTTCGTCGACCTCGCCAGCGTCGAACTTCGCACTAGCTCGCTCGGCCACTCGGTCCGCAGTGACTCAACACCGCCTTCACGGACCTTGTGCCGCTCCGCCGCATCGGGACCGCCAGTCGCCGCCTCTTATGCGCGTCTTCGCGCCCCTCCGCGCCGACCACCCGGCGCCCGCTTCTTGCCTTGCTCGGCTTCCCTCACACCGCGGTGGGCCCCGCCTCCGCGCCAGCCACCTCCGCATCGGTCACTACTCGCCTTTAAGCGTGGCCGCCCGCGCCTCACACCGACTCGCCCCGTCTTCGCGTTGGCCGCCTCCCCAGCCACCAGTAGGGTCGCCCAAGCACCCGACCTCCACTCCGAACGGCGCCGCCTCCGCAAAGATCGTCGGCCATCTCCGCGCCTCCCACCTCGGTCTAGTCCTCCAATGCCGTCGCTGCCATCACCACTGGCTCGTCCAGTCGAGCACCTCCGTGGCCGCCTGCCTTCACGGCCCCATGCCTTTCTCGCCTCTGCCTGCTCGCCCATGATGCCCCGCTGTTGCCGCAATTTGCCCGGCCGCCTACCTCATCCAAACGCCTGAGAGACACTTGTGACCAGGGTTAACAAAACCTCGGTAAACCGGTCGAAAACTGTGGTGTTCGACCGTACCGTTCCGGTTTGAGAAACAAAAAAAACCTCGGTTTACCGATGCAGTTCAAATTCAAATTTAAAAATTTCGAAAAATTTGAAAAAAATTATCCAAAATTTCCCTAAAATTAGTATTAATTGCTTTATGACCTCTAGTGTGAATATTTTTTGAAAAAAAACGAAGTTTGAAGACGTTTTTGAGCCATTCAAAATCTAGAAATTAGAAAAAGCAAAAAAGAAGAAGAAAGAAATTAGAAGTATTTTTAGTAGCAATATTTGTTCAAGTATGTCAAGTAGCATTATTTACTTCAATATATTTTAGTAACAATATTTGTTCAATTATATTTAGTAGCAATATTTATTCAAGTATGTCAAGTACCAATATTTACTTAAACATATTTTAGTAACAATATTTATTCAATTATATTTAGTAGCAATATTTGTTCAAATATGTCAAGTAGCAATATTTGTTGAAGTATGTCAAATAGCAATATTTATTCAATTATATTTAGTAGCAACATTTGTTGAAGTATAATTAGTAGCAATGGACGACACCCGAAAATGGTACTGTTTGTTCAAGTAGCGATGTTTGTATGGACAGAAATTACCTTACTATGGTATATTTTAATATGTTAATATTATCCAATATTGAAAAAATTACTTCTCGCCGGTTTGATTAGATTTTAAAATAGTTTGAATTTCCATACCGTTCGGTTTTCAACGGTTTTCGCTACCGTTGTGGGCTCGAAATTCAGTCAGCAATGGTTTTGTTAACCCTCCTCGTGACCGTGAGACCACGACACAAATCAATGCTTCATTCGGATTCCAAATACTACCTTTACTAAAGCCTGAAGAGTTCCTTGTCTCTCATTGCTTTGAGCCGTTGGAGAGCCGGCTCGGCTCGCGGCTCGAGCCGAGCTAGCGAAAAAAAAATACACTCGGGTCCTTTTTCGAGAGAAAAAAAATTACGTTTAGGTCCTTTTTCGGGAAAGAATTTACGATTAGGTCCTTTTTCCGAAAAAAGAATATATATTACGTCCATGCCCTTTTAGCGTTTTTAAGAGTAGCGCTCGGGTCCTTTTTGGGAAACTCGAAATTATGTTTAGGTCCTTTTTGTAAAAAAATCCGTTCGGGTCCTTTTTTTTTGCGAAAAAAATGCATTGCATTTAGGCCTTTTTTGCATTTTTTCTAGCATTACGTTTAAACCCTTTTGCGGAAAACACAAAATTCTTTTTAGATCCTTTTCGCGTGTTTTCTAGATTTACTCGTGTATGGAGCGTCAATCGCGCGTTTTCTCAATTTTCTCACTTAGAGAGCGGCGCCCGCGGCGTGGCACGCCGCGTACAAGTTTCTAGTAGATAACAAAGTTGGATTAAAATCTGGTTTGTTGGATCCCGGCTTCCGGCTTCAGTTTGGCTTCAGATCAGCTTTTTTGCCTCAGCTTCTAGGTTCCAGCTTCTTGACCTTTTGCTTCAGCCTCTTGATTTTTAGCTCCGGCTCTGAGGTCACAGCTCCAATTTCCGGCTTCATTGCGCTCCGGCTCTAGCAGTCCAGCTCGACTTACGTACGCGAGAGAATAACTCCAACAACTGCTGCTTTGTTCTGATTCAAATCAGAGCCATTCTTATATAAGTGGGCGTGAGAAAAATCATTGCTATTTGTCGTAATGACTGTTTCAGCTTCAAACAGTGGGATTTCTTTGTAATGCATATTATCGACAGGATCTCATACGCAAATCCAGACTTTCATGCTTATTATTGTTAGATTTTCATCGTAAATTCAGGCTGTCATGCATATTATTGATGTTATTCATGCACAATTCAGATCATTATGTATATTATTAGCGGATTTTCATGCGCAATTTTTGACTTTTATGTCTATTATTAGCGGATTTCATTGTTGCAAATTCAGGCTTTTAAGTCTATTATTGGCGGGATCTAATGTACAAATTCAAGCTTTCATGCGGGATTAACCTTTGGAGATTTATTCGACGTTTCATCGTCAATTTTCTTCGATGTTTCATCGTCGATTTCTTTGACGATTTTTCGTCTACTTTGGAAAAAAATGTCAGTTAAGGAGACAACTGAATTTGATGTTTCATCACCGTTAATTAAAATTTAGTGTTTCATCACCATTATTTTGGTGTTTTATACACCGTTTGGATACGTTGCAATTTGGATCGCTTGCACGACCATTATGGAGGTTTTGGCAACACTAATTGGAATTTTATGACACCTTACTGGTAGCATTATACTCTTCAGAGCTTTACTAGTGAAGGTTTTGCTTTAATATCAGTTTAAGATGAATGTTTAAAGTGCAAGGAGTTGGTTTCTGTGTGGATACTACAACGTTATTTTGTTGTTTTTGCTCGACATGAAAGGTTTACTGCAATTTATACTCCATTGACAATATGAGAATTTTCTTCATCTTGACATTTTTGTAGGAGCAATTCCAACAATATCGTGGATTTTTAGTAGCCAGTTTGATGTACGTGATAACTACATGTTCAAGTTGATCTTTCAATGAGCGTTGTTTGCCTAATTTTATGTTCTATGTGGAGCATGTCAAATATTCATGATATGAGTTCTTCGCTATCTATCCAGCACCACAGGTGATGTCTTGGTTTATGCCATTTGACGATTGAGCGTTTATTTCATGAGTTCAGCTGCACAAACTCAGACTTTACTGGGGTTATGAATTGTTGAAGACCCAGATTTCTTCGTCTGCTTTATTGATAGTTGTGTGCTTGGATTGATTGTTCCAGTCTTTCTCACTACCTTCTAGCGGTTTGCTCAATCTTGCTTCATCAGAAGTATTTGGATAAGATTGTTCTAGTCTGTCTTTTGCACTACAAGTGTTTGGATTGACTGTCCTAGTCTTTCTTGTTCAATAGTCCTTTGGACTTTTGACACGCATGGTATTCATGGTGCTTTATTATCTTTCGGGGTTTTTCGGAAATAATTTCGTTATGGATTTTGAGTTAAGGGGAGGTTTGTTTGAGATAACTCAATATCTCAATTTACCATATTTTTTTGTTTTATCCAAATAGGTTGTTAGTCTAAGTCTTCAAATACCCGGACTCTTTTGGCTATTTAAGCCACACCTTTTGTACATTTTATCCTGAAATCATTATAGTGGATTATTTTTCGTGATTTTTTCTTATAAGAGTTTTTTTACGTTAAATCTTTATCTCCGGTTATTTTGACAGTAAAGAAGGAAGATGCTTATCATTGCGAGTGTGTGACTATGTGGAGGATGCGCGGAGGGGGTCGTGCCCTCCTGAGGATCAAAAGGCGACAAGGACCCTACTGCTGGACAGCTCTGTGGATCAGGGTTCACAAAACCACGATAAACCGCTCGGTTTTCGCGGTTTTCGACCTTACCGCGACGGTTTGAGATCCAAAACCATTGATAAACCGATCTAATTTCAAAAAAATTGAAAAAATTTATTTGTTGAAAACTGCTTGGAAACCGTTGAAAATCCACGGTTTTTGCAAACAACCACTCGAAAAACTGTTTTCAGGAACATTCAATTGGTCGGCTAGTTTTTCGTGAAAAACCGCGGTTTTTCGTTGAAAATCGAACAGTTTTTGATTTTTCCGATTTTTTTCATTTTTTTTATTTCTTAACCCTTCGGTTTCTAACGGTTTTCAGGCGGTTTTTCGAGCGTTTTTTGTGGTTCTCACAACTTCGGTTTTTACGGTTTTTTACGGTTTCGGTTTTGTGAACCCTGCTGTGGATCATCTGTAACAACATGATATCTGTGCGGAGATTGTACACCACAGACATTTGTGTATGATATAGAAAGAAACATAGAGTGGACAAACACCTTCAGGATAATTATAATTATATTATATAAGGGATGGTGATTATCATCAATAGCATTTTGACAAACACCATCAGGATAATTCAGTAGCATTGGCTTGTCTGCCATGGATAATGTATTAGGTGGGCTGTCACCAGTGGCAAAAAAGATGGAGAACCCAATCCAGCAACATGTCAACAACAATGGTCTGTGGAGGCAGTGCGAGGTTACCCCAATACCTAACTTACAAAAATTAGTGTAGCTACTGCTTGAGGGTACTAACCTTTCACTGATACCACAGCCCTTTTGTTAGAGTTCCCATGGTGAACAGTAGTAGTAAGATACTGATCCCCAGTGCAGATTCCAATGGAATGGATTGATTCTGTGTGCAGTAAAATCTCTCTTGGGTTCTATTAGGATCCTCTTAGGAAACAGCAGAGTTAACTAACCCTCCAATAGCTGCGTGTCAAAATCAGTAGACCGACTAGTTTAAGCTTGTCATCTTCTTTTCTGTTAACTAGTAGTTTGCAACAAGATAAGCTAAGCAGCAAAAGTGGATGTGTATTCTGACCGAGTGGCCTTTTACTTGGGCAATATTACTACCACTACTAGTAAATTAGTAACTGATGATTACACATGCATGAATTGCCTCCTCTCTCTGGTAGTCCTCAACTCCTAGTATATGGAATATATATGGATTATATTTGTATACTTCCTTCCTTCATCCCCAAATCATCCTGTCTCCTTGCCTTGAGCAAGCATCAATCCAAGCTAAAGGGGAGGGTATTAATATCATCAATGCTTGCTTCCAAAGTAAGCACTTAGTACTTGTGAGTTGGGAGACAACTAATAAAGTGCAACTCCATTGGAGAACCGAGCATCGGCGCCACTGGCTGGCAAGGAGGAGAGCATCAACTCGAAGGCCATGTATTGTTATTAGCTGAATATTTTTCATCTCGAGAGAACATGTAATTCTGTGCATTTACAATCTATAGTCGCTTCCATTCTTAGCATGTGTAGAACCCACAGGAGTGCTAGAGAGGCAAAGACATGGGACGGGAGAGAGAGAGGGGGAGCTAGCTGCATTATGAAAGCATATCTTAATTTGGACTTCTTGCTCCAACTTTATGCTGCAGCACTGCCCCGAGAGAAGCAATCATCCAAAGGAAAACAAAAGGATAAAGCATGAAGCAGTAGTAGAAAGACAAACACAAACGAAGAAAACTAACCACCTCGAATAGGACTGAGAAGGAAAAAATTATCCTGAAGGTGTTGCATGCAAGAATGACCATGCGATGCGAAGCAAAACACAGACGAAGAAAATTATCCTGGTTAATAATGACCATGCGATGCGACGAGGTGCCTTGCATGCAAGTATGAGGTCATAGGAAAAGCCTTAGACCAGATGGAACCACAACCAAGTACGGAGAATCCATAACAAGAACAAAGATTAGTACAGGTGACATGAAAGATTGCTCAAGAATATACTTGTACTGTAGATAATTGGCTCTGTATTTGACAAGATGTACAGTATCGTTGTAAAGCGTACATCGAGGGAGGAGCAGATGATGATAGCTAGGCGACCTAAAAAGTATAAATAAGAAAGGGTAATGGTCTTTTCCCGAGCCAAATACCACATGCATGTCGAGGGGCTCACATGTCTCCGTCCTCCTCGGACTAGTAAAAAAAGAAGGCCTAGCGACGACGAGAAAAGAAAGGAATTGGCTGTACAGGAGAAACTTCCGTGTAACTCGGCTCAAATCAAATCATAACCTGTTACATATATACATGAATTCAAAATTTTAAGAAAAGTCGGGCATAGACCGTGTGATTATTGACTCTTTGCAGAGATAGCACTACTACAGTACTATGTCAGGCAAGAACATTGATGCTGTTTTAACAAATTCTTCAGAAAATGGATGTTTGGTCCCTGCCCGGCAGAAGGTGTCTGGCTGGTTTCAAGGCTTGGATAACACAATCGTCGCAGTCTTGTGGTGGACTCCTCCCAGGCAGCGATTAGATTGGGGGGAAAAAGGAGTGTGTTGAGTTCCTTGTTCGATCAGAGTGTTCTAGTTAAGTAGACAGTGAATTTTCTGTTTTAGTTTCTTTGTTCTGTTTCACTTTTGTCTCTCTCTTTTTTTGTGTTTTTTTTCCCTTGTTGCAAACCCATGCCCCTCTCGGCCTATACATCGACCCGGCGGAAGAGGCGGGCTGCTTCGAGCGGCAAACGTCCGTGTTACATCCCTTTGCATTCAGTCTCCATCAGATCACAAATCAGAGAAGAAAAGTTGGAGAAAAACACAGAAAGAAAGGCAACACCAGGATATTTCTCTGTTACTCGTCTGCTCTCCATTTTCACGATTACATGGGTTTTAAACCTCTCATTACCACACTGGCAACAAACTCAGTAACTAGGCTAACTACCGAAAAAAGACAAACATGATAGCTACAGTATTTTCAGTATTTACTATTTGTCGTCGTCAACGGTTGATCCTCTCCCGTCCACTTCCTTCTTTGATCTGGACCACCCATTCTTCAATACTGAATCCGCCCAACCAGTAGCCTCCCTGCCGACTCTATTGTTCCTCTCCTTCCTGTATTGTCTGAAGCTTCTCTGCTATTTGTAACACTACCCGCCTTCAGAACTTGCTTGTCCCCAAGTAATTGCAGCAGGAAACTGATTGCGTAATACAGTCAAATCTTCCCAAGTTGCAGCCTCCAGTGGTATACCCGACCACTTGATCAACCCTTGAGCTACAGGTGAATTCCCTTTTTTTCAACAATCGCCTTTCCAATATTCGCTCCAGTTTTGTTGAACTCGTATCTAACTCCACCACTTTTGGTAATTCAGTGAACACTGGAAAGTAATCTGAGTTGAATGCCTTCAGTTGTGACACATGAAACACCGGGTGAATTTGACTATCAGCTGGTAGATCCAATCGGTAGGCCACTTGACCGATCCTTTCCATCACAGTATAGGGCCCATAAAATTTATACAAGAGTTTGGGATAAGGTTGATTAACAAGGGATGTCTGAGGATAAGGTTGCAATTTGAGTAATACCTTCTCTCTAACCTGAGAGCATCTAGGTTCCCTATTTTTGTCAATTATGCTTATTATGTAGGTTTTGGTGTTGATGATCAAAAGGATACTAAGAAAAAGCCAACAACAGCTGTATTTGAAGATCAAGGCTAAGGTGTTTGTTTTTAGTTTTGGCTTGAAATTGTTTCAAGTCATATAGCTAGACTCACTGTACTATTAAGAGGGATTATACATAAGAAATGATCTTGGTTCATATGCAAAATCACTAAGATTACTTGGAGCATAGGACATTTCAAATTTCTCATTCAAAATCCAAGTCTTCTCTGTCTTAGCCAAAAAGAATTCTCTCTCAGACCAAACATCTTTTTGGCGCTCAAACATTATCAAAGTTCAATTCCAACCGAGCGCACACCATGTGCGCCGGACCGATATTTTTGGTCCGGCGCTAAGAGTTCTCTTCACCAAGCGCACTCCATGTACGTCGGACCGACTTTTTCAGTCCGTCGTTAAGAATTTTTCTTTGATTCTTTTCAACCAAGCGTACACTGTTTACGTCGGACCAATCTAAATTCTTCCTTAAATTTAGTCCGGCATAAGTTATATTTTCACTTTAAATAAAATTCTAGTCTGTGTTAAGAATTATTTTGCTTAAATCTTAACCATAAATATGAAGTTTGATGCGGACCAGAATTCTATGTGTACGTCGGACCAATTTTTCGGTCCGACGCAAACATACTTCTTTCAGATAAAACCAGCCGTTCTCCCATGTACTCCGGACCAACTTTTTCGGTTCGGTTCGGCGCAAACATTATTCGCTGGTATTCAAATGGAACAAAACCATGTGTACACCGGACCAACTTTTTCGGTCCGGCGCAAACATTGTTTTGCTGATATCAATATAAATCAAAGTATGTGTACATCGGACCATCTTTTTCAGTCCGTCACAAACTACCTTGACAAGTATATTTACGACGGACCGATATTTTCGGTCCGGCGCAAATGGGTCACTATGAGTATAATAATGCTTCTCAAATCCTATGTACCCCGGACTAAAAATTTCAGTCCGGCGTGCGTGTATTTTGACTTATGACTCATACACCTTAAAATTCTTATAAAAAAAGTAGTAGTTGACCTACCCTATCTATGTTACCAACCCCCAACGGGTAAATGGCAGATACAACGGTTATTTCTGTTCATACTCTATATATAGAGTGCCTGGGTTCACAAAACAAAAAACAGAGCTTTGCACATATACATCCTTGACATCCTGAGCACCATTAACATCTTTCAAATCATATACAACTCTTTGATTTTTAGAATTCCTAAGCTTCATTTCATCAAAGAGTTTGAACTCCAACTCAAAAACTACAAACATTCATTCTGAATAGTTAGAAGTTCTTGCTCCAAGCTAAGTCTGGTTTGCATCTAGCTACTGAACCAAGAGACAGGACTTGTGGATAGTCTATTACTCTTGAAACCAGCTGTTCCTAGACGGTTGGAGATGTTGTTGGTGTGACCTATCCAACAGAGATTGTGGAAGGCCACTATTACTGTAAAAGGTTGTGACTCACCTCACTGGAGTGGTGAAAGAATCAAGATAGTGGAAAACCAAAAGCCATTGTGATTGGCCATTTGGTGGAGCATTACATCTGAAGAAGTGCTTTTGGTTAAGCTATACTTCTGAAGAAGTGCTCTAACGGGGACATAGGAAATTGAGCTCTGAACCTCGGTGAAAAAATCTTTGAGTCTCCTTGTTATTGATCTATCTTCGTTTTGTTGTTCTTATTGTCAATTCTATTTCAAATTCTTCTCTATACAAGTCTTACTAAATCAAAGTTGTGCTAAATATTTACAATAATTTTTGTTGTTGTTGTTGTTTTATTGAGAAAAGTTTTTCCATAAATTTTAAAGTTGCCTATTCACCACCCCCCTTCTAGGCCAACTTGATCCTTTCAAGTGGTATCAGAGCAAGGTTACCCCTCTAAAGGCTTAACAGCTTGGGTAAAATGGCCGAGAGAATAGGATCAGCTATAGTAAGTGTAGGAAGGGTTCCTGTTTTTTATGGCACTAATTATGCTTATTGGAATATTAGAAGGAGGTGTTATCTCGAAGCCGTAAGTTATGATGTGTGGAGGGTTAAGAAAGACCTTTGCCTCCACGGGTCATACCTGAAGGGCAATCCACATCCTCAGAACCCACACCTGGAGAAATAAGAAATTTGCAATACGATACTCAGGCTAGAAAATGCTATCTTTTCGTGTCTTAGTGTTGAAGTTTTTGATAGAGTCAGTAATCTGTCAACTGCCTATGATATATGGACTACTCTTCAAGAAATTCATGAGGGTACCTCTGAAGTAAAAGAGGAAAGATATTTTGTAATCAGAAAAATTTGATCAGTTCAAAATGCTTTCTCATGAAAATGCTAATGATATGTTCTCTAGATTAAATCCTATTGTAAATGAGCTTAAAGGTCTAGGAACTAAAATTGATGATGTTGAAGTATGAGGAAGATGATCAGGGTTCTACCTCGAGCCTATCACAGCCTGATCACTTATCTATCCAATAGTGGTGATCTGAAGAAACTCACACCCATCGAACTATTGGGGAAGATCTCAGCTCATGAGCTTACCTTGGGTGATGAAGTTGAGACCAAGAATAAATCTATTGCACTCAAGGCCAAGGAGAAGGTTCAAGATTCCTCTGATGATGAAGAAGAAGAAAATTCAAACTATGAAGAGGATGAAGATGTAAGAAAATTGGCATTACTCATGAGATCAGCAAACAAGATCATGAGAATGGTAAATGCCAAAGGTAAGTCATACAACCACTTCTTAAAAAGAAACCCTTTCTCTAACATTATCTGTTTTGAGTGCAATGAGAAAGGACACATAGCTGCCCGTTGCCTAAACAAAAGTAACAAAAAGGGTAAGGGCAAGAACAAATATGACAATGATGAAGAAAAAGCTCAAGGAAGCTATAAGAGGAGTCATCGCAAGAAGAGCTACTTCAAGAAACATTGGAGGAAAGGGAAGGAGGCACACATTGGTGAATGGATCACTGATGAAGAAAATTCAAGTGAAGAATCCTCTTCCTCCTCAGATGAAGAAGAGCCAAGGTCCAAGGGACTAGCAGGGCTCGCTCTAGATGAATCTACACCACCTTCACCTTCAGTTTCTCTACCACTGTGCCTGTCGACGATCGGGACCGTCGACCGCAGAAGAAAGAAAGGGGGATGCGAGTTGTTAGCTCGGGAGCGGGGCCCGAGGTCGCGCTCGTTCGGGGGCGCCTAGCGTCGCAGGGAAATCGTCCAAGAAGAGATACCGGACACGGGGTTTATACTGGTTCGAGCCCCCAAGGTGGGGTAATAGCTCTACTCCAGTCTTGCCCTGAGGCGAAGGGTGTATTAGCAGCTCAGAGTACAAGGACAGGGCCCGAGCAAGAGGGGCAGGGGGCCATGCCGTTCTTCTTGGTAGGTGTTGCGTGTCGTGTGTTGTCCTTGCCTTCTGTTCGTTGTCTTTTTTCACGGTTGGGGCGACCTATTGCTTTTCTAGCCCTCAGGGAACCTTGCTGCTTGGTCCCGAGGCCGACGTCAGGAGCCCATGGTGATTTGACGGAGGCTCGGAAGTCGTCGCTAGCCGTTGAGAGTCTGACAGGAGATGTTGAACCCTAGTTCCCACGCAGGGGTAGGTAGGGTGCTGATTCCCACACAGGGGAGAGTTTTACACAAGATAAAAATAGAAATGTTACAGATGTCCTTTCCCTTGGTGGCCGTGGGAGCGTCGAGGTCGAGGGTGCCTGCCCCTGCGGCGGTGCCCGAGCTCGAGCTCGCCGATCCCGAGCCCGATCATCGGGGGAGCACCACCTAGGTCGGAGATGAGCCCCCGGGTCCGCGGAAAGCCGTCACGAGGCCGCGGGGGATGCTTACATGTGGCGAGGGTACCGATCCCCGACAGTGCCTAATGGCCAAAAATGATGAAGACAAGGTAAACGATTCCCCTTCGTATGAAGAGCTTGTAGAAATTATTAAAGAGCTTAATGATGCTTTATATGTTAAAACTGCTAAAGACAAAGCTCTAAAGAAAAATACTACAAGCTTGATGAATAAAGTTGAAACTCTTGAATCTGACATCAAGATCATGCATGAAAAATATAATATGCTAGAAATTAGTCAAAATGAGCTTATAAATAAACATGAAAAACTTTCACATGCTCATTCTGTACTAAATTCCGATCATACTCTTCTTACTGATTCTCATGATTCTTTGAAAGCCACACATTACAACTTGTTAAAGATCATGATGAATTACTTGATAAATACTATGAGCTGGAAATTGATAATGAAATGCAGAATAGCAAATCTAAAAATGGTTCATCTTGTAATGTTTCAATCAGCTGTGATTTGCTGTCTGATGAAATAATTTCTCCCAGCTCATCTAGCATGTGTAGTAAAAATTGCAAAAATGGTTTATATGCTAAAGAGCTTATGATAGAAAACAATGAACTGAAATCCAAGGTAGCGAAATTTGACAAAGGATTAGAAAAATGCTTCCTTGGTAGTGCTACTCTTGATAAAATTCTTGGGGAGCAAAAGATTGTTCTGGGTAAAAAGGGATTAGGTTATAAAGCTAAATCTAAGCCCAGAAGGAATGAACAATCAAAACCCAAGATAAATTTTATTAAAAGTAGGACTCAATGCTGTTATTGTCATAACTGCTTCTAAAAATTGCGAATTTGCTTGTGCTTCATATGCTAAGGTTAACAGAAGATGCATAGTTGATGCACATTATATGTTGTTTAAGGATTTTAGGGGTAAAATGAATGTCAAATATGTTGGCCCCTCTAATCTGGATAAAAATCTTAAAGCTATTTGGGTGCCTAAGTTCTTACTAATCCATTTGGCCCAAAAATTGTTCAGACTAACTCTAATGGACCCAAAAGTATTTGGGTACCTAAAATCAAGAAATAAACATTTTTTTAGGTAAATTACAAGAGTGGCGGCCGGCACTGAGTTATTGACAGTGGCTGCACACAACACATGACCGGCAAGAGACAAAAATTTTATCTCGTGGTCTCGGAGACTTGTCGGTCTCTCCTAATCCACGTTGAGGTGACTTGAACAACTTCAAGCCAGCTCCAACCTCTTGAGCCTTCCTCGATCACTAGGGTAGTACTTCCCCGCTCTGGGTAGGCGAACTCCGGCCTTCACAACTTGCTGGGGCTTCTCACAACCTCTGTTGAGAAGCTCACTGCACACGAACACTTCTAAGCCATCTAGAAGGCGGCAACCTCCAAGAGTAATAAGCCTTGACACTTGCTTGAGGTCGAATTGAGTGTCTAGAGGCTTAACACTAAATGTACCACTCAATTTTGCTCCTAACTCTCTCAAAATGTGAATTTAATGCACACAAGAGTATTAGAGACTAGCTAGAGCTCAAATATCATCAATGATGACCAAGGAGAGCTCTAAAATGCAGGTGGGGTATTTATAACCCCCACCAACCCCTCGTAGCCGTTGGCCAAAAGTTAGCCAAAATCCTCTTGAGAGTCCGGTCATACCGCCCTAGGGCTTGTATGACCGCCCCTCAGTGTCCAACGGTCGATATAGTGAAATTAATGCCTGTTAGTGACCATTGGTCACATGGCCGGTATAACCGCAGGGCCCCCGGTCATACCAATCGCCTCAGGCACCGATTGCACCGCCTCTGTAAAAAACATGTCGGATGACCTCCGGTCATACCGCCCAACAAAACTCTCGAGAGGATCCTTTCTGTTATTTCCACACCGGGTGAAGCCCAATCACACCGACGGCCGGTATGACCGGAGGGGGCCTGGTCATACCGGCCCCACTACACCCACAACATGTTTTTCTTCACAAAAGTTTTTCCTTTTTTTATGCAAAGTCACATAAATATCTAAACGCAAAAGTATTGAGCCTCTAAAACGTTTTCCGATATCGAACGAGCGGCAATAACCTCTCTTAATAGTACAACACCTAATCTAGCAATCCGATCTTTTTCTCCAATCTCCGAGATCGGCAAAAAGCTATGAAAAGTCCTTAACTTTTATACCTTAGCCATCTTGTCTTCGACGTTTGCTTTTCTTTTTCACCAATTTCATGCTTCCATGTTCATCGAAATTTGGACCAACCTATTCTCAAAATACTCAAATTGGAAATGTTAGTCCTTTAACCGCAATTGTCATTAATTACCAAAACCAAATCGAATTAGGGGCCTAGATGCTTTCAACCGACCGCAACTCTGACATGGTGTGCATTGCCATAAGCTGTCCAGCCTGCGACAGCGCGTCAGCCACCACATTTTCTTTGCCTTTCTTGTACACAATTCGAAATCGCAGACCCATGAGCCTTGTCATCGCCTTTTGTTGCATGTCTCATTGTAACTGATGCTCTTCCAAATAGCACAAACTGCGGTGGTCGGTTTTGATAGTAAACTCGTTGCGCTGCAAATAGGATCGCCACATTAATGCCAGGAACTCCTTCTCATAGATAGACAAACCCTGATGTGCGGTACTCAGTGCCTTGCTGAAATAAGCCACCGGATGTCCCTGCTACAACAGCACTGCTCCTACCCCCTCGGTCACAAGCATCAGTCTCCACCTCAAAACTTTATTCAAAGTTTGGTAGTCCAAGCACTAGTGTAGTCGACATGGCTTGTTTCAGTTGAAGAAAAGCCTCATCTACCTGCTCATTCCAAGCAAAGGACTTTTTCTTCAACAAGTCTGTCAATGGTTTAGCTAGGATTCCATAATTTCTTACAAACTTACGATAGTATCCAGTCAGTCCTAATAACCCACGTAACTGTGTTACCGACCTCGGTTTTGGCTATTCCATCATAACTTGGGTTTTTTGGGATCAGTTGCAACCCCTTGATCAGAGATGATGTGGCCCAAATACTCTATTTGTTGCTGAGGAAATGTACGTTTAGTCTTCTTCATAAAAAAATGATGGGTTCTCAAAGTCTGTAAGACTGCTGTCAGATGCTCCGCATGGGTTGTAAGATCAGGACTGTAGATGAGTATAGCATCTATAAACACCAACACAAATTTCCTGAGGTAGGGGGCCGACACCACATTCATCACACATTGAAAAGTCGTAGGAGCGTTGGTGAGGCCAAAGGGCATTACCCTGAATTGATAGTGTCCTTGATGGGTTTTAAAAGATGTTTTGTGCTCATCTTCTTCCTTCATACGAATATGGTGATACCCTGCCCTCAGATCAAGCTTCGAAAAATACTTGGTACCCGATAGTTCATCTAGCAATGGTAAGATCATTCAATCGGCGGTAGTCTACACAGAATCTCCACGAACTGTCTTTCTTTTGCACCAACAATACTGGAGAGCCAAATGGGCTACTGCTTCGAGAGATAATTCTGGCTGATATCATTTCATCCACTTGCCTTTCAATTTATCCTTATGCAATGGAGAGAATTGATATGGTCTCGAGTTCACTGGTACCGCTCCTGGGATCAGGGGGATGGTGTGGTCGTATTCCCTACTCGGAGGTAGTCCCTTTTGTTCGGAGAACACTTCTGCGTACCGGTCTATCACATCATTAATTGCTGGGGGTATGTGAGGATTTGAACTTGAACTATCTTGTTCCAGCACTGCTATGGCCCAGATATCATTTCCCTTTCTCCACTTGTCTAGCTTTTCTGTTGTCATGGTTTTGAGTTCTGCCATCCTCCCACCCTTTACTCCTTGTAGTTGAACCTTCTTTCCTCTGTGACTAAACTCCACCATTTTATCCTTCCAGTGGCAGATCATCGGGCTGTGAGCTTGTAACCAATCCATGCCTAGTATGGCATCTTATGCCCCTAGTTCTAATACTCTCAAATCGGCCTGAGAAGTGTGGCCCTGTGTCCACCATTGCATCTTTGGCACCCAACTTTCACAGTACAGCTTTTCCCCATTTGTCACCGTAATCTCAATCGGTTTGGTCTTTTGAGGAACACAGCCAATTATATGTAAAAATCATGTGTTCACAAAGCTATGGGAACTTCTGGAATCAAGAAGGAAGAGCATGACCTGATTCCTTACTAATGCTAGGATGCATATTGTCTCCACCTCCTCGGTGCTCAACAAAGCATTGAGAGATAGTTTGTATGTTTCCTCATGGTCCATCTCTGTGACTTCCAACAAATCCAATACTCCATCAGACAACACCTCTCCTTGGTCTTCTACAGTGATAGCCTGTAGCTGGGCCTGAGATCTTTTCTTGCATTGCAGATCATGAAGTGGTTCGTATTTCTCTCCACATTGGTTGCATAATCCATTGGCACGTTGGTATTCTCGAAGCTGCCTCGCCTTCCACAACTCACCTTGTCCTAGCTTCAAACTATTTTGAGGATTCTCGGTTTTATTCAGAGCTCCATGATCCCTGCCATTTCCCTGTTTCATGTTCCAAGTTTTCCCTCAATCAAGCACATCTTGCTGTATTCTTGCCAGTAGAGCTGCCCTATCCACAGTTCTAGGAATGCATCCTTGAATCGCTCCCCTTAATTCAGGTTTTAGTCCTTTAACAAACTGAGAGACAAACAGTTCTTCATCATAGTAAGGATTATGCATCGAGATCTCATACTTCAACTCATCAAATTGGGCTTTATACTTTATCACCGTGCTGATTTGTTTAATCTCCACCAATTCAGCTAGCAGCCTTCGGTGCTCAAAGGCTCCAAACTTTGATTCCACCGCATGAATGAACTGCTCCCAACCTCCCAGATCATTCCTAGCCTTATACACTTGCAACCATCATGCAACATTTCCCTCTATGTGCATAGTTGCTGATGTCACCCATAAAGCTTTCGAAATATTCAAAATTCAAAAATAATCTGTGCACTTGTCTCACCATACTCGTGGATTCTCCCTGTCAAACCTAGGTGGACAAAAATTCACCCCATCTGTTTCTTGCACAACTCCTGTCGAACACCTGATGGTTGTATGTCCACAGGACATTGAGTGCTCACTTTCTGCTCTTGTCCACTGTTCTGGTGGTGCTGGGGTGATTAAAACCTTTCCCACTATTGATGTCGATGCGGATCCGTTCCCTTTACCAGTCCTCAGCCTTGCCACCTCCTGAGCAGTTGCCTCCATCTTCTTTGTAAGCAGTTGCTGCTCCTTGCAACTCTGTTCCACCGCGATTGCTATTAGTTCAGTCTGATTCATCAGTTGCTGTTTCATGGCATCAATGGTTTCTACTCGTGCAAACAAAAGATCAAGGCTCTCCTTGATCAGAGCCAACTTCTCCTCTGAGCGCCCTGCCGTCTCCCCAATCGCCTCCAGGACAAGCCGGGTCTGCACTAAAGGCTTTTGTGGGCTGTGACGAAACCTCCGGCCAACCCAATCAGATTCCAGGGATTTATGGGGATTTTGTAGAACCGAGCAACCCGATTCCACTTTTCCCCCACCTTCTCCGGGATTTCACCGCTCGAAGGTCGGATCAACCTTGCTCTGATACCAGATTGTTACATGCCTTTGCATTCGGTCTCCATCCGATGCGTGAGACACCTCAAATCAGAGAAGAAAAGTTGGAGAAGAAACACAGAAAGAAAGGCAACACCAGTAGGGCTGTGCATACGGTATAATTGGTAAATACGGTTCGATAAATACAGTTTTTAAAGAAATACAATAATTAAAATATGATACCAAATAGAACTTCGGTTTGGTATAGGTAAATACCATAATATTTTGGTTCGGTATCGGTAAATATCATATTTACCAAATTAGCGTGAATTGTTCTTTTTACTTATCATTTGGACATCGATACGGTTTTTAATACACATATTTGACCATTACTCTATCTAATTATATGTTAGTAAAAAATATTACACACATTTAGCCATTACTTTGATAAATATAGTGATATTATTTTCATGTGAAACTATACTTTATACACAATTGACCATTACTTTATCTAATTATACATGTATTTTTTTCTATTTCGGTATTGAGTTTATTTCGGTTTACTCGCGGTTTTTACCGAAAAAACCGTATCTCAAAAGTCAAAATTTTGCCATACCATACCGAATACTGTATATCGGTCAAACTGTATTGACCGGTTCGATTTGGTTTTTTTGGCACGGTTTTTTCTGTTTAGTGATACCCTGCACAGCCCTCAACACCAGAATATTTCTCTATTACTCGTCTGCTCTCCATTTCGCGATTACATGGGTTTTAAACCCCTCATTACCCCTAGGGATTTCACTCCAATTACCACACTGGCAACAAACTCAGTAACTCGGTTAACTACCAAAAAAGACAAGCACGACAGCTACAGTATTTTCAGTATTTACTGTTTGTCATCATCAACGGTGGATCATCTCCAGTCCACTTCCTTCTTTCATCTGGACCACCCATTCTTCATAACTGAAACCGCCCAACCGGTAGCCTCCCCTGCCGACTCTACTGTTCCTCTTCTTCGTTTGTATTGTCTGAAGCTTCTCTGCTATTTGTAACTCTCCGCACCGTCAAGACGGCTTGGCCTCGCAGTTGCCGAGCGCGTGCGCCGTCACACCGTCAGAACGGTGTCAGTTAAGCGCGACGGCACGAGAAGAGCCAGGCGGACGGGAGCACGCACGCGCCGTGGATGAATTAGCACGCGTCTCGGCAAACCGGCATGGCCGTCCCATCCATCTTGGCCTTGTCATGTCCCCCACGCCGTCCTCGCCGCGGGGGCGCGCTGTGCATGGCATGAACGGAGGCAGCCTGCACGACTGCCCGAGCTGTGCAGCGCGGCCTCGCGCGTGCCTGATAGCCTCATGCCTGTGCCGATCGACCAAGCTGCATCGACCCCAACTCAGCAGGCTGTCAAATTAAGCGTCAGTGTTTCTACGCCTTTATGTCAATTTAGTTGTTTCAACGTCTTAACTTACATCGGCGCAAAACATGTGCATCAAAAGCACGATGCTGTTGCGTTTTTTGTCTGTACGTACGGTGCCAACGAGAAACACGATCTGTACTTTTTGTCTTGCACATGCTCTTAGGATCAAAAGTTCAAAACAGCGTGCTACAGAGCTGGTAGATAACGAGACCAAACGGCGGAGTACGAGTACGTACGTCTGTCTTTGATCAACAGTACTGGAGACAAGAAAATCTGTATCAATCTCACTTCGGGGTTTGGACGACCCTGAAAGAAGCCTGCGAGATAATGGGATCATGGACATCGACAATTCTAGCTTACAGATTCACATAGATCACCTCGTACGGACATCACATGGTGCATGCTGCTGCCGATGAAGGCGATTATTAGCTAGGCGGATACAGCCTGCACCGGAATAAATTTCGCCGATCAGTCGACACATCGCCCAGCAAGAAGGCATCAACAAACTCAAGTGGATTGCCGTGCAAACTGCTCGATCAGGATGAACCATACCGCGCATCCGTCGAGCAATGAGCCGTTGCTTTCTTTTTTTCTTTGATCCCTCCATTGTTTGTTCGTTTCTTCCCTTTCACTCGTCACGCACGCGCAACAGCAGGCCATGCCAGCCTCGTGGCCTCTACAAGGTCGTGGCATGGGCGCAGCAACGGTGAAGGGTGACTAGACAAGGGGGCCTTGACAAGAAATTGGACAGACAGCATCAAACAGACGCTCGCCACATCGCTAGCTAAGGCACTTTTTTTGGTTTTTAGGTCTTTCGGTTTTTCACATATGCGTGTGCTTTGACGAACGTAGGAGTTAGACACGTACCTAGTGCTTACTATTGCCTAGGTAGCGGCGATATGTGATACATGTGCTGCAACTCTCCTGAATAGCACAAAGCTTTGGTCAAGTCAGCGATCCGACGGCACATTGGACGGAGGCGCTGGAGAACAACAAATCATTGTTGTGAATAATTATTGGCATGGAAGTATGGACCGTCCATCCATGATCCATGACCATGAGCAATAATTTAAGCAGAAGCCGAGATGGGTTGGAGATCAGACGTTAACTTGTTTCAATCAAGAATTCAGGATGGCTTGCCGCCCAAAGACACCAGGTTTTGTCGGTACGTTTTGCAGATAAGCACCTCTCCCTGCAGCTTACTCTGACTCTTGATACATGCGAACAAGTGCAAGTTGCATCGAGTGACAGCCACACGTGATCTAAAAGAGAGAAGTTACTGCCATATGTAGTGAGAGTATCTTGTTGGTTTGGCATAGGTCTCGTTGGAGTTTGCCTGTAACAGGCTTTATATCCTCCAAGCTTTTTTCAGAGTTTAGACCATGGCCCATGGCGTCATGTTGAACATTGTCCACTAAAAAAATCTGATCCTTTGTAACACTAAAATCTGATCCTTTGTAACACTAAAGTGATTACAGAATCATCACGACATGACCTGCGCAGAATCACCTCAATGGATCCGATATTCCCGTTGCTGTTGAGATGGGGACTGGATCTAATCATCCGCTCAGTGCATCTTTGTGCGTCCAATCACAGGTAGAAAGCACACTATAGGCTCTCTTTAAGTCTTGACAATACCTTAACCAGAAGTACTCAAAAATCAAGAAACAGCAACTAATGTCCCAGGTCCAGCCCTTGAGCTACACATGCAGTTGCACGATTGTAGTGTTTGCCGTGACTAGTGATAGTCCAAACCAAGTGGCACCAAAAGCAGGTGTCTCCTCCCAGTGCTGGTCAAAAGAGGCTACATCATGTCACGCCTATGACAAGAACTTGAGACCGAATTCCCTGGTCACTCAGTGGAACATGAGCCAAAGTTGTCACAAGTCACAACATAGGTGCAATAATGGAGTACATAACAGGTCCCCAAAATTTATTTGTGAAGAAATGCATTCTCTCCTGTCCGAATGACTGTTCCATGACAATATAGCTTTAGGTTATGTGTACTTGGAGATGGAATTCTGCCACTTAACTATTCCTCAATAGCTTGTACAATTATTAAAACGTTTTCCCTGGGGTAATTCCATTACCGTCCACCTCACTTTGAGGGATAGTTCAAAGCTCACATGCACAGAGCAACACATGCTTGAGCAGGGACGTCCACTTCTGCAATAATTAAGGTTTGATTTACGAACAAATCAAGCCCTTAATCGTTGCACTGTTCGCGATACAAGCTGATGTAATGGCAGCTAAGTGATGTTTATTTTATAATAATCGATCACTAGTATAATGCACAGCCAAAACCAACTAGTAGTACTTTTCAATCAGACAGGGTACTTCCTGCTTGTGCATACTCTGCACCTGCGAATGGAATCCTGCCGCCTACCAGTTCACGGGGCTGATGTTCACAGTAAGGAAAAGGAAGCACATCACAATCTAATCAGACATGTAGATACAAATCTGTATCTTCGGTCTTGTACAAAAATACTAGTATAGTAACATGTTCAAATCAGTTCGCACTGACAGGAATTCTTTATGTACATCAAGAGGAAGAACTTATCTGGTAGTACATGATTTGCAGCGAAGTGTTCATGTGGCTCAGAGCCAGAGGAGATCTGGCCTAGAGAGACCGGTCGAGCAGCTTCCGGTTTGTGCTTTTGCTATCTGAAATCGTCGTTTTGTTTCTTGTAGGGCACGAGGCTGAATCAGCAGATCTTTGACTCCAATTTCTGTTTGAATTTTTGTTCTGCCGTTCTTGTCTCCTTATTTCCCTGTCTGTCGAGGTTTGATGATTGATACATCGTTTTTTTTAATGAACCGAGTAGCTCGCATTCGAGCTGGGTAAAGTTGAAACAGAAAAGCAATTTCATCAGGTTCAGAAAATACAGTCGCCCTGCTCCTTTCGTTTATCGGGAAGAACTAGTATTTATGCACGGTACATAAAAAGCTAGCTGGTACCCCAGTCGGCACTTGGCAGCATATCATCATTCATTCCTCGACGAGTGGACGGGCGAGAGATATATCACGACTCGACATATATGAAAAAGCATCTCGACAATACGCTCCCGGGTGAAAAGAAGAAAAAAGGGGGGGTGAGAATAGCATCAGTATCTCGGTGTTCCAGTAGTATCAGCGTACGTGTGATCGCCAGTGCGCGCGCGGGAGCGGGCGCGGCCGAGGCACCGAGGCCGAGCGCACAAGTCGCGGCGCGGCGCGGCGCGGCGCGTCGCTTTCCCCGCGCGGCGGACGCGGACAAGTGGCGTGCAGCGTCCACCGAGCCCGCTGCCCCCACCCGCGCCTCCCCGCGATCCACAGAATACAAAGATTCCGGCTCGCTCCGGCCGGGGACGGGACGGGACGCGCGCGTACGTTTTTTTCCCCGCGTCGTTTAATTCGCTTTGTTCTCTTGCGCGCGTGCGCGCGCGCATGCAAATCCCGAGACGCAAAGACTACCGCTATATAGATGCATCGAACGGCGCAGGCTTTGAGAAAGCCCGCGCGAGCCGACGCAACAAGAGGCGCCCGCACCTCCTGCCCGCGTGGCCTCTTCCTCTCTTTTGCTCCGCCCCTCTCTCGCCGCACCACTACTTGGTTGCTCCATAAAGTACGCTGCTATATATATATCCATCGGTAACTCTCCCTCCAGGTCTCCACCTCTCCTCTACTACTGTGCTTGGCCAGAGGCTCAGGAATTCTGCGGTTGCTGCCTGCCTTGTAGCTGGTGCGTTCCTTTTTTTCCTGCCCATCCACTTACATTTCTCAGTCTGATCATCGGATAAGGTTTTTTTTTTCATCTTAGACCTTGTTTAGAAAACCATTCTCAGCCAGGATCTGTGTGGATGGGCCGGATTAAGCTTTACTCAAGTAGCCCTCAATACTTTTCAATTTGGTATCGATCTGTATTTTTTTTCTATTACAAAGAAGACTCGTACCGCACGCACACACGTGTGAATAATAGATGAGTAACATGATTTTAACCCTAGTAGGTGGAGTCGTACACCCACAACTCTACCACCCACCAAGAGGTGGTTCTAGTATTGATCTGTATTACCCCGCTTCGCAATATTCTTTTGAGGAATTATTTCCACTTCCTGTCCCTAATTTAATGTTGCCGAAGAGGTTGATCAGTTGTATGCTATTTTTATAGGGATATTTATATTCCAAAATCGTTAACTGTTTATTAGATTTGGTGCTTTCTTGGTCTACCTATGGTGGGCCTGGCAAATATATTGTGAAATGGAAAGACCGCGTTGCTTTGTGCATTTCTTGATTAGTGTCAATATATCGTAGTATAAATGTTCATGCTTGACTGGGTTTGTGAGTGTACTATAGGAAGCTCTTGTGACCAAGAGAATTGAGAAACCAAGTGTTGTAGAAACTTACAACGCTAAGTTTTTGTTCTGGTATCGTTTCCACGGTCTGATTCTTACTTTTCTTGGGGAGAGGTAACCGAATGGGCGTATTGTGATTTATAGTAGCTCTTGTGACCAAGAGAATTGAGAATTGCTGGTAGGGACATTGAGGCGAGGAATCAGCATTCGTTCTTATGGTTCATGACAATGATGTATTGTTGTCATCAGTACTAGACAAATCATTGCCTAGCTGTGCTAGGAGAATGCATGCAGAAAGTGTATAATTTAATGTAGCAGAACCATTTCCAGATCATCTACGAGTGTGTCGAACTTTCAATGGGCAATCTCCACCGTTAGATCGTAAGTGGTCCAAAGCGATCTACCCTTTAAACTGCACCAGAAGTTGCACATCATCGTCATGAGATGCAGAGATACGGAGCGCACAAGAGCCATACATGCTAGTAGAGATAACGGCAGTAAGGATATTTGCTATGATTCAGTATAGAATCATTCAGTGCATCCACTTGTTGGTTGAGTTAAATGCTGATATGAAGTATGAACACGTACGGGACCTGATCTTAATTAGCTGAGAGGCAGAGAAAGGCATTGGATATGCCCGATGTATCTGTTAAAGTATCCGACTAAGTTCTTATATAGAGGAAGTCTGCCGTGGTTAGCAAGCAATTTAGGGCCTGTTTGTTTCAGCTTTGGATTCTCTAAAAGCTGATTCTGGATTGTGATTTTTGAGAAGCTGATTCTTCAAAAGCTAGAATCCAAAAGCACATATGAAGTGGATTGTGGATTCTAGTGTATATGGGTGGGGTGGATTGTGAGAATCGGATTTTAGAATCAACCTGTTTGTTTCTGATTCTGCTTTTGGGACCAGAATCCAGAACCAAAAGCTAAAACAAACAGGCCCTTAGTATTTGTACTTAGGATTCAAAGAGGACATATATGTTTCTTAACAAGTAGAATTATTCGACTTTCTTGTGTAGAGATGTATATCAGAAACCATAAGCACTATTAGGGTTCCGATATCAATTGTTAGGGATAGTACGGCAAAATAACTGGAGACAAGGATTTAACGTGGAAAAACCCTTGCGGGAAAATAATGCTTCAAAGATTACAAATACAAGGAGTTAGCTTATATAGCTAAAGAGTATTTGGATAAAACCAAAAGATATTGAGTTATCTCCAACAAGCACAAACTGTTTTGCTCAAGGAAACACTGTAGGCTAGTTGCTGGAGGCCCAGAGAAATACGTAGTACTCCCTCCGTTCATTTTTATAAGTCTTATTTTTTGAATGGTCTTATTCACAAATATAAGGCTTGCATGTGGGTTTAATGAGGTCTTTCCTTTTATACCCCTATTTATTCTCACTCAACCATATGCATTTATTAATTACCACTCACACAAAGTATATCTTTTATCT
Organism: Otatea glauca; assembly: GCA_036346275.1. NCBI lineage: Eukaryota > Viridiplantae > Streptophyta > Magnoliopsida > Poales > Poaceae > Otatea > Otatea glauca. The sequence continues at coordinate 79,105,198 of CM070711.1, forward strand.
TCCAAGACAATTAAGTGGGGGCATCTAAGTCATTTTCTCTCATAACTCTCTCAATTTCAACGCAACCTTAATCCTTGTGCAAAGTCAAAATACGCCTTATAAAAATGAACGGAGTGAGTAGTAAACTTGCATGTGATGAATGGAAACACTGATAATTTACTAGTTGAACACATCTAAATATCTCTTATTACTCGGTCCCCATGACTATTCAGTAGCTGGCTTCAATTACATTAAAAGCATCCAAGCACCTCTCTTATAGTAATTAGTCTTTTAAGTCTGTTCACACTTCAACGTCCTTCAATTCTACTCAAAGATCACTGTGGTGGAAGCCAACTGCACATTGCTTTCGTTCGTTTCAGAAATTTCAAGGTACTAATTTTACCATCAAATCCAGTATGCCACCAAACTAATTCTAGGTTCCCTTGTTCCAGGTACACATAATGTCAACTTCACAGTTTCAAATATATGTCTGGTTCATTCTACTATTTGCCAGTTTTGGAATATCCACATCTCTACCTATGGAAACAGATGCACTCCTGGACATCAAAAGTCATCTGGAGGATCCACGAAATTACCTAAGCAATTGGGATGAATCCCACTCAGCATGCCAATTTTACGGTGTAACTTGCGACCATAATTCTGGTGATGTCATTGGAATATCACTCTCAAATGTCTCACTATCAGGCACTATATCGCCATCATATTCTCTTCTTCGCCAATTGCGTACTCTGGAGCTCGGTGCAAACTCCATCTCAGGCATCATTCCTGCTGCGCTGGCCAACTGCACAAATCTGCAAGTTCTTAATCTGTCAATGAACAGTTTGACAGGCCAATTGCCTGATTTTTCATCATTACTCAAATTACAAGTTCTTGACTTATCTACAAATGCTTTTTATGGTGCATTCCCTGTATGGGTCAGCAAATTATCAGTCCTAACTGAATTAGGCCTAGGAGAGAATAACTTCGATGAAGGTGATGTTCCTGAAAGCATTGGAGGCCTGAAGAATCTGACATGGCTATTCTTGGGGCAATGCAACCTTAGAGGAGAGATACCGGCTTCAGTGTTTGATTTGGTGGCACTTGGGACTCTGGACTTCTCACGCAATCAGATGACCGGTGTGTTCCCGAAGGCGATATCCAACTTGCGCAACTTGTGGAAGATTGAGCTCTACCAAAACAACTTGACCGGTGAAATTCCTTCTGAGCTTGCACATCTGACTTTGTTATCTGAATTTGATGTGTCTCGGAATCAACTTACTGGTATACTGCACAAGGAAATTGCTAGCCTGAAGAAGCTTAAGATCTTCCATATATACCGGAACAACTTCTCTGGTGAGCTTCCTGAAGGACTGGGGGACTTGCAGTTTCTTGAGTCATTTTCAACCTATGAAAATCAGTTCTCAGGAAAGTTCCCAGCCAACCTTGGCCGGTTCTCGCCACTCAATGCAATTGACATATCAGAGAACAAATTTTCCGGTGAATTTCCAAGGTTCCTGTGCCAAAACGACAAACTGCAGTTCTTACTGGCTTTGACCAACAACTTCTCAGGTGAATTCCCCAGCTCTTACTCTTCTTGCAAGACACTTCAGAGGTTCAGAATAAGTCAAAATCAGTTCACTGGTAGTATTCCTGATGGCATATGGGGATTGCCTAATGCCGTCATCATTGACGTTTCTGACAACGGATTTATCGGGGGCATATCTTATGATATAGGCATTTCAGCCACCCTGAACCAGCTATATGTTCATAATAACAACTTATCTAGTGAGCTTCCATTGGAGTTAGGGAAGCTCTCCCAGCTTCAGAAGCTGGTTGCTTCCAACAACAGATTCTATGGCCAAATCCCTACGCAGATTGGAAATCTGAAGCAGTTGTCATACCTACATTTGGAACACAATGCACTGGTAGGGCCGATACCACCGGACATCGGTATGTGCAACAGCCTGGTTGACCTAAATCTTGCAGGGAATTCTTTGACTGGTGACATTCCCGACACACTTGCCTCCCTTTTCACGCTGAATTCACTCAATCTATCATACAACATGATCTCTGGTGAAATCCCTGAAGGATTGCAGTCGCTGAAGCTAAGTTATGTTGATTTCTCCCACAACAAGTTGGCCGGACCAGTCCCTCCACAACTCCTGATGGTAGCTGGAGATGATGCATTCTCTGAAAATGCAGGCCTTTGTGTCACTGACATTTCAGAAGGGTGGAGGCAAATTTCCACCAATTTAAGCTCTTGCCGCTGGACCGAAAACCGTCATAACTTCTCGCGGAGATGGCTATTTGTTGTGCTGATCATAGTGACATCTTTGGTTGTTCTCCTATCTGGGTTAGCATGTCTGAGATATGAAAATTACAAGCTTGAAGAGTTCAACATAAAGCGAGACATGGAGAGTGGCGATGACAGTGATTCTAAGTGGGTTATTGAGTCCTTCCATCCTCCAGAGCTCGATCCTGAAGAGGTGTGCAACTTGGATGGGGAGAATTTGATTGGCTGTGGAGGCACCGGCAAAGTTTTCAGGCTAGAATTGAGCAAGGAGAGGGGAATTGTGGCTGTGAAGCAGCTGTGGAAGCGTGATGATGCAAAAGTCCTGAAAGCTGAGATAACCACCCTCGGGAAGATACGCCATCGAAACATTCTGAAACTTCATGCATTCTTGACCGGTGGTGGATCAAACTTTCTAGTCTATGAGTATGTGGTGAATGGAAATCTGTACGATGCCATTCGTCGAGAGTTCAAAGCTGGGCAGCCGGAGCTGGACTGGGGCAAGCGGTACCAGATTGCAGTCGGGGTTGCAAAGGGCATCATGTACCTTCACCATGATTGCTCCCCATCCATAATTCACCGGGACATAAAATCGACCAACATACTGCTGGATGAGGAGTATGAAGCTAAGCTTGCAGATTTCGGTATCGCTAAATTGGTGGAAGGTTCACCACTTAGCTGCTTCGCTGGTACCCATGGCTACATGGCTCCTGGTAAGTTCTGAACAAGTTATCTCTTACATGTATATCATCTTTGCATAGCTGTAGACTTGTAGTTAATGGTCAGTATTCTGCATGCATACTGTAAAATATATAAAAAAATATCAGTGCTATTCAAGTACTATAGAATTAATTATGCCTTGTCCTCGTAAATAACGCTGTCAAATGAAACAGTGCACTTATTATTTAATTTACTATTACAAAGTACAATTCTTGTAGTATTTTTCACTTAAGATCTGTATCATTGGATGGGTGCAATATGCTTCGTCGTTTCTTCTGAATTTTTTTTGCACGTTTTCCGTGTCAGTTATTAATATATCCATGAATATTTGAATAATAAATTTAATATAGTGATGCATTTCTTACTTTTATGTAATAATTTTCAGATGCATATTATGCGATCCTCAAACTATATTATTCTCATATGCATATACCTCACGGTATTGGTCTGACAATTTGACAATCTCACATCAGCTTTTCTTAAAATGCAGAGCTTGCTTATTCTCTCAAGGCGACAGAGAAGAGCGATGTTTACAGCTTTGGTGTTGTACTGCTAGAGTTGGTTACTGGACGTAGCCCGATAGTCCAACAGTTTGACGGTGAACTGGACATCACCTCCTGGGTTTCATCCCATTTGGCTGACCAAAATACTGTAGCTGTTCTTGATCCAAAAGTTAGCAACTATGCATCAGACAACATGATAAAGGTCTTGAACATTGCCATTCTTTGCACTGTTCAACTGCCTTCTGATCGGCCAACAATGAGAGAAGTTGTGAAGATGCTCATCGACATCGATCCTATCTCAACAATCGGGAGAGCAAAGAACAAGAATGATAAGAAGTAAGAGCCTGTTTTCAAAAAAAAAAAGAAGTAAGAGCAGGTAACCTTTTCTTAGTAAGATGCCATCATGCCACCATGCACACGATCAAGAACATTAGGCACCCAATAGCAACACTCTGGGGGCAGCCAATTAGGACGTAACTAGTAGGCTGGTAATAATCTGGAGGTGTAGTAGCCTTTGAAAGCTTGTTCATAGGTAAAAGTTTAACTCTATCCTGTACAAATTTCGGTCATGTACTTTGCAGTTTCTGTACAAATGTTGCGAGCATATTTATGATTTACTGCATTGCAATGTCAGAGAAATTGGAGATGGAAGTAGTTAAATTTTGACTACCTTGAATGAGGACATAATATCAAGATATCCATGTACTCAGTTGGACTGAGCGAATTTGGGTGCTTATTTAATAAAAAAAACCCAGTTCTTCCTAGTTATTGTCGTTTTCCTTCAGAGGAACACGACATGCTAATAGGCAGATGACATTGTACAAATCATTCCACTACTCAACATGTACTCAGTAGGGACTAGGAAGTAGGTACATGATAATGGGTCATTATAGCCGATCCAGCAAAATTCAGGAGTCCAAATCTTTCAAGAACTGATCGGATATCCCATCTTAGTAAGTCAACATCTGAGAAAAACGATACACACAAAATCAGAAACCGGATCCTACATTCTTCTTCAACTCAGAGCCGTTTGTCACTATTATACAAGACTACAACAGCCTCTAGCTGACAGTTTGGAAAGGGGTAGAGACCTTCAGGCTGTCCACAATGTCAGTCACAGAGCCTATACCCACTGCCACTGAAATCAGTAAGCAGACCATGCTCAAACTTTGCAGGAGATACCACTTTCTCCCCTTGGTGATCTTTTCCTGGGCAATGTGCATGCTTATGGGGAAGTACACGGTCAGCGGCCAGAAGCTGAACGCGCCGAGGAGCCCCAGCACCGCGTTGAAGAAGGGTATCATCATCGCCACTACAGTAGTCGCGATAACTATGACAGTCCGTAAGACGAGCTTGTAAGGCGCGACGGTCACCGAGCCTCGTTCTATGAGCGGGATGCTCACGGTGCATGCGCTGTTGATGAACTTGGCTTCCGGCCACCGGGAGGCAATCCACCTCTCCACTGTAGCAAATATGGGTTGTGCATAAACCTGCATTGAGAAATGCATTTAGCTCAAGTTGCCGAACAGTATGGCTGCAAGGTTCACTTCATTCAGGTCAGCTTGTCAAATTAATGGAAAATGCAATTCTGATTGAGGCGTGCCTAAACTGATTGAGATGTACTGACCTGATATGCCCCAACGAGGTGAAGGATGAGGCACATGTTGGCGATGTCGACGAGCCAGAAGGGCCCTAATCCGGGAGCTGTCAGGATGTTGCCGGGAGCATCGGACCCAAATGCGGCATATCCGGCGCAGCCAACGGAGACGTAGAAGATGGTGGTGGCTCCAATTCCATACATTGCTGCCTTTTTCATGGTCTTGTTCTCTGATGGTGGCGACTTCAGCGTATCCTACAAGCAAAACAGATCAAAAGGCACCTTACTGACAAAACTTCGCCACTTGGAGTAATGTTCTGAACAATTTCTTTTTTCCTTCTGAAGTTACTATCAATTCATTCAGGGGTAGAGTGGCTGCGTCGTCATGCATACCTGGATCTCAATTAGTACTTCTGCAAAAGTGTAAGCAAAGGCGATGTTTCCCAGGGCAAGAAGCACATTCCACAGCTTCTTGCTCGAAGACACAGCGGTAGCACCTTCTATCCTCCCGCTGAGGTGGCCACCGTGCGACACCCACTCCACCACGGAGAGCCCGAGACCGATGAACGAGTAGGCGAACGACATGACCGCCGCGACAACCGACAGCCACGTGATGTGCTCCAGGCCGGGGAACTGGGACAGCACCACCTGAACTACGCTGAACGCCAGCATGAGCACGGTCCCCGACGTGTCACAGTGCGCGTCGTGGCCGTTCCGGTGGAAACAATCCACCCTCCTGATCGCACTTCGCAATGCACAAACAGATTTTACAAAAAAGAAACAAAATTTAGTACATCCTGATTCTGATCACATAGTCTTTATTCGGGAGGAGCTTAAACTAATTTTGGTTACTCACACCATGCTTATGGTTGCGGTGATGGTGTAGCCCACCATGGTGCCCCACAGGTTGACGTACTGAGCGATTCCGCACATGAACACCTCTCCGGGACCTGGAGATTTTCAGGCATTGCGTTCAGTTCAGTAAGGCAAGAAACTAACGGAGATGGAATTTTTGTGTGTTAGGGTCGTGCGCACGTACTGAGGTATGATCTGACGGCGTCCATGTAGGTGCGGTTCCTGGCGCCGGTGACGGGGTCGGGGGCGCGGTAGGCGTTGGCGAGCAGCGTGGAGGTGTAGTAGGTGACGCAGGCGAAGCCAGCCAGCGCGAGGGGGCCCGCCGCCCAGCCCAGCTGCGCCACGCTCCACGCCAGCGCCAGCACGCCGGAGCCGATCACCGCCGTCACAATGTGCGCCGTCGCCGTCCATAAGTTCCCTGAAACCACAAAACCGCCGCCGCCGGGCCAAATAATTCGATCTCCAAGAATCCCAGAGGCAAAGAACCAATCACGCACGCCGTGATCAGTTCCAAATATATATTTTTAAAAAAAGGTACCCTAAAAATCGGACTCAGAACAGGATCAATATAGGAAGGCGCGTTCACCTTTCCGCTCGTGTTCGCCTCTCTCGACGTCTTCTGCTGCTGCGTTCTTGTCCATCTTCTCGCCGCGTCCTCAGGTGTCCCGTGAGGGTGTGTGTGTGTGTGTGTGTGTGTGTGTGGAGAGATGATGCGGCAATGAACCGGGAAGGGGTTTGGTCGGTATATATAGAACTTGTTGAAGCCAACCTGGGCTTAACTCGGCTATCTGAATCTGATACGGCCGGCACTCCGACCTATAGAACACCGGCATGCCAGTTCGGCGCCAACGGACTCCATTGGGCAGAGTTCGGATCCAATGCTTCGAGTACACTGCATTTACATCAACGGTTGTTAATTGCTCATCAGACATGTGTGGTGTACACAGCTTGGCTCAAAGTGCCTGCGGATCAATCAAGTCTAAGAGCCAATTTGAAACGCAGAAATTATACATGAATTTTATGAATAATCTAATTTTCTGTTGGAATAAGGAAAAAAAACCCGCGTTCCAAACGATGTCTTACTATTATTTTGGTCGGCCCAAATTGCCAACTTACCTTGTGTTTAACGTGGGTAGATGGGCCTGAACCCAACCAACCAGCCCAGCTCTTTCCTTTTCTTCGAAGTACTACTCAAAATTAAAACTAGAAACTACTAGTGATGATCTAAGAGCCTAATTACATAGGAAATGATCGCAAGACTTTTTTTTTAAATATAAAGTCTTGTTGGAGAGATCTATTCTCGACCGAGACTTGTGTGGATGATCCAGAAATTTAATCTAAAATTTCAGCACATCCACAAGAATGAACCGAGATTATGGCCCAGCCAAACAGAACCTAAAAGTAGTTCAACGACGTCAACCGTAGTAAAGTGCTTCAGACACTTCAAAAGTATCATTAGTTTACTTTTGCGACGACAAAAGTACCATTAATTAGTACTATCAACGAGTAACAGATCACACTAAAGCTTTGACTAATGACTAGCAAGCAATTACTAATCAAGAGTGCTAGCCTGCTGGGACGAACGAACGATGTGATTATAAAGGCCAAGGCACACCCAGAAAACCACAGGTGGAGCGGAGCGTAACATACTAACAGAAAAAAGCAAGGCCTACGGTTTCGCAAGTGCGTCATCGTCGTGCGGTTGGAGAGACGTATCGAAGTAGATGGAGTCATGGGGGTCGACGAGGAGCGCAGCTTGGGGACTTTCGCTGCCTGCCACTTCTCGATCCAAAACCGACTACTGTGGATGCTGCATGCCCGGCCTCGCGCGCCACGATAGGCCGGCCGCCGGCGTGTGCGTTCTTCCGTCTGCTCCATGCAGAATATATGATGGGCGCGCAGCGTACGTACGTACTACTACACATCAGATCGCTAGGGTGGTGTTTGGTTAGATGGACGAAGGTATGTCAAATTTTGTTCAAAAATTTAAACTTTGAACAAAAATTCAAATGTATGTCAAATTTTATCCAAAAATTTCAAAACAAAATTCAAAACCTTAATTACAACTAGCTCATCCTTCCTCATCCATCCAACCAAACAAAAAAATGACTCATCCTATCCATTCTCATCCATCCAACCAAACAAAAAAATGACTCATCCTATCCATTCTCATCCATCCAACCAAACAAAAAATTGACTCATCTCTATTCACCCAACCAAACAACCATCTGGATGATTCCATCAGTCTGAACATATCCCATCCGGGCAACGAAACGCACCCTAAGTGGCTAGCTCGCTAGTCGTACTACGTAGTAGGAGACTAACTAAAGGCTGACGACTAGCTAGTGATGTGAAGAGACTAAGGACTGACGGTATCCACGCAGAGATGATACGCAGGATCGCCACTGTCCGGCCGTCTGCCGACACCGGTTGTTGCTATGCATTTTCAGGATTGAGAAAAAGCTCGGCTTCTGCTCGCCACATTACAGACCTTTTCTTTCTTCTCCTTCTTCTTTTTTTCCTTTTCTTTCATTGCACCAGCGGATACGTATTGGACGGCACCGGCCGCCCGGTAAGGACATGGGACGACGACACGGGAGTCTCTGGTGTTTAATTAGCCAGCTTGTAGGACATATCATGGGCTAATTACGACCCTTGTTTTATATACTAGTTACAAGAATGTTCTTGCGACTGTGAACGTCTAATGCGGTATTCTCAGCTCATCATGCATGGTTACGCTTGAGAGAGAGGATTGGGACCAAAAAAAATCATGCACGTCTCCTTCACCCTGAAGGCTGCAGTACCCCAGTAATAAAAATTGATGTTTGCCATATCCCGACCCAAAGCAGATCGATTCGTGATTAAAGTCGAAGAAAATGCAACATGTGGCCGTAGTTGCTAGGCTGCTAGCTTGCGTGCAATGCATGCTCTCTGTGTCTCAACAAGCACACTGATGCACTCAACACCTGAACATTGCATTGGACGAGTTAAGGCAAAGTTAACCTCTCTTTGTGAATTGGGATGGATTTCCGCGTAATTACCAGTGCCAACTAGGAGTACCGACACTTGCTAAGGTGAGAGCCCTTGTTTCGCCGTCTAGTTTGTTTCCAATCCACAATTCCGGATGCAACTGCAAGAGAGAAAATTTGCCATCTACCACAGTCTACAGCACGCAAAACGCAACGGATCCAACGCATCTAGACTCCTTTCCGCAGCATCATAGATTTGCATCCAACCTCCGAGTGCCATTCGGCGTAAGCGCATTACATGGACACTTGGACAGTGATGCATGTCGTAGCTATTGGCTATTGCTGCTTTTGTTGTGCAAAGCGTTAATTTGGCCTATCTTATCTGATTACATTGGTGTAACTACCTTTTTCCCCAAAGAAGAACTTTAGCTGCCCAAAGTTTCCGACCAACTTCTATGGCCACAGTATTCGAAAGGATTTTTGTTTTCAACTAAATGTGGCAAACCATAACAGTAGTTGTAAGAGTAAATTTCATTTTACATCGTGTTTTTATTATCAAAGTAGTACTTTGTACCGTCAGTAGCCATTCTTTTCACCTTACACCACCTCTTCTTACCATTTGTTCACTTTATATCAGGGTAATACCTCCTTCTCCCCTCCGCTGCATCATGGCGGGCCACCATCGCCAGTTCATCATGGGTTGCCTCCAGTGGTGAGACTAATAGTGGCCGATCTTTCTGTGAGATGGATAACTCTCGATTAATGGAGACAATCCTCACAAACTAGGCTATCGACTGAAATATGTCCGAGCAATCACTGAACCAAATTTTGAGTTGTTATCAACTATGCCAAAGCCTGATTGACTTGATCATGAAGATCAATTTTTGCAAACAACCCAAAAACAAGCAAGAACAAAGCAAAAAAAAAAATATGAAATTGCGAATATGGATTAAGGACAAGCGTTGGGGTTCCAATAGCAGTCTTGTCGGTTGGTCTAGCCGACTCAAGCGAAGGATACAAAAGTTTTATGTGGAAAACTAATCTAACAAAACCTCAGTTTCACGAGGGAGCTCGGCTAACTTAAATAGGCATCTAAAAGGGGTGCAGCCCAAGAGGTGAACACGGACATGGACTCCTCCTGGACGTCCCTCTTGGGCCTTCCTATTACAACAGTCGAAGCCCAATTGGCACCTGGGTCTTTCTATTACATGGGTCGAAACCCAATTGGCAAGGTAGCACAACACTATGTTAGGAAGGCTTCTATATGTAGTTGGGCCTGCCTGTTGGGCTTGTGGAAGTGGTGGTCGCCAGGGAGAGAGAGAAGTTGAAACCATCCGCCTAGGCTAGGCTTCGAATCCTCCTTGTGACCCTTCGTCTTGTAGCATTCCTTCTCGTATTCCGATCCATTGTAGTCCTCTCTATGATTTCTGAGGATAAGTAAATCACACGCATTAGACAACATCATATTCTCATTAGAAACATAATTCACTCCCAAAAACGAAGTTACCTGATAATTCAATTGACGTGCACGTGCTCGTGTGATTGGACCTTGCACTTGCACAGTGTGCGGAGAAATATTGGCTGCATCTATAGGAGTGATGTCCTCAAGGTAAAGTGATAACATGTGCAAACTCATGGTATTGCCCTGGTTTAAAGTGAAAGAGCCGGTAAGAAGTGGTGTAAAGTGAAAAGAATAGCTAAGGGTGGTACATAGTACCACTTTGGTAATAAAACATGGTGCAAAGTGAAATTTGCTTTAGTTATAATAAATTTAGTACTCATCTGTTCCTAAATAGATTACGTTTTGGGATTTTGTACTTCAACTAAGACACATGTAGAAATAACCTAATCACACTCCTTCATTAGCTCACTTATTACTCTTAGATGATGTGTGTTACTCTAATCTACAGTAATAAATAACATTAGAAATTGTGAACGATAGAGGTATGTAAAGTAAAAAAACAGTTATGAGTTGTCTTGAAATTATAAAATGATATGTATTAGAAACAAAAATTTGAAAGTTAAAATGACATGTATTGAGGTTTAGAGGGAGTAATATTTGCAACTTTAAAAGCTCGAATTCCACACTTCATTGAACAGCTAGAATCGAATATAAGCTTTGCAAAAAGTAGCATCTCTTGTCCCTTTGTCACGTATATCACGCAAAGATGTCTGGATTTGGAGTACGATAAAAGAATTCTTTCCCATTATTGTCTATCTTTTGGTGACACCTTAAACCAGAGAAGGTGCAATGATACACAAGTGGTACGTCTTTGATACTAAAGTGGTACATCTTTGTAGATACATATCTTTCTTGCAAGCGTCGATCACTCGATCTCTATTCGCCATCAATTACTCATCACAGAAATCCTCTTCATACAAACAACCTAAGGGCCTGATAACAGAGGTTTGGATTTTTTTTCCGGAGATGACATATATTTGTACTCCCCACAATCACAAAAGCCACATGTTATTTTAGCCATTCTCCAAATGCAAATTTGATCGTAAATTTTTATTCTAATATATTTATAAAACCTGATAAAATTATAAATACTATGAATGTTCTTTTTAAGAAAAATGTAAACTATGATTTTTATATATCTAATATAAAGTTTTGAAAAGATATCAATAGCAGAAGTTTGAAAAGTTTGATTGCATGAAGCCTTAAGACGTTTTCTTGAGACTGGAGGGAGTAACACTTGCATCCATGTGAGAATGGTTCCGACTAATATGCAGCTGTTAACTCGATATACATGGTTTGCAAGACGATTTCATTTTTTTTTTCAGGGACCAATTATTTTCCTACACTGAATACAACATCAGCTGCTAAGACTAGAGGTGGATAACAAGCCAACATGGTTCAACTCGACTCGTTAAGCAAATGAGCAGAAATAACTGCTCGGCTCAGCTTGGTTTAAAAGCTCATGGTGGCTCGTTAGGCTCTTAAAATCCAAGCACTAACAATTACACGTACGTTAGTATATGCTAATATATATATGATGAAAAAGAACTCGTAAGTTTTATACCTAGTCGTCATCCACGAGGCTACGACTTAGGCTCTGTTTGTTTAGGTTTAGACTTTTTAGTTTATAGTTTAAAACTAACTTTTGGGTGTTGAACAGTTTAAAAGTTAACGATTTTTATATATGGTAGAGGTAGACAATTTTACTCTAAATTTAATGGTATCGGTTTAAAACCAACATGGTTTTAGTTATACAGGCTCTTTTGCTGCTATGAGTTAGGATTGATGAGAGATTGCGAGTGTTGTTGGGCTATGGGCCCAGCTGACTAAGTGGTATTTTGTTGCTAGAATGCTGAGTTGGCCGGCTGGAGTTCATTGATCATGCGTGACGAGCAACTCATGAGCTGATTCGAACTCGACTCGCTAAGCTAACAAACAAAAATGCCTGCTCGGTTCGATTTACTTATGGCACGAGTTCGAACCGAGCCTTTATGGTGCCGAGTCGGCTTATGAACTTCGAGGTTTTTTCACCCCTAACTGAAATTTCCCGTGAAGTTAACCTACCACATGTGCGTGCACAACGCTTGTTCAGTGAGCTGAACGACAAACTACCACAGAAATCACCGTCTCAGACTGTAATCGTGGGTAGAACTAGAAGAGGGAGGGGAAGAGCGCAAGAGGGTGCCCAGAGCCAGAGCCGAGATGAACGCAAAGCACCAACACCAAGAGGCGGATTACAGAGGAGGGCTAGTGGCGGCAGACGACGGCCGACCCAGGCGCTCGAGCTGGTGCCGGGGAGGCGGAATTTTGACCTACTGGGCTTTTCCAGTAGGGCGTTATGTGCTCCCGTACAAACATATTCACAAGTGCAGGCCGACTACAAATCTACTAGCGCCGTTTGATCCGAACGTTCATCTCGGGTATAATTGATCAACGGCTCTCACGTCCAGTTTTCATGGGGTGACGGCCCATAGGCCATGGCATTGCATTTCGTGCACACATACAGCCATGGCCGACATTGCTCTTGTTAATACGAGTGGCCATCTCTAAGTTTTTGCACACAGCCTATTCAAAAGATTCGGCCATGCTTGGCCCACTCCGACCCTTCGCATGGGCACGCCGGACGTTCTTCGTGGTTACGTCCATGGGCTTCTCACGCTGCCTCGCTTTTTTATCGCTGCGAGAAATTCCGATAAAAATCGTGGATATTGGGCGATGGAGTGGCGCAGCGTCGCGCGAAAAATTTCGTGCTCAGACGAGAACAACACACGGATAAGTTTATAGGATAAAGAAAAAACTGAATACGTAAGAGCTAACCGTGCATGCATGCAGCTTTCGGCTTTCTACTATCTCCTTACTGATCGACCATGGTCGTCGGAAGAGCCGTTGCCGGACGATGGACGTACGCGCGTCTTCTGCATCGAAGGCGATGGACCAGCAGCTGAGAAGAAACGCGTAGGAAAAACAAAAATCTGGCGTCGCCCGGACTCGAACCGGAGACCTTCAGTGTGTTAGACTGACGTGATAACCAAGTACACCACGACACCAACCTGACAACGACATTAACCTGTGACATTCATCACTAGAAATTTTAATCTAGATGTTTTGATGTCAAGGAGGATTATTTGATTCTTTCACGCAGAAACATAGACACGATACACGATGATCCTAACCAGAATAACGCACAAGTAAATCGATTATGTTTTATAAAACGTTACACCAGTACCACAACAATAGCACGACCAAATTATCCCAGCAGCTAGCTGGCAAGTAGGGTATGTTGAGCACGGTACAACAAGCATCAATTGCCGCACATGGATCAGACTTTCTCAGAGCTCGGTCTGGAAGATGGTGACGTGCCCGAGGCGCTGCACAATGTCGGCCACCGAGCCCACCGCGGCGAGCAGCGACAAGACGAGCGCGCCGACGTTGAGCGCCTGCAGCGCCACCCACTTGCGGCTGCCGGGCTGCACCCTTGCCTGCGCGATATACATGGTCACCGGGAAGTACACCGTGAGCGGCCAGAACGCGACGGCGCCGAGCAGCCCGAGCACCGCGTTGAAGAAGGGCAGCATCAGCGACACTACCGTCGTGGCGGCCACGAAGGCCGTGCGCAGTACCAGCTTGCACAGCGTGAACCGCACCACGCGGCCGCTGCCCAGGGGCAGCCGCAGCGCGTACTCCCGGTGGAAGAAGGCCGACTCTGGCCACCGGCTCCCCAGCCACTTCTCGTAGCACGCGAAGACAGGCTGCGCGTACACCTGCAACAATGTATACGCAACGACCCATCCATCACACGCGCACAGATGCAATCTGAACATGACCGGTGTCACGCATCGCAGTGACGATTTATGATCACCTGATATGCGCCGACCAAGTGGATGACCACGGCGACGTTGGCAACGTCGACGAGCCAGAACGGCTCGTCGAAGCCGGTTAGGATGTTCCCTGGAGCGGCATTGCCGAAGGCCGCGTACCCGATGCACCCGAGCGACACGTAGAATATCGTCGTCACGCCAATGCCGTACAAGCTCGCCCTCTTCATCGTCACGTTCTCCGATGGTGGCGACTTCACAGTGTCCTACAAATACACGAGACATGCCATTGCAATCATCATGAGCTCAAGTGCGTAGAACTAACTGTAATATGATCTACAATGCAATGTGCATGCATGAACGCGCCTGGATTTCTATGAGAAGCATGGAGTAGGTGTAGGCGAAGGCGATGTTCCCGAGGGCCTGCAGGAAATGCCATGCCTTGGTCCTCGCAGAGACGCCGTCGGCGCCGCCGATCTTGACGCCGAGAAGGGTGCCGTAGGCCCTGTGGTGCGACGCGAACTTGGCGGCGCTCAAGAAGAGCCCGACGAAGGAGTAGGTGAACGACATGACGGCGGCGACGACCGAGATCAGCGTGACCTTCTCCAGGCTCGGGAACTGGGACAGGAGGACCTCCACGAGGCCGAACAGCACCATGTACATCGTCCCGGACGAGCCGCAGCTCGCGTCGTGGCCCCTGTAATGGTGGCAGTTCGTGCGCACCACAGCCCTGCAGTCTCATGACAATGAACTTCTTTCAGCCTGAGGCTTATGTTGATGTTGAACAAAATTCTGCAGAATTTTCAGAAGCCAAGACGCTTGATCGCTTACATGATGCTCGTGGCGGTTGTGATGGTGTAACTCACCATTGCCCCCCAGAGAATCGCATACTGTGCAAGGCCGCACACAACTACATCTCTAGGCCCTATACACGATCAATGAAGCATTTCTTGTCAGAATCAGAAGCATGCTGCAAATTAAACTGTCCATATATATGTAAGTGAAGGGAGGAAATGCAGATGAGTTTCGAGGTTGGTTACCGAGGCAGGACCGGACGACTTCCATGTATGTGTAGTTCCGTTTGCCGTGGACGGGGTCCGGCGTGCGGTAGCAGTCCGACAAAAGGACGGCGGTGTAGTAGGTGATGTACGCGCACCCGATGAGGGCGAGGGGGCCGAGGACCCAGCCCATCTGGGCCACGCTCCACGGCAGCGCGAGCACGCCGGATCCTATCACCGCGGTGATGGCGTGCGTCGTCGCCGTCCATACCGTTCCTGTATAAATTCAGGTTCATTAAGCATTGGTCACTGTCTAACAGCATACCGAAGCTCATATTGTACATTGCCAATGCCAGATAACGTGTCATTTGCAGTTTTTGAACGTTTTTACGTAGGCGGAAGAGTTGCCTAGAGCATGAACATATACATGAACATTGAAGAGCTTGCGAGATCAAAGCTCAATTAAATCCCGATTACAGTAGTGGCGCTGCAAATCAAATCACAACTCCTTTTCCCCATAGGGTGTGAACCCATCATTTCCTCAGAAGAATCTGAAACTGCATCGTTGCCATAAACAAATTGTGAAATAATGTGCTGAAAAATTGGCTTAGTAATGAAATTGGCATTGCGAAGTGGTTGTATTCATGGCATGTGTGGTGCTTTTGCATTTACTGTTTCAGATGATTAATTGATATGCTTGTGATAGCATGATAATAGTTTTGCTTGATGCAATGCGCTCGTGTGAGTGGTTGCATGGATTGATCTTGAGTCAAGTCGTGGACTTGTGCTCATACACAGTTTTGTGTTTATTCATTTGCAGGTGTTGCTTGAGGGCGAACGTAGTCGATGACGGGACCGGAACTAGGTTCATGGAGGAACTGAGGTTCGATACTAGGTTCAGGGAGGAACTGAGGTCCTAGTGGTCAAGGATGTCATGCGGGACGTTCGGGCTAGAGAACGGTGCGCATGGAGGCTGGTTAGTCACACGAGAGTGGCAGGTGGGCCGTACGCGTGCATGTGTGAATTTTGGTTAGTTTGCATGTATTGGGCCTTGTTGGGCCAGGTGGATATGCATGCGAACTGTTGCTCATTATAAATAGGAGAGGGATGTCTCCTGTTTAGATGAGAAAGCTAGGTATTAGGGTTTGTACTCTTTTGTTAGGAGTATTGTAACCAGACTAGCAAGAAAAAAAATAAAGAATCAGATTTTCCTCAGCCGGCTGGACGTAGGAACCGAAATCTCAACGCGATGCTACAGTAATCGCGCAGGTTACTGTTCATACACGGTTTGCTACAGTAATCACTTTCTGGTTTTCTCTCTCGGTTTTGGTTCTTATAGATTGATTCGTTGTCTCTCTCGATTCAACAAGTTTAATCTTGATTTGGTCCATCCAAAACCTTTCTAGGGCATTAATTTAGTGTCCTCAAAGTTTCGTTGGTTAATCTTTTGTAGATTGTGATTAATCACGAAATTAGGGTTTGATCAATTCTCGTCATAATCTGTCACAGCATGTTTGTGAGTTTAATAACTTTTGATCCATAGGTCCGATCGAGCTGATTCTTCTTTTGTTAGATTCGTATTGGAATCTAGTTTCTACAGTGAAAATTTCAGGTCAATCCGACGGTTGGATCTCCAGGAATTAGCGATTTACAGAATGCATCTAACTCTGTTTTGTTGAATACGAAAGCAATTATTTGAGTCCGAATTGGGGTGAATTTTTAGTAGATCAAAAATTTTGTTTTAGCTTCCGCACAATCATTCACCCCCCCTCTGATTGCTAGTTTAGTATATATCGATCCTACAAGTGGTATCAGAGTACGGTTTTTCTAATTTATCTTAATCGGTGATTAGATCAATGGATCGTTATTCGACAAATCCGTGTGTGTTCGATGGTGTTGATTTTCAGTTTTGGAAGGCCAAGATGGAGGCGTACATCCAAGCGTAGGGCTTCGCAATTTGGGAGAAGGTTTACAAGCCGTACGAAGTTCCTGAGAACGACAACGTCAACGACGTCAATCGCGCACATGTTGAAGCAAACAGCAAGGCGCGCAACTTGATCATCCAGGGCTTGGGGCGCAGCGACTTCGATCGAGTGGTTCATCTTCGATCCGTATATGAGGTATGGAAATCTCTATGTGACTATCATGAAGGATCAAACACTGTCAAAGAGGTTCGCCAAGATATATATAAGAAAGAATACATGCGATTTGAGATGAAGCCTGGTGAGTCGCTAGATGATTTCTTTGCACGTTTTAATAAGATTCTTAGCAATTTACGTGCTGTTGGAGTTAGCTATGACGATGTTGCTAATGCTAGACAATTGCTTGATGCATTAGACATGTCTATTTGGGAGATGAAAGTTACATCCATTAGAGAATCAACTGTCATGAGTACACTTACTTTAGATGTTCTTTTCTCTAAATTAAAAACTCATGAATTGGATGTTCTTACTTGGAAGAATGATCACAAATCAATTGCTTTGACCTCCCAATCTAGCATGTCTCATAAAAATGTCTCTTCAAGTTTGCTTTGTCTTTCTTGTCTTCACTAACCGATGAACAGATTGAGGAATTTTCGGAAGAAGACTTGGCATCACTCTCTTCTCGTTTTTATAAAGCTTTGCAGAATGTGAGAATGAGGAAGAGAGTTAGTGGTGGCCCTTCAAGATGCTATGAGTGTGGTGATCTCAACCACATTCGTTCAAATTGTCCTAAACTTGCAGGTAAATCATCGAAGGAGGAGAAAGAGATAAAGTACAAGCGTCCGTTCAATGATAAGAAGAAAAGGAGCTTCCTAAATAGCAAAGTTGTGCATCGAGTTCTTTCAGCACTTGAACAAGTCAACTTGAATGATGTAGACTCTGAAAGCAGTGATGAAGATACAATATCCAAAAGTAAGACGAGACAAGACTTGACGAGCTTGTGTCTCATGGCAAGTATGGACAGCTCAATCGAAGATGAACTTGTGATGAGGAAGCGAGGTAAATCCTTCTTACGATGAGCTTTCAGATGCTGTTGTTCGTCTTGGTACGCTTTTAGAGAAAAGAAACAAGAAAATTAAGAAACAAGATGTTTTGATTGAATCTTTGAATGCTGAAATTGCTAGACTTAAATCTTTGACTCCTGATGATGATGCTTGCAAATTATGTGACTTAATTTATTCTGAGCTTACTTCACTAAGAAATGTTCATGCTTCAACTCTTGATAAGCTTAGAGATGAAATTGAGAAGAATGAGAAACTTGTTGCTTTGAATTGCAAACAAATTAAAGATGCTAGTTGCTCTACTTTTGATTTGGATGAATCAACTTCTTGTTCTAAATGTTCAATTCTTGAATTGAAGTTGCATGATGCTAATGCTAGAGTTTCTCAAATGACAAATGATTTACTCACACATGAGGTTCTTTCATGCTCAACTTGTCGCAAGCAAAAAGGAAAAGTGGACGTTCCTTGTAATAATTGTTTAACTCTTTCTCGAAAAGTTGATTACTTGGGAAAATCTTTAGAACGTTTCACTAAAGGAAAGAAAAACCTAAACATGATTTTGGATCAATCAAGGGTTAGCACGCATAACAAAGGTTTAGGTTTTGATTCTTATGCTCATCATAAATCACATGCTCCCACTATTGTTAAGGCACTTAAAAGTGAAAAATTTGAAATTGTCAATGAGCCTAAGAAAATTGTTTTTAAGTCTGCTGGAGTTTTATCTTCTACTATAATGAATGCAAATGTTGCTTCTACTTCTAAAGCTAAACATCGTGTTAAGTACACTTGCACTCATTGTGGTAGAGATGGACATTTAGTAGATTTTTGCTTTAGACTAGCCAAACAACAAAAGAAAGAAAAGGCTAAGGCTAGGTCTAATTTCAGACAGGCACGCTTTACTCCTCATTATGTGCCTAGGGTGATGCAAACACCTTTTGATTCTAGAAACACGGGAAAGGACAAATATGATTTTGTGCATATGAATACTCGTGTTGTGCCTACTACTGTGTGTTGTGTGTCTCAGTACTGGATTCCTAAATGCTTTATTTCTAACCCCAGTACCGAGGCCTCGACATCTTCTAGTGCTATGTAGGTTTTTCAGATGCGGG
Source organism: Otatea glauca (assembly GCA_036346275.1). Lineage (NCBI taxonomy): Eukaryota > Viridiplantae > Streptophyta > Magnoliopsida > Poales > Poaceae > Otatea > Otatea glauca. Next base: position 79,124,478 of record CM070711.1, read on the forward strand.
TTGGAGAACAGAAACTTAGTGGATCTTGGTCTTTTGCAAGATGTGATCAAGACTTGAATGGTTCTCACCCTTGAGATGGCTTTCAAGAGGCATGTGCGATAATTCTTCATCTACTTTGTGAGCTATTTTATACACTCATGTCTTTTACATTCACAGATATCTAATTGTGGTATGAGATGAGATGTTTGTTCATATGCTCATTTGTATCCCCTGGCATGTTCAATTATGTTATATCTTATATCATGCCTTTTCATGCTTAGTATTTATTTATCATGATTCATACTTATGCTTAATTAAACATACCGTGATAACTCAAACAAATGTGTATCATCACCTCTCTTTTGATTTCATTGGTTATTCGTTTGAGGGGGAGTTAATAGACTTTTGGTGAAAATTTCTTTCGTTTGCCTATTGGGAAGATTGTTCTTTTAGACTTTTGTTTATAAAATTAATCCCATTGGGTGACAATTTTGAAGAAAGTTTTTAAGATGTTGTTTTGAGGGGGAGTTTGTGAAAACTTTGTAATATTTTGTTAACATACTTTTATTTTGTGTGTTTCGTAAATGAAAAACAAAAAAAATGAAAAACAATGAAAAAGTAATGAGCATTATATTTCATACATATATGTCATTTGAAGCCATGTTTATGCTACAAGGTCTTTGCAACTTCATATTTATGCATATATGATGTAGTTTATGTCAATGACTATTTAATTGGAATGACAACTTGAATTAAATCTTGTCATGGTTGAACTTTCTTGGCTATCTTGATCCTGCTCAAAAAGTGCTAAATATGAAATTTATCAAAATTAAGTGCTAAAGCTCAAAGAGTGATTGTTGATAAATGCAAGATCAAGGTTATGTACTATCGCACTTCTTCTTTACGAGACTGCTTATCATTGCACTTTGATATGAACTTGGAAGAGGTTGTGTATGACCGAAACCATGAAACCTTAAGCTTGTGATTGCTTGGCATGGTTGAAAAGTAAGGCTGATGGTGCATATAATTCCTTGCAATTGTTATTGTTGCAATCAATCAATTAATCAGTTTTTCAAGTATAAATAAAGTGCACAAAAATTCAATGTTTTTAGGTTTTGAGATTGTTAAGAAAGGGAGATCATGCCATGAAATAAATTGTTAATAATACTTGATTTCTAGTTATGCTTACTCTACATTATCTTTGTGTAGATTTGAGGGTGCAAGTATTTTTGATAGCATGGCTTGGTGATGAATTTGCTACATTTGTGGATGACTTAGAATGCTCATTACATAAAAAAATTGTCAAACTTTAAAAAAAAAGATTTTGTTTTCTCTCTTTTGTGTTCTTGATGAATCCATTGTCAAAGGGGGAGAATTTTGCCACTTTGAAGAATTTTGGAGGAGAATCTTGGAAAACTTTATACATGCTTTATACATGCACATGTTCTTGTATAAGTGGTATTCATTTATTCACTCACTTTTTTTCCTCTTAGGGGAGATTTTTCTTATTTTCACCTAGGGGAGTTTTTCATTTTGCATATTTGTCAAAAGGGGAGATTTTGTGTTTTACACTTTGGCTTTTGATTTTAGAACTTTTTGATTTCAAAAACTTTTCTTGTGAGATGAATGCCAATGTTCAATTCTAAGTGGTGTTGCCAATGTTTTCATCAAGGGGGAGATTGTGAAATCATGTGCTGAAAAATTGGCTTAGTAATGAAATTGGCATTGCGAAGTGGTTGTATTCATGGCATGTGTGGTGCTTTTGCATTTACTGTTTCAGATGATTAATTGATATGCTTGTGATAGCATGGTAATAGTTTTGCTTGATGCAATGCGCTCGTGTGAGTGGTTGCATGGATTGATCTTGAGTCAAGTCGTGGACTTGTGCTCGCATACGCTTTTGTGTTTATTCATGTGCAGGTGTTGCTTGAGGGCGAACGTGGTCGATGACGGGACCGGAACTAGGTTCATGGAGGAACTGAGGTTCGATACTAGGTTCAGGGAGGAACTGAGGTCCTAGTGGTCAAGGATGTCATGCGGGACGTTCGGGCTAGAGAACGATGCACATGGAGGCTGGTTAGTCACACGAGAGTGGCAGGTGGGTCGTACGCGTGCATGTGTGAATTTTGGGTAGTTTGCATGTATTAGGCCTTGTTGGGCCAGGTGGATATGCATGCGAACTGTTGCTCATTATAAATAGGAGAGGGATGTCTCCTGTTTAGATGAGAGAGCTAGGTATTAGGGTTTGTACTGTTTTGTTAGGAGTATTGTAACCAGACTAGCAAGAAAAAATAAAGAATCAGATTTTCCTCAGCCGGCTGGACGCAGGAACCGAAATCTCAACACGATGCTACAGTAATCGCGCAGTTTACTGTCCATACACGGTTTGCTACAGTAATCACTTTCTGGTTTTCTCTCTCGGTTTTGGTTCTTATAGATTGATTCGTTGTCTCTCTCGATTCAACAAGTTTAATCTTGATTTGGTCCATCCAAAACCTTTCTAGGGCATTAATTTAGTGTTCCTCAAAGTTTCGTTGGTTAATCTTTTGTAGATTGTGATTAATCACGAAATTAGGGTTTGATCAATTCTCGTCATAATCTGTCACAGCATGCTTGCGAGTTTAATAAATTTTGATCCGTAGGTCCGATCGAGATGATTCTTCTTTTGTTAGATTCGTATTGGAATCTAGTTTCTACAGTGCAAATTTCAGGTCAATCCGACGGTTGGATCTCCAGGAATTAGCGATTTACAGAATGCATCTAACTCTGTTTTGTTGAATACGAAAGCAATTATTTGAGTCCGAATTGAGGTGAATTTTTAGTAGATCAAAAATTTTGTTTTAGCTTCCGCACAATCATTCACCTCCTCTGATTGCTAGTTTAGTATATATCGATCCTACACAAATTTAGCAAAGTGAACCCATTTGATCTACTGCCCGTGCGCTGGATACCATTACGTAAAGCAGACCAAATGACCAAACTACAAACCAACAACTAGTCAATATATACACAGGATTTTAATCGTCAGCTCCTAAAGCAACACCATCTCCATTGGCTGAATCTGGGCACGCAACAAAGCAGTAACGATTAAACGACTAAAGCAAGATATATATGTCGTGTTACTCGTGCTATACTATTCCAATATTGCAAATGAATAAACAGACTCTTTTGAGTAACGTACGTAACGTAAGCATGCACCTGAAGAAAAACCTATTAGAAAGCTGCATCTGGTTGCTTATGTGGAGTATGATGTGGTATCCATTATCCAACAAACCATGCAACAGTAGAAAATCAGGTGCTTTCTTTCAGATGTGAAGTATGTGTGATAAGGAAAGACGGGCAATTCACTTATACTTCAACACTACCCCTCACGTGTAGGCTCCTTTGAGCCAATCGGGTCTTGAACTCGAGACCTTTTAGCTCTGATACTATATTGAGTTGCATGCACTAACCAGTTCAACCAAAAGCTTAAGCCTATACGTGAGGGGGAGTGTTGAAGTATAAGTGAATTGCCCACCTTTCCTCATCAACTTAAGCTTTTGGGTGAACTGGCTGGTGCATGCAACTCAATACTATGAACCAATAAGATTCTTTAATGGCAATATGCAGCATGTGTCTTACCAGAAATCCTGTTCATATACATTCTGTACTTAACCTGTCAGTGTAAAGACTACTTAATGGTCCACTCTTCACAGGCTGTGACTAGGACCACCACAGTATTTCCAAAGTGCACTAGGTTATACCTTGATGCCATGAAAGCTATTTGTAGAGTTAGGATTCCCAATGAAAGTGGAGAGAGCACAAGTTCCAGGTTTGCAGCCATCCATCCATACCTAAGCCATTGGCCCACACTAAAACAATTAACTGCCAACAGACTATTACGGATTCGACGATGAGTAATGTTCTCCATTCTTTCTGGGATTCTGATAAAACAGTAGGATAATGACTGCAAAACATGATCTCACATACCACTATGCCTGTATATTATTTTGGAGTACTAGTACTGGTGCTGTATAAGAGTTGTAGGCCAACGCCAAGACCACTTGGTTCAGTATATGGTAAAGCTAGTGCCTGCCAAGTCACTGGCATTTTGCATCTTGCAAGGAGTCAAGTGCTGTAACGAAATGGGAGAATAGGACCCAGTTCCTGCATCAATACTGTCTCACTAATCCTGTTTGTATCATTCGCGGTGTCGTAAAAGGTGTGGTGACAGAAGTTTCACATAAGAGACTTTTTACTGTCCTTACTAGGTACTAAAATTTTGGTACCTCTTAGTAATAGCTCAATATAAATTTTGATACCTCATAGAAGATAAAAAATCTCTACACACAATGGATGTCCCGTATATCACATCAGATGGCATCTTTCAGTTATAGTACGCAAGCTGCCCGTATTTCTTCCCCATTTCATGAATGTTATTCGAACAAGTGATGTGTAAAACAAAAAGGAAGCTGTTGGTGTTCAAGAGTGTAACATCTAAATTAGTTAGGCATGCATGCATACACAAGACATGTAAAGGCACCAGCTCCGGATCTTAAGGAGGTGGCTAGTGGCTTCGTAGCAGATCATAAGCAAAATTGGCTATGTCTACTGCAATATTTTCCCCTGTCAAAATAGATACCCCTAATATATGCCAACTTTCTAACACAAAAGCATCAATATAGGAGTTGAAATTTTCGATGATGGGGTTGCTGTTGTGGTGTGTCAATCTTCTTTTTGAAACAGACGGCAAGAGGTCTGCCTATTCATTTCAGGCAGAAGAGAGAGAGACACCAAATTACAACCAACAGTCACCTGTCCCGGAAGGACACCGAGAAAAAGAGCACTGCAACACCTAGCCTAACAGTCAATCTTCATTTGAGCTACGCACATTCCTTAATAAAATGGAAAGTTTGAGACCTTCAATGCCAGCTAGCCTAGCCTAGCTACGTCAACTTGGTGATTTGAATAGCAAAAACGATCCAGTTAGTGAGATCTTGCAAGCATTTCATTAAGGACACGAAGAAGCAAGACAGTACAAGGACTAGAAACGCATGCAAGAGAATTGCATGTCACTTAGGTGCTGAAAGCTCCTCAGGTTGGGTACAGCTTTCACTTGAAAGACAGACAGATGTCATGCACCGAAGTACGTTTCTATCCAAAACTAAGCAATGGCAAGGGCGTGTAGACCGAAATCAGTACCGTGGGAATTTTCTTTTTATAAATCTAGGCTCTTGCTAATGTAATTATAAAAATAGTCTTATCCTCAACGGCGGAAGCTCCGAAAGGTGACACATGTCACCTTCCGTGCTTCCGCACCACAGAAGCACCTACCGTACTCTAGGAACACGGCTTGCGGAACGCGGTAGGTACTTCTACGGTTAGGATGTGATTGTTTTTGTAATTGCAATTGCAAGGTCAGATTTGCAAAAATAATTATACACAGAGCTAGAAAAGTGATCATTTCGTGTAGACCTACCGCCCTTCAGGGAATAATGCTAATGTTTATGATCGCGGGAGCACACACGGTGGACAACGGAGAACATGTCAGCAGTTGTAAATGGTGACTAACGATCTTGCTGGAAAATCTCTGCATGAAACATGAACTGTTCTGTCTCCTAGTGTTACTTATACATGGATCGAGCGCGGTATGAAAGCATAATTTCGATGAAGAAATAAAATGAACAAACGAAAAATGGAAATACAAGAGTTCTAAACTTCTAGGAGGGAGTAAGTCGACATGCTGGTAGTACCTGTTCTTACACGGCCGTCGTCTTCCACCGCCGCCTCCTTCCTCTCGACCTTCTCCACGTCCATCTCTCTCTCTCTCTCAAAATTGAAGGTTTTTGAGGTAGGGATGACGATGGAACCTGTCTGCAGCTATATATACAGCTGACGAGCTTTGCACCTGACCCGCCTTTCACTGTACATTCATTCTTTTAATGCGGTGATGCGCTCAATTAACCTTCCTCACGGAATCCGACGAATCCTACCTCAGGTCCTCAACACCCTCTGGTTAAAGAGAAAAGGAAACTTTTCCGCGTGAATTGCTGGTATTGATCGATGTTAAATTGTGATCCAAATTAGTTTTAGTTTTGTTTTATATCCTGTTTCAGAGTTCTTCTTTTACACAAAGAGTTTTTTATATATCTCTTTAAATATATATTTGTAATACATAGGATAGAGAAGGTAAGAAGAAGAGGAGATAGTCTCGTTGTAAACATATCCTCGTATAGTGATAAAACATTCGTGCGTCCGTAGTTTTTTCCGAAAATATTTTCTATATAAAATATGTATATCTCGTTCTACCTCTCTATGCATTATTTGCAACAAGTTGTATTAGAACTCTAGGTTGAACGTTCTAGTCGCTGCCTGAGGAGGAAGGGACTCTTGGGGTTGGCCACCGTACAACATCAGCATCCGCATTGAGGATTTATGGTGGCGATTATGTTGCAAGCCACCATCCACAACTACATGCGCAAAATGAATGTATTAGGAGATTTATCGGTCTCAACTTGGCGATACCAATTCATCTTGACTCCGTTCCATGACTAGACTCTATATTGAGCGTTGACTCGCGTGCTCTACCCCGACAACTGTTCTAGCGCTAATTTTGCCAACACTATCGCCCACGCCGCTCGGCGCAATACCCTAGGTGTCATCCTACATCATCTCCGTTGAAAATCTTCTGCTACACTCGATGTCGTATTACTTGTGTTGGAGGTGGATTATATTCAATTCAGGATGTTGTACCTATTATTGGCGGCATTTATACGGGATTAATCATTGGCGGTTTCTTCAACAATCTGTCGCCTTTTATAGTTTATTGCAGCAAGATCCGTTGATATGGAGTCTAAGGTGAAGTTACAAACTTTTATCGTAACATTGCTATTGAATTATTTTGGTATTTCAATCACTGTTTGGATATGTTGTAATTTGGATCACTTGAACGACCATTATGAAGGCTTTGGCAACATTAATTTTCAAAAGTTTGATGACACCCTGGTGGCAGTTAGCATTATACTCTCTAGAGTTTTGTTGTTTGAAAGTTAACGTTTGGCTCCAATATCACTTCGAGATGAAGGATTTAAGTGCAAGGAGTTTGTTTTTGCGTGGATACTACAACGTTGACTAGTTGCCATAGCTCGATACGAGGGGTCTACTGCAGTTTAATACTCTATTGACGGTACAAGAGTTCTTTTCATTCGAGCAATTTTATAGAGGCAATTTCAACCATTTCATAAAATTTAATTACTTTTGAAATCGACAATTTGATATATATGATGGCCACACATGCAAGTTACAGTATCAATGAGCATTGTTTGTTAAGTTTTGTGTTCTAGGTAGAATATGTCAAGATTACATAAGCTGAGTTCTTCGCTATCTATGCAGCGCTATGGGTGATGTCTTGACTTATGTCGTTTAATGATTGATGTAGCGACCCCTATTTTCGCATAAATGCAAAAATGAGAATCTATGTACATACAGTACTAGTCCCATGATCAGTGACTAGCACGCACATTTATAAGAATTGATATCACATCTATACTCTATATTATAAATGATAATGGTAATTTATACAATAAGGTCTTACAATACAGAGTGAAATGCAGCGGAAAGAAGCAAGTCTTGTAGTGTGCCCATCCAACCCTCAGGCAACTGATAAGGCATAATCCCTAGAAAAGCTTCATCGTTAACATTCCTGAATCCTGCGTCAAATAAGTTTCATCGGACTAATCTGATTCTTCACCCTAAAAACAACAAATAAGCAAGGGTGAGTACTTTTGTACTCCACAAGACTTTTGCAAAACCTATAATATATGCAGGTTGTTTCAAAGGAATGGCTTCTATGGTTAATTTGCATAAAGCCAATTTGAAATGTAAATACAGAATAGTAGATTGCAAACGGAATTTTAAGTAAAAGAAATTTCATATGTAGAATAATAGTATGTAAATACTAATAAGTGAAATCACGAACCTGGGTATCATGACCATATCCACGAACAATTTTCCATCAACACATGGAAGAAATCACCGACACACGGTAGAAACCAGATTTTATGAAAATAAAAACATTTAACTATGTGATGATTTTACCAAGTGCCTATAACCGCAGGCGTGGCTAATCGATTAGTTTTACACTCTGCAGAGGTGTACAGCTTTAGTCAAAAGACATGACTGACTCTTTGTGCAGATCATTAGTACACTTCCTTTGGTGTGCCGAGAGAGTCATGACATAACCGTTACATTACTTAACCCCAACTTTGCACCAGTCCAGTGACGTTAAACCCATACTATGGTGTAAATGTTTGTACAGTCACTGTACAGTAAATGATTAAGCATATCCATAGTATGGCGTACACCGTTGTATCAGCAAACGTGATTCCCAACACCTCGGTGTGGGCGCCCCTCCGAGCAACCAGTCACTGAAGAAGCTCGTACTACTCCGGCCTACCAATGTGCAAAGCTAGTTTTAAGTAACTTAATAGGTTAAGACTGTCCCATACCGACACTTGTGGTTGTACGCATTTCTTGGCCTGAAAACAATTCATAGTTCGGTCCTTAATTCGACACGGGCAATAATCTCCCCCTACACTACGTACAAGTCCCTTGTATATCCGGCTATTGCCAATAATTGCCCGCATCTAAACCATAGTTTTATTTTTATTTTTGATCAAAATACCAACCATAAAGGTCATACCCATTAAATATCATATCCAACATTTTTAATCATGTCAAAGTTTTGTGTTTCTTTAAGCATGGCTAAGCATGACTCTAGGTGTGAGTAACCCAAATTGACAGCAAGTATTGTCTATGTTATTCTAGGGTTATCAAGGTTCACAAATTTATAATTATCAAGGAAGTTCTATGAAACTATAGGTGCAACTGCCATTACCCACGAAATAGCAGACTTTAATAAAAGTAACGCATGCAGTAAAACATTTAATGAAAACATTTATAAAACTAGGATCAGTATGATCAAAGGGGGTGCTTGCCTTGCTCATTATTGTTTACGATGAAGTCGGGGTCGCAGTCGACGTTGTTGATGACGGGATTAATGACGTCGGGTTCTACACGTGGTTCAACGGAATAGGCCAAATAACGAAATTCAATAAGAGCAAAAAGAAGTCAGATGAAAAATAAAATAAAATCAACTATAGAAAACAGGTGTGACTTAGGGTTTGTGTTGAATGATCTCACGTTCTTGTATTATAGTCGAATATACATTCATATCGTTAACGGCTTTTAGATTGAGCAATGCACAGTTTCTTTTATAGACTATTTATTCTTGATTTTCAAATTCTAGATGCTAAAATTATTTGTATTAATAGAATTAATCACATTAGATCATTAAGTTGCATGATATGAATGGTTAGTACTTAATCCTTAATTGATTTTGCACGAGAAGTAGTTTCGAATATTATACCTGTTAAGTTAGGTTACTGGTTATATATTTGTGATTTTTAAGAAGGATTTAATGATACAAATATCTTAACTACAGATTTCTTCAATACTAACAAGTTTGCTTATTCATATTATGAAGTCCAGAAATCATAATACTTAAGGTTATTTTGCTAACAGGATTTATATGCAAAGCATGATGATACGAGATTATTTCTTCATAATAGGGTAGTCTATACTTTAGGGAACATTTCTAAGCTAATTTCATAAATTTTAGGATTTGCATGAGATATTATATTTATTGTTGAAATAGCTTATATGGCATTAAGGTTTCTGATGACCATGACACTTAAGGGTATTGGGCTAGCAGGATTCAGATGCAAAGCAAGTTGTAATAAGAATATTTTCTGGATTATGGTAGTATATATTTTAAATATCATTTCCAGGTTAATCTAGACAATAATTGCATTTTGACGAGATGTTTTTCGGGCTGCCGAAAAGGCTTAAGTGTTTCTAAATTCTGTGCGACAAAGGTTTAGTTTTAATTCTTAGTTTGTGACTGCACCTTATAAGATTATTTATTCATTTTTCTTTCATTAGCAGAGGATGACCCTAAGAGTGTTTTAGAGTTGGTTCCGCAACATTTTGCTTATATCCGAGATGTTTTCCATATAAGTGAATATTAAGGCTTAACATGGACTTAATTCAGATTTGCACAAACATGAGATATTTTTGCATAACCAGGATGAAAATCATTTTCAAGATACTAGAATTGGTTTCATCAAATTCGAAGTTTGTTTGCGAAAGTTAAATCTATGTGAACTATGCATTGAAATTTCGACTACTAAACATATGATGTAAACTTTGCTAATCTTTCAATATTTTTGCATATTTGGAATACTCATATTCTCAAGAACATTTTAAAATTTATTTCATGAATTAAAGAGTTATGGTTTACATATTTGTATTAGTAACCATATTGGGGTTTGTATAAATTTCAATTTCAAATAATTCAAACCAAGCTTGAAAATTAAATATTTTTTTACTAATAGGTTTCTTAGGGTCTCATAAGCATATATAAATTATTTCATCATTTTAGAGTTTATGATGCACAACTTTTGTATAAAGATTATATTAGGGTTTTGATTAACATTAAATTCAAATATTCCAAATTATGATCATTAATAACATATTTTTACATACTCTGAATATAATTTATTTTAGGTGAATTTATAAATTTATTTCACTAGAATTGGAGTTAAAATGCAAAAGATATTAATGTTTGAACCTTTGTCGGTTTACTAATTTCACAAAAATTTAGAAATACATTTTCTTATAGAGGAAAGCATCTTTACCGCTTTGAACTGAGTCCTGCCGCGCTGACTGATGATGGGGACCCGCCCGGCAGTGGGTGACGTGATGCAGGAGGGTGACTAGAGGGACCCGATCGGCAGAGAGAGAGCAGAGGCGGCGCGGTTCGAGCTCACCGGCGGCGAACGGAGGCCGGATACGGCGAATGGGTTCCACGGTGAGCACCAGGGGGTTCACGCGCACCTAGGGGAGCACTCGCGGTCTCCAGAGATGGCCGGAATCGACGCGCCACCGTGTGGGGGCGGCGACCGCCATGGCTAGCCGGCGAAGGAGCGCCGGAAGTGGCGAACCGACGACGCCATGAGCTTCACCATGATCATGCGCACCTAGGGACTACTCGAGCTTGCTCGGAGGTGGACCGGGGATGGGTTGCCACTGTACGGGTGCGGTGACCGCCATGGCCGGCGAGCAAGACTCGAGTTTTAGAGACTCCTGAGCTTGAACATTACATGGGTGAGATCACAAGGATCTCAAGGTTCCATTTGAACACTTATCCAAGAAGGAGAGTAAGTGAATGGAGGTCTCACCGTGCACGGGCAGCCGCGGCGAAAGAACACGGTGTGGCAGCGCATCGGGGAGAAGAAGATTCAATTGCGGCTGGGGATGGATTACAGGTGTACTGAGGATGCTCTAGGTGCAAGGGATTGGGCTTCAGTGGTCTAAGGGAGAAAATGAGCGGTAACTCTGATGTGGCGGTGTGCAACCGGGAATGGGGAAGATGGCACAAGAAGGGGAAGGCTCGGGCGCAATTGGTCAAGGTTCTTGGCAGGAGATGGCTATTACACTGCGCTAGGATGGTTTTTATAGCCGAGTGAGTCGGCGATTAACAGAATGTGAAAGCAAGGCAATTTGGTGACTGAGAACATACGTGAGGCTTTGCTGTCGTGGCAGCAAATCTCTGGAGAAATGGCTGCCGAGACATCCTCTCGACAAGGTTAGCAGGTCGACTGAGATGGCATTGCCACTTGCTGGCCGAATCATGCCGCAACGGGATTTGGGTAGAGACGGCAGAGAGGAAAAATGGCGAATGCTCTGGCAACTTGGCGTAAGAAAGAGGCCAGCTTGCAGCGATGTGTCAGAGACGACGTGCAGGCGACCTCGGGCGTCGGATTGCGGCGAGAAGACGACAAGGAAATGAGGCGGTGCAGCTCGGCTGAGAGGTGGTGCGGCTATCACTGCCCAAGCGAGGACAATGGGAGAGCAGAGGGAGAAGAAGAGTGGGGAAGAATTGAGAAGGTGGCTGACGTGTGGGGGCAGTTGGCAGGGAGAAGTCGGCACAGGTGAAGAAATTTGGCCGGGCCCACAAGTCATTGAAAGCAGATGGGCAATATTGCCGAAGACTTTGGATAATACGTGATCATCCACTGGATTAGGCTATGAAACCGACTCAAGATTTTATGAAGATTTTTATGTATGTTGGTAAGGTAAAGTTCATCATTTGGTAAAATTTTCAGATAAAAACTCTTGGTAAAACTTTTATTGAAATTCTGACAATGAGACTTTTATCATTTCTGTTTGTTCTAATTTTTATTTAATTAAGGATCAAAATAAGGTTAATATTTTATGAAACTTTTTATGAGAATCTGAAATGGTATTATTTATCTTCTGTACAATTTTCATATTTTTATATTTGATATTTAAATTTTAATAATTCTGACATTATTATTTTCAGAATTATTTACTTTATATATTTGAATTATTAAAAGATTTAAATACAAGTTTAATTTCTTTCTATTTTTACTAGAGGTAGATAAGGATCTTATGTCAGCATGATAAAAATATCAGCTCAAGATAGGGTCTCTAGATTTTTACCTAAATCCGACACTATCTGAATTGATCTCAAATCTTCATGATTCCAATATCTTATCTCATTAAATGTGTTCAGATTATCTTTGGCAGTAAGACAAGGGCTCTGGCGGTTTCTAATATTTTAATATTATTTTTGCATATTTTTATTGCTATTGTGTTTTTAACTTTTTTACCTTTACCATTTCAATATATATGACTTTTCTTTTAGAGCAAAACTCAAGAAGAACCAATAATTCAGAAAACTCAGGAAATTAAATTTCAAATTAAAGATCACATCTCAAATTCATTTTTATAGTTTGTTTGTTTTGGAAGAAATAGTTTTAATGTTGAAATGTTTCTTTTCTTAAGATTAAAATGCAAGAGAATAAGGAAAAGGTATTGTTTAAAATCAAAATCTTGATTCCAATTGAATTTTTTATTAAATTCCATTTTTAAATTTCAAACTTTTCATTTTTCATATTTTTAAATTTTATGGGATGTTACAATTGAGCATTTATTTCAGTAGGTTATTTGCACATATTTAGACTTTAATAGGGTTATAAACTACTAAAGATCTAGATTTGTTTATCTGCTTTGTTGATAGTTGTGTGATTGAATTTGTTGGTGATTTGCTCAATTTTGCTTTGCGAGAAGCGTTTAGATAAGATTATTCCAATCTTTCTTGTTAAAGATTAGTCCGATGGACTTTTGTGGCTCAAGGTTTGTTCGTAAAGACTTATTTTAGGAGGTTTTCATATTTCGACTATAGGAGCGAATTCGTCTCTAGGTTGAGATTGTTAAAGTGTGATCCGAATTAGCTTTGGTTTTGTTTCCTAGTCTAACTCGGAGTTCTACTTCTACACGAAGAGTCCTTTATGTATCTCTTTAATATGTTCAAATGCTAAATCTCTATGATTAATTGTGTTGATTATATCTCTCATGTTTTTCCTCGGACCACTTATATAGAGGAAACTTCGCCAAAATTTCAAAAATATACTCAAAATGTGCATGATTTCCACTCATTATCTTTATGCACATATTTAGGGGGAGTTTTAAATTAAATATTATTGTTTTAACGATATTTTGTGCCTAACACACTCTTCATTCCTAAAGACAAAATATTGTTAAAATAAAGTTCTTGAGTATACAACTTAATTTTCTAGTTGTATACTCAAAAATTAAAATTCAATTTAATTCTTATGTAAGGATTGTCATCAATTACCAAAAATAGGGAGATTGAAAGCATCTAGTCCCCTAATTCGATTTGATTTTGGTAATTCATGACAATTGTAATTAGAGGACTAACATTTTCAATTTGAGCATTTTGAAGTTAGGTTGGTATGAGATTAGATGAACATGGAAGCATGAAAATAGTAAAAAAGAAAAGTGAGCGCCCAAGACAAGATGACCGAGGTATAAAATTTAAGAATCTTTCATAGTCTTTTTGCCGATCTCGGAGTTTGGAGTAAAAATATCGTACTATCAAGAGTGATTAATGACAAACAATTTAAATTTGAATTAAATGTCATATGGCTCACATCTTGATAGAAGAATCATTGTTCGTTGCATTTGGTTTTGTGCTTCAAATCAAAAGAGTGCTTTCTTAGTAAAGTCGGTACTACCACATGCATAAGCCGGTAGTACCATATATTCGGAAGTACCGCAGTTTGTTCAACGGTACCTTTTTTTCCAGAGAAGCTCCCTTCTGATTTTTTCCTGGATTTTCAAAGCCGGAGCAACCAGAGTTAAAACTGCGGTACTACCGCATGTGCGGAGGTACCGATCTGATGTCTGGTAGTCTTTTTCCAGAAATAGGTGTTTTGAGCATTTTTGTCCCAGGCGGTACTACCATGGGCTAAAATCCGGTAGTACCGGGATCACGTTAGTACTGGGATTTGTATGGCGGTAGTCTTTTTCTAGAACGAGTCGTTTTTGAGCAAATCACTCCAGAAAAGTTGGTACTACCGCACTTTGTATGGCGGTAGTACTGGACCTCCTTCAACGGCTCTTTCCCGCCACATTAAAAGCTCAAAACCGACCGTTGGGACAGGCCAGTACTACCGGGCCTTGCACGCCGGTAGTACCGGATTTCCTGATTTTTCAGGATCTTACCCCCAACGGTTGGAATAGTGAGTGGGGGTTACAAATACCCACAAACCTGCACATTAGAAGCTCTTGGTGATTCATTGAACACATATTGAGCTCTAGCAAGTTCTTTCTACTCACAAGTGCATTAAATTCTTATTTTGAGTGAGTAAGAAGCATTCAAGTGTTGCATATAGATTTGAGCCATTTAGACACTTGATTCATCTTCAAGCAAGCATCATTACTCTATTCTCTTGGAGGTTGCCGCCTCCTAGACGACTTGAAGGAGTTTGTGCGCGGTGAGCTTCTCGACGAAGATTGCTGAGAAGCTCCAGCAAGTTATGAAGGTCGGAGTTCGCCTACCCAGAGCGAGGAAGAACTACCTTAGTGATCGAGGAAGGCTCAAGCGGGTGGAGCCGTCTTGAAGTTGTTCAAGTCACCTCAACGTGGATTAGGGGAGACCGGCAAGTCTCCGAGACCACAGGATAAAAATCTTGTCTCTTGCTCTCTTGTGTTTTGAATTTACAATTCTTGCGCTCAATTCATTCTTATAGTTTTTAGAATACATTATTTGTGCTAAGATTCACTTCTTTTTCACACTCGAATTGTTAGAGTGCTTGATTATCACTAGAGAACTTAGTGGTAAATTTGTAGCAAATTGCAATTCTTACTTAGTGATTTGATTAACTGTATTTAGGATTGAAAAATTTAGAAACCTCCTATTCACCCCCTCTAGTCGGTTATCCTTGATCCTACAATTGCTACAGTGTTTTCTGAACAGTGTTGCGGTAGTTTGAGCCATCGGTCGATGCAGAACTGCTAAAGTTGCAATCCTCACATGATTGCATTAGATCTCTTTCCCTGGTTGGTACGCTAAACCTCCTTAGAAGTTAAAAATGGGAGCACGAGAGTGCGTACCCTTTAGGCCCCATTTATAACTTCGAAAATTCTCATGTTCCTGTGAGAAATAAACTAATTGTTGTGAAATTCAATATTCCAAACAAATCCTTAATCGGGTTCACTCCATGTCAGAACGATTTAGAAAAATAACCTTGTTCAAATAAAAGGTCAAATGAGATGAAATCATGCAAAGAAGAACTACATCTGTTATTTGATTACAGCACGTCCAAGACCCCTCAAAGGTAAGCTATGCTGATGTCATTTAGCCAGTGTTGGTTGTGTTGAAATATAAGTGAACTTCCATCTTTCCTCACCATTTTAAGCTTTTAGGTGAATTGGTTAGTGCATGTAGTTCAATATGGTATCAAAGCTAAGAGATCATAATTTCAAGATCCGAGGAGTCTACATATGAGGGGGATGTTGAAGTATAAATGAATTGTTCGTTAGGGGTGCAAGTGGATGCGGGCCGTCTGCAACCCTATAAAACCTGCCCCCACAAAATACACTAAGTGGGAGCTCGCATGCCCACTAGAAAATTATGTGGCCACTTGTGGGTCGTCTACATAGCCCACTACCTGCCCGTGTAGCCCACTAAAAAACAAGAGGCTACTCCACTCGAATCCAAGCTACAAAGAACGATGCGTCGATACCTCTGCTGCATGGGTGGCACTTTATGGACATGCAGGCTACTGGCCTCGTACGTCGCGGCAATGAGCCGCTAGAGGTGGCAGAGCTGGAGATTACGTACAACACGCCGACAGAGGCCAAGCTTTTTGCGTGCTTTAGTCTAACGGGTGGGAGCTGAAGCAAGTGCCAATCTGCCACTACGACAACAAAGCCAAGGAGCTGTCCTTGTGAAGAACTAAAGCAATCATCCTCATTGGTGCCCAGTTGTTGTGCTGAGTTGACTGTAAGATCGAGGATGCCGACTAGAGGGGGTGAGTAGGAGGTTTTAAAAATTCTTCTCACTAAATACACGCTCTATTGATCTCTATGTCAAAACCTAAACAATAATCAATGTAGAAGCGATAAACTAAGGTTTTGACAATTTAAACCTAAATCAACTAGGCTTACTAAGTGCACTAGCTAATTATGTCTCTACTCAAGGATGTACAATCCTAAAGACAATTAAGCAATTTAATTCTAGGAATGTAAATTGCAACAATATAAATAGAGAATTGCAAGCAAACATAAAGAGACACACCGATGTTTTACCGTGGTATTCAGAGACTTGCCGATCTCCCCTAATCCACGTTGAGGCAAGCCCAAACCACTTTGGACCGGCTCCATGAATTGAGCACCCGCCTCGATTCCACTAGTGGTAGCTCTTTCCCCCTCCGGGTAGGCGAGCTCCAACCTTCACAACTTTGCCGGGCCTTCTCACAATCTCCTTGAGAAGGTCACTGCGCACAACGCCTCCACACGCCGTCTAGGTGTCGGCAAACACCAAGAGTAACAAGTCAAGTCCTCTAGCTTGATCCTCACTAAGTGCAACACATGCACAAGGGTGATCACCGAGTGCAACACATGCACAAGGCTTCCCTCAAGTGCAACACATGCACAAGAGGCTCTCAATCCTCTCCTAAATACAACACATGCAAATAGAACTCACTCTTAGCTCAAAAACCAAATGGAAGCGAGCAATACATGCACATAACTCCCAAAAACCTTTCCCAAGTTCAGCAACACCCAAATGCCAGCCCTAAGGCTCCTTTTATAGCTTCCCCAAAGAAAACTAGCCGTTGAAGGGTAAAACAGGCAAAAAGTGCAGCAAACCCGGTGCTACCGCCCTACTAGGGCCGGTAGCACCGGTCTCTAGGCCAATGGTCACTTTCGTGCATTAAAAACACTAAAAACTAGCCGTTGCTACAGTACCCATGGTGCTACCGCTCATCTAAGACCGGTAGCACCGGCCATTTCAACCAAAAAATATTTCTCTGGAGTTTTTACACCACCTATGGGCCGGTAGTACCGCCCCGGGCGGTGCTACCACCTATCTATGGCCGGTGCTACCGCCCATTTAGGGGCGGTGCTACTACTGTTTCAGTCACTAAAACGATCATAACTTTTTCCTCCGAACTCCGATTTAGGTGATCTTGGACTCTATGTGAAGCTTATCACGAGGGCTACAATCTACACCCTTTCTTAAGATTTAAGCTACCATAAATATTTTTAAATATCACAAAATATAAAGTCCAATGTAGTCACTCAAGTCCAAAATCTGATTTTCTCGAAATCCCTCACATAGACTTGATCAAGAGCGTGACTACAAGCTAGCAAGAGTTAATAAGATAAAATATTATGCTATTTGGTGATCAACTCATGATCAAAACAATTTGCAAAACATATTTGCAAATAAATCGAGAATCCATGAGATCAATCCTCTAGCCATGTAAGGATCAACACATGATCCTGACACTTTGCAAAACACATTTGCAAATGCCAACACATGCTCTAGGATCAAAACCATAACCTCTAGATCATTTGCAAAACACATTTGCAAATATAAAAATCATAAACTTTACTTAGCCTTGTGATGATCAACACACGATCAAATCACAAGCTAAAACACCGATGCATGAGCTCTCACCTTTTGCAACACATACAAAACTTAGCACCATGCAAAAACCACATAAATCAACTTGTATAAGCTATGTCCCTTTTTGTAACACATGCAAATCCATAGCTCTATGCAAAAACCAAATCAAGATTCAATAAGAAGCAAGCATGAGCTCACTTATTTGCAACACATGCAAATACTTAGCTCATGCAAGAACCAACCAAGAGAGTGAGTTAGAGTGAACCGGATTGAACTCATCAACACATGATGAAGCTTAAGCTAAAATACTTAACCCCTCTTAATAGTACGGCACCTAACTAGCAACCCGGTCTCCCATCCAAACATCGAGACCGGTAAAAGACTAGGAACACATCCTTAGCCCTAGCTAGTTATACCTTTGCCTCTAGCACATCCACTTAGAGCTTTTATGATTTTCATCATCTTCTCTCCAAGTCAGGATCTTCGTCTTGTTCATCAACACATAATGAACTCCCCTTGTCTTAGCTTCGAGATTCTCTTTTGAAGCTCATCAACACATGATGACGTACTTGTCCCGTTTATCCATCTCAACCTTGGAATTAACCTATTTCAAACTCATTGAAAGTGTTAGTCCAAATCATATGGTTGTCTCAATCATCACTTGCACTCCATTAACACACAATGAATGCCTCTAAGATCGATCGAGCACAACCCAAAACGATTTGAATGATTTAAAGGTGTCTTGAATACTTTGATGCAACTAATGCTTCATATACTCAAGAACTTTCAATTGCCCTAAGATTAACAAAGTGAACCATCAACACATGACTAATTCTTTGTTGATTGAATGGCAACCGAACACAATTTAAATTGTCACGAGTATATATTAACTACACAAGTTTCATATACTCAATTCGATGTAATCTAAAAGTAATGATCCAATCTATATAGAGTAGTGGAAAGGGATTAATATTCTTAATTATAGAATAAACTCCATAAATATGTGCATATAAATAATTGAACTTGAAATCAATATGCACATAATCAATTTTTGATAGCTTTGGAGTTTATCCTATATTGCCATGAGTATACTACAACTACATAAGTTAAATATACTCAAGGGATTGTTTCAAAGTAATGATCCTTGATATAAAAAGATGAATTAGATCAATACTATTGAAACATCAAGGTAAATCATGAACTCCCCCTAAATGTGTGCATTTATGTATATATAGAGTCGAAAACAAAATGCACATCTTAAAGTTAAAACAATGGTGGAGTTCACCCTTTATCTTGAATCCAAGAAATGTATCTAGAAAAAATAAAGTTGCATTGGATACATATCTTTTGGATTTCTATTTTTCTTTTTCATGAGACTATTCAAAAATATACTCAATAAACACGTTAGTCTCACATTTAGATTTATCAATAAAATCATAACATATTTGACATCAAAGAATGCAACAAAATATAATAATATAAACTCGAATACATACCTTTGATATTTCCATCTTTTTCATCCAAAAGAGAATAATAAGAGTTAAGATCAACAAAAGAGTTAGTCTCATAAAAGATTTGTCATTAATTAACAATTGAGACTAATCAATATTATGATTATTAAAAGAGTTAGTCTCAATATTAGATTTGTCATTAACACCAAAACAACTTAATAGAGCTCGAACTTTCATCGACTACTCTCACGGCCCATCTTTTCCAACATGTTGGACGCTAGCCCTGAGCTCCGATACATGCTCTTGGCCCCACTGATTGTGGAATCCTTCCCAATAGTAGATGCTATGGATCCAGCTATGGCCATGGATGCCCCGAGTTGTCCCAAGAGTGTGTCATAGACGTCGGCATGGCGGTAAAGTTCCTCAACATCTGCCCTCGCTGCTACTGCGGCACTCTAGTACCACCTTCTACAAACGTTCTCGTCATGCTTTCGCAATCACCACATGGATCATGAGGTCTAAGGATAGATGACATGACATGGGTCAAGGACAGTGTGATGGTCGCCGACAAGCTCTGGGCTTTCTTCGGCTAGGAGCGCCTCCTGCATGTCCAACTATAGTTCCTTAGCTATTAACGCACTCCATACTGACAAATGCCGCATGTCCCACTTAAATGTTTGGGGGCCACCGTATTAGCCTGCATAACCTTCTAGGGTTGATGAGGGCAAACACGAGCGGCCCGCAAAACGACTCACTTGAATTTTGATTGTTCGTCTTTTTTCATCATCTTAAATTTTTGGCTAAATTAATTGATGATGTAAGGCCGTAAGTTGGATAGATGATGTTCATTTGGTGGTCAGCCAGCTATAACGGTAAGTTTGCATTCAGTGAAGCGTTTACTTGGGAGTGAAAAACAAAGCTGCCTGTAGCTCAAAACTTTTGTCTCGTTTCACTTGTACCACAGAAAAAAGGGACCATCTCAACTTTAACTATTGAAGACTAGAGGCTAGAGTTTACCAAAAAAGGAAAGCTACTTTTGGCTCTTCGCTGGGACAGCACGGTGCACACCTACAAAACCGTAGTCTAATCATCGTTGCGAGATGGATCCCGTGACGCCATTAAAAGGGTTTCAAGTTAAGACAGCACCCTTTTTTTCGCAGACCGTTCAGATAGCACATTGTTTCTTCCAATTCACTTAAAACAAAAAAAAGTCATGTGATACTGTTGACTCAAGGTGACTTGTATCCTAATACACGGAGAGACATGCTACGTGAATTCCAAGATCAAGTCTTAACAGGATTAGTATTCCTATTTCCTTTTAGAATAAGATTTGTATTCTCTTTTTCTAAGAACTAGGAGACCATATAAAAATATGAGGATGGTCATAGAGAACTTAAGAAGCAATCAAGCCAACTCATCTAAAATAGAAAACACACTATAAGATTAGATGATAGGTTATTTTTTAACACTATATTCTTATGTAAGACAATGATTCTTGAGCCCTAAAAGGTTTAAGAGGGTTGTGATTAAAGAATTTACAGTTGGCTTCGTCAAATCTTTCTCTCTTATCGTTATTTCCGTTTTCTCTATTAGATTCATTTACGCCGTTCTTGAGACCATGTCTACTCATGTTGTATATCACAAAATCTAATTCGATCCGAGGACTGTTGCGTATAAAGAGATGTATCGTAACAATAACTGATAATCAGTGGCATTTCTTCTACATCCAGAGAGGCCGTTGTTTGGTGTTTCCATTGGCAATCTTGTTTTTTCAGTAAAAAAAACCACACACATGATCCTGCCGTTTCACAGTAAACTCCAAATCTCACACACCCAATGAAAACCCACGACAAAATCTAAGATGTACCGAGGGCAGTGTTTGACGCGGTTGGTTAGCGTGTGAGAGGCGCGATCAGTCTGTTTGGATTCGAGCGCCATTTGATAAGGGCTCTCGTAGAGACGTGTATAACACGCGTGTATATGTGAGATGTGTGTTTATAGTTCAGCTATTGTTTCTTCTTCTTAAATGAATACCAATGTTTGGACCAGTTTTTTTTAAAAATAATCTAACACGTACCCACATGTTCCGTGACATTGAAAAGATCCCGTAAATTAAAACATTTTGCCACGCATGGCATGTTGCTCATGCAAGCAAACATCCGTGCAGACATGCTGCTGCTATCCCGAAACCATCAATTTTGTATATATGGATACAGCCATACATCGGCGCAGCTGTGATGGATAAGCTTTGGCACGCAAGCAAGGCAGCAAGAGCGAGCGAGCTGACTAGGCACCTCATTAATTTGTGGGCTGACAGTGTAACACCCTGGTTTAAATTTTGCTTATAGTTTAGCCCACCGTGAGGCGGATCCACGTATGCATAGCACCTCATTTACACTTTCGTCCTCACTTTGTGTAAAAATGTTAACCCGGAGGTGCTATGTTTAGAACTAACAGGCATTATCTCTACTACTTCTAATTACGACTTGGTGGCAACGGTCCGTTCTCCACCCTTCACCGACGCGTCATGTGCCCACGTACGTTTGCCAGGCCCAAGAATCATTCACGGAAGCATGCCTGAAAATACCGATCCCACGCCAAACCCGCGACGCCGTCGTCCTCCCGACCTCCCCTCCTCCCATCGCACAAAATGGCCGAGATCCGTCCGATCGCCCAAGGCCACATGCCCCCACCTAGGGGTGAAAACGGGTTGGATACGAACGGATATTGCTCTTCCCGTATCCTAACTCATATATTTTTTTCCGGATACGGGCTAACCGGATACGGATTCGGATTATTCGGGATACGGATACGGGACGGATATGTGACGGATTCGGGTCGAAAACAGATAAAGATATATGGATAATGCACGCAGATATAAAGTTAATATATATTGAATTAAAACCATACGAGTACATGACTATAGTAACAACTTATATATCAATTAAATTCAACAAACATCGTAGAAAGAATATGCTATTTGAGGATCAATAGAACCAATTAATTGTTAATATAAATGGGTTGATATGGAAAAAAATGATGAAAATGGGCTGGACCTTGCTGATATCCGAATAGGAAAATCCGAATATCCTATCCGATATCCGAATAGAAAAAATCTGGATATTCGAATAGAAAAAATCCGAATATCTGGATCCCATCCCGTATTTACTGGATATTGGATCCTCCAGATCCGATCCTGAATCCGGATTCAAGTATCCGGATCCGGTCCCGAATCCGACCGGATAGTAAAATTCGGTCCCGGATCTGGTCCCGATCGGATCCGGTCCCGGATCGGGCGGGAGATATCCGACCCGTTTTCATCCCTACCCCCACCCATTCGAGTCGCCTCCCCCACACCACACTCCTCTCTAACCCTAACCCACGCATGGCGACGGCGGCCTGCGAGTGAAGAAGCCCTTGGGTGGCAACGGCCGCCTCCTCCGGGCTCGGCGGCCTCGTCCACGGCGCGGTTGTCAACTTCCTCTCCCAGTCGTCGGCAATTGTGCGTGGCGAGCGCATCGGCGACCTCTTCCCCGACATTGCTGGCATCGGGCCCGCCGTCTGCATCATCTTCTTCAACTGCACGGCATCGGCAACTTCGCTCTGGCGCATGCCTTGTCATCTCCCCCGGCGTCCCGCTCGGCGCAGCCGCTTCTCCTGTCGTGACACATCATGTCCTCCTCCGCTCACCCCGTGCGGCCTCGCGTCCGCGGCGTTGGGTACGTCTGCTACATGGCGCGGCGGCCCGACTCCTCGTACTCGCCTCTGCGGTCGGGGCAGGGCGACGATCACGCTCCCACAAAGATGGTGCCGTTGTTGCTCGGCTGCTACTACGAGCACTGGCTGATCGTCATGGACAAGCCCGGCGGCGAGGGCGCCACCAAGCAGCAGATGATTGACTGCTACATCTAGACCCTCGCCAAGGTCGTAGGGAGGTAATTCGTACGCATATACCTCAATTGAACTGCCCAACACATGGGTGCTTCGCAGAATGAGATTAATTTTGGTTAAACGGTGGGCGCTGGTGTGTAGTGAGGAGGAGACGAGAAAGAAGATCTACAACGTGTCCTGCGAGCGATATTTCGGGTTCGGTTGCGAGATTGATGAGGAGACCACCAACAAACTGGAAGGAACTCAGCAAGGAATTGTTATTTATTTAAATATTTTTGATGCACATTGTGATAGTTGGATATCATATTAGGTTTTAAATCTCAGTTCATGTAAAGAGTGTTCAGATTTTTTGTTGTTGATTAACTTGATAATTCATGCTTTTGCTAATTGTGTGCCAAAATGTTTAAGGAATGCCAAGGATTTCATATATGTTGAGAAAAAGACAAGTTGTTATTGGGTTAGATCTGTCCTATGTTAGTAGAGAGGCCAAATTGTGTCGAACTATCATAATCTATAACCTTGTTTCTAGACCTCATTTGACAATTGGGTTGTGGTTTGTTACTGTGACTTTTGCAGTTGTTGGTTTATATCAGAGACACGATATGTTGATATCTAGATTCTTGAAGCATTATTATGCGGATAAGTGTTGCTATAAGCATTGGCATATACACGTTTGTTGAATATTTAGTAGCTAATCTAAAGAGATAATTTGCTGTTAGATACTGCTTTAGTGTTTTGTAACTATATGCATTTTTATACATGTGCATCTGTTTAATATCAACAGTTAATCTGAAGAGATTATTTGATGTTGGATGTTGGTTTGGTGTGTTGTAACGGTTGTTTGTGTTTTCAATATAACAGGGCTCCAAGGCGTTCTTTTTGTGCTTCCAGATTCCTACGTTGATGTTGAGAACAAGGACTATGGTGGTAAGCTTATTACTTATTTGTCGTGCTATTGTGTATTTCCTTGTTTTGTGGAGTTCTGATAATTTTTTGCAAACTGTTGGTAGGCTATGATTATGATTTGCCTGGCAGTAGAACTGAATTTATGATATCTGATTCCAAGGCGCTCGAATGTGTGGACCTGATTCCCACTGAGGGCAGTGAAGAGAATTAACACAATTGGTATATTGTGAACTTGTTCTTTTCATCTGTTGATTGTACCTTGAGGATTAATCACTTGCACACTTCTATTTACACTATAGATTTATATTTAGACATTAGTGCTTTTACAATATTATTGTGAATAAACGAAAGACTAATGTTTCATTTTGTATATATGCATTCATTTTTTTTAAATCTGAGAACCAGTCATTTTATTAGGTATTCCATTGTAAATTTACTCTTTTTTTTATTGTGTGTAATGTATGTAACTTTACTCTGAATAGTCAAGTACTAAGACCTACCATCACTCATGAACCATGATCAGGCCAATAAGGATTAATTGTTGATGTTGACTACTGGATGATCGGCTTCCTGTAGCAACTAGAAAGTAACTTGTGGTACATTTGTTTTAAAAATAGTGTTGACATTTACCTTTATAGGCAAATTTTGCATGGAACTGCTGGTGGCTTTTCAGACACGCTGTAACAAGTTCAGGCAAGAAGCCCGCAACTGCCTGCACCAGAACATGTTACTTCGATTTTCCTGCTGCTTGTCACTTCTAATGAAATCCACCTCCAAAAAAGCAAGAGAAAAAAAAACAAAGATCAATCCAGTTTTTATAACCAGAGCTGCAGGTCCTGAGGGATCATTGATTGATGTCCAAGGTAATATTCTTCTAGCCTGTTGCCTGGAATTGTTGTTGTGTGAGTCAAC
Source organism: Otatea glauca (assembly GCA_036346275.1). NCBI lineage: Eukaryota > Viridiplantae > Streptophyta > Magnoliopsida > Poales > Poaceae > Otatea > Otatea glauca. The sequence goes on from CM070711.1 coordinate 79,149,681, forward strand.
TATTCATTTTACAACTTTTACTGTATACTTACTCTCAAGAATTATAATGTGAGTTTTTATTCTGGCTGAATTTCTTCAGGAGATTATTACTGTTTTTAGTGGTTCATTTTCTAAAGCAGCTAGCTGTTCTTTAACATGCAGCCTAGAAGTGGAAAGTTTTTTTGTTTGTCAGCACATCCCTAATGAAAGTTATTGGATCTTCCATCAACTAGATATTCTTTTCATGTTATTGTGCTTTAAGAAAGACATTGAGGCACTAAGCTTGGATTAACCAATATTGATTATCATTGAAATAGAAACTGTACATGCTAATTTATACTCAGAAGAATAGATCATGGTAAACTTCCTTTTAGATGCAAATGCAATGCCTTGTCAATGCTCCATCTTTGGAAATTTGGCCTTGAGTCAAAAGCGTAAACTTCCTATGCTGTTCAATCTGTGAAGCATAATGGTTTATTTGCAAAATTTTCACCATACATTATTTTAAATCTCTAGGAAATAGCTCGTATTCTTTTCTGTCGATTCAATTTGTTTTATTATTGCTGCAAATTATGATAACTGGAATGTGATACAGATACTGGTATAGTTGTCTTTGTCTGGCACTGGCGAAAAAAGGGGATCAATCAATGCTCAGAACAATTACTCATGTCCATACGATGCTCTAACCTTCTACTTATCAGTAATACTTATATTTAAGCCTAGCTATGTTTTTTTACTGTTGCTATACAAAGTTAGCCAGCAAATTTAATTACATTTGTTTAAATCTAATGCATGGTAGCACTAAAGCGTTTGCTTTCCCTATTTAGTACCTTTCTAAATCCAGAAGAAATGCAATTTAGTTTGCCATACTTACATTTTACTTCAATTATTTGTAAATCTGTTTATTTCCCACTTTTAATTGTCGTATCAATCCAAGAGGTGACGAGAGTACCATTGCAACAGTGCCAGGCCGGTCGCCTGCTGCCTTGCACTTAGGCTCCAGTGGCTGTGTAGGGAGTTCACTACGCGTGTGCTATGGAGACATCGATTTGTCAGTTCTTGTCTGAAGTTTTCATGGTATGTCACTATGATGTGGGTTTCTGATAATTTATTGGTTCAGCATTTTTCTGTTGGAGTGATGGATATTATTTGTTCTTCCAATGGGAATTGGGTAGTTTTATATTTTGTTTTTACTTATACTGCAAGCGCAATCTGTATACCAAAATTTCACTAATGATACACACAAAGAAAGGTCATTACGGATGATGTATCGCTTTATCTCACTTCACATGTTCTCCTGCATGCCATACATACATATCAATTGTTTCTTGTGTATTTGCATACTTTGATATATTTATGATTGCTCTCGGTGGTTCTGTTCATTGGGTACTATCGTCTTTGATGCTAACACAACGATAATGCTATGAAGCCTTATCTAACACTTGAACTTTTTGCAATAAGAAAAAATTATTCTTCCTTTAGCTTCCTTGATGATCGTTTCCTTTTTAATTAGATATAATTTTAAATTCGAGTTAGTAACAAAGTTTGGGCCATTTGTATGCTTCGATGATTGCACATTCAAGTGAATTGTATGAAGTGTACAAATATTATTGGTCAAAATATGAGTTTCCGTGCATAGCACATGACTATGTAAGATAAAATTGATGTTTATTATTCGGTTTTGTATCACTTTTGATGATATGTATCACTCTCTTTTAGTATTCCGTTGCAACGCACGGGCAACTTACTAGTATACTACTACAACTCACTTTGTGCAAGCAATGTAAGACTAATCCTACCATCACTCCACATGGACCTTCACATTAATAAACCAGATATTACACGATCAAAATAGGCTGACGTCGTCGTATCTCTACGCTTGGCGACTTAACTTGGGGAGGACACAATGCAAATGTATGGTGCCAACCAGTCCAGATTCCAGAACAAAGGCGGAAAGGAAAGGGAGTGCATGCCATTGTTTCACGGAGCTAGATCACTGAAAATAGGCAAGGTTTTCTTAGCTGTAAGTCTCTTGGTTGCAGCCTTTGCTGGAATGACACAAGAAGTCAAAGCTACTATTGAGAGCAACAAAGCGGAGTTGTCAAAACTAACGAGGTTACATGGCTCAAGAGCGAGGCACCTTCAGACTCTCCCGTTTCGGTGTCACATGACTCGCCATGTTGTAGCAGGACGAGACAGTGGGCTGGATGGGTCATTCTGAAGTGTTGGCCCAGTCTTTGTTCGAAGACTGATAAGCAAGCAAGAGGAAAAGAGTAGACTGTTTGGGGCTTAAAGATAGCTTTAGCTCATAAAAATCTGGTAAGTCTCCAAAACAGCTAACTTTTAAGTGATTTTTAGTATAAATGAAAAGCCACGTATAACTAACAAAAGTCAAAAGCTAAAAACTAGGTAAAACCTGTTTTTGCAGCTTATTACTGAGGAAAATTACATGTTTGTCAAACGACATCTTATAAAAAACTATATCTGCTTTCTAGCCTATAAAATCAAAAAACAGCTTTTCAAAAAAAAATACTACAGCTCCCCTAACAGGCCCTAGATAGGGCATGCCCAAAACAGGCACGCTCCACACAACACAACCAGGCACGGACCTAGCTCTAGCCCTCTTACAGCCGGGCTACAGTAATCTCGTTATATTATGAATTGGAGTGATTTTTGTTTGGTGCTGTTTTATTGTAATTTAATATTAAAATATACTAGCTTGTTTTCTTTGTTAGCTATCTTAAAATTCTTAAGCAGTATGTCCTTAGTTATTTGATGAAATATCTATGGGCATAATTAATATTTATACTATATTTATAAGGCTGGCTACTTGAATATAGAAAACAAATCATACCACCAGTTCAAGAGAGGAGGCGTATATGCAGGATCTAAAGGTGCACAATATTACAGTAGCCTTGTCACCAGTTGCTTTTTTGTGCATTTAGTGTGACATAATTTATATGATTTTAGTTGGATCAACTTTAACTAGGTTTAGTACTAGTTATTTTGTATTTATAGATCACTGATTTAATCCATGAGTCCTCTTTATTTTCGTCCAAAGTCCGCCACTGAACACAGCGCCAGAACACCAACCAAGATGCACATGCATCTATTCTACGGCACGCAAGGCATTATTGAATGTAAAATGTTCGTAGCACTTAGTATAAACAAAACACACGAATGCGTACTCGTCTCGAGCAACTGCAGCAGCTGGGCTTCTACCCACGAGATTCGAGGCCTACCGTCAATTAATTCTTCGTGGTGAACCTATACGAAGCGTAGGAGATGGTGAGGTTGGTCCAGCTGTGGTGGATGAGCTCCGCCTTGGACTCGTCCCCCGCCGCGCCGAGCGCGACGTGCAGCGGGTGGAAGTGGTCCGGCTTAGGGTGCGCCACCTTGCCGTACGGCGCCTTCTCCTCGTACCGGTTCACATCGCCGTACCTGACCATGGAAAAATACGGTCTTACACTCGTTGCAAAGCATTGCCAATTCAGTGGAACAGTAACATCACTAAGACTGGCCCTGCAACTGTGGTTGTTTACCTTCCGTTAAGGAGCGATTCCTTGAGCCAGGTGTCGAAGTCGGAGGCCCACTGCGGCACTGGCGAGTCGGGAGGCCCCATCTTGCCGAGGTTGTGCGTAGCGCTGCCGGAGCCGAGGATGAGGACGCCTTCCTCCCGGAGGGGAGCCAGCGCCTTGCCGAGGTTGTAATGGTACATGCCGTCGCGGTCGGTCTGCACCGAGAGTTGGCACACCGGGGTGTTCGCCTCTGGGTACATGAGCATCAGCGGGACCCACGCGCCGTGGTCGAGCCCACGGCCGTGGTCCTCCTCTACGGGGCCGAACCCGGCCTGCTCCAGGAGATCTTTGGTCCTCTTGGCCAAGTCAGGGGCACCGGGTGCAGGGTACTTCAGCTGAATTGTTGAAAATAGTCAATTCAACATCAAAATGCTGAGATCCCGAAGCAGTTCTTGCTAATAAGTTTGCGATTTTTTAAAATATTTTCATCCTTCTTTTTTACCCACAGGGATTCAGATACAATTCAGTGAGACTCAGAGCTGCAATCTGATAGCAAATCTTTCCGACACACATAACAAAATCATTCAGTATGATCAGGTCCTACTGTATTGTGCTATCCAGACTCAATGAACTTCAGGAAAAAAAAACGAAACTCTTTCATATGCGCATCATTACACCGAACTGAATTGTCTCAGATAATTTTTAAGAACCGTTTAGATGGTAATGGTACAAACAAATCCAAAATATTTCTATGGAAAGGTTAGTCGAAGCCACAGGATCTCGCTTACTCAAACACACAAGCATAATTAATTGACATAGCTGCTTATGATACCCAACATTATTTCTTGAAGGAAGCGGACGCAATAAGTAAGAATCAAGTAAATCCATATAGATATATTGACTATCTAACTTAAAAGAAGCTTACACGACAAATTTGATGGATAGTCTCTAACAAGTGGAACAGCTGAAAGTACAACAATCACCAAAAATGCCTTAAAAATTCCCTATAATTAGTGTTAATAGCTTTATGACCTCTAGTGTGAATATTTATTGAAAAAAAGAAGTTTGAAGACTTTTGTGAGCCATTCAAATGTAGATAATAGAAAAAGCAAAAAAAAAAGGTTGGCCTGCAGGCTTCAACCCACAGGCCAGCCGCCTATGGGCCACCGGCCCACCCGGGCCCATCCGATTTGCAATGACCTTCGTCCCGACAACGCCGCCTAAACTCAGATCCGGCCGCCGCTAGTCGTCTTTTCCACCGGCCAGCATGCGATTTTCGAGCGGTAATCATGGAAAACCACTCGTTTGAGCGAAAACCGAAGTCTTCAGCGAATTATGAGCTATTCCACAAATTCCGCGAAAAAAACTGGGTTTTCGCTCGGTTCTCTCGGTTTTTGTCGCTTTTTGCTCAGTACTAGTAGGTATGTGTTGTTTATGCATGTATTTGCATTTTACTTCAACATTTGTCGGTTGAAATGGTAGCAATACTTGTTCATGCATTTTTGACAGGGTTCAACCACAGTAACAAGTGACCTAACAATATTTGTTCATGAATTTTTAGTAGCAATACTTGTTCGAGTATGCCAAGTAGCAATATTTATTTAAACATATTTTAGTAACAACATTTGTTCAATTGTATATGGTAGCAATTTTTGTTCAAGTATGTCAAGCAGCAATATTTGTTGAAGTATGTCAAGTAGCACTATTTGTTCAATTATGATAAGTAGCAATATTTGTTCAATTATATTTAGTAGCAATATTTATTAAACTATATTTAGTACCAATATTTGTTCAATTATATTTAGTAGCAATATTTATTGAAGCATACTTAGTAGCAATGGATGACACCCGCAAATGGTACTATTTGTTCAAGTAGCAATATTTGTATGTATGCTTATTTTTATTGTTTTCTATTAGCAGATAGCAAACCATATCGACATGGTGTGGGAGTGCGGCGAGAAGTTGGGTACTGGATTTCGATGCAAGCACTGTCCTAAAGAGATGAATGGAGGGGGTGCAACCCGACTGAAGAAGCACTTGGTAGGGCATGGTACAAGTGTCGTCCATTGTAGTAAAGTTCCTGTCCAGGGCGGAGAAAGAATTTAGAAGCCGGGTAGGTGGGTAGGTATGAGCACAGTGGTGGTAGTGGCTCCTCCAGGGGGCTAGAGTAGATAGTGGCGGTCTGTTGCCAAAGATTTTTCGGAGTTTGTCGCAACAAGAAAGACCACAGACGGTGGGGGACTAAAATGTTGGTATGGCTCGTGGCCCCGAGCAATCAAGGATTCAAATTTTGTTTTCGAATGAAATCTCGCTGGTGACCGAAATCCGAAATCTCGTCGAGATCTAGGAATTTCGACTAGATCTCGAACGAGATTCAAAAACAAAAGTTCAAATTCGGTTTTATTTTTACCGAGAAAAATGAAATTTTGGGCGAAATTCCAGAAATCTCGGCGAGATTTGACGAGATTTCGGTGAATTTGCACCGAGCGAAAAATGGCTCAAACGATATAATCAAATTTCAATTTTTTTGGAGGTTCCTGACACACCAATGATGTTCACATAAAAATATCAGATTATTATCGAATATGAGGAATTTTAAAAATTCAAATATTACTACTATACTGATAAAACACTGACCGACAAATTTGAACCAATGAAAAATGGAACAAACTAGGTTAGAAAATTTTAAATGTTGTTTTTTATAGTTCTCACATATCACTAATATTTCTATAAAAATTTTCAAGTGATGATAAAACTTTATGAGTTTTTTAAAATTCGGAAAGTGCTACTGTCCTGTTAAAAGCCTTACCGGCAAAATTGAACAGAATAAAAAATAGTTCAAACCATGTTAGAAATTTTTTTAAATTTTTTTTATGGTCCTAATGTATCATTAATGTTTCTATAAAAATTTTATATAATGATCAAGCGTCAAGAATTTTCAAAAATTCTAACAGTGCTACGTCCTGATAAAAGCCTAATGATCGATAAACAGATTTGCTTTACAAATTAAAAAAGGTCTAGAATTTTTGAAAATTTTACAGAAGTGTTCTACGTAAATTCTTAAGATGTCATAAAATTTTTGAATCATGATCATAGTCCAGTGAATTTATAAAATTCTTACAATGCACTGTACCATTTATGTTCTTTCTCTTTTTGATTTTTTAAATATAACAAATGAAGTTCAATGCTTACATAGATTTTATTGATTAAACAAAAAAAATTGAAAATTTTATAGAATGGTACTGAGGCAATTCTCAAGCTCTCACAAAAATTTTAGATCATGATCACACTCGAGCAAATTTGTAAAATTCTGACAAGGATACTGTCCCAATTATGTTCACTCAGTTTTTGATTTTTCAAAGAGAACAAATGAAGTTCAATTATTTTTTTAAAAAAATTGTACGATCCTACACTATAAAGATAGTACCATAAAGTTTTCAAATCATTATCAAGCTTGTACAATTTTATAAAAATATGAAAGTGTTTCTACCGAAATTTTAAAATGTCTCAAAAATTCAGTTTTTAAACAAGTTTTCATGGAAGATGAGTTTCTTAGGGTTATTAGACCAAATCCGGCCATAAAAGTTTAAAAATCGGTCAAAAATCTCTATATTTGGCGAAATCTCGCTGAAATTTCTGTAGCAATTTAAATTTTTTAGAATTTTTCTAATCCGAACGGGATTTTGAATCTCGTGGGGGTCTGAAATCCGAGATTTTGACAAAATTTCGTCGATTTTCAACGAGATTTCTATCCATGCGTGAAACTAAAGATTGACAACCATTGGTGGACACGTAAAGGGAAGAGTGCGAAGCAAACCATTGGCTCGGCGTGGGCTAAATTTTTTCACACGGATGGTATAGTGGGGTGGAAAGGTGATAATCCATACTTTGTTAGCACCGTGAGGGAAACGCAAAATACGATAAGCGAGCTTTAAAATGTTTGTTTACTTGTACGCCGATTCATAGCTTAAATTTTTGTACTATGTTTCTTTTGCAGGCCAGGGTGTCTCGTCCTAGAGTGACCGAGATATAGATGAAAAATATTTAGACGCCAGTGAAGCAGACATAAAGGAGAACTTCGCAAAGTTCAAGCAGTAACGGCATACGTACGGAGTAACAATCATCTGAGATTCTCGGACAGGGTCGACACGCATGAGCATAATTAACTTCATGATTTACCCCAATGGCACCATGTTCTTCTACAAGTCCATTGATGCCACTGGCCTATCTCAGGATACCTCGTACTTGCGCAAGGTACTTGATTTTATTGGTCCTCTTCTACAATTTAATTAACGTGTGCATCACATAATGGAGCCACTTGGTTTTGTTTACTCACACAGGAAATATATTCAGCGATCGACGAGGTGGGTCCAACAAATATAGTGCATATTGTCACGAATAATGATGCCAACTACAAGAAGGCGTGCAAGCTCATCGCTCGGTAGCACCGCAACATCGTGTGGTAGTCTTGTGTGGCCGACACCATTAATTTGATACTGAAGGAGATTAGAGAGTTCCCTGATCACGTCTCGGTCATTGAGAGTGCAAGAAAAATCTCTCGATGGATACATAACCATTCCAAGCTTCATGTTATGATGAAGAAGTATATTGGAAACGAGTTGGTCAAGTGGAATACAACTCATTTTGACACTAATTACATGTTCTTGGATAGTTTCTTTCGACGCAAGGACAATTCATGCAATGGATGGCCGTCGAAGAATTTATAATCTCTCGCTTTGTTGATACCACTGAGGGGAGGTACGCATATGGCTGCCTCTCGAACTTGAACTGGTGGGATAATCTTCGATCTGTTATCAAGTCAGTGGAATCGTTGTACGCCTTCCTGCGATTCATCGGTCAGGACAGGGTGCCTACAGTACACCATATTGCGATAGGAGTACGATAGTTTGTTCCATTACTCTCCAGCAACAAAGGAGATGTACATGGATGTGTGGACCGAAGAATGGATGACTTAATGTGCCACACTTATATGAATATCGGTAATACATTCTTCTCTGGAACACAGTATCTTACAATTGCACATATGTTGCATACTTGTACTGACATGTTTCGTTTCACTTCATGCAGCTGCCGCTTTAAACCTCCGAATTGCCTACGCTTACGCACGCACAACAGCTTCTTGCCAAATCTCCATGATGCCTTTGAAGCGCTTGTTGATAATACTGATAGAGTCGCGCAAACACTTCATGACGCCGATGTTTTCAGAAGGAATACTGGATCATTCTCAAGTGCTCTAGTTGCGAGGATGGTACAAGATGGCAAAACATCTCCTAGTATTTTTCTTATGTTGTCTTAAATATAATGGTACTCTCGTCGGTATTTACTATTCTATTTATTAATTTGCATCATATTGGTGTGATGTGTTTGGTTCGGAAACACCCATCCTTTAGTGGTTTGCCCTACGTCTCGTATCGCAATGCGTATTTTCTAGTGGATGTGAGCGCAATTGGAGTACATTTGCGTTCATCCACACAAAAATCCGTAACCGCCTGTCATAAAAGAAGCTACATGAGCTGGTGTACGTCAACTACAATCTTCGGCTTCAATTCAAGCCACAGAAAATCAAATACGCTCAGATGAAGATAATCCATTCCAGCATCTTATGGAGCTAACATTATGCGACGATGCAAATCTGATCCGACAGTGGATGAAAAAAAGAAAAGTCCAATGGTGACCCATTACTTGATGAGGAGGATACAGTGAGTGACACCCCTTTCCTATCACAGGTTATGATAGACCCGATTCACCCTGCTGTGTTAAGAAAGGACACTGGAGCTGCAAGCATTCCCGAATTGGCAGACAGGACAGTTGGGGGACAGTCATACAGTGAAGAAAAAGCACTAATCAGTGCCGACAAGGGATACAGGAAAAAGGAGAGCATCCTCTAAAGAAAATGGGAAGCATCCCCAGATGAGCCGCATTATGTAGGGAGTGATGACTCCACTGAGAGCGGGGATCGTCGGAGCCCGCCATACCAAGAGTCCAATGATAGAAGCTCCAAGATGGATACCGATAACGGTGAGTCTGGTGGCTATGCCTCCATACCTCCCACGCACCAATCAGAAGAGCAGCATGCCGTTGAATTTATAAGGGAGTCGCAGTTCACTCATGCAACACAGGATAAAGACCATAGCGCTCCCCATTCATAGAGGACGACTACTGTAAGGAAGGGAAAGGACGCACCATATAATAGCTCTAGCTCCTATGGCGTCACCGAGACACAACGGAGCTATAGTTCATATGGTAGCTACGACTACGTCATCCTCGATGCTCATGCACAACCCCTCACCCAATGGGTCTACGAGTGGCACGACCCTGAGTTTTATGCAATATTGTACCAACAATGGCAAACGATAAGTACATGAATGGGGCAAAAGTGGCACGATTACAAGGCAGAGTTGCTCGCTACGCGATAATTGACCTTGATGTCTATCAAGGAATACAACATGGCCAACTAAATGTACACGCGATAATAATACCCGTAGCCTCGAAAGTAATATTTTATTTGCATATTTTATTTCATTGCAACTTGATTTTTTACTAACATAGCGTCCATGCAGGTCTAACATGGCATTTGTGTGGGAAGGACAACAAAAATATGCCTACTTTACAAATTCAATTGAAAGTTATCGAAATGTGAATGGTATTGATATGTGAATGCCTATCTTTTGCATTTATTGGATTGATATGTGAATGGTATTGAAATGAAAGATTATTTGTTGGCATATTATTGCTACATGCCTACTTTATAACTTCATATTATCTAAAATATAGCAAAGGTCATGTCAAAATTTTGTTTCATTTGTATATTTCATTTCATTGCAACCCAATTTTTTACTAACATACTTTTTTTGTTGGTCGAACATGGTATATGTCTGACAATACAAGAACGACCAAGCTATGCCTACTTTACAACTTCAAATGAAAGGTATTAAAATGTAAATAGTGTTGATACATGAATGGTATTTGTCGGGGATCGGACACCGGGCGCGCCCCCTCGACGCGTGGTCGCTCCTCCGCACTGGGACTGTTCCTAAGCCAGCAGAGGCGTCTCCGGCCTACCGGCACTGGGCGCCAGCGATCGTTACGGTCGGGATCCGACCAAAGGTCTCGAGAGGCCACCGGGACCCTCCGAGCTCTTCCCGACGGGCGAAGCTGGGCTCCCGACTCCGCAGCTGGGACGGGTCCCCGACCCGACCAAGCTGGGCTCCCGACCTCCGCAATGGGACGGGTCCCCGACTATCGACCGATCCAAGACAACCCCGCTAAGGGCCGCGTGTCGAAGCCTCTACCAACCAACGACCACGCACCCTACTTAACGGGTCAATCGGTGACTATTCAAGGGCGGTGGCTCCTTCCTAGAAGGTTTAATGATCGCCAAGTCATGCTCCCACCCCATCACCGGTCACATACAAGACGTAAGACACGCTCTCCCGAGGCAACTCCCACGTCATGCGCAGCAACGCCAACACTCGTAAGGTTCGCAGAGGGCGGTACCCATTCGCAGAGGGCGTGCACGCCGCTCTCGGGAAATACCTAACCATACGACCAACTAAAGCTACCGACCAAAGATGGGCAAGACGGGCGATGATCGGTCACAGAACGAAGGACCGAAGCTCCTAGTATAGGTCATCTCGTCCTCTCCCATTCTCGATGTAACTCGCCTTCCTTTCGTACAAAAGGAGGCAGAGCCCCATAGAAGGGGATCGCAATAAAAGCCATCTCGCTAAGCCATTAACACTCGCTTGTAAACTTTGTGCGACCACTGCATCAAGAGAATACAACGCCACCACACGAACTGGAGTAGGGGTTCGGCCCGAACCAGTATAAACCTTGCGTCTCCTGTTTGGTTGCACAGGTTCCCCTACTTAGTGCTCCCGCCGAGGGTGCCACTCGGACGAACGAAGCTCTGGGCCTTGCCCTCCGTACGATCCTTCCCCCTCTTCCTCTGCGGTCGACGGTCTCGATCGTCGACAGCTGGCGCCCACCGTGGGGCCCGAAGCTTCTTTCATCCAAAATTCGCCATCTTGGCCAGCTCAACACCTCCAGCTCCACTACCAGCATGTCGCGAACGGCGAGCTTGGGCTCGGACGCTGCCCCCGAGTGCCAAGGCTCCACATCCATGCTCTCGCCATCCTCGCCGCCCCGCGAACGCCATGCCTTCGCGGCCGACGGGCGTGAGGCAACCCCTGGGGCGGACGACGGTGGCTCGGAGACCCCTCGGGAGGCGCATCGGCTCGCCCAGGTCGCCATCGACCAAGCCATCACCGCCATTCGGCGAGAGGGGCGTGGTACGACCCGCTCCCAGTCCGGCCGGTTCGGCCCTCCCCGTCCGCACGAACCTGCCCAAGATCGCCTGTGGGCCATCACCCGGGTCATGGCTGACCCCGCTCGGGCCGGCTCGGCCCTCTTCCGACGGTCCCTAGCCGAAGAGCTCGACAAGGCGACCGACGACGTCACACCCCGGCGGCAAGCAAGCTCCCTGGGCTCCGAGTCTCACCCCGTGACGGCCAGCGGCCCCCTATCATGTGATCACCGGCCGCTTCACCGGCGGATCCCCGTCCTCGGGCTCGCACCCCAACGCCATCTCCACCACCTCCCCGACAGGAGGGGGCGGCGCGCGGGCTCGCCCGTCGCCATCGGCGTAATAACGATGCTCGCCCGGACAGCAGATTTCCGAAGTCCTCCGGACGCCCATCTCGGCGATGAAGACCCAGAACCACTTGCGACACCACCGCAACGGCGCCCCATCGACCATCACGGCCGGCGCGGGTGCGTCGCCGGCTCGAGTTCTCCCGCCGGTGGTGACGACTCCGACGCTTAGCAGCGGGCGCAGATGACCTTCCGGCACACGGCCGCCGGTGTACTCGCGGCGATCTCCATCGGGTACTGCCGCCCGGTTTAGGCCGGCGATGATGGAGCGATTCGACGGGACCAAGAATCCCGCGAATTCCTTCCATCTACTCCACCGCCATCCTGGCGGCCGAGGGACGAGGCCGTAATGGCCAACTACCTCCCACCGTTACGGGGCGCCGCCCGCACTGGCTCTTCAACCACCGTCCGGCACCTTCCGGCCGTGGCGCCACCGGTGAGCGCTCTCCACTCCAACTTCCGAGTTGCTACGAACGGCTGGCGGGAGAGGACTCGACCGTGTTATCCAGGGAAAAGGGGAACATCTGCGAACCCGGCGCCGGTTCACCCGCGAAACTCAATCCCAATGTTTTCGGCGAAACCGCTATCAAGGTTTTCAAGTTTGGCGTCCGAGACAGACGCTTACGGAGGATCTCGAGATTGCCACAAGACTCACCGTCGACAAACTATTTCGCATGATCGGCGCAGACGCAGACGCGGACGATGTCGCCCATCGAAGCATGACTATGACCGGCAGCTCGGCCTCGCTTCGGCGTAAACGAGGCCATCCGACGCTAAGGAAGGGGACCCGCCCACGCGACAAAAGGCGGGAAAAGACCGCGGCGCCGAGGCGGCCGGCCCGCCTAGTCGCCACGGGCCGACGACAAGCATGAAGGGGTGGGACGCGCCCAAGACGACCGCCGCCCTCGGCCGCAGAACCATCCGCGACCGCAGCAGGCGCTGCGCCGACCCCAACCGGGGCAAGGTCGGGGGGACACCCTCCACGCGAACGTCCGAGCTTGGGGCAACGAGGAACAACCCGGCTTCGACGCTAACAAGTTTTGCCTGCTCCATTAAGATCCACGGCCATAACCGCGGGTCGCAGGACATGGTCGCTCGTTGGACGCCTTTATAAGGGGATCGGGAAATGCCCTCGCTACAAAAAGGCGATGAGCGGCCAGGAGGAATCAACGCTGGCCAGGCCCAAGCGGGCCCTGACCTGGAATTCCAACAGGGCGACCGCCGTGTGGACATGATCTTCGGTGGTTCCTCTGCATACCGATCTCGGCGCGAGCCGAAGGACGCCGCGCGCCGTCTATCAAGCCACCGCCGGGAAGCCCGCCGACCAACCCCGCGATGGGCGTCGCCCCATCACCTTTTCCCAGACGACGCCCCGGGATGTCCCGGATTTCAAATCGCCCGTCGTCGCCGACCATAAGCAACGCCGTCATTGGTCGGGTCATGGTCGACGGGCGTTCCTCAACTTACTCCTAGCGGCGCCTTGGACCGATGCAAATACCCGGCCGAAAATCAAGAACATAGCGATCCCTTTTCAAGATAGTGCCGGAGCTCGACCACCCCCAGGGCAAGTGGTCCTCCCGTCACCTTCGGCGACCAGAACTTCGCGACCGAGTGATCACCTTCGAGGTCGTGGACGGCGATCTCCCTATAACGCCATCCTCGGGCGCCCGCCTGGTCAAGTTCATGGTCGCGAATCACTACGGGCATCGGTGTATGAAGCTCCTAGGGCCCGGGCGTCATAACGGTCCGCGGTGACCTTAAGGCAGCACACGGTTGCGAAGAAAAGGCCCTGACGCTGGCCGGCATACTGCCCCAGCCGGGCCCCGAGATCACCCCAAAGGACGCCCGTCGGAAGACGGCTATCCAGCCAAACGGCCCGACCAAGGCCGTGCAGCTTGAGGAGGGGGCACGCAAATGCGTCAGATTTACGCCACCGATCCCAAATAGGAAGACGAGCTCGTCACCTTCCTCCGAGATAACAAAACCATTTTCGCATGGGAACCGCGGACATGCCCGGTCCCACGGAGGTGATCGAGCACAACCGCAAACAAAGCCCTATTGCAGACCCTTGCGCGAAGCTCGGCGCTTCTCTTCCGAGAAGGCGGCAATAATCGTGGAGCACTCGACAAGCTATTTAAGGCGGCTTTATTCGCGAGGTCAACTACTCGAATGGTCGCCAACCCGTGATCGCATGTAAGACGGGCGAAGTGGCGAATGTGTGTCGACCACACGGGCTTGAACGCCGCATGCCCCAAAGATAACTTCCCGCTCCCGCATAGACCAGTTGTGGACTCCACCGCCAACGCCGAGATGTTGAGTTTTCGACGCCTACTCCGGTACCACGGATCAAGCTCGCGAAGACGAAGACAAGACCGCCTTCATCACGCCGCTTGGAACATTCTCGCTACACGACCATGTCGCTCGACCTCCGCAATGCGGGTGCCACGCCCAAACGTTAATGGCCAAAGCCTTCGACCGCAGATCGCCGAAACCCCGAGGTGTACGCTGACGACATCATCGCCAAGAGCCCTCTAAGGCTAACCACGCCAATGACTGCCGAGACCTTCGCCAACCTCGAACAGTTCAAGATCAAGCTCAACCCCAAAATGCGTCTTCAAAGACGGCCTCCGGAAAAGTACTTGGCTACATGATCGGGGACGGCGAGGTCCGAACCGAGAGAAGATCGAGGCGATCGAAAGGATGACCGCTCCGACCTCAAGAAACAAGTCTGAGCCTCACCGATCGATCGCCGCCTCACCGCTTCATTTCCGGCTCGACGAGCGCTGGCTGCCTTTCTTTAAGATCCGCGATCATAGGGTTTCGAGTGGACCTCGAGGCCCTGGGGCCGGTCTTTGACGAGCTCAAGGCGCACTCTCGTGATCCTCCTCGCCGACAACTCCACAACAGGAGAGGTATCGCATTTTACTCGCGGTCGCGACCTGCACCGCGGGCGGTCCCGTAGCCGAACGGGTAGGGCGGCAAGACCGATCTACTACGTTAGCGGCGCTCCACGGCCAAGGAGCGCTATCCCTGTGTCCGTAAACTCCTCACGCACTCTTCATGGCCTCGCGAAAGCTCCGACACTACTTCCAAGCACATGCGGTGGTCATCCCGAGCGGCCTCCCGCTCGGGGAAATCCTCAGAAACCCTGAAGCCGAAGGACGCGTCGCCAAATGGGCCATGGAGCTGGCCGAGTTCGACCTCCGCTTCACGGCCCGCACCGCCATCAAATCACAAGCGCTGGCAGACTTCGTCGCCGAGCGGACGGCGGAGCCTGCCCCCGAGCCCGAGGTCGAAGCCGAAGACCCATGGACCATGTTCTTCGATGGATCAAGATCCTTTGAGCGCTCAGGGGCTGGCGTTCTCCTCATCACCCCTCAAGGTGACCACTTACGATATGTGGTCCGCTTCGGCTTCCCCGCTACCAATAACGCGGCGGAATACGAGGCCCTCTTGGTCGGCCTCCGAGCCTGCAAGTCCCTGGGCATCCGCCGCCTAATCGTGAAAGGAGACTCCCAGCTCGTCGTCAATCAGTACAACAAAGTCTACCAGTGTTCGGAGCCTCTGATGGCCAAATACCTCGCCGAGGTACGCAAGATGGAGAGATGATTCCGGAACCTAAGGATCCAGCACGTACCAAGGAAAGACAATTCCACCGCCGACCTCCTTTCCAGGCTCGGATCATCCGGCGATGAGCTCCCGCCGGACGTCATCCTTGAAACCTTGGCCACACCGTCCGTCGCCGACCAGGAAGACCCGGTGGCCTTCCTCGAAAACGTTCCGACGTGGATGGATCCATTCGTCAAGTTCCTCGACCAAGGGGAGCTCCCCGCCACTCCCGCTGAAAGGAGCAGGCTCCGGCGACGTGCAGGCTCATACAGGCTCATCGGCGGACAGCTCCACCGACAGGGGGTTTGGGCGTTCTGTCAAAATGCATCACTCGTAAGAAGGTAAATACCGCCAACGACATACACTTCCGGCACAGGCGGCGCTCACTCCTCTTCGTGACTATGGTGGAAGGCCTTCAGATGGGTTTTATCGCCAACGGCGCCAAGATGCCTGTGGCATCGCTCGCTCTTGCCACCCCGCTGGCCACGCCGAAAGGTGAGGCAACCGCCTACGCCTGCGCACCATTCCCTCGCATGGCCGTTCTCGACGTGGGGCCTCGACATTCTCGGTCCCTTCCCGAGGTCGGTCGGGGGGAAGAAGTTCCTGTTCGTGGCGATCGACACCTTTTCAAAATGGATCGAAGCAGAACCAGTCTCCGCTATCACCGCCAAGGCTACGGTAAAGTTCTTCCGTTCCTTCGTGGTCACGAGGTACGGAGTCCCTTGCAGGATCATCACCGACAACGGGACGCAGTTCACCAGCGAGCTGTTCCAAGAGTTCAGCGCGGATATGGGGACCAAGGTCTGCTATGCCTCGGTGGGCCACCCCCAGAGCAACGGGGCGGCCGAGCGCGCCAATGGGCAGCTCATCCAAGGGATCAAGAAGCGATTCTTCGACGAGCTCGATCACCGCGGCCGGGCATGGGTGGATGAGCTCCCCGCAGTCCTTTGGTCTGTCCGCACCTCGACCAGCCGGGCAACGGGGACAAGCCCTTTCCAGCTCGTCTTCGGGGCCGAGGCTGTCCTGCCGCCCGAGGTCGCGCTCCATTCCACTAGGACGAGCTCGGTCGACCATGTCGACCTCGAGCAGGAGCGGTCCCTCGACCTTGCCTTGGCGGAAGAAGTGAGGTGTCACAGGCCAAGGCCGCGCGGCGCTACCGCAAGATCTCGGAGACATGCTTGCCCAAGCCGTCCGACCAGGGGCTTCCGTCGGGGACCGGTCCTACGACGGATCCAAGATCGCCCCACACCAACAAGCCGCCCTCGCCGTGGAGGCCCCTTCGTAGTCGCCTCAACAAGCGCGCTGGGCTTACCGCTGGCGGTCCTCGATGGCGTGGAGCTCGCGAGCTCATGGAACGAGGCCGCCCGGAAGTTCTACGCCTAGCGCCCCCTTCACCCTTCATTAAGCTAAGGTGCCTCCTTCTTTGTTGCCGTGTTCATTCCTCGTGTTACGATTACGCGCCGGGACTTGCCCGAGGCTCTCGTGTTGCCATCCCCTGGTCCGGCCCAGGTTCATGGCCGTAATAAAGTTTTCTTCCAATTTCTGCGCTAATCTCTTTCGACTTACAGAAGGGTTGGTGTTCCGTCACGACCCTAAGTTGCGATCCCTCTGGCCGGTCGCGCCATCTTAAAGGTCCCTGACGCGCGGCGTCCGTCCATCCCTTTAACCGAGTAAATTCTTCTTAGGACGCCCGGCGGCCCGACTTCATGGCGTGGCTATAAGGGCAACCATAAGGCCACGCGCGGCTCGGCCTCGGGCATCCATGCGTGTTCTTTCTTGCGCTACCGGGTCACGTTTCTAGGTTCGCCGGATGAACAACCCGGCCCGGGCATTCCTGGATCGGGGCCGCGTAAGGCGATCGTTATCGGGTAAGCCGCCATCCCCGTGCCGCCAACCATTAAACGTTCGAGGGCGCCCGAGCCCGATGACTTTTCCTGCTCGAGGTCGCAGCTTGGGATTCACCACCGGATGACTCGTCGTTCTGCCGACCTTTCCCGGCCGGTGGCGTGTTCGAATCTCTAAACCGCCTCGAGGGTCTTGCCGAGCTCGATGCATTCCCGAGCTCGCCGAGTCGCACTCCAAGGCCAAAAACCGTCCGGCCGAGCCATCCCAGCCGACTCAACCGAGTTGTGCCCAAACACGTATCGCCAGTGAGGCCTCGGTGGGGACCACGTTCTCCGGGTTCGTCTCAGGGATGCCAGTGTCCCGAGCCCGACGCGTTCCCGGGCTCGGAGGCCGCAGTAAAACGATCCTTATCGGAGTAAGTCGGCTATTCCCCTGTGTTACCGACCGGTGGACGCCCTCAAGAAGCGCCCCGGGCCCGGTGACATCTCCAGACCCGGAGGCCGCGACCCCAAAGATTACCACCAGGGATGATCTCGGTCGCAATAAGTCGCTTTGCCGCAACAAGCCGACTTATTCCCCGCAGCCAAGTTATCGAGACATGTCAACCCGAGTCGTGCCTGGGCCCGAGTGATTTCGGGCGAGGCCTCGGTTGAATCAACATCGTGCATCGATACCACACCTAAACTGGGTAATTCGGGCAAAAGGCGGTAGGCCTCGTTGCGAGGGTCCGCAGGAACGTGCTCGCCACGCGCCACGTATCCAGCATTGTTCAACCCTTCCAAGAAATAGCCCGCACAAAGTACACAAGTGGCGCATTGCATCGACAAATAAGCTAAGTTCTCCGAAAAAACACAACTCTATAAAGCTTAGCATAAAGTTGTTTTATCTTTACAAGGGGGAATCTCTCACCCCCGGACCCATCTGCTAACTCTAAAGTTTACAGAGACATATCTCGGGCGAGTTTTTCTCGTTCAAGGTCGAAAACCCTCCGCCGCAATGCAAGGACCTTGATTCGCCTTGTCAAGACGGCCGCATGATCGCCTCGAGCTGGGCCAAGGCGTCTTTCCCAGCCCGAGCCACCTGCGCCAGCTTCTCTCCAAGACTAGCATTCCTGGCCTCGGCCTCAGCCACCTTGGTTTCTGCTCCGGTGGCCCTCGTCTTCAACCCCGCGACCGTCTTCTCGAGCTCGGCCGTTTTGGCCTCGAGCTCGGAGGAGGGCCCCCCTCGCCGTGCGGCTTCTTCCTCGAAGCGAAGGCCGGAGATCTCGAGCTTAAGGCGCTGGATCTCCGCCGACGCCGCTTCGCGCGTCTCGTCAAAGACGCCCTGCGCCTCGACGGACCGTGCAAGGGTCTCTCCGCCTCCTCCGCTCCCTTGATGGCCGGAGAGCGCTATGGTGTATATCTCACGGCCACACGCCCCGCGGCCTCGGCACCCGCGAGCTCGAGGGCCTGGGCCTCCTCAGCGCGAGATTTCCTCTTGACCGCGCGACACACGGCGGCTTTTAGCTCGGCAATGTCCTCCGATTGGCCTCGAGGGCGCCGCGATAAGGGCGGAAGGCGAGCACATGTCCGCGGCGCGATGTTGTACCCCGGAAACCACCGCGAGACCTCGCAAGGCAAAGAAAACCCACCATGACCACTAAGAAAAGGGAGGCAAGAAGGAGCCGGCGCCACGATCGATCTTACCTCCACTAGCCGGTCTTCCAAAGAAAGACAAGTCGGCGACACCATCGTAATCTCGGGCAAGACGCCTCGCCATTCGCCCGGCGGCCTCCGCCGCCGCTATGACAACGGCGCACGCCGAAGGACCAAGGGGATCCGCTCTGGCCACGGCAATGGCGGCCGGACCTTCCGGGCCGGCAAGTGGCTCGACGACCCCCTGGCCGCCCTCGATTGCGGGAAGGATCCTCGGCTCGCCAAAGGTGGACGGCCCCACCCGGGGCACGGCGACAACGCCGCCCTCGATCACGGGCTCAACAAACGAAAGCGCCCCGGACGGAGGCATCGGGGTCGGGCGGTGGACCGGAGCCACGACCGCCCCGGCATATGAGCTGCACGCGGCAAATTGTCAAAAGATGCTCGGTCGGCCCCACCACCATGAAGTTAAGAAACGAGGGGAACTTACCGCGCCGAACGGACGCGCGGCAACCTCGCCTTCTTTTTACCACGGCGGGGCGATTCGCTCTCCGCTTTCGAGGACTCGCCGGACGCCACCGGGCGCAACGACGACGCCACCGATCGCGGCCTTCGCTCTGATGCTCTGGCAAGAAGACTTCGATCGCGATGTCCTTGGTCGAGGCGCTTATCAACCAACCCTCCTTCGCCGCTCCGTCCTCCTGAGGACGCGGCAGCAAGATATGCCGCGCCCCGATCGCGCCACGAGGCGGTAATCGCCTCATAATCCTCCTCCCGCCCGCCTCGACCACAGAAAGGTCGGCACCTCGAACGCCAACGCCGCGATGGGGTGGGATGACGAAAAAGTGTACGGAGGCCGTGACCGGGCGTGACCGCCTCCTCAGCGGCGCGAGGGCTTCCCTCGGAGCTCGCTGTCGGAACTCATTGCTCGGCCGCATACCCGGCTCTCGCGGCCGAAGCCGCCTCTTGTTGCTGGCGAAAGCGAGGGTTAGTGGGTGAACCAAAAAAGAAGAAAAAGAAAGAAAAGGGCTCGGCAGCGTCAAGCTCGAGCCCGGGCACCCCCGAAGCTCGGGGGGTCTAAACTCACCATGACACGGTCGTCCCACTCGACGTGGGGCTTCTCGGCGATTTGCTTTGAGGCGTCGAAGGCCAGCTTCTTGCCCCCCTCTTGCCTTTGGTCAGGCTAGGAAACGGTAGCAACTGCTTGGCCGTACCCCAGAGCTCTTTAGTCGCCTACACGAGCTCGCCACAATAAGCATCCGAGTCCAAGCGCCTGAAGTAAGGACCAAGGTGAAAGGCTTTTACCTCGCTGCTGCGCCCCAAGATGTTCTTGGGAACGTTGCCGCCGAGGTTGAAGGAGTTGGCGGCCTTCCCAAAGATCTCCTGCATCCTCGAAGCGACCCACGCCGACCTCGGTGCTGCGAGATCAGGAATAAAACGTCAGGGGATAAGAAAACCCCGACCAAGGTCCGAAATGATCCGAGATCGGACGACACTTACCCTCGTGACTTTGGGTGTGGCGCTGCATCGCCCGGTGATTTCAAAGAAAGGGTGCAACCTCCTCCATAGAGGGAGCACCCGATTCCGCAGATAGTCGTAAACGATTGTCTGCCCCTTTAGGCCCCGCGCGGCGCATGTGTGGATGAAGGCGGCCACCTTCTGGTCGTCCACCGAGTCCTCAGGCTCAGGGGTCTCCCGCTTCCCTTCGACCGCGACGCCATTATAAGCACTTCTCCGCCCACGGCCCGAGCGAGTCCCGGGTCAGGATTTGGAGAAAGGTGCAAGGGAGTCCTGGCCGCAGCCGAAAATAGAGGCACCCGACGACGGGTCTTCGCAAGGGACAAGGAGTAAAACGAAAAAGCGAGGGGGTAGGGAGCCTGCCCAAAAACCCCTCGCAAAGATGTGCGAAAACAGAAAGGAGAAGGAGGGAATTCGGCACCAAGTTCACGAGCTCGATCTCGCACTGCGCAAGGACCGCAGCCAAGAAGTCGATTTCCGGGGTCCACAGCCCAAAAAGCATGTACTGCTCTGTGCTCACGATCTCATCGTCCCGAGGTCGCGGCACTTTCTCCCCGGAAGGAAGCCGCCAGGAGAACGGGTCCAGAAGCCCCAAAGACTCCATCTCCCTCATCCGTTCTGCGGTGAGCGTTCTCCTCCCAAACTTCGCCATAGGATCAAGGTCAAGAGGGAGGGAGAGAGCGGGGTCGCAATCAAGGGCTAGAAGGCGTTAACGCAGAGGGACGAGGAGGAAGAAGGCAAGAGCACAAGAAACGGGAAGTGAAATCCTAAAGGACGAGACCCCCCTGATTTTAAAAGACGCCTCATCTACCGACATCACAATCACCTCAAAGGCGCCAGAGCTAACGGCGAAGCCAAGCGTCGAGGGCCTTTCAAAACCCTCGTACGGGCGCGTCCCTCCACGCATCCTACAGACCCCGTTCCTTCAAACTTCCCCATCCGCGAGGCCCCTAGGCTTCCTGGGCCCGTCCGGGAAAACAAAAAGGCAAAGTCCAAGTATGTGTCCCGATGGGGGAATCCCTCTTCAAACAAGACTTCAGACTCAAGAGCGCCTAGAGTCTCGGACCGTTTCTTGAGCCTCGGGGGCTGGTTGTCGGGGATCGGACAGCCTGGCGCGTGTCCCCCTGACGCGTGGCCGCTCCTCCGCACTGGGACTGCTCCTAAGCCCAGCAGAGGCGTCTCGGCCCACGGCCGGGCGCCGAATGCATCGTTACCACGGATCCGACCAAAGGTCTCGAGAGGCCACCGGGACCCTCCGAGCTCTTCCCGACTGGCGAGCTGGGCTCCCGACTCGCAGCGGACGGGTCCCCGACCCGACTAAGCCGGGCTCCCGACCTCCGCAATGGGACGTGGTCCTCCGACCCGACCAAGCTGGGCTCCCGACTCGCAGCGGGGACGGGTCCCCGACCACCGACCGATCCAAGACAACCCATGCCAAGGACCGCGTGTCGAAGCCTCTACCAACCAACGACCACGCACCCACGAACGGGTCAATCGGCGACTATTCAAGGCGGTGGCTCCTTCCTAGAAGGTTTAATGATCGCCAAGTCATGCTCCCATCCCATCACCGGCCACATACAAGACGTAAGACACGCTCTCCCGAGGCAACTCCCACGCCATGCGCAGCAACGCCAACACTCGTAAGGTTCGCAGAGGGCGGTACCCATTCGCAGAGGGTGTACGCCGCTTCCGGAAATACCTAACCGCTCGACCAACTAAAGCTACCGATCCAAAGCATGGGCAAGACGGCGATGATCGGCCGGCAGAACGAAGGACCAAGCTCCTAGTATAAGTCATCTCGCCCTCTCCCAATTCTCGATGTAACTCGCCCCTTCCTTTCGCACAAAAGGAGGCAGGAGCCCCATAGAAGGGGATCGCAATAAAAGCCATCTCGCTAAGCCATTAACACTCGCTGTAAACTTTGTGCAACACCTGCATCAAGAGAATACAACGCCACCACACGAATCGGAGTAGGGTTCGCCCGAACCAAGATAAACTTTGCGCCTCGCTTGGTTGCACAGGTTCCCCTACTTAGTGCTCCCACCGAGGGTACCACCCGGACGAACGAAGCTCTGGGCCTTGCCCTCCGTACGATCCTTCCCCCTCTTCCTCTGCGGTCGACGGTCCCGATCGTCGACAGTATTGATATGTGAATGGTATTGGTGTGTAATTATGTGAATGTCTATTTTTGCACTTATTGGATTGATATGTGAGTAGTATTGAAATGAAAGATTATTTGTTGACATATTATTGCTAAATGCCTACTTTACAATTTGCAATTGTCTAAAATATAACAAAGCTTATATCGAAATTTTTCCATATTTAGGAAAGATCATATCGGAATTTTTTCATGTTTTTCCGTACTTTTTTTACATATTGATTATATTTTTCCTCTTTTTCGGCCTTTCATGGCTTTTTACAAATTTACAACATTTTTGGCAAATTTTCCCGGTTTCTTTTCAGTTTTTCCTATTTTTTCCAAATCTCGCCGGATTTCGCTTAAAACCACTCAAAATTCGAACTTTTTCGAGCAGTTTTCGTCTATTTCTCGTGAAAATCGCTCGTCGGTTTGACCAGATTTCAAATTCATTTGACTTTCCAAACTGTTCGGTTTTCAACGAATTTCGAGCGATTTTTCATGGTTTTCGCAACCGCCGGGTCTTCGAAATTCGAGTTCGGTACAATTTGGTTAACCCTATACCCCAGGTTTAATTAGTAGGTAGTACTATAGTGCAACAACCAATTTTTTAGCAAAAAAACAAATAGCCATTCTGCACGGTTTGGAAGACAAGATAGACAAGTACCGTCCAATTTTGACGTCTTCCCAAAGGTAACCGAGAACACTTATTTGAGGAATAAGGCAACCAAGAACTCACCACCAAAACCAGAAGAAAAAGGTGCGATCTTGGCTATTGGAACCAAGCAACCAAGTCAAAGAAAGGTCCAATTTTGACGGACACGTCCAGCACCACATCTCAACCGAAACAAACGGGAGAGCATTCCCGTTCCAGACGGGATCGCGAGAAAGAGAGCAAGCCAAGAGGGGCGGACGGACCTCGTACATGGGCTTGGGGAAGCCGTAGAAGTCGTGGATGGTGTCGTTGTTGCCGCGGATGACGTTGACGGCCGGCGTGGCCGTCTCCCAGTGGCCCGACACGACGAGAATGGCGCGCGGCGCCTGCGCGCCCGCGATCCCCGCGGGCACCCACGACTTGAAGAAGTGCCGCGCCGGGATCGTGTCGTCGATGCAGAGCGCGGGCGAGCCGTGCGACAGGAAAAAGGTGTCCATGGGCGCGCCCGGCATGGACGATGTTGGTGGGCGCCTCTCGGTGGCTTCTGGTTCTTGACCGCTGCGCTCCTGCCGCGTCGAGTGCCTCGCGTTTGGCTTGCGCTTGGCTTGGCTTGGCTCTGCCCCATTATCAGAGGACTACTTCCTCCTTATACTCGCCGCGGCCGCGCGCGCGGTTGCTGCCGCCGTTCTTTTAGACATTCTCGCGCGTCCGAGCAGAGGATTGGACGTCTGGATGGGAAGTTGTTGCCGGCGTTTGGTTGGTCGATGGTCCAAACGCATACTTCTCTTTCTTCAGGCCTTTTTCCCGGGTTTGCGTTGCGGCCCAGTCTGTGTAAGCAATGATGTAAGAAGGCGTATTTGATCCGGGCGCGTAGAAAGCGAGGAAAGCGGGTTTCATAACTGGGCCGGGCATGGATGTTGATTCTGCCCTTCAAACCCTTATCAACTGACGGAGAACGCCACTACCAACATTAGGTATTGATGTATGCCACCGTTCTCCCTTCTAAGCCTTCCCAAAGGTCATTTTGGTCCTGTTGATGGTGCGGATAAAATATATTCCATCTATCTTCTTTTGGATCATTTCCTTCAAATAAGTGATAATCAGTCAAGCAACAACAATTAATTGTTACAAGTCTGTGCAACTGAATGAATTGCATTGCATAAAAATTTAAATTTCAAATTACAGAGCAAATTACAAGAATGATCAATTACAACACAGAAAAATAAAAGTTTACAAGAAATTAAAAATCTTCTAGCGCCAGAATTCTTCGATATCTTGCACATTAATAAAAATTTCAGTTATCAACAAAGGTAATGAATTAATATAACAGAATAGACTTAAATAAAATAAATAGAGTAAGAATTGACGTGAGTCCGGTATAATTTAATATCGCTCACTGAGGTACCAGATTCGTCCGGAGCCAAATCGGCACCTTTTACGATTTATTTAACATAATTTAGTAATTCTACAAACATATTTTAAGCTGTAGACACGCGTATATTAAAAATATCGCACGGTAGAAAAGAATAGTGCCCTCGTCAAATAGTAAATTTTTGCACAGTTAAAAAAGATAAATATGAAAGTACTATACATAAAAGACAGCTCAGGGGGTACATTCCCCTGGACATGGTCCAGAGACTTCCACCGTAAAGCAGCTAAGCCCCAAGCCATTTAAGCAAGCATCAGAGACACTATACAACCAAACGCGTCGTGACACGCCGCGGGCGCCACTCCTCAAGCGAGCAAATCGAGAAAACGTGTGACTGCCGCTCTCTACAAGAGCAAACCGAGGAAAAATGCGAAAAGGAACTAAAAAGAAATTTGTGTTTTCCGCAAAAGGGCTTAAACGTAATGCTAGAAAAATAAAAAGGACCTAAATGAAATGTAATTTTTTCCAAAAAAAAAACCTGAACATATTTTTTTCACATAAAAGGACCTATTCGTAATTTTAATTTTTAGTAAAAGGACCAAAGCGTAGTGCTTAAAAACGCATAAAGGACCTAGACGTAGTATACTTTTTTTAAAAAATAAAGGACCTAATTGTAAAAAGAATTCCAGAAAAAGACCTAATCGCAAAATTTTTTTTGAAAAAGGACCTAAACGTGTTTTTTTTCCCAGCTCGAGCCGCGAGCCGAACAAGCTCACCCAACGGCTCAAAGCAAGGAGAGGCAAGGAATCCTTCCAGGATTAGTAGAGCGGATTATTCCTACCATACACAAGGGCTCACAAACTCATGGTAAGCCAAGCACAAACCACCAGTCAAGCACACAGCCAACAATCAAAGGAACCAGAAGGTCATCAAGACCACTAGGAGCACAAGACCGAAGCCAGAACCAGGACCCAGGAGCTAGAAGCCAGGAGGCAAAGGAGAGACCCCAAGCCCAAGCCAACCAGTGGAGCAAAAGGAACCAAAGCCTTTTGCATCCCCTTCACCAGCGTAATCCCATCACAGCTGCACTGCATTTCTATTTCCCCACACCTAGGTATCTACTAGCAATATAGAAAATGAAGTAGAAGTTAAAAATGACAGTAGCGACTAATGGTCTCAGCAGCTAGTGCACAGGGGTTGCGCTGTGCGTCCCCAATAGCCTACGTCAACCCAAGCACCAACTTAAGTAATCATCATAGACCAATATACTTACTAGATATTTTTGTAGCACAAAACACAATAAAAATGAAATTGAGCAATAAAAATCATAGTAGGAATCGAGTATACCCAAAGCCTAGCCATTAGGAGCAACTAGTGAGCCAGAGGGAGGTGTAGAGGCAACCCAGGAAGGGGATCAGGCAGCACGGCCGTGCATGCGAGGGAAGCAGCCGACCCAAGGCCAGCCGGGCCGGCGGCAGGCAGGGCGAGGCGGCTAGGCTCAGTCAGCCTGAGCTTAGGGAGAGAGAAAGGGCCTAGGTGTGAGATGCTAGCCCAAGCTCAAGCCCTCAAGCGCACGGGAACAGGGGCCCAGTGAAAGCATCTAGGCACCCATTGTGTTTTGGTTTTGATAATTAATGACAATTTTGGTATATGATCTAATACTATCCCTGAGAATATTGGATGAAGGTCAAATCCCAGTATTGGCGGCCATGGAAATACGAAGAAAGATGCAAAGAGAAAATCAATATGCCAAGATCACGAAAAGGTAAATTTTATAATGTTCTTTTTCTAGTCTTTTGTCGATCTTGGAGTTTGGAGAAAAGATCGTTTTTGCTAGACTTAGGGCCGTACTATAAAAATGGATCTTGACGCTTATCTTGATGTCATTTAGGGTTTAAAGGCTCAAATTGCATATTCAAATAGTTGCTTGATGATAAATATGTTCCTATATTAAAAATCTTTTTGAAACAAATTAAGTCTCTGGAAATCCGGTGCTATCGCCCATGGCAGCCCGGTGCTACCGGGATCACGGTAGCACCGGACTTCAGCCCGGTGTGAAAATTCCAGAGAAGGGCTTTTTGGGCGAATTTGAAGCCCGGTGCTACCGCCCATGGCAGCCCGGTGCTACCAGGATCACGGTAGCACCGGACTTCAGCCCGGTGTGAAAATTCTAGAGAAGGGCTTTTTGGGCGAATTTGTAGCCCGATGCTACCGCCCATAGCAGCCCGGTGCTACCGGGATCACGGTAGCACCGGACCTCAACCCGGTGTAAAAATTCCAGAGAAGCGCTTTTTTTTAGCATTTTGGAAGCTCGGTGCTACCGACCATTGTATCCCGGTGCTACCGGACCTACGGTAGCACCGGCCCTAAGCCCGGTACTATAATCCCAGAGAGGTGTCTTTTGAAGAAAGAAATTGAAGTGGGGCCCGGTGCTACCGGCCCTAGTTGGGCGGTAGCACCGGACCCCCTGTAACGGTCTCTGGTAAGTGTATTAAATGCACTGTTCTAGCCGTTGAAGCGGAGCCCGGTGCTACCGGTCCTACATGGGCGGTAGCACCGGAAAAATAGTTTTTTGCAGACTTCGAGCTCCAACGGCTAGAAAGTTTGGTGGAGGCTATAAATACCTCCCCACCTGCATTCTAGAGCTTCTCTTGATCCTCATTGATGATATTTGAGCTCTAGCATGTGTTATCCGCTCTTGTGTGCATTCTATTTCCATTTGTGAGTGTGAGAAGCAAGATTGAGTGTTGCATTTAGTGTTTGAGCCTTTAGACACCGACATTCGACCTCAAGCTAGCATCAAGGTTTATTACTCTTGGAGGCTGCCGCCTCCTAGACGGCTTGGTGGCGATCATGCGCGGTGAGCTTCTCAACGAAGATTGTGAGAAGCCCCGGCAAGTTGTGAAGGTCGGAGTTCGCCTACCCGGAGCAGGGAAGAACTACCTTAGTGATCGAGGAAGGCTCAAGCGAGTGGAGCCGGCTTGACGTGGTTCAAGTCACCTCAACGTGGAGTAGGGGAGACCGGCAAGTCTCCGAGACCACGGGTTAAATTCCTTGTCTCCTATTTATTTGTGTTTGGTATTCTTGATTGTTGAGTTTCCATTTCATTAATACCATACTCTTCATAGTCTTTGTGCTTACAAGTCTATTTGTTTCACTTGTATTGGCATATCTTTTTAAGAAATTGCTAGAGACATTAGTGTGTTCCTCATATTTGTATCTCAATTTCGTAGTGTCATTTGTAATTTCCATTTTGTGTTGAAAAATTTAGAAACCTCCTATTCACCCCCCTCTAGTCGGTTATCCTTGATCCTACAAGTGGTATCAGAGCTTGGACTCTCTTTTGGGGCTTCACCGCCTAGAGAGTAAGAATGGCTAGCGATGGGGTGTCAATAGGCAAGGCGCCGTTCTTTGATGGTACAAATTATGTTTATTGGAAAATTCGCATGACCGTTTATCTTAAGGCCATGAGTCCAAGCATATGGAGAATTGTAGTTAAGGGTTTCACTCCGGGGGTTAATCCCACATACACAAATGACCAAGAGGAGCGAAACACTCATCTTAATGCTCAAGCTATGAATGCTCTTTTTGGAGCCTTGAACGCGGATGAGTTCAATCGAGTGAGCAATCTTGAAGCCGCTCATGAGATTTGGACAACCCTCTCGGAAATTCATGAGGGGACATCCTCGGTCAAGGAAGCCAAATTGCATATGCTTCGAATCAAATATGAGAGTTTTATTATGTTGCCTCATGAAAACATCAATGAGATGTATTCACGGTTGAACAACATAGTAAATGAGCTCAAGGGCCTTGGAGCTTCACTAACCGATTTTGACATTGTTCGTAAGATGCTTAGGGCTCTTCCGGAAAAATATGAAACCTTGGTGACGTTGTTTCTCAACTCATCGGAGTTGCCAAGGATGACGCCGACGAGACTTCTTGGAAATCTCATAACCAATGAGCTTTACAATAAGGACAAGGAAGAGCTTTTGGAGCAAAGCTCTTCGAAGAAGAAGAATATCGCCTTCAAGGCAAAGGCAGAGTCAAGCGATGAAATGCTAAATGACTCCGATGATGATGAAGACACCGAGGAGGAAATGGCCCTCCTTGTAAAAAGAATGAGAAAATTCATGAAGAGGCACTCAAGCACAAGTGGTCCTCAAAAATTCAAGAAAGGACAATACTCTAGCACCAACCGATATGCAAATATCCGGTGCTATGAGTGTGATGATAAGGGACATATTGCCTCAAAATATCCAAAGAAAAGGGACGACAAAAACAAGTCCCCCTCGAAGAAGAAGTTCTTTCATGGGAAGAAGAAGCTCTTGAAGAAGTTGAATAAGGATGGGAAAGGTGAGGCTCACATTGGAGAGTGGAACTACGAAGAAGAATATTCAGACTCCGACTCGTCCGAGGATGACACACCTTCAAAGAATAAGGGTCTTGCCGGCATCGCCATTGAGGGGAATTCATCTCCCTTCATCACTCCTTTGTGTCTTATGGCTAGAGGAGATTTTAAGGTAAACACAAATGATGATGAACCCTCCTATGATGAATTAATGGATATGCTTGAGGACTTGAATGAGTATCTTGGAAAAGAAAAGTCTAAACATAAAGCCTTGAGAAAAGAATACATTTCTCTCAAAGACTCTTATGAGGAGCTAATGGAAGCTCATGAGACTCTTCTTGCTAAGGACCATTCAAAGCCTCAAAATGATATAGGAATTAGTTGCAAAATTATTGATGAGGTATCTTGCTTAGAAATTGATTCATGTTGTATATCAAAAACTAGCATATCTACCTCTTGTGATGATTTATTTGATATGCCATCAATTTCATGCTCTAATTCTACTTCATGCCATGAGAACCTAGTAGTTGAAAATAATGAACTTAAGGAACAAGTAAACAAACTTAGCAAAAGTCTTGATAGATGTTTTAAGGGTAAAGACACTCTAAATAAAATCTTGAATGGTCAAAGGTGCTCCTACAATAAAGAAGGACTAGGATATGTTCCTAAGAAGGGCAAAAAGATTAATAACAAAGCTCCTCGTTTTGTTAAATCAAACGGGAAGTTTTGTTATAAATGTCATGAGGTAGGTCATCTATCAAATAATTGTCTCTTAGATAAAACAACTAAAAGTAACATTTATGACTCTTGTTATGTGCTTAAGAAAGATAGTCTTGGTAAAATAATTGCTAAATTTGTTGGCATTCCTATACTTGGTCGTAAAAAGAATGCCATTTGGGTGCCCAAAGCCTTGGTTACTAACCTCCAAGGACCCAAACAAATTTGGGTACCTAAAAGAACTTGATTCTCTTTTGTAGGTGAACTAAAAGACCGGCGGACGGCATTGGGTGTTGGATAGTAGATGCACTCAACATATGACCGGTGTCCGGAAGATGTTCACCACATTTGAAGTAGGAAATGGGCAAAACGACAAGATCACATTTGGTGATAATAGCAAAGGAAAGGTATTGGGTTTGGGTAAAATCGCTATCTCAAATGACCTTTCTATTTCAAATGTTTCTTTGGTAGAAACCTTAAATTTCAATTTATTATCGGTCGCTCAAATTTGTGACCTAGGTCTTACTTGCATGTTTTCTAAAAATGGAGTAGTGATTTCTAAATAAATGATAATTCCTTAGTATTCAAAGGTTTTAGATTTGGAAATTTGTATTTAGTTGACTTCACCTCAAATGAGTCATGTCTTCAAACTTGTTTAATTGCAAAGACATCCCTAGGATGGTTATGGCATAGAAGACTATCTCATGTTGGGATGATCCAACTCAAAAAGCTTTTCAAAAATGATTTAGTTGTGGGCTTGAAAGACGTGAAGTTTGAGAAAAATAAACTTTGTAGTGCTTGTCAAGCCGGAAAACAAGTTGCTAGTTCTCATCCTTCAAAAAGTATCATGTCCACATCTAGATCATTAGAACTCTTACATATGGATTTATTTGGCCCAACAACCTATAAGAGCATTGGAGGAAATTCTTATTGCTTAGTCATTGATGATGATTTTTCAAGGTATATGTGGGTATCATTTCTAGATGATAAATCCGAAACCTCCGGTATCTTTAAAAACTTTGCAAAAA
Source organism: Otatea glauca (assembly GCA_036346275.1). Lineage (NCBI taxonomy): Eukaryota > Viridiplantae > Streptophyta > Magnoliopsida > Poales > Poaceae > Otatea > Otatea glauca. The sequence goes on from CM070711.1 coordinate 79,180,711, forward strand.
GGGCTCAAAATGAATTTGATTTTAAAATTAAGAAGATTCGTAGTGACAATGGTTTCGAGTTCAAAAATACAAAAATTGAAGATTATTGTGATGAATTTGGAATAAAGCACGAACTTTCCGCTACTTACACTCCGGAGCAAAATGGAGTTGTGGAACGGAAAAACCGAACATTAATTGAAATGGCAAGAACTATGCTTGATGAGTATGGCACCTCCGATAGTTTTTGGGCGAAAGCCATTAATACCGCTTGCCATGCAACTAATAAGCTTTATTTGCATCGTCTCTTGAAAAAGACCTCTTATGAGCTTCTCATTGGAAGAAGACCAAATATTTCTTATTTTCGAGTTTTTAGTTGTAAATGCTACATCTTGAAAAAGGGTGTTCGACTTTCAAAATTTCAAAGTCGTTGGGATGAAGGCTTCTTGCTTGGATATTCTTCAAATAGCAAAGCCTATCGTGTATTCAACAAAAATAAAGGTGTTGTGGAAGAAACTTGCGATGTTGAGTTTGATGAAACTAATGGCTCTCAAGAAGAGCAAGACAATTTGGATGATGTAGGTGAAGAAGGTCTAAGAGAAGCAATGAAGAACATGACACTTGGAGACATAAAACCAAAGGAGGACAAACAAGATCCACCCTCATCCACTAAAGTTGAACTCTCTACTTCCGCTCCGTCAAGCCAAGTTCAACCTATTGATGTGGATGAAAAGGAGAATGATCGATCAACTCAAACTCTACCTCAAAGAATTCATCACGGGCTCTCCAAAGATCATCCAATAGAATCAAATATTGGGTGATGTTAGGAAGGGTGTTCAAACTCGATCGCGTGTTTCCTCCTTTTGCAAACATTACTCTTTTGTATCTTCTATTGAACCTACTCATATAGATGAAGCTCTAAATGATCCGGATTGGGTAAATTCAATGCATGAAGAACTCAATAACTTTGCCCGAAATGATATTTGGACTTTAGTGGAAAGACCCAAGGATCACAATGTAATAGGTACAAAATGGGTATTCCGAAATAAACAAGATGAGAATGGTATTGTGGTAAGAAATAAGGCTCGGTTAGTGGCTCAAGGATTCACCCAAATCGAAGGCTTGGATTTTGGTGAAACTTTTGCACCCGTGGCTAGATTAGAAGCTATTAGAATCTTACTTGCTTTTGCATCTTGCTTTGATATTAAATTATTTCAAATGGATATAAAGAGTGCTTTTCTAAATGGAGAAATATCCGAATTGGTATTTGTTGAACAACCTCCCGGTTTTGAAAGCCCTAAATATCCTAACCATGTTTACAAACTCTCTAAGGCGCTATATGGTCTCAAACAAGCTCCTCGAGCATGGTATGAGCAGCTTAGAGATTTTCTTCTTTCTAAAGGGTTCAAAATTGGAAAGGTTGATACAACACTCTTTACAAAAATTATTGATGAATTCTTTGTATGCCAAATCTATGTTGATGATATTATATTTGGTTATACTAACGAAGACTTTTGCAAAGAATTTGGTGATATGATGTCTAGGGAGTTTGAGATGTCAATTATTGAAGAATTAAGCTTTTTCCTTGGACTTCAAATCAAGCAACTCAAGAATGGGACCTTCGTGAGTCAAACCAAATATGTGAAAGACTTGCTAAAGAGATTTGGCATGGAGGACTCGAAGCCCATCAAGACACCAATGGCTTCTAACGGGCATCTTGATCTAAACGAGGGAGGTAAACCGGTAGACCTAAAACTTTATCGCTCTATAATTGGTAGTCTACTTTATCTCACCGCATCTAGGCCCGATATTATGTTTAGTGTGTGTATGTGTGCTCGCTTTCAAGCTTCCCCTAAAGAATGTCATTTAGTAGCTGTTAAGAGAATTCTAAGATATTTAAAGCATTCCTCAAATATAGGGTTATGGTATCCTAAAGGTGCTAATTTTGATTTAATTGGATATTCGGACTCGGATTATGCGGGTTGCAAAGTGGATAGAAAAAGCACCTCCGGAAATTGGCAATTCCTAGGTAGATCCCTCATTTCTTGGTTCTCCAAGAAACAAAATTCCGTAGCTCTATCCACCGCCGAAGCCGAATACATATCCGCTGGTAGTTGTTGTGCTCAATTATTGTGGATGAGGCAAACTTTAATGGATTATGGAATAAGTTTTAAAAATGTGCCTCTTTTATGTGATAACGAAAGTGCCGTCAAAATAGCCAACAACCCGGTCCAACACTCAAGAACCAAGCATATAGAAATTCGTCATCATTTCTTGAGAGATCATGTTAGCAAAAGAGATATAGTGATAAGTCACATTAGAACCGAAGATCAATTAGCGGATATCTTAACCAAGCCCTTAGATGAAGCCCGGTTTTGTAAATTAAGAAATGAATTAAATGTCGTAGACATCTCTAATGTGGTTTGAGTTTTCTTTTGAATCTTGCTTAAAGATTGATCGGTTATTCTTTTAGTTTTTGTTGAAAGACTTTCATTTTTTTTAATTTAGTATTTGTTGAGGGGGAGCTCTTTATGTGATTCTTATGTCTTGAAGCTCAAATAGTGTTATATGTTTCAAAAATGAGGTTGAATCATATTTAAGCCATAAATCTTGAAATTTTATATAAAATTTGGATGCTATTGCATATCTTATATAAAATATCAAAGTTCCTTTAGATATATTATATTTTCTGGACACTTTCTTGTGTTTCGGCTGATCTCCCGGTAGCACCGCTCCCACAAGGGCGGTAGCACCGGATATCGGTACTACCGGACATTATGCGGTAGCACCGGATTTCTCGAGTTTGGGGGGGTTAAGTCAGGTGCGGTGCAACCGCTATCTTCTTCATTCTCACACCGCACCCCTTCTTCTCTCTCTCCCTCCTTCTTCCATTTGATTTCCTCTCAAATCTCTTCAAAATCGTGTCCGGAGAAATCAAGATTTCTCTCCATCCTTCTAATCTCCACTCGATCCTCTCGCAAAGGTACCTTCTTTTGTTCAAAATCTATCGATTTTTCGTGCCCTAGTATCATCTTCATACCTTTTAGGGTTTTTGTGAAAAATTAGCAAAATGTGTGGAAATTTGTTGAAATTTATGGTTAAAATGAATTTGATGAAGGATATTCTTGCTATTAGTCAACTTTTCCTGAATCAAACCATTCAAAATCATGATTTCAAAAAATTATGTTCAAAATCAGATCTCGTAGGTGCTACACGGTCCTCGTGTGGTAGCACCATTTCAGACCGGTGCTACCGGATTTGCATAGGCGGTAGCACCGGATTTGCAGATGAACTGCTCACAAATTGCTATCTTTTACAAAACTCTAAGTGTCTAGGGCATATCCATTGATCTTAATCCTTGAATCTCTCTTTTGTATCCAGTAATCATGCCTAAGACTCGAGGCTCCGGCTCTTATGTTAAAAAAGTTGCAAATAGAGGACGTGCTCCTCCTCCATCTCAAGTTTCCGACAGTGAAGACAACATTCCAATAGCTTCAAGAAGTTGTGAAGTCCGACGGAAAATTAGGCAAGAGACTGGTGATAGCTCCAAGAAATCTAAAGGGAAGCAAGTTGAATCCGAATCAAGCAGTGAAAAGACAGATGATGATGAGTATATGGAGGTGGATGAGGATAGGGATGCAGAATCAGAGGATCTACATGAAAGCTTTGAAAATTTTGATCACTCAAGAGATCTAAGGTCAATCAAAGGTGACACATATTTTTATTTGAGAACTACAAACCAGTATTTACTGCCTAGAAGTGCCACTGAAGACAAGTTCAAAACTCTGTTTCAACAAAAGGTATTCTATGAGATTTATGAGAAAAAGGAATTTGCTGATCATAAATGGGTGAACTGGGACCATATAAGAAGAATTCCGTTGTTTGTGGGAGTACCAGAGTTGTTCCAAGGGGCTGGTCTGTCAGATTTTGTCAGTAAGAAATGTCACTATAATGAAGATCTAATTAGACAGTTTTATGCCACTCTTTATGTTTCTGAGTCGTTTGAGTCTATCACTTGGATGACAGATGCCGCAGTGCATACAGTTACAAAGAGTGAAATAGAAGAAGCTTGGGGAATTCACCATAATGGATATCCTAAAGTTCACAGTGACAGAGTTCTTCCTTTGGCCAGACAGCTTGAGTTCTATGACCCAGCCGCTCCAGTCAAGCGACCAGGTAAAATGACACATCTTCTTCCCTCAGCAAGTCTCATTAACAGAATTGTCAGAGTAACAATCCATCCTAAGAGTGGAAATTATGATGAGATCAGAGGGTATGCATGGAACATCATGAATAAAGTCATGTTCAAGCACAAATTTGATGTAGTTGATTTTATGATCAGAGAAATGGCTTCTTACACTGTGACAAAGGTAAAAGAATTTACTTTGCTCCTTTCATCATGATGATAATCAAAAGAGTAATCTGGATTTCGAGGAGGATGTGGCGGTGTCCATAAGCCATATCGACCCGTGAGGCGCTCCTCGGACCATTAGCGGTGGGATCGGTCCTCATCTCAAGACCTCGGACTCGGGAGATCCCAGAGGCAACAGAGGTTCCTCCTTCTCAGCAAGCATCGCATGATCTCTTTCTTGAAAATCTGAAAACTGACCTCATGAGCAGCCTGGCTAGTATGAGATCTGATATGATGAGTGGCTTTGCTAGAATAGATGAGGCTCAGGCTCAGACTAGGCAGATGGTCGAGGAGGTCAGAGGACGACTGGACTCAATGGACTCATCTATCTCCGAGCTTCGTTCGTCTCTTCCTATAGTTTACCAACACTCGGGATCTCGTGCTCCTCCATCTACTCCGCCTCCTCCTTCTGCTCCTCCAGCCCCTTGAGCTTTCTGATGATTTTTTTTGGTATTTGATGCCAAAGGGGGAGAAGTGAGTAAAAAGTGAAGAAACTGTGTCGAAACTATGACTATGTGATGATGTGTGTTTGTGATATTTTTACTTGGTTGGTATGGTTAAACTTTTGTAATCATAATACTTATGGTTGGTTCCAATATTCTCTTGCTTGTGCAATCTTAAATATCATATTGTTGGTTCAAATATCTTTGCTTATTCATATCCATGGACTCATTTCTTAAGCAAAACTTTGTTAATTTTTTTTTCTCTTTTAATTCACTCAAAAACAATTCAAATTGTCACTTTAAGGTTGTCATCAATTACCAAAAAGGGGGAGATTGAAAGCATCTAGGCACCCATTGTGTTTTGGTTTTGATAATTAATGACAATTTTGGTATATGATCTAATACTATCCCTGAGAATATTAGATGAAGGTCAAATCCCAGTATTGGCGGCCATGGAAATACCAAGAAAGATGCAAAGAGAAGATCAATATGCCAAGATCACGAAAAGGTAAATTTTATAAGGTTCTTTTTCTAGTTTTTTGTCGATCTTGGAGTTTGGAGAAAAGATCGTTTTTGCTAGACTTAGGGTCGTACTATAAAGAGGGATCTTGACGCTTATCTTGATGTCTTTTAGGGTTTAAAGGCTCAAATAACATATTCAAATAGTTGCTTCATGATAAATATGTTCCTATATTAAAAATCTTTTTGAAACAAATTAAGTCTCTGGAAATCCGGTGCTACCACCCATGGCAGCCCGGTGTGAAAATTCCAGAGAAGAGCTTTTTGGGCGAATTTGTAGCCTGGTGCTACCGCCCATGGCAGCCCGGTGCTACCGGGATCACGGAAGCACCGGACTTCAGCCCGGTGTGAAAATTCCAGAGAAGGGCTTTTTGGGCGAATTTGTAGCCCGGTGCTACCGGGATCACGGTAGCACCGGACCTCAACCCGGTGTAAAAATTCCAGAGAAGCGCTTTTTTTTGGGCATTTTGGAAGCCCGGTGCTACCGACCATTGTATCTCGGTGCTACGGACCTACGGTAGCACCGGCCCTAAGCCCGGTGCTATAATCCCAGAGAGGTGTCTTTTGAAGAAAGAAATTGAAGTGGGGCCCGGTGCTACCGGCCCTAGTTGGGCGGTAGCACTGGACCCCTTGTAACGGTCTCTGGCAAGTGCATTAAAGGCACTGTTCTAGCCGTTGAAGCGGAGCCCGGTGCTACCGGTCCTACATGGGCGATAGCACCGGAAAAATAGTTTTTTGCAGACTTCGAGCTCCAACGGCTAGAGAGTTTGGTGGAGGCTATAAATACCTCCCCACCTGCGTTCTAGAGCTTCTCTTGGTCCTCATTGATGATATTTGAGCTCTAGCAAGTGTTCTCCACTCTTGTGTGCATTCTATTTCCATTTGTGAGTGTGAGAAGCAAGATTGAGTATTGCATTTAGTGTTTGAGCCTTTAGACACCGACATTCGACCTCAAGCTAGCATCAATGTTTATTACTCTTGGAGGTTGCCGCCTCCTAGACGGCTTGGTGGCGATCGTGCGCGGTGAGCTTCTCAACGAAGATTGTGAGAAGCCCCGGCAAGTTGTGAAGGCCGGAGTTCGCCTACCCGGAGCGGGGAAGAACTACCTTAGTGATCAAGGAAGGCTCAAGCGAGTGGAGCCGGCTTGACGTGGTTCAAGTCACCTCAACGTGGAGTAGGGGAGACCGGCAAGTCTCCGAGACCACGGGTTAAATTCCTTGTCTCCTATTTATTTGTGTTTGGTATTCTTGATTGTTGAGTTTCCATTTCATTAATACCATACTCTTCATAGTCTTTGTGCTCACAAGTCTATTTGTTTCACTTGTATTGGCATATCTTTTTAAGAAATTGCTAGAGACATTAGTGTGTTCCTCATATTTGTATCTCAATTTCGTAGTGTCATTTGTAATTTCCATTTTGTGTTGAAAAATTTAGAAACCTCCTATTCACCCCCCATCTAGTCGGTTATCCTTGATCCTACACCTGTGCAAGGCTGTGGCAAGCGCTCATGAGGACTGTGCCGGTGGTAGCCAACAAGCAGTGCGGCGGCGCGCGTGCTGCAGCAGGGACGGAGGAACCCACCAAGGCGGCCACAAGGGGGGAAGGACCGGCGGTCGTGGCGCAAGACCAGCGCAGTCCAGTGGGCACGTGTGCGCGTGAGAGGAGTCTGGGCGATTAGCAAAAAGGGAGAAAAGGAGCGGGCAAGAGTAGCTGGCTGACGTGAGCCAAAAATGGCGGCGGCCGGCGCGAGCGCCGGTGCCAATGGCGGCCAAACGGCCCGAATCGACAGCCGTGCAAGGAGGAGGAGGAGGAGCCAAAAATGGGGGGGAGGCAAAGGGAGAGCGGAGGAAGAAGCAAGAAAAGCCAGGATTGAGCGGATAAGGATCGGCTAAGAGAGAGAGGAGGGGAAAAAAGCGGGAGAGAAAAGGAAATAAAAGAGAAGGAAGAAGAAAAAGAAAATGAAGAAAAAGATAGAGAAAAATAGGAAAAAAATCTGAAACACGTAAAATTGGTTATCTAGCCGCAAAAAATAATCACAATGCAATCTATGCCTTAATAAACGAGTAAAACGGCTGCAACTAATAAGCTAACAGAAAAAAATAAAATAAGAGAAAAGAAAAGAGAAAAACAAGAAAATTGAAATTTGTTAAATCAGCCAAAATAAAAATTATGTGTATTTTTACAAGAATTAAAATCGGTTAAATCAGTTGAAATCAATTAAAAATGTTAAATTTAGTCCATCGAATCCATACATAAAGAGCGGCGGAATAAAATCAAATAAAGTCGTAAAAATCGCATTGTAAAATTTATAAATCTTAAAATAATGAGAAGTACAGATTGGGCATCTTAAAATATGTAAAAACTTATCCGCCACTAAATATGATATTTATGTAATTTCAAGAATTAAATCCAATTGGACCGTGGAACAGCAAACGGGTGAAGACGCATATTTTGATCAAAATCCAGGCAAGCACCCATGACCACGATTAATTTCATATCGATAAATTTATTTGGAATATACGTGGTATCACCAGTGCATGGTAAAATGTTGTTTTTAGTAAAACTTAAATCGGTTTGTTGGATGATGGTAAATTGCCGATGCAGTTGTGATTGTTGTTCTGTCTCACCTGACAAGTGAAGTCGGAGTGAGGTAAATATGTGGTGGGTAGAGGGTATCAGGAGGGAGCATTTGCCGGAGGGGCCCTCTATAGGGGTTATGATATAAGGATAACACCATAACACTCGGACAATGAACCGTATTAAATCGTATCAACCATAGTGTGTGGAAACAACCAAATAAGATTGTCCTATGATGTTGTTTAATCTCCACATTGGATAAATAAAAGGTGTGAAGTTGAGATAGGTCGGAGGCCTAGTGTGGGACACGATAATAACTGGTAATGGTTATTTGGCGCTGTATTCTAAAGCCAAAGGTTGAGTAATTCTGATTTTGAGAAGGGAGTTCAACTGGCCACCCTAATATCTTAGTACCATCGATTCATGTAGTAGCACAGCTGGTAGATGGTCAGAGTATATGAGTACCGCCGATTTCGAGAAGGGGTACAACTGGCCATCCTATGTAATAGTGCCATCGAATCAGTATAGAGTACAATTGGAAAGGGCTAGGGTTGGAGATCTAAATACCGGAATAGTGATAAATATTCTGGATTCCTGACTACAGTCGGGTTCGCTATGGGTAAAATGATACAAAACCTGCGTAGGGTTAAAATCATGAATTTATGCCTGTCTCCTAGATTAGAGGCTACGAAAGTTAAATCTGCCTCATATACGAGTGCTAGTAGAAATGTTACAAAATAAAATTCAAAAAACAAGATTTTCCTAATAAAACCTATTTTCGGTAAATGGTCTTGAGGAAGGTATTTGTGGAATGGAACCGGTGGTGGTTCTAGATTATAAAACTAATAAATTGCATATTGTTATTAACGCTTGCTAAGTACATCTTTGTACTCACCGTTGTATAATTCCCTCTTTTCATAGATTCTGATTGCTATGGATGTACCGGTGAGGAGTGGATGGCTGGTCACCCGCAGAACCAGGGTGATGAGGATGCGGAGGACTACCCAGAGGACTGGATGGAGTAGTGGCCCTTACAAGAGAGACCTTTGTTCTCTAGGGTATAATATAGAATAAATGTTATATTAAACTTTTTGTTGAAAATTATGTAATAAGACAGGTGGAGGATTGTAAGTTAGAAATATAATAATTTTTCTTTAAGTTTTTAATTAATGTTCTGCTGCAACGCTCTGAATCCAGTGTATTGACTAATAAAATGTCGGGTCCGCTCGATGTTTTGTTAGCTAATATACCTAGATAAGTATAATTAAATCAAGATTAATAACAATGTTACTGTCGTTAGGAAGTTATCCTAAGTTAATTATGCAGATTGCCACAACTAGCCCTGAAAAGGAAACACCAAGACACTAATACCGGCAGTCTCATTGCCTCAAGAGATGAGAGACCCAACATTGAGAAAGAAGTTCCAAATTGGAACTCCTACCAAACACCTATTGCAAACATAGGGCAAACATCTTTTGGAGCAACAAGTTCAATTCATAAGTTCTATTTATCGACCTTAGCAAATGTATGGGTAGTCCCTGGTTTTCAGCTAACGTCATAACCTTCCGAAGCCTAAGTCACTGTTCTAATACCATCATCCCAGTTAGAGCCCGTCAGAAAGGCTAGGTCAAGGTTGAATACCTTAATCCAACAATCTTTGCCTAATCGGGACAATGGAACATATAGCTATTCCCAATCATCATGTAGATAAGCTACGGGCTATGCTTCGGTACATCTGTTTTTAAAAAGGCAAAGTAGTTAATATCAGATGCCGACAAATATGCATAACCTAAAAAAATTAATCAAATCGATGATTTGCTACTTCCTAATATTCGAGACTACGTCTATATTCAACCTTCAATTTGATTTATTTTTTATAGATCGGTACATATATGCCATTACCCAATATTAACTATTTTGCTCCAAGGTTCGTAAATTTTTGTAAAAGAGATGTAACTGAGTAATGCCTGCTGATCTACCTTCCATTGCATACAGTCGGAGAAAAACTTAACGCCATGACATATACGCCATTTCGATTCATCGCCCCCAGTGCTCCGTTTAGCCGCCCATGCTGCCATTTGGAACTTGGAAGTCCAAGCAGCAAGTTAAAGCCTAGCTATAGCCATCAGTCTTTATTGAGCAAGGTCGACCCCTCCTCAAACAGAACAACCAACCTCGTACGCAGCCTGAGGTACCTACTACCACTACCACGGTACCACCATCTAGATGATCGATTTGACTTGGACGGATACCGTATGTTTTAGGTCAAGAAAATGTTTGGATCCATCAAATCCCGTGAAGACTTCTAGCGTAAGTCCGTAATCCGTCTCGGGCGACTGGAGAACTAGTACATCCTGTCTGCCCTATAAAGCTTATAGCTCAATTCTTTAGGCCAAGACGGAACACCAGGAATTAGGTAGCGATTCTATCGATCACCATGGCCGCAAGTTGTAACGCGAGCTTGCTGCTCTGCCTGATGATATCTTTTCTGCACCAATTCCAGTCCCAATTCCTACTTGCAGCAGCAACGTCGTCCCCGTCACCAAGCAGCAAGAGCAAAGACGGCCATGGTAAGACCCTCAGCTTCACACTGTACCAGCAGGAGACCATCAACAAGACCGGCTACATCGTCGTCGACGGCGTAGCCGGCGCGGGTGTCAGCCAGACCACCACGCCCTTCGGCACCGTCTACGTCTTCCGCGACGACCTGACGGTGCACGCCGACAGGTCCTCCCGGGTGGCCGGCGTGGTGGAGGGGACCTCCATCACGACCAGCCTTGACGGGCTGAGCAGCCTGTCGCTGGCCAAGATCACGGTCCACCACCGGGGCCACCGGGGCTCCGTGTCTGTCCTCGGGGGAACGTACAACACCAAGCCGTCCGACTACCCAGTGTTGGGTGGCAACGGCGATTTTGCGTACGCCGTGGGCTACGTCCGGTCGTCGCCGGTGGACTTGCGGGGACCGACGGTGACGTACAAGATGAAGCTTCAATTGTACTGGCCCCCGTACGTCAGTCACGCTCCAACCCCAAAGTAGCCATTATACCACTCCATAAGCATACGCGTACTACTAGTACTACATCAAGCACGTATGCCTTTTGTTCCCTCTATGTTTGTTAAATCGTAAAGCACCGGCACAATTTGAAAGAAATTTTACAATGTATTATACTGTTAGTGTATAGTGAGTAGTATAAATTAAATATAAACCGTTGGTCTATTAAACGTATTTCTATTACTCTACTACTATAAAAAATATAAATAAATTTTAGTTAATCTGATTTATTAGAATAAAAAGAACGACCGATTCATATTAAAGTTAGTATACGGTTCAATTTTCGACCTGCACTTCGTTCCAAAAGTTGAAGCGTCACTTTCTTCGTCCTAAAGCAAGGCTGGATCGCGCATGTGAGATGACATCATCAGTGACGATGAGCAAGACGATGATGGCCCGACCACTCGGTCGGTTGACACGATAACACTATACACATCTTCACACAGTATTTTATTTTATCGAACATTGTAAAACACGTAAACCCAAGCATGAGTAGTCCTACATGATTGCATTGGAGGTATGGCCATGGATGTATTAGAGTATGTATAATAAGGTCATATCAGCTGATTTTAGGTTGTACATATCAGTTTTGGTCTATGTGGAGGAGTGAGAAAAGAGGAAAGAGAAGAGAGCTGTCTCTTATTTAATACTATCTCCGTCCTTGAAAGTAAGGGAGAGAAGCGTTTAAATTGTGTCCTCCAATATTAGGGATTGAGAGTTCTTCCCCCTTAAATTGTGCTCTCAAATTGTGCCCATGCATGTAGATGCACGCAGATACATGCGATCACACATATTCCAAAACAAAAACGAGGCAGGTCATTCTCTATAATCGTGATTAATTAATGCATACATGTTGCCTATTAATAGAGACACAGTATTAAATAAGGGTATTATAGTCTTTTAGTATAAACCATAATCTGTCCTAAAATTTCTTCTGTCCCTTACTTTTCAAGACGGAGGGAGTAACCAGCTTTGCACGGGAGCATAGGTAGATCATTTATGTACAAGAGAGAAAAGGTAGTTATTGCACAACATCTAGAGACAACATTTAGAGACAGTTATTGTACAAGCTAGCTTTTAGCTTACTATTAGCCAGTAGTTGGCTTTGCTATTGTACTTGCCCTGGAGACAATCGTGCAGCTGGCCTGATCGAGGCGCAATCACACGGCGTCATCCGTTATATGTTGGAGGTGAACCGATAGGACGCCTACGAGAGCGAGGCATTGGACCAGCTCTGTTGGTATCAGTTTCGCTTGGCCTCGTCCCTGGCCGCGCCGAGCGTGAAGTGCAATGGCCGAGTATGGTCCTATTTAGTGTGACTGTAGTTTTTTGAAAAGTAGTTTTTGGTTTGGTTGTATGAGTGAAGGATTATACGGTTGAGATGAAAAGGTTTGGTGTTTGATAAGTCTGGTTTTAGGTGTGAGGGGTGCATGTCACGAATGAGGGTGAGAGATGTGAAGTTTAGGATTTTATATTTAGTAAGAGGTTAGTTTTCTTCAACTCTAGGGACAAAATCAGAACCATAATTCATTGAAGCCGCGGAAGCTACTTTAGACTGACTTTCGGTTTTTGGCTTCTCCTAGTATAAATAGATCGCTGACTTTTAACTTCCAGCTACAAAGAAACCAGCCGTTTAAAACAGCTTCCGGCTTTCAGAGGGAAAAAAACCGAAGTTGAAGCCGTTGCAAACATGCAGTATAGATGGTCCGGCTCCGGGTGCGCCGCCTTCCTATGCTCACGTCATCGTGTTACAAAACATACCCTAAAAACATAGGATTAAAGAAACGGGAAATAAGGATTTTATGTAAGAAACTTTAGCGAGAAAAAAACCACAAGTGCACAAAGATGATATCAGTGTATAAGGAGATGTTTACAATGAGTTCTTGCGCTTGCCCTAGACTACATTGATGTATTTATAGTGATATATATTAGACTCCGTGTAGGAGAAGATTTGAGTTAGAGTAGGAAGCGAATTCGTATCACCCTTAACTTCAACAATTTTCATCTTAAGACGAATTCCTCTTGTAACCAAAATATAACGCAACTCTTCTCGAAATAGATCATCATGAACATATGTGCCTCGATAGTCCAATAGACTAACCTCAACAAAAAAAACTGGAACAATCTTATCTAAATAATTCTCAGAAGACAAAACATCACTTGTGGCGCTTAATAGATAGTGAAGAACTCATATCATGTATTTCATATACTCCACCTGGAACAAAAAATACGGCAAAAAAAAATACTCATTGATAGAAGCAACTTGCACGTGTAGTTATCACGTACTTTAAATTGCCGATTTCAAAGATAATTAAATTTTATGACATATTTGAAACTGCTTCTGCAAAATTGTCCAGATGAAAAAAAAAACTCAAGTGTCGTCAATGGAGTATAAATTGCAGTAAACTCCTCGTATCGAGCTGTGACAACTGGAAATGTTATAGTATCATGCAGAAGCAAACTCATTTCTTGCACTTTAATCCTTCATCTCAAACAGATATTAGAGTAAAACTTTCACTTTTAAACAATATAACTCCGAAGAGTATGATGCTAGCTACCACGAGGGTGTTATCAAATTCTAAGAATCAGTGTTGCCAAAGCCTTCATAATAGTCGCGCAAACGATTCAAAACTTGCAACATATCCAAACGGTGATTGAACACCGAATTCAGTTGTCTCCTCAAATGACTTTTTTTTAAAAAGTCTCATTGATCAAGCATAACTGAAATTAACTCATTACGTTTGAAAATACCTGTAACTTAGCTGAAATTAACTCATTATGTTTGAAAATGCCTATAACTCTACCATAAACTCTATATGTACGGATCTTACCGCAATTAGCCGTAGTAGACAATGGATCGTCAAAGAAATCGCCAATTATTAATCCCGTATTGATGCCGCCAATAATTGACACATTGGTCTGAATTGGATTGGCGCCTAGACATAGGGCCAAGTGGCGTGGGCAATAGTGTTAGAGTACTTTTCTCGCTAGAACAGTTGCCGAATTGAGCACAAGTCAACGCTCAAAATAAAATTATTGCGGAACGAAGTTAAAGTGAGTTGAGATGGCCAATTAAGACTTTTTAATATTCCGATATATTTCTTTGTTTTTTTATCCCTCCTTTTCTACCTCTCTTGCCTGCTTCTGTTCTTTTTGCGTAGGGCAGACAGCGCCTCTGTTATACTAACCGCGCGCTGCTACGGTGTCGTGTGCAGTACTGCGCTGTATGCCACCGTTCCTAGAACTGTTGCCGCTAGAGCCAACTCGATTTCTACGCTGCGCGACGCTTTGCGCTACAGCTCGGAGCACCGTTGCTACAGTATGCACTGTAGCTTTTTCCCCTTCTTCGGGACGTCGCGGAGGGAGTCTGATGTGAGCCGGTTGTCGCCTTCCTTCTGTGCTGCACGGGAGCGTCTCTGTTTTTTTCTCTCTCTGTTTTTCTTGTGCCGCTTGCACTGTCGCTAGGAACAGCACACTGCCGTACGTGACGGAGCCCGAGGGAAGCTCTACTGTGCACGACTCTTTTCTCTCTCTCTCTCTCGCTCCTGTGCCGCACGGAGGCTTCTTTTTTTCTGTCTGTTCACTTTTTTTTTCGCTTGCACAGCAACCAGACTCTACTGCTGCTGTACCTTGCTGCAGCATTTCGCAAAATCGACCTAAACCGCTTGGAAGTCGTGAACGTAGTCCAATTCAAATTTGAAAAATTTAGAGAAAAGTGTTAATTTTTTTTGAAATTTTTTATGTGAGGTCGTGAGGCAATGCTAATGATATTGTAAAATTTTCAGATTATTATGAGAATTGTGTATTTTTTTTAAAAAAATTGATAGTGCTAATGTTTTTGTATATGCTCTTCGTTTTTTATTTTCTAAGGGAATTAAATGAAGTCTAATATTTATGAAACTTTTTTGTGTGAGGTACTGAGGCAATGCTAATGATTTTGTAAAATTTTCAGATAATGATCAGAGCTGTGTATTGTTTTAAAATTCTGATAGTGTTACTATTTTTGTATATGCTCTTCCATTTCTGATTTTTTAGGGCACTAAATGAAGTCTAATAATTTTTTACAAAATTAATACATGATCCTTGCGTACTTTTTATGGTGTCATTAAAATTTAAGAGAATGATCAAGCTTATAAATTTTTATAAAAAAAATTGATGGTGTCTTTGTTCATTTTAATTAATTGTTGTTTTTTATTTTTCAGGAGCATTAAATGAATTAAAAAATTATTAAAATTTCTCTGATGTGTTTTATAAATTAATTGGTATTTATTAAAATGTTCTACAGTTTTTTCTAATTTTTCTTGATTGCTAAAAATCGAATAAAATCGCTCGAAAATCGAAAAAAAATCGGTCTAAAATCGAATAAAACCGGTCAAAAATCGGTAAAATTGATCGATTTCTATTTTTTTGCTATTGTTTGATCACCTTGTTCAAATTTTGTGACTTCGAATTTCTTCAATTTCTACATATTTTCATCTAGTATTTATCAATTTTCGAAAATAAAAAATGTTTTAAAAATTGAAAATTCGATATTGTGAACCTACTTCAGCCTCACGGGGGGCGACCTTCCAGGATGCTGCACAGCTGCTGCCAGGAAGGTAGCACGCGCTCCGTGGTGACTTCCTCACGCGCCACGTACACCGCCAGGAAGGAGTCTGCTGCAAGGTTACAAAAACCGCCGAAATTCGGCGAAATCTCGCCGAAATCTCGGATTTCGGACCCCAGCGAGTTTGCATAGACCGGCCGGATGTAAAAATCCGAAAAAAATTTGAAATTGCTACAGTATATTTCGGATTTTTTATTTTTTCGGCGAGATTTCGGAATTTTAAACCGGATTTTGAATTTTTTTGGCCGGATCTGACCGGAATTATATCAATAAGTTCTCAGGAAGTGATCTTCAATGATAATGTTTCGAAAAAGTTTATTTTTTAGACTTTTTGGCACTTCGGCAGAAACACTCTCTGAATTTTAAAAAATTGAGAATGCATTTTCATGCTATGAAAAATTTATGGGAGTATCATAAGATATGTAGGATAATACATAAAATTTATGAAAATATTTTGACATCATTTGTTATGTTTTAAAAATAAAAATCAGAAATAGGATAAAAGTCAGTTCACGGGACCACTTGGAAGTAGTCCGGCGTGAACGACTTTTGCGCGGACTACTTCAAGTGGTCCGGCGTGAGCGACTGTTGCGCCGGATGGGAAAATCCGGAAAAAAATTGAAATTGCTACAGATAAATTTGCCGAATTTTTATTTTTTTACGAGATTTTAAAAAAAGCTAGAGATTTGAATTTTAAACAGAATTTGAATTTTTGGCGGATCGTAGGAATTATATCAATAAGTTCTCGTGAAGTGATCTTCAATGATAATGTTTGAAAAAGTTTATTTTTAGACTTTTGGCATTTGTGAAACACTCTCTCAATTTTAAAAATTGAGAATGCATTTTCATGCTATGAAAAATTTATGGGAGTATCATAAGATATGTAGGATAATACATAAAATTTATGAAAATATTTTGACATCATTTGTTATGTTTTAAAAATAAAAATCAGAAATAGGATAAAAGTTAGTTCACGCGGACCACTTGGAAGTAGTCGGCGTGAACGACCTTTTTACGGACTACTTCCAAGTGGTCGGCGTGAACGAGGTTTTAACAGGCGAAGAACCAAGAATCTCTGTTAGAATTTTTAAAAATTCATACAGTTTGATCATCATCTGAAAATTTTATGAGAGCATTATAGATACATCATAACCATGAAAAAAAATTCAAATGTTTTACCATGGTTTGAACCATTTTGCATTCGGTTCAAAATTACCGGTCAGCGTTTTATCCGGACAGTTCTAATGTTTGAATTTTTAAAATTACACACACTTCATAATAATCTGAAATTTTTATGGAAACATAATAAATGTGTAATGACTCTTCAAAAAAAATTTGAGCAGTTTATAACTTGATTTGTACCATTTTTCGTTCGGATCAAATTTGTCGGTCAGTGTTTAATCAGGACAGTACCACTCTCTGAATTTTTAAAAATTCCTCAGATGTGATAATCAGATGAAATTTTTATGAGAACATCATCAATGTGTCAGGAACCTCCAAAAAAAATTTCAAAATTTTTCGTTAACGTTTGGACCACTTTTCTGCCAGTGCAAAAAACCCGAAATTTCGGCAATTTCGCCGAATTTCGCTATTTCTCGGTTTCAAACAAGCCGGATTCAAATTTTAAATTTGAAATTCTGGACGAGATTTCTCCGAAATTACCGAATTTCGCCGAAATCTCGGTATCCGGCCCACGACGGTATTTTATCCGAAAACGAAATCCGAAACCCTGGTCTGCTGCCCCTGCCTTTGAGTTGTGACATCGTTTTTTTCATTCTTTGCGGCGCGCGTGACTTCACAGAGCTAGATGTCACACAGGGTTTGCAGATTGCTGCCGCACAATGCCATACCAGTTGGATGCCGCTTCTCGACGACCGTCTTTAATAATAACCCTACTATACCTTGAAGTTTTCCTAGAAGGGGAGAGCGCCCACGCGTCATCCGAGCCGGCTCGACTCGCCGCTCGGCTCAAGCCGCGAGCCGAGCCGAAAAAATATTTACAGATAGGTCCTTTTTTATTTACGGATAGATCCTTTTCAAAAGAAAAAAATTACAATCGGGTCCTTATCTGTAAAAAAAATACAAACAGGTCCTTCTTCCAAAAAAAAGAAAATATATTACGCTTTGGACCTTTATGCGTTTTTGAGGCTTGCGCTCGGGTCCTTTTCCACAAAATAAAAATTACGCTAGGTCCTTTTATGTTACGAATAGGTCTTTTTTCAGAAAAAATAAATAAATCACACTTAGGTCCTTTATGCGTTTTTAAAGCTTGCGCTCGGGTCCTTTTCCACAGAATCAAAATTACATTTAGGTCCTTTTCCGTCAGGAAAAAAAGCCGTACGGATTCTTCTTCCCGAAAAAAAAAATATTTTTTCCCGCTTTTTTCTACCATTACGTTTAAGCCTTTTTTCCCGAAAAAAAAACTCAGCTTTCTCGTGTGGAGAGCGGCGCCCGCGACGTGGCACGCCGCGTCCAAGTTGCTAGTTGTCTTGATGGTGCCACGCGATTGGTCGCCCCGGAAAGTCTCGTTGGGACAGCAGCTTGAATCTTGAATCATAAACTCTGATATACGAAGGCAATATTATTATATGAGAAAATCTTTATAATAAGATCTTACTTTATCCTAGACTACAGGGATATATTTTATAGTAATATATAATATACTCCGCATAAAAAGTAGATTTGTAAAGAAGTGGAATTTTTTTTTGTATCACCCTCAGCTTCAACGTGTCGTACCTCCCTCTGAGGAGGGACTCCCTGAGTCAGGCATCGAAGTCGGCGGCCCACTGCGGCGCCTGCTCGTGGCTGGTCGGCGAGAACGATCGTAGAATCCGGCGCAGGTTGTGCGTGGCGCTCCCCGAACCGATGGTGAGCACGCCGTCCTCCCGGAGCGGGGCCAGTGCGGGTCGTAGTGGTACGTCACGTTCGCCTCCGGGTACATGAGCTGCTTGGCTCTCTTGGCCACCTCAGGCGCATCCGGCGCAGGGTACGTCAGTTATATACGTACGAATAGTGTCAACGTGTATTCCTTGCATATTTGCAATAAGCAGAGAGATATAGAACGTGACCTTGTACATTTGCTCGGGGAAGCCGTATAAGTCGTAGATGGTGTCGTTGGTGCCGCGGACGATGTTGACGGCCGGGTGTCCGTCTCCATGTGACCGGACATGACGAGGATGGCACGCGGTGGCTGCGGGCCGGCACCCATGACTTGAGGAAGTGGCGCGCCGGCAGAGAGTCGTCTATGGAGAGCGTGGGCGAGCCGTGGAATATTAGATAGGAGCAAATCAGAGCGTGGGCGATCTGGGCTGGGGTCGGTTGCTAGTCTCTTATTGATGTCGCCGGAGCAGGCATCATCACTGCGAGCATGCCCTGTGGTCTAGAGTAGCGGGGCACCTGACAATGCCCGCAAGGTAGCACCTGAAAGGTGAGCCTGAGAGGAGCGGAGGAGAGCAGAGCTCGCTCGGAGTTTCCTCGGCAGCGGCCTGTGCTTGGTCTTGGTGGGCTTAACTGCGACGTCCACCAAGCACCATAGGCCCGCACAGCACTGCAAGGCAAACCGTCTAGCGGCTTTGTCCGGTCTTGACCACGAGCAGGCTGGCTTTCATCCGTACATTGCGGTCTGTGTGGTTGGGACTGGGGAAATATTTTTTAAAATAATATTTAAAAAATAGAAATTACAGAAATAATATACCAAAATTAAAAATTGCAAATATACCTCTCTGTTGCTATTTGAAATTGCGACAGAGACCTGTCGCAATTTGTCGCATGCGTTTGCTCGGTGTAAATGAGGCTTAAAACAGGCCTCTATCGCTATTTCAAATTACGACATAGAGGTATATCTGTAATTTTTAATTTTAACATATTATTTATGTAATTTTTCATTTTTCAAATATTACTTTAAAAAATAATTCGGGGACTAAGGATGCCACTCGGGAGCCACTATGTGCCGCTCGAGCGGCACATATGCTCGTGCCAATCACGGCCCACGCCCGCTCAGAAAAATTCCGAGTGTCCAGTTCAAGGACAAGGCTCCTGTGCAGTTATACTGTAACTGCAGTTATTGTTCAACCGTCCGATCGAAAAGCGGCGCAAAAGATTTCATAGCACTGTAGCAAACAATGTAGCATTTGTACTGTAGCATACTGTAGCAAATGGTTTTTCCAATCCGCGTGGTCCGTTCGCTAGATCCAACGATCGGATTGCATACAATTGCAAACTTAGCAGTCACTAGTGTGACTTCCAAGGATCTGTGTCCCCAGTTCAAGGTGACATTTTCGAAATAAGATCAATCTACACATATTTCAACGAAGTGATGACATCGTTGATGAACGATGAAACATTGAAACTAAACACGTGGATGAAACTTCATCAGTATGCTACTAAAACATTCAAACTAAATGGGTGAAACATTTTACTTTTACCTAAGGAAATATCTAATACCCACTTGATTCATCCCCCTACCCAACTCAAAAGATACGCACTGCAACATCATCTTAGAATGGGACCTTGTTTTCAAGATCTGGTTGTAAGAAAAGGTAGCTCAAACGAATCACGAATGGGATACTTGTTTAAAAGATAAGCATATTTGAATTCTCAAAAAAAGTCACATCAAGAACTATACCGCTCAGTTGGGCTGGGTGGGCGGCCCGTTGCTATTTTATTTTAAATAATATAATTTTTTATTCAAATCGGAAAAATATACGTTCATCTTAAAAAATTACAAAAATATACTTTTGTCGCCCGTATATGGGACGCGATCGGTGCCGCCCTGAACGCGCGATATTTCCTCTGTCTGCGGTCAGTTTCTAAAAAAATCATAACTTTTTCATATGATGTCGATGGAGATGAACTTTATATGAAAATTGTAACTCTCGACGGGATCTACAACTTTTGTATATAAACTTTTTCAATTTGAATCCATTTAGATGGTCAAAAATAGGATAAAATGTTCAGATCTCAAAATAGATCCTTTTTTAGATCTTCTGAAACTTCTATCCTGTTTTTGGCTATCTAAATGGATTCAAATGAAAAAAAAAATTGTATATAAAGTTGTAGATCCCGTCGAGAGATATAATTTTCATATAAAGTTTATCTCCATCCGACATAATATGAAAAAGTTATGATTTTCTTTAGGAACTGATCGCAGACAGAGAAAATATCGCGCGTTGAAAGCCGCACCGATCGCCCTATGTCCGGGCGATCACCCTATGTACAGGCCGACAAAAGTATATTTTTGTAATTTTTGAGATGAACGTATATTTTTACAATTTGAATAAAAAATTATATTATTTAAAATAAAAATTCGCGAGGGCGGTATCACCTCCTGCAGTTTTGACTCTTGAGCCGGGTCGGGCTTTGAGCCCAACTTTTGGTTAGACCTGTCCAGTCCTCTAGATTTACGATGAAACTGGTTATTGCTCGTTTTTTATTGAAAAACAGAATAAAAACTTGAAAAGACCACAATGTTTTTAAGATTCGTTCCTGTGACAAAAAAAAATCAAACAACTGTTTAAAAATACATACATATAGATTCACAATATAAAAAATTGCTACTACAACATGCCCCATGCAACGAGGCAACAAGCGATTCCATGCTTCAGTTGGAAAACAGCTGGATAATGTCACAGGTGTGGCCGTGTGATTCGCAGGGAAGATGAGACACGAATCACGAGTGCGCACACAACAAGGATTCAAATTTCGTTTTTGAATTAAATTTTGTCTAAGACTAAAATCTGAAATTTCGCCGAAATCTCGGTCGAAATTCAAAAACTAAAATTCAAATCCGGCCCGTTTTAAACCGAAAAAACCGAAATTCGGCCGGGTTTTTTCGAAATTTCGATAGTTTTGCATTGACTCAAAAGTGGGTCAAACAATGACAAAAATTTTTTAAAAAAATTCTGGAGTGTACCGACACATTTTTGATATTTCCATAAAAATTTCATATAATTATGAAGTCTGTGGAATTTTTAAAAATTCAAACATTGGTACTGTCCTGATAAAACGCTGGCCGGCAATTTTGAAGTGAATGAAAAAAAAGGGACAAACCACGTTAGAAATATATGAAATTTTCTGTGCATGATTATGATGCATTAATAATATTGTCATAAATGTTTCAGATGATGATCAAGATTTATGAAATTTTGAAAATTCGAAAAGTGCTACTGTCCTGTTAAAAGTCTTACTGGCAAACTTGAACAAAATGAAAAATGGTTCAAACCATATTATAAAATTTTGAAATTTTTTTTGGATAGTTCTGATGTATCTTTAATGTTTATATAAAATTTATAGAATTCTGACAAGGTTACTGTCCTAATTATGTTCATTCTGTTTTTAATTTTTTAGAGATAACAAATGAGGTTAAATTATTTTAATATTTTTTACGTATGATCATAAACTACTAAATATAGTACCATAAATTTTTCAGATCATTATCAAGCTTATAGAATTTTATAAAATTATAACAATATTTCATCCAAAATTATAAAATGTCCAAAAAATAAGTTTTTCGACATATTATCATCAAAGATCACTTTCTTATGGGTTATTGATGTAATTGAAGTCAAATACAGCCATAAAAAAAAGCAAATTTCGGATTTTTTTTCAAGAAATTTCGGCAGTTTTGAGTGAAAATTCGCCGAAAAAATGAAAGTACTGTAATATTTCAAAAAAATCATGCTTTTTTCATCCGGTAATTTACTTCTCATGGGGCCTAAAATCTAAAATTTCGCCGAAATTCGACGAAATTTGAGTCCTTGACACACAACACACATGAACGCCACACAATGTGATTTCTTTTTCATTTTTGTCCTTCACCTCCCGCCGCATTAACAATTTATTAGATTTTCCCCATCGACCTCAACAACCTCCAAATTGGAGGAAACTGTTGTTTTCCTAGTCTTCTAAAATTTGTTTTAACAAATTTAATCTCTTTTTATTTGAATTTACGAAACTAACCTATTTATTAATTTTGAAAGGGCGTAATAGGCGACACGAGTCACCTACCATGCCAGGGGAACTTCATTGTTAGACAGGTTCAACGCTTGAGTGGTGCCGAAGGAATCGGCAAGAAGGTTCCACGCTTCTGTGGCATAGAAGGAATTGGCATACAGCTACTATATCTGGCTGTCACGGAAGGACAACTTCGTGCCGCTTCCCCGCTTGGCGGTCGCGGAAAGATAGCTTCTGCAATTGCCTGCTGCAGAAGGATGGAATTAATTAGCGATTTTAATTAAGTGATTAATTAAATAATATAATTAAATTAGTGGAGTTGATTCCTACCAGAAAGATGAACTCGACAGAAACCTTGATATAGTAGGCATCTGCCGAGCTCTTCGAACACGGAGGATGATATGTGAGACCAAAACTTCAAATGATTTCGTGGAGGAGCTATTTTCTTTAAAAAAAGAAAAACATTCGCACGGGTCTACGAAAAGCGAAATATTCCACTCTCATTACCCTCTACATCTTCGCCTTTAGTAGTACTCCACAACAGGATACCCCCGTCCCGAGCACAGCCGTGATCGTGACCTCATCCATCCACCCGGTCGGGACACTTCCGTCGGGTCAACCCACCCTTCGTCTCCACGACTCCACCCGATTACCCACTCCACGCGCGCCCCCGCCTCGTCCCGCCGCTCGTCTTCCCCAGATCCGGCGCTCCCACCGGCCCGGGCACCGCCGTGCTCAGGTAAACCTCTTAAAAGCTTTGTTTCCGATGCGCGCGCAGGGATCGGGGAAAGGGGAACGGGGAGGTCTCTGGCTCTCTGCCCATCACCGCCTCTGCGCGCTCGTTATCGAGTCGGTTGTTTGGCTCCGCGTTGGTTGGGCTACCGTGATTTTGAACTTGCCGTCTGGGAGATGTGCTGTGACGACTATTGAATTGTCCTTCACTGATTGTGTTTTGTTTGCTGCTGTGGTTGAAGGTGAGCAGTGCCAAGCGCAACAGATGAACAGATCATGCGCGGCCGGTAGGATTAGTTTGGCAAGATCCGAGATGGTTCGCTTGTTTGGTGTGTTCTAATACCTGCGCTTCATTTGGTTTCTGTTTGATGTATGTACAGAAAAGGGGAAGAAAAAATCTGTGAATGCCCAGCATATATTTAGCTTTACCACGTGCTGTTAAAACTGTATCAATATATAGTGTGGCACACTGTTTATTCTTCTTGCTCGTAGTTAAGTGGTAATTATCACTCCATGCTATAGGACTCTAGTTCAGCGTGTATTAATTAGACTACCGTTCAGTTACAATGATTGGTATAGCATAGTTCAGTTACATTAGTTTAGAGTGCTGTTCTGGGCTGTGTGGTGAAGTAATCATGCTGAGGTGATTAGTAAATTGTTTTGTGGTAACTATGGTTATGGTACTGATGTGAATTGATTTTGTAGAAGGTTTTTTTTATTACAAGCTACTGACTTGATTCTTTCGTTCTTTTTTTTTATTGGTGTTAGATCAACTTATTTCATCATGACTCTTGGACTAACTTGCTAACATTTTGCAATATCTTCAAAAGTCCACTGCTCCACTGGCTGTCTGGCTGAACGAGTTGATCCATATGATTGCATTGGAACTTCCTTGCTATCTTGTTCCAAACTGTTCTCATGATTCTTTCTCCCAACATATATAATGCCATTCGTGTTATTTTTTTATTTGAACAACTTTGTATGGTTAATTCTGGTTCAACATTTTCGTGTGGATTAAAACCATGGTGGATTTGTTACTGCAGCTTTCTTGTGAAGATTAGTACGGGGAGAATGAAGATGAGGAACAAACAGCGAAAATCATCTGTTCTAAACTTTGATGCAGGGTGTGGATCTTCCTTATCTTTTATTCTATGGAGCTTGGTGGGGTTTGCCCTGATTGTCTGTTTCTTTTCCATTACCCATCAAGAAGAAACTGGGCAGACCCGTATTTATTTCAGCCATCTACCCGCCACGAGAGAAATGGAAGAGGTTGAGGAGGAGCATTTCAGCTTGCCACCTCCTCACAAGGTGAATCCTCGTGCAGCGAAAAGGCGGGGGCCTCGCAAGCCTCCAAAGGTCATTGATGAATATCTGGATGAGTCCTCTGCAATACATGCGTTGTTCTTTCCTGATCAAAGAACTGCAGTGAGCCCAACAAAAGATGGAAATGATAGCATGTATTTTTATCCCAGTAGGGTGTGGCTGGACACTGATGGAAATGCCATTCAAGCCCATGGTGGTGGGATTTTGTTTGATCACAAGACAGCCAAATACTATTGGTATGGAGAAAACAAAGATGGGCCAACCTACCAAGCTCACCCCAAAGGGGCACATCGGGTAAGTAGACAATTCTAATATAATATCTGTTTTAGTTTGTGTTAGTTTTTTTTATCAATTTGTTGACGTAATAAACATCACAACAACAGACTGATTTTGATTACTTGTAGATAGTTGGTAATTGATGATTAGTAGGTAGATGTGCACTGATGAGTGGTTATGTTCGCAATTTGCCAGGTCGACATTATTGGGGTAAGCTGCTACTCCTCAGAGGACCTATGGTCATGGACTCATGAAGGAATTGTGCTTCCTGGAGAGCCTACTAATGTTACACATGACCTTTATAAATCAAAGGTGCTTGAGAGACCTAAGGTGATATATAATGATCACACTGGCAAATATGTTATGTGGATGCACATTGATGACTCCAACTACACCAAAGCATCTGTTGGTGTGGCTGTCAGCAACTCTCCCACTGGACCTTTCACTTACCTCTACAGCTTCCGTCCACATGGATTTGAAAGTAGAGACCTGACAATCTTCAAAGATGATGATGGCTCGGCTTACCTCTTCTACTCTTCTCGTGACAATACTGAGCTTCATATCAGTCCGTTGACAAAGGATTATCTTGGCATCACATTAGCAATGAGGAGAATATTAATAAGACGACACAGGGAAGCTCCGGCTGTCTTCAAGCTGCAAGGAACCTACTACATGATCACATCCGGTTGCTCAGGTTGGGCTCCTAATAGAGCATTGGCACATGCCGCGGACTCGCCCTTGGGCCCATGGGAGACATTGGGGAACCCATGTGTTGGAGGCAACAGGTTTTTCCGGCTCACTACATTCTTATCTCAAAGCACATTTGTGCTTCCCCTGCCTGGCTTGCCTGGCACATTCATCTTCATGGCAGACAGGTGGAACCCATCAAACTTGAGGGACTCCCGGTATGTTTGGCTACCCCTGTTCATCGGGGGATTGGCAGATGAACCGTTGGACTACAGTTTTGGATTCCCGTTGTGGTCGAGGGTGTCTATTTATTGGCACAGGAAATGGCGCCTCCCTGAAGGTTGGAGGAAGGGCTATACCTGAATTTTACCATGGGCACAGCGAGTACATAAGTACAGTTGATAGATGCAATCGCGGAGCAGATATAGTTTCAACTCTCAGTTTCGTTGATTGTTCAGAATGTTGCTTGAGATCCAACAATTGATTTCCTGGCTTTTTATAGTGTAGTACAGTAGGCCTTTAAAAATACGTCCAAAGATATTGGGCTTCGTGTAACTTACTCTGAAAAGAAAGTGGGAAATGATATATTTTGACTAGCATGTTTGTATCAGCATCGTGGGATGATGCTGATGTTATATGATAAGAAAACATGTTACGTGTCTTTGCTGCCATAATATTTTTGCTCCTGTTGCGTGCGACTAACCAGTTCTCAAATTTGCGTGATTACGTGTATGCCAAATTTGTGATCGTACAACCTGCTTCAGCTAATAATATGAGACGAGGAAACGGAGCTAACGATCCATTCAGGTTCCCTGTACTAAGATTTTTCTTCCGATTGGACACTTGGACTCGATCAAATTTCCTCGTTTGCCAGAGTACTTTCTCTTTTGAAAACTTAACTCGATTCCTCTTAATCCGATAATCTCATCTCTCCAGGCAGTATACATTGAAAGCAGGCAAAATACACTCAAATCAACTAATCAGAACCACAAATAACTGAGGCAAACACAGAGAATGATGCATGTGCTACTGAAACTTTGAAAGTGCATCATAAAATGATGTCCACTTTAGATAAATGAAAAGGGATAACAAGGAACAACATTACAGAAAGAACAACAAATGCATCACTGGGCGATCCTAACACTTCAGAATGCGCAAAAATTACTACTGCTTGGTGATCACAAAAGCAAAATCTACAAGCAGCTGGGTTATGGAAGAATTTAAAGGTTGGAGATAGAGTACCACGCTATGGACTCAAAATTTAAACACTAGAGATGCTTCCACTTCTTAGTCTTCGACCAACTAGAGGCATGATGCCTCAGTCTGTGCAGTATCCTTCTCTCACTCACCCGCAGCACCAGTGATAAAGATTCCTTACACTGGCAGAAGAACATGTTTGCAGCTTTTCCTTGTCATCTTCCAAAGTGTTCGAACCATAAAGGCTCTCCCTCATGTCAGCAAGGGTTGCAAGTGCAGAACAAATGCTCTCACTATACAATAGCTTCTTCACATCAGGCAGTTTTTCAAATCCGTTAAGTTCTGAATTTTGGTTGGAGCATGTTCTGACAACATTAATCATACTACTAATAATATCATGCTCATCATCGCCAATCAGATCATGAGCAACACAGGCCGACTTGTCATAAGCATCGAGTTTCAAAGATATGATATAAAGGAGGATTAAAAGTTCAAGCTGGGGCTCTCCATTGTATGAAATCTCAAAGTACTCAGTATCTTCGCTGGTGCAGCCTGAATAGCCCAGATTACGCCATGGTGATACCCTTGCTCTTGCGTATCGACTGGAGTACTTGGATGAGCAGCACTTAGTAATTAACCAGAGTTAAGTTGATGTTGACAATGTCATATGGGTTGTAAAATTCTATGAAACCATATTGATGAAGTAAAGCAGCATACCATATGTAATAAATACCTAGAATGGAAGAGAAGAAGAAACAAAGTTGTATTATGAAGTTGGTTCTCTACAGAAGAACACAGGGTTGCCCATCAATGTAGGAACCTAACAGAGATCGAACATAACTATATAAAATGATCATTTGGACCTCCAAATCAATGGTAAGTTGGAAGCTGTGCATTACCTCCTCCCCTGCATTGACATCTCTCACGATAATCATTTCCAAATCTTCATCACAATCTCCTGCATCTTAAAAACAAATAACAGTAATAAGTGAAACTCTCCACCAATCACTTAAAAGTCTTTAATAGTTCTAACTTCTAGTGATGTACATGCATACGTTCATGAATATAAACCTGAAAGGATGTTGCTGGAATTTTCTACATGACTGTTCAACAGCAGAAGCATCGCTTTTATGCTGATCATCATCATCCTCACAGTCTGAATCTGCGGTGTCTGACACTTTAGTGAAGTGGACATGTTCACCGCCAGTCTTGTGATTAAAACTGATAACCAAATAGGATGAAGGGCATTTCCACTTTAATGTTCAGGCCACCATACTTCACCACTATGTAACAATGGCTGACCAAATGTATGCAAAACTGATGCAATATTTCCAAGATAACCAGGTAAAATAAGATGATCTAATTACATGACAAGATTGTAACTTACCGGTCAGCCAAGGGAACCATTCCAGATCCATGATAACTATCTATTTGGAAGGATCTTGATGCAATAAGACTCTTAGCAGATAATTATTTCTCCAGGCTAAAATCATCCGGGTCAACCTCCAGTTGTCCTGACGAAATGAGCGGCTCGATGCATTCTTTCCAGTCCTCACAAAGAAATTGCCTGTCTTGCTTCACTATCTGCCTAGAAATTTGCCGTTTTTAGAGTCATCTCCATGCATAGACAAGAATAGCAATTTGAAAGAAGATAAAATGAAACTAGTCCATGTTGTTTCACAAGAAGGTGGAACTTTGCTGCAACACAGCATTAATGCCATTAGACAGAGTCTAATTAGGTCGTATTACAAAATAATTTCGTGCAACTCAAACTAGCCAGCGAGTGTAAGATGGACCAATCCATTTCCCGACCATAGAAGAACCAAAATCGACTGCATTGCAACATCAATCACAACAGATAGATACGAACATTGCAACTTATTACAAAGAGAAGGTCTCACACCGTATCGAGCTCAGTGCCGGTAACGAGTCGCTTGGCCTCGTCGGCAGGCCAGACGAGCGGCACGGGCTCGCGGTCGGGGATCAGGCGGAAATAGACGGCGAGAGCGAGGGTGACACCGAGCTCTGCGGCCTCGATGGCCGCGGCGTCAGGCACGCGCGCCGCGGGATGGTGGCCACGAGGTCATCCTCGCGGAGGGAGGCACTGCCGCAGTGGGATCGGCTCATTTCAGGGTGAGAGATCCAACATTTTATGTGGTATATTTTCTGTAGCCTAACAAATCAAATCGTCGATATGTCCGAGTGGTTAAGGAGACAGACTCGAAATCTGTTGGGCTTTGCCTGCGCAGGTTCGAATCCTGCTGTCGACGAAGTTGTGTGTGACACTCTTTTTTTTCTGCCTCAAGATGGAACCTCTCGCTAGCCAGCCCATCGCTTGTACGCACCAACCGTGCCTTCCGCGTCCGGCCGTCTCAGTGTCTGACCACCCCGTCCCATCTGGCCTTCAAAGCCCAGAAACACCGACCGCACTCCGCGGCTCGCGAAGTCCACCAAAGTCCTGCGTCCGTTGGCACTTGGCATGGACCGCGCGCAACAAGCACATTACCCACCGAACGCAGCCCATTGGGAACGCGTGGCACTGCCCCACGCGAGCTCCGGTTCGGTGGAAGCGTTGATACAGGTCCATCACCGTGCGCTCCCGACCGCCGACGGTGGGAAGGCGTAGGCCGTGGCTGCCCCGTTGTGGGATTTCTGTCAAGACTTCTGAAGTTTTTTTTTAATCAAAAGGTTATCATCAGAATTGATGTCCCAGTTTTATAACCTAGATTTAGCACCAACTGTTACTTGACCACATCAACAAACCAACGTATCAACCCAAGCATTCCACAACAAAAAAAAAACAGAATTACAATTTGCCATCAATCTAGTTACTCAAATTACTTTCAAGCGACTTCAACTCTTCAACGATGGTAGCCTCCTCCTGTGCTTGATCCATCAGATGATCATTCTTGATTACATTGTTTCAGAACCCAAAGGAAGTGGTGCTTGAAGCCTGTCCACCAGATTTTCGCAGAACTTCTCCAGTTTGGCCACCATCTCCTCCTTGTATAGCGGGCTCCAATCCCTCAAGGATATGAGCATCCTTCTCCACACTGTTTTTACATTTAACCAACACTGAAAATAAAAAATTATGTTATTTATACTATTCCACAAGCTCCAGAGGGCAGCAGCACAAATAATATTCAAAGCAACATTTTTCTTATTACTCAACCAAAAATGAGCCACAGATTCATAATTATACCTAATATGCAAATAAAAAAACTCACCGACCAAGTCCCAAATACTCTTGGCAACAACACAATAAAAAAAAAGATGGGCAACCGTTTCATATTCTTCACAGAAACAACATAGAACCCCCCTCTATCCATACCCCTTTTCAACAGATTATCCCTAGTCATAATTTTATTATGAGATAGAAACCAGAGAAAGAAATGAATTTTTGGAGGAACAATCAAACTCCATACTGCGGGAATAAAAAAGATAACACTCCTCTAAAATTAATAATAGCATAAAGATAATTAAGTGAGTATATTCCATTACTGTTATATTGTCAAACCAAAGCATATTTCTCACCAGAGAGATTAATACTATTTGCCACTTCCAACATTAGAACCATCCCAAATCTCAATAATAGTGCAACCTTTTTCATTGACTAACACATACAAGTCCCAGAATTGAGTAGCTAAGTAAGAGTTGTCAAACCAAATATCTTCCCAGAACCTTATTTTAGCTCCATTACCTAAAGACCACCTATATCCAAACTTAGTAGCCTTTATAGCCCACATAATCCCTTTTCCAAAAAAAAGAAACATGATTAGACTCACAAAAAAAGATATTAGGCTTATCAGTTTTATACTTAAACTTAATCAAATCCCTCCACATTTTACTCTCATTAACACAGAATCTTTTAATCCAAGAAGCTAGAAGGCACATATTTAAATCTCTAATATTAGGAACCCCAAGACCACCAAACCTCTTATCCATGCACACTAAATGCCAGTTAGCTAGGTGGAGCTTGTTATGACCTTCAAAATAATTCCAGAGACAATTTGCTATGTGGGAATTAATAAGATCTAAAGCCCACTTAGGAAGTTTAATAAAAGACAGGAGGTAAAGAAGAATACTAGCTAGAAAGGATTTAATAAGAATTAAACGACCACTATAGGAAAAGAGCTTGCCCCTCCAACCTACAATCCTTTTCAAAATCTTATCAATGAGCGACAGAAAATCCTCCCTTTTAATTGTCATAATGAAGAGGCATACCAAGGTACTTAATAGGGAATGATCCTACTTTATAGCAAAATATACTTGCAAACCTTTTCGTTTCATTCCTGTCACAACCAGTAGAAATCAATTCACTCTTATGAAAATTTATCCTCAAACCAGACATTTGTTCAAAACAAGTTAACAACCATTTAAGATGTAAAGCAAACTCCTCGCTATTCTCAATGAACAGAAGAGTATCATCAGCATATTGTAAACTAATTATACCACCTGGACAGAAATCTTCACACAAACCTCTCAACAAACCATTATTCGCAGCTTTCTGTAAAATTCTAGTAAAAACATCAGCGACCAGGTTGAAAAGAATTGGGGATAAAGGATCTCCTTGTCTCGAACCTTTGCTAGTTTGGAAAAAATCACTTTTCATATTGTTAATTTGGACCCCCATCGAACCTTTATTCAAGATAGAATAAATCTAAGTTTGCTATTTAATCCCAAAACCTCTTTTAGCCAAAATATAAAGCAAAAAAGCTCCGGTTAACCATATCATAAGCTTTTTCATAATCAAGTTTGAGCACAAGACCCTTATCCTTATCCTGGTGAATTTTATGAATTATCTCATGAGCAGTGACCACACTCTCCAAAATATATCTATTTTTTTTATGAAAATAGCCTGGTTTTGCATAATGACTCTATTACAGATAAGACCAATCATATTTGTTAACACTTTTGTGATAATTTTGTAACTACAATTCAACGAGCTAATGGGTCTGAACTGCTTGATATTTCTAGCATTGTTCTCTTTTGGAACCAAAGAGATCATAGCAAAATTAAGCCTAAACAAATCTAGTTTACCTTTTTCCAGATCTCTAAATAAGTTCATTAAGTCCTTTTAAACAGTATTCCAGAATTTTTGGTAAAAAATAAAAGGAAGTTCATCAGGACCAGGAGCACCATTAGAATAAGATTCAAAAACTGCCTTTTTAACGTCCTCTTCCGTAAAAGGAGCTTCCAAAGACATATGCTCTGCATCAAAAACCATTTCATCTATGCTAAAAAAAATTGTATCCAAGGTTAATGTTAAGCTTAGCTTCAAAACCAAATAAGAGGATTTATAAAAGTCACAAGCAACATCAAAAGCATCTTTTCACAAGCAACATCAAAACCATGAGGGCCCTCAAGAAAAATAATAAAGTTCTTCCTCCTCCTTTGATTAGCCACGACATGGAAATATTTAGTATTCCTATCTCCTTGTTTTACATTCTTTTCTCCAGCTCGTTGTCTAGTTTTGGTTTCTTCAATAACCCAAATATTTTCTATCTCTTGTTTAATAGACAATAATATGTTTTCGTCTTCAGAAGTAAGGATTCTAGACTCAGATAAAATATCAATAGTGTCAAACTCATTCAAAAGGATTTTTTCTTGTTCTTAATTTCAGACTCAACATTAAAGCTCCACCCTTTAGTAACCTTCCAAATATTCCTAACCTTGTATTGCCAATTATCAATAGCATTTTTACAATTCCAGGCCTTATGAACAATCTGACTAAACTCTTTATGGAGAAGCCACCACTTCTCGAATTTATAACTAGGTTTTACCAGACTTCTGAAGTTTGAATCCGAGATGATAGAGGAGGAGTTCTAATTCAGTCGATGGACGATGGAGATCACGGCATACTCTTTTTCGTGAATCCCGCGGCTAGGATGTTAGGATGCCGTTTCGCTATGATCCAACGGTGGAGAACTTTACCGGTATTTACTATTTACCATTTAGCACTTTTCTCTTCTATTGTCACGGTGAACTCTGTTGCTCTTGTCGCTGTAACTCTCTGTTACGACAGTAACATAAATAATGATGATGTATTGAGGGAATCAATCAAAACCCTAATCAAATATTATGCTATCTACTTTCCTCTATTTCGAATCATACCTCCACTAAATGTCGAAGAAATCCCGGGCTGTGGTTGATTTGAGCTGGCTCGACGGCGGCTCGGCTGCGAAAAAAATTTACGCTCAGGTCCTTTTCTGGAAAAAGTACGTTTAGTCCTTTTTGGAAAAAAAATTACGATAAGGTCCTTTTTTGGAAAAAGAATATATATTACGTTTAGGTCCTTTATGCGTTTTTAGGCATTATGCTCAGGTCCTTTTTCGAAAAATTAAAATTACGTTTTCAGGCGGTCGTTACGAGCTGACGTGAGTTGTTGGTTCTAGTTCCCTCGCAGGGGGGTTGACGTGAGTTGTTGACTCTAGTTCCCACGCAGGGGAAAGTTTCTACTCCTTTAAAACGGACCGTTACAAGAAACGACTCGGTCTGGAGGGTACGGGAGTCATGGCGTCGGGCTCGGGTTGGAGCCTCATCCTCCCACCTGAACCCGAGCTTGTTGGATATGGACTTGAGCTCGGAAAGCCCGAGCTCGAGCTCGTACGTCCCCGAGCTCGAGCTTGGGGACGCGTGCTTCGAACTCATGGAAACGGCGTTGAGTCCGAGGGGTATTTACCCGTGCCGAGGCTACCAATCATTGACAGTAATCATATAAAAGTCAAGTAGCCAATTTTTCATATATTTTTATTCTAAATTTTCATATTGTTAGGTTGTACATGCCAAGGAGTTTTTTTAATATAGTTTTAGGTTGGAATCGTATACAAAGCCAACTGCTTTCATTCCAAAGTTTATTTATTTATTATTGTACTTGATATAGAGTTTTTGTTTTAATCTAAATCAAATTTATAATGCATTTTATTTTTTATTCCGAATTTTATTTGTAAGTTAGAATTTTGTATACAAATCCAACTATTTTTTTCATTTAATTTTATTGTGAATTTCGGTTTTATTTTGAAGTTCATATGGAAATAAAAACGCTAATTTCTTCTATTTTTTATTCTGAATTTGAAATACTAATTTTCGTTCTTAATTTAGTTTTACTTTGGATTTTTTATGGAATTTAAATTATTTTATTTTATTTTATTCCGAATTTCAACTATTTTGTATTGTACTTTACATGGGCTCTTGTTTTTAATCTAAATCAAATTTCTAACTATATTTTTTCCCCAAAATTTTTAGGTTACAACTCGTATACAAATTTAAGTGCTAATTTTTATATTATTTTCATTCAAAAATTCGTTTTTACTTTGAAGTTCATATGGAAGTCAAATTGCTAAATTTTTCATGTTTTATTCCAAATTGTAGTTAATTTTTATTGTACTTAGCATAGACTTTTTCATTTAATCTAAATTGTTATAATTTGGACCCATCGAATGGACGGCTGGATCTTTTCTCTTTTTCTCTTGTACAAATCGCACTACTAATTTTGATTATGTTTATTCCAAATTCATTGTTACTTTGAAGTTCATATGGAAGTCAATTTCCTAATTCTTTATTTTCTATTCTGAATTTTAGTTAAATTTATTTTACTTGACATTAACTCTTTCTTTTAATATAAGTCGTTATAATATGAATCCGTTACATGGACGATTAGATCTTTTCTCTTTCCCTTATATTAACATGGGATTTTCTAGCTCTTGAGAGCAAATGTAGTGGCTTTTTTTATTCGGAAATTCATTTTTACTTTGAAGTTCGTATGGAAGTCAAATTGCTAATTTTTTTATTTTCTATTCTGAATTTTAGTTAATGTTTACTGTGGTTGACATAGACTCTTTCTTTTAACATAAGTCGTTATAATCTGGACCCATCAGATGGATAGGTAGATCTTTTCTCCTTTTTCTCCTGTTAACGTGGGAATTTCCAGCTCTTGTGAATGTAGTCGCTTTTTTTCTGCTGCTTTAATAATATAATAGATAGAAGATAAATGCTCCATTCTTTCCTACGAAATTAATTAAGTAGGCCGAGCAGTGATAATAAAATTTTGAATTGAAGCTCGAACTAGCAGGAGAGTAACAATAAGGAATGTGCGGGAAAAAAACACTGTTTTCGTTGACCCTTCTGCCATTAATGCGTGGTGTATCCAGGCATAAAATCAAATTAGGCCTAGTAAGAAAAGTGAGCCCAGGTCTAAGTCAGTTTGTCGTGGGACCACTTCCTTTGTTATGCTGAGGGCCGAGAGCCCAAACACAGGAGCGACAAAAGAATGACAGTGGGCTAGAGAAGCTTTGTAATGGGCTGGTACCTCTGCAATGCTCAAAAATCTTTCTATTTTGAGATGCAAACAGGTTCTCCTGATGATGCATATTTGGTTTCAGAAAAACAAGATTCTCTTGATGATGCGTATTTGGCCACGGTTAATTAAATTTACACACGGTTAATTAAATTTATTACACACGTTATTAGTCAAAAAAAAAAATCTCGCAAAGTACCAATGTATAGGGTGCGTCGCGGTGTTCGAGAAGTGGTGCTTTGTTGTACGGCCGGCCTGCAAAATACGTCAAATCATCTCACGCTACGTACCAGTAGCTAGCTTTAATTGTGCTCCACCGACTAGTACGATGTGCGGCTGTGCCACCCTCAATCTCAGTCCTTGTGTAGGCCCCCGGAAACGTACTTGCTGCCCATAGCATTGCATCATGATCGGAAGGAATCTCGAGGACGATGGCCAGCCCACTTGTTCCCGTCACTGACACACAGCCACCAGTTGTTCCCAGTCTTCTTCCATCGGCCGCTCATTTTTGAGCCACGTAGAGCGGCGGCAATAAGCCTGAAGGAGCGGACAGATGGAGGAAGTGCAGAAAAACTCTGTTTAAAGAGCTACTATCATTGGCCCAGGGCCACATTAGCTGCATCGGCCCAGGCTATGAGCGAAGTAAGGTCAGAGCTGAACCGAACCTCGCTAACACAGACACATGACACAAGGTGCTTAGATCATTCCGGTTTAGCTCAGCTGACGTGCGGTAACACGCCGGCCGCGATGCCGGGTTGATTAGCTCAGCCGTTACAGAGTCCTCAACTAACGCTCTCTGCTTTTGGCGCTACAAGTGGGATTTGCGTTAGCAGCGGTTGTTAAACAAAACACGGTCACGCGACGACGAGGAGTTGGAGTTGGTTAAGCGAATCATCTGGTGGTGCTCTGATCGGACGCATATCTTCTCTCTGCCTTTGGCAGGGGAACCCTGTAGCATACTGTGTCGGAAAATATCTGTGGTAAATGAACCTTTTGTACTGTAGCGAGTGGTCTCGGCTGTTCGTACGAGAATCAACGGCCAGGATGGGCCGAGTGGCACACGCCACAGTGTTCCCTGCCTTTGCTGGAGGCAGGGGATACGGTTCCGTTCTGATCGGACTTGCTCGGCTGCTCGCATGCGCCCCCCGGAAAGATTTCTCGCGTTGGGAGTTTCGTTTTCATTAGGTTCCGTCGCCGTGTCCGTCCCTTTCGCGGCAGGGAGGGCCCCCGCGACGGGACAAAAGCGGCCTCAAATGGCTTGTCAGGCGTCGAACCGTATCCAACCAAAAGCAGTCTCAGGGCGGGCAGACGTGAGGAACCCCATAATTGTATCGCTGCTGATGAACAGCCTGCTCTGTCCTCCAGGCTGATAGTGCCATGAGTGTGAGAATCCCGTAGGAATTTAGCCGGGACATAGAGCTCCACTTTTTTCGTCGCAAAATTTCCTTGTTACAGCGAGACTCTACTGCAGTCTAACCGATGTGAAATCGACGGTCTGGATGGAGCACGGCAGCAAGAGCTAGTGAACATGGCAGGGGTAGCATTTGGTCTTAATTCTGAGCTACAAATGGACCCAGAACAGCCGTCCTAGGTACTCCATTCAGTATATCGGAGTGTTACTGTCAACACATGAAGAAGGTTTAATCGCCCGGCGGATGAGAGCTAGCGCTAGTACAAGGATATTTATTTCGTGTATATCACAAGTCATGTCCAAGTATCAGTTGTTCTACACTTGGCTGCAACAGGTCGCCTCATTTGTTCTCCGTCGTACGTAGGGCGCTGTACCGAACTAAATGTCCGGCCCAGCCTGCTCTGTAGGCCAAGCATGTGTGTTGCTGTAGTACTGTGGCGGTTCTTCATTTGAGGAGATAAATGTATGTTGCAACTTGCGATTTTTTACAGTTGCGTTTTATTTTTTTTAATTAGTTGATCCGACAAAATAGTAAAAATAGTCTCTAAACAGTAAAATCGAGTGGACGGGGACGCGAGAATTTTTTACATGATTTCCAATAGATCGGATCTACAGTTTATTTTTTTTGTTTATTCGGTTTCCACCTAACTGAATCAGCGGGAACTTTATTTTCCGCACGCTACAGTAAAAAAGTTTCAACCGTTGGAATTCC
This sequence comes from Otatea glauca, assembly GCA_036346275.1. NCBI lineage: Eukaryota > Viridiplantae > Streptophyta > Magnoliopsida > Poales > Poaceae > Otatea > Otatea glauca. Next base: position 79,217,880 of record CM070711.1, read on the forward strand.
GCTGGAATTTGGTGGGCCGGCCGCACAGAACGAATGAAAAAAAGTTTACTGGATAATGATCCTTATTTTTGGACCTCAGTCAAAAAAAATTCGCAATTTTTCAACTTGATTTGATCCCTCATTTACTGAGACTATTTAGCCTGACCAGCTTGAAGTGCAAGCCAGGCTCATGCTTCTGCTACTGCCGTGTGGCCCCCAGATTGCAGAGAGTCAAGCCAAGCCAGCCACTGCCAGCTCCGATCACTTTTCCTGCGCTGCCTGCGCCCGGCCCACCGAATTCCAGCGGATTCGGTCGATGGGTCCGCTGGAAATTTTCGACTATAGCGCACGGAAAAAGAATTCCCATTCAGAAACCGAATAAAAAAAATTAAACTGCGGATTCAGTCTACTGGAAATTGTATAAAAAAATTTCTCGCAATCCCGTCCGCTCGATTTTACTGTTCAGAGGCCATCTTTACTATTTCGTCGGATAACGGCTAATCTCGAAAAAAATAAAACACGCCGGGCCAGAACAGTAAAAAAATTCCAGACTTGCAGTAGTACATTCATGTGTGTTTCCTAGTTTCACAAGCAAATTAAGGCCATGTTTGGTACGGCTCCAGCTTCACTAGATTCATGGATCTGATGGAGTTGGGTATTTGTAGTTCCACAGATCCGTGAAGCTGGATCTGTGGGTATATTAAGAGTGTTTAGGTAAGTCATATTATTTAATTTTAGACTAAAAATATAAACTTAATTCTATTTATTTTAGCCTACAAGATTCAGATCTGACGTGGAGCTAGAATCTGGAGCTCTACTAAACAGGACCTAAGTATAAGAGACTGCTTGTTTTAGCTTTTGATTCTAGATTCTGACTCTAAAAGTAGAATAAAAAAATAAACATACTGATTTTAGAATCCGATTCTCACAATTTAGTCCACGCATATATACTATAATCCACAATTCACTTCATATGTGTTTTTTGATTTCAACTTTTGGAGAATCATCTCCTCTACGACCACAATCTAAAATCAGCTTTAAAAAATCCAAAACAAAAACATACAGTCCCTAAATCTCACAAGTAACCATGAGTCCTGCTTACACGTACCACGTATTAAGTTGGCCTTTGATCACCTGAATGTTGGTTCCAGAGCAGACTAGCTCAACAAAAAGCCTGTGCCTTTTGCACATATGTGTATATATGTACATGTATATGGATCTGGAGCTGAAAAGTGTCGTGTACTCGTGTTGGTCTCTTCGTAAACCGAAAGGACTAACATGACATAGTAAATTAGAGAGATCCAATGGGGGTTCTCCGGTTTGCCCATCCATTAGGAACTTTTAGGTGAAAGATCAGATAGAACTAGTTAAACACCGTGGCTGCATTCTCCTTGGCGTCTTATGGTCATATATATGAAGATATGGAGTATGGCGATGTCTTTTGACTTCCGCGAATACAATCTGCATGCATGCCGAATTCTGTCCAGAAGAGTTTGAAGTTTCGAGTTGCTAGTAGTTGTTGTCTTCTGTGCCATTAGGTCTCCTCGATGTCACTAGTACCTAAACTAACTAATTTTTGTCACGTTGCACGGATCAAATGAAAGACTAGATTGTTACATTAAGTTGAAATTAATGCTTGCAAATTGGGCCCTTTACTCACTTTTTTTCTTTCAAAAATATCTCTTTTTTAAAAAAAATTAACCCCTCATTGTGCCACAGTAACACAGAGAGGTGCGCGAGAATTTGATTTCCGTGGTCCTTTGGTATGAGAATGGGAATTGCCGCCGAATGAGGGCGTGGGAAATCGGCAGTCCAGAATCCACCTGCGACCGCGGGATTAAGTGCAATTGCCGCAGAACGATGGCATGGAAATGCAATTTCTGCGAAACAGGACGCGGCATTTGGATTTTCTGCGGTGGGGACGCGTTGCAATTGGATTTGCCGTGCTGTGGTGACCCGGTAAATTCCGTACCCCTGTGCGGAATAGGGGTGCGGAATAGGACCATTCTTATAAAATATTTTCTACGGAGACTAGTACTAAATTTTTTTTAAGGGGCTAGAACATAGAATTGTTCTATTAATTTGCCCGAGCTGCATGTTAGGCTGGTCTTAAGTACGCACCAGGAAATAATAGCGCCGTATATGTTACTTGCCCAAAGTACTCCTTGTAACCAATTTGACATTGACTATAGCATCATTAATCCTTCGATTCCGTAACGTATAGGGCGGTTCAAAAGTTTGGTCTCCCAAGAACGCATCCATGCATGACTGAATCAAACGCAGGCTGAATTTAACAACGTTACTCTACTTACTTTAGAAGAGTATGTACAACAGCAGACTACTACCATCTATATACTCCTCTATATTATATGAGATGTGCTTATATATTTTTTTAAAAGTTGTATAAATATTAAATCATAAATGAAAGTTAGATTGTGATTATTTACCCTTTCGTTTGCTTCAAGATTTATATAACTTGTATTTAGTGGCGAAGCCAGAATTTTTTTAGAGCCTAGGCAAATCTAACTACGACAAGTGTTTGTCCTAGTAAACACAGTCACGTTGTGAAAAAAATCCTCTGATCCATATCCTCAACCATAAAAAAAGTACAAAATTAACACAGCTCCTGCACATATATGAGGTGAGGGCTTGTTTGGTCTTCAGCTTGCCATGCACAGGCCACATTGCGTCCTGACCGCCTCACGGCTGTGTGCCTGGCCCACTCGTCGCCCCAAGCCTGATCATCTCACCGTACGCCTAAACACGAGCCTAAATACCCTTGCCTTGTGCCCTGTAGCCCTGACCTAAACACTGCCACGTGGCTCATGTTTGTCTCAATGGCAAGAAATCGATTATTGATTGCATCATTTGATGCATTTTACAAGTCAACTATAAATGGACTGGGTACATATATTCCGTAAATGGACTATGTTGCTGATCCTTAGGCTTTAATTTCTTGTACACTATTTTTTTTACTAGTACACTACACTACGACTTCAGCTCACAGCTCTGGTTATTGCAATATTATTGTCATACTATCTCCTAGCCGTCCGATCTTCCTCCAGTGGACCAGAAGACATGAAGAAAACCGCAACGATCCCAAAATTTCACGCCTCTCCCCGTCTTTTCTTTCTCCTCGTCTCCTTGATCCCCACGATCTCAGAAATCTTTGGAACGACTAGCCCCAACCGGCCAGCCCCACGCCTAGACCGGCGAAGATGCACCTGTGGCCGTCGCTCCGGATTCGGGACTCGTTCAAGCATGGCTACATGCAGAAGCTGGAGTTCAACCTCGCCCACATGAAGCGCGCGCAGCGACAGGGGTAGGACCAGGGCCAGCAGTAGCCGCCCGACGACGAGAAGGCGCCGCTGCTCGAAATGGGACTAGGCAGGAAGCCCACCGGTGAGCCCGGGTAGCCGCCCAGGCTTGCCGAGAGATGGCCCCGCCACTGCTTGTATTGGAAGAGAAAACATAGAAGCACTACTCCATATCATATATCAATAAAACTAAAGACAACTTCTATAATGGATTGTTTTTTTAAGTTTCTCTCTATGATATCCTACGATGTTTTGATTATGGCGTAGAAAAAATGTTTATTATAGACAATATAACTCATACAATGGTATTTCATTCTATCTATATAATCGTCTCTTCACACTATTGAACATGCCTTACTAATATGGGCCATCATTTGTTTGACTAGACTATCAATTGCGCCGACGACGTACGACAGCAGTACTACATGGATCCTACCTTATTACTACATGCACTTAATTCTTAAACTAAGGTCCTGTTTGGCAGAGCTTCAGATCCAAGCTCCACCTTAGATTTGGAGCTGGTAGGATAAAATAAAGTAAATTAAGTTTATATTTTTAGTCTAAAATGTAAATAAGATGACACACCTAAACACTCTTAATGTATCCACAGCTCCAACTCAATAAATTTTTAGAGTTAGGAATACCCTGCTCCACCAACTCCACATATTTTGATGGAGCTGGAGCTGTGCCAAACACCCTCTAAAGCTCTCACCAGTAGTAAGTTCACATGCAATGGTATGATATGAGTAGTTTATAAGCTTTTCTCATACATGAGAAAGAGGAGGGGAAGCACAAAACACTATTATATAGGTTATTGCTATAAAAAACACTTTTTTCACGCTGTTATTAAAATATTGTAGGCTCTCACAGACAATCCACTACAGAAGTTTTTTTTAGTTTTGTCTCTGTATAATATGAAATGGTATATAAATAACAATCGTCTTTATTATTGTACATGTTTTAAGTACGTGTGTGAGATTGGTTTCGATCATGAGAGAATATCACTTAACTGAAAAGTTTGCGTAGCCTTTTCTGATTAGCCCGGCTTAAATACGACTAGTAGAAAGGATTCTGGAACAAATGTGGACATTTCTCTCCATGCAAAGTAGTATTTCGACATGGATGGACACAAAAAAACTTTCATGATTGGCGAAAGGAAGGGTTTACAAAAACTAGCATAGAACGTTCTAGCCACAGTGAAGAATGGGGTGATGGACCATGGTTCCAACGTCCAAGCAAGCGAGACGTCCAGAGTGACGCATTTGGCAGTTTGGCTGGACAGCTAAGTGAAGTGGGTAGCACTGCATGAGCGGCGTCGCTTCGCGCGCACATGGACGTACGTACGGGCAAGCACGTGTGTGCATGCAATCGAGAGCAAATTAGCAGGTTAATTAAGCGCACACTGAAGACTAGGGTCAAATGGTTGAACCTAAACCCTAATTATATGTGCCAGCTCTCCAAAGCATCTGAGTGTGTGTGTGAGAGAGAGAATACATGTCGGTCGTGCTGACGAGCAAATCACAGGTTGGCATCGCGTGGTGGCCCTATCCCTGCTGTGCACACAGCAGATGGAATCTGGATGGGGAGCCATCCCATCAGATCGGGATGCTTTGTCTATGCCCCCGTTTGTTTAATACTTAAGCACATCACCAAGTAGTACAGTTAATTTTGATTAATCCGGTGCAGGAGGAGATATGATCGGCACAATGCACTACCAGTTCTCGTGATCCACCGGACCATCTATCGATCATCTGGTCGATCGACAGGATGCAGATGCCACCGGACAGAACCTCTCAGGATTTTCTGCCTAGGTGTCAGGGTTCTTTTTTTTTTTGGGAATCACCCGTTTTTAACATGGCTGCATGGATTTTGGTCGAATGATTCAGATATTGCCATGTTCCAAATAGGCAAATAGCGCATATACATGTCATTTTAGATATGTGTAGTTATATTTTTGAAATTTTGACTATCAATTATCTTTTATTAATATTTACATTAGATAAATGAAAATCATATGTATAGATTATCTCGAAAAGTACTTTATTAATATTACTGTATTTTGTAAATATATTTTAAAAACCGCGCCGATATCGAAACGAGATGTATTTATGACAAAAAAGTGTATATAGCTTGATCTGGGCCACTTTTACACGTGACGAGTTGAAACAAATGGATATCACCGTTGGCAGTATTGAATTGCTGATCATTTACCTTGATCCTTGCTTTTTCCTTAAACTCGATCCTTGCAAGTTCACCATATTAAACGATGAACTGCTGGGCAGTAGAGTTCCGTACCGAAACTGTTCGATCTTGAACTGCTTGCAAGTTCTACAGATGGATGGTCCACCGGTGCATGCAAAATGATAAGCCAACAAAACAAAATCAATCATAACAATAGCACGATATAGTCGCTACAAATTTTGATGCAAAATAGTTCTTCTCGTCAAGTAACGATGCGGACAGATTTCATGTAGGACGTCGCTAGCTAGCTAGCTCTGACAAGCAATTATCCCTGGGCAGAGAACAGATTAAAGCCAAAATCAATGGCCTAATTGAGAATCAAACAGAAGTTGGAACATGCGATGGATCTAGGAGTTGGATCGGATTGGATTCCTGCCGTGCGTGCATGTGAAACGCCGAAGGAGGAGGAGGGCAGCACTGCAAGTCTGCAACACGTCTTGCCAAGTTGGCGTTGATCGCAATTCTTCTCGTCTCCCCAAACAACACATGCGATCTGATGGCGAGTTAGGAAAGTGATTTGTCACCACCCTGGTTAGCAGCATTAAAAACTAACTGCGATCCGGAGCATCAAATTAAGTAGGATTTAATTGTGCTTGTCGCGGCCCCGGAGGGCCGCATTAAATAAACATCCATATCGTATTCATCAACTGCCTTGGATATTTTATTCTAGTTTATCTTTTCAACGTATAAGCCGTGGATTCGGGCATATGGGACTGGGAGTATGAGTTGGAGTACGTGGTTTGGCAGACGCTCCGTACAAAAACAGAGCTATACGGATGAACAGAACAAGCGTACAGCGAACAAAGTAAAGCTCATTGGGGAGTTCTATCTGGGTAGGAATTATGTCGAATTGGGGCTTAGTTTATCCGCCTTGGGGAAGGTTATATACGACCGCAACGCCTGCAACAATACTTGATCTGAAGCAAAAGCATATGCAGACGTGTTTAAGCGTTGATGATAATAGCGGGCAGGGCCGCAGGGGATAGCTCCAAATCAGATCCGGATGTGTTTTGAAAACCGTACCTTCTCTTCAGTGTACATGTATTGCATAACCTGTGCCAAACTGATTGGACTATTAGCTGGAGATTTGATTTAGTTGGAGAAATTTTTCCTTATTTGCGGCCAAGAATGCTTGACATACGCTTTCTTTCCCTTTCCTAATTTCCTTGCTCCATGCCGAATTCTAGACCAGACTTGTAGTCGTAAGCCTTCTCCCAGACTTGTAGTTGTAAGACTCCTGACGACAACCCACTCATGCGCATTTGACTTGATCGATCCCATCATTCAGCTGAACAGTAGCGAGCGTCTCGTTGCTTGTATAGTTGTATGCTAAGAAGACTCACGCGACTCGTTTGGTCAATGTGAACCGCGTTTCGGTGCTGCTCGGACGTGCGGTTCGCTCCCTTCCTTTCCTCGAAGGCACGCGGCGGTTGGTAGGGTACGGGGAGCCGGTTCTGGGAGATCGCACTGTATTTGTCCTTACGAAATTGCAAATATAGTTTTCTTTCTAATCGTAAAAACACCAACAGTTGACATATATCACCTAACATATTCTGCTACCTAGCGGTAGGTTGTTGGCACCGCAGCGGTTTCATCCACCGCGGCAGCTTTCTAACAAGCGTGGCAAATAACGGGCCCTACCTTCCTTCTAAGCTTGGGTACCACGACAGATACCTGCCGAACTCGAATACCGCGGTTGATCATCTGCCATGATTGGTACGATGCCAACGACCACTATGGTAGAGGAGCATGGGTAAATGATATCATTTACCGTTGTTTGTGTGGTCCGGAACAGGATTTAATTTGTAATCTATTATATATTAAAAGCTCATGAGAGTCGCTAAGAAAAAAGAGAAATAGGCTAGAAATTCCCACAAAAAAGCAAAATATCTAGCCCTTAATTTTATAGGCCTTATTTACAATTTCTATTGGATCTTTGAGAAATAGAATAGAAATAAAGCCCATGAGAGTTAGACTAGAAATTTCCACAAAAAGCAAAATATCTAGCCCTTAATCTGGTGAGCTTTATTTACAAATGCCATTAGATATTTGAGAAATAGACTAAAAAAATCTCACAAAAAAAAACAAAATATCTAGCCTTTAATATGATGAACCCTAATAAAAAATGCATCATATTGACCATTAGATGCTATTGAGTAGATATATATATTACTTTGTAGTATAAAATCAAAATAAAAGACAAAACTTACATGGTAGGGGCGGATCGATACATCTAGATCTCATGCGTGATTAAGTCTAATTATAATTTTGATTAGTAAATCATAACCAACAAATCAGCACATGAACTTTGATATTACATTGGACGCACCTTGGCCTTATACAGACAATACACACCGATGTGACTCAATGCATACAATTAAAGAAAATACAAATGACCTCATGTTGGTTCAGCCATAACATAAAAGTCATGCAGCCCCAAAACTAATTTGTATTTGATTTGGTTTTTCTAAGAACTCCCTAAAAGTAGATCGGTTTTGTCGAGAAACAAATAAATCAGGACATTTATTGTATATAGACTTATCCTCGGGACGCCATGGTGTCTGCTGGTGCTCCCCGTCCAAGTGCTCCCAAGGAAAGAAAAGAACGGGAAAATAATAACATTGCACGAGCTCGATCGCCCTTCGAATCCTTTTACTTTCGTAGCCAGAAAAAAAAACTGAAACCGCTGGTTCTTTCTTGACGTGGAAGAGTGAGCCTCCTGATCTCCCAATCTAACTCCCACAAAATCAGGATTCCTTAGATTTGTTCTTTTTTATCTCTTGGTTCGTCTATGATAGATTCAACACCAAGTACGACACTAACCTGATCAAAGGAAACAAATTGATGTGGTAATAGTGTTCTGAGCTTCATCAGAAGGCATTACACCCATCCTATACTAGGTCATGGGGTCAAGACCGGTCCTACGGCGCTTCAATAGCATATCATGTAGAGTTGTTAAGAAAATAAAATGCTAGAAATTCTCATAAAAAAGAAAAACATATAACCCTTAATTTAGTGAACCTTAACTAAGTTGAACTATAATATCCATTAGATTTGATGTTACTATTTCAAAAAACGTCTAACCGTCTATCTAGCGGATCCGAATTATAACGGCTTAGATTAAAAGAAAGAGTCTATGTGAAGTACAACAAAAAAATTAACAAAAATTCAGAATAAAAAATAAAAATAAATTAGACATTTGATTTTCATATGAACTCTAAATTAAAACACGTACATTACTAAAATTCAGAATAAAAATTAGGTAAAAATTAGCAATTCGATTTGTATTATCAATTGTAATCCAAAACTAATATTAAAAACTAAATAAAAATAAAATCAATGGCTTAGATTAAAAGAAAGAGCCCATACTAAGAACAATAAAAATAACAAAAATTCAGAATAATAAATAAATAAAAATCAACCATTTAACTTTCGTATGAAGTCCAAATTAAACATGTACATTGCTAAAATACAGAATATAAATTATATAAAAAATAGTAGTTGGATTTGTATATGATTTTTACAGTACAACCGATATACAAAATTAAATAAAAATTAACATAAATTCAGAATAAAAACAAAATGAAATTAGTCATTTGATTTTCATACAAATTCTAAATCAAAACTTGAAATTAAAAATTAAATATAAATAACATAAGAATAAAAATAAAAGTAAATTAAGGATTATTTTTTAATTCCATACTAAGTGAAAAATATAATTTTTCATTTTATTCAGAATTAAAATTTTAGAAATATGCTAATTTAAGGGGGGAAATAAAATAAGGTAAGTAATTTGATTTGTGTGTATGTATATATATATATGTATATATATATATGTTATTAACTATTATGTAATAAAAGTCGATTACATGTTTTTTATAGTCGCTAAAATAATATAGAATATACTAAAAATGCTAAAAAAAATTCCAACTCTTTATTTGGTGGATCTCCACGGAACGAAGAGATTAAGAGGGTGATACATCAACAGTTGTTCACTCAGTTATACCAGTATGAGCAATATGGTATGTGTCGGCGTTTTCGGGAGCGCCGGCAAGTAAATTTGTAAGTCTAGGGGGTCGCGCGTTCCACTCCCTGAATGGTTAGACTCGTGAGTCCAAGATGTATCTTGTTTGGTGAAGGTCCCTACTCGATTCGTGTGGTGGTGTTGTATTACTCTTGTATGCAGACCGCACAAAGTTTTACAAGCGAGAATGCCAATGGCTTAGCGAGATGGGTTCGATAGCGCTCTCTCCCTCTCTCGTTCTCGCTCTCTCTTCCTTTGCTGAATCGTTTAGCCCTGCCTCCTTTTATACAGAAGGAAGGGGCAGGTTACATCGAGAGTTGGGAGGAAGAGCAAGGTGACCTACGCTAGGAGCTCCGGTCCTTCGTCCCCGTGGATGGTCGCCACCGTCTTGCCCATCTTTGGGTTGGTAGCCTTGGTGGTCGGGGAGGTTAGGTATTCCCGGAAATAGCGTACTTGCCCTCTGTGACCCTTGCGAATCTTGGACGTCGAGTGCGTGGCGTTGGTCTTGCCTCGGGAGGAGCGGCGCTCGTCTTTATCGTGGTGGTTGATGGAAATTGGAAGCTTTGTCTTCTGCGATCACGGATCTTCTTGGGAAGGAGCCACTTGCCCTTGTATTGTCGCTCTGATTGACCTTATTCGGGAAGTGCGTGGCGGTAGGTGATGAGGACGACACGCGGCACTCGGCGTTTGTCACCTTGGTTTGGTTGAGTCGGGAGATCCCGCCCGCCGAGAGGGGTCGGGGCGCCGTCTGGTCGGTTCGCTTCCCTGGCCGGTCGGGAGCGGATGCCTTGCGTGATCTCGCGATCGATTCGGTCGGGCGGCGGGCGCGGCGACTGTTGGTGGAGATATGCTTGAGGCCAGCGGCTCGTCGCCGGGTGTTAGGGTATCCTTTTTATTAGTATTAAATCGATAGCCCCGAACTCCCAAGCGATTTGGCAGATTCGGTTGGGGTTGAACTTGACGAAAGTGGTGGCGGGCACCGTAGGTCGGTCCACCGATCCGTTAGCGATTCCGTCGGTGTGCCGTTGGATCCGACGGCTGTCTGGAGTTTGGCCGGGGCATTTGAACCGCCGGGGCTTTTACTCGCCTCGTTGCATGCCGAGTATAGTTTGGCGCTTGCCGCCTGCTCGTCTTCTTGAGCGCCGGGTTACGTGAAGGATGCTTCGCTTTTCGCACCGCATTTACTCTGGAGACGCTTAGCCTCCCTTCGTCCGGATATATATATGTGCGCTGTAGCTTGCCTGAAGGGGATGAGAGCTTTTTCTTTTGTTCTTTTAAAATGGCTTCGAGACACCCTCTAGTCTTTAGCTTCGTCGATGGCGTCGCGGTGGAAGAAGATGATCCTCTGGCCGAGCTTTGGGCTGAGTTCGACCAGGCGATTGCCGAGCTTAGAGAGGAAGAAGCTGCAGCCCGTGACGCTGCTTCTGTTGACGCGCTGCTCGAGGCCGTTCGGAGGCTCGAGGTGGTAAGGGGGGCCCTTCTGGAGGCGATGGCGCAAGGGCGCCGACCGTAGTTAGTGCGGCCGCGTTGATGTCGCTGAACGGCAGCGGAGCCATCGGCGTGTTGCTTCGCGGCCGCGGCGGCTGTCCCGTCGATGCCGTCGGTGCCACCGATGCCGCACGGATGTTTGATAGGTTCTAGGCGTGGGTAGAGTCCTGCCATGGTGCAGCGTGGCCATTCTTGTATCTGTCGGGTACTGTGTGTAAAGTCGTGTAAAGTTTGAGCCTGTTGGCCTATAATGAAATTTTCTTTTTCTTTATGAAAATGTCTTTGCGATGAGTTTGCTTTAATTTTAATCGTTGTGGACGGCGCCTTGGTCGGCAGGGCGACCGGATGCCTCTGTGAGGTTCGGGTGTCCGAGTGCTCGTTTAACGTCGTAGCTAGACAGTGCCTTGGTCGGCAGGGACGACCGGATGCCTCTGTGAGGTTCGGTGTCCGAGTGCTCGCTTAACGTCGTAGCTAGACGGTGCCTTGGTGGCGAGGGACGGCCACCAATGCCTCTGTGTGGTTCGGTGTCCGAGTGCCTTGGTCGGCAGGACGGCCGGATGCCTCTGTGAGGTTACGGTGTCCGAGTGCTCGCTTAACGTCGTAGCTAGACAGTGCCTTGGTGGCGAGGGACGACCGGATGCCTCTGTGTGGTTGGTGTCCGAGTGCCTTGGTCGGCGGGACGGCCGGATGCCTCTCGTGAGGTTACGGTGTCCAAGTGCCTTGGTCGGCAGGCGACCGGATGCCTCTGTGAGGTTCTGGTGTCCAAGTGCCTTGGTCGGCAGGACGACCGGATGCCTCTGTGAGGTTCTGGTGTCCAAGTGCCTTGGTCGGCAGGACGACCGGATGCCTCTGTGAGGTTCTGGTGTCCAAGTGCTCGTTTATCGTCGTAGCTGGACGCGAGTGCTCGTTTTCCGTCGTAGCTGGACGTGAGTGCTCGTTTACCGTCGTAGCTGGACGTGAGTGCTCGTTTACCGTCGTAGCTGGACGTGAGTGCTCGTTTTCCGTCGTAGCTGGACGTGAGTGCTCGTTTACCGTCGTAGCTGGACGTGAGTGCTCGTTACCGTCGTGGCGGACGTGGGTGCTCGTTACCGTCAGAGCCGGGCGTGGGGCATCCTTCTCGAGTCCTCGTCGGGCGAGGGTAGCTGCGAGAGGAATGGCCGCCGTCTATCCCACATGTATACCCCATCCGCAGGTGTGGGACCTGGAGGGGATGAGCGGCGCGCGTTTACCTGCGTTGGTTTGAACGCCGTGCTCGTGGAGCTAATAGCGGGTAGTCGAGTGGGTCTGGGAGGTCCGCCAAGGGGACCCTTCCGAGCGGACGGTCCCCAGTAGGGTGTCACAGCCTGGCGTGGGGCGACCCATAAAAACCTTTTCTACCCAATCCAGTATGGACTCTGGGTCGTCCCGACCCAGAGCCTGGCCGGCCGTCGCTCATTGATGAGCTCCGGGAGAGTGTAGTATGGTCTCGGGACGCGAGTAGAGGTGATTAGGCCGTCCACCGACCTAACCGAGGGCCCACCGTGGGGCTCACCTCATACCGCCCCTTGCTCAAGTTTTCTTTGGGCGGCCTTACACCCATCTGGTGGGGTAGGCCTTTTGAACCCTGACTCCTCGGCTGGGCCTGGCGCAAGCCACAAAGCTTTGCCGTCTTGGGGCGCAGCTGCCCGTGATGGGCTTCTCGCGCGCCCGAGCAACTGTTCGGCCTAAAGGCGGAGACCGAGAGGTTACGGGACACGTTGTTCGGCGGCGTCTTTATAGCCCTTGGCGCTGACAAGACGAGGATTAAAAGCGGAGTGGTATTGAAACCGGAGTTACGGTGGCGCGACGGCGAGGGTGGTCGCGACGTTGCTTGCACGCGGGCGCTGCTTGGCGGCGCTCGCTCGTCTTCTATAAATACGCCGTTAGGGTGCTTGAGTGGTCACGCTTTCTTGCCTTCTCTGTCTCGCCTCTGAAACAAGAAAAGCACCGAGAGCTAAGAAACAAAACCCGACCTTTCTTTCTCACCTTCCGGTCGTCTCCCCGTGAAGATGTCGTGGCCGGAGTGCTCGCGCCAAGACGGCTGCGTCTTCGGCTTGGTGAAGAAGGGCTTCCTCATGCCGCGAGACCTTCCGGTGGAGGGTGCCGGCCGGGCTGCCACCCCAGCGCCGCGGCGGCGAGATCGTGGTGCCCGCCTCGTTCTTCGAGCGGCTTTGGCTGCTGCATTGCACCCGTTCGTCCGGGGGCTGTTGTTTCATTACAAGGTGGAGGTGCACCATCTCAACCCCAATGGGGTCCTCCACTTCGCCATCTTCATCACACTGTGCGAAGCCTTCTTGGGGATCGAGCCGCACTGGGCGTTGTGGAGGCACTTCTTCTAGGCAAGGCTCGGAAGGGACGGTAGTCGGGCCTTGGCGCGCCACAGGTGGCTGGCCCTCCAGCTTCGCCCCGGTCGGAGCACGGAGTACCTGGAGGTAAAGTTGCCCTCGTCCAACAAGGGTGGCGTTCCGAATGGCTCTACGTTCGAAACGTCGGCGACAGCGCCCCTCGTTTCACCGCGAGCTTCCCATGGCGAGGAGCGGTGGAACCGGGCGCCAAAAGAGGAGAAGAACAAGCTGGCCACGATCGTGGAGCGGTCGGGGCTCAAAAAGGCGGGGATCACCGGGGCGTGGTTGTGCGCGCCTTCATGGGGATGCGCGTGCAACCACTTGTGCACGTGCCGCACTCGTTCCGTATGATGCGGGCCGTCCGGCCGAGGCGAGGATGGCGAACCCGAGTGGCCGCGTCGAGTGGAGGCCCGGGTGGCGGCCGTTCTGGCGGAGCGCCACGGTGGCGCGGATGGCCACCGAGCCATTCTCGCGGCTTTCCGCCAAATCTGTAGCCGGTGAAATTCCTTTCGCTTCTCTTTTCTTTGTCCTTAGCACTTGACCGACATTCCTGCATCCTCTCAAGGGCTCTTGGGATGTCTTCCAGCGCCGCTCCCGGGGATAAGGAAGCGTGGCGGCCGCTCGGCGAGGGCGGCGGTGACACCTCCGCAAGAAGCGGAAGGAGGAAAGGAGGAGGAAGAAAAGTAAGGAGCAGCAGAAGCGCAAGACTTGGCGAGGATGTGTCGGAGACCACCGCCGTGGGGACAACCTCCACTGACAGCGGCGGGAGTGCCTCCGACCACCCCTATGGTGGGTTTTTCCCTGGACTGCCGACTGGCGGCGGCCCGAGCATGGACTCGGCCGAGGGCGGCATCACGGGCCCCGTGGCCACGGATCCCCAGGCGGGAGGTGATCTTGCGCTTGCGGTCGTCGCAGCGTCTCGGCTGGAGGTGGCTTCGGGGAAGCGACCAGCCGACTTGCCCCTTGGCGGGGGGCCGGCAAAGAGGGCGCGCGTGCCACGCACCCGCTCGGCCTTGTAAGTGTATTCTTTTTATTGGAGCATTTTTCTTTTTGGCAAAGCCGCCCGAGCGACTCTTGAATCTTTGCAACGTGCAGCGCCTATACTGGGGTGACCGTGGGGCGTGCCGCATCGGCTCATAAATAACGGCGCCGGTGATTTGGTGACCCGGTTGGGTGGCGAAGGTCGCGCGTCGGCGTCCGAGTGCGATCGCCGAGGGCGGGGCCCCCCGGAGGTCGTGCCCGAAGAAGAACTTCCGCCGCCTCCGGCGGGGAACCCACCGGACGACGTGATCGTCGTTTCGGAGGATGAGACAATGGCGCCGCCGGTGATCGCGCCAGTCGTGGCGGGCCGGCGGCAGAGGTGCCCGACCCTCGCCCGGGGAGGTGCCGACCGATGCTCCTCGGCGCAGTCGCCGAGGGGTTTCGAAGGGTTACGATTCGTTGCACATTTTGATAGTTCTTCCGTGCGACTAGCGGGTGTCCACATTTTTGCGGACTTGCGGGCTCGCCGTCGCGTCGAGTTGAGCTCTGCGGCGCTCCGACGGTCGTGCAAGCGGTGCACGGAGAGTCTGATCGGTTGCGCTTGAGCTGCGCCTAGCCGGAGGCCACTGGGCATTAGGCGATCGGGCGGTGGTGATCCGCCAAGGATTTGAAGAGGCCACAAAGGCCCTTCATGATGGCGCCTAGGGCCGAGGCTTTGAGGGCGAAAGTGGCGAATCGAGTCCTCGACGCGGAGGTCACCGAGGCCAAGGATGCCGCCGTTGCGCGGAGGATCATGTGACGCGAGTAACACGTCTGCGGTCCGAGCGAAACAAGGCTCGGGGACGCTGCCGAGTTCGCTCCCGAGCGCGATCGCTCGTAAGAGCCGGCCGTGAAGACTTCATCGAGGCGCGAAGTCGGAAGCCGCAATCGACCAACTCTGCGGCGGTAAGTGTCTCAATTATTCAATTAAGTTTGGGGGTGCGACCCACAGGCGAACTTACCAAAATCTCCATAATCTGCAGAGGCGAGAAGAATCGGCGTCGCCGTGGAAGCGCAGAGAACGGCCGGATGCCCGCGACGTGGCGATCGTGGCGGGACGAGGGCGGCGGCGTTGAAGGTTGAGGGACGGTCGGGCCGAGATGAGCGCCGAATCGAGGCCCTCCGCGAGCCGGTCGGGAGGTATGCGACCGCATCCTTGGCCGGGCAGCCCGAGTGCCCTTGCTCCGCTGGTTGGCCCGAGTGCGGACCGTAGAAGAGCGGTGGTCACCGTGGCTGCGCTTGAGCTTCATCGGCTTGGTCAACACCATCTCGTACTGACGGCATCGACCTCGCGGTGGTGGGGGCGGCGTGAGCTGGGAACCGGATCGGCGAGGAGATCGACCGGTTCGAGCTCTGGTCGAGCCCGACGCCCGGGAGATCGCCACCGCATCCGCCGCAGCCGCCCTCGAGAAGCGAGGCGACCAACTCTCCGCCTCGCCACGGTCGCGCCAAGAAGAATAGAAAAAGTTAGCTTTATCCTTCTTAGATTGTAAAGACCGCTATTTAAACAATCTTGAATTTATCAAGTCGAGAATCGTCCCTCGTCCTTTTTCGTATTTAGGATGAGCGTTTGGCGACCATAGCCCTAAGGACCGCAGGGCCACTTATGCGTGGAGTCGGGTTGTTTTGGGAGGGCGAGGTGGATTGGAGACTTGGCTATGCGGCGGTTAGGCGCACTTGTGAGGATAGGAGTGTTCTAGACCGGCCGGGATCTTTCCACTCGGGCACTTCCTTCTTCCGCAAAGTGCTACTTAGCAACCATAGCCGGGCGAGGCCGTAACACTTGGGTTGAGAGGGTTACTGCTCGGGATGGACCTCGACGGTCGGGTCACGTGCCCTCATAAGCGCGTGGGATAGCCGAGTTCGTGCGGGAGGAGTGTTCCTGCCGACCCAAAGGTCACTCCACTCGGGTACTTCCTTCTTCCGCGAAGTGTTAGCAACCATAGCCGCTGTGGTGTAGGCTGTAGCACTCGGGTCAAAGGGGTTACCGCTCGAGAAGGACCTTGTGGTCGGTTGGGTCATCAACCCGCATAGCCGACCGGGGGCGACTGAGCAGGGAGCGCCGAAGGGCAGCCCCCGAGTCGTCGCATGGCGACCAAGTGCTCGGAAGGAAGAAAGTAAAGAGCATGCTAGGAAGAGGAAAAGAGTTTAGGGATAGAATCGCCTTAACTTTTCTATATTCCATGCATTTGGAAGGATGCGACCGTCGGTGTCCTTGGTAGAAGGTGCGGCGGAGGATCGCACGACGGTGAAGGGCCTTCGAGCGGCGACTTGTGCTTATCCTTGCCGGTGCGGACCCGACGCAGACCAGTCGCCCAAGATCGAAAGACCGCCCTCGAACTGGCGGGTGTGGTAACGTCGCAGAGCTTGTTGATATCTCGCCGATCGCAGGACGGCCACGTCATGCGCCTCGTCGATCTGGTCGACGGAGTCTTATTGTGCGGCGAGCCCCCGAGCCTCCTCGAAGGCTTGCAGTCTTGGGGCGCCGTACTCCAGGTCTGTCGGCAAGATGGCCTCAGCACCGTATACCATAAAGAACGGTGTGAACCCGGTCGCCCGGGTCGGCGTGGTCCGTAGACTCCGGAGGGCGGAGGGTAGCTCGATCGCCAGCGCCGCGAAGTGCTTGAGCCGGCGAAGATCCGCGGCAGGCCCTTGAAGGATCATGCCGTTCTTGCGCTTGACTGGCCGTTGGTCCGCGGATGGGCCGGTACGCTTAATCGACGCGGATGTTGAAGTCATCGCGAACTCGAGGAATTCCTTCCACGTGAGCTGCGTTCCGTTGTCGATGATGATGGAGTTTGGGACTCGAATCGAAAGACTATGTCGCGGAAGAAGATGGCGCTTGTGCCGGCGTGGCGCTACGACCGCTTGGCCTCTATCCACTTGGTGAACTTGTCCACGCGCGGCGAGCAAATGGGTAAAGCCCCGGGCGCTTTCTTGAAAGGCCCGACCGGATCGAGCCCCAAAGCGCAAAGGCCACGTGATGGGGATTGTCTACAAGGCTGGTGGCGGATGTGTGCACGGCAAAGAATTGGCATCCTTCGCAGCGCGTGCGATCGCTCTGCGTCGGACACGGCGGTCGGCCAATAGAAACCTTGCCGAAAGGCCTTTCCCACCGAGATCGGCGCAGCGTGGTGACCGCAAATTCCATTGTGTATGTCGTCCGATGGTTGTTTTCCTTGGTCGGCCGAATGCACTTTTGGAGGACCGGGCTTTCGTTTTGTAAAGGTGCGGACCGTCGGGACGAAAGACTTTGCTCGCCGGGCGGCGTCAGACCTCGGTCGGTCGGGAGAAGCGACCCGTCCGTCAAGCGATCTATGAATGGCTTTCTCAATCGGACTCGGTTGCTAGCACGCCGTGGCTCGACCCGCCAAGTCTCGCCGACCCGCGGCGGTCGGGCGACCGTCTAGGTAGGTCGGGGACCGTTCGGCCACGGCCCAGTGGATGGATGGCGCGGAGGTCATGACGAAGATCCGGCGGGACCGGCTCTCTGGAGGCCGATTGGCGGGTAGTCGGCGTCGCTATTGTAGCGTCGGTAGCTATGGTGGCTCGAAGCCCTTGAACCGCGCCGAGCTTGCGCGCTTCTCGACGATGACGCGCCATACAGGCGTCTCGGGGCTCGCGGCCTTCATGACTTGGTCGACGACAAGCTTGGAGTCCCCGTGGGCGTAAGTCGGCGAGCACCGAGGTCGGCGGCGATCCGGAGACCGTTGGCGAGGGCCTCGTGCTCGGCAGCGTTGTTGGTGGCGTCAAAAGCGGCTGATGGCGATTGGAGTTTGTTCCCAAGTGGGGAGATGATGACAACTCGGCGCCGTGCCATTCTTGTTGTAAGACCCATCGAAGTACATTGTCGATGCTCGGGGTCTTCGATCCTTTGGTGGTGCACAGGTTTGGTCCACTCGGCGACGAAGTCGGCTAGAACTGCGACTTGATCGCCGTCAGGGGCGTATGTGATGTCGTGGCGGCGAGCTCGAGTGCCCACTTGGCTATCCTTCCCGAGGCGTCGCGGTTGCGGACGATCTCGCCTAACGGGCGTGGTCACCACGATGATGTTGTCTTGATCGAAGTAGTGGGCGAGCTTTCTCTTCGCAATGAGCACCGCGTAGAGTAGCTTCGCACATGCGGTACCGAGTCTTGGACTCGGAAAGGACCTCGCTAACGGCGTAAACCTGGCCGTTGTACCTTAAGTTCGCGGCCTTCTTCCTTCGCTCCACCACGAGGGCCGGCGGCGACTTGGGTAGTGGCGGTGGCGTAGAGGAACAGCGGCTCCTCCGTGCCGGGCGACCGAGGTGGGCGAGGGCGGGAAGGCCTTGGTGGGTGAGGGCCTCTGAGCTTCGGGTCCAACTAAAGCGGTCGGATCTCTTGAGTAGCTCAGAGTGGCATTCGCGCTCGCCGAGGCGAGACACGAAACGGCTCAAAGCTGCTAGGCATCCGGTCAGCCTCTGGACCCCCTTGAGGTTGCTGATTGGGCCATCCTTGCGATTGCTAATATCTTCTCCTGGTTGGCCTCGATGCCTCGCTCGGAGACAATGAAGCAAAGGAGCTTCCCTTTGGGGACCCCGAAAACGCATTTCTCAGGATTGAGCTTTATGCGGAATCGTCGAAGGTTCTCAAAGGTCTCTTCCAGGTCGGGGACAAGGTCGTCGGCCTTCTTGATTTTTACGACAATATCGTCGACGTACACCTCAGCGTTCGTGCCGATCGGTTATTGAAGCACGTTTGCATACATCATTGGTATGTAGCGCCGCGTTCTTTAGGCGAGCGGCATCGTAACATAGCGCGAATGAGCGAGCGGGGTGATGAAGGAAGTCGCGAGCTAGTCGGACTCCTTAGCGCAATCGGTGGTAGCGGGTAGGCATCCGAGAAAGAGAGGGACTCGCACCTGCGGTGGAGTCGATGACTTGGTCGATCGGGGCAAAGGAGCGGATCTTTGGGACATGCTTTGTTGAGACCCGTGTAATCAACGCACATCCTCCATTGCCCATTTTTCTTTTTACAAGTACGGGGTTGGCTAGCCACACGGGTGGCGCACCTCTTTTACGAACCTGCGGCGGAAGTTTGGCGATCTCCTCCCTATGATCTGCGCTTCTCCTCGTCGAGCGGCGCGGCGTTAGGCGACCGGCTTTGAGCACGGTCGGATGCTCAAGGAGTGCTCGGCGACTTCCCAGGATTCTGGCATGTCGGAGGACCTCCATGCGAAGACGTCTTTGTTGGTGCGGAGGAGTCGGCGAGCGCTTTCCTATTTGGCGGGGCGTGGCTCCGATCCGCCGCGGTCTTGGTCGGATCACGAGGATCGACCGCGACCTCCTTCGTGTCCTCGGCGGACTTGAAGGATCACGCCGACGACTTCTTGGACTCGGGGCGGATTCGAGGCTTCCTCCCGAGGTTGTCGAGCTCGGCAGACGCGATGATCGCCGAGGCAAGCTCTAGCTAACTGCGCTCGCGGATTGTAGGCAAGCTGGAAAGACGATGTCACGGTGATGACTCCCCGTGGCCCTGGCATCTTCAGCTTGAGGTAGGCGTAGCTGGGGACCGCCATGAACTTGGCGTAACATGGCCTTCGAGGATGGCATGGTAAGAACCAGGAAATCCACGACCTCAAAAGCGAGGGTTTGGTGCGGAAGTTTCCGGTTCCCCAAAGGTAGCAGGCGGTCGACCGCCCGAGTGGATGGGCTCTGCGGCGGGAATGAGCGCCATGGAAGGCGCCTTGCCGGGTCGGAGGGTTGAGCGCGGATCCCCATAGCGTCGGCGTCTCGGCGAGGATGTTGAGGCGGCGCCTCGTCCATGAGCACCTTTGAAAGCGCTTCTTCCCACGACGGGGCTGACCACCAGGGGGTATCTCCCCGGCTGTGGAGCGTGGTCGGGGTGGTCGGTCCGATCAAAGGTGATCGGGAACTCCGACCACCGGAGGTATTGGGGGACGCATGGCGCGACGGTATGGACCTCGCGATAAGCGAGCTTGAGCGGCGCTTGTCTCGCATAGCAGCCGGTCCTCCAAAGATCATGAGGTAGCCGTCGGGTTCGGGAACTCGTCGTCGCCTTTTTCTCTGCGACCAGCGGGCGCGTGAACTTCTTCCCTTGCCACGCGGCGTTGCGGGGACGCTGGAGAGGTAACGCCTCAGGACCTCGCAGTCCCGGTACTTGTGCTTGACGGAGAACCCGTGGTTTGGGCACGGGCCGTCCATCAACTTCGAAGTGGTCGGGCGCGACGGCCGGTCGACCGCGCCGCTGGCGAGCGGTCGACGGTGGCGACCACTCGGGCTCGCGGATCTGCTTCCCGTGCGCCCGTTTATCGGAGCGGTCGAAGGGACCCGATCGCGGGCGCCGGGTTCGGTGGGCCTTTCCTCCTCGAAGATGGCCCCACAGCCTCCTCGTCGAGGCGTGGTTGGTGGCGATATCGAGGAGCTCCTTGGTAGTTACGGGCTTGAGGCGGCCTAGTTTGTGTACCAAGGCCTTGCAGAGGTGCCGTAGATGAATGCTCCCACGACATCGGCGTCGGAGATGTCGGGAGCTCGTTATCTTGGCGGAAAACCGCGGATGTAGTCCCGGAGGGTTTCCCCTGGCTGCTGTTTGCAGCCCTTCAGGTCCCAGGAATTTCCAGGGCGCTTGTAAGTGCCCTGGAAGTTGCCGACGAAGAGGGCCTTCAAGTCGGTCCAGTCCCTGATGGTTTTGGCCGGCAAGTACTCGAGCCAGGCTCGGGCCGAGTCTGCGAGGTAGATGGGAAGGTATTGGATGATGAAGAGGTCATCCGTTGCTCCTCCCGCCCGGCATGCGAGCCGGTAATCTTGAGCGGACACCGGTTTGTGGCCCGTGTATTTGGCAATGTTGGTGGCGCTTCGGAATCTGGCGGAAGTCCGCTGGCGGATCCCCTAGCGAAGCGCTCGCGTCCGGGACCGTCGGGGCTCGGCTGCGATGGTGGTGCCCGCCGCCCGCAACCCGTGGAGGGCGGCCTCCTCCGCCATCTTTCTCCGCGCCTCAAGGGTAGCGCGAATGTCGAGGCATCGAGGCGTTGGCGACCGGGCGCGCGAGGCTGGAGTGGCTCGCGGTGCGGCGCGCTGTCGGACCCATCAAGCCGAGACTGTGATGACGGGCCCGGTGGCGAGGTGGCTCGGGCGATAGGAGCCGGGCGTGCATGCTTCACGGCGCGTGCTCTACCGGCCGGAGGTTTTGGTAGGTGGCCTTGGCCTCCGGGTCGGTCGGCTCGGGAGGCCTCGGCGGCATTGCGGCGCGCCACGCTTTTGTCGGGCGTGGGGAAGAAGTGAGACCGTCGGACCCTTCCGCTTCTTTGAGGGTGTGCTGGCGCCAGCGTGCGTCGCGTCGCCGCCAGCACATGCGGGCCTCGAGCCCTCTGCTCGAGTTGGCTGGGCCGGTCGAGCTTCAGTTCTTCGTTCCTCCAACTCTTTGCGCTGTTGTTGGAGCTCGGCGCGGGTCCGAAAGCGTTGAAGACGCTTCAGCGGCACTCCTCCTCCTGCGCTGAGTCGCGCCGGACAGAGGTCCGCGCCGCGAGGCCACGGGCAATCGACGGTGCCGCCATGTTGCACTCGCGAGTGCCGCTATGCGGCGTGGTACTCCGTGTCGGGTGGAGTCGCTCCGGAAGAGTCTTCCGATGGCTTCGTGGATGGAGGTCGGCCAGTAGCTAGCCATCGCCACCGGTCGCGAGCCTACGGGGTGACATGGTCACCCCGGGCCTCGGAGTTTTCGCCGACCGCGGCGGAGCACTCCTCGGGTTCCGCCGGGGCTGCAGGGCGCCAAGCCGGAGCTTAGCGGTCGCCGAGAGGACGCCCGAAGCTCTCGGGCGCTGACCTCCGAGGCGGCGGGAGACAGCGTGAGCCCTCCCGTCGGGGTGACGGCGGTCGAGGAGCCGGCGGATCCGGTTCCCGGTGCGATCATGCCGTCGCAGTGGGTGGATGCCATCGGGAGATAAGCGAATCGGAGATGGTGATGAAGACGCGCGAAGGCCCCTACAGCGCGCCAACCGCCGGCGTTTTAGGAGCGCCGGCAAGTAAATTTGTAAGTCTAGGGGTCGCGCGTTCCACTCTCTGAATGGTTAGACTCGTGAGTCCAAGATGTATCTTGGTTGGTGAAGGTCCCTACTCCGATTCGTGTGGTGGTGTTGTATTACTCTTGATGTATGATAGTGCACAAAGTTTTACAAGCGAGAATGCCAATGGCTTAGCGAGATGGGTTCGATAGCGCTCTCTCTCTCTCGTTCTCGCTCTCTTCTT
Organism: Otatea glauca; assembly: GCA_036346275.1. Taxonomy (NCBI): domain Eukaryota; kingdom Viridiplantae; phylum Streptophyta; class Magnoliopsida; order Poales; family Poaceae; genus Otatea; species Otatea glauca. The sequence continues at coordinate 79,240,537 of CM070711.1, forward strand.
TCTTTGAATCGTTTAGCCACGCCTCCTTTTATCTGAAGGAAGGGGCGGGTTACATCGAGTTGGGAGGAAGAGCAAGGTGACCTACGCTAGGAGCTCCGGTCCTTCGTCACGTGGATGAGTCGCCACCGTCTTGCCCATTTGGGTTGGTAGCCTTGGTGGTCGGGAGGTTAGGTATTCCCGGAAATAGCGTGCTTGCCCTCTGTGACCCTTTGCGAATCTTGACGTCGAGTGCGTGGCGTTGGTCTTGCCTCGGGAGGAGCGTCGGCTCGTCTTTGACGTGGATCGTTGATGGGGCCGAAGCTTTGTCTTCTGCAGTCACGGATCTTCTTGGGAAGGAGCCACTTGCCCTTGTATAGTCGCTCTGATTGACCTTATTCGGGAAGTGCGTGGCGGTAGGTGATGAGGACGACACGCGGCACTCGGCGTTCGTCACCTTGGTTTGGTTGGAATCGGAGATCCGCCCGCCGGAGAGGGTCGGGAGCATTGTCTGTCGGATTCGCTTCCCTGGCCGGTCGGGGAGCGGATGCCTTGCGCGATCTCGATCGATTCGGTCGTGGCCGGCGGGCGCTGACTGTTAAATTGGAGATATGCTTGAGGCCACTGGCTCGTCGCTTCGGGCTGTTGGGGTATCCTTTTTATTAGTATTTGTCAGTATGCAATAAAAGAAGTACCGAAAGAAAGAGACAAACATTGTAATAATGAAATTAAGAGATGATGATATAAATAGAAAATATTATGTTATGCTATGTTTACTATTTTTCTATGCAAGTATTCGTAGAAGAAAGTTTCGGTCACATGTGATAAGTACTGAGAAACAGAGTAAAAATATTTTCGCCTATAATATACAAAATATCACAAATTGTGTTTTGTATTGATTTATTTTTGAAAAAAAAATCGCATATATATTATCAAGTCATTTAAATATATTTTAAAAATGATGCACGCATAAATGCGCGGGCCATCTTGCTAGTTTTATTTAAAAGAGGATAAAAGATTAAAAACAAGTGTAAAGAGGGTCTAAATAGGCCAAAGCTTGCGTCCCCCTCCCGGTGCATGCATCGTCGCATCGGTCCGTGCGGAGTTGGCAGTACGGCGACGTGGGACGAGGAACGACGGGGGCAGGACGCAACCGGATCGCCATCCTACACCGACGCGGCACACGACAGGATACGGCGGATCAAGTTGAGATCGTCGCGCGCCAAGCGCCACACGGGAGCAGAACATATGAGCCGCGTGCGTTTGGTGCGGCGTTTCCGTCAGCCGTCGGTTCTGCACTGCCGCCTGCCGGATCCGATGCGGTGAGGTGAGAGCTGTGTCGGTTGTCTCGAGGCCTGCGAGCCATCGATTTCGGTTTCAGGTTGCCCTCCGACGGCCGATAGGTACAGGCACCCTATTGTATTGAGCGATTTCATCTTTTATCCTCTCCTATAGTCGTCCTATGGCAGATTTCAATATGCAGCAACAAAGATGCTCCAACTGTTAGATTGTCATGTGTCCGTGGAAGCCGCATCTTACTTGGGGAAATTGAGTAGCACCATATTTGTCTACTTGGAAAAGCACATTTCGCCTGAAAACGAGCATTCAACCAACGGATCAGAAGAGCGTGAGAAGTGCAGCAGGAACAGGGTCACTGATTTCGATCGAGCCGTGGGGCTCACTCCAGATGCGTGCAACCCTACTTCACGATAAGGACGATCGACGACGACGATTCAACTGCGGCCTTAGCCTGTAGGCACAGAATTTTGTCATTAATTCCAGGCCATGTTTTATCTTTCTCTCAGTCTCGGACTTCTGCATTTGATCGTTCATATTTGTTGGGTAAACATAGCCCATCCAGCAATGATTCGTACGCATTTTTGGCTGGTCTGGCGCACGTCTTGGGTTACGTACGCGTGATACTCGTGGATGCATGGTTGGTCAACCCGTGCGCCATTTCGATCTTTTTCCGTCCCTTGCCGACCTAACTGTATGTGACTTCAATCGGAACTCGCACTTGAAACTTCAAACAACGCGCCTAACGAAGTAACGATTGCTCCAACCATGCGCGCGTTGTGTTCGGAAATCATATACTCCTCCTACGTACGTACCTGGGACCGGCCGGCCGGCAACACGTCCGCTGTTGTCTCTGCCGTGCATGGCAGCAAATCCCGTAACAAAACAAATGATTTTGATTCAAACACATGTGTGACATACATGCAAAGCCATACCATTTGGTTCCTTTGTTTAATTTTCTTTTCGTTTTCCCAGTAACTAACTAAATGGGCTGACCGATTCGTCTGTTTTCCACTTCGAAGGAGAAATTGTTTAGTGCTAGTTGACCTGTGTTTCGTTCGTAGCACATTTCGAAACGAGTATATCTAGAAGAGTCTTCTGCTTAGTTGCCAAGTAAAACTAAGTCACTCATTAAGCGCATACCTAAACACATTTCATTGTCCAAATCAGTTCTACCTGTCGCCGCCAAACGTTCGTCTCTTGCTGCAACGACTTACTTCTCCTCTCAACTATGTGACGACATCAGCAGCCGATTAAACTAAGCATCGATCCTATCGAACTAGACGAGCTTGTTAGCTTCGAAACAAAGTCCAGGTCGTCAGATTTGATGTCGTACCTTGAAGGGTGGCCAAACGTTAGGCATGTAGACTAATTCCTTGTGATTAAACGCCAATGTGCCAATTGTGTGATGTGAACATCTACAGCTAGTACTTGTAACGAAAATACTAAAGTATTACGCTATTTAATTTTACTTTTGAGTGACATGTTTCTCTCTCAAAAAAAAAAACGCGTGTTGGTGCGTACGGTTGGTGAGCGACGCGAGTCGACAAAGTTGCCGCCCAGTGGTCGGATAGGTCGGTTGGAACTTCTCTCCCATCTCCTAGTCATCGTCGTCAGAAAGGTTCTGTGCAATTTAGATTGTCCGATCGAAGAAAGAACTGTCAGAATTAATCAATAATGTGTTGCTACAAAAAAATTGGACCGTTGATTTAATAGTTAGCTCTTTTTATTTAATGGCTTACATACAACTGTCTAAGTTATAGCCTTCAAAAAACCACACCAAATCTGATTTCGTCCCCGTCTTTGATGGCAGAACTACACGATGTGACTCCTAAATGAAGTCGATCGTAGCATTGGATTAATCGAGTGTTTGCTCGGACACATCGATCGTACCACCAACCTGTTGGTCAGCTCGAGTACAAGCTACAATAACAATTCGTAGCCACAAGACGAGGTAGAAATTGTTGTTGGATGGTCAAGGCAACACAATGTAGAAGGGATAATAGGGACAAGGCGTTGTTACGAACCGTCCCTGATAAGGCGAATTGAATACTAGTGGTGTTCTACGGTAGAATTTGCGTGGATTCGTGTAACAATTTGGTAGAGGAGTCGTCATTTGCATGCTAGGATTAGGACGGAGTCGTTGCGGCTTTGCTTTCAGTGCCGATACACTGCTTTGTCTTGCATGGCTCGTGTGGCCCCTATATGTCACGTTCCGTCGCTAGCGAGTATGCCAGCAGCGGCAGCCACACTAGCTGGCTAGCTGCGACATTTCACAGCCCAGAGTTGAGACTTGAGACAGTGAAAATTGTGTCCAGACAACAGCGTTCAGCAGATCCTTGCTTGCACGGCCCTAACTCTCGTTCGCCTACCGGCCGGAGACTAGCTCGACCGCTAAGGCATGCCAGGTCACTTTATGGAATAATATTTCCAATTTGTTGCGCCCAGCGTCCAGCGACACTGCGAAAGCGAACAGGCACCACCCTAGCTGTATTACCCTTCAGTAGATCACAAGTAGAATATTCTATGGAGTATCTGAGGAGGCGGTGGATTTTTTTTTACGGGGAAAAATCACAACGGTAGAAAAACTCATCACAGACGGTTCGAAAAACTCATCACTGACGGTTTTGTGAACCGCCTGCAAAAATATATCAGTGATGAGAAGGCACATCGCAGACGGTTTCCGAACCGTCAGTAAAACTAATATCAGAGACAGTTTTATCTATGAACTGTCTGTGATGATCATTTGTCTTAGACGGTTCTACGGTAGAACCGTATCTGATAATAAGTAATCACCGATGGTTTTTAGTTACAACCGTCTGTGATACGATATCACAGACGGTTTTTAAATAGAACCGTCTGTGATATGCTTCTTTTACCCTAACTCTCTTGGCAGAACTTCCATAATTAGTATCTGATGTTCGAAATTTTATTCTCCTTAGATATTTATGCAATGACATTTACAAGGCACAACCAATTATAGATTTTGCAATTCAATATCAATACATCCTAGATGCATTAAGGTAACAGCTTGCCTGATGAGAGGGTCATAAAAATCTCTGTGGTGCTCTGGATGCAATTACTTGTAAGAAATGAAAAGGAAACGATGCTTTACTCGCCATTTCAAACGTGCACGATAGATTGGGGTAAAATACTAGCTAGATTCGGCCTATATATATATATGAAAGATGCAACGTAAACAAATCAACTACGGCTCGAAAAGAAAATGCTTGAAATGAAGAAGGAAGATGTATGCACGACAGCGCGACTTTAATTTAGTTTGGTGGCTGTTAGAGGATATCATCTTAAAAGCCAGCTAATTCCTGGACTGTTGTTTTTCTTCTCCTTTTCTACGGGGATGACGGTAGGATGGTTGGCGTGATCAGAGTGAATGAATGAGAGCCATTTTTTTTCTAAATATTCTTAGATTCTGTTTACATCCAGCGGAAAACACCTTAAAAACCAAGCAAAAACCCTGAGCGGTAACCGCATGTATGAATGTTGGTGTGACCATGTCTTGCTGGCGTGACCGCAGAATGGACGACGGTCTAACTATATACCTTTGCTGTCAGAATTGAAAACAACATCTAAGGATATGTACAACAGTACATGTCAGTGTTCTATAAGAGTATGCTACATAGAATTTTTGATAATATAAAGAAGCGAGTACAGACAATTTATTAGTTGTATGAAAAATTATTATAGACAGTTATATATAGATAGTCTGCTTATATGACTATACTAAAAAAACACAACCATCCCAACTTCCGCACTGAGGTTCATAAAAGCTTGAAACCCCAAAACCAAAATTCACTCTCTGGACAAAAATTGGTCGGCTACAAAAGACTGGGCAAAGACCGCAGCTTCCACGGCGGTTAGACTGCCCCTAGGCTAACTGTATCCGCAAACCGATCTGACCACTACTGCCGCTGGTCGAAACTGCAGCGTTGCCGCGAACGATTTTTAAATTTCAATAGAGAGAAAATGTTCTTTAAAAATTAGAAAGAAAATAAAAAAAACAAAAATACTGCAACTCAACATTAATATAGAGGGGAATTTTTAAAAATAAAAAATGCTATAGTAGCGATTTGACACGAATAGGCGGTAGGCACTATTTTTTAGCAGGGGTAGCTGTAAAAATATCGGTTGTATTATCAAGATTTGCTCAAAATAGTGGTTCTGAAAATAGAAGTAGGGTGATACTAGCAAACGGGCGTCTGATTACTGTTTATTTCCTCGCACGTATCGTGCAACATTTTTTTCCCACACATGCAATATTTTTTTTCAACGTCTGCAATATTTTGTTTCGCACGAACATTTATACTGTTATCGAGAAAAAATGTTGTACGTGTAGGAATAAAATGTCTCACATATGAAAAAAATATTGCAAGCGTTCGAAAAAAACGAACATCCGAACGCAAGTCATTCCGATAGAAGTATCATTGTTTTCCGTACGTATCGGATTTACATTGCAGTGATGCCATATCGATTGGACTAGCCATCGGTTGACTTACACTCCCTACGATCTTTCTAATTTTTGACAATAAATCGAATGATACGGTAGTTTTCTTATAACAAATCTAGACAGTTTTTAATATATTAGTAGCAAAACATTAGAAAGTTTGATGACACAGATTCGATGACTGAAATAAAAAATAACCGATGGAGTATTAACTTTCTTGAGAGCTTGGAAACACGAACTTTTTAACTGATACTATGAGTTAAATCTAGTTGTATAACAAGTCAAATTTTCGGGTTTGCGTGGGATGAGATGGAAACCCATGTTGCAAAGGAATTTAGAAAACGTTTGAAGCATTCATTCTTAGATGAGCCCACAAAATGTGTTGGTGGAATATCGCATTTGTTCTATTAATGAGGTGGTGGTGCTTTCGAAAGGACAACAGAATAGTGCTATATATATTCGCTCGTTCCATTTTGAAGCAATGCCATCTCTGTCAACAAAGAAAAGAATAGTAACGGAACTCTTAAGGAACCTCGCTATCGAATAGTCCGGGGTTACCGAGCAGATCCAAGTAGAAATGAGAGAGAGAGAGACTTGAGTTTAGGAGGAACAACGAGAGAATTCTTTATTTCTTTTTAATTCCTTGTACCTTGGGGGACCCCCTCCTCCTTATATAGTAGTCGTCGGTTTCGGCTAAGGGACCATCGTGGGTCTTCATGGGCCATGTGGTTTCCCAACCGTCCCCCTTGGGCCCTTTGTCGCGAGATGTTTATGCCTTATTAAAACTCCAGAAAAACCCAATAGGAAAAATACTTGGAGAAAGAGTACATAGCATACGCTTACTGCGTTACACGAATTGCCTCATTAAAACCATATGCAAGAAAACATCATGAAAAACTTGCTAAGGAAAAAGAGTACAATTCACCTCAACTTCAATTGCTAATCTTCGAGATTCATGTTGGGTACTCAAACCTCATGTTCAAGATTTATATGGGAGTATGTGAAATATCTCCTCCTGAAATCTGCACTTCTCTAAGTCTCATCATCCCAATCCCTTTTACGCACCTTTCAAAGGTAGATGCTGCGAGTGATTTAGTGAACAAATCTGCAAGATTTTCACATGACTTAGTATGCAATATCTTGATCTCGTTCATCTTATGCAATTCGTGAGCATAGAAGAACTTGGGTTGATATGCTTCGTGAGATTGCTCTTCACATAACCCATCTGTGCTTGAGCAACACAAGCTGCATTATCTTCATAGATGATCGTGGGAGTTTGCTCAATGTTCAAACCACATGACTTCTGGATGTGGTGAACCATTCTTCAGAGCCATGCACATTCACGAGAGGCTTCATACAAAGCAATGATTTCTGAGTGGTTTGTTGACGTCGAGACAAGAGTCTACTTAGACGACTTCCAGAAAACTGTTGTTCCTCCACATAGGAAAATATACCCAGTTTGGGACTTGCCAGTATGCGAGTCTGATAAGTACCCAGCATCGGCATAGCCAACCAAATTCAGTTCATTGTTTCTTCTGAAGAACAAACCGAGATCTTTGCTTCCTTGGAGGAAACGGAAGATGTCCTTGATCCCTTTCCAATGCCTTTTGGTGGGTTCTGCGCTGTACCGGGCTAGCAAATTCACGGCAAACGCAATGTCCGGCCTGGTGCTATTCGCAAGTTACATGAGCGCTCCAATTGCACTCAGATATGGGAATTCTGCTCCCAGAACTTCCTCCCCCTCTTCTCTAGGTTTGTATGGGTGTAGGTCTGCTTGGAGTGACCTTCCGACCATTGCAGTCATTGTAGGATATGCCTTTTCAAAACTAAATCTTTCCAACACTTTCTGCGTGTAGGATGATTGGTATACCAAGATTCCTTCTTAGACATGCTCAAGCTGCAAGCCTAAACAAAACTTGATTTTGCCCAAATCCTTCATTTCAAACTCAGACTTCAAGTATGAGCATGCTTTTTCAATTTCTTCATCCGTCCTTGTAACATCCCAAAATTTGAAGTTTTGGAATGTTTGAATTCAAAAATAATCAATTTGCATTCTCTTGAAATAACTCCAGCTTAATTTGAATTTCTAAATAATAAAAGGATTTAATTTGGCTAAACTATTCATCAAACTTAAGAATTTCAGTTCTTGTTGGGTTCCTTGTGCTCCAAGGAATTTTTCTGTATTTTTGTGGATTTTTCTGAATTTATTTGATATTTATTTGAATTTATTTGATTTTATTTGAATTTCTGGATTTTTCTTAATTCGGAAAAGGTTTTATTTTTCAAAAGCCTCTTGGGCGAATCCTCTGCGGCTGCTCTCGCCCGCCCTTCATGACCGCTCGCTCGGCCCACCTCATGCATGACCCGCTTCGGCTGCGCCGCCCGGACCAATGCGCGTCGGCGATCGACGCCACGCGTGCGCGGTGGGATCGCGCCACATGAAACCCTAGCCGCCGCCGACTCGAGTCCCGCCGCCAAGACGCCGCCTCGAGTCCGCGTCCGCTGCGCGTGCCTCGAGGCTATAAAGCCGTGTCGCACGCCGCCGAGGTTCCTCCTCGCGCCGCTTCTTTTGCCCGCTTCGCCGCCCGAGACGTCCGATCCTTCGCGTGAGCTCGCCGAGTCCGCCGCCCTTGCCGAGATCTTCCACCGCTTTTTCTTCGTCGCCGGTGCCGTTCGCCGTCCGCTTGCATCTCCGAAGTTGCCGCGTCCGCCCCTCCCGTTCGCCTTGCCCCGCGCCCGATCCGCTCTCCTCCGCCTGCCTCGTCTTCTTCCCCGTCTCCGGTAAAACTCGCGCCCGTTCTTCGCCAACCCCGCCATCCGACGCTGTGTGCGTCTCGGATGCGCCACGTCTCGTCGGCCGAGCTCTTGCGTCCGCCGTCCGTCGCCGGGCCGACGACCGGATCGTGTTGCGTCACCTCCGCCATTGCGCCGCCTCCTCTGCCGTCGGATCTTGCGTCGCGTCGGATGCGCGCCGCGTGGCCGCTGCGTCCTTCGGGCTGCGTCGGCCGAGCGGCCGTGCGTCGTGGCCGACGCACGGCGCATCGGGCGACGGTGAACCCAGCCAGCGCCGTGGACCGAGTTCACCGTGAACCGGTGGCCGACGCCGTTGCGCAATAAATTCCTTTTTCAAGAAAAAATAAATCCGAAAATTCGATTTTCGATTTCTGTATTTTCTCTGAATTTAATCTTTCGGAGGCCGTGCTCGCTCATACGAACTCCGATTGAGGCGATTCAAGTTTCTAAAATTTTCTAAAATCAAGATCTATCTTCCAGAGCCATTTATTTTCAGTTTTGAGCTTGTTTGAGTCTCTGTTTTGTATTTATTTGGTTTCATCGCTTTCTTTTCGGTGAGACGCTAATTCGAGGAGCAAACGAAGACTTCAAGACCAAGATTCAGACTAGATCAGCAAGGCAAGTCGTAACCTTTGATCATATTGATCCTATGTTTGCAAAGTAATTTATTTTATACACTTGCATGCTATTTACGTATCAATGTTTATTTAATGGGAGTAGATGTATGCCTAGTTGACATTATGCCACCTTGATTCGTTGTATGCCAGGTATCCATTGTTAAACCTAGGTTGGGACATTACTAGTTGGACATAATCATAATACCAACATTGGGTTATCGTAGCTATGCTTAGACATGCTTACATATACGTTGGGATTCATGTCACATGTTGAATCATGTTAATCTTGACTTAATGAGATATTGAATCGTGGCCGTTAGCCACTGTTGTAAAATTTGTTGTACCATGGCGGGGTTTGCCATTGGTCTTGGTTGAACGAATTGTTTTCCTTCGGGCAAGTGATCGTGCAGTAAAGGGGGTGCTTTCTAGCACGTTGGGATGTGGATGTCTTGCCTGAGACAACTTAAGGACTTAATCTTGTGCGCCATTGAACTGGGTCTAATCGTACTACCACATGTCTGGAATGGGACAGACCTAGCTGATTAATTTGTAATGTCTAGTCTTGAGTATCGCCAATGGTGGTGTGGGTTCCGGATGGACGGGTAGATTCACATGGCGCAAGAGGGGGCCTTATGGGCGAAACCTTAGCGGCGATCGAGTTTAGACAATGCATTGTAAAGGCTCTGTCATGATATCTCTGCGACACACCAAAAGAAGTGTATTAGTAACGTTTGCACAAAGAGATGTTCATGTCTTGTGGGTAAAGTTGTACAACCTCTGCAGAGTGTAAAACTATTCGGATAGCCGCGTCCGCGGTCATGGACAAAGCCCGGGAATTTCACACGGGGTATAGAGTGTTTCATGAAATGTGGAATCGTTGGGATGTGAACGGGGAGTTCACTGTTGTTTTGTTGTCTATCATTGATCTATCAGTTATTTATTTATGTTTTCATAAATATGCTTTCAATCTATTTATTGTCTTTCCATTCAAGTTATTGCTTTCTGCAAAATAAACTATATAGCCATCCTTGTCAAGCCGCATAAATATATTGCATCAATTCCTACGGCTTGCCGAGTACCTTTGTACTCACGGCTTTATGCCCTTGTTGATCGATGTCAAGGAGATAATGAATCTCATGAAGAGGAATTCTATGAAGACTACGTGGATTAGGAAGGCGTTCTCGCACGATTGCCCGTGGCATGTCGAATGGTTCAAGTTATCTTTCCATTGCAATAGTATTTGTTTCTTAAGCCCTTAAGGCACAATGGTGTAAACATTGACCATAAGGTCGTTTGCTTTATTTAATAATAATTTGCTTCTTCTTAGTTAATTCGTTGTATGGAATGATATTACATCTGTGTTTCCACTGTGTGCACTAGCGTGATCCTGGACTAGTGCAGTATACACAGAGGGTTTCGGATTTGTAAATCCGGGTCCCGACAGTCCTAATGATGTTCAAGTCATCTACATAGACGGAGATTATATAGAATCTATTCGGGGATCGCTATATAAACACGCATGGACAATCTTCGTTGTTCGTGTAGCCTTTCTTACAGAGAAAGTCGCTCAAGCGATTGTACGACATTCTTCCTGACTGTTTTAGCCCATAGAGTGATTTCTCTAATTTCACACTGTACAGGTTTCTATTTGCTCTGTCTTGGTTCGGGATAGGAATACCTTTCGGTACTTTCATGTATATCTTCGAATCCAAGTTTCCATACAAATATGCTGTAACAACATCCATTAGCTTCATTTTCAACTTCAAGTTGACTGCCATTGAGATCAAATATCTAAAGGTAATTCCTCTCATGACCGGAGAATAGGTTTCTTCATAATCAACTCCAGGACGTTGAGTGAAACCTTGAGCTACAAGCCTTGCCTTGTACCTTACAACTTCGTTGTTTTCATTTCTCTTTCGAACAAAGACCCGTTTGTGACCTACAGGGTTTATATGGGGAGGTGTACGGCATATGAGCCCAAACACCTCTCTCTTGTTCAGAGAGACTAACTCTGCAGTGATTGCCTTCTTCCATTCTTTCCAATCTAGGCTTTTCTTGCACTCTACGAGAGATGCAGGCTCGGGATCATGATCAATGATCGAGGCAATCTTCTTTGCAAAGTATGCATCGACATTGGTTGCTGCTCTCTTCAGAGATTCTCCTGTTATTACAAAGTTTATAGCCATTTAATCATGGGGTGCTTCATGCACTTCTACTTGCTCTTTGCTGCTATTTTCTTTCGCAGGAGCAATTTCCTTTAGCTTTTCATCGCCTATGTGTGCGCACACATTATTTTCTACGGCTTCCTAAGATGGAAGATTCAAGTCCGAATTGCCTTTTCGTCGGCTTCTTTCAATTGCAGTCTCAACTGCTCCCCTTCTTTCCTTGGGGTATTTTCGTGATTGGTTGTGGTAAGTCCTCTCGCCCAGTTTTCTCCAGACGTCTCCGGGTACTTTAGGTTTGAGGAGCCAGATTTCCTGTTCTTTTTCTTTGAGGCCTCTGAACAGGATGAGAGATACCTTCTATTTTCTTTAGTATTTCCACCCTCTCTGGTACATTTCTTGCGGGTACATGCGACTTAACCACACCCTTCAGATCACAAAAATGATCAGGCAGTTCAGTTGCTAAATTCTGCAAATCAATTATGTTCTGGACTTCTTGATTTGCTTCATTAGTGCGGGGGTCATGCGCGGGGATCCCAGTGGAGTGCCATATGATTTCCCATCATTTTTCATCCAAAGGTTGATTTCCTCCCCCTAATGACGGGAAACGATCCTCGTCAAAAATGCAATCAGCGAATCAGGCTGTATGCAAGTCTCTAGTCATGGGTTCCAAATACCTGATTATGGATGCAATCTCATAACCAACGTATATCCCAGACTTGCGGAGAGGGCCCATTGTAGTCCGCTATGGGGGTGGTATAAGAATATATACCATACAACCAAATTTTCTTTGATAGGAGATTTTCGGGATGACCCCGTGCACCATTTGCATAGGGGAATGGATGTTATAGGCCGAAGGTCTGAAATTGATGAGAGCTGCTGCGTGCAGGACTGCATGTCCCCAGCAAGTGTTGGGCAAGTTACAACTCTGCAAAAGCGGTCTGGCAATGAATTTAATCCTCTTTATGTGTGCTTCAGCTAGTCCATTCTGCGTATGGACATGCGGTACAGAGTGCTCAACTGCGACCCCTGTTGCAGTATAATAATCATCAAATGCCTTTAAAGTAAATTCTCTGGCATTGTCCATTCTGATGGACTTCACGTGATGATCAGGGAAAGGATTCTTAATTCTTATGATCTGCGAGATCAGCTTTACAAGAGCATGGTTTCTTGTTGACAATAAGTATACATGCGACCATTTCGAGGAAGCATCGATAAGCACCATAAAGTACCGAAATGGCCCTGACAAGGGCTGAATCAGACCACAAATATCCCCCTAGATGCATTTCAGGAATGCAGAGATTTCACTTTGCACTTTCATGACAGAGGGTCTAGTTATTAATTTCCCGGTGGCACATGCAGGGCACACGAAATCTTCATGATTCGGGAAATTTTTAACATTAATGCCATGACCTTGTGGGTTGTTCACTATATTCCTCATTATTCTAAGACCAGGATGATCTAATCTACAATGGCATAAAGAAAATAACTCAGAGCTTCTAAAGACAGTCTTCAAGGAAGTATACACTTCGGGTGCATGAATATTCGTGTAGTACAACCCAGATTCATATCAGGGATATTTTTCTAATACCATTTTTCCACATACCGCATGCTTCACAATGCACAAGTATTCTTTGCCATTTTTTTCATTGGTTTCTACGTGAAAACCATTGGCGCGGATGTCTTTGAAGCTTAAGAGAGTGCGCGTTGATTCAGGGTACAAAAGAGCTTCTTCAATTACCAAAGTTGTACCCATTGGCAATATAATTGTGGCTCTTCCAGAGTCTATTATATAGGAATCGCTTGATCGTACTAATGTTTCCAGCGTTCTTCGTGATCGACTGAAAATATTTGGACTCTCTTAAGATGGTATTTGTTTTGCCACTATCAACAATATATATCTCCTTCATTTGGGCGCTACACGATTTCTAGATAAAAGAAATATAATTCTAATCAGATAGAGGCAAAATAATTCAAATATTGCTTGCAAATTAAAGAATACTGGAATAAAGAATAAATTGCATATTTATTCATGAGAGAAGTATGCTCTTCTAGAGCTTACAATTCATTATTGAAAAGAAATTGTTAACAACCATAATCTAAAAGAAAAAAAATGTGATTCATGCATTAAACGGAATCTGTAAAATATGTATTAATTTCTGCTTCTATGTCATCGACAGAAGTTTTCTCTTCATTTGCCATAAGATTGGCTGCAGCATCGATGCCCAGGCTATTCTGTGAGGATGAGACAAGTGGGGTATCTTCATCCATGGCATCATCATCATCAATCTTGGCGAAGTGCGCCTCTGCTGGGGCATTTTCTTTTGCCTTCCTTTTAGCCTGATATGCGTTGATCACTTCCTTGGATTCCCGACATATCTTCGACCAGTGTCCCCAAGTGCCACACTTGAAGCACGTTTGGTTCTGTTGTCCATACGGCTTGGCGTGCGCCTTTTCCTTGTCATCCTTCTTCACTGGGGCTTTGGATTTTCCCTTGGCCTGAAACCTCTCTTTTCCACCCTGCTTGCCCTTCTTTCTATGAGTGGGCTTTTTCACCTTATAGCTGTTGGCATTGACTTCTGTGCCAATGCCTCTTCCAGATGGCTGTGAGACGAAGTTCTTGCGTAGAACATCATCTTGTGACTCCGTAACTTGCATGACATCAATCAGTTCGCTATACCCTTGTATGCGTCTTGACGATAGCTGCGTGCACTCTGGATAGCATTTGGGTGGAAGGTCGAGAGAGTCTTTTCAATCTTCTCCTCATCAGTGATCTTCTTGCCACATGGGGAGAGATTAGTACAAATTCTGTGCAAGGCAGAATTGTACTCTGCCACTATTTTGTAGTCTGCAAACCTCAGGCGGACCCAATCTTGCTGTGCTTGGGTCAAGATAGTGTACTTGAGCTTCTCGAACCGCTTCTGAAGTGCAGTCCAAAGCTCAAGTGCACTCTCCTCAGCCATGTATTCATTCTTCAGAGTGGCTGAGAGGTGGTGCCTGAGGAAGTGCAAGGCTTGGTCGTTCTGCTCGGCGGTAGGTTTCGCGTCCTACGAGGACCCTAGACCAATCGCAGCACGGAGCTTCTTGCCCCAAGGACGATCTTCATGTCTGATGCCCAAGTGAGGTAGTTCTGACTGTGCGGGGCCAGTTCTTTAAACTCACGATTCACGATGCCGGACATTTGCATGATTTCAAAATTCCGATATTAGATTACTACGTGTAATCTAATAGAAATGGTTGCAAAAAGCATAAAGTGTAGAAAAAAAAATTTCCATGCATTTCTAGTATACTAAATAAAGCAATGAATTCAGAATTCATAAATGCAGAGAATAAAGCTGGAAAAATTAAAAATAGAGCCAAATAATTTTTTGGATTTTCTGGCAATTTTCCTTAATTTTTTCTGCTATTTTTCTTCCTTTTTTTCCTTTTTCTTTTCCTTTCCTTTCTTTTCTTTTTCCGGCTGGAAGGTCCTTTGGGCCTTGCCCGATTCTGGCCTATAAGCTTCGGCGGCTAGGGATCCCATGCCTAGCCACCACAGCCTTGCCTCCAGCGCCGCCCCTGCCGCTGCTCTTCTCCTCCCCCATGCGCGAGACAGCCTCCACCCCTTTGGCTTCGCCTCTTCGTGTGGGTGCTCAAGGCCGGCGGACAGGGAGAGGGGCGGCGCACGGTGGAGCCAAGGTGCGGCGCTTCGTGCGCGGAGAGGCCGAGACACTTAAGGTCGACTTCAAGCGGTCGGGATTGCCGAGGTTAGCGGTGGCACGGCATCTTCGACGGCGTGCTCGCTTCGGGCGCCGCCGCTGCTTCGGGCAAAGAGAGGGCCCTGCCGCCGCCGGGCGCCGTCGTCGCTTTGGCGATGGCGGCGCGCCGCCGCGCGAGCGACAGGCGGCGCTGCTGCCGCCATCACCCGAGCCGGTGGCGCGGCTTCATGCGCGGCGGCGGACGCCGCTCGCTCTACTGGCCGGCGGGGCGCACGAAGACCGAGGTGACGGCGCGTTGTGGGCACGAGGACCGAGGCGACGGCGATTGTTTTCCCCTTTTTTCGATGTGATGGATGAATAGAACTTCCTGTACTGTAGATTCATGTCTTGTAGCTTCTTACCACGTGACGGATAGTACGAGATGCGAAGGTTATATGCATACATAGAATCAACAGGCATTTAGATTCAATCGCCGATTCTCACCTTTTCTCACTTTTTCAATCCGTTCGCTGGTAGAGATTCGTGCTGATAACGTGTTAAGGAACCTCGCTATCGAATAGTCCGGGGTTCCCGAACAGATCTGAAGTGGAGAACAGAAAGAGAAAGAGAGACACAGGTTTAGGGAGGAACAACGAGAGAATTATTTATTGCTTTTTGATTCCTTGTACCTTGGGGGGACCCCTCCTCCTTATATATTAGTCGCCTATGGTTTCGGCTAAGGGACCATCGTGGATCTTCATGGGCTACGTGGTTTCCCAACAGGAACATCCTGTACAGTTCTTTAGTTTATCTCTTTTCAGAGAGCATATGTAATTAGTACTGCTTTGAATTAAGTACTTCCTCCTTTCAAATTTAAAAAACTATTTTTAAAATGATCTTGTCTATAAATATAGATTGTGTTTTATATTCTAATGCAAATTAGTGTGATGTTTTCTTTATATCTTTAATAAATATCCAGATTTAATTGATATTATCTATATGCATGTATTAAATATAGTGCTTAAAGATAATAATTAAAGGTAATCTAGTCATTTCCAATATAATCTATGTGCTAAGAGAAAATGCGCCCGGTAAATTTGGACGGAGGTAGTACTATACCTCCATTCTTTTTATTTGTCAATTTGGACATTCTCTAATACAGATCTTTTACTAGTTTTTTTTTATTTTAAAAAATATAATGGTATGAAACTATTTTTCAAAAAAATATAAATGATTTTTTTAAAAAATAATAATATCATTTTCAATTATAAATTTAAATATTTTTTGTGTATATCAGTGGTCAAAACTTTAAAAGTTCACACACGTTCTAAAACGACATCTCATCTTAACCAAGGGAGTACATTTGTCTTTCTTCAGCGTGACTTGTGATGTACTAGATGGTTTCTTGAATAGTTCAAATTATGTACCAGACGAAGAATTACTAACGGAGTGTACGCGAAACAAAGCTATAGCCGCACAGTATGCTTGCGTTTCCAAACGAGGTCTGTGTGTAAAAAAAAAGAAGCCTAAGTCCATTTCAGCACGACAAATGGCAACACATAGATAGCCACGCCCATGCGGTACATGGGCAGCGGAGATAAGCAAGCTCCTCACACGTGGTCTTCATTTGTCAATGTCTTGATAAGAGGTTTTTAGACTTCTAGTGCAGTCCCCCTCACGCTTGTAAACGAGGAGAAGGCTCACCCACTCAAATAACAAGATAAAAAAACTAAGGTAAGGCCCATGATATATAAAAATAAAACACTCGCAACAACTTTCGCAAGCTCTTGGTAGTACATGATTTGTACAAACCTGTACGCTGAGAGGTGTAGCCTGTAAAGCTACACTCGGAGAATACTGAATGGAATACGTAGAGAAAAGAATGTCCACATCCACATCACAAGAGGAATTTCTTACTAGCCCTTCAACAGTGAACACTCCCAGATGAAATCTCGGTAGAACCAAAAGACTGGACAAGGACAGCAGCACCACCGCGTCGCTTTCAAGCGATCCATTCTTTTACTGCCTGGATGGCTACATGCTTCCATGTGTCTCCGTCTCTCCGATCCCTTGAGGCCTTGAGCTGTCACTGGCTCCCTCCCTTCCAGTTGCTTCTGTTCTTCTTTCTCCTGGAGCCAAAAGATCTCTGCGAGTTTTTGTTTCATGAGGCCACATAGACTTGGACACATGGTCGCCTCCTCCGACCGCATCCGATCGGCTCCTTACCGTCCGAGTCGCCACCCCCTGGTTCCTCCGGTGCGGCCTTCGTTGTTAGCGCGCCGGGCCACCGTCACCGCGTCACGCCCTTTTCGTGCGCCCTTCTCTTGCATGCAACTGACAAACGTTATTACATCGTCGACTCGTCGTCCTCGTCATCGTCGTCGCTGCCCGCCGGCATGTACATCTACTTGTACCGCGACGTTCCGCCCTCTGATCTGCCTCGCATGGCCTACCGAACCGTATCCTCGTATACTCTGCTAGAGGCTACGGTATCGCGTCTTTCTCGTATAGCTATCGTGAGAGGGGGAAATGCACCGGTATCTGCTCCTCGGTGGTCTCACGGTGAGCGCGTTAGAATTGAGCGTGAAATGTGACCCGGAGCGCGCCGTGGCCAGACAAGCAACCACCCGCCGCAGCAGCGGCGTAAATGTGGTCGACTAAGTGCCCTGGCAACTACTAGGGCAACGAATTGACAGCCATTGCACTTACACAACACTTTCGGGTCAGGCGCACACATGCCATTAAGTGCCTAACTGAGCAGGCAACTCGTGAAAATGCCAAGAATAAAGACCCGGGAGATGGTATTGGTAGTGGTGGAAGAACATGTTCTTCACTTCTTGTGGGGCATGGAAAAGAGAGGCCACAGTATAGTGTAGGAGTACGACTAGGAGGAGGACAGTTGGTGGGCACGAGCACAAATCTAGAAGAATTCAATGGCCAACGGGATGTGAATGTGATTTGCCGAGGATTAAACTAAACAGGCACCGCCAGCTGCTGAGACAGGAAGATCTTGAGATGCATCACGCATATGGCATTATGAATGATGCCCTGAGATGGGGTACAAGCTAGCGCTTCAATTAAAGAACTGGTTGGGCATGCAATTGTTTTCAGCAGTAACTTTTTGGACTTAACCGAAAGCTTGAGTTGGTAACTTGGGAGTGTTTTTATCTTGCCATGTTGCGTCAGAGCTGTGGTTGGCTCGGTTTTAAAACGTTGATGATAAGAGCCTAGCTATCCCCGTGATGCCATGGCTTTGGAAAAGATCTTGGGTAGTCGTGTAAAGGGGCTGTATCTTAAATAGTCCTCTCCTGTTTGGATTGTCCGGTGGAGATGATGAATGGTCCGAATCATCTAACAGTGCTTGACAATAGTGTTCGATACTGTACCTACTATAGTATTTTTGGAAGATTTAGATAGTGTTTTTAATCCAATGGTCCACGCGTATATGCTTAAGCCGCATACTGCACTGGATCTCCGTTACATGCTTCTGATCCGCTCGGTCGCTTTTCCCTTATCTAAAGAGTTCACAACAACTCGTCTTCTTCAGGGTCCGGAGTTAAGAAAGGCCCTGTGCCAACCACTAACTACAAGGCTACAATATGGCGCACAATAATTAGGATTCTGCACTTTTGGTTAGCGCCACAATTATTTGGAAGTTAAGCACAAGCACTAAGCTTGTGTATTTGATGCAATGATGTGTAGGCTACTTGTGCCTAATACTAATCATTGTACTGACCTGGTGTCGCACTTCTGGAAATTGAAGTGTAAGAGAGGAGCGGTAAGCAGTCTAACGTTATTTTTTTCCACTCGTTTTTCCGTTTCTTGGGCTCAGAAGCAAGTTTCAAATTTCGTTGAAAACTATTCGGATTTCGTGAATTTCGTTTGTACCGTGCCGGTTCGGAAAAACATGCCGTTCGGTTTACCGCTCAAATTCAAAAAATTAAGGAAATTTGAAAAAAAAAATATCCAAAAGTTCCCTAAAATTAATATTAATAGGTTTATGACCTCTTGTGTGATTTTTTTTAAAAAGGAAGTTTAGAGAAAAGTTCCCTAAAAGATTTTTTCCAAATTTTTCAACATGTCGTCGATTTTTGTGAAAATCGCCCGAAATTCGTCGCTTTTTGATCAGTTTTCGAACTTTTCGTTTGAATTTCGTTTTACTGTTTGATCAGATTTCAAATTCATTTAACTTTCGAAAACATTTAATTTTTCACAAATTTTATTTGATTTTTTGCGAATTTCGATACCGTCGTTGAGAACCGTTGCTCAGAAGTGTCCTAACGTTCAGAAAAAGAAAAGAGGAAAAGGTCAGATCAAAATAGTCGGTGCGATAAAGGCAGGTAGGCGTTTATGGAATCATTGCGTCTTCACTCTTTTTCTTTCTGTTTTCCTTTCGTAGCACGAGCAAAAAACTACGGTTTCCTCGACGAAACGAGCGCGAAGCCTTGCAAGTTAATACTACTACTCACCACAGGAAATAGAGATTTATGCGAGCATAACGGAATGTAGGAATGAAAGAGAAAACTGAAATGTACAGTAGATTCCTTAAGTCGCCATCAAATTAAGATGACGGAATAGAGTATTAGTTCGAAGCGTTAATGTCATTCTTGGCGTGAATGGCACAAGCTACTTTCCATTTCGACTCCATGGCGATTTTTGGGATGAAATTATGGGCGTCATAGGATCATGGGATGAGATGCGATGTGGTAGCTTAGGGCTCGCCTCGAGCACCCAATCAACGTGTTGGCACCGGAAAGCTGCTTTTACGTTTCCATCATGTGAAAGCGCCTGTTGGCGCCCGTCAATCCAGGCTTGACAACCGCTTCTTGGGTGTCATTGAATTGGCCTGGAGAACATCACTAGCATTTGTCTCGCCAGGAGCCAAAAGGAGGTACCAGTTAATTGTGGTCCGTTTAGCCTCATCAGAGTTTCAGTTTCAGCTTACGGCCGCATCTAGAAACTATTGCTTAAATCTTTATGATGCTTTCTTTACTTCAAACAAGACGATAAGCTGAAGTTTCTTTTCAGCGAGAACCGGCTTTTAGGGGAAGTTATAAACCCTTCCAAATACGGCCCTAATCTCCACAGTGATGCATTACATGTGTTGAGAAACCCTAAAAGCCCATTGAAGGCCCATGTGGTCCCTTATGCCGAAACCCTAGAGAGCGCTATAAAAGGAGGAGGGTCTCCCTATGTACCGTAAATCATTAGCAATAAAGAATTCGCCGTCGCTCTCCTCATATACCTGTCTCTCTTCTCGCTTCTCCATTTCAGATCTGTTGGGAACCCGGACTATTCGATAGCGAGGTTCCTTAACACGTTATCGCGACGGCTCACCGGAGTTCGTAATTGAAAAGGTGAGAAAAGGTGGGAATTCGACGATTGAATCTAATCGTTGTTGTTTCTATGTATGCATCTAACCTACGCGCAGATCGCGTTAAATCACGTGGCAAGAAGCTACATCGACACGAAACAAAGAAAGACACATGAAGCATATTTACATCTAAAAAAAAAGGTGTCGCCTCGGCATGAAGCCATCGCGCCACCGCTTTGTGCACGGCACGCCCGGCATCGCCGCGACACGCAGCGCGCCGATGCCTCGGCTCCTCGCAAGACGCAGCGCCTCCGCGCCACGAAGCGCCGCTGAAGCTCGCGCCGGTGATGCGCTTTCAGCGCTGCGCGTCGCCGCCTCGGCCGGCAGCTGCGCCGCCGCCGCCTGCTGCGCGCTTGGGCAAGCCGTCGCGCATCGCGCCTCGGCCTCGCGTGCCGCCCGCCGGCCAAGATCGCGCCACCGCCGCCGCCGCCATAGCACGGCAGCCGCGCTTATTCGCCGCCGTCGTTCGACGCCACACCTCCGGCCGCCACGCCTCGGCCGGCAGCCAAGACGTCGCCGCTCGGCCTCGCCAGCGCCGGACTCCGCCGCCGCCAAGACGGCCGCGCCTCTCCATCCGCCGACACAAAGCCACAGCGCATGGCGACCGCCATCGCTGGCCAGCAGCGACGCCTCGGCTCGCGGCCGTCTCTGCCGCCTCGGCCGTCCATGGCAGGCCGCCGCCGACCTCGGTTTCTGGCCGTTCGGTTCCTTACTCTGCCGCTCGGCAACACTCAGACGCACTGCGGCTGGCGCGCGTCTGAAACACATGGCACGGTTACCTCGCATTGCGCTTGCGCCTTGAAGCACGCCGCCGCGCGCCAGCGTTGTCGCCGGCCAGACCGCCGAGCAAGAAGCTCGACTCACCAAGGCCGACGCGGACGATGCCCGCCCGGCCGGTAGCAGGCGCGCGACACGCTCGGCCGCCGGCTCGCCTGCGCCCGCTTCGCGGCCGGCGCGCCGCGCCCGCGACCCGCACCCTCGCTTCGATCGCTCGTTTTTGCGCGCCGTGCGCTTAAGCGAGCCCGTTTCTTGGAGCAGAGTACATGGCGGCTGGGGATGGGAACCCTAGCCGCCGGTTTTATTGGTGAGCGTTTTCCTTTTGGCCGGAAGGCCGAATGGGCGATTTCGCAAAGATGGCCCAAAGGCCATTCGTCCGAAGAAAAAAAGGAAAGAAAAGAAGAAAAAAAAAAGAGAAAATTGTTGAAAAATCGCAGAAAATTTTGAAAAAATGCCAGAAAATCAAGAAGATTTTTTTTTGGCTCTGTTTTTAATTTTCTTGCTTTATTTCTCTGTTTTATGAATTTTGAATCATTTGCTTTATTTTATATAATGCAATGCATATGAATTTATTTTCTGCATCTTTATGCTTTTCGCAACCATTTTCTATTAGATTACACGCAGTAATCTAATGTCGGAATTTTGAAATCTTGAAGATGTCCGGCATCGTGAATCGTGAGTTTGAAGAACTGGCCCGCACGGTCGTAACTATCTCACTTGGGCATCGGACGAAAGATCGCTCGTGGGGCAAGAAGCTCCAGCAAAGACAATTGGTCTAGGTCCTTGCGGACGCCAAACCTACCGCCGAGCAGAATGATCAAGCCTTGCACTTCCTCAGCACCACCTCTCACCACTCAAGAATGAATACATGGTCGAGGAGAGTGCACTCAAGCTTTGACCGCACTTGTAAGCGGTTCGAAAAGCTCAAGTACACCATCTTGCCCCAAGCACAGCAAGATTGGGTACGCCTGAGGTTTGCAGACTTCAGAACAGTGGCCGAGTATAATTCTGCCTTGCACAGAATTTGTACCAATCTCTCTCTATGTGGCATGAAGATCACTGATGAAGAAAAGATTGAGAAGACTCTCTACCTTCCACCCTAATGCTATCCAGAGTGCACGCAACTATCATCGGGACGCATACAAGGAGTATAGCGAATCGATTGATGTAATGCAAGTTGCGGAATCACAAGACGATGTTCTACGCAAGAACTATGTCTCGCATCACTGGAAGGGCACCGCACGTAAGTCAATGCCAATAGCTACAAGGTGAGAAAGCCCATTCATAGAAAGAAGGGCAAACAAGGTGAAAAAAGAGAAGTTTCAGGCCAAGGGAAAGTCCAAAGCCCGTTAATGCATGAATCGCATTTCTTTTAGATTATGGTTGTTAGCATTTTCTTTGAATAATGAATTGTAAGCTCTAGAAGAGCATACTTCTCTCATGAATAAATATGCAATTTATTCTTTATTCCGAGATTCTTTCCTTTACAAGCAATTTTTGAATTATTTTGCCTCTGCTTTATTGGAATTATAGTAGCATAACAAATACCATCTTAAGAGAGTCTAAATACTTTGATCGATCACGAAGAACGCTGAAAGATTACTACGATCGCAGAAGCGACTTATATGTAATCGGCTCGGGAAGAGCCACTATTATATTGCCTATGGGTACAACTTTGGTAATTGAAGAAGCCCTTTGTACCTCGAATCAACTCGCACTCTCTTAAGCTTTAAAGACATCCGCGCCAATGGTTTTCACGTAGAAACCAATGAAGAAAATGGCAAAGAATATTTGTGCATTGTGAAGCACGCGGTATGTGGAAAAATGGTATTAGAAAAATGTCCTCATATGAATGGGTTGTACTACACGAATATTCATGCACCAAGTGTATACTTCCTTGAAGACTGCTTTTAGAAGCTCCGAGTTATTTTCTTAATGGCATGGTAGATTAGGTCATCCCGGTCTTAGAATGATGAGAAATATAGTGAACAACTCACGTGGTCATGGCATTAATGTTAAAAATTTCCGAATCATGAAGATTTTGTGTGCCCGCATGTGCCAACGGAAATTAATAACTAGACCCTCTGTTATGAAAGTGCAAAGTGAAATCCTGCATTCTCGAACGCATCCGGGGATATTTGCGGTCCGATTCAGCCCCTGCCGTACGCTTCGATACTTTATGGTGCTCATCGATGCTTCCTAAATGGTCGCATGTATGCTTGTTGTCAACAAGAAACCATGCTTTTGCAAAGCGATCTCGCAGATCATAAGAATTAAGAATCCTTTCCCCGATCATCGCGTGAAGTCCATCGAATGGACAATGCCGAGAATTTACTTCAAAGGCATTTGATGATTATTGCACAAAGAACAGGATAGCGATTGAGCACTCCGTCCGCACGTCCATACGCAGAATGGACTAGCGTAAGCACTAATAAAGAGGATTAAGTTCATTGCCGGACCGCTTTTGCAGAGTTGTAACTTGCCCAACACTTGTTGGGGACACGCATCTGCACGCAGCAAAGACTTATCAATTTGCACCATCGCCTACAACACCCATTCTCTTATGCGGCTTGTGCACGGATCATCCCAAGATCTCCCATCTTAGAAAATTTGGGTGTATGGTATATGTACCTATACCAACCCTCGTGGATGAAATGGGCCCTCTCCGCAAGTCCGGGATATACGTTGGTTATGGGAGTGCATCCATAATCGGTATTTGGAACCCATGATCGAGACTTGCATCTGACCGATTCATTGATTGCATCTTTGACGAGGATCGTTTCCGTCATTAGGGAGGAAATCAACCTTTGGATGAAAAATGCCGGAAATCATATGGCATTCCACCGATCCCCGCACATGACCCCGAACTAATGAAGCAAATCAAGAAGTCTAGAAGATAATCGATTTGCGAATTTAGCAAATGAACCGCTGATCATTTTTGTGATCGAAGGGCGTGGTTAAGTCGCATGTACCAACAAGAAATGCACCGAGAGGGTGGAAATACCAAAGAAAATAGAAGGTATCCTCAACCTGCTCGAGGCCTCAAAGAAAAAGAACAGCAACTGCTCCTCAAACCCAAAGTACCGGAGACGCCCGAGAAAATCTGGCGAGAGGACTTACCACAACCAATCACGAAAATGCCCCAAGGAAAGAAGGGAGCCAGTTGAGACTGCACCGAAAGAAGCCAATGGAAAAGGCAATTCTGGACTTGAATCTTCCATCGCAGAAGCCGTGGAAATAATGTGTGCGCACACATAGGCGATGAAAAGCTAAAGGAACTTGCTCTGCGATAGGGAAAAGCAAATAAGAGTAAGTAGAAGTGCATGAAGCACCCCATGAAGAAATGGCCATAAACTTTGTAGTAACAGGAGAATCCTCGAATAGAGCAACGACCAACGTTGATGCATACTTCGCAAAGAAGATTGCCTCGATCATTGATCATGATCCCGAGCTCGCATCTCGCAGAGTGCAAGAAAAGGCTAGATTGGGAAGAATGAAAAAGGCAATCACGGCAGAGTTAGTCTCTCCGAACAAGAGAGAGGTGTTTGCTCAGATGCCGCACACCTCCCCATGTAAACCTGTGAGGTCACAAATGGGTCTTTGTTCTAAGAGAAATGAAAACAACGGTTGTAAGGTACAAAGCAAGGCTTGTAGCTCAAGGTTTCACTCAACGTCCCGAAGTTGATTATGAAGAAACCTATTCTCCGGTCATGGGAGGAATTACCTTTAGATATTTGATCTCAATGGCGATCAACTTGAAGTTGAGAATGAAGCTAATGGATGTTGTCACAAAGATACAGATGGAAACTTGGATTCGAGATATACATGAAAGTCTAGGAAGGAATTCCTATCCCGAACCAAGATGGAGCAAATAGAAACACATGCAGTGTGAAATAGGAGAAATCAATGTATGGGTCAAGCAATCAGAAAAATGTGGTACAATCGCTGAGTGATTTTCTCTCGCAAGAAAGGCTACACAAACAATAAGATTGTCCATGTGTGTTTATACAACGATCCCGAATGGATTCTGTATAATCTCCGTCTATGTAGATGACTTGAACATCATTGGGACGGATGAAGAAATTGAAGTGGCATGCTCATACTTGAAGTCCGAGTTTGAAATGAAAGATTTGGGTAAAACCAAGTTTTGTTTAGGCTTGCGGCTTGAACATGTCCAAGGAGGAATCTTGGTACATCAATCAACCTACACGCAGAAAGTGTTGGAAAGATTTAGCTTTGAAAAAGTATATCCCGCAAAGACTCCAATGGTGGAAGGTCACTCCAAGCGCACCTAGACCCATACTGCACCTAGAGAAGAGGGAGGAAGTTACGGGAGCAGAATTCCCATATTTGAGTGCAGCTTGGAGCGCTCATGTACCTTGCGAATAGCACTAGACCGGACATTGCGTTATTTGTGAATTTGCTAGCACAGTGCATGCTGCGTAACCCACCAAAAGGCATTGGAAAGGGATCAAGGACATCTTCCGCTACCTCCAGGAAGCAAAGACCTCGATCGTTTCTTTAGAAGAAATAATGAATTGAATTTGGTTGGCTATGTCGATCTTTGGGTATTTATCGGACCAAGATACGGCAAGTCCCAAATCGCTATGTTTTCCTATGTGGAGGAACAACAATTTCTTGGAAGTCGTCTAAGCGGACTCTTGTCTCGACGTCGACAAACCACTCGAAATCATCGCTTTGTATGAAGCATCTCGTGAATGTGCATGGCTCGGAAGAATGGTTCACCACATCCGTAAGTCATGTGGTTTGAACATTGAGCAAACTCCCACGATAATTTATGAAGATATTGCAGCTTGTGTTGCCCAAGCACAAATGGGTTATGTGAAGAGCAATCTCACGAAGCATATCAACCCCAAGTTCTTCTATGCTCATGAATTGCATAAGATGAACGAGATCAAGATATTGCATACTAAGTCATGTGAAAATCTTGCGATGTGTTCACTAAATCACTCCCAAGATCTACCTTTGAAAGATGCGTGAAAGGAATGGGATGATGAGACTTAGAGAAGTGCAGATTCGGGAGATATTTCACATACTCCCACATGAATCTCGAGCATGAATTATGAATACCCAACATGAATCTCGAAGATTAGCATTTGAAGTTAGGAGAATTGTACTCTTTTTCCTTAGCAAGTTTTTCATGAAGTTTTCTTGCATAAGATTTTAACGAGGCAATTCGTGCAACATAGTAAGCGTATGCTATGTACTCTTTCTCCAAGTATTTTTCCCACTGGGTTTTACTCGAGTTTTAACGAGGCATATGCATCTCGCGCAAAAGGCCCAAGGGAGTGTTGAGAAACCCTAAAGCCCATTGAAGGTCCATGTGGTCCCTTATGCCAAACCCAGAGAGCGCTATAAAGGAGGAGGGTCTCCCATGTACTGTAAATCATTAGAATAAAGAATTTCGCCGTCGCTCTCCTCATATACCGTGTCTCTCTCTTCTGTTTCTCCATTTCAGATCGTCTAACCCTGACTATTCGATGCAATGCGGCCTTAACAACATGCACCAGAAATCCGAGGCATTGCCATGGTTTGTGTAGTCCGATGCTTGCATTTTGACGTGAACAGTATATAAATACATGAAGCGCATTTGGCGACACATCCACGTACCGTGCGTCCGTGCCCGCACACAACAGCGCCATGCGCGTACCGCGTACGCCGCCGAGACCCCGTGAGTTGGCGCAGCCGCGGCGCGTACTTCCCTTGTTTCTTTCCATCACACCCAAATCTGGCACGTTCCTCGCAACGGCTGCGGCCTCGTACGACGCTGCATTGCCCGCCTAGAATCCGCGCAAAAAACGACCAATATCTCTCACCGCTGCCGCAAGCCGACGCGCCGCGGGTGAGCGAACGAGCAGAACAGCTCGGTGAACGGTGGTGGGTTGGTGCATTCTCCCCTAAGAAAGCACTAAGAAACTCACTGGCTTCCATTCTTCTTCTCCAGTCGTCATCTTAATCCCACCTAGAGTACAATATCACTAGGAATGTGAATTGAATGCCCCACACCAGGTGGTCGCATCTGGAGGCCTAAACCAAACCAAGCCGAAACAAACCCACCCGTCCAATAAAAACTTTGGCCTAGTACCGGAGAAGAACAGAAAACTAGTAGCAAAGAGGCAGTGAATGCTTGATGCTCGAGAGACCTTGTAAGGATGGGCTCTGCCTCTCCGACACCTCCCAGGGACAGCAAGACATTTGCAATCACTACATTCAAGGCCCCTCTCATTGATGAGGTCCACAAATATTATGAGTTGCAGGAGGGAGTAGAAACTGGAATAGGATACCCGCTAGAATTTGATTTCACCCGCCATTTCTTCAGTCCACCCCTACCTTCACTTCCTTTCTCCATTATGGCATTCGGTCTTGCAAGTATGGTGATGCCATTTTTTCCCTCTCAGTAATGTGAGTTTGGATTGTCGGTGGAGTTGCTTTAGGAACAAGAGGAGTAGTGCCAGTAATTCTTAGGAAACCGGTGCTGCTAAATTTAGGATTTAGACAGGTTAGTTAACACTTACCATAGGAATACATCCATAACAGTTAGTGTTCCTTTCAGTAGGAAAATTTTGGTTTATGCCAATGTGCGGTGTTGATTAGATTTAGAAAATGGAGCGGTGGACACATTTTGTACAGAACAGTAGCAAATGCCAAAGAGGGAATAGTTCAACTGCAGATCTAGGGTATCCAAACATCTCAAAACTTTTTTGGTTTCAGGTCAAATGTTTAGAAGTTAATAACAAAAGTTCGTGTCAAATAGTCTTTGATAGGATAAAATGACTCCATAGAAAGATTACTAGTGACCAGTAAGTAAAGCTTTCAAAGATATCCAGCGTAGTGATGGGTGCTTTAGATCTGCCTCAAGACATGGCTTCACACGGTATGCCGCTAAACACGTCGAGATGGTCTAACCGTCGACTAGCAGTCAGAGTTGGTGACATCGAACAATTTTCTAAACTATTTTACATGCTTGCATGTACAATAGCCTCGTCCGATTTTTTTTTTTTACGAAAATAGATACCATCGCGATGGATTTACAGAAATGGCCTTTGCAGCGGACCGGGGGCGTGACCCAGGTCTTCTGCAGCTGCACGGGGGCGTAGCCACAGGGCTGCAGTGGCCCAGGGGCGCGACTGCAGCGGCCCGGGCGCGCGGCCTCCCTGATCAGTGCCACGGTGCTGCAAGCCTAGCCCCAGCGCCTGGATTTTTTTTACAAAAACTGCGCTGGTTATTGACTACGCTCACTGTCGACGTTTCGAGCACCGGCAAGTAAATTTGTAAGTCGGAAGGGGCCGTGCGTTCCCTCTCCCTAAATGGTTAGACTCGAAAGCCCAAGATGTATACTGGTTCGGGCCGAATGTCCCTACTCTAGTTCGTGTGGTGGTGTTGTATTGCCTTGGATGCAGTCGACTGTACCACGTTTACAAGTGAGGGTTGAGGACTTGAACACGAGAGTGTTCGTTGTCTGTTCGTAAAGACTTAGTGAGAAGAGGATCCCCCTCTCCCAGAGGGTCCTGCCCCCCTTTATACAGTCGGGAGGGGCAGGTTACATCGAGAATTAGGAGAAGGAAAGAAGGAGAAACCTATACTAGGAGCCCTAGTTCCTCGTCTTGGTGATTGGTCGCCGTCCGGCTTCGCCCACACCGGGTTTGGTAGGCTTGCGCGAGCGATTCGCCGTTTCCTTGAAGCGGCGCACGCCCTCCGGGAACTG
Source organism: Otatea glauca (assembly GCA_036346275.1). Taxonomy (NCBI): domain Eukaryota; kingdom Viridiplantae; phylum Streptophyta; class Magnoliopsida; order Poales; family Poaceae; genus Otatea; species Otatea glauca. Next base: position 79,269,397 of record CM070711.1, read on the forward strand.
TCAGTCTTGATGTTGCGGCGTGGCCTGGCGCCGCCTCGGGAGGGGCGCATCCCATACCGTGTGGTAGGCGATGGGCGGAGCTTTGACTTGGGCAACCCTTGTGCTGCCTCGGAAAGGGGCCACCTGCTCCGTACGGTCACTTCGAACGATCCTGTCCGTGGGGCACGTGGCCAACAGTCGACGGAGGCCCGACACGTGGCCCTTGGCGAAGGTTGCCTCAGCTTGGTCGGGGCTCGGGGGAGCCCGACCTGTGACGGGGGCCGGCATCCTACTTGGTCAGGATCGCTCGCCCTACTCTGGTCGGGGACGAGCGTCCTTTTGCGGCCCCGTAGGTCCTTCGGTCGGAGCTGGGTTTGACGCGGCCTGCTTGCCATCCTGGGCTGTTGGGGTACCCCTGGTATAAGTATTCGTCACTCACCGAGTAGCTAGTGCAAGAAGGATTTGATTAGAGTTAAAAATTGATGTTGTTTGAAGTGGATAGTTATAACCAGGGAGAAGAATCGTTCTCTCACCTCGATGTTTCGTGAAAGTTTTACTGTTGTAGCCTTGTGCATTTTTTTTTGAAAATCGTCGCTGTCGCGACGAAATCACAGAAATGCCCTGTGTACAGTAAAATCCAGCTAGTAGTGTAATGAGTAGTACATATAATGATAATACGAGATGTACGAAAGGGGTATCATTGGTCCGATATTAGTTATAGTATTAGTACGTAAAAATGACTATTATAGTGTAATGAGTAGTACATGAAATGAGGATAAAAGGTATAAGCAATGGTGTATATTTAGTATGATTTTCTTATAGTTATTAGTATATGCTATGGCAATATTAGACGAGTTAGCAGTGTATGGATTACCGGTGAATGGCGTAATAATGGCATAATGTAAGTGAAATATTAGTATGAATATTATAATATTATTGTAGTACAAATTATGTGGTTAGATGTAATTTTATGCGGCGTATTTTTTTGAAGGATTTTATTCAATGTAAAGTTAGCGATGTATCAGTGTAATGTTACTATAATTTGAATTTAACTAGTATGGTGTTAGAACAATATGAGTATATTCAATATAGTATTTCTACGATATTAATGGAATATGAGTTCGATGTAACGAAATTTGTGTAGTATCAGAACAATTAGTACAATAACAATGTTAGTAGAAATAAATATGTACAATTTAGTAATACAAAATATGACGGTACTAGTAACATGAGTGCTACGTAACATTATGCTGTAAGGCGTAAAAATTGTTGGACAATTAATAAAACTATAGCATAAATAGTTTAACATTTGTAAAGCGTTATTGTCGAACTAGCGCATGAAAATCATGTTTACAAATTTGGTTTTATAACTATTAATTACGGTTATGAGGAACTATACGCTACTATAATTGACAATACAAGGCGTAAACAATACTACTAATCGGTGTCCATGAGATGAGTAGTATACGAATTGATGAGGCAAGACATAAATAATTGTACGTGCGTGATTACTTTAACAATACCACATGAAAATGATGTTTACGCATTTAATATATTAGCACTGATTACAGATGTGGAGAATTATACGTTAGTGTGTAATGTGTGTGCTTGCGTCTTGTGCTATGGTAGGTACTAAATGGCATATTAGACAACTCTCGGGCTGCAGCTTTGTCAGGTCGATTAGACAACTCACGGACGTCTACCTTTGTCAGGGCAATTAGACAACTCACGGGTAGAAGCTTTGTTGGACTGATTTAACACCTCCTTGTCAGCATCTTTCTCAGGGCGCTAGGGACAACACACTGCCATCGAAAACTAACTAAAAATACACTCCATGTCCAGTATACGCATTCCACACAAACACCGAGCCAATCCCGCACCAAACACCACATCCCTAACAGCACCACAACCCCCTTCATCGGTGTGTTCACTATGGCCGACTTCGCAGCGATTCTTCGTAGGCGCAAGTGTCTTGCCGAGAAGGGAAAAAACTATCCAATTTTTTCTTGAAATGATGCACCTATGCCACTGGAGTTCCCCCGCCCAAACTGCAACTGCGACGAACCAACGAGGGTAAAGCAATCCAAACATCTCGACACCGCTGTCCGGGCGTACTACGCGTGCCACAATCAACTTTGAGTAAGTTAATGATATGCATGTGTATTTTGTGATGCGTTATTCCACCTACTAACTTCGTCCTCGCATGACACTAGGGAGAAGACAGTTGCCACTTCTTCCAATGGATCGATGGCCTGCAGAAATACGACAGGGCGTACTTGGAACACGAAGAGTATCTGCACTTCGTAGTTCTCCCTGAGAACTTCGAACGTTGGAAGCCTAAGCCTCAGACTGCAGAAGACAGACCGAAGCGAACGCGCCCAAGGGACAACGATTACCACTTGTGGAAGTTACTAGAGGACTAACAAACACATTGCAAGAAGATGAAGGAGATAGCCGATGAGTGGGAGTGCGCACAAGCACATCTATATAGAATTTATGATAATACGTACGATGAGGAGGTCGTCCACCTCGACAGCGACTACCAAACTTACTGTTGTTGCGACAATACCAGTTGTAATTGTGTTTGCCACTACCATGACAACCAGCCCCGTCCACATCGTCCTGACAATCGACACTCCATGTGAGTGACTTATGGCTACCCATTCGAGCCTTAATGTCATCCGTCATTAAAGCGTAGTCTTTCCCGCCCTTTCACAATTCCAAAAGGCGCACTAGTATCGTACTTTTTTCCATGTTCGTGGCTGCTCTATATCGCCATTTGTACTATCCAGACTGTACACGTCATGTAATCCCCATTTATTTTGAAAATGCTATATGTCAGTCAGTTTGTTATTTCCCAACTTTAACGATACAATGAATGCTTTTTTTTTCCAAAAAGGCCATTGCACTCCAGCGCTCCGGTTTCGATGGAAAAAACAACAAAAAATTTTCAGCGCTCGGCAACTACTGCAAGATTTTCACCGCAAAAAAAAATTCTAGCTTGTCGTGACCGCGGAAAAGAAAAATCACACTGTTTGAACCGTGACGAATAATACTGCACGGTCTGTCGGCTGAATTTCCATTGTACTGGGCTAGACTCGCAAATTCGTCAGCACGAGAGCGATCTTCGAAAAAAATAAGGCCAATGATAAATCCTCGGCCCGAATCCAAAAACCGAATCTAGTGGACTGCCGCTGTAAAATAAAAAATCATTGAAAAATACCGGGGAAAATAACAAAGAGAGAAAAAACCGTGCAAAAAATATTTCAACAGATCGGTTCCGCTGGAAAGAAATAAAAAAAATTATTTTGCTGCGGATGCCGTCGACTGGAAAATAAAAAAAAGTAGTTTGCGCGTCTGAAAAATACAAAATAAAGTTTCAGAGGACTGGAATTGCTAGAACACAATAAAAAATTCAGCTAGTGGTGTCAGCTGGATTTCACTGTACACACACCATTTCCGTGATTTCGTCACGACAGCGGCGATTTTCAGAAAAAAAAACATGCATAGAGCTACAATAAAACTTTCATAAAACATTGAGGTGAGAGAATAATTCTTCTCCCTGGTTATAACTATTCCTTGATCAAACAACATCATTCTTTAACTCTAATCGAAGCTTTCTTGCACTAGCTACTCAGCAAGTGCAGTCAGTAGCCGATGCAGTTTTTTTAAAAAAATTAAAAAAATCCAGGCGATACAGTTTTTTTTAAAAAATTAAAAAAATCCAGGCGATAGGGTTAGGTTTGCCGGCGCTGCATCAGGGAGGCCGTGCACTCGAGCCGTTGCAGAAGGCCTGGGCCGCGCCCCCGGTCCGCTGCAGGGGCCATTTCTGCAAATCTATCGTGATGGTAGCTATTTTCATAAAAAAAAATTCGAATGAGGCTAGTACAGCAAAAATTTCAACCATTGCTGCACGCACAGAGAGGAGAATTTTTTTTTAAATAATACTATTTTTATTCTATTTTACAAAAATAATATGCCGAATTTTTTTTTACAAAACTACCCAGTTGTCGCCATTTCAAATGGCGACATAGAGTCTGTCGCCGTTTCAGATAGAGACAGACTCTCTATCGCCATTTGAAATGGCGACAGAGAGCAAATGTCACCTCTGTCGCCTATTTAAATAGCGACAGCCTGTCTGTCGCCATTTCAAACGGCGACAGAGAGTCTGTCGCCATTTCAAATGGCGACGACAGCGGCGCTATATAAATCCATGGCCCCCCCTCTCACTCGTGCACCAAAGCGCAGAGGAAAAAAAACAGAAAAAAGAGGAGAAGGAGAAGGAGAAGGAGAAGGAGAAGAAGGAGAGGAGAGGGAGAGGAGAGGAGAAGGAGAAAGAGAAGGAGAAGGAGGAGGAGGAGAAAGGAGAGGGACTTCAAGATCCGCATTTCGTCGGTACTAATTTTTTAAGTATTTAAATGTTGAATATGTAATATAGTAATCAGATTAAATAGAGTAATAATAGTTATTTAGGTAGATGACTTAGTTAGGAATGAGAACTGATGCAAGTTGTTTAGCTAGTTGACTTAGTTAGAAATTTATATTTATTTCGGTAAGAATAGATGTTTAGTTAGATGAATTAGTCAAGAATTTATAGTTATGTCGGTATGGACAGATGTTTAGTTATGCGACTTAGTTAGTAATTCATTTTCGATGTAGGGATGACCTAGAGGTAGGGATTAAAATTTTGATTGTAATAATAGTTTTTTGATTAGAGATCATGGATAAATTTTATTAATGGGAAATGTAGAATCCAAATTCGGTTATTTGTGTAACGAGAATTCGGAGATGTCATGTAGAGTTGGGTGGCTAAAATTGTCGGGACCAAATATAACTCAATCGTAGAGGTTCTGACACATTAGTTTAGTTATGTTCTCATAGAAATTTGAAAATGATCACGAGAATCAAGAATTTGTAAGAATTGAAATATTGCAACTGTACTGATTAAAAATTTGTGATCATTATTAGTCGTACAATGTAGAGTTAAATTGTGCAAATGTTAAGAATTCGATGAATTTGCATGACATGTATGGATGATAGAGTGCAATTTAAAATATATTATGGAGAAGGAGTTCGCACATGGGTGTTGAAGGGGTAGATCTAAGTCATTTCGCAAGTGTAGAGGCTAGCATCACTTGTAGGAGCGTTCATGGGCTACGGTTATGAGATGGTTGTACCACATGTTCTCTTTGGACCGTGAATTGCATGATCTGAAGTTACATGGAGTAGTTTGTCAAGAATAGATTGCACGTCTTGGGAGTTAATGGAAATGAGAGGCGAAATCTTGGAGTTAAATGCGTAAGAATTGCAATTGAGAAAGGATGGCCATTAGTGTTATTGGCACAAGCATTTGAGAAAGTCAATACCGGGCTGCGACCTTGAGAAGAGGTTGTTGATGAAGAACCAGAGGAAGTTGGGGAGAGCAAGTACAAGTAGAGTAGGCTTAGTAGAGCGGGATGTAGGTTGGTCGATCTGAAGTGCAAGGTGGGAGAGCGATGTTGCAACGGAGAGGTTCAAGAAGCAATGGGCATGGCGACGAGGGCGAAAACATTGAGTCGATGGTCGAGCGATGGACACAGAGAATGAGGACTATGAGGCTTTAAGTAATGATGAAGCCGTGAAGATCTATTCCGCAGAGTGGGATGAGTATCCGTTCGACAGTTGGTGGTGAACGATGACGAACAGTTCCTTCGCGAGATGATCGAATGAGGTGAGAAAAGATGCAATTTACAAGAATAAGAGTGAGGTTCAAGAAGCGTGAATAGCATGGTCGATTGTCGCTATGCGAGCCTTCAAGGTTGTAAAGTCCGATCACGGGTGTATGATGTAAGATGCCGACGGAGGGTTGCCCGTGGCGCGTCCATGCGTACCGACCTAAATGGGACACCATTTGGAAGTGTTCTATAGTCGTTCCACATACATGTGTACTAACGGAGTCTGCGCAGTCACATCGGAACATATTATCAGGCTTTATTGCCAATGCAATGTACGGAGAGATTGTAGGCAACCTAGATTTAGAGCCACGGGCCATCGTACTCGCAATACAACAGAGGTTCGGTATACAATAAGCTACGCGAAGGCATGGAGAGCAAAGCGAAGGCATTAGAAACACGGTTCTAAGACGCACGAAGACTCCTACGTAACTTGCCAGGTTTGCTTCAGGTGATAAAGGACCGAAATCCTGGAACTTATGTGGACATTTGTGAGCATCCTTCGCAGCGCTTCTCTGGGAAGATGGTTTTGAAGCGAGCATTCTTCGCTTTAGGTCCATGCATCAATGCGTTCGAGCATTGTCGTCCTTTGTTATGTGTCGATGGGACATTTTTGATGGTAAATACAAAGGCGGATATTGACCGCCATAGGAGTGGATGGCAATAATCAAGTTCTCCCGTAGCGCTTCGTGATTTGTGGAGGGTGAAAACACATATAGGCGGCATTGGTTCCTACGGAATGTCAAAGCGGTGTCGTTCATCGCTTGGAGTGTGTATCATACACGATCGGCATTCCGGCTTTTGAGGGCAATTATTGATTGCGAAGAAGGTGTGGATGAGACTCATCCATGGCACGATTCGCGTAGTAGGTGGTGCAAGCGTCATATGGGTGCCAATTTCTACAAGCGATTCAGAACAAGGAGCTAACAAAGCTTTTCAAGAGGCTCTGCGACTGAACCAGCAGAGAAAGTTTGATATACTCTGGAAGAAATTGGATGAGTGACATCGAGGCACACAGCAGAGGCAACGAAGAGGGCAGCCCGACCTTGGGGAGGCCCCGGTCGCTGTTGGAGGAGTTACCCACCGACCCTCCCCACCGGTTGAAGGAATGGAAGGGCTCAAACGCTTCTCGAATGGATAGAGCATGAGCCTAGGGAGAAATGGGCTCGCTACGACACCGATGGTGCGAGGTATGGTGTCATGACAACAAACCTTGCGGAGGTTTACAACTGGGTGATGCGAGGTTGAGACCCTTCCCTTGGTTGGTATTGTCGAGGGTGTTCTTCGTGGCATCACAAAGTACCGTTGATCGCCATGCAAGGCGATCACGCGCATGAACGATCTGCTATGAAGTACTCGGAGATGATTTCGCATACATGGAGGACAAAGGCAAGAAGAGGGAGATGCGAGCAACGAAGATGGAGTGCGAGGAGCTCCGTTTTGAGGTGATGTGCAAGGAGAAAGCCGGTCGTGGGACGAACCGACGAAAAGTTGCTCACGAATGCATCATACACAGGCAAACTTGTGTCTGCACCTGCAATAAGCCTCGTCTATTACACAGGCCATGCTCCCATGTTATGGCTGCCTGCTCGATGATTCACATGGATCCAGGTATATTCATGTCTCAATTCTTTAGTAAGGAAGCTGTGGCTGCAACCTGGAGCGCGGAAATGTACGGTTCCGAGTGGTGGGTTTATTCACGAGCACAAAAATGGGAGGATACACGTTGGGTCCCAGACATGAGCAAGCTAAAGGGAGTGGGAAGAAGGCAATCTAGGCGTATAAGGAATGATATGGACGCCGCGAAAGTGGCCGCCGCGTAAAGAAATGTTCTACTTGCAAGGAGACAGGGCACTCTTTCAAGAGTTGCCCGAAGATTCAGAGGCCGTGAAGTGTTATATGTTCTTTCAGATCTTGAACTATGGTTTACTTGATGCACTAGAATTTCATTTTGCTTGTATCGAATTAAATGCGTGTGGTCAAAATATGTATACTGAATGTTATTGTACTTGATTAAATGAGAGTGTAGTATGTTGTATTCATTTTGTATCTTTTAACGCTTTGCACATAGATGAACATTTTTACTTCCATGTATTACATGTGCTCTAAATTATGTGAGACTCGTTCCATTCATATTCTATTTGTATTTGTTGTATTTATTTTGCACCTTTTTACACCTTATGTAACATAAACATTTTAATTTGCGAGGCATGGCGCGAGACGGTTATGCGAGTTGCTTGACCCGTCGGTTGACGCGACTCACCGAGCCGTTTAGCGACGTTGCCCCGCAGGATGGGGAGGCGGCCTTGGAGCTTGGGGCCGCGCTTGCGCACCCCATGAGCGTGGCGTCTCGATCCGCGATGGATCCCGAGTTAGTTCAATTTAAATCGCAGATGTTGTACTCATGTCCCTTCGACACCATAATAATACTTGTCACATTCTTTTGCGTGTTGAGGCGGTGGCCTACTACAGTTGCCGTATGGTCGAGGCGACCGCCGCGGATGCGCAGGACCGACGGAGTGCCTCCGGCGGTTCCCTTACGACGAGAGCTTGCCGATCGCTCTAATGGACCGGTGGCGGCACGAGACCCACACCTTTCACTGCCAGTGTGGTGAGATGGCGCCGACACTAGAGGACGTCGATTACCTCCTAGGCCTGCTACGCTTTCGGGAGATGCGGTGGTTCTGAGCGTCCACCCAGTGGCGGCGGATATCCTCCACCGGTTCTGGGGTGCTACCCACCACAAGACACGACTTTCGCGATGCAAGACGGTCGAAACTGGCGGTGGCTTGTGCGATTCACGTAAGCACGATTTTTCCTTGTCGTATCGATTTAACTCACCGTGTGATTTTCATTGCATTTACAACCTAACCATTACTTTCTCGGCCGAGAGGATGGTACCCGAGTGGGGAGCGGCCGTCGCCCGGACTTGGAGGCGTACCTTACGTGGCTCTTGGTGGGTCTTGTTACGCTCGTCGCACGACGGGACACCGTCGGCGAGCACGTGATCCGGTTTGCGAGGACGATCGCCGACGCCGACTTGGAGGAGATCCGCGGTGGCAGGGACCTCACGGACTTGCCGCGACGTCATCGTGCTTTGTGCGACGGGTGTCGTCGCGTGTCCGACTCGCCCACTCTCGTCGGCCGCCCTTTGCTCTGCGCGGTGTGGTCGTTCGAGAGGTTCCGGATCGGACGACCAGCGATAGACTGTCGACCACCCGCGCGAGATTTCTACGGGGTTCCGGGGACGAGGTTGATCGTCCGACGATGGGGACATTGTGGTGTCGCCGACAGTCGATATACTTATCGTAGCCGTATGTTGTTTTTAATTCTCCACGTGTTGTACTAACGCTCATCGCCGGTGGTTTTTTTGCACCGCGGTTCACCCGATCCACGACGCACGCTTCGTACCCTCAGTACGTAGCGATGTTGGACCAGCTCACGGACGACCGCGTCATATGGCGCCCCTACGCTCCTGAGCTTGTGCAGGCACGTGCGCCGCTTGGCCTGTCGCTGCAGTGCACTGCTGACGCGGCGTACTGGTTGACCCGACGTCACTTGGTGTTCGACGTGTTCGTCGAGCCGTACGCCGCCCACCGCGTCTTGAGGCAGTTTGGTCTACGGCAGGCGTTCCCAGTACCCACAGGCGCTGTCGTTCCAGCAGCCGTGCACTCGTTCGTATTTCTACATTTTTTCCCTTCTGCTAGTACTTACGATCTCGGTGGCTTGCGAATTAATGTTGCGCTTTCGTTTTTGCAGGTACACACGCAAAGGCTTCATCAAGACGCAGAGTCGGGCAAAGACGCATGGTACCTCATGCGCGGCGATGCACCGCTCTTGCGGATGTGATCGACGAGATCGCCCCTCGACCACGCGCGACGCACGACGATATATCGAGTGGTACAAAGACGCGCACCGTTCGAGTTTTGCGGTCGTGGAGTCACCTCCCGTGCACGATCCGACCACTTCCGACACGCACCCACCCACCCGGACTACGCTTTCCACCGCGCGGTTCGTACTCCCTCCATTTGTCATTCAACGTAACGCCTTGAAAATTATGCCAACTAACTAGCCTCTTTTCGTTTTCAGAGCGACCTTGCCGGGAGGCACACGAGGCGACGTCGGCGTTACTCTGACAGGTCGGTGCCACCCATACGATAGGGTCACGCGGACGGCCTTAGAGGGCGCCGCGCCATATTCAGACTTGACTTACCGTGCGTACACCGACGCGTCGTGTAGGCGGCCCGTATGACGACGGCGTGGTCATGATCTCCCTCGTTAAATGCACGAGGTCGACACAGCAGACTTCGACCGCCTCGTCGGACGCACAGGGGCTCCGGTGCACCGGACCGGCGTCGTCATCCGATGACCGCAGTACATCAGTGGTCTCTTTTTCATATATTTTGTTGTTCACATAGCGTGTCGTTCTAACTTGAAAAGTTTGTCAGCCGCCGATCCCGCCGACGACGAGCGCGAGCACCTCGGGGACTACGGTACTTTCGGGACGAGGACTTCGACTTTCTCGTCGATCCTTATCGCCGATCCGCAGTGTGGTACTTGGTTCGTCGCGAAGACGCATCGGCCCGGCCCATCTCACCGACACAGGCGCCTTCGCTACTCACTTGACCCGGTCCGGCCTCCTAGGAGTACTCGTGGGCGCCCTGACCACTCACATATCCGTCCGGACATGTGCAGCGTCGTAGGAGGCATGGGACCACACGAGGTGTTGCACCGCGCAGGGCCCTAGCTAGTTTGTTTCTTTTACACATGATGTACCGTAAACAATCTCGTCTTTTACTTCCTTAGCTCATGTAATATCACATATGTTAGTTTTATTTATGAAGTTTTGTGCTATATATAATCTTTTACTTAGTGGCGCTATTTGTAAATATGCTACGATACCTTTGTCACGTCGATAGGACATCACACACGTAGCTACTTTGTCGGTCGCGATGCGACGAAGATTTCTTTGGCGACTATCCTAGCTAGTGTTTCCTTTCATATATTTTGTCTTGAACACAAAATGATGCTTTATTTCCTCATATTACGTCAAATTCACTTTATTTCCTCACATTACGGTATGATCACTATAGCTTTTGTGGATTAGTAAAATAACAGTTTACATGAAAAATTATGGAGTAATAGCCTCAAACACCATTCGACATATGTACGACCTTGTAGCGCTTTCCACGCGATTAGACAACTCACGGGCGCAATGCTTTCAACCTTTTCAGCCGATTTGACCACACGTTGATGCACCTCTCTTGTTTCGCACACGTGCTTTGTCACACATGCGAGCACAGTTCAATGTGACCACTCACCGCCTACTTTTGTTCGTGATAACAGTCGTGTGGCTTTTCTCGGATGGTGACAAATCGTGCGACCTTTCGCAGAAGGTGACAGGCGGTGCAGCTTTGATGATGGGTGACATGTCGTGCAGCTTTTCACAGAGGATGCCAGGACGTCAAACTGGACAAGTGCTGTAGTCGTGCGGAGTAACCACTCACCACCACTATAAAACCGGCCTAGGGTTACACATCCAACACCACCAAACAAGCAATACACGCCATCCGATCTACACAAATTAGGGCACGATGTCGTTCTCATCGTCGCCTCTTCAAAGAAGCGTAAGTCATCCCGCCCGAATACCCGGATACCGATGGCGTGCGCCCGATTCCGCCGGAGTTGCCTGACCAAATGCGATCGCAACCTTCCGCGAAGATGATGCAATCTACCCACGGAGACGGCCGCGCGCGCCACTCATGTTGTGTTCGCCCCTACCGGTAAACCTACTTATATCCATAAAATACAAAGCTAACGGTACCATTTCACGATCGTTCTTTCCTTTCTCAAAGACAAAGACCGGTGTTGCTTCTTCCAATGGATCGACGGCCGAACGACGTGACTACGAATTTGTCTACAATCGCCACGACGCCGAACCCGCTTCGCCCGAGAACTTCAACCGTGGGAGAGGCCGCCAGATACGCCCCTGTTCTAGAGCGACGAGTTCGGGGCGGTGGGCAAGAGGCCAACCAATCGGTGAGTTTCATGCGGCGAACCCATGCTTCACTCACAAAGTAGTAATTTAAACCAGTTCATCCCATACAGAGTTCAAAAAGAAAATTGTGAAATTGCTTGAGTCAAAGGAGAAACCTCCCGGGGCCACCCAAAGCCCCGACTTTGCGAACACGGCCTTGAGCGATGGTTGATACCGCCACGATGAACTAGCGGATCGGAGATTCTACCGGTGCCCTTGACCGAGGATGAATGGTGCGGCTACTTCAATCTGGTGGACCCGAGACGTACCACCCACATCTCAAACTTCCGTATGGGATAACCGGGGAGCAACCCTCCCGTGGTGCTACTACCGCCCGTAAAAGCGGACCGAGTACGCCTACGGTGTTATTCAACGGCCAGCGGGCATCTTGCATTGATTGCGAGGCACGCTTGGTTGTACAACGATAAGCCCAACACACACCTCCCGCACCATACGATGGAGTGCGAGCCGAAGCAGAGCGGCGTCTCGCAAGTGTCCGCTAACGCCAACAACACCGAGGTGCAAGAGGTACCTCCTCTCGAAGAGGAAGGGACAAGGAAGCGACCACCGAGGTCCGCACCACGCAAGAAATCCTTGACGCGTTACGCAGACCATCCGGAACCCGGTGGTAATAACATAAGGGACGCCGAATTGGGATGACATGCCCATGTGGGAGGCGAAATCCACATCAAAAGACCAAAAATTCGTCTTACACACCGAGACGCACGGCATAGGCCACCCATTCGGCGACACACGGGAGCACCTGCGGATCCCCATGGAGTTCTTTCATAGTGGGGATTGAGCGGTGTCCGAGGACAAACCTCCAAATTTACGGGTCGGTAATATGCGAGAAAATGTGGGACATCATTCGTTTGTACCGGATAGGCGGAACGATCATTTGTTCCACCATGACAACGATGCTTTCGTTAGTTAGTTAATGCAAGCAATTTCATCATTGTTGTAATGCCCTTGCAATATAATGTATCTATTGCTTATTTTATCATCCGAACTCGATGTATGTGCCCTTATATATATGTTCAATAAATAATTTAAGTGCTTCGTGGGAACTATTTATAACATGCGTTGTTGTCGACTATAATACTTAGGGTTGTTGCACTAGTGGAAATTAGATGCAAAGCAAGGTGTAAATTAAATATTTTCCCGAATATGGTAGTGCACATATCAAAGAGCAAATCTGGTCTACTCTTCCTAAAAATTACATTTAAACATTAAATTTTACGGTCACTAAAAGGCTAAAAATCATTCTCCCGGATCTCGATTCGCACTCTTTTGATCTCCTCTCGTAAAACATCACAACAACTAATCTTGACTTTTATTAACTACACTACTGACTCATAATTTACATACATTGCAATTCGAATAAAAAATGGGCTAAACCTCTCTGTCGCCATTTGAAACGGCGACAGAGAGTTCTTCGCTATTTCAAATGGCGACACAAAGTCTATCGGTTTTTCAATCGGCGACAGACTCTCTGTCGCCATTTCAATCTGTCTCTATCTGAAACGGCGACAGGCTGTCTGTCGCCATTTGAAATGGCGACAGACTCTCTGTCGCCATTTGAAATAGCGACAACTGGGTAGTTTTGTAATTTTTTTTCGGCATATTATTTTTGTAAAATGGAATAAAAATAGTATTATTTTAAAAAATAATTCCAGAGAGGAGGGTCGTGATTCCCTCAATTCTTGTATGTTCTCGGTGAAAGATCTCGCACCGCCGTATATGCGACACAGGTAGAATGTGTGTTGCTAGTCCAGCATATTTTAGCCGTCTAGTATACTAATCCAATTGTCTCTCTTCCGTGTTCTTTACCTATTTTTTTGGCATACATCAATTTCCATCCCTTTTTTTCTCCGTTTCTAGTTTTTCTGGGGGCAGATATTATTGTTTCCCTTTATTAAGGAAGCCTAACAATTCTCACCGACTCCTAATCAACCCCCCCCCTCGGAAGATTTGGCCCTTGACGTACACGACGTGGACCCGAGAAACGGCAGAGATTATCGTTAGATTGCCGCGCTCGCGTTTCCCATTTCATCTGCTTTGCTTAACTTGCTATCGCTTTGCCCTTTTGTTGGGGTAATAATACTACTAGAGCGGAGAAGCCCTCAAAGTAGTTTCTCTATATATAACGCTCCTCCGCTCTCTGAGAGCTTTGTAGAGGAGGGAGCCGGAGCCAATCAGCAGCTCAGGCACCGTCACCAAACCAACCACTGCGTGTCCCATTTCGTTCTGCTCATCTTGCCCATTGCTGCAGCCGCCGCTTCCTTGCCTGCGCTCCGGGTACGCGCCCATTCGGCCTTCTTCCCTTGTGACATCCGTGGCCTCTCCTGTTCTTGCGCTGTTCTTGGCCTTCTGATCTGGTTTGATGCGTTCTTGTGGGAGCTGCTTGATCTGTTCTTGGTTCTCATTGGGTTCTTTTCTCTGATGGCGGTTTGGCATACTGGCACCACCATTTGCTCGATTCGGTCTCTGGGTTCTTTCTCTCTTTGCGCAGCAGATTTGCCCCCTTCTCTTTACTTTGGTTGTTGTTGTTTTTATTGCCATGGTGCCTTGGCGGTGTCAGATTTTGGTTTGCAGCTTCACTTTGCATTTCTATCCAATATTTACTCCTTTTCTACTTCCATTTCTCCCCTGTTCCGCTCTTCATCTCCGGAAATATTCGCTTCTTGTCTGTTAATCTTTCCTTCTTCCTGTGTGGCATTAGAGCATTTCTTTGTTCAGCTGAGCTTTATGCTCACACGAGTCCCCCTGTGTTTGGCGTTCGATTTCAGATGAGAATCTGCCCAACCGCAGCGGCGAAAGTGTGGTCGGCCTGAGACTGGAGAGGCAATAAACAGAGGACCCAGGTAGACAGAGAAAGAGAGACCTCATGGGTTCCTTGGAGGCGCGGTACAGGCCGGCCGGAACAGGGTAAGATCTCTCTATCCAAGCCCCTCGATCTAAAGAAAAGCTACCCTTTTTTGTGTCTGTGTGTGGCTTTTTAACTGGCTATACTCAGGCTGCTTGCGTGCTAATCCAGCTGCAGATGTATGCTTTGCCATGTGCTGTCATGTGTTGCATATTAGATGGACTCGGCTAATTAAGCTATTGCTGTGGTGGTGGTGGTGACCATATTCATCACATAATCTTGCAGGATTGTACCGCCTTGTACCCTTTACAAGATGCCGTTCTTCTCCTTTTAGCTTCCGTTCATCATGCCCTCCTCCTTAACTTCCCTGATTTTGTAGGTGGTGTGTTGGGTGGTGGTTGTGCCTTTATGATATCCATCCATCGTCTCATATTGCTAGTACTTACAGCTAGAGAAGCAGCAAAAACATGCTCTCTTTTTCTCTTGTTCTGTGGCTCCAGATGTTCTGCTCGATGCCGATGTTTTGAGAACTATGAATCTGTCTTTTTATCTTTTTCCCTATGTGAGACTAACCGAAAGTTAGTTTTACTTTTGTGACGATTTTGAGCCCATATTCAGGTCTGTTATGTGGAGCCAAGCGTCGGTGGTCATGTGTTTCTCACTGCAAATTTGACCCAAAGACTGTTCTTATCACCAATGTTATTAATCTGCATGCATTAGTTTCATGTGCAGTCTGCAGTGGGCACCGTATTTACCACGCTGAGCAGGTCAGCTACAGTTGCTTTGTGCCTGTGGCCCAAGGTGCGCGCTTAGCGTGTAGAAAATATTGGGTTTTGGTGTGTTTGATACTGCGATGCGCGACCAGCTGAGTGATTTCGGCAACCTTGGTCGTCACCATCTTTGCATCAATCTTCCTAATGTTTATGGCTGCAAGGCTGTCTTTCTACATCTAGGATTACTCATCCGTACAGCTTTTCGTTGCGTGTTTGACTGTATTCAAATCGTTAAGCGTGCTTTGGATTTGAGACCAAGAACATGGGGGGTTAGGTACCTGGGCATCTTTGTGATTAATGATGCTTTCCTTTCCTAAAATATGCGACTAATAAAGCCGAGGACTGGTGGAATATAAGAGTGCGCTAATATTCTCTTGTTTTATCCTTTTTAATTCTCAGTGCTTAGAAGCTTGTGTGGTATTTTTCTCCTTTAGCCTTTCTTCTTTGATAGCCAAATAGTAACTTTAGTGTGACCACTTTCCCATGCTACAATATGAGATTGCAATTTCTCCCTTTCAAAAGATGTGCTTTGAATATTTTAGTGTTAAGTGTTGCAAGGTATGTTTGTCCATAGCGGCCAGTCCTGTGAACCTTCTGGGTGTATAACACCAACTCAAACTTCAAGAAAAGCAAAACATCATCACCTAAGAAAATGTTAGTATCTAGGCTATGTTTCTGTTGGTAAGCAATGGGGAAAGGTGGGGACCAGGGTATGTTACCTTACTATTGTCATCATGTTACAATGGTTGTTTTGACAGGGACATTGGTAAACAGTTTGGATTACTTCCAATCTTCCATGCGCTACAGATTAAAAAAAAACTGGTTGTCTAGGGGATCATACTTATTTCTTCAGGAGTTCTCCTATCTATCCTTTAGTATTTCTCAGATGGAGTTCTCCCTTCAATCTTCATAAGGTGGTCCAAAGTCTTAGCTCCCAAGTGTTGTTTCATCTTACCTACATTGAACTCCCACATTCTAATTATTGTCTAGCATCCACCGATGGTTGTGACACTAACCGACGCAAAAGGGAAAAAGTTACCTTCCGGCAAATGAAACCTATAAAAGGAACTCCACTGTTTATATGGGATCAGCACCAAAATATTATTTAACTATTACACCTACAGACCAACCTAATACAGCTGTTTATGTCAGTTCCATTCTGAATTTTTCTTGACAAATTATTACTTCATGTTCAAATACTTACAAGGGAGTTGCTGTCTCTGACTGTTTCCTCTATTCTTTTTTCAGTGATGACACAGCTAAGAGAAGGACCCAGAAAAGCAAAAGTTTCAAAGAGGTTGAAAAATTTGATGTCCTTGTCCTAGAGAAAAGCTCTGGTTGCAAGTTCCGATCCTTGCAACTTTTGCTCTTCGCTATCATGTCTGCTGCATTTCTGACACTCCTGTACACGCCATCTGTGTACGAGCATCAACTGCAGTCCAGTTCTCGGTGAGTATACCTATCGAGAGATACCTCATCACGATATTCAGTACTACATGCAGAATATGAGGAAACCTTAACGCATCAATTGCCACTAGGCTCTTGTATTGGTTGACTTGGAATTATATATGGATCGAAAGCTGCCTATTACCCTGGAGCTCATTCAGTTCATATGCTTTGCAGGTTTGTCAATGTTGGGTGGATATTTGATAAGACAAGCCCTGATCCGCGATATGTATCATCTATCGGTGTTCAGTGGGAGGATGTATATAGAACTATCGAAAATCTGAGTGGTGGCGAACAGAAACTCAAAGTTGGACTCTTAAATTTTAACAGCACTGAGTTTGGTTCTTGGACACAATTGTTCCGAGAAAGCGACTTTTCAATCATAAGGCTTGAGCATGCTAAGGAAACCATTTCCTGGCAGACTCTGTATCCTGAATGGATTGATGAGGAGGAAGAAACAGAGATACCATCTTGTCCGTCACTTCCAGAGCCTAATTTTCCAAGAGGGACACACTTTGATGTTGTTGCTGTGAAGCTTCCCTGTACCCGAGTGGTGGGTTGGTCAAGAGATGTTGCACGGTTACATTTGCAGCTGTCAGCGGCAAAATTGGCGGTGACTGCTGCGAGAGGCAATCGTGGGGTCCATGTGCTGTTTGTGACAGATTGCTTCCCAATTCCAAATCTCTTCTCTTGCAAGAATCTTGTGAAACATGAAGGCAATGCTTGGCTATACAAGCCTGACTTGAAGGCATTAAGGGAGAAGCTTAGACTTCCAGTTGGATCCTGTGAGCTTGCTATTCCACTCAAAGCAAAAGGTAAGTTGATTGCTGTCTGCAGTTTTCAATAGCTTCCCATCTAGAATACCAACATTGCTGCAAGCATTTAGCGTCTGAGAAGAATTGTAGCAGTTGAATTATGTGTATGGTACCATTTTCTGAAAAAAAAAATTAGATAATGGAAGAGTATATTAACCTTCCAGCCTCTGCATCTTAAGATACACACAGCCAATCGTTTATTACAAAGTTACAACCAAAATGTTGTCATCAAGAGACTCATAAAAAAAAGACTTAGCAAATGACAATCAAATGAAGAAAAGGGTTTGAACAAGCCATAAAAGGACTAACAAAAAAAACTCTCAATCCGCACACAATTTTGTTCTAAACCTCCATCCATGGCCGATGAAGAGTTCCTTTATCATAGCAAGACTGTCTGTCTGCTTTATCCATAGACATGCATTAGCAACTTTTGTTGGAAAATATCATAACGTACGTTTACTCCTTTTAGTTTCTCTCTGAATAACTTGGAAATTTCTGGTAGATAACACTCATCCTTTCTTTTACAGCACGACTTTACTCGGTAGACAGACGCCGAGAAGCATATGCTACAATACTGCATTCAGCAAGTGAGTATGTCTGTGGTGCAATCACAGCAGCTCAAAGCATTCGCCAAGCAGGATCAACCAGGGACCTTGTTATTCTTGTTGATGACACCATAAGTGACCACCATCGGAAGGGTCTGGAAGCTGCAGGGTGGAAAGTCAGAATAATCCAGAGGATCCGGAATCCAAAGGCCGAGCGTGATGCCTACAATGAGTGGAACTACAGCAAATTCCGGCTATGGCAGCTCACAGATTATGACAAGATTATATTCATCGATGCGGATCTCCTCATCCTGAGAAATATTGATTTTCTGTTTGCAACGCCAGAAATCACTGCAACTGGCAACAATGCAACCCTCTTCAACTCTGGTGTCATGGTTATTGAACCTTCAAACTGCACATTCCAGTTGTTGATCGAGCACATCAATGAGATAACATCGTACAATGGTGGTGACCAAGGGTACCTGAATGAGATATTCACATGGTGGCATCGAATTCCAAAACACATGAACTTCTTGAAGCATTTCTGGGAGGGTGATGAAGAGGAAGTGAAGGTGAAGAAGACTCAGTTGTTTGGCGCTGACCCACCGATCCTTTATGTTCTTCACTATTTAGGCCTCAAACCATGGCTGTGCTTCCGGGACTATGACTGCAACTGGAATGTTCCAATACTGCGGGAGTTTGCCAGTGACATTGCGCATGCCCGCTGGTGGAAGGTGCACGACAAGATGCCTAAGAAACTTCAGAGCTACTGCCTTCTGAGATCAAGGCAGAAGGCTGGTTTGGAGTGGGATCGGAGGCTGGCCGAGAAAGCGAACTTCACTGATGGGCATTGGCGACGTAACATAAGTGATCCGAGGCTGAAAACTTGCTTTGAGAAGTTCTGCTTCTGGGAGAGTATGTTATGGCATTGGGGTGAGACCAACTCAACGAAGAAAAACCTGGTGCCGGCAACGCCTACTGCGAGCTTGTCGAGCTCATGAGATGCGTAGATAGTCCGAGAAAGTAGTATATTACTAGATACAAACTTCTAAAGCTCCATACATACGCGTAGCAACAGCTTGTAAAGGTAGCTGTGCTTAGGTCTTTCGATACAACTATACCTTGTGTTTGCTGTCGTGGCTTCAGCGCGCTCCCGCTGCTTTGATGGCAAACGATTTTTTGGTTTTTGGCTAATAACTCATCAGTATAGGTAAATTCTCTGTTCCAATACCTGTTTTGTCAGTTACTTCCATTGGCTATTGCTCTGCTGTAATAGCCTGTCTAGTTCTTGATGTATGGTGGTTAAACTGTTTCAGTGATCAATCTGGAGTGATGCAACATGAGATTGCTGACCAGAAAACACTGCGTCATTTTGACATGAATATGATAATGTCACTTTTTATTATGTTCTGGAATTGGATTAGCTCAACTACTGACATCCACCTAATGCCTAAGCTCAAACGGACCATGCATATAAAATTACCTGAACCATACGAAATTATTTATCCAGCAAGGAAGTTCACAGTTGTGCATCGTGTGTTTCTTGCGGGACTAATTTCCAATCAACTGCATTCGAAACAAGAGTGATGAGCCCCATCTGTGGGCTTGCATGATACAGTACCACCTAGCAGCGCAGCATTGAAATGCCCTGCTCCTCAGTGCAGACGTAGAACATGGGTGTATCGAGAGTTTGGCGCACTGCCATCCTGCTAAGAAGAGCATCATTGCCAGGATCCATTATTTCGCCATGCTCCGTTCCTTCCAGATGCGGTCTTCTGTAGCTGCTCGACACCAGCATGCTCGCTTTTCCCGACAGCAACACACCTAAAAAGCGCGAGAATTAGGCTGGACAAGTTCTAGTAGCATTGTCTGTCCTTTAAGAAGGGAGTGGTTGGAGCTTGGAAGAAAGCATTGCAATTTGCAAGTGACTGAGTAGGTTTCTCCTCAAATTTAAATGCACCCAGATCTGAACGCTATCCACTAGCTGTCCGGTATTTTACACCGAAACCATGGAAAAGGCGTTGCGCAGCTAACCAGTACCATGCTTGCCGGTAGCCCAGTACTATTCACCCACGCGCGTTGCATCACCAGCTCTCCGCTATTATATGCCATGCTTTGCACAAAGCCTAAGGTGACAGTACGATCATGTACTAGTACAGCTATTGAGAAAACGGGTTCAGAGGCAGTCATCGAATGGAGTGCCATCCTCGCAGCAGCTGCCGGCCCGGCCCCTTGTCAGTGATCACGCATGGCATGGACCAACTCAGTGCCCTGGGCCAGGCCACAGGCCGGACACGCCACGCGTCCATGCATCGTGCATTTGTCAGCGAGATGCCAACTTTTGGGTTTTGACCAGGCAAGCGAACAAAGACCATGCCTTTGCCGGCGCCGTCTTGTACTCCAGTCCAGTGTACGCTCCTCACCACCTGTCATGCCGGTGCCAACCCGAAGGGCGGCTTCCGCATTGGCAAGAACGGATCTTGGGCGGATCACGAGGATTCGCCACGGGGTGGTTAGCCTCTCGCCGTCACGCCGCAGGGGTGTGGCGGTGCAGCAGCACGCGGCACCAACAACGGGTCCGCGGTTGCGAGGCAAGCGCCGCGCTCTCGGCGGCGGCGGGGTTCAGAAATCTGAAATCTCAGACCGGACTCGGAGAGCTTTCTCGTAACAAAACAAAAACGGTGGGTTTTTCGGCGCTTGCGGTTGTAGCTGGTTTGCTGCCGCCGACGCCGGTAGGCCGGACGTATGTATGCTGCTTGTTTGCTGCATGGCCCGATCCTCATAAGAGCCCAGCATGCAGCAGTTGTCCTACAGGCTAAACCCAAAGATCGGTTGTTGAGTCGAAAGTGACGGTTTTGTTCAACGGTTCGGTGAAGGCCCAATCAAGCCGGCATGGATCAAGCTCCAGGTCCAATAAAACCATCATTAACGCTGCACAACATGGATCAGGCCCTAATGTCTGCAAAACCTTCGTAACCTTCTTCTTCTTCTTCTTATTTTTTGAGAGAGAAAGACCTTTGTAATCTTCTCTACGTCTCGTTTCAAAGGCAATGAGCACCAGCTTGTCGCCCATATATATCTGTTGCAGTTTCCCACTCCATCAGCCTAGGTGTGACGGACGGCCGCGAATACGCACTGCACTGTCTTTTCCTCTCTTTTCCCTCTTCTTATGATTGAATTTTGGCCTTCATCTCTTTTTTTTTTTAAATTTCATCTGTCCCTGTCTAAAGCTTATTATTCTCTTTCAGAAAAGGTTTAGCACCTCTCTAGATTGAAGAAAAAACAAAGAAATTTTCGAGGAATCTATTCCTAAAGAAAAAAAAAATCCTATGTGGATCATTTGGTTCAAAGGAAAGGCCACCAGAGTTCCTTTGAAATTCCTACCGAATGTTGTACTTTCATCTTGGAAATTTTCCTTTCAGTCTATGACAATTGACAACCATACCAATAATCAGAATTCATGTGTTTTTCCTGTAGTCCAACCAAATTCTCGTAGGATTGAACGAGACATGACATCTAATTCCTACGTTTTTTTGAGGGTACGATTATTTTGAGGCTAACCTCAAATTAAAAAATTTAAGAACACCTTCCTATAATACCATGTGTCATCTTCTCTATCCATATCTCCTTCCCTTTTCTCTAATCACTTCTCCCAGTCACTTCCTCCCTTTGTAACACAAAAATTTAAAATTAGAACATTTAAATTTTGAAAATTTTAAATAGAAAGTTTCAACTCAAAATTTAAAACTTGAAAAAAAATCAAAAAGTTTCAAATTAGAAGGTTTCAACTCGATAAATTTCCAATAGGAAAGTTTCAAATTGAAAAAGTTTAACTCATAAAGTTTCAACACGAAAAGTTTTAAATCGAAAATTTTCAAATCCAAAAGTTTTAAATCGGAAAGTTTGAACTCTGAAAACTTTCGATTAAAAAAACTTTTGGTGCGAAAAGTAAAATTTAAAATTCAAGTTGAAAATTTTTCAACCAAAAAATTTCAAATCGGAGAGTTTCAACTCGAAAAAAAATTAAATTGAAAAATTTCAAATTCAAAAGTTTCACCTCGAAAAAAATTTAAATCGAAAAGTTTCAGCTTCAAAAACATTCAATTAAAAAATTTCCGGATCGAGAAGTTTCTATTCAACAAACTTTCGGTTCAAAAAGTTCACTTAAAAACTTTCAAAAGTAGTTAAAAAATACTTGATTTCAAAAACTTGAGGGCAAAAATTGAAATACAAAAGCTATTTTGAGTTTGAGGAGAAGAGAATTGAGGAAAGGAGGATGAAAGAGGTAATACCACTTATCACAAAAAAAGGGCCTTTGAGGAAGAAGGAAAATGAGGGAAGAAAGGAGGTGATGACACTTGTCACAAGGAGATAACCTTTGAGAGAAAAGTGCCGTCACTTATTATAAGAAAAAAAGTATTCTCACCAAAGATTTAACGAGGGTGACCTTAAACTAGCAGTTATTTTTTTTTCTATTCATGTGTTTCTCAATTCCTGTATTCCAAAGAGGCACTGCCTTGACCCCTCGGCAATTCGGCATTGATACCCAGCAACGCTTGGTATAATAGTATTGAACTCGTTGGATGCGTGAACAAAGTCAGTATTAGAGAACGATTAATGACCGCAATATCTTAACACTCGAGGACGTAGCCTACCTAGGCGGTGATGATCTTCTTAAAATTGCGAACGTTTTCTGTCTACAACCGGGTGGTGATCCAACAATCCTTGCCCAATTTGGTCTAATAGTTCGTATAATAATGCTGTGATTTCGTAGTTCAAGCTCGGGCGGTACACAGCTGCCGTCTTATCACAATTCTCACCACCGACGTGTTTATTCACGCAGGCTTTCGATCTTCAGGAACTTTCGGAAATTTTTGAATACAGTACAAAATACTGTCGGAAATTAGAAAACGATACAACATATTTGTGTATTTACGAAAAACCCTACCATACCTGAAATCTGAAAATCCGTTTAAGCATACCCGAAACGCTAGAAACCGGTTAAACTTTTACCGAATTTTGAAATTTCAGGTATGGGGGCCCCACCCCATACCCGGAATTTCAAAAACCGGGTATGGGGTGGGGCCCCCATACCCGGATCCTCATGTTCCAGTTAAGGCTGGCATCTCTTTGGCTTTGGCCAAATGGTGGGCCCCCATGCATACACTCCGGTTTTCCCGCTGACTGCGTCCTTTGCATTCGCTGCATGCAGACCTCCAGGCTCCGCCAATACATAAAACCATAAAAGGCGTAAATAATAGTGTGTACTTCATGTGATTGTAGTGCAATTAGTAGTAATAAAATAATTGTATTAGTGCATGTAATGACAATGCTAGAATAACTACCGTACATAAAATAATGAGAACATGGCATAAGTAATGGCATAATTATCGGTGTTAATATTTTGTAGGAATTTATTACGAGCTATCTTCATTTTATGAATTAACTAATTGGGTTCCCATTTCAGTGCGCTCTAGGAAGGTGATTTTGCAAGTTGGCAGAGGTTTTTGATCTTCATTCTGACTTCACACGGGTTAGTTTTTAATATTCGGGAATATTCTTGTGATATTGTTATAATACAACTATAATAAGTAGAATATTAGTACAACTAGTATGACATAAACTACAGACACTAGTCGAGCGAATAGTACGAAAATGTCGTGTTGGAATAATGTTAAATACATACATTAACGATTGCATAGTTAGTAGTAATGAGCAGCGTAAATAATAGTGTGTAATTGGTACTACACTTGGACATATAAATATTTGACTATGGGAAAACAGTCTCGCATGGTTATTTTTTTATGTAATGCAACTGGGTACGTGATGTTATTTTGCAAGAAGATGCACACATGAATATGCTCTCACAGCATCTGATGTGCCCATTTGGAATACAACCCTGTCCCTTTCTTGTGGGCAAGTTCGGAACACTACATTATTAATCCCTCTCTCGAAATAATCAGTAGTCCCGAGAGATTCTGACCAACAATGAACATGATTAGCATGAGCTGAACAAACCACAAAAATCTGGACAATGTTAGACAACACAAGGAACAAATAAGCGATATCATGTAGATGTTAAAAGGTTCCCCAGCCTCACACATAAAATCAGGAAGTTCATGAAGCATCTAATTCTAAACTTATAAGTTATGAAGTTATGAAAATGTTTGTTTCCTTCTATCTTCAAATACCAACCCTTTACCACCCAAAAAACATTTAAGATAAATATTTCAAATCACCTGCTTAAAATGCAACATATTGGAGTAAAATTATCCACAATATTATGATATATAAGATCTTAATAGCAATTTATGAGTACAACTTAACTGTTAATACTTAATACAAAGGTCACAGTAGTGAGCTCATAATAAAATATTAAACAACAATTGAACAAAGCGGAAAATGTATGAATTAAATTGAAATATAAATTGGAATATAAATATTGTTGGCTTTTCTGGTGTTATTTATTTTAATTAGATTTTACTTGGTTTTTTGCATTGAATGAAAACTGTAATGAAAGAGCATAGGAAAAAGGAAAAAGGTAAAAAGGTAGAAGTAAAAGCTAGAAAATTTACCATGGGACCTTATCTATGCTAGTAAGCCAGTATAATCATCAGGTAAAAATCTTATGCACATGAATGTAAATAAATAAAGTATATAACCACTCTTTTGACTAGAAATAGTAAGGTTAAAATTTAAAGGAAATTGTTCGATATCTATCCAAAGCTGAGAAAATTACTATAGTGTTCTGAGTGTATAACCTACCTCTGGTAAATTTTTGATAAATTAATAAGAGGATTTAAGCCTTTTAAAAATTGAAATATTGAGGCCTTAGAAATTTGGAAAATGGAATGTCAGAATTATTATTAAATAAATACTCAATTTTTAGACTTGAAAATTTTATTTTAGTTCCTTCAGAAGTATCTGAACCCCCCCAAAAATTTTCAAAAATATATATAATAAAATGAGACTTAAAATAAATCAAAACCTGAAATGGAAATTCTGGGCAGTGCACAGTGTCAGAATTAATATAAATTCCATATAGGATATTTTGAGCTAAAATTTTTACTGAGTGGAAAAAACTTTCACTAGACTTCATTTAAAAAGTTTCAGAAAATATGACCATGATCAGATGGCGAATCTAATGGTCATCTCGAGCTGTCTGGAGTTGAGTCTGTAATGTAGAATCTTGTAGATCCAGATTATGCAAAAATAATTTGAAGATCCAGATTATGGAAAAATAATTTGAAGATCCAGATTATGCGAAAATAATTTGAAGATCCAGATTATGCAAAAATAATTTGAAGATCAATGTTGTGCAACTTTAGAAAATGCAAAGAAACACATGGGTATGAATAATGCCATTTAATAAAATATTTTCAAATAAAGTTAAAGTTGAATAAAATAAATTTTATGGAATCTCGGTCTGCATTTGTTAGTACTAATTGTGTCTTATTTTAAGATTTGGATGGCAAACTCCGCCAATTGGGCGACCATAGTTAGGGAGTTAGCGGAAAATTTAGGACAAAAAGAATCACCCTATGCTCATCATTAGGCAAACCCTTTGTTGGGTTTAAAGTTAGTGCGTGTGCGATCACCAAAATGAGAGGCGTCGCGTGCATCATCGCGTCAAGCATCATAACGCTTGTAGGATTCGGGCTATAAAAGTAGCAAGTCGCAAGTTGATGAGGAAAATTTGTCAAGTGCATCGGGTAAACATGGATGCATATGTAAGGATGTATGGAAGTCGTGTAGCTCATGAAGGGCTGGATTGGGAACTAGGAGGCGCGGGGACAGAGAGCAGGCGGGAGTATTTGCGCCGATTTTGTCGAAGGAGTTCAGGGCCGTCCCTGAACCATCTAGTTCGGGAAGTAGTTGCGAGATTGGTTCACCACGCGATTTCAATGTATGGTGGTGTATGGGTCCTTTCGATAGCTCGATGCTTGAGCTTTAGTGTTACGTAGTGGAGAACAAAATCATAGGAAAGTGTGGTAGTGGCTATTATGTGAAATAGATTATATGCGTTTATCTGACTAATATGTATGTGATGTGTCTTGCTATTGTAAGTTTTTAGTATAATAACACTATAGCCATATTCTTTGTCATGCAATTATGAATTTATTAGAATGACAATAATGTGATTCTTTTATTAGTTGAAAATTGGTGTAATATTATTGCGATATATGGAACACTTAAATAATGTTAGTGTAATATTGCTACTGATATTTGTGGGATTAATACAATTATTGCGATGTGTGTGTAACTTAGGCAATATCGGTATAATATTATGACAACATTTGTGGTATTAGTACAATATTAGAATAACTAGTAGTACACAAAATGACGGCGTTAGTAGTTGGAGTAGCGAGAAGAAATAATAAATTAAGTAGAGCGAGCCGTAAACTTGAATATTTGGAAAAAACAAATATCCCCACGCTGATAAATATTTAATGTTTCAATGATCCGTAATCGTAGAAATATTTAAAAATAAATTTTCACGCACTCGCCCCTCTTGCTACAAAGGCACTAAAAATTTAGTAGTAATTACGGTGTTAATGTTTTGTACAAATTTATTACGAGCTGTCTTCATTTTATCGATTAACTAATTCGGGTTCCTTATTTCACAGTGCGCTACTGGGAAGGTGATTTTGCAAGTTGGTATAGGTTTCCGATCTTCATTCTGACTTCACATATGCTAGTTTTTAATATTTAGGAATATTATTCATGCGGCGAATTTGGTTGCATGCGGCGTGATTAGTTTTAGCCATTAAAATTTTCAAGTTTGTCTATATATACTGTCTAAATGTACTTGTTTGTTACGAGCCATTTGTTTTGACGACGTGATGGCGGCCATTGCAGTTCGAGCTTCTTCGTGAGTCGGTCGATGCCCCACATCGTGCGAGGGCAATTCTGCGGGAACTATGGTCCGATGCATTACTATATTGCTGTCATCACTGTTTTGAAGGCGCATAACCACTTTGTCATTAACGTTTGATTGCCCTCTCTTAAGCCGATCAACGCACAAGATAAAAAGCTGGACTATCGATTTCATATTCCACTAGCTCGTGCAGGTCTACTACCGTTTGCGCTCCTCATGGATGGAGCTCAGCTCGCAGGAGGCTTGACCACACCTATGCCTGCCATTGATCGTGCACTTCTCACTAGTCTCGTCGACCGATGGTGACCGGAGACACACACCTTTCACCTACCATTCGGTGAGATGTCCATCACTTTGAAGGACGTGGCCATGCTAACCGGCCTGCCCATCAGGGGACAGCCGTTGGTTCTTCCTCGCCCCAGCAGACAGCAGTGGCAGCACTACATCGCGGAGAGGTATTACATGACATAATGTTATTTCATATTTGTAATGTGCATGATATTATCGACTCTCTTAATCCGGAGTTCATGCAAGTTCGGTGTCCCATACGTACAGAAAGAAAATGGTGTCTCTATGAATTGGCTACAGGGATTACAGGAATACAATCTATGCCCACCTGATGCCGACGAAGCTACAGTGGGGCGCCACTACGAAATGTACCTCTACTACTTGCTGGGTGGTGTCATGTTCACGACGACCGTCGGAGACCTCATCTTCCCGCACATCGTGTGGATTGCTAGTCAGTTGTCCGTCAACCTTGAAGACATCCCAGCCTACAGCTGGGGATCTGCGGTCCTAGCGGACACCTACCGTGGTTTGTGCGATGCATGCCAACGGCAGACTTACAGGGGCACTATTACTGGATGCCTGCAACTCCTTGGATGTGGAGTTGGGAGTACCTTCAATCTCTCGGCGGAGAATGCGTGCAGGTATTACCCTGTTGTCATAGATGATGACACGCCAGAGGCCACTCGCCCTACAATGGGGCACCGTTGGATGCACGCCCGGCTACGATGGTCGCCGACGGGTGACCACGCGAGCTACACGCGTGTTGTTGCTGACTTGGACTTGCTGACCACAGATCATGTCACCTGGGATCCATGGACCGTGCAACGAGCCGAAGAGCTTGCGACTGGTGGCTGTATCTCTTCTTGTTGCACGATCGACCACGGCCTGTGGATGACTATGTGCTTCCTCTTGTACATGAATGTGGTCGAGGTCTACTCACCCGAACGGATCCAGAGGCAGTTCGGGTGGCGCCCACCGATCCACATTCGACATCGCGGGACGCCAGGAGCTCTCATGGGTATGCATTTAATTTTTTCAATATTTTCCTCTATATGAAAATTTTAGAATCTTACATCCTTGCAATTGTAGGAGAAGCGCGAAGGCGGTCGCGGCGCATCGAAGCGGACCGTCATCCACGCCGCACATTACGATGGATGGAGCGGCGTTTGCCAGAGGTTGTCCATCCCTGCGGGCCATATGACCCGAGGAATATGACAACTACCTTAGATGGTACTGGCCCGCGCGCGTCCCACTTTCTTGAGTGAGGAGGTCGACGAACCACCATGGCCTATCCGGAGGACCGATCTCGACAAGTCCATATTTTGGTACTCCCACAACCGTACTAATGTCTTAGTAAATTTCTTTACCTATGTTCTAATACCCGTTCTTGCCATGCGAGCGCAAGAGGCATCGGAGCTATATACCCAAGCGGATCAAATTGCGGCCCAAGCTGCGAGCACTTCTAGCTCCTCGTCACGGCCGTCGGATGAGGCGGTACCTCGCGCCCAAGGGTCTCGATTCCTCTCGGCGTCCGTCGTCTTGGAGGACCTTCCGTCCTTCCGCCGTAGCTCGAAGATGCTCCCATAGATCCTACTCGTAGCTCACAGGCAAGGCGGTCATGCACCAGCCGTCCCTCCGGTGCTGATGCGCACGACGTCGGACGTCGTGCATCCACGTCCCATGCACCGAGCCATTCATCGCGACGTCGTTCTGTCCCCCCATTGAAGTACCAGCTGAGGCCTTCGCACAATATGACGAAGGACCCGGTCCTTTGGCATCACCGGAGGTGCCCATTTATCGCACTCGCCGGGACGAGCGTCGATCACACACGGGGCGGAGCGAGGCGGAGATTTGAGTTTGACTTCATGTCGCCCCTACCTTCCTTCTTTGGGCTACTTGGTGTGCGACCACATGGACCTCCTCCCTACAGGCGGGGACCTCACAGAGCGGCCAGACGATCGCATACGGCTCTCCTAGGGACGGAGGATGCAAGTCGTGGTACAACCAGATCCACGCGGCGGAGGGCAATACACATTCGGTAGGGCTTCCTTCCCAAGGCGAGCATTTTGACGTCACGGCGAGCACGGAGGCATGGGCCATCACAAAGCCATGGGACGAGGCGGACACATGCCCAGAGATGTACACCCAGAGGACTTGATCGGAAGGTAGGGTGGGCGGCCGAGGAGGCAGCGACGATTTTTATAGCTGTGTGAAGCTATCGATTACTTTAACCTAGTGTCATGTAAAATAACTATTGTATGGTTAGATTTGAAATACAGTGTTGCCCTTTCGCATTCAAATGTTCATATCTTTTGCTAGGATGGTCGAAATGAAGTGAAATTAGTTTCTAAATTTAAGTTTTCAAATGATGAATTTGAATCTTAAATAAAAAGTTTTATGTTGCATGCAGAAAAATATTTTTATTGCAGTTTGAATTGTAGGCTCTAAATGTAACTTGCGGAGAAGTATACTCTCTGTTGATCCTTAAATCTTGAAATAAATACCATAGTTTCCTGAAACCATATGTACTTCTTTTCTATAAAAATATTTAAATTTAAAAGCATTTTGAATCAGTTATGGCTAGTTGAAACCCTTAATAACATTCAAATTTCAAGTGACTGGAAAAATGTTCAAATGACCTCAAAACTTGATAAAACCAGTTTTTTTACATTCTTGGGATTGCATTGGTCACAGATATGTAAAAACATTTAGACTTTGCTTCAGTTTGCATTGTTTACTAGTTGCTTAAACATTCAATCCGCAACACGATCATTTGTTCGTTAACTTCGCAAACAAGCCACGAATTTGACGAAATAAAATGCGATAACCTTAAAATAACATGTACTTACTTTATGTACAGAAATAACATCAATTTGATCAATTTTGAGTTAGGCCATATTAAGCCCTAATGACCGTACACGTGCAAAACGTCTCAAATAAACGCGTAATACCACGAAACTAACTTTAAAATACTTTTAGGGCTATCCCCTACTAATATATGAAAAATGGTTAGATTCTTCCATAAGGTGTAGCTGCAATCGAGGAATTAAAATTTGACCGCAACCGCGCGATCGGCTTGATTGTATTAGCTTTTCGGCAAGTCACGAAATATCTTATATAAATGGAAAATAATGAAAGAAAAGATCAGTACCATCCTATAACATTTACTCTACCATAATATGGAAAAAAATTTGAATTACAACCAGTGTAGCATATGAAACTTATCGTCGCAAATGCCTTCGAAGATTAAAAACTGCACAAACTATAATGACTAAGCCTTTTCGGCAATCAGAAAAATATCTCTTGTATGGAGTTTTCATGAGTTTGTGTAGTACCATATTCTACCATATTCTGTAAAATTATTTTAATTAAAACTTGATTTGCATCTGAATCCTACTTAAGCAAAACCCTAATCGACAACGTCGTTGAAATCTCTTGTATGGAGTTTTCATGAGTTTGTGTAGTGTGTAAGAAATAAAATAATTTCGAAGTTTACGTTAGAACAGATATTAGAGATTGTTTCTAAGCTATTCCGTGACTATTTCCCCTTTGCACAGGGTATTTCACAGGATGCCGGAAAGGCTTATATTACCATGAAAAAGATGCCACGAGTAGTGAATTCTGCCTGATGAAGCTCAGAGCGATGGTAGCTAATCGACTTACAATCTAGTTCACAAGAATAGCTGCCAGTACAACAAGGATAGCCACACACATAATCTTCTTCAACCATTTCACACTATCTAAAAGGCGGTCCATCTTGAACATCAGCATGTTCAGCCTCTGCTCGAGAATAGGGTCCATCCTCTCCATAGTAGGATGCATTCTGCGTGTATCGTGGTTGTTGCGCTCCATCGAGGTGTCAATGTGCCCACTGGAAATATTGGCACCTGCAGACCTCGTGATGAGGTTAACATGCTTTTAGGCCGTGCAAACAAATGAGATCTGCGCAGGAACTACACAACTCCAACCGAAAAAGGAGCAAGCGAACTTCTCACTTACGGAGAAAAAAGGGCATTTGTAGAACAACCGGTCGTTATTTGCCTCGGTCTTTGGAGTAGAACACATTAGCTTGCACATGGCAATTAGGACAATCGACTTGCCTTGCGATGGCAGCGCGCAGGCCCTCCGATTTCTGAGCTCGCCGTTTGAGACATGGTCTTTGGAGGCAAGGAATGGGATGAGGATGAGGATATGTGAATGGGTTGAGGAGGAGGATATGTGCAAGCGGAGGTGGTATGAAGACCTACTTATAGAGGCGGTGCACACTTGCTGCCGTAGAGGCCTTCTTGTCTGGTTGTGTGTCGTCCGTACAAAGCGGCTCGGCTATTTCTCTGCGTCGCCTGATCGACCAATTTCTGACCGTCCCGACGTGCCAACGCTCCGCCGCCGCCACTTATCGGACTGCGCCCCACCCCTGGGCCCCACGGCGCTGCGCCTCGGCTCACACTGCCGCCACGCCGCCTCGCCCCCTACGCCCGCGCTTCGGAATTGGGACAGGGAATCTCAAGGGCGATTATTGGTACATGTCAAATCACCCATGTGAGAGCATCTAGACCCCTTATTCTTTTTATTGTACTTATTGTAAGTTTTGGTGTTGATGATCAAGTAGCGCATGTACTTATTTCTGGTTGAGGCGCTCAAAGATCCTAAGTTGTAAATTTCAACCGAGCATACATCATGTACGCTGAACCGCTATTTTCGATGCAGTGTGAGAATTATCTTTACTGAGAGCACACACCATATGCGCGGACCAACTTTTGGGTCGGCGTTAAGATTCTTTTCAATCACATTTAACAAGTGTTCATCGGACAAATATAAATTATTTCTTCTATTTTAGTCGACATAAGTTATTTTCACTTCAAATATAATTCGGTCTATATTAAAATGTGAAAAAATTAAGTCGATGCAGACTGAATTCTATGTGTGCGGACCAACTTTTCGGTCGGCGCAAAGCGTTGTTATTTGTCTTGAGTTAGATCGGATCATGTATACGCGGACCAACTTTTTGGTCCGGCGCTAACGTAGCTTGCCTGACTAAGTAAAATCATATGCACGACGAACCAAGTTTATTGGTCCAACGCAAATCTTCTTCATGCCAGTATAAACGTCTGATGTCTTCACCCTTACGACGGACCGCTTTTTTCGGCCCAGCGTGAATGGGTCTTTCTGAGTTCAGCTATGCCTCTGAAAACTATGTACCCCGGACCAAAATTTCCGGTCCGGCGTGTGTGTAGTTGACTTCCGATTCACTCTGCCCCCTGGCCGCTGCGCCCCGGCTCCTGCCTGCCGCCACGCCGCCCTAGTCCCCCTTCAGGGAATCTCACGGGCGATTATTGGTACATGTCAAATCACCCATGTCAGAGCATCTAGGCCCACCATTCATTTTATTATACTTATTGTAGGTTTCGGTGTTGATGATCAAGAAGTGCATGTGTACGCCTATACTCCTCGTCAAAATACGTTTTGACCGAAGTTCATTTCCATCAACCTTCTCGCAAAACTCAAGAGCACATTCTCTTCACACCGAAGCTCATCCTGAATGGGTGTTTGGCAGCGGTGTTCAATCTGCTCAAGCCTCTACGAACTAGGGTCCTGTAAGCTCTTCAATTTTCTCTCTTTCTTGCTAAATCGAAATCCTAGTTGCAAATCATCTCTTAAGGTCCTGTTGTCTGTTACTTAGGCTGTTCTTCAAATTCTTCTGCTTGGCATTGTCGATGTCGGTTTGTGCTTATCATCAAAGTCAGCTTTGTATTTCTGCTTGAGATAAGAAGTCTTAGTCAAGATGAGTTCTGATAATCCTGACGAAAGAGGGCTTTTCGAAAAAATTGCTGATAAAATCAAAGGGAAAAAGAAAGCCAAACAGATAGATCCAGTCATGCCCAGGGATCTGGTGGAGTAATAAAGAAAGTAACCTCTAAACCACCAAAAAGAGGGAAACAACCTATGCCACATGATTCCTTTTCTTCTTCAGATGATAGTGACTATGAGTCTGGTGTGGTCATATCTTCCGATCAAGAAATAGAACTCTCCAGTGAAACTGATATGATTTTTGGGCATGAGCTAAGTACATTGGGGGGAAGAAACTAAGATCAGTGAGATTGGTTCCAGAAAAGATTTGGTTTCCCTTCGATAGACCCCTTAAATGAGCAATTTATCACACCCTTTCAGAAAAACATATGCTTGGGGTACAAAAACAGGAAAAATAAGAACGGTAAACCTCTGTCAGCCCTGTGCAAGCATCAATATGTGGACTGGAACCAGATTAACTCGGTCCTAGTATCAAATAGAATTTTAGATTGTGTAAGGTCAACTCCTGGCCTTGCTGCACTAATGTCTTCTATTGGGGCAGCTTGGAATGAAAGCAGAATATTAGAATTTTATGCATCTTTGTTAGTAAACAAGAACAGGCAGTATATTATGTTTACTATTGATGGAAAAAAGAGAAAGGTGACATCACCTCGGTTTGAAGCTGCTATCGGTGCCTCAAGTTCTCTGCTAAATAGGACTAGGATTCATGACAGGATGTTTCCTGGAAATAGATGGAGGCAGATTGGCGACATGCCTGATTTACAAGTATCTGCTCACATCTACAGAGATATCCATGAGGCTGGGTTCAATGCTAATAGGGTTCAATGCCAAAGCTCTGCTCTTCATCCTTAGACACACGATTTACCCTAAGACTGGGTACAAAGAGGGAGTAACTCCATGCCTTGCTTGGTTGTTACATCTCATTCTGTCAAGACAACCGATTGATCTAATAGATTATATTTTGGGGGAAATGGAAGAAGCTATCTACAGAAAAATGGGCAGTCCTCTCCCTTTCGCCATGCAAATCACTCAGATATTTTTGGCTCAAGGAATCATCTCCCAGCTTGAGATGGATAGGGATTTTAATTGTCGACCGAAACAATACAAGATGCCCAAGCCAACAACTGATGTGGAAAGGCCAGCTACACTTACTACTCCTCCACTTCCAGCAATACATGAGCTAAGCGCTCAAGAAGATACTGAGAAAAATGCTAGTTCAGGCAGTGCTGGTGGAGCTCCAAGTTATAGCTATCATACTCAGGAACAATTTTCTCCACCCTATACTCATACACCTACAGGAATATTAGGCCATGGCTATGAGAGTTTGAGTCATCAGGTTTTTGGACAGCATGAAGGCACTGATATTCTTGTAAGCTCTGAATCTCACCGTGAAGATGAAGAAATTCACAAACTGCAAGAAGTAGCAGCTGCAGTAAGATTCATGGAAGCTCAAAGATTTCCACAAACAGTTCATGAACATGAAGCAGGTGGTTCTCGACCACATCAGGGACATATGCCAACCTTCGCTCAGCAATCTTCTGAAGATTCTCATCACTCTCATCACTCTGAGTTTGCTGAGCCTGAATTTTCACATGATTATGGTCATCAACCATCTTGGTGGGACTCACAGCCAGGTTGGTTCACATCTTTCGAGCAACAATATAATTCTGATCTAAGAAATGCTCAACAAAATTTTGAAGAAGAAAGGAGATTGGCTGCCCATAGACATAGTGAACAAATGGCAGCAATTCACCAGCAGCAAGAAATGATGCAAAAGCTCTATGAACATCAAGCAAATCTCGCGGATGAAACTTATAAAAGGTTTGATATGATAAGAGGAAATCAATGGGATCTAATGAGGAGGGTAGGCGAAATCAAAACTGATCAGCTTGTGGTAAAAGACAGGCTATATGATCTAAATAAGAAGCAGAATGCCCAAAATGTCAAAATTGACAAATTTGCTCAAACTGTATACATGAACTTTGAAAAGACTAGCAGCTGTTTGGATTGGCAAGGAGATATGTTTGATTATCTTCGGGACTACACTGAAGATGCTAGAAATAACTTGGTATCTAACCAGGAACAAATTGCATAGCTCTTATCGGATAAGGCTGATGAAACTCAAGAGCTAATCAGGAATGTCCAGCAAGACTTCAATGAACTCACGTTCAACCCTCAGCCTGGTGATCCTGATTATCCTAGTTGGCATGATCAAGCTATGGCTACTCCACTCTCTGACAAAGACCAAGAGCAATCATCGTCTTCCCCTCCGAGAAGAAGCACAAGTTCCAGAATGGAAAGTATGCTGAAAAGGACTTTTTCTAAGCGCAAGAAGTGACCTTTCTGGAAATTGATGCCAAAGAGGAAGAAGAATTAGTGTCTAAGATGATCTGTTCCACCCAGATAATATGGCAGGTAATATGCAAAAAATGTGGGACATCATTCTGGCTATACCCAGATAGGCGAAATGATCATCTGTTCCACCATGGCAAACAATGCTTTCGTTAGTTAGTTCGTTAGGCAATTTCCTCATTGTTGTAATGCCCTTGTAATACAATCTAATCTATTGCTTATTTTATCATCTGAACTTTCGGTGCATGTGCCCACATGCAATAACGCGATTTCGCTAATTAATTAGTACTGTTATACTAATTATAATTTTACTAAGACCCTCATAATATGGTAGCGCATATATCAAAGATCAAATATAGTCCACTGTTCATAAAAATTTGCTGGAATTTTTTCAAAATATTTTCAATTCCTACGAAAATGGGGTGGTGTTTGGGGAGTCTGATGGAGACGCCTTAGGATGAGTAAGCTATTCTGATGATTCATCTAAGCGGTATGACTGTCACCCATTATTAAAAGCCGCACGACTAGTCACCCATCATCGAATCGCACGACTGTTGTGTAATCGTCTTTACAAAGCCTCTCGCTATTTTCTCTGCGTGTCATGCGATCGACATATTTTCAAGCCGGCCGAGCGTGCCCAAGCTCCGAGGCCACCACGTGTCCGGACTGCGCCCCCCTTTGCGGCGGCCGTGTAATTTTTTCCTCACTTTCCGTGATCGGCGACCGCGTAATTTTTTTCGGCATGGTGGTATTTCTTAATCGGTAGCGTGACTCGGTGGGGCGGCGGAATCAGTGATCGCCGACCATTGGATTCCGTGGCGCACGTGCGGCGCGGCGAGGCGGGGCGGGCCGGGTCCTTTGGAGCGGCTGCGTGGTGGCGAAGGCGATGATTTTTGTTTACTCACATCGGCCTGATGAAGGCCATGGTCCATCACGATTACACAACTCACGAGGAGAAGCAACCCTTTTATACATAAAACCATCTTTGAACATCAAACCATCAAGCACTTCAAAAACATCACCAGTTTGACGATCACTCGGTCATTAATAGATATTATCTTCATCAAATGGTTAACAGTTAACATTTTATCCACAAAAGATACTTAGCAAAAAAACATGTTCACATGACAAATCATAGAGTAATAGCCTTGATTCAAAACTTTAAAACCTTTCATGGGGCGGCAATAGTGCAATGGTCGTTCTAGCGTGATTAGCAAACCGCGGGCCCAATGCTTACAACTTTTTCAGGTCGATTTCACAACACTCTACCTATAGCTTCCTCACGCCAATTTGACCACACGCTGATGGACTTCTACTCTTTTTTCTACTCGTTCTCATAAAGGCTTTGTCATACATGTTGGCACAGCTCGAAGTGACCACTCACTGCCTACTTTTGTCAGTGCTGACAATTTGCATGCGTGACTGCCTTTTCAGCCTGACTAGACTACACACTACGGCGTTGTTTTGCAATCTGTCTGTATGCTTACTTTCCAACACTTAGTCCATACACCACTCCTTCGAGTCTATAAAAGGCAAAACTGCAGCACATATCCACGGCTCCCACTCACACTTATTCACCATGGTGGATCCTCTAGCGAGCATTTTGTGGACACGATATGAGCAACGTGGCTCTCCATCACACGTTGAAGGTTACGCGTGGTGGGAAGGATGATCCATTCAAGGAGGAGAACCTAAGTAAAGTGGTGTCCAAATTGCAAGAGTGGCGCCCGACATTACGGAGGCAAGCCTTGACAACATCTGGCATGAACCTTGTGACCGTCGACGACCTGAAGGCGCACTTGCAATGGTGGTGTCAAAGGTATTTCAGGGTGTGCGAACTAGCCGAGCACCCTTCTTCTACAGGTTTCTCTACAAGATATTACAAGGTACTGATGCTACCCGATCGGTATGCAGAGCATATTAAGGTTAGTTATTTCACATTTGTTCACCTTACTAATCTTTTGTGCATTATATATAAGTTCACTACTTCATATGTTCGTCTTCTGTGTTAGTCATTCGCAGAGGATGAAGAGTTGCTGAACAAAGCAATCCCGGAATTCTTAGCGATGCATATGCTCTTCGGTAGGGGTATGATGCGGATGGCACGAGAAGACGCAAAGCGGATCTAACGGGGAGGGTAGAGATCGACCGCGATCTTCTTTGCATCGGCAAGTTCAAGAGGGCGTGCAACCACCACCGAGAGGGCATGCTCGTAACTATGCAAATGGCGATGATGGCGATTTCGTTTCACCTCCACCTTGGCGTTCAAGCAATATCGGAGAGGCCGTCCAAGCACCACCGGAGGAGCATGCTTCTAACTATGCAAATGGCGATGATGATGACGATTTCGTTTCACCTCGCCTTGGCGTTCAAGCACCACCGGAGGGCTTGCTCCTAACTATGCAAATGGCGGCGGCGATGATGATGATGATTTCGTTTCACCTCCACCTTGGCGTTCAAACACTATCGAAAGAGGCCGTTGAAATATGAATGTATCTAACTTTGTATCTCGGTTTAATAATTAGAGCTCATAGGTTGCAGCGATTTTTCGAATAAAATCGATGCGAAATACTTCCACAAAAATTAAATTTCCTCCCAAAAAAATATTGTGCATTAAGTCCGGTTAATTTTCGAAATTTCATGAAGACCATATTTTCGATTACACTAAAAAATTTGAATTTTTTACTGTTCTAGCCCGACGCGTATAATTTTCCTCACGATTAGTTAATTGCGAAAAAAATATAAGCAACGAGGCCAAAAAGGTAAAAATTTCCCTGCCCGCTGCGCCCTGGCTCCCGCTTACCGCCACGCTGCCCCGGTCCCCCAGCGCCCGCGCTGCAGCCTGGCGGCAGGGAATCTCACGGGCGATCATCAAAATGTTGTGATTTGCATATAAAACTCGCTAGCAAAATAACCCTAAAAACAAACCTTATGTAAAATAGCTTAGAAATGATATTTAGGACATGTACTACTGTATTATAGAAAAATATTTTATTTACCACTTGTCATTCATCAAAATCCTATTAATATAAAACCCTTAAGTGATAAGGTAATTCATACACTCATCAGAGCTGCATGACCTGTCACCCATCATCATAAAAGCTGCACGACTTGTCACCCATCATCATAAAAGCTGCACGACCTGTCACTACACATCATTAAAGCTGCACGACCAGTTATGTCCCCATACCCGAAATTTCATATTTCGGGAAAGGCTAGGCGACAGGCTACATGCAAGTAATTTGGATGGTGGTGGCAGGCAATTTCACAACCGATCATCGCGCGCCGAAAGCACCGACCGAACGAATACCTGTGAGCTGCGCCCTTCCTTTCCCTTGCTATAAATCCTTCGCGATGGCATTGCAACGTTCACGACAGCCATAAAGCGTGAAGGCAAGGCAAGGCAACAGAGAGCCCGAAGACGAGATATTAGTTCGTTGGTGTTCATAGTTTCTTGAAATTTTCACAAAGTTTTAATTTTTTATTTATCTCATTCGGGATTCTAATATTGCGGTAATCTTGGGAAGATTCATTGGTACATTGCTCGACTTTATTGATCTTTAGTACGACTTAGGAAGGTTAGTTAGAAATCATCATTAGTGTATATTATTTTTGTGTTACTAAGGTATTTAGTACATTAATAATGCGATATTTGCTACAGATGGACATGCCTTTTAAAATTTATTTCGGAGAACAACCCGTAGTCTTGCACGGGAGAGTGATGACCATTGATAACTGTCTGCACATAGATAGCACAATAGCCACCCCGAACGAACTCTGGCAGCTCAAATCACATGTCATCGCTCTACTGCGTGTGAATCTTGAGACGCACAGAGTTCGTTTCGATGGGGTTCGTCCACGGGTTGTCCCCAACAGCCCGATGGTTGTGTACACGCTCTTCCCGCTACGGAATGAAAGCGCGTGGGCTTTGTATGTTCGCAAAGCGGGTGAAGAGAATTTTGAGATAGGAGTATACGTGGAGATATTGCCACGGCACCCGGCCGTAGAGGAGGCCTCTACCTCCGGCGAAGAGAACATGACATATCACATGCACCACCCGAACCAGCAATTGTAGAGGAGGGGGCATCGGGGGGAGGTGAAGAAGAAGATGAGGCGGCGGAGGTGGATGGAGAATGCATGGATGATGAAGGCGGCGAGGCGGGGATGAAGAAGCGGCGGACAATGATGACCCAATACGGCTATACATTACTTGGGGCCATCGGTTAGCTGGATTGTACCCTCACGGATTACAGTAACATATCCGCGTGGGGGTACTCCCAGAACGATGTCCAAACCGGACAACGGTTCCGTAACAAGCTGGAGGCAATTCACTTTCTTAGCAACTATGCCATCATGACAAGACGGGAGCACACTCGTCTCCGGTCGGAGCCCTCCTCGTACGAGGTTAGGTGCACGAATTACCCGGATTGTCCCTTCTTTGTACGGGTTCACAGACCCAAACATGAAGACTACTTCGTCATAAGTAGAAATAGGCCTCATACGTGCACGGAGGAGTCCGTAAGGAACATGAACCGACTTGTGGATGCGAGGTTTGTAGCCCAGATCCTCGTGTCCATCGTTGGAAGCGACATAGGGATGACTCCCCGAAAAATTATGGAGGAGGTCCAGGCTAAAACTGGGATGGTCATCACGTACCATACGGCTTGAGAGCGGCGAAGGCATTGAAGATGCTTTTGGGGATTCGAGAGTCTTTCAACTATGCCCCTAGGTTGCTCTGAGTTCGCCATGGCGAACCGGGCACTCGATTCGCGATGGCGATGAGCCCGTCATACTAGAAGATGGGTCCGTCATTTCGGCGGACGGTACCTAATTAGGATATTACGGTCATTCGGTCAATGCATCGAAGCATTCGGTATTGTAGACCGATCATATGCGTGGGCCGGGACATTCACGAGTGGGAAGTTCCACGGGGCCTTGCTTGGCACACGGCTGCGATGCAAATAACCAAATCCTCCCGGTGGCGTTTGCTCTCGTCGAGAGCGAGAACAATGACAGCTGGTTGTGGTTCCTAACTCTACTCAAGAGCCGGGTCATCGGTACCCGGGAGCGTGTATGTGTTGTCTCGGACAGGAACAAAGGCCTCCTCCACGCGTTGGATGTCATGCACGACAGCACGTCCTCCGAGACTAGCTGGCCCGATGTTGAGAGAAGATGGTGCATGCGCCACCTTGGTGCGAACCTGTACACAAGGTACAAGAACAAGGCCCTGGTCAAGAGATTCAAAGCTATGTGCCTGCAGAACCAAGCACACAAGTTCAACGCGATATGGACGCAGCTGCACGAGACCACACGGAAGATGATGGAAGACAACCAATCCCAGGAGCTGCAACTCCGTTCGCAAATGGTGGAGGGCGGACCGTGGTTTCTCGAACTCGGCCCACCTTGACCGATGGATCGTGGGGAAGCCGCAGAGCGGTGGCGCTACTCACGACACGAGCGGAGCGAGGTATGGGCGAACCATAAGTTAACGCAAATCATTTCACCTCCTTGTATTCACTTCCATACTGGTGACATACACCATCATAGGTACAACGTGATGACAACGAACATAGTGGAGGCATTCAACAACGTCACGAAGGGTGTGCGCGCTCTTCGTTGTGTTCAATCATTGAGCTCACATTCTATCGGGCGGTTGATTACTTTCGAGATCGCGATAACGCGATCGGCGCATCACCACGCACGCACCCGAGTGGAGAAGATGCTCGCGGAGAGAAGGAAGAAGGCGCACTTCCACCGCACAAGGATTTATGACTTGGGAGCGAATAAATTTGAGGTCACGTGCAAGCGCGGACATGCATCCGGGCATCTCGCGGGGACACCGTGCAGCGATGTCGACTAGAGGCGAGCAAGTGGCGTGCGTGCAACAAGCCGAAGCTTCAACATATTCTGTGCTCCCATCTGCTCGCCGCATGTCGCGACATGGATGGGAACGATGCATCACAGTTCATCTCGCCTTACTACACCACGCATGCTTTGAAGAACACATGGCGTCCAAAGATGAGTTCGTTCACAATCGGAGCGAACTACAAGATTATGGAAGGCCCAATCTGGAAACCATATCCCGCGACTAGACGCACACAACATGGGAGGCCACGGGGCACCAGATTGCATGGTGACATGGACGCGGCTGATGCGGTGGACGGTTTGCGAAAATGCAAGTTATGTAAACAACCTGGACACAACCGTAGGAGGTGCCCCAATCCACCCAGTATGTAGTCATTTGGCTTTGATTATGTGTGAAATGTTCTCTGTCCCCCAATGTATCATGTTTAATCACTCTTGTGTTGCCAAATTTGAAATA
Organism: Otatea glauca; assembly: GCA_036346275.1. Lineage (NCBI taxonomy): Eukaryota > Viridiplantae > Streptophyta > Magnoliopsida > Poales > Poaceae > Otatea > Otatea glauca. The sequence goes on from CM070711.1 coordinate 79,311,217, forward strand.
AATCGATGCCAGCTTTCTCTTAAGTTATTTTTCCTAATTTACTTTATCTACTAGTCTTGTCAAATCACTCATGTGTTGTCATCTTCGTAATACAGTGACGCCAGTTTCTCTTAAGCTGTCAAAATTTTTTATTGTACCTCACAGTCATGTCAAATCACCCTTGTGTTGTCCGTCGCATGCTTTCTCGAGTGGGCGATTAGGCAGCGCGACGCCACGACTTTCGACAGAGGTGGTGACAGTCGTGCAACTTTGGACAGAGGGTGACACGTCGTGCGACTTTCGACAGAGGGTGACACGTCGTGCAGCCTTTGATAGAGGGTGACAAGTTGTGCAGCTTTGATGATGGGTGACACGTCATGCAGCTCTTATGCTGGGTGACACGTCATGCAGCTCTTCACATTAGTTGTTGTCGACTATAATATTTGGGGTTATTGCACTAGTGGAAATTAGAAGCAGAGCAATGTGTACATTAAATATTTTTCGGAATATGCTAGTGCATATATGAAAGATCAAATGTGGTCCATCGTTTATAAAAATTCTATTTAGACATGATATTTTACGGGCCGCCGAAAGGGCTAAAAAACATGACATGAGTTGTTGTCGACTATAATACTTAGGGTTATTGCACTAGTGGAAATTAGATGCAAAGCAAGGTGTAAATTAAATATTTTTCCGGAATATGCTAGTGCATATATGAAAGATTAAATGTGGTCCATTGTTCATAAAAATTCCATTTACACATGATATTTTACGGGCCGCCGAAAGGGCTAAAAAACATAACATGAGTTGTTATCGACTATAATACTTAGGGTTATTGCACTAGTGGAAATTAGATGCAAAGCAAGGTGTAAATAACATATTTTTCCAGCATATGCTAGTGCATATATCAAAGAGCAAGCAAATATGGTACATTCTTTCTAAAAATTACATTTAAACATGGCATTTTACGAGTAGTATTAAAAGGATAAAAATTCACACTCACCTCGATCTCGAGAATCACACTCTCTCGATCTTCCTCTCAGACCATCGTTTTGCAATTTCTAAAAATATAATTCTTCAAATAATTTCAAATTATTGATTGCCCGAACTTTTATTGGATACATTTATCAGTACCTAAATTCAATGACAGTTGCCTAGCCACTTCCTCCAAAAGAAGTGTTTTAAATATCTTTACAAATTTGGATTGCATTTGTTCAATGCAATAACGCGATTTTGGTAATCACGTAGAGACTACGAAATTTTCTAATCGGTATGGAGGGAATTATACTTTTTATAGTTTTTACTAATCATTTTACTAATTATACTTTTTACTAATCATTTTACTAATTATATTTTTTATCAGCATGCATGGAATCTTGACTTTGTGCTAATCAGCATGCGTATGGAGGCTAGGCTTAACCGGAAAATGAGGATCCGGGTATGGGGCCCACCCATACCGGTTTTGAAATCGGGTATGGGGTGGGCCCCATACCCGAATTTCAAAATTGATAAAAGTTTAACCGGTTTCTGGCGTCTCGGGTATGTTTAAACGGATTTTCAGATTCCGGGTATGGTAGGATTTTCCGTAAATACGCAAACATATTATATCGTTTTCTAATTTCCGACAGTATTTTGTATTGTATTCAAAAATTTCCGAAACCTTCCGGAACGAAAGAAACAGACATAAAAGCGCGCGCATGATGGCTCGGTTCAATGATTCTAGTAGATCAATTTAATTAGTAAAGATTTTTTTATCATCCTTAAGGTACCATTTCGGTTATTTCTTTGACATGGACTCGTGAGTCATGGCGCATGAATATTTGCATGCTGAAGTGGGAGAAACCCACGACCGGCCATCAACTCAACTCCGAAGTAGGTTTGGTCGCCGGCTCGCAGTGCGGTGCTGCACATGCGGTAGCGAAGAGCGTAGCGAAAGGATGCGGCTTAGTGATGGGCCACCACAAAGTGACAAGCCAGGAAAGCCGCACGCCGAGCTTCAAGGGCATGTTTGTTTTTTATTTTGATTCTGTATTTTAGTTTTAAAAGTAGAATAAAAAAATAGTCAATTCTAATAATCGATTTTCACAATCCAACCCACTCATATACACTGCAATTCACAATCCACTTCATATATGTTTTTGGATTCTACCTTTTAAAGAGAATCAGCTTCTCTACTACCACAATTTAAAATCAGTTTTTAAAGAATTCAAAGTAAAAACAAACAACCCGAGAATGCTCATCTTTTTCCGCTTTGCCAGTGCTCTCTGCAGCTCTTCCAAGCCACTCGTGTTGCCACTTGCCACATACTGGTAGATCTTGTCGTGGTTACCAACCTAAATGGGAATTCATAATTTCTTTAGCTCGCTTTTGCAAGATTTGGCGGTCTTCGTGGTTCGTGCTAAATAACAAAAGTTTATTAGTGGATCTTTCACCCATCATCATTGATCAAGATAAGATTCTCAATCCTTCACTTGCATTAGGCACCATCGCATTTGCATAACTGTTCATCTCAATCGATCTGTTCACCAGCTTCCTTTATACTTTATACTTACTACTACTGTACTTTGGGTATCCACTTGTCTCCCTGTATGAAGCTGGCTACGCTGTACACGTCGACGTGGTCCTTGGGCACATGGCTGCTCCACGCGACCCTCCGGCTGGCGTCGTGGCCGCCGGGGCCTGCGCTGTCGTACTCGCCGTAGTAGAGCGTCTCGAGCGCGAAGTTGCCGCTCCACGGCATCCACCCCTGCGGCTGCACGATCTCGGCGAGCGTGCAGCCGACGAACACCGTGCGCGAGTACTCCTTCCACGGCCGGCCCAGGTACACGCGGTGCACGTCGGGCTTCTGGCGGTACAGCGCCAGGTACTCCTCGCTGCCGTTCACGACGCAGCCGCGGAGAACGATCCCCGTGGGCTGCGACGGGTCGGTGCGGCCCTGAGCCGTTACCGCGTCGTTCTCGCCCTTCTCCGGGCGGAGCTGCCGGGGCAGGACGAGGAGGGTGCTGTCGTGGAGCACGGTGGCCGAGTTGCCGAACACGAAGTCCACCGTGCCGGAGACGCGGCACCGGGTGTAGAACTGCCGCATGGCGTGCGCGTAGAGCGTGTCCTGGTGGCCCAGGAGCTCCACGGTGTCCAGCACCGTGCGGTCACCCGTCGAGCGGAAGGCCACCGCCTGGTGCGCGTCCGGCCCCGCCGTGTTGGCGATCGTCAGGTCGCGCGCCATGAAACCATCGGCAAGCACACCTGAAAATAAATTAACGTTAGTTGACATGCACTCGGCAACGTAAAATTTACCGCAACATCACCGCGGAGAACTAGAAAATCACGTCTCGTGCCATAACGAATGCAGGGTAAAGTTAGAACGGCGGATCTGGACGCACTTTTTTCTCAGTGATTTGACTAGTCGAACGACCATGTCTGGTGCCTAGTCTGTATAGCCAGGGGGACATCATCTATAGACACAGGACACGGGGCGCGCCTTTTTTTGTCGAAGCCTCGTCGAAATTGGTTTATTTGCTAGTGGTGAGGTCAAGTCTGTCTTGGACCTAAATAAAAGCAAGCCTAGTCTTGATTTGGATGTTTATCTAGATAATTTATTTGTTTAATAAGTTGATAGTTTATGATAATAAAAAATATTAATACTAAAGATAACATCAATTGATTTATTTAGCTAGTGGTGAGATATTTAGTAGAAAAATATAAGATCTAAACCTAATCTAATATGATCTAGGTCTAATCCAAATAGTTACGAATCCAAAATAAGTCTAATCTATTTAGAGTTTTAAATCAACCTAATCTAAAAGCCTAACCGATCCAAACCCACGAGATAAGCGACTGGAAGACGATTTTCCTCAGTAAATGCTCAAATTCTTTACAACAGGGCTTTCACTACAATGATAAACAGTATACGAGATGACATATGCCCGTCACATCTGGATCTAACAGTCGGCAGTGGACTGAGTACCGTAATTTCACATCCTCATGTGCCATGCCGGACGCGACGTACAAAAGCTAAGAATTGATTGGTCCACGTCACAACTAACAACAACTAATTCACGAGGAGCGTTTAACGCCGCCGCATTGATCTCATGCACGTACGTGTACGACACCGTAGTAGAAACTACTCGTAAATCCATCGGTATGTACGTACAGAAGCACTTAAACACAAAAGGAATACATGTATACGCACCTACGGTGGCCGTGTTGAAGGTGGAGACGCCGGGCGTGTCGGCGTTGAGGTCGCCGGTGATGACCGTCTTCCCCATGCCGTCGCCGACGACCACCACGTTCGTCTTCTCCCACGGCACGCCCACCGTCTCCTTGTACACCCCCTCCTTCACGTGCAACACGAACCACTGGCCGCCGTAGTCCGGCGCCGTCGCCACAGCCTCCCGCACCGTCTTGTGGTCGCAACCCGCGCCGCACACCGTCACGTTCGGCGGCAGCCCCTTGGGCACGCCGAGCGCGTCCACGTCGACGTCCGCCGCCGCGGGCGGCCAGTACCCGTTGCGCTCGGTCTGCGGCGGCGCCCAGCGGGAGGAGTCGTCGCCGTACCGCTGCAGCGCGGCGAGCATGGAGATGTAGTTGCTGTTGACGGCGATGGTGTCGTCGAGGTAGGCCATGGCATCGGAGATGGTCCTAGAGAAGTTGACGTACTTGTAGGCGGACCAGCAGTCGTAGAGGTGGAGGAGCGCGGTGGAGGCGGAGAGGAGCGACGGCGGCGAGGGGGGCGGGGAGAGGCGGTGGGTGGAGAGGGAGAGGAAGGTGAGGCAGTTGGTGGCGGCGTTGGAGAGGTTGACGTTGGAGGAGGCAGCGAGGACGTAGCGCGCGGTGGAGACGGCGGGCGGTAGGCGCGCGCGGAGCGCGGAGAGCGTGGCGTCGAGGAGGTCGGAGGGGGAGGAGTCAGCGGTTTCGTTGGAGAGCGTGGAGACGCAGGCGGGCTGGAAGCGGGTGGCGTTGCAGGCGAGGAGGACGGCCAGCGGCGCCGCGTAGTTGGACGGCGGAGGAGTGGTCGGGGAGGGCGCCGGGGCGCGGTGGTGGTGGCGGGAGGAGAGGGTGCAGGGGAGGTGGAAGAGGAGGAGGAGGAGAAGGATGCGAAGTGGAGGCATTGGTAATGGTTGGATTGGGCGGAGTGGAGCGTGTGCGTCGGAGGGAGTGGAGCGTGTGGGTGGTGAGGTTGGTTGGTTTTATCGGCGAGGGAGTCAGGCGCGGCGCGGGGGAGGGGGCTTGGCTGGGGAAGGGGAGGAGGAGATGAGAATATGAGACGAGGATGGATGGATTTTGTTGGCTGCAAAAGTTACGGAAAGTCTAGGGAAAAGGAAAGCATTCATGCAAATATTACACTCCCAAATGAAGCAAGATCAGATCTCAACGACCGACGATAGAATTTGAACCCTGGTCTCATGCAATTTGGTGGCAAACACACACTTCGACTATTTGGGTCACGGAACTTTTTTCTTTTCTTTTCACATTGTAGTTTCCATATCATCTCTTGCCTCCACACTACTCGTTTCTTTTATTCGATCGATCAACAAATTAAACTAATATCTTAGATGAATCAGAATTTGGATCGGACCAAACAAGGCCTAAATATATTCACAATCCATATAACATGAGAAAGCAACTTAAAATCTTCCGTAACATTTTCCTCGTAAATCGGTCAGTGTTGGGTTGTAATTTTTGTTCTTGACGACATTCCCTCGCCTGCCTATGCGTTCCCTTGCATCTCTGGTATATGCAAAATAAAATAGAGTTTTATGTACTAGAAAAAGAGGATAGGGAACGTACAAGCTCAACAAGGTCTAAAAATCTACCAGGAATCTAGCCACATATTAAAAGATGTGTTGCTCCGGTACCCTATACGCACCAGGACAATAGCATTTTTCAAGAGGTTTTGGTTTTTTTAGGCTTTTTTTTTGCAAGTTTGATCTTATCTAAATAAAATTATAAATTTAGTCTCTTCAATAACCGGAGAATAAATAGGATGCGACATGCATCTACCACGGTATGGGAGTGCAGTAAATGACTACTGCTGCTTTCGCAGTCGAAAATAGGCCATATTTACAATTTTGTTCAAAAGGGACCAAACTCGTAAAAAAAAGAGCCCAGTGGTCTAAAAAAAAGGCAAAGATTTACTTTTGAAGGCCAATACTGAGCTAATGAGCTAACGAAGGGAGACACTTTAAAGGATTTTCATAGACCAAACTTTGGCACACTAATTACAAAATAGTTCCAAATACCTCTCACAACATCATAGGACATGCAGGAAATGTACATGATAAAGTTTGGTACCCTTTTTCTTTTCGTTCTCGGGTTTCACCCGCATGAGCTTCTAGCACTTGTTGTGATTTGTCATGGATCAAAATTTGACTCACTAACCTGTCATGGACCAAATTTTGACCCGCTGACTAAAAATTGTTCAAAATTCCTCCCATGATATTGTTGAGCTTGTAGGTAGTGTACTCGCCAAAGTTTAGTACCTAGATTAGGAATGGATCCAAATTCCTCCCATCATGTCATATGGAAGAGGTAAGAGCATTCGTCAAAGTTAGGTACCTAGTTTCATTTTGTGCCTAGGTTTCTCCAGCACGTGTTTTTGTTACCCACTTTCACCTGCAGTGGACTAAAATTCGACTCACTGATGAGGAATGGTTCCAAATGAATCCTATGATGTCATAGCGCACGTAGGATGTGCACTTGCCAAAGTTTGGTACCCAAATCCTTTCCTTGCCATGTTTTCGCAAGCACGAGCATCCGGTACACATCGTGAACCGCCAACATTCGGGACAGATTATGCTTAAAAATCGAATTATTTGTCGAACGGGGGGATTCTAGACAGCTTCTACCACAATCAGAAGCTATCCTTTACATAGATTCAGAATTTGGGTGCCAACTGATTCTCACCGGTCCGGTCCACCACCTCCATGCGCAGCCGGCCGACCCGATTCTCCCATAATCCAGAATTTGCACAATCAGAGGCTATCCTGAAGGGGCCTAAAAATGATTCCGGTTGCCTCCCATGATGTCATAGGGTATATAGGAAGTGCATTCACCAAAGTTTGGTACCTGGGTCCTTTCCATACCCTAGTTTTGCTCGCAAGAGCTTGGTACCCGTCGTGAACTAAAATTTGGCTCAGATATTAGGAATAATTCGAAATGTCACCTATGATGTTATATAGCATGCAGGAAGTGCACTCATCAATGTTTGATATCCGGTTCCATTCCTTGCCCCAACTTCTCATGCACGAACTTTTGATACCGGTCGTAGAACAAAATTGATACCCATCGTGATGTGTCCTGCACCAAAATTTGGCTTATTATCTAGGAATGTTTCTAAATACATCTCATGATGCTATAGTACACACAGGAAATGCACTCACGAAAGTTTGTTAACCAATTCTTTAACATGCCTAATTTGTTAAACTTTTGAATTTATTACCATTTATTAACTTCCAAAAATATTGTGCAAATAAAACACTTAGAAGGGCTGTCCAAATTCTCGATATTGAAAGCAACAACGCCACGCACCAAACAGCAAGCCTCAACGCAGAACGCACTCTGGCAGTCTGGCCGCGCTCTGAACGCGCTTTTTGTTGCTCCAGTACCCTAGCTAGGGCAATACCATTTTTGAAGGCCGTCTTCCAATTTTGAGTTGATGGGAGAGACACTTCTAGATATTTTTGCATTCCTTTGTTTTCAAATGTTCCATTCGCCTAAACTAAAGGTCTCCATAAAATGACCATGATTCTTATTTTGTTTGGCTTACTGTATCCGGGAGTGAATGGAAATGGTATTGCTCCGCTGAATGCTAATAGTATTTTTCATCAAGGCTATTGCTTAGAATATTGGATGATAGGATCTACCGGTTTTTGGGCCACTAGGGACACTTGAATTTGCATAATCGTGCACGGCAGTCTCCTCTTGGGTTGCCTCTCAATCTGGGTGCATTGATGGGTTCATTTGGCATGATAGCTGCCGGTTAGGAAAAACACGAATAGATCGCCATATATCCCTTTGCATCATCTTGAGTCAGTTATAGAAAACTAACAACCTGCTGTCACAGGCTCACAATCTAGTCATGTGACATTGGAATTTTGTCGGACGCAGCTTTCTTCTCACGGGATAATGGCACGGCCGCTGGAGGAGATGAATGGTTTTCTTGCCTTTGCCAGTTTGCCAACCGGATTTCGCCTTCCGGGACATGGTCACGGGGATCACAGTGGAGAGGTCGGCTGGCCAGTGTCCACTGAACTGAGGAAAGTGGTCGCGCACCGATGCAATTTCGATATAAAAAAAAGGCACCGATGCAATTATGCATACCACAAATTTTAACTTTCGGAAAGGCTGTAATTATGTTCTTAAAAAATACTCCTTCATGTCACAGATAGTTATCGTTTTGAACATAGATACAACTTCAAAAACATAGTTTTCACTACTTATTTTTATTATAATATATTTATAAAATCCAATAAAATTATAATATTATGAAAATAATTTTTAAGGCGAATCTACACATTTGATTTTCATGTATCCAATTTAAATATTTAAAAAGATATTGACAATCAAAACTTTGAAAGTTTGATTACACGTGTCCAAAACGACATCTATTTGTGAGTGCAGGGGGTATTAGATTTTGCATGTATACCACTGCCAACATGATAAGGGGATCTGAGACTGAGAGCATATACATCCATGCAAAACTATTCCACTGAATCTGATATGCAGTTATGCACAACAAAAGGCAGCTAACAAATTTCATGCATGAGAAATGAAATTACAAAATTTGCACATGAATTGTTGTTACATACAGGTTGCCAAGTGCCAACTGTCATGTTTTCTATATCTAAACCACAAAATAGGCAATGAAGCAAAATCTATATCTCAGGACATATGCATTTCGCGTGAATAATTGAGGGAAAAGAATGGAGAAAAAAAAAGATAACTGCAACAGCTTGCAGCAGATGCTGCTGTCTGCGAGACTTCATGTTTTGCTCCTTAGTAGCAGACGAAACAGAAGAAGCAAAATTCTCAAGCAGGGAAAAAAATTGAGTATACAATGTCAGCCAGCCATCCTTCGCCAACCTGTCGAATTGGACGTGAGGCAACATCAGATCACCATTCAACTCCAGAATGAGCAAGTCATCAAGTTAAAGATAGAACAGATAAAGACAACAGTATGAAGTGCTGCAAACTACGTCAACAGTCTGAAAATATCTAGAATCAGTTGGAAATTGGTGGACAGGTTACCATATGTTTCATATCTATATTTTTTGGAATACAGTCAAGGCTTATACAGGATAACATTGACCATAAGTGCTGACTTACTTGACTACTTGAGCCTGAATGTATTCATGGGTGTACCTGTTGGTTCTCTACTATTGTACCCTGTTAAATTTTGACCCTGGACAACTGTCAAGTTCAGGTCTTGTTGTCACACATAACAATTCAGGGGAATGACAACTATCAAATAATATCCGTATGCATGGTATATAGACAAGGCTCGAAGGTTTCAGGTTACCTTGCAACTGAAAACAACCTATGAGATAATAATTTTGTTTGGTCACTATATACTACTTTGCTTGGATGACTGAGGAACATGCTATCATGAATAAATAATATGTCAAAAAAATGATATCATAAATAAGGACCTCACCATTAGTCAAAAGTTGGGAAAATACAAGTTCATTCCAAGAATCTGGGACTCCAGGAAGGCACCAGTGGCTGCAATCAAGTATGGTAGAAGGATGACTCCAAATACCGATATGAGCATCACTTCTGAAGGCGCCCATCAAAGTCACATTTAGTATAGTGACAGGAACGTTCATGTTCGCCACGACCTTTGCAAGTATATCCCCAAATTCACTCCTGTCAGTTCCTTTGGCCTCAGTTGTAGGCCGTTCTGTTACTTCACATACCTTTTGATTTGAGCCACTGTAAATATGGAAAATTTCAATGTGTATGTTTTTTGTAAATAATTTGTATACCTTTTGTAATCCACAATCATAGCAATATTACATCTTCAGTTCAAATTGTACGTACTCTTATAAGGCAATAAATAAGAAAAAAAATAAAATAACTAGGGAAAAGCTTCAATATATATGAGATAACACACCTCCAATGAGATGGCTCATATGTACGGAAGAAGACATGTGTTCTTTTTAAATCCACTCTTTTTTCTACCCATGAAGCCCATGTTTCCAGTGCCATTTTGAAAGCAGAATTAATGGATGTTCCCAGTTTAAGCACACCTCCATCCTCAAAATAGCAACCCCTGTTGGAATGACCAAGCTAGAATGTCTGAGATATATGAAGTTAATGTTAACCATACATGACAAATTAAAGAAAGATATACTATATGTCAAGGAAATGGCACTGTTCCAAAGTCACTTGATGAGTAGAACATGAAATGTGAATTAAACTGATTAATCGTAATAGTAAAAAATGCTACCAAATTGCAATAATAGAACATCCACATTAGTGGAAACACTTGTACGGAGCATACCAGTGTCCATTGAGATGTACACAGTAACCACTACGTCTAAATATTCGAAAGATTAATTACTGTGATGAAAATTTTCAAACTTCACTTCCTAAACAACCCCCAAAATTTCAACACAAACAAAAAAACAAGACCAAACAATAAAATATAGTTTCATAACAGTTTGGTATGCCGTGATCTTACAAACAAGAAAAACAAGGTAGCCAAGGTTTCTGAACACCAGAAAAGGAGGTAATCTCTAATAAAGATGCATAAAACTTATCAGCAAAACACATGTTCAATAGTGCCTAACCACAATAAGTTGAAGCCTACAATTTACCAACATCAGACATCAGATATGTTGTGACAGGAGAAACTAACACCCTGTGGTGTTGCTTTGACCTCAAGAAACAACTAGAACCTAACATCACCAACTTTGCAAGGCAATCCCATTGTTTGTTTTTGTTCATTTGTTATCCTCAGTACTTTTGCTACAATCAATCCACATCATTGATTCCTGAAGAGGATAAATTGCGTAAACTCTTGAAACAACAACTTTGTCTAGCCGCCCTTCAATCTAGCAACACGGATCCAATGTAGTAGTAGTAACAACTGCAACTTTAGCAGTTGAGCGATGGTCTAGATCTTCCGGAGTAGTGTTCAAAAACACTGGTTTGGACGGGTGAGGACTGCTTAAGTTGCAGTCCCCATTGAAACTGCACAGGAATCCTTTCCTCAATCTAGGGGGTTGCTTAGAACTTGAAGTTACAAAATACCAAATGGCAGAAGAGAGATCTTCCATGGGAAATTGTGCTACCTATTTGGCTGACACATTGGAACAAGGACAACATCTATTTTCAAGGATTGTGAGTGGATACAAATGTAATGGAACAAAAATATATCAGATTAATGGAACTTAGAAATTTGATGATAGTGATATGAAAACAATTACCTAAGAACAAAGAGTGATGTGAAGTAAAGCAAGAAAACTCACATGTCAAATAATTTGCTGGGAGTCCACCAGTGCCCTGAATTGAATATAAGCACATCGGCATTCGCCCATTTTGTGTTAATATCATCCATCTTATCAAGCTTGAGAATCGCACGGACCCTCTTAGGCCCATGGCGAGGAGCAGGGGTCTGCTGTACAAGGAACACCGACCGGAAGAATTCCACATTCAGGTTGAATGACGCAAACCTCACTCCTAAAAATCGGATTGTCTTTGAGATCTGGCTGCCATTAACCTCGTAAACCGTCTTTGGATCCTCCACCCCTGTAATGAGCATGCAAATGAAGGACTCCCATTGCGTTCTGCTCATTGAATCCCCCACAAAAACAACCCTCTTCCCTCTGAGCCACTCCAACACATCCCGGGCACTGAACCGAGGGACATCGCATCCCCGCGGCTTCCACCGCCATTTGAGGTACTCAATGTCCTTCCTCCCATTGGCCAAGCAATTGAACCCCCTCTCCGCAAACGGGCACTCCGAACTGTTGTACAAGGGGTACCTCTCATCCGGCACCCAGCTGCCTTCGAACACGTCGCAGGACTCTAGATTCTCTCCGCCGGCGAACTCGGCAATCACACGGTCCCGGCCCAGGTACCGGAAGACAAACAAATATAGGCCGCAGGAGAGCACGAGCCCGACGGAGGCGAGGAAGAAGGCCAAGGCGATGCTCTCGAATGACGGCCCCGATGGCGCTGCCCACCACTTGCGGTGCGTGGACGCGGGCGCCGAGACCCGCGGGCTCCCGACGCCGCCCCTCGCAGTGAGCCGCGCAGACGTGCTCCGGTTGAAGCTCCCGCTCACCATCTCGCCACTGCCTCCGCCGCCCGATCTCCTATTCCACAAGTCCCCTGTTGCCAAATCGGCTCAAACCAATTCGCCGCAAAACTTTACCGAACCAAAATAATGGCTTCTAAACTCGCAGGCGCGGATTTATCTCAATCCCGTACCTCCGAATAATCTCTTCGATATTTCCCGTGAGGGATTCGAATATGTCCCGCAAGTTGACCGGATCCCGCGAGGCTTCAAAGCGCGCGCGCGCGCAGCCCTCGAGATCAGGGATCTCCGGATCAGTGAGCGGATGCAAAAGGCGATGACTCTTCTCGAGGCTCTCGAGGCAGGGCACCAGAACGGGATAGGGAACTCACCGGATTCCGGCGACTGACTCTCCCTCTCCGGCGATCGCTGGAGCGGCTGCGCAAAACCCTAAGAGGGCTAGGAAATAGCTCGCGACACGGTAGTCGGTGGCGTGGCCTCGCGAGCGGCGGCTTGGTGATCTCTCGTCTCGCGCGAGGAGGCCAAGTTCGAACAGGAAGAGCTGAGGAAGGCGACGACTACAGAAGGAGGTCGTGCTTGTGGTCTGGCTCAGTGGCTTGGGTTATTTAAATAGAATCATCACTTTTTTTAGTCTATTTTTTTTTCAAAACTAGCTTCTTCTCAACATATTTATAAATTTAACCATCTCCTCTACCGCGAAAGTCCGACAGGCGACACCTGCTCTCTACCGCACCTGGAGAGTGTGGGAGCCGCTGCTGCCGCGCAGGCAATGAGTGGCGAGCACGACAGCAGATAGCTGCCGCTCCACCGAAGTGTGGAGGAACCGATCCATCCGCACCAGCCGAGAACAGTAGTAGAGTTGCCGCGATGAGAGGAAGCGTGGCAGGGAGCGCGGGAGACCTACCATAGCGGAGGCGTAGAAAGTTACAGGAGAAAACTATATTTACAATTTTATCAGAAAAAAAAAGCTAATTTTATTTAAAAAAAACTAGAAAAGTGATCAAGCCGGTTACTCTGGGTGTTTCTATAAGGCTGGTGAGAAAGGTGCGTCTCACTGGCATGTGGGACCTGTAGGTCTTCGGTCCCACATGCCGGTGGCTGCGTGCGTCGTGGCCCGCGTGATGTCCGCTTGCTTTGACTTTTGCGATGTCGACATGGCCGTGGTTCTGCGCAGAGAAGTGAGCATCGTTTTCGACGAAAGAGGACGGGAGAGTAGTTTGATGATCAGGGCGGCCATAAATGCCTGACTGCTGCGTTACCTGTGAGCGAGAGCAGCCAACAAGTCAGGTGTTTAATGTCGCTCGCAGCTCAAAACCCAAAGCATTTCTATTCAGATCGCTCGGACTTTATAGGCCTATTTCGGGCTTAATCCAAGGCCTAAACACGGGCTCTGGGTAGGTCTTTTTTTATGGGCCTAGTTTGTGGATCAAGATCTATCACTGTTGCCCTCGATGTGCCAGTGATATGTAGCTACACGGCCCACCTGTTATCCTTGTATTGGATGTTATTTTTCGATTTGTACATCATTACAATATCATTGAGCAAATTTCCTCTCTTCTTTTCAAGAGCAAAATTACATGTTTGCACACCCTTCATTAAGGAAGCCATTTTTATGTGAACTGTTCTAACGTGAGGAATCAGCCTCTAAGCATCTCATCAGCATATACCACAACGATCAAACAGTTAAAACGACCATATTGTAAGTTCCACTCCCATCTTTTTTTCCCCTATATATCGATGGATGTTCCTGTTATGCCCATAGTTAGTCCTTTTCAAATCTATACCATTTTTTAATAATAAATCAATGCCCTTGGTTACCAAATGGTTGTTGGGAGAAATACAGTATTAGTAATTTTCTTTCTACTTTAATTCCAAACTTCATTGATAACTAGAGAATAACAATGCCATAATAAATACAAGAGGACTGCAGTATGATATTATCAAAAATCAAAGAACTAAGTCAGCTCAAGATAATCAAGTATTTAGGCATGGCAATGATAATGAACAGTGATAATCAACTAGCTACAAAAACTCACGATTGTTTAGAGTTTGCTCTCAGATGTCGGGTTGCCTGAATTTACATACCTCCTAGCCACTAGGGACATGATTATAGGCTAATTTGTGACAATCTTTCTATTCGGCCTTATCGAAGCAGATTTCAAACCTGTCAAATTAATGTAAGACAGCACCAATTGATTACAATTTCAGTTCATAGATATATGTAAGATTTTACTGACAAGACTAGACAAATTTGAACTAGTAACAGATTTAAATAGATAGACAAAACAGTAGACAGAACATATATATTCAGATCTGAACAGAACAAGGAAACAATTGAACTGGGAAAATTTCAGTAGATTGACTATATTGTAACAAATTGTCTCACTTAGCCCAATCTTCACAGAGCAACAGCCACCTTAATCATGCAAGGTCCCTTGGATAATCAAAGTCTAGCAAAGTACAAAAAATGACAGAAATATGAAATTACTCATAAAAGCACTAGCTTGCAGTCAGTGTAACTGGCTAGGTTCGTTAAAGACGATGTCACAGAAAACAATACCGCCGCTGTAATGCCATAGACTTACCAGTGAATGCTTCGGAAATACAAATACGTAAACCACCGAGTGAGGTAATTCACCAATTAGTCTCGAGATGCAACAGAAGCTGCATAGAACAACAGAACAAGAGTCCTGGCTAAGAATATGACCTTGTCAAACAAGAACAGCAAGTCTCAAAGGATTTGCTCGACAAAAGGCACCACACAACCGAGTATCAATCCACCACAGAGTCGAGCCAACCGACCAAACAATCAAGGTCAGTGCAGAGACTCAACGACAGAGAGCTCCCATCACACCTTGCCGTCCACAGAGCGCCTCAAGTCATTGGCCAAATCAACCCTACTTCAATCACCTCGGGTTGCACACAAAGTGGCATCCACGAGATGACTGAGCATGGATCAAGGACGAAGAACACAAGAAGACGTCGGATAACCAAGGATCTTGCCGATGAACACACAAAATTGGAAGTGGATTATGAATTGGCAAAAGAGGAAAACCAAGATGTGCTTCTTTCTCTTTCGCATGTATCAAAGAGGAACACAAACCTAGGATTTTAAGGAGCATGGGAGGAGGAGACAGAGCGATGGCAGCCAGGAGTGTCGCTAACCGATGCCACACACGGGGAAGATGCGCCACACGACGCGGTTGTCGCCACCTCCATTGTCTCCCCCTTGACGTGGTCTGGGACTAGGGCACCGAATCGGGGTGCTTTAGTCTTAGCTACCTGGGCCAGGCGGGCTGGCTTGGCCAGATGGGTGCTTTGTTGGCCCAGTAAATCCCTCTCTTTTTTTCTGAAATTTGGGAAAAAACAAATTTCCTTCAACAAAGGTAACATGTAAGATGAAGCGGCTAACATCGTCAATCTTACCAAATTATATCAAAAAAGCAATTTTGTTTCTTATAAATAATCAGCCTTTAAGTTCTTATTCGAACAAGAATCGCTATAGTCAAGCTGAAACAGTCATTGCGAAGAACAGATTGACATAAAGACATTCGATTGTGGGACCGAAAGAAGATGATTTTCATTTATATCAAATGCGATGTTGGCTAGTTGGTTTTCTTCTCTCTCATATTTTCTCACTCTTTTGTATAGGACAAAGCTGATATGTACATATTAATAGTAAGCTAATGTGACATTATTGTACTTCTCTAAAAGCAACAATGCCATGGCATCGCGGACCATTCAATCTAGAAATTGATGTTCAAGATGAAAGCAAGATAGAGGGTTGGAACCAAGAATTCAAATTTCGGCGAATTTCGGCGAAATTTCAGATTTTGGGCCCCACGAGATCTAAATTATCGGTCGGGATTTTTTTGATTTTTTTTGAAAATACTACAATATTTTCATTTTTTCGGCGAAATTTCATGAAAAAAAAATCCGGATTTTGCTTTTTTATGGTCGGGTTTGACTTCAATTACATCAATAACCCATAATAAAGTGATCTTTAATCATAATTTATCGAAAAACTTATTTTTTGGGACATTTTAAAATTTTAGCAGAAACATTGTTGGAGTTTTATAAAATATTCTACAAGCTTGATAATGATCTGAAAAATTTATGGTACTATCTTTAGTAGTTTATGATCATACTTAAAATTTTTGAAAATAATTTAACTTCATTTGTTATCTCTAAAAAATCAAAAACAGAATGGACATAATTGGGACAGTAACCTTGTTAGAATTTTATGACTTTTATCGAGTGTTATAATCACCTCAAAATTTTATAGAAACATTAACTATACATCCAAACCATCCAAATTTGTTTTCAAAATTTTATAACATGGTTTGAACTATTTTTAATTTTGTTCAAGTTTGCCGGTAATGCTTTTAGCAGGAAGTAGCACTGTCCTAATTTTCGAAACTTCGTAAAGCTTGATCATCATCTGAGAATTTTATGGAAATATTATTAATGCATCATAATAATGTACAAAAAATTTCATATATTTCTAACATGGTTTATCCCATTTTTCATTCACTTTAAAATTGCCGGTCAGCGTTTTATTAGAACAGTACCAATGTTTGAATTTTTAAACATTCCACAGACTTCATAACTATATGAAATTTTTACGAAAATATAAAAAATGTGTTAGAACTCTTCAGAAAAAATTTCAAAATTTTTCGTCATCATTTGAACCACTTTTCAGCGAGTGCAAAACCACCAAAATTTCGAGAAAACCAACCGAATTTCGGATTTTTCCGGTTTAAAACGGACCGGATTTGAATTTTGGTTTTTGAATTTCGACTGAGATTTGTTTGAAATACCGATATTTCGGTGAAATTTCGGATTTCAGTCCCAGGCGAAATTTAATCCGAAAACAAAATTTGATTCCTTGGTTGGAACTTCTTGAGAGAAATTAATATAATCTTACATGCCTTGATCCAAAGCTGTCAAATGCTAGACAATAGACTTGTTCAAGTTCAAGGGTGGGTTAGGCCCGCGAAAGGCTGAAAGCCGAAAATTCCATTAGTCGTGAATAAAAAATGGTTTGAATGTGTTTTCTGAATAATTTTTTTTCATCATGTTGTTTGTTTTTTATGGGCTTTCTCAAGCTTTGGGCCGGAATCAAGGGCCGAGGCCCGACCCAATGAATGACCCAGCACAAGCTCAAAAAAATCGGTTTAGACTGGGTTGTCTATGATGGATATATTGGTTTAGCACTAGGGATGCAATCGGATCGGACAAATACGGATAGACCAAATTTGTTCAGATCGAATTCGAATAGTTGTGTCGGATAATTGGTTTTAGGTTCAGGAGATCACTATCTGTCGGATCGGAATATTCTGATTACATTCTCGGATAATTACGGATAACTCTATTCGGATATTTACAACCTATATTCTAGCAACACATTTATAAATTTTGAAAATTCATTTTAATATAGAAAAAATACCAGAACAACCCTAAAAATTCTAGAAATTTTCAGAGAATTGAAATATGGCATTTTGAACTTACTGAAAATTCTTTCATATATAATAATATATATTTAGATAATTGTTAAAATTGGGAGAGTCTTTTTAGAAAATAGCAAATAGAGTTAACAAATTTGGAAAAAATTCACATAAATTTCCTGAGACATTTTGGATTTAATAAAATTATTTCCAACCAAAATTTGGTTTTTATTTTTACATATAAATTAATTTTTAATTTTTAAGATAAAACAGCCTTTTTAAAATAAAAAAAATCGTAGAAAATACCAGAAAATTAGAAATAATTATTAGAAATATAGAAAATTAATTTTGTTAAAAAAATAAATAAATAAACCAATAATATTTTTACTTTTAAATTATAATTATTATTTTTAAAGACAAAATTTTTGGGATGTTACACGTTATCATCAGAGTTTGACATGTAAGAATATGCTATCCACTTGACTACGTGAGTACCTAGTAGTCTTTAACAAAACATAAAGGAATATTTGATACTTTTGCAATTTTGTTGGATTACATGATAAAATGACTTGTTAAATTGCGATAATTCTGTTGCATGTTGAACTCATATGATTGATTAATTATTGTTATATGTATGCTATATGCAGTATTTATTTTCGCGCGTTATCCGACAAACAATATTCGATACCGTATCGATTTTGCTACATAGTCGCTTCGAATTTGTGACCAATATTATTCGCGTCGTATTCCTATCTGACACTATCCGTATCCGACTCTAAGTCTGACAAAAATATAATTTAGAATATAGGAAAAGAAATATATTTGACTGAATCCGAGCTAGGGTTTGAAAAACCGACGAAAACCGTATTGCGCCGGTTTGGGATTCAAAACCAGTCTAGTTAAAAAAGATTTGAAAAAAATTATGCGACGTAAACCGGTCAAAAATCGGTGACCGACCGGTTTTCAATTTTTTTATTTCTTAATCTCTCGATTTTTTTTTTGATAATTTTTGAGTGATTTTCGACTCAATTTTTTCGATTTTCGAATGATTTTTTCAAAAACATTCTGTGAACCCTGATCCGAGCGAGTGCCGTGTGCATCCTATCTTGCACTCTAGTCCAGAATAATCAAAGCAGCACTCACAGTCACAGGCTTTCAAGGGTCTCCGCCCTCATCAGTCATCAACCACCCGGTGACCCAAACCCAAAGTAACACGGCTCTGACGCGGCGAACCATGATCGATGTGGTCCACTGGCAGTGACGTGTAAGTCTGGTTCGATCAAAAAAATTTCAAACCAAACACCCAACTGCCTCATATTTTATTTCCACAGCCCAATTCCAGCACGACTGCACGAGGGGAGACCGGAGGAAGCGCGGGTGAGGGGGAAGCTTCCCTGCCATCGGCGGGGCCCACGGGCTCGTCGAGGTCCTGGTGAGGCCCCACCTGTCAGTTGCTCCGGCCCCACTCCTGCCTCCGCTGATGAAAGTTCCTCCACTCCTCTGTGTGTGGCTGCGCTTCGGATTCTATTTCTGCCCCGCACCACACCAGTACACCACACCCGAACCGACCCTCGATTGACGAAGCGCGGCTGATGAAGGGCCCCTGTGTGTGACCACTATCCACCTCTCCTCGCGTCCTCCCCATCCTCCTTCGCGTAAGATATTTGATCTCCGAAACCTCATGCGATTGGTTTGGTTTTCCCCTTAATCGAATCCGTCGATGTCGATCTGCTCGTCTCGCGCTGCGATTTGAGGGTGGTTTTGGCCGGTTTGGTTGTGATTCGGGTGGGTCCTTGAACCTGGAAAGCGTGTTGATTCATGGGGGTTTGGGTGGTCCGGAAACGATCTGTGGAACGGGGTCTGGATATATAAAGTCTAGATCTGTTGTTCGTCTAGTTCTGAATCAGTTAAGATTTGTGTAGTAAACGGTCGATTTAAGTTATGGTGGTGTTGGTTCGTTAGTTTTGAGTTGATTTAGGTGTGGATTTGGATGCGATTTAGGTGTTTTTGGCTAGATCCGTTGTTTAGTTCGAGATGTGGAACCGATTATTATGTGTTTCGGTGACATTGACTGAAATCCATCTATGTTCTTGTAAGATACTGAGAAATTAAGCTGATCCTTTTAAAATTTCTAGATCTGTGATTGCAGAAGCTGTATTCGCAGTTATAACTGTTATCTAGGGGCTAATCGGTTCTTTTTAGGATAATCTGAGTTAGCTGTTGGCGTTGTTCTGATCATTTGAGTTCTAGGACCTGCTCTCCATAGGCAAACTAAGCTTGTTTGGACAGCCGCAATATTTGATTTGGTTTATTTGCTAACCCTGTCATTTCACTCAGGAGTTCAGGAACTTTTGTTAATTTTAGATTACGTGCAGCTTGCTAATTTTAGAATATGTCCTGTTTTGTTGCAATTTCTTCTGATTCATATTTGCAAGTGTTGATGCTATTACTGTATTGTTCATTCAGGATTTTGACTCACATCACTCATGTCTACTGAAGTCCGTGAGGAATACCCCTGCTTTCTTTCTTGCTACTTCTGGTTCATATACTGTGTCAAGTTTTGGGATTTCACTTGATACAAGTGGAATCACTGGATTTCTGGTGTTAATATTTCCTATCATGTGAAGTGATTGTTATTGGTCTAATTGGCAAGACTCGAGCCCTCTCGCCCAAGCACAACAGCAATTTGACGTGTGTGACAGCTTGGACTACGCTTTGCTTGAGTCTTGTCAAGGCTTGTTTCTCGTCATCCTCATGCTCAAAACATTTCAACCTGTGGTTGGACTGATAATCTCCTTTGGTCCCGTTAAGGCATATTCATCTTTTTTAATACTGCTTTCTAAGTTCTGAAACATCTCTTGCTGTGATTGGACTAAGATCCTCTGGATTCCCAATATTCTTGTCTGAGTCTGGAAACACAACATTCTGCGCTTGTACAAGAATAGTCTCTTCTCCTGTGAGGCAAACTCTCTTGTCTCATTTTGAGCTCAAACATTCCACTTGTTGCTGTCTCTCTCCACCCACTGTCTGGTAATCTCCCCTGAATTCCCTCATCTGAGCACTGAAACAATTTCCTGATTGGTTGAACTTGGATTCTCCTTTAACTACTGTGAAGGTTAATCCTCTCATTTGCTGAAGCATTCCTGTTTATTTCCTTACTAAAGTTTTGCGATAATGGCGCAAACTTCCCTCCCTCCTGGCTTTCGGTTCCATCCAACAGATGTTGAGCTTGTTTCCTACTACTTAAAAAGAAAGATCATGGGAAAGAAACTATTTGTTGACGCTATACGAGTGGTCGAGCTGTACAAATATGCTCCTTGGGATCTTCCAGGTAATTGCCATTTAATACTGGTACTGAATTTTTCATCAATTGTCCAAATTATTGATGCTCCTAATGTTTAACGGCACATCGTGTCAACTGCTTGCTCTTCTTTTATGTCTTGAGTTATCACTACTTTGCACTAATCCTCTGTTTTTCATGTAGATAAATCTTGTCTGCTAAGCAGAGATCTGGAATGGTACTTCTTTTGTCCTCGTGGTAAGAAATATCCAAAGGGGTCTAGGACAAACCGTGCGACTCCCAATGGATACTGGAAAACTAGTGGGAAAGATAGAACTATTGTACTTAACTCGCGCGTTGTAGGGACAAAGAAAACATTGATCTTTCATAAGGGCAAGCCACCTAAAGGTGATCGAACTGATTGGGTGATGTATGAGTATAAGATGGAAGACAATCAACTGGAAGTTGCTGGTTTCTCAGAGGTAATGACATATCCCTTTCTTTTGGTTTATTTATGTACCAATTTTAATGTATAAACAAGAAAAGGTTTCAAATTTGAATGTCTTGGCAGCAATGTTTACTTGCTGCTGTAGCCATTCCTGGTAAATAAAGCTGTATTATTCTAAGAATTTTCAAGTTGACGAGTCTTTCAAAATGACAGATAAGAACAATTAATCTTTTTTTATTTTATTTTAAGAATAAGGCATGATGATATGATACACTCCCTTCATATAATGGTGCTATATGTCCTTACTGGAATTCAGTCTATATGAACTGTTGCACTTGGTACATCATTTGGTTATTGTATAAAGCAATGTGTGGCTGTGTGTAACATTCTGTCATTCGAACTAAACCTATTTTTTATTTTATTTAACAGGATGCTTTTGTACTCTGCAAAATTTTCAAAAAGAGTGGCCTTGGTCCAAAAATAGGGGAACAATATGGGGCTCCATTTAATGAAGAAGAATGGGATGATGTAAATGCTGAAACTGCTATGTTCCCTTTGATGGCTTGTCCGTCTTCAGAATTAGCAGATTCTGTTGATGAATCACCCGTTCAGCACACTGTTGCTGCCAGTGTTGTTGACGAACCACCTGTTTTGACTGTTGCCGCCCCTGCTGCTGAGGGATTACCATTTGAATATAATAGTACTTCTACTACAGTTATTGATGGACTACAGTCCTATCACACACTTGAATGTAGAAGAAGTGAGGTGGTTTCTGCAAACAACGCTTCTGATGCTCTAAATGCATTCCATCCTCCTGAATTTGGTGGAATTGTATTGGATGAATGGGCTGGGTTTTTGAATGATTACCCTGATTGTGACGGTGCCAATGAACAGGTATGTACCAATTACATGCTTTCTTAAGTTTCATGTTTCTTTTGTGCTCTTTTTAAAGAATTGTTACAACACAAATGCCTGCAAGAGCTAATAAAACGTGTCTTCCCAATGCAGCTTACTGAACTCCCTGCCATGCGTGAAGCTGAGGCTCATGCTCTTGAGATAAACTCTGATTGTCTTTACAATGAACTAGCGAGGCTTATAGAGTTAGAAGGTGTACCTACTGTTGATTATCAATGTCCTGGCTATGTTGATACCGAAGACTTCAATCCACCTATGACATCTGAACTTGAAACTGGTGATCATTATATAGAGCTAAATGATCTCTTCCCTATTGGGGAAACTACCTTCTCTGAGATGCTTGTGCCAGGCAATTTGTTCCCCCAGTGTTCTTCCGATCAGTTCCCATACAGTCAGTTGAACTATCCCCACTATGGCAATGATGGTGCTCTTGAAGTTTCTTCAGCAGCAGGCAATTTGTTCCTATCAATTCCCTCCTTGATTGATGATATGTCTTTTGATGATATTACTTTCACCACAAACCTTATGGGGAACAACGGCTCAAACACAACAACGTGTTACCCCTTCTGATGAGTCACAAATAATACACAACTTCAGAGGTATGAATTTGTTCTCTTGTGTTCCATTTTGTCACCTGTGCATCTTTTGTTGAATTGGTAGTAATGTTACCGCACTTCGTCAGTTGAAATGTAGAAGGGTTGAATTGGTAGTAATGTTACCGCACTTCATCAGTTGAAATGTAGAAGGGTCTTCTAATACTAGCCCTTTGCTGGAGATGTGATACACAGGCGGTGTTTGGTACTGTTATGAACCTGCTGCTTCTTCTGAACAAGTTATAGTTTGTGCGAACTAGCCCTTCTGCCATTCGAATTTGGATGTCGTATCCAATTAAGTCTTATCAACCTTGCAAGCATGCTGAGCGAAATCCTCAAACCGGTTACGGAACTCTGCTACTGAACTTTACTTAACAGCTTCTGTTTTCATTTGCATGGTGAAGCTATTAAGATATCTTCCTGTTTCCCTAAAGTCCCAAATCAGGTGTTTATCTGGCAAGCTATCCACTACTATGACTATGTCTCAGGTTGTAGTCGAAGTGATTGCAGTTGGCTTCGGCTAATGTGTAGTAGTAACTCTATAGTATGTTTCTGCCTTATAATGCAAGAAACTGCGTCTTGCAGCGCAATTAAGTTATGTGATGAAAACTTGTGTGCCTGTAAATATTGACATGGTTTGGATCAATATGTTCCAGTTTGACTTATTATACATCTCTGTCATTTTAAATCCTTTCATCAATTACCACAGTGCCACACTCTAGTTCCTGATCATCATGCTTACACATTCCGAATTATGGTGTAAATCAACTTATAAGCAATCTCAGCAACTTTTTTTTTATCGTGTCGTGATTAGCATTGAAAATTTTCCAATACTCGACATTACGATCTTGCAATAGACTAATGTAACTCCAGGTTGGCCTTTGTCTTTCGTACTGTTGGGTACAGATGCATCACGATGTCCTGCCACTTTTGCCGTGGAGAGCAGGAAGAGTCTCAAGCCTTACGGGCATGCAGAATACGCAAAGTGGCAGCACTACTCTTGCATGGCTACTCTGCAGCACACAGCAACAAATCTATGAGCCATGCAGCCCTCCTCTCACAGGCATGGATGCCTGACCTCTCTCTTCTCTCCCTGCCAAAACCAATTCTAGCTAATTAATTGCGCGCGAGCCATCGATCCATATACTGCGTAAACCACCACCGTATCAACTTACCTGAAACCGTCATCAATTAGCGGTTTGTTTTCATCACATGGCCGTGTGGAAGTGGAACGTGCTTTGCACGTTGTCGAGACCTAGACACGCCGAGTATGGATACGCTAGCGTGCAGTGCACACCTTGTGGAAACGAGAGGGTACCAGACGCTGCGTGCACGGGCCTTCTTGCGTGCGTGCGCGTGCGCTGAAATGGCATGCGTCCCGACGCGGCAGGCTCGCGCGCGCGCTGGTTTTTGTCCAGTTTTCCAGTGGCGGAACCACGCACACGGCAGCACTGCACTGGTAAAAAGCTGGCGCGGCGCTCGCGCGCAGGCGGTGAAGCGAGGGAAGAAACACAAAAACCGGCCCGTGATTTGTGCCTGCGGCGACTCCTTTTCTCGTCGTCTTCTCGCGTGTCCGGACCGCTTTGGCTGGTGCGTATGCGACCGACGTGCGACGAGCCGAGTACACGAAATGGTAAACCAAAATGCCGCCCCCGCTCTGTGGATCCTCTGAAGCGGAACGCGTGTAGTGTTGATCGCGTGGTGATCTGCTCCGTACACCTTAATCCACTTTTTGACAAAGTGATTAGCTCTAGTAGCCTGACCTAGTACAACTGTACAATACAATCGTTAGTGGTTCTGGTTTGCCCTTTACTGATTTCTGTGTAACTATCTGTCCCGTGAGACAGTACACTCCAGCTGCGATGCTGCTTGTATGAATTGGCCGGGCCACACGAGAACGGCAGCACAGCGCCCGGGAAGAATCCCAAGAGGACGCGCTCTCACACAAATTCTGCTCTCTACTCGAAGGATTTGGCCGTTGGTCTGGTGCTACAGAAGTGTACGCATGTTTCGAAAATCTGTTGTCTGAACTCTCTGAAGATTTCCACCGAGTGCTAATTTTGCGCAAGAAGAAGAAAAGGAAGAATATGCAGAAACATGGGTGTGTTTGAGAGTATTTTAAGGGGCATCTTGAACAATCAAACGGTCAAACTTGCTTTTACCACAGCTGATTGATGACAGTGCCCTAACTGTTTGCCCTGTACTGAACTTAACAGACAAATTAAGCTAACACCCATACGCACCAAATGAAGGAGATAGTTGAGTGAAAACTCTACTGTTTATTTTCGTAAAAAGGGAAAAAAACTTTGTTGTTTACCACCGCTACATACACTCGAAAACATTTTTCTTATGGCAGAGCAAAAGAATACTCCCTCCATCTAAAAATATAAACTGTATTTTATATTGCACATAAACTAATAAAAATGATTAAGTATTATATTCAATGCATACATGTATAAAATACAAAGTAAAAATTAGATATTTATTAGAGGTATAGAACAAACAACATACTTATTTTTGTCAGAATACAAGAATTCTCCTACTGTATTGCTAGTTTGCTACCGTAGACTAACTCGTTGCCGTTACCGTAACACAACAACGGCAGCGAGTTCATTTACCATAGAAATTTAGCCAGAGAATTCATGTATTTTGATAATTTTACATTAGAATATAAAATGCGTTCTATATCTATGCTATTCAAAAAATATGTTCTAAACCTTTAGACGGAGGGAGTAATCAATGAGTACTCTAGCCCAGAATATCACTTCCTCCATCTCTCTTTGTCTATATATAGCTCCACCCCTTGTATCCAGACACACCACTGGTAAGATATAGCTCCTGCGTGGTACTAAACCGTTGAGAGCTAGCTAGCTATTCGGTGTAGTGCTCCTCTCGATCGGCCGAGAAGGATATACGAGCGTACCTGCTCTCTTCCACCTTGTTCTGATTTGGCTCTTAGGAAAGATTTTGTTCTAAGACACATCCAGATGGAGCATGTGGCGAGGTTCTTCTTTGGAGTTTCTGGTGTGTGCATGCCATGGCTGCTGCAGCAGCTGCTTCTCTCTGATCTGTCTATGTCATATGTTTGTTTAGTTTCAACCCTTGGAAGTCCCCACACACACCAAAGAAAAAAAAAAAGAGAGAGACGAAGGTGTATGGATGGTCGGATGTTTGTTAGTCTCTTAGTTAGTTTGGTGAAGGTTTTCTATGGATTTCTCTAATTATGTTGTTTTTTTTCAGGCAATGTCATTGCTCTCTTCCTCTTCCTGTCGCCGGTGTAAGTACTTGGATGATATCATCTTCTTTTCTTATTTTTCTTTCTGAGTTTTTGTGAGCATAAAAATGAAGAGAGGAAGGAAAGAAGGAAAAGAAAGGCTATAAAAAGGGAACAAGAAACAAAAGTAACCTGTAAATGATAGTGTCTCTGTGTTCTTGGAGGGTGTAATTGGCCCCTTCTCTCCTCCCAGTATTTGTTTTTGTGTTACTGAAAAGAAAGCCTTGCAGATTCGACGAAAGAACGAGAATTTGAGTCCCATCTACCCTCTTTTGTGCCCCGAGAGACTTCTTTAGCTCCATTTTTCTTTCTGAAAAGCTTTTATTTCCAACTGAAAACGCTGCATTTTCCTGCCTTCTCTGCCTCAGCGGCAGCCATGCATGTGAACCGCACACTACACACACAGACACGCAAGCAGTACACACACACTGACACACAAACACGCGCGCGCACAGGTCGCATGTTCAATTCTTCTGACGGGTGAGAAATTCCTTGTTTGTTACAGCGTCACTTTTTGGAGGATCATTCGGAAGAGATCAACGGAGGACTTCTCCGGCGTGCCCTACAACATGACACTGCTTAACTGCCTCCTATCCGCCTGGTAACTACTATCCACTTTCCAGGCACAAGCTTACACTAGCTAGTACCAGTAGCAACACAACCTTTGCATGACCAGTTTTTCCATTCCATTTCTATTTCTTTACCACGTTATATTGAATTTCGTTTCGTATGTTTTCAGACACATGCTAACATAGCAACTTTATAGTGAAACTTCGTGGTTTCAAGGCACCATTGGGTTTTGCTTTGTACATTCTGAATCTGAGCGAAAGATATTTCCAAAGAAAGTTCATACCTTCGTAGTGTTAATCTTCTGCCATGTGTAAATAATAAAAGTTTTACGTGCAGAAATACTGCATGATATACTTGATGAGAACCAGGCGTTGGCTCTTAGCGTAGCCTCTGTCCAATTTGCCTTGTAGATGGAAAGCTACCCCTGGACCCACTTGCCAGCAGTGTGACAGTGACTGCTACAAACCCCAAAAAAATTGTGTATCACGGTTTGTGCATAGCCACCCTGCCGGCATTGCCAGCAGGGCAATGACATGTGGGCCACATGGCATTGTGCTAGCACATGCAGCCTCACGTTCAAGTGTTTGTAGCTTGAAAAAGTGATTGAGCTTTTTGGCTATCATTTAGGTGTGTTTGGCAGGCAATTAAGAACGGAATTGCTACGACGTATGATATTTTTCGAACGCTATGCAATTTTTTTTCTACGCGCAAAATATTTTTTTCTACATGTGAAACATTTTCCTTTGATAACAAAAAAATGTGCACGCGAAAAAAAAAATGTTGCATATGTTGAAAAAATAATATTGCACAAGTTGAAAAAAAATGTTACACCGAGTGTCCCACGCAACACTCGGGAATCAGACTCGGAACGCTAGTACTGCCTAGTAACACCATCTGCGAGTTGATCCCCCATTTTCCCGCAGGTTAGTTTACCATGTCGAGCCAAAGCAAAGCATGCACCTGTAGAAAACACGGCCTCCTATATATGCTTTGAAAAGCTTAGCTTTTGTTCAAGTTTCCTCCGGTTTCCTTCCTGGTGCATGTATGCATGCCCACATACGCGCGTGCGCCTGAAAGGCCAACTGCTGGTTTCTGCAAATGGATTGATTTTGTTTAGAAAACACGCTAAAATCCATTGTTTTACCACTCGAATTGAACTCGAACGAGGCATTGTGGTTTGGGTTTGGTTTGAAGGTACGGGCTGCCGTTCGTGTCCCCGAACAACATCCTGGTGACGACGATCAACGGGACGGGGTCGGTGATCGAGGGCATCTACGTGGTGATCTTCCTCATCTTCGCGGAGAGGAAGACCAAGCTCCGCATGCTGGGGCTCCTGGGCCTCGTCACCACCATCTTCACCATGGTGGCGCTGGTCTCGCTGCTCGCCCTGCACGGCCAGGGCCGCAAGGTCTTCTGCGGCCTCGCCGCCACAATCTTCTCCATCTGCATGTACGCGTCGCCGCTCTCCATCACGGTAATCAGCAGGCAATGCGATGCTAGCTAGCTCTTACATCCATTAACCGCGAGCCATGATGCATGCGTGGGCATGGTGGCGATGATGTTTCTTTTTTTAACTATGCACGTGATCTGTGTGCGTGCGTGCAGAGGCTGGTGATCAAGACCAAGAGCGTGGAGTTCATGCCGTTCCTGCTCTCCCTGTCCGTGTTCCTCTGCGGCACCTCGTGGTTCATCTACGGTCTGCTCGGCCGCGACCCCTTCATCGCGGTAAAATATCCATCGCTGTCGTTCATCTTCACGTTCATTTCTGGTCTCGGTTTACTACGTACCCTTCGTCCCCTGCGACACAAGTCCACCCTGTTAAGGTTAGGTTAATCACGCACTTAAACTACGTGCTTGACAAGATAAATCCAATCCAATCCAATCCGGCCAGTGTTGCTTGGTTTTGATCTGTCGATCGTACTGGCTGATGGGTACTTGGAAACCACTGCACAGAACTGCACTGCTGTTGCCATTAAAGGCTCCTAGTCCCTCGAGCGTCGGTTACCCTTTCGGTGTCTCGCCCAACCAGGCGCACATGTCGTCGTTGTTGATGCGCGCTTTTGCCGTGCGTGCACACACCGCACGGCGCACGCAACATGCAGAGCCTCTGCTAGCTAGTATGCCCGTGCCTGTACAGGATTAGACGCGTACGTAGCAAAACCAACAACTTTCAGCTTACGATACAGCGTGTTCGTTCTGCTCTGTTCAGTTCTAATCAAGCTGACACCTGGTACGCATGCACGTACGTGCAGATCCCCAATGGATGCGGGAGCTTCCTGGGCCTGATGCAGCTGATCCTGTACGCCATCTACCGGAACCACAAGGGCGCCGCCGCCGTCGACGAGGTGGAAGACGCAAAGAGGGCGGCCGCCGCGGTGGAGATGGCCGACGCCAAGACCAACAAGGTAGCCGACACCATCGACGAGTCGGCCGCCGACAAGGTCGCCGGCCAGGTGTAGCTAGGCTGCAGAAGCAGTGTATTATGCATGCATGGGAATATAGCAGCAAAAGTATGCCGCTTAATGAATTACGGTAGTTGTTAAGCAGATCATTGGCTTTGCTTTCTTAATTTGTTTCCTGCCTTGCTTAGTTTGCCACTTACTGATCTCGATCTCTTCCCAGAGGCCAACCTAAGATGATGTAGTATCAGGCAGGGATAGCTATGAGAGTTGTCTCTGCAAGTGTGAAGCTTTCTGTTTCGACTCTGTTCAGTTTGCTTGTTAAACTTTCATCTCACAAATTTAGTACTGCGCAAAACCAGAGAAATGAAGAAAGAAAACTAAAGGAATAACCTGATCTGATTTTATTGGACCATTGGATATCGCAATTCGCAAAATCGCAACCCACATAATTGAAAGGTCCAAAGAGCCATGGACTCAACAGAGATCTGACAAAAGGCCCCACAAGATCAGCTCCACGTAGGATTACCAAAGGTGTCAAAATGACCGGGTCCAACGCCCAAACCTGATAAACCATCCACGAACCCGCTACTCTTCCTTCCTCCGGAAGGCGCCACTTTTCGCAGCTATATAAACGGACGCAAGCAACTTCGGACCCACCAGCAACCCAACAAGCGGAGGATTGAACTATAATTGTTGAAATATAAGTGAATTGCTAATCTTTGCTTATCAACTTAATCTTTTGAGTGAACTGATCGGTGCATCCAATTTAATATAATACCAAACCCCAAGAGAAACCGGT
This sequence comes from Otatea glauca, assembly GCA_036346275.1. NCBI lineage: Eukaryota > Viridiplantae > Streptophyta > Magnoliopsida > Poales > Poaceae > Otatea > Otatea glauca. Next base: position 79,341,186 of record CM070711.1, read on the forward strand.
TGACGCAAATAAAAATAATAATTGCAGTTATCTTCTATTCCATGTATTAGACTTGAGGGAGCCTATACGTAAGAGGAAATGTTGAAGTATAAGTGAATTATCCAATTTTTCTGCGTTGAATTATAAGTAAATTGTCCATCTTTTCTCATTAGCTAAATATTAATTTCGGGCCGTTTCAGGGAGAATACCGATAGACATGCCAAGGGGGCTGCCGGGCAAACGCACCTTGGTTTTTCTCAAATAGAGCAGCCCCCACTTTGGATGTACCTCTCTGGTTCACAAAACTTGTTGGTTTGAGATACGTCCAGTCAAACTTTTAAAACATTAGCTATCGATATCTTTTTAAATATTTAGATTGGATGCATGAAAATTATATGTAGATTCGTCTCGAAATGTACTTTTACAATATTATAATACTATTGGATTTTTTAAATATGTTACAAAATGAAATTAGTAGTCAAAGTTGAGTGTTAGGGACCATGTCGATATCCAGAACAACTATTTGTGACATGAGGGAGCAGTAGTATTTCTTTGTAGGGAGGCATACACGTGTATTTCTTTCGATGATGTAGTAACTAGGCATAGTAGCGCGCCATGCCGCGCCGTTGTGAATAGGATCGGTGACAGCGAGAAGGCGTATCGTCATATATTCATCATCGAAATGGTGAAAAAAATAAGCAAACCGACCAAAGACAATCTTTCTAAAATGCAACACTTGAGGTAAATATTGTGCAGGATACAAACATGGTCAACACATTACCTTATTTAGAAATTGATCTGGTTGTACAGGAAATCGTAAAATGGTATTTGTCCATGAGAAAAATGCAACCAATAGAATGATTTCTGGAAGACCCATCTGCACACACTTTGCTACCTGCATTCATCTCAAAACCTTTTTAGCACTCTTCGATGAAGGCAGAAACATGAGAAAAACAGAAGATGGAGCAAAACTAACCTTTGGAAAACCAAGCTCATAAAGTCCAAATCCAACCAGTGAAACAAGGGGAACTCCTGACAATGGACTTAGCAATCTGCACCTAGAAAAAAATGCAGGACAGTTAATTGCACAACCTGAAACTCTACAGGGTACAGAGCTAATTTAAATTCAAGGAAGCCTTAAAACCATACCAACCTAACAACATTGCGCTAGAGACCACTGAAACCTAGTATGATCTGAATTGTCAATGCACTTATGAGAGCACCTATGATCTGAATTGTTGATGCACTTATGAGAGCACCTTGTGTTCCCTGCATAGTCCATAAGAATCTCTTTACAACATCGATACAAAATTATCAAAAAATTGCTCTCGTTGTACAGAAAACAGTATCTGAGAAAATGCAACCAATAGAATGATTTCTGGAAGAATTCCACACATTTTGCTATCTGCATTCACCTCAAAACCTTTTTAGTACTCTCCGATGAAGGTGGAAACATGAAAAAAAATAGAAGATGGATCAAAACTAACTCTTGGATAACCAAACTCATAAAGCTCAAATCCAACCAGTGAAACAAGGGGAACCGCTGGCAATGGACTTAGCAATATGTGCCAAAAAAAAATGCCGGATAGTTAATTGCACAAACCGAAACTCTGCAGGGTACAGATAATTTAAATTCAAGAAAGGCTTAAAACCATACCAAGCTAACAACATTGAGCCAGAGACCACTGAAACCTAGTATAATCAGAATCGTCGATGTGCTTATGAGAGCATCTTGTGTTACCCTTATGGTCTGTAAGAACTTCTTTACAACAGCATCTGAATTACCCAGGCTTTCTCGTCCTGACAAAAAGGCAGCAATCTATCGTCTAGATGTTTGGCTTGGGCAAAACTTGCAAATCTAGTGCAAACTTCTATACTTGCTATTCAGTGCATAAGTTTTGGTACTCACGTTTCCAACTACAACTACACAAGTTAAATATATTCAAGGGATTGTTTCAAAGTAATGATCCTTGGTATATAAAGATGAATTAGATCAATACTACTGAAACATCAAGGTAAAGCATGAACTCTCCCTAAATATGTGAATTCATGTATATATGGAGTCGGAAACAAAATGCACATCTTAAGGTTAAAACAATGGTGGAGTTCACCCTTTATCTTGAATCCAAGGAATGTATCTAGAAATAATAAAGTGGCATTAGATATATACCTTTTGGATTTCCATTTTTCTTTTTCATGAGACTATTCAAAAATATACTCAATGAACACGTTAGTCTCACATTTAGATTTATCAATAAAATCATAACATATTTGACATCAAAGAATGCAACAATATATATACTATGTGTTATTGAATGCATACCTTTGATGATTTCATCCTTTCATCCAAAAGAGACCAATAAGAGTTAAGCTCAACAAAAGAGGTAGTCTCATAAAAAGATTTGTCATTAATTAACAATTGGGACTAATCAATATTATGATTATCAAAAGAGTTAGTCTCAATATTAGATTTGTTATTAATACCAAAACTAAATTAATGGAGTTTGAACTTTCAAGAGGTCGACGGCCATGGTCGAGGAGGCGAGGCTGAGGGCGAGACAGCAACAGCGACAAGAACACGAAATGAACCTGAGGAGGTAGGCCAAGTAGCGAGATCGGGACGAGCTGGATGTGAACTTGAGGGGAACGGGAGGGGCCAGAGTGGCCTCAAAGAAGAACCACTGGTGAAGCACGCAAGGCCGTGAGGCAAAGCATCAAGGCCCGGGAGGAAAAGGGAGCACACCAGAAGGAGCGGCTACCTCGGAGAAGAACCACCAGTGGAGCATGTGAAGCAAGGGAAACTCGGGGGGGGGGGGAGGGGTGGAACGCTGGAGAAGCGGGCGTGGCAGGGCAGCAGAGCGGTCGAAGAAAGGGGAGACGGGCGGACCGCACAAGGGTTTGGGAGAGAACACGTGGAGCGACACCAGAAACGGGAAACCATGCCTCGCAAAGATCCATCGGGAACCGGGCAGCAGGCAAGATGAGCCGGCAGCGCCAACGGAGATCGCGCGACGATTAGTCGAAACGAAGCCCATGCTAACGTGGCCACGCTGAGAGGTCAGGGATTCATTCCCCTTGTATATGTCTTTGGATGTAGTAGTAAATTCGCCATCGGCATGTGAGGCCCTTCTTGTGCCGCCGGCGCCACCGCTTCCTCACCCATGCGCACCGAGACCACCTCGTCGGTGTCGGTGCCGATGACGGTGGCGGCACCATCTAGGCCGGTACGCCACCCGCCTTACCATGTCACTCGCCCTCCGCCACTTTCCCCAGGTAACTATAGCCCCCTCTTCCAAAATCCAGAGTCGCGGTTAACTTTACTCTGATAAATTATGTCCTCGGGGATGTCTGTGCTAATCGAGATATCTCAACGGTGTGATGGTGTTACAGCTAGAGCGAGGGGAGTTGGTGGAGATGGAGGTGGGGAAGACGGTGGTGGTGGATGACCCCACCGGCTCTTTCTCCGTTACCGCGTACGATGCCACTGCCCTGGTAATTTTTGTTCGCACTTCTTCCGTTCTACCTATCTTGTTACAACTTAAGGCCTGTTTGTATGTTATCTCTACTACTTCTAATTAAGAGTTGGTGGTGATAAGTCCGGTCTCCACCTCCTCACGCTTTTCTCACGTGCTCATGTTCAAATAAAAAAAAACCAAATGTGCTCACGTTCCAAAAGAAAGCGGATCTAACCCCCTCCTTCCCTGGCTGCGCGGCATGTTGCCATTCTCATCTTCTCCGCGCTAGCTTTCCCCTACCCGCCGCCACTGCGCGAAGATGAAGGCCATTGGAAGCGGTGGCGAGTGGCGGTGGAACCTCCCGTTCGTCGCAAGCACGACTCCCGTTGCCGCGGCATCCGCCATGGCCTCCCGCGAGAGCTGCTGTCGTCGTCGGAGTCCATTGACCAAAGCCGTGGCTGGCCTATCGACTTCCCATTCAAGAAAGTCGCGACCTCCGCCTCCCTCACCCTCACAGGTGACACAATCACGCAGGTCCGCCGCCGCATCATCAACCGTCGAAGCCGCGGTCCCGAACCCGACAGGAAGGTCACTCCTTTGTTCTACACCTCATTTCCTATTTTAAACCGTACGCTGTTAGCGAAACTAGGCACGGGCTTGCGAGCAGTGCTAATCTTATGAATCTAAAGTAGCTTAAATTCTGTTGGATCTGTGTAAGTATTCCAATAATCGAAACGAAGCGATTCTTTGCGTTGATGCAATTCAACTTGAATGTTACCTTTAAATATATATTAAACTATAAAGTCCAAATCTTTACTTTGTGTAGAGTAAGAGTAATCCTGCACCACCGTCGCAAACTTTTAGCTAACTCACAATGCATTGCCATTTTGTAATCTTGGACGCTTCGATGAGTGTTAGCATGGGACTTGACGTTGTGAATTCTGACAACTAATAAGGTCCTCCTTTCAGGATTTGCTATCAGACCTGTTGCTGAACCATGATTGGCTTCGTGCGCCGTATGGCTTCCTATGGTTTTTTTCTTTATGGTCCAGGGTCGTATGCATGGTACCAGTTCCTTGATCGGTGTATGCCCAAGCAAACATTTGTAAATCTATCCACTAAGGTGCGCTTTGCATCCTCCCGTGGAACCTAATGTGTTGGCGAATTTTATTTATTAAGTCACACATATCCCTTTTTATGTCTACTGTTATTTCAGATCATACTGAACCAGATTGCACTTGGTCCTTGTGTTATTGCTGTAATTTTTGCCTGGAACAACATGTGGTTAGGGAAACTATTAGAACTGCCGTCTAAATATCAGAATGGTGCCCTTCCTACTCTTCTCCATGGTAATCTTTCTGCCTAAACATATTCTTAACGAAGTACTTGAACAGAACAAAAACAACTTGATGATATGGTATGTTTCACTTTATTCTGAAATTGCGGGGTTTAAATTTTGGATTCCCATATCAATTGTTAACTTTGGGTATACTCTCTTAACTTCTCACTTTATGTTTTTAGTATTTGGCTTCAATTTAGCACTACGCAGGTTCTGAAAGCAGTGCCCTTCCCGTACACCATCACCACCTTCCAGTTTGCATTCGGCTCCTTCTTCATCACCCTCATATGGTTGCTTAATCTGCATCCCAAGCCAAGGCTCTCCCTTCAACAGGTAACTTTGTTTACCTGTTCATGTAAAATTGTTTTTTCCCCAAGAACACATGCATGTAAAATTGTAAAGTAATACAAATATGATGAGGTGTTCTTTTATTTTTGTATGCAATATGCAAAGATCCTGCAATTGATTTCATTTCACCTGAAAAAATTCTGTTCGGCTGGTCCAACACAACTGATGATTTACATATTACCTTGTCAAATGTGATGTGCAGGATGAAGGGCTAAACATCATTTCTAAAGGTCTGGATTATGGACACGACACACTGAAAAATCTGGTGGATTATGGACACACTGAAAAATCTGGTAGAGGACATGAATGAGGTTTGTTGTAGATGCATGTAGCTTCTTTATTGATTAAATTAGATTGATTCTCTGCTTGCATTAAGTCAAAGCTAAAATTATTCATGTAACCTTAACTCTTTGCTGGCATTAAGAACTAAAATTGTTCATGTTATTCTGCAGGAACTGGATAGGCAGGTCCCTTTGATGGATGAGATTGACTTCAAGGTTGACTTTTAGTTTTTTTTTCTTTTCAAGATAACTGTTATCATAATGTCCATAGTTAAAGTTGAAAGAAATGCATGTGCATAATTTTTACAGGTGGATAAAGCTAATGCAGAGCTAAGAAAGACTAATGTCAGGCTAAAAGAAACTATCAACCAGGTGAGCAGTTGATTTTGTTGAAACCTAAAGTCTTAATTCACAACTTAACTGCCGTTGTAGTGTTCTTAGTTTTACTGACAAATCTTCACAATCGATATCATCTTGATTTGCGTTATTCTTGGCATTGCTGCATACCTCTACAAGTAGGTGTTCATCAGTTTTATCGATCACTGCATGTTATCTGTTTGAGATATTATCTGGTTTCCTTGATGAAATAGGGGTTCTTCCACTTTCTCATTAGAAAAATATCAGTTAGTTTAATGCATAATTCCTTGATTTTTCGAAGATTCAAATTTACTATCTTCTAACAATGTAATAGTATTGTGTCTTTTCAAATTTGCTCCCTGTGACAGAAGTTAAGGGAATTTAAAGAAATTATGTTGTAGCTGTGGTGAATATGGACATGCTCTCCCTAGGTGCCCTAAGACCATTTAAAATGGTAATCCTCATATATTCATCTTATATATCTCCAGTTTCAGTACTGTATACTTTTCAATGGTATAATCCTTATCTTCGTAGTACTGTATGCTTTTTGACCAATTTTGACCAAAATATCTTACCTGTCTAGCAAGCAACGCCATGTTAGGCTTGTTTGAGACAATGAATTTTATAGGATTCCTTTGGAAATTACATTGTTTCACATGAAAAAAAATCATGCATTTCAAATGAGATATTTTTATATAACCTTGTGTATTATTCATTGTATTTGTACATAAGCTAAAATTTGTAAAATATTTTGTAACATGAGGGCCTTCATATTGCAAAATTAAAGATAATTTTAGGCTCGAGTTTGTAAACAGGTGTTTGGAATTTGTATACTTTGATGAATTGATTTAAACATTCAACCATTGCATATTTAGAGTGAACAATATCATTAGACAGGGTTAATGCTCTTTGCAAAGCAATTTTTTTTGTCGCAGTTTCCATTGCAACACACAGGCACACGACCAGTAGCATTTATAAACCTCAGTTCTTGAAAACCACGATTTCCAATGACCGTACTACGGTTTATGAATACCACAGTTTTTTTTGCAGTTTTGAGAAAAACCAAGGTGCGTTTGGATGTAGTAGTATTTCTTTGTAATAATGAGAGTTATCAAATTTAATTTTAAATTTAGATCAAACTTTCAAAGATACAAGGGGAATTTAACAACTTGATTGGTTCAAATGAAAATTTTGATTTTATTTTTCTGAAATTGCAACACATTACCTAAAAACTGAAATATCTAGATTCTAATATAAAATTAATAATTTTGAATTTTAAAATTGGAAACTGGAATAAAGTTTCAAAAATCAATCAACACTCATGGTAATGCTTCTTTGTTGTAACTTGTATTCAAATTTTCAGTAGCTCAATAGGAGATAAAAAAACAATGTAGTACAACATAACAAGGAAAAGATCACATAAGAGATTATAGGTGGGATGGCCAGATAGCATGGTTACGATGTATACGACAAGATTAGATGAGGCTGCCTCCACCTAGGGTTCACAAAACCGAAACCGCGAAAAACCGCGAAAACTGAAACCGTGAAAACCGCAAAAATCACTTGAAAAACCGCTTGAAAACCTTCAGAAACCGAAGGGTTAAGAAATGAAAAAAATGAAAAAAATTCAAAAAAATAGAACACATTCGGTTTTCAACGAAAAACCGCTCGGTTTTTTGCGAAAAACCAGTCGACCAATTGAATGTTCCTAAAAGTAGTTTCCGAGCGGTTTTTTTGCGAAAACCGCGGTTTTCGAACGGTTTTCAGCGCATAATTTTTTTTTCAATTTTTTTGAATTTTTTGAACTTTTATTTTTTTTAAAATTAGACCGGTTTACCGAGCGGATTTTAATCTCGAGCCGGCGCAGTATGGTCGAAGTTTTATTAACCCTGCCCTCACGTCACACACATAAAAGGAAAACACTGTTTTGAAAATAAGAGATCTTCAGTGGATTTTTTAAAACTCCAAAAATATCATAGTATTTGCAATACTATGGTTTGTAAAACCACAATATTTGTATTATCCAAACACCTCGATGTTTTAGATACCCCTGTATTTTTGGGAAACCATGGTATTCTCTAAAAACTCCAAAAATATTTTCTATCCAAACAAGCCCAGTATGTTCCGGTCTGTGTCTTTCTCTAAAACTTAACTTCCTAGTAGAAATAAATCATTTATTCGGCTGCTACACGCAGACGCTGATGCATTGCTATACAAGTTTAATCTCAGAATAACATTATAGAATGCGTGCTGGAAATTGGAAGGTGTTGAGCATGGTTAACGCTTGCCGTGTCCTGTGATTTCAGGGGTGGTTATGTTCTTGTTTGAGGGTGAAGTCGGTAGCATACTGCACACAGGGGACTGTCGGCTTACGTCTGATTGTGTACAGAATTTGCCACCGAAGTACATAGCGAAGAAAGGGAAAGAAAACATTTGCCGTTTAGACTTTGTGTTCCTGGACTGCACATTTTCCAAATGCTTCCTCAAGCTACCGAGCAAGGAGTCGGCAATTCAGCAGGTTTTCCTCTGCGCTGAGGTTAAATGTGCTAGTTGTTACTTCTAGGATCGTACTTATGACAACAGGGACTCTCACCATTGAGAAATGATTCAGTGATTGCAGGTTATAGCTTGCATATGGAAGAATCCGCATGCACCTTTTGTTTATCTTGCTTGTGATCTTGGCCACGAAGAGATCCTAATTGAGGTGTCGAAGACATTTGGATCGAAGATATATGTTGACGTGGGAAGGAACTCGGATTGTTTTAAAGCGCTGTCACTCACAGCCCCTGAAATCATAACTGATGATACCTCTTCTCGCTTCCAGGTATGTTGGTCTGTGAAATGCGTTCCATTTTAACTCCTTATACAATTACCTTGCATTATGTTCATTTTCAAATCCCTGTTCGTATGGGAAATGATGGCTTCACAGCAGGGGTGGAGTCAGCCCAATCCAAAGCCTCGGACCAAGGCTGTGGAAGTAGCTAATTAGCTATTGTTTTCCACTGGCTAAGGTCTAAGAAGTAACTAATTACCAACAAGCCCAACTAGCTTTGTGCTGAGCTTCCATGCCAAGCCTCAGGCCAATGCCTAGGTTGCCCGAGGCTTGGCTTCGCCCCTGCTTCACAGTACATGTATGATACGGTAATGTCATCACTATGAATTCATAGTACATATGGAACCTGCCCTGTGTTTCACTGTAATTTTAAGTAAATTAATTACGTCAGTCACCTAGGCCTATTGAACACCTATATGGCTATATGATTGATGAAAATGTCAGCATCAAAATTTCGAGCTAAATCTGTTGTTGAAAACAATAAAACAAAGTTTTATGGTAACCGATGTCGAGTACTACAGTTTTTAAATCGTGTCATCATTCTTCTGGTGTGTATTGTACGGAGAGTAGCTCCTTATTTTCTCTCATTTGTTGATTGTACGCTTCTTCACTACGCAAATAGTTGGATTCCACCAATTATACGATAGAGCAAGTAAGAAGCTTGAAGAGGCAAGGGCTAGTCTCAGCCAGAACCTTTATTTATCCGTCCCTCAACACAGTGGTATGCCTGTGCTCGAAACCAGAAACCCAGCCTAACAGAAGCTGAGCAGGATGATTTTTGGGTCTGGCACGTTTGTTTCTCCATTCACTCCTCTCGTAATGAGTTAGAGCAAGCGTTGCAACTTCTCCAGCCCCAATGGGTCATTTCAACAACTCCCCCATGCTTTGCCATGGAGCTGAGCTATGTAAAGAAGCGTTATTTCAAGACCCGCTTGAAAGCTGATGATCCATTGTGGAAGATATTCAGAGATCCTATCCAAAAGTTTGTATCCTCCCCTTCATTGGTTCTTGCTTCTGACACGCACACAGATGAAAATCAGTCAACTTCTGTTGATGATGATCATTCAACCTCTGCCGGTGAAGAATGTATAGATTTGGATGTCAGCACCAACTGAAATTTGTGCCATCCCCTCCACATCCAGAACCAGATATTACATTGTTTGGAAGAGCAAGGTATTATCAAGCCATTGACATAATGAAAGAAGAGTTATGCAACCAGTACATTGCTTTTGAAGAAGCCGGGTTATGTGCACCAACAGAGATTTGATTCGTGATAGTAGTGAAGATGTTGAAACATATTTTGGGACGGATTTGGCCATGAAGCAAGCACCAGCCTCCCAACAGGATCACGCGGAAGCTGCAGATGAGATCCCCTCCTCTCAGTGTGAAGCATCCTGTGATAACCTGAGGGTTATCAATTTAATTAAAGAATTAATTAATTATTAAAAGTGATTAGACAAGATAATAAAATATAAGGGTTAAAGAAGTACCGTCAGTCCCGCAGTGAAAGGTATCGCTCATTGAAGTACACGATCTGTCCGGGACCCAGGCAGGCACCTCTCGCTAGTTTCGGGTTCATCATTCGGCAGTTTATAACTTACCTGGTACGATATGCGGGTACCGTTAGTAAAAATAGCGTAGAATAACCGTAGTACCCATAAAGCCAGTAGGGGGGCAGTAAGAGCCCAAGGGCAAAATAGTCATTTGCCAAATTGCCAAGGCAATAAAGCCAGCCTTCTCCAGCCAACCGAAAACCAGCTAGCTCATTCCTGTCTCCCATTTGCACACAAACCGAGAGTCACAAGAAGCACAGCCAAGCTCAAGCCGAAGCAAGCAACCAGTGCTCCCATTGTTCCAACCAAAGCAAGAACCAACCACCAGAAGAAGGAGGCCAGTGGGAATCCAGAAGAGGAGGTGGTGACCACATCTAGAAGGGAAGGGGAGGAGCATCCAGAAGCAATCCGAAGAGGAGGTGGAGGCGTCCTGAAGCAAGAAGCCAGCTCCAACCTCTTCTTTACCACCATCCACAGCTAGCTTCACATCCAGCCGATCACCAGGTGCATTTCACATTAGCAACAGTGCGGGTTTATATGCACAGGTGGTAGATCGGGGTAGTGGCTAGGCAATGGGGTAGTGTAGGAGGTAGATCGGGTCGTTTCCTCATGGTCTCAGTAGTTGAGAAGCCCTAGTGTAGCATCTGTTCTTTCTTGAGTAGATCGGCCACCCAACGTCATCATAGACCCCCACATTGCTAGTATAATCAATAACCTCAAAGAAAAAATGCAAGAAATGAAAGGTGGTTAGAACCCTAGATAGCACCAGTGGAGGGGGAAGAGTGGCTGCGGGTGGTGATGGCACCTCATGAGGGAGCGGCAGCCAGGGGCTGTGCCGCCGTCAACCAGAGGGGAGAGGAGGCCAGTGAGGCAGCTCCGACGGCTCAAGGGCGCACCAGAGCCGTGTGGGCCAGCGCGCCGCGCGGAGGAGAGGCACAAGCTTCTGGCTGGTCTAGCACCGAGAGGCAGGAGCCATGGTAGGAAGAGGGGAGAGGAGCCCCCAGCCGGCCGAATGGAAGAAGGGAGGAGGCGAGGGGAGTATGCGCAGGGAGGTGTAGCCGAGGGGCTTCGGCCAGGAGGATTAGCGAGGAAAAGGCGATAGGGCCGAAGAGGCTTCAGCCAAATCGGCCAGAGGCAGAGAAAAGAAGAGCGAAGAACAGAGAGAAAAAGGAAGAGAAGAAAAAGAGAAGAAAAGAAAAAGGAAAGAAGAGAGAGAAAAAAGATGGAAAAGTAGAAAAATAATCTGCGCCGCAGACCGCGTTGATTTTTGTGATCGATTTGCGGATCGCGTAAAACTCGTCAACTTATACAAATTAATCGTCGTGCCAATATAAAATTTGAACGACAGATCATAATCGGTTAGATGCCAAAACAAACAATTGAATCTCAAATGGCCTAGTTAATATTCTGTTGTTTCAGGTCTCGACCTGAACCGCCCCGCCAATTAGAACCCATCTACGGGTGAGGCCGAACCGTCCAATATTATTCTAGGCAAGACTCTTTGACCATCTGTTATTAAATGTTTTCGATGCTTTTGGTATGGTTAAATATATCATCACTGCATCAAAATCTATACTTTACAACTTGGAAATATCAAATTGGAGTTGGATGAAAGAGGTGTTGTGGTTATGTTGTTGGAAGTGGTATTGTGACGTGGGAATTGGTATTGTGAGGTTGGAAATTGGTAATGTGATGTTGGTGATTTGGAAATATGGTTTTGAAAATGGTGGTATGTGTTAAGGTTGTTCCCGAATGAAGTTGTGGATGTGTTAATAGAGATTATAATGGTGGGTAGAGGGCACAGGGGAAAGGGTGGGGGTGTACCCACGTCGGTGGTGCTCTCTACGTAAGTTATAATATAAGGCCAAACAATCTACGCTCGAGCAATGAGCTGTATTCCAATACCAACCATAGCGAGATGAATCGCTGTCAGAAAAGGTTGTTCTATGAAAGTATTATGATCTCCACATTGGGTAGTCTGTTAATGCTTGACTGGGAAATGCCTGATACCTAGTTTGACGGTGTATTGAAAGTGTTGAGAATAAGAAATTGTGGATGGAATGGTTAAGGGCGGTATATTTGAATCCCGGAGGAGTACTACCGGAGTACAACTGTAATTGAGAGTGGCCGGAGGAATATCCCCCTCGGAATACAGGGTTGGAGATCAAATATCGGATTAGCGATAAACGTTCTTGAGCCTCAGAAAATAGGGCCGTTATGGGTAAAGTGGTACGAACCTACGTAGAGTCTAAGAATCTTGAATTCAAGCCTGACTCCTGGATTGAAGGCTATGGAAGCTATTCTGTCTCATACACGGGTGCTAGTAGTTGATTTTCAATAATTAAAACTTCCAACTTTTAAAGAAAATCAAAAACTTAAATTTTGATAAAGATATGTTGGAAGAAAGGATTTGGATGGATGGAGAAAAAACATGATGATGCATCTGTTTTATAATGCTTACTGAGTACGTTGTACTCACTCTTGTATTCTCCCTTTTCTAGAAGGAGATCCTTATGGATCCGCGTATGAGGCTGAGGATGAAGCCTACTCCCAAGATCAGTTTCAGGGTTATCAGGATGATGGCCCGGAGGACTATTACGATATCGACTACTACCAGGAGTACTAGGAGTTTCTATAAGCCTTGTTATGCTCCTAGGAGGTATTTAGTGTGTACAGGCAGTAGTCGTACCTTTTTACTGTACAGGGAGGTGTTGTAATATTATGTAATGGACATATAGCCCTGCGTGGCTTGCAATGAATATATTTTCATGCAGTCTCTAATTATTGTTCTGCTGTAACACTCTGAACACGGCATAGCAGCTGATAAAGCATTGGAGTCTCTAATATTTTGCCGACGGCTATGCCGAGATCCGCGTAATTAGCTTAGGATGATGATAGTGTTAGTGTCGCTATCCTGGGTTAATTATACGGGTCGCCACACATCCCCAACGCTATCAGAACCATTTCCAATTCAATCATTGCCTAGTGCCTACTGTTCAACGCAATATATCAGTGGTACCTGATAAATTTGACAAGTCTGAAGTTATAATAGAGTCAAAATCAACAAGTGCTGCTGAAAGTTCAAGCCTTTGCATGGTCAAAAGTGCAGAAACAACAGATTGTCAAAGGGACCTCTTGTGTGTTGTTGGATCACCGAAATGTTTGAATGCAAGTTTGAAGAGGCTGTACAGATCGAGGAATGTCCCTGTCCCGCGACCTCTCCCGTCACTTGTTGGACTTTTGAATCCTCTAAACGGGTCAAAATGCGTCCTAACTCTAATTATAGTTCGTTTAATTCATGGTGCACCTTACCATGAAGATAAGATTGAGCTTATACAGCACACATAATATTGCTATCGCCAAGTATTCAGATTCTTATGATTATAGGAGTGTTGTCATGGTGTCACCTAAATTACTTCATTTTAAGATTAATATATCGGAAGAGTATACTGTATTCAATGTACGATTTTCAAAATGTTGTACATAAAATTGATGATATATTTTCACAAAATTACTCCGTTAGATAAATTTAATTATACGTTCTTCCTACATTTTTTTTGTAGAATTTTGTGCCAAAACTGCTGTGATCTAATTTTATGAACTCAGTATAATTCGGAGAGAAGACTTTGCAAATGATTTCAGGATTGTTTTGACACAGACCGACATATCTTCTAGTTACCCAATGGAATACAATACAACATAAGATATTCTAGCAATATAAATAATTTTATACATGAAGCAGAGTTGACATGTCACGATTCTATCCCAAAATACACCACAACTAGCATGGTGGCCCACACATTTGCGTGTCTAGACTATTTTCTATACGTTCTATCTGGAATCTATTTCATGTAATTTTAATTTTATTCCTCTTCTTTTTTCCTCCTTTTAAGTTTTTTTAAGAATAAGCTTAACTTTTTAAATGTATTTTAAACATTTGGATTCTTTTTTACTGTTTTTTAAACTTTTAGTATTGAAACACATAACTCAATTTGGTTTAAAATTTATATATTTTTTGTAGACAAAATTGGCCCCGTGACACATTTTTTTAGCGTTGGATTGCGGCATTACAGTACAATTTTTTTTTGTAAACATAATATATTTTTTCGACATGTTCCATTTGAAAGGTATCTCTTGAGGATATCATCAAGTGGTACATCAGCTTCTGCCTCCAAAGTAGATAATTCTTCATTGCGCTGAGAAGCAGCCGGAAGAGCCAGTGGGTGGAGGCGCTCGGCCAGAGGGCCAAGGCTCTCGTTAGGCTTGGAGATGCGGCCGGAGGCGCAGGCACTCGGTAGGGGAACGAAGGCGCTTGGACGGGGACGAACGAGCTGTCGGGGGCCGGAGACGCTCGACTAGGGGGCGGAGGAGCTCGCCTGAAATATGAGACAAAAATGGAAGCGCAGAAGCTCGGTTGGGGGGCGTAGGTGCTCGGCCGGATGGCAGAGGTGCTCAGTCGGGAACGGAGGCGCGGCCGCGAGGCCGGAGGCGCACAGCCGGGAGCGGATAAACGCCGGTGGGGGAATGGATAAACGAAAGGAGGGGATGCATTCGAGAAACGTAGCAGCTGCTTTCCCATTAGAACCGTATTTCGCTAATTAATTAAAATATAATTCCAAAAAAATTACTATGTCTATTATCTTTTGTTAACATTACCACTTTTATCATTAAAAAATGTATTTAGCAACAATATTACATTATGATTACAAATGTTTAAAGTACATTAAAAAAAGTCCAAGAAATTGCATTTCTCTTTTGCCTTTTTTTTCACATATAGAAAGAGGCAATCGTGTGCTCTACTTGGCACTCAACTGATAATTTGATTTGTTCAAGCATTCTCAGTTAGCAGGGAAAGCAGTACATATAGCAAAGGCATATTTAGTAACTGAGATTTGAAGAAATTTATTAAAGGTGAGATATTTGGATACTTTCATGGCTGTAATCATTTATCTGGTCATACTTAAGTGATGAAGGCAATTCTTCTGAGGAAGCGGATGATAGCTACTCTTACACCGAGTTTTTGAAGAAGAATCATTTACAGTTGCTTTTTCTATGTATTTTAGTGTGTGCTCTCGTGTGTAGCAGGCTTTAGAATGTTCTCTAATGTGCTACCAAAACTTTTTTAACTTTTCAGGGGGAAAGCAATGGCAATATCACCTCTTTTGATGAGCAGGTACATTTTAATCATTTGTGTTAGTGTTGTAGGATTTTTCTCTATTCCGATATCATTTAATTTTTTGAACTGTACATCTGAGGAAGGGATAACTCTCCAATAACAAAATTTTAAAAAAACTCAATAGGAAAGTAAGGATTATTAATCGATGTGAGACCGAGTTCCTTGAGTGGTCATTGGGGCAGGAAGGATGTTAGTATTAACTTTCCTATACCCTCTTGATTTACACATAGACCAACTAACATTTGCACATATACCAAGGAGTTATAGATTATGGTATGAATAAAACAATTGTTAAGATTGGACCATACTTTTCCCCATTGAATTGTATGATCCAACTTTTTAAAACCTTATCTACAGCTTTAAAAAAACATAGGTTAAAGTGGGGGGAAAATGCAATTACTACATTCTTGCTTTCTTGTCTAATTACAATTCCCAATAAAAATGGAAATATAGTTATAAATTGTGAACCTGAGTAGTATTTGGCAAGCTTTAACAGTTTGAAATATTTTTTAAAATTTTGAAAGTTGACGTTGATTGAAATCCTCAGATCATAATTCCAGTCAATATTTTCCTGTAATAGAAAACATGAATCAAGAATTTTTTGGTCTAGTATTTTTTACTAATGTTCCAAAAAACCATCCTTGTGCCACATACTTTGGGAGTTGAAGTCATGTATTAGGTTTCTATCATGTTTATGTGCCTGAATGAAATGAAAATCAGTGGTTAAATTTAGGAATTGTGCTGTAGTGGTGTTCAAGGAATGTGATATCTCTTTACCTCAAATGGAGCATTTGCTTAAGGAATAATTCGAGTTCTTCTTTCTTATTTTTGCACAGGAGGAGTTTTGATCCTCCAATATCTAGATGTCACCTTGCTTTTCTTAGATAATAATGTGGATTATGCTAAAATGTATCTTATTCTGATTTGAAAAAATTTCAGGAATGAGAATTAATTTCCACAAGATCGAAATGATCCCCTTGACCCTAAATGAGCATGATAGCAATCATTTTGCTAGAGCTTTAGGCTGTATGGTTTGTTCTGTCCCCATGAATTACTTAGGACTCCTCAAGTAGCATCTTATATCTTGACAATTAGACGGTTGTATTCATTCTCAAGTACCATATTTTTTATACTATTTCTATTTGTTTTGTTACAGTACTATTGACTAAATTTTGTTTTTGTTTTATAATTTTTTTTGCTATATAAATGACATTCTAAAAAGGTTCTGTTTGAACATCCCATATTTATCTATAAAAAACTTAAAAGGAAATAATCAGAAGATCTTTTTTGTTCCTTGGGTATAGTATTGCTCTTCCTCTATATGAATTTTCTCACACGTAATTTTTCTAGGAAGTTGGCTTTTGACAATCACTTATTTTGGGTCATCTCCTTTTTAAGGCAGGAAGGATGTCATTGGGGATTTTAATCCAATCATCTCCTTCGTCTGATACTGTTTCTTCATCACTAATTTTTAGTATGCACTCAACGAATACTATTGTCTGCTTTTGCTCTTGTCAGTTGTTGGACCTACAGCTCAGAGTATCAGACATGTTTTTAGCTGTAATATTTCAGTGCAGGTCCATAGGTATTAGCATTTCATTACGACCATGGTAAAATCTAATAAAGTCTTACATACAACAATATTCAAGATTTTACGTTTTTCGGTGATATAGGATTACTAAATGTATTCAAATTGAATTACTAATTGTACTCAAATCAGTTACTATAGTATAATCTGTATGCATACACGGAAATTGAAAAGTGCAAGGGTCATCACAATTTCCAGCACAGCCGATCTGAGGCAAACTAACTCAATTAGTATGGGCTCACTGGGCAGGCAGGTTTCTTGTTTTTCTATCTCTCCATCTCTTGCATAGTTATCTTGTTCATCTATATCTTCGTCTCCTCAAGAAAATAAAAAATGAATGGCCCATCATGTTTTGCAACACAGCCTAATTCAGGCAACCTAACTTGAGTAGTATAGTCCTATGGTCCCACCGGTAACTTCAGCCATCTTACTTGTGTCCTCTGCTTTCATATGTCACGAACTTATCCTCATTTTATTTTCTTGCACCCTCCAGCCATGACTTTCGCTCTCATGTGATTCCAAATCTGATTCACAGCTTCTGTTGTCAAATTTCATCGCTAGCCACCACAGGCTCCCCTCTGTCTTCCCCTTTTCTTTGCCTGATTTAATCTGCTCTTCTCATGGGGCCAAACCCTAACCGCGACTGCGTGGATGGATGCACGCGTTGACGGTGAGCCGAATTTGGGTATGTGTCGGCGTCGCGGGCGGGTATGTGTTCAATGTTTTCGTTGTGCAAGGGGGGTTGTTTGGTAAAGGTTTCGAGGTTGGTAGAAGTAAGGTTTAGCGAGGCGAGCGCTGTTGGTGGCTACCAGGCTCTGCAGCTACATGTCCAACATCATGAAGGTGATACTATGCATCGATTATCACATACATATATACACATGAAAATGCACATTCTCAAATCGATTCTCATCTGCTCATTATGAATGCCTCAATTGAATGAACACATTTGACAATTTAGTTATCTCTCATCTCAAGCTCTATTTGACAGCATAAGATAAGCTAGAGGAGCAATACAATTATTAAATGAAAGCACATATAGGAAATTGGACTTGGATGTCGCCGAATGAATTACTTGATTTTACAAATACAATATAATAAACTAATCAATTTCTATTCATGTGGGAATGATGGGTGAATAGCAGGCAAAAGTGTCTACGCATCTACTGCTATGTCTAGGCCTGGATGCTTTCATTGGTTCTGCCGTGGTGGGGGAGTAGTAAAGCAGTGTGCTCGGGAATGCTCGAGTGCCTGCAGGAAGAGTTCTTGGAGATGACGGTATGTGAGATTGTGGATGCCAAGGTGTTGCCTGTGTCACGGAACCACAGTGAGACGAAGCATTGGTGATTACTGCGCTTTGCTCTGAAGCTTCCTGCCCAACACCACAAAGGTGATACGATGCATCGATCATCACATACATATATACGTATGAGCATGCACCTTCACAAATTGATTCTCATATGCAAATTATGAATATAAATGAAAGCACATATAGGAAATTGGATTTGGATGTCATCACATGAAATATTTGTGTTTGTAAATACACTATAATCAAATAATCAATTTCTAGATACTGCGAGGCACATAATGAACTACTGAAATATAACATATTTAAACCTTTATTCTTCAATCATTCCACCGGATAATCAACTAATCTGCATACTTTGTGTTCATTTTTCTTGTTCTCTTAGGTCTTGCTTGGTATGCTTGATCCTCTAATTGATTGCATGACTTCTGACATTTTGCATCAACACTTTGCATCTTTTTGCTAATAACTTATGTGCCCAATCTTTTCGCGATTTTTATGTCTTCGTATCAGCATGCTTTCTTTTGGCGTATTCGACTTCAGAGTCTTCATCTTCAAGCCCTGTATTTGTGTGTTTTACATAAACCCTTTTCGTCTTTCTGATGTAAACTTTTGTATTTATCTCTCCTAGTGTACTTTTTGAATTGCATTCTTCTTCAGAGTCACTTTCTATTGCAATATATCTTTGCCTTCCTTTATTGTCACGGGGAGGTTTGCTAGATGAAGATATTTTGTCTTCATAAACTTTTTGATTAAATATATTTCCATCATTATCTTTTGGCTCTTCTTTTAGTTGCACCAATGATCTAGATCTCTTTTTGCTAGGTGAATCATTGCTTGTTTGTTCCTGCAAAATTAAAAAGGTATGAGAAAATTTAGTCACATGTTTATAAAAAATAGAAAGTATATATGGTTATATGTTGAAGAACCTTTTTACTTGTCCCTTTCTTTGATATGATGTATAATTCCATCGAATCCTATAAAGCATAATTAATAAAGAATTTAGTGATTTGTTTTGAGCTTTTTTTTTGCAGAAAACAATATATGAATTTTATTTTACATCAGATTAAATGCAATTATACATTCTTATCTTTATCTTTCAAAAACCGCATCTCAAGATTATCATCACGAACAAATATTTTCTTTACTGCATAGATTGGAGTGCCATTAATAAAAATTTGGTTGTTGAGATTGAATCGAAAGATAAGTGTTTTTCCGCATAGTTACTATATAATCTTGGGAATTTCTTCGAATTTTCCATCAAATGAATTGAGCAAGCTTAAAGCAGATGTATTGAGTATTCTTTTCGCCTCATCATCAAATAAAGTGCAGCTTATAGTAGTTGTGTCATCATTTATTTTTAGTCGAATCCCATAACTAACATAGCATAGTTGTTAATGAAAAGTAAATAGGATTAAAACAACATTTTTCAAAACTGTAGAATATGCTTACAGAGGTATTGTTTTTCTGGATATTTATCGCATTTGTTGCAATGATATTTGTCGATTTTTAGTAACTTTTTTGTTGCAAACTTTGCATGACATGTACCACCAGTTAACATCTTCTTGTATCCGATCGATCGTAGCTTTTGGTGTAAATATGAAATCCTATAGAATTACCAAAAAATGGATGTTAGAACTTAAAAAGATTCTACAATTATTCATATGAAAATTTTCATATTGATTTGTAGGTCTTGGAGGATTATTTCAATCAAGAAATAATCTAAAATATGAATTGTCAATTCTATGAAGATAATGGTATTATATTTTAGAATAAGTCTTGATGCATTATCTGATTTGCTTGGTTGTCGTGAATCAGTTCAGTAATGTCACGTAATGTTCTCCTGTTATAAAACATTTGTTCTTGTAGTGTCCCTTGAATACTTTAATTTATTTCCATCATTTTTGTTAAAGTTTCTTCAGTTGAGCACCTATAAATTTTATATAGTCAATATAAATAATAAGTATATGACATTATGAATAAAAATGATATGTAGTTTGTTGTTCGATAAATAAGAAAATAATATGTTCAATACCTGTCAATGAGCTTCCAGGTCTCTGGTATATCAATATCTTTATATATTCTTGTTGCGCTGGTTGACCTTAGACGAAGACCTATTTAATCCACATATATCTATTAGATCAGTGCACTTGGAAAGACCATAATAACTCGTAATATTATTGGTCTTACCGTTGAATTCTTCTACTATTGTTGATGTAATAACGACAACTGTTTGATTGCCAATTACATCTTCACTTAAAAAATGAGCCAACTGTCCCCATAATGTTACTCTGATCTTAACACCCCTGAAAATTCTGTTGTAGAAAAGTTAAATGTTAATGTGATAGCATGCAGATAGTGTTTAATGTATAATTAAATGTAAAGCACATGCATGTTCATACTCTATTGTTAGAAGTTCAATCTCACGAATATATGAAGATCGGGGATTGGCAGTGTTTTGTCTCGTTATGCTTGATCCAATTGGCTTAATCTGGGTGAGTAATCCAATAACATCTGAAATTTTTTAAGATTAATTAATTGATAGCCATTACTTTTAAAAAAGGGAATGGAAATATAGACTTACCTAATAATTGTTGTTGTTGTTTTTTATCTAATCGTTCTTGTAGTGCTTCTCTGGTGGCAAACTCAAAGTAGTATTCTAGATTTTTTTTTGATGATCCTTTCACTTATTTCACCTTTGTATTATTCGTGAAAATAATCTTTAGATGGTTGTCCACTGGACGGTATTTGGCAGATTCTTGAACCTTGAAATTGTTGAACACATAAATAGAGTTCTCATTGATCTTTGGTATGTAAGTGTCTTTCAGATTATTCCAAATAGTAGCATAAATTGTTTCACCCTATAAAAAAATCACTTAAATAGCAGTTGTTAAAAAAAACTACAACTACACATGTGAAGATTAAAACCTGCTCATCAATCAATATCATATCAAGGCTCATAAGTTCGCCAGTTACAAAATTGATTGAATCCCACATTCTCATTACTTTTACTTTAATATTCCATGTTTGTCCTCTTGTTATCAACTCACTCATCTTTTTGTATGCCATAGCGCTACTACCTTCAAAAGGTTAAAAGCCAATGCTAAGTGAGTGAAATAGGAGGCAATAAACATGTGAAGACGAGATTTTCTAGTAGACATTTGATTAGTGTAATACTTAGATGTGAAGACGAGATTTTCTAGTAGACATTTGATTAGTGTAATACTTAGATGTGAAGAAGGGCTTAACATGGAAACAACACTCAATGAACATGTCAATAAATGATTAATGAAAGACATGAGTAGACCTAAAGTAGACTTCACTTTTCAAATCCGTAGAATAATACGGGAAAGATAATATGGTGAATTAAAAAGGCTAAGACTTGAAGGGAAAAGGCTTTGACTTGAAGATTACTTAATCCGGCGAGAAAGATCCGGCAACTTGAAGAATACTTAAGGATTCGACGAAAAGACAGTACTATGTCTGGCCAGAAGCAAATCACGTTTTGTCTTTTTTCCTAGCTATCTTGTGGGGTACTCCTGTACTTGTAGGCATGCGGACATGTATCCTGGTTAGATCCGTAATCTTGAATAACTCTTCATTTTAGGAATTTTTTTTCTTAATTAGCCTATTTGTAGGAAAGCTAACATGTAGGCTATTTCTAGCCGAAAACGCCAGCATGCTATTTCTAGCCGAAAAAACAGCATGGGATACCTTGTCAAATACAGGAAGACCAGCATGCTATTTCTAGCCAGAAACAAACATCATGTCAAGCGATGGATACCTTGTCAAATACGGGATTCTAGCCGGAAATAAACATCATGGCAGGATACCTTATCAAATACGGGAAGACCAGCATGCTATTTCTAGCCGGAAACAAACAGCATGGCAAGCGACGGATACCTTGTTAAATACGGGATTCTAGTCGGAAACAAACAGCATGGCAAGCGACAAATACCTTGTTAAATACGGGAACTTTGAAACCGATCAATAATAACTTTGAAACCGATCAAGAACATATGCTACTCTGTAAAGATATGGTTTAAATCTAAACCGTTATAATCTAGATCCACCACGATCGACGATATAGATCTTTTTTTCTCCGATTAATGTGGAAATTTCTAGTCTTAAGAGCGAACGTGGTGGCTTCTTTTGCTTCTGCTTTAATAATATAACTAGCATGGTGACCCGCGCATTTGCACGGCTAGATTTTTTTAACAGTTTATAGTATCAAATGATATAACTTATATGCTTGAGAATATATAAACGTATTTTGTAGACTATTTAGATTTTTAAGACATTATAAATATTAGAAATGACAATAGAAGCTTGAAGAAAAATTCAACTTAAGGGATGTAATTGAAGTAAAAGCTTTGATGGAAGAAAATAATTGAGAATAATAAGTTGTTTGGGGGGTTTTAGAAACATAGCAACTTTTCATCTTGTATAGATCATATAGCTATATACCCCTATTCTTTCTCTATTAGTAACTCTTTTTTCAAAATATATGCAACACATGTACCTCTATTTAATCTCAAGTAATACACTGATTATTTTATATGGTATTAGAGTACATTGCTCACGTATACACTGATACACCATAGGCGACTTACTTTGAACGTATCTTCCTCACGCGTTGGTTGCCCCCGCAGAACAATGTCTTATATCTCTTATTGATCGCCCTACAACTTTTCTGCTTCAACCGCCAATAGCAAACCCAAATTTTTATCGATCCCTCTCAACTGCTACCCTTTTAATGCAATACTCTATCGTATAACTATCTTCTATTTCTCTTCAATTATTACTTAAAGCTAAACATTACGATATCAACATGCAATGCATACATGTACAAGTATTGCTTATCCCTACCAGGGACACCCGTCATGCTCTCACCAGTGGCCCCAAGCCTATTATGCTCTCTGATACGGATATCAGAGCTACACCAGAATAAATCTTGATGATTTTAACATTCATATGCTATATAATTGGAAAGATATGGAAGTCTAGTTTTCAGCGCTTCAAACCATGCATCATTTCGACTTCTGAAGCAAAAGTTATGATCATTTAAGTGGAAGCTGCAATTGCTGTTTTGTGGCTGCGCGAAATTATCAGAAGACTCCTCAAATGCTCCACCAATATGACCTTCCACATACCTCCATGAGTACTTGCGTTCACACCTAGCTAGGAGGGTTGTTCCTAGTATAAATACCCTATGTACTTCTCCTTTGTAAGCATTGAAAAGTGAAAAGTGAAAAATGTTGTTATGAGCAATTTTTAGAATTAGTCACCATGGCGTATTCTCCACCATGGAATGACTGTATGGAGGGATCCTTATCCACCCCGGTCGTTTGACGACTCCCAGTGTAGTTGGGCGAATGACTTGATTCAGGTTGCTATATTGAGACAGTGGTTGGTTTCAAGTGCGTTCGTTAGGTTGCACTGTTATCTTGGCTGCTTGCAGCTAGTTATCCAAGAGCGTTGTTGGTTGGAATCGATGTTCATCATCGTCTCCTTCAGGTGGCGCTAGTTATCCTCTTTCTCGCTCTCACGTCGTGAAGATCGGGCACTCCCCCGTATCACTCTCACTAATGGCCCCAAGCCTATTCCATAGAGTATCACCATCTCTACTCTAAGTTTTTTGTAACTTGTTTTAATTCAAACGAATTCATGCATGCATATACACATGCAAGATATTATACATGCTTGATTTACGCTTGTTCCATATTGGTCGCTTCTCTTATTCAATGTTTGCCAACTCAACGATGTTGCCTCCTCACAAATGCGGCGACCTCCCGTCTTCTATGATGCTAGTACGTTTGCTTTAGTTGTTAACTAACAATATGGAGAATTTTCCCGCCATCGTGTGTGATGTCATGTCCCTCAGTAGTGATGGCACGTTTCTAGCTACTTAATGGATATATATATATATATACTCTGTGGCTCGTCTTCCATGCAAAGCTTCATCTAGTCTCTACCAGGGCCTCTCTATCATCAAGCTTCTTTTGCTACTGACTTTTTCAACAATGCAGATGCTCATCACGGCTTTTGGCTCCTTCGGCTTTGGTTTTTCTCTTTTTATTTTATTTTTATTCCAAATTTTAGTTATTTTTTGTTGAATTCATAAAGAAATCCA
Source organism: Otatea glauca (assembly GCA_036346275.1). Lineage (NCBI taxonomy): Eukaryota > Viridiplantae > Streptophyta > Magnoliopsida > Poales > Poaceae > Otatea > Otatea glauca. Next base: position 79,365,534 of record CM070711.1, read on the forward strand.
ATAGCTAATGTTTCTTTAATTTTTATGCCGAATTATATTTATTTAGGGATTTTATTTTGAAATTCATATGGAAATTGAATTAGAATTCTTGTTCAAAACAAACTAACATTTTTTTTTATTTTTGTTCCAAATTATATTTGTGTGTTGTTGGATCATACAAGACATATATATTTTTTAAATAGTTTTAGGTGGAATCGTATACAAATTCAATTGGTATTTTTCTATTTCATTTTATTCCTGATTTAAGCTATTTAGGGATTTTACATTAGAGTTCGTATGGAAATCAAATTGCAAATTGTATTTTGTTTTTCATTCTAAATTTTAGTTTTAGGTTGGTATTTGTATGCAAATCCAATTGCTAATTTTCAATTAATTTTTGTTTTGAATTTTATTTTTATTTTGATGATCGTATGGAAATAAAATTGCTACTTTTACTTTATTTTTACAGGGAATTTTGGTTTTTTATTGTATTTGATGTGGACTCTTTATTTTAATCCTATGGAAATCAAATTTCTATTTTTTATTTTTCATTCCAAATTTTAGTTTTTTTATGTTGAAATTCGTATACAAATCCAACTACTAATTTTTATTCTAAATTTTAGTTTTATTTTGATGTTCGTATGGAAATCAGATTACTAATTATCTTTTATTTTTAATTTTTTATATTTTTATTTTGATGTTCGTATTGAAATTAGATTATTAATTATATTTTATTTTTTCTTTCGAATTTTTTTATTGTATTTGGACTCTTTCTTTTAATTGTTCGTATGGAAATCAGATGACTAATTATATTTTATTTTTTTATTCTGATTTTTTAAAATTTTTATTCTGAATTTCAATTTTATTTTGAAGTTCATATGGAAATTAGATTATTAATTATCTTTTATTTTGTAAATTTTTTTATTCCGAATTTCAGTTTTACTTTGATGTTCGTATGAAAATTAGATTATTAATTTATCTTTTATTTTTTGTTTCGAAATTTTTCATTGTATTTGGACTCTTTCTTTTAATCGTATGGAAATCAAATTTCTGATTTTATTTTATTTTTATTCCGAATTTCAGTTATTCTTAGTATTGCACATGAGACAAACTCTTGTATTGCACATGACACAAACTCTTTCTTATATTGTACATGACACAAACTCTTGTATATTGTACATAACACAAACTCTTTCTTTTAATCTAGACCGTTATAATCTGGATCCACCATGATCAATAGTGTATATCTTTAGTTATTCTTGTATTGTATATGACACAAACTCTTTCTTATATCGTACATGACACAAACTCTTATATATTGTACATGACATAAACTCTTTCTTTTAATCTAGACCGTTATAATCTGGACCCACCATGATCGATGATATATATCTTTCTTTTTTTTCTCCGATTAATGTGGAAATTTTTAGCCTTGAGAACCAACGTGATGGCTTCTTTTGCTTCGGCTTTAATATTATAATAGATAGATAGATAAATCACGTGACAAGTCGCTACCAGACAACTTAGTTCACCCGGGTGATTAACCAAGCTCAATTATTCGGACAAGCAGACATCTAAGATTAGACAAGACCAGTTAACAGCTCAGTGGTTCACATCTTTTTTACAGTCTCTGCACCAGAAGCTCCTAAAAATACAGCAATACTAATGCAACTCAGATCTGCGAGCTCTATCGCCATGCGGAGGAGACGACGAGTGTTTTCTCTCCCCAGCCGAAGTGAAGCCCCTCATGGTCGTTCTCGAACTTATACCTATCACAGTACGCCTTCAATAACGATCTTATTCCTCCAATGACAGTGCTGTTAAATGGGCATGGCACAAAGCCAGCCATTGTCATTCTCGCTCTCCATTTTCCAGCAACTTCGTATCTGCAGCATAGACAAGTTCACTGTCAGGTACATGGAATTTGCAGGATGTATATGTTTCAAGCAAAAATGAGAAGAATTTGCAGGATGTATGAGTAGAGAGCAGCACTGGGAATTACCTCTCCACACGATCAGGACCTTCACAAGCCAAGATGTTAACAATTTCTCGTGCAAGGCATTGCCTCTCCACGTTCATTCTATCCGGACTTTCCCTTGGAAGTGTTGCATCCAGTGAATCGAAAAGCGTGGAGTAATAGTCATAGACCTCACGGAACCTGTGAAAATCATATGTTTAATGCCATTTTAGGGGTTCAGCAGTGGAAGTAGAAACACGAGAGTTGATACACAATATCTACATAGAACCATAAGTACTGTGTAGAATGGATTTCCCGTTCAAAAAAAAAAGTGTAGAATGGATATGGAGAAACTCTCTAATCTACAGAGAAGCATAATTACTGTCTCTAGGGATTTGGGGAACTATCTATCGATATCACTAACCTTGTCAGAAATGGAGCAGTATTGGTATTGGCATCCTGCTCAACCAGGGTGACGAGCTTTGGTTGGAGGCCCTTGACCATGCGAAGGAGCTGATCCCTTTCGTTCATAATCGAAACGCTCTCATCAGGAAGGTGGTGCAGCTGGAAAGCAAAATTGACAACAAGTGCTTCCCCAGGATGACAATCTAGCATTGCAGGTGTGACATCCCCGATGTTAGCGCCCACTGCCCTGAACTCAAAAGATACCCCATAGTCCTCTGCAAGCTTCTCTAGGCGCTGCCCAATGACCTTTAGACCTCCAACGGTCCTTTGAACTGTCTCAGGATCATCCACACCAGTTATCCTCAAATGACGCGGCTTGTTTGCATTATTTGTCAGAAATTGTATCAGTGTAATGTACTGGCTGCCCTGATTGATGTCAAAGTCTATAATGTGCAGTCTTTCTTCACCTTTGCAGGCTTCAAGTATAGCATAGTTAGCAGCCATGAAACCGAGCCGGAAGCATGGACAGATTTCAAAGAGGATTTGCATTGCCGAAAGCTGATACAGAGTTGGGGGATCCTTGCATGTCAAGGCCTTGTAGATGCCTTTCCCTGAAGCTACTATTCTTGCAGCAAGGCCCTCCACTAGATAGGCTGCAATCCTCTGAGAAGGGTCCCCTTGAATGGAGACCATCTGCCGGAGGTCCGTTATGATTGCCTGTGCTTCATCTATATTATATTCGGATAATGCTGTAGCACAGTCAAAGAGCAACTGCTTCGGGGTCCGTGCTTCTCCATTGTTGCTACCAGCACAACTAATGATTGATTCAGATTCTTTTGGTGAGTTTGGGAGCAAAACATTCTTCATGGGATCAGCCCATTCATCATTAATGCTACCTGCCTGGGAAATTTCAAACAAGGAGTCATCACCATCATCAAATAAAGCATGCTCTAGCTCCTGAAACTTCAATCTGATGTCATCCTCATCAAACTCTACTTCAAGTTCAGAACTCTGATTATCTGATATAGACTGGGAGTTCTGCTGAGATACATTGGAGGCCACTGGTGAGTCTTTTGCTGCATCAGAGCAGGAGTTGGACTGATTATCTGCAACAGCTGGAGTTCGGCCATCAGCCGTTACATGGTACGGTGTTATTGAAGCTTGGTGATTGTAAAAAGAGTTTTCAAATGCAGCAGATGGAGCTTCAGGGAAACCCATATGTCCATAGTCCTCAGAATTGTATGGTTCAGGGCCATAACGGAATAACTGTGTATCAGAGACAAATCTTCTTGCAGCGAAGTTTGAGTTTGGTGCACCAAATTTATGTACGTAAATATTATCTGCGTAAGTCGTTGACTGGTCTGGTCGCCTAACAAAAGACATAACTTTTCTCGAGCACCTTGGACCTGCTAAGCTAAATATTCTGTGGCTTCTAACTAATCCAGAATATTAGATTAAATCCAACTCAATGCGCTTCCTCTGATTGAATTGATCTCGAATACCTTCTAATGCCTGAAATAAGACAAGAGTACATCAACAATGTCCCCTCAAAAACACACACACACACACACACACAATGAGTTGAAATACATAAAGCTCTTTGTATCTTCCCAGAACATTGTCCGTTGCGTAGGTAAACAGACTCGATCATCTTCTTTTGACTATTCTACTGTTACAAGCTAAATATTCCTTTTCATAACAACAAACATTGTGTTGTATTTTTCTAACAGTGGCATTTTTTTTGGAAAACCGCCAACGCTGATAGTAGGCATCACTAGATGCTAATACAGAACAGCAAAAGGAGACATGTATAGTATACTAGCAATAGAATGCCGTTTGAAATTTCTGTCTAGTTCTTTAGTGCTGCAGATTCCCCGTTTACATACCTAACTTGTCCAAAGTCCAAACTAAGTTCATGCTACAACGAGTAATCCAACCAAAATTTTTGGTTCATTGATGGAAACCGAATTCTCTATTGCATGTTGCAGTCACCTTAAAAATGTTTTTTTTGTCAAAACATTAACACCCAACAAGTAGCTTGTAAGGCATGGTAAGCAACTAAGAATGTCTCAAAATTAGCAGTATTGACTGACTGCCGAGTTCCCATCAAAAAGGAAAAAAGATAGCAAGTCCAAAACAGCACGCTATCTAGCAAGTCCAAAAATATCTGCACAATTCCTGCTCAAGCTTTAATCAAACCTCCAACAACATAGAACTGCTCAAAATTGCTGAGACGCCCAAACCCGAATTATTGCAGTATTCATTGTGATCCCATCATATAACTTTACAATCCACACAGACAACATCAAGCAAAAAAATTTACTAACTGTACACCAAAAAGGAACACAAAAAAGGATTCCCTTGTTAAGTTGTAACAAACACCATGGCACCCCAAACCCTCGGCTTCTCTGCACGCGACACAAAAAAAAACAGAACTTGACCCTACAGGACTACAGGAGGCACCTTGCTCCCCAACCAACAAATTTCTCACCCTCGACAAGTGCTCAACGACATCACAAGCATGATACACACCATTCAAGAAATCCGATCACACAAAAACACTCTTAAAAAGCCAACAAGAACCGCTCCCGAAAACTTGCAGACAAGGAGGCGAGGAGAAGCACTTACGGGGATCTGTTGATCGATGCACGCACGTAGAGGGGCCAATCACCCGTACAGCGTGAACAGAAGCGGAGACCGGCGAGGTGGGAAAGGGAGAGGAGGAAGGGCAGCGGAATGGAAATGGGAAGAGGGGAGCAGGAGGAGGGGAAGAAAAGACTGGGTGGGTTGGTTAGTTGGGGATAGGGACTAGGGAGTAGGGAGTGGCAGCGAAGTCCGATATGTCATACGGTGGGGCGCGGTCAGTACGACCGGCGGCTGAGCCAGGGATCCCTCCGCAGCACCGCCCACGGAAACCGGCAGTTCTGTTGTTCACACTTTGACGGATACTCTGATCCACGTAGCTGTAACATCCGAACTTCGGGTAGCTTCTGTCCGGTTTCTATTTAAAAGAATATCAAATTATTTATGGAACGAAAGAATTCTGGATAGTTTTTTTTACAATCGGAACTTATCCTCTATATAGAATCAGAATCCGGATACCAGATGATTCTCGTTGATTCTCGCCGGCCCAGTCTTCCACCTCCACCTTTAGCCAACCCGGCCTAATTTTCGCACAATCAAAAGCAGCTTCTCCCATAATCTAGAATCTGACTTCTCGAACTTTATAATCTGGTTCAAATAACACATTGACTCGGTTTCACAATATGGCATCGATCGTGTGACATGTTGAGTGAATGATTTTACCATAATACACTGACCAAGTTAGATTAATACCAAACAGGGTCTTCTCCCTAGTCAAGCTTCCATAGCCACCGGCCCTGTAGATAGAGGTGGCCATTTTTTAGCTGAAATTGAAAACCCGAATCGAATTAACCGAATTTTTTTGTTTTTTCGGTATACAGTTTATGGTTCGGTTTTAATTTCAACGTAATTCAGTTTACGGCTTTCAATTCGGTTTTTGCCTTTCAAAAACCGAAATAATTGTAAAACCAAATTCCCCGTTCACACTTCAGGTCTCTAGTGCAATCGGTAATTCCCCATTTCCCTGTGTCCCTGACCCTGAGCTCCCAAGTCCCAACCCTACCAGCCGAAAGTGTCGTCGCCGACTCCCAATCCAGCACCGCCGCCACCTGTCGACGCAGCCCCGTCATCGTCCGCCACACTCGGACCGCCCGTCCCATCCCCCTAGTCCTCAGATCCGAGCGTCATCCACGATTCCTCCGCTGCATCCTTCACTGCATCCTACGCCTCCTCCGTCGCATAGTCTGCCATGGCAACTGCGAGGCCGATGGAGCCAGTGCCGCTCATCGTGCAGACCGCCGCCTTCCAGTGGATTTGGCCCCCTCCTGACAATGTAGTCGCAGAGCTGGAGCTATCAGGGCTTCGTCGCCTACCAAATACAGCGGGGGTGCCGATGAGCTTCCCACCCTGCTCCTGCTGAACGCGCGGCGGCAGGGGCGTGACCCACTCTGGCACGGCGACGAGTTCAGCCTCGGCGTTGACCTCGGCGCCGCACGCACCGGCCTTGCCGTTGGCAGGGGCATCACCTTCCCCCGCCCCCTCACCGTACGCACTCGAATCCATTGTTTCCTGCGTTCGAGTGATTCACAATTGAAGCTAGGTTCGTGAATCGCGCTAGGTTCTAAAGCTGCGTGGGCAGAAGCTCGAGCTGATGCTATTTGGTATTGCTCGACAGCAGGTGGAATTTTATTGTGTCTTTTCTCCTCTCTGTACTGCAAAAATTTTGATGTGTGCTGGAGGAGTGCTAAGATGGAGTATGTTTCAGGAGGGCAATTCTCAGACAAGCTGGTAAGGTATCCTATTATCTATCTTACTAGTAGCAGGCGACTTTTCCTTATGGTTCCTGAATTTTCTGTTAAGAGTTACCTCAAGAGACAAGATGAGTTGGAAGCAAAGAAGTATTTCTACCTGTTGGTTGATGCTGTTGAGTGTTGACTATTACCATCAGAGAGGCGTCTTTCACAGAGATCTCAAGGTCAAGATATTGTTATTCTCCCTCAAAGTATCTGATTTTTGCCTCAGTGTGCTAAGGAAGGTTAGAACTTGCAAAGATTATAAGTTCAATTTATTTAATATGTCAATGGTTCAGCTTCAACTCTGAAACTCTACATTCAATTTCTTTGAATTAGCCAGGACAGTTGTTGTCCACATCTTGTGGCTCACCATGCTATGTAGCTCCTGAGGTATTCAAAAGCTTATAGTATTGCAGCACAAATAACAGCATGGGCCAGCATGGTAAAAGGAAATTCAGTTTACCGAAAAACCAAATTAATTTGGTTAATTAGGTTCGGTTTTTAAATCTAAAACGAAAATTTTGGTTTCCAGTCTTCAAAAATCAAAATATTTTAAAACCGAACAAAAAAACAGATCAAACCGAATGCCCACCCCTACCTGTAGATCCCTCTCTCTCTGTTTCGATTTTGGGGAAAAGTCCACGTGGATCCTATGTAGGATTCAAGGATAACCGACTAGAGGGGGTGAATAGAAGGTTTCTAAATTTTTTGATACTAATTTGCAATTAAATAAGTCACTAAGATATGGAAGCAATAATTGCAAATTTACAACTACAAACTCTAATGATCACCAAGCACTCAAGCAATCCTAAGTAGAGCAATAGAAAAATTCAAACACAAATAATCTACTCAAGATGCTAGGAATTGTAATTTATCACAAGAATAACATAAAAAACAAGTCACAAGGGAGAAAGGGACAAGCAATTTTATCTCTTGGTCTCGGAGACTTGCCGGTCTCCTCTAATCCACGTTGAGGTGACTTGAACTCGGCTCCACTCGCTTGAGCCTTTCTCGATCACTCGTGGTAGCTCTTCACCACTCTGGTTAGGCGAGCTCCTTGCCTTCACAATCGATCGAGCCTCCTCACAATCTTCGTTGAGAAGATCACCGATGCCACACGCCTCCAAGCCGTCTAGGAGGCGGCAACCTTCAAGAGTAATAGGTGATGACGTTTGCTCGAGGTCGAATTAAGTGTCTAGAGGCTCAACACTAAATGCACCACTCAATTTTGCTCCCAACTCTCACCAAATGAAGATTTAATGCCCATAATAGAGTTGGAGACTTTCTAGAGCTAAAAGATGATCAATGAGGTCCAGAAGTAAGCTCTAAATGCAGGTGGGGGTATTTATAACCCCCACCAAATAATTCTAACCATTGCCCAAAAGTTACTCAAAATCGTGCTGAGAGGCCGGTCATACCGCCCCTGGACCGGTATGACCGGCCCTCAGTGGGTAACGGTCAGAACTGTGCATTTAATGCACCATCAGTGACCGTTGGTCACATAGCCGGTATGACCGGAGAGGGCCCGGTCGTACAGCTCACCGGTATGACCAGAGGGTTCTCGGTCATACCGTCCTTCCTCGACACAAAAACACCCTTACTGGAAAAAAATGGACCGCTCGGGGCTGTCATACCGATGGCCGGTATGATCGGAGGGGCCCGGTCATACCGGCCCACTCAATCCAAGACTTGAAAAATTATTTCTTTTCTTCACAAGATTTAATTCTTTTTATGCAATCCCCATGATAATATGAAATGCACCAGAATTGAGCCTCTAAACCTTTTTCGACACCGATCAAGCGGCGATAACCCCTCTTAATAGTACGGCGCCTATTCTAGCAATCCGATCTTTTCTCCAAACTCCGAGATCGGTAAAAGATTACGAAAACTCCTTAAATTTTATACCTTGATCATTTTTCACTTATGCATGCTCTTCCCTTTTTCTCATTTCAAGCTCCCACGTTCGTCAATCTTCGAACCAACCTATTCTCATAAAGCTCAAATAAAATAGTTAGTCCATTTTCTTTGATTGTCATTAATTATCAAAACTCAAAACAAATTAGGGGCCTAGATGTTTTCATCCTACGTGTTTGTTATTCATCTAAATTTGGCCAGCATGTCATCTTATGTGGCAAAACCTCCCACATATCACCATATGAAACTGGGTTAGAATGTTATTTAAACTAGATTACAATGTTCGCAGGGTTAATGTCTGGTTTTATAGTTCAAAATGCTGAACGAACTTTCAAACAAAGTTTAAAGGGTTATATGAATTTTTTTTCCTTGTACATATGCTAGGAACTACATGTACATGTCCTTGTAAATATTTTTGGTGCATCTCAGTATTAGAGGAGTATATATATAGTTTTTCAAGGAAGTGTACATGCAACGTTCCTTTAGAGAACTTTTGAGAAAAAAAGGGACATAAGCATGTAACTTGTGGTAGCGAATCACAATACAAGAACAGCCTACTTGAAGTGTAGTAGTACAAATTATTTGATGGGTGCATGCTCACGCATGGAAAAAAACAAAGGTGCAAGCGGTAAATATCACTGTTGTGAAAAAACGGCTGACTCGATCAATTAGTCGGCCGATTAATCGGTGATGATGACTAAACCGCCACAAATAGTTTAATCGGAGTGCAATTAACACAAACGAAGGATTAATTGACTGTATAATCCAATTAATCGGCTGTTTTCCGATTAATCACCCGTTTCCCCCGTTTAATCATGAAAATAGTTTATTTTTATTCACTAAGTACAATAAATTAGTTTATAATATTGTGTCATAGTGTTCATAGTATGTACCTTTTGGATGACGTATAAATAATGAAATGTAAAACATGTTTTGTAGTGTGTGATAATTTACAATAACTTTGGGTAACTAAAATATTTCTAATTAATTCTAAATGTAAATAAATATATTAATAAGAACACATAATCATCCGTTAAATTCTGATTAATCGTCCGTATTACGATTAATTGCTTAACGGTACCACATCTGTTCGTCGAGTGCATATCACAACACTCGTAAATATACAGAATTGAATAATACAAGCAAACTGGCTTCTCATGTTAGTTACTCTGAATTTGTCATCACCTTCTCATCAAAGGTTTGATATTTAGCTGAAACTTCTTCCATGTAGTATCCATCAATTGGGCTTTGTAACTTTGTATTGTAAAGCTTACTGGGAGCATATCATTTCACCATGTTTGCTTGAGATGCACATTTCAGCAGCCTTTGAATTACACCTGAGATAATTGTTCATGTAATTAGTACAAGGTTTGTTCCAATCAATCCATTAATTAACCCCCTGTCACTCTCCCCCAGTGTGAACGGCGGTTTATCCCAGGGATTCCGGTAAGCCTCCATCAAAACCATTCCTGTCATCCTGTGTGCTTTCCAGCAAAACTTTGGGCACTAAAATATAGCTGCTGCTGTTCTGTGAAAGATTAGATTAGGCACGCTTGTAATGTCGTTTCGTAGAGGGCTTTTTGACTCCTTGTCCTGCTACTTTACACGGCGAATGATATCGGTAGCCAATACATGATGTTGCCGTGTGACCTTATTAGTCAAATGCATACATATGCATGCAGATGAATCACCAATCATTTCAGCAATTTGTTGTTTCTTTCTTTATTTCCCTTCCCTGTTGGGGCATCAACAGCGTCTGGTTTTGGTAGCACAATATCCTTGATTTCGTGCTGTTGCTGTTGAGTAGCATTCTAAATTTGTACTAGATATCTAATGTAATCCAGCATGCATGCAACTTGCTGATCAGAGATGGTTCTGTGATTATGTCAGTTATGTTTATTTGTTTTGTGCCGTTGCATACGACGCAAACGGCATGTATGTTGCATCACAGGCCAAGAATCTTTCGTACAAGAATGGCGCAATGCAACAACAACAAAAACCCGTGACGCCTTAATTTGTCGACGACAGCATCCCAGCATATATAGACGATAATCATAATACAAGTGGCCATCTTTATATATCCTGAATTGTTTTGAGTGTTTGGAAATCCTTTTTCCAGAGAGCTAGCGATGTATAAGGTGTGTCATCATCACTGGAAGTTAGCAAACTAACAAAATCTTGTGCTGGTACGCCTGATTTTTTCGGAGAGAAATTTTACGGTGGATAACGTGAGTAGTAAATAGCGGTAGTAGAAATTAGATCTAACCGTATATTTTTTATGAGTATTATGGACTTTGACCTCGTCCACTCTGACCGCTTGCTCCTCAGCGGTGAAGGGGCGGCAAACGAAATCAGCGACAATAGAACGGGCCAAGAATGGGCTAGCCCATCAATAGAACGGGCCAAGAAGCCCATCTAGATATCAGTCAGGTTCCGGCAGGGGGCGGTTTCCCACCGTCGCCATGGGCTAGCTGTATCACAGCCCACGTCAACTGCCAAGCCCGTACGAGGATCTGCCCGTGGCGAGAAGCGTCTTCTCGCGTTGGCATTGCCAAAAGCCCAGCACGGCCACGGGCCGCGCCAGGCGGACCAGAAGGATGCGTTTCTACGGGGCACGGGCCTCACGGCCCTTAGCGTTCCAGGCCGGCGAGTCATCGGGAATTTGGGCCATCTAACCCCATCAAATGCACGGAGAACCTACCCAGATGAGTAGATCCTTTGGCCGCGGCGGAGATCACCCGCGCCCCTCCTGGACGGAGACGGCCCGGCGCCGGAAGACGCCGTGCCGCCATGGAGGGAGCAGCTGACGGCGCGCTTCTCTGCCTGATCACGCACAGGCTGGCCATGTCGGTGGGGACGATCCCATCGCTGAACGTAGTACCAGGCTGCTCAGCTTTTTCCCCGTACGGGCGTGGACGGCGGCGCTGGGGCGGCTCGGTGTGGCGTGGCCCTTCACCAAGCAGGAGAACACCGTCATCCAGACCTGCGCCGTCGCCTGCTGGTACCTCTCCTACAGCGGTACGCACGCCGCATCCATGCTTGTCAGGTTTATGTGACATGCACGCATATCACTACTACAGAATGGTACATCACTATCACTTCATCTAGGTTGGTTTTAAGTTTTCAGTAAAAAAACGATAGTGATAAATGATTTAGGAGGGGTGTTAATAATAATCACTATCGATTCTCAGGTTAGAAACGATTGTGATGTAGCACTAGGCACATCACTATCGGTTCTCACATAAGAACCGATAGGTTCTGCGTTGCCCGCCCGTGGCAGCGACGCTCGCCCGCCCGCGCACTCTCCAGGCGCGATAGAGAACACGCTCGCCTGACCGCCTTCCGCGGTGGGAAGAGGGTCATTTCTGCAAAAAAGAAAACGTTGGAGGCTATATATGAAAAAAAAGAAAGCCAATGTCCAGAAGGCTAGATATGGAGTGTTCACTTATCTATATCTCACAAAAAAAATTAGGTTTTTTAAAAACTTGTATAAGCACTTCTAGTATAATTTGCACCATTTTCATATGACATCTCGTTGTTGTCAGCATGAGGTAAGCACTGATAATTCTCCTGCACAAATGCGGTCTATATTGACCGCTGTTCTTCTTTGTTTGGAATCTTTCTACCGTTATGTATTTCATCAACGGAAGGATGGCACGTCCAGCTCAATTAATCACTAAATGTTCTAACAAGAATTAGGTCCTAAAGCATTATTTGTTCAGACTGATTAGTGTTTTCAACTTTCTTTTATGCAAAAAGTAAGTTGTTGAATCTGCACCCCTCCTTTCAGGTTTTTGTTATCGTGTCCTTATACTCGGGGATGCTCTTTATAACCTCACCAACGTCATTCATGTTACAATCAAGGTAATACTGCATGCATGGTCAAAGCAAGGAAGACTTCCACTTGGACGGATTCATGATGGTAATGCCATTGTCATCTTTCCTACTGTATCTTATTCAACTCCCAATAAATTACTCCCTCCATTAATTTATATAAAGTGCGATTTGATTTGATACGGTCTTAATCATTAACTTTTTTACAATACTTTGTTCATAGCTATAAAATCATAACCAGAAGAAAGTACTTTCAAATACGAATATAACGGTATCACTTTTGTGTCATATAATCCTTATATTATTGGACTGATTGTTAATTAAAATTTATAAAATTAGAATATTAAAATGCATGGACGACTTTTAAAAATAAACAGAGGAAGTATACAGTAAGCACACTATTTGTTTCTCTTTTATTCTGCAGATGATGAAGGCTCTAGATTGTCAGCGGAGGAAAAGCTCCGGAGTGATACGTTTATGAAGGACAGCGTTCCTCCCTAGTTGGCAGGATCAGGTTTTGCTGTCCTCGAGGCGATAGCAACCGCAACTATACCGATGATCTTCCCGCAGCTCAAGTGGCACCTGGTCCTGTCTTGCTACATTGCTTCTCCACCGCTCGCCTTCTGCAATTCTTACGCCTCTGGCCTAACCGACTGTAACCCTGCATCCACATATGGACATGTTGGCCTCTTTGTGTTTGCGTCACTGGCTGGCCATAACGGCGGTGTCATTGCTGCTTAGCTGCTCGTGGCGTCATGATGTCCATCCTGTACACCGGCGCTGATCTCATGCAGGACTTGAAGACCGGGTACCTGACCCTCTCTTCGCCAAGGTCCATGTTTTTGTCACAGTTGATCGGGACCGCCTTTGGATGCATCATTGCTCCTATCACCTTCTGGCTCTACTGGACAGCTTTCGATGTCGGTGATCCTCACGGCATGTTCAAAGCTCCGATCGCCATAATCTACCGCGAGATGGTGATTCTGGGTGTCGAAGGGTTCTCGGCGCTGCCCCAGCACTGCCTAGCAATTTGCGCTGGTTTCTTCTGTTAGAAATTGGTCCATGGGGTTCATTTCTTTTAATTCCAAATCATATATAGTTTAGTACCATATTGTCTAGCTAAGTAGAGAAAAGATAACTTATAAGATGGAGTTCTTGCCACTCTTTGAATAATATGACACATGTCATGAGAATGGCATGGGATGGACATTGGCTAAAGACACATGTGCGCGCATTCACGTATTTTCGCGTGACTTGTAATGAGTGACCGCGCGCGTAGAGTGTCTCTTGGTACTTTGAATTTACCTTTTGTTTTGCTAAATCTTACAATTATCTCTCTATTCATACTGTTTAAATGCGATTTAAACATATGTTTGAATTCGGTGTAAGTGTCATAGCGCTGTCAGTTTCCATTGAGTTAATTGACATTATGCTACTGATAACTGCCGCATTCAAATGACATAATGCTGTCAGTTACTGACGCGCATGTATATAAACATCTAGAGACGTCCAGGCCAGATACACCAAATTCTTTCTCCTCTTCTCTTGGTTGATGTATTGTTGTGTTGAACTGATGAACCTTGCCAGCCTTCCTCTTCGACGTGCACGGTAAAGGAGGGTGAGTGATATCTCCAAGCCATTGCGGCAAAGTTCACCTATACAGGGGCGGCAATAAGGTTTCTGGGCAACGCATCAATGCGACTGCTTTGCTTCTTTCTCAACGTCGACTACTTCCACGACCGCATCTGCGCTAAGTTGTTTCATGTTCTTCATCAAGCTCAATTGTAAGTTATTCGTATGATCGATTGACTCTGTTAATTTACAATGCTAGAGAATATTCTGAAGTACAATGTGTTACCTATTGTTTTATACGTATCTAGTCTTTTGTTATATTTGCCTAAATCTGGAATAAAAATATTGTGCTTAGAATAAAATCTAGAATAGAAATATTGCGCATATTTCCAACATCTTCGTTGCAGCTCTACCGCTCAACTTCCCGATCGAGTGACATCACTGACATGGCTCCATGCAGCGTGTCTCGGTTCATTCCGATCCCGATGGCTATGGCCATTTGCTTCTACCTCGGAGCCTACCTCTCCATGACATGTTCATCGGGACAGTCGTTTTGTTTGTTTGGGGCAGGGTGAACCGCAAGGAGGCTGAGGATTACGCGGGAGCAGTCGCGTCTGGTTTGATTTGCGGTGATGGGATCTGGAGCGTTTCTTCTGCAGTGCTGTCGATGCTGAGGATTGATCCACCCATTTGCATGCTCTTCAAGCCGTCTGTAACCGGTTGAAACAATCCAACCCAGTTGAATATAAATAGAGGAAATGCATCTATTATCATGAAGTAGTTGTATTAGCAGTCTTTGTTTCATCTATTGTTGGGACCGGTCGTCTAGTTTGTGTAAACATATTATCATGCTTCAAATATCCGTTGCATGTTCGTGTTCATCATGTTAACTAGATTTGAATTGGTTGACCCTTGCATAGTAGTTCATGGTTAGATTGTTTGTCCTTTTTCTTGGGTGTTTTTCGATGGTGAGTCGCGTCGGTAATTGATAGGATCAACGCCGTCAGGGAAATTTCACTGTAGGTAATTTTAATGGTCTTCTTCCCCTATACCAAAGTTTATTACATTTCTGCAAAGAAGTGACCGTACTTGCATTTCGACCGTTCTGCAGCCACAAGTGCAGTTGGGCTCAGTATTCAGGCCTCTTTGGTATAGCTGGAGCTTGTGCAGAAGCCTGTGTCCTGAGAAGCAGCTAGCCAGAGAAGCTGTTGCCTGAAAAAGCCCGACGTTTGATAGTTTGGCTCCTATAAGGCTAAATGTTTTGAGTTATCTGTGATGATTGAAATGTTTAAAATACTCTTCTATGCTAGTAATCAGGAGAAGGAACAGCCATCTTACCCCTACACCAAATCGAAGCTTCGATGCTAACAATCAAAAGAAGAAACAGTCATCTTACCCCACCAAATCAAAGCTTTGATGCTAGCAATCGACGATGGCTCGGAGGAGACGAAGCGGATGTTGCTGCGCTAGATCTGGAAGGCTGCGCAGACTCGGGGAACACGGAGGGGAGGCGGCGCAAGCTCGGGAAGACAGAGCCAAGGACGAGTGTGATAGCATTAAGGCTTAGGGTTCTAAAACAACATTGAACAACATTAATCCGATAGCCAAAAACTAGAACACAAAGATGCGGAAGAAATACATATACCGTTCGGTGAAGCCATTAAAAATGGTGAATCGGTAGTGGTGGTCGAAGGCTTGATGACGAGTTCGTAGCCGTGGTCGACAACGACGACAAAGAAGAAGGAAGCCGTCGGTAGGTGATCTTCAGGCCGATCCGGTGCGCACTAAGGATCGTTTCTTAGCTTTGTGAATATGTCAGGAGATTAGTCTTTTGTGTTTTTCTTAGAGATGATCACAAAAGCTAGCTTCTCCTCTCTTTTTATAAGCGCACCGCACGACCTGGGATCACAACCATCTGCCGGTTGCGCCCCCGATCAAAGCGCTAGAGATGGGATCTCATCCCCTAATTTTCGGATTTCGTTAGTTGGGTGGTTAGCCCAAGATTAATCCCAACATTCTCCCACTTAATCGTAAGGCTAACATAAGTCTACACTCAACAAAACAGCACGCCAAGATAATGCGTTTACAGCAGTCAATTAATGCTACTGAAAACCCCATCATCTATAGTACACTATTCCATCTCGATAGGATAGCCACTTAAACTTAACGGGAGTTAATTTGTTTTCTTATGGTCCTTTATTTTCCAGGATCAAATTCTGAATCCTTATCATAATTAACTCAGAATCACAGGCTTTCCAATAAACCCATGCTAGCAACATGTTCTCGAAAGATACTGGGTGGTAAGCCTTTAGTGAGTGGATCCGCAAGTATAGACTTAGTGCTTATATGCTTAACATTAATAGTTTGATCCTGGATTCTATCTTTCACAACATGATACTTAATGTCAATATGCTTGGCAGCACCACTTGATTTGTTGTTACTCGAATAGAAAACTGCGGCTAAATTATCGCAGAATATCGTAAGTGGTTTTGATATGCTGTCAACCACCATTAGTCCGGGAATAAAATTCTTAAGCCATACAGCCTGTCCTGTAGCCTCATAACATGCCACAAACTCAGCTTGCATCGTTGAAGATGCCGTAAGGGTTTGTTTGGAGCTTTTCCACGAAATGGCTCCTCCCGCAAGAGTGAAGACATAACCTGACGTGGATTTCTTAGAGTCAACACATCCTGCGAAGTCAGCGTCTGAATAACCCATAACCTCAAGGTCATCAGACTTCTTATATGTGAGCATGTAGTTCTTAGTGCCCTGCAAATAACGCAAGACTTTCTTAACAGCTCTCCAGTGGTCCAAACCTGGATTAGATTGATATCTACCAAGCATCCGATTCTGAATGCTAAGTCGTATGAGTACATACTTGAGCATACATAATGCTTCCGACAAACCAAGCATAAGGAATCGACTTCATTTGATCAATTTCTAATTGATTCCTTGGACTTTGGAATAAACCAAACTTATCACCCTTAACAATTGGGGCAGGCGTAGCAGAACAGTTATGCATATTATATCTCTTAAGCACTTTGTCAATGTATGACCTTTGTGATAAGCCTAATACACCTTTGGACCTGTTTGGTGTATTTCTATGCCCGAACATAAGAAGCATCACCAAGATCCTTCATGTCAAAATTAGAGGATAGAAATCTCTTGGTTTCATACAGCATATTCTTATCGCTGCTAGCCAATAAGATATCATCCACATAGAGCACTAGAATAATAAATTTGCTCTCTTTAGTCTTAATGTAGATACAATTATCCACCTCATTTTCTTTAAAGCCAAATTTTCTTATCACTTCATCAAACTTAAAGTACCATTGTCTGGACGCTTGTTTTAGTCCATAGATAGATTTCTTAAGGTAACATCCCATTTGTTCCTTGCCTTCCACAACAAAACCTTCCGGTTGAGCCATGTATACATTTTCATGCAAGTCACCGTTAAGAAATGCAGTTTTTACATCCATCTGATGTAGCTCCAAATCATAATGAGTGACAAGTGCCATGACAATTCTTAATGAGTCTATCTTAGACACAGGAGAGAAGGTATCAATATAGTCAATCCCCTCTCTCTGTGTAAAACCTTTGGCTACAAGCCTAGCTTTGAATCTTTCGACGTTTCCCTTGGAGTCATGCTTAGTTTTATAGACCCACTTACAGCCTATTACTTTGACTCCATCAGGTATGTCTACTAAATCCCAGACATCATTAATGCTCATAGATTTCAATTCATCTTCCATGGCCTCGAGCCATTTGTCTGAATCCTTATTACTCATGGCTTCTTTAAATAAGATGGGATCATCCACTTTCCCTATATCGTTAACATCTTCATTCATGTATACGACATAGTCACTTGGAATGGCTGATCTTCTAACCCGCTGTGATCTTCTTGGGGTTTCATTAGGTATCACATATGGTTGTTGAAGTTCTTCATTAATTGCTGATGTAGGTTCATCATTAGGAGCAATATTACTAATCCCAGAATCATTTGCTGGGGTTACTACACCAGGGTTATCACTTAGAGGTGTAATGATTTGCGGCACATTAATAAAAGTCTCTTGGATTATCGGTGATGGAACGTAAGCCCGAATTTCCTCGAGATCTATATTTCTGGCCTTTGAGCTCCCACTGATTTGACCATTCTCCATAAACACAGCATGTCTAGTTTCTACAAATTTAGTATGACGATCTGGGCAGTAAAATCGGTATCCCTTAGATCTATCAGGGTATCCGATAAAATGGCAGCTCACTGTTTTAGAGTCTAATTTCCCAATATGTGGGTTAAAGACTTTAGCTTCAGCAGGACAGCCCCACACTCGTAAGTATTTTAAGCTCGGTTTTCTGCCAGTCCAGATTTCATAAGGTGTCTTAGGGACTGATTTGCTAGGAACCCGATTAAGTATGTGGGCAGCTGTTTTTAATGCTTCCATCCATAAGGTTACTGGTAAACTGGAATAGCTGAGCATGCTTCGCACCATATCCATAAGTGTGCGATTTCTTCTTTCAGCTACACCATTTTGCTGAGGTTCACCAGGAGTTGAATATTGAGCTACTATGCCATTTTCTTGAAGATATCTTGCAAAGGGACCAGGAATTTGTCCATAAGGAGCGTGTCTACCATAATATTCTCCTCCTCGATCTGATCGTACTACTTTAATCTTTAGATTGTGCTGATTTTCTATTTCAGCCTTGAATATTTTAAATTTATCGAGCGATTGCACCGATCACGAATGGGAAAATATATCCATAACGGAGTAATCATCGATGAATGTAATGAAAGAATCAAAACCATCCACCGATGTCACGGAAAAGGCCCACAAATATCAGTGTGGATTAATTCTAATATCCCTGTGCTTCGGGTAGCCCCTTTCTTAATTTGTTTTACATATTTACCTTTAATGCAATCTATGCAGGGGTCTGAGTCTGAGAAATCAAGCGGGTGGAGTATCTCTTCCTTAATGAGACGTTCTATTCTCCCCTTCGAAATGTGGCCTAAGCGATAGTGCCACAATTTCGATGAAGTCTCATCATCAATTCTTTTACGCTTATTTGTGCCATCACATACATTCATTAACACAGGCGATTCTTTAAGGGAAAGAACATAAAGCTTGTCTCGTTTAAAAGCAAGACCAACATCATTAGATTTAAACTTTATTATGCATTGGCCGTCCCCAAACTTACAATAATAACCTTCATCATCTAATAAAGAAACTGAAATAAGGTTCCTTCTCAAACTAGGAACATAAAGAACATTATTTAGATGAAGTACAAAGCCATTTTCTAATACTAATGGTAAGGTCCCAATGGCTTCAACTTCAGCCTCCTCCCCATTAGCGACTCTAAGGCTTCGCTCCCCCTTTCTTAGCGTCTTCACGGAAAGGAATCCCTGTAAAGAATTTGAAACATGTATAGAGGCACCTGAGTCAATCCACCAAGAATTAGGAGAAAAATCAGCATAAAGAGATTCCTCAATAAAGGTGATTTCATCATTACCCTTCTTCGCGAGCCACTCAGAAATCCTGGGCAATTTTTCTGAATATGCCCATCTTTCTTGCAGAAGCGACATACGACACTGTTGGATGAAGAGGGTGTTGCAGGAGCTTTTCCTTTATGCTCCACCTTATTTGACTCAGTTTTGGGAGAGAAATTGAGTTTCTTCTTTGACTTATGGTCTCCCTGGAACTTTCTCTTCTTATTGCCAACAAGGTGGACAACGTCCTTCTTATCGCCTTCGATCTTTCCTCCTCCGAACGCACATGGCAATTAATTCGCTCATGGTCCACTTCTCCTTTTGAGTATTGTAATTGATCTTAAAAGGACCAAACTCATAAGGTAAAGAAGTCATTATGAAATGAACCAAAAAACCTTCTGAAATAGCCATGTCCATTCCTTTAAGCTTGGAAGCCATATCAGTCATCATCATGATATGCTCCCTAACACTGCCCTGTCCCTCATACTTGGAAGTGAGCATTTTCATGATTAATGTACTGGCATAGACTTTTGAGGAGCCTTTGAATTGCTCCTCCACTAAAGCCAGATACATCTTAGCATCTTCGAAGTCGGGAATTGCTCCCCTAATTCCTACTGATATTGTGCTCTTCATTATCATCAAGGACATGCGGTTAGACCGCTCCCATTTCTCTGCTGCAGTTTCATAGGACTTCTTTAACTCAGAGAAGTTCTCAACATCAGCAGTAGGAGGAGTGGGAGCAGCCTCACGGAGTGCAAGGTCCAAATCCATTATCCCAAGAGTTATGAGCAGTTTTTCTTTCCAGGAGGGGAAATTATTACCAGAAAGCTGTTCCATGCTATTCAGAGTACTGGCAATGTTTGTAGAGGTCATAGCTGAATAAAATATATACAAATATTAGTAAGCAATTTAATGTCTGGCACAAAATTAACCCTACGTTGGTCTGGTTAATAATATGCTAATGACAGTTCTAATTCATAATCACCGTTGGGCAGAATATGAAAAAGAACTTAACTTTTAATTTAAATGGGTATGACTCATGAATATAATCAACTTTGGTCAGAATATAATCATGATCATAAAATTAATCCCAAAACATTATTAAATCTCTAATCAAGATTTCTCGTTGGTTCCATCTTAATTAGAGACAACTTAATTAAATATTTTATCCAGCAATTTACACTCTTAAAACAGTCCAATCATCATATTAAAAGAATAAACAACATTTAAATTCTGAGAAAATGCTGTAAATTAAATTAATCCCACAAAAGTCTAATTTTCGGACAAAATACCCCAAACATCAATTCATAAAAGAAAACAGCATTTAAATACATAAGAAAATGCTATAAAATAAAGAAGCCCAAAACTTAAACCATTTCGGCCCAAAACATAAAACCGGCAACAAAACCGGCCCACAACCTTCGGCCAAAGAATAAGACGCGACGCCCAAGAGCTACGGCGGTTCGAGCGCGGCGGCGCTGCTGCCCAAGGAAACGCGCAAGAACGACCCAAGAGCGACGCGCGCCCACTCGAGGAGGCGAGGCGACGGCCGCGCGAGAAGCGAAGCGGCGGCCGTCGCGGAGGCGAGACGACGACGCAAGACGAAGCGGCGACGGCCCAGCAGAGGCGAGGCGACACCACGGATCCGAAGCGACAGACGGCCAGATCAACCCGAGCCAAAACATAAACGCATGGGCGCGCGAACCCTAACCCTAGCTCATTTCGATCCGATTTTCACGCGAGAGCGGGCAAGGGCGGTGGCGGCGCACCCGGCGCGCGAGGCTAAGGCGCGGGGCTCCGGCGGCGGGCTAAGGCGCGGAGCTCCGGCGCGATGGCGACGAAGGTGCTCTCAAGGCGAGCGGGAGCTGCTCGCGACTCCACCGAGGAGAAGCTCCACCAAGGCGAAGGCTCGGCCGCGGGCGAAACTAATGCCCGCAAAGGAGACGACGGCTAGAGCTCCAAAGGTAAGCCCGAAAAACCCCCCTTTTAGACATTAGGTTTTGCTTGATTTGGGGATTAGGGTTCGGGTTCATCAAAATTCGGATTTGGGGATTTTGGTTCTTAGGTTTTTTTGAAACCCATCTCCTTCTTAATGCTTAAACCGAAACCAAAAACACATAAATCTGGAGGTTAATCACCACCTAACCGAATCAAAGATACATGATTTAAGCGGTTCAAGTTAGGCTATCGGTGGCTCTGATACCAATTGATAGCATTAAGGCTTAGGGTTCTAAAACAACATTGAACAACATTAATCCGATAGCCAAAAACTAGAACACAAAGATGCGGAAGAAATACATATACCGTTCGGTGAAGCCATTAGAAATGGTGAATCGGTAGTGGTGGCGAAGGCTTGATGACGAAGTTCAGTAGTCGTGGTCGCACAACGACGACAAAGAAGAAGGAAGCCGTCGGTAGGTGATCTTCAGGCTGATCCGGTGCGCACTAAGGATCGTTTCTTAGCTTTGTGAATATGTCAGGAGATTAGTCTTTTGTGTTTTTCTTAGAGATGATCACAAAAGCTAGCTTCTCCTCTCTTTTTATAAGCGCACCGCACGACCTGGGATCACAACCATCTGTCGGTTGCGCCCCCGATCAAAGCGCTAGAGATGGGATCTCATCCCCTAATTTTCGGATTTCGTTAGTTGGGTGGTTAGCCCAAGATTAATCCCAACATAGTGTCGGTCGGCGGCGATGATGCCCCTGGGTCTTGATTCTTGAAGCCGCGCTAAACCCTAACCGCATGGGGGAGACGGTCGATCGGCGAAAGAGGCGGATTTTCGAGAAGAATGTCGTATTTTATAGCAATAGCATTTTGCCGGTAAATAACCTTCAACTCTAGGAGCAATTTTGTAACACCCATCCGCAAAAGCGCTGGCTTCCCACAGGATGCACCGTACTGGCAGCTCTAGCTTCTATGTTATGAACAGCTTTGACTTCGGCAAAAGCCGGTTCAAGAAGTCAACCTTTTGACACAGCTTCAAACTTCTAGCCAGTAGAAGCTGCAGCAAAAGCTAAGCTAAAGGCCCAACTCGACACACCACGGAGGTGTATCCGCCATGGGAAGGCAAACCGTTGCGAAGTCGCACGTCCGGACTCCTCCTGTACACTCCAAAACAGCTGGGCTTAGGGTGCGTTTGGTTGGATGAACGAGGATGAACGGGATAGGATGATACAGGATGGATGGGATAATCCTGGATAAGATGGTACGGGGAGTGTTTGGTTATCTGAATGGAATGATACATGATTTTGTTTGGTTGCTTGGATAGAATGGTACGGGATGGTACGAGATGATGTTTGGTTGGATGGATGAGGTTAGTATGGTAAACTTTATCACTAGTGGTACGGGATGGTACAGGATGGTTCAACCAATTTGGTGGTACGGGATGGTACAGCATATTTAAAGAATATTCCTAGAATTTGTACCACTCCGTCCCGTACAAGATGATTCTATACACTCAACCAAACACATGTATCAAAATCTATCCTGTACCATCCCATCCCGTTCATACTCGTTCACCCAACCAAACGCACCCTTAAGCGACGGGGTCCAACCAGATTGGAAGAGTAGAACTCGGCTCAAGCGCAACGACTCCGACGTTTTGCGCGGCTGTCTTGAGTTACAGATCACCATTGGTAGAGGAAAGCGAAGCGTCTGGTATTTCCCAAGCCCGACAAGAAGTAGCGGCAAATCGACCGTGCCTTCCGGTACATCAATTACACGGGCTAGGAATCCCACGGCAAATCGACCGCGGCCTCCGGCAACCGCTGTTGAAATTACTGCCGCCTTGCCGGTCCGGCCGGCGGCATCGGGCATCTGATGATTCCGATTTGCGTTATCAGAATTCAGAGTATCCGACGGCAGATGCATTGAGCTGACTAGCAAATCGTCGAGATTGTGCCGTGCACATAGGCATAGCCACGTATATATTACGTTGCGGCATAGCACTGCATTTCCAGCCGACTTGCACTTCCTCTATACAAGCCCCCAAAGGCTGGAAGTTTTGAGCTGGACTGCGAAAATCCCAAAGCCGAGTCCATGTTTCTTCAGAGAATTGAGACTTTTCTATAGTGCCCGGCACTCATGATGATAGCCAGTTTGGTACGTACAATCTGATGATCCACAAGCAAAAGTACCTATGGAAAGGTATTTTAGTTGTGGACCAGGTAGTAACATAAAGAATTGGTGGAATGGTAGCTAGATAATTTTGTTAAATTAGATGGAGAATCGTTTAAAACCCTAATACTTGTCCTTCCTCTTATTGCTCGCCCACAAGCCACAACGAGGGACCGCAAGCCAGAGTCCGCACAAGTGACATGCCTGGAAGCTCGATACTTCTGCACCCATCTTGCGGTGGCGATGGCAAAGAGCACTGGCGGTTGAGGGCTTTGGGGACTACGTAGAACGGCCGACGGTGACACGGGTTGTGTTCGTGTGTGGCGGCAGCGCTGAATAGCGATGACTTGTGATGCCCAGTTAGATCTTCAACTATGTAACTGGATATAAAACTTAGTAACTGAGCATGAAATACATAATCTTCCCCACTTTTCTATACTATTCGTGCATATATGTAACTCAGTATCAAACTAAATAATTGAACAAGAAGTACATAATCTTCTCATTGCCTATGAACGAATGTGGTGGTAGCCGAAAATTAAAGATAAGAGAAGACAACGGATCTCCACTCTGTATGGATGGATGAGGGGACGGGAAGATATCCTCTCAAGGGAAGCAGTGTGTATGAGAGTCGGTTGAGGAAGGCGAGGAAGCTGGCGGCAAGTTTGGAGGAGCGTCAGTGAAGCATCAGGGGAGGAGTGCCACACGGCAGATCACAGACGACATCGAGCGAGAAAGGAAACGATATAGAGGGTTATCTCTAAATATGATTACTGAACTGCTCATTTTTATAAAATTTCTATTCCGAAGTTGCTTCTTTATGATTCAATTGATTACTGAATTACTCGAGTTTATAAAAATTTTCTATTCGAAAGTTGCTCCTTTATGAATCAACAGCTGATATTTTTAAGAGAAGGTACCTCAGGTACCTTGCAAGCACTTAGAAAGTCTCCAGAGAAGAATGCTCGCAAGCTCAAAAACATTTCCAGAGAGAATTCACTTCGTTACATCTCTAGTTAAATGCTCCGGGGAGGCAAGGCAAGAAGCATTCTTCCAGATTCCACCGCTCCCTTTGTTTCCACACACAACAGTACAAACTCCCATCATACTGGTACAGCAGCGGCCCATTTCACCCAGCAAAGCTGGGGGTTTATGTACACAGCCCTCTCTAAAGTTCTACAAGACTACATCAAACCGCATGCATAACCCTTCCTTTTCTTGCGAGAAGCATATGTAACATCTTACTATGATCTTAGTAAGCATGGTTGGACAGGATGGCTCTCCCAGCTCGGTGCGGGTGAAGAGCGCAGGCGCAGTGGACGGAGGTGAGGCTCAGGCAGCCGCTGATGATGAGTGAGTGCCTCTCCGGGCACGTGTGGAGCGCCGGAAAGGAGTCGCACACCGCCTGGACGGCCGGGGGCGTCAGCGCGGTGCACTGGCTGATGTTCAGGTTCGCAAGCCCGTCCTTGTCGTCGCGGCTGCTGCTGCTGCTCTTCTCAGCGTCCCAGTTCCTTTCTTTGCTCTTCACGCGGCTGTTTGCAAGCGAGTACATGGCCCGGTCGGTGATGTTCTGGCAGTAGTATAGGCCCAGGGACCGCAGGTGAGGGCACCCATTTGCAAGAGCAACCACACTCTCATCTGGAGATCAAAAAAAGGGGCAAAAAGCCAAGTTTCAGATAATCAGCATGGCAAAGCAAAGCATCAAGAAGCAACGCACTTACTGATAATTACAATGGTTTTTAACCTTAGATAACAATGACATACAAAGTAACTTGGGAAAGATGCACATAAGACAACAATGACTGAATGACATACTAGTAACATGTTATAAAACGCATGGCAAAAGTAGATGATGAGAAGAACAGGAGACGTAGAATTTTCCGTGAAAAATCTTTGCGAGAAAAACCACGAATGCACGAAAGCGGAATATCACTATATGAGGAGAATTACAAGCACGGAGAACTTTGGCACATATAAAATGTGCGACTACATGGGTACATATATATATGCTAGGGATCAGTCCCGGAGAAGGAAACCAAATCAGATTCGGATACGCCGGCCGTTGCCACGTCTAACACGACTCGGCGCTAGGTCTGGCACAGTGTCCGACAGATGCGACAACGAATTTGGATCACACTTTAACAATAACACATATACAGTGACGTGGGCATTAAAAAAATGATTTCAAGACATCAACCTGGCAGAAAGCCAGCACTACTGCTGATATTAGTTGTTTCAGTGAGCATTCCTGATTTTTAACCAAAAAGGAAAACAAAAGGATTCAAGGCAGTTACCTGGCAGAGAAATAAAGCACTAGTATCGATACTATTTGTTTTACCAATCTACAGAACAACAAGGTTGTGCTTGTGCAGAATGAAGAATATCAGATATTCAGATCAAACATAAATATTGAAAATTACCTGTTATAAGAACACAACCACACAAGTCCACAACCCTAAGTTCGGGACATCCTGATGCCAAGCTGGTCACTCCCTTGTCAGTGACACTATCACACCAACCTAGGTTTAAAGATTGCAGCTGGCCACAGTTACAGGCGATGGCCTGCATCAAGAATACAGAGATTAAATAGAAGTTCATCCAGACCATGCTATAGCAAACTTAAGTACCTGCAATGCTCTGTCAGAAGCTGCATTCCCACACCCGCAGAGATTCAAGCATTTCAGGTTCTTGCATTGATTAGTGAGGTACGCCAAAGCAGCACCACTAAAATTGGAGCATCCACTAATGTTGAGCCTGGTAAGATGAAGGCACCCATGTGCCAGAGCATACAAAGACCGATCACTAA
Source organism: Otatea glauca (assembly GCA_036346275.1). NCBI lineage: Eukaryota > Viridiplantae > Streptophyta > Magnoliopsida > Poales > Poaceae > Otatea > Otatea glauca. The sequence goes on from CM070711.1 coordinate 79,391,976, forward strand.
GCATAAAGCTTCTGCTAAGATCCAACTCGCGTAAATCATGACAAGAATTTGCTACAGCCTCCACTGCACTGTCTTCAAGCTGAGGTTTGATTTGCCGTAGAGAAAGAACTTGAAGCTTTGTAAATTTGTGAGCCAGTGATGTTACTAAGTCACTCATGTGGTCCTGGCACCTGAAAATGGCACTTTCTTGGGACAATCAACACCATTTTTTCTTAGATGCAATCAAAACATTGTTCAGAAGGACCAGGTTTTGCAGTCATCACATAAGGTCCTGAACAAATCATATATATTTATTTTGGGACTATGAAATTAATATTGGTTGGTACAGTGTCATCTAATTGTACCGCTTTAACTCTTGTATAACTAAAAAGCTCAAATGTCTTGCAATCTCAAAATTTCCAGCCAGAGAGTATTTTTAAGTACTTAAGCCTTTTTGCATGGTAACGCTAGAAATGGTGCTAGACCTTTTGTATAGCACAAAATACGGAACAAGCCAAGAAGAACATCTTGTCCAACATTTATAGCTCATATGTAGGATGGAGGTTAATGAGAATCTAGAACATTGTATGATGAGTTTTCTTATGTCAGAAGAACATGCGCACCAAATGGCAACACAGCTACATAACTATCCATGAATATTACACTACACCAAACAAGGCGTAGAGGAATACTGCCCCAAAAATGGAACTCCAAGTGCAAACTACTATGCATTCGTATTTGTGTATTTTGTTTGCCATACTATGGGAATGGTCAAAGAGAATTTAGCGCAAACAGCTTCTGGAGCCATGTGTCACAATATTACACCTTTTGTATCTTGTTCCTTCTAGAATTGAGCAACAAAAACAAAAATGATCTAGGCAGCCGATCTGTGATTAGCAGTGCTGCGAGTAACATTTCATGGTTATATTCAAAATTCAACCCAACTCATAACCTGAAGACAGATAATAAATCAAACTACTATATCTTGAATCTACAATTCATAATACGAGTGACATCTTTCCATGAGTTATTGAATGGGGACAACAATACGCAGAATCTAATATTTGGTGAAAGAAATCATCTTCACATATGAGAGATGAGAAAGGCAGATTGCTCACCACGAGAGGGAAAGATTTGTGACTCCCCATCCTAATGCATCACGCCACCCAGTGCAAACACCATAGGCCACGATGACCTTCCTGTCGTCTCCGGGTATCGATATAATCCGCAGCAGCAGCTCCATGGGAAGGTCTTTCCAACCTGACAAGGTAGTTCCTGTGCCACCACTCTGCGCCTGTCCACCCTCACCGCCAGCAGAAACCATAGGGGCATCGGACGAATTGTTCAGTTCCCCACTCATTGACTGTGCACTAACCATTTTAATATACTTGGAGCTCCAAACAAAACCAAACCTGAAATAGTAGTACAGTTATTAGGAAACCTACACTGAACTGAGTCAATATGGTAGTGTAGCACGTACGAACTACGAAGCGTATGTCGAAATTATTAATGTTGCAATCTAGAACTTGCATAAGAACTGTACAAAGATGGCATTTTTACGGCATCAATCTTTCGAAAATGCACCACATCATACTGGAATATCGCAATCTGAAGTCCTCACCAAGGAATAGCAGTTACTTGATCAAGATGCCATTCATGCCGCTTTTAAACACCAGACATCTACTAAAACAAAGGAAATTAACCGCAAAAATAGCTCCGAAACACAGATGCACATGGAGCAATCATAATATCAAGAATCTAGACAATACTGCTTCAAGATGCAACAATTATGGCACCAATCACTCAAAGATAGCTCAAATCTTGAAAAGAACCCGAAAAACAGCTAAAAAAGAAGAGAGCAAGGCTACTAGGAGCGACCTTACGATCAAGAACTCTGCATCAAAAACATGGCACAGCCTTATGGCCAAAATAAGCTAAATAACTACAGTAGCGCACAAACAGATACATCAAGGGAGCTACTAAGAGAAAACGTTTGCTGCCATTAGCAACTCTCGTCTCTCGATCCAGAAATTCGCACATAACTTCACCAAGAAGGGATTTTGTACAACGGAGAGGTCTGACACGCATTAAGCCAAAACGGAGAGGAAACGGCAAGTATAAGACACCGCCGCCGAACCTTTCTTTTGCTAAAGCACCGAAATCTCCGGTTCCTTCTAACACTAAGCCATCAGAGACGTGCCCAGCAACTCAAAGCTTAGCAAACCAAAGCAATAAACTAAGCTTCAGATGATTCGAGGGCACCAGAAGCTAATCCAGGAAGAGCCATGGCGAAATCTGAAAACTTTTAAGGCCCGAATGGTAACAAAGCCAAACTACATGAAGCTAGCAACCGCTCAGGACAGGGACCTGGTACAAACATCGGGATGAAAGGGATATACAAGAAAACAACAGTAAAGCTCGCCGAAGATTGCAGTAGCTTTCGCGCGCAGACAACCACAGACACACACACAAACAAACAAAAAACAAAACTACGGAAATGCAGACAAAGATTCAAGGGGGAACTGCAGAAAACCACAGAGGATCCAGTCTCTGAAGGCGATCTCAGCATCAAGAGCAGACCGCAACCCCCAAAACAAGACCAAGAGATTCCGTAGGAGAAAAAGACGCGTGCTTTCTACTCACCCAGTCCAAGACGCGAAGAAGCAGCGCTACCTAGAGGCAATCTCTTGGGAAATTTAGCCGCAATAGCGAAGTGGCGGCTGCCTGTGGACGCAGGAAGGCAGGGTTCTAATAGCGAAGGGAGGGGAGGGGAGGGGACGGGAGGGGGCTCGAGTAGGACGGGGGCGCGTGGCGGCGGGTGGGCCTGACACGTAGGCGGTAGCGTCGAGAAGGCGACGGACGGCTTGGCTAGGGCCCGGGATTTTTATCGCCTTGTTTTGTGTTTCCCGGATGCGGGGACGGGAAAACGGGAGGCGTCAGCTGTCCCGACGCGAAGCCGCCGCTGGTCGGGAGGAAGCGTCTGGAAGGGCCCGGATCCTCTGCAGACTACGGTTCATGTGTAGAGCTCAGCCAAGTATTCGCGGGGTTGGGCCGGGCCGGGCCGGGCCGGTCTCCGATGCCCAATCCCATTTCAGAATGGAGGGCTGGGCTATCTTAGCTCAGTTGCTTTCTTAAGGGAAAAACTCATATTAACCGTAACGACTTGTTTGAAATGTCAAGGTCATTCCACGCACTCTCGTCGTGATATATGGTGGCATCATCTTTCTCTTCATTTCCTTACCCCTTTCCTTCCCCTCGAATACTCTCTCATCACGGCATATGGTAGTATCCTCTTCCTCAATCTTTCCTCCCCTGTCAAACTAAAAAAAAATCTTGTGTTGAAATTTGCTCAAGTTGAATTTCCCAATTGGAAATTTTCCAATTTATTTCTTTAGTTGAAAATTCATTATTTGAAATTTTTAGGGTTGGAATTTTGTATTTGAAATTTTTAGGTTAGAGAGGAAGGAAGGGGTATGGGAAGAGAGAAGATAAGGAAGAGGTGGATGGAGAAGATGACACGTAGAGTATTAAAAGGATGTCCTAAGTTTTTGAATTTGATAGTAACATCAAATTAGATGTCCTCTTAAAATCTAATCTCTTCTAAGAAAAAAAGTAAATATAGGACTTACACATCTATTTTGTAGGAACAAATGAAGTTTCTTTAGATTTCATGTGGGATTTCCTTTTTTAAAAACAAATTGAAGCCTAAACGACTGCACCAGGTTTTCTAAGCCTAGGGTTGTGCATGGTTTTATCAAACCGAAAAAACCGTACTAAAAAACCGAACTACACTGGTCAACTCGGTTTGGTTGGTATACAATATTCGGTATGATATGTCAAAATTTTGACTTTTGGGATACAGTTTTTTCTGAAAAAACCATGAGTAAACCGAAATAGAAAAAAATACATATATAAATAGATAAAGTAATGGTCAAATATGTATAAAGTATGGTTTCACATGGAAATATTATCACTAGATTTGTCAAAGTAATGTTCAAATGCGTAATAACTTTTACTAACGTATAATTAAATAGAGTAATGGTCAAAGGTGTGTATTAGAAACAATATCGATGTCCAAAACGATAAGTAAAAAAGAACAATTCACGCTAGTTTGGTAAATATGGTATATTTACCAATTATATCGCATACATAGACCTACCTAGACCCAAAATGTGCCCAAATGCGCCTCATTTTCTAGGCCTCAACATTCCTAAATCCTGACTCCGCTCTTGTTTATAGAACCACATGCGTAAGTTACGGCCAAGAAAACCTCAACAATCGATACATGTATTATATCTCTTATACCTAGAAGAATCCGCGCGAGGGGAGGCCCTCCACGCCACATTTTTTAAGAAAAAAATCCCCTAAGAATCCCGAAATCGCGAACAGGTCCTCCCACCGATTTTTTTTTCAAAAAGGACCATGTGGTTCTGCAAATTCACCGACAACTCCTAGCCAGCCCTTTTTCAAAATACTCCTGAGGCAACCAAAATTACGTTGAGGTCCTCCTACTTTTTTTTGCAAAAGAACCTTAGCCAAAATTCACACGGCACGATTTTTCACATGACCACACATATCTTTTTTTTTCACCCTGCCACTTATCTCAAGCAGGTTCGATATCAACATTCCGTCTAAACCTACCATGCATTCAGGGGCGAATCCACCATTGGGGCTGGCTGGGGCGCCAGCCCCACCTCTGACCGGCCGAATCCCCCTCCTCCAGTATCCTCAACGCCAGAAAGAAGCAGAGATGTGGCGTCATGACGGTAAATCGGTAGGTTTAGTACTGGAAGTAAGATATAATAAGAAAAGTAGAAAACAATACTGTCAGGCAAGTGAGTCATCAAAATTAGTCATGGGATCCCTTACTCATGGGCTTTCATCCGATGCAAGATTTCGGCATCCTTATCTTGTAGCGTAGCACCAGGAGTTCAAGAGATAAACAGTATCGGTGTCGTCTTGCAGGCGACAGACCATTGCACGGGCGATCGCGGTCGGAACGTGCATCACCAAAGGAGAGGAATCGACAGCTCGGAGCGCCGTCTAGCCGGCAGCCGAACACGCATCTCTAGAGCCTAGAGAGGAACCAAGGCTCACTCCGTCCAGCCGGCGGCTGAACGCGCATCGCCAGAGCCCAGATAGGAACCGAGGTGATCGGCAAGGAAGAGCGACCGAGGACGAGGAGACTCTCAGCTTCGTATTGATCGCTAGGACGAGGACACCAGAGCCAGACTAATTCGCTAGCGCCACTGATTACTTTGCTCGGTATAGAAAAACTGCCCTAAGCCCCAATGCAATGCCTCATGCCTGAATGCCTTTTGTTGTGATAATTGATATCTGATTTTTGTATTCTATTGCCCCAAGTCTATATTCTATTGACTGATTGATATTTTTGTCTCTCTGATTTAATATGATGAATTTGTAATTTGGTTGGCAATATATCGGTAGATGTATCATTAGTATGCGTATGTTAAGTTAGAACTTCGACATAGGAGTCTCACCTCTACTTTTATCGTGGATTCGTCACTTTCTGCATTAGACCAATCATGCCTCCATTGATTGATTTGACTGATCGCAAAAGCCAAAGGACACCGGCCTTTCGATCTATCTTGCTCAATTGCTCCCTACTCATGCAGCGTCACACTCACCACTCACTACTCACAAGTCACTGCCCACGGTTATGTAGTTAATTTGTCCTTGCTAATGCCACTACATTATTACCAGCTCGCTTGTCGTTTGCAGTCGCCATGAACATAGACACGAATCTAGCCCATATTCGCACTCACCTGGAGGCCGGAGCTCTCAAGAGCTCGAAGACCAGCAAGGGACAAAGGCAATGTGACGATAAGATCACCATAATTGCATTGCACAAGTTAAAAATGATGTACATCTGTAGATTACATTGGTTAGTGAACCAAATTGCATGGCGTCTTCTGAAGTTCTGATGGGAGTTGACATAAGCATGCCCCCTTGGACTCAACGCCTCAACGTGTGGTCTCACCTTATAGTATATACTACTGGTTTGTATCCATGTGTTGCTCTAGGCAAAACAGTGGACGATCCGGCAAGCGAAGTGTTCACAAACTGTAAATTACAAGAGTAGTATTAGCTATCTAATGCAGTGCAGATGTTTACTTAGCTTGGATATCCTTTTAAAACCCAATTGATCGAAGCCTGAATCAGCACGCAAACGGGCTGTTTCCATGGGTTGCTTAGCCTGCAGAAGCCATCAGTTGGCGGTAGTTACATGACCTGTAGACCCGCAGGCCGAAAAGAAACTAGTCACTAGAAAGAAAGAAAGAAAGAAACCCAGGCAAGTACCACGTTCAGAGTAAGACACCAGGAAGAGTGTCTCTGAAGTCTGAATACTCCGGAAAATTTCAAGATGCTTGTATTCTACAATTCTACTCTAGCTCCTTGGACAAGTGGAGTCCCAGAACAAATTCCTGCAAAAGTGAATAATAATTCTTCGCATGACACGCATGTTTCCTTGTAAATGCAATATAACCTAGTCAAGAAGAAACCCTTGTTGTAATGCTGTGATTTTATGAATGTTGGTAAAACTTGGAAAAGTAGGACTCTTTACTTCTCTTCTATTGCGGCTAGCAGTGATAGTTATCTGGTGGTTCAATCTCTTCAGTTAAACAACGCCCAGCTGATAGTTCATTAATTTCCAGAAAAACAGGATTAATATAGCATACCCGGGCAGCTTGCATGATTGAGACTTGGCTTTTGTACTTATTATGAACGCAAAATCCTAATCTGAATTCCTTACTTTTGTAGCTACTGATCCATTGCCTATGGGATGGAACTAAAATGGCGTCTGCTGCTGCACATTTGCTTGTTGACTTGGCTTTCCTTTGCATAAAGGTCCTTCAGGGTGAAGGGAAGCACGATCTATACGTGTGAATCTGAAACTCTCAGGCTACTGATCCATGAGCATCATGACATGAGAAGGGAGTATGATATTGGACATGATATTGAGATATCAAGAACAGGCAACAGCATGATCAAAGACATCGTTTGCCAGTGATTTTTGTTTGATCACTGAAGACAAGCTTGCCCTTAGCTAGGGATGATTGTGTTACCTATTGCACTTGGTTGTGATGGAAAAAAAATCAGGTTGATGATGCACTTGGTTGTGATGGAAAAAAAATCAGGTTGACGATAAGACCTGAGTGTCCCACAAGTTCCTTATAACGCTTTCTCCTGGCAGGATTCTCTGTGATTGTTCTATAAGTAAAGGAAACAATGTTCCCTGTAAACGTTAAAAGCTCTAAAAACACAAGCATGAGTGCTACGTACACTTCTTTTGCTCATCAGATTCCCAGGTAAAAATTGTTTACCTAAACTCAGCTTCAATTCGCACGCAGCCTTCTAATTAGCATCACTGGCTCTGCCAATATGATTCGATAGAAGAAAACAATAATTTGGGACTTGCTTTCTTAGTAGTGGAAAAGCACTTTTTTCCTAGGACATACGCTTTTTTTTTTCAGTTCTGTAGTATAAAGGTATAGTTTCCCAGTAGCGAAGAAAAACACCATTTCTGGTAACAACAATCTGCTTCCCTTACATTTTCTGAAATTGCATCCTGAGAATAGGCATCCAGTCAAGTGGCATCTTATTCCTTCTGTTGTAAAATCAATCACAAAATACAAGAACACGAGACGCAGATTTTTATGTGGACTCTTCCAGGGAAAAACCACGGGCGCCAACCGACGATATCACTATTTGAGGAATTGAGTACAAATGCTAGGGTTTACAAATGAGCGTCTTATCTCTCCCCAGTAGCTTACAAGAGGTATTTATAGATGGATGAAGCAACTCGAGTCTAATATAGGCTACACCAAAATATGGGCTAAAGACGTCCCTAAAGCCTAAAGAGAAATTCGGATCAACGCCTAATAAACTCCACCTTGAAACGAATTCCCTCTTGCAGCAAAAACATCATCACTGAACTTCCTTCGATAATAAATATCACCGGCCTCAAAAGTCTCTAGGACTTAAACTGTAACTCCAACTAAGTTTGAGCATAGCTCAATCTTAGTAACAGAAATTGACTTTGTCATCATGTCAGCGGGATTATCATGGGTACTTATCTTGGATATTTTGATGTCACCTTGAGCAATGACATCTCGAATGTAATGATACCTCAGATCAATGTGCTTTGTTTTCTCATGATACACATGATCCTTTGTGAGGTAAATAGCACTTTGACTATCACAAAATATAGTAACACAAGAAGTAACCCCGCTGAGCTCAGTGTACGAACCTCTCAACCAAGTAGCTTCTTTGCATGCTTCAGAAATAGCCATATATTCAGCTTCAGTAGTTGAAAGAGCAACAGTAGCCTGTAAACTTGCTTTTCAACTGATAGCACAACCACCAATAGTGAACACATAACCTGTGAGAGATCTCCTCTTATCTAAGTCACTAGTACAGTCAGAATCAACACAACCAACAAGTCCATCTCCAGATTTTCCAAATTACAAACAAGTATTAGAAGTACCACACAAGTATATGAAAATCCACTGAACAGCTTTCTAATGCTCTTTGCCAGAATTAGCCATGTATCTATTGACAACACTTAGTGTATGAGATAAATCAGGACGAGAACAAACCATGGCATACATAAGAGAACCAACTGCACTGGAATATGGGACTCTAAACATGTACTCAATATCATCATCTGACTCTGGACATAAAGCTGAAGATAATCTAAAATATGCAGCTAAAGGAGTACTCACTGGTTTTGCATCATGCATATTAAAGCGACGAAGGGTCTTCTCAATATAACCTTGCTGACTAAGGTATAATTTACCAAATTTCCTTGCTCTAATGATTTCCATGCCAAGAATTTTCTTTGCTGCACTTAAATCCTTCATCTCAAATTCTTTACTTAATTGTGCCTTTAGTTTAGCTATTTCTGATTTATCTTTTGCAGCGATCAACATATCATCAACATAAAGAAGCAAATATATAGCTGAACCATTAACAGTTTTCAAGTAAACACAGCTATCATAATTTGACCGCTTAAAACCATGAGAGAGCATAAATGAGTCAAATTTCTTGTACCATTGCTTAGGGGATTGTTTCAATCTATAAATGGATTTCTTCAATCTACAAATAAGGTGTTATTTTTCAGGAATAACAAATCCTTCAGGTTGGTCCATATAAATATCTTCCTCTAACTCCCTGTCGGCGTTTTCTAGAGCGCCGGCAAGTAAATTTGTAAGTCTAGGGGGTCGCGCGTTCCACTCCCTGAATGGTTAGACTCGTGAGTCCAAGATGTATCTTGGTTGGCCAAGGTCCCTACTCCAGTTCGTGTGGTGGTGTTGTATTACTCTTGGTACAGATGACTGCACAAAGTTTTACAAGCGAGAATGCCAATGGCTTAGCGAGATGGGTTTGATAGCGCTCTCTCCCTCTCTCGTTCTCGCTCTTCTCGCCCTTTTCGATCAGATAGCCCCGCCTCCTTTTATCTGAAGGAAGGGCAGGTTACATCGAGAGTTGGGAGGAAGAGCAAGGTGACCTATGCTAGGAGCTCGCCCTTCGCCCCGTGGATCTGGTCGCCACCCGCCTTGCCCATGCCGGGTTGGTAGCCTTGGTGGTCGGGAGGTTAGGTATTCCCGGAAATAGCGCATTTGCCCTCTGTGACCCTTGCGAATCGCCGACGCCGAGGTGCGTGACGCTGGTGCCGCCTCGGGAGGGAGCGTGCGTCGCGGCCGCACGCGGATCGGTTGATGGGGCCGAAACTTTGTCTTCTCGCAGTCACGGATCTTCTTGGGAAGGAGCCACTTGCCCTTGTATAGTCGCCCGATTGACCTTATTCGGGGTACGTGGCGAGGTCGATGAGGACGACACGCGGCACTCGGCGTTCGTCACCTTGGTTTGGTTGAGTCGGAGATCCCGCCCGCCAAGAGGGGGTCGGGAGCGTTATCCGTCGGATTCGCTTCCCGCCGGCCGGGGAGCGGATGCCTTGCGCGGTCTCGCAGGCGATTCGGTCGGCGACGGGCCGGGCGCGGCCTGTTGGGCTGGAGATATGCTTGAGGCCGCTGGCTCGTCGCTTCGGGCCGTTGGGGTATCCTTTTTATTAGTATTCGTCAGTAGCCCCCGAACTCCCAAGCGATTTCGGCAGATTCGGTTGGGGGTTGAACTTGGACGAAAGTGGTGGCCGGGCCTGGTAGGTCGGTCCAGCCGATCCGGTTAAGCGATTTCCGTCAGGTGTGCTTCGTTGGATCCGACGGCTGTCCTGGAGTTTGGCCGGGGGCATTTGAACCGCCGGGGGCTTTTACTCGCCTCGTTGCGCATGCCGAGTATAGTTTGGCGCGCCGCCGCTCTTCTTGATCGCCTCGGGTTTACGGTGAAGGATGCTTGCTTTTCGGCACCCGCATTTACTCGAGACGCTTAGCCTCCTTCGTCCGGATATATATATCCGCGTCGTAGCTTGCTTGAAGGGGATGAGAGCTTTTCTTTTGTTATTTCAAATGGCTTCGAGACACCCTCTAGTCTTTAGCTTCGCGATGGCGTCGCCGCGATGGAAGAAGAAGATCCTCCGCCGAAGCTTTAATGAGTTCGACCAGCGATGGCCGAGCTTAGGAGGAAGAAGCCGCACTGTGAGGTCGCTTCGTTGACGCTACCGCCGAGGCCGCCCGAGGCTCGAGGTGGTAAGGGCGGCCCTTCCGAGGCGATGGCGCAAGGGCACCGACCGTAGTTAGCGCGGCCGCGTCGATGTCATTGAACGGCAATGAGGCATCGGCGTGTTACTTGCGGCGCGGCCGTCTCCGTCAACCTGCAAGGGCCTACCAAAGATGCCGTCGGTGCCACCGATGCCGCACGGCGCTTGATAGGTTCTAGGCGTGGGTAGAGTCTCGCCGTGGTGTAGCGTGGCCACTCTTGTATCCGCGGTCTTGTGTGTAAAGTCGTAAAGTTTGAGCTCATGGCCTATAATGAAATTTTCTTTTTCTTTATGAAAATGTCTTTGCGATGAGTTTTCTTTAATTTTTAATCGCTGTGGGCGGCGCCTTGGTCGGCAGGCGACCGGATGCCTCTCGTGAGGTTCGGGTGTCCGAGTGCTCGCTTAACGTCGTAGCTAGACAAAGCTGCCTTGGTCGGCAGGGACGACCGGATGCCTCTGTGAGGTTCTGGTGTCCGAGTGCCTTGGTCGGCAGGGACGACCGGATGCCTCTGTGAGGTTCGGGTGTCCGAGTGCTCGTTTAACGTCATAGCTAGACAGTGCCTTGGTCGGCAGGACGACCGGATGCCTCTGTGAGGTTCTGGTGTCCGAGTGCCTTGGTCGGCAGGACGACCGGATGCCTCTCGTGAGGTTCTCGTGTCCGAGTGCCTTGGTCGGCGGGGACGACCGGATGCCTCGTGAGGTTCGGTGTCCGAAAGTGCTCGCTTAACGTCGTAGCTAGACAAAGTGCCTTGGTCGGCAGGACGACCGGATGCCTCTGTGAGGTTCGGGTGTCCGAGTGCCTTGGTCGGCAGGACGACCGGATGCCTCTGTGAGGTTCTGGTGTCCGAGTGCCTTGGTCGGCAGGGACGACCGGATGCCTCTGTGAGGTTCTGGTGTCCGAGTGCCTTGGTCGGCAGGACGACCGGATGCCTCTGTGAGGTTCGGTGTCCGAGTGCCTTGGCTCGGCAGGACGACCGGATGCCTCCGTGAGGTTCTCGTGTCCGAGTGCCTTGGTCGGCAGGACGACCGGATGCCTCGTGAGGTTACGTGTCCGAGTGCCTTGGTCGGCAGGACGACCGGATGCCTCTGTGAGGTTCTGGTGTCCGAGTGCCTTGGTCTGCGTGGACGACCGGATGCCTCGTGAGGTTTCGTGTCCGAGTGCCTTGGTCGACGGTGACGACCGGATGCCTCTGTGAGGTTCGGGTGTCCGAGTGCTCGCTTAACGTCGTAGCTAGACAAAGTGCCTTGGTCGATGTGGACGATCGGATGCCTCCGTGAGGTTCGGTGTCCGAGTGCCTTGGTCGGCAGGACGACCGGATGCCTCTGTGAGGTTCTGGTGTCCGAGTGCTCGTTTATCGTCGTAGCTAGACATGAGTGCTCGCTACCGTCGAGCCGGACGTGAGTGCTCGCTTACCGCTGTAGCTAGACGTGAGTGCTCGCTACCGTCGTGAGCTGGACGTGAGTGCTCGCCACCGTCAGAGCTGGACGGAGTGCTCATTTACCGTCGAGCCGGACGTGGGGCATTCTTCTCGAGTCCTCGTCGCGAGGGTAGCCGCGAGAGGAATGGCCGCCGCCTATCCCACATGTATACCCCATCCGCAGTGTGGGACTGGAGGGGATGAGCGCGCTGCCATCTGCGTTGGTTTGAACGCCGTGCTCGTGGAGCTAATAGCGGGTAGTCCGAGTGAGTCCCGGGAGGTCTCGCCAAGGGGACCCTTCCGAGCGGGACGGTCCCGAGTAGGGTGTCCCGCCCCGCCGTGGGGCGACCCATAAAAACCTTTTCTACTCAATCCCAGATGGACTCTAGGTCGTCCACGACCCAGAGCACACCGGGCCGCCGCCATTGATGAGCTCCGGGAGAGTGTGAAGTATGGTCTTGACGCGAGTAGAGGTGATTAGGCCGTCACCGACCCAACCGAGGGCCCACCGTGGGGCTCACCTCATACGCGCCTTGCTCAAGTTTTTTGGGCGCTTTATACCCATCTGGTGGGGTAGGTTTTGAACCTGACTCCTCGCTGGCCCCCGGCGCAAGCCATAAAGCTTTTGCCGTCTGGGGCCGCAGCTGCCTCAGCTTTCGCGCGCCGAGCAACTGCTCCGGCCTAAAAGCGAGACCGAGAGGTTACGGACACGTTGTTCGGCGGCGTCTTTATGGCCCTTGACGCCCGACAAGACAGGATTAAAAGCGAGTGGTATTGGAAATCGGAGTTACCAGCCGGGCGCGACAGCGAGGGTGGTCACGACGCTCGCTTGACGGGTGCTCGCTTGGCGGCGTTCGCTCGCCCCCTCTATAAATACGCCTGGGTGCTTTGAGTGGTCACGCTTTCTTGCCCTCTCGCTCTCGCCTCAAACAAGAAAAGCACCAGAGAGCTAAGGAAAGAAAATCCCACCTTTCTTTCTCACCTTCCGGTCGTCTCCTGTGAAGATGTCGTGGCGGAGTGCTCGCGCGAAGACGGCCGGCGCTTCGCTTGGTGAAGAAGGGCTTCTCATGCCGCAGACCTTTCCTACCGGAGGGTGCCGACCGGTCTGCTGCACCGCGCCGTGGCGGCGACGAGATCGTGGTGCCCGCCTCGTTCTTCGAGCGCCGCTTTGGCTCGCCGCCGCACCCGCTCGTCCGGGTGTTGTTTCATTACAAGGTGGAGGTGCACCACTCAACCCCAATGGGGTCCTCCACATCGCCATCTTCATCACGCTGCGCGAAGCCTTCTTGGGGATCGAGCCGCGACGGGCGTTGTAGGAGGCACTTCTTCCGAGCAAGGCTCGAAGGACAAGCCGTCGGGCCGCCATGGCGCCTGGTGGCTCGCCCTCCAGCCTTCGCCGGCCGAGCACGGAGTACTGAGGTAAAGCCGCCTCGTCCAACAAGGGTGGCGTTCAATGGCTCTACGCTCAAACGCGGCGACAATACTCGTTTCACCGGCGAAGCTTCCCATGGCGAGGAGCGGTGGAACTGGGCGCCAAAAGAGGGAGAAGAACAAAGCCGCCCCGATCGTGGAGCGGATCGTGGCTCAAAGGAGGCGGGGCTCACCGGGACGTGGTTGTGCGCGCTTTCATGGGGATGCGCGTGCAACCACTTGTGCACGTGCCGCACTCGCTCCGATATGCGGGCCGCCCGCCGGGCGAGGATGGCGTAACCCGAGCTGGCCGCTGTCGAGGTGGAGGCCCGGGTGGCGGCCGCACTGGCGGAAGTGCCACGGTGGCGCGGATGGCCACCCGGAGCCATTCTCGCGCTTTTCCGCCAACCGTAAGCGGTGAAATTCCTTTCGCTTCTCTTTCTTTGTCCTTAGCACTTGACCGACATTCCTGCATCCTCTCGGGGCTCATGGGAATGTCTTCCCAGCGCCGCCCCGGGATAAGGAGCGCGAGGCGCGCCGGCGAGGACGACAGAGGTCGACTCCTCCCGCAAGAAGCGGAAGGAGGAAAGGAGGAGGAAGAAAGTAAGGAACGCAGCTGGGCTGCGGCGGCGCGGATGTGTCGGAGACCACCGCCGTGGGGACAACCTCCATCGACGGCGGAGTGCCTCGGCCACCCCTATGGTGGGTTTTTCCCTGACCTGCCGACTGGCGGCGGCCCGGGCGTGGACTAGGCCGAGGGCGGCATCACGGGCCCCGTGGCCACGGATCCCCAGGCGGGGGGTGATCTTGCTCTTGCGGTCGTCGCAGCTGCCTCTACGGTGGAGGTGGCCGGGAAGCGACGGTCGACTTGACTTTGGCGGTCGGCAAAGAGGGCGCGCGTGCCACGCACCCGCTCGGATTTGTAAGTGTATTCTTTTTATTGGAGCATTTTTCTTTTTTGGCAAAGCCGCTCGAGCGACTCTTGAATCTTTGCAACGTGCAGCGCCTATACTGGGGTGACCGTGGGGCGTGCCACATCGGTTCTGCAAGTAACGGCGCCGGTGATTTCGGTGACCCCGGTTGGGTCGGCGAAGGTCGCGGCGTCGGCGTCCGAGGGCGCGGTCGCCTTCGAGGGGACGGGGCCCCACACGGAGGTCGTGCCCGAAGAATAACTTCCGCCGCCCCGGCGGGGACTCCCACCGGACGACGTGATCGCTGCTTTCGAGGATGAGACAATGGCGCCGCCGGTGATCGCGCCGATCGTGGCGGAGCGGCGACGGAGGTGCCCGACCGCCCCGTGGGAGGTGCCGACCGATGCTCCTCAGCGCAGTCGCCGAGGGGTTCTCGGGGTTGACCTCGCCACCCTTGCCCATGGTGCTTTGATGGCGACGCCCCGCCCGAACGAGGCGGCGAAGGCGCCGCGGGTGTAATTCGGGTCGCATCCCGGTCGCGGAGGAGAGCGAGTGGGCCGCCTTCAAGAAGGCGCGCCGACGAAGCCGAGATAGGCGATCCGTGAAGGTCCGCCCTTGCTCAAGTCTTCCACCGTATGCCGGATATGATGGTTGGGGAGTCCAAACGGTCGCCTGTAGGTCACCAAAAGTTCGATTCGTTGCACATTTTTATGGTTCTTCCGCGACTAACGGAGTGTCCACATTTTTGCAAAGACTTGCGGGCTCGCCGGCGTCGAGTTGAGCTCTGCGGCGCTCCGACAACATCGGGTACCGCAATGGAGGAGTGCAATGGTCGCGCTTGAGTTGCGCCTAGCCCAGAGGCCCCGGCATTAGGCGGTCGGAGGCGGTGGTGATCCGCCAAGGATTTGAAGAGGCCACAAAGGCCCTTCATGATGAGCGCCTAGGAGCCGAGGCTTTGAGGGCGAAAGTGGTAGAACTGGAGTCCTCCCTGACGGAGGTCACCGAGGCCAAGGATGCCGCCATTGCCGCGGAGGGGATCGCGCAGATGCAGGTAACACGTCTGCGGTCCGAGCGAAACAAGGCTCGGGGACGCCGCCGAGTTCGCCCGAGCGGGCGATCGCCGAAGGAAGGTGGCCGAGCCAAGACTTCATACGAGGCGTCAAGTCGAGCCGGCAATCGACCAACTCGCGGCGGTAAGTGTCTCAATTCTTGATTAAGTTTGGGGGTGCGACCCATCGGGCGAACTTATCCAAAATCTCCGCAACCGCAGAGGCGAGAAGAATCGGCGCCGCCGCGGAGGCGCAGAGAACGGCCGGATGCCCGCGACGTGAGCGATTGTGGCGGGACGAGGCCCGGCGGCGTTGAAGGTTGCGGAGGACGGTCGGGCCGAGATGAGCGCCGAACCGAGGCCCTCCGCAAGGCCGGTCGGGAGGTATCGCGATCGCATCCTGAGCCGGCAGCCCGAGTGCCCTTGCCCCGCTACCGCCCGAGTGCGACCGTAGAAGAAGCGGTGGTCACCGGCGCTGCGCTTGGAGCTTCATCGGCGCTGGTCAACACCATCTCGTACTACGACGGCATCGACCTCGCGGTGGTGGGGAGCAGCGTAGCTGGGAACCGGATCAACGAGGAGATCGACCGGTTCGAGCTCCTGGTCGAGCCGCACGTCCGGGAGATCGCCAGCCGCATCCCGCCGCAGGCCGCCCTCTAGGAAGCCAGAGGCAGCCAACTCTCCGCCTTGCCACCGGTCGCCCGCCAAGAAGAATAGAAAAAGTTAGATTTATCCTTCTTAGATTGTAAAGACCGCTATTTAAACAATCTTGAATTTATCAAGTTCCAGAATCGTCCCTCGTCCTTTTTCGTATTTAGGATGAATGTTTGGCCGACCATAGCCTTAAGGATCGCAGGGGCCGCTTATGCGTAGTTCGGGTTGTTTTGGGAGGAGCGAGGTGGATTGGAGACTTGGCTATGCAGCGGTTAGGTGCACTTGTGAGGGATAGGAGTGTTCTAGACCGACCAGGGATCTTTCCACTCGGGCACTTCCTTCTTCCGCGAAGTGCTACTTAGCAACCATAGCCGCTGGGGCGTAGGCCGTAACACTTGGGTTGAGAGGGTTACCGCTCGGGATGGACCTCCTGACCAGTCGGGTCACGTACCCTCATAAGCGCGTGGGATAGCTGAGTTCGTGCGGGGGAGGAGTGTTCCCTGCCTACCCAAAGGTCACTCCACTCGGGTACTTCCTTCTTCCGCGAAGTGTTAGCAACCATAGCCCGGGCGAGGTGTGTAGCACTTGGGTCAAAGGGGTTACCGCTCGGGAAGGACCTTGTGGTCGGTTGGGTCATCAACCCGCGCAAGCGTCGACCGGGAGCAGCCTGAACGGGGGCGCCGAAAGGCAGCCCCCGAGTCGTCGCATGGCGACCAGGTGCTCGGAAGGAAGAAAGTAAAGAGCATGCTAGGAAGAGGAAAAGAGTTTAGGGATAGAATCGCCTTAACTTTTCTATATTCCATGCATTTGGAAGGATGCGGCCGTCGGTGTCCTTGAGCCGAAAGGTGCCAGGCCGGAGGATCTGCACGACGGTGAAGGGGCCTTCCCAGGGGGGCGACAGCTTGTGCTTATCCTTGCCGGTCCGACCGACGCAGACCGGTCGCCAAAGATCAAAGACCGCCCTCGAACCTGGCGGCTGTGGTAACGTCGCAGAGCTTGTTGATATCTGGCCGATCGCAGGACGGCCACGTCATGCGCCTCGTCGATCTGGTCGACGGAGTCTTGTTGTGCGGCGAGCCCCCGAGCCTCCTCGAAGGCTTGCAGTCTTGGGGCGCCATACTCCAGGTCTGTCGGCAAGACGGCCTCAGCACCGTATACCATAAAGAACGGTGTGAACCCGGTCGCCCGGGTCGGCGTGGTCCGTAGACTCCAGAGGACGGAGGGTAACTCTCGGCCGCCAGGCGCCGCCGGTGCTTGAGCCGATCAAGATCCGCGGCTTGAGCCCTTGAAGGATCATGCCGTTTGCGCTCGACACGGCCGTTGGTCGCGGATGGGCCACGGCTGCCTAATCGACGCGGATGTTGAAGTCATCGCAGAACTCGAGGAATTCCTTCCCCGTGAACTGCGTTCCGTTGTCGGTGATGATGGAGTTTGGGACTCCGAATCGAAAGACTATGTCGCGGAAGAAGATGGCCGCTTGTGCCGACGTGACGCTTACGACCGGCTTGGCCTCTATCCACTTGGTGAACTTGTCCACCGCGACGAGCAAATGGGTAAAGCCCCCGGGCGCTTTCTTGAAAGGCCCGACCAGATCGAGCCCCCAAACCGCAAAGGCCACATGATGGGGATTGTGCAGATGGCTCGAGTGGCGGATGTGTGCGCTGGCAAAGAATTGGCATCCTTCGCAGGTGCGTGCGATGCGCTCTGCGTCGGACACGGCGGTCGGCCAATAGAAACCTTGCCGAAAGGCCTTTCCCACCAGAGATCGGGGCGCAGCGTGGTGACCGCAAATTCCGTTGTGTATGTCGTCCAGTAGTTGTTTTTCTTGGTCGGCCGAATCGCACTTTTGGAGGACCGAGGGGCTCCTTTTGTAAAGGTGCGGACCGTCAGACGAAAGACTTTGCTCGCCGCGGCGAGGCGCCGGGCCTCGGTCGGGTCGGGAGGAAGCGACCCGTCCGTCAAACGATCTATGAATGGCTTTCTCCGGCGGACTCGGTTGCTAGCACGCCGTGGCTCGACCCGCCAAGTCACGCCCGACCGCGGCGGTCGGGCGGCCGTGCTAGGTAGGTCGGGGACCGTTCGCCACCGGGCTCACGGTGGATGGAAGGCGCAGAGGTCGCAGACGAAGATCCGGCGGGACCGGTCTCTCTTGGAGGCCGATTGGCGGGTAGTCAGCGTCGCTATTGTAGCGTCGGTAGCTATGGTGAAGCTCGAAGCCCTTGAACCGCGACTTCGAGCTCGCGCGCTTCTCGGCGAGACGCGCCATACGGGCGTCTCGGGCCCGCGGCCTTCATAACTTGGTCGACGACAAGCTTGAGTCCCGTGGACGTAAGTCGGCGAGCACCGAGGTCGGCGGCGATCCGAGACCGCTGACGAGGGCCTCGTGCTCGGCAACGCGTTGTTGGTGGCGTCAGCGGCGATGGCGTCATGGAGCTTGTTCCCAAGTGGGGAGATAATGACAACTCCAGCGCCCGCGCTATT
The DNA here is from genome assembly GCA_036346275.1 of Otatea glauca. NCBI lineage: Eukaryota > Viridiplantae > Streptophyta > Magnoliopsida > Poales > Poaceae > Otatea > Otatea glauca. The sequence continues at coordinate 79,410,555 of CM070711.1, forward strand.
CTTGTTGTAAGACCCATCGAAGTACATCGTCCAGTACTCGGGGTCTTCGATCACTGGTGGTGCCTGAGTTTCGGTCCACTCAGCGACGAAGTCGGCTAGGGCCTGCGACTTGATCGCCGTCCGAGGGACGTATGTGATGTCGTGGCCGCTGAGCTCGAGTGCCCACTTGGCTATCCTTCCCGAGGCGTCGCGGTTGCGGACGATCTCGCCTAACGGGGACGTGGTCACCACGGTGATGTTGTGCTGATCGAAGTAGTGGACGAGCTTCCTCTTCGCAATGAGCACCGCGTAGAGTAGCTTCTGCACCTGCGGGTACCGAGTCTTGGACTCGGAAGGACCTCGCTAATGAAGTAAAGTGGCCGTTGTACCTTAAGTTCGCGGCCTTCTTCCGCTCGCTCCACCACGAGCCGGCGGCGACTTGGGTAGTGGCGGCGACGTAGAAAGCAGCTGCTCTCAGTGCCGGGCGACCAGGATCGAGGCGAGGGCAGAAGGCCTTCAGCGGGTGGGCCTCTCGAGCTTCGGGGTCCAACTAAAGCGGTCGGATCTCTTGAGTAGCTGTAGAGTGGCATTCGCTCGCCGAGGTGAGACACGAAGCGGCTCAAAGCCGCTAGGCATCCGTCGACCTCTGGACCCCCTTGAGGTTGGCTTGATTGGGCCCATCCTTGCGATTGCTAATATCTTCTCTGGTTGGCCTCGATGCCTCGCCGGAGACAATGAAGCCAAGGAGCTTCCTTTGGGGACCCCAAAACGCATTTCTCGTGATTGAGCTTTATGCGGAATCGTCGAAGGTTCGCAAAGGTCTCTTCCAGTCGGGGCGAGGTCGTCGGCCTTCTTGGTTTTTACGACAATATCGTCGACGTACACCTCAGCGTTACGGCCGATCGGTTATTGAAGCACGTTTGCATACATTGGTATGTAGCGCCCGCGTTCTTTAGGCGAGCGCATCGTAACGTGCGAATGAGCGAGCCGGGTGATGAAGGAAGTCGCGAGTGGTCGGACTCCTTAGCGCAATCGGTGGTAGCCCGAGTAGGCATCCGAAAGAGAGGAACTCGCACCTGCGGTGGAGTCGATGACTTGGTCGATGCGGGCAAAGGAACGGATCTTTGGGACATGCTTTGTTGAGACTCGTATAGTCAACGCACATCCTCCATTGCCCATTTTCTTTTTACAAGTCAGGTTGGCTAGCCACTCGGGGTGGCGCACCTCTTTACGAACCTGCGCCGAAGTTTGGCGATCTCTCCCTATGATCCTGCGCTTCTCCTCGTCCGGCGGCGCGGCGTTGGGTGACCGACTTTGAGCACGGTCGGATGCTCAAGGAGTGCTCGACGACTTCCTTAGGATTCTGGCATGTCGGAGGACCTCCATGCGAAGACGTCTTTGTTGGTGCGGAGGGAGTCGACGAGCGCGCTTTCCTATTTGGCGGGGAGCGTGGCTCCGATCCGCACGGTCTTGGTCGGATCACAGGGATCGACCGCGACCTCTTTCGTGTCCTCGGCGGACTTGAAGGATCCCGCCCGACTTGCGGACTCGGCGGATTCGAGGCTTCCTCACGAGGTTGTCGAGCTCGGCAGACGCGATGACTGCCGAGGCAAGCTCACAACTGCTGCGCTCGCAGTTGTAGGCAAGCTGGAAAGACGATGCCACGGTGATGACTCCCCGTGGCCCTGGCATCTTCAGCTTGAGGTAGGCGTAGCTGGGGACCGCCATGAACTTGGCGTAACATGGCCTTCGAGGATGGCATGGTAAGAACCGGGAAATCCACGACTTAAAAGCGAGGGTTTGGTGCGGAAGTTTCGGTCCCCGAAGGTAGGCGGTCGATCTGCCGAGTGGATGGGCTTCTTGGCCGGGAATGGCGCCATGGAAGGCGCCTGGCGGGTCGGAGGGTTGAGCGCGGATCCCCATAGCGTCGGCGCCTCGGCGTAGAGGATGTTGAGGCGGCGCCTCCGTCCATGAGCACCTTTGAAAGGCGCTTCTTCCCACGACGGGCCGACCACGGGGGTATCTCCTCGTCTCGTGGGCGTGGTCGGGTGGTCGGTCCGATCAAAGGTGATCGGGAACTCCGACCACCGGAGGTATTGGGGCGCGATGGCGCGGCGGTATGGACCTCACTATAAGCGAGCTTGAGCCGCGCTTGTCGGCATAGCGAGCCGGTCCTCCAAAGATCATGAGGCGGCCGTCGGGTTCGGGGAACTCGTCGTCGCTTTTTCTCTCGCGCCCACGGGCGCGTGAACTTCTTCCTTGCCACGCGGCGTTGCGGGACGCCGGAGAGGTAACGCCAGACCTCGCGATCCGATACTTGTGCTTGACGGAGAACCGTGGTTTGGGCACGGGCCGTCCATCAATTTCGAAGTGGTCGGGCGCGACGGTCGGTCGCACTCTTTGCTTGGTAGGGCGGTCGGCGGTGGCGACCACTTGGGCTCGCGGATCGCTTCCCGTCGCCCGTTTGTCGAGCGGTCGGCGGGGACCCGATGCGGACGCGGGTTCGGTGGGCCTTTCCTCCTCGAAGATGGCCCCGGCCTCCTCGCCGAGGCGTGGTTGGTGGCGATCGTCGAGCTCCTTGGTAGTTACGGGCTTGAGGCGGCCTAGTTTGTGTACCAAAGCCTTGCGGGAGGTGCCGTAGATGAATGCTCCCACGACATCGGCGTCGGAGATGTCGGGAGCTTCGTTACCGGCGGGAAAACCGCGGATGTAGTCCGGAGGGTTTCCACTGGCTGCTGTTTGCGACCCTTCAGTCGAGAATTTCGAGGCGCTTGTAAGTGCCACGAAGTTGCCGACGAAGAGGCCTTCAAGTCGGTCCAGTCCACGATGGTTTTGGCGGCAAGTACTCGAGCCGAGGCTCGGGCCGAGTCTGCGAGGTAGATGGGAAGGTATTGGATGATGAAGAGGTCATCCGTTGCTCCTCCGCCCGGCATGCGAGCCGGTAATCTTGAGCCGGACACAGGTTTGTGGCCCGGTGTATTTGGCAATGTTGGTAGGCGCCCGGAATCTGGCAGGGAAGTCCGCCTGGCGGATCCCCTGGCAGAACGCTCGCGGTCCAGGACCGTCGGGGCTCGGGCTGCGGTGGTGGTGCCCGCCGCCGCAACCCGTGAGTGGGCGGCCTCCTCGCCATCTTTCTCGCGCCTCAAGGGTAGCGCGAATGTCGTAGGCATCACCGGCGTTAGCGCACCGGGGCGCGCGAGGCTGGAGTGGCTCGCTGATGCGGCGGCGCCTGTCTCGGACCCATCCGGCCAGCGCGTGTCGGGCCCGGTGGCGGTGGCTCGGGCGATAGGAGCCGGGGCGTGCATGTCTTTACTGACGCGTGCTCTACCAGCCCCGGAGGTTTTGGTAGGTGGCCTTGGCCTCGGGTCGGTCGGCTCGGGAGGCCTCGAAGCGCATTGCGGCGCGCCACGTTTGACCGGGCGTGGGGAAGAAGTGAGGACTGTCGGACCCTTCCGCTGCTGAGGTGTGCTGGCGCCAGCGCGCTTGTGGCGTCGCCCGAGCACATCTGCGGGCCTCGAGCCCCTCTGCTCTAGGTTGGCACGAGGCGGTCAAGCTCGATCCTTCGTTCCTCCAACTCTTTGCGGCTGTTGTTGGAGCTCGGCGCGGCGGGGTGCAGCGCGTTGATGCGCTTCAGTTGGCACTCCTCCTCCTGCGCTGGCCAGCGCCGGACAGAGAGCCCAGCGCCGCGAGGGCCACGGCAACCGTCGGCGGTGCCGCCATGTTGCACTCGCGAGAGTGCCGCTGTGGCGGTGGTACTCGTGTCGGGCCGGAGTCACGTCGGAAGAGTCTTCCAAAGCTCATGGATGGAGGCCGGGTAGCGACCATCGCCACCGATCGCGAGCCTACGAGGGGTGACATGGTCACTGCCGGCTGCGAGTTTTCGCCGACCGTGGCGAGCACTCCTCGGTTCGGCCGGGCTGCAGGGCCCCAAGCGGAGCTTAAGCGGTCGCGGAGAGGGCGCCCAAGCTCTCGTGGCGCTGTCCTCCGAGGCGGCGAGGACAGCGTGAGCCCTCCCGTCGGGGTGACGGCGAAGTCGAGGGAGCCGAAGCTGATCCGGTTCCCCGGTGCGGTCATGCCGTCGCAGTGGGTGGATGCCATCATGGAGATAAACGGAATCCGGAGATGGTGATGAAGACGCGCGAAGTCCCCTACCTGGCGCGCCAACTGTCGGCGTTTTCTAGAGTGCCGGCAAGTAAATTTGTAAGTCTAGGGGGTCGCGCGTTCCACTCCCTGAATGGTTAGACTCGTGAGTCCAAGATGTATACTGGTTCGGGCTGAAGGTCCCTACTCCAGTTCGTGTGGTGGTGTTGTATTACTCTTGGTACAGATGACTGCACAAAGTTTTACAAGCGAGAATGCCAATGGCTTAGCGAGATGGGTTTGATAGCGCTCTCTCCCTCTCTCGTTCTCGCTCTTCTCGCCCTTTTCGAATCGTATAGCCCTGCCTCCTTTTATACAGAAGGAAGGGGCAGGTTACATCGAGAGTTGGGAGGAAGAGCAAGGTGACCTATGCTAGGAGCTCCGGCCCTTCGTCCTGTGGACTGGTCGCCACCCGTCTTGCCCATGCTGGGTTGGTAGCCTTGGTGGTCAGGGAGGTTAGGTATTCCCCGGGAAATAGCGTACTTGCCCTCTGTGACCCTTGCGAATCTTGGACGTCGAGTGCGTGGCGTTGGTCTTTGCCTCGGGAGGAAGCGTGCGCTCGTCTTTATGACGTGGTCGGGTTGATGGGAAATTTGGAAGCTTTGTCTTCTGCGATCACGGATCTTCTTGGGAAGGAGCCACTTGCCCTTGTATAGTCGCCCGATTGACCTTATTCGGAAGTGCGTGGCGGTAGGCCGATGAGGACGACACGCGGCACTCGGCGTTCGTCACCTTGGTTTGGTTGGAGTCGGAGATCCCGCCCGCCAAGAGAAGTCGGGGCGTTATCTGTCGGATTCGCTTCCCTGGCGGTCGGGAGCGGATGCCTTGCTTGCGATCTCGCAGCGATTCGGTCGGGTGGCGGGCGGGCGCGCTGTTAAGTGGAGATATGCTTGAGGCCGCTGGCTCGTCGCTTCGGGCTGTTGGGGTATCCTTTTTATTAGTATTCGTCACTCCCCATGCAAGAATGCAGTTTTAATATCTAATTGCTCAAGTTCATAATCATGCATGGCAAAAATACTGAGTAAAGTGCGAATAGAAATGTGTTTCACAACAGGAGAAAATACATCATTGAAATCAATACCTGGAATCTGGCTATAGCCTTTAGCAACTAACCTTGCTTTATACCTTATTGAATCAGTAGGAGAAATACCTTCCTTTCTTTTGAAAATCCACTTACAACGGACAGTCTTCTTCTCTTTAGGCAATTTAACTAAATCCCAAGTACCATTCTTTTCAAGTGACTCCATCTAATCTTGCATAGCAGCCATCTAATTTTTGCAATCAGCAGAAGTAATAGCCTCAACATAATTTGAAGGTTCAGCATTATTTTCAATTTCTTCTGCAACACTTAGATCATAATAAGCAATATCACATTCTTCAATAAATCTTTTGGGTGGATGAATAGACCTCCTGGGTCTGTCAATAGCAATAGAATGTTGTGAAGGCTGTACAAGTGGAGAAGAATGCTCAACAATATGTGAATCATCAATAATAGGTGCATCCTGAACAACAGTATTATTATTTTCTAGTGTATATTCTGAATCAATAAGGTGCTCCACCTGCACACTAGTTTTCTGTTATTTCTCAATAGGAACATTTGTATCCAATTTATCATTTAGCATAACAGATTCATTAAATATAACATTCCTGCCGATAACAACCTTTTGTGTTTGAGGATTCCACAATTTATAACCTTTAACACCAGATTTATAACCAAGAAAGATGCACTTAATAGCTCTAGGCTCCAATTTACCATTATCAACGTGAGCATAAGCAGTGCAACCAAAAACTCTCAATTGTGAATAATCAGCTGGAGAACCAGACCATACCTTAATTGGAGTTTTCTTATCAATAGCAATGGAGGGAGACCGATTAATAAGATAGCAAGCAGTGGAAGCAGCTTCAGCCCAAAAATGCCTATGCAAACCAGCATTAGACAACATACAATGGGCCCTTGAGATGATGGTTCTGTTCATACGCTCAGCTACATTGTTTTGTTGTGGAGTATGAGGAACAGAGTAGTGATGTATAATACCTTCAGACTTGCAATATGAATTAAATTCGTCAGAACAGAATTCCATCCCATTATCAGTACGAAGTTTCATTGCCTTCTTTTCAGTCTGTTTTTCAATCATCACCTTCCACTCTTTAAATGTTGAAATGCTTCTGATTTATGCTTCAAAAAGTAAGGCCAGGCTTTTCTAAAATAATCATCAATAATTGTTAACATATAACGGACACCTCCAAAAGAAGTCTTGCGAGATGGCCCCCATAAATCAGAATGCACATAATCAAGAATACATTTTGTAGTATGAACAGAAGTGTCGAATTTCACCCTCCTATACTTACCAAATATGCAATGCTCACAGAAATCCCATTTTCCACTGTTATATCCATCAAGAAGTCCTCTTTTACTTAATACTGCCAAACCCTGTTCACTCATATGTCCAAGACACTTATGCCAAATATTAGCAATATCGGGTGATGAATGTGAAAAAAAAACAAAGACATCACCTGTAATTGTAGTGCCTTAGAGACGATATAAATTGGCAGATTTCAAATCACTTTTCATAACAATAAGAGAACCTTTTGATACCTTCAAAATTCCATTGCCACCAGAATACTTATACCCTTTAGAGTCAAGAGTACTCAAAGAAATAAGATTCCTTGTCATACCTGGAACGTGCCTTACATCTGTCAAAGTTCTCATAATACCATCATGCATCTTGATTTGAACAGATCCAATGCCAATAATAGGACGTGGCGAATCATCACCCATCCTAACAGAACCAACATCTTTAACAGACTCATAAGTGATGAACCAATCTCTATTAATGCATATATGAAAAGAAGCAGCAGAATCAATAATCCGTTCATCACCACTACTTGCACATCCAGCAAAAGCAACAAGGGTCTCACCATCAGAACTACTATCAACAGAAGCAATAGAAGCTTTACCTTAATCATCAGGTTTACCTTTTGGTTTGTAGGTGTCGTTCCTTTTTTCTTTATTCTTTACCTTGGAACATTAAGATATGTCATGATTATTTTTCTTACAATATCTGCATAATTTTTCTTTACCTCTGGACTTAGAACAACCCCTGTAACTGCTTGAACTTCTGCCTCTATATCCATTATATGATTTCTTTTCCTTTGTCCGTCCACGAACAGACAAAGCTTCACCATGCAAAACTGGAACTTTCAGAAGACACCATTAATTTCATCTTTTCTTTTGCATGTAAGGCCTCATAAACTTCAGCAACATTTAATGTGTCACGGCTATATAAAATAGTGTCTCTAAAATTTGAAAATGACGGAGGCAGGGAACACAAAAGAATAAGACCTAGATCCTCATCATCAAATTTTACCTCCATAGATTCAAGGTCAGAAACGATCTCCTTGAAGGCTGATAGGTAATTTAACACAGAACCACCCTCTTGCAACTTGTGCGAACATAATTTCATCTTCACATGCATTTTGCTCGTAAGATCTTTGGACATGCAAATTGATTCCAACTTTAACCATAAGGCAGCTACAGATTTTTCCTGCAAAACCTATTGCAAAATATTATTTGATAAATGAAGATGAATTTGAGATAAAGCGTTACGATCTTTTATTTTTTCTTCATCAGTCCAGGCCTTTTGATCTTTGTTCTCAAATTTATCAAGCGCATCATTCAGGTCAGTGTGCGCAAGAATTGCTCTCAATTTGACTTGCCATAGCGAAAACGTGTCACGGTCTAGCAGAGGAATATCATACTTCAATGAGGCCATAATGCAGGGAAATATGCTTAAGTGTACAAACAGGAAAAAATTTGGCTGAAAAACAAGCTTCTGGTTAAATTCCTGGTACGCGAACTGGGTGCACATAGCAATATCCGAACTGAAGCCGTGTAGCGTCTTGGTGCGTTTAGCAAATTTCTTCGGCTGACGTCAGCGGTGACGTCACAGATGACGTCAACGCACGAATCACTCTGCGGAGGCTGAACGGATCTTCTACGGCGGGATTTCTATGGTCAGATCTGTGGCGCGAGGTACCGACGGCGAAGCGCTGACCAGAGCGGCGATGGAGACGGCGGCGGGTGGTGGGCCGCGGCGTAACGACGATGGCGAGACGCGCGACGAGGTGAAGGTGGCGACCGACGGCAAGACGACGGCGTTCGGCGACCAATCGGCAAAGAACGACGCTTGGTGAGGCGCCGGGCTGAAGCGCGAGAGACGACGCCGGGCACGGCCCGATCTGAGGAACGCCGATCTGAGATGACGACACCGGGCGCGGAGATGACGGCGCGAAGAGAGGTGGTGGCGCACGATGACGAAGACCGAGCGACGGCGGCGCGCGATGAAGAAGACCGGGGATGGTGGCGCGCGACGAAGAAGATGAAGATCGCACCGGCACTAGGCGCGAAGAGCGGGACGGCGGAGCGCGCCGGTGAGCAGGCCGCACAGACGGTCAACGGACGGCAGCGATGCGCCTAGTGACAGCGGAGCGACGAACAAGGAGCAGCCGAACCGATCTGGAAGATGAACAATTGCCTCTCCGATTACTGTAGATCCGATCATAATTTTTTTTCTCGTGATTGATCTGGTAGCTCTGATACCACTTGTTGTAAAATCAATCGCAAAACACAAGAACACGAGACGCAGATTTTTACGTAGAAAACCCTTCCGGGAAAAAACCACGGGCGCCAACCGGCGATATCACTATTTGATGAATTAAGTACAAATGCTAGGGTTTACAAATGAGCGTCTTATCTCTCCCCAGCAGCTTACAAGAGGTATTTATAGATGGATGAAGCGACTCGAGTCTAATATAGGCTACACCGAAATATAGGCTAAAGACGTCCCTAAAACCAAAAAAAAAATTTCGGATCAATACCCAACACCTTCGAAACCCAAATCATCGAAACAGTCTGGCCGTCTAATGACGGTCCAGAATTTTTCAGACTTTCCTCTCAGCAGAATGATGGTTCCGTTGCCAACTTGCAGAGGTTGGAAAAGGACGGCAGAAAGCAAGCCACAGGTCTATTCATTGCTTTTGAGAATGATTCTTGTCTTTTTCAATCAGAATTTTGTCAAAAAAATCAATGGTTGAGATGGCAGAGCTAGCCATGCCCCCATCAACAAAATTCTGGCAGACAATCAACTCGGATCAAAGCAGAATAGGATTCAATAAGTTATATATAATATTTAGATGAATTTTCTTTTATGCAGCTAAAATTATGACCCCTTCGTCAAATCAGCTAGCCGGCCAGAGTAACATTTAGTTTTAGTTTGTCCATATCCTTTTTCTGACTAGTACCCTCATTTTCGCCTGAAAAGGCAACCTGATGGAGAAACCAATAAAAACAGGTGCCTAAATTGCATATGATAACTTTATTTTGGCAGAAGATGTAAATGCTGAAAAGTTGTCTTACATATGTGAACTCTCTCTTCTGTCAGCCTGGTTGAGGAAAAACTTAAATGGAAAGGTCACACCACAACGGGTCACTGTCGTTTCACATCCCACGGACCAAACTCACCTACACATACACAGAATACACAACCCAAATGAAGCCCAGGAAACCCAAATGGACAATACCATGATAAGATGGCATTTCGTTTACATAGATAAGCATGAAGCAATAAAAAGGGAATTACTAATTCCCCAAATATATATGGCTATGTGTGGAAGTAGCAAACAAAAGAAGGGGTTGAAAGGAAAAGGGAAGAAAAAGGTAGCGAGAAATGCTACAATTTCACCGATGAAAATTGGAGATACTCCTTTGTGCTTAGTTTGTGATGGCAGCATAGAAACTTCAGTAGTGAACTCAGAACACAAGATTTTCCTCTGGCTACTGCTTTACTTTGTGAATTGTGGGATGAATTTTCAGGACAAATCCCTGATATGCTCATTTCCTGACGCAATGAGACGAACAACAACCTCTCCCATAGAAGGTTGCTGTTCCGCGTTTATCCCGACACACAAGATATTTAGCTCTGGCTAGATGATACAGCCCATATGTGTCATACATGTCGGCAATGTATTCATCAATTAGTTCGTGTAGTGCAAGACTCTCAACCAAAGGCTCTGCCTGAAAATTTTAGAGGTGTCAGAAAATGAATGGTGCAGGTGTATTGTAAGCAGGTTGACAGAACAACAAGAAGAATCCACGAAAAGGAATACCCATTGCAGTACATGTGTGCACTGTCCTCCACGTTCGTCAAGTACCTTGCGACCAGATATCAGCTGGAAAAGAACAATCCCAAAGGCACAAACGTCTGTTCTGACAGAAAGTACGCCGTATTCAGCATTCTCGGGCTCCAAGTGACTGAAAGACATGACAAGATATTGCTGGCATTGTCCGAAAGGAGAAAAGGGTCGCATAAAGTGAAGTGAGTCAATAACGGTGAAAGAAGTAGAGTTTGTCGCAACCTTGATCACCCCAGAATCCTTGTATGAATATATAAGCCTTTCCGCTCCACTTCGCAAGACCAAAGCCCCCAAGCTGAGGAAAATAGGGTGTATACAATTACAGTCAAGAGAGCACAAGGCATTTGCATCTTGAAATGTGCCGTAAGTAGTGAGGTCTAGTACTCTCCAGCTTACCATAGGAACAAAGTCATGTGTCAACAATGCATTGCTTCGTTGCAAATCCCGATGAATGATTGGACCGGCATGGCACTCTTCATGTAGAAAGCGCAGCCCTTTTACTATACCAAGGGCAATATCATGACTCTTGTGCCACTCCAGTAAGTTTGTTTCCTTGTCTATTTCACCTAGTGACAAGCAAAGTGATTGGTCCGTCACCACATTCACAATATGAATTCATTCATTTTATGCATATCAACCAAACATGTACCAAATAAGAATGCCACTCAAGGGATTTGTTGCATATATACTCATACACCAAGATGTAGCGGCTTTCATTGCAGCAATACCCGAGCAGCATGACAATGTTTCAGTGCCGAGCAAAGCTGAGAACTTGTAAGAACGCCGTATATCCCTGTGGGCTAGCTTCATTACACAACTTGGCTGCGATGACCTGATCATCCTTGAGCTGGCCCTTGTACACAAGCCCAAATTGACCCTCACCCAGCAAATTCTCATTTAAGAAGTCAGATGTTGCAACTTGAATCCCTGAGAAGGGGAATTTCATGGCATTGATGTAAAGAACTGATCTTAGCCCTCAAACAGTGCACAGAACTGGTCTTTCTGACAAATAATAGTGGGAGATCGTGTTTCCTTCAATACATCCTGTAAGGATCACATGAGACACACATAGTATGGCTAAATATGGCATGGTACATGGCCTGTTTAACATCAATTATTGGAAGGTAAAATTGCAGTCCTTCTCTACCATTTTGATGATTCTGAAAACCATGACGCCGCCCTCCAATCTGATACCAGCAACGAACAACATTACCTATTGGTGGTGAACCAATGCCCAATAACACCAAAAGATGGTAGGCACATTTATGCGAACATCTGTCGGGCATGGATGAATGCGCTCTCTCCAACAAGAGGAGAATAGCATACAAAATTTTCTACTTACCCTCAGTATAACCACTACAAAAATCATTTTTTAATGTACAATTAACACATGGATGAGGGAAATTAAGAACCAATTTCTACTATGACACAATGGCACTTCAATTCTATTGTCTATATGTAACAAATAGTTCATTTGTTTCACAATATTTGTCCATGGAAGAAATCAAGAGTGCTGTTATTGCACCATTTTCATTCTCTACATCTAAATTAATGCAATGAAAAAGGTTGCTACTCCCTCCATTCCCGAATACATGTCATTCTAGCTTTCAAATTTTGTTTCTAAATACATGTCATTCTACAATTTTGAGGTGATTTTGTACCATTTTTTCCTTCTATATCCCTCTCCTTTAGCTATTTTCAATATTATTTATTATCATGAACTAGAATAAGACACATCATTTAAAGATATAATGAAGAGAGATAATACAGTCTTTTATAGATGTGCCTTGGTGGAAATGCAAGAATCTAAAATGACATCTATTCACGAATGGAGGGAGTAGATGGTTGTATCATGTCATTTAGTAGAGATGTATGGTCATTTTGTATTAACTTTTCCTAGATTGAGTGCTTCCTTCGTCTGTGTGATAAATATTGTAAAATGGAGGGAGTAGTACTAAATTTCGCAAGGCGCAACTAGACAGCATTTTGGGTAGTCTAATTCTGATCAAGATAATCTTTGAGTTATAAGACAAAAGCATATAGTTAATTGTGTCTATATGAAATTGTATGTTTTGAAATGAAACTTTGACTTTATTAGTTTGTGGAACAAAAGACGCCTTACTTTTTGGTTCTTTTACATATAGGACACAGGTAACAAATATCAGTGTTACTCGGACACTCGTGTCCAAAATTTTTTATCGAATCGGACACCTCGAATCCGAGTCAGATTCCGACAACCTTGTCCGATTCCAAGTAGCATTTCCCGTGTTAAAAAAATGCCGAATCGGACACCCCAAATCCGAGTCGGATTCTGACTCCCGTATCTGTGTCCAAGTAACACTGACAAAGACTAGATTTCGCAAGGCGCAACAACCAACATTTTGGGAAGTTTAATTCATCTCAAGTTAATCTTTTAGTTAACAAGGGGGAGCAAAAGGGCTAAGTAAGAGATCATAACCGCGTAGTGTGTTCCCGCCAGCGCCCTGAGAACCACCGCCACCATCTGCGGCGGCGGTGACAAGGCCATCGGCGTCGCGGCCCCACCTTCAAGGCTGGCTCCTTCTGCCCCTGCCCCCACGGGGGCCGCGACGCCTGTGACGTGGTCTCCCCCACGCCGATGTCGGAGTACATCGACATGGGCGTGCTGGCCGTGGTGCTGGTGGCGTTGCTCATGCTCCGATTGTTCTGCCGCCTGCGCCGCAAGACTCTGCTGCCATTGTGGCCGCCGGGAGCGAGGTTATTAAGACGTCGCGATGGCTGCGCGCCGCGGTGTATATTAGGGAGAATATAGAGTAACATTCGGTACTGATGTGTATATTAGGGAGAATATAGAGTAACATTCGGTACTGATGCAGGCGCGGAGGGCATCTCGAAGGCGCCGGGAGTAAATATATAGTGGGCCCTCATCACCGACGGTGACCTGGAGGGACAACCGAGGCGGCGGCTGCGGACCGCAACGGTGGAGGGTTGCGTCAGCGGATGCAGCGAGGAAGCGGGACATCAAATAAGAGAGACCTCGTTTTCTAGACCCTAAAATTTGTCTTTTTTGCTCGAATCTACCCAAGTGAAGTAGCCCCTTTGATATACTGGTGATATAAGCCACTTGTCACGTCATGTGAGCTTAGCAGAAAGCTGTTAAGCAAGTGGACAGTAGGCATCTCTACCTCAGCTACTGAGCTAGATTGCCTCGGGAGGACATACGAACAGTGGTTACAATAGATTAAATAAAAATTTTGATTAACTAAGAAGTAGGATTAAATTAGTGAGTTTGGTTTCTGCGGAGGAAAAGGAGCGTTCTAGGATCTTGGTGAGACAGGTTGACTTGCCGAGCTCCCCGAGTATATGAGAGGTGATTCGTTTTGGTTAAATCTTCGAATAATTTTGAAGAAAGACTATATTTATAAAAACATTCGCAAAGACTGGCAAGTACAAGCAATTTATGCATTTTCCTCCTCTTACCTTTTTTTTACCTGTCTATTCATCAAGTATTTCATTCATTTCAGTCGGTGCTTAGACGAAGATCCAACCGCTCTCACGACCCTTTTCTTCTCTTTTATTGTGTGGTTTGACCTCTTCGATTATGGCTTCTTTGGATGGTAGTATTTTTGGAGGAACTAAGTTATGGCTTATCTAGCTCTTGACATATTGTTTTTTTTTAAATCTAACTTCTCGTGTGTGGATTTGTAAATTTAGCCCCTCCTCACCGCCGAAGATGCAGTAGGCGATACGTGTCCCCAGCGGTGCCCGGTGAGCGCGGAAACCGGTGGACCTCAGCCGACCACAGGAACAGCGTGACCTACCGCGACAGGGTAGCTTCCACACTACCTGGGCGCGGTAGTGAGCTCCTGTCACGTTCGCTACCGCGGTGAGGGAGGTGACGTGTGTCATTTGCCGCGCTTTCCGCGGTGAGGGAGGGATCAAATTTACAAATCGATACATAGAGGCTAGATTAAAAAAAACGAGCGTCGATAGCAAGAAAAGCAATGGATTCGAACTTCAAAGGAATCCAATAATTTTCCTGTGCAGCCTTTTAAAACAAAAGAGTAGGCTCTAGGAATGCTGTGAAATTTCTATGGAATAGCTTATTCCACAGGAATTTTGGAGGAATTCTAACGCGAGGCTAGATCTCATAAAAAAAATCCTATGTTTCTTGAATGTACACTCTCCCTAAATTCCTGTGAAACGTCTAAACACCGTGTTTCAACTTTCAACCATTCATCTGTTTTTTGTTGCTATAGGATTATACCGACATTCCTATATAATTCATACGTTTTTCCTATTCTTGTGTTTTTCATTTCATGTATTAAAAAAGCCCTTAAATAATGCCGACATAGTAGTTCATTCAAAGGATCAGTACAACATATATACCTGAGTAGCTTATCCAGCATGATTGAGGCTTGGCTTTTATAGTTAATGGCAGGGTTCACACTTTCGTTTCGAGCTCGGTTTTCGCAACCTCGGCGGTTTCGAATTCACAAAATTTCGCTCGAAAATCGTGAAAAACCGAACGGTATGAAAATTCAAACCAGTTTGAAATCTGGTCAAACCCCCGGGTGAAAACCTCTCGGTTTTTGCAAAAACTGAGCGGGTTTTCGCAGTTTTTGTCGAAAACCGCTAGAAACCGAGCCCGGTTGGAAAAATAGGAAAATTCTAAAAAAATGTTGTGAAATTTGTAAAAATACAGTGAAGGCTAAAAATTAGTAAAAATGTAATAAATATATAAAAAAGTTATGTAAAAACACGAAAAAATTCCAGTATGATCTCTCCTAAATATGAAAAAAATTTGACATGACCTTTGCTATATTTTAGCCAATTGGAAGTTGTAAATTAGGCATTTAGCAATAATATATCAACAAATAACCTTTCATTGCAATACTACAATCCCATAAGTGCAAAAATAGGAATTTACATAACCGCATAGCAATATCATTTGCAATGCGTTCACATGTCAACACCATTTACATTATAATACCTTTTAATTGAAGTTTTGGAGTAGATATAAGCATAGATTCGTCATTCCTCCGTTGTCACAGAAATGCCATGTTCGACTTACATGAATAGAATGTCACTAAAAAATTCTACTTACAATGAAATCAAACATACAAATAAAACAAAATTTGGGCATGACCTTTGCTACATTTTAGACAATTGGAAGTTGTAAAGTAGGCGTTCAGGCTTTAGCAATAATATGTGAACAAAAAACCTTTCATTTCAATACCATTCACATATCAATCCAATAAGTTCAAAAAATAGGTATTCAAATATCAATACCATTCATATTTAGATACCTTTCATTTGAAATTGTAAAGTAGACATATTTTCGTCGTCCTTCCCACACAAATACCATGTTAGACCTACATGAACACTATGTTAGTATAATATCAAGTTGCAATGAAATGAAATATGCTAATGAAACGTTACCTTCGTGGCTACGACCACATTGCTTTTTTTTGCCATGTGACCACTATGGTCAACTATAACTCTAAAATTGTCCATGAAAATATAATTCACAGCTGTTAACCTTTCAAGATTTACAATTTCACATGCTTCTAGCCAGGTCTTAATTCCTTTGAAATCATTATTACTAGTATACTCAAGTGACCTATCTTTTTAGATGGTGGAAACAACTGGCTAGTGCAATCGATTAAAGACTTATAACCCACAAGTCAAGAGTTCAAATACCGAAAAATCATAGTGAAAATTCGACAGAAATAATCTACTCAAGAATTGAACTCTAATGAGCTAGAGAGATCGATAAGGTGCCACTAGACTATTCTATCAGTAGCCTCAAGTAATTGGTTTCATAGACTTACTCGTAGTTAGCAAAGATACGGTGCGTTCTTTGAAAAATATGCTAGTGACTGTCGGCTTGTTATTTAATTACCAATATTTACCAAAGGTAATGTAAAATTGCTAAATGGGATGAAATTGGACGCAATATTTACCTCTTCCCCAGTCTTCACCTCAGCCGAACGGTTTTCCTGCAAAACCGAGAGAAATTCATTCAAAATCGAGTAAAAACCACGAAATTCGAAATGTCTTTGAAAAACCGCAAAAACCGAGCTGTTTTTCACCCTTACCGAGAGAAAACCGATGCTTACCTGGCGGTTTTCCAGCACACGGCGACCGGATCTGACCGGCGGCGACACGGTCAGTGAGGGCTTGGAATAGGGAAAGTGCGTGTGAGCTTGGATGTCTGTTTGTCGCATCTTCGGCAGCAGCTGCCTTTTACTCCTCTCGGGTGGGCCGGGGTGGGCTAGCCGGCCCACCGGTGGCTTGGCGCCAGCTTTTCCTCTTTTTTTTTCTATTTTCTAGATTTCGAATGGCTCAAAAACGTATTAAAATTTTATTTTTTCAACGAAATTTTACACCATAGGTCACAGAGGAATTAATACTAATTTTAGGAATTTTTTGGATAAAATTTTCAAAATTTTCAAATTCAAATTTGAACTCAAGCGGTAAACTGCTCTATTCAAATTACCGAACCGGCACGATTAGCACGAAAACCATGGTAACCGAGCGGTTTGCTGTGAAAATGTGAACCCTGGTTAATGGTCATCGACTCATGCTTCCGCATGAGCTTCAAAATCTTAATTTGAATTTGAATTTTAAAATTCTCTCCTATTCAACTTCAGTTCTAACCTGTACTTCTAACATGACATGTGAACTCCTGATTTTGAATTTAAATTTTAAAATTCTCTCCTTTTCGTGAGCAAGAAAAGAAAGGCTTGTTATCCTTGTCATGATGTATATTCCTTTTCTACACTTATGGGCTAATTATAAAACTAGCCTTGAAAGGTTATAGGTATAAATATAACACCCATTTGTACAAAAGAAATAATCTACTATTAATAAAGAGAGAAAAGGGTTGATCTTCTTATATCATGTATTCATCCCTTGTGCTTGTTCTTCGTCTATTCTAGATTAGCATTAGAATTGATCTACATCAATAATCATCGTTTTATAACACATTGACTCGTTGCCGTCAGCCCCCGAGACGACGTCCTGAGCGGCACGAATGGATCTGACGCAAGGACCTGGTGATGCCCCATTGCTAAAGCTGGAAAGGTGAACCTGCCGCCAGAGATGCTGTCTGAGATGAAGCAGCGCATCTGGCCAACAACAGTTGCAAGGAAAATGAACAGATGAGGAGACGGAGAAGAACACTCACAACTGACGGCCGCCGAACGTTGAAACCTGCGAGGCATCCGTACATCAAGAAGAAGCAATCAAACTTGAAGCACTATTTGATAATGTCATTTATGGATTGCAACAACAAATCCATAGCGTTTCCTCCCTCTATTAATGATGATTAATACTCCCGTCGTGGATCCTGATCCTCGGAAGACCGGAAGACCTACACGAACAGATCGACTTGGCGTGCTCCCGCCGTGGCATCTCGATCTGCGCCGAAGAACTCGCCAACCCCCGTCGTCCGCTTCGGCACGAAGCTCTTCGCGGATGAACATGAATTTCTAACTATCGATCTACACTGTATTGAATTTCGATCGATATTAAGCAACTAATCTACTGTAAGTAGTATATAAGTTTGGAGCATACATTAGTTAATCTCATCCGAACAGTTTTTTATTCCTATAGATTAATTACCCTAATTACATAGATTAATTGAGCAATTAGGTTCTATATGAGATTATTGTTCATAACTTAAACCTTACATGCTCGCTGTCGTGTATCATGCAGCCGAACCAACCCACGAGCCGCCGTCGTCACTCTGATGAGTGACGCACGCTTGATACGTGCCACATTGCTGTCTGTCGTCCTGCTCCGTCGAGCACAACCGTCGCCATCGCATTCAGCACTAGGATTGAAAACCCTAACGTTTAGGCTAACCCTCTTTATCAGCAAAGTGTAATGGGCCAAATCAGATCTAGCCCATAAACATAAATGGGCCACCGACCATTTGAAATTTGGCCCAAAGACTAAATTATTTTGAGCTACAATAAATTTTACGTTTTAAGCTCTGAAGTTGTGGTTAAGTACGTAACATTTTGTGGTTGCGGTAAGTTTTACCTTTTAACCCCTGAAGCTTGGTTAAATTATAAAATTATTTTACAGTTATGACGATTTTAGTTTCTGGACTCTGAAGTTTTCATTAATCCTCAAAAATAGTTAATAAATTTTAAAAAATTATATTAATCCTAGAAATTAAATTTTTATGCATATGGGCTTCTATAAATTTGTTGAACCTTAAACATAACACTCATTGGAAGCTTTATACCTCTGGTTTATTTTTTCTAGCATAATTCTATGTTTATATATGTTGAATTTATTTTTTCTCTTATTGGTAATTCTAAAAATTGCTCGATAATTAGCAGAAAATTATAAAAAATGCTAAAAATTTCTAGAAAATTTTAGATAATTATTTACTAAATATATATAGATAAAACTTTACTGATTCATTGGAAGTTTGCCGAGCTTGCACTAGATGGCAGCAATTACCTGATTTGGGCAATGGATGCCAAAACTAATCTGATAGCTCGATCTCTTAGAGCTACTATTACCTTGCTTGAAGTTGGCGCCCCTGCTCTTCCGGAAGCCGTCAAGTGTGCGGCTCTGCACTTCCTAAGACACTATCTTCATACGAACCTTAAGGACGAGTATTTGATAGAGAAGGACCCGCTAGCACTATAGAACTCCCTAAAGGAACGCTACAACCAGCAAAGATCTAATCTGTTGCTAGAAGCACAACACAAATGGACCCTCCTACGCTTCCAGGACTATAAAACCATGACAGCATATAGTTCCGCCATGCACAAGCTTGTCACCAAACTGCGTTTTTATAACTAGAAAATTACAAATTCTGAGATAATAGACAAGACGTTGTGCACCTTCCACCCTAACATGAGGGTACTGTAACAACAATACCAACATACCAAGCACTAGAAGTACTTTAAGCTTATCTACACTTTGCTAGAAGTAAAGAAGCATGATGAACTTCTGATGAAGAATCATCATATTTTTCCTAATGGGATACAGGAAATACTCGAAGTGCATACCAATGCTCAACAGGCTAGCAATAGACACGGCCACGAAAAAAGACCAAAGGCATAAAGTGGGAAATGGAAGAATGGTGTAATACATAAGGGAAGAGGCAAACTCTAGTGGAGAAGTAAAGGTAAAGGGTTAGGGAGCTCCCAGAAGTGAGACTCAATCAACAAGGCTGCTTACTCTGCACAATCCTACGTTAGGTGTGGATGCACTAGCTATTGGTCGGGCAACTGCCGCACCTTAAAGCATTTGACAGATTGTAAGGTCGAGGATGCCGACTAGAGGGGGTGAATAGGCGGCTTTTAAAATTCTCTCGCTAATTTATGCAAAGCAATTCACCTCTAATTTTCCTAATGCCAAAATCTTAACAAATATTAATACGGAAGCGATAAACTAAGGTTTTGACAATCAAGGCCTAAATTCTCTAGGCTCACTATGTGCACTAACTAATTATATCTCTAACAAGAAAATGCAATTCTAAAGACAAGCAATCAATCAATTTAATTATATGAATATAAATTGCTTGAACATAAATAACAAACACAATGCAAGCACAAGAGACACGATACTTTTGACCGTGGTGTTCGGAGACTTGCCGGTCTCCCCTAGTCCATGTTGAGGTTAGCCCAAACACATTGGACAGGCTCCACGAATTGAGCACCCTCCTCGAATCCACTAGTGGTAGCTCCTTTTCCCTCCCGGGTAGGCGAGCTCCAACCTTCACAAACTTCGTAGGGACTTCTCACAACCTCCGTTGAGAAGCTCACCGCGCACGACGCTCTACGCCGTCTAGGAGGCGGCAACCTCCAAGAGTAACAAGTCAAGCCCTTCTGCTTGAACTTCACCTAGTGCAACACATGCACTCCGGTGACCTCCTACGTGCAACACATGCACTAGGATCCTCCTCAAGTGCAACACATGCACAAGAGACTCTCAATCCTCTCCTAATTACAACACATGCAATTAGAGGCTCACACTAGCTCAAGAAGCAAATGGAAGAGGGCAACACATGCACACAACTCCTATAAACACCCAAATGCTCTAGCACACAGCCAATCTTCTGCCCTTGCTCCCCAAGGCCTCCTTTTATAGCCTCCAAGCCAAAACTAGCCGTTGGGAACGAATTGGGCAAAGTGCCCAGCAAACCCGGTGCTACCGCCCAACTGGGACCGGTAGCACCGGTCTCCTCGCCAACGGCTACAAAACTAGCCGTTGCAGGATTTCCGGTAGCACTGGCCAACTGGGAGCGTTGCTACCGCTCGAGCGGTAGCACCGGCCTTCACCCCGGTAGCACCGGACCCAAGCCGATCACAAAAACACCCCCTCTGGATTTTCCATACCGGCCAGAGGGGCGGTAGCACCGGACCTCCGGTGCTATCGGGCTACCATGGGCGGTATCACCAGACCGACCTGCAGTACATGCTCCCATAAGCGGTACTACCGGCCAGGCGGTGCTACCGGCCCTACATGGGCGGTACGACCGGCCATAAGGAGAAAACACGGTTTTTCACAAAAACTTTTCTCCAAACCATTAAAGATTTATTCTTTGAGCTATGTGAGGATCAACACATGATCACAACATTATGCAAACCACATTTGCACATGTTAATCACATACTCCAAAGAATCTTATTAAGCACAACTTATTTGCAAAACACATTTGCCAATAAACCAAGAACTTATGAGATCAATCCTCTTAGCCATGTGATGATCAACACATGATCAAGTCAATTTGCAAAACACATTTGCAAACCCTATTCACATGCTCTAGGATCGAAACCCATAATCTCAAGTTCATTTGCAAAACACATTTGCAAATAACAACTCCAACTTATTTGCAAAACACATTCGCAAATAAACCACAAACCTATAAGATCAATCCTCTTAGCCATGTAAGGATCAACACATGATCCCGACACTTTGCAAAACACTTTTGCCAATAAACCAAGAACTTATGAGATCAATCCTCTTAGCCATGTAAGGATCAACACATGATCCCGACACTTTGCAAAACACATTTGCAAATGCCAAGTCAACACTTTGCAAAAACACATTTTGCAACTAAACCAAGCTTAGCCTTGTGATGATCAACACATGACCCAATCACAAGCTAAAACACCAAAGCATGAGCTCTCTATTTGCACCACATGCAAATCTCTAGCACCATGCAAACAATCACACCAAATTTAAGTGCATGAGCTCTCTATTTACAACACATGCAAATCTCTAGCACCATGCAAACAACCACAACAAATTTAAGTGCATGAGCTCTCTATTTGCAACACATGCAAATCTCTAGCTCCATGCAACCACTTTAAACCAAATTGCTTGAGCTCTCTCCTTTTGCAATACATGCAAAACTTAGCTCCAAGCAATGACCACATGAACAATATTGCATAAGCTATTTCCCATTTTGCAACACATGCAAATCCATAGCTTCATGCAAAAACCAAACCAAATAAGATTCAATCAAGAAGCAAGCATAAGCTCCCATATTTGCAACACATGCAAATGCTTAGCTCATGCAAAATCCAACGCACGAGGTTCACCCATTTGCAACACATGCCAAATGGTTAGCTCAATGCAAAAACCAAACCAAGAGAGTGAGCTAGAGTGAACAGGACCGAGTTCATCAACACATGATGAAGCTCAAGCTAAAAGACTCAACCCCTCTTAATAGTACGACAACCTAACTAGCAACCCGGTCTCCCATCCAAACACCAAGACCGATAAAAGACTAGGAACACATCCTTAGCCCTAGCTAGTTATACCTTTGCCTCTAGCGATCCACTTGGAGCTTTTATGATTTCCAATCATTTTCTCTCCAGGATCACATCTTCTTCTTCTTGGTCATCAACACATGATGAACCTTCTAGCTTTCTCTTTACTTCGGGATCACCTCTTGAAGCTCATCAACACATGATGACTTCTTCTTCTTCCCGATTCTTCATTTTCTTGGACTCAACCTACTTCACAACTCATGGAAGATGTTAGTCCAACAAACAAGGTTGTCTCATCATCACCGCACTCCATTAACACATAATGGATGCCTCTAAGATCGATTGAGCACAACCCCAAATCAATTTGAATGATTAATTGTTGTCTTGAGTACTTTGATGCAACTAATGCTTCATTATACTCAAGAACTTTTCGCTTGTCTTTAATCAACAAGGAACACCATCAACACATGATGAAATGTCCTTTTATTGATTGAAAGACAATCGAACTCAATTTAAATTTCATTTAAATTGATATGAGTATATATATAACTACACAAGTTTCATATACTCAAATGATTGTTTCAAAGTCTTGATCCTTTATATGTTATTTAGCACTAAGACATGGATCAATACTATTGAAACAACAAGTTAAATTATAAACTCCCCCTAGATGTGTGCATTCATGTAGTATATGAATTAGGAACATAATGCACATATTTGGACTAAAGCAATGGAAGAGTTCATACTTTAACTTGAATCCTAAGTATGCATTAAGTCAATAGAGTGAATACAAGTGCATACCTTAGGTTTTCTATTTTTCATCCAAATATGAGACTAATAAGAATAAGGCTCAATTAAACATGTTAGTCTCATAATGATTAGATTTGTTATTAAACAATGATTAAATATTAGTATTAAACCAATCACCAAAACTAATAGAGCTTGAACTTACAAGATGTTTACATGCAATCCACTAGAAAAGTCAATAAAACCTAGGGGAACAATGTTGAGGCACACTTCACCGTTCAACCTGTTGTTGACACGGACGCTGAGAAGTATGATGATATGGTTCTTCATCCTATGAAGATGTTCCAAAATGACCTTCTTGGATATGAAAATACTCTCATAAATGAAGATGACTTTCTTGGAACTGACCTCGAGGAGTCCCAGAAGGACACCCATGACTATATAGAGATCTGAACTAGTCTTCTAAATATTTTTTTGCTGTGCTAGTCGATGTCACAAATTCCTTGTGAGTCTCCTTATCAGTTTAGTGCTAGTTCCTAAATGAATATTGGTCTACACTTCTATTGAGATAATATCTAGCTTTGAGCCTTGTGGTCAAAATGGCCTGTTGAGAGCATCTAGGCCCCCTATTTTTGGTTATGCTTATTATGCAGGTTTTGGTGTTGATGATCAAGAAGCATACTTAGTATAAGATGAAAACAGCTATATTTTAAGAACTAGGCTAAGATGTTTATTTTTAGTTTTGGCTTGGGAGTTGATTCAAGCCATATAGCTAGAATAACCGTACTGTTAAGAGAGATTATACACAAGTAATAATCTTGGTTCATATGCTAAAGTCACTAAGATTACTTGGAGCATAGGGCATTTCACATCTCTCACTCAAAAATCCAGATATCCCTTCACTTAGCCAAAAAAGAGTTCTTTTTCGGACTAACTTCATTTAGTCCGGCGCTGAAAAATCAAGTTTCAAGTTTTAACCGAGCGCACTCCATGTATGCTGGACCGACTTTTTCATTCTGGCACTAAGAACTCTCTTCTGATTTATTTCAACTGAGTGTACACCGTTCACGACGGACCGATCTGAATTCATCCTTATCTTCAAGTCCGGCGTATGTTGTATTTTCACTCTGAACAAATTTCTAGTCTGGTGTTAAGAATTACTTTACTCAAATCTTAACCGAGAACATGCCGTTTGCTGCGGACCAAAATTCTGAGTGTACTCCGGACCAACTTCTTTGGTCTGTCCCAAACGTGATTCTCTCTGGTAAAAACCAGCGGCTTTCTCTTTTACGTCGGACCAATTTTTTCAGTCCAGCGCAAACATTATTTTGCTGGTATCCAAATAGAACAACGCATGTGTACACCGTAACAATTTTGTCGGTCCAGCACAAACTTCCTTTACCAGTACATGCATACGACGGACCGGTTTTTTTGGTCCGGCGCAAATGGGTCACACTGGGTACAATAATACTTCTCCAATCTTATGTACCCCGGACTAACATTTTCAGTCCGATGCGTGTATATATTTCAACATATGACTCATACACCTTAAAATACTTATAAAAGAGGTAGTAGTTGACATGTCTCATCCATCCTGCCCAACCCCAACGGGCAAATGGCAGGTACAACGATTATTTCTGTTCAAGCTCTACATATACAGTGCTTGGGTTCACAAAAAGTAGTAGAGCTTTGCACATACACATCCTTAACATTCTGAACACCGTTGACATCTTTCAATTCAATTACAACTCTTTGATCTTTAGTATTTTTTAGTTTTCATTCCATCAAAGAGTTTGAGCTTCAACTCATAAACCACACACATTCATTCTGAACATTTAGAGTTCTTACTCCAAACTGAGTCTAGTTTGCATCTAGCTACTGAACCAAGAGACAGGGCTTGTGGATAGTCTATTACTCTTGGAACTAGTTGTTTCTAGACGGTTGGAGAAGTTGATGGTGCGACCTATCCAAAAGGGATTGTGGAAGGCCACAATTGCTGTGAAAGGTTGAGACTCACCTCACCGGAGTGGTGGAAGAGTCAAGCTAGTGAAAGACCAAAAGCCATTGAGATTGGCTATTTGGTGGAGCAATACTTCTGAAGAAGTGCTCTAACGGGGATGTAGGAGATTGGTATCTGAACCTCGGTGAAAAACCCTTGAGTCATTCTGATATTGCTTTATCTCTGTGTGTTCATCTTATTGTTTGTAATAATTCAAGTTCTTCAATTCTGATCTTACTGAAACAGAGTTGTGCTGAATTTCTATTCAAACTCTCTTCTGTTGCTATTTTTATTGAGAAAAGTTTTTCTTAATAATTAAAAGATTTTAAAGTTGCCTATTCACCCCCCTCTAGGCCAACTTGATCCTTTCAAGTGGTATCAGAGCAAGGTTACCCGTTTTAAAAGCTTAACCGCTTGGGTAAAATGATCGAGGGAATAGGATCAGCTACAGTAAGTGTAGGAAGGGTTCCTATTTTTGATGGCGCAAATTATGCTTATTGAAAAATTAGAATGAGGTGTTATCTTGAAGCCGTAAGTTATGATGTGTGGAGAGTCACAGAAAGACCTTTGCCTCCACGTGTCATACCTGAAGGGCAACACTCTTCCTCAGAACCTACACCTAGGGAAATAAGAAATTTGCAATATGATGCTCAGGCTAGAAATGCTATCTTTTCTTGTCTCAGCATTGAAGTTTGTGATAGAGTCAGCAATCTTTCTCCGCTTATGATATATGGACTACTCTTCAAGAGATTCATGAGGGTACCTCTGATGTAAAAGAGGAAAGATACTTTGTTGTCAGAGAAAAATTTGATCAGATCAAAATGCTTCCTCAAGAAAATGCTAATGACATGTTTTCTAGACTAAATTCCATCATAAATGAGCTTAAAGGTCTAGGAACTAAAGTTGATGATGTTGAAGTATGCAGGAAGATGATCAGGGTTCTACCTCGAGCCTATCACAGCCTGATCACTTACCTATCCAATAGTGGTGATCTGAAGAAGCTCACACCTACTGAACTATTGGGCAAAATCTCAGCTAATGAGCTTACCTTTGTTGATGAAATTGAGACCAAGAAGAAATCTATTGCTCTCAAGACCAAGGAGAAAGTTCAAGATTCCTCTGATGAAGAAAAAGAAGAAGATTCAAGCTATGAAGATGTAAGAAAACTGGCATTGCTCATGAGATCAGCAAATAAAATCATGAGAAGGGTAAATGCCAAAGGTAAGTCATCTAACTATTTCTCAAAAAGAAATCCTTTCTCTAACATTATCTGCTTTGAGTGCAATGAGAAAGGACACATAGCTGCTCGTTGCCCAAATAAAAGTAACAAGAAGGGCAAAAGCAAGAACAAGGATGACAATAATGAAGAGAAAGCTCAAGGAAGCTACAAAAAGAGTTACCGCAAGAAGAGCTACTCTAAGAAACATTGGAGAAAAGGGAAAAAGGAGGCACATATTGGTGAATGGATCACTGATGAAGAAAGCTCAAGTGAAGAATCCTCCTCTTCCTCAGATGAAGAAGAGCAAAGGTCCAAAGGACTAGTTGGGCTCGGCTTGGATGAATCCACACCACCTTCACCTTCATCTTCACTACCACTATGCCTCATGGCCAGAAATGATGAAGACAAGGTGAGTGATTCTCCTTATGAAGAGCTAGTAGAGATCTTTAAAGAACTTAATGATGTCTTATGTGTTAAAACTGCTAAAGATAAAGTTCTTAAGAAAAATACTACTAGCTGATGAATAAGAATGATCTGCTTATTGCTAAAGTTGAAACTCTTGAATCTGACATTAAGACCATGCAAGAAAAATATGATGTGCTAGAGATTAGTCAAAATGAGCTTATAGATGAACATGAAAAAACTTTCACATGCTCATTCTGTACTAAATTCTGATCATGCTCTTCTCACTGATTCTCATGATTCTTTGAAAACCACACACATACAACTTGTTAAAGATCATGATGAATTGCTTGATAAATACTATGAGCTAGAAATTGACAATGAGATGAAGATTAGCAAATCTAAAAGTGTATCATCTTGTAATGTTTCTATTAACTATGATTTGCTTTCTGATGAAATATTTATTCCTAGCTCATCTAGCATCTATACCCCTTTATAATGCACCTAAGCAATTTTTTCTACGTCCACCCTAAATAATGCACCTCATTAGACATGGCCCAATGTTCATGCACCTAGCAAAACGTCCCCAGAAACTTGCATTCATCAAAATGAACGTCTCAGATCTTTCCTCAGTTTTACTCACCCACATCCGATGGCCGTTGTTTAATGTGTCTAACTCATTCATTCATGTGGCCCACAACAGGAGAGCTCGCACATACATATTTCAATTGAACTATATATATGGAATTTATGTTGCAAATCTAAACCCATTTGATTTCGATTCAATATTTACCATACCAGTCAGTACCATGAATCGCGCGCTTAATTTTCTTCCATTCATGCATGTGCACCACATCCTATACAAGGCGCTCACGTACCGCCGCCATAATATTATTTAGCGAAAAATATTATATAAGGAATGTGTGTATGAAATGCAATTATCGTGTGATAAATATAAGGAATAAGTTCATTTTAGGACTTATTCCTAAATACACTATAGGAAGTAACAGATATTCTGATAATAATTAGCCTCAATCAGGACGCACAAATGGTGCTACATGTTAGCATTCATATTTAGATGACAATTAGGGAAGTCATTATTGGTCCAGCTTTTCAGGATGACATACTGCTGCCCGCCCGACGCCGACTACACCAGGGGCTTGCGTCGCGCGATCGGCCTGCCGGAGATGGACGCGTACCTTTGCGCGGAGCGGGAGGCGGCGGAGGCTGTCGACGCCGCGCTCGCGGAGGCGATGCTGGCGAGCGCGGTACGTGGAGGAGATCAAGGGCAACACCTTTGGGCATGCGGATCCTCCCTGTTTATTTTCTTGTTTGATTCGCTCTCCTTCCAAATATGTAGTACATACAGTTTTGGCAATTCAAGTCTGGTTTCCTTGCATGCAGATCCTCCCTGTTTATTTCCTTATTTGATTCGCTCTCCTTCTAAATATGTAGTACGTACAATGTGATCACAAGATTATTTATTATTAAGTATTATATTCATACTTATCTTTTATTTAATTGATAAGCAGATGTACTGCCGTCGTAGCGTTAGCACTGGCACTATACTAGTTTGTAGTAAAAATTGCAAAAATGCTTTGTATGCTAAAGAACTCATGACAGAAAACAGTAAGCTAAAATCCAAGGTAGCTAAATTTGACAAAAGTCTAGAAAAATGCTTCCTTGGTAGTCTCACTCTTGATAAAATTCTTGGGGAGCAAAAGGTTGTTCTGAGTAAAAAGGGATTAGGTTATAAAGTCAAATATGTGCCCAGAAAGAATGATCAGCCAAAACCTAAGATAAATTTTATCAAGGGTAGGACTCAATGCTGTTACTGTCATAATAACAATCATACCTCTAAAAATTGCACTTTTGCTAGTGCTTCATATGCTAAGGTAAATAGAGGATGCATGGTTGATGCTCATTACATGTTGTTTAAGGATTTTAGGGGTAAAATGAATGTTAAATATGTTGGCCCCTCTAATCTGGACAAAAATCTTAAAGCTATTTGGGTACCTAAGTCTTTACTTACTAATCCATTTGGCCCCAAAGTTGTTCAGACTAACACTAATGGACCCAAAAGTATTTGGGTACCTAAAATCAATAAATGAACATTATTTTAGGTGAACTACAAGAGTGGTGGACGGCACTGGGTTATTGACAGTGGCTGCACACAACACATGATCGGCACCTCAAGGATGTTCACCTCGGTTGAAAAAGAGAGTGATCCAAGTCACAAAATCACATTTGGAGATAACAGTAAAAGAAAGCTAAAGGGAAATAGTAAAATAGCTATCTCAAATGACCACTCTATTGAAAATGTATTACTAGTCGATTCTTTAAATTTTAATCTATTATCTGTTGCTCAACTTTGTGATTTAGGATTCTATTGTACCATTTCTATTAATGAGGTAACAGAACTTGACAAAGATGAAAAGTTTATTTTTAAAGGTTTCAAATTTCAAAATATCTACTTTGTTGATTTTAATTCTAACTTCTCATGCATTTCAACTTGTCTGATTGCTAAAGTTTCAGTTGGTTGGCTTTGGCACAGACGACTTGGGCATGTGGGTATGTCTAATCTCAAAAAAAAATTCAAAAATGAGCTAGTAGTGGGCCTAAAGGATGTTAAATTTGAAAACGATAAACTTTGCAGTGCTTGTCAAGCTGGCAAGCAAGTAGCTAACTCTCATCCTGCTAAAAATATCATGTCCACTATTAGGCCTCTAGAACTTTTGCACATGGATGTTTTTGGTCCTACCTCATATGCAAGTATAAGTGGTAACTCATACTGCCTTGTAATTGTGGATGATTTCTCTAGATTCACTTGGGTATTCTTTTTGCCAAATAAAAGTGAAGTTGGAAAAATATTAAAACTTTTGCAAAAAGGGCTCAAAATGAATTTGATTGCCCTATTAAGAAGATTAGAAGTGACAACGGATCTGAATTTGTCAATACTAACATTATTGAATACTGTGATGAGTTAGGTATAAAGCATGAACTTTCAGCCACATACACTCCTCAACAAAATGGTGTGGTTGAAAGGAAAAATAGAATTCTCATAGAAATGGCAAGGACAATGTTGGATGAGTATAACACTTCTGATGTTTTCTGGGCTGAAGCCATCAACACTGCCTGTCATGCGATCAACTGGCTCTATCTTCATCGACTTCTCAGGAAGACCTTATATGAACTTCTGGTAGGACGAAAACCTAATATCACATATTTTCGTGTTTTTGGATGCAAGGTATACATCTATAAAAAGAGAACACACTTGGGTAAATTTTAAAAGAGGTGTGATACAGGTATCATGCTAGGTTACTCTCCTAAATCCAAAGCCAATAGAATTTTCAATAATTCAACTGGTTTAGTAGAGGAAACATATCATGTTAAGTTTGATGAATCTAATGGCTCACAAGGTGAGCATGAGAATCTAGCTGATGTAGGAGAAGAAGCTCTAAGAGAATCTATGAAGAAAATGGAATTTGGTGAGATCAAGCCTAAAGAAGACCAAGATGATCTACCAACAATGTCCATAGCTCCTCAAGATGGATCACAACTCGAAGAGGATGAAAAGAAGGATGGAGGACCAAGTTTCATAAAAAGCCATCACACCATTACAAAGGATCACCCTGTAGATCAAATCATTGGTGAATTTAGTAAGGGTGTTCAAACTCGTTCTAAACAAGCTTCTTTTTGTGAACATTACTCATTTGTTTCATATGTTGAGCCCAGAACAATAGATGAAGCTTTGAAGGATACTGACTGGATTATGGCAATGGAAGAAGAGCTCAACAACTTTGAAAGAAACAAAGTTTGGAACTTGGTGGAAAGACCTACATATCATAATGTCATCGGAACAAAGTGGGTCTTCAGAAATAAATAAGATGAAAATAGTGTGGTCACACGCAATAAAGCAAGGCTGGTAGCTGATAGCATCTAGGCACCCCTCAATTTTATTTCTGTATTATTATGGTTTTGGTATTGATGACTAAGTTAGTAATACTCAAAGCTTTGAATAAAGTAAGCTGGAATCTATGATGGAACAAGTTGGGATAACAAGATTAAGGCTTTCAGTTTTTAGTTTATGACTTGGGAGATGTTTCAAGTCAAATAGCCTAGATTTGTTTTTCTTTTTTGGTTGTCTAAAAGGACTTTGCACAAAGAAATAGTTTGTTTAAGCAAAGGCAAAACTAGATCACTCAGAGCAAAAGACACTTAGTCTTTACCTTTATGAAAACATACCTCTTAGTACAACGGACCAATCTTTACCTATCAATTTTCTTCAGTCCGTTGCAAACCTTGAAACTATTCTTCGTCAAAACTTCCTTTGAATATCTGATCATCAGATTAAAATATTCGCTTTCATCTTCACATATCCTTGATCAAAACCTTCTTTGAAAATCTTCTTGATAGCCAAAGGTTTACCTATGAATGACAGACCAAAAATACTTAGTCCGGCATACATGCAAAATTCTCTCCTCTGTGACGGACCAAAATATCTTAGGTTTCTCATCTTCAGCAGACCAAAAATTTGGTCCGACACCCCTTTCAGTGTATAAGTTTTTGGCGGGACTAAATCTTTGATGTACTTTCAATCGAAACCTAAAATGAATATTTTCTATCTTCAAAAGAACCTTTTCTCAGAAAACGGACCAAGCATTTGTGTTTAATTATTTTTTAGTCCGTGGCTAAAATAAAAAGCTTAGATAAAATTTATCTTTGTTGAAAAAGGTCCTTGGCACCAATCTTACGAAAAGACCATGTATGTGGACCAAAAATTTGGTCCAAGTACATGTGTTTCCATGCCAAACCTATCTTCTGTGAAGTCTATGTATGTGGACCAAAAATTTGGTCCAAGTACATGTGTCTCTATTCTGGCAAAACTCTTGCATTATCCATGTATAACGGACCAAAAATTTGGTCCGACGTACATAGGTCTCCATACCTAAGCTAAATCTTTTGAAATCCATGTGTAACGAACCAAAGAATTTGGGTGATACTCATGTATGTCTCTCGATGGTATGCGGACCATCTTCTATAATCAACCCATGTACTACGGACCAAAATATTTGGTCCGTCGTAATCTCTCAAATTTGGTCCGACATACACATATCCGAGATCGCTAAGCAGCGATACTTAGTCCGTTATGCGTGTATATTTACATTGTTTACGATATCGACACGTCCAGCGGCCATTATGCAGTGTAACGGCTACTTTCACTCCAAATGGCTATATAAGCATTACCTAAGCCGTCTACCAAAGATATATATGAACTCCTTACACTTTGGTATTGAAATATAGCTCTCATTCTCAAAAGGAGTCTGTGCTTCATCTTCATACAAAAACTTTTCATACATTTCTAAGTGTGTTAGCTCCAAGTCAGTGTCTAGTTGTGTGAATTGCAAAGTGAACCAAGAGACAGAACTTGTGCAAAGTTTATTACTCTTGGATCTTGGCGATCGTAGACAGCTTGGAGGAAGTGAACACTATGACCTGTCCAATGGAGCTTGTGGAAGGCAACTGTATTTGTGAGAGGTTTGAAACTCACCTCACTGGAGTAGTGAAAGAGTTACCTGAGTGATCGCCAGAGCTACTGCGACTAGCTTTGGAGAAGCAGAACTTCGAAAGAAGTGCTTCAACGTGGATTAGGAGTGCGGCTCTGAACCATGGGATAAATCTCTGTCTCTCCTGTGCCATTTTGTTTATTGCTTTCGCTATGTTAATTAGTTGTTTATTTTCTGTATTATTCTTACAGTAAGTTGCTCTCTGTTAATTTTAGTTAGTTGTTTAAAATAGTTAGAAATTGTTAAAATTGCCTATTCACCCCCCTCTAGGCCATCTCGATCCTTCAGTAGCTCAAGGATACACTCAAGTTGAAGGCTTGGACTATGAAGAAACTTATGCACCTGTAGCTCGACTTGAGGCCATATGGTTCCTTCTAGCTTTTGCATGTCATTTCAATATTACTTTATTTCAAATGGATATTAAAAGTGCTTTTCTTAATGGAATCATTGAAGAAACTGTATATGTTGAACAACCTCCTGGTTTTGAAGATATAAAATTTCTCAATCATATGTATAAGTTATCCAAGGCACTATATGGTTTAAAACAAGCCCCCAGGGCATGGTATGAGCGCCTTAGAGACTCTACTAGAAAAGAATTTCAAAATTGGGAAGGTTGATCCAACACTGTTTCTAAAAGACTTCAATGGTACATTAATGATTTGCCAAATTTATGTTGATGATATTATCTTTGGAAGTACTAATCTTTCTCTGTGCAAGGAATTCAGTAATCAAATGGCTAAAGAATTTGAAATGTCAATGATGGGAGAGCTTACATTCTTTTTGGGATTTCAAGTCAAGCAATTGAAGGAAGGGACTTTTATTTCACAAGAAAAATATACTAAAGACCTTCTCAGGAGATTTAATCTGGAAGAATGCAAGCCTCTTAAAACTCCTATGGCAACAAATACACATCTTGATCAAGATGTGGGAGGTAAGTCTGTTGATCAAAAATTGCTTACATCTATGATAGGCTCATTACTCTATCTGACAGTATCTAGGCCTGACATCATGTTTAGTGCATGCATGTGTGCTAGATTTCAAGCTGCACCTAAAGAAGTGCATCTTAGTGCAGTAAAAAGGATTTTCAGATACTTAAAGCATACTCCATGTTTTGGCTTGTGGTACCCAAAAGGTGCTTCTTTTGAACTTCTTGGCTATTCAGATTCTGATTATGCCGGTTGTAAGATTGATCGAAAAAGCACCTCTGGGGGTTGTCACTTACTTGGAAGATCTTTAGTATCTTGGTGTTCAAAGAAACAAAATTCAGTAGCACTTTCAACTGCTGAAGCTGAATATGTTGCTGTAGGCAGTTGTTGTGCTCAAATTCTTTTTATTAAACAAACCTTTTGGATTATGGTATTATGTTTGAAAATGTGCCTCTGTTGTGTGATATGAAAGTGCAGTAAAAATAGCCAACAACCCAGTCCAGCATTCTAGAACTAAGCATATTGAAATTAGGCATCACTTCATATGTGATCATGTTGCTAAAGGTGACATTATGCTTAGTCACGTCAGGACTGAGGATCGATTGGCTAATATTTTCACTAAACTACTTGATGAGACCAGATTTTCAAAATTGAGAAATGAATTGAACATTCTTGATTTTTCAAATATTGCCTAATTCGTTGGAATGACACACTAAGGGGGAGTCAAGTCTGCTTGCCATGCATATCTTGCTACCTTTATGTGAACAAAGTAATTATCAGTGTTGAGGTAATAAAAATAGGACTATATTCTAAATGAAAAGCTTACTTGAAAACTAATAGTCTTAAAATTGCTACTGAAAGCCTTCTCTTTCTCTATTACTATATTATACTTTCCTAAAACACAGTGATTAGGTTAAGTAAGCTTCAAAATAAAAATACTTATACAAAATTTTTAAAACTTAAAATTACTCAACACATGAGTATTTTCTTTGAGCTTAAGTTTATCATACTCATGCTCTTATGAAAACTAGGGCTCAAATATTTCCTTTTTGACTCCAACGTCTCCTGAGTTTATTGGTTGATTGTTCTTGATCGTAAGATTATTCTAAGATCTCTCTACCAATTTATGTGTGTTATTCTTAAAAAGAGAATCTTTGAAAATCTTTAAATTTAGTTATATCTGTATTTTTTGATCCAGAAAAGCTGCCCATGTAGTCAAAGAATCCAGATAAAAGAGGTCTTCTTGAAAAAATTGCTGATAAGTTAAAGAGAAAAAGAAATCTAGAATTGATAGCTCAAGTGAGCCTCAGCAACCAGTACAAATAGAAGATACTCATCAACCTGGTAGAGTGCTGAAGAAAGTAACTACCTCTAAACCTCCAAAAAGAGGAAAACAGCCAGTGCATTATGATTCCTCATCTTCTTCAGAAGACAGTGATTATGAGCCTAGTGTAAATATCTCTTCTGAAGAAGAAATAGAGCTTATTGATGAAGTTGACATGATAATTGGGCATTATCTAGCCACTTTGGGGGGAAAGAAACTAAGAACTGCTAGATTGGTGCCAGAAAGGGTTTGGTTTCCTCTTGATAGTCCTCCTCTGAATGAGCAATTCATCACTACATTTCAAAAAAATATCTTTATGGGTTATAAAAACAGGAAAAATAGAAGTGGAAAAACTTTGTCAGCCCTGTGCAGACATCATTATGTAGATTGAAACCAAATCAGCTCAATCCTTGTCTCAAATAGAATACTTAATTGTGTGCGTTCAACACCTGGTCTTGCTGCTCTAATGTCATCTGCTGGGCCAGCTTGGATTTTGGAATTCTATGCATCTCTTCTAGTGAATAAGAATAGACACTATATTCTGTTCACTATTGATGAAAAGAAAAGAAAAGTCAGGTCCCCTCAGTTTGAAGTTGTCATCAGTGCCTCAAGCCCTTTGCTGAACAGAACCAGGATTCATGACAGAATGTTTCCTGGTAATAGATGGAGGCAGATTGGAGATATGCCAGATTTGCAAGTGTCAGCACACATTTACAAAAATATACATGAGCCTGGTTTCAATGCAAATAGGGTAAATTGTTTATCTACTGAGGCCAAAGCTCTATTACTGATACTCAGGCACACTATTTACCCAAAATCTAGATATAAAGAGGGAGTAACACCATGTCTTGCTTGGTTGCTGCATCTGATCCTGTCAAGGCAACCTATTGATCGATTGATTACATCTTTGGAGAGATGGAAGAAGCAATCTCTGAGAAAAATGGCGATCCTCTCCCTTTTGCTATGCAAATTACTCGAGATGTTGTTGGCTCAAGGATCATCTCCGGCATGAGATGAGCAGGATTTTAATTGTAGACCTAAACAATATAAAATGCCCAAGCAAGTTAGACTTCTCACTCCTCCACCACCAGTGAAGACGTGAGCCAAGTGCTCAAGAAGACACCGAGGTCAACGGCGATTGAGGCAGATGGATGTGGAGGTCATGGACAAACTCATGATCAGGAACATTACTCTCCAGCTCATCTCTTTCCTGCCTATTCATATCATGATATATCTACAGAAGTTTTGGGCTACAGTTCTGAGCATCTGAGTCAGCAGAGATCTGGACAACTGAAGGTACTAAAATTCTTGTCATTTCGAGTCTCATCACGAAGATGAAGAAATTCACAAATTACAAGAGGCGGCAAGCTGAGCTAGGTTCATGGAGGCACAAAGATTTCCATCGTGCCCATGAACATGAAGTGTGGTTCTAGGCATCCTCAGTCACTATGCGGCTCTAGCTCGGCAATCCTCTCGAGGATTCTCATCATTCTCACCACTCACAATTTCTTTGAACTGAGTCTACACATGATTATGGTCAGCAACCATCTTGGTGAGACTCTCAGCTAGGATGGTTCACCTCTTTTGAGCAACAATATAGCTCTGATCTCAGACATGCTCAAGAAGGTTTTGAAGAAGAAAGAAGATTGGCAGCCCAAAGACACAATGAGCAAATGGCAGCCATTTAACAAACAAGAAAAATTTGCAAAAGATCTATCAAGACCAAGCAAATTTCAGGGATGAAACTTACAAAAGATTTGATATGATCAGAGGCAACCAATGGGATCTGAGGAAATAGACAGGAGAACTTAAAACTGAATAGTTGGTGGTCCAGGACAGATTATATGATATCAACAAAAAGCAGAATGCCCAAGATGCCAAAATTGACAACTTTGCTCGGTGTGTACAAGAACTTTGAGAAAGCGGGTAGTTGTTTGGATTGGCAAGGGACGAACTAGAATACCTTAGGGGCTTCTCTGAAGATGCTAGAAACAACTTAGTCTCCAATCAAGAGCAAATAGCACAGCTTCTGCTTGACCAGTCTAATGACACTCAAGAACTGATCAGAGATACTCAGCATGACTTCAATGAGCTAACCTTCAATCCTCAGCCCGGTGATCCTGATTATCCCAGTTGGCATGATCAAGCAATGGCTGCTCCACATTCTGAATCTGACCAAGAGCAAGCACCTTTCTCTCCTCTAAGAAGAAGTACAAGTTCCAGAATAACAAGCATGCTGAAGAGAACCTTTTCAAAACGCAAGAAGTAACCTTTTTGGCAATTGATGCCAAAGGGGGAGAAGAATAGTTAAGAATAGTGACATAAGTCTCTTAGTATCTTAGTAGTCTATAGTGAAATAAGACTCTTAGTAGTCCCTATGTCTATCTTAATGATTTATGGATTTTTTTGGACTACTTTTTGATATCTGAATCTTTATGATCTATGGATTTTAGTTGAACTTGTTTATATTTGTTTGATCCTGCTTTACTTCTGAATTATGAATAAGTGAAATGTCTGAATCTTTAGACTTATTGATATTTGTTTGATTTTACCTCAAGTTAATCTGAACTTTATGAA
Organism: Otatea glauca; assembly: GCA_036346275.1. NCBI lineage: Eukaryota > Viridiplantae > Streptophyta > Magnoliopsida > Poales > Poaceae > Otatea > Otatea glauca. The sequence continues at coordinate 79,447,355 of CM070711.1, forward strand.
GAACCCTCTCTACATGACTTTTGTATTGCTCTATGTTCTCAAACAAAATTCATCCTAGGCATTCATTCAGGAGGAGTATGAAGTACTCTGTTTCATGTAAAAATATTATATGTTCTATCAGACTAACTTTTATCTGCAGGAAAAGAAATAAGTAATTCGTCTTTAGCTCTCTAAGTATAAAATAAAAAATATTGTCATCAATCACCAAAAAGGGGGAGATTGAGAGCATCTAGGCCCCCTATTTTTTTGGTTAAGCTTATTATGCAGGTTTTGGTGTTGATGATCAAGAAGCATACTTAGTATAAGATGAAAATAGCTATATTTGAAGAACTAGGCTAAGGTGTTTATTTTTAGTTTTGGCTTGGAAGTTGATTCAAGCCATATAGCTAGAATAACCGTACTATTAAGAGGGATTATACACAAGTAATAATCTTGGTTCATATGCTAAAGTCACTAAGATTACTTGGAGCATAGGACATTTCACATCTCTCACTCAAAAATCCAGATATCCCTTCACTTAGCCAAAAAAAGAGTTCTTTTTCGGACTAACTTCATTTCGTCCGGCGCTGAAAAATCAAGTTTCAAGTTCTAACCGAGCGCACTCCATGTACGCCGGACCGACTTTTTCAGTCTAGCGCTAAAAACTCTCTTATGATTTATTTCAATTGAGCGTACACCATTCACAACGGACCGATTTGAATTCATCCTTATCTTCAAGTCCGACGTATATTGTATTTTCACTCTGAACAAATTTCTAGTCCGGTGTTAAGAATTACTTTACTCAAATCTTAACCGAGAACATGCCGTTTGCTGCGGACCAAAATTCTGAGTGTACGCCGGACCAACTTTTTCAGTCCGGCGCAAACATTATTTTGCTGGTATCCAAATAGAACAAAGCATGTGTACACTGTACCAATTTTGTCGGTCCGGCACAAACTTCCTTTACCAGTACATGTATACGACGGACCAGTTTTTTCGATCCGGCGCAAATGGGTCACACTGGGTACAATAATACTTCTCCAATCTTATGTACGCCGGACTAACATTTTCAGTCCGGCGCGTGTATATATTTCAACATATGACTCATACACCTTAAAATACTTATAAAAGAGGCAGTAGTTGACCTGTCTCATCCATCCTGCCAACCCCAACGGCAAATGGCGAATACAGCAGTTATTTCATTCGGGCTCTATATATACAGTACTTGGGTTCACAAAAAGCAGTAGAGCTTTGCACATACACATCCTTGACATTCTGAACACCGTTGACATCTTTCAATTCAATTACAACTCTTTGATCTTAAGCATTTCTGAGTTTTCATTCCATCAAAGAGTTTGAGCTTCAACTCATAAACCACAAACATTCATTCTGAACATTTAGAGTTCTTGCTCCAAGCTGAGTCTAGTTTGCATCTAGCTATTAAACCAAGAGACAGGGCTTGTGGATAGTCTATTACTCTTGGAACTAGCTGTTCCTAGACGGTTGGAGAAGTTATTGGTGCGACCTATCCAAAAGGGATTGTGGAAGGCCACCATTGCTGTGAAAGGTTGAGACTCACCTCACCGGAGTGGTGGAAGAGTCAAGCTAGTGAAAGACCAAAAGCCATTGAGATTGGCTATTTGGTGGAGCAATACTTCTGAAGAAATGCTCTAACGGGGACGTAGGAGATTGGTATCTGAACCTCGGTGAAAAACCCTTGAGTCATTCTGATATTGCTTTATCTCTGTGTGTTCATCTTATTGTCTGTAATAATTCAAGTTCTTCAATTCTGATCTTACTGAAACAGAGTTGTGCTGAATTTCTATTCAAACTCTCTTCTGTTGCTATTTTTATTGAGAAAAGTTTTTCTTAATAATTAAAAGATTTTAAAGTTGCCTATTCAGCCCCTCTAGGCCAACTTGATCCTTTCACCCGTAGAATCAATAAAAGTATAAAACTTATTGCTATGCCACTCTTGCAGAATTATAGGCTACCCACCAGGTGTTGGGGTCATACAGTGCTACACGTTGCGGTATTAATTCAACTAAGACCAACTACATACCATGAAATTTCCCTTTTGCAGATAGTGTGTGAAAAAAGCCCAAGTATTTTCCATCTACAAAAATTTGGTTGTGCTATATACGTGGCAATCTCACCACCATAGCTTACAACCATGGGCCCTCACATGAAGTTGGGGGTCTATGTACATTATGAATTTCTATCAATTATTAAATACCTAGAGCCTATGACAGTGGATGTGTATACGGCTCGGTACGCTAATTGTATTTTTTGTGAGGACAATTTCACGGTGTTAGGGGATAAAAATACCACATTAAATATTGTTCAAAAATATATTTGAATATCATGGGCATTCAGTCCTTAGACCCACGTACAAAAGAATCTAAACTTGAAATTCAAAGAATAATAAATTTGCAACAAAAAAGTTAATAATCTGCTAGATGCCTTCACTGACTATAAGGGAGTGAAAAAATCTCATATACCTACAATAAACGCATCAAAAAGAATGGAAATACTCCATAAATATATTGAATTTGCTCTTACCACCCCTCATGATAAGAAGATGGGAAGACCTCCGGGTACACAGGACTCAATTCTATGGAGACATTCACAGAAATAAAGAATCAAACAAGTGAGAACACCACCCAATATAGTGGAAGAATCTCAATCTGATGTTAAGAAAATCCTTAAAGTGAGCCATCCAGAAGATAGTAACCCCAGTGAATATTTATGCATACAATCTAATGCTAGGAAGTTGAAACACCTAGAATCCATCGTTGTAGGAAATCATGAGGAGCTGTAAGAAATTAATAAAGAAATTTCTGCTAATCATATGGATTCGGGAGAGTTGTATAAAATAAAGGCTACAATTATCGATATATATTTTGCCTCAAAAATTGCTAAAAATCTTAATCTAGATGCAGAACCAAAGTCCATGACAGAGTGCCAGAAACGCTCAGATTGGGTCAAATGGAAAGAAACAATTAAGATAAAATTGCACTCATTTAACAAAAGGAAAGTATTTGGTCATGTTGACCGAAAACCTCCTAAAGTGTTCCCTGTAGGATCAAGATGGATTTTTATCCAAAAGAGAAATAAAAACAACGAGGTGGTGACATATAAAGTGAGGTTTGTAGCACAATGGTTCACACAGAGACCCGGTATCGATTACGATGAAACCACTCTTGTAATGAGTGGAATAATGTTCTGATATTTAATATCAATGGCAGCTAGTTTGAATTTATCAATGTAGTTGATGAATGTAGGATACAGATATTTATACGAGAGTATCTAAAGGAGTCAAAATTCTGGATCCTAATAAAAGTAATCGCAACATGTATAGCTTCAAACTACAGACGTCGCTATACGGATTAAAACAGTTGGGGAGAATGTGGTACAACCAACATAGAGAGTTCCTCCTGAAGAAGGATATTCCAATAATGATGATTGTCCCTGTGTGTTTTTAAAGAAGTTTTATAATAGATTATGTATCATCTCGGTCAATGTCGATGATCTGAATATCATCAGAACCACAGAGGACATAAAGGAAATAAGTTCTTACCTTATGACGAAGTTTGAGATGAATGATGTAGGTAAAATCCTTAAAATGGATAATGACCCATTCAGATCGAGGATGGAAAATGAAAAAATCTTAGGACCTGAAGTTCTATACTTAAACGTCATAGGAGCACTTATGTATCTTGCAAATTGCACTATGCCTAATATTACATTCGTAGTAAATTTGTTAGCTAGATAGCTAGACATAGTGCAGCTCCAACCAAAAGATATTGAGCTGGTGTCACGACTTTACTCAGATAAGGTACTCAAAATCTTGGCTTATTTTACCAGAAGGACCAAGCCTCGACTATGGTGGGATATACGGATGCTGACTATTTGTCTGATCCCTACAGTGCTAAATCTCAGACTGAGTTTGTATTTCTCTGTGGTGGTACAACCATTTCTTTGTGGTCTTTTAAATAGACCTTGGTAGCTACTTCTACCAACCACTCAGAGATTATAGTATTATATGAAACCTCACATGAGTGTGTTTGGCTAAGACGTGTGATTAGCCCTATCTAGAAGTCATGTGGCATTAACAATGTCGATACCCCCATAATTATCTATGAAGATAATGTTGCTTATGTTGCACAAATACAAATGAGTTATTTAAAGAGCAATATCACGAAACATATTGTCCCTAAATTTTTCTATCATCACGAACTCCAGAATAACTATGAGGTAAAGATTATGTGAACAAGTCATGTGAAAATCTGACCGCTTTATTCACAAAGTCTTTGCCGATCTAGTTTCCAAAGATGTGGTCCGTAGTATGATCCTAAAGATATTTCCCTAATCTAGAAGATTACAACTTGCACTCTTTTTCCCTTAGTGAGTTTTCCTGAAGTTTTTTCACATGAAGATTTTAACGAGACAACAAGTGTAACACAATATGCGGATGCAATATACTCTTTTCTCCGTCCCTTTTTTCCCACTAAGTTTTTAGGCGGAGTTTTGATGAGGCATAAGCATTACGCGGTATTCGTCCAAGCGGGAGTGTTGAGATATACCAAGACTCTTGATCCTAGTTGTTGAGATATATCCGGACTCTTGATTTTTATTGGCGAATTATGAAACTACCCTTGAAGTATTATAAGTATAAATATAGCATCCCTTTGTACAAGAGAAACAATCTACAATCAATAAAGAGAGAAAAGAGCTGATCTCTCTATATCTTATGTTTATCTATTGTGGTTATTCTTCGTCTATTCTTAACTAGTATTGGAATTGATCTACGGCAATAGTAATCGTTTTACAACAATTTACACATATTCATTTCGCCTTCGAGGGAGATATTCCTTTGCGCTTAGTTGTACGGGCATATAGAAAGTTCAGTAGCGAACTCGGAACACAAGATTTCTCTCTGGCTACTGCTTCACTTTGTGAAATGTGGAATAAATTGTCGGGACAAATCCATGATATGCCCATTTTCTGACTCAATAAGACGAACAACCTCACCCATTGAAGGCCGCTGTTCCGGGTTTGTCCTGACACAAAGATATGCAGCTCTGGTTAGATGATACAACCCATGTGTGTCATACATGTCGGCAATGCGCTCATCAATTAGCTCGTGTAGTGCAAGACTCTCAACCAAAGGCTCTGCCTGAAAATTTTAGAGGTGTCAGAAAATGAATGGTGCAGGTGTATTGTATGCAGGTTGACAGAACAAGAAGAATCCACGAAAAGGAATACCCATTGCAATATATGTGTGCACTGTCCTCCACGTTCGTCGAGTACCTTGCGACCAGATATCAGCTGGAAAAGAACAATCCCAAAGGCATAAACGTCTGTTCTGACAGAAACTACGCCGTATTCAGCATACTCGGGCGCCAAGTATCTGAAAGACATGACAGCAAATTGCTGGCATTGTCAGAAAGACAGAAACAAGAGTAGCATAAAATGGAAGAATGAGTTGGTAGCAGTGCAATAATTAGAGTTTGTCCCGACCCTGATTGCCCCAGAATCCTTGTATGGATAGAAGCATCGTCAGCCTTCCGTTTTGCAAGACCAAAGTCCCCAAGCTGTGGAACGTATGGTGTATACAATTACAATCAGAGAGCAAAAGGCAATTGCATCTTGAGGTCTAGTACTCTCCAGCTTACCATAGGAACAAAATCATGTGTCAACAATACATTGCTTGGGCGCAAATCCCGATGAATGATTGGACCGGCATGGCACTCTTCATGCAGAAAGCGCAGCGCTTTTGCTATACCAAGGGCAATAGCATGCCTCTTGTGCCACTCCAGTAATTTTGCCTCCTTGTCTATTTCACCAAGTGACAAGCAAAGTAATTGGTCCGTCACCACCTTCACAATATGAAATCATTTTATGAACATCAACCAAACACGTACCAAATAAATGCCACTCGAGGGATTTGTTGCATATATACTCATACACCAAGATATTGTAGCTTTCTTTGCAGCAATACCCAAGCAGCATGACGATGTTTCGGTGCCGGGCAAAGCTGAGAACTTGCACTTCAGAGAAGAACTCGCTATAGCCCTGTGAGCTAGCTTCTTTGCGCAACTTGGCTGCAATGACCTGGCCATCCTTGAGCTGGCCCTTGTACACATGCCCAAATCCACCCTCACCCAGCAGATTCTCGTTCGAGAAGTCAGATGTTGCAGCTTGAATCTCCGAGAAGGGGAATTTCATAGATTCCTTGATGTAAATAACTGATCTTAGCCCGCAACCAGTGCATAGAACTGGTCGTTCTGATAGATCATAGTGGGGGATCATGTTTCCTTCAATACATTTTCCTGAAAGGATCACAGGAGCACAAATACCATAGATAAATTTGACATGGTACATGGCCTTTGTAACATCAACTATCAGAAGGTAAAACTGCAGTAAATTTTTAGTACAAGCTCCTGAGTTCTGTCTGAGTGAACTACCATAACGACTTGCTATATATTTTTTTTAAGCATTACTGAGCAGAAATAGTTTCCTTTCTTCCTTTTCTTTTTCAGTGCAGAGTGTCCAATTTTAACATTTAAGAAAAACATAACCTGCTTGCGCTTGCATGCTTTTGATTTGTTGTAGAAACATATCATACCATTAGACGAGGATTCAGTCTTGTCGATCATTGTGAGAGACATGGCGCTCATTGACGGTGTCAAGTATGGCATGCTGCTCCCAATCACGCTGGAGGCTTCATGGATCTCGTGATTGCTTAGAGAGGCGAAGTAACTTACAGGAGATGATTTGATCGGCGTGCTGTTAGTATCAGTATCTAATGTCTTGGAACTCAGATCAACCGACACTGCTAAGTCTTGCAGGGCCTTCACTTCTCCCACACTTCTACTCGATTGATTCGTTCGAATCGACTTCAAGGGTCGCACTGATAAGTTATCCTCAAATACTGCAATTTTGCAGGCAATGTGCTTTTCTAAGCGCTTGAAATCTCTCCTGAAGTGCCTAAATTTTTCATTATAAAATCAATACTACCCCAAGTACTAAACCAACGCAGGCATCAAAACTTCCATCAGGGTTAGTCTGTTAACAACGATTAAACAAGAAATGATGCACGAACCTATCAAGTACAACCCAAGCAGCTTTGCTGGAATTAACTTCATGGATAATGACATCTTTTGCTGGTGATCCAGGAGATACTTTCAGGGTTACACTAATCTGAAGTAAAAAAAAAATCTGAGCATCAGAATCTAACTACAATTTTCAAGAATGTTGCTAATCTAACTAATGAAGCACTTATTATCCTGTCAAAAAAGTGAATTAGGATTATGGGTGAAAGCAAATATGGTTTGTTTCTTAAAAAAAGAAATTTATTTTTGTATGAAATATAGATGTAGCTATTGTTACCCCGATTTTGGAGAGCTCCTCCACATCATGGCAGAGCTTGTTTCGGTAGAATTCAACTTTCATCCTGACCTGATCACCTAGGTATTGCGAGCTCATCCCGACAAAAGAATCAGTAGATGCTTTGGTTTGGAAGCCCACTAAGCACACAGAAAAGACAAAAAGGGTAAGTTATATAGTAAATGCAAATGTTAATTTGAAATAGGAATGCTCGTCTATAGTATGCAAATTGAAAAATGACTCCATTTTTTCGAACAACTCCGATTAGCTAGGTTTGGATGAGATTGCACAAGTCGGCCATTATTTTGATCTAATTATAACAGCTTCAAAGTATAGACTTTGCAAAATTTTATATATAATGGAAGCACAGCTAAATCTAAATTTGGATATAGCACATGCTAGAAATATTATCATTGAAATTTGATGTCAGATCACACAAATGCTGGACATATCATCAGTTTGCTGAATTCTTCTTGGATAGGGGAGCCTATGCCTGAAACAAGGTAGGAAGGTTCTAATTGTGTCATATCAAATTATATGTTTCCAAATGAAACTTTGACTTCAATAGTTTGTTGAACAAAAGGCACTTAATTGTTCGGTTCAGTTCTTTGTTCCCCTTCATTGCTACGTTGTCATTACACCATTTGCGAAGCCAAGAACCTATGACTTCCAAAGGAGGCCAACGAACAATCTCTCTGAACCAAAGGCCAATATAATGTCAGATCACACAAATGCTGGACATATGCAAACATCTCTCTGACATGAATGTAAAGTGAACTACTACCTACCTGCAGTGTAGCAGTTTTCTCACTGTAAAGTTAACATATGCATGCATGAGGGAAATTAAGCATCACTTCCACTGTTTTTTTTTAAGAGATAATGCAGCATCACTTCCACTGTTTTTTCAGAGAGAATGCAGCATCACGTCCACTGTGACACTTAAATTCTAGCACGCGCGATAATGTAACGAGCAACTAGGCAGCATCTTGGGTAGTTTAACTGAATTGGAAGCATGTCAAGATATTCTTTGAGTTGTAACATTAGGGAATTAAGTCGACTAAACGGGCTAAGAGATGGCAACGCGATGGGAAAGAACGGCCTAAAAGGGGAGCGTGGTCCTCACTCTGACTGGTGATGGCGTGGAGCACACCGAGCACGACGAGGGAGTCGCGGCCGCGGAGTATGTCCCCGCCCCGGACCAGCGCCCTGAGCGCCCCCCTGATCTCCTCCTCCCGGTGGTCCCGCGTCGCGTCCAGCGCCAACACCACCATCTGCGGCGGCGGCAGCAGCGGCGACACGGACACCGGCGCCGCGGCCCCGCCTTCAGGGGTGGCCCCCTCCCCCGCCGCAGAGGCGGGGGTGGCGGGGTCATCCCCCCCGCCGATGACGGAGTTCATGGGCGTGCTGACCGGGGTGCTGGTGGCGCTGCTCCTGCTCCGGCCGTCCAGCCGCCGGCGCCGCGAGGCCCTGCTGCCATTGTGGCCGCCCGGGAGCTCGGCTATTAGTAGTTCGAGACGGCTGAGCGCCGCTGAGTATATTCGGGATAACACAGAGTACATTCGGTGCTGCGGCAGGCCCGGGGGCATCACGAAGGCGCCGGGAGCGAATATGTTCACGGGGCACTCATGGTCATGGCCAGTTCAGCGACAGGGACCTGGAGGGGCAACCCAGGCGGCGGCGGCGAGCCGCAGCAGCTTGCGCTTGTCGCATCGCGGGCGGACGGTTGCGCCGGCGGAGGTCGCGAGGAAGCCGGCAGCGGACCAGACCAGACCAGATGGGTGGGAAGGAGACAGCGCCTGCTTATATAACGAACCCGGCCCTCTCTTGCAGCTGTGACCTGGGCGGGAAGGAGCAATGAGCGAAGCATGAATTTCAATTGAACTTCTCGTCAAACACTTCAATTTCTACCTAAATCGAAAAAAAATTCCCTGTTCTAATTAGGACCTAGTTTTATGCAATTTTCTCTAATTCTCACCCTTTTCCTTATCAAAGGCTCGGTCTACAAGTATCAAATCGAAACCCTATTTACTTTGAGAAGCTAGAAATTCTCTAAGCTACATATGGATAAAATAGTTTAAAAAATACCACTATGAAGTATAAAGTAGTGTTGTCATGTACATGCAGCATTGCAGCCACAAACCAGTGGCCATCAATCATAGTCACCGGACACCAGGAACGTCATGTCATGGCCATGGAAATACGGTAGCACTTGGCTTGGTCGCTTGGAGGCAAGAATCTTGAAGGAAATGTGGTGCTAGGCGGAGTTAGTCGTGCACTCGTGCTAAGGTGTCACACGATGAAGTCTTCTTCTTTTTTCAAGCCATTCGATACATTTTTTTTTCGTATTGAGCTTCCTTTCCTTGACATGTTTATCAGCACTTAATTATTCACTTTAATTATTTAATCAATTAATTAAGTCACTAATTAGATGACTTTACTTAATTAAATCACTAATTACCATGCACCTACGGACCAAGCTAAGCTTGCTCGGCATGTCCTTATTGCCGACCTCGTGCTGCATGACAAAAGCACGGCAAATGATATATCTCTCCTGCTGCCGCTCATTCTGCTATCGAGGAGATGATTATTTCTGTAAATTTATTTAGAAGAAGGAAAATAAAAAACTAGCTGGCGAGTCCACACCGAAATACTCCATCCGCGTAGCGTGGACTCGCGCATCGTTCCCCTTCACCGCTTCCTCCTCGCCGACGTCGCCGTCTTCTCCGCTCCCCCTACAGTCCAAAGCGCAGCGAATGCGGAGCCCGAGCCGGTCGTGACCGGGCCGGAAGGGCGAGCCGAGCCTCGCGCGCGCGACGCCTTCCACTCGCCGCATCCGGATCTCGCGTCGCATGCGCCGCCGCCGCCGCCGCGCGATCTAGCGGCGGGGCACCCCGCCGGAGGTAAGGCTTCTGGGGATTTGGGCGCCGGGCGGAGGGTATGGCGGCGGAGGGTATGGCGGCGGAGGTGTCTACTTCGGCTGCCACGGACGCGGGGGGCGGGAGCTGGGTGGAGTCGTACACCGGGATGTCCGCGGACAACATCAAGGGCCTGGTGCTTGCGCTCTCCTCCAGCTTCTTCATCGGAGCCAGCTTCATCGTCAAGAAGAAGGGGCTCAAGAAGGCCAGCGCATCCGGTGTCCGCGCAGGTGACTTTATTGCGCTGCTTTCCATCGAGATCGAGACATCACTAGTTTGCTTGTTGTTGTTGCCCGAGCTGTGTGTCGTTCGTGTCCTCTGCTTGGTGCCCCAATCTGAGCGGGCGGACGCTGGGGTCTCGATTGTGCGTGTGATCTCCGTTCGGATCTGTAATAGAGTTATGGATAGGGAGAGTGCATGGGAGATTAGGTTGGTTATCGGCATGGAATTAGATGGTCGGTTGTTCTCCTCTTTGGAGGGTTACAGTTAATGGCGCCATAATGACACATTGTTATCGCATATTCTTCATTACTATGTTATGCTATTGCATACTTGCATTGCAGTTTGGTTGGTAATTGTTAAATGCATGTCCTGTATCATCCACAGCTAGTTCAACAAATATTGAGTTATCAGAAGCAAGTCCAGAGCGTTTTTCTCCCAAACTATATGATGAAATTAGCAGGGTGCCCGTGCAAGTGGTGCCCCACGCACTTGCGCAGCTAGACATTTTATAACTTTTAGGGGATTGATACTACCCTACTCATTACCATTTGAAATGCATGAATGACCCATAAAATTTTGTATGATTATTGTACCCTTTCTTTAATTTTGTACAAAAAATCCATTGCAACCTAGCTTCCACTCATAGGATCAAGGCAGCGTATGAGACTTACTTCTGTTTTATAATTCTTACCATAATTTTCTGTATTTTCCTACCTCCTGTCCAAAAGGTAATTCTTGTTTTTTTTCCCTGTGTTTTACTATCCTCTGTTTTCAAATTGTGCCCATGTAAAATTTCTTTATTTTTTCCCTATCACTCTATCTTTTTCTAATCAAAAGTTATAACATTGTTGCTTTAGATTTTGTTTTAAATATATTTCGAGGTTCTTCAAGTTTTTGAATTATTCGAAACTGTTAATAATTTTTTAGCCAAATTATTTTTGAGGAATTGTAATTGAAGGATCTAGCCGAATGCTTCTAGACACACCAAAATGTTATTTACATGAATGCCAAGTTCTAAATTTAGTATGCTAGCTGTATTTGCCGCACAACTGCATGCTAGATTTTAGAATGCATATATTTATATTTGAAAATAGAGTACAGAGTAGTTCCACTTACTGATCTTTTTTTTCCATGATTTTTTTCTTTGACCGCTTCCTACTGCCATCTAATTGCATGTTTCTTCCTGTCTGTTGTGACTGACATGGTGATCAACTTAGATATTTGTAGTTTGTCTTCTTATTGTATGTGGTCATATTTATCTTGTATCTAGTGCTGCAATGTACATGCGAAGCAGTGGTGTAGCCAGCCTATTTCTGTGGGGTCGATTGACCCCACAGCTTTTTGCGAAAATGCCTAATTAGTACTAATATTTACACACAACTGACACAAGTTCATAAAAGTCTAAAGATTTTATAATAGTTGACCCCACAGGTTTCGAGACTTGGCTACGCCACTGATCTGAAGGATTAGAGTTATATATATTCATTACCAAAGTCTACTATTCTTAAAAGCTATTCCACGCATCCAAATAAGTCTACAGTGAGATTTCCACATGCTAAAATAGGTGGTGCAAATCTTTCTATTTGCCTGAATTAAAAGCATTATTATGCCCTAAATCCTAAGCCACATTTTGCACGATATATTGCATATAAAGATCGAGTGGAGTTATCACGATTAAAGTACCGAGAATAATTAATTATGCATGCACTTGTAGTGTGTGTGTGCGTATGTCTATATATATATATATATATATATAGACACACACATACCACTTCAGGGAGCACATTCGTATAGGCAGACTTGATCACATTGACCAGACGGTGGCAGCTCATCTCCATCCACCTTTGGTCCCACCAGAATGAATCCTATTCCTATTCCTATCTGGCTTTAGTCGCCTGCTATTCACATTTGTTGCATGCAGTACTACTTGGGCTCTATCCCTTCTTCCACACGCACATCTATTTGGTAGTTGGTACATGCGTGAGGACAGGTGACAAACATATTTCACTTGGCAACCTACATCTATAACCTTACATAAGCATACAACATGCATAAATGAAATTTGCTTACCACAATCTTGAGCTGAAATCTGCTTACCACACTGCAATCATGTGCTTAACTGTGGCCGCGTTTGCTAGCTCCAACTGTCTAGCTAGCATCATCATACATGGTTGATTGGTGATTTGGCAAGCACACATACGTAGTTGATAAGCCTATGAGACCCTCAACACAAATCTGATTGATGCATGACAGACTTTCATGCATGCGTCCGATGACACGCTCGTCTAGTGCACATGAGAGATCGTTGATCAGAGCCGATGGCACATGGGAGCCGTGGATGATTCCGCTGACTCGGCTAGCGAGCTCTTGGTTTTATTATTATTATTATTTTATTTTATTTTTTTGCTTTCATTTTCTGTCATGGTGCGTACGCATTTCTTTAGGATTAAGCCTTTTCATGACGCATTTATAGGAAGCTAGCACACGTTAGTATATATTTGTATCAGAATAATAGAGTTGTATTCATACCTATATCTATAAATCTATACCATTATAATCTGGACCCACCAAGATAAACGTTGTAAATATTTTTCTTTTTACTCCGATTAATGTGGTAATTTGTACCCTTTGAGAGTGAACGGGGTGTCTTCTTTTGCCTTCTTTTGCCTTTATTTTAATAATATAATATATTTAACTTAAGAGTTTGGTCAGTATTAGGCATTACATGACCAGCGAATTTTGAAGTGCTTTCTCTGCTGACCGTGAGAATAGAACTGCTGACTCTATCTCCAAAACCTTGTCGTACAAGACATGTTATAACAGTAATCATTGCTCAGCCACTTAATTTTTGTTTCCTGTTTGAGCCCATATCCGCCGACATAGTGGCCCGTCATGTACCTGAACCATTTATTGTCTATCTTCTTAGTGAAAATGACACGCAAAGCTTTTGTATGTTCTCAAAAAATATTTATGAGAGCTGAATGGCATTAACTTCTTAACATGGTAAAAAATATCTTTATGTTATTTAAACTTCTGAGAGGTTGTTAGCTGCAAATATGTGTGGACTGTGGAGCGATGACCTAATGTTGCCTGTGGGATGTATGGATTGTTACCTTTGCTGGACAGTCGTTGTGTTGCCCTTTTACTTCTTATAAAAACTGTCTAGTTCTCTACTTCTCTGTTCAGTTAGGTGATTTTTCAAACACATTTTGTTCTCATTGGCTGACTTTGTTGACATTGGGGTTTTATTGCAGGTGTTGGTGGTTACTCTTACTTGTATGAACCATTATGGTGGGCAGGAATGATTACAAGTAGGTCTACCTCTCTGATACAACTACAAGTAGATCTTCATGTTGTTCTAGTACTGAACAATGTAATATTGACAATATTCAGTGTTGTTTTCCAGTGATTGTTGGGGAAGTTGCTAACTTTGCAGCATATGCCTTTGCTCCTGCTATCCTGGTAACGCCGCTTGGTGCACTTAGCATCATCATTAGGTAAGAACTAGAATTCACACGGTCCTTCATGATAATCTTGAGAATTTCTGCTGCTTACAATTCCAGAAGTTTGTGTTTTCCTCATTCTAACGTATTTCTCTTACAGTGCTGCTCTTGCAGACATTATGTTGAAGGAGAAGCTACATATATTTGGTATACTTGGGTGTGTTCTCTGTGTTGTGGGTTCAACAACTATTGTACTTCATGCCCCTCAGGAGCGTGAAATTGAGTCTGTAGCAGAATTGTGGGATCTTGCTACTGAACCAGGTACTCTTCTTTCTTTCCCGATTAGTTATTGACAAGTTAAGTCTCAGACATTAATGACTACATTTTTGATATATCTATCTCATCAAGTAGACAACTACTATAGACAACTACTAAGGTTTTAGTTTTTGTCTTGCAGCTTTTCTATTTTATGCAGTCATTGTGCTTGCTGCAACTTTTGTGCTCATATTCTGCTTTATCCCACAATATGGTCAGACACACATCATGGTGTATATTGGTGTTTGTTCACTTGTAGGATCTCTGTCGGTATGTGTTTCACATGCAAGTGATTCTCTCAATGTAATATTCACACGATACTGTTGAGTAATTATGCTCTAATTCTGTTTTCCTTTTTGATGTGCTGGTTTTGGCAGGTCATGAGTGTGAAAGCTCTTGGAATAGCATTGAAACTGACCTTTTCTGGAATGAACCAGCTAATCTATCCACAGACATGGGTGTTCACAATTGTTGTTGTTGCGTGTATAGTAACACAGATGAACTATCTGAACAAGGTAACACTGATTTCTGTGTTAATGGAGAGTTTAGTTGCTTGGTTAGCGAGCATACTTCAATACCTCATAAGTTACTTTAGTATCACATATATTTTATAACATGTTCAGCACAGAAGGAACGTGACAATGTACTAGCCACTAGCCAGTATGTCTCTAATATGCCATAATGAACACTAGAGTGCTATTGAGATTAGCACATCGCTACCTGATTCTGCTCGTTAAAAACTCAGGCTTGATATTTTTTTATATCACTCTATAATGTTCCAGAGAGCTTCGTAAATGCCCTAAACTTGCTATATTTGCTTTTTGCAGGCTCTTGACACATTCAATACAGCAATTGTTTCACCGATATATTATACAATGTTTACATCGCTAACCATACTGGCCAGTGTGATAATGTTCAAGGTAATATCTTTGGGCTTGTCCATTTCGTTACATTGTTATGTGTGGGACTTTCTTAGTCTAGTTTTTTGAACTGCAAGTTTGACACAAAATTAAGTTCTGCTTGGTTAGGCTAAAAATGTGCATTGAAGTTGCTTTTAGAAACGCCACTTGCTAAAGTTCTTTGATTAAGTCAGCTACTTGTATTAATGTCAGACTATCTTTTTTTAACTTTGTTTCTTTGCTTGCACAGAGGACTCTTGGCTGCATTTTGTCAAAAAAAAAAAGGTTCCTAAATTTTTTTGGTTGCCATCTTTGTGTGACAGATAGGAATTGTTACAATTAAGGGAGATACCTAAGCCTTTTTGGGGCAGATAGGAAGTTAGGAATCAAACTTAACACTTTCTTGTTTCTTATTAATTGCTCCCATTCCTCCAATAACTTGGCCATATGATGTTGCACAATTGATTCTTGAATATCTATTGCTTATTATGATGTCGACCCTAGTGTCATTCCTTTTTTTTTTGTGAGGCTTCTTTTGGTACTTAGTAGTACTGCAAGGAATATTACCATGCTGGAACACTTCGCTGCTTATTGTAGCATGCAGTGCTAAAAAATGTGACCGTGTTCCTTCATTGGCATCTATCCTCTGGGAAGAGCTTGTATGCTCTCCCCACAAGACAAGTGCAAAGTTTTGAAGCAGCTAACTGGCGATTGAGGGCTTGATCTGTGCTCAGCTGGATGATTTTAAGATCTATATCATTCTCTCTAGAAGAGTACATAAATGCTGCTTCTATTCACTCACATACCATATTTTCCAAGTTAGGGTCTCCTTGGGTGATCAATACTCTCAGTGTCAGTGATGCCCGTTTGGTTCATGGCCAGCTTTGCAATGACACGTGGGCCATGGACTCATGGAGTTAAGAAAGTGTAAGGTTAAGCATGGGCAAGTTAGACATCAAACTAAAGTACTAAACAACCCCAATGTTTCTTTTTGTGCTGTCAAGATCAGTCAGGCACATAATTGTGAAATTAGATTAGAGGGAAAAAGGCATTAATGCTTTCCATAAATTTAATGGTTTAATTTGATTGTCTGAGACTGTAGGCATCGAACCAAGGGCACCTAACATGATCCATGCCGCCATTGTTGTTCTTGAGTATCCCAGTCAATCTGAAATAGCTATTGTTGCCCTTCAGAAATGACTATTTAGCTTGATTAACTTTGTAGTTGTCTTGTCAGTGATTTGGCTGTTGTTAGAAATCCGTTTTGCTACAATGCAATGCTCTGCTTTGAGCCTTGTGGTCAATATTCCATCATCTAGTTTCCAGCCTGGTGGTCAGTATTCTGTCATCTTGCTTCAAGTCTTCTAATCTCTACCATTTGTTTGTAGTCCACAAATGGTTCTATTAAACTTGATAAACTACCACCATTGTCTTATCAGTTGATGTACATATCAGTAGAAACCTGCTGTGACTATTGAAAATGCTCAACACATATTATGGACAACTAATCTACTTGCATGCAGGACTGGGATCGTCAAAATCCAACTCAAATTGTGACAGAGATGTGTGGTTTTGTTATCATCCTTTCTGGGACATTTCTTCTTCACAAGACAAAAGATATGGTTGATGGTATGATTTCACACCCCTTCTTTTAATCGTGCACAGATTCTGTTGGTAAATTCTCACTCTGACATCATAGGTCTCCCACCAACTCTACCTATCCGAATTCCTAAACATGCGGATGAAGATGGCTATGCGGCTGAAGGAATTCCTCTCAGATCTGCTGCTGAAGGCATCCCTCTGAGGTCACCAAGGGCAATAGAATCATTTTGACCAACGTGATATGCTCGGTGATCTTTGCGACCATGCTCAGTCATTCTTTCATTGGATACCCATTTTAGATACACTCTAGGTCTTAAAAGGTAAAAGCTCGGGTCCCCTTGTAATTTTTGAATTATCGGTACAGAGTATTGAGGATAATTATTATACATCTCAAGATGCCCAGAATGGGCTAGAATCACAAGTTTTTGGATGTAAATCATGGTAACTGATACAGGCAATTCTCTGGAATTGTTGTATTCTTTCAACAGAGCATTTAGAAAATAGGAAAGGAACATGAAGAAGGTACACTTTTTGGCAAGAACCTTTCACTTCGTGATGTTGAATGAATCTGTATACATTAGTTTCTCAGAATCAAGAGGTACTGCTGTTGTCCCAATGTTCTTTGCTTGTGTGATATGGTAGGTTCAGTTTGCCTCGTTGCACTTGCGGAAGCAATCCTTTCTTCCATATCCAAAGCCATGAATACCGAATGGTGGATTCTTTTCAGCTTTTGCTCATTTTATCTTCCATATCCAAAGCCATGAATACCGAAAGGTGGATTCTTTTCAGCTTTTGCTCATTTTAGCGCACTCTTGTTGTCTCGCCTCGTCTCACCATCCCGAGTGCCCAACCATCTCACGTACACGCTCTTGCAAACGCACTATCAATTCCCGAGAAAGAAGAATGCAAGGTGTTCATTGAGCAAGCCAGTAAGGACGTTCCTGATCCACACCAAGTTGAAGACTGCGATGATGAGGACGACGACGATAGCTCGAGCTTTATCTTGGTCGTCAACCTCATCCTCAGCGGCACGGCCCGGCTTAACGTTCTCCCCACCGCCATCATCCTCGCCTTCGCCATCTCCGCCCCCCCCCCCCCCCCCCCCCCCCGGGCGTCCTCACCGCCGCGTTTCCATCGTGTCAAGTGCGACGCCTCAACCGCATCGCTGTTCTTTTTTTTTTGTTTGGTTTCCATCGTGTCAAGTGAATTTGATCAGACATCCCTTTCCCCATGAAATGATCATTGGTATGTCTCGAACGGGCGATCGATACACCTTCAGATCCGACACGACGCCGGCGATGGACCCCGCCGCGGTGGCCACGGAGATGACGAGGAAGCCGAGGCTGTGCATCTGCATGCACATCCACCGGGGAATCTTCTTCTGCACCACGTACATCTCCACCGGGAAGTATACACTGAGCGGCCTGAACCCGAGCGTGCCCAGGAACCCCACCACGTCGTTGAAGAAGGACAGCAGCATGGACACCACCGTCGTGGCGACGACGAACGCCGTCCGCCATGTCTTCCGGAACAGGTTCAGCTTGTACGACGGGGAGAGCGAGACCTCGCACTACTACACAAAAGGCCACGGTTCGTAAACCACATCACAGCCGGTTTTGTGAGCCGTTTGTATCGAAGTGTCAGTGATGACAAAGAGTCATCACAAATGGTTTTGCAACAATCAGTGAAAAAACTCATTAACCATGTGAATTACTCCATAACTCGGGAACTCACACCGCCATTGATAGTACTAAGCTAAGACATTGTAAATTAATCAGTTAGACTGTCCCATGCCAGACATGTGGTTGCATGATTGACTCAGGTCAAAGGCTTACAAGGTTAAGTCCTTAGGATGATTGAAGCAAGACTTCCACATACCCTCTGCCTATCGGGCCCACCTTGGCATACTCGCCCCTTGTCACTTGCCCCAATCTAAGTGATTACCACCCCAGTTGATTACCAAGCACTACGTGCCATCAACAATTCAACATCATTGCGTGACAGGACTCGCCACTACAACTCAATCTCATTGTGTGATCTCACATGACACACAAGTTCATAACATCGTTTCATATTCCATTAGTCAAGATTAAACATTGATGATTCATATACATGTGATGACGTGGCATGGCTAAGCAGCTAACACGGTCTAACCTTCCATGTTGATTTTAGTATTAACAAACTATAATGAACCAATCTAGGGTGACAATATATCATGGCATACAAATGACAAGGTAGGGTATAGATCAAAAGGTATATTAACTAAGTCCTAATTTAGTTTGAAACAATTGTATACTTGAAATAATATGCAATAGGGTAGAACAATATAGCAATTTTATAAACATGGGTTCAACATGATCAAAGCACAACTTGCCTTGGAATAGGTTCTGGTCTTTCTCTGAAACTTGTTCTTGGGTCGACTGATCCTCTTCTGAAGCGTCGTACAATTCAACGTCTACGCGATACGGAAGAGAACAACAAATAAACACCAAAATAGAGAGCAAATAATCTCTAAAAATAAAATAAAAATCACCATTAAATAGATCTCAATTTTAAAAATTTTAAAAATTTGAATCACCTCAATCGGAGCTCGTATGAAGGAGAACGAACTCGCGGAAGATTCAAAGATCATAAAACCTAAAAATTGGAAAAATACCGAATTAATCAAATTATTTTTTATATTGAAAACCCGCATTTATGACGTCAACACCGGTGACTTTTCCGATTGAAATATTTTTCAACAAGAAATCCGATTTATGACGTCATCATGACGTCAGCGATGCCCTGGCCAATCATGGGGCGACACTTCACCATGGTCCATGCGCCTGGTCCACGAATCTGTGCTGGTCTATCATGAACGCGGTCCACAGCGCCTCGCTTCCTGTGCCTGCCACGTGGCAAGACATGATTGGTCGTCGCACCGCCTCGCCGATGGCTAACGCGCGGCGCCATCTAGATCATCCGCGGGAGATCGGACGGCCACGGAGGATGGCTACGTGGCTCAATCCCGATCGCTCGTGGAAGATCGAACGACCACTGCTCAACGAGGGCACGACGGCGAAGAAGATGGCTTGAGCTCATCGGCCGCGAGGAAGACGACCCGTCCCTCGGCGATTCCGTGCTCCTCCGACGAGTTGACAGCTCGGACCTGGTTCGGCGCAACAAGGTGAACTCGAATCCGGTGATCACGTGACAGAAGAAGGCTCGATGGTGACTGGATCTAACAAAAACCGTGGCGGGGTGAGCTCGCACATACAGCAAACGTCGGCGCGGACGACGAGTCCCGAGGCGGAACACGTAGCTCGAGAAGGCGGTCCCAGAAAAAAAGGCGACGACTTAAATAGGGCCCTAGGGAAGCGTGTCGGGCGAGGAATCCGCGACGTATTCGGCGGCGACGGCGGAGTCCGACTGCAATACGGCGGGGTCGACGTGGCTCCATCCTAGGCGTCCACATGGCAACGAATCAACGGCTCAGAGCGCAGCGACAACGTGGAGAAACTACATCCACACGATGCTGATCCAACGGCTGGCTCCTAGGGTTTTGCTGGACAGGCTGCGCGGTCCACGCGGCGCGAGGAGATGGGCCAGGCCAGACGGTTTTGGCCCAATACTATTCATCCCATTTTCTAACAAATTTTTAATTAAAACAATTACAAAAATTAGTTTAAAGGTATAAAAATATCAGGAAAATTGCAAGAAATTCTCAAAAATACTTTGAGACATATTGAACTCAAATAAAATATTTTTTGTAAACATTTATATAAATTTTATATATAATTAATTAGTTTTCTCAAAAGGCCAAAATACATATTTCAAAATAAATTCAAATAAATTCCAGAAAAATCCAATAAATTTCAAAAATTCACAAAATGCATAAATAAAAATAAAATAATAATATGGAAATTTTGAGATGTTACAATGATCAACACGTGTGTAGCTCGCTTCCTCAGGTTAGTCTCCTGGATCGTGACGTTGGTACCAACAGAAGGCAACTCGTTAAACTGATTGTATTCTTCCTCAACTACCACATTCTCGACTCTGACAATCCTCCTTTTTCCCTGAAGAACAACGTGCCGCTTCTTGTTGGACGGATCGGTTACATAGAAGACTTGAACTATTGGTTAGCGAGAACAAATAGTTCGTCTTGGTATCCAACACGTTCGAGGTCCACAGTTGTGACTCCATCGTTGTCAACCATAAATGCTGGCCCTTTTGCCAACCATGTCAGCGTATCACCTGAAGAGCTTCCAGTGATGGGTTGTTGGTCTTTGAACCATCTGTTGAACTGGAGGTTATGTTGTCTAATGATCCAGTACTCCTGCCGCGACGGATTCTCTTGCCGTAGCCAGTTTTTGTGCTCGTCGATATACGGGGCCACAACAGCCATGTGTTGTAAAACTGTGAAATGGGCTTTAGCGCACGCAACCGGATCAGGCGTGATTATTTTCCTTCCGATGGTCCCGATGCTCTAGAGCCTCCCCTCATGGTGGGATCGAGACATACCTATCAGTTCGAACCGAGCCATGTAATTCGCACAGAATTCGACGACCTCTTCGGTTGCATAACCTTCAATAATGCTACCCTCCGGTCGAGATCGATTTCGTACGCAGGACTTAAGAATTCCCATGTACCTCTCGAACGGGTACATGCTACGTAGAAACACAGACCCACACATCTTTATCTCCCTCACAAGGTGAACAATGAGATTGACCATGATATCGAAAAACGACGAAGGGAAATACATCTCAAGATTACATAGAGTTATGACCACCTCGGCATGCAGAGCATCTAGTCCTTCGGGATCGATGACCTTCTGAGCAATTGTGTTAAAGAAAAAACACAGCCTTCTGATTGTCTCCCGGATCTTACTCGGTAAAATACTTCTAATTACCACAGGGATCATATGTGTCATAAGCACATGGCAATTGTGGGACTTCATGCTAGTTAAACTCAAATCTTGCATCGAAACAAGTCTCTTCATGTTGGACGAGTAACCGACGGAACTTTCACACCATGCAAGCACTAGCACAGTTCGGTTCTCTCGGCCTTGGACATAGTGTAACAAGTAGGTTCGCAGTATGTTCGGCCTTTATCGGTCTCTTTCGGTGCTAACTCAGGTCTGATACCCATATCAATCAAGTCAAGCTGTGCGTTGATACCGTCCTTTGTTTTATCCTTAATGTTCAGTAAGAGATCAATTAAGCTATCACAGACATTCTTCTCTACGTGCATCACGTCGATGTAGTGTAGAACTTCTAGGTGCTCCCAATAAGGTAGGTCCCAAAATATTGATCTCTTCTTCCACATGTTCTTCTCACGGGTCCTCGATTTACGTCCCTTTCCTAGCGCAACATCCAAGCTCTTAATCATGTCATGAACGTCTATCCCGCTTAAAGGCTTTGGAGCTAAAGCGTCTTCGGTCGTGCCGTCAAGTGTGCTTCGATCTGCGCTGGGTTCCAAAATATCCTCAAATTCTCGCAGTCAATGCATAGTCAAGGCATAAATTCCACCCTCTCGATCAACATATCTTCCTCTGCATCCCTTTTAAAAGCGGAGACACCATTAATGTACTCAGCGCTCGCACGGTTCTCAGTGTACATCTAGCTTCGATCCATCTAAAAGAATGAATGGATATGTAAACATATGCATGTAAGCTACATTTTTAGTGTAATGCAATTAGAACAAATAGATCTACACAAAGCTATAGCAAATGTATGTATTTTACATCACAGAGAACAAATGTATCTACAACAAGCTAGATCTAGATATTAATCAGCTTCATTTCCCTCTTTACCAAGCTAGATCTTAAATATAACGCAAATATGAACCAATTACTACTTTATATCACAGAGAACAAATGGATCTACACCTAGTTGTAGAACCGGCCAGCTTCATTTCCCACTTTACCAAGTTAGATCTAAAATATAATGCAATTTTGAAGCAATTACTAACTTTAGATGATCTGGAGCACAAGTATCTACAATTACACCTCCAAATCTAGGATCTCTTTCACCAGAACGCCTTTTAATCGCAGCCAACTCGAAAATATCTAGAAAACCGTAAAAATACAGAGGAGGTCGAGGCTCTCTATTTGTATATATATCAGAATTGATCATCACAGATGGTTTGTGGATAAAACCGTCTGTGATATTTGCAAATCGCAGACGATTTTATCCACAAACCATCTGTGATGTTCTCCGTCATCACAAACGGTCGGATACCTAAAACCGTCTGTGATGGTACCTTTCATCTTCAAGCTCGCGCGGTTCCGAGGAAGACCAACCGTCTTCCAAGCTCGCGCGGTTCCGACGAAGACCTTTCGTCTTTCAGGCATTTCATTTCCCCAACGAAGTTCGTAATTAATTGCACTTCCACAACCTCGCACTATATATGGTAGTGCTAGAGTCCAAAATGTACTCGATCGATTGCATTCCACAGAAAATCATGAGCAGCTCAAACTCCTTTGTCAGCTTCACCGCCCCACCACCTCGGACTATGCCGACTTCGCCTCCGCCACCTCCTCCGCCTCCATCGTCGACTTCCCCTTCGCCACCTCCACCGTCTTCGCCTCCTCGGCCCATGCGGCAAAGGCTGCGGCGCCACGGTGACATATCCATGAATCCACCGGACGTGGCTTACTGACGGTCCCCTCCACCGACCACCTCGGGCACCGCTCCGTCTGCCTCAGCAAGCGTCGGAAACAAGCGTCTGGCGTCGCCAATACTAATCTCCTCCTCCGACGATAACTACGACTCGTCAGAGGGCTATCATGATGGCTGGGAGCTGGAGGATGACCCAGACAAAGCGGGTTCGAGTGAGGACCCCGACGGCCGCACCGATGACAACTCCGACGACGACGAGGAGATTGACTAGGTGTAGCTAGTAGCTAGGGATCGAAATGTTTGTATATATGTTATGCATGCAAACTAGCTAGTTCTCTCTCTCTCTCTCTATATATATATATATATGAAATTAATGTATGTTTCCTTTAACTGCGTTAAGTTTGTTTAATCATGAGAGACAGTTTGTAGATAAAATTGACTGTGATACTTCCTTAATCACAGATGTGAAATTTCCCGCATCATCACAGACAGTTTGTGGATAAAATCGTCTGTGATGTGGCAACATCATAGACGATTTTATCCACAAACCATCAGCGATGTGCGCAAGTCTCTTCCCAGACGTTTTTTTAAAAAAAACAGTCAGTGATGACGTGTCTAATATAACCTCTTTTATAGTAGTGACGCGGACATTCGGGTGCGCGTGGCGGACTTCAGCCTAGCCCGTCGGAGACGGGAGGGGCAGTCGCACCTCACGACGTGCATGGCCAGCACACACGGCTACCTCTCGCTGGAGTACGTGCTCTACGCGCGGGCAGCTCACCAAAAAGTGACATGTACGGCTTTGGCGTGCTGGTGCTAGAGGTGATGAGCAGCCGTCGCACACTCGACCTCTCGGATCTGTCCGGTGTCGTGCTAACCTCCGAATGGACTAGACGCTCGTCAAAGCCGGCCGAGCAAGGGAGGTGCTCACCGAGTCGCTGCGCAAGGTGGAGAGCTCAAGCGTGGCGGCCATGGAAAGGTTCTTGCTTGTCGTGATCTTGTGCGCGCACGTCACGGTGGTGGTGCCGTCCGACCATGTCGGAGAAGCTGAGGATGCTGGAAGGGGATGTGGACTTGCCTTACTTGCCGGACCGGCCGCAACCATACGGCCAGTGGATGGTGTTTGATGAAGGCGAAAGAATTTCAGCGGCTCATCGGTGCTGAGTGGTCCATTCATGGACTTTTGCGATATGCTTCAGTGATGAGCGAGGCAGTGGTGTTGATGGACGCAACGAGATTGACGTGTGGGTTTGGAATCAGAATATCAGATGATGTATTTGCATTGAGAAAATTGATCGTATGGCCCATGTTACATCTGCTATTGACAATATAGGACTTAGTTCGTGGTAACTAATTATTTGCCCCATCTTTCCTTAACCCCTTGATCATTTGCCCTTTTAGACAATTTTGCCCCTTTCTCCCCCTTCCTCCACTTCTTTTCTTCTCTTCTTCCTGTGCCGACCGTGACTGAACTAACGCCAGATCGATGCCCAGCGACTAGTAGACAGTGGGGGCAGCTGTCTACTCCTCTCTCTTCTCTTCGGAAAGCCTACCGATAGTGGGCAGACAGTGCACAGCCAGATGCAGCTGAAAGGGAAATGGTAGGCTACTCTAGCATAAATTTAAAATTTTCTACCGCGTAACTAAGAAACCACTGGTTATAGATCACGTAATTACTACTAGACGCATAGATTCGTAATGGATGTAGCGCGTTGGTACGGTTGTAATCATACTAGCCTCACGCTTCCTCCAGCAGCTCCTCGTGATCGTCACAGGTTGCAAATCAAAATTTGGATCACTATCCGAATTAAGTCCTAACACTTTAAACGTGTGATCCTATAGGTTCACGTATACTTGGACATAGCCCGAGTACTCTTACTCGGCCGTTAATAGGTAGTGGTCCCTAGCAATACATGCTGACTCTCAAGTATATGTAAAGATCACATCGGATGGACCTTAACAATACTTAGTTATATGCATTTTCCTTTGCCTCATGATATTGGTCAAACTCAATGTGAGTATGTGACATCCTTGTTTAGTTAGCTCGACCACTCTTTCTCGATTATGTGACTCAAAATTCCCGACTACGGTTAACTCTTTAATCGCGAGTAGCATGACTATGCATTTTCGGAATTCGACCACACGAAAGGCTAGAGATATCTCTCCTATTGTATGGAGAGGCAAATCCTATCTTGATCGACCATGCCTCGTAGCATGCTTCACGACAAATCCAAAAGCCACATTTATGACTACCCAGTTACGGAGTAGCGTTTGACAACCCCTAAGTAAGTCATTACACATCTCGAGTGCATGCGTCAATCTCAAGTCTAAGGATATAGCATACACATTGTATATGAGATCAACTGATGACAAGTAAGATTACAATGCTCTCGCGGTGTCTTAAGGTGGGTCGATCCAACCCCATGTTCTCTAATATGTGTTCATACTATTGACAATATAGGACTTAGTTCGTGGTAACTAATTATTTGCCCCATCTTTCCTTAACCCCTTGATCATTTGCCCTTTTAGACAATTTTGCCCCTTTCTCCCCCTCCCTCCACTTCTTTTCTTCTCTTCTTCCTGTGCCGACCGTGACTGAACTAACGCCAGATCGATGCCTAGCGACTAGGAGACAGTGGGGCAGCTATCTACTCCTCTCTCTTCTCTTCGGAAAGCCGACCGATAGTGGGCAGACAGCGCATAGCTAGATGCAGCTGAAAGGGAAATGGTAGGCTACTCTAGCATAAATTTAAAATTTTCTACCGCGTAACTAAGAAACCATTGGTTATAGATCATGTAATTACTACTAGACGCGTAGATTTGTAATGGATGTAGCGCGTTGGTACGGTTGTAATCATACTAGCCTCACGCTTCCTCCAACAGCTCCTCGTGATCGTCACAGGTTGTAGATCGTCCTCGTCATCGTCACATGTTGCGGATCGTCCTAGCACTGAAGCTTCGTAACAACGCCTCCAAGGTATCCACACGTACGGGGCAGGGATGCCACGCGCAGGAGTGCTAGCACCTGCTGCGGGTTTTGGGTGAAGGTGGTGTGGCGGTTAGGGTTTCGGGAATTCTAAATTCTTATGGAGTCTTTTAACCGTAAAGCCACCACCCCCTCCCTTTATATAGATGTCCCACAATGGGTCTTTACATTAAAGGTCTATTAGGAACTCGAAACCCATCAAAATTCGGATCACTATCCGAATTAAGTCCCAACACTTTAAGCGTGTGATCCTATAGGTTCACGTATACTTGGACATAGCCCGAGTACTTTTACTCGACCGTTAATAGGTAGTGGTCCCTAGCAAGACATGCTGACTCTCAAGTATATGTAAAGATCACATCAGATGGACCTTAACAATACTTAGTTATATGTATTTTCCTTTGCCTCATGATATTGGTCAAACTCAATGTGAGTATGTGACATCCTTGTTTAGTTAGCTCGACCACTCTTTCTCGATTATGTGACTCAAAATTCCCGACTACGGTTAACTCTTTAATCGCGAGTAGCATGACTATGCATTTTCGAAATCCGACCACACGAAAGGCTAGAGATATCTCTCCTATTGTATAGAGAGGCAAATCCTATCTTGATCGATCATGCCTCGTAGCATGCTTCACGACAAATCCAAAAGCCACATTTATAACTACCCAGTTACGGAGTAGCGTTTGGCAACCCCTAAGTAAGTCATTACACATCTCGATGCATGCGTCAATCTCAAGTCTAAGGATATAGCATACACATTATATATGAGATCAACTAATGACAAGTAAGATTACAATGCTCTCGCAGTATCTTAAGGTGGGTCGATCCAACTCCATGTTCTCTAATATGAGTTCATATTATTGGTTTGATATCTCCAAATCCATGATCCGTGAAACATAGTCAACAACCAAATACATATGCTAGTCCATTCATATGTGTCCTCGTATGTTTATCGACTAGGGGTCATTTTTAAAATAATCATCACAACATCATATATAAAGTTTCACAACCAAGTCACATACTTACTGATAAATAATAATAACATTATTCAAGGAACAATATAATAAATCATGAACATAAGAAAATATAATAATCTCTATGATTGCCTCTAGAGCATATCTCTAACAGAAGTCGCGATACGACCAATGATCAAACAAAGTCACGCCGAAGCCGAGAATGGGGCGGGGCGGATAGAGGAGGTGCGACTGGAGCCAAGGGCTACGCGGACAAATATGCGAAGGAGGTGGCTCACTGGAGGAGCATGAATGGTAACAAAGGAGGCGGCTCACTAGTGGCACTCGCCGACGGTGGCGACGAAGCGCCTGTCGGAGTCTCGCCAAAGATATGAGAGAAGGAGGGAGAAGAAAGAGAGGAGGGAGAGATGGAGAAGAAAGGGCAAAACAGGCATCTATTCGTGAAAGGGCAAACGATCAAGGGGTTCATGAAAGATGGGACAAATAATCAATTACCACGATGTTAGTCCCATATTGTGAATAGCACATGCAACATGAGGCATATGATCAATTTTTTCATTCACATTTTGCATATTGCACTTTTGTAGCTGTTGGTTAACTAAAGCTCAGAGTTACATATCACTTCTTTTTTTGATGTAAATGGATCATACATCAGTCTATTGTGCTGAGAATGCTGAATGAAATGACATCCACACCAAATCAAGTTTTGTCATACTGTTTTAGTTACCATCACAAACTATTCACCGTCCGACAAATGCAGTGATTACACAAACATATAGTACCAGGTTATTGATATTTTAGCTCCATTGCTGGTGCCATCACCAGGTTACTCATATTTCAGCTCCATTGCTGGTGCCATCAAGTCATCAACAATGAGGGCAGACTGGCGGACAGAGCATGTACTAGAGCTTGACTATATCAGCACATCAAGCAACTTACATACAACATATTCAATTGTTCATCCAAACATAAGTGAAAAAGAGAGATACAGTTGGCAATGCATCAGGACATACCAGCCGATGGTGATTAATATCATTCAATGAAGTGACATGGAGATTCAGCAGCCTAGTTGTTCTCTGGTAGGTTGGGGTGGCTGAGCTGCACACGGAAGGTGATTGGTATCTGGGCTGCAAAGTCCCTATCTGGGTGGTACTCAAGCTCAAGATCCCTCATGCTCCCGCTCAGCGCAGCTGCAACAACTTGCTGGTGCTGGACGAGAAGGAAGAAAAACAGTGGCTTAGGTACGCTTTCAACTTACAACATTACTTCTGTAACTACCAGCACATATATATCTTGTAGTGCAAACCTTTACATAATACTGTAAACATAAAGCCTAATTTATTAGATCGCATCAATTTATATAGGACCCATGGTTATATAGGCTCACTGGTGATATACTGATAGTATATGGCAAAGAAAAAAATCACTGCTGGAAATGAGTAATGACAATCAGGAAACAATAAGTATTGAAACCTTCTTGAGGATTAGTCCATTATGCTTTCGAGGCACAAGGACGTGTTGATGAAGACTTATTTTGAGGAGATTGTGATATTTAGGCTACAAGAGTGAATTTGTTTGAAGGTGGAGAAGTATGATCCAAATTCATTTTGGTTTCATTTCCTACTCCAATTCAGAGTTCTACTCATATGTAGAGTTCTTTATGTTCCACTATAAATATGTACCCGTAGTCTATAGAATAGAGCAAAGGCAAAAAGGCAAGCAAGACGATAGGAGAAAAGATATCCACGTTGTAAACATCTCCTCATATAGTGATATTTGCCTTTGTGTGTCTGTGGTTTTTCCTGAAAGGGATTTCCACGTTAAATCTCAGTCACCCGTTCCTTTGATCATATAATTTTGCTGTGCATTTTGTAACAAGTGGTATCAGAGCTTAGGGATCAAGATTCGAGCCGCTACCCCAAGAAGGAGACTCCCGAGGGCGGCATCCGTTGGGCATTCAGGCGACTCTCAAGCGGCTATCGCACGGCATCTATGGCACGATGCACAATGAGTGGCATTAAAGGGCAACAGTCATGGACGGTTAGCGGCACGGCGTCATCAAGACAATCATAGGTGGCTATCCTGCGTGGCATTCGCCCGACATCGGCGACAAA
Organism: Otatea glauca; assembly: GCA_036346275.1. Lineage (NCBI taxonomy): Eukaryota > Viridiplantae > Streptophyta > Magnoliopsida > Poales > Poaceae > Otatea > Otatea glauca. Next base: position 79,476,801 of record CM070711.1, read on the forward strand.
CAGGCGATTTGTGCCTCCGCCTATATTGTCAAATCCGAAGTGAAAGAAAGCGTATCGCCTCAACTCTGTTCCATGATTCGACTCCATACTGATCGTTGACCCATGCTTTACCCCGGTGACTGTTCCTGTGACAATTTCACCAACACTATCGCCCGCGCCATTCGGCGCCATGCGTAGGCGCTATTCTACATCATCTCCATCGACAATCTTCTGCCAAAGTCGATCGTCGCATTGCTTTTGTTGGAGGTGGATTATATTGCAATTCAGACCGTTGTGCCTATTATTGGCGACATCAATGCACGATTAATCATTAGTGAATTCTTCGACGATCCGTCGTCTACTACGGGTTACTGCGGCAAGATCCACACAAATATAGTCTAAGATGGAGTTGCAGGCTTTCAACACAATGAGTTAATTTGGACTACGCTTTACCGAGGAGACTTTGATAAAAAAACACAAAACACAAATAATCAAATAATATCAGTTGAGGAGATAATTGAATTTGGTGTTCAATCACCATTTGAATATGTTGCAATTTTGTATCGCTTGCACGTCCATTATAAAGACTTTGGCAACACTAATTCTCAAGAATTTAATGACACCTTGATGGTAGCTAGCATTATACTCTCTGGAGTTTTATTGTTTAAAAATGAAGGTTTTGCTCCAATATCAGTTTGAGATGACAGACTAAAGTGCAAGAAAAAGTTTGCTTCAGCGTGGATACTACAACGTTGTCCAGTTGCCATAGCTCGATATGAGGGGTCTACTATAATTTATACTCTATTGATGGCACGTGAGTTCTTTTCATCTTGGCAGTTTTACAGGAGCAGTTTCAATCAAATCGTGGAATTTAATTATCATTGAAGTCGGTAGTTTGACATAAGTGATGACTACACGTGCATGTTGCTCTTTCAATGACCATTGTATGCCAAATTTTGTGTTCCAAGTGGAGCATATGAAATATACATGATGTAAGTTCTTCGCTATCTATCAAATACCATAGGTCATGTTTTGGCTTACAAGAAGCGTTTGGATAAGACTATTCCAATCTTTCTTGTTGAGATTAGTCCTTTGGACTTTTGACGCACAAGGTGCTCATGATGATTTATTTTAAGGAGATTTGCATTATATTTTGGCTACAAGAGGAACTCGTCTCAAGATAAAGATTGTTGAGTCTAAGTGTGATATGAATTCGGTTCTTACTCTATCTCAAATCTATTCCTACATAGAATCTGTTATGTACCACTATAAATATGTTTCTGTAGTCTATAGGAAGAGCAAGAGTTTCGTTGTAAACATATCCTTGTATAGTGATATAGCCGTTGTGCGCCCGTGTTTTTCCCGAAAGGGTTTTCCACGTAAAATCCGTGTCTCCCGTTTCCTTTCATCCTATATTTTTATCGTGCATTTTGTAACATTTTGGTTGGTTAATCAGGTGGTATTAAAGTATGATTGCTAACCTTCTTCAATCTTCATCGATGGAAGGATATTTATGTGTTCTCAACTAATTTATTTAGGAAATTTCCATGTGTTCCTTCTAAAACATAGAATTCACTCCCTCTGAATAGTGTTCATGCAAATATTGATGAAAACATTCATACGATCATTCTAGTAAAAACTTCAAAAATTAAACAGGCATTACAGTGTAGCGGTAAGCTACATTAAATTAAACAGGCTGCCGAGCTCTAGACTGCATGGGGCACCAAACCTAACAAGTGAAAATGGATACAACTTATTCAAGTAGAAGTTCAACAAGTGAAAAGCCATTCTTCAAGGGTCACTTACAAGTTTAAAAGTGAGCAACTTGTTCTCATCTTCCAGCATCTTACCCTGCAGTCAACAAAGGAATCAGTGGATGAGAACAAGTATAAAAGAGCTGTCCTATGATAAAAAAAAATGCATGGCCCATAATCATCTATTCAGAACTAGGTCATACATTTCTCACCAGCCTTTCCAAGTGGTCCATCTGCACCAACAGAACAAAGCAACATCAGAAACCTAAACATTTCAAGAGGAGATCTACGAGACCAAAAAATTGAGCAAACAAATTGCCAGTTTTTCGTTCAGGTTCGTAATCCCATCGTCAAGTGCCTTCTCAATCGTGATCAGCTCTTTAGTTTGCAGCGAATTCAGATCTTCGCCTTTCAAGTGCCTGTACCATCACAACGGGTGATCACAATCTCCGTAGACAGCCATCCTGAACTTCAAAGGAAAAAAGAAACAATCTATTCTGGGCTGAGGCATTTACCTGAGCTCGATCTGCATGCAATCGTTCTCTTTCTTGATTCTATCAATCTCCGCACTAAGGCTCTGAAATGTTTCATGTGCTCATCAGTGATAAATCATTTTGCTCAATTGATTCTATAAGACTTGAAAAAGTGTGGTATTCTAGCTCTAAAAAGGTATGTTCATTTGGTTTGGAGAGCTACCATGTGCTTCTCATCCCACAGTACCTTCCCAGAGTTGATCTGGTACTTCTCCAAGATTCTTGATAGCCTATGTCCCACCAAAATGATACACAAATACAAGTTGCTAAACGTGTCAGTTCAGCAGAAACCGAGTAATTTAAGATACCGAAGTTCATATCGAATTTAGGAAAAGAGAAGTATGACTTATTGAACAACCATTAGAAACAGACTTTAAACGGAATAAAACACAATAAAGGCAAAAACTTTTAAGACCTACACTACACAATTTCGTTCATGGTAAGTTGGCATGATATGAATATCAGCGGTAGTGGTAAAAATCCAATCTTGTACACCCCCCTTCCAATCCAAACAGCTAAATTTTTTCTTTTTCTTTCGAAATTTCACCTCAAAACTAAAAAAACTCACAGCCATCGCCAAATTAACAAAGACTAGCCAAGAATAGAGAGGAAGGGGAAGGTACGGCACGCACGAGGTCTTGGGGGAGCAGTAGTCGTAGAGCTTGGCGCCGCTGGAGAAGATGACGACGCCGACCTCGGCGTCGTACAGAACGCTGATCTCCCGCGCCTTCTTGAGGATCCTGTTCCGTCGCTTGGAGAAGGTCACCTGGCGGTTGGTGGAGTTCTCGATCCTCTTGATCTTGATCTTCCCGCGCCCCATCCCTCCTCCTCCCTCCTCCAGCTAGCAACGCGCGAGAAGGAGCTATCTCGCTTCTCCTTGCGGTTCTTGAGGAGGCTGGAACCGCTTGGTTGGTGTCGGTGTGATGTGCTTGGGAGAGGCGGTGGTGGTGGGGGTAGGAGCGTAGAGGAGAGCGCCATGGGAGGAAGCGGAATGGTGATGAGGGAGGCAAGCCGGAAACGGCGAGTGCTCTGTTTGGTTTGCTTCGCGATATCCGATTTGATTTTATTGCTGATGGCGTAAAGGCGGGCAGAAGGGTCTTGATTTGATTAATTAACGACGTTTCCAGCCGGCAGGAATTGTTTTTTTTTGTTGTGTCTTGTCTAGGCTGCTGGTACTCCTACTTTGTCGGTGGTATGGTTCAGGTAACTGTGGATCGTGGATACTTAACAAAATCACCGTACCGTATTAGATACTTATCAAATATGGTGATTTTCTGTGATTCTTTCCGATAACGTACTGGGAATAAACAGTGAAATTCATCATTCAAAATCTATACCCCTTATAATGCACCTAAGCAATTTTTTCTACGTCCACCCTAAATAATGCACCTCATTAGAGATGGCCCAATGTTCATGCACCCAGCAAAACGTCCCTAGAAACTTGCATTCATCAAAATGAACGTCTCAGATCTTTCCTCAGTTTTACTCACCCACATCCGATGGCCATTATTTAGTGTGTCTAATCATCCCTGTGACCCACAACAGACCTCCCCCACCTACATATTTGGAAGGAGAGCGAATCAAACAAGGAAATAAATAAGGAGGATCCGCATGCAAGGAAACTAGATTTTATTTTTTACTGGCCAAAATTGTACGTACTACATATTTGGAAGGAGGGTGAATCAAACAAGGAAATAAACAGGGAGGATCCACATGCAAAGAAACAAGACTTGATTTTTTTTATTGTCCTGGCATTGTGATCGTATTTTTTTTCCGAATATGACCATTCTCGAGACTTTTTTACGGATCTAGCCCCATAGAGCCTAATTTCAGCGCACGGAGAGCGTTGAATTTTTGTTTTATTTTTATCTAAGGAACCAACGGTGCTGTGAGTCTTTGCTTAATTTTTTCAATTTTTCTCGCGGAACCGGTGGCCGTGAAAGCAACTTTATTTAATTTTTATCTTTTTCCTTGCGGATCCAAAGTGGTGGTGAGCGCAGATTTATTTTTTCATATTTTTCAAATCATCCCCTGTGACCCACAATGACTTTCCTCACCTCCGGCATCAACAAGGAAAAGAAAACAAACGTCTTGGAATCAAGGAAAAGGAAAAACGTCTTGGAAAAGGAAAGGACCATACATTACGTCTTGGGAAAAGAAAACGGAGATGGGACGGTAGCGGTAGGAGAACGCAGTCCGCAATGGCTCCACTGCGCCATCGGTGGTTTTGCCGACGCGGCGAGGTTCTTCAGTCAACGACCTCATGGCATGCGTGCCTCGACAAATTTATAATTTAAATTTTTTAAAATAATTTTATTAAGTACAAAATAATCGAAAGTTTTTTGAGAATTTTTCTAGAATTTTTAACCTAATGTGCTATCTTTTCAAAAATTCTTCTATATTTTAAAAATGAAGGCAACTCACCTATAGCTTCTTCTAGTCATAATTTGCACTGCAGAAGCTTCTTCTCTTTCCTCCTCCATTAAAGTAAGAAAGAAGCTCCAAAGCTCCATCAATCCCGCACCAAATCTCCTCTTTCCATCTATGGTGTTAATTCCCCAAATTTCATGCTCTATTGCCAAAATTTCCTCCCAACTGATTTGATCCCAAATTATGGTTTCCATAAATATGCTTGTTTCGGGCTATAAAAGCCATGAGCTCTCCTCCACCCATCGCATTAAGTAAATCCCCAAATGCTCTCTCTTGTAAAGATCGCGGATTTTGAGGTAACCCAAGCCATCACCGTCATCTTTCCGACGAAATTCACCGCAATCGTGACTCCTCCACAGCAGCGCCGGTGTCGGCGATCTCGCCGCACTGATCCGACCCATCGCGACCGACCGGTCACCCCGCCTTCCTCCCTCATGCTGGCCAAGACCAGAGAGCACGTTGTGCTCTATGTGGAAGCTGCAAAAAAAAAAAAATCTAAAATTAGAAAATTCTTTTTTCTTTCTCTTTCTTGATTTAAAATCTTTTGGAAGCCCGTTTTCGCCCATTCGACCTCTATTTAGTTCCGTTCTTCTTTCTAAATTCATTTAAAATTCTAAATTTCTCTTCTATTATTAAGTGTTGTATTCATACTTATCTTCTCATTTAATTGATAAGCGAGGTGTAATGCCGTCGTAGCGTTAGCACAGGCACTATACTAGTTAATAGAAATAATCTTAAGGCATGTTTGTTTTAGCTTTGATTCTAAACTTTGGCCCCAAAAACAAAATAAAAAACAAACAACCCGATTCTAGAATTCTATTCTCACAATTCAGCCCACTTATATACACTAGAATCCACAATCCACTTCATATGTGCTTTTGGATTCCAGTTTTTAGATAATCAGCTTCTCTACAACCACAATCCAGAATCAGCTTTTAGAGAATCCAAAGCTAAAACAAACAATCCCTTAATCCTTCTTCAATACTCTCTTATACTTGCAGGCTAAAAACACAAAGCTAAGGGTCTTTTTATTTTTGCTTTGGATTCTTTAAAAGTTGATTTTGGATTGTGGTTGTAGAGAAGTTGATTCTCCAAAAGCACATATGAAGTGGATTGTAGATTCTAGTGTATATGAGTGAGCTGGATCGTGAGAATCGATTCTTAGAATCGGTTTATTTGTTTCTTATTTAACTTTTGGGGTCAGAATCCAAAATTAAAAGAAAAGGCAAATAGACTCTAAGTTCAGTCCAAACCATTTCTCTTAATTCTAAAATCTCTCTCATTTATTCCACTTAGTTATCTCTCCTACTGCTGACTCCCCCAAGAACCCTAAAACTGATAGCCATTACCCTCCACCTAGCCGACCGATGGCTGCTACTAGCTACCACCCTCCTTCCAGCCTCCACCAAGCCTGTGGGCCACCACTGTCGCATCCCATCCCTTCTCTCTCTGCAGTCTCGCTACCGCCACCCCTCTACCTAGCCCAGCGATCGTAGTCGCCTTCTCCCTCTGCAATCTCACCGCCACCGTCTCCCCTCCTTTCTCCTTCTACCGTCAGCCCGCCACCCAGCCTGCTAATCGTCGCCGCCACTGTCTTCTCCCTTTGCAAACCGTCGTTGCTTTCTCCGTCTTACATTTTTTAAACATATATATACTCGTCGTATCGCCAGATTCTTGTTTTTGGGAAATTGTGTATCACTGTATATCTGTACTGGTAGGGGCGAAGCTAGCCCAAAACCTCTGGTTGGGCCAACTAGTTCTAGTCCAATTTGTAATTTTTCAAGAGATTTTAGTAGCTCGAGGCCTAGCTCCACCACTGTGTACTGTTATCGCGTATCGGTGATACACAACCAAGCGATAAAAAAGGATAACTAGCCCATATGTTGGATGGCGCGAAGGGAAGCTGTGATGGTTGTGGTCGCCGCTCGCCGTAATGCATGGCAGGACACTTGCACCGCTTAGGGGGGGGGGGGCGAGGGGTGAGCGTTGCCTCGGGATCTTTGACTCCTAATTTTTTTTTCGATACAAAAAAGAATTCTATTTATTTAGACTCAAGCTTTTCGGTTTATAGTTTAAAGTCAGCTTTTAGAATTAAATTGCTTAAAAGCTACCGATTTTTATATGTGGTAGAAGTGGTTAATTTATCCTAACTTTAGTAGTATCAGTTTAAAACCAACCCTCAATAAGAAAAAAAACCCTCTCCGATGACTTTTAGTTATATAAAGGCTTATGACTTTTAAAAAAATCTAAATAAAAAAACTATCTATTCGTTTAAACTTTAACTTTTTAGCTTTTAAGTCATAAAAAAAGCCTAAACAAACATGCCAGGCTTATAAGCCAAACTACGAATAATTTAAGATTTTTTTGTAACAGAAAAAAGATAACATAGAATATACCATTTCTCGCGTGATACAAAAAAAAGTTTCTGCGTTCTGTTTGACTAATCCTGTACGTGTTACCCGTCCGATGTCAGGCTGCGAACCATGGAACAACCCATGGGCCGAGGACAATGACATCATCACCAAAGCCAGTGAGTGGTCTACGGTCCACAGTCCACGCGCGCCCAACAAGGGCACTGGCCTAGTGGCCGGCCCCTCCGATTCCGAAACGAGGAAGGTAAGCGGCGGCGAGGCGACGAGCCAACGGCGACGAGGATAATCTACGGAGGGTAACCCACCCCCACCGCGCCCCGCGCCGCCCCGTCCCACCGTTTAGAACAACCCGCCGCGTCCTCCCCCGACCAAAGCCGACGGCGTTCTCGCAATCTCGCTTCCTTGCTCCTTCCAGAGACCCAGACTCCCACCTCCTCTGCTCTCCAACCCAGCCCTCGAAAACCCTAGCTCCCGCCCCTCGATCTAATGCTGTGACCTCCCAATTCCTCCCGCCTCGCCATGCAAGATCCCGTGGACGCGCCCTCCTCCTCCGCCTCCGCCTCCGCCGCCGTCGTCCCGCCCCCTCTCGCTCCGCAGCAGGTGCCTGCCGCCCCGGCTGTGGGAGCGGCTGCGCGCAGGAGGCAGGTGTTCTCAGTGGAGCTCCGGCCGAGGGAGACCACCATCGTGTCGTGGAAGAAGCTGCTGAAGGAGACCGGCCACGCGGCCACCTCGCCGACGCCGCCGGCAGCGGTGGCGGCTGAGTCAGCGTTTGTTGCGCAACACCCGGGCGCGCCTGGTGCCGTAAGCAGTACTCTTGCTGCTGCTGTTGCCTGTTGGTTACCTGCTGTAATTTGTTCGCTGCTTATGTTCGCTTTGTGAGTAGATGCAAAGTTGCAACTAGAAAGATTCGCTGAAGCGTTAATGTTAGATCCGGAAGTGGAAAAGTGGCCCTTTTGAGCTTCTTATGGGAAACTAGCTTTGTTAGGGTGAGGGTACAGGGTATAAAAGCTACGACGTTTTACCTCTCAAGAGGTGTGGTAACCTGTTCAGCGTAATCATGGTAATGACAATGATACATTCTTAGCCAGTTTCAAAAAAAAAAAAAATCTTAGTCTATAGCCAGCAGCTGATCTATGAGCACATGGTGGTTGTGTTTATTTCTGGTTGGATAATGGTTTTCTCATTTCATATTTTGATATGGTATTGGTTGTAATGTCTGTTTCCGGTACCTTAGGACTAACCTTCTGTTTGAAACTAATGCCTAGCTCTTACTGACCGAAACCTCTTAAACACGGTTCTAGAAGCAAATTGTGCCATAGTTCAGTGATATTCCATCCTGTCTTTGTAATTCATTGTAGTTGTTTATGCCACAACCTTGTTATTCCCATAGGTGGTGCTCTTAATCAAACCTTTTGTTTTTGCATGTAGAGTGCATTGAATAGGTGTGTGCTGGACATTCGAGAAGTGCTGTATTTAACATTGAGTTTATCATATTATTTGAATCAGGAACACCCTGCAGAAAATGACCCAAAGGATCTGGCGCAGCCAAATCGGTTCAGTGCTGTTATTGAGAAAATCGAGCGCCTTTACATGGTAAAAAATGCATGATATTATTGGACTCCATATCTATCATGCATTGAGTTTTGACTCTATTCAAATTGCCAGGGTAAACATAGTAGTGATGAAGAAGATCTTGATGATGAACCAGATGATGATCAATACAACACTGAAGATTCTTTTATTGATGATGCTGAATTGGTTAGTTTTTCAAAAAAATTTGAGCATCATCTTGTACATACTGCATTGTCGGAACAACCGTATGGTTTTGTTACTTCTGAATCTTTCTGATCCCATCTGTGTGCACTGTGCTAGTTAAATGTTTACCATGGGACTTGCTGTGTGTGTTGTAGTGTGATGATGCAGACTACATGAAATCATATGCTAAGATAAACTCTTGTTTTACTGTCAATGTCCACTCCATGTTTACTATCAATGTGCACCCCATTTTTCTACTCTGTTCTGCCTGTTTGAACTCTGGGTTTGCTGCTAAGAGAAAATCTTTTTCTGTAGTTTGATATGACATGTCCGCTTCAGCAGTACAAATAGTTGGTTCTTTGTTTACACATAATGTGACTTATATGTCTGGAAGATTGCACTCAAATACTCGCAGCATATTAGATAACTATTTGTCTAATTACTTGCACTAAATTTATGTGCAAATCATAGTGCCAGCTTATACATATAATAGCATGCCTGAAAGAATTTATCCTTGTGAGGTGACATGCATGCTCAAACACTTTTCTGCATTGCTAATTCGTTATATCCATTAATAATGAATTGTCATTGTTGATTGCTTATATGTTTCTTGTCTTTGCAGGATGAGTATTTTGAAGTTGATAATTTGACGACAAAGCACAATGGGTATTTTGTTAACAAAGGGAAGTTGGAACAGATGTAAGGTTCCTCAAAACTCTGTAGTTTGGAGTCAATATCTTTTTTCTGCTAATGCTGGTAGAGCACATCCTGTCATGCCGTCCTAATGGACGTTTAATTTCTTTAATATCATATCTTGTTGGATGGCCTAGGGGGTTGCCTGCTTGATTACAAAAATCTTTCACCCTTGAGCCTACCTAGTATACCTTGTTGACCTTGCCCATTGTTTGATTTATCATAGAAACCATGGCTGTGGGAGCACTTGTGGCTAATCCTGGCTTTTGAGCTATTCACTATACAAATTTGTGCCAGTTGACATAAAAGCTACAGTATGCCACAATTGTGGCATGTAAGGACAAGCTTATAATAATCAAAGCTACATATCAAACTAAAAGCAACACATGATTGTGCACGTGTATTCATAACTTCATATATGACAGCATGGATGATTTGTGCCAATTTAATCGAAGCAACATATCAAAATAACAGCAGCACATTTTTACTTATGCACATGCATTACATATATGGTAGCATGGATGATATACATCAATCTGACCATCTTTTGCAGTGACCCTGGCACATCAATAAATGTTGCCCCAAAGAAAAGGAGAAGAAAAGACTCCTCAAGTGTCTATATTGGAAATAATCAGGGCGCCCCAGGTGATTATTTGAGCATCAGCAACATGCCTGGAAAATCCTCCTCAAGAGGTGCTGCACATGTAGGAAAGAAATCAGCCAGTAGCAACTTAGGTTCTTACGATGAATATTACCATGAAGACAACAGAGTGGTGAAGAATAAAACTAGCGCCCCAGGAGGAGTCCCAAGAAGGAAATCTTCTGACTTTGCCATGGGTGTTGATACTGCAGCACATACAAGGATATCTAGTAAGGATGTGTCATATTCTCCTTCAGAGCTAAAAGACTTAGAAAAGCATAAAGCTGCAGCACTCCAGCCTACTGATTTTGCTCAGAAGTCAAGAACCAGTGAAACATATGACTATGCTTATTCAGCATACAAGGATAAGGATACTTCAATGCAACTTGGTTTCCAACAAAAAAGGGCTTATAGTGGGGAAAATCAAGATCTATCAAACAAAATACATCGCAAAGAGAAACATGGAATGAGTGATTTTTCTGGCATGGCTATGACTGGTACTGTCTATTCTACACAAGCAATGGTAAGAATTCTATTCTGTTAGTCGTATCAGCACACATTTACACAAAATATAACCATCAAAGCACTCCCACATACTAGATATAGTTGTATGTTTAGAGACATGCATGCTAACTCACATTTTGTATTGATTGTTTAGCACCCAATCACTGCTAGGGAGGGTTCAGGTACCAAACCTAAAGGCACGAGGCTTGAGCGAGCCATTCGGGATCTCCAAAAGATTGTTACTCAATGTGAGTATTACATAGCATACTGGAGTCCTTCTGTTGACCATGGAGTAGTGCTGGAAGTAATTTCAGATACTTGAATTTCTCCTTGCAGACGGGCCGCCAGCTATCGATATTAATGAGGTAGACCCAAATGGTCAGGCAACTGTTAAAAGACGGTTGCCTCAAGAAGTAAAACAAAAGCTTGCCAAGGTTGCAAGGCTATCGGTATGTTGTAGCACAATCAACTTTATTTGTGATTCAAGTGCTGAAATTCTTAATCTTGTATTCCATGTGATTTCTTATGTGTACATGTTCTTGACGAGTGAATAGACATCATGTGAGTACATAATTTCTTCATCTTGCATCTTAGAAAATTCATGGTTATATGCCAAACATATATATGCACCTATCTTTTGCACTTTTGCTTTCTCCGAAGTTATATTTAAAAGGGGGCCTTGGACTAGTGGCAATTCTTTAAAATACTTGTGATACTGCTATCGATTATTTCAATACAGAGTTAGTGGGATATTAGTTCGTTGGTACTAATCACTAGTACTATTGGTTTATCAAACTTTACACTATCAGAACCCTTTTGACTGCCTATATTGATGAACTTTTAGCCTGTGCCGCATGACTTTAAATGGCATAGCACCCGCCGGCTGTTTGTAATGCTGTCGATTTGTGCAGGCAAATCAGGGAAAAATCCAAGAACATGAGTTGATTGATCGCCTCATGGGCATAGTTGGACACCTTGTGCAGCGTAGGACACTGAAGGTGAGTAATGGAAATAAACAAACATTTCCTTGGCACTTGACTTTTTGATAGAGTTGATCATTGATTGATTGCCTCTTTCTATTTGGCTGGTTGCTTTTGTATATTTCAAATTCGAGAAAAAGAAAAAGTAGGTTACTTTCTCTGTTCTAAAGTATATGTTATTTTGGACACTGACAGTGACATGATCTCCAATCAGTAACATCAACCATCAATTTTTTTAGTAATGTAATAGCAAAAAATCCTGAGGTATTATATTCTGAAGGATTATGAAACGAAAGTGCATTTCATGACGAAACTAATGTTATCATTTTTCACATGATCAATTTAAATAGTTTTGTATGTATTAGTAATCAGAGTTAGAAAATTTTGATTTCACACATTCTAAAACGTCACACGTTTTTGAACATAGGGGTATATGGCGACTAATTTTGGTAGTATGTTTCAATTTGGTATTTTTCATCAAATTAGATATAGTATAATTAGGATAAGAAAAACCTTTTCAAGTCCACCTGCACAAGTCCTTACTATATTTATCTTTAATGCTTATTTGACCTTGTGAAATTTTATGGTAATCAGAGAAAATGAACCATAATTTAGCTATTGAAACTTTTGAACACTATAACCAAGGTTATTAAGTCGGTAAGTCGAGTCGAGTCGCCAAGGGACCGACTTGCTGACTAGTCGACTAGTTCGTTGACTATCGTGGACTACTTGTCGACTTGTAAGCATACCACCCTTGGATGATAGCACATTAAACGGAGCATGAAATAAACAACACTTGAATAAATTTAGAGCATGTTACCTCATTGTTTGTATAGTTGATTACTTGATTGAAGTATGAAGAACCCAAGAGCTAGTCCCCACTCTAGTTGAAGAAGCACCAAATCCTTGTAATATACATGCAGATTTATATACATCAACACATACACATTAAATCACTATGGATTTAAGAAGCCATTTACTTAATTACCTGTATATTCGTCCTTGTAGCAGTAGCATGTTCATCCACATGCGGTCTTTTGTTCTCAACCTGAACTTTGTAAGATACATATTAGCAGCAACAAAAATTAAGTATAATAGAGTAAAAGTGAATCAAACAACATTCCATAACGAATTAACGACAATAGAGTTCCAAAAGGAAATTAAACAACATGATAGAAGTTCAAGTGGCAAAAGCATAAAGTAAAAACACGTCAATCGTCACAATCATCACACAAGATGACAAGAGTCACTTAAATGTCATCCAAGTCAAGGTCATCCAACTCCAAATGACCCTCATTTGAGTTTCCACCAACACCACCCTCATGAGGACTAGTCGGTGGAGATACACCAAAATCATCCTCTACTTCTGCATCATCAGCGAAGAACTCCTCTTCCTCTCCATCTTCACTTTCAGCTTCATCTTCACTGTTGTGGACCATGGCATCCCTTGGATGGCGGCGGGAATAAGTGATAGGGTCACCATGAGCTTTCCATGGAAGATTGCGACCTTGAAGAGCACTTGAAGCTCCAGCAGCATCATCAACATGAGCCCACACAAGATCATCCCCACCATCACCATGAACATTTTCATTGCTATCGTCAACCCATTCATTGTCCCACTGGAACTCTTCTAGAACCAATGGGTTGCCATTGCTACCTTCCTCACGTAGCTTTTGAAACCTAGCTGCCATTTTCTGGTTGTATTGAATGTACACTAAAGTATTCAACCTTTTGTGCTCCAACCGGTTTCTTTTTATGGTATGGATCTGCATTTGCAAAAGGAAAATATTGTACCCTACTATAAAATAAAGACATTATGATACGAAGAATTGAATAGTAATAGTTACTTACAAAACTCAAAGACACTCCAATTGCGCTCACACCCAGAGGCCGAACGACAAAGACCAATGATATGCTTTGCAAATGATTGGAGCTCATGGGCAAGGCCACCATATGCAGACACAAAAGAACTAAAAAGAACATATGCATAGTAATATATGTTAGCACTGAGAGCTTTCAACTTTCAACAATGAAGAATTGAAAAGACAGAAAATATGTTAGAACTTACGAGGACTCTTTTTTTGCTGTTTTCTTAGTGCTATTGGAGCTGAAAAGACACGTCTGTCTTACCCATATACTGATCAGCTTGCCTACTAATCTTGTCTAGAAGATCATCATCGGTGACCATCCTTGTTATTAAGGGCGTGTTTGGTACGGCTCCAGCTCCACCAGATTCATGGATCCGGTGAGTGGTATTTAGCTCCACAGATCCGCGGTCGGATCGTGGGTATATTAAGTGTTTAAGTAGGTCATTTTATTTAATTTTAGACTAAAAATATAAACTTAATTCTATTTATTTTAGCCTACAAGATTCAGATCTGAGGTGGAGCCAGAATCTGGAGCTCTACCAAACAGAGCCTAAGTCGTCGCCTAGGCGCCACCTAGGCGTTCGGTCACCGGAGGAAGACCGCATGGCCGGTCGTCTCGCCTGGAGGAAGATCCGCTGCAGCCTCGCGCGTCTCCATCGCCTCCCGCTGTCGTCGCTTCAAGATCCGGTGGTCATGGCGTCAGGGACAACCGGATCCGGCGTCTCCATGTCGCCACTGTCCGCGCCATCCCCGATCTGGCCACCGCTCCGCGTCGCCTCCACCCATCACCTCGTCTTTGGCTTTGCACACGCCGGGTAGATCCGGATCCGGACGGTGCAGGAGGGGAAGGCGACGCTCGGGGGGAGGGGAGAGCAGCGTCGAATGGATGGTGGGGGGAGGGAGAGGGAGCGGAGGGGCGGCGCCGGCGCCGGTGCCGAACGGATCGGGGGGAGAGAGGGAGTGGAGGGGTGGCGTCAGGAGAGAGAGGTGGGCCAATCACAGGGTGGCAGCGTCTGAGAGAGGGGAGTGAGGGGTGGGCCGGCAAATAGGCTGAAATCGAGAGAAATGCACTAATATTTATATACATGTATTGCTAATATAATACTTTTTTTGTCGCCTAATCCTCGCCTAGGCGCCCGTCTAGGTGTCCAGGCGCCCCGGAGGCGACTCGCCTCGCCGGGGCGCCGTGATAACCATGGTGACCATCTTCCATAGCACGTCATTGAACATTGACCTCAGCCTACCAACTTCTCTTTTATCTGTTTTTTTGCAATTCATAAAACCTATTTGGATTCAAGAACAATGCAGCACCATATAACTTCTGCTCCATTTGGTCTTTCCACCTCTTGTCGATGATTTAGTTCACCTTCTCTAGTAATTTTCCCCTGTTCTCAAAAGCTGTATTGATCTTCTTCCTAGCAGAATCCATGGCTGCAGCAAACATTGCTGGCCTCTCATCACCGTCGACGATCCTCAACACAATGAGAAGAGGTTGTGATGTTCTAATGCAGTCTTGCACTGTATTCCAAAACTGAGTAGAAAGCATAATTTTTGCCACCTTTTTCCTAGCCTCTGTGTTTGCTAATTTGGACCTATTCCAATCGTCACTAACAAAGAGACACCTCAAAGCTTGCTTGTGCTTAAACAAACTCTTCAAAGTAAGGAATGATGTAGCAATTCGAGTAGCCGCTGGTCTCACAAGATCCCCTCCTGCCCTCTCCCTCATTCATCGAGAAGCCTCCCATGCCGGTAAATAAATGTGGTGACTCGTCTCGCATTTGCAATGCACTTCTTGAACATTGGAATATTTCCACTGCCCTCCAGCATAAGGTTCAAACAGTGGGCAGTACAGGGGGTCTAAAACGAGGTAGGAATCTTCTGCATTAGAATTTTGCCTGCTGCCTTGAAGTTAGCCCCATTATCCGTGACTATCTGAACAACATAATCCCTTCCAATTTCATACATTTTTTCCTCAAGCAACCTTGCTAACAGCTGTGCATCAGCTGACACATTCGATGTATTAACAGTATCCAAAAAGAAAGTGCCCTTAGGACTGTTCACAAGGAAATTTATCGTGTCTTCCTCTCCTATCAGTCTAGCCATCAGACATGAGTGCAACCGTATTCAACCCAAGCCAACTCATGCTTCTCTCTCAACTTATCTGTCTTCTTACATTTCTCAATCAATGACAGCCTCAAGTCATGAAAAGTTGGCGACCTATACCCAGGGCCATACTGCCCCACAGACTCAAGCATAACCTCCCATGTCCTTGAGTTGGCAACATTGAATGGTATGCCACTCATAGAAAAAAAATCAGCAACATGCATATCGACTGTCTCCTTTTCTTCCTTGGTTCTCCTTGACAATTGAGTTTGAGAAAGCCCCCCTCTAGCATGCCTGTCATGAACAACATTTTCAGGTGGCTTCCGAAGCATAGAAGCAATTGATTTAGAGGTCTTCGGCTTAGGCTCTGACTCTTTGTTATGCAGCAAAAGCGATAGTTTCATTTCAAGAGTTGTCCCAGCAATTGGTTGTGAAGCTCGATCTTGTGCTTCCGGTTGCCTCTCTTCATCTGCACCATCAAAATCACTTCCTCCTCTATTTTCAGCTTATTCATCATCAATCTCGATGGGTTTGATCCTTGCATTCTTCTTCAAATAATCTTTCATCTCCTTCATGATAGCTATGGTTGTATTTTGGCATTTCTCCACTTCTCCAAACCCCCTCTGCAAGGTGTTGTTTCATTCTCCTCACTCCAGAATGCATCCTTTTGCCACAAAGAATACATTGGACGACATCCTTCTTACTCAAGTTTGGCTAAAAGCAGTATTGCCATGCAGGGTCTTTGGGTTTAGTCGCCTTCCGCATAGGATCCTTTCATGGATCATACTGCTCCCTGCTCTCGATCGCCGAAACTTGGTCCACCATGATGCCTATGCAAATCTATACCCCTTATAATGCACCTAAGCAATTTTTTCTACGTCCACCCTAAATAATGCACCTCATTAGAGATGGCCCAATGTTCGTGCACCCAGCAAAACGTCCCCAGAAACTTGCATTCATCAAAATGAACGTCTCGATCTTTCCTCGCTTTACTCACCCACATCCAGATGGCCATTATTTAGTGTGTCTAATCATCCCCGTGGCCCACAAATGACCTCCCCACCTACATATTTGGAAGGAGAGCGAATCAAACAAGAAAATAAATAAAGAGGATCGCATGCAAGGAAACCGGACTTGAATTTTTATCGACCAAAATTGTACGTACTACATATTTGGAAGGAGGTGAATCAAACAAAGAAATAAACACGAGGATCCACATGCAAGGAAACAAGACTTGAATTTTTATTGTCACGGCATTGTGATCGTATTTTTTCCGAATATGACCCTTCTCGAGACTTTTTACAGATCTAGCCCCATAGAGCCTAATTTGGTATACGGAGGCGTTGAATTTTGTTTTTATTTTTATCTAAGGAACCAACTATGCGTGAGTCTTTGCTTAATTTTTTCAATTTTTTCTCACGGAACCGGTAGTGGTGAAACCTTATTTAATTTTTATCTTTTTTCTTAGGATCCAATGATTGGCGAGCGCAATTTGTTTTTCCATATTTTTCCAAATCATCCGTGTGGCCACAATGGACCTTCTCTCACCTCCGGCATCAACAAGGAAAAGGAAACAAACGTCTTGGAATCAAGGAAAAGAAACAAACGTCTGGAAAAGGAAAGGACCATATATTACGTCTTTGGGAAAAGGAAATCGTGGGAAAAAATCTAGCACCTCTCTCACGATTTTTCTGTCTCAAGGCTACAATCGCAAATTCATCGCCCGAGAGCCCGATTTAGAAAAATTATAACGACGATACTAATATAGTAAAAGTTCGAGCCCGAAATACCGTAAATAATCTGCGCATCGCTCATTGAATTTTTCCGCTCAAGGCTACAATCGTAAATTCATCGTCGCGAGAATGATTGAAAAAACTTATAACGATAATGCCAACACGATAAAAATTCGAAAAATAAAAAAATCAAGCGGTGTTCGTCCGCTTAATAATTTTGGCAAAAAATAAATGCTTAGTGTCCATTGAAAAATTCAAGCGTGGGAGAAAAATGAAAAAAATCAAGCGGTGCTGCCCATTTGAATAATTTTGGAAAATATAGAAAAATAAAGCGCGTTTCATGATCATTGGATCCGTAGGAAAAAGATAAAATTAAACAAAGACTCACGGCCATTGGTTCGCGAGAAAAATTGAAAAATTTAAATAAAGACTCACAAACCGCTGGTTCCGTGGATAAAAAATGAAGAAAAAAAATCGGCGCTCTCTGTACGCTGAAATTAGGCTATATGGGGCTAGATCCATAAAAAAATCTCGAAAAAGGTTATATTCGGAAAAAAATACGATCACGAGGCAAGAACAGTAAAAAATTCAATTCTGGTTTCCTTGCATGCGGATCCTCCCCGTTTATTTCCTTGTTTGATTCGCTCTCCTTCCAAATATGTAGTACATACAGTTTTGGTCAGGACAGTAAAAAATTCAATTCTGGTTTCCTTGCATGCGGATCTTCCCTATTTATTTCCTTGTTTGATTCGCTCTCCTTCCAAATATGTAGTACGTACAATGTGGTCACAAGATTATTTACTATTAAGTGTTATATTCATACTTATCTTCTCATTTAATTGATAAGCGGATGTACTACTGTCGTAGCGTTAGCACTGGCACTATACTAGTCAAGAATGAATGGAATCAATAGACATTGATTATTGAACAATGGTATTTGCTGCTGCTGCTGCTACTATGCTCTCGGGAACTAGCTGCTGCTGCTATGCTCTTGGGTGAACAGAGCAGCAAATCAAGAATCAATGCCTCAATGGTATTTGCTGTTGGCTTGCTGCTACTATGCTCTTGGGAGAACAGAGCACTCTTGGGAAAACAGAGCAGCAAAGCCGAGAGAAGGGAAGGGATGAAGCAGCCAGGGAGAAACCTGTAGGACCGGGCAATGCTTGCCGACGGCGGCTTGAGCTATGGGCAAAAGCCACGATGCTTCCTGATGGCGACTTGAGCTAGGGGAGAAGACAACGACACTTCCCGACGGCGGCTTGAGCTAGGGGTGAAGGCGATGGTGCTGTGACTAGGGTTTGGGCGGCGGCAAGAATCTGCGGATGACGGGAAGGGCGGAGGCAAGACTCAGCGGACAACGGGAAGGGCGGACCCTAGAGCGGTGGCAAGAATCGGGCGGCGGGCACTGAGCAGCGGCAAGAATCGGGCTGCGGGTGAACCCTAGCTAGAGCCCAACCCTTTTGTTTGGTCAATCACTAAGCTCGGTTTTGCAGCCCTTCTTTGTTTGGTCAAGCAAGCAACAAAAAAAATTACTGGAACAGAGACCTCTCCCGCGCTTTTCACTTGTCGCGCGACTAGTTTCTCCAACTCGGCGACTTGTCGATCCAAGTCGACCAGTCGAGAACAAGTTGCTTGACTTGCTCTACTAGTCGAATAGATGCATCTAGTCGAGCGCCGCCGGCCGACTGGACGACTAGTCGACGACTTGATAACTACCACCACCTTGAGGTCAATATAATATGTTAGCCAAAAAGAACAATTGAGCAACAAATCTACTTTTTTATGCACTTGCAGTAAAAAAAGAGAGATGCTGCTAGCAAGAATTTCTTTGTCCATTAGTTTGTAGTTTCTATGGCGACCCACGCAATTAGCCCAGGGTAACGATAGTAACACCGACGTTACTCTGAGTTAATTACACGAATCTCGGCATATTAACTAATCAAAACATCGAGCGCACCCGACGTTTTATCACTTAGTACGCCGTGTTCAGAGTGTTGCAACAGAATAATAATTAGAGACTGAAATGGAAACTTTATTACACCCACGCATTAGCCCAGTACATTAGTTATACATAGGATCCAAGTACAACAAAAATACAATACCAAAAGTACTAACTATTCCATTGACTGAAGAAGTCAATACACGGTCTATCCAACACTCTACCACTTCTGATAGTTTCTAGCTGCCTCGTCACCCCGACCAGATGCTTGACCACCGGTGCTATTATCTAAGCAAAGGGATATTTAGCAAGAGTGAGTACAAATGTACTCAACAAGCATTATTAGCAAATGCAATAGATGAATTCCTCTCAATTCCAGTCAATGTCCATCCAATGATCACCTCCCCTCAAAATCCAGTTTTACAGAAATTAGATTTTGGGTTTTCTTTAAGTGTCGTGTACTTTAATTAAGATTATGAAAATTACTACTAGCACTCGTACAAGAGGTAGACTTAGCTTCTGTATCCTCCAATCCAGGAGATATGCATGAATTCACGATTTGACCCTGCGCAAGTTTGTACCACTTTACTTAAAGTGAGCCCATCCTGTGAGGCCCCAGAATGTTTATCACTATTTCGGTATTAGATCTCCAACCCTATTACTCAAGTGGGGGACGCCTATCCTAGGCCGTCCTGCCAGACTCGTAGCTAACAGCTGTATCATGCTACCGCAACAACACTAATACTCAACCCAAGGCTTTAAACATATATAGCCTGAAAGAATCAACCACAACTGATTTTCTGTGTCCTTCACTGGGATTCCCGGCATACCCAGCTTCTCACTCCTAGTTATCTACTCTTACCCAATGTTGAGATCATGATACCTTCCTAGGACAATCTTTTCTGGCCGATTTCACACACTATGGTTGATGCTGAAAATTCGGCTCATTGCCTGAGTGTAGTTGGTCGTCCTTATATCATAGCCTTTGTAGAGGGCCCTACCGGCTATATTCCTTCTCATCGGCACCCTCTACCCACCATATACACATATACATCCCCACCATTTCACATATCATAAATCTTTCTATTTTAGCAATTCCTCTCCATATCATCACTCCATTCGATTTAAAATTTTATTTTAAAATATACTTTTCCCATGCATTAATGACATTTGAAAGCATTTAAAAACAATTTTACAAAGATGATCAAAAGAAGCTTGCTTGGATTAAAGTGACAATAGGCGTCCTCACATGGTTGCAGAAGATGATATCGTGCTGGATTTATTTCAATTCTTGAAATCATGGAATATTGAAATTCATGGAGCAATTAAATTATGACGTGTTTTATGGCGTCCAACCTTTTTTGAACAGTTTGAATTTAGTAGAAATGTGTTGCTCATTTAAAATTAACGTTTGTGAATTTGTCACATTTCAGTGTGGCGTATTTTAGTTTATACAGATTTTATTGTCGGTATTTTTAGAGTTAGCACAAAACTTTATTTTATGAGGCTTATTAAAATCCTTGTTTGAGATTTCAATTTAATACTAGTATTATTTCCCATTTTTAGTTATTAATGCATTTGCAAAATCCATATAACTTTATATTTAATCAATTACGGCTGTTTGCTCTCTATTTAAATTTTCTAACGGACTACGGCGTTTAAATGTTTTCCTATTTCCCCCTTCTTTTCTCTATTTTTCTCCTTTTCTTCCTCCTTTTCTTTTCTCCTCCTTTTTCTCCCTGGGCCGAACTCCCTCCGGCTCTCCTTGGTTTCTCCTCTTCTTTTCCCCCCTCCAGATCTCCTCCTTCTCACGGTGCCGGCCACCGGCCCGGTCGCCACCTCTCCTCCCTTGTCTCTCTCTTGCTCGCTCATCTCCTCCTACTTCCCTCTACTTCTCCCTTCCTCTAATCGGTTCAGTCTGACACCGGCTTGCTGCGGCTTGGCCCCGCACCGCCGGTCGCCGGAGACCCACAGAGGGCCCGACCCCGCTGGCTACCAGTCGCGCCCCTCATGGCCCCTTTTCTCCTGTGCCCGAGCTTACTTCCTCCCTACTGTACTCGGTTCCCTCCTTCTAATGCTACACCCTGAGACCACTAGAGTTACCCGATCTACTCGCTGCCTAGTGCTTTACTTCATCTATGTGCTATACATTCCTAACACGGCTACATTGATGGTTGTGCACCTGGTATTGGATGGATTCGATGGTGGGGATGGTTGATGGTGTTGGGGTGGAGGTGCTGGTGGAGATGGCCGGGCTCTTGGTCTTCTGCTCGTGGTCTGCTCCTCCTGGTCCTCCTCTTGCTCCCCCTTCTTGGTTCCTTCCTCCTGGCTCTTCGGTTCTTGCCTTGCTTCGGTTGGCTTCTGGTTCTTCCTCTCTTGCTCTCGGTTTGGAGTGGGGAAATGGTGGCTGTGCTCTCGGTTGGAGTGGGGAAATGGGGGATGTATGGCTCTTCGGAAGTGGTTTGATCCTATCCTAATTTACAATGGTCAAAACTACCTTTTTACCCTTGGGTCTTTACTGCTTTACCATGTGATATTTTGCTACCGTTCACGTTTAGATAAGGATACCCGCAATCCTACCAAGTTTGTATAAATTGCTGGATGATTTATTTAAGGAATTAACGAGGTTTACTTTGGAATAACTTAAATCGCTAATTTTTCTTTTGTAATCTAGATTATCTTATCCTAATTCCTCATTTACGATGCGTTAAATAGGCGGGTCTTTTCAGTTTCTAAGTCATGCTTATTTTGATATTCTATGTGGTACACTGATCCTGTAGAGTGACTGATTGACTTCACTCAAACTACATGGCCATGTCAATCACTCCTTTGTGCATCGCTTGTCCCTGTTTCTAACTCATGTTATTTTTGAACAGAGAAACATGAAAGACATGGTAGAATCAGGTCTTTCTGCTAAACAAGAGAAGGCCGATAGGTTCCAGCGTGTAAAAATGGAGATCAATGAAATGATTAAAGCACGTGTGGCTGCCAAGGTCAAGGTAAAGAACTAAAGATATATCATTTTGTAACAAGTATGAAGTTTTCGTCTATCTTATTGAAGTTATTATTCCTGTTTTTACTTTTGATGTTAGATGTTCTGTTATGCGTGTTCTACCAGGTCAATGAACAACAGGATGGCTCAGCTGATGATTTTCAGGCAGTCAATGATGAAAGAAGAGATTTAAAAGGAAAGTGTTTAATGGATACTGGATTGGAGGACAGGATATGTGACCTGTATGATCTGTATGTTGAGGTAAACCTGTAAACATATGATAATTTTGGGGTTTGGACAAATTGCAATCATGAGGATAATTTTTTTGTTTATTTACAAGTTTGCCAGAGAGGGCTTTAGCATCAAGGGTACCTTTTATTTAGAGCTTATTAGGCTTATCATTTTGGTGTTAGTGGAAGTAAATATATGGGTATATTTGATTCTTGTTTATCCCGTATCATTTTTTTAGTGAAACAAGTTGCAGAGTTGCTTTAGAACAAAAGCGGCTTCATCGAGATCCTAGCTTCATTCCTCCTTTAGCTTGTTTGACTTAGTTGATAAATGCCTATCTGCATGCTTGTCAGGGTATGGATGAAGACAAGGGCCCTCAAAGCAGGAAGTTATATGTAGAGGTATTAGTCCTGACCCTTAATTTTTTTTCCTCATTTTTCCTTTCTTTACAAAAGATTCTTAAGCATCTGAATTTGATGTAGTAGTCATGCTTGATTCTTTAGGTCATCTGTTTAAAAGGATCATTGCGATGTTTGTTATCAAACTAATATATTTAAATATTACTTTTTGTATTTATAGGAGATTCCTTTGCCCTTTCATATTGTGCTCCAAAACTTGTCAATTGTTCAAATCTGGAAATCTTTGTCATTACTCAGTACCATTTGTGCCTTTTCTTGCAGTGCTTTCTTTTGGCAAAAAGCACGCCAAAACTGCCGCTTTGCATGATGTAGCAAACAAATTCAAATTTGTTAACTCAAAAGAAATGCACTTTTGTTTTTTACTTGATAGACTGATAGTGTCTTAGAGCTAAATGTAACGCCCCTTCTAGTTGCTCCTTTAATTTGTATCATGGGGCTGGTATCCTTGGTCTTATGTTGAAGACAGATGATTAATTTAGAGGTGTCAAATAATGCCTTTAACTGCTTTCATATGTAAATTTTAGATAGGCATTTCTTCAGCTGTATTGTTGTGTACACTGTGAATAGTTATGTGGATTGTGGATCATGATTTGTGAAGTGGGCTTTCAATTTAGTTACCTTTTTGAGTAACAGAGTAAAAGATGCCTATTATTGTAGGTGCACCATTTATCTGGTGGGCAATCTGCATTTTTCTTTAGTATGCCTATGTATTATTTCATTTTTTTGGCACCAGCTTGCAGAGTTATGGCCACAAGGGTACATGAATAATGTTGGAATTAAAGATGCCATATATAGATCGAAGGAACGAAGGAGATCACTATACAACCAGCAGAAGGTCATCGTTATACATTTTCCTTTTTCCTTCTTTAAATTATTAAATATACATGGGTAGAATTAAAAGTTAAAGCAGATGCAGCATAATGATGTGCGGCTATAGATTAAAGGTATGCTGTGATAGCATGAAACCCGCTGTCTTGACAATCATCACATTGCAATTGAATAGTTAATGTAACTTTTGCTGAAAAACTCATTTTGTGATGTAACCCCTTTATAGATGCTGTTCTTCAAAGTAAAGTGCACATGATGTAGCTCACTGCCTTCTCCTTTCCAATTAAACCAGGTTCGCAACGAGGAGAGAATGAAGAGGAAAAGGCTGTCTGCGGCGGCTAAACAGCAAGATGGCTACCCTGTTGTAATGCAGAGTGCAGTGGTCCCGCAAGTCACACAACCACCCACAACAAACCCAGTTACCACATACCCTGCGACGGATTATGGACAGAACCAAGGATCAAAAGGTTTGGAAATGGTTCGTGAAATAGGCGCCGGTACAGTCCCTGACAACAGCAATAGAAATGCTGGCGAGGTGAAGAAGAGGAGGAAGTCAGAATCTGATATTGTAGATAGACAAGCTAACCCATTGAAGGCTACGTCGCAACATGGTAGTGAGAAGCAAAAGCCTCCGAAGCATCCAGATGAGGCAAATGCTAGTAGGCTGCCCTCCAAGGCAATTATACCCGTGCTTGGTCTCCCTAGCTATGACCAACAACCTAGCTGATTATTTTGGGTGACATTGGAAGATTTTAATTCTCCTCATAGGCCCTTGTCGGATGCTGTAACAAATACCCTAGTGGAGAGGATACCGTTGATCATTTGTAATTTTTCATGATATCATAGTTCCTTTCCACCCCTAATATTGGTTGTATAGTATCTGTTCTTTCAGTTTCTAATCGTTGAGGTGCGTTTATTCAGTGTGTAAATGTGATAGAAATAATACCCGAAAACTTCTGCCGGTGATTTCTGTCTCTCGTCCATTTGTTGAAGGAGAGGTGCTTCAATGCTTTTCTTTTTGACAGTTGCATAAATATTAAAGCATAAATGAATGGTTCGTTTGTTTTAAGATTTGTACAACTTATATCGGAAGAAAAAGCATTGAAGCACTGCGCTTGTTGAAGTCAGTTTGATCACACTCGTCGCGAGAATCATGTAGCAAATGCGCATCCGCGTGGATACAGGAAGGATACCGGTCGGACAGGGTAAGATATGTGGCGGTTTGCCACCAGCACGGCGTCGTACTGGAGCAGCGGCCGGCGCTGATTCGAAATCCCTCTCCATCGCGGGCAAAACGCACGGCCGGCGTCGGCGCGGGCCAGTCGCCCGTGCCATGCGATGCGATCCCTCTACTCTCCTTGCCAATCTCCTTGCCGCCTCCCGGACAATGCGCCCTCCTCCCACTAAACCCCACACCACCACCTGAGCGGCGAGCACCTCTTCCGGTCTCCCTCTCACTCTTCCCCACCCGCCCGCCGCGCCTACCTCTTCAGCTTCCACCACGTGGCCCCCCGTCCTCCGCCCCGCCGGCGCCGACCCAGCCACGCAGAAACCGACCGCCTCCCTCCGCGCCACTTAACCAACTCCGCATTGTCCCATCTGAACGGCCGCGTCGCTCTCCGATCCACCTGTCTCCGACGGACCGCCACTTGCGCCTTTTCTCGCGACGGATATCGCGGGTCGCGGGATGGGAGCTCCAAAACTAACACGACCGATGTAACCGCGCCCAGCCAACTGTTTCTTCATTCCCTACTACAGTCCAGCTACCACTTGCAAGTTGCAAACTTGCTCCTAGCACCCTTCAATTACACTTGTAAACTGGTCACGGTGTTTCTACGGAAGTCTTTACTGTTCTAGCCATATGCCTAGTATTTTTTTTTTCGTAAATAGCCGTCGCTACGACAAAATTTTAAAAGTAGTTTCTACACAGTAAAAACTAGCGGACCGGGACGGGTGGATTTTTTTTAACTCATTTCCAACGGTTCCTGTCCGCTGGATTTTTTTTAGCGCGAAAATTTTCCAGCAGTTCCAAACCGTTGGATTCTGGCGATTTCCAGCGGTTGGGCACCGCTGGATTTTTTTTGATTTTCCGGTCAAATAAAAAAAATTCAGTGGTGCCCAACCGCTGGAAATCGCCGGAATCCAGCGATCAGACCGCTGGAAAATTTTCGCGCACACGGCGTCCAATGGAAAATAAAAAAGGGTATTTCGACAAACCGGAAAATAAAATAAAAAATCTAGCAGACCGAAACCGTTGGAAATGAGTTAAAAAAAATCCAGCCGTCCGGATCCGCTGGTTTTTAGTGTGTAGAGGCTACTTCTGAAATTTTGTCACAGTCACAGTTATTTACGGAAAAAATACTATACATAGGGCTAGAACAATAGACTATGATCACACATGCATGAATCGCCATTGCCTGAGCTGGAAATCTATGCGTTAATACAGGTGACTGGTAGAAATCTATACGATGGCAGCTTGCTATTCCAAAGTTCTGTCTCAATGTAAACCATGGTCAAAATCTTCACAAGATGCCCAAATACTGAAATACATACGTCACCTCTCACCTGTTCTCCAGGACTTTCCAGAAATTATATAGGCAGGACTGGGCCGGGCAGCCAGGATGCTGATTCTGTTGCTTCTGATTCAACTGTGATTCCATACTATACTAGCATGGAGAGATCTCAATTGCACTTTCTAGCATGGAGATTGAGGTACCGTTGACCCTTGTTAATAAACCATCAATCTATTTTCTTGCCCAGTTGTGTAAGCTTG
Source organism: Otatea glauca (assembly GCA_036346275.1). NCBI lineage: Eukaryota > Viridiplantae > Streptophyta > Magnoliopsida > Poales > Poaceae > Otatea > Otatea glauca. Next base: position 79,503,327 of record CM070711.1, read on the forward strand.
TCCACAATGCCAAACGCATACAGACGACGTAATTTCTAGTATCTTATCTGTTCTTCTGAAATCCATGGTATTTACTAGTTAGATACTAATATTCTGGACGGACTTATATTTACCAAACCGTACCCGTTTTCCCTTCGACTCCTAAAATTTGTATGCTATGAGGGCATGCTCAGAGCCCAAATGTTCCCTTGAAACCCCCCTTGCTATTTGGGATAATTTTGTGTCTCCTCCATATTCTATTTTGGACTGTTGCTGATTTCATGATGCAGTAATCAAATTGGTATTCCTATAACAGAATGATGAAAACCAATTAGTGTTATCAAACTACCAGATGCTGATACTTCTGTAGTTTTTGGCAGGCTTGCTGCAAAGGGTCTTAATCAGGAGTCTAATAATTCGTGTTCCATTGGCTCACTGTACATGTTGTGAGTGGCTCACTGTACTGACAGTTCACAGAATTATCAAAAAGATTGGTGCAAACAGAACATATACGTCTCTTGTGATGAGACAATACATTTGTGCCATGAATTTTTTTGGAAGAAAGTAAGAAACACCACCTGCAGTTGGGCTACATTTTTGTAAAAGGAGCTTTCGATTTCATTTTTTTTACGACAGGAGCTGGTGTCCTTAAGAGTATTCTTGACATTGAGACTCACAAAGATCAGCAAACTCTTTTCTTCTTTTTTGGAGTCAACATCTTATCTCGTTTATTCAATCAAATACCACTATTGTTCGAATCCCATTTAACAGATACTTCACAATATATCGTCAGCTGAAAGAACACTGTGGAAAGGACTCAGTGGTTTGTATACTATAGTAGTTGTACTGTTGTCCAGTGTAATACTAAAGGTAATGTACTGTCATATTTCTGTATAGTTTTGTTCAGAAAGATCTGTAAAGTTCTGAACTTGCTTTTGCAAGATATAGTATTTGCGAGAATAAATTCTACGAATATTATGAGTACATTATGCATTGATGCTGTTGTATCTGAGTTGTTGAATCATGAACTGGGAATAAACTCTTTCCCGTGCACATTAGGTGCAAATGGAAGAAATACAAGAAGTGTTGCTGCATATTGTTGGAACTAAACTGGCAACTCTTGGACTCATGGTGGAGAAAATGTTCATCATAAATGAGAAAGATATTCTTCCCAAAAACATGTCCTATAAAAGTCGATCCCTGTCACAGGTACTTCTGTACTGTGCTTGTTGTGTAATGGATAAATATGTGAGCAGGCCTGCCAGTTCCAGGTAATATTTGATAACTATTATGTGAAGTTGAACAGCTTTGCAGCAATTGGTTATTGCACATTGGTGCCTTTGCTTTTGGCTAGTACTGGCCATGTTTTTTTCCATCTCTATCATTGGGCGTGGCATCATCTTTTTTCATGTCACATTGTTTTCTTACATTTTTTTCTCAAAAGGGTTCCCAAGTATGTTACAGTGTTTATGGATGGGACGTGCAGCACTCAGACGCTTGAGTAACTGTTTTCCCTTGCTTGCAATTTTTATTTGGGCTACAGAAATTGTGACCTCCACTGATTTTGCTTTTGACAGAAAAGATTTTCACTCAGTGAGCTGGCATTTTCGAATACCTTTGGCCAAGAATTGAAAACCGAAGAAACAGCACCTGAAATGTGGAAAAATGAAAACTGAAGGATCGCTATTAGCAAAGGTGGCCAAAATTTTGCAAATCTATTGAAACCATCAAAATTATCATTACCATGGAGTTTTCCTTTAAATATTTCACAGAAAGGGGGAGACAATGGAGTTCATGAGCTCATACATTTGTGACACTTTCTGCAGGTTGCTCATCTCGACCCTACTAACTCTAACGTAATGAAATGATTCTGTGTTCTACCTCTGAAGGTGGTAAATTGTCACTAACAGTCACAAATCACTTAAACTGAGGCATCACTGGAATTTTTATTCAGGCACCTAAACTTTCGAGGAAATGCTACTATTCACTCATTATATTTTCTAAGCAGCCTTGTTCCTAGGACTGTAAACAAGCCGAGCTCGAGCGAGCCTGGCCCTCCAGGCTCGAGCTCGGTAAGGCTTGGCTCGAGCTCGAGCCGAGCTCGAGCTCGGATTCGAGCCTCGACCCAGGCTCGAGCTCGGCTCGGTCCAAGCTCGAGTAGGCTCGAGCTCGGCTCGAGTAAGCTCGGTAAGCTTGATAAGCTCGAGTAAACTCGGTAAGCTCGAGTAAGCTCGGTAATTCTGGTAAGTTCGGTAGGCTCGGTAACAAGCTCGATTAAGCTCGGCTCGAGGAAGCTCGGTAACAAGCTTGAGAAAACTCGATTTAAGGAAGCTCGGTCCAGGCTCGAGTAGGCTCGCGAACTATTCGAGCTCGGCTCGGTTAAGCTCACGAGCTCGAGCTCGAGTTCGGCTCATTCGGAGCTCGAGCCGAGCTCGAATCGAGCCTCTTGCGAGCCGAGCTCGAGTAGCTCGCGAGCCTCGAACTTTTTTTACAGCCCTACCTGTTCCCCTTTTGTCCAACATTTACAAGGCAAAAATAATATAAACATCATCAATAAAATATTAATTACTCGTCTGTGTGGACATGAAGACTGTTGATTGTTTTGAAGTTTTCATAGAGGAAAATTTTGAGTAGCTTACTAAATTTATAAAATATAGCATCCAGGCATGACATTTCTTGTATGTAAACATTGATTGATCTATGAGTTCAGCATTTGCCCCCAAAATGTGAAGAATAGCCTGTAGGTTTTTGATCTCTGGCCCTGTCCATTGTTTGATGATTCAATCGCCGGCAAATGAGATGCATTCTGTGAATTGTATGATGTTCTATCCGTCCTAATGAAAAAAAATACACAGCTCTACTGTGTGTTCTCGTAAAATGTGAAAAATAGAATGTAATGGGAATGAGAGATGTGTGCCCTGGCATTCCATTTTTCAACAAATACTGACAAGTTCTTGTGAGCTCTATACTGTATGTTCTCTGGTATCAGACAATCCTGGCAAAGATTAAAGTTCCCTAAAATTTTCTAAAGTTGCAGCATGCACCTAACAGCTCAAATAAAAAGGCAAAATGAAAGAAAATAAGGATAAACTGAAGAGAAAGCACCGAGGAAGAACTATCACAGACTCACAAATTTTGTTAAGTCTTGCTGTTTCATACCACGATTCTTGTAGCTTGACCATAATAATGTGAATCAAGTTTGCTGCACAATTTACTAAAAAAAAATCGCTGCAGAATTGACGTGATCTTTTCTGCTAACCTTTGTTGGTTCATGGCTTCATGCCAATTAACCTTAACAAACAATTTGGCACGTCCAGCCCAACAAACTAGCAGCTTAGTTTTTGGCCATATTAGTAACTACCTGAAACTTTTGCCAAGGGACAGCTTGAGAAGGGGAGGCTTCCAGTTGTCAATACTAGCAGTCTCATGGTAACTAGAAAGCATGATCAGCGGAAAAAACAAAGCCAAAGAGCAAGAGAAGGGAAAAGGAAACTTCTAAGTTTTAACCCATTTTGCTGTTAAATATCTCTTGTCATATTCTATGTTGGTCATGAACCAAAGGTGCTAAAAATAAGCCAAAGGTACTAAACATGTGTTCGACAACTTAGCCCTGCATTATGTATATTTTGATATACAAATTTGGTAAGAGATTGCCAACAGATCATATTGCATCATTGGATCTCTTGACATAGTAGGCATTTATGATGTACAATGAATAGAAGGCCAAGAAGAAAATCTCTTGAGATGAACCAAGAAAGAAATTAATGTAGCCAACTAGCCATAAAGATATGCACATCTTTAATTTAATGGAAATAAGTTTTCCCGTTGTTTTTGTTTTGTTTTGGTCGAGAAAGATGAGCCTTTTCACATTGCCATTTCAGGTACAGGTGGCACATACATTGCTGGGGATGACGAACACAGAAGGGAACCAGAAGAGCAGTGGCAATCTTTTTACTAAGAAACCAATACACCTATTAAGAAGAAAACTCCTGCTACTAATGCAGTAGCGCTCTGCATCCCATGAACCGGGCTTAAGTTTAGAAGTAAGTAACAGTTCATGCATCCAGCCAAAAATAAAAAAAAACTACTAGAAACATATTCCTATCTTGTGTGTTCTAAAAGATTGAGCAAACTCATCAAGATTTTTCGTATCCTTCTGAATCGCGGCACTAATATATGGCAGGACAAAATATTGCATCATTCTATCAGTTATCAATGTGCTGGAACCACAACCAAATACAGAAGTCCAGGGTAGCGACAAATACTGAAGGCAGTGCATGCTTCACACCTATATCAGCATTCAAATATTTTTGAAAAACATCTCGAGTTGAAACAATGATATGTGTATTTAGGAAGAAATGCATAAACAAGTAATTTTAGTAGAAAACATCTGATAAGGTTCATGGCTTCATGCCAATTAACCTTAACAAACAATTTGGCACGTCCAGCCCAACAAACTAGCAGCTCAGTTTTTGGCCATATTAGTAACTACCATAACCTTTTGCCAAGGGACAGCTTGAGAAGGGGAGGCTTCCAGTTGTCAATACTAGCAGTCTCATGGTAACTAGAAAGCACGATCAACAGAAAAAACAAAGCCAAAGGGCAAGAGAAGGGAAAAGGAAACTTCTATGTTTTACTTTTAACCCATCTTGCTGTTAAATATCTTTTGTCATATTCTATGTTGGTCATGAACCCAAGGTGCTAAAAATAAGCCAAAGGTACTAAACATGTGTTCGACAACTTAGCCCTGCATTCTGTATATTTTGATATACAAATTTGTAAGAGATTGCCAACAGATCAGATTGCATCATCGGATCTCTCTCGACATAGTAGGCAATTTATGCAGTACAACGAATAGAAGGCCAAGAAGAAAATCTCTTGAGATGAACCAAGAAAGAAATTAATGTAGCCAACTAGCCATAAAGATATGCACATCTTTAATTGAATGGAAAGAAGTTTCCCAGTTGTTTTTGTTTTGTTTTGGTCAAGAAAGATGAGCCTTTTCACATTGCCGTTTCAGGTACAGGTGGCACATACATTGCTGGGGATGACGAACACAGAAGGGAACCAGAAGAGCAATTGCAATCTTTTTAGTAAGAAACCAATACACCTATTAAGAAGAAAACTCCTGCTACTAATGCAGTAGTGCTCTGCATCCCATGAACCGGGCTTATGTTTAGAAGTAAGTAAAGTTCATGCATCCAGCCAAAAATAAAAAAAGCTACTAGAAACATATTCCTATCTTGTGTTCTAAAAGATTGAGCAAAATCATCAAGATTTTTCATATCCTTCTGAGTCGTGGCACTAATATATGGCAGGACAAAATATTGCATCATTCTATCAGTTATCAATGTGCTGGAACCACGACCAAATACAGAAGTCCAGGGTAGCGACAAATACTGAAGGCAGTGCATGCTTCACACCTATATCAGCATTCAAATATTTTTGAAAAGACAAATCTTAAAGCAAGCGAAGAGGTAAGTAATCACCATCTACCATTTATTCATGCTTTAATATTTGTGCAACTGTTAAAAAGAAAAGCATTGAAGCACCTCTCTTTTGATAAACATCTGGACTGGAAACAATGATATGTGTATTTAGGAAGAAACGCATAAACAAGTATTTTTTAGTTGAAAACATCTCATAAGGTGCGCTTCATACAAACAAGAATAGAGCACAACTGATTTGGGGGCTTGAAACTTGAAAGGCAAAGAAAAGGCAAGGCAGTAAACTCTCACCAGGTATTGCCAGATTTTTGTTTGTTAGCCTCCTCCCCTCGCTGCTCTGTATCCAACATAAGAGAGTAAGTTTACATTTCTCCCTCTTTCTTTGCTTACTTTTTCTGTTTCCTCGATCGATAAAGAAATCCTGCCCCGATTTCCCCTCCACAACAATTGCCTAACACTCACAGGCGCCGCTCGCTACTTCCTGCCGTTCAACCACGTTTCCACCCAAAGTTTTGAGTTCTCTTGTTGATTCTTTTGTGGAGGTAGAATCGAAGCTTTCCGGTTGGGATTGGTCGCTTAGGTTGGCAATCGCAGGAGTAGTTTCCGTTTTACATCTTGTTAGATGCCTTGTTGGGTATTACTGATATGTTTGGTTGGTTTTAATGCAGGCTCTTGTTTTCTGGGCTGAAAAGATGGATGCAGATAAGAGCAAGGGGAAGGAGAAGGTGCGCTCTAGGGAATCGCTGTCTCAGGGTTTAGTGCTAACCTACAAGAGGCGCCGGCTTCCGAAGCCAGAGACCAAACCCCGTGATGTGCCAGAGCAACAGGTATAAATCTTTTCTTCTAACCAGTCGAATAGAAGAAATCTAGAATATCCTTTGTTACATTGAAAAAGAATAGCACTTCTCTACGAGGTATGATTAGTGTTCTGAGCGCTTGGATTTTTCTTTATGTTAGCATTTGTAACTTGTGGACTTGCCAAATCTCTACTTTGATAATTGATATGGGAGATTGTGGAAATGGCATGGAGATGGTGGATGTTTTGGACTGATTCTGTACTTGGTGATGTCTGCTTAGAAGAGTAGGATGTCCTAATTACTGACGACGTGAGTGCATCAGTCATATGCATTTTGTAGCTGTTAGGTTGTTCCTTTTTGGTAGCATATGAGTTGCCAAGATTGCCTTTTCAAGTTAGGGGATGAGAAAAATGACGAAGAGTTCATAAGTGTAGGGTAAAGGCTCTTTGTTTAGTTGCTGATGTCCTGGCCAAACTATGTTGATGAGTTAATGAGTAAATATTGGTGATGCTTACTCAATTAGTATCTGCTGTGATTCTTTTTTATTTAGCATTGTAGAGTTGTTTGTGTTGGTGCATTCTAAAAAAAAATCTGTAGTTTCCCTGGTGCAATTGGTGATCACTTTTGACACACACTTGGGCTCAAACTATTACATGGTAGTTTTTTCTAAAAGAAAATTACAACATGCCTTCTACTCACCTATTGTTTTGTTGGGGAACACATTTTTTGCACCCATATAACGCTTTGCTCGACCTTTTTTTTAATTGATTCTTTGGAAGTAAACTTTTGTTGTCTAAATATTTGAGTATTTATTTCATCAGCTGTTACAACTTACTACATTCTTACCTTAATTCAACAATTGATGTTTCTCTTGACCAAGAAATTCTATTAAGAGCATTCAGCTACTATAGCTTTGTTGTTCAAGATATGCCAAAATTTGGTCTTGCCTGTTTTGTACATTTATTTAAAACTTTCTAATTTTGCAGATTTCACATGATTTTTGGAAAAGTAGGGGTAAGGCATGGGAGCACAGCATAACAATTGACGAAAATAGGCAACACTGGAAGTGCAGGTATTGTTCAAAGACTGGGAACAGTGGCAGTGTAACTGGGCTCAAGCGTCATCTTGTTGGTGATATGGAAGTAAAACAGTGCCCTCATGTTCCAAAGGATGTCTCTGGTGAAATAAAAAAGGATATGGACACGAAAAGAGAGAGACGGAAGAAGCGTGTTGCAGAAAAAGTTGGTAACAGTTTTAAAAATAGGAGCTCTTCTGATAATACCAAGGCCAAGATGGATCCTTTACCCCCGGATTCAGATAAGCTGACACGAATAGACACCCATGTTCTTGATAAAGTTACCGACAAAACAAACACTGGTCATCAGCAGCTTGCTCACGAGGTATACAATTGTGCACTTAGCTCTTTTCTTTCATCGCTATTCAGTGCTGTTCTCTAGTGTTCTGCTTGGCTAATTAAGGTAAGGAAAGATTGGCAAGTATAGAAGTTATTTTATGATGTTTCCTTTGAAGTTTTGTGGATTTACTCTCTCCAGTCACAAATAGATGTCAATTTGGACATTAGTATGTTTTCGATATATTGCTTTGACCATCAATTTTTATAATAATAATAATCTAGCAAACGAATATAAAAGTTAAGATGCTACAATATCAATTTGACTATCGTTTTCATGTGACTATTCTAGGGGCTTTTTAATACACTAGTTACTCCCTCCAATCACAAATAGATATCGTTTTGGATATCGACACAGTCCCCAAAATGTTACTTTGATCACTAATTTATGTTGTAATATAATTATAAAACCCAATTAAATTATAATATTATGAAAGTACTTTTCAAGACAAATCTATACATATGATTTTCATGTATCCAATCTAAATTTTTAAAAAGATATTAGTAGTCAAAGTTTGAGAACTTTAATTGCACGTATCTCAAAACGATATGTATTTGTGTCGACGATCGGGACCGCCGACCGCAAAGAAAGAGGGGGAAGGATCGTACGAAGGGCGAGGCCTAGAGCTTCGCTCGTCCGGATGGCACCCTTGACGGGCGCACTAAGCAGGGGAGCCTGTGCAACCAAACAGGGGACACAAGGTTTATACTGGTTCGGGCCGAACCCCTACTCCAGTTCGTGTGGTGGTGTTGTATTGCCTTTTTGTGTAGATGGTTACACAGTGTTTACAAGCGAGAGTGCTAATGGCTTAGCCAGATGGGTTCGATCCCCCTCCTACGGGGGTTCCTGCCTCCTTTTATACGGAAGGAAGGGGCAGGTTACATCGAGAGTTGGGAGAGGACGAGGTGACCTACACTAGGAGCTTTGGTCCTTCGTTCTGCTGACTGATCACCGCCCGTCTTGCCCATGCTGGGTCGGTAGTCTAGTTGGCCAGGGCGGTTAGGTATTTCCCCGGGAAACGGCGTACCTGCCCTCTGCGAACCTTACGAGTGTTGACGTTGCTGCGCATGACGTTGGCGCTGCCTCGGGAGGGAGCGTGTCTTCGTACTGTACGTGACCGGTCGATGGGACTGGAAGTATGACTTCAGCAGCCATTAAACCATCTTGGGAAGTGGCCACCTGCTCTCGTATAGTCACTTCGATTGACCCCATCCGTGGGGTACGTGGCTGTTGGCAGGTGGAGGCTTTGACACGCGGCCCTTGGCGGGGGTTGCCTTGGCTGGTCGGGTCGGGGACCCGCCCCCGCGTGGAGGTCGGGAGCCCGGCTTGGTCGGAGTCGGGGGAGAGCTCGGAGAGGTCCGCCAGGTCGGGGAAGAGCTCGGAGAGGTCCACCAGGTCAGGGAAGAGCTCGGAGAGGTCCGCGGTCGGGAAGAGTGTCCGGTGGCCTCTTGGGACCTTTGGTCGGATCCGTGTAACGATCCACTCGGTGCCGGGCGGTAGGCCGAGACGTCTGCTGCTGGCTTAGGAGCGATCCCCGGGCACAGAGGAGCAGACACGTGTCGGAGGGACGCGCGCCAGGTGTCGAGCCCCGACAACCAGCCCCGAGGCTCAAGAAGCGATGCGAGACTCTAGGCGCTCTTGAGTCCGATGTCTTGCTCGGAGAGGATCCCCATCGGGACACGTGCCGGGCTTTGCCATTTTGTTTTCCTGACAGCCCGAAGCCGGGGCCTTGTGGGCGGGAAGTTGAAGGAATGGGGTCAGAGGATGCGTGGAGGACGCGCCCGACGGGGTTTTGAAAGGCCCCGACGTTTGGCCGCGCTCACGGCCACGAGCGCGCTTTGAGGTGATGGTGATGTCGGTAGATGAGGCGTCTTTAAAACCAGGGGGGTCTCACCTTTAGGATTTCACTTCCCGTTTCTCGTGCTCTTGCCTTCTTCCTCCTCGTCCCTCTGCGTCAACGCCTTTTAGCCCTTGATTGCGACCCCGTTCTCTCCCCCTCCCTTTTGATCTTGATTCTATGGCTAAGTTTGGGAGGAGCACACTCACCGCAGAACGGATGAGGGAGATGGAGTCTTTGGGGCTTCTGGACCCGTTCTCCTGGCGGCTTCCTTCCGGGGAGAAAGTGCCGCGACCTCGGGATGACGAGATCGTGAGCACGGAGCAGTACATGCTCTTTGGGCTGCGGACCCCGGAAAGTGACTTCTTGGCTGCGGTCCTCGCGTAGTGCGAGGTTGAACTTGTGAACCTGGTGCCGAATTCCCTTCTTCTCCTTTCCGTTTTCGCACATCTTTGCGAGGGGTTCCTTGGCAGGCTCCCTACCCCCTCGCTTTTCTTCCGTTTTTACTCCTTGTCCCGCACCGCAAAGACCCGTCGTCGTCGGTGCCTCTATTTCATTGCAGGCGGCAGACTCCTTGCACCTTTCTTCCAAATCCCGACCGGGACTCGCTCGGGCCGTGGGCGGAAAAGTGGTTTTATTTAAAGAAGGGCGAGGGAGGCGGGCTTGCTTATAATGGCGTCGCGATCGAAGGGAAGCGGGAGACCCCTGAGCCTGAGGACTCGGTGGACGACAGAAGTGGCCGCCTTCATCCACACATGCGCCATCGCGGGGCCGGAAGGCGACGGTCGTTACGACTACTGCGAATCGGTGCTCCTCTACGGAGGAGGTTGCACCCTTTCTTTGAAATCACCGGAGGTGCGACGCCACCGGGAAAGTCACGAGGTAAGTGTTGTCCGATCTCGGATCCTTTCGGACCTTGGTCGGAGTTCTCTTATTTCCTGATGCTTTATTCCTGATCTCGCAGGACCGAGGTCGGCATGAGTCGCTTCGAGGATGCAGGAGATTTTCGGGAAGGCCGCCAACTCCTTCGACCTCGGTGGCAACGTCCCTAAGAACGTCTTGGGGCGTAGCAGCGAGGTAAAAGCCTTTCACCTTGGTCCTTGCTTTGGCGCTCGGACTCGGATGCTTATTGTGGCGAGCTCGTGTAGGCAACCAAAGAGCTCGGGATCTGTGAAGCGATTGCTACCGTTCTCGCCCAAACAAAGGCAAGAAGGGGCAAGAAGCCGCTCGACGCCCAAAGCAATCGCCAAGAAGCCCCACGTCGAGTGGGGCGACTGGTCGTGGTGAGTTTAGACCCCGAGCTCGTGGGTACCGGGTTCGAGCTTGGTTCCATCGGGCCGCCTTTTTCTTTTCTTCTTTTTGGTTCACCCACTAACCTCGCTTTTGCCAAGCAACAAGAGGCGGCCGGCCGCGAGCCCTGGCACGCAATGAGCAACGAGTTCCGCAACAAGCTCCCGAGGAAGCCCTCCGTCGCCGCCGAGAGCGGTCACGCCTGTACGGCCTCCGTACATTTTTCGTCATCCCACCCCATCGCGACGTTCGAGCGTCCGAGGGGTACCGACCTTTCCTGTGGTCCAGGGCGAGGCCGGGGAGGAGGATTATGAGGACGATTACCGCCTCGTGGCGCGACCCAGGACGCGACAGATGCTGCTTGCCGCGTCCTCCGAGGAGGACGAAGCGGCCGAGGGAGGGTTGGTTGAAAGCGCCACGACCAAGGACGTCGTGATTGGGGGTGCTGCTGCCGGGAGCACCGTAGCCGAAGGGGCCGCAGTCGAGGGTGGCGTCGTCGTTGTGCCCCAGCAGGGGGCGCCCCGAGGTGGAGTCCTCGAAAGCGAGAGCGAATCGCTTCGCAGTGGGGCCTGGAAGAAAGCGAGGTTGCCGCGCGTCCGTTCGCCGCGGTAAGTTCCCCGTTCTTAACCGTGGTGGTGGGGCCGATCGAGCATCTTTTGATAATTTGCGCGTCGCCTCATATCTTTGGGCGGTCGTGGCTCCGGTCCATCGTCCGACCCCGATGCCTCCGACCGGGGCGCTTTCGGTTGTTGAGCCCGTGATCGAGGGCAACGTTGTCGTCGTGCCCCGGGTGGGGCCGTCCACCTTTGGTGAGCTGAGGACCCTTCCCGCAATCGAGGGCGGCCAGGGGGTCGTCGAGCCATCTGCCGGCCCAGAAGGTCCGGCCACCGTTGCCGTGGCCGGAGCGGATCCCCCTGGTCCTTCGGGGTGTGCCGTTGCCATAGCGGCGGCGGAGGCCGCCGGGGACGCAACTGCGGGCGTACTGCCCCGAGATTCTGATGGTGTTGTCGACTTGTCTTCGCTGGAAGACCGGCTAGTGGAGGTAAGATCGATCGTGGCGTCAGCTCCTCCTTCCCTCCCTTTTCTTAGTGGTCATGGCGGGTTTTCTCTTTGCCTTCGCAGGGTCTGCGGCTGGTTTCCCGGGGGTACAACATTGCGCGCGAACATGTGCTCGCCCTCCGGCCCTTATGCGGTGCCCTCGAGGCCAATCAGAGGGACATCGCCGAGCTAAAAGCCACCGTGTCGTGCGGTCAAGAGGAAATCTCGTGCCTGAAGGAGGCCCGGGCCCTCGAGCTTGCGCGGGCTGTCGAGGCCGAGCGGGAGCGCGTGGCCCAGGAGATATACGCCATAGCGCTCTCCGACGCCGTCAAGGGGGAGCGGAGGAGGGCGGAGGAGACCCTTGTCCGGGTCCGTCGAGAGGCGCAGGACGTCTTTGACGAGGATCGCGCGAGCGCGTCGGCGGAGATCCAGCGTCTCAAGCTCGAGATCTCCGACCTTCGCTTCGAGGCAGAAGTCGCACGACGAGGGGGGCCCTCCTCCGAGCTCGAGGCTAAAGCGGCTGAGCTCAAGAAGACGGTCGCGGGGTTGGAGACGAGGGCCACCGGAGCGGAAATCAAGGCGGCTGAGGCCGAGGCTAGGATGCTAGTCTTGGGGAGAAGCTGGCGCAGGTGGCTCGGGCTGGGAAAGACGCCTTGGCCCAGCTCCAAGGCGACCGTGACCGGGTTGACAAGGCCGAAGCCGAGGTCATCGTACTGCGGCGGAGGGTTTCCGACCTCGAACGGAAAAAACTCGCCCGAGACATGTCTCTGTAAACTTTAAAGTTAGCGGATGGGTCCGGGGGCGAAAGATTCCCCCTTGTAAAGGTAAAACAACTTTATGCTAAGCTTTATAGAGTTGTGTTTCTTTGGAGGACTTAGCTTATTTGCCGGTCTGTGCCGCCACTGTGTACCTTGTACGGGCTATTTCTTGGAAGGGTCGAACAGTACTGGATACGTGGCACGTGGCGAGCACGTTCCCACGGACCCTCGCAACGAGGCCTACCGCCTTTCGCCCGAATTACCCAGCTTAGGCTGACAGAGCTGTCTGATGCCCGATGTTGATTCAACCGAGGCCTCGCCCGAAATCACTCGGGCCCGGGCACGACTCGGGTCGACATGTCTTGATAATTTGGCTGCGGGGAATAAGTCGGCTTGTTGCGGCAAAGCGACTTATTGCGACCGAGATCATCCCTAGTGGTAGTCTTAGGGGTCGCGGCCTCCGGGCCTGGAAATGTCATCGGGCCCGGGGCACTTCTTGAGGACGTTCACCGGTCGGTAACACAGGGGAATAGCCGGCTTACTCCGATAAGGATCGTTTTACTGCGGCCTCCGAGCCCGGGAATGCATCGGGCTCGGGATGTTGGCATCCCTGAGGTGAACCCGAAGAACGTGGTTCCCACCGAGGCCTCGCCTGGCAGTACTCAGGTTTGGGCACAACTCGGACTGGTCAGCCTGGGATAGCTCAGGCTGGACCAGATCTTAGGCCTTGGGTCTGACTCGGCGAGCTCGGGAATGCATCGAGCTCGGCAAGACCCCCTCAGAGGGCGGTTTAGAGATTCGAACCTGGCCACCCGGCCCCGGGGGAAAGGTCGGCTTAGAACGACAGAGTCATCCCCGGTGGTGAATCCCAAACTGCGACCTCCGAGCTCGGGAAAAGTCATCAGGCTCGGGGCGCCCTCTGAGAACGTTCAATGGTTGGCAACACGGGGGGATGGCCGGCTTACCCCGATAATGATCGCCTTACCGCGGCCCCCGATCCTGGGAATGCCCAGGCCCGGGTTGTTCATCCTCGAGGCGAACCTAGAGAACGTGACCCCAGGCGCTGCAAGAAAGAACACGCATGGACGCCCCGAGGCCGAGCCCGCCGCGTGACCTTATGGTTGCCCTTATAGCCACGCCGCGGGGTCGGGCCGCCCGAGGCGTTCTAAGAAGAAATTACTTCGGTTAAAAGAAAGGGGACGGACGAGACGCCGCGTCCGAAGGCCTTTAAGATGGCGCGACCTTCGACCGAAGGAATCTGCAACTTAGGGTCGTGGTGGAACATCAACCCTTCTACAAATCGAACGAGATTAGCACGGAAATCGAAAGAAAAACTTTACTTATGGCCACAAACCTGGGTCGGACCAGGGGATGGCAACACAAAAAGGCCCTGAGCACGCCCCGAGGCGCCGAGTTCAGAACACAGGAACGAACATAGCAACAAAGAAAGAGGCACCTTAACTTAACGAAGGGCGAAAGAGGAGCGCTAGACGTAGAACTTCCGGAGCTGGCCCACGTTCCACGAGCTCGCGAGCTCCCTGCCATCGGGGACCGCCAGACGGTAAGCTCCCGCGCGGCTTGTTGACACGACTCTGAAGGGGCCCTCCCACAGCGGGGACAGCTTGTTGGTGTGGGAGCGATCTTGGATCCGTCGTAGGACCAGGTCCCCGACGCGGAAGCCCCTGGGTCGGACGGCTTGGGCAGCATGTCTGCGGAGATCTTGCAGGTAACGCGCCGAGCGCAGAAGCGCGCGGCACCTTACTTCTTCCGCCAAGGCAAGGTCGAGGGACCGCTCCTGCTCGAGGTCGACATGGTCGACCGAGCTCGTCCTAATGGAATGGAGCGCGACCTCGGGCGGCAGGACAGCCTCGGCCCCGAAGACGAGCTGGAAGGGCTTGTCCCCGTTGCCCGGCTGGTCGAGGTGCGGACAGACCAAAGGACTGCGGGGAGCTCGTCCACCCATGCCCGGTCGCGGCGACCGAGCTCGTCGAAGACTCGCTTCTTGAGCCCTTGGATGAGCTGCCGGTTGGCGCGCTCGGCCGCCCCGTTGCTCTGGGGGTGGCTCACCGAGGCATAGCAGACCTTGGTCCCCATATCCGCGCTGAACTCTTGGAACAGCTCGCTGGTGAACTGCGTCCCGTTGTCGGTGATGATCCTACAAGGGACTCCGTACCTTGTGACCACAAAGGAACGGAAGAACCTTACCGCGGCCTTGGCGGTGATAGCGGAGACCGGTTCTGCTTCGATCCATTTTGAAAAGGTGTCGATCGCCACGAATAGGAAATCCTTCCCCCCGACCGACCTCGGGAAGGGACCAAGAATGTCGAGGCCCCACGTCGAGAATGGCCAGGCGAGGGGAATGGTCTACAGGGCGTAGGCCGGTTGCCTCACCTTCCGGGCGTGAAACTGACAGGACTGGCAAGAACGAACAATGCCCTGGGCATCTTCGAGCGCCGTTGGCCAGTAAAAACCCATCCTGAAGGCCTTCCCGACCATAGTCCTGAAAGAGGAGTGAGCGCGTGCATGTGCCGGAGTGTATGTCGTTGAGCAGGTATTTACCTTCTTACGGAGTGATGCATTTTGACAGAACGCCCAAAGCCCTCGACGGTGGAGCGCCACGACGAGCTGACGAGCCCGCACGTCGCCGGAGCCTGCTCCTTTCAGCAGGAGTGGCGGGGAGCTCCCCTTGGTCGAGGAACTTGATGAATGGATACATCCACGTCGGAACGTTTTCGAGGAAGGCCACCGGGTCTTCCTGGTCGGCGACGACGGTGTGCCAAGGTTTCAGGATGACGTCCGGCGGAGCTCGTCGCCGGATGATCCAAGCTCAGACAGAGATCGGCGGTGGAATTGTCTTTCTTTGGTACGTCTTTGGATCCTCGTGTTCCGAACCATCTCTCCATCTTGCGTACCTCGGTGAGGTATTTGGCCATCAGAGGCTCCGAACACTGGTAGACTTTGTTGTACTGATTGACGACGAGCTGGGACTCTCCTTTCACGATTAGGCGGCGGATGCCCAGGGACTTGTAGGCTCGGAGGTCGGCCAAGAGGGCCTCGTATTCCGCCGCGTTATTGGTAGCGGGAAAGCCGAAGCGGACCACATATCGCAAGTGGTCACCTTGAGGGGTGATGAGGAGAACGTCCACTGAGCGCTCAAAGGATCTTGATCCGTCGAAGAACATAGTCCATGGGTCCTCGGCTCCGACCTCGGGCTCGGGGCGAGCTCGTCGTCGCTCGGCCACGAAGTCTGCCAGCGCCTGTGATTTGATGGCGGTGCGGGCCGTGAAGCGGAGGTCGAACTCGGCCAGCTCCATAGCCCATTTGGCGACGCGACCTTCGGCTTCAGGGTTTCTGAGGATTTCCCCGAGTGGGAGGCCGCTCGGGACGACCACCGCATGTGCTTGGAAGTAGTGTCGGAGCTTCCTCGAGGCCATGAAGAGTGCGTAGAGGAGTTTCGGACACTGGGATAGCGCTCGCTTCGGCCCATGGAGTACTTCGCTAACATAGTAGATCGGTGTCGCCGCCTACCCGTTCGGCTACCAGGACGCACGACGGCACTGGTCGCGCCGCGAGGTAAAGTAGCGACACCTCTCCTGTTGTGGAGTTGTCGTGAGAGGAGGACGCGAAAGGTACGCCTTGAGCTCGTCGAAGACCGCTGGCCGGGGTCCACTCGAAACCCTTATGATCTGCGCAGATCTTAAAGAAAGGCGACCGCGCGCCGAGCCGGAAATGAAGCGGCCGAGGCGATGATGCGGCGGTGAGGCTCGCACTTGCTTTGCGAGGTCGAGCGGTCATCCGCCGATCGCCTCGATCTTCTCGGGTTCGGGCCCACGCCGACTCCCCGATCATGTAGCCGAGTACTTTTACGAGGCCGTGCAAGACGCATTTTTCGGGTTGAGCTTGATGCCGAACTGTTCGGGTTGGCGAAGGTCTCACCAGTCGTTGGCGTGGTTAGCCTTAGAGGGCTCTTGGCGATGATGTCGTCGACGTACACCTCGAGGTTCCGGCCGATCTGCGGTCGAAGGCTTTGGCCATTAACATTGGAGCGTGGCACCGCGCATTGCGGAGGTCGAACGACATGGTCGTGTAGCGTAATGTTCCAAGCGGCGTGATGAAGGCGGTCTTGTCTTCGTCTTTCGCGCGAGCTTGATCTGGTGGTACCGGAGTAGGCGTCGAAAACTCAACATCTCGGCGTTGGCGGTGGAGTCCACAACTGGTCTATGCGGGAGCGGAAGTTATCTTTGGGGCATGCGGCGTTCAAGCCCGTGTGGTCGACACACATTCGCCACTTCCCGCCTTCTTCTTCAGATGCGATCACGAGGTTGGCGACCATTCGAGTAGTTGACCTCGCGAATGAAGCCGGCCTTAAGGAGCTTGTCGAGATGCTCCCTGATTATCGCCGCCTTCTCAGAAGAGAAGCGCCGGAGCTTCTGGCGCACGGGTCTGCAGCCAAGCTTTGTTTGCAGTTTGTGCTCGATCACCTCCCGTGGGACCCCGGGCATGTCCGCCGGTTCCCATGCGAAAATGGTTTTGTTATCTCGGAGGAAGGTGACGAGCTCGTCTTCCTATTTGGGATCGAGCTGGGCAGAAATATAGACGCATTTGCCCGTGCCCCCCTCCTCAAGCTGCACGGCCTTGGTCGGGCCGTTTATGGATAGCCGTCTTCCGACGGCGTCCTTGGGGTGATCTCGGCCCGGTGGGCGATATGCCGCCAGCGTCAGGGCCTTTTCCTCGCAGCCGTGCGCTGCCTTAAGGTCGCCGCGGACCGTTATGACGCCACCGGGCCCTGGGAGCTTCATACACCGGTGCCTATAGTGATTCGCAGCCATGAACTTGACCAGGGCGGGGCGCCCGAGGGTGGCGTTGTAGGGGAGATCGCCGTCCACGACATCAAAGGTGATCAGCTCGGTGCGAAATTTACGGAGTCGCCGAAGGTGACGGGGAGGACCACTTGCCCCAGGGGGGTGGTCGAGCTCCTCGGCACGATGCCGAAGAAGGGGATCGCTATGTTCTTGATTTTCGGCCGGTATTTGCATCCGGTCAAAGCGCCGCTAGGAGTAAGTTGAGGGCGCCCCGTCGACCATGACCCGATAACGACAGCGTTGCTTATGGTCGGCGACGACGAGCGATTTGAAGTCTCGGGACATCCCGGGCGTCGTCCGGGAAAGGTGATGGGACGACGCCCATCCGCGAGGTTGGTTGGCGGGCTTCCCGGCGGTGGCTTGATAGACGGCGCGCGCGGCGTCCTTCAGCTCGCGCCGAGATCGGTATGCGGAGGAACCACCGAAGACCATGTCCACACGGCGGTCGCCCTGTTGGAATTCCAGGTCAGGGCCCGCTTGGGCCTGGCCAGCGTCGATTCCTCCTGGCCGTTCATCGCCTTTTTGTAGCGCGGGCATTTCCCCAGTCCCCTTATAAAAGGCGTCCAGCTTGAACAGCCATATCCTGCAGCCCCGCAGGTCATGGCCGTGGATCTTGTGGAACGGGCAAAACTTGTTGGCGTCGAAGCCGGGTTGTTCCTCGTTGCCCCAAGCTCGGATGTTCGCGTGGAGGGGGTCCCCCTGACCTTGCCCCGGTTAGGGCCGGCGCGGCGCCTGCTGCGGTCGCGGATGGTTCTGCGAGGTGGGGGGCGGTCGGCCGGCCGCGCGTCCCCCCTTCACGTTTGTCGTCGACCGTGGCGACTAGGCGGAGCTGGCCGCCCTCGACGCCGCGGTCTTTTCCCCGCCTTTTGTCGCATGGGCCCGGGTCTCCTTCCTTAGCGTCGGATGGCCTCGTTTCGCCGAAGGCTAGGCCGAGCTTGCCCCGGTCATAGTCATGCTTCCGGCCGACGGACGATCGCCCACGTCCGCGTCTGCTTTCGATCATGCGGAATAGTTTGTCGACGGTGAGTCTTGTGGCAATCTCGAGGTCCTCCGTAAGGCATCTGTCTCGGACGCCAAACTTGAAAGCCTTGATGACGGTTTCGTCATAAACATTGGGGATCGAGTTTCGCGCGCGGGTGAACCGGCGCACGAAGTCCCACAGATGTTCCCCCTTTCCCTGGATAACACGGCCCAGTCCTCTCCCGCCTGTGCCGTTCGTAGCAACTCGGAAGTTGGAGTGAGAGCGCTCTCGGTGGCGCCACGGCCGGAAGGTCTTGGACGGATCGGTTGAAGAGCAGTGCGGCGGCGCGCCGTCGAAGCAGTGGGAGGTAGTTGGCCATCACGGCCTCGTCCTCCGGCCGCGGGATGGCGGTGGAGTAGATGGAGAGGAATTCGCGGGATTCTTGGTCCCGTCGAACCGCTCCATCATCGCCGCCTCGCCGGGCGGCCGGCGTACTCGACGGAGATCGCACGAGTACGCCGGCACCGTAGGTCGGAAGGTCCTTGCCGCCATTGCTAGCGTCGAGTCGTCACCACCGATAGGAGAACTCGAGCCGTGGCGCACCGCGTCGGCCGTGATGGTCGACGGGGCGTCGTTGCGATGGCGTCATAGCGGTTATGGATCTTCGTCGCCGAGTTGGACGTCCGGAGAGGACTTCGGAAGTACCGTCCGGCGAGCATCGTTATTACGCCACCGGCGACGGGCGAAGCCACGCGCGCCCCTTCCGTCGGGAGGCGGTGAAGATAGCGTTAAGTGCGAGCCCGAGGCGGGATCCTGCCGGTGAAGCGGCCGTGATCATGTGACGAGGCCGGCCGCCACGGCGAGACTTCGAGCCGAGAGCTTGCTTGCCGCCGGGTGTGACGCCGTCGGTCGCCTTGTTGAGCTCTTGGCCGGGGACCGTCGAAAGAGGGCCGAGCCGGCGAGCGGGTCGACCATGACCGGCGATGGCCCGCAGCGTTCTTAGGCGGTTCGTGCGGACGGGAGGGCCGAACCGGCCGGACCGAGCTGGTCGTACCACGCCCCTCTCGCCGAATGGCGGCGATGGCTTGGTCGATGGCGACCTGGGCGAGCCGATGCGCCTCCCGAGGGGTTTTCGAGCCACCGTCGTCCGCCCCAGGGGTTGCCTCACGTCCGTCGGCCGCGAAGGCATGGCGTTCGCAGGGCGGCAAGGATGGCGAGAGCATGGATGTGGAGCCTTGGCACTCGGGGACAGCGTCCGAGCCCAAGCTCGCCGTTCGTGACATGCTGGTAGTGGAGCTGGAGGTGTTGAGCTGGCCAAGATGACGAACTTTGGACGAACGAAACTTCGGGCCCAACGGTGGGCGCCAGCTGTCGACGATCGGGACCGCCGACCGCAAAGAAAGAGGGGGAAGGATCGTACGGAGGGCGAGGCCCAGAGCTTCGCTCGTCCGGATGGCACCCTTTGGCGGGCGCACTAGCGAGGAGAACTGTGCAACCAAACAGGGACACAAGGTTTATCTTGGTTGGGCGAACCCTACTCCGATTCGTGTGGTGGTGTTGTATTGCCTTTTTGTGTAGATGGTTACACAGTGTTTACAAGCGAGAGTGCTAATGGCTTAGCCAGATGGGTTCGATCCCCCTCCTACGGGGGTTCCTGCCTCCTTTTATACGGAAGGAAGGGGCAGGTTACATCGAGAGTTGGGAGAGGACGAGGTGACCTACACTAGGAGCTTTGGTCCTTCGTTCTGCTGACTGATCACCGCCCGTCTTGCCCATGCTGGGTCGGTAGTCTAGTTGGCCAAGGCGGTTAGGTATTTCCCCGGGAAACGGCGTACCTGCCCTCTGCGAACCTTACGAGTGTTGACGTTGCTGCGCATGACGTTGGCGCTGCCTCGGGAGGGAGCGTGTCTTCATCTTAGACGTGACCGGTCGATGGATGGAAGTATGACTTCAGACCATTAAACCATCTTGGGAAGTGGCCACCGCTCTCGTATAGTCACTTCGATTGACCCCATCCGTGGGGTGCGTGGTCATGGCGGTGGAGGCTTTGACACGCGCCCTTTGCGGGGTTGCCTTGGCCAGTCGGTCGGGGACCCCGTCCCGCTGCGGAGGTCGGGAGCCCGGCTTGGTCGGAGTCGGGGGACCCCGTCCCGCTGCGGAGGTCGGGAGCCCGGCTTGGTCGGAGTCGGGGGAGAGCTCGGAGAGGTCCGCCAGGTCGGGGAAGAGCTCGGAGAGGTCCACTAGGTCAGGGAAGAGCTCGGAGAGGTCCGCCAGGTCGGGGAAGAGTGTCCCCGGTGGCCTCTTGGGACCTTTGGTCGGATCCCGACTGGTAACAGTCCGCTCGGTGCCCCGAGCCGGTAGACTGGAGACGTCTCTGCTTGGGCTTAGGAACAGTCCCCTGGGCACAGATGGGGAACGGACACGTGTCAGAGGGACGCGCGACAGGCTGTCCGACCCCCGACAATTTGTGACCGGAGAGAGTATCAAGTTCGGAAAAAAGTTACACTCATACCATGTTGACATACTGACATTGACTTGAAACGCTGGGAGCACTTTCTTGTTGCTTTCGTGGTTGCTGACTTAGCCCAATTGATTGGTATGGCCGTGGACCATGGAATGTACATTTTATATTGTTATAGCAGCTACTAACTTATTTAAATTCAAAGCTAGAAATGAATACAGCTACAATAGAAAAGTCTTTTAACAACTAAAAATAAACAATCATAATAAGGTAATTTTACTAAATGACAAAATTATTTTGCATTAATCACTGCTTTATACCATTCAACAATTGCTTGTACAGAAATGCTACAGATATTTGACAAATATCCATATCTTCTACATAATCTTGGTGCGTATTGTGCATCATAAATAACCTTGTGCGGATCCAAATTTTACATCGATTTGCAGGATCTTGTATTATTAGTACTTAGTAGGGACAAGGATCAAGTGATGTTGGTTTGGAGCATGCGGTGGATCTTGATGGAAATAAAAATGTTGTACTCCAGTTATTTGTTAATTCCTTTTTTTGTGAGGGATTTATTTGTTAGTTATTACCTCAGTAGAGTGTACGACTAATACTTGTGGAACTGTCATAATGGATAGTACTGTTGTTAACTTCTCTAGACTATTGCAACTTTTGCCTAAGTTGTGTCGTGGCCAGGGAAAACAATTTTGTTTTGAAAATTTTCTCTGGGAGCACCGTAATAAACAAAATCTGGTAATTTCGGAATTTTCGGGCCAAAATTCATTCAAATGGTTTTTGAACTTTTGGACAAAATCGGTCTAAAATTTGGAAAAATAAGGAGATTGGGGGCAATAAAGCGTTCATTCCTTCACCGAATTGGTTCAACACTTCTTGCGTGTCCATCTAGTGCCCGCGCACGAATGTACGTCGTGGTCACATAAGCGAGGTCGAGAGCGCCGCCACCTCCTGAGCATACCACGTTTCCATGATCTTGCGCCATCCATGCCCAAGCTGTTGTCCCGCTGCACAAATTGGGCAGCATGTAGCACACTCTGTCGCCCATGGGGCGCAGGAGAGAGGAGATGGGTGCTTGGGACGAGGCCTATCGCTATGTGCCTACTACCTATCACTGAGCAAGTAAGAAGTAGAGGAGAGGCATCGCCGCTAGGTTGTGAATTGTGGTCTTGTGGAGAGAACAAAGGGTTATGGCAAGGGCTGGTTATGAGAATAGGGCCCATTGGGTTGTTGGGCCTGGCCCAAAAACCCAATGTGGCTGAAATTCCTTGGCCAATATAGTATTTTATCAAGGGAAGTGTTATAACTGAATTTCATCAAAATTGCGCCAAAATTGATATTCATGGCCCAGGACATGCACAACAACAACAATAGATTAGGCGCAACAACAATAGATTTGGTGAGGGAACAATATTTTCCTTATCTCTAAGACTTGATTAGTTTAGATTCATATAATATGGTTGCTTTCCTTATCTTTTGGGATTTGATTGTTACTTGTTAGGCATTGTCTATATAAGACGACATAATGGAAGTTAAGCATGGAATAAACAAATCATACTTTCTCTATATATCCATCTCTCACTCTACCTTGCGGTAATCTCCTCTCTCATCGAGCTTCTCTGTTCCTGTCCTAATAGTTCGACACCTCCCTACCCTCCTCTATATTCTTCACCACCACACCTATCCAAATGGGTCCAAGGCTTCAAAGTCCCTTACCAAAGAGAACGGGATACTTTTATTTTGATTGATAAGGAACGATCCTGATTCTCCTTACCACTAGTTTGATCACGGACACAATGGGCTAGACGTGAAACTCATGTTGCATGCGCTAAGATGTAGACACCCTCAAGATGCTACCACTCTCGATCAATCATGAATCTCAACAAGGGAGACACTCGCTTCGCCACACCCAACAATTCTTATTCACGGGAAAGCCAATCGAATTATTCGATTCGAACTTTGTAGAGCTGACTTAACCGGAGACCGTTGGTATGACTTGAGGCATTGGAGAATACACCGCAGATGGACACCACATTGCAACACTAGAAGTTGATGGAGGTCGCACAAAAATAGAAGGAGACCAGCATGTGTCTCACAACATAAGAAGAAACGATACTCAATGCCGGTGGAGTAGCGTCTGTTGGGCTACTATCCAAACTAGTGCACCCACCCTCGTTGCTAGCATCAACTTTTGAAAGGGAGAGCACATGGATAATTAGCACTAGGATAATTATCATCGATCTGCTGCCCTCGTTAGCATCACTACCATCAGTGCGCCTGCCACCACCACGGGGGATGATCATGGAGACCGCAAGAGTGCCACAATACCACAAGAGAGTTTCCCGTCTATGATGGGATGGGTGATCCTTTGGTATGTATGAATTGTTGCGAACAATATTTTCGTGGATGATGCGCCCTACAGGAGGTTAGGAGGTTTGGCTGGTATCTTATGAGATGTGGGCTGCCCAACAATGGTATTACCAACAAGAACGTGATGACGGTGTGTTGACATGGATGCACCTCAAGGATTACGTGCATCGTCAATTCAGATCACCAATCCGAAGCAACCTATTAGGTGAGCTGGGGAGGCTTAGCCTAGCAAGAATTGTGGCATAATACTAGAGTAGTTCCTCAGTTTATTGTGTCTCACCAACCCTTTGGCACTACAGCAAAAGTGAAAATATTTACTTCGGGGCTAACAGATCCCCACTACATTAACGTTGAGTTGCAAAACATGACAAGCCTACAAATAGCCATGATCCTAGATACGTAGGCTCATCAGCAACAAACCAGATGAGGCAGCAATAATTTCCTTATCTCTAGGTTTTGATTAGTGTGGAGTTGATATATTTGGTTTTTTTCCTTATATTTGATTGTTAAGAACTCTATATAAGACGACATAATATCTCAATGGAAGTTAAGCAAGGAATAGGCAATCTCTTTCCTATGTATATGTCTCTCTTTACCCTTCCCGAACCCTCCTGACGTGACAAGCTTATCTTTTCCTCTGCCCTTTTGTTTGACTCCCCCCTCTATCTTCACAATAGCTACCTGAAGGGATCCACGACCTCACCCGCTAGCCAATGGTAGCTATCCCCTACATTCTTTACCCAAGCACATAAGAAGTTCTAACAAGTATCATGATAAGCTTTATGGTGTAAGAGCTACTCCAAAAATGGAAATAGGAAAAATTGTATGGAAAATATAAAGAAAATATAATGACAAAAAAGTGGGGCATTGTATTGTGTGTTTCATTTATCTATTTTTCAATGTGTATTTTTTCTAGTTTTATTAGGTAAATTATTTGGATTCTCGTAAAAATGATGCGCTATCCTACGAGTTGCTCTTATTTGGTAAATTATCAATGGAAGAGTGAATATGAATAACCGACCTAGCGGTCAATGATAGTTTTTTATCTAACTAAAAATCTGTCTTAATATTTATCTAATTTTATATTGGCTTGCATTGTACTTTAATAGAAAAATAGAGGATGGGCTCTCTATAATAAGATATAGAATGGTAGCAATAGTAAAGAAATGATCATGATAATAAAATAAACAAGAATTTCTAATAGGCATTTAAAAACAAAGGTTCTTGAGTGATGTCCGAAACTCAAGAGAATTAACTGGCTTTCATTTGGTTCTACATTGCCAAATGTTCTTCGACAAAATTCCACCAAAATCGATAAACCTGGTCATGGCCTAGGACATGCACAATAACAACAATAGATTCGGCACAATAATAGTAGATTTGTTGTGGGAACAATATTTTCCTTATCTCTAAGACTTGATTAGTTTGGATTCTATAATTTGGCCGCTTTCCTAATCTTTTGGGATTTGATTGTTACTTTTTAGGCATCGTCTATATAAGAGGACATAATGAAAGTTAAGCATGGAATAAACAAATAATACTTTCTATATATCCATCTCCCACTCTACCTTGCGGAACTTTCCTCTCTCATTGAGCTTCTATGTTCCTCTACCCCGGTAGTTCGACACCTCCCTACCCTCTATATTCTTTACCACCACACCTACCCAAAGCGGTCCAAGGCTTCACACTCCAACCAATCATAGTTATATCATATGTTCTTTTATTTGTATCGAAGCCACTTACCATGTTTTCCATTGTTGGTCAAGATGAGATCCATGCTTACCAGGATCTTGCAAAGGCAAAAAAAGCAAGCATCACGGCAAGCTGCTGTCATCCAAAAGCAGGATGAGCAATCTACGTGGCTCGCTGCCTTGCTCGACATGGTGTCTACCCATGGCGGCGCAAGAAGAGCACATCACTGCCTTTGAAAAGGTCAAGGTGATAGCTAGAAAATACCTTGAATTACCACGAACCATTTGGGAGTAACCGTGTACCCGACGTGTTCAAAGTCCCTTTCCAAAGGGAATGTGATCTTTTATGTTGTTTGAGGAGGAACGATCCTGGTTCTCCTTACCACCAGTTTGATCACGGGTGCCATGGGCTAGACGCAAGACTCACGCTGCATACCCTAAGATGTGGACACCCTCAAGATGTTACCACTCTCGACCAACCATGAATCTCGACAAGGGAGACGCTTTGCCACACCCAACAATTCTTATTCAAATGAAAGCCAATCGAATTATTTGATTCAGACTTTGTAGAGCTAGCTCAAGTGGAGACAGTTGGCGTGACTTGAGGCATTGGAAAATTCACCACCGATGGACACTGCAACACTAGAAGTTGGTGGAGGTTGCACAAAAATAGGAGATCAACATGTGTTTCATAACTTGAGAAGAAACGATACTCAATGTCATGGAGCAACGTTCGTTGGGCTCCCGTCCAAACTAGTGCACCCACCCTCATTGCTGGCTTCAACTTTCTAAAGGGAGAGAACAAGGATAATTATCATCGGCCTGCTACCCTGGTTAGCATCACTACCATTGGTGGGCCTACCGCCACCACGGGGGCCGATCATGGAGAAAGCAAGAGTGCCACAGTACCACAAGAGAGTTTCCCATCTATGATGGGATGGGTGATCCTTTGGTCTTTATGAATTGTTGCGAACAATATTTTCGTGGATGACATGCCCTAGAGGAGGTTTGGCTGACATCTTACCATAAGATGCGAGCTGCCCAACAATGGCATTACCAACAAGAACATCATGACGGTGTGCTGACATGGATGCACTTCAAGGATTACGTGCATCGCCAATTTGGATCACCAATCCAAAGCAACCTATAAGGTGAGCTTGGGAGGCTTAGCATGGCAAGAATTGTGGCATCCTACTTAGTTCCTCAGTTTATTTTGTCCCACCAACCCTTTGACACTACAGTAGAAGTGCAAATATTTATGGTGGGGCAAACAGATCCCCTCTACACTAACGTTGAGTTGCAAAACCTGACAAGCCTACAGATAGTCATGATCCTAGATACGAAGGCTAATCAGCAACAAATCAGGTGCGGCAACAATACTTTCCTTATCTCTAGGTTTTGATTAGTGTGGAGTTGATATATTTGTTTGTTTTCCTTATCTTTTAGGATTTGATTGTTAAGCCCTCTATATAAGACGACAAAATATCTCAATGGAAGTTAAGCAAGGAATATGCAATCTCTTTCCCATGTATCTATGTCCCTCTTTACCCTTGCCGAACCCTCCTTACATAACAAGCTTTTATTTTCCTCTGCATCTTTTGTTTGACTCCTCCCTACCCTCTATCTTCACGACAACTACCCGAAGGGATCCAGGACCTCACCCGCTAGTCAATGATAGCTATCCCCTACATTCTTTACCCAAGCACAAAAGAAGTTCTAAGGGAATGTACAATGGTGTGATGTCAGCCGTCTATATGATTTACCACGTAAGATTTCTGTTGATAATAGGGAGAGAGAAAGAGGAGAGAGTATAGCTTCCTCTTCATGAAGAGACGACAATATAGATGGCATAAATCACCATTGTACGAGTTATTGTCTATAATAATCACTTTTCCATGCTATAATTAAAATATTGTAGTATTTGATAGACAACCTTAAGATGTCACCCATTGTAAGAAGTTGTCTTTAGTTTTTGTCTTTAGATAATATGGAGGAGTATATAAACAACAGTGATCTCTATTATTGTACATGCTCTAACAAGTAACAAGTATCATGATAAGCTTTATCCTGTAAGAGCTACTCCAAAAATTGAAATGGGAAAAATTGTATGGCAAAGATAAAGAAAATCTAATGACAAAAAAGAGGGGCATTGTATTGTGTGTTCATTTATCTATTTTTCAATGTGTATTTTTCTTGTTTTATTAGGTAAATTAGTTTTTACTAAACTTGTGTGAATATTATATGTTTTGGTTTCCCTTGAAATGATTCTATTCTACGAGGTGTTGTGCATATTTGGTAATTATCAACAGAATAGTGTATATGAATAACCAACCTAACGGTCAATGATAATTTTTTATCTAACTAAAAAAATGTCTTAATATTTATCTAGTTTTATATTGGCTTGCATTGTACTTCAATAGAAAATTATAGGATGGGCTCTCTATAATAAGATATCAAATGGTAGCAATACTAAAGAAATGACCATGAGAAAAAAATGAACTAAAATTCCTTATATGCATTTAAAACAAAGGTTCTTGAGTGATGTCCGGATCTCAAGAGAATTGATTGGCTTTAATTAGGTTCTACATTGCCAAATGTTCTTCATAGCTTTGCATATTTCAGTTAGATTCTCTTGATTTTTGGAAACATTTGGTTTAAGTGGTTCATTTCTACGTTATATATACCTTTCCTTTAAAGTCTGGTTTTACATTCTTTAGGTTGGAAGAGACAAAGGATCAGGTGATGGTAAAAAGAGGCTCGAGGTGAGTGTTTTGTTGTGATTTGCTAGTGTATCGCTTGCTATTCACATGATGCCCTTCCTTGCCTTGCTAAATGTACGATTTTGCAGCTCACTCTGGTGACCAGCTCTGAACCCAAGAACTTGATCGGACTGAATACATTCATACCCTCGACCTCACATGACTTAATCCAGTTGCGCCGACCAGACTACATAGAGGTTTCTGGTATACAAAATTGCAGTACATGCAATCAATGTGGCAAAGAAGCTGGAGGCGGCAGGACATGCAAGATATGTGGAGACCCTGAAGACGAGGACAAGAGATTCTTGATTTGTGGTTATTCTCTTTGTTCGTACAAGTACTACCACATCCGGTGCTTAAAGTCTAAGCAGATTGCAAGCGATGCGCAGCGGGACAAACCGTGCTGGTACTGCCCATCTTGCCTTTGCCGAGTTTGTCATTCTGACAAGGACGATGATCAGGTCATCATGTGTAATGGCTGTGATGAGGGCTATCATCTGTACTGCTTGACACCTCCCCTTACCTCGGTACCCAAGGGGGAGTGGTATTGCTCATCCTGCATTGTGGAGAGACCAAAGGAGGGAATGAGAAAATATGAGCAAAGGATGCTGAAACTCCATAGAAAGGATGATCCTATGCTCCTGCCCGGTTTTCAAAAGAAAAAAAAGGGTGATACTAAGCTGAAAAATGCTAGGGTGAAAGAGCAGGTGTTGACCCTGACAGAGTAGGAAGCCTGGAGACCCGCAACTTCCTTGTTCTGTGGCTACTGTAGCAAACATAGTTTCAGTGTTCTTTTGGTCAGTAAGAGGATTCGTATTCTCTGCAGTGAGTTCAAGCAGCACAAATTTGCTGTTCAGAGAGACTTAGCTGTCCAGTTGAAGAACTGATGGTCAGGACAACGGCAGATGAGAAATTTAGCTGCTAATTTCTGATTGAGTTGCCGAGGGTCTGCCAACAACATGTGCCGTTTGAACCAATGGTAGAGAATAAGAACCCGTTAGTTTGTCGCTCTTGTTTATCGTTTCCTTAACCTCTGTGAGGTCATATTTAAAGAACTTGTCAGCGTCTGAACTTCAAGGATGCTAAGTGCGATGTCGTCCTCTTAGGTGGATATTATCGTCGTTTTTCAAAAAAGTTGTATATTTCCATTTAAAGTACCCCATGAGTCCTTAGGAATGGTGTAGTCTCTATCTTGTGCACTTGCTTGTAGGTACTATTTTGTGGATGGTTTCCAGTTAGAGAGAAACATCACCGCTGGAAACTGCCTCAGGTGTCCTAATTAAGGTCACCGTTCCCTATGATCATTTTGGCCTGAATAACAAGGCTTCGTTATACTATGCTCTGAACAGCATCGCTTTCTCATTTGGAGGCTTGAAGGTACTTATGTGTAGGCTCACATGTTAGCAGTCTGCCAGCAGCAGTAATCAAATTAAACTCCATCAGCTACAAGGATGGACTGGTAAGCCTCAGAATAACCGTGCTGCATTTTGCGCCATTTTTTTTACTGGGGATCTATACCTCTGCTGAGATGCATGGTTAGACACCGTACTGGTTTGAGCTACTGAGCTGGTAGATTTGCTAACGTGTTCGCAATAACACCAAACAAGCAACCACTGCTCGTAGCGTGGCTTTCTTTGTTCATTGTTGTACCGTATTGTATCAGGAAGGCATGCAGAGTGAACAGCTGTTGCATAATATAGTGTGGCTGCACAGAACTAAAAGCTGAGAATCACCTCACCTTAGCCTTGCGCGAGTCCTGCATATGAGAATCTCGTGGGATTCCTACAAAATTGCTGCGTCCGCGTGGACTTATCGACCTTTCCCTATAACTTGTAGCTTTTTCATGAGCTGATTGACGTATATACATTTATGGGAAACGGCCGAGAGCGTGAGATCAATCAACAGTACATGATGGATGACCCCAACTACGAATGCTCCATCCTGTACCAGGAACTCAGCCGACCAATGGAAGGGGGAGCATGAACGGTGACAAGTGTTGTTGTATGGTTCAGTTAGAGTCAAGTTCGGGATAGAGTTCATTTAGAGATAAATTTAGGATAAGTTGTCATTCATCTGTAATCAATGCTATAAATAAAGAGTGTGGAGATCCAATAGGACACACGATATTTCGATCTAC